>OW618041.2:5752266-8618400 GCA_939531255.2 Thera britannica | reverse complement strand
CTCAGTAGGTATAGTAGAACTTATTGGTTCCGTTCAAACCTTGTTCAAACAATGCTTTCATACCCGATTATAGCCGTTGGGTGTTCGCATAGCATAATGAGCTATGGTCTATAGAGATGAAATACCAAAGCTATCTATGTTTGTTCTCTGTCTGGGTGTTATATTGTATTCTATGTAGGTATGTATTTACAAAAAAAAAAAAACTATTCAAGTATTATATCAGCTATCCGGTTCCCATATTACAAGCTCTGCTTAGTTTGGGGCTGGGTAGTGTTGTGTGAATTGTCCACAATATTTATTTATTTATTTATTTTATTTATCTCTCTAGATCGTTTGCATCGGTCCTCCTCGACTACCATGAGCTCCTGTTTAATTAGCTTTGTCTCTGATCCTGGTTTTGAGTCTGTGTGAGTGTTCACTAAATAAATCCTACGTCAAAACGTCACACAGTTAGTGTATTGCACTGGTAATTACCAGTGGCGTAGCGTGCCTTGTCGGGGCCCCGTATAAAAATTTTTTGGAGGCCCTTATATGGAGGTAAAGATTTTTCACAAAAGAAAAAAAATATTGTGAGAAGTAATATTTATTTATCACATAATTTACCCATTTTACAAATAAAAATGGAATTTTAAATATTCACTCTCCTTGCCTTTTTATCGGCAAATCGTAGTACATCGCGATATCGATGAAGGATTTCCGGGGATTCCCCGCTGAGTTGAAGATGAAGTAAGTAAAACGGGGAAGTCCCGCAGCCCGCCATAACGATGTAGTGTTGCCAACTTTTGAACGCACGCTTAAGGCGGGAAAAAAAGGAATTGCTTTATAGAATTTTGTCATTTGTAAAATAAAATAAATTAGAAAGTTTTTATTCTTTTTCCTTACACACTTTGGGGGCCCCCGTGGCCCGGGGGCCCCGTATAATTGATACGGCAAATACGGCGGTAGCTACGCCCCTGGTAATTACTCACACAGGCTCCAAACCAGAATCAAAGACAGAGCCAGATAGAGCTCATGGTAGGCGTACTGATAGCTCAACTGTTTCTTGTTGTTGCACATTTTGTGAATATTTGTTTGATTGTTAGTTCTTTGTGTAAATATAACTAGTACATAACTAGCAGCTAGATAAGCTCAATAATCATATACTAGCTATAAGCCTGGATACCTGGATAAAAACATCGTATAAAATATTTACAGGATATGGGTTGGGCTAAAATTCAGAAACTATGCCCGATTGTATACCCTTCTAAATAATTTAAAGAAAGAGGAAAGGTTTATCTCTAGACTAGCACGATTCGGTTTTATTCTATTCTACGAGTACGAGGTGGTTTGTACATAGAATATAATAGAAAATATTTATGATCCTTACCACAGATAAGATAATACTATACTAGTATCCTTACTAAGAAAGTTACGAGTTAGATGTTTATGTTTTCGAAAGTTCTACGAACAAGCGGGTTTCCTCACGATAAAACATCGCGATGTTTTATTTTGAATTTAGAACATTGGGTGCACTGAGTTTGTGAAATTAACATCATTAAACCTATTTACTTCTACCTCCATGGTGCCGATTTTGTCATGAAAATTTGTAAAAATCTCAGACTCGGAACGGAACCTTCTTGACGTGTTTTTGTAAAAGTTAGCGCAATTGTATATTATGTATCTTTTACGTTTTTTTAATACTTGATTAATTATTTATCTATGTAGGTAATCAATAAATATTATTGTGCGGGCCAAAACTACACATTTATTTTTTCTATACAATTAGCTTAATTAGCACTTTAATTTGAATAGACAGTTGCAAAGACTCATCGGGGCGGCGAGCACTCGTTTCGTTTTCATGCTTGGAGGAATTAGAAATTGCTAATTCCTCCAAGTTTTCATGTTATCATCATCAACGTCATGTGTAAGGGCACCTCCCGTTCAGTTAGTTTTTCCTATTCGTACCTAAGTACCTACTATATTATTTTATTACTATACTATTTTATTCTATAGGTAAGTATGGTTTTATAACGATTAAAGTTCATTCGCCAACCGAGGGCTACTAATGTGAAACGGAAACGTGAGCAGGGTGAATCGCTTAGATTTGTGATAAGCAAATGACGTCATCACGTGATAGCACAATAACACACCGGGGCGGTTCTAATAAAATAAAATTCGCCGACTTTGTCCTATTTCTACACTTTCTTTTTAACCGGCTTCAAATAAAAAGGACGTTTTTTTAGTGTTTGTTATCTCATTACTTCCTCATTTGTGAACCGTTTTGAATAGTTCTTCTGTCTAGTCTGAAAGCCAATACTTTCAGATTGGTTCCACAGAAATTTCATGAAAATTGGTTCAGTAGTTTCGCCATGAAGTCAGTTTTTCAAGTTTTTTATAAGTACCTACATAGGTACTCAACTTTTTAGAAATATTTACCCATCGCTAAATATCTGTTTGGGTTATTCCACTAAAAAGTATATCGTCTTATTGGATGTTTTCAAGACAAGAGTGAATAGGTATCTTCTAGGCAAGCGTGCTACATCATCGACCGCATCATCACTTATGAGTTATCAGTCAAACGCAAAACTATAAATTGTAAAAAGAAACATTAAGTTTAAAGTTTGGATATTTTAATGTGTGACGTGACTACATCACGCCATATCGATGCCTAAATAAAGAATCCAAAGCTTGTACTATGGAAACCAGATAGATATACTATATAATAAGAAATAAAAAACTTATTGAAAAATACTTTCAGATTGAAAAAAATAGGTAAGAATACTTTGTTACTTGGACGTAGGCATCAACATCTACGGCATGAAGTATGCTTCATAAATTCTCAATTTCAAACAACTCTTACTTAGGTATTTTATTAAAAAACTTTTTCTTTTATGAGAAGCGGTGTGCCTTCTTGGAAGAAGCTTTTTAAATAATTTTTGTTCGGGACAATACTTATTATTAGACATCACGTCGTAAAAATAAATGTGTTTTTATTTCATTGGGTTTCTTAGATTTGTGTAGGTTTGCCTATTTCGTTTATTGATTATATTATATATTCGTTCCTGTTATTTTTCGGGATATAAAGTAGTACAATCTACATTTTGTTGGAAATTTTATGGAAATCGGCTGTGTGGTTAGGGTGTGATTGAGCCACGAATATCCAAACTATCACATTTATGATATGATGACGAAAACTTATCTTATACCTTTAAACGAGAAAATCTTGTATATATATATATATATATATTTAGGATCTCGGAAACTGAGCCAACGATTTTCATGAAATTAAGTATACAGGGGTTTTCGGGGACGATAAAACGATCCAGCTAGGATTCGTTTTTAGAAAATGTCCCCCTAATCGTAAAGTAAATAATCAACTTTATCATAAAATCATAACTCCTAGCGCCATCTGTTGATTAAGTCATGAGTTAGTGGGACAGAGAACGCCATCTATTGACGAGTAGTGGAGTTTATTATTATGTCGGTAAGATCGAAAAATATTAATATTTAATCAGTATGTAAGTAATTCGTATTTATAGTATAATTCACAACAACGCTCGGGCACCAACTGCTAGTTTCTTTCCTAATGCTGAAAACAATAATAAATAAATACTTACGTTTAAGTATACTTACGTATGTATAAATGACCCTGCTGATCAGATTTTTCTATATATTATATATAATATAATATATACATACGTTTAAGTTTACGAGTTATACTTTATTTTATTTTTGTTTATTTTAAGGTGTACCTACTCGTACCAGCAGTAGCGGTTTTGTTACTACTGGTACAAGTAGGTAGTAGTTTAGAAATGTATTCTTATTCACGCGTCCGACGTTTTCAGTGCATATTGATTGTTTTTAATACTATTTCCCGTTGGACTATGCCCTTCTTGATGTCAAGTGGTAACTATATCACTATAGGTGCTAGTTATAGCTTAGCATAACCTCGCAGGTGAAACACTTTTTTCCTTTTCGAAATAATTAACAATAATCTAACTAATGGGAAACAAAATAGAAAGCAAGAACAAAAAGGAAACGGAACAATCAACCCATCCATGCCTAACAATAAAAGCTTTGCTACAATGCGCTACGGCTACGAGTGCTACGATGTCGTCCGTATTTCGTAGCGCACTATCGTAAGCAAATAGAGTTCGCGTGCTTAGCACTATTACCTACACTAGACTTCGGCTACTCACTTCATAATACCCCTCTAAATACTACCCTTGACCCGATACTGCATTTAAACACCTATTACATGAATTTTAGCAATTAGTTGTACCTAATCGCTTATTTTGGAACGCGAAACCATTATAATTGCGAGATTAACAAAGTTTATGTGATATTTTATGTTGGCATGCTTTGCGATTCATAGTACATTGTTTGCAGGCAGGCTCTAAATATAAGAATATGTATATGGACAGAGCATGATTGTAGTAGGGCAGCTGATCAGGCCTACTACAATCATGCTCTGTCTGGCTCTGTCTCTGGCTCTTGTTTTGAGTCTGTGTAAGTGTTGACTTAATAAATCTGCACAGTCTAAAACACTGGTGAGCACTCACACAAACTCAAAAACAGAGCCAGACAGAGCTTATGGTAAGTCTACAGGGGATCTCGTGATGCATACAAAAAAAATACGAATCCAATAATCACTTACTTCCTACAAACAAGTTATTAATACACAATAGATCCTTTATTTATTTCATAATACAAGATAGAATCTGAAACTAAATAACATTGTTTTATATTTGTTGTCAACAAGACATAGCTTAATTACTGCTTCTGTGCAAGCATAACAAGATTGTTTGTTTAGTTGAAGAGTAAACACAGAAAATCACAGTTAAATGAGGCTGGTGAGATTAGCTACTCCTTTTCTGTCGGGCCACGAACATCTTTAATTTATCACGATTATACGAAAGCTTACTGATAATATTATTATGCTTGGGAAAACTTTTGGGTCATGCCTCCTAATCAAGCGTTACGGGCAAAACCCCTAACTAAGAAATAATAGGGAGTTATTAGTGCTAAACATTTTCATAATACATTCTTAGAATTATTTACATTTGAATACAATAGGTTTACCACAAGCTCTGTCTGGCTCTGTCTCTAGCTCTGGTTTTGAGGCTGTTGACTTAATAAATCCTACGTCGAAACGTCACACACCCAGTATACTACACTGGTGAGCACTCACACAGACTCAAACCAGAGCCAGAGACAGAGCCAGACAGAGCTTGTGGTAGGCCTACTGCTTTTCATTGAAAACTCTAATAACAAGTATTAAACTTCATTCAAATAGAAAACGTAAAATGAACAGTTAATATCGCTTACAATGGTGTCGAAATGATTAATGGCGTGCCGGTTCAATTGAGTGGAACGATGTACAATGAATAGCTGATCGCCTGGGCGTTCCACCATCCACCACCCACGGCTTTGATTCACCATCAATAAGCAAAGTCCTTTATGAAATTTCCACGGTATTTGGAAATAATAGCAGAATGTTGTAAAGATCTTTTAATAATGACTTCCTCGCATTGCGTGCTCGAGAAAAGTATTTTCTTTTCATTGTTAACGTTGATGATGGAAAAATGTTTGCTGAAATTCACAACAATAAAATCGGCACTCACTAAGAGATTGATAGCCTACGCATGCCCACTTCCCCGGAATGGTGGCGAAGGTTTGTTTCCTTCAAATAACGGTGTCCTGAGTTTATTCAATGATGATCGTGTGTTTTATAAAAGGTTATTCTTTTAAACTGTTATAATCATCTAGTCTAATCTAGTGTACCTACTTCATCAATGATCCTGCCCTAAGCACAGGCATGCATAGTTATTTTTCTTGACATGGCAATTTTTTATAATCAGTTTTATTTCCTCCGATGCATTTCAATTTTCCAGTATGATGAGCGATACAATCTTGGAAATGTAGCCACATTTTACGGACGAACGTAGGTAATAAGCAGCCGCATGCAAGTTATCATGTCCATAACTTAGCAGCAATTTCTGAAAAAAAAACGTTTTGCAAGGATAAAAATAGATAGATACTTTTAGAAAACATTGATTTTCTATAATTACATATGGTGCTGGATTTCTGAAGGAACGTTCAATGCAAAACCGTTTAAAATCTTTATCAAAAGCACGACTAACTACTCGTACATTTCCTCACGCCATATGCTTTGTTCCGCCTAGTTCCGTTTAGACGCCGTTGCAAGGCTAAGGTGGTGTGGTGCCGCCAGCCTTGGCTCTCACCAGCTACACACACTAACAATGAAACACGCTGTTGTAAGCATTGCAATAAGGACTCCAGCTAGAACAGTAGAGCAACCTAGCCTCTAACTAAAATAGCCTGCGATTCAAGCTTCTTTTTATGAAGAAACTGACATCCACATCCATAAGTAGCACCCTTGCACCCTTGGTGCAGCACCCTTGGTGTTGTTGGTGTCTATGGGCGACGGTGACCGCTTACCATCAGGTGGGCCGTAAGCTCGTTTGTCTATCTTTTACATTAAAAAAAAGTTGCATAATTTGTTTACTTTGTGGCACCGTAACATTTTGTAACGGTCATAATAGTAAAGATAAGTTAATGGAACATCAAGCTACTCCCGTTAGGCAGCGGCGTAAACACAAAAGCAGTCCCTTATCAAATTAAAATTAATAAATCTCGTTGCCCCAAATACAGTAACATCCGAAAGGTTGCTTCGTTTTACCGCAGAACTAAGCCTTTGGGAACTTGTAATATAATAATGGTAGGAAACCGCAGGTCTAAACCCCTTCCAACGCGGTTTGGCTTTCGGTCGAAGAAGCAAAGAAATCTTAGAATCGGATTGTCTTTTCTATTATTTTAAAACATTTCTATTCCTAACCGCACAAATGACTAAAGTTTAATCCTAGATAAGTAAGTAGTTGCAATTCTCACACAAACTGCACGGCTCAACTAATATAAAGTTTTTTTGATCTAAAGTGTCCTTACAAACTGTTGTTCACTTTATTTACTAGTTTGATAAAATAAACCTAGACGGCTTAAAAAAGAGACATTTGACTTTCAGATCTTTGTTTTTCTTTATTTTCGAGAAGTGCTTTCGTGTTTCAATTCAAAAGAGAATTTGTACTGTATACAATACCGTTGACATGAATAAGTTATGGAAATAAAAATATAACTTGCAAAGGAAGATGCAAACGTGAACGAACAAGAGGGTTGAAATGTTTTTGTAGGGTTTGTGTTAATTTTTGCAAATTGAAGATCTAGAAATTGTGTGCAATACTTTTTTTTCATATAATACTTTTTTTTATGCAGAAATACTTTTTTTTCATATAATATGATAACCAGAGCAAGTATGTGCTACAAAAATGTACTTTTAAATTAGTTGTGCAAACTTTTTTTATTTATTTTGTTAAGGGTTTGAGTCGGTGCTAATCTAAAGAACAAATAAATAATCTTTGTTTCTTTAGATTATTTATTTGTCTTGCCTGAAGCACAAAAATCCGCAAAATTATTAGGCAACTGTAGCAAAGCCACTCAAAGGCCTTATCTGTTTTCGTCACCAACTTGACTGATCCTTTGAAGTTCGAATCATGATTTTACCCATTACGAGTACCTATTGAGAATTATTGAGTGAACTTGAGAAAACAAGCCTATGGGCCATATGCTACTTGATTTCTGTGGTAACCATCGCCTATAAGAAAACATTGCCTCGTAGGTCACGCATGCCTGGAACGTGCCCTACGTTGCACTGCTAATGAATGTTACATTCATTAGCAGTGCAACGTAGGGCACGTTCCATAAGGCTCTACATATTACTTAAATAAGTTTGATTATCATACGTCGATCTTACAAGTAATACATTACTTAAATCCATGTTTTTAATTACTATGCACACAACCGGCACATAAATTCACAATACAAATTATATTATGTAGAACGAATATAAAGTAGGCACTTTACTTATATAGGTATAAGTTTGAAGGATATTCTTTCGAGAAAGGAACACATAAAGAGTCCTATATCATCATTATTCACAACCCAACCTCACCATAGGTCACTGAGGTATTTTTTTATTTTTTTTATACTACTAGCTGATGGGACAAGCATACGGCCCACCTGATGTTAAGCGGTAATAGCCTAAAACAAAGCATAGCCTCGTAGGTCACGCATGTCAGGAACGTGCCCTACGATGCACTGCCCTGCGTCCATCAACTTGAGGCTTACAGATGTTTCGCCTCACGTGCCTGTAATTATACCGGCACCCTTCAAACCGAAACACAGCGATGCTGTTCACGGCAGAAATAGGCATGTCGGTAGTACTTCCCTGGATGAGCCCTTCCCAAGGAGCTCTACTACTACTAAATAATCATAAGGGAGGAATCTTGAGGTTGAAGTTCTCCTCGATATCCGCTTCCTATAGGTAAATGTTTGTTACCGCATACTTTCCTGAAACGACTTCTCGATACCATGTGCTCGAGAAGATTAATATCGAAAACAATACCGATGCAGGTGGGTACTATACGTTTCAGGAGCTATCAGATAAAGTGGTTATTTGTGCGCTGGGAAACTCTATCGCATAACGGAGTAAGCAACTAGCAAGTTTGAAGCAAACTATTGTAGGTTTACAAAAGGCTCGCATGCATAGCACAAGGAGATAAGGTTGCTTAGCAAGACCCGCCCCGACCTCAGTTGTTGTAAGTTGAAATTCTGAACTGCTCCCTCACTTGGTATATATTGCATTGCAATTTGTTTGTGAACTGCGCGAATGTGATACAAACTCTCTACTATTTGAGAACTGGCAGAAATTGGATAATTCTCAAAGCTTCTGAACCTAATTAAAACTTTTTGTAGCGGGAAAGGTTGCAAAGGTCGTTAGGTAGTATTTTTTGTTTGTTTCATATTTTTTGACTTAATTTTGTAGTTAGTATTTTTTATTTGATTTACAAACTTTTATGTACCTACTCATAAGTAAACGGAATGAGCTGCATTTTTTACACTTAATTATACGTACAGCGGTAACTATTATGCCTTGGTATTTAGGTTAGGTTACCTGAGTTTACTAGCTAGCCTTCTAATCTTAAGCTTAGTACCTACTCACAAAGTGACTCACTAGACACAGTTAGTTGAGGTATAAATTAATTAAGAATGCAGGCATTTACTGTATCACCGGTAGTGCCCATTCGGCCCAACGCTTCATGATGCCTAAGCTCTAGATAGCTTTATGCCTTAGCTCAGCACTGGGAATAATTACTTAGATAGTTGATTTTATTATAGCTTATTTATACATCACAGAGATCTTTAAATTTTCTATGCCCGCATCGGCAGGAACATTCGAGAAACGTGTCTGTTATTGTAGAGTAGGCATTATTTAATGTACTTAGGCCGGGTACCCACTAATTTCAATGCTATGTATTTAAAGGGTTTTTAATTAGGCCTGGAAGGACTAAATCTAAATCATGCGGAAAATCATGACTACAGAGTTCACTGAACGAACACTGATTAAAAAAAAATGTTATCGCAAATTTTCCAACAGTATTATTATTATTTATTATTTATTTATTTTTAGTGGAGTTTTGCTACCACATTTCGTCTACCAAATGTTGTCTTCGTGTGAGCACGTTTCATTTCAGAGTGTACATTTTATGAGACAACAACTCAAACTACGTAACGTATTTTGGCTGTCTGAACTAAAATGGGACTTGCTCTTCTGTTCAATAGTTTTTGCAAAAAATGTATTTTATTTGAATAGAGTAGAAACTAGAAAGTTAGTCATTCATCATTTTACAAGCAAAATAATCTTGGTACCAGGTGTTCAAGAAAGCTGAGTGATTAATGCTTAATCGCCCTATCACTTCTTTGCCTTGGAGAAACTTGAATAAGATTCTATTTCATTTAAGATATAATAAATAATAGAACTTCCTAAGCTATAAAATTAGTGATAAAGAGCTCTACATCTTCTATACTAATATTATAAAGAGGAAATAATTGTATTTTTGTGTGTACGTTTGTAATGAATAAACCCAAAACCTACTGTGCCGATTAAAAAAAAATATTTCACCATAGTAATGCTACATTCACCCTGAGTAACATCTTCTAAATATAGAAAACTCTTACGTTACTGACTGACTGACAATCAACGCGCAGCCTAAAGTATGAAATTTGGAGAGTAGATTCCTGGTGTAGGGTAAGGGTGCTCTAAGAAAGGAATTCCCGAAACTCAACCCCTAAAGGTCTGCAGCGGGGGTTGAAGTTTGTATGGAAAAACGTTACGCAAGTCGCGTGGGAGTGGATTCCCAGTAGGCTATATTCATCAGGTGTTTAAAAAATAAATGTCCACCCGTGCGAAGCCGGGACGGGCCGCTAGTACTCAATAAGTAGGTAAAAGCCTGAGCCTATAAGCTTAAGATAAACATATTGCTATTCTAGAACCGGACACTAATCTAACAGCATAAGCTACATAATTAAAGCATAAGCTTTTCCATTAAAGTTGATATTATGACCTCAGTAGTTGGACCAAAATAACTACTCACAAAACTAAATTATTTCATGATAAGATATAATTAACAGTGTAGGTTATTTCGTTCGTTTTTAAATATGACAGCGATATTTGACAGCGTTTCACTGATCGCCATCGCCTAGATGTGTGCAGGCTTTTATGGCATTTTTTGACATAATAATATTAAGCTCTACCATATTAGTTGATGGACGCAGGGCAGTGCATCGTAGGGCACGTTTCTGACATGACCTACGAGGCAAGGCTTGATGGTTACCACTTAACATCAGGTAGGCCATAAACTTTCTAACCTCTAATAAGCTACAAGAATATAAATGTGAAACATGAAAGGTATCTAACTCGGTCAAGTGAAAATAGGCTATTTTGTCGCGACTAAACACAGAGGCGTCTCTAGCCCATGTAGCGCCCGTGTGCAAACATTACCCAAGCGCCCCCTAGTAAGCGCGCGTTCAAAATGGAATGGATACAAAGTACAAGTTTCCCCAATGGGTAATAAACTTGTTTTGAGATTTTTAAGAAGAGATTTTTCAGTTTGGTTACCACGATGTGCTGTTGAATGTATTTAGAATTATACAAGGTGTTTTGGTGTTTTCTATAACAAGCCAAAACGTATCCATGATTATGATGTTGACATGACTATCTTCTTCTTTCTTCTAAATAAATAAAACTCTTACGTTACTGACTGACTGACTGACAATCAACGCACAGCCTAAGTTAGTCCTAGAAGCATGAAATTTGGAGGGTGTGTTCCTTTTACAGCGTAGAGGTGCATTAAGAAAGGAAATCGGAAAATTCATTCTTTAAGAGGAGAAAAAGGGGGAAAATGGTTTTAAGAAAAATCAACGCACAGCCTAAGCCGTTAGTTCTAGAAGCATGAAACTTGAAGGGTGTGTTTATTATATAGCTTAGAAATGCATTTAGAAAGAAGATTCGAAAATTATTTCCCTAAGAGGAAGGGGGGCGCCAAAGGCCACGGCGCTCGGCACCCCCCTTTTGAGCACCACGGTGCTCGCCCGCTTTGATGTTATTCATCAAATATTAGAAGAGCTCAAGATGCTATTCAAAATCTATGCAGAGCGGAGCGCTTTTTACGTTGGTCATTGAAAGTGCGGCGCCCGGCCAACGCACCCGCCGAATGGCCGAGTGGGGCTAGGGAGCGCCGAGTGCCGCGGCGGCGCTCGGCGCTCCCTATGCTGTAATTCATCAAATATTAGAAGAGCTCAAGATGCTATTCAAAATCTATGCAGAGCGGAGCGCTTTTTACGATGGTCATTGAAAGTGCGGCGCCTGGCCAACGCGCCCGCCAAGTGGGGCCCCGTGGTGGTCATACGGTGGTCGCAGCGTCCTAGGGGGCGCCGAGCACAGCGCTCGGCGCCCCCTAGGACGCTGCGCCCGTGTGCACCGCACACCCTGCACAATAGGTAAAGACGCCGCTGACTAAACACCGCTGTTGCAGCTCAAAGACGGCATTGTAAGCTATCTCATGTGAATAGGATGAGCCTACTGCCTACGTAAACACTGCCTACTTTGTAAAAACCATTGGTTAATATTTAATATGATTTTTTTATGAAGGACTTGTATAGTCTGCCGCAAGCTCTGCCTGGCTCTGTCTCTTACTCTGGTTTTGAGTCTGTGTCTCACTAGTGTATTTATACGGTGTGTGTCACGTACGGTGTGTGTGTTGACGTAGGATTTATTTAGTCAACACTCACACACACTCAAAACCAGAGCCAGACCGAGCTCATGGTAGGCCTACTGGCCTAACTCTAGGTTAGACACGTTTGGGCTTTGTTTTTTGATTACTGTGGGTGGATCATGAAATATTGTACTTTTTAGCTCGAGTAGAGTAGAATAATAGACATTCAGTTTACCTTAGATATTGGTATAAATGATCCATGAAGTTCAATATTGGCACATTTCAGAAAAGAAAATTATGAAGCCTTTTATTTTTCCATTTTCATTGTGTCATGACATTATAAAGGTTAGGTAAGGTTCCATGGTAGACAGTGATCCTAGGTATTTCTTCTCTCTCCAATCAAATACAATTTAGTCCCATTGAAATTAAAATCATTTTCCATGAGTTTTTTACCAATAGAGATACTTTACAAATCTCTTTACTACGAGTAGGTACTTCGTCAATGAATGCAAACTGCGATTTGATGATGCAACCGCTTTTCCACGGCCCCGTGGCATTTCGGTTTCCCTGCATGCAGCGGAACGCCTCGCCACGGTACTTTTTGTTCAAACAGATTTATATCTTCCGTTACTCCACTTGCCTCAGCACTTTTTCAAAAAACTATTACTAGGTATCCTTTACATGAATAAAGTGAAACGAAAATGTTTCATCTACCTACTTACCAACAGACCTAAAAAAAGAATGCGTAGGAAGACCCTGACACGGCCAAACGCAAACAAAATACCATCATAATTTATATTTTAAGTGTTCGTAGCCGATAATGTTTTCGCTCAACCTTTTGTTTATATTACCAATTGATAACGTATGGTTTGCATCTGCACAATGATTTCATAGTTATTTTCGAGGAACGCCAGTTGTTATTATTTCATTGAAGATGCATTCATATTCATACAGCGACGTGCGTTCTCTTTTTTTCCTTTTTGTATCGTTGGTATTGCCCTCTCGTTCGTTTTTGTTGAGTTTTTCATGTAGCATTGCTGGCTCGGAATGGTTATTGTGAATGAAAAGCATCGTCAGTCGCTACCGTGGTATAGTTGGCAAAGGAAATTGCTCGTAACTTTTCGACCTTATCACCAGACAGCAGAGTTCAACAGTGATAAAGCATTTCTTTGTTGATGGGTATGTCGCATGACTATTCATGCAAGCATTGTAGCGCGCTTTTAGCGAACCACTTGAATTGTGCACTGCTCGGGGTGGCTCTACCTACATTATAGAAGCGTAGAGCGAGCGGGCAGTGCTGAAAGGAACAAAGGGTTTTATTGATGTTGGCATACCGATAACATTGTTCTAACAATTATGCACTAGGGAAAACATAAAAATCAAAGTACAAAAATATTTTTTGGTAAAAAATGCAACGGTAATCTTTTTCAGCATACAAAAACGCATTTTTAACCAAAATAAGTGAGTAGGTACTCATTGCTTACTCACGGTTTATTAAAAGCTTCCCCCCACCAAGCACAGATTTCAATCATTCAACATGTTTTCGAAATCCTTTATTTATATTGCTATATTATACAGAAGATAGAACCAAAAATCTTAAAAATTACATTTGTTTTTAAACTGACCTATGGGTAATACATTTATTGCCGTGCCGTTGCAAATAACGGCAAACAAAGAGCTACAATAATTAATTCCAAATAACATAAATGCTACATAGCGCCCGCAGCGAAGTAATGCACCTTTCTAGCTGGCTACAACGGCTGCCACGCCAACCCATGAATATAGAACTCGATTCAATTCCCGAGGCTATAAAGGGATGGTAGAGCTGTAACTATGTACTACCTACCAATTTTCTTCCCCTTCCCCTTTCAACTGCAAGCAACTGAAAAGTAATAACGATTGGCAATCTTATAGAACACCTAATCCGGTTTCCGATGAGACGGGGTTATTGAAATAGAAACAAAAAGAATTGCTATCATATTATAATCAACATATAACGAGCAACAAACAAAAGAACTTCCAAATGAAGAAATATGAAAACCGCAAATAAAGTTAAATTTTTAACAGTTGAACTGTTCGGCGGAAGTTAAAAGAGCACGATGGCGTCGCCGGAGGCAAAACTTTATGCATACATAAGAAATAAAAAGATAAAAACTAGTCTCGTAGTTGTTTCCCAGATATCCGGGATGCTGGAGCTCGCAGGCCGGGGAGAGGGCGGGCGACACAAGTCGATATGCACCTATACGGCTCTTATTCTATGAGAGCTAGACCCGATATCACCATCCACAGCCCGAGTTCACCCACTGCAAGGCCTATGCCTCCCTAAGTTTGTGCCATCTACCCAATCTACCACAACCCTGTGTCAGTCTAACTCATTTCCGCCCGCGGTTGACGTTGTCGTTCATCCATTTTGCTGCAGGGCCGACCTTAAACTAATTAGCCCGACGATTGTATACAAATTACAAATCACGGCATACAAATACGGTATTTTTATGAGATGGTAAAAAACATGAAAATGAATAGACTTCTGTATTGTTATGCGAAATAAACACATTTGCTTTCTTTCTTTCTTTCTTTCTTCACGAAAACGTATTTAGTTCTAAAGTTTTTGTAAAGTTCTAACGATATTTGGTTTGAACGAAAACTAGCTAGTAGTTTTTTTTAAATACGTCATTCATTAATCGTAAACCGTAATGTACCCTTCGACGAACTACTAGAACTTCTATATTATATTACTTACTGCTACGGAAACCTTCATGGGCGAGTCCAACTCGCACTTGGCCGATTTTTTAAGTTAATTCAAAGTTAGTTCAACACTTTAAATTATACTTTTATTCTGACGTATTCAGATGGATTGGTAGGTTAGGTAGGTATGCCTCCTACTATACCTACCAATCCATCTGAATACGTCAGAATAAAAGTAAAGTCTGGAAAGATAGATAATTTTCCAGCATATTGCTGTTTGTCTAAAATTCACATCAACATTAGGTGCATTTCATAAAAGTAGGTACTTTTATGAAATGCACCTAATGTTACATTAATTTACATAATGGGATCACTCAAGCTGTCAAATAATATTACTTTGCTAGTAAACATCGTGTCAATACAACCGAATAAATGTACCTATACTTATTTTAATTTATTTTCTAATAATGCCTAAACCAAAAGAAACAAAAAGGTAAACAAACATCATCCTAGAAAGGTCCTTCTTTCCATAAAACCATTATACGTTCTGTTTTCATAGTTTGTGTCGTTTGTTTTGCAAACTCAACAAAACCTATTATCTTTCTTTTGGAAACGAGACCTTTCTTTTTATTTGTTATCTTCTTTGGAACATTTTCAACACAAGCGCCGCGACGGACCTTATCAATTCTTCTGCTCGATGAGTCCGTTGAAAATAAGCTTTGAAGATACGCGAGCTTTTGTTAAATACTTTAATCTTTGTTTGGATTGTTCTTTTGGGGTGGGAGTAGTATGGTAGTACCCTACACAACACACAATTCTTTTACTACTTTCTTTGAGTTTTTGTCAAATATTGTGTTCAAAATACAAGCGAAGTTAATACGCAAGTCAATTTGCGAGCGTAAAGTAGGTAATTAAATTTATTTTCATCCCACCAGCTCTGAAAGTGTGTTTTTGCTGTTTAATTTCTGACTGGAAAAGCCGTTTTTATCCGCTAGAGGATAAAGTAAATTTGAATTTAGAATATCGTGTTCAATAAGTTTGTGAATAAACAACCTATTTACTTCTACCTCCATGGTGCCGAACTTATCATACAACCTTTTTTATTTTGTTAAAAACTCGCACTCGTAACCTTCTTGGTGTATTTGTGAATTCAAAACACCATTAAACCTATTTACTTCTACCTGCATGGTGCCGAATTTATCATGCAACCTTTTTAAATTTGTTAATAACTCATACCTTCTTGGTGTGTTACTTTTAGCCATGTTCTTTTTTGCATTTAGTCATTTCCTCGCTGAGGTGGGATGAAAAGTTACGTGTTGCACTCGAGTGCAAAGATTTTTCACCTTGTGCTCTTTTGATTCCTTCGCCAACGCTTAGGATTCTAACTTTTAAACCACTCGCTACGCTCGTGGTTAAACTTTAGAATCCTGCGCTTGCTCAGTCATCAAAATTGAGCACGCGGTTAAAAAGCAGCTTTGCACTCTTGTATAACAAATAACTATTAAAAACGCTGACTACCAGGCGGTTACTTAAATTTCCAATTGTTGAGAGAAAGTTTTCTTATACGAGTGTCGCACTGTAGAAAGTACCTACTTATGCAAATACAAAATAAAACTCAACAGGTGGAATTTCCGATATCAAAGGAAATATATAGAACTCGATAAAAGTAGTTATATGAATTTGAATAGTTCTTGTAGCCTAACTAGTAATTTGATACCAGCCATAGTTTTGGGGGTTAGTATGTTTATAATAGACAATTGCCCTCGAAGCTACATCAAAGTTCGGATTAAAGTTTTTGCGCCGAAAGTTCAAACGTAACCGCCGACTTAGCATAACGGTCAAGACGATTACCTGAAGAGAATACTCAAGGGTAGGGTACTTACCTTTTGTAGCTGAAGAAAATGAAGTTTGTTGTGATCTTGTTGTCCTTTGGTGGTTTCGGGAGGTCGCGGGAGGCCAAGGAGGCTGTGGAGGCAGGTGGGGCGTGCGACCAGTGCGGCGTCGCGGCGGCACTACCGCGCTCGCCGCCGCTGCGCCGCCCGCCCACCGCTTCGCCCGCCGCGGCCTGACGGCTCCTTGCCGTGATTCATCGCCGAGCCAGGTGTGGAGCCTTTTGTATACCGACATCAACGGTTACTATAAGCAATCCAACTAAAACCTAAAACAAATATATTATGCAATAACAACGGATAAGATAAAGCATTATCTACTTACCTACCTTCAGCATGGCGTGCTCGGTAATTCTGCTTACCAAAATCAAAAATCAAAAGCGTTTTTATCCAGTATAGTATCGCAAGGGTCACTTTGAAACGTCCAATATACCAATGACAACTTCCTATTTAGATGGCTGACCGCTCGTGGCATTTACCTACATGTGCTTTCAGTCTCGGATTACGACGGAAGCTGTGGAACGGCTTGAAAACTCTGCCCCTGGAATTGGCCAGCTCAGAAGAACTGTCTTTCAGACACAAGCACAATAAACGAAATTGGGACAAATTGATGCTGGATTGTCAAATCAGTATATCTACAGCATTGTGTATTATCTAATAATCTTAGCCTAATTCAGTATAATGTACGACTGGGCGGATTTGAACATAAGTACATAGGATTATCTGTGCTTATCAAATTAAATACAGTAGCTACCTACATATGCATAGGCCTCTCAAATTTAAATCCCTATGAATTTGGCAACGATATAATATCTAGCAGGTGGGTGGACAACGTACACATGATAATAGGCCGAGGTTGTATTGTATTGTATTAGGCAAATATAAACAATAAGGCGCTATTTTGAGGCAGGGGGTATCAAACTGAATTTTCTTAAAAGCTAGGCAGTATATACTTAAATAGTCTCACAGACACACTATTTCACGGATGTCTAATCGCGCAATCAAATATTTAATGGCCTGCACACACCTAGTTCGCTGGCGGTAGCGAACAGTAAAACGCTGTCAAGTATCGCTGTCAAATCTCAAATCTGACAGCGATATTTGACAGCGTTTCACTGATCGCTATCGCCAGCGAACTAGGTGTGTTCGAGCCTTAACAGTTGTTATACTCATAATTTTGGGTTAAACGACTGTCAAATATTATGATTGAGCGATTAGTAATCCGTGAAACCGAGCCTTAGTAATTTGAAGACCGAAACCGGCAAACTGCTTATAAGCTGTCGAACTGATAAGGTAGGTAAATCTACGAACTGGGGCGGAAATTGATCTTTTTTTCAATATTTTGGTAGATCCTATGCATGGATTCACGGATGATTGAAAGCTTCGTTGCTAGATATCATAAGCCCGAGTATGTTAGTAGGTAAATACCTATATGCTTATATACCTACATGTAAAAATGTTTTACTAGTTCTTGTACTATTAGGTACTAGTTCTACTTAAACATTTATTGTCAGGAAAACTCACTTGAAACCTAATTATATTTTTGATTTATATGTTGGATGTTTTTTATAATAAATTCAGTGATTTAATGGATTTAATATATTCAAAAATTCTGGAATCTGCGAGCGTCAAGTTGTTTGACGGTTGTCTGCGTCTCAAAACGTAAAACGATATTGAAGTTACACAAATGCTTGATGTATGTATACTAAAGCTATCACAAATTCGTAACTCAATATTCCGAAAAGGCATACCGCCTGAATAAGCCATGTAGGCCAACTATACCTACCGAGAACATTGGCCATTTTGAGCAAGCCATACCGACTCGTTTAACGTTCGCCATTGTTACAAATCCTAACAAAGCAATACTGGTAGGCAACTGAGGTAGCAATTGAGAATCTGTAGACTGCAGTTATTTGCACGTTCTAGAATCTAGAATCTCGACGTAGATACATAAATATTATGAGCAATTCACACAAACCATTAGTTTGGAGTTTGAGAAACAGATAGCTGATATAGCACTTAAATACATTTTTTATTTATAAATACTACTTAGAATACTTACAATATAACACCCAGACAGAGTACCTACAAACATATGTGTTCACTACACAACCATTTGTTCTTGGTGGGGATCGTACCCACGCCCTCCAGCGTAGAATACAGAGCTGCTACCAACTGAGCTATGAGGGTTGTCGAAACCTCCACACAGTATAAATAAATAAGCACACTCAAATAATAGCGATAACCTATACTTACAGGTTTATGTAGAGTTCATTTACACGTAGGACTTTTTAATTTTTTTTTTTTTTTTTTTTTTTTTTTTTTTTATATAGATAGCTAAGCATTTGGCTGCCATCACACCTGATGGAAAGTGAGGATGCAGCCTAAGATGGAGCATGCTTAGCCATAATCCACCTGTTCACTCTTGTCTTAAAAGTTCCCAAATTGTAACGTTCCGGAAATACTGACGGCGGAAGAGAGTTCCACTCCTTGGCAGTTCGTACTATAAAAGTGGAGCCAAAGCGCTTTGTACGAGAATGTGGAATATCTACCATGAAAGAGTGGCACTTGTCCGTGCGCCTAGATGTCCGGAGGTAATTAACTCGATCGTTGTCCTTAATTATATGGAAATATTTAAAAAAGGGGTAATCGCGATAAATACCGATTTAGAAACCTCCTCTATAAATGTAGAACTTTCTTTGTATAGGGAACACAAATTTTTGGTAACGTTAATGTAACAAACATGACACTCACTATATTTTCACATCATGACCTAGTAAGGTTTTCCGGAAAAGCTACGCAAATTCAGCAGTATTTCCGCACATTTCTCGCAGGTTATTATTTTTGAAAAAAGATGGCAAAATATACCGCTCTTTGTTTCGCCATTCTTTACATTACATCTATTTCAATAGTGTATCATGTACCTAACCTACTAACATACTCTACTAAACTAAGTTAATAAATAAATATAATAAATAATGCGGGCAATCCACACAACACTATCTAGCCCCAAATAAAGCAGAGCTTGTACTATGGGAACCAGATAGCTGATTACTACTTATATCCTTTTTTTTTGTAAATACATACATATAATACTATATGTTGTATTGTATTCTATGTATGTAGGTATTTAAAAAAAAAAGGATTCAAACCCAGACAAAGAACAAAAATCTATGATCATTACACAAATATTTGTTCTCGGTGGGGATCGAACCCACGCCCTCCAGCGCAGAAGGCAGAGCAACTACCAACTGAGCTACTCTCAAACGGTGAAAGAAAACATCAAAAAAGTTCGAACAACACGTAATAAGCGTCACGCAAAAAGAGCCCGCCAGCGGCCTATTTGCGGTAACCAGTCCGCACACCAAGTGCGGATGATGAATTTGCGATATACCTTACCTATACACTCTACTAAAGTTAGTTACCATTACTTACCAAACTACACTCGATAACAAAACACCAAATTAGAAAAGGTTGAAGTGCTCAGCAATTGATGTTCCATTCATCTTGTCTGTTATTTCTCCTGACCGGATAATAGGCGTGTAATCAAAGCGTTTGCGAAGCGCCCGGACTCACTCGCCTTCGAGGTCGAATGCCGCCGTAATTGTTGCCTCATTCCGGAAATGAATTGGGCTATTATAGTCGCATTTGATGCTTTCTTGGATAACTTCTTTTACAACAAAGGTTAGTTGCGTTGTTTAGTTGGTGGGTTTCTAGGCCTAAGGTAGAATAGTATAAAAATACTTATTCTACCTTCCTACTTGTTAGTTTTTTGCCATCAGTTTGATGGATGATAATTTAACCGTATGTAACGGTGAAAGTCGGCTTGTTTAGTAAAACACGGGCGAAAAAATTTGCAAGGAATGTGACTCGAAAAGGTCAACATTTCTCTTACCATAATGAGAATTGCGAACCTAGGTTTTCTTTGAAGGGAGTTTCTTTTAAATGCGGCTCAGATGGTATGCTCATTAACATAATAGAACAACCTGGTTGTGTTGTGCCGCTCTGTAAGTTTCTCAGATCTATGCACGTCAACTAAAAAAAAATATGTATGAAAAAAACCATAATCCTCTTTTAAGCTTAACTGTAGTCGGGTAATAATACAATAAGTGTCTGTTAATGTTTATTAGCAACTAGGTATTAAAAGCCACATCTGCTTTATATAAAATCTTGTAAATCTATGACAAAATGAAAATAATATTTACAAAAAGTAATTTCAAAATAATGTTCCGTACAAACATGCATTATAGTATAGATAATATTTCACTTTACATGTACGAATTATTCTGCCACAATCTATTGAACAATAAATAATGTAAGATAAAATAAAAGCAACATATTACAATTTTGTCAATATTCTTCAGCACATAATATGACTAAGTTTCGTTTTATAAATAATAGTTATTCTTATAAATATAACTCTATAAAGTTACAAATGGCACTTACCTACTTATACTAATAAGTGAGTCAAGGCACAGGTTGAAAAGGAAGCTAAAAACTTCACTCTACACAGAATTGTGATTTGATTCTTTTACTGACGTTATTTTAAATTCAATTGTAAACAGGGCTGGATAGAGTAAAAAATACTTTGGCAGTGCAGTCAAGCATATTTTATAACCAAATCTTGCGTATTAATATGAATAAACTTATTTTTCATAACGTAATTATAAGAGATTAACTTCACATCAGTTCACAAGTTACATTAGTATATTTTAAACAAATTATAGATACATACGTAACTAGAATTATCTAGAACTAAAACGAACATTGTGTGATACAAAATAACCTTTGCACACTTAGGGCCGTATGCAGAAATGGTGCTTGAGTCGAGCCTCAAGCATAGATTTTTAACTTTTTAGTGGAGAACTGTCAAAAAATATATGCTTGAGGGTCGACACAAACTCGAACCCGAACAGAATGACACTTTGTAGTTTTGAGCGTCTTATTTTCCTATGAGAAATATAAGACAGAAAAGTCTGATCTGATAAAGGTAAACACACACTTCACTCGACGCCCGTATCATAAGTAGTTTTGAAAGTAGCAATGAGGAATCAGAATAATACCGATTTTTTTGTAAAGCCTATAAGTGTGCAAGAGTTAAAAATGCAATGCAAAGGCATTACTTTAGCTTACCACACGAGATATTCGTTCTCGCTACACAATAAGTACATACGACACACTCACGCATAAGTACAATAGCGTACTGAACACTTAACGAGATTAAAACAGACCTTTCAGTTATCATAGAAGGTTGATTTATATTGGCAAAAACGTAGTACGGTTGTAGGCAATAAATATTGCACATCTGCACCCCAAGTCCCAGTGCAATTACAACATTTCGTTACCAAATGTTCGCGTGGAACTGGCACCTAGACTCACCTAGCTATAAGACGTTTCAAAGTGATTCTTGCATCGTAATGAATAAAAAATTATTGAGTTTGAGTTTGAGTTTGAGTTGTTTTCGTTTCGCCTATTTGTCTCTGTCTATTTTATGGAGAAAAGATGAGACAACAACTCTAACTACGTAATGTATTTTTGCCGTCTCATATTTTCTCCATACAATAGATAGAGACAAATAGGCGAAACGAAAACAACATTTGGTAACGAAATGTGGTTGCCAAACTCTGACTTCGGGTACTGCTTTTCGGTTTTGTAGAGCGCTATCTCATTCTGTCGCACACTACGCCCTATGAAGCCGAAATTAACCGATGTGCAATATTTGTTGCCTACTATACTTTGGTGAACTTCGTACGATAAATATAAATGCTTACAAGCTTTTATAATGTTAATTCACGGCCGTCTTGTCGTGTTGACTTATTTATTCGTTCAAAAAACTATTTCATTGTAAACTTGGAGGTAAAAATGGAAACGTGACAGAATGATTTAGCAGTATGCTTTGAATAGAAATAACACTGTTATAATTATAGTAACAGTATCGCACGAAGTTTTACATTTTTGTGCTTTTTCAAACGATAACTACATTATTAAATATAGGTAGTATAGACAAAAGACAGTACAAATCTTTACTTTTGGAAGTGATTCGATATAAAGGCACATTTTAAGGCAACTTTAAACGTCTATCGCCGTGAAAGCTTTTAGACGCACTAATAAAAATTCTATAAACAATTAATTTTGTTCAAATACTGACTATTCGGATCGATAAATGCGATTCAAAGACAATTATCGCGATATTTAATAAGTGACTATTGACGATATATTTCTGCCACTACTGATGATGTTTATTTTCCAGCATACGTGGGGTTTTTGAACGTAGATGTTGCTTGCTTGTAAATAGGATTCTCGCCCTAAAAGACAAAACAAATAAGAACCAAAATTTTATAAAACTGACACAGCATTTTAAACCTTACAATAGTTTTAGAATAGTAGAGCTATTTGTGAAGGGCTCGTCCGGGGAAGTACAACCACCATGCCTATTTCTGCCGTGTAGCAGCATTAGCTGTGGTTCGGTTTGAAGGATGTGGTTGCCGGTGAAATTACTGGCACGTGAGGCTGAACATCAGTATGCCTTCAAGTTGATGGACGCAGGGCAGTGCGTCAAAGGGCACGTTTCTAATGAGTGATAAGCAATGGATAGCCACTTAATATTGAGGCGGCCATATGCTTGTTTCTTAAGCAAGTTATAACTTACCGTATCCCATTTGGCCATCATGCGTTCTTTCTCGAAGCGCGCGAACTCGCGTCGGTCATGGATAGTCGTAGCCATCTTCCACAGCATCAGTAAGGCTAATCCTACGAGTACTATAGCCGCGATCACTCCTAGCACTATTCCAAGTATCGGCACCTAAACAAATACATGAAAATATTATCCCCTCATTCATAATGCCTGACACTTTTTAGCGGCTCGTCTAAAGTATGTTTTCACTGTCACTGTTTTGTATGAAAACCATTGGTAGTCTAGTGGTAGTGGCCCCGCCTTGCGATCCTAAGGTCGTGGGTTTTTCTGATTGCGAGTTTTTCTGTCGAAAAATGTATGTGCACTCTCAAACGGTGAAGGGAACCGGCGTGTCGTAGAACCTAAAAAAGATCGAACAACACGGGTCCAGCGTCACGCAAAAAGAGCCCAGACAGCGGCCTACTTGCGGAAACCAGTCCGCACACCAAGTGCGGATGATGAATTTGCCAATTTGTCATACAAAAACAGACTAAGCAGCCTGTTAAGCTAAATTAGTGTTTTATTATGAATATGCCTTAGTATTTATGTAAAAGATTTTCAATTAACATTTTTGTACTCAGTTGTATCACAAGGATCCTTTTGGTGCCAATTCCACGCCACCAAGCCTAAATAGTATTCCAATGTTATATAATATAATGTAATAGTTTGTATTGTGTGTTCTGAAGTAGCACATAAATGTATGTCTATATGTCATGAGCAAGACTAAAAAGAGGTCGGTTACATACATACATACATACATACATACAGGTGAAGCTAATAAAAGCGTTATAAAAATGAGTTTGTTTGTTAAAAATCGTAATAAAACTATAAGATTCACTAATCATGTACTATACGTTTATAAGTAACCCTTGTGATTTGATTACTTTTATAGTGCATGAGAGACAAGAGTAAAATACCTTCTTAGGACATTCGCGTTCTTTCTGTGCTCGGATCACCAGATGCTGAGCGTCATTGTAAGAGTAAACGTACACGTAGAGACAGTCTTCTTCGTCATAGAAACTGCACAAGTGCTCGTTTCGAGATTCGTTGGCTGCAACAATACAAGGTCGATTTTATTATAACATCATCATTATAACACATCACATCACAATTATAAGACAACACAAACGTTGGGAAGACTATATTAAAAAAGTGGCGGGCCCAGAATGGACTCGGACCGCAAAAGGCAGAACACAGTGGAAATCATTAGAGGAGGCCTTTGTCGGAAGACAAGGCGAACTCAAACCCACTTGCCGATAAATAACAAAAATAAAGATAAGGGCAGACTACTTCCGCGAATGTTCGGAGGAAGTAGTCTGCCCTTTTCTTAAGTGTAGTAAACACTTTAAAATTAATTAAAAATTCGTCTGCTCTTTATTTTAACCGAATTCAAATCAAAAAGGACGAGGTTCTCAATTAGGTTGTATTTTATTTTATATAGATTAGTCCTATTAAAATTTCACCAAATTCGGTTTAATAGTTTGAAGATGAAGTCGGTTTAATTAAGTTTTTTAAATTTATATTATCATCAAATTTTAACCTTCAATTTTGCCTTCTTCGATAATGGGGAGCAGAGCGCAGTCACCACAGCTGTCCATATCAGGGTTGTATAGTGGACCACGTTTGTGCACTTCGCATAAAACACAATCCTTGAACTCGCCGCAGCGACCCGGGCAAGTCTGCAAAATAATTCATCATGAAACAATTCGACCAATAGCACCTCTAAAATAAATCCAGGGTATCCAGAAGTACGTTATCCTAAGGAGAGATTCTCGACAATTATGGGAACAACAATAAATATCCTACGGCTTCTGAAAATTTAACAATTATAATTGAAGAAATGTGCAGCCATGTTTTCTAAACTGATTTTCCGATCGGTGATGTGTTATTTCAATTTATTTATTTCGGAACATTTGGAATCATAACACAAACATACTAAAATAATCAGTTGGTACATTCACAATTTAAATTTACAAATATAAAAAAAAACGTTACGTGAAGCTGCGCTAAGCGCCACATATAGGGCATTCACCCTTGTTAGAAAACACGCATGCAGTATGCTGTTTTCGCTCCTATTTACACGGCGCAGCACCGAGGTAGCTCTCGCTCGCTCGCGCTCTCTCTCTCTCTCTCTCTCTCTCTCTCTCTATAAATCGCATTGCGCTGCAGTGTCTTGATAGGTGGTTACACGTTTTAAATCTGGTGTTTATTGAACTGAAGATCGTTTGAGTTCACGTCATTAGTAAGTTGAGTCTTGTGGAACTTAGTATTACAGTAACTTACGGGGCATTTTTCGCAGTATTTTCCGGAGTAGTGTCTGTCATCGTCTACATTGCACACGCACTGTCCACAAACGCATTTGCCGTTGCCGCTGCAAATCTCGCCATTTTCTGCAAAAAAAGAAAATAAAAGGTAAAATAATCAACACTAAATAATGAATAACAAAAAAAACAAACCGACGATAAGTTTTGGTGCTTTCACACTAATTCTAGTTATACATTTTTCTAATGAAATGGCATGTAATTGTCGGGAAAAAACAATAAGCACTAACAAGTTTAGCTATCATCAATAAAATCTGTTATAAATATATAAAAATTTTATGTTGGTTTGTGTACGCTTCAAAAACTCAAAAAGTTCTGCACCGATCGAGCTGAAATTTTAGCATGATTTATAATCCGCATCAAGGATTGGTTTTTTCAATCACAAAGTGCCACAGCGAAGCGTGGCAGGGTATAGCTAGTAAAAAAAAACAAAAATTACCAGGTGATCTTGAAAACCTTATTTGCGGGTAGTTTGATAATAATTGTAGTTGTTTTTTTTCTTATAATTAAGGTGTTTATTTGTGCATATCCTACGGGGGTGACATGGTCACTGTGTGACAACTCTTTTTTCTTAAATAAAGATTTAAAAAAATATATTACCAGGTGATCGGCACGGCGCTTGATCCTTGAGACACTGGCAGGCAGGCCCGGTGTACTCAGGTCGACAGCTGCACTTCCCGCAGAGACAGTCGCCGTGGTCGGGGCCCGAGCATAGCAAGCCCTTGTTCATGTCGCACGTGAAGTTGTCGCACTCGCAGAACGGACCCGATATCAACTGCCAAATCATGTTAGGTTAGGATACGGTTCAACGGATCTTAAAATTTTAGATAAACAGCTGTCGAATATTTGATCGGTCATTCAGTAATCTGTGAAATTGGCCCTTAGTGGGTCAGAGGTACAGAAGAGAAAAATATACAAGAGTCTTAGTAAATTTTTTTTTAATTGTGACCCAACTGGAATAAGTATTGGCTCTGAATGTCCGTTTCACGTCACTAAACCCAGATGTACATGCAATAATAGGCAGGCTATGGGCAAAGATTACCGGGATAAAGCGTCGAATACCATACTATAGCAAATATTTGTCACAAGTTATTGTGTTTTTGATACAAGTTATGATGTTGGGGAAAGGGTTTCGCGTTAAAGTTTTTATCTACCACAATAACTTATCAACTAATCAAATATTTGGCACTTGTTTAGAATAATTTTTTTCCTTGCTCAATTTGAATTAAGCAACTGTCGAATAATTGATTGATCGTTTAGTCATCCCTAAAACCTTTTATGAGTTAATTTGGCAGAAGTGGAGAGTCGAGTTGTCTTCAAACGTAGAAAAAAATATGGGTGTGTATATCATCCTTCTACTACATAATATAGGCCATGGGTTACCTTGGTAGAATCTTCCATCTTATTGCACTCGCAAACGCCGCAAATACAAGTCCCGCGGTTAGAGCAGAGCGGGCCAGAGCTAGCATTGGTCGGTCGACAGCCGCGTTCCTGTTCGACTGAAACGCCTCCGTGCGCGGAACATTCGCAACTCTTGCCGAAGCGGCCCGGATTGCACACACATACTCCACACGCGGATACTCCTTCCCCGCTGCATACTAGAGGACTGTCGTTGAAAGCCTGAAAGAGAGATTCTGAATTATGAAATCAACAGGAAATGCAGACAACAGATATCTTCGAGCCTTGAGGATCAAACCACCTCGATGTTGCTATACCATATACAGGTTCCATGTGACTTACTCCTAATAACTATGTATGTACCTAAACTAGACCATGTGTATGCAATAAATATATTGGAGGAGACGTCACCAGAGGCAAGTACATTCATACACACATCAATAATTTGCAGAAAACAAAACTTTTTACACATGGGTTTTACACCTTGCCGTTTGGGGATTGCCGCATAATGTGCTCTACTCCCTTTTATCAATGCTTTGTCAACTAATTCAAAAACTATATCAACAAAACAATGCTCTTGAGTAACAACTAGCAGCCCGTCCCGGCTTCGCACGGGGTAGACAATATTGTTGTACATAATTTTGTTCTATCGCTAATAGTTTCGGCAGCGCATTCGTAAAACATAAAAATAACAAAATGAAATAGTGAAAGGAGGAAGGGTTGATCTACAGTTTTAAAGCTACTTACATGATGTCCGGGTTGTTCGCACGGACAATCGCAGATCATCTCCACTTCAACGGTGAGACTGTCAGAGATACCGACGGGAGAGATGTCGAAGGTTTGCTTCCACTTGTTGCGATCCTTGGGGCACTCCTTCAGAGTTATTTCAGCTGTAAATTCGACTACATCTCCAACCTACAAGATAATTCACATATTAACATATTTTTCAAAAATACTTCAAATAACGTTTTTTTCCAAGTTGCCAATGACGAAGTTATGTGATACCAAGAATGAAACAAAAAATTCAACCGAATTGAGAATCTCCTTCTTTTTTATTTAAAGTCGGTTAAAAATGTATTTGTTTACCTTGAGACCTTCGCATTTGTTAGTTTGCACCAGCTCCTTGCCTCCGAGGCACGATGAGTAATACACTATTTGCACAGCGTCGCTCGATGAGTCTTTCATTTCGACGGTTGACGTAATTTTCTGGAAATTAATCATGTTTATAAGAATTGGACACAATAATTACTACTAATGGCAATAAATACAAATAAAATAACTGCTTGCAAATTCAAGATTACTAAGTTCTATAGGTCTAAAAAGGTATTGCTTTTGTATTATTCCCTAAGTCTAACTAAGTTGGAGTGGCACCACGCTGGAACTTGTATGATCCTTTTACTTATGAAGAATTATAATAGCAGTGTTATTATTCCTCTTTTGTAAAAGGATCATACAAAAAAACGGTAAGAACCAAGCCGGAGTTTGTTGCCTGTTCTACGCTTGGTCGCGTGGAACTGGCACCTAGACTGGCTTTAAGACGTTTCAAAGTGTTCCTTTTGTACTACTGAATAAAAACATATTTGACTTTAACTTTATGGCATGCATAATGTTAGTACATGACCAACATTGTCATCATACTATTGTGGTCATAAGCTTTGTTCTTTGATAGTGTTTTTCCTAATAGGTTTGATGAATTAACAGGCAAAGAGTACTACGTAATCAAAATGGGAATTTTCGTTAGAATAATGTCTGACAAAGTTTTTATTTAAATTAAATTTGTGTACTACATTTATGCGGTACCCTAATAATATTACAATCTAGCCAAGTAGGCTAATGAGCAATTTTGCTTTAGCTTAGTTTTATAAAATAAGTATTAGGTACTAAGAATGTGTCCATTGGCACTTTTCTTACTGTCTCTTATTAAGGTGACACTTTGTTTATGTGTTCATTAAACTCTCTGACAAAGTAATGTGGTTTTTTTATGACTTACATTGTATTGTTCCCGCACGAGATCCACTACGTTATCGGAGTCGTTACTTAGCACGCCGCTGCTTGAGCCTTCGATATGCTTGCTCAGCTGCTCATAAACGCTGATTTGCTCTGAAGTTACCGCGAATATAACGTTGATAGCGTGTTTCTTCACCTAAATGAGATAGTAAAAAGAAAACTAATAAAAATAAATGGTATACAATCAAATTCAGCCGCTAAAAATCTGCAGAATTCCATAAAACATACATAATACATTTATTGATGTCACATGGTTCAAGGAGATGTGAAACCAGTTCATTTACTCTCTTCATAATACAGAGATCACACGTAAACTCCTCATTAAATCGACCGCAAAATCTAAGGAGAATTATTTTTATGACATATCCAGTAATGTTATATTGTTGTCACGTACCTTCAGATTGATGTGCGAGATACTGGGGTAGTCCTGGAGAGTAGAGTGAGTGTACGCGTTGTTTTCCATATGGCATTGACCATCGTTGGGCTGAACAATACCACCAAGCTGTAAGTAAATTGACAGTTTCATATCACATTAAAGAAGCAGTTCGTATTATTATGCTATTATTCCTGTTAAAGTGGCAACATAAAAACAACATCTGTGAAAATTTTAAACAGTCTAACTATCACGGTTTATGAAATACAGCCTGGTGACAGACGGACGAACAGACAGACAGCGGAGTCTTAGGCTGAGATTCATAGACCGCGCTTTGATTTACAGCAAAGCAGTCTTCGCAAAGTAAGCTTTGTTTATCGAAGTTTCCTATCAATATTTTGAATAAAGAAGAGCTTGACGGAACTATGAAAAGTTCGGTCTATGAATCTCGGCCTTAGTAATAGGGTCCTGGTTTAGCGTTTGGGTACGGAACCCTAAAACCTAAAATAACTATTACTATATTCCAGATAGACAGACAGACAAACCGACAGCGGAGTTTTAGTCATAGGGGTACCGTTTTAGTGTTTCGGTACGGAACCCTAAAACCTAAAATAACTCTACTACTATACTATATCAGCCATCTGGTTCCCATATTACAAGCTCTGCTTAGTTTGGGGCTGGGTAGTGTTGTGTGAATTGTCCACAATATTTATACATACATGCATAAAATCACGCCTTATTCCCATGGGGGTAGGCAGAGATCACGGATTTCCACTTGCTGCGATCCTGACACACCTCTTTCGCTTCATTCACTCTCATAACATTCTTCATACATACTCGTCGGTTTAGGGTACTCAATATTTATTTATTTATTTATTAGTTAGTAGTCAACTATACCTTGCCGTCTCCAGCGTAATGGAAGCCAGCGTCTGTTGAGAAGACAAGCAGACGTCGAGCCTGGTCGCGCCAGCCGATTTCACTTTTGCATACGACAGCTTGCATTATGGCGTCGAAGCCACCTTCCGGCGCGTCGAGGTTACCAGACACATCAGCCATGGCTACTGCTTTCTATAGAAGAGACATCGTGATTATTGTAAATTACTGGCACGTGAGGCTGTACATCTGTATGGACGCAGGGCAGTGCATCGTATAGGGCAAGTTTCTGACGTGTGTGAACTACGAGGCAATGCTTTGTTATAGGCGATGGTTACCACTTGACATCAGGTGGGCCATATGCTTGTTCTATAAAAAAAAACTCATGTGTATTATCATTTTCCTAGATGGATTTTTTTTTTCTCTTTTCTCAGTCTCCCTTGTATTATAGGCGATGGTTACCACTTGACATCAGGTGGGCCATATGCTTGTTCTATAAAAAAAAAACTCATGTGTATTATCATTTTCCTAGATGGATTTTTTTTTCTCTTTTCTCAGTCTCCCTTGTAACCTACTACAATATCGTTTTACGAATTCAAATCTGTCAGGTATTTGGGTCAAAATTAATTTTGCAGTTATTTCCAATAGCAAATACTCTGGATAATAGGAAATAATTTACTCACATCGAAATAATCGGTATCTTTGCTAAGAGACATTTGATTCTTGAATCCATACGGAGCAGCGCATCCCTCACAAGGCGTGATTAAACTGAAATTAGTCCGGTATAGTTAGACACGTTTACTACTAAGCGAATAACATGTGATACAAAAATATGCATAAAGCACAAATTATATTAGCTATCTGGTTCCCATAGTAAAAGTTCTGCTTAGTTTGGGGCCAAAAACTGCTGTGTGGATTGTATTTGTATTTACTTATTTAAACATAACTCACTACAGCCAGACTTACTTTTTAGGAACAGTAGAGACGTAAGGCATAACAAGTTTGTCTACAAAAGATCCGAAACCAATCCTGAAGTTGGACGTCATATTCCTCATGGTAGCAGACAGCAAGCTTCCAAGAGTACTGAGCTTCTCTTTGTCGTTCTTCATAGATCTACTCAAGTCCATGAGGTAGTACAGATCCACTGGGTAGTCTTGGGCACGAGAGTATGCGAAGGCAAGCTTTTGAACTTGATCTGAAAATAAAACAAGTGTGTTAGTAATAATAACACTTATTATGTTATCCTAGGCCAAATAATTATGCCTGGAATTTAGGTATAAGAGGTACACAAAGACTTTAACTATTTAGTTTTACCTTTTCCTTTCTACAGGTTATTTTACAACTCAACCGTTTGATGAACCATCTGAACGGTGACATACACGAGTCATAATATAATTACTGAGTACTAATAACAAAACAAATAATAGCTAGAAGCAACTTCTAAGTAACTTACTTTGTCTCAGCTGAAGCTTCACCCTCTGAGGTTTCATTTGCACCAAGCTTTCTCCAGAACCGCCAGCCGCCGCACCGCTCCCAGAAGCTCCGAACCCAGAGCTGCCTGAAAAGCTGCTGGACTCTTCGTGTGAGAACGAGCCGGATGAACTCATGCCCATACGACCCTGAGCTAAAAGTGTACACGAGCATTAGAAGAAATTACATAAAACTTCAGTCAGAACATCTCGGAAAACATCTCGAAAAGCAGTAAATCGTACCTCTACTCAACTCCATATTGTACATAGAGTCGATAGATTTTTGGTTATCCGGGTTGAATATAAATGCCTCGTCGCATCCTCCGGTGCCGCCTTCCATCGCAGGGTTGAAGCATCGCGGTCCATTGAAGTCAGAAGCGAAGCACCAGGCACAGCTGGCCGTTCTTATGCAATCACTGCACGTAGTCTTGCTAGAGCAAGGGTTATGGGCGAGCAGTTGTTCGGCCCTCTGCGCCCAGCAGTATGCAAACAGGCTCGCCCACACGCATACTTGTAGTAAAGTCGTTCGTTGTTTGTGCATTTTTGGTGTGTTTGTTTTGGGTTCAGATCAAACTCTACAACAAAGAAACGATATAAATTAGTTCCTTTGCAAATGCGGTGCCCTTCGTTTCTTATCAATTTATGACTCAGTTCATAGGGTTTTGCTATCGTATTGTAATTATAATGCCGAGAACGAGCACAATCAAAACTGTGCTTTCTATAGAACATGCAAACATTAATTAAGCTTGGAAAAAACAAACAACTATGCCAACACTGTGAAAGGAAAAACATTTCGAATAGGGTCAGACGGGTCTTTTCGGTGTCAAGGTCAAAGAAGAAATAAGTATTTTGTCGTTACATGGTTATGTTTTAGTAGTATTGTTTTCGTGGTTCGAGCTTTCATCGTAACCATCTTCATCTTCAGGTCAGCATAACATTCCCTTTACCATTCCCCTATGTCAGCTTCGAAGTTTACGCTCTTGAATTGAAAAAAGACCTATTATTTGTTCAAAGCTAAACCATACGACCCCTACACAAAAGTTCAAAAATAGAAATTAAGTTTACGACTTCTTATCTAGGCATCAACTAATAAAAGCTCACGTTCTCATGCATCATGTAACTTACCTACGAATAATCGTGAGTGAGAGTATCTACGAAAATAATTCGTGTTTATATAGTTTAGGTACATTGATGAGGGTTGCCTGGAAGAAATCGCTTTCAGCGATAAGGCCGCCCATTGTACTTTATTTAATTACGTTTAATTACTGTGAGTATTATCTACTGTGTGTGCTATCTATCTATCTCTATCTATCTATTGATGGTAAGGTATATTCAAAATAACGCAAACGGCGTTATTATCCACACGGCCAGTGCACACTCATCCAATCCAGCGAGAAACATAAATAGACGTGATACCTAGTAGTCAAATGATTGACGACATCTATCCAACTAATGCATAGGTGCTAATGTAACCATTAGGAATGAACAACAGCGATTGTGTCACCGACAAGTTTTTGGTTGAAGCTAGATTTGCTATTAGAATATTTTTTTGAGACAGAATGTGACCAGTGGGCGGGAATACGAAAGGGCCGACTCCTACGCATCGGTGTCGAATCAGCGGTAATACCGAGGCGGTATCAAGGTGTAGGTATGAATGAAGTATGGCCACAAACGCAACTGAGTCAGTAGACTGGACATTGATGTGTCAAGATGTTTTTATGAAGTCTGAGAAAGGCACATCAGAGAACGAGGTAAGCGAAAAATACCTGAGCAACTGGAGAAAAATCACAAATCCGTTGTTTATCCTGACGAGTCACTTCACTCCACCAAAATCATAAGTCTCTTAAAAGAAATAGAGGAGCACAAATTGATTCACATTTCGCACACCTAGGATTGCTCCTCTTTTATTTTGTTAACTAAAATAATAAACCTTTACACACAACACTATAAATGAAATACTTTAGCCGACTTATATTTAAACTGAATTTAAGGAGTAGGTCGTAGATCTTCATGTGAACTTAACGACGATGAACATAGCGTTATTGACATTTACTGATAAGACGAAGAGAAAACTTCTTGTCACACTTGAATTGTGTAATGTCTAGTTACGAATATCATTGATATTTTTATGTTGCTGTGTTGTGAACACGACCTGCGCCCGCGCCGGATACACGCGTGACTAATTGTACAGAAAATAACTTCGTCAGCGGTGATACAGCGCGGGCGACCCCGTCACCGTGCCTTCTCAGAATCAATACTCAATACAATACGTCGAAACAAAATTTAAACTTGCTTGTTTTCAATGAACTTCTTGCAATTCTGCGTGCATTTACTAGGTAAACTGGGTCAATGATAACAATGGGTGTGAAGGAAAATGGGGGCTTCCATGACCTATTTACTTCTAGTGAAATAAACATCTTCGTGAACATAATTTCTATTTGAATTCCAACTATTTAAACTGCTTTCAAAAACTACCATGGTTTCATGAGGTTACCATAATATTTGGTAATCCAGGTATTAAAATACTGTACGTGATCCGAAATATAATTTAAATATTGAGATATAGCTATCGCATTCGCTCCCTAATTGTCCCTTTCCCTCCTGAAACGTGTGTATCGCCGTCCTTATCGCACTCCACACATACAACCATCTTCTATCGCGCCGAGGGTCGGCGCGCCGACTCTGTTTCTCATTGACGTTATTGTTTTCGCTTCAAAAACACGTGCACTGGTAAGTGCTAAAAATTTATTTTGGAATTTCCCTGGATTTCAAATTATAGTATATGTCCCTTGCGATCTTACAATAATTATGGTAGATCGATTAGATTTTCATCGATAAAACATCGATTGCATCAATCAATCAATTTGATTGATTGGATGCAATGCATCACATCATTAGATACTCAAAAAGAAAAGAAGTTGACGCTTTGTGAAAATTGAATTATTTGAATTGTTTTCCAAGTTTTTACTATTAGAATACTGTAAAACGTTTGCATTATTAATGTATTGGAATCTTATGATTATGTGAACTGAATGTAGTTTATGTGGACCTTGAACAAAGTGCGGTAAGTTTTATAATCAACAGTTATTGTTCAAGTTTGCTATCAAAGTAATAATCGTAAGAACGAGAAACGAAAAGTTTATTCTTGGTAGGTGCAATCTACCTTCTTGCAAAGATAAATAAACGGTGTAACCGTTCGTTAAATTCTGCCTTTGTTGGTCTATGTGTGTTTTATAAGTTTTATTTTTAGGTTATTTTGAAAAAGTAAAACTTTTGGCGAATGAGTGAGAAGGAAATAGATCTGAGTGGCGATACCTTCATTTTGGATCTAAGACCAAAGATGAGCGGTGCTGAAGATGGAAGTCCTAGAAAGAGGAAGCGTCAAAGAAGGTTACCATCATCTTCGTCTGAAAGTGGTGAGACAAGTAGCAGTTCCGATGAACAGTCCTTCAGTTCTGCAAAACGTTCACGCCGTCGACAACGGCCAAAACGTAGACGTGATGCGCGTTCACATAAAGATGACAAGTTAAATAAACTAATTGCTGAAGTAAGTGATCTAAAAGAAAGATTGTCTCGCAGGCCATGTGACAATTATAGTCTTGAAGGCGAACAATCATTGGCTAATGATGGTATCGAAGATAATGTGAGTGGAAACTTATACAGTGAAAATCACTCGGATTTAGATGGAGATGAGCCTCAGTTCTCTCTTTCGTTTGGGACAAAGCTGAAGGATCCGGATGTCCTGAAAACACCTTCTTCTTACTTGGAAGTTTTGAAAGGCATTCAGCGGTTCGATGATGTCCAGTGGCAAAATGTCAGGTATGCAGATGTTCAAAAAAGTTATCGGCACACCCCCGGGTTTACTGAATTAGAGCCTAATGAAGAAGTCGAGCGCTATGATACGTCACGCACCACAGCAAATGCTGATAAAGCTTTTGCTGCTATTAGTTATGCTTTGATAAAGCAAAAAGATCAGCTTGAAAAAGAACTTCGTGACTTTTTATCTTGGGCCAAGGCTACGCCTGCCCTGAACCATGATGCTATTCATGGAAAGATCGAAGAAATCTTTGTAACAGGGGATTTCTCGAAGATTTCTAATGACGCCCTTCAGTTGGTCTGCGGCCACAGAGCGGAGATCATTCAACAGAGGAGGGAGGCTATCTTGGCTTCAGTGAAAGACCCATTGCATAAAAATATTTTACGAAAAATACCGCCGTCATGCAAAAATTTATTTGACGCTGACAAATTCACGTCTGCCTTAGAAAAAATGGGTGACTCCCGAAAAGTTTTTTGGCCACGTGCTAAAGACCGCGCACCTGCTACGCAGACCGGTCCGAATACTGCTCAGACTGGAAACCCTTCTAGCAGTTTTCAATACCAAAGTCAGGCCGCTCAACGGGGACACAATCTCAAGTCTCGTGGTGCTGCATATTCTAACAGACCCTTTCGAGGTAGAGGCGGAAAATTTAGAGGCCGAAAAAGCTATGATAGACAGCCAGCGCACAAGAGTACTAGAGAAAGACACTTTTCTCCCTCATCCCACCGGGATAGGAGAGGTAATCGAAAATTTTGACTCACCGAGTCGTTTCCGTGCCGGTCAACTCAAGCGTTACCGACAAAGATGGAGAGAGATGGGCGCCCCCAGCTACATTCTCAAGATTATTTCAGGTTATCGTATCCCCTTTTCCAATCGACCACCTCTTCATCTGCCTGATCGAGACAACTGTCAGCAGGCAACGTGCGAAACCACAGAAATGTCGGTAGTAATAGAAAGGATGAAAGCGGAGCGTGTGTTGATGCCAGTTCAGGTATCCCAGAGCTTCCTGTCACGTATGTTTCTAGTGCCCAAGACAGATGGCTCTATGAGGCCAATATTCGACCTGAGATCGCTAAACAGGTTCGTGCTGACGACTCCTTTCAGGTTGATCAATGTTCACAAGATTCCAAGCTTCCTACAGCCAAACGACTGGCTTGTAAAGATAGATCTCTCTCAAGCGTATTTTCATATACCGATCAACAGATCTCACAGGCGGTTTCTACGCCTGTTGTACCGCCAAGAATTGCTGGAGATGAGTTGCCTTCCCTTCGGGCTAAGTTCAGCGCCGAAAACTTTCGCTGCTGTAAGCAATTGGATAGCCCAAGTGCTCCGCCGGAAAGGGGTCAGACTTCTTGTATACTTAGACGATTATCTGATTGCGAATACAAGTCCCACTGTACTGAAGAGCCACGTCGGTATCGCCGTGGGTATGCTGAATTATCTAGGCTGGAAGGTGAACTTCGAAAAGTCCGTGCTAACACCGATGAAGAGCATAGAGTATCTAGGCATTATATGGGACCCTTGGCAAAATCGCAAGTTTCTACCCGAGCTAAAGTGCCACAAGTTAAGGTCTTCAATACTCAGACTCTTAGAAAATCGAACGATGAAACTTGTCGACTTTCAAAGTCTTGTGGGTATGATGAATTTTGCCAGTTTTGTAATTCGCCGAGGAAGGCTCAACCATCGACAGCTACAAAAGTTAACTATCAGTCATTGCAGACTCAAGTCAAGGTTTGTCTCTCTCAATCAAGAGTCAGAGAAGGATTTGATTTGGTGGCTCAAGCATCTGGGAGGAAGCTCCCGAATACATATTGCTCATCCCACACTCTTTCTAGTGACAGACGCTTCAGGTATAGCTTGGGGAGCTCAGATAAACAACATGAAGTTGTCAGGCAATTGGTTGGCGGCGGAGAAAGACTTACATTCGAACATGAAGGAACTCCTCGTGATTCTGAAAGTCCTAGAAGAGCAAGGTCCGAACCTGCGTTCAACGTCTATACACCTACAATTGGACAACAAGACAGCAGTGGCTTATTTACGCAACGAAGGAGGATCAAAGTCACACGATCTCCTGGACTTAGCTTACAAGATTTTTCAGCAGTTGGATTTCTATCAGATAGATCTAGTAGCCTACCATATTCCGGGTGTCTACAACGCCGAGGCCGATCATCTATCTCGCCATCGAAGAGTTCCAGAGTGGCACCTATTACCTCGAATAACCACGTTAATATTCGCCAAATGGGGCACGCCGAGCATAGATCTATTTGCGACAAATCTAACGCGCGTGGTACCCAGGTACTGCACCCTAGACTATACGGACAAACAAGCGGAATTTCACGACGCCCTGTCACAAAAATGGGATTATCCGTTGGCATGGGTGTTTCCGCCTCCGTTCTTAATACCAAAAGTCCTTCAACATCTACATCAATGCCGTGGAGTTTACCTCATAATTGTACCAAGGTGGGAGAAAGTTTTTTGGCGCCCAGATTTACGGAGCCGAGCAACAGCAGCACCCTGGACCATTCGAGACCTTGATCGAGTCCTAGTGGACGTATCAACGGGCAGCCCGCCACAGAATGTGCAGGAAATGGAGCTGGAGGTATGGAGATGTGGGGCTGGAGCGAACGCTTGAAGGAATGGACACCACAGCAACGAAATCTTCTTAATAGTTGGCGACCTTCGACGATTAAGACTTACAAGCCTGCTTGGTCCCGGTGGATTAAGTGGGCAGAGCAAAATAATGTAACTAGTAGTAGACCTTCCGGTTCAGATTTAGCACGTTTTTTATCAGATCTGTTTTACAAAGAGAAACTGTCCTATAACACAATTCTTGTTCATAAGTCTGTGGTCGCAACGCTTTGTGAGCCTGAACTTTCGGAGCGGCTTGGAACTCACCCTTTTGTAAAACGAATCTTAAAATCAATAGCTTTAACAAATCCAACCCCTACAAAGCCCCCAGTGTGGGATGTTGACCTTGTTATTAAGTTTATGTCTCAAGTTGATTGCACTGCTGATAGCCTCTACCAAGTTTCTAAGCATACGGCTGCTATTTTACTACTATGTTCAGGTAGAAGGCTGCATGATTTAACCCTTCTTTCAGTTAGTTCTGAGAATTGCATTGTTCATACGGATCACATCGTTTTTTGGCCTGTTTTTGGATCTAAGACTGACACTGTGGATAACCGTCAGTCTGGCTGGAGACTTATTTCAAATCCCGATAATAGGAGGCTAGATCCGGTTTATTGGATAAATCGGTTGATAGTCACTGGTAAAAATAGAAGGGAATTGGCAAATTGTACAAATCTTTTTGTTACCACTTGTGGTCAGCCCAAGCCCGCATCTAGATGTGTGATTTCAGGGTGGATTAAAAATCTATTAAAAGATTCTGGTATAGAAGCTTCAGCTGGGAGCTTTAGAGCAGCAGTTGCCTCCAAAAGTTGGGTTGCAAATACGCCGGTGGAAGATATACTTTCGAGAGGCAACTGGAAATCGCAAAATACTTTTAAGAAATTCTATTGTAGGCAGATTGCACAATCAAGCAAGTCTAATCCGAAGATAATGTCAAGTTTTCAGGCAGTCTAAGTACCTGCCTATCCATTTTATTGATTATCTAATCCTTTGTAAGAAGTGATCTTAATTTCTGTTATGTTATATGGTTGATTAAAACAGTTATACATTGTGTATTCTTAGTTTTAGATTATTCTCTCACTGAAAACTTGTTGCCTACACCTAACATTTAGGTAAGATGATATTATAGTGTTATACAGTTTGGCATTACAACTTTATTAACACCTAAAAGGTTTTAAAGGTTTTCTTAGTCACATTGACGCTAACCACCGCCACCAGGCGATAACAAACATCTCTCAATATTTAAATTATATTTCGGATCACGTACAGTATTTTAATGCAAACGTTTTACCTGAAAATAAAACGTATATTAAAATACTTACCTGATCCGAAATATAATAATTTTAAATTCTGCCTGGTGGCCACGCAAAAACAATAGACGGAATGAGAAACAGAGTCGGCGCGCCGACCCTCGGCGCGATAGAAGATGGTTGTATGTGTGGAGTGCGATAAGGACGGCGATACACACGTTTCAGGAGGGAAAGGGACAATTAGGGAGCGAATGCGATAGCTATATCTCAATATTTAAATTATATTTCGGATCAGGTAAGTATTTTAATATACGTTTTATTTTCAGGTAAAACGTTTGCATTTTGTGCTAATTATAGAGAAGATGTACCAATAATATGTCTAGTAGAAGAATTATCTCTGGCTGACAAGCTGATAGCCATTCCCAGAATTTCGATCAGCCTACAGAATTATGAAGGTGTTAAGGCGACCTCAATCATGTTAATACAAACCGGTGTCTGTAGGTCGCACAAATTACGTCAACTAGTGACTACCATCAACGGAGCGATGATTCAAATGCTCAGGTTTTCAATAGTTCAATCAAGTTAGCATTCCATTGCTTTGGTAACCTTACTACATTTAAGGTGTTTTTTGCTAGTATGTAAATGTAAACCACGTTAAATAATAACCATATGCCCGGTATACACACGGTTTTCAAGCCAGGATAGCAAGTGATAGTAAGCTAGCATTTCGTTTCTATTTTTTTCACGCGTCTTTTCAGGTTCTCCAATCTTACACAATATAGGTACCTACATATTTATAAATTGACGGTGAATTACTTAGAATATTATTTTCCAATCTATCATTGTACCAAACTAAATAGATAACAGGTAGGTATACGAGTAATTAAAAATAACCAGCGCCAACTTATAACTTCAATGTCTTTCCCAAATTAAGACGTTGAAAACCGTGTAAACAAGTTTTCGCTGGCTCACTTTGACCTTTTGAAAGATATAAAAATATTGAAATTATATAACGAAAATTGCGAGTAACTATCTTGTGCAGTTGTGTGCAATCCGATTGCAAAAATATTTTTGTCCTGACACGTTTTCCTACCTAAAAGTTTACTCAAGTATGAACCAATTGGGCCAATTATTAGGAAACTTGCTCGCGATTTTCGATAAATAAGTTCGCTGATTTTATATAATTTTTTTTTAAGGGTCAAAATGTCCGAGCGTGAAGTTTATTTTTAAATCCCATAATAAAACTAATACGAAAAAATATTTCTTTGTTTCTTGCATTTATGATACAAAATCTTCCAAGCACTAAAGGCGAACGTTTTCCTATATGGAACGAAGAGCTTGTTAGCGAGACGCAATCCTATTAGAGTGGTAACGGGGAACCCGCCATAAATCCTGCTTTACGTGCAGTCTCGCCCAGGTTACCATTTATTGAAGATAACGGTCTGGGGGTGGACTGCAGGGATCAACGACCGTTCCCGTTCGCTTTGGCGTCGCGCGTCTGTACTCGCCCTTTTATACAAAGCGGGATATTTGAAACGAAAGAAAACTTTTAGAGTGCTTGCTTATCCATCAATGCATTTTGTGGAGTGGAGCACGAATCATAGGATTTGATCAAATAAGCATTAAAACGTATCTGTTTTAATAAACTAACCAAGGGTGCAAGGAAGGTATATCAATATCGGCTATTGACTCGAAAATCAACAAACAGTAAATGAACAGAATAATTTTAATTTAATTATACACCAGATAAGACTCACCAAATACTAAGATGGATTATTTTATTTCATAGTAGTTTGTGTCATAGGGTACCAAAATAATGTACATTAATATTATAGAGCTGAAGAGTTTGATTGTTTGTTTGGTTGAACGCGCTAATCTCGGGAACTGCTGGTCCGAATTAATAAAAATATTTTAAAGTTGGATAGTCCATTTATCGAGAAAGGCAGGGTAGGTATTTTCTACTAGCGATAGCGACCCGTGTGAAGGTGGGGCGGATCGCTAGTGTATTTTTTTTGGAATCTAATTATTTATATATTTTATTATTAATATATTTGTAGGCACAGGACTTAAAAGATCATCACAGGGTGTCAGATTTTCCTTTTTTTTTAAAATACTCATAACTCGAAAGTTACGTGACAAATATTTTTTATTATATTTTTCTGATAGCTGTCATGACTTGGCCCATCGCCCGTTTTCGGCTGGACGTTGACTTATGGGACACCCTGTATGTGTAGCTCAGCCTAGGAAGGACCAAAAAAGCAAAATCTGGTGCAGTATGTTCAGAAATTGCTTGTGTTTGGAATATATCTAGGATAAAATGCCAGAAGTGGCTGAAAAAATATAGTTTGTACTTTTTGTGTTTGAACTAAATATCTACTAATCTCAATAAAAAATGGATGCTATCAAAATGTCAATTTATGTATTTTTTAGATAATCTTGACCACACTGTTCCATTGCCGGGAAGAATTCCTACAATTCCATTATAGAATATAATCAAAATGTTATAGAGCCCGCCTGGTCCCCAGGGTAGTAACAGGTGTTTCTCCAGGTAAGAGTTAGGTATGTATTCATGCTTTACTGTGAATTTCATTGCAAAGGAAAGGTAATTTGAAAACTAAAATACAAACCTAAAACAAATCCATGAAATAGTAGTAGTAGAACTCTTTGTGAAGGGCTTGTTTGGAGAAGAACTACCATCATGACTATTTCTGCTGTAAAGCAGCAGTGCTGTGTTTCGGTTTGAAGGGTGTGGGTGCAGGTAAAATTACTGGCATGTGAGGTTGAACCTCTGTATGCCTTAAGTTGAAGGATGCAGGGCAGTGCATACTAGGGCACATTCCTGACCTACAAGGCATTGCTTTGTTATAGGCAATGGTTACCACTTTACATCAGGTGGGCCATATATGCTTGTTCCATCAACTAGTACCAATTTTTTTTTTGTATTTAGCCAGTCTTGTTTGAATTGAACACTAACTAACAATTTTTTGTTAGGTAGGTATGTGTGCTAAGACCCAGAATGAGATGGTGGGACAAACTTGACTGTCACCTCATCTCATGGTCTGTCATTGCGTTTTATATGTACTTATGTCGCGAAGAGTCGAATGAGGGGAGGCCTTTGCCCTTGGCTCAATATTCAATAATAATAATAATACCTCATTGATTTAATAGATTTGGATCACGATATTTGAAATTAAACTTTTTATTTCGGAGTAACAAGACAGACGTAATACGAATCGTTAAATGAAGAAAATTAGGTCGCACCCGTAGGTTGAACAGGCCAACCAATATACACTAAAAATCCGTATGATATGGTCAAAGGACAATTAAATTTGTACTTACCAGTCCTAAATGGGCGTTTTCCGGCTCGAGTTCATTGCATATTTCACGCGAACACCACAAATAATTCGTATTATTCTTTACAAAATAGAAAACAAGAAATCGTCTCCTCGCTCTTTGAAACCAAATTGAACAAAATGTGGTAAGAATGAATGAAATTTTACAAAAGTAAATAAATTACTCATCATTCATTCAAAATCCACAGATTCAATTACACCGTAGACAAGATAGAATATCACTCGCTCTCAACGGTGCGTTCAAGTTTGTTAGAAATTTCGTAATTTTACATTTCAAAAATTTTTGAAAGGTACCTAAAACGTAAAAAGGTTAAAGCGTTTTCACCGTAGACAGAAGTTTTCACTGTAACAAACTGTCACTGTAAAATAAATTATTCTATCCATGTAGTAATTATATTGGTACGACAGATTTTTTTTCTAATTTGTATGAATACATTTTGAACTTAGAGATGCATGAAACGCATGTAGTACCCGTAAAAAATACCTGTAGTTTTTCATAATATCAACATTAGAACCTACTTCTTATCTTTAGAACCAAGGCCGTCTTAGACTAGGCTGGGGCCCTTGGGCACACAAGAATTTTGGGCCCTTTTGAAAAGTATAACCAAATGGTTATACTTAGTAAAAAATGTAAGTTTATTTAGCTTTTTTCACAATACAAATGAAAAAAATGTAATGTGCCTGACAAAAATGTTTTCAGAATAGATGTGTTAGAGAAATTGTCGGTCCTTCGGGGCCCCCTGAGAGTGGGGGCCCTGGGCACGGGCCCCGTGTGCCCTTTTGGTAAAGACGGTATTGTTTAGAACCTAATCTACAGAACTGCGTGTTAAACAAGACCACAGTGAAACTATAGTGAAACCAATCTAAGTGTGCATTTTTCAAAAGAAAGTGGAATTCAAAAATTTACATTTGGAAACACCGCATGTATTGAAAGACCATGGAAACGATGGAAAACTGCTGTACGAACGCATCGATTATAAATCGATTTTTTTTTCTGTGGTGGCTACACGTTCTCTGTACAGACCGACCAACTTATCTGTGAATTGAAGAGCGTCGCTCTAATCGCTCTGGTGTTGCCATTCTACGAATAATGAACAACAATTTGGGATTCCTACATAGATCTAACCACCACGCACCGGACCACGAACTGGAAGACGAAAAGTAGGGCGCCCACCCACCAGATGAACCGACGACATTGTTAAGATCGCGGGAAGCCGGTGGATGGAAAGAGCTCAGAATCGTTCTTCCTGGAAATGTGTAGGGGAGGCCTATGTCCAGCAGTGGGCTTCTTCAGGCTGATGATGATGATGATGATGACATAGATCTAATCTGCTATGTTTAGCCTTCACAGACAACTTACATAACTGAATCTTACCTACATAATATAGAGGATCAAAAATGTGTTTACAAAAACTCTGTAGGTACTAACGGGTTTTATGAAGCGAGTCAAACAGCGCGTGCGGCTACTGCTAGTTTATTTATTTATTTATTTATTTATTTATTAGGATCACCAAGAAATAATACACAAAAATTAAAATTAGATCGAGCAAAAAAAATATCCTTCCCCGTGCTTATCCACTGAAGGCAACCACAGCTAACACAGGTATTATATTATAAGACATTGAAGTAAGTATGTGAATAAAACACTAACTATTTTATTCATTAAATATAACGTATATGTTTAAATATTTTTACAATATTAAATGTATTATCAACAGAACTTGAGGTACTAGGGCTGACATCATAATCATGATCAGTAATCGAGGACACGCCAGTTAAAAAATAAATAATCCTCTGAATCACTCTCGGACTGCATAAAATTCATGTACTTTTCGTCGTATCTATCGCCCATTAATATCGAAGTAATCGACAACAATAAAACCAGTACTTCGTTTTCTTGATTTTCCAGGCGTTCTTACTTTAGTACCGGTAGTTTCTTCTGCTAGGTACCTTTCCTTCCTGAAAAACAAAATACAAAACTAAGGAACTAGGTAAACTAGACGTGACGCTGAAAGCTGAGTCAAGTATTAAATGCATGTAAGTACAGAAGTTATCTGGCGAGCGATGCGAGCGAAGATTTCAGAGTCTACTCGAGTCGAGGTACAAGTTTCATGAGCAAAATTTATGGGACACGACTGGTCACACTCACCTGTAGCAACAGAAACTGGGTTGGTTATTTTATTAAATGGAATAATCGGAGCTTATTGGCGAGCTTTCTCTTCAAAAAATGCTTTGACCTTCAGAATAATATTTCAGGCATCACTTTTTATAGCTTTTGGCATGGTTGAAAACGCAAAATGTTTAATATCCTAAAGTTAACAGAAAACACGCAAACAGAGAGCAACTGACAATCGAACGCCATTTTCATCATGGCGGCTGTAGTTCTATTTTCAGCCACTTCACAGATAAGTTGGTGGCTCTGTACAACCAATGAATGAATGAAGGCCATTCCGGGCCTTTCTTCCTCATCAAAGAATATGGCCGACATTTTGATACCGTTGTCATGAAGATTTTTCAGTGACAAAATTTTAACTTTGTAGTTCTTCATGCACGGTTTTTATGTTCCCTAATTATATTATTTTTTAATTGCTTAGACAGTGTTTAGTATAAGCTATTTTATTTTTGGAAAATATGGCAGCTGATCGCGAGATTGCTGCTGAAGACAGCATCAGAGTGGTATGCCGATTTCGGCCTCTCAATGACTCTGAGGAAAGGGCTGGATCGAAATTTATTGTGAAATTTCCATCAGGACCCGATGACAACTGCATTTCTATAGGGGTAAGTTGGAAATTGTTTTGTACCCCCTGCTGCTTTCCCCTATCATCGCCCTAATTTAGATCATGATGACTAATACATCGCAAGTTGTTCACCTGCTACGAAATGGCCTTTCTTTTCTATTCCGCTTCGATGGCTATCACTAAGAACGCGTATATTTCAAGAATCTTACAGAATATTACAAATCCAATAACTCCTTTGTTTTGTAAAAATCAATACAAATACCTTCTCGACCTTGACCTAAGATTCCTCTGAATAAATTTAAGTCTATTCTGAATGAAGAATGAGACCCATACTAGTTTAAATAGATGGAATGTATCCTATTTATCTACTTACATTAGACAAACAACTAACTTCAGGTATTTATTTTTAAATAGGTACTTTGATTTGACAAACTGACACATATGGTAATAAATGTTTACATCCAGCACACTCCTATCATTCAAATTCAAATTGTATTAACATAGATTCATCTAAGCAGACACTCCAAAACTATACATCTATTACACAAGTACCTAACTTATTATTTTACCACCCATTTAAATTTAAGAACATAGGATAACAACATATAGTTTAGAACAAAAACAATATCAAAAACTTAGGAAAATACAAAGAATAACAATAAATTTAAAAATTGCAAAGAAGAACTAAAAATATAATCCTGTAGATATTCAGACATTATAAATGAGTTTTAATATCTTTCTCACAATATTACAGCATAATTTTTACTATTTGGTTTACCCTATCCTCAAATACGTCCATCTCTGGATGTAATCTAAGTATTGCGTTAAGATAGAACTGTGCACAGTACAGAGTGATACAGAATTGTTGTCATTAAAAACCAGGGCTACTCTTTATAATTTTCTGAAATGTACATATAACATAGGTTAAACCATACATTATTCATTCTTGTGACAATGTTCCATGTTACTAATAGGTGATAGCTACCCTATCATTGCTCGGAAGTTTTGTATAGGCAGGTCAACTGTAGGCGACATAAAGAACAAAAACAAAATCTTGAATTCTAATTAATAAATCCTTTCACCACGCTTGGTTCGAAAGAATCAGTGACACAATAAGAAAGCGAATTTAAAAAAGTGATTAATGAAACTAATGTTAAACATGTTTTTATTATCACTAAATATGGAGTACTATAATCTGAATGCTTCCATAATCCGGAAAGGGTTTTGTTCTATTGTCTTCTTGGATTAATGCCTTACTTTACTAAGATTTACTTCTAATAGTCTTCAAACTATAAACTTATTCCCTGATTGTGATGATGTCAGACACTAAAGGCTGATTCACAAGACAAATTTATCCTAACCTTTAATTATGAAGTCTCCAATGAGGTTTCAAATGCTTGCATGCTAACAGAATTTGCAGCAAAAAGAAAAATACCCAAGGAAGGAATTAAGCCAACATCAGATCTAAATCCTTCAAAAATAATTCACATATATTTTTATCTGGATCTATGAATATAGTCCCTCTGTTGTGAAAAAGATCTCCCTCTCAGCCTTATAGTTGTCTCTTTCTTGAGCCTCCTCAACTTTGTGATAAAGTCTGTATTTTATTTCTTTGGATTCCTTGTAAAATAAGGAATACTATAATTCATTTGAAATTTATAAACAGGGCAAAGTATACTTGTTTGACAAAGTATTCAAACCAAATGCAACCCAAGAGAAGGTCTACAATGAAGCAGCAAAGAGTATTGTGTCAGATGTTCTGGCGGGGTACAACGGCACTATATTTGCTTATGGACAAACCAGCTCTGGAAAGACACATACCATGGAAGGTGTCATAGGTTTGTATATTTAACAGCTTTTTATTTCATACATTTTATGTTTCATCGATCTCATTTATGGTGTAAATTTATTAATTGTAGGAGATCCAGGGAAACAGGGTATCATACCACGGATAGTAAATGATATATTCAACCACATCTATGCTATGGAAGAGAACCTTGAATTTCACATAAAGGTGTCATACTTTGAAATCTACATGGACAAAATCCGAGATCTGCTGGATGGTAATTATTTTAGCTTTTCATTTTACAATTTATAGGCTAACGCTTGACCGCAATCGCACCGGATTTTAAGTGATGATGCGATCGACAATGTAGCGCGCTCACCTAGAAGATTCCTATTCACTGTTTTTATGAAAACATCCAAATTATAGCGTTTCGGAAAAATAGACGCCGGCAACGAGGTTCACTCTTTGTTCTACGTGTTTTGATTGCTATAAATTCTACTAAACTATCTGACTACGATTTGTTACAATAACCCTTTGGTTTTCAGTCTCCAAAGTGAACCTAAGTGTACACGAGGACAAGAATAGAGTTCCATTTGTCAAAGGTGCTACGGAACGTTTTGTGTCAAGCCCAGAGGAAGTGTTTGAAGTTATAGAGGAGGGAAAGTCAAATCGTCACATTGCAGTCACAAGTAAATATTTACAGTTACCAACCAAATACTAGAACTCTCTATCAATATGATTAAAATGTAATAAATGTTTTTTTTTTTCAGACATGAATGAACATTCGTCTAGATCTCACTCAGTCTTCCTCATAAACGTAAAGCAGGAAAACTTAGAGAACCAAAAGAAACTATCAGGAAAATTGTATCTTGTGGATTTGGCTGGTTCTGAAAAGGTACCTACCTCACCATCTTTACAAGTTGTTATCATTTGAACTTGTATGACCGTATAAAAACCCTATTGTGTTGAACAGGTGTCTAAAACTGGTGCTGAAGGTACTGTGCTTGATGAAGCCAAAAACATCAACAAATCCTTATCCGCATTGGGTAACGTCATCTCAGCCCTAGCTGATGGAAACAAATCGCACATCCCGTACAGAGACTCAAAACTGACTCGTATCTTACAAGAGTCCCTCGGAGGTAACGCCAGGACTACTATCGTAATCTGCTGCTCACCAGCATCCTTCAACGAAAGCGAAACTAAGAGTACATTAGACTTCGGCAAAAGGTTAGTTTTGGAATTTCAATCTGATAAAAATATATTGCTGTCATTAGTTTTATATGATAAATCCTTCCTTGTAATTTGTTAGAAAACAGGCGTTACGCGTGCATTGCTTTATTACAGAGCTAAAACTGTTAAGAACGTCGTCTGCGTTAACGAGGAGCTCACGGCTGAGGAATGGAAGCGCCGCTATGAGAGAGAAAAGGAGAAGGTGGCTCGGCTCAAGGGCAAGGTAATATTTCATTTACCCCGACTGCGAAGCTAACCGGAGGGTTATTGATAAGCATTTTATGACCTACTAGCTAGTGAACCTTGAGATTACGACGTCTAATATATCCTTGAAACTACTTCCTAAAATATTATAATAACTATGATTTACACGCAGTCTAAAATACTCTAAAATGCTGGCCAACTAATTTCACAGATTAATAAATGTTACTGGGTATTGCGTATTTCATATGAAATATACTATTTGATTGTGGTTTTCATGGTCGTACTAAAATAATCTGAACAATCGGAACTGCGAACTCTACGACGCGACTAAAAAAGGATTAGCTAAACACCAAACATGCCATTGTCCACATCTTGGAAGTCCAAAATTAGCTAAGATCTGTAGAATCTTATAAGTTCATTGACTGTAAACACTACTGTTTTCTCTTCGTTTTATTAATTACTAACTACGTCCGTAGTCTTGTGAACAAAGATTTAGAGAAACTACAAAGTTAGTCTAATTGTATTTCGAACAAATTAGCTTCCATCCGTATTCAATTTCTACTCTGATGCGGCGCAGAGTAGCTATTTTGCGATATCATCACAATTAATATCATTTTCGTTGGCTATAAGATTTATCATTGCTATACATAACGCAGCCTCAAGACTCATCGGTTTAAGATGCTATTGGAATTACTAGCATGACTCACGAGTGTGAATTTTTCAGTATTAACGCGTCTGTGCTCAAATCACTTTGTTAATCCAAAGGCGTTAGATAGGAACTTCTGAAACCAACAGTTGGGAGGTCAGTGAATTACATCACCGCTAAGAGTCGGCTCTACGCACGTACAAACTTTTGTTGATTTAGGGCAATATCATTCTGACACAAGAGATCTACGCAAAACTTTAGGAACGTTCTTCCTGATTGAACAGTGTTGTTGTTACATAAAACTACAGGAAAAGGTTAAATGTAAGAGGATAGCATACCCAGAAATAATATATTATAACGCCTGATGATGATTGCACAAGTGTATGAATACAAACGATCTATACAAAATGCATACAATGAATCTGTTGCCTTAGATTTCTTTCTACAATACAAATTTATCCTCTGTATAGGTCGAGAAACTGGAGGCAGAGCTCAACCGCTGGCGCTCCGGAGAGACTGTACGTCTCGAGGAACAAGTCAACTTGCAGGAGATTGAAGCTGTTACTCCTATTACTTCGTTCATCGAAGAGAAACCTCCAGCAGCGGTAAGTGTTTCTAAATTAAAGCAATTTGTAATCAAGAGCTCTCTCTTTCTCTATTATGATGATAGATGTACCTGCATAGAGACGTTTTAAATTTAAAAGTAGTGAGTGGTGGTATGTTTTAAACATTTTTGTCTTCTCACTGAAATATTTGAAATATTTGACCTAAATGCAAATAAGTAGACTCAATCATGTCTGCCCGCGACCACGGCTGTTGTAACACGGTCGAAACGTCAGGAAATAATAAAGGCAATCGCGATAAATACCCGTTTCTTCCATTATAATTATGCATAACGATCGCGTTAATTTAAAAAGTGTAAATGCAAAAACTTGCCTTGCCTACCCTAGTTTCGACCCGTGAACGTCAGCAGAAAACCATGCAGCAAACTTAAGTATAAGGATAGATCCAACAAGAAAGAATATAGTTTACAATCAAATGTATCTCTAGCCTCCAGTGCCTGTGGCGGTTTCAAGCGCCGTCGAAGATGCTGCCATGCAAGGCAAGCTCGAAGCTCTCTACCAACAGTTGGACGACAAGGATGAGGAAATCAACCAACACTCTCAACTCGTCGAGAAACTCAAGGAACAGATGATGGAGCAGGAGGAACTCATTGCCTGCACAAGGTAACTACTTGTTCTAAACTCTATTTTTTTGCCTGACTGTTTTTCCTTGTCAAAATTCCAAGAATGTTTTCAGTCGACGCGTATTTTTTATACCTAGATAAATGTTATTTAGTATGTCAATAGATTATAACATGCTATCAATATTTTCTGATACTATTGAGTTCAATCGGCCTAAGGACTTTTAGGATATGTCATCATCATCATCATCAGTCTGAAGAAGTCCACTGCTGGACACAGGCCTCCCCTGCACATTTCCAGGAAGAACGATTCTGAGCTCTTTTCATCCACTGACTTCCCGCGATCTTAACAATGTCGTCGGTCCATCTGGTGGGTGGGCGCCCTACTTTTCGTCTTCCGGTTCGTGGTCGCCATTCAAGAACCTTTATTACCCAACGATTGCCGGTTCTTCGAGCTATTGACCGGCCCATTGCCACTTCAACTTACTAGTTCCAAGAGATTCTATCTTAGGGTATGTAGTAATGTATTAAAACATTTTTCAATTTAGAATATGTTTTTTTGGTTTCGTTGTCTATAGTGCTGGCTCACGTAAATGCAATGTGACGTCGTCGCAACGCTAAAACCTCTCTGTACGTACGTCCATATTAAACTCACCTCATTGTTGTAGGCGCGACTACGAAAGCCTGCAGGGTGACATGAACCGCATCCAGCAGGAGAACGAAGCCGCCAAGGAGGAGGTCAAGGAAGTTCTTCAAGCTTTGGAGGAACTCGCCGTTAACTACGACCAGAAGTCCCAAGAGGTGGACAGCAAGAGTCGGGAATGCGATCAGATGTCTGAGGACTTGCAGACTAAGCAGGTACCTATAGTAGTCTTCTTAGCTCTTGTCGGAGTTTTGATGCAGTTTTCTCCAATTAAGTCTTTCGAATGCGGCTTCCTTGACTTCATTATATGACATTTTTTTGTTTAGTGTACCACTTTAATGTACATTACAAACATCCAAGCCAAGTAGGCTAATGAGCAATTTTGCTTTTACTTATTTTTAATAGAAAAATAAATATTACTAAGAATGTGTCCATCGGCACTTTTCTTACAGTCTCTACTTAAGGCGACACTTTGTTCCTGTGTTCATTAAAATAGCACTATTACTACACAATAACTTTAACACTACACTAACTCAAAAGGTGTGGTTCTTTTAGGCCTTCTATTTCCGAAAAAAACTATCTGGCCCAAGCAGAGCTTGTACTATTTGAACCAGATAGCTAACTATATCATTAGAATGGATAGAACAATGGAATTCAGTTGGAGTTGTTATCAATCCTGTGGAGATCAATCCTATGTTATTTCAGAATCACACAGTTGAAGGCCCTTTAAACCTATATTTATAAAGAATTAGGTTAAGTGGTGCTCCACTTATTTAACACGAGAAAATCAATATTCTCTTTAACTATGCAGTCAAGCCTTGACTAGTTGCCCTTTATACTAGCATGTTGGGAAGCGGTCATGCGAATGGCTTAGAACCAATATGAATAAGGGCCCTAGTGTTCCTTGGCTGTAAATGTTTCAACATATCTACACACATCAACATTGTCTAGAGATATTCCATTTCGAATTGATTTTCTGATTAATCTTGATTTTGTTCCTACTTTAATTGGTATTATTAAATAATATCAAACAGTTGTATTTTATTATTATTAATAAACAACACAAATTAAAGATATCTAGTTTCTAAAGAAATTGTTTTCAGTTTTTGTAAAAATCAATAAAATGTTGAATATCCCTAGACAATGTTGATGAGTGTACTTGTTTTTGCGACAGAGTGCATTGGCGACCGCCACAGCTGAGTTACAACAGCTCCGTGACTTATCCGCGCACCAACGCAAACGCATCGCCGAACTCCTTAGCAACTTGCTACGTGACCTGGCCGAGATAGGCGCCGCAGTCGGAGGCACAGAGCTCGACTTCAAACTCAATGTGGACACAGTGGGCAAGCTGGAAGAGGAATTCACTGTGGCTCGCCTGCACATCAGCAAGATGAAGAGCGAAGTTAAGAATATTGTGCAGCGCTGTCACTCGCTCGAGTCCGCGAATATTGACGCCAATCAGAAGGTAATTTATACATTTAGTTTGATATCGTTCATATAAAAGCATATTTTGCCGTCCCTGCATTTGGGCTAGATTTCAATTCATTTACCGATTATCAAAATAAATGTGATGGATAACTTCCTTTCCTGGATTCGTTCATGTTGTTTGATAGTAAATTCGTAAATAAGAAGTACTCGTAGCTTAGTCAGCCTATTCACAGGAAAGAACTGATAAATAGCGGGCTTAGCTGACTAAACTGCGCGTTTCCTTAGGATGTTTTCCTTCCTCGTCTGAATTTTCACGCCATGATATTTTCGAACCGATAATTCTAATTTACGCCACTGAATTTGAACCCGCGATCTTAGTATCGAAAATTGGGGTGGTTAAGAATAACTATAAAAAAACACAATCTATCAAGTAAAACATACATAGTAAGTAATATTGTATGTTTTCCTTATCATAAGGTATCGTAAAACGTGTTTAAACCCCTTTTCAAATAGTAAACATCTTTTTTTTGCAATTTCTTAAGAATTGAGTGAGAATAGAGACACTATGCTAATAAGTATTCCACTTTCAGATTGAGGAGTACGAACGGTCTCTGGGCGAGTGTCGACTGTTGATCTCACAACACGAGGCACGGTGCGCCTCGCTCGGCGAGTCGATGCGCGAGGCAGAGAACAAGAAGCGACAGTTGGAGGAAGCAGCGGATGCGTTACGCGAAGAGTGTGCCCGTTTACAGGTATGCTAACCTATCTTTACTAACAAACAGGCTCAACAAGGAAAGTCTTTGTGGGACCCACTTGTATGAGAAATCTTGGCCCGTGTTAACTCTTGTAATGGTGAGTTGACAAACAAAGCGAAAACTACCTAAGGCCAGAGAGGATTTCAATGTTGCTCGCCTTCACCGTCGCGTCCACACTGAGTGAACGCTAGCGATGGGTGCAATGCTCGTTCAGCGTTCGCTGTATTATTTCCATTGATGTACTAATAACAATGGCTGGAGTATGACCAATGTCAAAATCAAAATTGTATTTATTCAGTAGAATCATAACACTTTGAAACGTCTTAAAGCTAGGTGAGTCTAGGTGCCAGTTCCACGCGAGGTGGTAGGTGAGGCTTTGTTCCTACCGTTTTTTTATGGCAAGCGAAGAAGCTCGCCTGTCTTCACTCGCTCTTGCTAGAACTATACTTGTTCACTGGCTACCCCACATAAGTATGTGTGTGTTCGTGTTAGGCGGCGGAGCGCGTGCAACAAGCAGCGGCGGAGCAGCGAGCCGACACGCAGGTGCGCGGCGCACTGGAAGCGCAGCTCGAACAACTGCGCGCTGCCCACGCCACGCAACTCTCTGCACTCAGGGACGAGCTCGCGGCGCTGCAGAGGCAACACCAACAGCTCAAGGAGTGAGTACACACAGTATACCCGGCAGAGTTTGGACTTTGTCCTGTGCGAAGTTACGCTTCTTCTTATCGGGTCACTGATTCTTTCTAACCAACTGTGGTGAAAGGATTTTTGGTGCACCTCAAAGCCGCCTTTCGTGCAATTGACACGTATTTTCGAACTTTTTACGATATGTCGGTTTCCTCACGAGGTTTGCCTTCACCGTTTGAAAGCACTGGCCTTATGTGCATGTTACGCTGATAATTGTGCAAGAGGGCGCGATATGTTCGCCATATTAGGTAACGACCGCGGCGGATCGGGTCCTGCTGATTTAAGTAATTAATTAAACCCTTAAAAAGAAGAAAATTCCTCCTAAAAATCAATGTTTCACTGGAAGCAGTTATCTGGTTCCCAGTAGAAAATAGGTTTGCTTAGTTTGGCACTAGATAGAACGATGAAAAAGAACCTTTTAAAAAAAACGCATCTACTAGTTTCATGGGCTGGTTGGCTGAGAGGAAAGAGCTTCAATTGAACGGACACGTCCGCTAAACTCTGATAATAGCACAGTAGCCATCTGATTATAAGATTTTGCATAACGCTGAGAAGTTCAACAGACTCTAGTTCATTGAACGTTATTGTACAGAAATAAACACGTGTTAGAAGTATGAACGACACGTGGACGACACTAGTGCCAATATATATTCGTTATCTTACTAATTTAGGAGACATTGTGACATTGTTTTGAATTTAATGAATCGTGTATAGATAGTGCAATCCACGAAGGCGCGCCCTACTATTCCTCCTAACCGTTTATAGTTATATGTGTGCAAGCTTCCGTCAATGTTTGAGTGTTATCGGTACACACTAATTACGTATGAGTGCACACGCACACTACAATGAATAGACTACGGTTCGCGACTGCCGCTCGGAGCAAACTCCCCGCATCCCGCGATCCCCTCAACCGTAAATTGGTGGGGCGCGTCTTCGTGAATTGCACTATCTATATCGAACGTTACCATCCATACAGATTCGAGCCAAAGGGCATACCTTCGTGTCATTCTTATAACATTTGTTATTTTGTTTACAGTACTTACCAGGAGCTGTCATTGGCGCGCCAACAGCTGCAAGACGACTACGAGAAACTGAAGCGCGAGGAAGCAGACAAATCTGCCAAACTGAAGGAGCTCATGTTAGTGTCTCGCTCGCCCCGCCGTAACCTAGACAAGGCAGAGAAAGAGTCAGCCAATCAGCAAATGCTGCTGAAAGACGATGATGACTATAAAGAATACATCATATCCCCCAAAAGTAAACTAGGGTTCGGATATGGATTCGGCTTCGAAAAGGCCGCGGCCATTGAGGAAAAGTCGCTCTCGGCAATCCCCAAATCCCCCGCCCCTCGACATTCCTGCAACATCCATCCCCTCCAGTTACATCTACTTATATCTGTCACAATGATCCTTCTCACCCATCGCTATCCGCAAATAGTCGTTTTGGTTTAGCTTTGACTATAACTTACTAAAATACTACATGGATCTCTCTCACACGAGACAGTATTATTTGTGCCTTTTTAATATAATTGACCATAATTCTCAGTAGATGATGCGAAGATATCCATGAATTATTCTAAATGAAACTCATAAGCCTTGCGCACATCTACCGCGATGACGATGGCGATCAGTGAAACGTTTTCAAATATGACAGCGATGTTTGACAGCGCTTCACTGATCGCCATCGCGCTAGATGTGCACAGGCCTTTATGCTTTCATTTACTTACCACTGGTTTATTTTAGCAATAATATTTAGTACAAAGCCATTCCAACAATGCAATGTAAGCCAGTGGTATGACTGTTTATTTGAAATAATTTTATTTCATGTGCCTATGCTTTGATTTATCTAGTCGTTCTAGCATTTATTGCAGCTAGTTAGTATAACCGATCTAGTTAATTTTGTCTGATGAAACTTTAATCCTTATAAGGGATAGTAGTTGCATGTTGTTGTTCCTAGTAAAAATTTTGAACCATAAATAGTACATATTAGTAAAATTGTGATTTGTTTCGGATTAAATTATCCGTTGGGGATCATGTTACGTCGATCCTCGATTGCATGCGTGTTTCAACGCTGTTAAATTTAGAAATTTAATTCTGTGGTGCATTTGAAGTTGTGTTTATTCGTACACTGCCTTGTTATTTAGTTTTATAGTCTGATATTGCGTAAGATAACTAGTTGTTGAGTTCAATGTTCTAGAAAGTCCTACTTTTATATAAATAAGTTCTGTAATTTATGGGAACTGAAACTTGGCTAACAAAAGCTTGCACAAAGTAATAATGCTTTGATGTGTGTAAGTACTCTTGTTGAATCCAATTTGTATATATTGGTTGTAAATAAACTTAAATGTATAGAATAGAGAGTTAGTGGAAATATTTTTATCCAAATATTTTTTTATACTAAATAGATCTAACTCATATTTTGTCAGAACTTTATTGACATTTCGGTGTACATTATTTGCTTGGATTTGTGGATTATTTAGAATTGATGAAATATTCAAGTGATAGTGTAGTATTGTCAGGTAGTAAGGGTTATTCATAAGATAGGTGTAATGGAACCATTTAGTAAGTAAATTAAAAATATTGTACTCAAATTGTACAAGGGAGCAATTCAAACTTTTCCAATCCATTCCAACTAGTAATTTTAATTCATTTATATGCCTGCATTTGCTTGTAAACATTTTCATTCCGTGTAATCACACACACCACTACAAAATTGCATTTATTCGTCATTTCTATTCCTAGTGTCCATACCACTTCCTTTAGTCTGTATGCACTCGATATGCCGAAGAGTGATGTCGACTCGATGTTTTGAGCTCATCATAAACATAAAATTTGCTACTTTGAGTATAACTAGTAAAGAAACAAACTATCCACGGTTGCACAGTTTACGAAAAACATCAATCAATTCAAAACTTCTCGAGGTTAAATAGCTCCAAACTTAGTGACAAAACTTTGTATGTTCTCGTATATCTCATGTTTGATGTAAGTAAAAAGTAGTTGTAGTGCGGTCTTGTAATGCCTTCCGCTTTTTATTTTGAGTTGTCATTTTATTCCGCACGTATCCCATTCATATTCATTTTGCCGGGGGTTGGCAATTACCTGATACAATTCGGCCTAAATTCGTGGAGCGGCGATGTATATGGATGGGTGCGTGCTGGGCGATAGAATTATCTCCTGTGTTCGCAGGTAATCCTGTAAAGTTACTGCTCATTTGTTGGCCGATGTCGTTCACTGAACTTAATATTGTATGTTTTTGTGCAGTCAAAGCGTGGAGCGGCGTGAACAGGCTCGCGCTGATCTCAAGGGGCTGGAAGATACAGTCGCCAAGGAGCTTCAGACTTTACACAATCTGCGCAAGCTCTTCGTGCAAGACTTGCAGGTAGGCAAAGAACCACTCATTCAAACCGAACACTGTATTTATATTCTCATCAGGCAGCGATGAGAAAATTCGGTGTGTTGCATAAATTACGAAGAATTAATACATTTCTTGATGACATCATTCTATTCTTCAATGTAGTATGCGTAGTTTCTTAGGATAAATTAATACTATGCTTAGAATAGCATTTATACTAAGATGAAATAGTAGATTCATCACATTTTATATGAAACTAATATTAAAATGTACTGTATAGGCAAGGATAAAGAAATCGAACAACTCCGAGGAAGGCGCCGAGGAGGAGGGTGGTTCTCTCGCGCAGAAACAAAAGATCTCGTTCTTGGAGAACAATCTGGAACAGCTCACGAAGGTCCACAAGCAACTGGTGCGCGACAATGCCGACCTGCGCTGCGAGGTGCCCAAACTGGAGAAGCGGCTCCGAGCCACCATGGAGCGCGTCAAGGCGCTCGAAACAGCACTCAAGGTAACATTACTCACAAACACGTCTTATTTTATCTTGCCACAGGCAAGTTAAAATAAGTGCTGTGTATCCAATTTCAAGCGGCAACCAAATCACCCCAGCGGTCCAGCCCCTAAATCATTGATATGGTATCATGGCATTTTATTCGGTAGCATAATCACACTAATATTATAAATGTGAAAGTTTGTAAGGATGCATGTTTGATACTCAATAACTCTAAAACGACTGAACGGATTTGGATGAAATTTAACACAGGTATAGATTATAGTCTGGAATAGCACATAGGCTACTGTTAATCCCGAAAATTTTACGGGAACGGGGCGAGCGAAGCCACGGGCGGCCACTAGTATTAAAAAAAGTAAAAAAGATTCCGTTACCAAGTGATCAAAAACAGCATGTTTGGTATCACTCAACAAACTTTCGCATTTGCAACTTTCGCATTCGCATTTGGAGATAGTGATCTCACTGCGTGTATTACGTTACAGGAAGCAAAGGATGGCGCCATGCGCGATCGCAAGAGGTATCAGTTCGAAGTTGACAGAATCAAGGAAGCTGTGCGCGCGAAGAATCTAGCTCGACGGGGCCCTCAAGCACAAATCGGTGAGCCAATATTACTTTAGCAGAAAGTTAGATTTTTTGAGGTTAAAAAATTATACTTGGGATAAAATATACATGTGAATACATACTGAATAATAATATGTATATTATTTTTATTGACTGGCTTCTCAGCTCAGTTAGTAGTATCTCTGCCTTCTGCGCCGTAGGCCGTGGGCTCGATCCCCACCGAGAACAAATATTTGTGTGGTGAATGCAGATGTTTGTTCTCTGTCTGGGAGTTATGTTGTATTCTAATTATCTATTTACAAAAAATCCCATCCCAGCCATCTGGTTACCATAACACAAGCTCTGCTTAATTTGGGGCTAGATAGTGTTGTGTGAATTATCCAAAAATCATAATTTTCTTGTCCTTGTCCCAGTCCCACTTTATGTGGGGTCGGCACAACAGGTTTTAGTTCTCCACTCTCCTCTATTAGCCGTCATTTCAACAGTCACTCGTTTCTTACCCATGTCATCCTTCACACAATATTTATTATTATTTATTTATTTCAGCTAAACCAATCAGAGCTGGCGGCGGTCACCTGGTGGGCTCTGGAGCGCCCGGCGTGGTCCGGCCCGCGCCTACCCAAGACATCAAGCGGAAATCCATCATAGTTGGAGCACGTGGTAAGTATATTCAGTCCAGTCTAAACAATACACTAATTAAACTCTTTTTAACGTGATGGTAATGTCATATTACATTCATTATTTTTTCTTACAGATGAAAGTTGAAGAGATTTCCATGAACAATTAAATGAAATTTCATAGATGTACCTAACACGGGAGGCGAAATCATTCTTTGAAAATATACCCATTATAATACTGTGTGTCTAAAAAGCCTAATATAAGCAGCAACAAAAAAAAGGAAATATCGTAGATTATCTAAGGCTTACTCTTTCGGGCTATGTTACTTTACTAAGTGCACATGAGTTTAGTACAGTAATAGCTTTCGCTAATAAATAGGCCAAGAATCTTGTTAATTCGTTGTCGGCTATCGTGAGGTACCCGTGGAAATAGTATTATATTATGTGAGCTGACTTAAACTGATGATGTTGCTATTTTTAAAACAAATTTTATGAAATGACTAAAGTATTAAACTCCTTACCACATGCATTTTGTTCTAAATTAAATGTGCTATGAAATAATAGATTTGTAATTATCACTGGAATGAATATGGAGATAATAAATGGGGTATATTGTGGAGATAATTCAGTACAAAGAAATACCGAGCCAGTTACCAATACGCGCGTGAGGGCACAAGTACTTACGCCTCCATTTCATTCCTAAGGGATAAAAAGAAAAGACTTTCAAAGATGCAATCATTTATTTTTAAGAACCTATGCTGTAATTTGCAGACTTGCATATGCTACCGCACAAATAAAACCTCAAAAATACAAAAAAAAATAGAATGTTACGGTCGGCCGCGTTATAGTATATTTTACGTGTGGTGGCAAATGCATAGCAGTGTGCATCTTCAATGTGTAGTGTAGTTTAAGCTTCTTTAATATATATATTTTTATATGTGATAAGCGTTGATATGCCGGCATACGAGCATTTATTTAGATAACGAAAATAACCTATCGGTATACATTCACTCGCGTGTGTCATGGATGATAATGAAAGTACTCCTAATATAAAATGTGAAGCAGCAGAATTTTAATTTGACCTCCGGCCATACCTGTGCGGTGAGTTAGATTGGTTTGCTACGCGTGTGTGCCTGGGCGACTTGCTACCACTAGCAAGTTCTCTGCCTCTAGGTACGGCTTGCGCCAGACGAATTTACGTCACGATTTTAGTGGGCGATTTTTGTATTCACATTTGGAATATGAAAATCTCTTTCAACTAAAAACAAAAAATTGATTTCACTCTGGTTGTTACTAAAAATTTATTTGAATTCCCAATTGCGTAAACTGTATTACTTCACAAAATGCTAATTTATTGTATGTACGGAGTTATCATTCATTACACCTTTCGCTTAGCTCTTTTACTGCGCGTCACTTTCGCTTTGGACCTGTGATTGTTCTTTAGCTAATACGTTTTCATTTTGTATCGCGTTTGTAGGTAGAAACTTCGCCTCAGTAGAAACTATAGTCACTAAGTTACAATATCGGCTCTATTTAATATAAAATAGTTAGTAACGACGGCAGTGGCTTACTTTCAATTATAAATCTAATAGATATCCTGACACAAAATATCTTATTGCCAGTATGATAAAGTACTCTAAATTTGGGCTTCTAAAATGTTTATTAGTTGAAGTTCTCTATTTGCTTTCATGATGTATCAGCTTCGTAGTAGATCTGTAACGTTGTATAAGTACTTATGAAATAATCACTTCGGAGCGCAGGCCGAGGCAGGCAATGTGTGCCACGACACTTCTGTCGTGCGCAGTGCGTGCGTGCGTGTGCGTGCCTGGTGCTTCCTACGAGGAGTTATGGAACTATCACCTGCTTCACGACATGTCCACAAAACCAAAGATATATCACGTTTTATACATTTATTTCTCGAGATTAATTACCTGTTGAAATTTAATTTAAGCCTCCAGTTACTTAATGGTTCCAAAGCTCCTTTTACATGTTGCAATACATTTTATATGTATCGTTTAGATGTAATGTTTTTAGTAAATTATTTCGCACTTTAGTTAGATACTTCGATTTTATTATATTTTATTTATTTTCATTAACTAAATTATCTCGTTTTTGTTCACTTTTGAAGTGTTATACGCTTTTTACATATTTACCTCTCTATACTTTTAAAATCATGATCAAATACATTATATTTTTCGTTCTAAAGAGATGTCCGCAAAGATGCATTCCACGAGGAAAGCACACATTTGTATCTTTGTTAACTTTAAGTGTAGTTGTTTTTTTAAAGTGTAGGTAGTGTTAAAAGAGGCTATCCTCGGTTTCCACTCGCCTGTTGCTGTTGCATTGAGTCCGAGCCGAGTCGCAGGCACGTCTCTCGTCTCGACTAGCGGACGCGTGCTCGGCCGAACCCCTAACAGGCAGGCTTGCCTTTGCACCAAGTGATTTAGTTTGTATTGACATCTTTTGTATGATGTATTTAATATACAGAAAATTCTCAAAAAGAGTGTTTTTCTCGATTTTTATTTATTATAAAAATAAAATTATGAATTTAATTTGCTAGAGCGTATTTTTATTTTATTCCTCTAATATAAGACATAAATAGGTAAAACAATGTGCTCTACCCCGCGCCAATAATAAACCAAAATCATAAATGACACAGAAAACCTTACCTTGAAAAAATCTGGGGTGCAGTTATCTTATCTTTTGTATGTAGGACTATAATAATAACAACATTGGGTCAAAATAGAAAGAGAGCTTTTATTGAATTTTAATACATACTGCTGATAAATTAAATTAGCTAGGGTACATAAGTAAAATAATATCACATTTGGAAAATCAATTTGATTATGAAACATACAATCATGCCTTAAAATATTTAAAATAAATATAGTCATTTTGGAGAAACAATATTCATCAGAGCAACATGCAAATATTACAGTATTTAAATGTACAGACAGCAACAGAAGTTGACTAGCAATTTCAATTTTCGATGCATATTTTTTTAATAAATAATTTAAAAATGCATGTATACCCTATCTCCTGGTTCTAAACATAATTATGTTATGGTTATGTTTTGTCGCTGACCTTTCGTTTCGAACTTATTCTAAATAGTACTGGGTATGTAGAAAATATCATTTACAAAAACGCCTTATTTAATCTACTCCACGAATATACTACCCTACCATACCATTTACCAAGACTGACGTGCTTATCTACCTCGAAATGTGCTTACTCGGATTTATCAATGTACTACGTATTGCTTCAACATCGTCGACAAAAACTTATTCTGGAAGTAAAGTTGGTGATTCATTGGCGAGCCAAAACCAACGAGCCTGCTGGCTAAAGGTACCTATAAACCACCAATGGAGCTCCACTGGCAGTTTGTACCTTTGACTCGCAGGCTTGTCGGTTTTAGCTCGCCAATGGATCACCCCCTTAAGTCTCTTCCAAAACGCCCCGGAATCCGGGATTCGGGGTCTTAATCAATGATTGCCCGCCTACATTTAACAGATCGTCGCCCCACCATGCTGGAGGACGTCCTAAACAACGTATAATAAACTAAACGTGGCCTCCGCTCAAGTGTTCGTTTGCTTCAACAATTGGTAGGCAAACATGGGCGCCAGCCTACTGCCATTTCATCTTATAATCTTCCTGCCTAACTGCTACCTAATCCTAAACTACGAATGTGGGTAACAATAAGTTAATAATATTTGTATGGGGTATACTTACATCAAAATGCTATTGTTCGTAAAATAAAATATATTATATTATTTAAATTCCATAAATTCGAACACTCACTGACTCGACATTATATCATGCATGATTTAGGTATACACCTACTGTACCCCAAGCCCCAGTGGGGTTACCATAATAAATAAGGTGTTTTTGTATACAAACGCGGGAGTTTTCAACATCCCCGACAGGGCCGCTTAGGGCATCTACATTAAAACAAACAAATCCGCGCAAAATTCTGAAAACGGAAATAAAATAATAATATTATGGTCACCCATCTGGGACTTTAGGATCACGTTTCATAGGAATATTTTTTTTGTTTGACTCAATAGTTGGTGCAATTGTAGTAGTAGAAAAATAATGAACTACATAACCGCCATTAGGGTCTACAATACCTTGTGTATGTACTTATGTGTAGACCAGACGCATGAAGACATGCGTCAAACTTCTATAATAACTTTAGAATCACATTTCGTTGTGTATGGTTTAGTTTCTAACCAATCTATTTCCTAAAAAGTAATTTCAAACCTAAAGAAACATACTTAGTTCTATTTCTCATGCCCAGGGGGTAGGTAGAGATCATGCACGGATTTCCACTTGCTACGATCCCGACGTACCTCTTTCGTTTCATTCACTCGAATAACATTCTTCATACATGCTCGTCGGTTTTAGGGTACTCCTGACTTGGCCTTTCTCTAAAACGCCTGCTATAAGTTCCCTAAGTGTTTTTATTGGATTTTGAATTTATACTAAGTAGGTACTTGCAAGAGGTTGTAAGGAAGTTAAAACCATGATAAATGCCGCAACATTACCTGATCTACATAAATGATAAATAAACTGGCAAAAGGTTTGTCTGTTTAACCCCTATATTTAAGATTATTATTTTGAGTCGTGTAAAAGACGTGCCCTATATAAATGGCTATAGCGCGTTATATGTCGAGATGGAGTCTATAGATTGTTGTCTGCTTATTGACTGCGTAACGCCGTTCTCCGTAGTTGTAGACGAAGTACTGAAAAAATATAAAGCATGATCTACATAGTTAACATACCGTAATAGTATCATGATTTAATAAGCATTTAGTGGTAAAATCATTAAGGAGGAACGATTCCAAAACAAATGGATTTTTACCATTTATGGGAGATTAGTGTACACTGTGAGAGCACTGGTGGTCTAGTGGTAGCGGCCCCGCCTTCCGATCCTAAGGTCGTGGGTTCAAATCCAGTCGTGTACCAATGAGTTTTTCTGCCCACAAAATTATGTACACTATGCCAGTGCTCTCAAACGGTGAAGGAAAACATCGTGAGGAAACCGGCATATCGTAGAGCCTAAAAGGTTCGAAAATATGTGTCAAGTGCACAAAAGGAGCCTCTTTGAGGCGCACTTAAAATCCTTTCACCACACTTGGTTCGAAAGAATCGGTGACACGATAAGAAGAAGAAGAAGTGTACACTGTAATAACTGTGGTTGTCTTTAATATTACAATAAATAAATATTGCAGACAATTCGCACAACACCATCTAACCCCAAATTAAGCAGAGCTTGTACTATGGGAACCAGAATAGTAATCTAATAGTATTATATTCTTACCCGAAGAAAGGCAGCAAAAGGATGAGTTGTGTACGGCTGGTGCACTCCCTGAGTTCTGGCAGCACGAGGAGGATGTGCCGCAGGTATGCTTGCAGAGCCAAGCGGCGCTGTTCTACTAGATGAGCGTCCTTTAAATAAGTCATTATATCAGTATAAAAACTTGATAAACCGACTCATAGCCAAACTATGAAACCAATTTTCCCCACGGAAATTTTAATGGGACCAATCTGGAAGTATCTGGAAGTATTCCAGATTGGTACACTTTTATCATACATATCCACCTTTCAGATTAAAAAATAATTTACTTAATCCGTTCATGACGGGATTTATGCAGTAACAAACATTAAAACAAAATGGCTCAACCGATTTTGATGTAATTTGTATGAGTTTACTTAGGAAATGATTACTTTTCAGATAAAAAAATATTTTTTCCAAATCGGCCGTTAGTGACGAAGTTCTAAGCTGCAGCAAAAATAAAAATAAAAATACAACTGAATTGAGAACCTCTTCCTTTTTTATTTGAAGTCGGTTAAAAATGGACGCGTTGTTATTATGACTAGAGAGAATAAAGAGATTCCAACCTGATTTATTATGTTAATTATAACAACAATACAAAGATTTTTTAGTTGATTTGATTCATTATCTGCAAAGGGCTACTTACTCGTTTTCGTAAAGTTTTCTTTGGTGGAAACTTATAAGCTGCAATATCTGGATGACACTTTTTGAGCTGCGTGTGAAGTTCGTGGAACTTTGCATATCTGTGATAGACATTCCATTCATCTGCACCGATCTTGAGAAATATCTTAAACAAGGGAACTTTATTATTTCAAAAAATACTATATTAATTATAGTGTATTGGTATTTTTAAAAAAGCGGCCAGGTGTAAGTCGGACTCGCCCATGAAGGGTTCCGTAGCAACAAGTAACATAATATAAAAGTTCTTGTTGTTTGTCGGAAAGTAAATTGCGGTTACCGATTTATGACGTATAAAAAAAAAATACTCACTAGATCTCGTTCAAACCAAATATCGTTGAAAGTTAGCATAGTAATGTACATCATTATATTTTTTTTAGTTTTATCATTCTCTTATTATAGAAGTTAGAGGGGGGGGATCAACATTTTACCACTTTGGAAGGGTGAACAGGGTGCATGTAGTGAACTAAGCTACTTTACGAACAAATGCTATTTATTTTATGTACATGGAAGCAATAAATAAATAAATGAAATGTATGAATGTACTAACTAACTTACTTGGTAAACATGATAAGAACGTGTCTTTTTTCCAACCAGCAAAGCACAAGGAATATAAGCTTTAACATTCGATTCGGGGTACTCTAGCACTTCCAACGCCGAAGCGTTTTCCATTTCCTGCAATTTCTTCTGCAAATGCTGGTTGAACTCCATTAGTTCTGCATGCATTTCCGCTACCTGCAAACACAAATAGAATATAATACACTTTTTTGTCCAGCCACGAAATATATCCCCTAAACTGATTGCTTCTTTAAAATACCGACAGTCACCCGTAGGTTTCTTGAATAAACTAAAGTACTATACGATAATAAATAAAAAAATATTGTAGTCAATCCACAAAACACTATCTAGCCCCAAACTAAGCAGAGCTTGTACTATGGGAACCAGAAAGCTGATATAATACTTTAATATTTTTTTGTAAATACATACTTAGAATACAATATAACACCTATTTAGAGAACAAACACAACTGTGTTTACCACACTATTATTTGTCCTCGGTGGGGATCGAACCCACGACATACGGCGCAGAAGGCAGAGCTACTACCAACTGAGCTGAGAGGCCAGTCAATAATGATGGGAAGGATAAGATACCAACCTGAACCAGTTTCCTTTCATATTGGTTTACTTCCTCATTATTTTCGGGGTCTGTATTATTATTTCTTAAAGCTTTACCCATTTCTACCGCCGACATGTAATGCCGCAACTGTTCTTTTAACCTATCATTCTCTCTGAAAACCGTAAATAATTGAGTGCATGGCTAATTATTGAATTAGCACATTACAAATAATGAATAATGTTGCTTCAACTTACTTGCTCAAATCTAATATAACATTTTCTAACTTCTGTATTTTGTCCTTATATGCTATTTCTATTTGACTACACTTCATTTGTAAATTAATATACTCCTTTTCCCTAATTTCTAAGACCGAACTGAGACTCTTGTCATCCGGTGCACTCTCGTCTTCCGTGAAACACAACTCCAGGCAGGAGTTGCTTCCATCGATACTCACAGCGATATCCTCGCTGTCGCTTTCTGATATCTTTAAATTATTAATACTTAATTCTGATATATCGTCTTTGTCTATCGTCTTTACATTCACATCTATGCTGTTGGAAGACGAAAATATTTCTTTGGCGCGTTCCGATAGCTTTGTCAGTATTTGCGATGGGCTGTCTATGCCCTTCACACTGTCGGGAAAGAAGTGCCTAAAACCTTTGTATTCGGAACTGGTTGGTTCACTGGCTGAAGCCGCTTGAGGAGTCGCCTTAGGATCTGGCGAATTGAGGCAAGTAGCTGGCGCGCTATTCCATGTTGACTCATCCATTTGGCCCACAGCTTCTGGGGACTGTTTGTTATTCAAAGATTGATTCCTTTGTTCACTTTTATCAAAAGATATGACTTGCCGTAACGGCTTCCGCTTTAAATTAGCTGACGACTTCACCGGCGTAGGTAGAGGTATCACATGTTCCACTTTATACACATGGTTTGCCTGTTGTTGTTCATTCAACTCTGGTCTGTCGATTGATAATGCAAACAGAATAGTTGATAAGCCTGAAATAAGTTGATACCTACATTATCAAGCATTGGCCTTGATACTTTTGTTCATTTGTAACTCAATCATATTACCTGACGCCATGTTGGGTAGACGGCTATATGCCTCCGCATCTCGAACTAATGCCCCTTCATCGTAATATTCTAGGAGGAGACCGTGGGCTACCCAGCTTTGGAGGTACCTTCATAGAGCAATCAAACAATTATATAACGACTCGCCCCGGCTTCGTACAGGTGAAACATTTTTGATTTTTGAAGTGAAAACTTCTTTAGGTGAGCTTGAGCATTATTTGGTAGGAAAAAAACTATGAACTCGTCAACGTCTGGCGTCACGTCACATTCTATTGGCATTCCCGGAGTGCCACGATTTTTTTCCACCGTGTGAAACCGGACAGGTCACTAGTAATGAATGTAGCTTATAATACTCAGGGATAGGTAATGTAGCATTACAACGATGAAATAATTTTTGAAAACGGTCCACTATTTTTAGAGTTAATTCGTAACATACAAAAATACTAATCTTGCAACTTTTAAAAAGTTTGATGATGAAAAGTTTGTTTGGTCTAGTGATAAAAGTACTTTGAACTCCAGAATCTGAACAACAGGAATAATATTCTATATACAAGTTATTGTTTTCTTATAAGTCGATGGCATGACTCTTTTCATGAATTTTCCCTAACTCTCGTGGTTTCGGACTGGCCCATCACCACCCTTCTCAAAAAAAACACCCTGTATAATTAAACGGAATTCCAGTGTGAGTACCCTCAGTATCCACCACAGATGGAAGAAAAGCTACTTAAATTTTACCAGTTCCCCCTAATCAATGAAGGCCTTAAAGTATAAGAGACCAATGCATGATACAACATCAAAACATATTGAGATAAAATACAATACATATAAAAATAATTCACAACTCCTTGGGTGCCTGAGGACGGAAGGCGACGGCGTGGCCGGCCGAAAAGACGATGGCGAGACGATCTTGAAGGTCTGGAGAAGGTGGGACGTCGCCAAAGATCGTGATAGTAAGAAGATTTTGGGGAGACCAAAGTCCAGAGTCCAAAGTCATCATCATCATCATCAGCCTGAAGAAGTCCACTGCTAGCCATAGGCCTCCCCCTAAACATGGATGGTGGATTGTCTAGAATATTTTATTAATTGTTTTTATGAGTATAAACTGTTTATATGTATACCTTTCCAAAGATCTTTCATTCAAAGCTGCTCTTAGAAATGCTCTGAAATATCCAACTGGTGTGTTGATGTTAGAGAGAATCTTAAATCTCTCTTTCTCATGTTTTGTTAGATGCAAACATGTATAGCTCCAAAGTGAATTTCCTGAAATTAAACAGAAACAATTGAGTTGAAATTATACAAATAGTATTATTTCTAAATATGTAGTTTACATTAATATTTATTTTCGTGGTAAGTGATGGAACTAACCGATTGCTTGCCTGACCTCTGCATATTATATCAACCACAACATGTATCTCATAGGGTACATCCATTTACGATGCATTTTAACTGATATTGAATAATAATATAATATTATACCTGTGTTAGTTGTGCCTTCAGTGAATAAACAGGAGGAAGGATATTTTTTTGTTTGAAACTTATTTTAATTTTTATGTATTACTAGCGGCCGGCCGCGGCTTCACTCACCCTGTTCCCGATTCTAAGCTACCTCTCCTGGTTCTAAGTTACCTCCCCACCAAGTTTCAGCCAAATTGTATCAAACGTTCTTGAGTTATAAATAGTGTAACTAACATGACTTTCTTTGAAGATTTCTTGGTAATTTTAACATTATGCTAAGCTACATACTTACCAACATTAATAATATTAAAGGTGAAATTTAGTCCAGCCGTTACCAAACTCTGAATTGAAGAGTTTGAGAGATTTGTTCTGATTCCATGGCTTAGTACTTTTTCCCATTTTTCACACAACTGTGCAATCCTATAACAAAATTTTATTTTATGTAAGACATATTATTACCAGACAGCAGAAACAACAAGTGCATTGGGACGGTAAGCAGGTAGTGTGGTATATTTGATATAGCTTTGCTGCAAGTCTGTACTCTATCAATGTAACCTTCAATCAGACAGCCCTCACACCTCAGCTCATAGTAGCTCTACCTTTTGTGCTGAAGGCAATGGGTCCGATCCCACCGAGAACAAATATTTGTGTAGTGAACATTGATGTTTGTTCTCTCTCTAGGTGTTATATTATTTTCTTTGTATTAACAACATTTGGTTCCCATAGTACAAGGTCTACTTAGTTCGGGGCTGGACCAAACTAAACAATATTTATTTATCTTATTTAACCCTATGGAAATATAATTTTGGGTATTCGATGAATTTCATATCCCTAAAAGTAGTGCAGATGTGCTGAGGAGTTATATCAGTGTTCTGTAAACACACCTTATATCATCTTCAGTAGCCAGCTCAGATTTTCCTCCAAAACGATTTTGACAATTTTGAACACAGTTGTGAAGGTCTTTCAGAACAAGTTTCCCATTTTCTATCCGTTTCTTCAATTCTTCTTTGCTATCTATGGCATTTGCTATGGTGTTTAATATTTTGCTATTCTACAATAGGAAAATAATTATAATTGTAAGTAGGTGCATAATCTTACATTTTAGCAGATGAAGTTACCTACCTACCTAACATTTTAGTACCTACAAACTGTGACACTTGTTTTATGTATCTGTAGCATGTATGGATTAAGAAGCACCACAGTAGATAAGTTTAGACAATTAGACATTCTTCCAGCACAAACACAATGGTTCGAAGGAAAGAACAAGTGATACAACATGAAACCAGGCCAGGAACTTACTTATAATATGTGCCTAGCATTAACTAAGTTAAACAAAGACCGCAGATTTCTTCAAGATTTTGTCCTTCACCACTTGAGAGCACTAGCATTCGATACTTAAAATAAAATGTCTAGTCGTGTAATTATACCTACTATTATAATAGGGATTCATCCCTGAACACGAGTTATCTTAATTTACTTACCATGATCTCCAAAACCAATCCAAAACAATGAGACCATTTCAACTCAAACTAATTATTTTGATCACAATCAAGAGAGTATTGAAATCACGGAGACAGGCAGGAAACACATCATTTAATTTGTATTATTTAGACGATGTGAGCTTCAATTTTAAGAATGATAAATAGTAACTAACGAGCGACGATTAATAATTTTTCGGCGATAGAAATTTTATTTTCTTTCTCTAGTACGAAAAAGAGAATTGTCTTCTTCTTCTTCTTATAATTTAGATGGAATCGGTCCATTCGGACAAATTTCCCACTGTCAACTTCTCAAGTGAGGTTAAAGAACTACATAGAAAAGTCAGTCATAAAAGATGTCAGCTGTCATTGACTTGAAGGAAAAGGTGGCGTTTTTCATAAAAACATTTTCGTTTAAAATATGATATCCCATACACTTTCATTCCAACTGCTCACACTTTGAGCTAAGACCATCTGCCCATTTTGAATCAATTTTGCCCGTTTCGAGTGAGTGAGGTTAATTTATATTACAAGATTTTAGTCAAGTCAGTCAAGACAGATCAAAAACAATTCGGCCCTATATGGCTTTGAAAAAAATGGTGGTTGGTTTTTTCAAAACCATCAAACATTTTCGATGAAATCAGTCATTTTGGGAAGTCACATAGCTTTTTAATTTTATTTGTTTTTTTTCTGGTCTTAATAGATAAAAGAAGAAACAGAGTCAGTAAATCAGAGCAATGGTTTATTATAAGAACGTACACTTATTTATACAGATAATCATCAAGTCTAGATTAAATAATTGCATCAAGGAAAGACATACTTATTGAAAGCTAAATACTTATTCTTATTTCTAATATTTAATTCTTATTTCTACTATATATTTTCAATATTTTATTATACAATGCTCAGTCCATGAGCCTTGTTTTCCCGTCGACGGTTGGTCACCGAGTGAGCTCCGTCCTCCGTTTCCGTCGCTCACCCGACGTCAAGTCGTCAGTCCCGATGATTGGTAGGTCGGTTGACTCCCGTTGGTCGTTGACGTGCTGTGTTATGTCACTACCGCTGTTGCTCCGGAAACGGAAATACGAGAGCGACAACATCCGGCCGTCCTGCCCACGCGTTTGTCCTCAAACTGCGTCCTGGTCTGATGCGAAAACTGAAAACATATAATCCAGTTAAATGAAGCTGCTTATGTGCTTAGTTTACAATTACCGTTCATTCACTTTTATTTATTTTCATCGGGCCCCATGTAGAGTGTCTGATCGGGTTATAGCATGTTATCCCATCGACGGCCAACATGGAGTGTATGTGGTTTAAACTAGATGATGTTCATACAGAATCAAACTAGCCGTGTATCACCACACGCACCACAACAGTGTTCACATCGGATGTCTGTTGCAATTTCAAAAACTCTACTTGGCAGCTACGCTGTTTGAAGTAGTAGCATTAGACAGTATAATCCCATTGTTTGTTCCTGACATTAGCATGCTATAAAATAATAATAAAAAATAGGCCAGTACATACGTTTCTTTTCATTTTACCTTTCGACAACATCCGGTCTTACTCAGAAATGTGGACCCATGGTTTCATATTTTCCACGCATGCCACGCCATCGTATCGTTTCGATGATCTATCAGCTCCTCGCATGTCCGCTACTTGATATCTATCGTGACCCAAGATGTTAGTCACTTGAAAAGGACCCTTGTAAAGAGGCATTAGTTTTGTGCTCTGACCATCGTTCGAGTGACTTGGAATTTTAAGCACCACCAAGTCTCCGACGTCATAAACAGGCGCGTCTTTCCTTTTAGCGTCGAAGGATGCCTTTTGTTTTTCGGCATCTTTCTTTATGTTTTCGTCAACCGTGTTTCTCAGTGCGGTCACGTCAACAGAGCATTCAGTGTTTGTATCGTCAGTGATCATGTCATTGTTCATTCGAATTCTGTACCCAAAGAAGACTTCACTCGGTACGGCAGATGTGGTTTTATTTATCGTGCTATTTATCCCCTGTTGTATATTTGTTATGTGAAGGTCCCACTTATTATTTTCAGTATCAGCTCCCATAGTACGCAACGCTTCTAAAATGGTCTGGTTGTACCGTTCCACCTGTCCGTTTGAGCGTGGTACAGCCGTGGCTATTATGTGTGCTCTAATATTACGGTCTTTGCAATAGGTACTGAATAATTTCGATGTAAATGCGCTACCAGCATCGCACACTAAACGCTTTGGGTTCCCAAACACTTTGAAAATCTTATCCAGTTCATTTATTACGACTTTACTTTTAGTGTTTTTTACAGCCGCAATAAATACAAATTTGGTGAATGAGTCTACCAGTACCAAGAGATAACTATTACGCCGAGTAGTTTTAACGAATGGTCCAAGATGATCCACGTGGAGTGTGTGAAAAGGCCTGGCGTGCTTTGGAATCGGATACAATTTACCTGGTTTTTTGCCATGAATATTTTTGAAATAAATACAATTTAAACAGTTTTTTATGTATTTAGCGACAGTTTTCTTTAGATGGGGAAACCAATATTTTGACCGAATTCTTTCGACAGTTTTATCTACAGCAAAATGACCACAGTCATCATGATTGGCTCGGATGACGTACCATATACATTTCTTTGGTACTAACCAACGTCTCCCATATTCAGTTCTGCGGTATACTTTGTTCCCTAACAAGTCATATTCATTAAATATTTGTTTGTTAGTCTCGGCCTCACCTGACTGCAAAATGTCTCTAATACTACGTATACTGGGGTCTTGCAACTGGACAGAGAGTAACCAATCGCTCTCGGTTACAGTTATCGTGTTAACGTGGTCAGTCATATCAGGCGTCGAGTTACCCTCGAAGTTGCTCACAGGGTTTCTGCTAAGTGCGTCTACATGTTGCATTTGTGACCCGGCTCTGTGAACTACTTCATAGGTAAAATCTTGCGTATATAACACCCACCTACTTATTCGCGGTATAATTTCTTGTTTATTCAAGGCGTGTCGCACGGCGTTACAATCAGTTGTTATTTTAAAATTTGTGCCCAACAAATAATGACGAAACTTTTGTAATCCTGCTACTATTGCTAACAGTTCTAACTCAAAGGAATGATACTTCTTTTCGTCATTACTTGTTTGGCGGCTGTAAAAATATACCGGCTGTTCACCTTAATCGGTAGTTTGAGCTAAAATACAACCTATGCCATCACGGCTGGCGTCAGTATATAGATTAATCGGCAATTTTGGATCAAATACTTTAAGCACGGCGTTATTAATCAATGCATCTTTGACAGTTGTTACTGCCTGATCTTGTAGAGGTCCCCATTGCCAGATTGCCCCTTTTTTTAGTAAACAAGTCAGAGATTTGCAGAGAAAAGCACAGTTTCGTATAAATTTCCGAAAATAATTAATCATACCTAGAAATTGTCGAAGCTGATGAACAGTCTTTGGGGTTGGGAATTTGGAAATAGCATCGAGCTTACGAGCACTTGGGCGAACCCCTTCTTCAGAAATTTCATACCCTAAAAACGTAATACAAGTTTTAAAGAATGAACATTTTTCTAAATTTATAGTAAGCCCATTTTTGACGAGAATTTCTAGAACCATTTCTAAACAAGATATATTTTCTTCAATCGTTTCTGTAGCAATCAATAGGTCATCCATGTAACATACTACTCTACCAAAACGTAAGTTGCCCAAAACGGTATTCATTAGCCTTTGAAATACGGCTGGCCCATTGCAAACCCCGAAAGGCATCCTTAAGTACTCCCAATGACCGTCATTTGTAATGAATGCAGTTTTGTGCACATCTTCCTCTTTAATACAAATTTGATGGTACCCACTTTTAAGGTCTAGAGACGTATAGAATTTACACCCTTGCAATCTGTCAATGAGGTCCTCTATCATGGGCATGGGGTATTTTTCTTTGATGGTTATTTTATTTAGCTGCCTATAGTCTACACACAACCTTTTGGCCCCCGAAGATTTGTCAACTAAAAGAGCTGGGCTCGCATATGCCGAATTACTGTTTCGAATTATGCCATTCTTCAAAAGATCGTCTGTTATTTCTCGCGTGATTGCTCTCTCTGACTCTGACATTCTGTAAGGCCGCTGGCAAATGGGCTTATTTGTTGTTAGCTGTATCTCTAATTCTACACAAGAGGTTTTCCCTAAACATGACAAATCTTTAGAAAAAGATTGAGGGTACTTTGATAAAATATTCTTCAAGGTATTTTCATGACTTTTAGACTCTGTATTTATCGCCTCAATCCTGCTAACAATGATTTGTTGCATAGATTGGAAAGTTAAGGTATCTCCTACACGAGCATACATGATGCTTCTATCTTCGGTAAAATTCCTGCCGATAAGAATGTCACAGTCAGACAACGAATCAATAACGTAAAACGTTACAGTCGATTCCACTGAATCAACCCGGAGTGTGGCGGTGACAGCCTCAGTCACTTCAGCAGACAAATCTTGTATAAACCCTACTAGATTAACGGATTGTTTCAGACTAACAGGTCTTAAGTTATATTTATTTTTTAGTGCGGTTGTTATAAGTGAACAGTCACTACCCATATCAAAAAAGGCTTTACACTCGAAATCGTTTAGAAAAACGGGTTTGTAAAATTTCTGTTTAGTTTTTGGATCAGAGATTAACTTCACTTCGACATCCTTCTCGACCTTAGTTTTTGATTTAGATCTACACGCTGCCTCTAAATGACCCAATTTGTTGCAACAAGAACATCTTACATTGTCTTTGTAAGTGCAGTTGTTCCTTCGGTGACCTACCTCCCCACAGCGGTAACAAGTGAAGTTAGAGGTGGATGCATTACTAGTTTGAGAGGCAGAAGGTTCAAACTTGTTCTCGGCTTTAGTGACGTTATTTTGGTACCCAGGCTGCGTTGATCGAAAAGACTGTTTTTGCGGTAGACTTTTTTGGGGCATTTCTTTTTCGGTAGGAGGGTAGGTTTTGCCGTGTAAAAAGGATGCTAAATCATCACAATATTTAAAATTGCCAGCTTCAGCAGCAACAGTAATATTCGTATCACCAATCGAACCTACTATAACGGATATTATATCTTGTTCACGGAACCCTAACTGCAGACGATCTAGCTTTGCTTTTTGTTGAAAAAAGAATTCGTATAGAGACTGACTAGCTACAGGCCTGGTATCAATTAACTCTTTAAGCGATCTGTACATGTTGCGCTTAACTTGAAATGTGTCCGATAGCATGTCACGCCATTCTTTCCACTTCCACGAGGTCCATCTGGTTTCATTTTTTTGGAAAGAATCGAGCCACGTTTTTGCGGTATTACGTAATTTTTGAAGCGCTTGGTACTTTATCATACTATCAGACCACCCAAATGCACGAGAGTTAGCCTCTACTACGTTAATCCACATATCCACATTGTCTACGAGTGGGTCGAATTCTGGGATCACTGACGATAATACAACATTTTGACTCACGGTTTGCGATCCTTTTCGATGTCGCTTACTCTTTTTGCGTCTGCGATCATTATCACTGTCACTTCTAGCACTGGAACTGCTGCTCGAACTCGTTGACGGTTCTCGCCTCGATCTTCGTTTGCGCTTACGTGGCATCTTGTGGGCGTAGCACAATTTAGCACTTCTGATAAAAGAAGAAACAGAGTCAGTAAATCAGAGCAATGGTTTATTATAAGAACGTACACTTATTTATACAGATAATCATCAAGTCTAGATTAAATAATTGCATCAAGGAAAGACATACTTATTGAAAGCTAAATACTTATTCTTATTTCTAATATTTAATTCTTATTTCTACTATATATTTTCAATATTTTATTATACAATGCTCAGTCCATGAGCCTTGTTTTCCCGTCGACGGTTGGTCACCGAGTGAGCTCCGTCCTCCGTTCCGTCGCTCACCCGACGTCAAGTCGTCAGTCCCGATGATTGGTAGGTCGGTTGACTCCCGTTGGTCGTTGACGTGCTGTGTTATGTCACTACCGCTGTTGCTCCGGAAACGGAAATACGAGAGCGACAACATAGAATAGAATAGAATAGAATATAACTTTATTGTAGGTACACCAAAAATTTTATTTTAATTTGAGTTCTGTTGTGTAATTTTGTGGGTATTTTAACCAACATTACTTGAGGTCGTAGCTCAAAGTGCATTACTTTGCAGCAGTTGGAATTAAAGTGTATTATTATTTGATTTTGATTTGATCGACAATGCTTCTCATGGTTTAAAAAAAAAATGGCCACCATTTTTGTTTTCAAAGCCAATTAGGGTTGACTTGTCTATTGACTGACTTGACTTGACTAAAAACTATTTTATTTATGTAATATTGATATATCCCATACAATTTATATCATATCCTCACCCAACACTGGCAAAATTGAATCGAAATGGACAGATTCCATTAACTAAAAAGAAGAAAATGGGTATAATTCCGAACGAAGGTATTTGTCTACGAATTTTATTAAGATTCGTAATTGAATGACAATGACTGACTCGACTTGACGGAAAAGTATTTTATTTAGATGATAGCCTTTAATTCGGCCGTTCAGAGAATGCGTTCCTGACACGTCGCGATTGATCTGACGATGTAACATTGTAATGGCGTTGCAGTTACGATAAAAATATTTTTGCTGGTTGTTTACCGTTTTAACAATTGATGAGCATTAAAACAACATCATTATATCAATAATCAATAAATAAATATTGTGGACCATTCACACAACACTACCCAGCCCCACCCAAACTAAGCAGAACTTGTAATATGGGAACCAGATAGCTGATTATAATACTTGAATACATATTTTTTTTTTGTAAATACAATCATACTTAGAATACAATATACACCCAGACAGAGAACAAACATTTATGTTCACCACACAAATATTTGTTCTCGGTGGGGATCGAACCCACGACCTATGGCGCAGAAGGCAGAGCTACTACCAACTGAGCTAGAGGCCAGTCAATGAATTTTATAATTTTGTGCCAAACTGAGTGTCAAATAACTTGTTATATTATTTTTCTAAATCTATACTGCGCTATTACAAGGTTATGTCAGCGCTTTATATTTGTAGTGCTGTACTAACTATGTGACTAACTGTGAATAACTGATCAAACTGTCAAACGCATTCTCTGAACGGCCGAACTAAAATCACTTGCATTCTCATTAAACTACTCGACACTATACTCGGATTTATAATTAGACGAAGCTAGCTGACGTTTACTGTGTTGTCAGTTTTTGATGAAATAAAAATAGTGTTGTGACAAAGTGAATGATTGAAAAAACTCCTGAATGAATGAAATTGCCTCGTTTTCTAGTGAATAGTAAGTGTACCGAACTTGACTTGACGTGCTTGGTTGAGGATCCATATCGTTCGCGCAAAACAATATAGCAACAAAATACACAACAATTACCACAAACACAACGTAACGAAAAACTTTACAAAAACAATAACTAAACAACGTGAGCGCAGAAAAACATTCGTGCTATCAGACCAGAGGTTAGAAGCCGAATTACAAACAAGATGGTGACCGACGCGCATGGCGTTCATCGGTGTTGGCACTACTCGCCACGCCGCGCTTTGTAATAAACCGTCAAAAAACTGATTGTTGTTACATACTACAAGTAACTTAAATCAGAGCACTTTTATACATTTTTTTATACAAATTTCAATATTAAATTATAGTTTGAAATGATTAACTATTCACTCATTGTTCATTCATCTGATTGAACGAGAACTGAACGCAGCACTATTACTTTAAATATGGCAACATTATTTTACAAACTGACGTTAGCTACTGTCAGTCGGTATAGTCTAATTAAAAATCCGACTATAGCAAAATTGATCTAAAAGGACAGATGCCATTCATTAAGAAGAAGAAGAAAAGATTGTAATTTTGTTGAAAACCTGAAATTCCTCAATTTATTCGTCGATTCAGTAAATTAATCGCATCATATTAATTAGATTAGTTCTCACTCGCTGAGCTGTGCTGAAGAGTACTCTGTGGCTGTGCTGCTCGTTCGTTCCGTCTGTTCTTTATGCTATTTTGAGAAGACGTCCTAAAAGTGCTCCTCCTTTTGAAACCGGTTGCAAGTTGCAACATAAATATGTCTATCCAATGGACATTGATTGCCGGCTACCTGTACTTTGAGTTATTTGTAGTCATTGTCATGATGTTACCAATTCTCAGTCCGAGAAGATGGAACCAGTTTTTCAAGTCTCGTTTATTTTTCATGTTTCAACAGCATGCGGCGCTCTATTTCTACGTTTTACAGGGAGTTCTGTGTTTGTTTTTGATGGATGCCATCAGAGAGATGAGAAAATACTCTCATGTCTCCGAAGGTGGTCATGTCCATTTGTCTACTGAAATGAAGGGAAGTGTCAAATTATTTAGAGCTCAAAGGAATTTCTACATTACTGGTTTCAGCATTTTCTTGGCTTTTGTTATCAGAAGACTGGTAACTATGCTTATCATTCAAGATGAACTAACTGTGAAAGCTGAAAAAATAATCAAAGAAGCCGAAGCTACAGTGAAACTGGCTAAAGAAAATATACTGGCAACCACAATTCAAGCCAATGAAACTATTAATTTTGGAGAAATAAATAAACAGCTGGAAGAGTCTGAGAAAAAATTGAAAGAAGAGAAAAAGTTGAATAAAGAATTAAAGGACGAAGTAAAAAAATGGATGTTGCTGTATGAAGGAGCAAAAAGTGGTGAAAAAGGAGACAATTAATAATATTAATTCTCATGCTCAAGTGCCTATTATTATTAAACTAGAGATTAATAATAATAGGGCTTTTATTGGTTGTTTGTATCTCTTATTACATTACTGATGTACATTATTATTATTCTAGTCTTAACTCTCTCTTAATTACCATGTATAAGGCATGTTATTATGTTAAGGTATGGCCACATCTAGGCAATATGGTGCTTAATATTAATAGGCAACTTTGTAACAGCAATATAGAGTTTCACAAACTGAAAGTTTGGAGCTTTATCACCTCCACTGATGGGCACTAAATAAATGTATCAAATTGATCAACTTAAACTTGTGAAATGAAACAGCATTAGCAGTTTTTACCAGCATAAACTGCTATTATTGCTGTTATTGATTGGTGCTAGAGATTAAATTACCTTACCACACTATTTTAACCACACAAATCAATTGGTTGGTGGATTGATATTAGACATGCAGATTTTTTTAAAATATTAATCTAAGTTAACGCTACTAAATCACGGAAAAATATAAATATTTTTATGTATTTAACACAGTTTTTATTGTACCTATGTTCCATCCTAGCTAACATACATCGAGGTAGTTGGACACCAAGAAAAAACTTAGAGGAATTATAATAATAATGTGGAACTGATGCTGCATTTGCAGAGGCATTTCTAAACCATACAGAAATTCCTTGCTGTATTCAAGGTACCTTGAATATTGAAGATGGAAGATTTTACTGAAAGAAAGAAGTGAGAGTTCAATGAATTTAAAAAACAATTTAAACTGCATTCATAGTTATTTATATAATTACATAGTTGAACGGGGAAACAAACCCGTTACACAAGAAAAATAATCACCCTGTAGCTTTTTCATACTGATCGAAAGGCTTCATCATAGATTATTTGTTGCTGACTAACATACCTAGTGTCATTATTTAACAAATAACATTTTTAATACAATATTAGTCAATTTCTAAAAAAAAATGCAGATAAACAAGCAGTAATGCTTTCAGTAAAATGTTCTATCTACAATATTCAAGGTACTTTTCCTCCATGTGGCATAACCGTTGGGTGGGACGCCCCCAAGGACGCACCGTATAACATTAACAGTGGTGTAATGTTTTCCGAGTCTAGTGGCGGGCAAACAAATTTTAAAATTCGAACGATCAAACGAAACCAGTCGGTGACCGAAAACAACAGCAACACCCAGCAGAGTTTATGTCGGCAACGGCAATGTATGTCGGGCTTTGCCATTATGTTTCCGATTAAGGCAGCCTGAAGGCATCGAATACATACGAAATGAAGTGACAAAAAATTCTGTTAAATACAAAAAGAACTTGGCGGAAGGACTTTGTATCCAAGCCAGAACAAAAATAATAGATAACAAAAAGTCTATAAAATTTTCAAAAACAAGATGGCGTTGTTTCGTGATGTCACGATTTTCTTTCTTGCTATTATTATTTGATTTGATTTTGGTTCTGTTGTTCCTCATTTGTGTAGAAAATAATTACAAATCGGATTTGTAATCGTTGTTAAAATCTACTAGATGTTCGTTTATATTCATTGTAGCGTCATTTTTTTTGTTTGTTTTTCATACATACCAACTTCTGTGGAATTTTATTATGAGTAATAATTACGAGGATGATCAAAGCGAAGACGGGGAACTAGCACGCAGCCCTCTGCAAGACGAAATGGATTTCAGGTATGTGATACTATAATCAGTTCTTTATTCGAGCATCTGGCTCAAGAAAACGCAAAAACATTATTTCTTTGGTTATCTTCCCAAACTTCTATGGTGTGCATAGTGTCAATTGCAAGGAAACGAAACGAAGCAAATGCTTGCTGCTGACGACGTGTGAGCTGAACTCTATACTCTGGTATTCAATTTAAAACTAGATTTATCCTCTACTACCTCTCATCTAAGGTGTTAGAGATTCCTTTAGCCTTTCAGGTCTCCCACAGATTTGACTTATGAAAAGTAATACTATTATATGACTTACCATGATTAGATTTTTATCATCTAGCTAGAAGAATTTCATAATTTGATCTCTAATATCATTTTAGAAGGACTTCTATTTTTAGTTTGTCTGATGAAGACCGAGACAATGCTGACTCATTGATTATCAAACCACCGCAAGCTATAATAAGACCATCACATCGGGATAAAAGAATGCACAAGAGGTCTATCAAAGACCGATACAAAGAAAGTACCCGAAAAGAGAAAAAGCATCTTTACAGGTTAGTAATATGTATTTATGACTGGTTATCATGAACTTATTAATAAAAGTAAAATCAGTATCTATGTACACAACTCTTTTGAGGTTTATTTTATGGGTCTTATTATAAACATCTTATCATTTTAGGGACCGTGATAAGTCTGAAAAAGCAAAACAAGATATGACTAAAAATGAACGTGAAGAAATACCCAAAGAATATTATAGAGAAAAGGCGTTTTATAGAGAAAGCAGTAACAAAGAAGCATTTAGAGAAAAGGAAACATATCGAGAGAAAGATGTCATGTTTAGAGAAAAAGAACACTACAGAGAAAAAGATCCCTTTAGACAAAAGGATGTTCACAGAGAAAAAGAAGCCTACCGGGACAAGGAAGCTTTCAGAGAAAAAGAAGCTTACAGGGAAAAAGAATTGTATAGAGATAACAAGGAACCTTATAGGGAAAAAGATCTCAGAGAAAAAGAGATGTATCGTGAGAGAGAAGTAAGAGATAAAGAAGCCTTCAAAGATAAAGAAGTTTACAGAGAAAAAGACCTCTATAGAGAAAGGGGAGAAAGAGAGCATTACAGAGAAAGAGAAATGTATAACAGAGAAAATGCAGGTGCATCATTCAGGGACTTACCTAGGTCTCGAGAAACTTATAAAGAAAAGGATGTTCAGAGAGAGGCTTATTTAAATCGAGAGCGCCAGTATAAATATGCAGAAGGAGATAGGAAACGCCAAGGCCATGAAAGAATAGAGTCCAGGCTAAGATTGTTATCGGAGGAAAACCATACTAATCAGAACAATGAAAAAGAAAATAGAGATAAGACATCTGGTGATAAGGAACTAGAAGATTTAAGGTCTAGATTATTAAGTAAACGTATTTCTAAAGAATTGCAAGACACTTCAAAAAATTCTGAAGAATTTGAAAAAGATTCCAAAACTGATAGATACACTGCACTTGATAAAACTCAACAGGAGCGAAGAAAAAGATTACTTGAAGCAGGTAAGATGAGTAAATTTTAACTAAATAGCTTTAATTTCAGTTATAACAATTCCGAGCCGTATAGCCGTATGGCACATAACAATTCCATGGCTTGGAATTGTTATGAGCCATTTGAAAAAAATAATTTTTCAATGGTTGTTGGTTCTTCAATCTTTATAGATCCCTATGTATATAATTTATCCTGTTATATTCTCAGCTATGCTTAGCTATTACAGAGCCGTTCATCCATAGCAATTTTATTTCATAATTTTTCATTATCCTTGTTCTAGATCGTGAAATGGAAAAAAGAAAATACGAGTCGCGCAACGAACTTGAGGCACGAAGAGAAGAACGCAGGCGTCGAGGCAAGAAGCGTTCTCCCTCGCCAGATGACTCTATGACCAAAAAGACTAAAACAAGCCATTCTCCTGCTTTCAATTCTGTTGTCACGGTATCTGATACTAGTGATGTAGAGTTGAAGAGTTTATCTCCACATTCTGATCCCGAAGATGGTAAGTAAAACTAAACTACCACTTCATTTCAATATTTTTATACAAAAAAATACTTAATAATGTTTTGTATTGTTTTAGGTGAACACACCAACAGTGAAACTGATGATGAGAGTACCAGCACTGGTACAGATACTGGCGATGACTCAAACCCTGAAGGAAAAGAAATAAGAGAAAAGTCGGAAGAGTTTGAAACTGAAAGAATTGATGACAGCTCTATACAAATATCTAAGTCTAAATCACCCTCACTAAAATCTGAGGATGGCTCACCATTATCTCAGGAATCTAGAAGGTAAATATTATTGGAATTTATTCATAAAATATCCTAAATAAGTGATGATTTGCTACTATGTACTTAGTTTTTTAACTGTCAGTTTCCACTGTTGATTTTTTTAATAAAAGCATTTAAAAAAATAATTTCATGTTCATCAATATAAACAGTACAATCGAACTGTGTTTGCATTTTCACACAATTGTTCTGTACATTTATATTATCAAAATTTCAATTATTATCCTATATATTTCAGATCTCTCTCTCGCTCTAAAAGCAGAAGCAGATCACATTCATTTTCCCCTCCTCCTCCAGGGGAAAATGGCAAAGTTGACGAAGATACTCATGATGAAGATGATGAAGAAGCCAAACTGAGGGAAGAGACCATCAGCGCTCTACCTCCATATTTGCCGGCCCTACAGGTAAATATTATAGCATTTACTTATTTCATCATTTGGGTATAGCGATTTTCATTCGCGTTTTATGCTCGGTTCATTCATTCAACTAGTATCTGCCTGTACCAAACAATGTCGTCGTCCGTTGGGTAATCTCTCACCTAATTGGCTAATTCAACACTGGCAGTCTACATTAGCCAATAATCTCTAGTCTAGATCTGACAGAAGATGATCCATTGCATAATAGTTGTCTAAGGCCTAAAACATACACAAGCGACGTGGCGTGGAACAGGCGTGGCGCATGTTTATTATAGAACGTTTTCAACAGCAGGTGACCGCAGACACGCCTTTTCGTTGGCTGCGCCGCGTCGCTTCAGTATAATTCAAAAACGTCGCCTGCATACATTTTGTATGAAATCGTTTTGAAGCGGCGCACGCCTGCGCCACGCCTGTTCCACGCCTGCTGCCTTACGTCGCTTGTATGTGTTTTAGGCCTTATGGAATATGGGAACCAGACATTGAATATGTTTCTGGTAAAACTTTGTCAGTTAGGTGTTATTAATAAGTGATTAATCTGGTTTCTTTTCTGTTGTCTCTATATACATATATTCTATACTAATATTATAAAGAGGAAAGATTTGTATTTTTATGTGTATGTTTGTAATGAATACACTCGTAAACTACTGTGCTGATTTCAAAAATTATTTCACCATTGGAAAGCTACACTCACCCTGAGTAACATTGGCTATAATTTTATGTGTTTAAAAAATAAATGTCCACCGGTGCGAAGCCGGGACAGACCGCTAGTATTAAAATATAGATGTAGAGAATAACCTTCACCAAAATTAGGTGAATAACTTATTTATTTACAGGCAAACACTGTTTTGGATCCATCATATTTGTTATAAATTATTCCTTAGGGTTTATTATGTATAAAACTGCATGTATGTTTTACTTATGTGTAATTTATAATGTTTTAAGGGCTGTCGATCAGTTGAGGAGTTTCAATGTCTGAATCGAATAGAGGAAGGCACATACGGCGTTGTTTACAGAGCTCGTGACAAAACCACAGAGGAAATTGTTGCTTTAAAGCGACTAAAAATGGAAAAGGAGAAAGAAGGATTTCCCATTACCTCACTGAGGGAAATCAACACACTTTTGAAGGTAGGATCACAATATTTTTATAAATTTAAACTAAGCTCACTTGAGCCATCATTATGCATCACCGCTCTCAATGATGGCATATTTTAAAAGTATTTAGAGAGTCAATACACGCAGCTTGTTTGAGCCGCGAGCTGTGAAGCACTCGATGGCTCATGTGGTAAATTCACTTTATTAATGCCTTGTTTTATTCCTACAGGCCCCGACCTCTTACCTGCAAGAGGGTAGTCCTCGAGGTAAACCCGATTGCATGGGTAACAACTTCGATATACAGGCGGGCCTAAGTATGTTTTAAAGAATTTATTACAGGGGTCAATCCCTCAGATTCTTTACTACATCTCTGAACGTTAATAAAATATTTTTCGGAAATTTTTAACCTACAAAAAGTACGAACATCGAAGTATACATATCATATAGATAGAACATCTATGATAGCGATTAATACTATGCATCGTTAATGTGAGCAGGACAGGAGTGTGTACCAGGTAAATGTAGAAAATAGAAAACTACCCTAATAAATATTTGGTTATATTCGAGTAGTGCAAAGCATAATACGAAAAAAACCAATGCTCATATTATTACAATTCAGGTTTATCTACTTTTGTTTTGAAAGAGCAAACGTAAATTGATGATTTCGTATCATGTCTTTAAGCTTAGTCTACCTTATGTATGATATTGAGTGTGTCCTTTTACCTACACAACATGATGCTTTGTGTTACAGTATGACACAAATGTAAAAGCTACAATAGTCCCAACATATCTTTGTAGCTCTGAAGTTGTTAGTCGCACCGCCCTGATGTCGCTTTCACTCAAGACACTATTTTGTACACAGGAGACAAATTCGCAGGGCACCAACTTCAGTGCCACATAATTATAAGTTTAAAAAACTTGAAAAACCGACTTCATTGTCAAACGGCTAAACCGATTTTAATCAAATTTGTTTGGGACAATCTGGACGTAAGAATAACCTTCCAAATAAAAAAATAATTTTCTAAATCGGTTCATAAATGACGGAGGCATGCAGTTACAAACATTAAAAAATTATTTAAAAAAAATGGCAACACCGATTTTAATAAAATTAAAATGGGACCAATCTGGAAGCAGTACCTTTCAGATAAAAAAATAATTTTTCAAATCGGCTCACAAATGACGAAGTTATGCGGTAACAAACATAAAAAAAAAAAAAAAAAAAAAAAAAAAAAAAAAAAAACATACAACCGAATTGAGAACCTCCTCCTTTTTGATTGGAAGTCGGTTAAAAATAAGATTGGTGTGACTAATGTTTAATGTTTGTTGTGTCAGGTTTGCTCATGCATAGAAAAGTTTTCAATGTTACTTACCTGTATAGTTAGTTCTGCTGGCAAAGGATAGCAAGTAATTAATTATTTAAAAAAAATACTTATTAAGAGCGAGTCGAGTAAACCAGGCGGACGGAAAATAGGTATTTACTGCGGCTCGCTAGTTGTGTGCGTACTCACGCACACAATGATAGGTTCGCTCGACGCCGTTTACACCTAGTGTGGCAAAAGTAGGTAACCCATGATTTGAAAAAAATGTTGTTTGGTTGAGTGACTTATAGAGACGAAATTTTGTTTACGTTATGCCAGAAAGTAAAATTCATCTCTCTAAAAAAAACAATCTGAGGTCAGTTTACAAAATAATTACATTTTCATTTCACTTTTCTTTTAGGTTTTTTAATAATAGTAATAAATAATAAATATTGTGCACAATCCACTCCACACTATCTAGCCTCAAACCAAGCAGAGTTTATACTATAGGAACCAGACAGCTGATATAATACTTAGTATATTTTTTTTTTTTTAATACATACTTAAAATACAATATAACACCCAGACAGAGAACAAACATTTGTATTCACCAAACAAATGTTTCTTCTCCGTGGGGATCGAACCCACGACCTACAGCGTAGAAGGCAGAGCTACTACTAACTAAGCTGAAGGCCAGGTTTTCGTTTCATTTTCAACTATATTTGCATATTTTTGAATAATATTTTTGGTGTTAAGTTCATACCCCGCTAAGCAGCAAAAGCTGAGCCAGGGCCTATTTGGCATAACATGTACCTAGCGCGTGACGTAGTTGTTTTTTTTTATTATGTGCTAAGATAGCAAGTAATTACTCAATTATTTGTGTTAGAATTTTTTGTTCATATTTTAGTTTTGATTTTGTCAATGTTCCGCTCTGTGTACCTATGTTATGTTAAATAATATTTCTTTCTTTCATACTTTCATTCATTTTGGATCCAAGATGGCAGCTTCATTTTTATCCTAAATAAATGATAATTATGGGTATCGATTTAGAGGTTGTTGGGGGCTCTGATTGTGGATTTGACATTCATTTTTGAATCCAAGATGGCGGATTCTTTTTTTTTCATAAATATTTGATATGGGTATCGTTTAATGGGTTTTTGGGGGTGCTGATTCCGAATCTGCCATTCATTTTTGAATCCAAGATGGCGGATTCTTTTTTTTTCTTAAATATTTGATATGGGTATCGTTTTATGGGTTTTTGGGGGTGCTGATTTTGAATCTGGCATTCATTTTTGATTCCAAGATGGCGGATTCTTTTTTTTCTTAAATATTTGATATGGGTATCGTTTTATGGGTTTTTGGGGGCGCTGGTTCCGAATATGCCATTCATTTTTGATTCCAAGATGGCGGATGTTTTTTTTCTTAAATATTTGATATAGGTATCGTTTTATGGGTTTTTGGGGGTGCTGATTTTGAATCTGCCATTCATTTTTGATTCCGAGATGGCGGATGTTTTTTTTTCTTAAATTTTGATATGGGTATCGTTTTATGGGTTTTTGGGGGCGCTGGTTCCGAATATGCCATTCATTTTTGATTCCAGGATGGCGGTTTTTTTTTATTTTTATATTTGATATGGGTATCGTTTTATGGGTTTTTGGGGGCGCTGGTTCCGAAGCTATTTTTTTTTAATTGACTTAAATAAAAAAAAAATAGCTTCGGAACCAGTGCCGCATTTTTTGGTTTTGGTTTTGTTATTTTGTTGATTGGTTGAGTGACTGAGGGAGATGAATATTGTCTATGTTAATTATATCAGATCATAATTATTATTCATTACTTTTTCTTCTACCTGCCATTATCTCCCTTTATGTGGCGTCAGCACAACGAGTTTTCCTTCTGCGTTCCCTTCTGTCATCCGTCATAGCTGCATTCCTCTCTTACCGATGTTACCTTTCACACATCTATGTTTCCTTTGGTCTACCTCTACTCACATATCCATCCACATCCATATTCATCACTCATAAAGTCACATGACTTTCATCTCTCCTAATAATAATTATTACTCAGAAATAAAAATTATAGTCAGTTTGCATACTAAATACAGTTTATTGCAGTTTTCTTTTGTTTGTTTTAGTTTCATTTTCAATTATTTTCCTTTTCGCTGTCGTTTTGACGATTTTTTTATTTATCGCTTCTTGAATATATTTAGGTTCTTTGATTTCCATTAGCCTATCTAATCTAGAATCAATAATCTCTGGCAGTAAACAATCAAAATAAAATGTTTTCAATTTTCCTTCCATCATACACCAAAATTCTTTATCTTCCTCTACTTGTTCAACTTTCATGTCTACGTCAGTCCAAACAGCAAATATGCATGTTTTTCTTTGTGTGACGTGTAATTGCCCTTGTGCCTGAAAATACCAATCATGTTTTGGCACCCCCAAAAACCGCTAAAACGATACCCATATCAAATATTTAAGAAAAAAAAGAATCCGCCATCTTGGAATCAAAAATGAATGCCAGATTCAAAATCAGCACCCCCAAAAACCCATAAAACGATACCCATATCAAATATTTAAGAAAAAAAAACATCCGCCATCTTGGAATCAAAAATGAATGCCAGATTCAAAATCAGTGCCCCCAAAAACCCATAAAACGATACCCATATCAAATATTTAAGAAAAAAAAACATCCGCCATCTTGGAATCAAAAATGAATGGCATATTCGGAACCAGCACACCCAAAAACCTATAAATCGATACCCATATCAAATATTTTAGAAAAAAAATAATCCGCCATCTTGGATTCAAAATTGAATGGCAGATTCAAAATCAGCGCCCCCAAAAACCCATAAAACGATACCCATATCAAATATTTAAGAAAAAAAAGGATCCGCCATCTTGGATTCAAAAATGAATGGCATATTCGGAACCAGCGCCCCCAAAAACCCATAAAACGATACCCATATCAAATATTTAAGAAAAAAAAACATCCGCCATCTTGGAATCAAAAATGAATGGCATATTCGGAACCAGCACCCCCAAAAACCCATAAAACGATACCCATATCAAATATTTAAGAAAAAAAACATCCGCCATCTTGGAATCAAAAATGAATGGCATATTCGGAACCAGCGCCCCCAAAAACCCATAGAACGATACCCATATCAAATATTTAAGAAAAAAAAGAATCCGCCATCTTGGATTCAAAAATGAATGCCAGATTCAAAATCAGCACCCCCAAAAACCCATGAAACGATACCCATATCAAATATTTAAGAAAAAAAAGAATCCGCCATCTTGGATTCAAAAATGAATGGCAGATTCAAAATCAGCGCCCCCAAAAACCCATAAAACGATACCCATATCAAAAAAATAATGGCATATTCGGAGCCAGCGCCCCCAAAACCCCATATCAAAAGTTTATGACAAAAAAAAATCCACCATCTTGGATTAAAAAATTAATGGCAGATTCGGAACCAGCGCCCTCAAAAACCTATAAAACGATACCAATATCAAATATAAAAAAAATGAATCCGCCATCTTGGATTAAAAAATGAATGGCATATTCGGAGTCAGCGCCCCCAAAACCCCATATCAAAAATTTATGACAAAATAAGAATCCGCCATCTTGGATTAAAAAATGAATGGCAGATTCGGAACCAGCGCCCTCGAAAACTTATTAAACGATACCAATATCAAATATAAAAAAAAATGAATCCGCCATCTTGGGTTTTCGATTCGCCTGACCAAAAAAACTTGGAACAATACCAACATCAAATTTGAAATACGAAAATAATCTATACCTACATACGTACATATTTTTATCGAATTTTTTTTTCCGGAACAGAGCGCCACTTTTCTTCTTAGAATATCTTTCTTTTCGCTTTCCCATTGTTCCCTAAACAGAGTAAATATTTATAGGTACATCACATTTTTTTGAGCAATAAAAAGCATAGATAATAAAAAATGGCTTACCTCACTTTACCTGTTTGCAGCTGTGTGTACATACACATAAGATCGCGTTTGCTAGTTGGCTCGCGTCGCCTCGCAAAGAGACGTGCTCCCACTCTGAGCTCTCGTGGTGGACTGAATTTCCGCGAGCGTTCGTCGCGTATATATTCAACTTCGCGCGTCCATAGTAAATTTGTATGGCGGATTTGAGATGCTTTTTTAAAAAATTCATAACTAAATAACTAAGTGATTTATTAAAAATCGAAAAAGGACTAATTGTAGACTAAACATTTGAGATTAATTCGAATTAAAGTTTGTTCATAAAATCAACAGTGTAACATGACATTTTTTAATAACGCCGACATACGATTTGTCAAATTTTACCTATCTGTGTTTATTTAATTATATATAATTTTTTTTTTTTGTTACGGAATAATTGTCAATACGTTCAGTCTGGTACTTTATACAAAGTTTTAGATTCATTATTGCAAGTATATTCATAATATCGATTTAACCGTGACTATCGTTTTCAACTATTTTGCACGACTCGCTCTTAAGAACAAGTGGAATCCCGCGCGGCTTCGTTTACTTTCTTTCAGACACATTTTCCATATCCGATTTTTTTTTTAAATTAATTTTTCGAAATTTCTTACCTCAAAAGACTGCTTGTGCCAAGTACGATACATGGTGTTTCTAAAATACTAACTAACTAAACTTTCTAAAATACACAGATATTCCATTTTATAAAATGCATTGCAGTTATTACTTTTTGTAATTCTGTGTTTACATTTATTTTGTTTAGTTAAAACACAAATTATGGGATCTTTATTATTATCTAGGTAGTTAATTCTAGTTGCATGATAGCGGGCAAACGTTCCACAATAAACTCTTTATTTTTCCATAAAGAAAGATTATGGGCGAATCTATGAATGCTATTGAGCGATTACCTTCGCATAAAATAATTAATTGCTTTACCACACAGAGCACGTCTGCTATGAACGTGCCCTATGTGGTATAGCACATACTTTACGGGTAACATTGAAATCAGTATGAGTATTGTTACGACCAGATTGTCACGTTCGACTTGGCCTTACTAAACTGCATGCAGGTTCGAGTGATTTCTCGGGGCTTTACCACGTGGAAGACAAAGGATGATTCACGATGGAACCAAGCTGAGTTACCAACATTGAGCTTCAATACACAACGTGCGAGCTACGTGTTGGATGGAGTATAGCATAGCTTGTTCTGGACCGTGCTGCGACTATGCCAGGGCCATGCCGAGGTTTAACAATTTGCACTTCACGTTTCTACCACTAGCTAGACTACGAAGACGTGTAAGTATGAACTTATGTCTGGCTGGAATCATCGTCGCTGGCACGGTCGTTGCCTGTATGGATCATCCTTTGAGCTTGTGTTTAGAACAGTCGTTGCAAGCAATGTAACAGTTCACAATTCTATAGCAACGACTCAAGCTTTGACCCAGAACAATGTATCTATTTAATTTCTGATTGAATTCACTGTCACATACATTTTAGCATTTATGGATAACGCAATTTGTAATTTAGATTGATTCTTTTGATTTTCTATTTTATAGACATTATTCAAGATCATTGGCAGATCGATTACTATGCTTTGTGACCTGTCTACAAAATCACCCTCTCAGTCAACTGATCTGAGAGTGGTAACACGCAACAACTTTTTGCAGCGATGAAAACGCGCGTATGGTGCGATTCAGTAACAACACCACCCGTGTTGAGAAAAGCGTACGACTGCATCGGTACAATTGTCACGATGCAATCGCGCATTTCATAATTGCTCGTTCGCATCGCTACAAAAAGTAAAAGTGTATAACCTCTTATAAGATATTAGTTTATTGTCTCCAGCCGCCCTAACCCAACGTTGAAAGACGCCCGTGTGAATAGATCTCGAATCTGCACAGAGGTAAGGTTTTATTCTTACAATCTGAGGCACTGCATAGTTTTAGCAAAAAGTACCTACTAACTATTGCTGTGGTTTAGTTAGAAACAAATGCTTTGCTTTTTAGTGACCCTCTCCAATCCGTAGTTTCGTTCAAGACTGCACTTTGGCTTCGGTTATCAGTTTCATTAAAAAGTCTATCACAAAATCCTATTTTTTTTATAATACAGCTTGACTGAATTGATTATACCTACTAACTTTTATGATAAACGTGATGCATGTTTTAATAACACTCAATAACAATTATAAATAGTAAGAAGTTGATAATAATCAATAATAGAAAAGTAAAGTTAGGTGAGTCTAGGTGCCAGTTTCACGAGACCAAAGTTAGAAGAATAGGCAACAAACTTAAATTGGCCAGGAGCGTGTTGAACCACGTAGTGTTATGCTTTTCGAAGTCAGTGTGCCTTAGTATCAAAGAAGTTGGAAACCCATTAAGGTTGTTCGATTTCCATACAAACAGATTTTTCCATTTATGTGCGATTATAATTTTACTTTGAAATAAATTTAGCTGGCTTTCATATTGAACTTTACCTTCTTCCGGCAAACTTTTATCAGTAACAAAGGCCATACTGTAATCGGTGAAAAACTCTTTTCGATGCAGTAATTTGCCCATGACCGAGTATGGCCTAAACTTGTTGTCTCACAAGCGCACTTTGAGACATCAACGTGCTGCTTACCCTCTACCATCTGCAGGGACGACACCAATTTCTTGCACAAAGTGTAGTCATACCTGTCGCTCTCGTTTAGGCCTTACCGAGTCATGAACGTAAGTCCCTGTTGACCTCTTTAGACGCTATTTAAATCCTCTTATAGATGATTACTACCATAACTGTATTCGGTAATAACTATGTTAATGAAAATAAATGCATATATTAGTTTTTTACTACAGTTTTCTTCAACTTGATGAAGTTTGCAGGAAATAAATACCAATATGAAAGCCAACCACATTTCTTTCAGAGTACAATTATCATCTCATCGCCCATAAATGGTAAAATTAATGTGTATGGAAGTCGTACCACCATAAGGAGGAAATGTCATTGGTATAGAGGATGCGTCCTCCAGCATACGTCACGTCCTGTCTTTCCCGCGGCAGCAAGGAGTTTATAAAAGTCTATGCCTTGTTTTTGTATCAAATCGACTCCATTTCATGTAAGGGTTATTTAATTGTATCCCAAGAAAAAAATCTGATCATCAGAATTTAGTCAAATTTTATGATTTCTACAACAAGCCAGTGCAAAGTTGGTACGTACCTGTTGAATCATAGTAAATACTTAAAGGTACATAGAAAGTTTCCAACAATTAAAGATCATACAGACGGACATAGGTGATACTGTAAGGATTTTTCATCTTTAGAATCCCATAAAATTATTGCATATCGGCACGGGTTTATTTACACACAGTTTTATTAATTTATCTTCTGGGCGTCTTCTCTATGCTGAGCATGAGTAAATTACACTAAGTAATAAAGATTATTGTTAATTCATATTGCGAGTAAGTGCCAAAAAGTGCATGTTTTTATTTGGCTGCTTGATGTGAGATGACTGAGAATTAAACGCTTTTAGTGAATCGAGTAGAAGTTACTATAAACCCTCATCAGTTAGCCAGCTGATACCAGTGAACGTAATTTTTGAACAAATTGTTAATGCGATTTGACCCAAAACTAATTAACTTCGGAATAAATGAGAAACACCATAACTAAAAGCCTTTATTTTTACTGATCAGAGTTTATTTTTGTGTTTAAATTCTACAAGCTTCTTCTTGTCAAGTCAAGAGTTTCTCAAACCCTCCTCGACCAATATGCAGCCACATTAATAGCTCATAGGTTTTTTTCTGTAGCGGCCGACCTGATTCCGGAGTCGACCGCTACAAAAACTAGTTAAATTCTGTGTTCTTATAGCTCGGAATATTAGAAAAAACGCTTCGTACCTAGATCCTTGCTTTTAACTATTAAGTAGTTGCCTATTTATTTGGTATTATAATGTATTTCACTATAGAAATAAAATATGAATGAAATGGCACACCTCAGTATAACTCCAATATATCCTTTACTTGTAAGTGTGTAATCGCTATCATAGTATTCTGTTCATATCTTCGGTGTCTTGATGTTCGTACAATCTAATTTAAATCTATAAACAAACATTAGACAAATCGACTCCTCAACATAATTCTTCTCGAATGGACGGGGGAAACAACATGCGCCTACTTATGCGAGGAAGCTGCATTGGAATTGTTTTCTTATTTCAATCTAACTATGATTGTGTCTCTTTATTTTATGAACGATATATTTCATGAATAATCTATCCTCACAAGATAGCAATATTTTGCAAAAAATCTGATAAAGTAACATTTCGGTCACTCAAGGTTCTATTTTATTTTAACTACCGATTAAGGTAGCTAAAAAAGATCATGCTATTTTAAACTGTGGTATATACTACTATTTTAAACTGTGGTTCAAAAGAGTATTCTACCTGCTTGAAAAAACCTGAGAAATAAATCTTTATTGTCCATTGCAAAGATCGACATGGCTCACAATCGTCTTTGTAGAGCCCAATAGACGAATGCAAAACTGGTTTTATTTTTCATGAAATATCTTGTTAGTAGGTAATTATGGTGTCAGTAAAATTATCTGAAAATGTATTCTTCAATTATCATTTCATCAGGTTGAGTGTTTAAATAAAAATAATTTGCATTCAGCAGGTTTATTTTAAGTACCTACAATACGGCTTGGGGGTCTGAAGTTGGCAGTTTGGCGAATTTTCAGTCAGTCCATTTTTGCCCAAACCGCTCACTTCATACCCGCAAACATCCGCCACCCGTATTGTACTTGCCTCGTTTTAATGTCGTTCGTCGTATCAGTGATACGGAATGACGGAAAGCATTGATTGGGGCTTGTAGTCAAATGCATTAACTGATAAGTGAGTAAGGTAAAAACAAATTTGCTGAATGATAAATACAAATGTTATATGGTCCGCACATGCGCAGTCTATGTACATAACTACTGTTATTATTACATTTATAAGTTTTGCACTGGTTTTATATCTCTAAGAGTTTTTTAAGTATGATGATTCTGAATGTACACAGCGATCCAAAAACATTACGTAAGACAACACAAATGTGAAAAATAAATAACAATCGATTCAACATTAATTTTCAAAGTCATAAAAGTGTTAAAATGCAATATCGGTTTGTTATTTATTTTGATATACATAATATTGATTTTTATTTCGATATTATGGACACAGTGATGTACCAATAACTGTATTACATACCTACATTTGGAACTAGTGGCTATCGTCAATTTGAAGACTTAGATATTTCATTTTATTCTTGACCCTAAACTTTCTGTAGTCAGTTTTGGCAGTTGCCAAGTCAAATCAATAAGTACCTAGATACATTTTTGAAAATTGCGGTTTGACATGCATGTAAGTATGTATTATCTGGTAAGCATTCCCATTATTTACAAGTTAAGTGGCACTATTATAATATGTATTTTTCTTGTGATTTTATCAAGTCCTTAGTAAAAGTTCACAATGTTTAGATTTTATGGGTGTTCGATTTCCATACAAACAGATTTTTACCATTTATGGGTGAATAGATTTTAATTGTACACTGAAATAATTGTGGTTGGCTTATATTATTATATTTGTCTTTATTTAAGGCACACTATATTAAGTTGAAGAAAACTGTAGATTGAGTAGTAATAATAAAAAAATGCATTTATTTATAATTATTTACGAAGCCTCGGCATTAACTTTGTCGGTAAACAGTTTTTAGTATTTTCCTATGATTTCTGTTAGTCTACAGTTTTCTTCGATTTAATATAGTTTATAAAGACTAATATTAAATCCAACCACGGTTATTTCAGTGTACAATTATACTCCCATCGCACATAAATGTCAAATTCAATTTGTACGAAAATCGAACCACCCTAATGATCATTTTGTTTGTTGTGTTTGAATTGTTTTACCTGTTGTTTTTGGAAAGAAGTGTATCAATTGTATTATATTCTGGCAAATATCCTGTTCATAAAAATAATACAGTGTCAGAATAATTCATAATTATCTAGTTAAGAAAACTGTTGCCCGTTTGCTGTTTTTAGGGTTCCGTAGCCAAATGGCAAAAACGGAACCCTTATAGATTCGTCATGTCTGTCTGTCTGTCTGTCTGTCTGTCTGTCTGTCTGTCCGACCGTGTCACAGCCATTTTTCTCCGAAACCATAAGAGCTAGACTGATGAAACTTGGCGAGTAGATGTATTCTGTAAGCCGCATTAAGATTTTTACACAAAAATTGAAAAAAAACTATAAATTTTGGGGGTCCCCATACTTCAAACTGAAACTCAAAAAATTTTTTTTCGTCGAACCCATACGTGTGGGGTATCTATGAATAGGTCTTCAAAAATGATGTTGAGGTTTCTAATATCGTTTTTTTCTAAACTGAATAGTTTGCGCGAGAGACACTTCCAAAGTTGAAAAAAGTTGGTCCCCCCCCCTCTAACTTCTAAAATAAGGGAATGATAAAACTAAAAAAAATATATGTTGTACATTACTATGCAAACTTTCAACGATATTTGGTTTGAACGAGATCTAGCCAGTAGTTTTTTTTTTATACGTCATAAATCGTAAACCGCAATTTACCTTTCGACGAACTACAAGAACCTTTATATTATGTTACTTGATGCTACGGAACCCTTCATGGGCGAGTCCGACTCGCACTTGGCTGCTTTTTTATTATATCGGAACAATTTGTCATGTAAGTAAACTTAAAATTATTTTTATTTTTATAACTCCGTAGTTGTGTGAAATGAAGTATACATTTTCAGATGTTTTGCGTTGTCTATGTAACTGGTAAGATATATATGTCTATCTTTTCTAGAAAAGGAAAAGTGATATTTTTACAATGGCCCGCCTTGTTTCATGTTCTAACGAGTCGCACATCCTATTCCGATTGTTACAGGGTCAACATCCGAATATAGTGACCGTGCGGGAAATAGTCGTCGGATCTAACATGGACAAGATTTTTATAGTCATGGACTATGTGGAACATGACCTCAAGAGTCTCATGGAGACTATGCGAGGAAAGAAACAAGTATTCCTTCCAGGTATTTATCGGTCGAATTTATTATTGATTGCTTCCATTGATGTTGTTGTAATTTTTTTTTATACAAGTAGCTGAAGGAACAAGCTTATATTTTATTTGATAAATGAAAAATTTGGTAAATTTGGTTATTTGTTCGCAGGAGAAGTGAAATGTTTGATGACTCAGTTATTGAAGGCAGTGCATCATTTACACGACAATTGGATACTTCATAGAGATCTAAAGACTAGTAATCTACTGTTATCTCATAAAGGGGTGTTGAAGGTAATTAGCTTTTTATCGACTTTAACAGTTTTTTTTTCTAAAATTGTCTTTGTTACTTTTCCGTGTGCCTAGCTAGACTAATCAACTCAGAGAGTTTTTATTGCTAGAAAATACAGTGAGTCAGGTAACAAAAAATATAGAAATAACAAATCATATAGTTTATCTCATCCAGCAAAAATAAACAAAATAAAACACGATGTGGACGGTGTGGATCGAACCCACGACTTACGGAACAGAAGTCAGAGCTACTACCAACTAAGCTGAGAGGCTAGTCAAAATTTTGTTGAAGTGGACGTAGTAACGAAATATCAAACCTTGTTTTATTTTATTGGTTTATCTCTTGTGATACAACTGTCTATTTACAGGTTGGTGATTTTGGATTGGCCCGCGAATACGGATCACCTCTTAGACAATACACCCCTATCGTGGTCACTCTTTGGTACCGCGCTCCCGAACTGCTCTTATGTTGTAAAGAGTACTCTACTCACATCGACATGTGGAGCGTGGGCTGTATATTCGCAGAATTCATCGCTATGAATCCACTATTCCCTGGAAAGTCTGAAGTTGATCAGTTGAATCGCATTTTCAAGGTAAATATACTTCCGATAGTTTTATCTAAACTTTGTTGTTTTTTTATACAAATAGCTGATGCAACAAGCATATGTGCCTTCTGATGTTAAGTGGCCGTATCCATCGCGCCTTTAACAAAGCATGTTATGGGCGATGGCCTCGTAGGTCACGCACGTCAGGAACATGCCCTAGGAAACTTTTTTAAGGCCAATTCCATTTGTTCAATATTGTGCTGATATTGTCTGTTTAATAAGTCTGGTTTGGAATATAGTTGTATACCAGTGGCCGCCCGCGGCTTTGCTCGCCCGTTCCCGTAACACCCCGTTCCCGTTACTTTTTCGGGATAAAAAGTATCCTATGTCCTTCTCCCGGTTCTAAGCTACCTCCCCACTATTTTTCTGCCAAATCGGTTCAGCCGTTCTTGAGTTATAAATAGTGTAACTAACACGACTTTCTTTTATAAATATAGATGTTGCAATTTATTAATTTGATTGACATTTTGCACATGCCCACATTTGAATATTATTAGTTCATGTTGCAGTTAGCTAAAAGTTTTCGTTGTCCAGCCAACCGGCCGTTGCGGATCAATGCCAATGCGTTTTTACATAACGTGTCTAAATGCGTACATGACTATAGTATATTTCATTACAAGTGCGGGAAGGCTGTCATTGCAAAGAGTTCCGACAAATGTCTACCCGAGCCGAAGGCGAGGGTTGACAGTCGGAACAAGTTGCAATGACGGTTCCGCACGTGTACTGAACGACTATTTTTAAAACAGTTGCGAAATAGTATATTTCATTACAAGTGCGGGAAGGCTGTCATTGCAAAGAGTTCCGACAAATGTCTACCCGAGCCGAAGGCGAGGGTTGACAGTCTGAACAAGTTGCAATGACGGTTCCGCACGTGTACTGAACGACTATTTTTAATACAGTTGCGAAAAAATTAAGCAATTTAATAAAATAATAAAAATACCATTTGCTTTTTTCTCTTCTCTCCACGCAATAAGTTCGTCGTATGTATGCATGTAGCGACTTTTTGACTTTTCCGGTAAAATGTTCTCCGAAGCATTTTGTGCAATTATACTGAGTTCCGGTGGTGTTAATTCAAAAAAACTAGGGTCGAAATTACTCATTTTGTGCAACAAACAAATAAACTCGCAAAGAAAATTTCTGAAAAATGGCGCCAACCGTAAAATATAAGCAGAGATTTTTTTTTTCTTCACCCATTCTGGAAGGCAAAGGGAACTATACCCATACAGCCAAGTCTTCAGTAGATTTTTTTTATTGATATGAATTGAAAATGAAATTTAATGAGATGAAATGAAATGAAACCTAACATAACTCATTCAATCAAATCATTAAATCTGTTAATGAAACAAATTAGTAGCTTCTTTTTAGAAATATACGTATTTGCATGAATCATAAAAATTTCGATGAATTTTTTTAAGTAAAAACTTCATGGTTTGTTTTTCTTTTTAGACATTATTTTGACAGTTGGGAAAGAAAAAGCACTAGTGCGGGAATGGTAAAAAAAAAGCACGCGTGTGTAATAGCCCACATCCCGAACGCTATACGTCCCTGCAATACGCCACTTTTTGAGCAACTGTATTAAAAAAAATTAAGCAATTTAATAAAATAATAAAAATACAATTTGCTTTTTTCTCTTCTCTCCACGCAATAAGTTCGTCGTATGTACCTATGCATGTAGCGACTTTTTGACTTTTCCGGTAAAATGTTCTCCGAAGCATTTTGTGCAATTATACTGAGTTCCGGTGGTGTTAATTCAAAAAAACTAGGGTCGAAATTACTCATTTTGTGCAACAAACAAATAAACTCTCAAAGAAAATTTCTGAAAAATGGCGCCAAGCGCCAACCGTAAAATATAAGCAGAGATTTTTTTTTTCTTCACCCATTCTGGAAGGCAAAGGGAACTATACCCATACAGCCAAGTCTTCAGTAGATTTTTTTTATTGATATGAATTGAAAATGAAATTTAATGAGATGAAATGAAATGAAACCTAACATAACTCATTCAATCAAATCATTAAATCTGTTAATGAAACAAATTAGTAGCTTCTTTTTAGAAATAATACGTATTTGCATGAATCATAAAAACTTCGATGAATTTTTTTAGTAAAAACTTCATGGTTGGTTTTTCTTTTTAGACATTATTTTGACAGTTGGGAAAGAAAAAGCACTAGTGCGGGAATGGTAAAAAAAAGCACGCGTGTGTAATAGCCCACATCCCGAACGCTATACGTCCCTGCAATACGCCACTTTTTGAGCAACTGTATTAAATAGTACATTGTTACCCGAGTGTTGAAAGTCACGTTTTTTGAGTCCCGAGACGGGTTTGGCGCCAGAGCGTTAGCGAGGGCGCCAATGGAGCTTGAGGGACTCAAAAGACTTTCACCCGAGGTAAACACTGTGCTTTTCATTACGAATACAAGGAAAGTAAAAATAAAAACATGAAAGAAAAATTTGTGAAAATGAAGATTGAATTGCCGCCTTCCCGGTTTTTTTTTTCTTTTTCTCTGGCGGGCCTTCGGCTTCGGCTCGCCAGCATTATTCAGCCATTATTTTCATTTTCATAATTTAAATCTATGTTATTTTAAATAAATAGTTGAAGCTATACACTAATCAAGTAATTTAGAAGATATTATATTATTTATTGAATACTATTTTTATGTTATTTAAATTTAAATACTACATTGCGCTCTAATTAGACTTTTTAAACTTCTTACCGTTGTAATGGGCTTCCAACCTACTTGCTGAATAAAAAGTTGGAATTGGGTTGAACAACCTCCTTGCAGTTAGAAAGACTTTAGAAAGTTGGAACATGGTTGAATAAAATAGAACTTGTTTTTTTTTATAATTTGACAGCTGTCAGTAGAAAGCGATTCTCCCTAGGGCTGAAAGTTTTACTTTCAATTAGGCCCCTCAGGCAACTTCAGACCTACTTTCAGAGTATGAGTAATGAAAAAAGTATTTGGTTGACAGGACCTAGGCACGCCTTCAGAAGCGGTGTGGCCAGGTTACAACGAGCTGCCTCCGGTACAAAAGATGTCGTTCGCGGAACATCCGCCCGGTGGCCTGCGGCAGCGCATCGGATCCGATCTGCTATCGGAAACCGGACTGGCGCTGTTGAATGGCTTTCTAACCTACAGCCCCGCTAAACGGCTCACTGCTGAAGCTGCTTTGGAGCATGCTTATTTCAAGGTAATTATTTGAGCACTGGTGGTCTAGTGGTAGCGGCCCCGCCTTCCGATCCGAAGGTCGTGGTTTCAAATCCAGTCGTTTACTAATGAGTTTTTCTGTCGAAAAAATTTATGTGCGCTATGCCAGTACTCTCAAACGGTGAAGGAAAACATCGTGAGGAAACCGACGTGTCGTAGGACAAGGTCAAGGGTCACGCTAAAAGGGCCCGCTAGCGGCGTACTTGCGGAAAAACCAGCCCGCACATCAAGTGTGGATGATGAATTTGCCGAAAGGTAATTTTGAAGTTACGGTTGCAGGCAATAAATATTGCACATCGGCTTTTCGGCTTTGCAGAGCGCTATCTCTTTCTGACGCACACTACGCTCTATGAAGCAGAAATTAGCCGATGTGCAATGTTTGTTGGCTCCAATGTTTGTGTGCAATGCTTGACTAATCAATTTAAATTTGTGTCAATTTAACATCTGCACAACGCTACAGGCAATGCAGTAAAGGTGGCAAAATACTACATAAGAATTGTCTAGTGTGTACCTACCATTGACACGATAGAAGAAGGAACTGCCGATCCGAACTGTTTCCGAAAGATGAGCGACCATAACACGCCATGGATACCTGACGGACTGAGAGAGCGTTGGCGGGTCGATTGGACGCATTCGAAAAGAGATTGTGGGTGAATGCTAGGGATAGTGAGAACTAGAAATCTTCGAGATAGGCCTTTGCTTAGCAGTGGCACGGTATAAAAGAAAAACTACATAAATTCCGAAGGAAAAAATCAGGCCTTAGCAGTAGTCAAAAGTAGGGAAGTAGCGAGTAGTAGGGAATCTTGAAAATTTATAATATAGCTTATTTTTTGTCTTGAACTGCTTAGCTATATCTATATCAGTTTTATAATCAAACGAATATACCCTAGCTCTCTAAACCGGAAGACGAAACGTAAGGCGCGCGCTCACTAGATGGACCGATGACATTGTTAAGATCGCGGGAAGTCGGTGTATGGAAAGAGCTCAGAAACGTTCTTCCTGGAAATGTGTATTAGGGGAGGCCTATGTCTAGCAGTTGACTTCTTCAGGCTGTTGATGATGAGACAATTCGACTGCTGCGTAAAGGTACGACAGATCTACGTACAATGGCTACGTTACGGTGTCAATCTTTGGATGTTTGAATGTCAAATATCGCAGATTATCGCCTAGATGAGGTCGTAATTTAATACATGTGCTAAATTTTCAGGAGCAACCAGTAGCGATAGACCCCGCGATGTTCCCGACTTGGCCCGCCAAGAGCGAGGGTAACCGGCGCAGCACACACAGCCCGCGTCCTCCGGCCGGCGGCGCGGCTTACGCGCAGTACTCTCGTGCTGACTCCGACGAGTCGCTCGGCTTTCAACTGCATCAGCGGTCGCTCAACGTGGCGCCGGGCTTCTCGCTCAAGTTCTAGGTAACACTCGCACAATAGAAAGAGAAGAAAGACCGTCATACGACGTTTGTAAGGGAACTGCTGTCGTCAGTACCTGTACCGGAAGTCCGAGTTTTGCTACCACATTTCGTTACCAAATGTTGTTTTCGTTTCGACTACGTGTTTCTGTCTTTTGTATGGAGAAAAGATGAGAGCAAAAATACGTTACGTAGTTAGAGTTGTTGTCTCATCATTTTTCCATGCAAAAGAGAGACACGTAGGCGAAACGAAAACAACATTTGGTAACGAAATGTTGTAAATGCACTGGGATTTTGGGTACTGTAGTCTGAGTTTTACTCGATCTGTTTGAACATTTCGTTTCGCCTACATGTCTCTCACTTTTGTATGTAGAAAAGATGGGACAATAACTTACGCAACGTAGAAACTTGGTAGGAACGATCAAAACGAATAGTACTATGTAACTACGAGTCAAACTCAGACTATGGGTACTGTTTACATTTTTGCTGTTATAAATCAAATTTCAAATAAATATGTAATTATGAAAAAAGAAAGATCGAAAGAAAGTCGTAGGTATCTGTTTCAACTAGTCGCTGGACTTCTTGCTCGACAAAGTAATTTGCGCAAGGCGTTTTTTATTTTACGACTACCGAATATTTATTTATATGCAAAAAGAAGCACATGCTCATATATTTTGGCGACACTTTCCCAGACAGATGGCCATTCTAATACATTCTGTGTTCTGTGGTAACACTCGATCAGAGGCTTTTATCCATACAGTAATGGCGGCGTAACTTGGCCGGTCTGAAGTGTAGTTCAGGCCCGCCAAGTTAAGCCAGCTGAATACAGTCCGCGGATCTCGGAGATTGTGAATTAAGCTTTGGTTGTGTACTTATTTAAATGTGAACTTGCGTAAATCACGCCTGTTTCCTATGTGCGTAACCAAAGGCCACGGACTTTCGTTGCATACCTCTCGCTTCATTCACACTCTTATATCATTACGACTAAAAGAGGGCGTTAAAACGAAAAGCAGTTAATTAAACAGACTTTTTTAATGTACGCCGTTAAACAAACTTACAATGTCAACAACTTTCCGTTTAGTGCTTTTCAATTTATTTTTATAACCGCAAGCATACTGGTTGCACAATCAAAGTTTAAAGTTTAGTCATATGAATAAGCAAACAAGTGTAAAATTAACTTACAAAAGTCGTTTACTAAAATAAGCGTGAGCCTTTACAAAAAAGCCGTTATTCAAATCTTTAATTACGACCTTGGCCACGAGAGATTTATTGCGGTCTCACAGCTAACTTCATACTCTCCGAGATTCACAGACAGTACTGTACGCTTTTCTTTGCTGCGGTTAGACCTAGCTTATCATACGATTAAATAATGACGAATACAGAAGTATCGTATCGATATCAAAGTTAGACTGCGCGGCAACGAGACGTTTTGCAATCAAGTGGTCGGTGCCGCGCAGACTACCCGCAGAAATGAAAAGACAACCCTCTAGAAAAGTTTTGCTAGTGATTCTAATGAAATGTTTGTAGTTAACTATGTGTAACCTACTGCAAAGTAGCATAAATTATGATAAAGTTTATATTTTTAAATGATAGATTAGCTCGGTATAATACCCATTTATGACTATAAAAAACTGCCGTTTTTAATGAGAATTTGTATTTCGTAATCATACCATACACCTGTTTCACTTCGTGTCAGACATTGAAGAGTGTTAAATTTTAAGTACTTATGAGAATATAATTAAGGAATAAGTAACCTAACCGTATAGTAAAGCATCACTTATATTTACTGCATGGGACTTTATACTTAAAAAAATTCAATGTGATAATTTATTTTTGTATTTCGGTAAGTACGTTCAGACTTCGAATACTGTATCTTGTACTCATTACAATGCTATTCGGTATAACTACGTATAGGCGTAATATACTGGTTTCCCAAAATTTTATGGTCATTTTATGAGATGCAACTACTTATTAAGCCTACATGGTATGTAACAGACTTGATGATATCTAAAATTTTAATTGATAAACAACAAAATACCAATAAAAACAATTAGCTGTATAGTGATGAAGATAGAAAACGAGTAAATGTAAAAAAATGTTAGTTACTCTTGGGTTAAAATGTGTAAATACTTATTTCCTATTGTATTTAGTTTAATAGTGTATTTATTATCATGCTGATTTGATCATAACGTGGGATTTGCCGCATGCGTGTAACTTTACGCTTTGAAATGTTGTGTCTTAGGCTACGTTTTCACTTTCCATCAGTTGTTCCAGACAAATGCTTAGCTATCATAAAAAATAAAATATTTATAAAAATGTAAAACGTGCAAACTTGCATAACGCATGTGGGCCAATCTCTCTAGCGTGTGTAAATCACATGATAATAAAAACTCCCTTAGTAGTGATCCTCAACGAGGAATTTAGAATTACTTTTAAATAAAATATGGTACAATAAATGTAATGTTTTTGAAAACATCTTTAATTTTACTTGCTTCAACGCTCGAAAATTTTCCCTGATTAAACAGGTTTTTAATGTTAGGTACTGTTATAAACTAAGCAAAGGAGTTTTCAATACGGTCTAAAATCTTTATTTGTTTCGTAAGGCAGATAAAGGTAGTACACAAAAAAAGTCGATGAATAAAAATAGAAAACTTTTAACGTCCGGCATCGTTCAGTCCTTTAGGTAGCGCCAAGAGAGAATTAATGAGATCTGCATTGCGTTTCCAAGCCTTGTACCTTGTGTCGATTTGCGAGTTCGTTTCAATAATGAGGCGTCCTCCCATCATGTCGCTTCTGTATGCGTTTATTATTGAGTACATGTGGCGAATGTACTGAAAATAAATAAAACAAATATTTATTTTGTATTGGATGACGGATACAAAGTTATCTTAGTACTTATTTTCTAATCAACGGGAAGCTAGTAAGCCTCATGATTTTCTCATTAGCGATTACGTAAAAGAACATTGGTTTTTGCCGCTGCGAAATTAAAAAAGATAAATTGAGTGGAAGGACCAATTAGAGTGGGATTGGTTCGTTTTGGAACCATGAATCTGCGTTTTTCATCTGTCAAGGTTGGCTGTTAGAAAATGCTGTCTAGCATTAAGCTCTCCTTTTGTTTAAACTTGTTTCATATTTTTATCTGACGGATTTTATCTGTAGATTAAAAAAATTGCCCTTTGTGCAATAAAAAAATAAACTAATATCGAAAAAGTAATTTACATATTTTACGAATTATGTATTGTAAAAGTATATCATGAAAACCAATTTATATTGCATAAAGACGCAGTAAAAAAAGGTAGGAAAACTAATTAAGATATTTACCTCTTCATTGATCTCGTATGGAATAAATTCTGGTACATCATTAGGTGGTAGGTTTGGTATTGCATTTCTAAAGATGATGTCGTGAAGTGTAGACTCTGAGATGGTAATTATTGCCAAAAGCAAAAGGAAATAGAGGCGCATGGCGGTAGTTAAAAATGTCCTGGAGTAGAGAAGTCCTGGGGAATAGATGACAGAAGCGGTTTGTTAGTTATAATCGTAATATGAATGAAATTTTTTTTTAAAATATAACTTTTTTGTTATAAAGAAATGGTGTTAAGAAACCACTAATACATGAACATTAAATTTAGAATATGTCAAAATAACCTGTGTGAAATATCATACGGGAGTCCTGGCATAAATTATAAAGGAATTGATGTTGACAAGATCTATCGAAATTTTTTAACCATGTTTTTTCAAAGATTTTTGTGGTAATCGATCAATGACCATGGTGTGAAAATAAATAGCAAATAGTTGAAATTGTATAATGCAAATTGTATAATTTGTTGAAATTGTATAATTTGTTGTTAGCAAAGAAAAATCTTTGTCTAACATTAAATGAATTAAACTATTATTACTACGGCTCCTACAAGTCATTGTGTAATAGATCTTTTGGTTCTTGTTCGTCACTAACTTATCTTGTGATGTACACATTTTTATCTGTATTCAAATATAAATAGAAAAACTCACGTGATTTTCAAGATGATGAAAATTTGTAATTTTGTTACGAAAACTCCTTACAATTTTAGAAATACCTACCTACTTCAAAGTACTTACACATAATTTTAAACTTACAAATGGGAACACTTACCGAACTTCTAACTTTTAATAACTTTCATGAAGTAAAACACACGAGGTGACAATTTACCTAGATCGAATAAGGAACGTAAACGAAACTTTTTATCCGGTTTTAAAAAGTTTTAGTAGGTGCGCGGTCTTCCTCCGACTGCAATGAAAGAATGTAGAGTGCCGGCCCATTGTGCTACTATAAAACCATGGCATGGTGGGCGGCCAGTAGGCGGTTGTGAAACGGGGGAAAACTCCCCCGAGAGAGCGATGGAGTGATGCGAACGTTGACTTAAAAAAAAATTGTTTCCAAATTTTCTTCCTATAGCTTAGTTAACTAATACCTGCATACATTTCGCTACACTAGACGTTGACTTTAAGATGATTATGATTTTTTTTACTTTTGGAGGACAAGACTTTTAGGGCTAACCTTTACTAAATTGCAACTACCGTTTCTCTGTAATATTTTCAAATAAGAAACCGTTTGTACTGGTACCCCTTACTTTTGGAGTAGTACCTACCTAGCTACGTCTGTTCCTTGTCGGATTCACGTGGATTCGTCAAGCAGCCCGTGCCCCGTAGTACTGCATGAGACAGCTCGACCCTCCTACTTGTTAACTCATTAATGACGTCACTATTTTATTTTTATGGAATCTTTATTTGGAAATAATTGGCATAAAAAATGGAACGGAATCACCGTTTCTATTATTAGTTACTTTCGTACGTTTTTATGTCTATGCGCCATCAACTGATTTATTCTTGAAAATATTTTTAATCGACGGAAATAAAACAATATTCGAATTCAAATAATTTATTGCGCTTATGTTGTTAGATACAGGTGATAACTTAACACTACTCAATGCTAAGAACAATAATATGAGGAGTAAAACTATGGTTTTAGAATTTTAGGCTGTACCTACTTTGTTTTTTTTCTATACAACTAGCTGATGGAACAAGCATATGGTCCATCTGATTTTAAGTGGTAACCATCGCCTTAACAAAGCATTGCCTCGTAAGTCACGCACGTCAAGAACGTGACCTATGTTTGCTGAGAGTTGATAGTCCCGTCATGCCTCACTGCTCTGCAGATTGCGGAGCGGCAACAATAGCATCCTCCAAGTCATACCTATGATCCTGTAGCCAAGACCTTAATGTAGATATCTGATGAAGGACGGAAGCCCTCGCGGTTCCCCCTTCACTGACGTACTGCTCGACGCTGGCTTCCCATGAGAATATGGACTTCAGTTCTTCTTCTGAACCGAATTCAGGGCTGAAAATAAATATAAGAACGTACCTACATAAAACAAAAGAAATAAATAAATGAATACTGGTAGGGTACTTTAGGTCACGGAAGTAGAGCCAATACGATGCAACTGCTAAACGATTTGAAAGCATAGACCTTATCTTCTTTGGACTCATGGGAGATAATGAAATGTTTTATATGTCATAAATCACTTCATGTCATTGACTGGCCTCTCAGCTCAGTTGGTAGTAGCTCTGCCTTCTGAGCCGTAGGTCGTGGGTTCGATCCACCGAGAACAAGTATTTGTGTGGTGAACACAGTTGTTTGTTCTCTGTCTGGGTGTTATATTGTATTCAAAGTACCTATGTATTTACAAAAAAAATGTAGGTATTTAAGTATTATATCAGCTATCTGGTACCCATAGTACAAGCTCTGCTTAGTTTGGGGCTAGATAGTGTTGTGTGGATTGCCTATAATTTTATATTTATTTATTTAAATGATGCTGAATGTTTACCAAATAGCCACGTATTCGTGATGCGGTAAGTGCTCCAAGTCCACATCAAGAACGGCAGCGCGGCGAAGGGCAGTGCCGACGAAGTGGTGCGCTCTACGGAACGGCACTCCTCGTCGCACCAGGACGTGCGCCAGGTCTGTCGCCAGCATCCCTGAATCTAGGCAGCTTAGGGCTCTATCGGCGTCGACCTGTTATACCAAATTAATGGAGTTTGAGATTAGATCTGTGATGCCATCTTTCATCCAGAAGAGTGATGGTAAGATGGAACCAAGTGTTAGAATTTTTATTTTTTATGAAACTGGCTGATGGAACAAGCATATGGCCCTCCTGACGGCGTTAAGTGGTAACCATCGCCTATAACCAAGCATTGCCTCGTAGGTCACGCACGTCAGGATATCTTGTTTTGCGCAGAAAGGTAGTACAGCTCAATATTTTTAATTGTGCAAACCAAGATTTTAAAAGTGAAACCCCATTCCAAAGTAAACATACTTGCATTGTCTTCACAGTTCCAGCGGTAACCTTCAGACAGGCCAGCAATCTGTCGTACGACCTGAATAGGAGTTCCTTATCCGATTGGAGATCCTTATTGTATGTACTTGGAAGTCCTTTAATGACGCAACTAAACGCAAACGAATCCCCCAGAAGTAATCCAGCAGCTCCTCTAACAAGTTCTAAGCCATCTGGATTTCTTTTCTGAGGCATTAAGCTCGATCCAGTTGAAAACTGGTCAGAGAAGCGAATCAGGCCAAACTCCTGCGTGCTGTAAATTATGAGGTCCTCAGCTAGTCGGCTAAGGTGCAAACCGCAGAGAGAAGACCAGTTCAGAAATTCCACTGGAACAGAAAACAAGATCAATCATGCTGCTTTTTGGTACTGGTTTCTTCTACTATCAGTTTTGTATCTACCGAAATGATCCCGCGAAGATACTGCAAACATGGAGTTCGGAGTGATGTCTTTGAAGCCTAGATTCTCAGCAAGCTTATGCCTATCGATGGGTAAAGCACAGCCTGCTATGGCACCACTACCAAGAGGGCATCTTGACAATCTACTCTTCTGCTCTTCTAGACGTGTAAGGTCATCGCGCAAACCCCAAGCGTGGCTGAAAGAAAGGAAAGTTTGAACAAGTGCTTTCACTTTACGTACTATAGTGGGTAACTGCTGGTAAGTTAGTATGGTAGGTGCTGACCTTAAAAGGAAGTGACTCCACCTGATTGGTTGCGCACGCTGTAGATGAGTGTACCCGGGGCCTATTATATCTATTTCTTTATCAGCTCGTTCCACTAAAACCTTAAAACATAAAACAATGTTAGAAATACCATACCATATTGCACAAAATGTCTTTATTAGGTAGAAGATATTCCAAAACCTACATTAATAATTTCCGAAAGGGCTGCGTTCAGTTTCGGTAGAGCAGCCAGCATCCACAGCCTAGTGTCAGTTGCGGATTGATCATTGCGGCTACGAGCGGTGTGCAACCTGAGCGCCGCTTCACCGGCATGTTCGAATAAACGACGCTCCACAACGGAATGAATGTCTTCCTCAGGATCGCTTAGATGACCGCTTTTTGAAATCTCCTTGTCAATTTCTTGCTCTACCTACAGTAATTATGAAAAAGTTATCATCAGCATGAAGTCCCCTCAGGATATTATTGTTTCCCCCATAAATGAGAAATAACTTTTGTCTTCCTCAAGCAAGAGTCACTTTCTCTATCATATTCTCTATCATAAGCCTAAAGAAGTCTATACTGCTGGAGTAATTTATGTCTTCCCCAGGAACACACAACATCCCAAAAATTGTGGAATGAGCTGCCGCCAGAGCCCCTCAGCTATAACATGAATAGGTTTAAGAAAAATGTAAAAAAGTTCCTTCAGGGTAGGCAACGCAACGACAGCACCCTTGGTGTTGTTGGTGTCTATGGGCGACGGTGACCGCTTACCATCAGGTGGGCCGTAAGCCCGTTTGTCTATCATTTACATAAAAAAAAAAAAACACCAGGAAGAACGAATTTGAGCCTATAGTATCCTTAAGGATAGATAAGCCGTGGTGGTAGTAGTAGGTATAGTTTTTCGGATATATTAATATTTACTTAACTACCTATTATTGAAAAAATGCTTCTCAAGTCGACGCGCCTACATGTTTTTTTATTTATTTAATTCGTACATACAGTCAGCATAGAAGTAAACATGATCAAAATTTATGCGGGTGAAGCAAAATTTCAAAAGGGTTTTATGAATGACAACCAACTTATATAAAAACCTATATTTTATGCTGTGGTAGATAAGCCGATGGTAAACCATTTTAAAATTCTGAAAAAGTCATCATGTGATGCTGATTGTAACTGACTCACTTTATCCAGTCCTTCCTGTATGGCCTGATGGTCACCGCTCGTCAAGTGACCAGTCCTATGTAGCTCTTGGGCCCACCCTCTGCTGCCGTGAATGTCTTCGTGGAAGAGTCGCGCGTCCAAAGGCAAAGAGTCGTTGAGACGCCGCAGAACTGATGACGGCTCCTCTTCGAAACAACCTCCCCATAGCTTGTATCTATCCTATAAAATACCGTTGCTGATCTTACATTTAGATCGGTATTTTCAAAATAATGGTGATAGTCTATGTAAGTAGTAGGTACATTAGGTAAGGGTAGATACTTGATGGACGTTAGCGCTAGTGGTAGGTAGGTGCTAGCCAGTTAAGTAGGTCTGTATTCTGTGGTACACACGGTTGGTAAAAATTGCTCGATGATGTAAAACTTAAACTTACTGTGGACATTTTTATACGTCGTAATAAACAGAGAATTCAACTGAGTGGAAGACAATCTGAAACTGACTGATGTTGAAATGTGGGTTAGATGGGCGGGTATAGGTAGGTATCTAGCTACACAAGTTATTTGTTCTGTCTCCACATCAGATACTATCAACAACTTTATCAGACGGCAGGGGTTGACTAAGGTCATTCAAATAATTATTTACCAACTTACCGACTCATATTACCTATCATTGAACTTTGAACATAAGTGCCAACCAAACGTGTAACTTATAGGACAAGTTCCTGACGTGTGTGACTTGCTTGAGGCATTGCTTTGCTATAGGCCATAAAGGCGATGGCTACCGCTTAAGTTTAACATCAGGAGGGTCATATTATGCTTTTTTTTTATAAGTATAGCGCAATTGATAGGTAGTAAGTACCTTCCTATGTTCTGTAATGTTAGGCTAATGATTACAATAAACAGAATTTGAATGTAGGTAAGTAGGTATACAAATAATTATTTGTTGCTTTTTAAGAGCGGGTCGTGCGAAAATTTGAGATTTAAAAAAAAAAAAATCATAACTAAATAACTAAGTGACATTTTAAAAATCGCAAAAGGACTAATTGTAGACTATACATTTGAGATTAATTCGAATTTAAGTGTGTTAAAAAAATATACTATTTAACATGACATTCTATTTAACGCTGACATACGATTTTCATTAGCGTTAAATAGAATGTCATATATTTTTTTAACACACTTAAATTCGAATTAATCTCAAATGTATAGTCTACAATTAGTCCTTTTGCAATTTTTAAAATGTCACTTAGTTATTTAGTTATGAATTTTTTTTTTAAATCTCAAATTTTCGCACGACCCGCTCTTAACCGCGTGCTCAATTTTGATGATCGAGCAAGCAAAGGATTCTAAAGTTGAATCACGAGCGCAGCGAGTGTTTCAAAGATGAGAATTCTCAGCGTTAGCGAGGGAATCAAAAGAGCACGAGATTCAAAATCTTTTCACTCGAGTACAACACACGTTACCTACGTGTGTAATTTTCATCCCATCTCAGCGATGAAATAACCAAATGCAAAAAAAAAATAGTGCGCGTAAAGCATATAAAAAAAGTTACCTATAAGTTAGAAGGTTTTGAGTCTGCGTTTTTAACAAATTAATAACAGTTGTTAAGATAAATTCGTCACCATGGCGGTAGAAGTAAATAGCTTTGATGATGTTTTGAATTCACAAACTTAGTGCACGCGATGCTCTGAATTCAATTTTACTTTATTCTTTATCAGATAAACAGGCTTTTGCACTCGAAGAGATATCGCAGAGCAAAAATACTCCTTCAGAGATAGGGGGATCAATTAAATGTTTATACAAATTCTTCACACAGTTTTTTGACCCACGGCCACGGCCGTTATCGAGGAGTCTAGCAAGTATTAGCAACCCTTCCTGGAGCTTCCTGAGTTACTAATACTTGCTAGACTCCACACAAGACAAAGGCTTCAATCAAACAAAAAAAAGAGAAGAGAAAAATGTGTAATGTCAAAGTCACACGTCTCATTACCGTCATGTCACTGTCAGGGGAGTGTTAGGGTTTCTGTCAGTGCTGCAACCTTAGCTTTTATGAGCTAGATCTAGCTATTTTAACCCGAATACCGGAGGAATAATGTATTTCTCTTTATTATCACGTAGCCTAAGAAGAACCTGTGATAAACTACCTAATGTGTTAATAACAAATATTTAACTTCATTTCATTTGCCCGAGTGACACAGGATCAAACTGTTTTTGAAAAAAAAGATGTAAAAGACTCAGTTAGTATTTTCTGAAATTACCTACTTAAAATTTCAAGAATAGTCAACGTAAATATAATAATTGTTTTATTTGATAAGGTCTGAAATAAATACAACTGCGAGCAGGCACAGCACAGAATGAGTTCAGAGTTTCCATCGATAGACTCTATAAATCAAATTCTACTGTAGCGCAGCGTTTTAAACTCATTTTCTGCTGCTTTCAAAAATGAAGTTGGCAACATTTATTTCAAATTCACTGCAATCTTGCAGGTTGTTTGTTGTTTCTTGTTATTTTTAATGTTTGTTTTGTGGTTATGTACGATTAAGAAACGAAATAGGTACTGTACTTAGCCTAATTCATCTCAGATAAGTTATAACGAATCTGAGTAATTAATTTTTAAGTTTGTTGTGTATTGTATACATGTCTTTGGTGCCAAATAAATGTGCCAAAGTGGCTGCTGAGGTGCCTAACCACACTTCCAATTTTCTAAAACCTTTTACCTTTACTATCTCAAATAGGTATTGTACGTTGGAGTAGCTGTATTTTAACGCTTCTCAAACGACAAAGCAAAACCTAGCCTTTTAGGCTAGTCGCTAGCTTGGAAGAACAAAGTATTGTACAAAAAGAAATGGTCGAAATACATGATAATTTGATTAAAGATGGTCCACAAGAAGAGGTGGACTCGGAAGAACCACGTTTTAAACAGCTCACACTATTTGATATTACTTTTGATCCCGGTATGAAAGATGAAGAAGGAAACGAAGCACCTCGTCCCTATATGAAAAATATGATGCGGAAATGGTTAAGAAAAGTAAAATGGGAAAACGGAAAAGCCGAAAAGAGGCGGAAAGAGAAAGCTCATGCAAAAGAAAGAAGACGTAAAGCTCGCGAAGCAAACATAGAGCTGGGCCCGAGCAGAAAAGCACTGAAGAAAATGAAAACAGAGGTGCCAGTATCAAGCATTGGAATCATCATAGACCTTAGTTTTGAAGATCTCATGATAGAGAAAGACAGGTACAAAGTAATAAAGCAAATTTTACGGTCATACTCTATAAACAGGCGATCAAAAAAACCGGTACGACTTCATATCACTAGCTTAGGTGAAATAACAAGGGGTGATCTGGCACGGCATAATGGATATGAAAACTGGGATGTAAGTCTAAGCCAAACATGCTCATTTATTATTATTATTTATTGGAATGGGTCGTCAACATCGTTGAAGGTCAGAGTAAAGGCCACATGACAGAGGAGCCTGGTAGACAATGAAAGAGACCTATACCCAGCAGAGGGTGATACTGGGATGATGGTGATAATGATTTTTTTAAATTTGTTAATAGATGAGCTGCATTCACTGATGTGTCCATGTCCATGTCACAGTGTATTAGTGGTAGTAATATATGTAGTCATTTTTGTATGATATTGTCATTGTTCCTTTTTAGTCACTATATAAGCACTCATTTACTAATTTGTAGCTATTTGTCAATGTTGTTTTTCAAGGCATTAACTGAGTCAGCATTGATAGAGTATTTTCTAACTTTATAATTTAAATAAATAAATAAATATTACAATCCATACAACTCTATCTGGCCCCAAACTAAGTAGAGCTTGTACAATGGAAACTAGAGAGCTGATAGCTATAATACTTACTTATCTACTTTTTTTTTGTAAACACATACAAATACCTACACCCAGGGCAAAGCACCCAGACAGAGATCAAATATCTATGTTCACCACACAAATATTTGTTCTCGGTAGGGATCAAACCCACAACCCACCGCACAGAAGGCAGAGCTACTGCCAACTCAGCTGAGAGGCCAGTCAAATATATGTTATTTGTTTTTTACAGATTGCATATCATGAACAGCAATATACAGATCTGTTTCCTCTAGAGAAAATTGTTTACTTGACTAGTGAGTCGGAAAATGTAATAGAAAAATTTGAAGAAGACACCTTCTATGTGATCGGAGGATTAGTAGACCACAACAAGCACAAGGTTTGTTACCCTATGTAACTAAATATTTTTTTAACATTTCTATTTACATGTTCTATTTCCTTACAACCTAAGGTATAGGTAGCGGCACATAACTGTAGCGCTGACCTTTATTGCGCAGAAGTAAAAATAAGGTACCTGAGGGGGCACGCGGTATGAAGGGCGGGCGTGCGTAGCGCTGATTGGCTCTCCAGTCGCACTCCGCTCTCTGTACACATAAGACACTCTGCACACATCCACACATCCAGTGTGCTCGACATGCGCACACTACGACGCATGCGCGGCTATCCCCTCCGCGTATCGCTCAGCGCTAGAGTTATGTGCTGCTAGTTATATTCAAGATTTTAATTAAACGATTAGTCAGCAAGGGACTCCACGGTCCCTTGCTGTCTAATCGTTTAGTCAGCAAGGGTCAGCAATTGGTTGTTTGTTTTCCAATGAACTTACTTAAAATATAATATAATATTTTTTTCACAAAACTTTCTATAAAAAACTGTTAATGTTTTTTTCAGGGTTTATGCCATCAGATAGCAGTAGAGCAAGGAATCAGACACGCACAGCTTCCATTAGATAAATATGTTAATTTGAAAACACGGAAAGTCTTGACTATTGACCATGGTAAGCTTATCCTACTGCAAATAAAAAAGGGATCATTTTGAAAAAGAACTTTATTACATTCATGACCACCACCTAGGTTGGATTACAGTCATAATGATTACACAATGTATATTTCCGCCCTAGTCAAAAGGACTTTAGGTATTTCTTTTAAGTATGTCTGCCCGTTTTGCTTTCACGGCCAACAGGCACCTCTAAAGTTCACCGAAATAAGCAAGGCGCATTTAGTATCTCCAAGTTGGTAACAATTTTGGTTATACTAAATTGCGCTTTATTTCCATTCATTTTGTTTGTCTGTGCCATGTCTGCGCACGACGCCATTTATGTACGGCCTGCGCCTAAAGCCATAAAGAATTAGTTCAGGCACGGACAGAATATGAAGGACTAAGCCTTAGGCATAAATTCTCCAGTTCCATCGAGATATAAGTACTACGTACTAGAGAAGACACCGTAAATTCCTACTTTGTCTCGATCAAATGCGGCGATCGCGCCGCACCGTCGCCGCACCTCGCTCAGTTGCTCTCTAGCTCGCGCCTAAGTGCCGTGATTTACATGGTGCTTAAGACCTTTTTGGCGAGAATAAATTACTAAGAACAGGACAATTTAGTTATTCGACGTAGCTTCTCTAGTACGTAGTACTTATATCTCGATGTCCAGTCCAGTTCAGTAGTTTTCTCATGATTCCGTGGCTAATGTCTACTAACTTGCTATAAATTGTAGTTAAATTACCTTTATTTCTTTGCAGTGTTTGAAATTGTGGTGAGAATAATTGAAGGAATGCCGTGGCAGGAAGTCTTAATGAAAATATTGCCGATGAGAAAAGGAGTACAAGCGTGTGATACCGTTAGTAATCCCAATTCTGATTTTGATGAAACTGAGAGTAGTGAAGATTAATCAAATTAATTATAAACTATAGATATTAATAAATTAATATTGTTAGTTACCCAAGTTTATTGAGATATTTTGGGGAACAGATGATGGCAAGTGTGAATGTAACTGTTTGGTTTATAGAGGAAAAAATGTAGGGAAAAAAATATTTCTATAAAAAATAGTCATTATTGAGAAACTCTCTATTCCTGTAGAGGTACCTATGTACCTTAAACCGACTAGTGTGTATGAAGAATGTTGTGAGATTGAATGAAGCAAAAGTGGTATGTCAGGGTCTTAGCAATTGGAACGTTCATGATCTCTGCCTGCCTAAATCCTAAGCACACAGGTAGGCTTAAGCTTAGCTATGCAAAATAAAATTAATATTATAATTGAAAAAATTATGCAACATAATATTGATGATTATGTTGTCTGTTTAAAACTTACTAAGACCTGGTTTCACGAATTACTAATCGCCCGATCAAATATTTAACAGCTGTTTAACTCAAATAATCCAAGCTAAAATTTGACCTTATCAACTGTAAAATATTTGATTAGTCGATGATCCATGAAATAGGCTCATAATAAATTTAAAAAAAAACCTCTTAAATGACTAGCTTTATTGTGTGCGATAACATTTATATTTATTTAAATACAGGCAAACAGCAAAAATTAAATTCAACTATTCAGGTACTATGTACCTTACTAATTACACAAAATAGCGTAATCACCTGTGTTAAAGTCAAGTATTTTACTACATTGTTCTATGTATGTGCCTACCTTTTATAAATAAATTAAAATAACGTAAATAAGCAACATAAAGTAAACGCTTATTTGGCCGTCAGTAAACTTACAAACTAGAATAAATAAATTTTGTAAATAACAACTAGATTCACTTTTGTCTGGGTATGTAAATTAATTCTAATATCAATAATTTGTATGCGAATTTGGTAATATGCTCTACGTCTACAACAACAATCGGTAATATCACACTACATACAGCATAGCTTCAGTATGTATTATTAGGTACTTAAATGTATATTATATTAAGTAGATTGGTTTTTATAATGACCCAAAAGTTAAGAGCCGAACATTACAGTCCAAGAGTTTTTCGTCGAGTGTGATTGGGGTCCGATGGCGCCGCGGTCAGCGCAGCCCCGTACCAAGGGGATGGTTGCGGGTTCAAATCCCGCTCGGCTCTTAACTTTTGGGACATTATAAAAATCTTTGTGATTTCCTATTAAGTGTAGTAAACACTATAAAATAAATAAAAAAAGTAGACAGGTACTGCATATTGTAAGTCTATATAAAAAACATAGCTTGTGCAAAGTTAAAAAAGAAATACTGTTTCATTAGAAGAGTTCAAAGTTTTCCGACGTCTCTGCGTCAGCTAGTTTGTATTTCTACCTGTTTCAGTTAGGTTTTATCGTTTGAACTTTTAAAAGTTTTCACAGAATTCTTCTTACAAAGTAATATGAATGGTGAATATTACAATAAGTACTTCTAGACCGAACTCTTTTAGTGCGAGAGAAGATTCTTTCTCCTAATAGATTTTCTTTTTCCTATTAGTGAGGTATGTTGTACTTTTTGTAAAAGTTTAGAATTAATTCCGATACCTTATCTGGGTTGTTCAAATGTACGTGATGAGTGCCAGGAATGAAATGACTCTCAAAATCTGGATTACTTTTTTCTATAATTTCACGCATTTCTACGGAGAAGGCGTCGGTGGCGAAAGGCGAGTCGATTGCTTTGATGTACAGAGTTGGGCATTTCAATCGTCGAATAAGAGCTGCTACGAACTGTTTGTCTTCAGGATTGAATAAAGTGAACTTTAAACGCGAGTCTCTTGAGAAATAATGCTTGTTCGGATCCTGTCGTGATGGTTTTGTTCCGCGCTTCGCCAGGTATTGCACACTCTCCAATTCGACGGACTTTCCTGTGCCTTTGTACCACTTGCCTTTTATTTCTTCCATGGTGTAACTTGGTGGCTCTTCCTCTAATCGTGATTGTGCGTCGAGGCTTTTTCGTATGAGTAGGGGGTATTTGTCTATCACAAAATTTAAATCATAATCATCGTGAATTAAAATGTCCACTCCGACAAAGAAATCGACGTCATCGGGATAAATACTAGCAAAACGCATGGCAGCTATTGATCCCATAGAATGGCCTAGCAGCGAAACTTTGTCCCATTTGAAGTAGTCCTTTATTGCTAGTATTTGTCTTGGCAGATCCCAACTGTAGTATTGTGAACCTGAAATTAAATGAAAGTATACAGAAGTAGGCATACCAAAGAGTATTTATATACATACATATACACTAGCAGTTGGTAACCGAGCTTCGCTCGGATTTTTATTCGTTAATTTGTATTTTTAAGAAATTTTCAGAGTCATATTATCATCTTCACTGGTTTATTCTTACTGAACACGCCATCTACTGGACATGCTTGCAGTTAGTTGCTCACACTCGTCAATAGATGGCAGGAGCAGTCACATATTCAGTTTATGTTTAATTATTGAACTCGGAAAGAAATAATCATTTTCTTGAAATGAATCCTAGCTAGATCAATTTATCGCCCCCGAAAACCCTTGTATACTTAATTTCATGAAAATCGTTGGCACAGTTTCCGAGATCCTAAATATATATATATATATATATATATATATATACAAGATTTTCTCGTTTAAAGGTATAAGATATACCTATTATTTATAGTAAGTTAGATAAATAGGGTATGAAGTTTTGCCGTCAAAAAATAAGGTTTTTAATGGAAAAAATACCTTTATGGATCCAAGATGATAGTCCATGTCCTGGGAAATCGAGAGCAAGTATAGCTCTATCTTTGATAATCATGGGAGCCAGGGGATCCCAAGTGCCTGCGTTGTCCTGCCACCCGTGCAGAGCGAGAATGGGTCGCTGGATCGATTCGTCACCCCAAAGTTTCGCCGACATATGGCCCCATGGGACTGGAATTTGAATCTCTTTGGTTGGCATCTGAAAATGTTTGATGTAAGTATTTGCAAGTCCTTTAATATTATAAATGCGAAAGCTATTTGAATATTTGTGGCTTGATTACACCCTTTGCGTGGAAGCTGAATATAAATAAATAAATATTTTGGACAATCCACACAACACCATCTAGCCCCAAATTAAGCAGAGCTTGTAGGTACTATGGGAACCAAATAGCTGATATTAATACCTATTTTTTTTTAATCTATAAGTACTTATTTACACAAGAATACAATACTCATTATAGTCAGTAACTTGAGTTAGCGTGAAGACTTATCCCAGAAAATTTACGGGAACAGGTTAAAAAGGCTTCTACGGGGCAAAGCCGCGGGCTGGTGCTAAGGTAGGTACTGCTTAAAATAAAAATAATAGACTAAAAATCCACCCAGTGGTCTTCTTACCTCATTTGTGTGTAGTTTTTTGCGATTTATACTTCCGAACACAACTAATGTAGGCTTTAAGTCTACGCTGTTAGAGCCGAAGATTGTGCGGGCTATCATTCGCTTGGCCATGGTTTTTTGTAGCGTTTCAATGTAGGTATTAGATAATTAATATAACAACAAAAGACAATTGCCCAACAGAAAATACAATTCACAGTCACTAGAACAATAAAACAAAAATCCCGTCATAAAGAAAAAAAAAATTGGTTAGGCTTAGGTTATATTATTCAATAGAATTTCATAAAACACCAAACATTTCACTGCTTTAGCACGCACGCGCACTTTGATTTATAATATTCGAGGTTTCTGATATTTCATACCTATATTATTTCGCCACAGACGAGCTACATTACAATCCTAACCTAATGACAGCGCTAATGTGACGCACCGCGTTTGAATATTATGGCCAAGGCCGCATGAGCCAGTTTCCTTCCTTTATATTTCCTTGCTAGTGCGTGCGGTTCATGTTAGCTGTAGTTACACGCCAGTTTTATTATAAGCATGCTTATTATAGATAGTAGGTTTGTGTGTATAGTAAACTTTAGACTTCGCTTCGCACTTTGGATGCGGTAACTAACCGTTCCGTCCGATAGTTTTGGTCGTAGTCCTATTGATTTTATTCTAGCTACGGGTATTACGTAAGATGATGATGCAATCTGGCTCTTGTGTGCATCTGCACAGACTGCTATCATACCTTCTTACTGTTAAAGTAGACAATATGATATGCGTAGTAGGTACCTAGGTCTAGATACCTACTATAATAATGAACTTGCGTAGAGTTACTTACGGCACGCCAAACTTTGCTTCTTTATTGTTTTTTATCTGTCTTTTTTTACGTCTTCTTGGATTATATTTGGCCAGTTATAAAATAAAGCTAAAGGATACCTACGTTATTTAATCAAACCAGAGTTAATTCGAAAAACACATTCTTGTAATATAAAAACATTTAAGTAATAGTTTCTGCGTTTTCCTATAATACCGTCTTATCATTAATTTTGTAGTAAGTAAATACATTTAAGTATATTGTATCCCTCGTACTTTTACTCAAAACTGTTATTTTTGTATAGAACTCACGGTCGAGTAAAAATCAAGGAACTTAGAAGAAAATATCACAATACCTTAACTAGCTAAATTAATTCATATTTTAACATTATTGAAGTCTTTTAGGGGGTTCATTTTCGACTCACTACGAGTATCTTTTACCTAGAATACTATGTTCCTATTACTAACTATTTTACATTGTATAAAAAGAAAAATTTAATTAAAAAGGCAGAGTGAGGGTGGAATCTTGGGATCTAAGAGTCCCTGTCGTAGCGCAGTAAGTAGAGGGCGTGATTCGCATGCACAGTCGCCACGCCAATCGTCGAGGTCCAAGGCCCAAAGCCCGGCGCCTCTTAGTTCAGCCAATGCTGCAGCAGCACCCACTCTGTGGACCTCCTCAGGCCGCAAGTATGAAGACCATTGCCTTCCTTGAACGCTGAATGTGCCGTCACGCGTTTGCGTTTCTTTCCATTCCTTTGACCGGAGTCCTTTGCATATCTGTAAAGGTTTTCAACAATGTGGAATAAATAAATAAATATTATGGACAATCCACACAGCACTATCTGGCCCCAAACTAAGCAGAGGTTGTACCATAGACAAAGGAAAACAAGGTTGTACTATGGGACCCAGGTAGCTGATATCATAGACAAAGGAAAAATAAGGGCTGTTTTAACGATGACTTAACTGATATACAGCTACCTGCTTCCCATAGTATAGGCTCTGCTTATACTCTGCATAAACTTATACTTATAATTTTTTTTTGGTAATACAAACTTAGAATATTACAATATAACACCCATACAGAGAACAAACATTTATGTTCACCACACAAATATTTGTTCTCGGTGGGGATCGAACCCACGACCTACAGCGCAGAAGGCAGAGCTAGGTACTACCAACTGAGCTGAGAGGCCAGTCGTTTGGTTAAATAATTTGCCCAAGTAGGTACGTGTCGTACACAGTGGTATATAAATGAAAGGCTTTGGAAGGCAGGGTGACTTCGTTTGTATGTCTTCTAAAATACGTCATAGCGACATACGATGTTTTATCGTTATCAAACAATCTCTCTGTCGCGACTGACAGATTAATATTTTATCAAATATACTTCGAATCTGCTAAAACAGCCGACTGTGGACATAAGAATGGAGATATAATAGATAAATATAACGAAACCTGCCATAATAATACCTATGCTTAGACAATTTAACCTAAGGACCTGCCTTGCATGGATCTTCCCCTCTGCCAAAAGGTACAAGACTAATGAATCTGACATATCTAGCACGTTTATAAAAACCACTTCGTAATCGATCTTTATCAGTGTCAATATCGGTATCGCGGTGAAAGGAGCTCTTCTAAAAATGCCAACATGTGCAGTTGCAGTGTCTACTAAGAAGTCCAACACATCAAGCTTGTAAAAGGATGGTGTAACATTTCATATGTAATTTTTTTGTGCATAGTTAATGCTTTTTTCTATTAAAATAATGTAAAATTGTTGTGCGGCGTTTAGCTCTAGAACATCGATTCAGTATACGATTATACGAAAAAGATCGAATCGCCTCGAGTTTCCTGCCGTCAATTATCCGCATTTAATTTTCAACCTTATCACAAAATGAAATAGACTATAATTGCGAAATAATCTCTAATTGCCAAGCAATTTTAGTCACTAGCAAAAATTTAAAATGGTACCGAGACTACCTATGACGTACCTATGAACTCCTCACGAGATAGTTGGCATTTCAAAAATGAATTTTTGACCTTACAGATTTAGATATTAAGTCGATTTGGCTTTGAATTTTTCCAGACCTGACTGGCCCGAGACATCAAAACCCCGCCCTCCGGTAGCGAGACTAGTGATAGAGGTGGATAAATGTTTACACACAGTTTTTTATCGATATCGATAAAAGCACGGGTGTTCTAGCGAGTAGATTTGTCTTAGCTTTCTGATTGGTTGTGGGTTCAAATCCAGTCGTGCACCAACGGATTGTGTTGAAGTTGTAACGTGTTATTTTATACATAACATTACGTAGCCTACATGTTTTATTAGCTAATAGTAGCTATTGAACAATTTAGGAACTTAAAAAACTTTTAACTTTATACCTTGTGGAAAAACCAGCCCGCACATCAAGTGCGGATGATAAAATTTGCCAATTTGCGTATTCGGACATCCAAAAGCATAGCATTTGACACAAATTTAGTTTCAAACATTTATTCATCCCACCTTTTATAAGATGGATAGTTTTTGTGACCTTTTACCTTGAAAAACTAACGTAGTCATCATAGAATTTCATTTTATTTTTGAAAGAACTTTTAGAACACCTTTAAGACGGTGTATACGAGTTTCCAGCTTATTCGCTCTTATTCTGAGGTTGACCTCGTATTGGTTCTAAAATGATAAGTTTATTTAGGCCAAATAAAAACATCGATATCTTTGATTTTAAGCTCAGAAAATTTATCAATCTCTATGAAAGTGTCAGTTTTGAGTAGTAATGCTGCCAACTTAATCAAGATGTAGTTTGTCGAGATTTGGGGTAAAAATAGGTTCTTAGTGCAAGTAATGAGTAACATACAATAAAGGATTTGCCCTCATGGCATCCTAGAGAGCTGGCTGTAGTTTTAGTGTTGTCCAGTCCAGATCAATTGAACGAAATGAACTAGTCTGCCTGTGATATTCATTCATTAACAATTATACATTTGTGTCTGAAAAATAGTACATAATAAGCAAAAATAATATGAGTCATATCATAAATTAAAAAATTATCAAAGAAATTGTTATCAAATAATACTAGCAATGTCACTTCATATTTATAAAATCATCAGTAGAATAAAAACACCCTTTCAACAAAAGCTGCTTTAGTCTAGTTTTGAATAAATCTAGACTGTCTATTATTTTAATGTCAATACGTAAATAATAATATAATTAAATGGCCTGATATCTATAAGATCACTAAGGAACATGCCAAAAAATATTGGTAACTGCCCCGGATTCTGTAACAACTTCTTGTTTACCAAAAATGCTTCTTATCTCTACGAATTGTTTTATATTCGTAAGGTATATACTTAAACAGATTAAGTACGTCACCTCTGATACCGTAGTGTTCTAGCTATGCAATCAGTAATTTATGATTTATAGTACCGAAAGCAGAAAAAAGATCTAAAAACAAGCTTGCTACTTTCATTTTATTATTAAGATTTGTAACAACATCGTTCACCAAATAGTCGATAGCATCTACCGTACCTACATTCACCTGGTAGCCAAACTGTCGTTCATATAGAGTTAATTTTTAAATGTGATACTAACCTATCTCTGATAAATTTTTCAAAAACTTTAGAAACAATAGGTAGCAACGAGATAGGCCTATAATTTTTATATGTATTGTTTGTCTTGAACATAAATACCCGACGACCATTAGTGCCATGAAATCTAAAATAATATTCAGAATTAATATTTAATAAATAAATCTTACTGACTTCGGAAGCCTTACATTCTTTCATACCTAACATAGGGAAAATAAAATGATGATACGGCATCACTGTTGTGGTTCTCTGTATTTTGAATGTGTGTCACCTGTATATACAGTAAACTTGAACTAGTGTTAAAGATTTGTATTTGTGTGCGTTCATAACAACACAAATAATTGTTGTGTGTGTTACGATCGTTTGAATGTGTGTCGCTTTCGTTTCAGTGTGTGCTTTCCTCGTCCCCCTCAAAATATGGCAGAAAAATTTGTTAGGCTGAATAGATGCAAGGCAAGTCCTGATCTAAATTGTCTAAGTACCTATGACTTCCGAGCCAACACCTAAATGAAATAGAAATAAAATAAATTCGTACGCTCATGCACTGTGCTCTTTACATATAATTTATGATGTACATAATATATACTCGTAGTGACATTGAATGAAAATGAATTGTTTCATTTTCAGATAACAGTTTTGATACGGTTATTAGTCGTATTGTACTCTTCTTTGTCGTATTGTTTTAGGGCCGATAGGTAGGTACCTACCTAGATTCCATGCACATAGCACGATTTTAAAACATCGTGATATGTTTTAATTTTATGTATGGTACCTAAACTAAACCACGTGTAAGTAACTATGTAATAACTAATAAATTATATTGGGTAGGTATTGAATATTTACTACTGTAATAAGGGTCGGTATTCAACAACAAAGGTAAGTGAACAAGTTTGAAATTTAACAGAATTAGATAACTGTCGGCTGTACATGGGTATCTAATATCTACTGTTTATTTTGCCAGCTTATGTAAATTACACGTGATGTAAAGTTACATAGCTTAAACAAGCGGCGGCCTTTCTTTAGAACCTTTGGTTTCCTTATCCTTAGGTACTATCGGTAGACGTCATTGAATATCGTCTACTCACTACCAAAGTAAGTACTTTAAGTACCGCCATCATCGACTGCCGTAGTATGACGGAAAATATGACAGAAAATGCCCTTTTTTGGTGCAAGTTGATAAGCTATTTGAACTCAAATTCAAAAGTAACAACTATGGAAGTTATAAGGGCAGCTTGACATTTAATTACAGGAAAAAAACTCATGGTGATAGAAGAGTTTCATACCTAGGCGCGATAGATATTTATTTATGTAGCTGTGTACTGTTCTAGACTAATAGTGCTAACGTAAAAATACGTACCAATATAAAAAAGATTATAGGTAGTGACGTACTAATAGGTAGGTAGGTACTGACCTCATAGTACGCTAGGAAACCCGCGACCCTCGTGGAATCTCCAGGCTCCCCGGGTCCAGATACTGGTGCTCCGGGTGCGGTATTGGATGCGCTTCGCAGGGTATAGGTGCGGGCGTAGGCAGGCACGGTCAATACTAGCTTCCACGGTGGTAGGACACTGGTCCAGTATGCTAGGGAGGAGTTCTGAAAAGAGAAAGACTTATCAACTCAGTATTGATGTTTTTTTGTTTGTTTTCTTTATCTTTGAACACTTAATTGAGCCCTGCTCGTAACCAGGGCTGTTGTAACACGGTCGAAACGTCGGGAAATAATAAAGGTATTCGCGGTAAATACCCGTTTCTTCCATATAATTACTTGAGCTCTATTAAGACCATTAAAAAAAAACTTACAAAGCTATTGGTTCCGGCAATTTCGCTATTTTCCAATGGCAACAAGTACGCTGTCCTTCCAGTTAGAGATGTCGAATAGTCGTTAGCAGCAATCGCTACCCAGTCGAGCTCTGTCATCAACACATTGTGCTTATAAGCCAATGCCGCTATGATTGGGGACGATGAAACCATTGCAGAGAATTCCAAGTCATGAGGTCTTAGGGCTTTCGATAGTTCGAAGAGAAGATCGCTGAAGTCTTCACGCGATGATGCGTATCGAGATGCATCACTGCAGGGAACCTAGAACAATATTAGATTTGGTTTAAGGTAATGTGTGAAGACTTATATAACTAGTGTGATTGGGTTTGCATGACAATTATGAAGACTCACTTGTTTACAGACTGGATATTGCCAAGCAATTTGAACTCCGTCAAAGTTCCACTTCATTAAAATATCCAACACAGATGCAATGAAAACCTCTCTCCTTCCCTCAGTAGATGCCATTCGAGCCCATTTGTCATCTTCAGAGTCTTTCAGACCTCCAGCTCCGAGGATGACTTTCACGCCAGTTTTTTTCAGTTCTGTTAGTTTGCCATAAAAATCATTTTCTATGTCTAGTTCTGGAACCCCAGGAACCAGTTTGTATGATTCACCATCAAGGTGAGCCCACGCATAAATTATGTGAGTGCAAAGATTGGGGTCTACTTGTTCTGGTCCGAAGGTGCCATTTTCATTCCTGAAAACAAAACTCGTTTATTAGATAAGCATTACTTACATATTTACTGACATATTCAAATTCAGAAACTTTATTTTACCTGTAGTAAGCCCAATTGGTAAAGTAGCAGGCTACAATAGGTTTTTCAGCCTCCGTCTCTGGGTTGCTCGGTCCAGATATCCTTAGTTGTGCCCTGGTTTTGCATTGAGCCTTTTCTGGCCAGTCACAGTGGTTTTTATTCCAGTGCAAGGGTGCTGGACAAGTTAGCTGTGTGAACTCTCCGTTTATACATAGGTAATATTTACTGCAGTCTGTTATGTCAGCTCTAAAAACGGTTCCGGTACACGATTTTCCATCAAGATTCGATCCCTGAAAATTATTAAATTCAAATAGTAACTTTGCAGTACGATCAGACTTTATCTAACTGTATAATACATACTCCAGTGCCAGCTCCAGTTTCATGCTTGGGTGGTTTTGATGGCATTTGCACATCTCCATCATATTCTGTGGTAGTAGTGATTGTGCTTGTAGGTCTAGTTACTGGCAATACGACTGCAGTTGAACTTTCAGGGGCTTGGACTACAGAAAACAAATTATGTAAGATGCAGGTGGTGGTGGAAACAGTTTATAAAAGAACCATAATATTCTGATTGTCAATAATAAAACTTACTCTCTTCAAGTGGGCAAGTCGGCGGCGCATCTTTACTTCTTAGCACATGATTGATAGTCGCCAGTAGCGGTGACTTTCCACATCCACAATATCTTCCAGTGAAGTCATCTAGATCTAAGGCCCATGCCATAACACCTCCTAGACCGACTGCTCGGACGTATTCAGATTTGTGTCGCACCATGAAGTCGTCATCAAATGAAACCCACTGATCATCTAGAGCTGCGTATGGGCCCATTCTTCCACCAACATCCCGAGTCACTTCCCATCCCTTTAGCCTGATGCGGTCGCATATCTGATGAGAATTGACATAGGTAAATATCATCCACGCAAAGTTAGGTAGGAAATTGTCGATGCGCCTCTGATACAGTTCACTCATTACATTCAGATACAGTTGGGTATCACACGTGTGATGTGTCAAACGATAAACCTATCAGTCCAAAGCTTTCCTTGTAAAACCATTGTAAAATAATGAAGCTCCGAGCGATCAAACAACGAACAAAACAAAAGAATTATCACAGCTGATTTGTAGAGTATATTTTATTGTTTAGATAAAAGTTATAAGTAAGATTGTTTCCTTACTGGTTAGTTTAAAAAGAAAAGTCACCGCCACGTGTCTCACCTCATAGAAGGACAAGAAACCTCTAGCTCTCGTCTCGTCTCCACCCTCTCCTCCTGCGTAAGTGGGTGCTCCTAGCCCAGTGCCGACATTGTCCATTAGTGAGAAGGACTGCCCGTAGAATGGAACTCCCAAAATCAACTTCTCTCTTTCTGCTCCTTTGTTGACCCAGTAATGCACGGTGAAGTTCTGAAAAACGTAATTATATTTTAATGCACGATGCACTTAAAGTGAAGTAAGTGCGTCCCTAAGGTGAAAATGTATGGTAGCATTCAATTTTGTTCTAAGCGCAATGATCATGAGATGACTATGAGTGCGAGCGACTATGGGTTCAGCTTTCCCGTTGTTCTTTTTAAGTATAAACGTACTGTATTGAGAGTCATATCTGTGTCGCTATCGCTAGCGTACATCGGAGCAACATGTCCCGTCTTCTTGTCCCATTGGCCATGGTAGTCATACGACATCAATGCAATCCAATCCAAGTTCTTCGATAATGTTGGGACGTCATACGCTGAAAAAAAGACAGTAAATTACTCAGAAGTTTGACGCTATTCTAAAGTTACTGTTTTGTTCTATACGTTACTTACCAACGTCGATGACTCTTTTGCTGGCTGAAACCGCAGCAGAAAGAAGAAGACCGCGTGGTTTAAAAGCAGATCGCAGTTCTTTCACAAGACTTGCAAAACCTTCCTTGTCTGTACTCGGTCCTTTCTCGCAGTTGACCTACAACCAAAATTAAAGTCGTGAAAGCATGAAAGGAGGCTCAATTAAAATCCGTGACACGATAAGAAGAACTGGTAAAAATGTTTAAAGTAAAAAAAATGAGTAGTTCGATTATTACCTGCCAGCACTTGGGATACTCCCAATCGAGATCCAACCCATCAAATTCGTATTGCTCAATGAAGTCCATAGCATGAACGATGAACTTTCTTCTCGCAGATTCATTATTTACAAGCCTTGAATATTTATCGCTAGCTGAATCGTCCCAGCCTCCAAGACCCAAGACAACTTTGACACCACGGTTCTTGAGGGCTACCACTTTTTCGTAGAATTCTGGAAAAATATACATTTTTAATGATGTAGGTATCATATGAAACGCCATTTGTCATGGAAGCATGAAAAATTATGGTAGTAGTTGTAAAAGAAAAGGGTCTTACTATTTTCTACATCCAACCAGATATCGTGAGGCTTGATCACTAAACGAGAACTGTCCAAAACAGCAAAGGCGTAGACGATATGAGTGCAGAGAGATGGGTCGATGTCGCTTGGAGTGAACTTTCCAGGACCGGGCCTGAATAATTTCACACGTTAAGTAGGTATTTAAAAATGATAATTAAATAAAAAGGAAAATTATTGTCAATTATTTTTACCTGTACCACGCCCAATTGGTATAGTAACAAACGACTTTGTATCTCTCATCCCCATAAGCAGTAACTTCTGAAGTCGGTTTCTGGGTATTATGAATCACTTCATCATGGATTACTGCAGTGCCAGCAGTTGGAACTGCAGGTTTATTTCCAGATGGTCTTACATCGATGTCATCAAGATCATCGTCTAAAGAGTTTCCAGGGTCGAGTATTGGTTTTGATTCAATCGGAGTAACAATTGGTTTTGACGGAACCTGCTCGAGATTAATATTTGAATCCAATAGTTCGTTTTTGATTGCATTCATTAGTGGATGTTTTCCTTCACCACATCTGAATAAAAAAAAGCATAAGTATTAATAAAGATAAAAAATATGCACGGCACACTCTTCCAATAGTTTAAAAGAGAAATACAAACCTATTTCTAAAGTCATCAAGGTCAAGAGCCCAAACCATTCCACCAGCAAGATTCATGGACTTCATCAGATTGACCTTTTGCTTGATAATCTCTGTGTCATCAAAGGACACCCATTGGTTACCTTTGAAGGCGTAGGGCCCCATGCGTTTTAATGGATCTTTCACGACAGTCCAACCGTTATTTTTAATGCGGTCACAAATCTAAAAATATTTTTTATTTTTTTATTATGGTTCTACATTTCGTTCACCTAAAACCACCGAGTCTATGCAACTGTTTTCTCTTACCTCGTAGTATGACAAGAAACCTTTAGCTCTGGTATATTCGCCTTCATCACCGCCTGTACTAGCTGGTGAATTTAACCCTACAGCTTGGTGTTTTCCGTAAGGGTTCCTTCGAGATTCAACAGTGAAAGTCTGTCCATACATTGGCATTCCCATCACAAGTTTGGATGGGGGAGCACCTTTCTCTATCCAATAATGCATTGTGTAGTTCTGTAAAAAGTCTTCCATTAAACCTGTCGTTTAGCTTTTATAGTTCAAACGTTAATTAAATACACGAGTTGGTACCTACTAGGCATCGATTCTATTAAACATATTGTAGAAAATTATGTGCATAATATAAATTTTTAAAGAGGATATGGTAAGTATGATTGAGTGTTTTTGTTGTAGTGGTAGGTAGGTATGCTCTACAATGTGACGTCTTTCCAAACTCACAGCATTGAAGTAAGTATTATCGTCGTCGGGATGATAATACAGCGGCGCAACATGTCCTGTCTTCTTATCCCACTGTCCGTGATAATCATACGTCATCACTGCAATCCAATCCAAATGTCTAGCCAATACGGGTACGTCATATCCGGCGTCTATGACCTGTTTGCTTGGTGATACGGCTGAGGATAGCAGCATGCCTTTGGGTTTCAATACAGCTGATAGTTCGCGGACTAGGTTGGCGAAGCCTTGTTTGTCAGAATCGGGTCCCAGTGAGCAATCGACCTAAAAATAATAATGTTTTTCAAAATATTTCGAAGCTGGTGTTTCTGTTTGCGTTTTGGAATTTTGGAGTTACTTACTTGCCAGCACTTAGGATACTCCCAATCAAGATCCAACCCATCAAACCCATACTTTTCCAGGAATGAGATGACGTGTTGCACAAATCTAGCGCGAGCTCCTGCATCATTCACCAACTTGGAATATTTGTCGCCAACAGAATCGTTCCAACCACCGATGGCCAGTGATACTTTGATGCCGTATCTTTTGTACTCCACAACGCGTTCATAGAATCCTGAGAAGTTTTCCAGTTGTAAAAAATTGCCTGCATTTATATTTGTTATTTTAAACATCGATTGTAGAGATACTTACGGTTGTCATAGTCTGACCAAGAATCATGAGCCATGATGAGACCATCGTCTCCTAGAACCGCGAATCCGTAGATGATGTGCGTGCACAGAGTAGGATCGATGTCTTCTGGGCTGTACTTGCCAATGCCAGGGCGATACCATGACCAGTTTGTGTAGTAACATACGAGTTTGTATGGGGCTGTGGGATGAGTCTTTAATTATTTCATAACAAAAACATAATTGAAGTAAGCTTTCTCTTGGTAAGCAAATCATCGTAATGACTAGGCGCGGTAAAAATTATAAATCATCATAATTTGTTAAACAATACGTACAGTTGAGAAGTTGAGGCCTCGTTGAAATCTCTGGTTGCGTCACCTGGGCTGGTACAGTATGAATAGGTTTCACTATCACTGGGATATCATCAGGCTCATCCACAATTGTAGGTAAATCAATTGGATCTAATTGGATGGGGCGAACAGTTGTTGTTGGGCTAGTCTTTTTGCATTTCGCATTGTTAGGCCAGTCGCAGATTGATCTGTCCTGTAAAGACCACAAAAGTAAGTAAATCTGCTTTTATTTCACGAAAAAAACATTGATCTCGTATTTTACACATTTGAAAATGGACCTGGTTCCAGTGTAAGCCAGCGCTGCAGGAGAACTCTTCGAATTTGCCGAAGAGGCAGTGTTGGTAGCGAGTGCAGTCACCAGGGAACGCAGCGTATTCACCATTGTTACAGTATTCTGCAAAATTTGATGATATCAGCAACTGGACACTTGCCATCACAGTTATTTCGACGATTATTGTATACTTTATGATAATTTTACTTCTTGGCTTATAGACAGACAACGACGAAAATGTTTGAGGAAGTGGATGGATGCCCAAGTACTAATAGAAACAATTAGGTACTTGCCAAAACGTTCCTATCCTACCTACCCAGACAGATTTTTGTCGTTTGTAGAAAGTAACAGAAAAAAATTTGCCCCAGACAGTGATTTAATTCGATGAACTTACTGGGTTGTTCGAAGTCGTCAATCATCTCCATGCTGCTTGCGTCCATGATTGGAGCAGACACGCCCTGTCGCCGGTCGGTACACGAGGTGGCACTCGGGAAGTCACACTGAGTCCTGTCCTGTCTCCACGTCAAGCCAGGCGCACAGTTCTGGCCTATCAACATGCCGTTGACGCACACGTAGAATTTCTCGCATTTGGGATGCGCGTGGTATGTGCCCGTAATGCAATCCTGATCATTGACAATTTGTTACTACATGGTATTTAAATGAAAAAGCCAGGAGAGTAAACTGCATGCATAATACAGATTGCAGTGAAACTGGAAATATTATTTTCGTACCTTATTTTTATATTCTGTAGGTAAGTATGTACTTTATTATTATTTTGAAGCCTCTTTGAAAGTTTTACTTTTGTATTATTGCCTACGTCTCACTATGTGGTAATTATTTTATTTGTTTTGTAAAAAGATCATACAAAAAAACGGTGGGAACCAAGCTGTAGTTTGTTGCTTGTTCTTCTTGGCTTGGTCGCGTGGAACTGGCACCTAGACTCACTTATCTTTAAGACGAAGAGAAATATGTATTTGACTTTTATTTTGATTCTAATAAAACACATTCTTCATAGGAGTTGGTGTCTTTACCTTGCTTGGCACGTGGTTTGGATCTTCTACTGGTTTCTTAGTAGTCGGGTAGGTTGGGCGTCGAGTGGTGGTGGTGGTGGTTGTGGTTGGTGGATGTGTGGGCCGTGGTAGGGGAGACTTGGTTGCAGATGGTTTGTCAACTATAAAAAGAGTTATAAAAAATAAATAAAATAAAATAAAATAAAAATAAAAAAGCCTTTTATTTCTTGCATTAACTTATTATAACTTATTACTACATATTTAGTTTTCATTGGTTAGTATACTTAAATTATCTGTTAGTACTTAATTATTATGATGTGTTGGTGCAAGAACCCCAGATTGGGTGAAGGCCTTCTCCAAAGATGACCATGTATCTCGGTCCTGTGCTATTTCACCCCAGATTGGGCCGGCTGCTTTTAATTTATAATTAATAAAAAGAGTTACCAAATATAAATTACCTCTAATTTACCCGAAATAAAATATCTCATAAATATTTTTGCGCAGGTGTTAGACTAAAATGGGGAACTCTTGTTGATTAAAAATACCGTCTCCTTTATGTATCTGATGATAAAACAGAAAAATACCAAAGTCATGAGCAAAGAGAAGGAATACAAGTTTTAACTGGACCCTTGTTTATGACCAGAATCGAAAATATTTTTAATTGTTTTAAACTCAGCATTGACTGGTGATATTATTGTAAGTACATCTTATTATGCACTAAATTAAACCAACGCTGGACGAAGTTACTGGAAGCGGTTTGCACGTTGTACATTCGCTTCATGACGCAGCGAGCGCAGCGATCTTGTTGGTCATCATCGCTCAGCAAATCTTCGTGCAGCAGATGTAGATTGTGATTGTCGGGCAGTATGGATAAGACCTGTCTGGAATATTTACCTTCGCACATAGCAAATTCGACCCAGTCACATCTCCTGCTACGTTTGTCCCAGTGCAAGCCAGGTGGGCATAGCTGCTTGCGCCAGTGTCCTGACACGCACATCAAATACGAATCGCAAGTGCTGGCCGGGGCGTGCACATCGTTGCCTCCACATTCGCCACCATCTTGCTTGTCTGATGAAGGTCCTATGGAATAAAGCATGAAGTATTAGCTGTTTTTGTTATGTACTTGTTAAATGTCTCTCTTTTTGTTAATACTATTATAATAAAACTCACTTCTTTTCGTAAAATAGGCTGTAATAATTACTCCACGTTACACTTTAATATTTAACAAACTGATATACATATAGACTACACTTTAAGTTGTATTCCAAACTCATGCCAACGACCGACTGACCCCAATCCTTCGCTCCCTGCCATCGCCAACCGTCTATCCCCACTACTTTACCAACCAACGTCAAGGAGGGAGGGAGTCAGTCAGTATTGCCAACGGCATTTCTATGAAGTTGACAGACAATTTCACAAACAAATATGACAAGTGTCATCAAATATCATAATAGTAATTTCTATTAAACCATTAAAATTAGAACTATTATTGAAATTCATCACATTCGGCCATCCGACACTGTGCTTACTCTGGAAGCACATGCTAAGTGCACAATATAATAATATGATAACTTAATAAACAAAGCCTGAATTCAAAACAAATAATGAGAAAAGATGACCATTCAAACACAATCCAAAAAAAAAATTGAATGTCTAACAAACAAAACTTGAATTTAAAACAAATACTTAATAAGAAAAGATGACCATTCAAATACAACCTAAAAAAAAAAAAATTGAATGTCTAACAAACAAAACTTGAATTAAAACACAAATACTTAATGAGAAAGGATGACCATACAGATACAATCTAAAAAAATCTAATGTCTATCAAATTCGGCCATCCGACAGTGTGCTTACTCTGGAAGCACATGCTAAGAGCATAATGATAACATGATAACTATGTATATGTATGACTAAACAAAACTTGAAACTTGAATGACTACCAAAATTCAGACAACTAATAAGAACAAATTAAAACAAATCCAAAATTACAATATAAAACTTGTAAACAAAATGAAATTATTAAGTAGAAGATACGAAGACACCCAAATAAATCTTAGTCATTTCTTAGAATAAACAGATATTAAAAATATAATTCTATCTAAAAATAATTACAGTTAGATATCCCGTTTACCATATTCAAAGCCTGTATGCAAAAAAAGTTAACTAAATGAAATTTCTAAGATAATATAACAGTTTTGTATCAGAAAAGTCTTCGCATCCCAGCCATAAACAATGCATTCGGGTAAAATATTATTTAAATTAAATATTCCTATAGCATAAATTATACTCCGATTGTGATAGGAAGACATCTCCATGGTTAAAAATACAGTCAAACAGATAATTGTTTTTAAAAGTCAAATAGTAATTTGGTCTCCCTACTACAATATTCACGTTGACCGGATTGACAGGGTCCAGAAAAAGTTTCTGAATATTTTAAGTTACAGATGTGGTCTTAATAGGAAATTGCCTAACTATACTGCAAAGCTCCATCATTTTCATTTAATGTTATTAGAAAATCGTCGCAAATATCATATTAATCTAAATATAAAGCCTAGACCTCGGCAACCCTTTCAGAACACTTTCGCCTTACAAGTCCATTCAAACAACGCCTCTTATCAGAATTACCCCGTTGTCAGAATGTGTCGCCTATTTAACGATTTATTGATTAAATACAGTGATAAAATTCATATCTTTAACAATAATCTAAATAAATTCAAGAATGCATCTTTGGCCACTCTTTCATTAGAGTGTGCCGAAAACTCAAATTAGTTATTTAATTAATTCTGCAATCTCTTCGAGTCTTAACTCGAAGTGTGTGCACTTACTGTAATAAAATAATTGTATGAGTACACCTAAGTTCCAAGTAAATGTTAACTTTAATCACCTACTACTAGTTAAGCCTGGTTACACGCTATTTACTAACTTTCCTGTTCTATGCATTCTTTGTACGCATGTTTTGGGGTACTGTCTAGCTCATAACTTAATAGTATTTATGCCTGTAAATTATCGATTGTACTCTGTTTTGTGTACCTAATAAACAAATAAAATAAAATATAAAACAAAATAAAATTGTGGTAATAAACTACATAATTCTTCTCCTTGCTACGTAACTCGCGGCTCAGCCTGTTACTACGGCACCTTCAGAGGCGCGTCATGGCTCAAGCTGTTGATGGGGTGCCTTCCGTGGCGCATCACGGCTCAGACCACTGATGCGGCGCCTTCCATGGCGCATCACGGCTCAGGCCGCTGGTGCGGCGCCTTCCGTGGCGCATCACGGTTCAGACCACTGATGCGGCGCCTTCCGTGGTGCATCACTGCTCATGCTGCTCATGCGGTGCGTCACGGCTGTGTCCTGTGGCACCTTCTGCGGTGCATCGCTACTAACTTTGCCTGGAGTTTTAAGGATCTGAAACTCGTCATAAAATTTACAGATCTGCAAGCACACTGTGAATAAATCTATTATCATTCATCTGCTTTATATCTAGTTGAAATGAATAGGTTTTCCAATTGTGAAATAATTAAAAAGTAACAATATATTCCAAAAATATAAAACACTAAATGTACACTATCCACGGCATTTAGACGAGTTCTCTGTACTTAGTCTTGCACTTTAAATACTACAAAGGATACGTTTAACTTAGCTCAGTAAATGCATAAAAACGCCATCATTAATTCTGACAGCGAAGAACTTATCAACTTGAATTTCTCCATGCCATGCCCTGCCATGGCACTGCAGGCATGTACTAGTAATGTCATCTCCTCATTGTCCTTGCTGAAATGCAAACATCTTCTCGACAGTTACTGTTTCGGTACTTAAACAATCTAGTACCTAGTTCAGGTTTACGACGCACTAACTTTAATTAGAATCTTTGTCCAATTTTTATTTAAAACTGTGATTCAGTTGTAAAACTGAGCTGCTAAACTGTAATTGAACACCTAAAACTGTAACTCATCTTTAGTTAATCTTAAGTTGATATTTTAGTAAGTAATAAGTCTTCTATAAATCGCTTATCTTTAATTTATAAATAATTCACATTTATTTTCTCTTAAATTCATTTTTAATTCATATTTAATTCATCATAAATTCATCATAAATTCATCTTAAATTCATCTTAAATTCATCTTAAATTCATCTTAAATTCATCTTAAATTAATCTTAAATTAATCTTAAATTCATCTTAAATTCATCTTAAATTCATCTTAAATTCATCTTAAATTCATCTTAAATTCATCTTAAATTCATATTAAATTCATCTTAAATTCATATTAAATTCATATTAAATTCATATTAAATTCATCTTAAATTCATCTTAAATTCATCTTAAATTCATCTTAAATTCATCTTAAATTCATCTTAAATTAATCTTAAATTAATCTTAAATTCATCTTAAATTCATCTTAAATTCATCTTAAATTCATCTTAAATTCATATTAAATTCATCTTAAATTCATATTAAACTCATCTTAAATTCATCTTAAATTCATCTTAAATTCATCTTAAATTCATCTTAAATTCATCTTAAATTCATCTTAAATTCATCTTTAATTCATAATTAATTCATTTTTAATTCATAATTAATTCATTGTCTTTTCATCTTTTATTAATTTCCAAAAACTTATATAATCTTAACCCAAAATCTTTACTTATAAACCAAATCCAAAATCCGATCTTTAACTTTTAATAACTCTACACGACTTTTAATTACTAAACTTAGAATTTTTTGAAACATTTGCGCCTTTTGAGACTTTTGAGACCTTGTTAACATTTTGAACATTTTGAACATTTTGAACATTTTGAACATTTTGAACATTTTGAACATTTTGAACATTTTGAACATTTTGAACATTTTGAACATTTTGAACATTTTGAACATTTTGAACATTTTGAACTTTTTGAACATTTTGAACATTTTGAACATTTTGAACTTTTTGAACATTTTGAACATTTTGAACATTTTGAACATTTTGAACTTTTTGAACTTTTTGAACTTTTTGAACGTTTTAAACTTTTTGAACTTTTTGAACTTTTTGAACTTTTTGAACGTTTTGAACTTTTTGAACTTTTTGAGCTTTTCGAACTTTTTGAACTTTTTGAACATTTTGAACATTTTGAACATTTTGAACATTTTGAACATTTTGAACATTTTGAACATTTTGAACGTTTTGAACATTTTGAACTTTTTGAACTTTTTGAACGTTTTGAACGTTTTGAACTTTTTGAACTTTTTGAACTTTTTGAACTTTTTGAACTTTTTGAACTTTTTGAACTTTTTGAACTTTTTGAACTTTTTGAACTTTTTGAACTTTTTGAACTTTTTGAACTTTTTGAACTTTTTGAACTTTTTGAACTTTTTGAACTTTTTGAACTTTTTGAACTTTTTGAACTTTTTGAACTTTTTGAACTTTTTGAACTTTTTGAACTTTTTGAACTTTTTGAACTTTTTGAACTTTTTGAACTTTTTGAACTTTTTGAACTTTTTGAACTTTGACCAAACAGATCTCGCATGGTTAATTAATTTCAACTTCTAGGCGTACATAGTCAAACTGAACTCACTTGTCAAACTGAACTCACTTGGTTTCAAAATCAATTTCATCTTCTAAGGCGTACATAGTCAAACTGAACTCACTTGGTTTCAAAATCAATTTCAACTTTTATGGCGTACATAGTCAAACTGAACTCACTTGTCAAACTGAACTCACTTGGTTTCAAAATCAATTTCATCTTCTAAGGCGTACATTGCCAAACTGAACTCACTTGGTTCCAAAATCAATTTCATCTTCTAAGGCGAAAATAGCCAAACTATACTCACTTTGTTCCAAAATGTTATTAATCTTTACTTCTACGGCGTACTTAGCCAAACACAGATCCCAAAACACTTTCTTTAGACGAGCATTAATTACGTTCAATGGCCTGGTTAACGTCCCCAAACTAGATCTGTTTGCTCAAAACCACCAAGAATTGCTACTTACATTTTGTCAAAATGCTGTTTCGAGGAGACTCCCCAGATTCCCTTGGTTTTTTTTTTTTATTGTACTTTTTGTTTTTCTGTTTTAATCGTAATTTGTTAAAAAAATTGCTTCATTTTATAGTTTGTCTACCTTAGTCTCTCGTTACTTAATATCATTTTTTTTTTTTTAGCTCCTATAGTCTCACTATGTGAAACCTGTTTAATGGACCCTAGTAACAGTTGTCGTTTTAAATTATCAATTAGAATATAAGTATGTACTGATTGTTTACCTAAGAAATAATAATAAATAAATAGTTTTAAATTATCAATTAGAATATAAGTATGTACCTACTGATTGTTTACCTAAGAAATAATAATAAATAAATAGTCTACTAAGTTTAGCTCACTTTACTTCAAAAACTCGCTTTAGAGGGTAGGCTTGATCATGATCATTAGCTTACTTATTTTAAATCCAGCATGGTTAGACATTTGCGGTTAGAGGCTACTCAAACTATACTGAGCTGCTATGGTATTAGCAGTACATGAACAGTTTTAGCACTATCGGATAGCCCCTGTATCAACTTTATGGTTAGGCCCGGTGCACGACAAAGACCGTACCGGCTTTTATGAAATTCAAGATTGTGCTCGGTCTTTGCTATTTACGGCCACTTTATTATGAAACTTTATTCGATCACTCATTTTTAATGTTAAGTAAATTATAAGAAATAAATATTTCCAGAAACTTTACAAATAATAATTTCAACATAACCCAGCCAATAACACTCTGCTTATGCCAACAGATATTCTAATTTATTTAAGGCTATTTATTTAATTTTGTACATTATGCTACATCGGCACAATGGCGACTAATAGCATGGACATAAAAATGTTTGTTTATGGGTCTAGACAGGAAAGTAGGCCTTGCCTAAGTACCCTACAGTTCTGCATATCAAAAAGTAACAAGAATGCTACAGAGGACTGACTTGCTTTTAACACTCAAGCTCAAGCTCAAACTCAAGCTTGTTTTTTACACTCAAGTACCTTCACTTAATTTCATACACGGTAACACGAGTCATGTGTTTTCAGAGGGTAACCAATAAAATGATCATCGTAATGCATAATAATGTAAAACTATTTGCTGTTATTAAGTTCGTTAATATTTTTAAAATATCTTTCGGTAAACTTAGCGTATATTCCAAAAATTAAGGGAATGTCAATTGTTTGAAATGGAACAGCTTAACTAAGCAGTCAAAGTCGTTAAATATTAGGTGCAGGCCATTTCATGTTCGGATGAGCGGCTAATATCAAATTTCATATGATACCACACACATTTTAGGGTAGGCATAATATCAGGCATTTCAGACAATCAAAATTAAAACTTGTTGAAAGGTGTCAGCATTACCGGATAGTCTCTGTGCAATACAGACCAGTGCGCATGAACAACGAATCAACATACTAATTCAAACTTGGTTTCTATACCTACCCTACAACGTTAGGATGCGAACGATCAGATTAAAACTCGAATGATTTCACCCACTTAAGTAAAAATAAAATCATTAAATTATAACATTTAGGTAAGTACCCGTTATTGTTCATAAGTTCGATCGAAAAAGCTAGCACAAACGGATAATCTCGAGGCAATCTCGACCGATTCATGCTCGCAAAATCTTTCGTACCCTTTGAACTTTTAGTCAAATTAAATAATTTTCTACTCAACCCAATAAAAATAATTACTTGGCGGGTGGAATCATATTAAAATCCGTAAGAAATATTTTACATACCGTAAGTTCTTGTCACTTCTGAGATATAATAAAACTCACTTCTTTTCGTAAAATAGGCTGTAATAATTACTCCACGTTACACTTTAATATTTAACAAACTGATATACATATAGACTACACTTTAAGTTGTATTCCAAACTCATGCCAACGACCGACTGACCCCAATCCTTCGCTCCCTGCCATCGCCAACCGTCTATCCCCACTACTTTACCAACCAACGTCAAGGAGGGAGGGAGTCAGTCAGTATTGCCAACGGCATTTCTATGAAGTTGACAGACAATTTCACAAACAAATATGACAAGTGTCATCAAATATCATAATAGTAATTTCTATTAAACCATTAAAATTAGAACTATTATTGAAATTCATCACACTATGTGCTGTGTTTATGTGTGGTGTGTCAAAATAAATGTCTTTTCATTCTTTCTTTCAAGGCGTCAGGTGATGAAATGGTTCGATGATGCACTGGCACTGAGGTGAGTGAAGGAACATCGGTGGGTTTTTAGTCAGTATGACGGAGAGTCTGACACCTCCTATTCTTCCCCAAGTAGGAGGCATGCGTAAAGCATTTTAGCACGTAAAAAAATGGTACTTATAACTAGAATAAAGTCTACTAAACAGCTATGTAAGCACTAACTTTTGGTAGTCGGTGTTTTCGTAGTGGTCCGCGGTGGTTTGGTCGGGTTCGCTGGTCTAGTAGGTTGATCTGCAAGAACTGTAGAAACATTTTATTTGAATGTGTTAGGGTTTGTTTATTTGAAGGCAGACTCATTTAGTTTCTCAATATTACTCGTTTATTTTGAAAGATTTTAATTGTATGTTGGCAACGATTTCAAGTTAAAAGTAGTTTCGATTTATTTCTGTAAGATTTATTCTATGTGGCAAGTATTTTAAATCAAGTTTGTAAGTCTATTTGGTAGATATTTATTTTATGTTGGCAACGATTTTAAAATAAAACGTAGTTTCAGTTGTATAAGGTTTTGTAGGAGGTTTGTAGCCCCACGATTGGTTGAATGTTGTCATCGGTGGCGTTGGCCAATCACAGAGCGGAGTCTGCCTGTCAACTGAATGATTGTTGGCGAACTTTGGCTGTGATTGGTCAGCACTCAGAATACACTTTTGACCAATCACGGAGTTCTTGAAAATGTGATTTTATCGACTGCCATTTTTATTTCGATCATTCTGTTTTCGGCGGTTGAACAAGTAACTTGGTAAACTGTGTGAATAATATACTTTGTTAAAACGTTCTGCTGTTCCTCATTTTCACGAAACCCTGATATAGTAGATAGTTCTACATATCAGAAGTGCTGGATCGAGACCGACTTTACAGTAAGTACACGCCCATTGTTAATATTTATCGAAATAGTTTTTAAAGACTAGCTAGCTGCTAGCTCATGTTGATCCTAGTTCAATTTATAGTGATTGTTTCTACATCACGTGAGGCACGAAGGATAGACTGTTTTAGAACAAATATTCGCTTAATTGAGTTTTATATCTTAAAATATTTTAAAAAACTACCGAGGGTAGGTAATTTTGAGAAAAAGTTTTAACCTTTTGCTGGCTGTTCTGGTAAAAGAAGATAATTAATTATTCTTTTTTTTCTACACCACAATCCTCGAATGATTTTTGATTTTAAAATATTTTAACAAAAGCGGGATGCCAAATAAGGTTATTCTTTCTATTGGCATACCTTTATCATTTATTGAATAATATAGTACTTATAATAATTTGGGTTACATTGGATTTATTTTAATTTTTTCACAACTACCCTCAAATTATTTTTTGGTTTTAAATGTTATACTAAAAGGCTAGTAAGACAAATTTAATAAAAAGCTTGCATATTTTAGGTAGGTATTGAAGAACAAGTGAGAAATATTAGCTGCAATTTGACTGAAAGCTAAGATCTGGATTACAAATATTTTATTTTTCAATAGTACCCCCCCCAAATATTTTTAGTGCAAAGTTTTGGTACCTTTTTTCTAATATTGTCCTTTTCCGATTGCAACACAACGCAATCTTTCAGAGCATGAACGGGGCAGTACCCCAGCGTCTGGAATGCAACCGAGAGAGTCGAAGGCGAGAGACACCTGACCATCGGGATCGCCACACTGCTTCTCGGAGTCGGAGCCGTCTCCGGACCCGCAGCCCGGGTCATGCCGATCGAGACCGAGAGCGAGAAAAAGGACAAGAACGTGTCGACTTGCTGGAGAGAGAGCTGGAGCGGGCACGCGATCGACTTCGGCGTGCACCATCGAGGCAAGCCAGCGAGATCCGAGGAAGGAGCCGTGACTGCCGTGACTACCGGCGTGGAGACAGCCACCCCGAGCCACGTGTCGACGCGGGAAAACAAAGGTCACGTAGTCCTTCTTTATCTAAGAGAGATTTTGTAGATATTTTTAAATACTTGAGAGATGGTTTTTCCTCGCACTCAACTAAAGACTCATCACCGTTACAGAAGATAGATCATAAAAACATTCTTCCAAGCTTTGATCCATCTTCTAAGACTCAGCGCGTTGATGTTTGGCTAAAGAAAGTAAACGAATGTGCATCTGTGTACGGGTGGGACGATAAAACCACCACTCATTTTGCCATGCAAAAGCTTGAAGGCCTAGCCAAAACTTGGTACGAGGGTTTGAACTCTATTCTTTTCTCTTGGAAAGAGTGGGAGGAAAAATTAGTGAGCGCGTTTCCATTTGAACAGAATTATGGCCAGGCCTTGGAAGAAATGCTAAGAAGAAAAAGTAAATATAATGAAGCAATAGAGATTTACTACTACGAAAAACTCACACTCCTCAACCGATGTGATATAGTAGGAAAACGCGCAGTAGATTGTATTATTCATGGCATTAGCGATCGTACTTTGAGATCTGGAGCTTTAGCGTTGCGTTGCTTACACCCTGACCTACTACTGCAGTACTTAGTTAGTAATAAGGATTCTAATCAATCTTTAGTAGACCGCACTCCTTTCAAAACAACGGACAACAGAAAAAGTTCTGATACGCTTGCCAATTCCAGCTTTAAACAAAAAAATGGATTTAGGCAGTCTTCAGCTGGATGCTACAATTGCAAGGAAAAAGGGCATAGTTTTTTGTATTGTCCCAAACCACTTTTAAAATGCTCCAAGTGTAACAAATTAGGACATACTGCCGATAGTTGTTTTTTGAAGACAAATAATCAGACTGAGAGGACCTCCAGCGTTCAGAAGACGATGTGCATTGATTCTGAGGGTAAACAAGATAGTTCCAGCCCAAATTCCAAATTTATCAAAGATATTTGTGTGAACGGTGTAGCTTTTAAAGCTTTTATTGATTTTGGGAGTGATGTCACTCTTATTAAGGAATCAGTCGCATGTAGCTTAGGTTTGGTGCACAATAAAGTTTCGTCTGCAATGAAAGGTTTTGGGAACGGTATAGTGCATTCACTAGGAGAGTTATCGCTTCGTTTAGGGGTCGACGATGTTAGTGCCAATGTTATTTGCAAGGTTGTGAACGATGAATTGTTGGATAACCCGATGTTGATAGGCCAGTCATTTACAGAGCAGCCTCATGTTATCGTCTACAAGAATGTGACTAAGCTACAATTTCTTGACATCGGACGTGAATTGCCACAACCTGATCTTGACGGTGAAGATGAACTCTCCTTTAAGGTTAGGTCAGCCGGTGTCCTTCACCTTTATGGTTCAGCAACAGTAAAGGCTCAAATTGATCATTCGTTCGTTGGCAGTGTGCTGATAAAAAAATAGCATCGCAGGAGAACCAAACAATCAGTACATGGTGGTCGGAGGTCTTTATCATGCAGAACGTGGTCGTGTTCATGTGGTAGTAACGCCGTGCTCTATTTCTTGTCGTATTCCAAAAGATTCTGTATTTTGCCGGGCAGATAAAGTAAACTTTATCAGTAAAGTAGTTGAAGAGACTCTGTCTAATACAACAGCTTCGGGTATTATTGATGAGAGCCAGGTTCGCGTTGGTGATGGAGTGTCGGAGCATGATAAACGGCGTCTTATAGGCTTGTTAACAAAATATAAGCATTGCTTTGCCTCTTCCCTCAAGGACTTAGGGTGCACCAATAAGGCTGAGATGCACATAGAATTAAATAGTAATCGACCTGTTGTGTATCGACCGTACCGGTTGTCTCATCATGAACGAGAAAAAGTGCGAGATATGGTAGGGGAGATGTTAGATGCTGGAGTAGTGAAGGAATCTGTGTCGGAGTACGCTAGTCCAATTTTACTTGTTCGAAAAAAGGATGGGTCGATGCGGATGTGTGTCGACTATCGCATGCTAAATTCAGTGACTGTTAAGGAGAGGTATCCCATGCCCATCATTGAAGATGAGATTGCGCGTCTTTCAGGTCAGGCTTGTTTTATCACGCTTGATCTTGCATCTGGCTATTATCAAGTACCAATTTCAGATCAAAGTAAACATCTCACTTCATTCGTTACGCCAGATGGTCAGTACGAATTCAACAGGATGCCTTTTGGTTTGGCGAACGCGCCCGCCGTCTTTCAGCGCATGATGAATTCACTTCTAGGTCCTGCTCGTTTCGGAAAAGCTACTGCATACATCGATGATGTGCTAATTTTTGGTAAAGATGCCTCTGAGTGTTTGGAGAATCTAGAGGAAGTGTTGCTGGTCATGGAGGGTGCTAATCTTACCTTGAATATGGCAAAATGTAATTTTCTGGCTGACAAAATTACTTATCTTGGATACGAAATTAGCGCCGCTGGGGTTAGGCCTGGCGAAGGAAAAATAGTCAGTGTGCAAAATTTTCCGAGGCCAGAGAATGTGCATAATGTTAGGCAATTTCTCGGATTGGCTAGTTATTTTAGAAAATTTGTTAGGGATTTTGCTCTACTTGCTTGTCCGCTCAGCAAATTACTAAAAAAGGGTGCAGCTTGGGAGTGGGGTGATAGTCAGGAACAGTCTTTCACAGATCTTAAATCCAGGTTGATAGATAGGCCAATTTTAGCGATATATGACCCGGCAGCAGAAACAGAGCTACACACCGATGCAAGTAGAATAGGCATTGGTGGCATATTGCTCCAACGAACATCGACGACTGAGCCTTTTCACCCAGTAGCATACTATAGCAGGCAAACTTCGCCAGAGGAAAAGAATTTTCATTCATATGAATTGGAAACTCTAGCAGTTGTATTCTCCTTGCGTAAATTTAGAGTTTATTTACTAGGTAAGGAATTTAAGATAGTGACTGACTGCAGCGCTTTACGCTCTACGTTTCTGAAGAGAGATCTCATTCCGAGAATTGCTCGTTGGTGGTTGACTCTGCAGGAGTTCGATTGCTCTATTGAGTACAGGGCCGGTTCTAAGATGAATCACGTCGATGCTTTGTCGAGAAACCCCATTGATGCCGAAGAAGATGTTCTCGTAGAGCAGTTTCCTACAATAATGTCTATTACTGACGATGATTGGTTGCATACTCTTCAACTCGGTGATACAGAATTGGGTAGGATCAAAAATATTTTGAGCAGCGATCTAGATGAAAAGAGTCTTAAATACATAAAAGATAATTATATCATAAAGGAAAATAAGCTGTTCCGTTGTCTAGGCGGGGATAAGGACAGTATTCGATGGGTAGTACCGAAAGGTGCAAGGTGGCAATTATGCCGTATGAATCACGATGATATCGGACACTTTGGCCACGAGAAAACTTTAGAGAGGATTAAGAAAAACTATTGGTTCGCAAAAATGAATAAATTTGTAAAGAAGTATGTAGGCGCTTGCATTGAATGTGCTTTTGCAAAAAATAATACAAACGATCGCGAAGGGTTTCTCCACCCAATTGCTAAAGTAGATGTGCCATTTCATACTCTGCATATTGACCACCTTGGACCCTTTGTCAAGTCTAATAGGGGCCATACTCACTTGCTCGTAGTTGTAGACGCATTCACGAAATTTTGTTTCGTCAAGCCCGTCAGGAACACTAACACTCAGAATGTAGTTAGAGTTTTGGCAGACATATTTTACACATTTAGGATCCCTGACCGACTTATTAGCGATCGGGGCAGTTGTTTCACGTCTCATGCGTTTAAGAAATTTGCTCTTGACAAAGGCATCAAGCATGTACTCAATGCTGTTGCCAGCCCTAGGTCAAATGGTCAGGTAGAACGGTATAACCGTACAATTCTTGACTCCTTGAAGACATTTAATGTAAAACACGGGGAGAGAGAATGGGACAGTCATTTGGGTAAGGTTCAGTGGGGATTAAATAACACTATTCAGAAGACCACCGGTAAAACCCCCTCTGAAGTGTTATTTGGTGCCGTTATGAACGTAGGGATTAGTCCCATTCTGAACGAAATTGTTGAGGAAACCCGCGAAAGTAGTGATCGTGCCGTTATACACAGCGAGGTAAAAGAAAGAATAGATAGAGAGCAGGAAAAACAGAAAGAAAGATATGACATAGGTAGGAAGCCAGCACGTGAATACGAGGAAGGGGCATTAGTAAAAATAACCAAAACTTGCTTCAATAATGACGGGCAGAGTAAGAAACTAATGTCTTCGTATGTAGGACCCTATCGCGTCGACAAAGTTTTAGGAAGGGATCGCTACAAAGTGGCCCCAGTTCCTGGGTTAAGCTGCTCACAAAATAAGCGAGCAACTATCGTCGCAGCTGATCGTATGAGGCCTTGGATACACATTGCTGCTCTAGAAGTGAATGAAAACGAGTCTGATGCGAGCACTGCCGATAGCGATATCAGTGACTAGCTACTATTGCAATTTAATGATGTTTTATTGAGCTTATATGAGTTTGACTACAAATCACCCATTTCGTTGTTTCAGATCAGACGCGATCGAATCGATCGTTCATGTTCTGAGAGCCGCTGCAAGCACAAGTAATCGATCGTCTTGTGAGCTTCAGCCAGACTAATCGATCGTCTCTCTACTCGATAATTCGATGATCAAGACACTTAACTGAATCGATCAGTTAGTGTCTGATCTCCCTACGATATACCACGGATCAGACACGAACGAATCGATCGTTCGTGTTCTGAGACCAGCTGTAAGCACAAGTAATCGATCGTCTTGTGAGCTTCAGCCAGACTAATCGATCGTCTCTCTACTCGATAATTCGCTGATCAGACACTTGACCTAATCGATCAGTCAGTGTCTGATCTACCAACGACACGTCACAGGTAATCGATCGTCCTGTGGGTGTCAGCTAGACGAATCGATCGTCTTTGTAGTTCGATGGTCTTACTGATTTGAATCGATCAAATCAGATAAGACTTTAATAGTTCCCATGCACAAGTCGATACAGGTAATCGATCGTCCTGTTTGTGTCTTGTGGAAAGTATCTATTGATATTGTTATAATTTGTTATTCCTGAGCAATGTAAAACTGAATTTATTAATCCCAATTGGCACAGTTTGTGCAATTTTGTAGATAATTGAATTGTTTAGTATATTTTGTACATTGTAGTTAGTTCTGTCAGAGTTGTGACCAACGCAACGAGAATCTCGTAAACACTTGTTTGTTTTTATATATCATAATTATTGTAAATTTACTGTTACCTTAGAATTATTTCAAACACAGGTATTGGTTAAAATTGTTCGTAATGTTACCTATTTAGCAACAAAATGCTATGCTAATATTAATAATGTATACTTACTTAATTTATTATATTTATAAATTTCTTGAGTAATTTGAACAGACTTGTAGAAGATATTATATTGCAATAATTTAAGTTAAGTTGTTAATAGTTACGATCTTATAAGTAATTTTTTGTTTTGTTGGCTTATCAATTCATTGTAATGTATCCACTAAAATTACTTAATACTCCGATTGTTAGGGTTTCCACCTGGTACCGTGTGCGGGGACGCTCACGTTGTCAGGACGGTCGATTGTTAGGGTTTGTTTATTTGAAGGCAGATTCATTTAGTTTCTCAATATTACTCGTTTATTTTGAAAGATTTTAATTGTATGTTGGCAACGATTTCAAGTTAAAAGTAGTTTCGATTTATTTCTGTAAGATTTATTCTATGTGGCAAGTATTTTAAATCAAGTTTGTAAGTCTATTTGGTAGATATTTATTTTATGTTGGCAACGATTTTAAAATAAAACGTAGTTTCAGTTGTATAAGGTTTTGTAGGAGGTTTGTAGCCCCACGATTGGTTGAATGTTGTCATCGGTGGCGTTGGCCAATCACAGAGCGGAGTCTGCCTGTCAACTGAATGATTGTTGGCGAACTTTGGCTGTGATTGGTCAGCACTCAGAATACACTTTTGACCAATCACGGAGTTCTTGAAAATGTGATTTTATCGACTGCCATTTTTATTTCGATCATTCTGTTTTCGGCGGTTGAACAAGTAACTTGGTAAACTGTGTGAATAATATACTTTGTTAAAACGTTCTGCTGTTCCTCATTTTCACGAAACCCTGATATAGTAGATAGTTCTACAAATGATAGGTTTTATTATCACGTCGGTCGTTGGTAGATTATAGAAGCAATATCTAAAGGCATTTGATATTACGATAGTAGTAGGCGTCGTTATCTATTAGTCATGAGGAGGGATGAAAGCTTAGACCATTTATGAAAGACTTACGAATATGTGACTAGGAGAGTGATGAGTATGAATGTAGATGGATGTTTGGGTAGTGGAAGGCCAAAGAAAGATGACATGGATAAGAAAGAAGTGAATACAGAGATGACGGCTGATAGAGGAGAATGGAAGTGGAGAGTATGTTGTGCCGACCCCACATAAAGTGGGATAAAGGCAGGAAGAAGAAAAGTAGCGTCACTATCTTTTGTACCTTCGCATTTAGCGTATTTGGGCCAGTCGCAATGATTCTCCTTAGCGCTCCAGTGCAGGCCAGGTGCGCAATGTTGCAGTTTCCACGTGCTGCCGTCGCAATGCAAGTAAGCGTTGCAGTCGCCAGACACGGAGTGGTAATCTTGGCCATTGCATCGCTTCCCTTCTGATTCGCCGCCTTGTGTACCTGGTGAACAGCAGTTTTTAGTTTCGACAAAATGAATGTAAACCTACCTATGCATTATTTCTACGACGCGACGCGAACTAGTTCAGAATTAAAATTCAATTCTCTTTGTCTTTATCTTCATCATCAGCTTGAAGAAGTCCACGTCTGGCCATAACCATACCCTATATATATTTACTGGAAGAACAATTCTGATCTTTAATCCATTTTTTTTAACTAGTTATCTAAGCAGTTGACTGTCATCACACCTGATGGAAAGTGAGGATGCAGCCTAAGATGGAGCATGCTTAGCCATAATCCACCTGTTCACTCTTGTCTTAAAAACTCTTAAATTGAAACGTTCTGAAAATACTGACGCCGGTAGAGAGTTCCACTCTTTGGCAGTTCGTACTATAAAAGTGGAATCAACGCTTTGTACGAGAATGTGGGATATCTACCATGAAGGAGTGGCAAAGGTAAGTCTATCCCCTGATTTCTCGTGATCTTAACAATGTCATCGGGCCATCGGGCGGGTAGGCGTCCTACGTTTCACCTTCCGGTGCCTGTCGTGGTTAACTTGCTTCAATTTTGTTACCTGAGCTAACAGTGGTAGTGGTCGGCTTAGCTGTAGTTGTGGTCGTAGTAGTGGTTCTTCTAGTTGTTGTGGTGGCCGGCCTCGTCGGTGGTGGTCGTGACGTCATCGGAGCAAGAGTGCTCGTCGCAGTGCTTGCTTCGCTACCAGCCGTTACTGTTGTTAGAACAAGGGAATAATTATGAAGGATTCAAAGTTTGCTGATGGTAGGCCGTATATTTCTCAAACTCCTTATAGAGTCAGGAACAATACTTGTTTTACTGTCTCTGATATTGGTAATAAAGGAGTTAAAGTAGTTTTTTATTAACACTGGTGAGATGCGAGAGTTATGAGTATGGATGTGGATGGATATGTGAGCAGAGGCAGACCAAAGAAAACATGGATGAACTGTGTGAAAGATGACAGTGAAAAGATATGGATTTTTCTCTCTCAGCAATTACAAATATTAGGAACTGATATTTATGTACTTCATCATGAATCAGCATCATGAGTCTTTGGGCAGCTTGGTTAGGTTACCTTTGCATTTAGCGGAACTGGGCCAGTCGCATCTGTTGAAGGAAACAGCCCAGTGGAGTCCTGGTGCACAGTTGTGCTTACGCCAGCGTCCACCCTCGCATTGAAGGTAGCCCTCACAATCGTTTGGTGCGGCGTGGTATTCCCCGGCTACACATGGTGCTCCTTCTATGGAACCTGGTGAAATTACATAGTTTTAGGCGATGTAAAGATGGGACTGGTTAATTGTCATTTTTAACCGACTTTAAATAAAAAAAGAGGAGTTTCTTAATTCTGTTGTATTTTTTTTATTAATGTTTGTAATAGCATAATTTCGTCATTTATGAGTCGATTTGAAAAAAACTTTTTTTATTATCTGAAAAGTAATATTTTCAGATTGTTCCCATAGTAATTTCATTAAAATCGGGTTAGCCGTTTCGGTCCGATATAAATTTCATCAAACTTGGACTAATAGTTTGGCCATGAAGTCGGTTTCTCAAGTTTTTTAAACTTCACTTATCAATTATCATTGAGTGTTATTATTTTAAAATTGATTTTATAAGTGCTGTGTTGTTCACTTAATGTTAAAAAATTACATTAAACATAATTATTGTAGTTTGTAAGGAGTTGCTTACTAGAGTCGGAAGGTTTCTCCGTCGTCGTACGTCTAGTCGTCGTAGGTCGCTTGGTTGTAGTGGTTGTAGAAGTCGTGGTTGAGGCCGGGGTCGTGGTGGCAGCTGGCCACCAGGTGTGCTGTGTGGTCGGCGCAGTGGACGGTGGCTGCCAACTCGGCCATGTGGTAGACGTGTGTTGGTCGTGACTACCACCATGGTTATGATCTCCAGCAGGTGTCACACCGCCAATGGAACCTGAGTTCGAATCAAATACGAATTGTTATAACTATTTTTATAGCCAATAGAAAAATTATAAATAGTGTCATTGTGTAAGCTATCAGACTTTATTGACTGCGAGGTGTTGGCGGATTAATCTGAATGCCATATCGAAGAAGGTTGTTTAAATAATTTAGAAATTATCGAGCATGTTTGAGAAATAGTTTTTTCCTTGTTCATGTTATTATTACAGTTGCATGGTCATTGCATAGATGAATGGAGGAAGACTCACCGTCAGACTCAGCAGTCGTAGTTGTAGGAGGCGCAGGAGTGACCGGCTGTGGTGGTCGCTCGCAAGGCGTGGTTGGTGGCGCAGGCACCTCACGACCCAAAGCTCTTCCAGCTGCGCGAAGCAGTGGTGACGGCTCAGCACAGCAGCGGTTGTTAAAATCGTCCAGGTCGATAGCCCAGGCTGTGACTCCTCCCAAACCTTGACGCATGGCCCATTCTACCTACGTTTGCAGACAGGTTATAGTTAGTGCCAAATAAGTTTTCAGTGAGCTTGTCAAACACACAGTCAGTCAGGTCGTAATCCTTGTTAACAAATTAAACCTAAGCGGAACAATTGACCAACCGGGATAAGTGTGAAGACAAATAAACTAGATTATGTCGGTGCAGACATAAATTAAGTATATTAGTAACCATACCTTTTCTGTTATAGATTTCGGGTCATCGTATCCCACCCATTGGTTATCTGAGTATGCGTATGGCCCTGCTTGATTTTGGCGACCAGATTTCCAGCGTAGGTTTTTTTCTGTAAGGACAATAATTTAGCTTATTTTTTTTATTCATAGGTATCTAACCTAATTTTATGATACCCAGACTTTTAGTAGACTGGTAGTTCATAGTAGGAGACTTCACTTTTCACCTTTTTAGTTGTTCTGTTTTAACTTTCCACCGAGACGATAATTAGATTGGTTCAATCTTGTTATGGTCTTCACGGTTCAGGCTTGACCTAGTGTTAGGACCGTAGTTACAGTGGTGGCCATAGTTTTGTCTTCAGATGGTGAAATATTTAAGTTTGTAATGTATGTTGTCTGTAGCTAAGTTTTATGTGAGCAATAATCAATAAAGTATTAATTTTTTTTTTTTTTATACGAACCTCTGTAACAGATTTCATAGTAAGCCAGCATTCCTGGTTGTTTAGTGAACTCTCCCGGTTCGCCTGGACCCGCGGCAGGTGCCCCAGGGCTTTTACTTCCTTCTGCATCGGCGAGCCTGTACGACTGGCCGTAGAAAGACAAACCGAGGAGTAACTTCTTGGGGTCTGCTCCACCACTAATGATTGCTTTGATTGCGTATTCCTGCAATTCCATAAATGTTGAGCCCTTAACAATTTCAGTCTTCAAACAACAACATAAATTGCTCTAATAGTAAACAGACACGCAGTGCGATTTCAAAGAGACCAACTCGGAGAGTTTCAAACTTACAATAGAATAGTATGCTAAGGTATCCTTCGGCGACGGTACTAGTGGAGTATGGTGCGCAGTTGCCCTTTCCCAACCTCCGTGGTAATCGTAAGTCATAGTACTCAAGAAGTCTGCTTCTCTGGATATAATGGGCAAATCGTACGCTGATTCTATGACTTCTTTGTAGCCAGAAATAGCCACACCGAGCTCCATATTAGCTCCGTGTAGAGCTTTGGCAAGTTCCTGTAACGCAATTTAAAGCAAAATTTTAATCTCATTTTCGATGAAATGTCAGAAGAACCGAAAAGCTTGTAATATTTAAATCACCTGTATGAGTTTGGCGTAGTTAGCCTTATCTGATTTCGCTCCTTTTTTGCAGTTGCTCTGCCAGCAAACTGGGTAGTTCCAGTCCAAGTGAAGACCGTTGAAGTTGTTCATACGCAAGAAAGGAATCAGTTTCTGAACAAACTTGGTGCGAGCAGACTCGGAGGATACCAATCGTGAGTATTTGTCACCTGCTGAGTCTGTCCAACCTCCCAGACCGAGGAGAACCTTGACATCTTTTAGGGATGTCACTCTTTCATACATATCTGAAAAGTATGAAATGTTATAACTCTGAACCAAGCGTTTCATCTTATTGATCAACTTACTCCATATGTGTTTTGATAAATATGTGTATTAAGACGCTGCAATTTTCTATTATATACTTACTATTTGTACTGTCAGTCCAAGGATCAAACTCCTTCGCTATGAGATCATCGGGAGATAGGGATGCGTATGCATAAACCACGTGGCTGCAAAGCCTAGTGTCGACCTGCTCGGGTACGAATTTACCCTCGCCACGCCTGTAGAATGCCCAACTCGTCATGTAGCAGACGACTTTCTTATCGCTCACTTTACCTAAAAATATAATAATAAGGTACTCTAAGAATCATATTTACACAATTTTACTCTAGAATCAAACCCAAATAAAATTATATCTTACTTCTTTTACTATCCATTTCAGAATCTAAAAGTAGCCGTTCTGGATCTCTACTCATAGTCATTGGCATGGCTTTTGGGGCATCATCGTTCCACTGTAAACATAAAGAATATTAGTGATTTATGCTTGTGTTTTACTAGCTACATTTTTACTAGAATGCAGTTAATTTATCTATAATACACCTGAATGAAACTCACTTCATTATCATGTTCGTAGACCTGGGATAAATAACGTGCCGCATCGTCCACACTTATCCTCAAACTCTGTCCTGGCATGCATTTGCCAACATCCGAATGACTAAAAAAATATTTTTTGTTATGCATAATAAATCTATTTAATTCCATGTGTAAGGTCTTAAAGATTTTTTAGTTATGAGATTTAGCAATAAGATTACGAGCCTAATTCTAAAAACATACCCGCAGAATCCAGTGGAGGGATCATACAGTTTCTTTTCTTCACAGTTCATTCTGTAACTTATTCCACTAGTGCAGAAATGGAAATGAGCGCATGATTCTTCATCAGACGCGAGGTAAGGGTCCTCATCCTCACACGATCCAATCTTTAGCGACGACTGGTCTGTTTGGAATGTGTCACCTGCAAATCGACCGACAATGTAGTGCACTGGTATCGAGAAGAAAAGCAATCTACCTAGTGCACTTATATCAGGAGGGAATACTATAAGAGGCACTTATTGTTTACCAAGTGTGACTCTGTTGGTTTTACCGTTCAATGTAGAAGATATAGCACTCAGAATCGGGAACGGTGTACCACAAAGTCCTCGGAAATCATCCATATCAACAGACCAAGCAGCAGCTCCAGCCAAACCAGCGCTTATCAGAAACTTCATCTAAAAATCAAACGAAGAAAATGAATACAAAATCGGCATGGTAAACAAAAAACAAACAGGCTTATAGTGTAATTTTGAGTAGGTAACGTATTTTTGTTGGTTCGTGAAAACAAACAAAATAATAATCACCTTCTCCAGAACAGTAGCTTGAGTGTCGTATGTAACCCATTGGTTATCAAATACTGCATATGCGTTTCCAGCGTCGTCTACACCACTGACTCCTTTACCTTCTCTTTCAGCCATGCAGATTTCAAAATATGCGAGCATGCCTTTAGTCTGGGTGTATGGACCTTCTTCACCCCAACCGCTAATCGCGGCACCGGGGGACGGTAGACTTGCAGTTTCGAGTGTGTAGCTTTTTCCAAACAGAGGGATTCCAAGTACTAGCTTTTCTGCTGCCATTCCATGTCGTAAAATATACTTGACTACAAATTCCTGAAGCAAAGGTTATCAGCTCATATTTTTTGAAGTTTGATTATTTTTGTATACTACTATTACAGGATTAAATTAAACAGATTAAAAGCAATGAAGATTGCTTACAATGTTGTCGTATCTTTGGTCCCTGGAAGTTGCACCAGGATCTTTATGTAGAGCACTGTGTTGAACTGCCCTTGGAGGTGGCTCGTCACGTTTCCCATGTGTCATGTCCCAAGCTTGCAAAATAGTATAATCAGTTGCACCACTGACGGCGCTAAGATCGTAGCCATCTTCTATTTGATACCTGTAAACAAAATGGTTAATTCATTAGATAACTTCAGTTTGCAGGCGTGAATGATTTAAATGCTACATGCCTTTTATAAGTATTTATTTTTACCTGAACGGAGGCAAGACCGTTGAAAGAAGATATCCATAAGTAGAGAATTTTTCTCGGAGCTCGTAAAGAAGAGCTGTTAGCGATTCACGTTCCTTGTAATCATTTTCGCCTAATGAAAAAATAAAGAGCATTAAAACACTAACAAGAAGAATGAATTCATCAAGTACTTCTGTGTGGACTGTTATTACCTGAGTAAACCCAATGAAGATCCAATCCGTCAAAGTCATGTTCCTGTAAAAAGCTGATAGCGCTTTCGATGAACATGTTTCTGCTCTTTGGTTCTTGGACCATTTCACTGAATAGACGATCAGTACCTTCCCCTCCTACACTTATCATCACTTTAAGACCTGGAATTTTTCTCTTCAAGCCTGTTGCAATTCGGTAACCACCTGAAAATAGAAAAGATTTATTTTAAAATAATCCCAGAATATCAAAAGTTTTTTGCAATTACAATCATTCTAAAACATACCTTTGACAAGATCATAGTCTTCGTTAGATGGTAAGACAGCGTATGTGTGAGGGTGGAGAGTAGCAAATGCGTAATGCAAGTGGGTGCATGATCGTGGGGCCAGTCCAGCGGTGAAAGCTAAAGGAGGTGCTCGGTACGCAGCCCAGGACTGTATGTAGCATACAACCAGCCTTCGAGCTGAAGTTCCACCTGATGTCTGTTGCATCGCTTGTAAGTTGGCATTACCAAGTTGTAATCTCTCGTCATTACGTTGAGTAATGCTGTAGAATAAAATAATATTAGTAGGTGCGTGAGACTGATTTTAAAGTCAGTTGGTTTAAAAGCTCTCTTCACTTACTTGTTCATATGAAGCGCTGCTCCATAGTAGTGTTTTAAACCTCCAAGACCAATGCTTTCAGCATCCTGCAAGAGTAAATTCATCAGTTTTTTTTATTGCGAACAACTTTTGTAAGAATCGTTAATTTTATTTATGAAAACATACCTCATCTACTTCTAAATACTTGAATGATGATTCTCTATCGATAAGTGAAATTGGTCTCTTTTCGACTGCATCACGGAGAGGCAACCTTCCTTCTCGTCCTTCACGAAGCGCTCTGCAAATATATTATTTTATTAAAAACAACATGCAAGTGAAAAAAATCATTTATGACTCCTTTTAAAAGATTATATTATGATATACCTGAGGGGTATGCTTTCGACTGATGCTCGAATAGGGACTGCAATAGGTTCATGATGAGGGATGGTTTCCACAGCGCTCCGAGTGAAAGACGATCCTACTCGAGGTGATGCTACAGCACTGGTGCATAGCACTAAGGCCAATGCACACTGAAAAAGCACAACATATACGATTAAAAGATGGAAACCAGTTGTAACGCAATTTTTATTAATTCCGTGCGTCTATTCGTGATCTGTTTACCATACTCGTAAGTTTGTCGAACAAAACGTCTAAAGGATGTTGACCCTCGACAAAAAACCTTTGTGTACGTACAATTTACTGTTCGACAATACGAAAAGGAATCAATTACCCGGGGACACTTGAATTAGGAATCTGATACCGTTACCGAAGGTGTGCAAAAAATTGATTAAGTGAATCACAGGTTCCCCGTGGTCTTTGTGTCTCCGATACAATAGAATTGAAGAGGTCTCAAAGATACCGATAGTTCGGATAACAATTGGCCTGTTTTATTCAGCTCTAGGTAGATATGTAAGGCTTTCTACTGAAAATAAGATGAGTGGGCAGAGACGGTCGGTGACCCATCGATGAAGTATCGCACACGAACTTTGCGTAATTTACATAACTTGACAAGTTTCAAGATCAACACTTGAGACTGGTTTACTTAAGTTTGTGTATATTTCTCTGTATTTTGTTCGATAGAGTCAACGACCACTGGCATTATAGAGTTGGTACAGTTGGTAGGTACCGTAATTAATGTAAATTTTTATGAAGTCATCTAGTAGATATTACCTATATGATATGACAGGTCAAAAACGCTTAGGTATATTTTATCAAAATCAAAATAATTCCATACTGACACTGATCTTCATAACCATAGATTTTGCAAGTATAGTAAGCACAAGCCGTAAGCTTTAGATTAATTTGAACAGAATAAAATAATACTTTTGATCTGGTTGCTGGCTGCTGTGTAATGGTAAATTATCCATCACACACAATCTGAATCGATGAAGTATTTATAACTGAAAAAAAAGGCTACTAAAAATGCAAAATAACTTTGAGCGGTTTTAGCGGTGAGCCACTTTGAACAAAATAATTTATAGGTGTGGATCTGGAGAGCTGATCTAAAAATATTCCTAAATTATCTGATGTGGTCCATTGACTCGGTTATTCAAAAAACAACGCTTTGCATACAAGCAGAAGCAGGTAGCTGGGCTGCCTTTGGGGTCATCGTCATCATTCCAACCAGTCTTAGGTGTTTCCGTGCGACATTTCGCAAAATATTAGGACGCTTTATATTTTCGGAACGAGCCTGAGATCTTTTAAAATCCTAAACTTGAAAAGCCAGTCTTGTTATCCTAATCACAGCATAAACTGCATGCAATTTGTAATAATTGGCTGATAGATGAGTACGTTTGGTAGTCTTGGATTAGCTTTATTTTAGCTTTTTAAATTGCTCATTAATTTTATTGCGATCGAGTATGGTTAGTATAGAAGATATGTAATCAGAAATCAGGTCTACAGTATCTGACTTGGTCTAATGCTTATGTATGTAATGTCGAAGAGTAATTTCGTGACAGTGCCAGAAAGCCGAAAGAACGATGTTCCTTCGTGCAGAGCATACATTACATACTCGTAGTTAGTAGGATCATACCGCCTTACTGACGATAATTTTACCGCAAAATGAGTCTGCATTCAATTAGTATTTTTCTTATTTCTTGGCATACCTCTCTTATTTATTGGGTATCTATCTACTATCCCAAGGTTCCTACCATGTTTATTTTATTTACTTTGGATGAGAATCTGGGAAATATAGCTGGAATTTGGGGAATTTCATACTTGAAATCTGGGTGTTGTAAGGACGACTTACCCACAGACGTTAGAATAAAAGCTAACAAAGGAGACAAACGAGTAAGCCTGTGTGTTTGGAATAGAAAATGTGTTTATTAGTCTAATAGATGTAGAATAACAAATTCGTATTTTATAAGGGCACTCGTTCATCATACGAGTACCTATACTATAAATTCAGTTAACGATTTAAAAAATCTATGCTTAATCATAGTTTTTTAGCAAAAGCTAGCTGAAACAAGTAAATATTGCAAGAAAAATTTAATATTTATTTATATCAGGGATTCCCAAACTATTTTGGACAAGTGACCCCTTTTCCAAAATGAACAGTTTCCTCCGACCCCCATGGTCAAATTACCTACTTTTAAGATCAACCCCGCAAAAAACTTAAAACACCTGCTACAGAGTGTTATTTTTCATAGGTCTCTCTCGATTTAGGTCAATAGAAGAAGACAGAGTGAGAATTAGCAATGCTTTAAGTCAGCAGACTATTATGAATAAGGGGGCGTATCTTTAGTTTTTTCCTATTGATACAAAATACCTAGGTACTAAGGTATCAATTGGAAAACTTTGCACTTGGTTAGGTGATTAAAGTTGACTCCATTTTCTCATCAAAATTTAACAAAATAAACGTACGTTGTACGAACTTGAGACTTTACATTACTACAACAATGGTATTACCTACAAAAATATTAATTATTCTCAGTATACGTAACACAACATAAACAATACAGTACCTACCTACCTATCTTGAAAGTTTGAAATAAGAACTTGTGTTAATTTAATAGGGGTCGATTGTTAGACCTCGTCGACCCCCAAAATCAGTTTTCGTTAATGTCGACCCCTAGGAAACCAATATCGACCCCTTGGGGTCGATATCGACCACTTTGGGAACCCCTGATTTATATGATTGCTCGTATATGTTTTTGTTCATCCTATGATAGTCATCAACCCTGTAAAACAAACTCTAGAGCTCGTTTAACTAACTTTCTTTAGTAATGTTTTGGTAACCTCTGACAGAAAGCTCTAGCTAGACTCTAGATCTAGAAGAATATGAACTCCCGATTGATTTTCATATTCTCTTTATATCTAGAACTAGTGGCCGCCTGCGGCTTCGCTCGCCCGTTCCCGTAACCCCCCGTTCCCGTTGCTTTTTCGGGATAAAAAGTATCCTATGTCCTTCTCCCGGTTCTAAGCTACCTCCCCACTAATTTTCTGCCAAATCGGTTCCGCCGTTCTTGAGTTATAAATAGTGTAACTAACACGACTTTCTTTTATAAATATAGATTAATGAGAGATAATGCTTTGTTATGATAAACCAGATGAAATTAAGCAAGTCTTTTAGTATTGGGGTTCCAGCTAATTAATGTCACCATAATATGGAAACGGCTCCGACGATTTCTACCAAAGAACCACACCAAAAATTATATTCATGTTTACAAAAAAACAGTGCATTCGGAGGACTTCGCTTCGAACCGGACCAAACAACAAACAAACCAAAACATACTTCCATAAATGATAAGTCAGAGGTACATTGTAATATAGTCCATTTTAAGTAGGTATGCAAGTATCTAGGGTACCTACCTAAATATTTATCAGCAAATTCACACTACCTGCATAAATAAATTGTGAGGAATTAGTCATTTCTTTGTCAATGGACTTCCGCTAACGGAGCTTTATGCTTCGCTATGTTTTAGTTTTTCGCTATGTGTAATGTCCTATTCTTGTGGTGTACAATAAAGTGTTATTTATCTATGTATCTATCTTTATAGAACCTAAAAGTTTTATAGTTATAGGTATACGTTACGAGAAAGAACTATCTTATTTCGTACGAAAAATTAAGCAGGCTGGCGTAGTACGGGCATGTCATGAGAATGGATGAAAGTCATGTGACTAGGAAAGTGATGAGTATGAATTTAGATGGATATTTGGGTAGAGGTATGCCAAAGAAAAGATGGATGAACAGTGTGAAAGATGACATGGATAAGAAAGAAGTGAATACAGAGATGACGGCTGATAGAGGAGAATGGAAGAGAAGAAAATGTTGTGCCGACTTCACATAAAGTGGGATAAGGGCAGGAAGAAGAATCTTATTTCTTACATATTATATACGGTAAACGGGTTCGAACAGGGATAACTGGCGGTCTTATCCCGGTTCTATAGCCTTGATCCTGCCCTAGTCCCAGTGTCTGGTAAAGTGAAATCGATGCACGTGGTACGTTTAACCATTATTTCGTTATATCTAGGTCGAATTGAATACCGTGCATATGAAATGAGCCAATATATTTTCACTTAGAGACATTTTCGGAGACTATTATTATATTTGAGTACCTACCAAAGGACGTAGTAAATTGTAGCACAGAATAAAATGAAGTAACATGTTATAGTACTTAGCTCGTAGTAGTATTAACTTCCAGTGCGAGAGTCAAATCGAACCATGAAATAATATAAGTTTAACAAACTAGAGAAATCGACTTCATGGCCGAACTGCTGAACCGATTTTGATAAAATATCTATGGTACCAATCTGAAAGTATCATTCAGATAAAAAGTATTTACTAAATCAACTCATAAATTACGAAGTTATTCAAACACTAAAAAAATATTCAACCGAATTGACAACCTCCTCCTATTTAATTTTAAGTCTGTTAATAAATAAGAATGCACCAGCTACCTTTAATTAACTATTGGAGATTAACTAGGTACCTAATCAAATTTGGGGCAATAAAGATTAGAGCAATAAAATGTTGCGACCAAAACTGAGGTCAATAACATCGGCCATGTTAAATGAATATCACATTAATACATAATTGTTTGATCTATTAGCGTGGTGATCAAAAAAATATCAACGAGATGATTAGGTATGGTCACCGACTTCATACCCAAACCATAAAACCGATTTTGATGAAATTTCTATGGGACTAATCTGGAAATATTACATTTCATATAAAAAAGGATGTTTTCAAATCGTCTCATAAATTACAAAATTATGCGATAACAAAATTTTAAGAAAAATACAACCGAATTTATAGCCTCCTTTTTTAGTTCAAGTCGGTAATTTTTTTTAAATATATTTTAAGTTAGTACCTATGTATTGGCTGGACCTGCTAAGTAAATCTAAGGCACCATTCACGTTAATAGATCAAAAGTTCGTTAGGCACTCAAACAAAACCGACAATTTTAATTCATAATAATATTATTCCACTATTATAACGAAATATTAGATAGCCAAGAAAGAGGAATACCGCCAAGAGGAGTTCGAATTATTTAAAAGTGTAATAAACTTATGTGTATTATTCACTTACCCACGTTGCGAAGTATTGCCCCATAATGGGGAGCTTTTGATTCCACTGATGTTATCTGAATCTGAAATGTAATAAACCATTTAGCATCGCACCTTGATTCCAGAACTTAAAGCTCCTTTAGGCTAATAATTATAAAAAGCAAATATAAAATGGTCCTGTTTTATTAAAATTTGACATTAGAATGTGAAAAACCTACCTATGTGATTGTCTGGGTACTGAAAGCTCTAATTGAGAGGCTTTGCCGGTGTCGCGATTGTCGAGCGACTGAGCGGGCGGCCCGCGGTGTGCCTAGTGTTAAATACTCGGACATCGGCTTCGAATCGCATCCCGCACCCATAATAATGCACATACCTCGTTAGATTTTTGGGACATGTTTTTTTGTGAGGATAATGAGTTGTATTTATTTTGCTAAAGGTGATTGAGACGGACATAAAGCAGGGTACACAAAATAAGAGTTTAAATCAAAAACAAAAGTGTGTAGTGTCAGTAGGATCGCAAGGACCACTTTGAAACGTTTTAAAGCTAGGCGAGTCCTTAGGTGCCAGTTCAGAGTATCAGTAAAAGATAGGGTCTAAAATTAATCAATTATTGAAGTTGATGCACCATAGTTCTCTCACTTTGAATTGATGATTGAACACAGTGGTTACCAAAAATGTATTGTGGACCAAATATTTGAATAATAGCTCCAACTTAAACGGTATAACTAGGTATATCATAACATGCAGCTATAACTTAGTGCTGCAGAATGAGGCTAAAATTTCTTTAAAAATGAATCTAAATTGAAATCTTTATTTTTAAATTTTAGTCACGCATCCTAATGGTCACCCCACAGTGAGAGACAAATCGTTGAACAAAACTACTACCGGTTCCTATACGATTTTGATTATAACCCTGTGTCAATGTTCCTATAAATCAAGATGGCAGAAACAATTCATTTAATTTCGTTCAAATGAAATTGCGTCGTTAATATTTAATCCAATAGTATATCTAATAATTGTAATTAATTGGATATTTTTCATGTCACATCGTCTTCCATTAAATCCACTTGATTTGATATTTAGCCTGGTGTTGTAGATCCAAGACCTACACCTAAATATCAAATCTTGGTCTTTTAGGCTTCGTAGGAAAAAATATACTCAGCACGGTCAACAGTTATATTTCATCAGCACTTGTTTTTAACTAGTTAAAAATATGGGACAATTGCTGTGGAATCAAGCCTATTTGGCGTTCAAGCCCCAGAATGGGGCTATGTGAAATGTCCACAAAATATATTGATGAAGTAGGTAGGTAAGTACCTTAATAATTTAGTAAATAGTTTAGTTAATAACAAGTGCGATACACAATTGTTGACCGTGCTGAGTATATTTTTCTTACCAAACCTAGAAGACCAAGACGTACAAGACCAAGCTTATAATAAGAGCTTAAAGGCTTGGTCGCTGGAACTGGGGCCTATATTCATTTTTAGACGGAGTGGTGATCCTTGTGGTACTGAGTAAATGCCTTATGACTTTGTTACCATAAAATTACTCACCCAACGTTGTTTTCCCCACTAGGTATGTTGTATTTTTTACCGTGTAATATCATGAAGCAAGGTGTCACTTAATTCTGACTATATTTATTAAAAGAAACTACGATACCTACGCACTTGAGCCTCCGAGTAAGTAGGTAAGTGTAGACAGTACGCGGGTAAGCTACTCTACATTTACCAGTGGTCGTCAAGCACTGGCTCTTTTCTTTGCTAGATTTGCTGCAAAGAGTAAAATTATATAGGTGATGAGAATGGTCATGCATGAGAATGAGAGTTTGAACGCCTTTGGCTAATATTTGAATTCTTGCATTTTTATAAAACGGCATTAAAAATCTTTAAGTCCTCTAGGACTTAATATAAAATAGCTGGAATATATTTATATGAAACAAGATTTATAACTTTTCAAGTAGGACATTGACCTCATTCAGGGCTAGGTAACACGAAAGTACCAAACAAGACCGTGATGATTCAGCATTCATCTCCATACAATAGATATTTTTTTCAAGTGTAAGTGAATTTTGCCTGATGGTGACACACACCTACTCTTTAAAAGTTCTCAAAATCCTATAGAAATCGTTACTGTTTACCTTTTTTTTCTCACATTCAAAACTCTTTTTCGAATTTTCCGATCCGGTTATCCTGGAATACCATCTTCTAATATTATAAATGTGAAAGTTTAGATGGATGGATATTTGTTACTCAATAACGCCAGAACGGCTGAATTTGGTACAGAGTAATTTTTAGTCTGGAATAGCACATACGCTACTTTTTAACCGGAAAAATGTATGGTTCCTGTGGGGTTTTAATTTTTCATAGAGCAAAGGATCGATCAGATTTTTGCATAGGTTGTGGTAGTTTAGGGAACTGGGGATAGAAAATGAGAGACTAATTTTTATTCCGGAAAATGCACGTTTCCTATGGTATAGCATACAGGAACCGTGTTTTTAAAGGGTTTTCTAAAAGTTCGTGAAATAAATTTTGGGCGCATTTTTCTTAAAAAGCTTTGATTAATCTTGGAAACTACAGTTACCAATAGGGAACATTGTGAAAAGAGATCATGGGTTGATAAAAAATAGCCCCCCGCCACAAGATACAGTTTCTTTTAAACGAATTCAAACTATGTAACAACGAGCGAAGTCGCGGGTAACAGCTATGTCAATAAAATGTTCTTCAGCACTGCATGTTAGCTGTCAGGTGGTAGTCGGCTACGTGGTGTCTCAGTGCACCGGCTGGGCGCCTCATCATTACTATGCGCGCTGCGTCTCTTCCTTTCTTGCTGCCAATGTCACTTGCATTGTTTACCTCCAAGGCGTCGCTTCACCACACCAGCTAACTGTAAACTAAATGGACCCTGAAATTGGCAATGCCCTTGTTTTCAAAACCATTTGCCCACATGACCTAGCTTTTAGGAAGTATGAATAAAATTAAGATTAGAAGCTTCTGAACGAGTGCACTGATGTAAAGCGAAAATGATGCCTGACATGATGCCTGACATGATGCCTGACATGTACCTAACCTGCCTACCTACGGTTGTGCACTGCTAGAAGATTAATAAATTGTACCTTGAGACATAGGTAAAGTTGCCAAGTCTCAAATAGTTTGGAATTTCTACTTAGGAAAAATATGGATATAGCGCCTCTTGAGACGATCTCTATAACAAGTAGCTTAACTAAGTATTACTTCTTAGGTTTGTGGAGTTCGCTATTTTAATATCGATTATTTTCCTTGGAATCTGGATCATGCCCTTTTCGAAGGCCTAGGCGGAACCGGTATTATGTTTACAGTTGACCAGTATGTAAGTTGAGACGAGTACGTTGCGGAGGGATGCGGCGGCAGCCTGGCGGGCGATGGCCGGGAGCATCCCGCGTGCTCTTCAAGGCGAAGTTCAAGGCGAGGCGTTGGCATTTATGGCACGATTCGTCAACATCGGTGCGAACTGCGAACACGTTCGCTCGCCCACTCACCAACGAAATATAATTAGAGGTTCATTGCATATCTATTGTCAAGACAGACAAGTCTAACGGGAATCTATTTTGACCTACCACATCGTAAACATTTAATTAGTATTCATTATGATGTCTTTTCTGGTGCTCCGAAGCTCTACGCTTATCATTATCAGGGACCCTAGTCTCTTGAGTATTGTCTTTACTCCGAAATCTTGATTCCAAACTTTACGTATATGCATTTCATAAGCACAGCTTCACCAGCCTCCTTCAACCTATTTCGTGGACCTGACTGCCATTTCATCGGGCAGCTATTATCTATTGTGGTGTTAGTTTCCTCCTATTTAATTATTATAGAAACCTTTACCTATATGTTCATTTTTCTTGTTCTAGGCAAGAAACAAAAAACCGAGTCGTTAGGCTGTGTGTCTTGGCTTACCTAGGTTGATGGCGATCAATGAAACGCTGTCAAATATCACTGTTAAATTTAACAGCGTTTCACTGATCGCCATCGCCAGCGACCTAGGTGTGCGCAGGCCTTTAGCAGTCCTTCTGCTATAAGTTTTAAGAAGTTATTATGCAATTTATCTGAGGTCGTCTGGAAGAAATCGGCCCGAGCGATAAGACTGCCCATTGCAGGACACTGTCTTCTTTTTGTTAATAAGATTATTTAGTTATTTATTATTTAATCTGGCAGTCGTTGGTTCCCGTAGTATTGCGTTTTGTTCAATTGACAAAATTATAATTTGAGGCTTGTAACGCCATCTGTGTGATATATTATAAAGTATTTTGAGGTGAACACACAATATGGCACATAATTATCTATTAGAATTATCTATTACGGGTCAATACCAGTTTAAAATAACAAGCCATAAGTGGTAGTCGTGACCTAGTTAACAATAAGATAGTTTCAGTACATTACTGCTACCTAGTTGATTGATTCGTTATGGTGCCATCTAAACAGTTGTTTTTAAGTAAATTCTTGGTTACAGAAGAAAATATATTTGATGGAGGAGTATTGGTGAATGAAAATGGAGTTATTGAAAAGCTCCTTACAAGAGAACAGGCAAACGAGCTGATCTCAAACTCCAATGGAAATATTAAGGTAAAATTAAGTTTTTAACAGTCATAAGGGCTGTTTTAACGATGACTTAACAACCAAATTTGTCAGTTGTTTGTGTCAAATTTATGCTTCCATGCATGCATTTGTAATAAGCGGAGGTCAAATATTGAATAGGTTTATTATTACCTACTCCGTGAAATTGACCCTAAAAGTGGAATAATTCGCAGTGCATTATTATCGCCATAGGATTTTTATTAAGTTGATGTTTATTTTTTAATAATTTACCTATATTGGGTCCGGGTCTTGTTATGACCATGTTTTGATGAAGCCTATCTTTTGGTTTCTTGGAAGGGGTTTTATGTTCCAATCAAGTGAAGTGAACTGTAAACTGATTTGAAAATAAACTCGTTTATTGGATCATGAAAAATTCACCTTCAGTATTTATTATGTATACTTAGGTAACGTCTGTTTGTCTGTCTGGCATGCATCAGTATTTGGTTCAATGACATAGTATTATTTGGGTTAAGTAACTTTGGAGTTTTATTTTATTTTTACGTTACTAACGGTCGATGCGATCTAACTACATCGACGTAGCTGGTTACGAAATCTGGTTACGTAGAATCAAATAATTCTGTTTCTACGGCTTGTCAAAAACAAAGATGGTAAATTTAATCTGACCTACGGCGTTAGGTCAAACTGTCCTAAGAAGGGTCTATACTAATATATTAGATATCTATTTAGGTTGGTACTCTTCACTATAATAAAAGATCAGCAACGTAAATGTAAATAAACAGGTTTGTTTGATGTAAGGTCGTAGACGGCGGAGAGTTGGCACTGCTGGCTGGCGTGGTAGACTCACACGTACATATCAATGAGCCAGGCAGAACTGCATGGGAGGGGTTCCGCACCGCAACCAACGCCGCTGCTGCTGGTGGCATCACCACTATCGTTGATATGCCTTTGTAAGTATAAGAGAAATATACTTGCAAAATTAAGAAGAACGATTTCGACATGGCCAGTGGTCACTGGGTAGACCACTTCTAAGTAAGTAAGTACCAGCAAAATATAGTTTCACGGACTGGAAGACGAAAAGTAAAACGTCCACCCACCCGTTCGACTAATGACATTGCTGTGATCGTGGGAAGCCGGTGGATGAAGGATTCAGAATCGTTCTTCCGAGAAATGTATAGGGGAGTTCTATGTTCAGCAGTGAACTTCTTCAGGCTAAGTATGATGATGATAGCTTCTTGAATCCTGAGGTGCGGTAGACATACCACTGTTCTCGTTGTACCAAATGAACCCTCAAGATTTTTTTAAGATGCCAGTGTATCCCCTTCAGATATTTGAATAATTCACTTATATTATGTGTCAATTCGATTGAGAAGCGTTTGATTGATTTGGATCAGTTGAGTAATTTAAGATCGTTTGCAACGGTCTGCAGATATCTCAACCGTTTGAAGTATTTATATGGCGCATGTTCTGTGCGAAAAAAATAAAAAACACCTTATTGGACACTTGAGTCAATCGTGCGGGAATTAAAATATTTAATACTACCGACAAAAGGATTTATAACATATTAACTACCCAACATTTGATTTTTTATTTGTTTTTTATCTTTTTCGTACAGGCTGCCTGCGTTAATTATATAAGTTTATAACCTTCCAAGGCTTTGGTGTTTTTTACAGGAATTCCATTCCTCCGACCACAACATTAGAGAACCTGAAGACGAAAGCAACTGCAGCTACCGGAAATGTCTTCGTAGATGTTGGGTTTTGGGGAGGAGTTATCCCAGGAAACCAGGTAAGCAAGATTTTAATCTAAAGATTTGAATCATAGAGCTGTGAGACTATAAAGCTGTGATTAGAACAAATGCTAGTAGATGTTTTGAATACCCTTTTAATATCTTTTAGTATACGCTTGTTGATTTGTTTTCCAATCCAACCGCCAAATATTTCAATCGATATACCTAGAACAGGTTTCAAATGTATCAATAACTGTCTTTCAATAAATAGGTGTGCCAATACACATAACTAAATGGAGAATACCTTTGAAATCGGATATTTGGATTTTTGGATATTTGGAACCATGATTCAACTTTTATAGTTCCTCGCCCGATCTTCGAAACAACATAGCCATTATATTTAGGTATTTAGATTTCTAGGAAAATCGCGATTTTCGTAGAGAGAAATGTCTGCCATCATAATTATCATCATATTTAAAATCTTAATTAAGATTGCACCAATGATAACAACAACATTAAACGAAAGCATTATTTACAATAATGTATAAGTAGGGGTCTACGTAATTTCAAAATGTCACAGCCTTCCCAAATCAAACCTTCAAGCACCCAAAGTTAGATTTTTACCTGCTCAGAACAAAATAAAGAAAAACAAGACTTAAATCAGGTTCAGGATTTATGTAATTAGTGCACTCAGTTCGCTTGTAGGTACCTACCTACTTATGCATTACTAGCAGCCTGTCCCGGCTTCGCATGGGTGGGTTATCCTTTAAACATATAAATATAGCCTATCATACTCAGGTTGAATGTTAGCTTTCCAATGGTGAAATAATTTTTGAAATCGTCACAGTAGTTTTTGAGTTTATTCATTACAAACATACACACAAAAATACAAATCTTTCCTCTTTATAATATTGGTATAGATACCCTGTATTATTTTGTAAGCATGCGTTGTTGAGAGATACGTTGTTGTTTGATTTATGTTTTAATTTTTTAGAGTTCGCTTAAAGATTTAGTTGCGGCTGGCGTGGTGGGATTCAAATGTTTTCTGTGCCCGAGTGGAGTGGAAGAGTTCCCTAACGTAGAACGAGAGGATCTGGTGAAGGCATTCGCAGCTTTAGAAGGAACGGGTTCTTTATTAGCAGTAAGTTATAATTAAAAAAATATGAATTTATGCAGTAACAAAACTCCGTCCAAGGCTCTCTAATCATTCGTAGCATAAAATAAGAGCGCGTTGAAGTCTTTTGTATGAAAATACGGAAACTTTATTTAAAATGTACTTATTATAAAATATATTCATCAGTATGTAGGTACTTTCTTATTATTGGCATTTCATTATTCTTTATAAGCAAGGCCGTCTTAAACTAAGCCCTTGGGCACACAAGAAAAGGCGTAAGTACTTAAAATTATTTTTGTGTGGTGAAATCTAACTCTAATTCTAAAACACAGTTATAGAAAAAGAAGAAGTAATTCAGTGTAGTTTTATGAAATTATTTTCAGTTTCACGCTGAAATTGAAGAAGAAGAATTGACCACTTCTAAACCTAAAAGAAAATTGAAAAAGAAAGGTGGGTACTTGCGATATATTTCGTTCTATAATAGTCTTCATCATCCTGTAGAAGTCCACTGCTCTCCTATACATTTCCCGAAAGAAATTTCGGAGCCCTCTTCATCCACTGACTTCTCGCGATCTTCACAATGTCATCGGTCCATCCCCCACCATCAATCTAAGCCTATATATTTTACTTTTTAAATTAGAAAATGATTATTTATTATGTAAAATTACGTATGTTGATACTTTATAAGTAATACAGGTCTCCATGTTTTCAGACCCTGAAGAATATAGCACCTATCTTGAATCAAGGCCTCCGAAGATGGAATTAAACGCAATTACACTTATTACCAGTTTACTTGAGAGCACTGAGTAAGTATTTATTTGTTTTACATAGCACTTTGCACCCACACTTAGCGAACTACAAATATCGTGGTAATCACCTTAAGATTTCGGATGAGATAGCGAAAGCAAAGAATGGGATAATTAAACACTAACTGCTTAGAAGATCAAATTATTTAATAACACAAAAATAAAATTATTTTATGGTTTCCGAAAATGTTGATGGAAAGTGAAAATGCAGCCTCAGTTGGAGCACGCTAAGCTATTAATGTACTTCGCTATAATCTTATAATCACGTATCATCATGTATCTTGTAATCATTAAGTGTATCCCGATGCGATGATAGTGTACTTAGTGTTAATCCAAATGTCAATACAAAACTTCGTTTATCGTTCTTCGTACATAACTTAGCTTAGGTTATAGTCTCTGCTAAGCAACGTTGTATGTACCAAAAATGGTGACCCCATTTGGATTAGCATCTTTTCCAATAGCCATCAAAAACTATTTACATGTTCTCGATTTTTTTTTATTATTATATGAGGCTTTAATATAAGCGTTTGTCGATACATATTTTCTCGTACTAAGTAGGTGTTTTGACAGAGTCGGCGGGTCTACCAAAGTTTCTTTCTTTTAAATTCTTTACAGTGTTCGGGTCCACATTGTCCACGTATCATCGGCTAAGGTAGTTCCCTTACTGGAGAAGGCTCGTCAAGTAAGACGTGAAGGCGGGCATAGCGCCTGGCATGCAGGGCTCACCGCTGAGACCTGCCACCATTACCTGACGTTTAGTGCTGATGAGATACCTAAAGGAAGGAGTGAATATAAATGTGCCCCGCCGATTAGAGACAAGGGAAATAAGGCGAGTCTTTTTATATGCATGTTTGTTTCTTTTTTTTTACAATAATAGCCTGATCCTCAATATACCTACTGCCTGGTCTTTCCGTAAAAACCTTAGAATTGCAAAAATCTAAATCATAAATTTATTTTTTCAATGGTATCTTAGGGATCAATTTTTATGGAACAAGCGTTACTTTAGGTCTGAGACATTGTTAAAAGTTAGCTCTGTCATTGTTTGTCATTATCTAGTGGTAAGAAACGGAGAAGAGAAGAAATCAAAAATGTCTTTATTCAGTTCAATTACAAGAATCACTTTGAAGAGATGTTTATGACTAAATCACAACGTAACGGCTGGACCGATTCAAATAAATCTTGTAATCGATGTAGTCCATAAATTAAAACAATTCTTGCTAAATATTTATGAGCGAAGAAGCAAATCTCAAACAAATGAAGATTTTTAAAAATTGAGAGATTTCCCCCTCGTCAGCTTAATTGTGATGCAAGTGTTTTTATGAACAGGAACAACTATGGGAGTACTTGTTGGATGACAAGTTGGATTTGGTAGTGTCCGACCATTCGCCCTGCACACCCGATCTCAAATGCAGCAACAATTTAGAAGCTTGGGGTGGCATCTCTTCAGTGCAATTTGGTGCGTAGAAACTACCAAATTATGGAACAAATATATAAATTATATACTACTAATTTATGGCAACTATACCGAATTTTACTCATCTATGTCCTTACAATTGTAGTGCCTGAGACAGGAATAAGATAATTTGGTTTGGATTTTTCTTTCTGTCAGTAAAGAATGAAAATAGCTTATAACAAAAAGAAGATGGTGAATTTCTTTCTCTTTCTTACGCTTGATAAAAAACAAAGACAAAAAATAATATAACTCGACTTGACGTATGTTTGTGAGAACAATGACTGAAGACTATGAACCTAGTAACATTCTAACTGCATAGGAATCATAGCAAAGAAACAAATGTGAAGTTTTCATTGCTATTGCTTTATTCACAGGCTTATCCCTATTTTGGACGTCAGCAAGCGCTCGTGGACTTGATCTCCGGTCCATCAGCAAGTATTTGTCTTCTGGTCCAGCCGCTCTTTGCGGGCTTCACAAAAAAGGAGCTATCAAACCAGGCGTTGACGCGGATTTAGTTTTCTTCGATCCTGAGGCATTTTTTACCATAGAAGCTGACAGTATAAGACACAAAAACAAGGTAGGTCATGGTTAGGCTAGTCAGCTAGTAAATAATATACTTAAGTCAAGCTAAGTGCTCAATGCTGCAAACTATCAGTAGGCCTACCATGAGCTCTGTCTGGCTCTGTCTCTGGTTCTGGTTTTGAGACTGTATGAGTGTTGACTAAATAAATCCTATATAACGTCACAACACACACAGTATAATGCACTGGTGAGCACTGACACAGAGTCAAAACTAGAGCCAGAGACAAAGCCAGACAGAGCTCATGGTAGGCCTACAGAATATTGTAAAGTTTTGCTTAACATTTAATTTTGTTGTTGTTTTAGCTAACGCCCTACATCGGCCGAAAACTGAAAGGTGTCATGAAGAAGACATATCTTCGTGGCCAGTTAATTTTCGACGGAGAAATTGTTGGTGAACCTAAAGGAGAGCTGTTATTGAATAGTTTTTAATTTAAAATATAATAAAAAATCTAGTTTAGTATAATGTTTGTGATACGGTTGTATTTTATTTAAAATAATAAATTATTTACAACTTTCTTTTTAGTAAATTTACAAATTTACTTTTTGAGTTAGATAAGTGAACCTGTATAGCTATCAGATCATGCTATATAGGTACTAGGTTAGGTACTTTCCTTTAATATACCCACTGTGCTCGACAGTTCAACTCTATGAAACAAGCGCGAGAGTTAGAATTATTCTACTCTTAAAGCACATATATTATTATGATGTCTGGGAAAACTCGCAAGACGCGATTGGGGTATTCTGCGATCTTTCCAAAGCTTTTGACTGTGTAAATCATGCTACATTAATATCTAAACTTAAACATTACGGCATTCTATATCGCTCTATTGACCTAATACAATCATACTTGACTGATAGAGTACCATAAGTTGATGTGGGCGGTGAGAGATCTTCTGGGTCTATTATTGACATGGGGGTGCCACAAGGTTCGATATTAGGTCCTTTCTTGTTTCTAGTGTACGTAAATGACCTCCCTTTTTTGGTTAAAAAACTATGTGAAATAGTACTATTTGCTGACGATACCTCAATAATTTTTAAAGTCGATAGATTGAAGACTAATTACGATGACGTTAACGCATCTCTGTCGCAAATACTTAACTGGTTTAACGTTAATAATCTTTTACTGAATTCTAAGAAAACCAAGTGTATTAAATTTATCTTACCAAATGTGACTCTCCGGCCAACTAATATTATACTTAATGGAGAGTCACTTAACCTTGTAGATTCTACTATTTTCTTAGGACTTAATATTGACAAAAAATTGCAGTGGGGACCGCAAATCAAAGCACTTGCAGCTAGACTAAGTTCGGCTGCATATGCAGTTCGGACTAATGAGTTCGGGAGCGATTTAAGGAAATTAATATCCTCACAGTAATTTCACAATATATATATGAAAACTTATTGTACACTCACAAACACATCTGTAGCTTTCAGAAAAATTGTGATTCGCATAATATTAACACTAGAAATAAAAATAAACTTTATATTCCCAAATTTCGTCTGCAGAAGGTAAATGGGTCTTTTATGGGGAACACTGTACGCTTCTATAATAAACTTCCGGAAAATGCAACTAAGCTTCCTATTCGGAAGTTTAAAGCCTATGTTAAGAATAATTTAATAAAGAAAGCGTACTATACTCTAGATAGCTATATGAATGATAAAACTGCGTGGCCCGATGTCCCGGTCACTCTACCTATAGGAAGGAAACTTTTGCTTTTGTATTATTGCATTGCATACGTCTGACTAAGTGAAGTGGCACCACACTGGAACTTCACTGCTATTATTTTAGACTATTTTTGATTTGTAAAAGGATCATATAAAAAAACGGTAGGAACCGAGACGTAGTTTGTTGCCTGTTCTTCTACGCTTGGTCGCGTGGAACTGGCACCTAGACTCACCTAGCTTTAAGACGTTTCAAAGTGATTCTTGCATTGTACTGAATAAAAAACTATTGACTTTGACTTTGAGTTTGAAAATATGGATAAAAATTTGATCAATCGCTTCATTCGTCCAATATGGTCTTCAGTTCATCTGTAATATTCACAGGTAGCAGTCATTTCCGATACGAGTGGTGTGCAGTATGTGGCTGTTAAAAGGTGTTTTGTCTTACATTATTATATTAGGGTAAGTAGGTACATTGTTTATTATTTTGGACACAATGAAAGGCTGACATATATTTTACTTCTGAAAATATCGCTGTAATTAAATTCTAGGTGGAATATCACGCCGTTTAATAAGCGAACCCTCAAAACCTATGCACTGGCAATTATTCCTTAGTCAACGTGTGGTAACGCCTTTTAGGGAGTTGGATGGTGGAGTTATGGTGGACGCAAGTGGTATTATTGATGCTGTTCTCAATAAAGAGTCAGTAAAGGCTCTTATGGCTGAAAGCTACGATTTTCAGGTAAGTTGTTGAGTGAGTAATCTCGGACATGCCATACAACCCAAGCAACACAAAACAAGTTTGAACTTCCCGCGATCTTAACAATGTCGTCGGTCCATCTGGTGGGTGGGCGCCCTACGTTTCCTCTTCCGGTTCGTGGTCGCCATTCGAGAACCTTTATTTCCCAACAGTTGTCGGTTCTTCGAACCATCCATCCACGCTGTCAAATATCGCTGTCAAATTTGACAGCGTTTCACTGATAGCCGACATCATCAGCGACCTATAAAGGTGTGCGCAGGCCTTATAATACTTAAGTCTAATAATAATTACAAAGTAAAGTAGCTACGCAAAAGACAAAATAAGCTAATTTATCTACCGTACTTACCTAGGTACATAAAAAATACACTACTTAAATTACCTACTTACTTACCACTAATTACCAGGTAGAATTACTAATGTAATTGAGTTATATAGGCTTCTTCATTATTTTATGATTTGTGTATACCCACTCAACTAAATAAATTCAAAATAAACTTGCATTACCTACATAACATAGGTTTTTCTTTGTAGATATTATTAGTACCTACCTAGGTAGTGTTTGAATTTGGTTTGAACCATAAATTTAAGGCTCCGTGCTGCTAGTGGGTTTTTTCTTACTAATTTGGTTTTATAGATGATCTACCTTTATAAATTGCTGTTGTGTAGCATAAAAATAAATAACTTTCGATTTGATTTGATTTTAATAGGTAAACCCCTGAATTTGTCAAGTCTCTGCATTCTAACAAGAGGGCGTTTAATGTGAAAGGGGATTATAAGCGGCCTATTACATTTTCCTGGAACTGCTACCCAGCAGACGCCACCGCAGTCCGCACCAGATAGCTGCTAGCTAACCAAAGAAACTCAACATCCTGTGCTACCTTAGTACACAGACACACCCAGTGCTTATGTACCAATAAAAAAATGTAAGTGTCGCTCCTTTCGAAGCAGGCTATAGTATCAAGACCATACAGCCTTACGTTTTGTGTTGGAATTAAAAAAAAATACGTCTTTCGTCAGGCCGCCCGCCAGCGAGCTAACTTCACAGAACACCTCTACTCAAGAGGCTAACTTTGAAAGAGAATGAAATATGAAATGCAGATGAGTCATTTCATTTCATCTGCATTTCATATTTCATTATCTTTCAAAGTGTATTGACATGGTATTGACCGTTGACTATATCTCAAACGGAGCTTCAAAAGAAAACCATAGACCATAGACAAATTGGCTAACAGAATGAATGGAGTTATTGCAAACTATGTAGTTCATTCATTTGTTAAATTGAAAATGTTGGCAGTATGGTTTCGAGTGCAACTATCAGCGTTGCCAGAATGTTACTTTAGTAACATTTTACGTTACTTTGACCTTCTCATGCCACCTCCATCTTACACGATCCAACTTAGATAGACTATAAAAATATTTTCCAGAAAGGCAGGGCAACTCGTAGTTTTACCGTAGTCTGAATTAAATATAAAATGAAAGTCTGATAAATGATTTTTTCAACTTATCGAGTAAAACTCGCACAACAGACTCGGACTACCAGCAAACGAAAAAATAACGTGAAACGAAATGCATCCGGGAATGTTTTAGTTTTTGTGTAATGTAAAGTGCCATAATAAAGTATTGTGCCGTTTGCCACATAATTTATGGTAATGTTACTTTTCACGTGAAAATGTTACTTTTTGAGCTGTCTCATTCGACTATCTGCCACTAGCAACACTGACAACTGTTGTAGGTCCACAGGTCCATGGTTGCAAGTTGCAAGCAAAGCATTACATTCTTTATATAAACCGTTGTGCAACTTTAAGTGTTTGTTTCTAATATAATTGCCTTAGTGATAATAGTATGTTATTTTCCTAGAATATATTAATGGTTAGATTTAAAGATTTCATAATCGAAGGGTTTAGAGAAAAAAAAAAAAAAAGGTGCCCGCATCGTTTTGTTTTCTTTGCTTGTCACATTTTATTTGTTTTTGTTTGACTGACATTTGTAGAAGACGAAGAAAAGAAATAGTACTCTGTGGAAGAGTGAGTTAAGTTAAGTTAACCTCGAAATTGAATTCGTTCGTTGTAAATCTCAAATTCTCAATCAGACAGAACATAAGGAAAACTTTTATTTTTCTACCCAAAAGTAACATGTTGTGCTGTTATTACTGTTTGTAGATGCCGACCCTGCTAAGCAACGGTGTTGAGGGATCTCGTTTGGTAGACGGTAGCAAGATGAATCTTGAATCCTTGGAATTAGCAGACTGTGCCTTGGACCGGTATATTAGTGCTGATAATTCGCGCCCTTCGTTTTTAGAGGTTTGTTTTACTCCAAGCAGAACATCAATTATTATTTCATGTATTCATTATCGATAATTTCTGGAATAATTATCTAAGTTACAGTTAAAACATAAAAGTTCTACAATATTTACTATACTAATAAACAACCTTTTTATCTTGTAGATAACCGGTATATCGTCCCAGGGAGTTCCAACATGCAGTGGCTTGAACGCTGGAGACTACAGAAATCTGGCTGCACTCTTGAACCACCCAAACTTATCCCAGTTGAAGATCCTAAACAAAGTTCCATTGCCACCTGAAATCATGGAACATTTTGCTCGTATCCTTTTATATTTTTTATAGTTTTTTGTTGGTTGAATAATAAAATTATTCATACTATGCATTATTTTCTTAACATGCATGATCAGATATGCAATGTCATTGCTTGATGGGAGTGTTTCCTGAAATAAGTAGAGTATGGCTTGCAATAGACAGCAATATCTACGTTTGGGCATTTGAACATGGCAGTGATGTAGCCTACTTTGACGGTTTGGGAGAAACCATAGTCAGCGTAGGCTTAGTAAAACCTAAGACAGGAGTCTTCCAGAGTTTTGTAAAATATTTACTGGTTTTGACAACCACTGTAGAAATAGTAGTTTTAGGTAAGTTGACAGTATGCTGTTTGTTCTTAATTTGAAATGATTCTTATTTATGTATCTATTAATATAATTTAATTGGACAGGAGTAACTTTTTCAAATACCAAAAATGATGGATCTGGAGAATTACAAGAGATTCATTTAGTCCCAGAACCTGTTTTTGTTCTGCCCACTGATGGTGTCTCAATGATGTGTGTGAAGTCTACTGCTAAAGGAAGGATATTCATGGGCGGCAAAGATGGATGTCTTTATGAAATCACATATCAGGTATTTTTTATTGGTTGGTTTCGGCCCCCTATCATACTCATCTGAAACAAAAACATTGATTTGATTGACCTAATTCACACCATTGTACCTGCACTAACTGCAATAATTTAGACATTTGTATGTCTAAATTATTGCATTTATCGCCCACCACTTTTTTTTATACAATATGCTGATGGAACAAACATAAAGCCACACTAGTTTCTTACACTCTAGAAACTCTGCTAACTTTCAGTAAATAATAAATAATGCAAACAATCCTAACCACTATCCAGCCACAAACTAAGCAGAGCTTGTACTATGGCAACCAGATAGCTGATATAATACTTGTAAACATTTTTTTTTCTTATGCATACATAGAATACAAATGTAACACCCAGACAGAGAACAAACATCTGTCTTCATCAAACACAAATATCTATTCTCAGTGGGGATTGAGCCCATGCCCTCCAGCGCAGAAGGCAGAGCTACTACCAACTGAGCTGCGAAAGCAGTCAGTAAAAACCGGAACTCCTAGTGAGAGTCCGAAATATTTTCTATGTTTTAAATTTATTTTCAGGCTCAATTAGGCTGGTTTGGAAAACACTGTAAAAAAGTAAATCATTCCACAAGTGCACTTTCGTTCTTGGTGCCATCATTCCTAAATGCTGCATTGTATGATGAGGATCCCATTGTGAAAATAGAAGTAGACAACTCACGGCACATTTTATATGCATTATCTGAAAAAGGCAGCATAGAAGTTTTTGATTTGGGTCGTGACGGAGAAGGCTTGAGTAGAGTTGTGAGATTATCTCAAGGAAAAATTGTATCCTTAGCCATGGATATTGTTAAGTAAGATTCTTTTGACCTGCTATAAATGATGATACAGTTATGTAGCAAAAGCACTGAGTATTTTTACTTTTACAGGACATTAGAGGCAACAAATTTTAAGCCAGTAATAGCAATATCAGCGGTTGATGTATCAGAGTGTAAACATTTGAACCTGGTAGCTGTAACACAGACTGGGGCACGATTGTATTTTAATACTGGAAGCGGAGAGTAAGTTCAATTGTATATTTTTGTGTTCTGCTTATGAGTGTAGCCAGCTAGCTGATTGCAGATGCTTAAAAAAATAAAAAAATATTCTATTAGTTTAATATACAAACTTTGGTGATGGTACTAAGGCTTACGAAATCCTAGTGGCCGACCGCGTGGTAGTTTTTTTTAACGATAAAAGTAGCCTATGCCTTGTCCTGGTTACAAAGTATATCTGTTGTAAATGAGTGTGGTTGAGCCATAACATCCAAACATCCTTCGTAACTTTAAGTAGGATTACAACTATAGTTAATTGTACATAAATGTTTGTTTAATAATTTAACAGCGCGAGTCAAGGCGACATCCAAAGACCGCACTATCTGACACTACTCCACGTGAGATTGCCGCCTGGATTCACGCCCAACGCTTCGGTATTAAAACCGAAACAAGTTCATAGTGCTGTTTATGAAAATGGTGAGATATTTAACATCATTTATAAGAATACTGTTATGTATTGTTTTATGTTGAAAATATCTTAAAACGAATGATATCATGGCTGCCGCCGCCACCGCCGGTCTGTTTGTAATTTAATTAAGTCTTGTTTAAGACATTCTTTCTACTAATGAATAAATATTAAAGAAAATCCACGCAACAAGCAGCAACAAGCAGAGCTTGTAATATGGGAACCAGATAGCTTAAATAATACATATTTTATGTTTATTTTTATGTTTTATGTTTATTATACCTACTAATCTGTAAAACGTGTTTGTGGGTCAAATAAATAAGTTTTCTTTCTTTCTTTCATATTTGTATACATATTTTTTTTGTAAATACACACTTAGAATGCAATATGACGCCCAGACATAGAACAAACATCTGTGTTCACCACGCAAATTTTTGTTCTCGGTGGGGATGGAACCCACGATCTACGGCTCAGTAGGCAGAGCTACTACCAACTAAGCTGAGAGGCCAGTCAATTATAATAAGTGCATTTATTATAAACATTGTTTAGAATCTTTAGAATTGAACTTATGCTGTAATTATTGCAATTATCATGATGAATTCCTTCAGGCTCCCTAGTAATGGTGTGTTCCGCTGGAGGAGGTGGTGAGGCTGAGACGTTATGGTGTCTTTCACGTGCTGTGCCCGGAGGAGTTGCTTTCAGCGAGGCGCACACAGTGCTAGCACTGGATGCGCCGGCCTGGGCGCTCACTGCACTGCCGCCGAACCACTCCGCACATCTGTCACCTGCGCTGCTCTCCAAAAAAGGTACCACCACCATTTTTATTTAGTCCATGCGTGTCAGATCTAGCATAGACGCTCACTGCACGCTGTATCACGCTGTGCATATTCTCCTCCATAAAAGTCTTAGGTCATCTATCTAACATCCACTAGATGCGTTGTTTCTGTCATAGACAGTGCTGCCTTTTAACCTCTACAAACCCAAACAATTCAATGTTAAGTTTGGAACCATCATGAGAATTCCACTAGAACCATTTTAGTCAGTTGTTTGGTACACCTAAATCAAAGAAATGTTCCAGTGGCACTGTCATCTGAGCTTTCTAGCTCTGGAGCACTCGTTGTCTGCTCTGGATCCAATAACTAATTAAGACACGAAAGAGGCGCTCACGACGGTCTACAAACTCTGTAAATTTCAACAAGTCAAGAAATTTAATTTCAAGTTATCTATTTTTTTTTAACCCTTTTCGTCCCCGTTCGTGCTGGGTAAAGGTCTACCCCTAAGACTTCCACTTATCTCTCTCTCGAAATTACCTTGTTAAAAGTTACCTTAAGGGGGTACGATTTACATTCAAATTTAATTTACACAACTATGGGCGAATAAAGTATTAATGTACACTGAAATAGCTGTAATAGGCTTTTACAGTGGTCCTTATTACCGGCCAGTTATACAGTGTGTTAGTTTAAACGAGGGACATATTGAAACCCACAATAGTGCATGATTATATGATACTAATAAAAATATGAACAAAAAAAAAACACTGATAAATAACAGACAGAACCATACCAAAAATTTCGCAAAAGTCTCGCAACGTGTGTCACCCTTGCGCTAGCGATTTAATATTATCACAGACCACGTGCGCGGGACAATGACCTTTAGGTATAATCCATTTTCCCTTCATACTTTAAACCTGGCTTACCTGGGTATGGCTCCCTTCCTCGTCCTTGGGCATGCAACGGTACGGTGAACTGACCGAATGTTCGCAATCGTTGGTTAACACCTAGCATAAGATTGTACGACGGAATCTGGCGGGAAACATCTCTCGGTACAAAATAATGGCTCCTCGCACACTATCATTAGATAACACGTAGGCACGAACCATATCCCAATATTCTTCATTAGAATATCGTTAAGACGTCATTTTTGGTTATTAAAAGAACACGTTTACAGGACACACTTATCCCGAAGTAAGCGGGGTTGTTTTTGCGATACGCGGAAACGCAATATTAGACATGCGGAAATAGCAGCGCACTCGCATAGACTGACTGCGGTCAGCGCGGGAGTGTGTCCTCCTGTCGGTGCAACACAAAGGGAAGGGGCGGGGTTTGCGCACAAGCTTCCTTTTCGGCAGGATCGGCACGTGTTTTGCCGCGTGATTATTTTACTGTTTACAAGTTCACTTCTTGCGCGCTCAGTGTTCATGAATAATGTATTTTAGTGGACAATTACGTCACAAATTAAGGTTATAGGTTTTTTACATATTTGGGACGAGAATCGAATACTGAACACCCTCCCTCAATAAGTCCCTCGTTTAACCTAACACACTGTATAAAGTTGGAGTGTCAGCCGTTGGTCGTGGCAGTCGGGGCTTCAGAAAAAGAACTAACAGACTTTTACGAGTATTTTGAGACATATGTTTTAAGCTCATTCACGTATTCAATGCCGAGTACCCGTTAGAAAGAATGACGAAAAAATTACTTTTTTGGTTTTTTATGAATATTTCTGTTATCCTACAGTTTTCTCCAACTTTATATAACTGGCCGGCAATAAAGACCACTGTAAAATTCTATTACTGCTATTTCAGTGTACATTTACACTTTGTTTGCCCATAGTTGTATAAATTCAGTTTGTATCGGAATCGAACAACCTTAATGAAAATAAATATGTAATTTGTCAGAGGTGTGGGGAGTCTCCCGATGGGCCGTGGTAACAGGGGGCGGAGCATGCGTGGCGACCGCCGGTTCCGTGCCAGACTTGTTGCGGCAACTGTTGCGCGACTATCGAGGTCCGGACGCACCACCAGTCAGAGATTTCTTCCAGGTAATATATTCTTATGGTTATTATTTTTTTATAGACGAGCAGCTGTCGCTGATTTGCCTACGTCACACATGTTGAGTAATTTTATTATCATATTGCCATTGTCCTATTTTAGTAACTTTTTAAGTTTTGAAAGAATTAACCGAGTCACCGTAAATAACCTCCAGGCAGACATCAGGACATACAATCAATATAAGTTTCAAAAACTTGAAACAGACTTCATGGCCAAAATGAACCGATTTAGATGAAATTTCTTTAAGACCAATCTGGAAGGACCTTTCAGATAAAAAAGAATTTGTCGAATCGGCTCATAAATGACGAAGTTATACGATTACAACCATTTAAAAAACAACCAAATTGTGTACCTCCTTTTTAATTCGAAAGTCGGTTATTAAAGTACGTCATTTTGTGAAATTGCGCCTTTGAAATTAACATGTAGGTATGTATCTAAATGTCCAAAGCACTTGCCAACGACATGCCCGCTAGTTTTAAATTTTACTGTTTGAATTAAGCTATAATAATGATGCTGTAGATTATTGTAGTCCAAAATATACTATTTTTTATTTCTAAACTTGTTTGCAGTTGCACAGTGTCGAGCAAGCTTGCGCATGTGCGGTGTACCTTGCTTGCGAAGACACGACAAGTGGCGACCTCTCAATCAGCGAATGGGCGACGCGAGCTTTTTTCCTCTACGGCTCTCAGATGCAACCCGAGCCCATGTACCAACCCCCGTCACAGATGCCTTCTAGTATAGGTAAATAAATATCGCATACAGTCCTGAAACCAGGTATAAACCTGAGTATCAAAAATTAAGGGATTTATTAAAGCCAGGACCGAAGATATGTTTTTCCTCAATCAGTTAACAAAAGTCATAAAGTTTTATCCGTTAGTGATGTTTCGCCATTAATAATTTCATACAGCTGTAGTAAATGAGTAGTTAAACTGGCAGTGAGGCAAAAAGTTTACCAAGTTAAAATCACACAGCGGAAAGCGTAGCGTAAGACGACACTATACGGCAAAGCAAAATAAATTAAACAGTAAATCAAGGATATATTATGTCTTTTTTTTCAGGATCTCCCAAATTCCTGCCACGTCAAATGTCGACACCAATGAACGTCAGAGGGCCACCACAATTAGGAAAAATGAACCAATCGTATCAAAGCCAAATAAACCAAAGTTACCGAGGATCACCTACTCAGACATTCTTGTCGCCGCCGCCTTATCAGCAGAACCCGATGAGCCCCACTCTGTTGAACCAATCTTCATTTGCGGGCAACATGACGCAACAACAGAGAGAGCCCAACAGCCCAATGGATTTCAGTGCAAAGCATAATGGACTGTATATTTATGTGGGCAGGATTCTATCTCCTATTTGGAATTTGAATTGCGTTTCCAAATCACAGGCGCCGGAAAACAAGGAATTTGTAAGTACTATGTTAATGCTTCATGCTTGGAAATGACAAACCAGTTAAGATGGCGCAGCCGGTATGGATTGCAAAATCGAAACTTAGTGATGTGATTATTTTCAGATGAGTAGTACCGTGACAGGAGAAGATTGCGCGTACGTCGTTCAAAAGTTGCAGAGAGTGGCTGCATTCATGCAACGTACGCTAGTTCCCCCTCACTCTGAAGAACATGCTTCATTACAGGCCTTGAAAACATATATAAGTAAGAACAACTTACTGTACTAATATGAACTTAATATCAAACTGCCAACTTTGCCCTATTAGCTAAATCAGCGATGTTAAATTACGTCATAGACAAGTGGTGTTTCGATTGTCACTTGTCTAAGAGGAAACATGTTTTGTCGACTGTCTTTATAGTTTCAAAGTAATACTTGTGGCTTTAATTTAGTAATGAATACATTTAGTCCATGAGTAATGATAATGTTTTCTTTCAGATTTGTCAATAGAAATGTTGAGCTTGTGGAAAGTGTTATGCGAGCACCAATTCCATGTGATTGCCGCCAGTCTGCCTCAAGAACAACAAAGTGCCTTACATGCTGCATGTTTCAGGCAAGTGTTTTTATTTGACATCCAAGCCTGATCGACCGTCAGTATTGTAATGATTGCAAGAAGTCTCTCGAATTCTGAGTCCTTTCCATCCACCGATCTCCCGCGATTCTAACAATGTCGTCGGTCCATCTGGTGGGTCCATCCATCCATCCATCCAACCATCAACAAAACTGCCTTTTTTGACATTAAAATCAATGTGGGATGAATACCATTGTAATGTTGTATTTCAGAGAGTTACTGGTAGGGGGACAAGAAGTGGCATGCCTACTCCTAGGATCCCTAGTCGCCGGATATTTGCGAGACAACGCCTCTGTAGACGGTATCTCGCAAAAACTGCGCCAACTATGCCCCACGCTCTACAGACAAGAAGACGCGACTTGTTCCAAGGCCAATGAGCTTTTGATATTCGCGAAACAGCAAAAGAACCCTTCGGAACGAGATGAGATGCTCCAACACGCTTTGAAGTTGTGCAAAGTAAGTTGTTGAATTCATTCAACATAATTGAACTAGTCTTTTCAGGCCAAATGTAGTCTGGTAAGTCGAAAGTCAAAGTCAAAGCGGAGAGAAAGCGAGTTATGCAATGGGGCACTTTGAAACGTCTTAAAGCTAGATGAGTCTATGTGCCAGTTCCACGCGACTAAACCTGGCAAAAAACTACGTAATTTGGCCTAGGATCACTATCGCATAGAATAATGAATGTTATTTCAGTATCAAAACTTCTCACTTGTTTCTTTTTAGTGTCCATTCAATATTTTAACTGGATATTTTTCAGGATGTAGCGCCAAATGTGAATCTACCATTAGTGTGCAGTAAGCTAGTAGCAGCGGGATTCTACTCGGGAGTAGTTGAGTTGTGCGTGGCATGCGCTAGTAAGCTAGATCCACAGGACAAGGCATTGCATTTCTACAAGAGCGACCAGACCTCTCAAGATCGGGAGGGACACCTTACGTATTACAGAAGGTTAGTTGACTTATAATAGAGGCCGACATTTCGACTATTATCGATTAAAATGGCATTTATAGCCCTACTCACAGCGCATTCTTCTTCTTATCGTGTCACTGGGTCTTTCGAACCAAGTGTGGTGATAGGATTTTAAGTGCGCCTCAAAGAGGCTCATTTGCAAGTGAACAAACATCACCTTGCTGTAGTGGGTCCAAAAAGTTCAATAGAGTGCTAGGAGTGTGCAATAACCATTTATTTGGACTGGCTTTTTGACTGAACTGGCCTCTCAGCTCAGTTGGTAGTACCTCTGCGCCGTAGGTCGTGGGTTCTATCCCCACCGAGAACAAATATTTGTGTGGTGAACATCGATGTTTGTTCTCTGTCTGGGTGTTATATTGTATTCTATGTATGTATTTACAAAAAAAGTATTCAAGTATTATATCAGGTTCCCACAGTACAAGCTCTGCTTAGTTTGGGACTAGATCGTGTTGTGTGGATTGTCCAAAATATTTATTTATATTATTTGCTAAGCATTTTTACAATTTAAAAAGGGTATAGGTTTACCTAATACAAATTACACAGTTATAACATACAAATTCAAATAGTCATAGTCAAAAATTCAGTAATGAAGTTATATATTTTATATTTTAATATAACAAACAATCAATACAATATAATCTGAGTAGGTACATTATGTATATCAAATATTATCAAACGGTGAAGGAAAACATCGTGAGGAAACCGGCATATCGTAGAACCTAAAAAGTTCGAAAATATGTGTCAAGTGCACGAAAGGAGCCTCTTCGAGGCGCACTTAAAATCCTTTCACCAGTCACCACACTTGGTTCGAAAGAATCAGTGACACGATAAGAAGAAGATGCATATAACACAGGTATTGTCAATGAACTCCTCGTAGCTATCGAAGGTGTTGCTTACGAACCAACGTTTCATTCTCAGTTTGAAGGAACCAATACTGCAACCTTGTTTTACTTACAGAATGGAAATCTACCGAGAAGTGTGTACGGCACTAGAGCGCTTGTATGAGCGTAATGCTGAGACGTCCGGCGCTGAGCCCGCTCCGATGCAATCGCAGCCTGCGAACGATTCCTTGATCAATCAGTCTCCTGATGACGCTACTTTCCAGGTAAAAAAAACTGTTCCTTTCCCGGTCAGACGCGGAGCCATTTCTTTTTTATTAATTTTCGGTCTGTGAGAAATAATATTTGTTTTTTTACAGGGAAGAAAACTAGTTTGTCAATGTTTATCGCGAAACGATGAATTACTACATGTTGCGGTTTACGAATGGCTTATTTCGAAAAATTTAGGATCAGGTAATATTAACCTTTATACTACACCTGCTTGGAAAGTACCTTGATACTTTATCAAATTTACGGTAGAAAGTACGTCATTGCATATCGAACAAATATGCGGGGAGAAAACGCATCTGAGCGGGAGAGAAAAGTGTATGAAAATCCATTTCTTACGTGGTTTTTATTTTTTATTTTGGGTAATGGCCCGAACACACCTAGTTCGCTGGCGGTAGCGATCAGTGAAACGCTGTCAAATATCGCTGTCAGATTTGAGATTAGACAGCGAATATTTGACAGCGTTTCACTGATCGCTACCGCCAGCGAACTAGGTGTGTTTGAGCCTTAATGGCCTGAACACACCTAGTTCGCTGGCGGTAGCGATCAGTGAAACGCTGTCAAATATCGCTGTCAGATTTGAGATTAGACAGCGAATATTTGAAAGCGTTTCACTGTTCGCTACCGCCAGCGAACTAGGTGTGTTCGAGCCTTAAGACTATGCGCCGGTAACCTAAATGTCAAAAGCCAAAAAGTTTTTACAGTGAGTTTTTATCTCAAAGTTCGCAAAATGACACTGGCCACTAGCTGTGTGTTGGATGGTGTCGGGCTGGCAGTGCGACCCTGCGGCGGCAGGATAAACAATTTGAAAAAAGAACATGTGAAAATTGCAGACGCCATTTCCAATTTGTGTGTTTGTTTGAGGATTCAGTTTTCGTAGAATTTATTTTCCTTGTAGGTGTAGTATAAAGCACTATGTATCACTCGAGAGAAACTGCGATTCCCGATCTCGGGTGTTTTAAAGCCCTCGCCTACGGCTCGGGCTTCAAACGACACCCTCAACGGTAATCGGTCACTTTCTCCTCTCGGTGAACAATGTACTATTTCTTGCTTAGTTACATTATTAGTAGTGTACTTTTTTAATTTCTTCATAAGGTACAGGAGCCTAATTCTCGGGCCGACCGAGATTTTCAATGTCCCTTAAGAACGTTCATCCGTAAATTGATGATTTCAGACGGCCAATAAAACAATAAGTGTAACTTGCACAGAAGATAATTTGACCTCATATTATTGGGAATGACCAAAACTTAATCATATGGGAAAAACATTTTCAAATGGTTGTATAGTTTTTTCATAAGATTCATCTGTTTTTCCTAAACTTTCGGTTGATGGTCTACGCAGATGCGATTCAATGATAAAACTATAAACGACAAACTTATAAAATTTTCGTATAAAAAAGCTTATAACATTTTATTAGTTCTTAGTGGCAGAATAAACACGATTCCTGTAAGTTTTCATTCATGAAAAAAATAATCAAAGGAGTAATTTTTAGCCACTTTTGGAGATATTAGACGTGTTAGTTTATGATGAAATCCGAGGTATTTTTGTTATTTTTTTTGCCTAGTAAATGAAGAAGTGTTCGTTTTAAAACATGTTTGATTTTTTTTTTTATAACATGAATATTTATTTTACTATGAATTATTTCGTATTACTATATAATCGGCGCGGAATCAAGTCAACGCTCAGTGCCGGCCGAGGCCTTTCAGAGGTAGGACGTGCGTCGCTCCTGGTCGCTGCAAGCAAGCAGCAAGCCTCAAAAAAATGTATTGTAGCTTCACGAGTTTATAGCGCTACTGGGACGTTTTGATACTTTTTATTGTTTAACAAAACTTTGGTGAGTTTTTTTTTGTATTTTAAAGTAATGGTGTTGCATTAACTTATTAACTTTAATTACCCCCGGTTTCTGGTACGCAAAAAATAGTTAATTATTTTTAATTTGTATTTTCTTTTAATTCAGGTTTCATTCTTTACTTTTATTTCAGATATGGCATAAAAAAGCCGCTTACAGGCTACATCACGTAAAAAAAGTAACGAGTACGTCACCAATTGCGAAAATTTGGTCAAGGCTAATGAAGCTAAAAGGTATGTTACCCAGGGGTTACTTTTTACAACGTAACATGTTATAGTCAATTCCCATTTTTATTAAACGTACACGGAGATAGAAGTAGTAATAATTTGCATTATGAAAATCATTATTGCTAACTTATCATAAAACATAACACGCCGAAAAAAAGGTCGAAATTAGCGGGTACTTTCAAATAGTCATCCAGTCCGCAAGTCCGCACGATACCAAAGCTAGTGTTCGAAGCACGGAGCCACTTGCACCGAGTTGATGAGCTATCTATGATTGTAAAGTAATCAATTAATTTTATAACACATTTGCTCGTAAAAGGTCTCTAATTTCACCGATTTCAATATCGTAATGTATGTCATTACGCACTAGTGCGGTAATGTAATGTAAAACGCACGGGTTGCTTTTTAATAAGGTATAACGTACGGTTTATCCAGATGCTAAATGTATGAAATGAAACTGAATGAAACCGAATGAAACTGCATGGAACCGAATGAAACTGAATAAAACCGAATGAAACTGCATGAAACCGAATGAACTTAATGAAACTGAATGAAACTGCATGAAACCGAATGAAACTGCATGAAACCGAATGATACCGAATGAAACCGAATGAAACCGAATGAAACCGAATGATACCGAATGATACCGAATGAAAATGAATGAAACTGAATAAAACCGAATGAAACTGCATGAAACCGAATGAAACTGAATGAAACTGAATGAAGCTGAATAAAACTGAATAAAACTGAATGAAACTGAATTAAAATGAATGAAACCGAATGAAACTGAATGAAACGGGATGAATTGGAATGAAATTAAATGAAATGACATTTACAATCTGCTATGTCATTTCATTTAATTTCAAATTCTCTAACTGCTTTGACAAGTGATAAACAATTTATTCGTTTAATTTTTATTTATTTCCTCGCAAACGCCTCTGCTTTCTTGTAGCCCTCGCCTACAGCTCGGGCTTCAATAACGCCTCGGCTGTAATTTTCAACCTACCGCACTTATATCATAATGTACTATTGTTCGAAATACGTACATCAGTACCTACCTACTGCATATTTTATTGGGACCTATTGCATGCATTATATTATTTTTTTAATGATTTTATGTAGTTTCTTCTGAGTTCGCATTATGGTTTCGATTTCTGACCTATTCCTTGTTTATCATTGTTTTCTTTCAATTTATTATGGTTACAGGTGCTTCGCCGGATGGACTAATTGAAGATGATGGTATCACCGAGATAAAATGTCCTAGTCCGGCATTCGGATTAGAGGCAGATATCGCTATTAACCAAAAAAATGTAATTCTGGTAAATAGATGTATCCGTGAATCGACGCCATGACTGGTTTTATCAAATACAAGGGCAGCTGCACGTAACGAATAGAAATTACTGTCTATTTGCTGTGTGGACAGGCAAAAATTTTAAATTAAAGACAGAAAAAATAATTAGGGACGAAACATTTTGGAGCGAGAACATGGAGCATCGGCTAGTCAGTTTTTATAATAAATTTCTATTACCCGAAGTTGTTGATCCCCGAAAAGCTAAGTCCATGAAACTTAGAGACGATAAATATTAAAATTGTATTTTACACGAAATTATTTTGATTTATTTTAACATACCTGCCCGTTTTTGCGTAAGTAGGTACTCATTCAACAAAATGTTGTACCTACTTACGAAAAATTAATACATTCCCTACTAAGAGCTGGTAAAGTATCAAGGTGATTCATTCAATGCGGCGCATGATACGCGCTCCAACACAGACGGCTGTGTGCGTGCTAGGTGTAACTGTATAGCTAGGTGAGTATATTTACCCAAACTTGAGTCACGACGCTCGGGATAAACGCTCTTAAATACACATTGGCATTGCACAACCCCGCACTTTTTCTACGTTTTCCGTATATCGTAGCTTCTACGATTCGAGGCTTCTACGATGAGGTCGTCGATGAATTATTCAAGGAAATCATCCATTCGCTCTTCGAAAAGAAGCAATAAAACAAAATTGCAAAATGATCCCCAGAGACTATCAGCAAAATTACTGCCTTACCACTGTTGAAACCGACTTTCTTTGTAGCTAGCTGACTCCGACTATTTCTTTCACTAATTTTGACCAATGGGAGGGCCAATGGGACCATAAACATCTGTTTCACTAAGTAAAAGCTATCTGTTTTATGACATTTACTTTTCCAAAGACTGGTTAAAATCTGGTCACAAGCGGGATATCAGTAACTAGCTTCACAGAAAATGCACCCTTATGGTAGTTAGGCAGAAGTATTAATTAATTAAAAAAAAAAATCGGTTGTCTGTAAAGTCGGTTTACTGACGATAGTTGAACGTGATAACGTCATAAGAAAATACTGATGAAATGGTTGCAATTTAAAAAAAAAAAATTTAGTTTTACTGAATTGAATTGAATGTGAATGAAACTGAATGATACTGAATGAAACTGAATGAAACTGAATGAAACTGAATGGAACTGAATAAAACTGAATGGAACTGAATGAAAATCCGGACCCGGACCCGGACCCGGACCCGGACCCGGACCCGGACCCAGACTGAACCCTTACCCTGGCCCTCATTTACCCTTACCCTCATTTACCCTTACCCATTACCCGACCCGGGCTCGGGCTCAGGTATGGAACGACGAAACGACGTAACGACGCATGAGTCATGTTTTTTCGTGCGTGCAGCCGGCTCCATCGATTTATAAGACGTTATCACGTCAAAAAAAAAAAAAAAAAATGTTTATTCAGATGTCACAAGATCCATTCCTAAAACTAACACAACACATACACTATTGCTGATGGTATTTTACTTGACAGAGTTGCTTTCCCTCGGCGCGTCGCCTCCTCCCTCGCTGCGTACGTACCTGCAAGCGGCGGCGCGCGCTGCCTCGGGCCCGTCCGCGCTGCACTTGCTAGATCTGCTGTGGAAGGTGCTGGAACAGTGCGGAGACCACTTCGCTGCCGCTGAGGTCTTGGAAGGCCTCGCTACTCGCCCTGGGTGAGTCTATTCAAGGGTTTACTCACGAGACATTATGATTTAAGAGTTTTTCTCTACAAGATACTATGAGGTTTTGCAGCATTCTGGGCTTATGGGGAAAACCCCGTTCATTTATTGCAGTTAAATTAATTTACGACTATTTATAGCCGTCGTCACTATCAAGAATCGTATGAAAATAATGATAATGATGTCCCGCTCAATTGATGTATTAATTTATATCCGTTTCTGACTTCTGCTAACTGGTTTCGATAAAATACCGCGTTATTTTGTCGTTCAGGACGGGCGCGACTCTATCAAAGCGCATGGCATGGCTATCGGCGGGTGTGGTTTGCGTGCGGGGTGCGGGCGCGGGGGGCGGGGAGCTGCTGCGGCGACTTGAGGAGGCGGGCGAGGTGGCGCGCGTGCAGGCCGCCGTGCGCGCCGCCGCCAGCGCCTTGCCGCGCGCGCTGCAGCCGCACCACCTGCACCTGCAGCGACTGGACGACGAGCTGCTGGAGATCACACAAGTACATGCGAGGTGGCGCGCGCCTGTTCGAAGAACTGCTGAAGATCGCACTCACCACCAGAGCCGGAATAGACTTCGGCAACCTCACACACTCACACATCCCACTCAGCTGCTAAAAGATCTGACTAACCTCAAAATGCAAAAGCTATCTAGTTCTCATAGTGCAAGCTCTGCTTAATTTGGGGCTAGATAGTGTTGTGTGGATTTGTCCACAATATTTATTTAACAATTTTTGTTCTCACGCACCAACTTGAGTATTTGAAATTCGCTCAAAATTCACCGCTCACGTACATATTCGATGATCAGAACTGTCCTTGTAGAATGGATATGACTCGAGCTGGCCAAGCAGTCTCGTGCAGTTACATGATGTATAAATATATACCTATACTTGGTTGATAATCTTTACAATACAATCATTACAATATTTTGGTACAAGTTTGATTATACGGATACATTCATGGGCGTCATTTTTATTCAATCAATAAACCCAACAGTTGTACGAAGAATACGCCGACCGTTACAACCTATGGGAATGCAAGCTGGCTATCGTGCAATGTTCCGGCCACAACGACGCCATTCTCGTGGAGAACATTTGGAGCAACATTCTGGCGGAGGCCGAGGCCGGGGCGCGGATACTTCCCTCCTCCGACGAGATACTCGCGTCGGTGTTGAGCAAGCTGACGTCACTCGGCAGGGAATATGTGAACACGGGACACTGTTTCCCATTGTGTAAGTCTCTTCACTGTTTTTAGTTGTGTTAAATATATCGACAAAATTATAGTCTTAGCAGCGGTTTATCCATCTATTGAGTAACGTTATCAGTCAGATAAAATATTTAATTCCCGTGTCAAATACAAGAATGAAATAGTACATTAGGGGGCGTCCACAAATTACGTGAGATGTTTAAGGGGGGGAAGGGGTCGAGTCAAATCTCATCATAACTTACGTTGGAGAGAGGGGGGGTCTCGGCAAATATCACGCAATATTTTTTTTATTGAAAAAAAAAAAAAAATGCAACCTATTTTGGCCCCATTTTATCACAGGAGTCAAGATCTAAGTAAGTATTCTATTGTTAAATTTTTACACTTAAACACTCAGCAATATTGTAGTCTATACATATAATCTTAACTAGTCGTAAATAAAAGCACGAAGTATTTTTTTTTTCTTTTTAAATAACAATCTAACGCGTTTACCTAAAAACCCACATTTTGAAAAATCTCACGTGAGATTGGGGGATTGGGGGGCGGAGGGGGTTGAATAAAATCTCACGACATCTCACCAGGGGGGGAGGGAGGGACAGAAAATGTAAAAAATCACCTCACGTAATTTATGGACGCCCCCTTACTGCACCGACCAGCAAAAGGATTGAAAGAAAAAAAAGAAAGAGGGAAAAATTGTTTATTCAAACCACCACCATGCAATAAAAGATTGAAAAATAATACAATACACACCTAATATAATTAATAGAACGAATCTTTAGATAGATGATCGTGTAAATGTGGACTGAGACTCACATACGTATGCCTAGTTGTGGCCAAGGCTTTTCTCAAAAAATGCGAGGAAATTAAAACTAAGAATTATACTTGAACTTGTCAAAAACAATTACGACAAACAACGAACTACACAATTTTTTCTTGCGTTGATGTGTTCATTTGGTTTTATTATGTGCGCATTGCTAGTCATTGAAGAAAAATATCATCCATAAACGTGAGGATTTTGTATTTGTTTCTAATTATAACGCGGTAGTCTGAAAACATCTACGATGGCGATGACACCCATAATTGTCCGCCCGTAAGTTTGTAGTGAATAATGACCTAAGTAAATGCGGCCAACGGTTTACATAGAAACCTATTAGAGGCAAATAAAACTCATTAGAGCACGTCCGCCAACTATTTGCCTCATCTATGCTTTGTCACGACATATAGTAGGACACTAACATTGTAAAATTAATAGTTTTCCATACAATTTTATGTGTTAACTCGCTTTTAATGTAAACATGCGGTTGAAACCAAATTGGTCTATTAAAATTTATGTCTAACAACTTTCTTACTTTCAGATTTTATCGTGCGTCAATTAGAAATAATGAGCTGTAAGCTGTCGGCGGACCAGAGTATGGTGTTTAAAACAATACTCAACATCGGCGTTACTATCGAACAAGTATTGGACATATATATCAAGTGAGTACCATTTACGCGGCTTCGCTCGCTCCGTTCCCGTTACTTTTTCGGGATAAAAAGTATCTTATCTCCCCACCAATTTTCAGAACTTGAGCTATTCTGTTTTTGTACAAGGTTGTACAAAAACAGAATAGCTCAAGTTACCTAAAAATCAAAGAAAAATTACGCTTACCACTAGGACATAAGAGCGAGCAGTCTGATGTGTATCCTTGTGTACCTTGTTTCCAAATAAATATATTATGATTTTTGATTGTACGCCGAAACCACCATAGCTCATTAAATATGAATACTTTGTAGGTCTTGGGTTCGATCACCAATGAGAACAAATATTTGTTTGTTCTCTGTCTGGGTGTAATAATGGTATTCGAGTATTCGGTAAAAAATACCACTTTGGAAGTGTTTCTCTCGCAAACGATTCAGTTTATACAAAAATGATATTAGAAACCTCAATATCATTTTTGAAGACCCTATCCCTATAGCCACGTTAGGGTTTGATGAAAAAAATAATTGAGTTTCAGTTATAAATAGGGGGAACCCCCAAAATGTTTTGTTTTCTTTTCTATTTTTGTTTACAGACATGACGGATCCGTTCTGTTTTTTTGCATTTGGCTATGGGTCCCTAAAAATGTATATAAGTATTAATCATCTGGTTTCCATAGTACAAGATCAGCCGAATTTCGGGCTAGATAATGTTGTGTGGATTGTCCACAATATTGATGATGATGTATGTTAGATTGGTGAGCGTGAACGAGCGCGTGTGGCTGGGCTGCGGTGACGAGACGCACGTGTGTGGCGCCGCGGCCGCGCTGTTAGAGGCGGCACGCTCCGAGCTGGCGCCGCTGCCGGCCGCGCTCCGTCGCCGCGCGCTCGCCCGCTGCAAGGATCTGCATGAAGCCGCGCTCTCCTCGCTACAGGTGACACCTACTATATATACACTTATATCTCCAATCAAGCTAAGATTGCACCTCGCTGGAATGCGGCACCTCCCCGCGACCGCCCTGTCGCGTCAGTACGCTTAGCAGCATAATTTAGCAGTAGCTAAATGTCTAACAGAGCAAAAAGTATTAGACCTTTTGGTCTGTTGGACATTTAGCTACTTAGACCTTCTGATCAAGAAATCCCGCGTTCGCCCTATCGCGTTAGTACGGTTAGCATATTTGTCGCCGATACGCGTCACACAGGTTTTTGACCCTATCCGTTGAATTTTTAGTAAGGTTCATATAATACCTCTATAACAATGTAGCCGAAAAGTTAAATCGTTGGAATGCGCAATGAAAAACCATATGAATCAAATCTGTATTGAGACAGATTTAGTTCATATGGTTTTTTTTCTCAATAAACAGCATTTAACTTTGCAAGCCAGTCCGAAATTTACTTACGTGTCAAAGTTTCTTTAGAAATAAATTCATAACGATGTCGCGCGGGATGAAATTTGAAGCGGGAACCTCTAACAATGTAGCCGGAAAGTTAAATCCTGCAAAGGAGACAGACTTTGTTCCTAAACATCGTTCTTGAAAATAAAACTCCCAATGAAATCGTGACTAACGCTAGCTTTTATCTTTACAGGCACGCCCCAACACAAATAGACTCATAGAAAGACTGTCACTGGCGCAGGCACATCTAGATCGCATGGATTGAACCAGCAACATAGTTAAACTATTCAAATTGTAAGTTATGAAAGTAATATTTTGCTATCTCTGGAATTTTTAATATTTTTTTAGTACAATAGTAACGTAATTTATGTTCCAGTACCTATTGAATTGTCTTAAGTGTAATCAAATTGATGAATAACCAATGTGTTCCTCTTAAAATACATTATAACTTAATTTTGGTCACAGGATACCTAACCAAGGAAATGCTTGCTTGAAAATAGAGTACAACACAAAATGAATTAAACGTATAATTGTTTATATTTTTTTATTATTAAAAAAGTCAATTAAGTTTGGCGTTACAGTAACAATTAATTATTCTACTTCATTCTATTTCAATAAATCCCCATTTATGTTATTTAAATGGCAGTGACTGATAAATTAATTTTAATTTATGATCTAAAATAAATATCTTAAATTGATTTCTAAAACGTACATGTTTTCGGGCCTAAATATGTATGGGTTTATAAAAATGTAAACATTTGACACGATTTTATGAAAAATATTGTCTATCAATAACATGCTTCAATAATATTGTATTGTTTGATTATAAAATACTTAACTACAATCATGTTGGTGTATTAAGCGTTAACAGTGAACTCACTACAGAAAGGCACTAGGATGGTTTCTATTTTTGTAAATAAATGATTTATCTAAGACAGTCGTGTTTATTTACTACCTTATCTGAATAGTGCAAATTAGTAAAAGGATATCATTAAAAATGCTTGAGCGAGATCTAAATGTACAACTGTTGCTTATTTTCTACTTATAATTGCATTGAATAGTAAAATACATACATTTGTCACAGTAAATATTTAAAATCCAGATTCTCTGTGATAAGAAGTAATTCCACTAGCTTGCGGGTCCTTCAAAATTAATAAAATCATTAGAAATACTATATTTATGAATATTACGTGGAGTCATCATCGAAAGGGTTTGTGGTTACCTGATGGCCATGGTGGTCCTCATCTGGGTACGTGTATAAGCTATTTTGTGCTGCGCTTATAGTGGGTACCCCGACCATGTTCATTGGAGACATCTGTGTGTACTGTTGTCTCGGTTCTTTACCAGAAGTATTCCTTTTGGTGATAGTAGTGTACGTTGGAGTTGATTTGGTTGGAATGTCTTTAATTCTTGTAGCTGCTCTGTATGTACCGAACTCATCAGGCGGCGGAGGCAACGAAAATCCATCCGATGTCTGTGTGATTTCGGATGTCTCATCGCTTATTTCTTTTGCTAGTTTCTGGCGCATTTTTCTAGGCATAGTGTAGAATGTGTTCATCTGAAAAGAGAAGCCAGTTAAATTCTATCCTCCACCATAATCCCTTTAAGGCTGTAAGATCAAAAGAAGCTTAAACTATGGATTTATATCTACGATTAAATTTGATCGATGGTTAAATCTATTATCCTAAGATCACACTGAAAATATGAGCAGATTGGATGAACTTCGATTAGCCATAAACACATGGCATGCCATTCTCATCATGCATTCTCCTATTTCGTTTATTCGTTCATGAAAATAATGCATATATCATCAGTTAGGTTAGTCAGTTTGACACATATTCGACAATATTCGAGTCGATTAACTGCCATTGATCTTATGAAATAATCGAGGACCGGAGATAAACTCTCTTGTGGTTTAAACCATTATTAATCTTACGGCCCTTAGCTGAAGATTTACGCTGATCTTACCGGTCTGGGAACATTGTAATTCGTTTCGGGAGGTAAGTGTAGAACTAGGTGGTCGCATAACGCATCCATATCTCTCTTCCGACTGATGTTCTGCATCGAATGCACTCTGCAGCTGTTGCCATGCCGCATCATTTCGTTGCATTTGATCTCTGGTTCATCGTGCATGTAGCGCGCGGAGTGAAACGAGTTGGTTCGCCTGACGTCGAAATTCTTAGATGGGTATCGGGATATGGCTCGTCGAAACGACTCTGTGCGTCTTACATTACAATCGCTACCGTCTTCGCTGTCGTGGTATGTTTCGCAATTAGATTCTGTAATTTAAAAATCATCAAATATAAGAACCGATGAACGCATGAAGGGGTAATGGAGTCACAGAATGGATACCCGCGGGTAGAAGACGTCGCGGCTACCCGAGAAAACGCTGGCGTGAAGACCTTGACTCCTACACTGATTGGGTACAGTTGACCGAGGATCGCAGAGAGTGGAGAAAGTTTGCCCAATAGTGGAACAGTATAGGTTAAATAAAAAAAATAGGAACCAGCGCAATGCTGATTAATGATTGCTGATTGATGAGTCTGTTCACAAAAAGTTATCGCGCAGAAAAAATACTGATATAAAAGAAATCAAGATCTTGAGATCTCACGATTTGTGGTGATAATTATTTTAGTAACTAATTCAATGAAAAGCAAAACACATGTTTTCAAATGGACTATTGCCTAAGATTGTATGATGACTCTCAGCATTACCAAATTTTGTAGAGTGCTTATGAACAGCTATAGTAACCTACAAAGAAGATAATCCATGGCAAATACATGACTAAGCTAAGCAGAATATGTATACAGTGTACATAAATTAAACAATCATCCCATAGATACAAACTGCTTTCTCTTATTTAAGTTATTTTTTCGGGTGACTACGCAAATTCTACTAATATATTTTATTTTTATCCGACTACACAGACGAAATGTGGTAGTAAAACTCCGACTTCGGGTAAAGAATCTACTAATAGCTTTTATTTTGATCTGACCACACGAATGGATTAACATTCTATATTTCTTTATTCAGTTGTGTCACAAGCATCTCTTTGAAACGTCTTAAAGCTAGGTGAGTCTGGGTGCCAGTTCCTAGAATGTTAGTCTCTAATTACGTTCGCGTATACAGATTTAGCAGTCACGTGGGTGGTTAGACAATGAACTTGTTTGGTATCACTTCCTAACTTGCTTACCTTCGGTGTTATAAGCACACAGCGGTGGGTCGGAGTGCGCTCGTGGCAAGTCGAGTCTAGAGCCACGCTCGTGTGAGCACAACACAAGCCCGCAAGCCACTAGTGCTACCAATAGCACTCCTCCGAATAAAGCCAGCGCTAGCGTTGTTATGTTCGACACGGCACTGGCTGGCATCTCTGGAACTGAACAGAAACTTGGAATGAGCACTGGAAGAGTCAACCTTAAAGCTTAATTGGCTAGAGGCATAATACTTATTACTAAAACAAAGATTTGATCATCAGACCGCGCAGGAATATTTTTTGACCGACTTCCAAAAAAAAAGAGGTTCAATTCGACCGTATTTTTAATGTTACCACACTAATGCCTTCATTTATAAACTGATTTGAATTTATTTCATCTTAAAGTCTTTTCGTATTTTATCTTATAGATTTCCAGATTGGTCCCATAGAAATTTCATCAAAGTCAGTTTAACAGTTTGGTTATGAAGTCAATTTTCCAAATTTTTACTTAAATTGAGTTGTTACCCGAAACCCTGTAGGTCTCAAGCCAAATGGATATTAAACTTTTTTTATAGTAAATTGCCAGGAATTACCTTCCGACTCATCAACAACATCAGTTTTCTCAATATCCACACTCTTGCTTTCTCCTTTATCGTTGAACGCTATGATCACGAACTTGTAGTTTTCTTGTTTAGGCTCAGGAATCATGAATTCGGGCTCCCCGTTGATTATAGAAAGTATGTTATCTTCTGTGTCTGATGACGTCACGATGAATTTAAACTTCTGTAATTCGAATTTTAAATCATTATCATCGTAAAATCTGAAAACAGGCAAAATTATAATGATTCTACTTAATTATAATAGGCTTCAGAAACAATGCTTGAGGCTCGACTCAAACGGAATCATTGTTTCTGAATTAGTGCCTAAGAATTTATTGCATGGCCAATTGGTATGTCATGAAGCGGGTGGATATCAGTTTTTTCTGCATTTTTTTTTAAATTTAATAAAAAAATGCAGAAAAAAAGATGGATGGGCTGTGTCAAATGACATGAGCAAGAAAGGAGTAAGCACTGAGATGACGAATGATAAAGGTGAGTGAAAGAAGAAAACCTGTTGTGCCGACTCCACTTAGACCAGTAGGTACTCAGAAACAGACACCATAGAGACAGAGTCCAGCCTCAAACATAGATTTTTTGATAGTTCTCCATTGAAAAATGACAAAAAATCTATGCTTGAGGCTCGACTCAGACTCAAGCACTGTTTCTGAATATGGGCCTTAGTATGGGATAAGGGCAGGAAGTTACCTGTAGCATTCCTCCATCATGTCCCTTTTGGCATTTGACAATGATATCTTTAGCGGTATTCTTGACAGCCTCGCAGCTCGCCGGTGGGCGGGGAATAGTTTCATCCGTCACTAGAAACGTGCACGGAGTGTGTACGTTACCTTTTTCGGAAACGTTGTTTACTCCCCAACAAAATAGAGTACCTGTAAAGGATTAAAAAAAATACACTTCTTATTGTGTCACTGGTTCTGTTCTTTAGAACCAGTGTGGTGAAAGGATTTTAAGTACGTCTTATAGAAGGTCCTTTCGACCACTTACTTAACTTTAGTGTAATACTACTCTGGAAAGTATAATACTAAAGTTATAGTAGCCTATTATGCCGTTGCGTGTCTACAGTCTAAACATGTATTACTATGTAATTCCATAACGAAATTACCTACAGATAACTAACTAAAAAAAAGGCGTTGTAAATCTGCTTCACAATTTTTTTCTGTTGAACATATACACATACATATATAACATATATAATTGTAGATCGGATATAGATAACCTAGCCTAGACTTCAACTGTCACTTTCGTATTGAATACCTAAACTCCATATTATGCGTTTTTTCTCTTCATCACCACCGAAATTCAAGCGTAGTGAATGAATGGAACTTTATTAAATCAGAATTTTGTTGGCATTGTCTAAGCCTTAGGCTCAAATTCTGACTGGGTCGACCAGTGACAATCGGCTTAAATTTCACTGACAATAGATTTCAAGTAAGACAATAAGGCTGCTGATGCTGGTGTGACCACGTCTCTAGAGCGTTTTTATTTGTCCTTTCGAACTTATCACAGCGCATGCATCTAAAAGTTATGTGTGAATCTTACTGTATGTAGTGCTATTGATCCTTTCATACACCAGCATGTTCTCATCGGTCTCAACTGTGGTTTGTGGCTGATTTTTCATCGTAGTGATATTGACTGCGTCGTTGACTAGCACCCAGCGGTACGAAGTCGGTTCGGGGTTCGATTTCACGTGGCATGTTATGTTTATCGACTCGTTCTCTCCCAACCCATACTCGACGATACTCGGGTCTTCACAGTATGATGGATCTGTAAAGATCACATTGTCACGAGAGATATCATCCTCGTTATGAAATAAACATTAGAAAGTTATAGAGTTGCAGTTCTACAACAGTCTAATCTAATGTATATTAGACCCACAGAACAAAGTAGAACGGCCATTTGGCCGGAAAAGTGTCGCCAAAATACATGAGCATATTTTATGCTCCTTTCTCCATACAAATTCAACAGTTTTTCGGGAGTCGTAAAGGGAAAAATGCCTTGCATCTTATCTTATTCGACTCGCCGCACACTGTTGAAATCGGTAGCCACCACACGCTACAAATCATCGCTATATAAAATGTATGAACTATACAGAAAATCTGCCAGCGGCGATGTTTTGTGGTTGTGACTGGACGCCAGTGTGTAGGAAGACTTAATGCCTACAAGTAAAACACGCCGGCGGTCGGAGAAGTGCCTTAAGAGGGCATCACACAGGCGACTCTCCATACAAACGTAGTCCCCTATTTCCTCCCTGGATAATGCCTCTAGAGTAACCATTTTTTCTCATAAAATCCAGATCTGCTATATACGTGGTCGTATGTTTTCCTTTTTTTCAGAAACTTATTGATAAAGAAAATATCACCTCCAATTCATATTTCATATAAATCACATAAGGGTCATATTTTCTTTATCAATAGGTTTCTGAAAAAAAGGAAAACATACGAGCACGTATTATAGCAGATCTGGATTTTATGAGAAAAAATGGTTACTCTAGAGGCATTATCCAGGGAGGAAATAGGGGACTACGTTTGTATGGAGAGTCGCCTGTGTGATTCCCTCTTAAACCACGTTAAAAGTGAAGTCCATACATGTAACATTGATATGAATCGGCTCGCTGTAAGCCGATCCTTCGTCGTTGGTAGCGGCGCACACGTACTCTCCAGCCTCTGCCTCGGATACATCCACCAGCTCTAAGAACGGCTGGACTACTTCTGAACCGTCCTTGCTGTGGGTGATTATGTCGTCCTGAAACATACAACAGTCAGAACAGACAGTAGTGTGGTCTGAAAGCAGTGACTGGTTGGGAAGTAGCGTATTTTATAATACTAGTATTAGTTCACCCCGAACTGAGATCTCGTGATGCGATCAGAATGCTCCGAAAAGTTAATTACATTTATCTACTTTGGGAAAGTATTTCTGTCTAGATTAACTTTTTGGCCTTGCCTCTTACTATCCCTCACTAACTTTGTATGTTAAACAAGTTTTAACTCAATTGGGCAATTGATTGCAGAGTTCCGTTGGACAGACCTTGGCTCCATCATCAGACCAGGTTGATTTCACCATTTTATGACAACTGAGTACTTCCTTAATTTATTTCAGGAAAAAAAAATAAGAAAAAGGAAACGAATTGGACGAGGACGACCAGTAGAAAAACCTTGATGTCAACGAAAATCTTACAGATGGGAGCTCTCGGATCGTTGAATATCTAAATTTAACTTTTTTGTATGGCTAAAACTGAGCATCCTAGAAAAAAAGTAAAAACTGTTTTGGAATGTGCAAACAAAGTTCTTTTATAATTAACTAAATTTTTTTGTGTCACTTTTTTATTTTTGTGACTTAAAAAAAACCTCATATCTTAATAACCCCTCATCCGATTTTACTCATATACCAGTAAATTTCTCAAAATTACCATAATATTACCTCATGGAACCAGATCAGCTGGTAGACGGCCGGATTCGCCTGGAAACTGCACGCCATCCGTACTGACGACCCTTTCGTGATCACTAAAGTGCTGTTATCTTCCAGCTCTTCTTCCACTACTATGTGTAACGCAGGACGATCTAAAATCAAACATACTCTAAGTCTAAGTAAGTGGGTTACAATACAGGTAGCCCCTAGTATGATCACCTGATTTTAAAATAATTAATTGATTCAAGCGTGAGTTTTTTTGATGACTTCAAGTTTTTTTGTAATCATCCTAATTTTTAAAACTGATTGTAATTTGTTGTGTGTAATACACCTTATTTTACTTTACAGGATTTGTGGCTGTTGCGTAGGGTGCACACACAAGTCTACATTAAGTTAACTTACATTGAAAACAACAAGCTTATAACTTCGTGTTAAATTATACTTACGTGCCGTTATTAGTTTATATTAGCGGATTAGTTCTAAAAATATGTTCTAGTTTTATGTTTAGTGACACTATTCAAGCTTTATAAGACTACACAAATGCCTTTGTCCTGTCTGACGTCATTTCCCAATGACCATTCAACATAATTAACTTCGAGTTCTATCGATATATAACAGTTTATCTTAGCCTGTAATATTCAAATGATGCACGAGACTTACAAAGGATAGCTAGAGGTAATTTCTCAGCACAAACGAATTTCTCGTCATCCCGCGTGTACGCAGGCGCACAACATGTGAGACTGGATTCATCAAATTTGCGCTCCATTAACAACTGAATCTCGCTCACTATTAGTCTCTGGGAGGATTCGATCTGAAAACGTAAGGTTGGTTTACTCTCTTACAACTCGGTGGTGAAAAAAAAGTGAAAATCTCCAAAGTGTGTACAATAAGCGCTCCTAGCGGACACGTTGAGAACCCCGTGACTCCTTCCAAAGCGCACTCAGAAAACGAAGTCGCAAAACAGTGATCACAACTCAGAATCGAGGATCCGAACTCACATTCGGTATTACTCGATAGTATTACCTACTCAAAAACGTGTGTACCGCAAAACTCACAACTAGAAGGCTCGCATGGAGCCGGCTCGATGGAATTAAATAATTTATTCCTTCGCACTTCTTCGTAATTTATTTCGCCTTAGGTAATTTCCTTCGCACCTACTTGAAGCGTGAGATTAATCCTGAATGTGTGGACGAAAGCCCATGCCATGGTTTTTACTCGACATTATAGCTCGATCGAGCAAAACCGTGTGTGAGTACGGAGCTGTAGAATAGAACCGGACATTATAGCCACAGTCTGTGAACTGACAGTTACTAAATCATTTTTTTTATCACAATCTTCCATAAGTTTGGATTTTTCTGTCAGCAGTATTGCGTCGATTTGTGTTCCAAATAGTAGTAAGCTTTTACTAACCGTAACATTCTGGTCTAAGTTGGGCAGTTGGTTGTCTCCGAGTCTCCACAAGATGGACGGCGGCGGACGGGCGCCGAGTACTCGGCATTGCAAGACAAGGTACTCTCCCGCGCGCACTCTTCCGCTATCGTGGCCCTCGGCGCGGAGAGACACCAGCTCTGGAGGCACTATATCAAAGCCCTATTAGTTTTCTACAAAATCATCATCCGCACTTGATGTGCGGACTGTTTTTCCGCAAGTAGGCCGCTGGCGGGCTCTTTTTGTGTGACGCTTGACACTTGTTGCTCGAACTTTTTTAGGTTCTACGACACGCCGCCGCCCGGTTTCCTCGCGATGTTTTCCTTTACCGTTTTGAGAGTACTGAAATCAAATCAAATCAAATCAAATCAAAACATTTATACAAAACATTAAATCAAAACATTTATATTTATACTGGCATAGTGCACATAATTTTTTCGACAAAAAACTCATTGATACACTTCTGGATTTGAACCCACGACCTTCGGTTCGGAAGGCGGGGCTGCTACCACTAGACCACCAGTGCCCTCATACACATTAACATAATTTACCACTGTATTTATCTACAACCAATTGAAAAGGCTCGTACTAATCCGATTTTTTTACCTACAGCAGGCAACGGAGTTTGATTGCGTTTCCCGTTGCACAAAAAATGTGATAAGTAATGCTACTTGTACTTAGTAGCGGCAGCGTACAACAGTATCTTACATGTACTACCAATATGCATGTTAAAACTAGTTTGTTTCTTTAGATATGAGCCCAGGTTTTTTCTACGTAATAATCGCTTAAATAATGAAGGCATACCTAAATGCTATAGAATCTCATGCAGGAAATAATTTTTATGCTGATAAGTCTGATGACCTGTGCCCTGCGTATGCAACTTATAAGTTACGTGTTTTGCCCCATAGAACAAATGGGAGTAACCGAAAAAAAATTAGGTTAGGTTGGCGCAAAGCTGTAAAAACGTGTTTAATCAAATCTACTTACGGCAGAGAAATTAAGAAGACTAGACAAGTAATTTTAAAGCTGATTAGATCTCCTAACATAAAAATCCATTAAGTCATTCAGGTTACGGCTAATTAGAAGATTAGACAAGTAAGAATTCGGAACTAAAGTCTTTTAAATTTTTAATAAGTTATAACTTTGGTTTGATACAGCGCTCTACGAGGTTAGATCGTCTAACCAAGCCAAATATATGCAGCATTAGATGCTTCTAATGTGCTTTCGTTTTACTCAAGTTTTTACTGACGAAAGCGCGTGTTGTCATATCGAGTGCTTGCTTCGTGTGAGTGAGAGTACGCGAGTTGACCTACCCGCTTTGTTCGACTAAGTATGCCAGTTAGAGATGTGTCATGACTCACACAACATGTCTACAATGACGTCGATGGAGAGAGGCGTGGTCCTATCATTGTTCTTTGCGGAACAGCTGATGACTCGGCCATGGTCCTCCCTTCGTAGCGGGCCGTACATTATGTCGCTGCGGACGCGATGCTCAGAAAGCGGGGTGGATGTGTCTTTCAGCAGGCGCTGCTCGGACGACCAAGAGAGGGAGGCTTGTGGTTTGCCTGTTAAACAAAATACTTGTCAGATTTAAACAAAACCACATAAAACTTACAGCCAACACCCAGGTACAACCTGGTACCGTCATAAAGGTACCACAGTAGAACGAATTATTCGTTCTACTTTGGCCCAAACTTTTTGGGCCCAAACTTTTTTACATGTTTTTATCAGATAGATTTATTTAGATTATCGAGCCCCTTTGAGGCGCATTTTAAAAATTCTTTCACCACAATGGACCATAAGAACTAGCGATATGACAAGAAGTTACATTCTACGAAATTGTGTGCATCATAGTAAAACCAAGTTCACATGGATGAAGTCGCGAATAGCTGCGCTGCTATAGTATATGAATCTAGTTAGGTGCTTACCGCCAAAAGCGACACAGAAGAGATGTACAGTATCTCCCACGTAGTAAGGCCCGATGTTCTGGCTTGTGTTGACTCCGGCGCTTGCTTTCGCGACCTGCGTGCCGTTCTCGTGGATCACCCATAGATGATGGGGAGGCTCTATGAAATATTACTAAATTAATGTGAGTTGTAAGCAATGGCAAATGAAGAAAAAGATAATAAACCCTTCAGCGTTTATTGGTTCCAGTAGCCTTATCGCAAAGTTCACAGAGCATAGACAACTGCAAATTCAAGCCCCGAAGCCTTGAACAAGAGATGGAATCAGGAATTGTCTATTGAGCATAGACAACTCCTGGTCACCAAACATGGCGAAAACTATGCAGGTTCGAATACGGCGGGTGCGCACTCCTACTGGTTTTGCTTCTACCTACCTATGTAGATGTAGTCAAGTTCTGGCTGAGAGTGAAGTTAAAAGATAAATGTGTGCATTGGTGATTGTGATAATTTCCTCGTTCTCAAATACTTTTAAAGCTATCAAAATTCTGCAAAATACCAGCCTGCAATACAAGTTAGGTACCCTACCTTTACCTATATTTCATCAATCCGCAAGGAACGGTTAGGTACTTCAAATAAAGCGCAGTGCAAAGGTTAAAAGATGTAAATGAGTGTGCATTTAATGATGTAATATTTACGTTACAGTAATTGTTTAATAAATGGAGCAAATAGTTCCGGCGCTGCGCTGTCAGCATCCTCATTAGCCCGCGGGCCAATTAGTGGGCGCGCTATTCTATTTCGCTGGATGGGCGAAAGTTTCTTTTTTTTAGAAACGAAAAATCAACGGAACTGAGCTATTACGGAAACAAGCAATTACCTGCTTGAGTCGGTGAGCTTGTTAGATAAAGAAAAATATGAACAAGTTTTTGATTTGAAAAAAGATAACGATGCTGCTTAGAGTATCAAACTTGCAACTCTCGCGTGAACAGGAGTCTAGCAGAAGGTAATTAAATGCTATTAGCTGTTGCTTGTGGTGGAACTCACCTTTCCATCACAGCTGTTTTTTTTTTTTTATACAACTACGTTGACAAACAAGCATACGGCCCACCTGATGGGAAGCGGTTACCGTAGCCTATGGACGCCTGCAATACCATGAGCATGAGGGATCACAAAGCGCGTTGCCGACCCTTTAAAACTTTAAAAACGCCCTTTTTGAAGAACCCCATGCTATACCTAGTCCTTAGGGAAAACCTCAGCAGGGAGATCATTCCACAGCCTGAGTGTTCGCGGGAGGAAGTTCCTCTGAAACCGAACGGTGCGCGACCACCCAGGCTCTAAGGTGTGGGGATGAACTCTCTGCCTATGGCGAGCAGTGCGATGGTAGATGTTGTTGGGTGTAGTGGAACTACCAAGGGCACTAAAACTCACCGATAACACTTAACTGCACAAAAGTTTTGTGGGCAGGACTGGCAGCGAAGTCAGCGAGGCACTGATAGACGCCCGCGTCGGATGGCTTGACGGAGACAATCTGCAGTTGGTCGATGCCATCGGTGTCGCTGGTCACCAGCCGGTAGCGTCCGCCTGACGCGACCGGGCCCTCATTGCCGCCGCGCAGGTCGCGACTGCTGAGGCATATTGTTTAGGTGTTGGCTATTCGAAGTAGGTACCTTTCTGCTAAACTTCTGAGGCATGCACTTTTCTACTATCATCATCATCATCTTCCTGCCCTTATCCAACGCTAAGTGGGGTCGGCACAACAGGTTTTCTTCTTACACTTATTAATGTTCGTACTTGTTTTAGGAACGACATTGGGTAAACAGGGTGTGCCTGCTCCCTAAAACGGAACCTTCAGTAGGTATATGTATGTATATGATGCCTACTGGATACACCTAGCTTATAAAGGCCTGCGCACATCTAGGCGATAGCGATGGCAATCAGCTGTGATGACGTTTCAGCTGATCGCTATCGCCATCGCCTAGATGTGGTCATTTATCAGACATACTTGTTGAAAGTTGAGTCATATTTTCGAAATGTGCCTCCACGATGAATTTGAAACTGGATTAGGTGAATAGGTAGACAAGTATTTAAGCAATTGCCTGACTAAGTAAATTGGGTAATTGGAATGAAGATTCCACAGGTGCACATTGAAATCAGAATCAGCAATTTGTTTGTTCATCCTTGGAATAATTAGTCATCTTTTGCTTTCGTAACGGAGGACGGATCGGCTTACCTATAGAACGCCGTCGATGATCCGTTTCGGTACCACGCAAGGATGTTGAGTTTGTCATCGTCCACTTCTGCAGTAACATTGCAAGGCAGCTCGGCGCTATGACCTACTACGGCTTCCACTAGAATCAATAATCAAAATACCTAGATTATTTAAACTAAAACCTGCGCTATAATAGATACGGAATCGTGCGTGATTCTTATAAGATCAATTCATCATGCGTAAGCCCGTTGCCTATACAACACAGCATCTCTATGTAGGTAGGACACACTACGATGAATGGTCGCCTTTAATAAGTATAATTTTTCAAAGTTACTCGTAGTTATAATCCTGTGTAAAACGTAGATACGTGGTATATACCTAACTCACAAATGGTTGTTCGATTTCCATACAAATAAATAACTGCTTTGAAATAATTGTAGCTCGCTTTCATCTTTATTTCCACCAATTTTTATTAAGTTGAAGAAAACCGTGTATTGACAAATTGCATTTATTTATTATTATACGAAAACCGTACTGTATACGGTTATAACTTTGTAAATGAAAATAAATGCCTATTTTAGTTTTTTACTAATTATCACAGTCTATCTAAAGGTTTCTTCAACTTAATAAAGAAATAAAGATCAACCACATATATTTCAGTGTACAATTATACTCTCATTGCCCATATAATGGTAAAGTTAATTTGTATGGAAATCACAAAATCAAGTTTTTTTTAAACTGGGTAGATGCCAATATTAGCTAGCCTTCAGCGCACTTAAAATTCTTTCACCACACTTGGTTCAAAAGAATCAGGGACACGATAAGAAGAAGCTAGGTTTCGTGAATAATCAAAATAAACAGCTCTTTTATACCTACATCACGATCATTAATATCGTCACCCCATAGGTATTACAAAACGACCGATGAACGGAGGTCTTTATCGACAGGAATCGGCAAATTCGTTGTTTCCTCGACCATCCTTCCAGCCGAAATTACAGGTAGGTAATCAAATATTTTGCTAGATGATACTAAATATTACCGAGCTAACTCAGACTCGCAAAGTAATAAAATATTATAAGTAACAAATATGTACGAAAATAATTAACTCACCTGTCTCAAAAATATCCTGTGCTTCAGATTTATTTAGAAGAACAATCACAAATAAATAAGCAATCCAACTCATGATAACACAAACATTTATCGTAGCACCCAGTTTTATTTAAATTCACACTCGTTTCGTCCAAAATATATCGGGAGTACGTCCGGATTGGGCGCGAGTAGCGGACACGCGATTCAATTGGAGCACTCGGCCGCACTATGGTATCGCCTGGTCGGTCGCTCTCTGTCCAGCACCGGGGACTCTGCTGCCGTCCGGGACCACTCACTCCCGGCCGCTTCCGGATGGTCCCCGCGCGTGACGTCACAACCGCCTTTTTAAGGTCGGCCGCATACACACGTTTTTCGTATTCGGACATCCGAATGCATGGAATCAATATATATTGTTCCGTTCGAAAAAAAGCGAACATTAGCGACAGTTAATGTATTTTACATTGATTCCAAGCATTTGGATGTCCGAATACGTAAAAACTAATTCGGAAAACGTGTGTATGCGGCCGACCTTTTAAGTACTACTTCTTCTGTACCATGCCGCCGCGCGCGCCCGTTCAAACACAACCAGCAGAATATTCATTTACCTTACACATTTTAATTGGTGAGGTCATGATAATTGGGTCAGTACAACTGGATTTGCTTCTTGTTTACTGGGAAACGGGAACATTTTATTTTTGGCAATAATTCGACTTCCGGTCTGTGTAACATGGCTTTTGTTTGAGTCTAATCAGTTTTAAATTGCGAGAGTTGCAAGTTAGTAGATTGATAAAGACTGTAATCTCGTTCTAGAGGTGATCATGTATAAACACTAGCAGTAAAAAATGAAGCCCCCTACCCTATTAAGGAATATCGATAAAAAAACTAATAAGAATGCGCGACCACCACTTGGGTGGGTGACTAGAGGCATTTTCATCTTAACCTTTCTTTGTCATCTGCTAAGCCCTATCAGATGTCCGAAGGCAACCTAAAATATGCATTAACCAGAGTTGACTATACAAATTTTATTTTTTTTGTTTTGTCTGTTTAGAATAGTCTATGTATCTTGAGAATTAAACCATCTATGTACTAGCCGATATGAATTGACTTGAGTACATACCTATCTTTGAATATTAAACCATTTACAATTGCACAAAAAAAAGCACAGATAACAAAAAACACATTTATTAATTTTAACAGTCTGTAAACAAATGAGATACTAACAGCAGAATATGCGTTAGAACCTTGAAATATTTGGCATCAAAATCTAAAATTTGAGAATGAGAAAAACCTACCTACCTTATCTATTTATTTAAGTTGCTTCAGAGACTTAAACAAGAGCACTGCTAGTACAGCTGCTATTGCACTACCTACAGATCCTACAATCAGCTTTTTGTTCCTTTTGGTATCCGAGACTTGAGTAAGTGCCTAGAACAAAAGATAGAAAGATAAGTAATTTCACAAGCGACTTTCCTGGATATTTTCAAGGAATTCATTTCAGGAGGTCATAATAATAATAGTTACCTTTATGTTGGTATGCAGAGCCAGTTCCATGGAATTCAAAATGTTTGTAATTTCGCTTAGTGTACAGATAGCAACATCAGAGGCATACTTGTCTCTATAGAGAACACTGTCACTTATTTTAGTTGTCCTCTTTATAGCAGTGGTGTTGGTTACCAAGCTGACATAGATCCTGTTCAGATGCTGTGAGCTCTCCTCTAATATATCTGTTAGTTCTATGGGACTCAGGATACTAGTTTCATCCAACCTAAGAAATACACATCATAATTATTGAAATAAACCATCTTGGTTTTGCTGTCATACTTAGCCTATGAACTGGCATTTATAGAACAATGTTTTTCATTGAGTTTTAGAACAACACATAGTCTTGCTTATAGTCTGGTTTCTTAGCGCAGTTGGTAGAAGCTCTGCCTTCTGCGGCGTAGGTTGTGGGTTCTATCCCCACCGAGAACAAATAATTGTGTGGTGAACACAGATGTTTGTTCTTAGTTTGGGTGTTATATTGTATTCTAAGTACCTATGTATTGTGTGAAATTAAGTGAAAAAAAGGCATATACGTCTTATATCAGCTATCTGGTTCCCATAGCTCTGCTTATTTATTTATACTTGTGAATAGATTCTGATTACTTGTTCTAAAAAAAATTCTTACACTTGTGTGAACCGCTCGTCAAAAATAGGTAGGCTTTTAACTCCCTCAGTTATTTTCTTCCTAATCTCCTCATCATCTACTCCGAGCTTTGCTAGATCTTCTTCTGTTAATTCAGTCAATGTGCATTGCCCAATATTATGTTTCCTGAAATAGAGAAAGAGTTGTTGGATTTAAACACATTGGTAAGACCTACAATGCCAGTATGTGTAAAAATAAAAATGCTTACCGAAATATATCTATATATTTTTCTGCCCCTGCCTGGGTGAGAACTGTACTAATGGAAATATCGAATCCTGTGGGGTCTAGTTTAACATCGGAAGACTCAAAATCTGATTCAACTCCCATTTTAATTTAAAGATATGAAGGAATCAAAACTGTAGGAAAAAGAAAGATATTTTTTTCTACATTTTCTATTCTGTGCTACATGCTAGAATAACAAATGATTTAAATAAAAAAACAAAGCAAATACATGACGACTGTGTAGAATTTGTAAAAATTCTACACAGTACAACCTGATTATTAAACTGCTTTGCGAAGATTAGAGTTTATAATAATATATTTTTCCCGTCTTAGTTTCAATCGGAATTTATTTTAAAAGGTTTCGTATTTTCCGAACAAAGTCAACAAAGTGATTGAATTTTTTCAAAGTTTGAAGAAAAAACATGTAGGGTACTAGGAGTGAGGCATAAATATATATCGCAACAGATAAAAATAACAGGTATTTTAAAATAACAGCTTGGAAATGTTGTCTAAACCAATGAGAGCCTGTTCCATTCCACAACAGCCCGAATCCGCCGAAACATGCGTCTCTTTATTCTAGCCTATGGAGATTACTTTTGTTAGAAGGAGACGCCACGCACGGAACATGCTTTTCTCTATTCTAGCTTACGCATCTTACCTTTGTTAGAACGAGATAGCCTGTTACAAGCAGAGAACAGGTGTTGCGTTCGGAAATGTCAGGCTCATTTCTTACAGAAAACAAATTTCAATGCGCCAGCTTGATTAGTAAATGTCATGTATTTTGTCAAAATTCAAATCTCAAGCTGTCAGTCCTAAGCCTGTTAAGCATGAAGGATGGTTTTCATTTCAGGAACATACACTGAAACTGTTCTTCTTCTCAGCACCTGTTACCTATATTTCTACTCATACTATAATAATAATAATAATAATATCGTTTATTTCAGACCAACAAATGCACACATTACAAAAATGACACACTTTGGGTCCATAGTAATAAATACCTTAGAGACTAATATATATAAAATAAAATAAAATTACTAATCAAATCTTCAAATCTTAGGGGATTTTTTCTTTAGCGCACCCCTAAAGCGACGAAAGACGATTCCTGGCGGCCAGAAATCCGAAGTGAGAAACATGTCCCCATGCTTCGCAGGCACCTGGAGCACACAACCAGCTATCGCTATGTTGGATGCAACACAACCAGCTGTTATTTTGGAACAGGTTTATGGAACTGGAACAGGCGGAACAGGTTTCTTATTTTACCTGTTACAACCCACTCCTAGTAGGTACACAAGAAACTTGACAGTGACAAGAAGCAAGCCAATTTACTTGCATGCGCAGGGTATGAGAAATATGTCACTGTCAAAAAATGACAAATAGCTAGAGTTGAAGTTATGGTAAATAACGCCAGCTAGAGGCCCTTACCCATAGCTGCAAGCTAACCGAGATCCAATGGATTGAAGAAAGGAAAAAGGTTTCTGGGTACGTAGTACTTATATCTCGATGGTTTCTGGTTCCATCCTCGTTTAGCATCATCATTAAATGGCGTCATTTAGGCGTTAAAATATCTAGATCCTGCCTGCTATCGCATTGGATCTGGAATCCTATGCGATGTTTTGTAGGACGAAGAGTTGTGTCGTTTTTAATAGGATAGCTAGGTAAAAGAAAACACATTGCTAACATTTACTTATGAGTTTATCATTTGATATTACACTAAATCATTCCTACTTATACCTACAATCTATTTGAGCAATATTTTATGAGCAAGCATTTTAATTATTTTAAAATTAAATGGTCTAATTCAGTATGATTCTGGTAGGTAAGTTAATTTTATATAATAGTACCTACCCACAGATCAATACCAAGGTAGATAGGTCCCTATGTATCCACTTATCTAATGGTCGTCTTTCAGAACAAGAAAGTACCTACCTACCTAAATGTCTTGGATTTAAGCACTTCGTGCTTCAACCCATACGCATTTAGTAGCTAGGGTTAGCCTACAAAGTTTTACAGTGTTGGAGCTAAATTATCTACAATAGCCTTGACTGCTTGCCAAGTTTCACGAGCTGTAGACACTATCTGAGATCCTGGCAATAGAAATCCATATGGCCCTAACGAATCCCGAAGGTCGACATGGTACGCAAACTTGATGCCGGCGCGCGCCTTTGCCCAATCGTGGGCCATTCCCGATGCTGCCTGTTGGATTTCAGATGCAGTTCCAACCTGAAACAAAATTAGATTAGGGCATCATCATTGGCCTGTAGCATGCAAATATTAGATTGCACGATTAGTCAGTCATCCGTGTAACCGGTCCTTAGTAGTTCAGTTTTGAAGCAAGCTTTGCTGCATATTTCTACAATAGAAGCCTTGTATTTACAAACAGAATATTATTCTTGTTGTTCTTGAGTGTCGAGAATCACTACTTCTGGGATAACAGATATAGCAGTTCTCGGTTCATTATTAATTTATTGGATGTTGTAAGATTAGATTGGTTACCTGGTACTTAGTGCCATACATATCACCGAGAGCGGCGGTGGCTAGTTTCCCCATTTCCATGAGGATGCCATCATCAGCGAACGACGCATGCGTGTGGGTGCTTGGTATCAGCCACGATTGCGAGTATGCGTGAAGTGTGATGAACACCTGGAAAACGAAACGGGTGATAACTGCTGCTAGATAACCTAAGCATGAGTAACAGGACGAAGATTATTAAAATTTATATACCTACCTAGCATTATGTAGCATTTCAGTTTTATAGACGAATGTTTTGACGAATAATCGTATTATCACGTATTATTATATCAATGATTACCTACCACCATTTTCTTTATTCCTGTCGCTGACCTCTGAACCTAGGCTAGACGCCTATCTAATATTTGTGTTAAAAACATCTTGATAGCGTTTTTGAAAGTGCCGATAAAACCGAAACGTTACATACTCTGCCACAATTTCCCGCGCGCGATCGATGTGCGGTCTACCTTTACGGGTGTGAACCATGATAAATGGCTGCACTTGCCAGCACCATCCAATTTATGTTTTCTATTCACGGTATTCAGAATGAGTCTTTGTTTAGGTATAGGAAAGTAATTTCTAACCTTTCTTATTTTAAATCTGAAAACCACTGAGCACTGAGAAACAGAGGGGGAGTAGTTTAATCGAAGCAATGCATTGTTCTAACTAAGCTATGGTTACCACTTAACATCAGGTAGACCATATGCTTGTTCCATCAGCTATAAAATAGTTGTATAAAAAAAACTCAAACTAAAATTTAGATTTGGAACTTACGGGTATCAAAGATTATACCGTAGCTATAACATTCAGGGAATAAAAAGATAGTATTCGGATAAAAGCACATTGCCAACAACTCCAACAAGCTTTCTCAATCATACCATCCCCCGCATGAGGTGCACATGGTAAACCTTTCCTAGGAACTAATACTGTCTCGCTGCTAATGACAAATGCTAAAATAAGTGGGCAATTAGAACGCATAGATAATTGCGCATAATAGTGTGTGCATTGAGAACACGACACATTGGCATCGGTAGAAATGATTTAGAGGCCTTATCGGATCGCTATTTTTCATTAACCGCAGGCTTAATAAGTATTAATAAAAAGAGTGGTTAGTTTCTCTTCGTCTCTTCCAGTATTTGTATCACTTACCTACTTTATTTAGCTGTCTTGTCTACACCGGATCGACACGATATTAAAAAAACTGTTATTTTCATTCACGCTTTGGACCTTGTGGTTTCGGCCGTAACGCGAAGACGATGGTCTAAGTATGTGAATGTTGTTTGAACGTGAATTCAACTACACCATGCGTGTAATTTGAAATTGACGCGTTGTAATACAGATAAGCATCTCAAGACTTGAGATTCTTATCTCGAGTACTTTTAAAGTTCACTTACCTTTAACATGCCTCTATGTTCTGTTAAAAACTCGGACACTGCTCGTGTCTCGGGCTCGCTGAAAGGATGAGAGCCAGCGAAGTTGTCTGAACAAGGGTCCTTCGAGGAGTCCTGCTCGCCCCAGTGGTAGTCCCAGTTACGGTCAGTGTCCACGCCGACGCACTCTGTTTGACCCCAATTCCAGGGAAACCTGAACAATGTACGAGATATAAGATCGTATTTAGGATATACTTGCGTCTATTTGGGTATGTATTACTATATCTAATGCCCATGGTCTCTCCAAGGGATCTTTGATTATTAACGACCCTTTTTCTCATGGACCCTTCCGGTAGACGGACTAAACTTGTAGATCTTTGTGGGTTTTCAGGATAAAAGTTACCGATTCCTATATTTAATAATATTAGAAGCATTTACTATGACGTGCAATAGCGTGCTTATCTCCATATAAATCATGTCTGAGATGTTTTACAAATACTTTCACGGAGAACCTGTCTCGATTTGGGTAGTAGGTGGTTTTGCTCATGGTTTTTTACTACCTTCTTACATTTGTATTTTAGTAAGTACAAGGTACCGATTAACCAAACGGTAAGAAGGTAATACAGTTACAGGCCTACATTACATACCTAGAACAACGTTTCAATTTCTTGAGAATCTGACAGGCAGGATGTAGATATTGTACCTACCTAGCAAACGCGGTAAATAAATTTGCTTGCTTCTTTCTTCTGTGTAGTAAATTTATGACGCAGCCCAATAGGAAAATCCACCGTTTATTGAACTTCCAGTTTCATAAAACGCTCTTGTGATGAAGATAATACCTACTCTGTTACACATTCTGTACACCATTTATCTATTTCGTACTTGGTTGGGCATAACATTGTATATAATTTTCTTTAATAAGTGTCCCTAGGTCCCTACTTACATTTTCTTTTTCTTAATTTGCAATATCATAATTTTTTGTCAGGTTCGCGGTTGTGGAGCACTTTCGCATTAGTTGAGATCGTCGTTAGTCGGCTACTGCATAATGGGGGGTTTTCACTAGCCAGTCGACGTGACGTGAGCCGTCGGGCAGGTAAGCAAGGGAGCCTAGCCGGTCGAGCGTAGCGCCAAGGCCGCCTACCCTACTTATAGGAAACTGAACTAAGTTATCAACTTAGAAAATTGTGTAGAATGAACTGAATGAAAAACGCTGATCAAAATTCACTTTGCTTCTAATATCAAGAGTAGTACCTATATACACCAAACGTTGAACTTTAAAAAGTGTACTTATTAAACCTAATAAATAAATAGTCTCTAAGGTGTTTTACAGTTATTAATCTCTAAATTTTGCAATCAAAAATTTGAGTTGTACAACCCTTAAATATTGGTTGTTTAGTATTCCAATAAATGCCTTAGTAGGATCGTTAGTAAAGAAGGAACTGGAGTTAGTGGAGGCTAAAGAGGAACAGGCTACTAACCAGCCGACGTAGTAGTCATCCGAGTGGTCCGGCTGGCGGGAACGAGTCTTCTGCCACAGGCGGTCGTGCGTATGCGAGTGCTCGTAGCCATCAGGGTTCATCACAGGCATTATGTAGAAGTCAGCGTGCTTCAGCATCTCTAGATCACCTCCTGTCCGTTCCGTGCAGAAAAATGCAGAAAATGTACGATCAGCGGAGCACGGAAACCATTCGTTAGTTGGTTCGTTTCAGTTTAGAAATTATATAAACAAACATTACATTTTTCAATTGTAAATACAATTGTCAAATGACTCACTTTTACGGTGTGTTCAGGTGATCGCTGAATGCGCTGTGTGTTTAAGCCAATTTGAAAATAAAACATGGGTTCATCGATCGCCCAAAAGAACCGTGTTGCAGGAATAGCATCGCTGCTGTCAACTATATAAACTTACCTAAGCCACTATCTCCTTCAACGAGGGTATGAATTATCCATGTGGCCACTGCAGGTGCGATCCATTCCCTAGCATGGGCACCACCGTCAAGCCACACAGCCGGCTTCATGCGCGAACGCAATCGCCATTTCTTTTTGCCCCCTTTGCTGTTCGTACCTCTTACTATTGTTTCGTTTGTCGGCTGTGAAATCTGAGAGGAGAAAATTGAGGATAATTATATATTACGACAATTTTAAATATTTTTTTCGAAGATAGCTAACTTTAATCACCTACTATTACAGTTATGCCTTATGGTTAGTAGTAGTACTCGCTATTCTGCATGACTGTTCTATGCATTCGGTGTACGCATGTTTTGGGGTACTGTTAGCTCATAGTTATAAGTTTATAAGCTTGTAAATTTATCGATTGTACTCTGTTTGTAAGATCTTCGTTTGCTTCGCTCACTCGATCAAAAATAGAGTAAGACCAAATTATACCTTCACAGCGACAAGAGGAAGCCCTTCAGAAGATCGTCCCAACGGAATGAGTTCTACCAGCTCAGAGTACGAGTGTTGTAAGAATTCTAAGTAACGGAGTATATCCGCATAGCGATGGTATCTTCGCCATGTCATCGGGTGACCTCGCATTTCTTCCAGCTCCAACCTTTGCTTCTTTGAAAGTCGTGGGTTCTCATACATTATCGCTTTCTGAAACAACAATAGTTAATTATCCATCTTAAAAGCTTAAGGTGATTAAAAATATCTTCCAAAACAATGTAGGTAAGTACTTGTAAATCCCCTATCACTACATCGAAATATATCTTGGAAGATTTGAGATGATCTTTCACATCGTCCATAAGATCAGGTGGAACGAGCAAGTCCGTGGATCCATTCAGCGAGGGCGCTGTCCACCACATCAAGCCTGAACCCTGGGCGTCTTCCTGCAGCTCCAGCAAATCTTTCACCTTCCACATCACATCCGGATACGCACGTAGCAGTTGAAAGCCTTTATAATTTTTCTTCAAAGACTTCTTCGTAGACTTCTTATCTGGAAAAGCAATTTTCTTAAGTAACAAGACACAGCGGTTGATTATCTTAATAATTAGGTAGATACGGTGTGGTAGAGCTCATCATGGCATGCCATTCAGAGAATACCTAAATAAGTATCAGTACAGTAATAGCTTATGAAAGTGAGATACACTAAGTATACCTACTTAGTGCCTACTACACAACGAAACGTACCTACTCATGATAATGTCCTCACTTTCGAACTCAGGGGCGTGTGTAATAGGGAACGTTTCTTTAAAGCTCATTAGCAGACGAGAGCGATCACAACGCGATAGGTTGATCGATATGACAGACTAGCCTCTCAGCTCAGTTGGTAGTAGCTCTGCCTTCTGCGCCGTAGGTCATAGGTTCGATCTCCACCGAGAAAAAATATTTGTGTGGTGAACGCAGTTGACTGTTCTCTGTCTGGGTGTTTTATTGTATCCTAAGTTATTACGTATTTATAAAAATATGTATTTAAGTATTATTTCAGCTATCTGGTTCCCATATTACAAGCTCTGCTTAACTTGAGGCTAGATAGTGTTGCGGATTGGGCGGATTGTCCACAATATATTTGTAATTGATTTATTTATATTTTACTGTAGCTAACTTTTATTTAATACAAAGCAGGTTTGATGGAACGAATCTCACGAATTTATATCCAAATAAATTTCAATTTCAGTGTCGTGTTTCTTTTAGGTTTTAACTGCAAAAAACAAGTTAAAAAAATATTAGAAAAAACCAGCATAGATAGGTACTTGATTGGACTTTACCTAGTTTGTATCAGATTATCATGATTCCTGCAACGATATCGAGAATGTTGATAAACCGGAATTTATTTAAACAGCGTAGTCATGGGTAAAATAAGTATTATTCTGTAGGCTAACTATCTACAATGTAGGCTGCGTTACAACTGCCTTTTATATAAAACTATTCAACCAATTTTATTCTACTTGATGACTGTCTAATTGGTCCGCTACAACCAAAATTAGAACATAATTGTTCGCCTCGCACGATTAATATAATTAGGTAAATTATTATAGTAATGTTACTTGTGCTAGTATCTGCAGTGTATGCGCCGTCGTTCGAGTCCTCTGTGTCAAGAAGGTTCTGGAACCAGTTGGACGCCGTCGTGGTCAGAGGCATCGCAGTGGTAGTGGTCACTGGATCAGGCCTATTAGAGTCTGAGAACCAACTGCCTCCACTGAACCACGATTTGGGTCCCACTATCCAATTGTAGACCGTTGACATGAAACCTGAAAAAAAATCTAAAGGATATCCGGTCCAGATTTAGCAAAACCGGATCCGGTTTTCACTCCGTCTGGCCGTCCATCGCTCAGAGCTAAGCTAGAGACTCGAAATACAGTTGCTCGTTTAGTTTGTCTCGTAATTAGACTAGTAATAGCAGAACAAGCTCTGGCTGCATAAATCTTAGCTCATCAACTACCTACCCGTAAGTTGTATTTTTGAGACAGACATAGGCGGGGTAGATATTTTGATATCCATGCTAAGAACAAAACAGACACTCACAAAATTATGGTGTTTATAAATTGTGGATTGTCTATCTTGAATAACAAGTTTTGTTACGAGTAAATTTAAAAGTAAGTCTCGTTTACCACGAAAGATTGTTCTAGATTTTTTACATTTCTAGCAGCTGTTTTAACTTCAACTAATCTTGAGAGTATTTTGATCCTGAGTTTTATTATTTTAAGATTAAACGGTGTCTACTTCTAGATTTTCTTTTGAAATGTATTTTTGACGTAATTTAAGAAAGTATTTATTACCTAGGGTGTTTGGTGCGACATAGAAAAAGTAGTATGTCAGTTACCTAGTAAATATTAGGAATAAACATAAAATGTACCTACAGGGTACATTAGGTACATTTATAGTTCATCGACCGGTAATAATAGTTATTAAACGTAGTGTTCTCGCTATAACTAAGTATCTAAGCAGGTATTTGAACGTGTTTCCTTTTTCCTTAGCGGAAACTGAGACAGAGCAAGAAATATTTTTATGTTAGTAGGCCAATTCACACTCACGCGTGCGAGAGTAAACCCCACCGACGCGACCGGACGATCCAACGTCTATTGCATCTCAGACTCACCAATTTAATTAAATTATCGGTATAATTTGCATACCTATTTATTTAGTGTTACCAACCGTCACGCAATCATAATTTATTGATTTATTTATTGCTGTGTAGTATATTATCTTCTGTTCGAAGCCGCCATTAACATTTCTTCTGATGCTTTAATCCAATGAAGCGATTATTTTTATTGATGTGCGTCTCAGAAGGGAAAACGCGCGGAAGTAGGCTGGTTGGCTGTACTGCATCCGTAGTGCCTATAGCAGCAACGACAGACACGAACTAAAACTAGTTCAATGAATTTGATTTTACTATAGAAGCCCGGAGGCCTCGAGATAAACGTAATTGGCATGTAATTGCCATAATTATCTGAGATCCTATAGTATTTTTCTATTGAATAGTGTTTTTAAACCTACGGCAGGTGGATAAATGTGGGTCGCCTGGTTTTTGCTAACCGACGCGCCTGGCTCAAAGCCTGTTTTTGTTTTTTTTCCGTAGGTGGCACTACAGTTTTTTTTCGAGATACATAGGTATTTAGATAAAATTGAAAAAAAAAAACTGAAGCAATGATCCTTTTATTTTGTTCAACATTGCCAGAAAAGGAAGCAAAATTATTGTTTGAAAATTTGTCTTTCGGCCTTCAAGCTTGGGCATCATTGCTAATCGCGCTGTGAAGGCCTGAACCTGTGCTACGCTGCGCTTTCGGTCATCATTATCGCTGCTAGCAACGCAGCAGTCATTACAGACCGCAACTGTTATATACTATTAACAAACAGATGAACAAACTTTCACATTACTAGATAACTACTACCTGCCTTAATTTAATATAAATTGCATGTATAAATTTACTTTGGTGAAGGCTTGGTGGATATAAATACGACAGCGGAAGCCTAAACACAAGCCAGTGCAGCTGACTGTAAGTATATTAAGTACTAGGTAAGATGTGTGGTAGCATCCGATTTGGTTCGATCCAGTTATGGAGTTAAAATTAGACAGCTAAAATAAAGATGACGATAATTGCAATAAATTATTACGATGCGATCAGACATCCATCACAGAATATCAATTTGGTAGTTTGAAAGTATGTTGGTAAAAAATAGAACAGTTGCCTACTAAACCAAAAACTAAATCTATTTAAAAAGCTTAAGCTTAGAGAGATTGATTAAATGAGTAGGTAACCTACAACTACTTAGGTACTTCTTTTTCGTTTATCATTCATCAAACTAACGTTTTTGATCGAGTGAGCGAAGATCGAACAGACAACTTGGGCATAGGTAAGTTGGTAGGTATGTAAATCTAAACATAACTTTCGAATCATTCCATTGATCTTATCTGCATGAAAATTTGTAGGTTATTATGTGGTCACTAATGTAAAATTTTGCGGCGAGCCCAAGCGAAATTGTAGCCCCCTCATATTTTATAACTCAAACAGAGTTATAAAATATGAGGGGGCTACAATTTGTACGTATACAAAAATATATCAAGTATAAAACCCTCACTTGATATAATGTGGTGGAACTCCGCTGGAAGTTTCTTCTCCGATGTTTTAGACATCTATAAATGTAAAACTGGAGATCACGAGATCTCAGTTCGAGAGGACCACTTGTAGACCACTGCTTTTTTTGTGTTCGCCCTGCCGGTCTACTCTTTCTTAAGTTTTGCCGGAATTTTGACAGAAATCCTATGGGGCTTCTGTCAGAATTCCGTCAAAGCTTAAAATTGGGAATCGGAATCGCGTTCAAGAGTAGACTGTAAATGTCGATTAGTTATCATGCTGCTTAAGACCATTAAATTGTCCAAGCTATGCTGCGAAACAAATTGCATAGATGCATAGATACAATACAGCCGTCTGTATTATTTTGTGCTGTCAAAAACATATTATATTCATAGACACAGGTTACGACCTCTTCGACAAGATAAAATGTAAAAGAAAAAGAAGCGATGTCTGTTTTAGAATTGCTTCAACGAGTAGATTAAAAAGTAGAAAGCTAAGGAAAGCTCAGAGGGTCTTATTAATAATCCTAGCGCAGCGCAGCGTTGGACTAGTTGATCTGTGTTTTGTCTCTTGCATTGACATGCAATTGTCAACTCGAACAAATGTGACAAAACACGATTTAACTACTCCAGCGTTGCGCCAGGATTATTAATAACACCCAGAAAGTATAAGAAAAAAAAACAGTTTGATTTAAATAAAATAAAGATTGCACAGAACCAAAAGTGCGTTAGCAGGAAGCTAAGCAATTCCATGAGAAGTTCAGCAAGTGAACATAATTAAAGATAATAAGAAAAAGTATAATTGTGGGTAAGTACTTTTTTCGTTGTAGAAAATTGTATGCTTTAATTTGATAGAATATAATAATATAATGTTTTTCGCTACAACATTGTAGACGTGAAAACCTGAGATCATATCCCAAGGAGTTTGAAACCCGCAAAAGAGTTTTCTAAGTATGTGACTAATCCGCATATTTTGTGAAATATGCGGATACACACATCTTAAATAATTAAAACGGTATGAAACCAATGCCGATAGCGTAGACAGAGAACTGTCTACGGCCGATAGTATTGAACTGTCAACTGTTATTAATTTGATAGCACGGCAGTGTGTTCAAAAACCAATTTCCTCCAATTCAAATCGAGAGTTATAGTATATCAAAAGAACGATCACGATTGAAATCGCTCAGAGCCGAGAGGTAAGCCCACTGGCCTGCATAACTTTTTCAATGTTGAAAATGCTGAGATTAGATTTTGGCAACCAGCATTCAGTGTTCTCATACCCACTCATTACCTACTCAAAAAATTACACCAATTTATGAATTACAGTTGGGCGTGGTGACCTTGAAAGAAGTAGGCATTCATTACTATTTTCTATCCAATGTACCTCCATATATCAAACTCAAAAAACATTCATCAATTTTAGATTAAATATTACCGATAATAATTCCAGATCATCACTATAAAATAATTAAATAGAGATTTTTTTATTGGAGCTTATACTTGTACGTATTTAGTTTCAGTGAAGTAACTCTGATGAATTTAGTAACTGATATTACACATGCATGGCGTAAATAAACAAAAGGAATCGTGCGCTCACGTGGATGATTATAATCCCATCAGTCGAACGTTACTTATGTTATGTCGTCACTTACACTTTCATAATAATGCTTAGAGGGCAAAGCTAGATTTCTAAACGCTAGTTTAGTTCAGTTTATCTACCTCAACTATTATAATATGGAACCATCTAGATCACCGAACGTTGGGAAAAACATATTTCAATTCGGCATAACTTTGAAATTGTCCCTATACTCGCTCGCTTTGCTGTGAATCTAAGCTAAGTAGGTAGGTACTAGGGCATGCTCCCGGGAAGTATCAGTATCGAAAGTACCGGGAATTATCGCTGATTTTGAACTTTTCCAGTACCGGTTCTCCACGAAGGAATTCCCGATACTTTCGATACTTTCGATACTGATGACAATGATCAATTTATTGATGTTTTCTAGTACGATATAAATAAATGACGATAAAAAAGACTTGCTATGCGTTCAGTTTCACTTTTCTGTGTACATTGCTAGATATTTTGACAAATTACAAACCTATAATTAACATCATTCAGATAATATCTCAACAATTTCGGACAAGTCAAACCGAAAATGACATGTTTATTTTACCTGAATTGAAGATTGTTTAATATTGTATTTTAGTTAGATGTTCGTTACTATTTATGACAAAATCTGTTAGAAAAAGAACGAAAATAACATGAACGGCTTTCTTTACAAAAGATGGAAATGCTTTTACATTCAATTTACGCCTTGCTGATATTTCGCTATATCTTTGCTGAGCTGATTTAGTTAGATAACTCTGACATAGTTTGTTACTGTTAGTTCTAACTGTTGATTTATTTGATGGATATTCGATTTAACATAACCTAGTACTGATTGTTGCGTGCACGCACAGAGAGTTTTAGTATTATAATAATGAAGAAATACGCGAAATAAATGAGAATATTTCGTGTATTTTGTGGTTGAGTGTGGGTTAATTTACGGTTCTGAATAAAAATAGTTATTTGTTATACAAGAGTGCAAAGCTGCTTTTTAACCACGTGCTTAATTTTGATGACCGAGCAAGTGAAGGATTCTAAAATTTAAGTTAGAATCCTAAGCGTTGGCGAAGGAATCAAAAGAGCACAAGGTGAAAAATCTTTGCACTCGAGTGCAACACGTAACTTTTCATCCCACCTCAGCGAAGAAATGCAAAAAAGAACATGGCGCGACTAAAAGTAACACACCAAAAAGTTTCCGAGTGCAGTTTTTAACAGATGAAAAAAGGTTGTATGATAAATTCGGCACCATGGAGGTAGAAGTAAATACGTTGTGTATTCACAAACTTAGTGAACACGATATTCTAAATTCAAATTTACTTCATCCTCTAGCAGATAAAAACGGCTTTTGCAGTCAGATATTGAACAGCAAAAACACACTTTCACAGCTGGTGGGATGAAAAGTGTTTTTTTTCAGTAGTTTTTCTTTCATTGTATATCTATACGGTCAGTTTTATTAAAACAAAAAGTCAGTATCGAAAGTATCGAAATTCCCGGGAATTCCCGGTTCCGAGCCCAGTATCGGGTGAAAATTCCCGGTTCTGAGAATGGTTCCGATACTGCATGCCCTAGTAGGTACTCATAGTTTTATAGTTTTATTTAGGACAACAAACAATTGCACTCACATAAATTACAAAACAATTATAAAGTACCTATACTAAGTAGTTCTTCAGGAATTAGGTAACTAACTTTTTATTGATTTTATAGTGTTTACTACATTAAGGAAATCGCAAAGATTTTTATAATGTCCCAAATACTACTTACCCAATCCAGTCAATTGAATACCTTTTCCTTCATAATCCCCGACACTCACTTTATAACGGCTCTCTAATATGCCTGTCACTGTCACTTTCATGTCAACAAATTATAGAGATTGCAACCGATCTAGAGAAGCTAATTGAATGCTAAACAAACAATATGAATAAGTGCCCTTGAGTGGATTCATCATACAATAGTAGTTTATTTTTATAGTGAGATGCGTAGGCAATTTAGTTGGAAGACCGCGTTGAAGTCTTTTGTATGGACAAACAAGTCTTAGGCCCGTATTCTGAAACAGTGCTTAGGTCTGAGTCGAGCCTCAAGCACAGATTTTTGACACTTTTCAATGGAGAACTGTCATAAAATCTATGCTTGAGGCTCGACTCAGACTCAAGCGCTGTTTCGGAATACGGGCCTAACAGTGCTTGAGTCTGAGTCGAGCCTCAAGCATGGATGTTTTGACAGTTTTCTATGATAAATGTCAAAAATATACTGTTTCTGAATACAGCCTAAAAAATAAACAAATAATTTCTTAGTCTCAAAAATCGTAAGAAAGTTGATCCATAATTTTTATAAGTAATGTTTTGGTTAAAAATAGTTTGGTTCTTCTTCTTATCGAGTCAAATAATATAATTATAATAATATAATTTCGTAAATCCAATAGTTTAATAATGATACAAAAAGTTGTAGGCAATTAGGCACACTAACGGAGAAGCGCGTTGAAGTCTTTTGTACGAGTGGAAAGTTAAAAGTCTTCCTATTCAACGAATTATTGGTACTAATAAAAATCTAGTTGGACAACAGTTAAGTAGTAAATATTGGTACGTATACATACATATATTTTATAGGAGCCAAGCCTCTTCACATCGTGTCACTAGTTTTTTGTACCAGTGTGGTGAAAGGTAGGGCCATTGCCTTATGCACAGTAACAACTATACAGGTAACAAATAAAAAAATAATACAAATATCCGCCCTAGGAAGCAAAGTGCCGTAAGAGAAAGCATTAGAGGATTGAAAAGCAGATAACCCACCTGCTGTTGAGCGGTTACCATTGCCTCTAACATTGCATTACCTCATTGAGTGTGACCACCGATGACGCCTTGTATACTGCCCTACATCCTATATAACAATGCAGTACTAAAACTCGTAATCCTAGACTTATTAAGCAAATATAAAGGCTCACGCTGAATTGAAGTATTTTGATTTTAATTCATAAACGATATACTAGGACGACGTTACCTTTACTTTTAAAGTTTATAGAAAAGGGGTCTACTGCGTGTAATACTACTACTTATTATATTATGTGGTTATGTCGCATTCAAACCACAATCAACGTAGCTTGATGATCTACTTGAAAGCAGACCCATTTACTACATATACTAACCTGATTTCTCCGGTTTTTTCTCAGCCTTCTGCTTCACCAGTTTGTTATTCTGGAAGAACGAAGAGATCCACTCTTGGTTTTTTGGTGGATATGTAGTTTTCCGAGTCTGAGGTTTTTTTGTAGTTTTGCGAGTTCGACGCGTGGGGCGGGCGGTGGTGCGGCGGGTGGTACGGGGGGTAGGTCGCCGGGTGGTCGAGGGCCGAAGCGTCGTCGACGGCTTCTTCGTGCTCTTCTTAGCAATGTAATTCCCGTCAGGAGTCCGCACCAGGATGTACTGCCCGTCGAGCTGAATCATCGGTCGCTTAGTTACACTGTCCGCTTTCAACGGCGGCGCCTTGGTCACTATAAAGTTCGTATGACTCTCTATATTAATATTAGTGGTTTTAACCATTTTCTTATCATCGTCCTCAGAGTTTTTCACGGTCACATTCACTTTGGGACCTTTGCCCTTCAATATAACTTTCGTGGGGGTGGTGTGGATCCGCGGGCGCGGGGTAGTATCCCGGGAATCAGAGTCGTAATCGTCCCAGAGGAGGAAGGGGTCGGGTTCGGAGTCGGAGAGGTCGTCGGAGCCGAGCGGCAGGCGGAGAGCGTTGGCCGCTACCGCCAGGAGCACCAGCAGCGCCAGGCGACGCGCCATGAGGCGAGCGTGTGAGCATGGCGAGGTGCGCGCGCACTATCCGCGGCCATGCGCCACGCGCCCGGACCACCTTCCCTGCCGGTACTATAATGCCTCGATGCCGATGTCGCTTTCAACGTGCCACCACCATGGGTACACTAGGTCAACCTGTCGCGTTGCTGCCGGCCCGCATTACTGAGTTCTCCAGGGATATACAATAATCCTCAACAAAGCATCTACATGGACACACAATTACATGCAATTTTGAAAAAGAAAAAGGTGCACAGGTGAAACTCTTTGCCGGCGTCTGTTTTTCCGAACACCTATACCTAATTAGGACGTTATCAAAAAAAAGAAAGAGTAAGTACCTACATATTTTCTAGGTAGCGCGCTACACCGTCGACCGCATCATCATTTAACATCAGGTGAGATTGCGGTGAAGCGTAAGCCTATAAATTGTAAAAAAAATAAACAAATCTACCAGAAAACCCGCTAGCTAATGACGATGAACACTTTGATCTTTTGAAAGAAAAAAACCGCAGGAATTATTCGCAATTTTTCATGCATAATTGTGGCGGTCTAAAATGAACAATTTCCTAAAAAATACAAACTTACACACTACCTGTTTTATTAATATGTCATGGAAAACTGACCTATGTGGTACGTATGTCTTCTTTATCTTGTAAAGAAAATAAAAATAAGGCATTTGTCGTGTCATTCTCGTTTCGGGGCAGAGTGGTCCAACTGATCTGTCCAACTAGTTGGACTACGGGCCTTTACTAGGGGCCGTGGTCCAACTATCTTTGCAGTTGGACCACGGCACCATAGTAGAGTTCCCAGGTCCAATTTCAACCAAAGAATTTCACAATTTCAAATAAAACAACTGCAATTGTAACCACATCACATTTTTGATTAAATAATTTTGATCGAGTGTGTTGCAAAGATTTTAAGTCGCTCTACGTACTTTTTAGGCTCTACTTCATGCTGGTTTTCTCACAAAGTTTTCCTTTATACTTACCGATATTTTTACTTACGGACACTTATGGATTTTATTATTAGAGTTATACAATATAAGCACATTTATAGCACACTTACAATACAAGAGCATAGCACCATTTAAATGTTACACCTGTTATTTAAAGTCTTTAGCTTTAAGTTAGCTTTAAGCAAAGTTCATCTGGAAGAAATCGCCCGAGCGATAAGACCGCCCATTGCAGGACAACCTATTCTTTTCAGTTTTTAAGTTACTCTAAGTTGTCCGCAATAAGGTTTTTATTTATTTATTTATTCATTTATGTTTGAAACTCTTGGCGTGTCACACATATTTTTAGTCAGATAATAAACTCATTGGTGCACGCACGACTGAACTTGAACCCAGGAGCTTAGGATATGACCACTAGTCTTTTAAAAGTAAAAGTATCAAAAGACTTAGGTTGAAGCTGGGGAGTATTATTTTACTGAATTTCATAGTGACCTGCTGCGCTGAGCAACTAATAACCTAAATTATAATAATTATATTAATTACGCTCGATTGAGGGAAATAATTAGTTTATTTTGCATGTAAAATAACAAAGGGAAAGCTAATTTATACAAGAACTGCTACAACAACAATCTACTTACTATCCACAATATTTTATGAGTTATTCATGTCACAAGTCATAAATAACTCATAAAAAGACACAAGTCATGAATAACTCATAAAAGGACCAAAATAATGTATTTAAACTACTATTAAAATGTAATGCATGGTTTTAAGCAATAAATATTTCACATCGGCTTTTCGGCTTTGCAGAGCTATTTGTTTTGTTGCCTTCTACTATATACTTATGCTATTACAGCAGTTAGTGAGTGCGACATTATTTTATATAATTACTAGTGGCCGCCCGCGGCTTCGCTCGCCCGTTCCCGTAACACCCCGTTCCCGTTGCTTTTTCGGGATAAAAAGTAACCTATGTCCTTCTCCCGGTTCTAAGCTACCTCCCCACTAATTTTCTGCCAAATCGATTCCGCCGTTCTTGAGTTCTAACACGACTTTCTTTTATATTATATAGATAAGTTTAAAAAACTTGAGAAACCGACTTCATTGCCAAACGGCTTAACCGATTTTAATGAAATTTGTTTGGGACAATCTGGTCGTAAGAATAACCTTCCAAATATTTTTTTTTAAATCGGTTCACAAATGACGGACGCATGCAGTTACAAACATTTAAAAAAATATTTTAAAAAAATGGCAACACCGATTTTAATAAAAATTAAAATGGAACCAATCTGGAAGCAGTACCTTTCAGATAAAAACATAATTATTCCAATCGGCTCACAAATGACGAAGTTATGTTAACAAACATAAAAAAAAAACAAGGAAAAAAAAAAAAATACAACCGACTTGAGAACCTCCTCCTTTTTGATTGGAAGTCGGTTAAAAATTACTTTCTTAAGCAGGGTTGCCAATAGGTACTTTAGGTAGGTAAATAGGACCTACTTTTTGCGAAAGTTCCATGATCTCTCTATAGATGGGTATCTAGGTGACTATTCCTGGGTATGCCGCTTGTGAAAACTTGTTTATGTAGATAACAGTCATATAATTTGATAGGTAATTCGTATTATTTGACAAAGTTCTTCGGTTTTCACCCATTGTGTGGTTACACCTAATATGTATTGTTACTGTGAATACCGCGTGAAATGTAGACCACAGCTGTTTATGCTTCGATTCGCGCTGCACACGCCTAAATATGTAAGTACCTACTTACCTAGTCTACCCAGTACCTACCAGTATAATTCCATGCTGTGTATAGTATAGTGCCACCAACAGTCTGACAGGACAGGACGCAAAAGAGAACTCGCCTAGCTTTATAACGTTTGAAAGTAATATTTGATAGACAACTATAATATAAAGAACTAAAATAATGATGTTATAATTATGAAAAATTCTCGAGCAAATATTCCATGTGCACAAGCAGTTTAAAGAAAAATAATTTATCAAACCCGTACGTGTGGGGGGTGTCTATGGATAGGTCTTCAAAAAAATTATCTTGAGGTTTTTAATATAGTTTTTTTCTAAACTGAATAGTTTGCACGAGAGACACTTCCAAAGTGGTAAAATGTGTAACTTCTAAAATAAGAGAATTATAAAACTAAAAAAAATACCTACCTATATGATTACTTTGTAAACTTCCAACGATATTTGGTTTGAACGAGGTCTAGTAAGTATTTTTTTTTATACGTCATAAACCGCAATTTACCTTTCGACGAACTACAAGAACTATGATATTATGTTGTTACGGAACCCTTCATGGGCGAGTCCGACTCGCACTTGGCCACTTTTTCAATTAGGTACTTACTAAAAAGTTTGGTTTTCTAGTTTTTGTACTTATGTAACGAACAACGCAGAACAAGCTTTCGTTAGGTTTAAATTTTTTATTTATGTAATTCATTTTTTATTTTAATTCTTTGTAAAAAAGCACTAAGGCTGAGATTCATAGAAGACAAGCTCTTCTTTATTCAAAATGTTGAAGGTAAACTTCGATAAACAAAGCTTACTTTGCGAAGACTCTTTTGCTGTAAAGCAAAGTCACGTCTATGAATCTCGGCCTTAGTGCCCACGGACGACGAATTGACCAATTCAATTTTTAACAGTTGTTTTACGTAAGTATCTCAAACTTTGCAAAGGTTTTACGTTTCAATAACTACTTATTGTAGCGTATGGGAAAAGCTTTGTTGGAGTTTGGAAATAAACGGATGTTTATAAATTTTACTCTAAAGTTTCTTATTTAAGTACCTACATACTTACTTTCTTTCCCATCAACTTTATGACTAGGTGTCTATACTAACTTAGAACTTTCATACAAAATATTATATTATTTCCAATTCAGTCAAGTACAGTCGGCTGCATTTGCACTAGAATGTAGGTAGGTACCTTAACACCTATGAAATGTGTAATTTTCTAGTTTATGTCACAGTATTGTAGATAATAGATTAACATTTACAGGATAAATAGTTAAATACCCAAACAAAAGTGAGCGGAATTATCAACATTATATCAGTATTTTTAATTTTTACTGTTGGCGTTCATAAACGATCTGTCGATCGGTGGCTCGGCGAGTCTGAAGCTAGCCGTGGGACTGCAATAATGGTTTTATGTTTGTGACAGTGCATGTCTGCCAGTTGCCACACAACCAAAGGGGATAACTTCACGACTGCCGAAATCCGTCGATCGACCAGTCAGTATCGCCCGAGACGCTGATCGGAGAGGTGGGGCAACAAGTGCTATCTTGCCGCGCGCCATTATTTTTTAAAGTACCGTCAGCATGGAAAATAAACAGAAAAAATGTATTCGCAGTCAAGTAAGCAAATAAAATGTTTATACGTAATAATTTATATTCATTGGAATTTATTATTAACATTCATTTAATACGTAATTTGAACTAAGCAGTATTCTTTGTTTTAGGGCCGTCAAATGATTGCAAGGGTGTATCATTTCCTCAAGGCAGAGTTTGAATCCACACTAATTAGTTATCAAGAACCAAATTTTGATCTGTCGCATTTGCGTAATATAGCAAAGCGCACTGCAGAAGCGACGGGTGTTGGTGAACGAACCGTACATAGGGTGTTAAAAGAAGAAAGGGATTCAAAGAAAGGGACCATAGAGTTAAGCCCACTGCCACCAGCTCGTCCTAAAAAAAGAAAATCTAAAACAAATCTCACTAGTAACACTACTTCTTCAAAATGTTTGTTGCCGTTGAAAACCCGAAGAAAACAAGACTACAAAGTAGATATTGATGGATTTACAGCTGATGTTGTTCGGAGTACAATACAAGAATTCCATGTTGTGCATAAACAAATTCCAACAATATCAACATTACTGGCAGTTTTAAATAAAAAAGATGATTTCGATAAGAGTACAGCAACGCTCCGTGTGTTATTAAACAAATTAGGCTATCAGTGGCGAAGAACCGATAGCAATAGGAAAGTTTTGGTTGAACGGCATGATATCCAGATGTGGCGATTACAATACTTAAAAAACATAACAGAGTACCGGTCTCAGGGTCGTCCTATTGTTTTTATTGATGAAAGTAACGTTTTTACATCGCACGTTGAAAATAATTCCGGGGCCCGAAGAAAAAAACAGTCTCCTTTGTTAAGCAACGTTAGTGCTGGTACTAGTTTTGTTTTAGTACACGCTGGAACCGAGGCTGGGTTTATTAACAACGCCTGTTTAGTCTATAAAGATAATTCGGTAGCGGAAAACTACCACCAAATTTATGTAAAGTGGCTGAATGAAACGTTACTGCCAAATTTACCAGACCGTTCTGTGATAGTATTAGATAGCACCTCGTATCACAATGCACGTGCGGAGAGTATCCCAACGTTAACCTCAAAAAAATCTGAGATGCAGCAATGGCTGACTTATAAGGGCATACAGTTTAACTCGAATTTGCGCAAAGTTGAACTATATGATATAATAAAAAAGCATAAGAGTAATTTAATATCCCATAAAATCGATGAATTGATTAAAAGTAAAGGATTTGAAGTACTACGCTTGCCACCTTGCCACCCTGAGCTAAATGCTATGAAGAGCATTTGGGGAGCTCTTAAAAACTATATTGCTCTAAGAAACGTTGAACTTAATGTAGACAATACAGAAACAATTATTCACGAAAGTATTGAAAAAATGTCCAGGGAAACTTGGCGTAATACATGTGACCGTGTCATTAAGAAGGAAGCTGAATACATGAAATACTTAGATACAGAATTTGAATTCACTGTTTTGCAAGATGAAGCTGACACGGACACGGAGAATGAGTCTGACACAGATGATGACAGTGAGGATTTCACCTAATTTCTTATAATAATTATATTAAGTTGGTACCTACCTATACTTACGATTATTGATGATTTATGATTGTAAATAAAGGTTGCACCTAAAACAATTTTATTTTACTACATAGGTTCTTACTTATCTAAACAACACACAAAACTGTACTCTAAACGAAATAATTATTATTCTGTTCAATAACGATTTGTTTGCTAACGCTACCTTTAGTTACGCTTACGCACACAAGTGAGAGCGTCAATGTGTGTATCCAAATCCAGTCGGCAGGTGAAGGCATTCGTGAAGTTAGGCGTGGGTCTACAAAAATTGTATCTGTCACGTCGGCTGCACTGTACACATTGGGCCAAGAGACAGAGACAGTAGACATTGGCGTAAAGATTATTGTCTACGCAGCTAGCATAGCCGGTCAGGCGGTCGATAACGTTATTTCATTTGTTACAGGCCGGCCGGCGCGGCGGCGGCAGCGTATAATGGTGCCATTTTGTTATATTGTGTACGTTTATTCAATTTAATGTAATAAGTTCCCCCTCATTCATAATGCTGGACTGCCGGATACTTTTTAACGGCTCGATGAAAGTATCTTGTCACTGTCACTTTCATGTCAATAGTAAGCAACCTGATAAGCTAAATGAGTGCTCTAACAGCCACACTCAGAGTTGGTTAATGGCTACTTAAGTCGTTCCTTAGTGTAGATTTGAAAAAAGTCACTCTCAGAGTCAGTTAACGGTTCATTAGCGCCCTCTAATGGCAATTAAAGTTAAGTATAGCAAAACCATCACTTAACTATTTAATGACTGATTTTGTCATTTCGTTTGAGGTTATATCTTTATTTTTGTGATTCGCTTTGTATTGTGTGTTATGTTTATTATTCAATGTGTAAAAAAAACTACAGAAAAAATCAAATTTAAACCAGAAATAGTGTGGGAAGGTGTTTTAAATAATACCTATCTTAAATTAGGTACTACCTATTTTACCATACATATTAACAAAAAACAATTTTGAGGATTAGATTTCTTAACTTCCTCTTATTGTATTTTAGCCTTTTCTAGTTATTTTTTATTATTAATTTATTTATTTCAGATTATACAAATCCATAATGCAGGTACACAATAAAATAACACACAAATAAAATCAAATTAAAATGTCAAAGATGATACATAAATAAAACTAAAAAATTTAATTAAATTATATCCAATCCCATTGTGATCTGCATCCACCTATCTTGGATGGGACAATCCAGCCCGGAAACAATTAACTATTTTTTCCCGGCGAACCACTTAAAACTTTATTATTTTCCCAGCGAACATAGACTCCAACCAAACTAAACAAAACAACAACCTTAATGAACTTTTGCATTACATACAATATTCCTTCTGAATGTTATTTGACATTGACATTATGAAAATATTTGACTTGACATTGACAGTTAGAAGTAAGTTTGCTGTACAATTTGCAATCGATCGAGTGAATCGACCGAGAATCGATGATGCTCCGCCCTACGGATACCTTATAGTGTCATTAACTAATGAACCATTAAATTATGTCTCTGGGATGTACCTCTAATTAACAGATTTAATGCTAGTTAGTTAATCGCTCATTAGGACTAAGTTAATGAAGCTTTCTGAGTGTGGACCACTAGTATCGGTAACTCTCATTAAAATTTGATCTAACTATAGGACTGTGACGTCATCATCCCATATTTAAACAAACAAAATCAAACCGCACAAGGTCGGTCGCTCTTGTTACGATCTGCGAGGCTTGAATTAGACAAACTTATTGTGTTATTTTCAAGCTTTGCAGAATGGTGAAAATCACTGTTTGCAACGCAATGACCACGACTCGGTCTTCCTTTAAGGTCAATGTTATATTGAAACATGGACAAAAATGAATTATTTTATTATTTCTCAGAATGCTCAAAAATTTAGATTTTTCAAAATTAATCAATTGATTTCCGGGCAGTATTCGAATTTTTTTTTTTTTTTTTTTTTTTTTTTTTTATTTATTGACACAAAAGAAGTAGGTACATTACAGGTATCAGCACGGTTACTTAATATTAATAATATCTTAGAATAATGCACCTAGATTATTAATGTGGTGACGCACTACGAGCCAGACTAGAATATCTGTATCCCGGCTCGTAGCGCCCGCCGTCGGTTAAAGTACGAGTGAAAGTAGTGTGTGTGTGTGGGTGTATGTAAGTATGTGTGTGTATTTGTGGTTTTGTTTGTTTTGTACATGTATGTGTGAGTGAGTAGATATTGTGTATGGGCTTTAATAAAAAAAATAAGGGTGTGACCAAACTAATGACCCGACATGCGACAGTGTATAATAACCCGTGTTATGAATCCCCTTTTCCAGCAGATAAAATATCGTCTAAACAGCAAGTTAAATAAACTTATCACTCGCATACTTTTTGACCTATTGAAAGATACAAATCACTGAACTTATTAATGAAAAATCGCGAGCAAGTATTTTATTTGCAACCGATTGCCACAGTTTACCAAAGAAATAAATGTGGTCCTAACCTAAACCGGATAAGCTAACTATTTAGTAGGAAAACGTGTTAGGATCAAAATTATTTCTTTGCTAACCTGTGTGCAATCGGATTGTATATAAAATAGTTGATCGCGATTTTTCATTATTAAGTTTACATTGACGGGCAGTTATGTACTAAGGTGAAAATGTTATCATTATAGGTAAAGTCCTACTATACTAAGTTAACTAAAAAAAATAAAAATATTGTGGACAATCAACACAACACTATCTTAGCCCCAAAATTAAGTAGAGCTTGTACTATGGGAACAGATAGCTGATATAATGCTTATACACATTTATTTTGTAAATACATACTTAGCATACAGTACAGATAGAGAACTAACCCACGACCTACAGCATAGTAGGCAGATCTACTAACAAACTAAGCTGAGATGCCAGTGAAATGTGTGATTGGAAGAAATAATAGACTGGACACATCCCTAAAATAAAATTAGTACACCCAGCTCAGCTCTGGCTTTCCACCATTTGGTTTTGAATTCATTTACTGAATAATGAATTCATTAACTGGAGGAGTGGAACTCTCTTCCGGTGTCAGTATTTCTGGAACGTCATAATTTAGGAATTTTTAAGACAAGCTAGTGAACAGGTGGATTATGGCTAAGCATGATCCATCTTAGGCTGCATCCTCACTTTCCATCAGGTGTGATGGCAGCCAAATGTTTAGCTATCAATATTTAAATTCAAATTTAAATGTGTTTCTCAATTTTTGTATTTGGATTCATTTGTTTGATAATTTTAGGGGTTATATTATTGAACTAGTAGGTACCTACCTACCGACTACTTGAATTTGGTACACTCAAGGAATTTCTAAAGTTACTTATGTAGGTATATAAAATCCTTGGGTACACTACCTAGGTTAGCTTGTCAGTAATTAATGTGTGCATACAATTTATTATTTCACATACTAACCTACAAGATGAAATCATATTATTTCGTGAGCCACCTTTCTACTTTCATATATTATTATCTAAAAGATATTAAGTACCTGTTACCTAATATTCCAATCACTTTCCTACCCATGTCATATTAACCTACATGGACAAATAAAAGCAGGTTATTAATTCATTAAAAAATGTATGTTTCACGGAGTGAAAAAAAAATATTTTTTAAATATGGTGAAAGTTACAATATATTATTACCTATACCGTATTTCAAAAGTATTTGACTGAATAACACCTATACAGTCGAGTGAAACCTTGTTTCTATTTCTATTAGAAACTTGGCTGATATATAACTTCAAATCTTGCCATCTTGTTATTAATTCTTTAGTCATAAGTGATTTATTGATAATAATTAGTAGAAGTCAACATGGGAAATAGAAAAAAAAACTTAAATACGAGTAGGTAATAGAAAAATATAAATTTAGCTACACTCTAGTGTAGATTTCATTTTTGTAAAATAAGATAGAATATAATATTCTATCTTAATATTCTATCTTATTTTTATAAAATAAGATAGAATATTAATATAATGTCAAACTTTTTGTCTATTATTAGTATATTCTTATTTGGTGTCTTTCGAACCACCGAATTCCATGCATTTTGGAGTAAAGGTATACCAACAATCATAAAGGCAACAGAACTAACGCCTATTCGTCTAGGTTATTTGAGTAATCATCACTTCATTTTGCTTGTTCGGTAAATAATTTTGTTCATTAATTTACCTCAAAGTAATCGAGCTTGTTTATCATTTTGGCAATTCTAATAACAAACCTACTGAGCTAGTATAATCCCCCGTGACTTTGTTCACGTGAAGCTCTTTCCTATGGAAATAACATCGCCCTGTTTAAATTTCGATAATTCCTATCCACAGAACACATATATCCTATCGTAGGGAAGTTACCCTCAAATTATATTCTACTCTGAGTTCTAGCTAGCTTATAACCCCTAATATAACATCTACCCCTAAAACCCTGAATTAACGCACAGTCGCACACCCTGTGCGTTAATTTTTAGGGTTCCGTAGCCAAATGGCAAAAAACGGAACCCTTATAGATTCGTCATGTCTGTCTGTCTGTCTGTCTGTCTGTCTGTCCGTCCGTATGCCACAGTCATTTTTCTCCGAAACCGTAAGAGCTAGACTGATGAAACTTGGCCAGTAGATGTATTCTGTGAACCGCATTAAGATTTTTACACAAAAATAGAAAAAAAACTATAAATTTTTGGGGTCCCCATACTTGAAACTGAAACTCAAAAAATTTTTTTTCATCGAACCCATACGTGTGGGGTATCTATGAATAGGTCTTTAAAAATGATGTTGAGGTTTCTTAAATCGTTTTTTTCTAAACTGAATAGTTTGCGCGAGAGACACTTCCAAAGTGGAAAAAAGTTGGTCCCCCCCCCTCTAACTTCTAAAAAAGCGGTCAAGTGCGAGTCGGACTCGCCCATGAAGGGTTCCGTAGCAGTAAGTAATATAACATAGAGTTCTAGAAGTTCTAGTAGTTCGTCGAAAGGTAAATTGCGGTTTACGATTTATGACGTATAAAAAAAACTACTGACTAGATCTCGTTCAAACCAAATATCGTTGGAAGTTTCCATAGTAATGTACAACATATCTTTTTTTTAGCTTTATCAGTCACTTATTTTAGAAGTTAGAGGGACCAACTTTTTTCCACTTTGGAAGTGTCTCTCGCGCAAACTATTCAGTTTAGAAAAAAACAATATTAGAAACCTCAACATCATTTTTGAAGACCTATTCATAGATACCCCACACGTATGGGTTTGATGAAAAAAAAAAATTTGAGTTTCAGTTTCAAGTATGGGGACCCCCAAAATTTATAGTTTTTTTTCTATTTTTGTGTAAAAATCTTAATGCAGTTTACAGAATACATCTACTTGCCAAGTTTCATCAGTCTAGCTCTTACGGTTTCGGAGAAAAATGGCTGTGACATACGGACGGACAGACAGACAGACAGACAGACAGACAGACATGACGAATCTATAAGGGTTCCGTTTTTGCCTGTTGGCTACGGAACCCTAAAAAGGAGAATGATAAAACTAAAAAAAAAATATGTTGTACATTACTATGCAAACTTTTAACGATATTTGGTTTGAACGAGATCTAGTTAGTAGTTTTTTTTTTATACGTCATATATCGTAAACCGCAATTTACCTTTCGACGAACTACAAGAAGCTTTATATTATGTTACTTGATGCTACGGAACCCTTCATGGGCGAGTCCGACTCGCACTTGGCTGCTTTTTTTAGTCAGTGACGTAAAGTTTATATTTAGTTATTATGACGCTGAAAAACGTGAAATAACTTCACGCTCGCACACTTAGACCGTTTGAAAGATGTAGATAAAATCACTGAACTTGAAAAACTTAAATGGCGAAAATCGCCAGCAACTATTGCATGTATGCAATCCAATTGCACACTAGATAGTTGCTCGCGATTTTTGATAAATAAGTTCAGTGATTTTATATATATAATTTTTTGGGCCAAAATGTGCGAGCGAGGAGTACATCGACGGTGCAGGTCTTCGCCTTAAGAGACGATAACACAGCATATAACGTTAACAGGCATCAATACAGGGTTATTCATTATTAGCTGCAAATACTCAGGAATTAGGTTCAACAAATAAAATAAAAAATATTTAATAAATGATTTTTTTTAAGTTTTGTTATGAAAATCCCGAGAAAATCGATAAAGAAATCATTGGCGCCTGACCTATTTTGACCTTTGATCCGCGCCCGCGCGCCGTGAGTGACACTCTGGGTTCAGTCACCGCCTGGGTGGGTCATCGTCCTGTTCTCCATGGCAATCATTATGCAATAGCCGTAAAGAAATTAATAAGAAAAAAAATTTGATACAAAAACTTAAATCAAAATTTAAAAAAAATCATTACATAAATATTTTTTATTTTATTTGTTGAACCTAATTCCTGAGTATTTGCAGCTAATAATGAATAGCCCTGTATATATAAGTGCCGTTATGCTTTTTATTTTAATTCATATCAGTTACACATATTAGGGGCATTGTATTGTAGTGCTTGTACTTACCTTAAAGCTAGCCGTGAGGGAGTTCCTAACTAAGTGCCGTGAGGAGCGGACGTGCCGAGCATCAATACTTTGGTAAGTATCATTTTGATAAGATAAAGCAGGTAGCTCAGCCATAGCCTACCTTCGCAGTGAGGTGCGCTTGCGTTGCGAGGCAACATGACGACCATTTCTCGGGTCAAGACAGGTCAACGCTAGCTTGTTATTAACATCGAGGTTCATTAACATAGAATACACCAGTTAATAGTATACTAGTAGATCTGACCATAATAAGGTGTGAATTTCTTAGCTATCCGTCTGTCATCGAAATTGGCCCCCGTTTTAAACGACTTCAAAAACAAGACGAGGTTCTCAATTCACAGATGTATTTTTTCCCCATAATATATGTTTAGTTTTTTAAACTTATTACCTGTAGGTATTATTGTTATTTGATAAAAACACTTCCAGTTTTTTCGGATTATACTCCCATTTGAAAACAATACGTCGGTCGTTCGGTGGACAGCAGTTTATTTTATATTTACCTTCTTGTATATGTATATTACACCTATTTGTTATTTTTTCAGTTTTTTTTGTTGAGGGATTGTGATGATGCCGCCATGGCAAAGCCTGGCTATATTAGCAATATTGGTAAGCTGTTCTTGTGACGTCCTCATAGCAAAGCAACAGCGGAGAAGCTCTTTCGAGATACTGGGTCAGGTGATTATGCATATTTATTTTCTATAATCGACCAATCAAACATTTGACAGGCGCTTAATTCATATCTTTACTAGTAAAATTTTGGTGTCAAATATTTAATTGGTCAATTTGTCATCTGTGAAACAGGTTTGGATTGCGCGGTGGGAAATTTGAATAGGTTAGATTCTTATTCCTGTTCTGTGTCACGTTATTCGTTCCAATGACGATGCACAAAATAGATCTTCATATTTTAAATAAATTACTACAATGTTACTAAAAACGATAGCGCATATCTAAAATAAACTGAAATCCAGACATACTGTGTGTTACCAGTCCCGGCTCTGGAAGCGATCCTTCGAACCTCGGCTAGACGGTCCACTTCATCATAATCAGCCTGAAGAAGTCAACTGCTAGACATAGGCCTCCCTTACACATTTTCAGGAAGAACGATTCTTAGCCTATTCCATCCACCGACTTCCCAATGTCATCGGTCCATCTGGTGGGTGGGCACCCTACGTTTCTCTTCCGATTCGTGGTCGCCATTCGAGAACCTTTATTCTCCAACGGCTTAATTCCTCGAGCTATATGACCTGCCCATTGCCACTTCAACTTACTTAGTTTTATTGACTATATTGGATTTGCTGGGTCTAATAGTAGTACGAATATGCAATAGAAAGCAGGGGTGAGCTGTTCGACCTCTGCATTCATTGGATTTTTTGCATAGAGATTCAAAACAGTTTATTCAATTTGTTGATCGATTCACACTCAAAGTCAAAGATAATGTATGCATTAGGTACCTACGGACGTTCAAAATATGATCAATGCCGAACTTCTCATATTGTTGTTAGGTATATGTACTGATATAGAAGTACCTATACCTAGTATATGTACCTAGGTATAAACTTAGAAGGAAAATGAATAACAAGACAAATATTTTCAAATTTTAAGAATGTTTTTCTCATTGTGAATCACGCAATGTCTTTCTCTAAGAGAGAAATCTAAGTGAAATTTCTTGGTGTAAAACGTATATTTTTTTCGTGTATACTTCAGTAATACCTACATAATAATATTACCTACTAGCCTTCTGCCGACATCTGCAACGACATGGTGATTATTTTTAATTGACGTAACTCTTGTAACTTGCGCAAATCTAAGCCTTCTACGGTGGCGATCAATGAAACACTGTCAAATATGACCGCGATATTTGACAGCGTTTCACTGCAAAAGCCACCGCAGAACGCTTAGGCAACGCGAGCCTTTATTATTCCAATGATGTAAAAATTTACGGTTTGATTTGTTTTGTTTCATATGGAAGTCGCAAAATGAATGTCACAACATATCCTCTGTAAATAACTTCGTGTTGGAAGGTCATCCTCTGCGCATAGTGTCTGGATCTCTGCACTACTTCAGGGTGCCTGCAGAATATTGGCGAGACCGCTTGCTCAAGCTCAAGGCAGCTGGACTGAACTCTGTGTCCACGTAAGATGTTTGACATAGTAGGGGAAGGTGAGGTAATACGATCCCTGTAGGTCAAATGATCCCCCACCGTGAATCAGAGACAACTAGTGCTATCTATCCAAATGCGCATGAAACATGTTCCCCGCACCCCTGCCAGTTGCCTCTCCAAGTGTCATGGCAGTGCGAGCGTCTGGCGTGATTTTATTAAAAAATAATCAAAAAGTGTGGCTCTGATCTAAGGTAAGCCTATTTTTGGATTTTCATTACTTTTTACATGTTCGTGTTTATTGAAATGTTGTTTTATTTGCGGGTATTAATAGCAGTTAGCTAATATTTAAGCAATGTTCGAACACCGCACGCGGTATTTGAAGGTTATGTTTTGATCGATATCTTGGAATTTGGTTTTTGGGGCGAAATGATCCCTTTCTGTGTGTTTAAAATGATCCCATTTCTAAAGCAAAAGGAAAAGCTGGACTTGAATGGTTCGTGGATTCAGACGTAGACATCCGGACGTTACGATGCGTGCCCCAGAATCAACGTCTTCTGCTCGAGCGCGAGCTTTTAATAAGCCTGTGGTGGATAATTTTTTTCAACTTTGAAAAACGTGCAAGAAAAACTTTATTTTCCACCCCATCGGATATTTAATGTTGACGAGACGAGTTTATGCACTGTCCCAACAAAAAACTCGAGAGTGTTTGCACAAACAGGCCGAAAACAGGTGGCCCTTACCCCAGGGATCATTTTCCACATAGGTGTGTATAAAATGATCCTTTACTAAACTTTAACAAAAACCTCTAATACAAAAAAACTACATACATATAATAAAAAATAGGTATGCATTTACAAAGTTAAGTAAATTCACTACCTCCAACAATAGAACTCTTGCGATTTTGCCTTCAACTTTAGCCACAGTTAAGTTTATCCCTTAAGGGGATCATTATACCTCACCTTCCCCTAATTAACTAATCGGGTCAGCGCGTTGGAGCGACGACAGTTGATTATAAACGCCCCAAATTAAGCAGTGCTTGTGCTAAGAACCAGATAGCTGATTTAAAACGTATAGTATACATTTTTTTAATAAATACTTAGAATACAATATCCCAGACTGAGAACAAACATCTGTTTTCACCACGCAAATATTTGTTCTCGGTGGGGATTGAAACCACGACCCACAGAAGGCAATGCCAACATTAAGCTGAGAGACCAGTCATTTTGATAGTCTAATAAGAAAACGTCCACTCTCTTAAAATAAGCATAATGATATCAATTTAGTAGACCAGAACTGTACGTAAGCTGATTTATCTAATAAAAAAACAGATAATATTATAGTGATCAGAACACAGAATATAATGAGGCATTGATACCTCTTCTTACTGCCCTTATCTTACTTTATGTGGGGTCGGCACAACATGTTGTTCTTACCATTCTCCTCTATCACAGTCTGACTCACTCATTCGCTACTTAGGAGTAGATACCCCAAAAAATACTGGTGTACTACGTACTTATATCTCGATGGGTGTACCAATTTATTATTCAGATACGTAGAATGGAGCCATCACGAGCCAGAAGAACGGCAATACAGGTTCGAAGGAAACTACGACGTCGCTGCATTCGTGAGGTTGGCGGCAGAAGTGGGCTTGTACGTTCTTCTGCGCCCAGGACCGTACATCTGTGCTGAAAGGGATTTAGTAAGTTCCCATAATTAGCGGTTATGTTCATTGAAGTTTATCCGCGCTAGCGATCTATTATAAATAAAATAAATAAATAATGTAGACAATCCATACAACACTACCTAGCCCCAAACTAAGCAGAGTTTGTACTATGGGATCCAGATAACTGATGTAATACTTATATACATATTTTTTTTGTAATACATACATAGAATAGAATATAACACCCAGACAGAGAACAAACATCGGTGTTCACGGTGTGTGTGTGTGTCTACGGCGCAGAAGGCAGAGCTACTACCAACTGAGCTGAGATGCCAGTCTATCAACTAGCTACCATCTACTAGCGATACGTCTTTGGGTCATTTTTTTTTCAATTTTATTTATTTATCATTATCACATTGACTAGGCATGTCCATTTTTTTACAATATTACATACTTAGTTACTAACAATCTAAAAATATGGCACATCACAGTGGTTAGCCCCGAATTGAGATCTAGCGATGGTCGCATCCGCGTCATAAAAACTCAGGGCATAAACTGCGCAGTTATTTTTTTCGTAATTAATTATGATATAAACATAAATTTATTCATACATTTCCACAGGGTGGATTTCCGTATTGGCTTCTAAGTAAATACCCCAACATAAAGCTGCGAACAACAGATAAAGGTAACCCTTTTTTTGCAGACTGAGAAATAATAATCTGTCGTATAAAAATATGTCATCATTATTACTATTATAAAGGACTCATATTGTCCCACTGCAGGGCAAAGGCCAGGTTCCTTCTCTCCAGTCGTCTCTATTTTGTGCCACTGTGGACCATTCTTTATGGTGTCCATTTCATCTCTAAAGTCTGCAAAAATAATGTCATTGTCAAGATAAAATTATTGATTATGCCTTTTATCAGAAACACGTTATTGCTAGTGGTTTTTGGATAAAACTGCGATAAAGTTAACCCTTAGTTTTATCTTAATTTTGTTACAGATTTCGTAAGCGAGACTGATATTTGGATGAATAAGCTATTTGAACAACTAGAGCCTCTTTTATATGGTAAAGGCGGCCCAATAATACTTGTACAGGTGTGTGACTATTTATTTATGCTAAATTAAACTACAAACTATATTTAACTACTTTAAAAAAATGCAAAATCAATGTAACGTAAGTCTTAAAAAATATTGTGGACAATCCACACGCACACCACTATCTAGCCCCAAATTAAGCAAAGCTTGTACTATGGGAACCAGATAGCTGATATAATACTAACATACATATTTTTTTTTAAATATGTACATACTTAGAATACAATATAACACCCAGACAGAGAACAAATATCAGCAAAGCCATGACCTACGGCGCACAAGGCAGAAGGAAGAGCTACTACCAGTTTGCCAGTTTTACGGCAAAATATTATTGTTTTGGCAATATTAATTCCGTACTGTGCATGGAATATTGTTTTAAAATAGTCATCACCCCTATTCTCTTTTATTTTTAGATAGAGAACGAGTATGGCAGCTACGGCAGTGACATGCCATATAAGATTCAGCAGAAAAATATGATTTCAAAGCATGTTGGCAATAACTCAATTCTGTATACTACAGATGGTGCTTCTTCTTCTTATTTCACTCGTGGAGCTATCCCTGACACCCTTACTACGATAGATTTTGGGCCAACAGATGAATGTAAGTTTAATTTGATGGATTCCTCGACCAATGAACGAGGTACTTATACATATATAGGTATAGGCGGAGTACCTAACAGAAAATGATATGAATTATAATAATGGACTAGGTACTTTTGACATAAATATTTGGTAGTTTCTTGGGGATCCCAACGGGACCTTCAACTTTACTACATCCCTTTCAATTTTAGGACCTTCTTAGTGCCTATTTAACCCATCAAGTAACAATGGTTCTATGTTTCTTTTTTCTTTCTTCTTTTTAACAATACCACAAAGATCTTTGAAAAATATGATGGGCATTGTAAATCACTGTTCAGTGTAGAACAGTTATCTTGATATTGTGTTCCGTTAAGTGCTTTTAGTAGTTTGATAACATGAATCAAAATTATAGAAAGTTTTATCACCGTAGCGTGAACGTGTGAACTTCATACTAATATTCGTACCTACTTACCCATAGGTTAGGTACATGGCCTATAACATCCGTCATTTAACTGTGTTTTACTTTCACTCAGCTGTGATGAAGACATTCCGTCCACTGCGTCAGTTCATGCCTTGTGGTCCTCTGATGAATTCTGAATACTACCCCGGCTGGCTCACTCACTGGGGAGAAAATATGGCACGCACTGATACCTCAGCGGTCGTGAAAACTCTCAAAGACATGCTGGATAATAATATCAACGTTAATATCTATGTTTTCTATGGTGGCTCTAATTTTGAGTACACTGCTGGTAAGATTTATTATCTAAGACAGCGGTTCTCAAACTTTTTTGGTCACGGAACCCTTTTGACAAGCAAAATACTTGACGGAACTCTACAATAAAACAATAGTTTTTAAAAGTGTATTCTTTATTATAGAAGCATAATAAAAGAACAATGTAACAGTCACTAATTATTTTGTTTTTTTTTTTATAAATTCTTGCGGAACCCCTACAGGGGTAGCGCGGAACCCTAGGGTTCCGCGGAACACACTTTGAGTACCGCTGATCTAAGACATCAGAAATTCCAGGTACCAGGGTCTATTGTTCTTCAGGCGGATTTTTTTTCCGGCCAGGTAGTGCAAACACGTTGTTTTTTTGTTCTGAGGTGCAGAGGATTAGTGTCGTGCTCTTTTTCGATTGTTACATCATAGAAGCCTCTAGTGCTATTTTATAAACTACTTTGAATAATAAGTTCACAACATGCAATGACCTTGCTGACATGTAACCTTACCAAGACAATTAGAATCGTGTTTCATATGCTAATTATACTCGTCTTTTGAATTCGTAGAAGTTTAGTGATTGCAACATGGGATACTTTCATGTTAATTAAACTTATTCACTTAAAATGATTTCAGGAGCGAACTACGGCGGCACTTATCAGCCCGACATCACTTCCTACGACTACGATGCACCTTTGACAGAAGCTGGAGATCCCACGCCTAAATACTACGCAATTCGAAATGCCTTAAAACAGGTAGAAGGCATACTAACTTAACTTACCTTTTTTTACTGTTTTCGCAAAATAATGTGATGAAAATGTTTTTTGTTTTCAGTATAACCTCGTAGATTCCAATGTCGACGCGCCTCTACCTTCACAAAAAGGAAATTATGGAGTTGTCACGGTTAGCCCCAAGCTCAATCTATTATCGACCGAAGGCAGGGCTACTTTGGGAAAAGCATACAAAGACGTTCATGGATCAAAATTGCCAACCTTTGAAGCTTTGTGGCAACGAGGTGGTTTTGTCTTGTATGAAACTATTTTAAGTCAGGGTCACGGTCTGTTGAGAATAGAGCAACCAAGAGATTTAATCTTTGTTTTTGTGGACGGTGTAAGTTTTTTTATTTTATTTTGGTGGTTTATGCTATGCGTACTAGTAATACCATAACGGACCTAATAAATACAAGAGATTTACTTATTTTAGATACTGCAAGGAAAAATTAGCAGAATGTATAAAATGTATTCAGTGCCGTTGACTTCGAGCAATGGATCAGTCTTATCACTGCTAGTTGAGAATCAAGGTCGAATCAATTACGGATCTTACTTACACGATTTCAAGGTGAGGACATCATGCGAAGATTTTAGTAAGATTTCGAATAAAAACTTTTTGATTGATTAAAAGCATCTTACCTCATTCATACTGGAATTGAAATTTACAGGGTATTCTTGGAGTGATAACGTACCATGATATAGTATTAAGTGATAAATGGAAGATAACGGGATATCCTCTAGAAGATTTGAATGCGATACATAACTCCAGTGCTTCATGGGAAACCAGCTCGGACGTCCAAAAGATCCCAGCTATATATGAGGGCCAGTTTTTACTCCCGAATGAAACAACTTTAGACACATTTTTGGATACCACTGGATGGGACAAGGTATATACAGTTTGCATTATTTGCAAAGACAAGAAAACAAAAGTAAGAACTATTTTGATTAGAGATTGTTCCGTTTAGGGAGTAACATTTCTCTTCCTTGGGAATAACGCAACTAAAAGCAAACAAGGACTGTCATTTTATTAGTCGAATATAATGGATATAGGTATTTTTATCTGAGAGATACAACTTTTCTGAGGATTGAAAAAATAAGCCCTTAGTAAACAAAAGAACAAAAGACTGGTATAAAACATTTGTCATGTATAAAATGAGAGGTCATTTTATTTTGCTAGAGAATTTGTAGCAGGCGCTTGTGTACTGCGCCTACCACAAAATAAATACTTCACAGGTCTGTGTTTATTATACTATTCAGTTTCATCATCTCTGCTTGGCAGTTTCGCCTTGTTTGTTGCAAATAATTAAAATTACACTGTTTTATCCAGGGCCTCATTTGGATCAACGGTCATAACCTAGGGAGGTACTGGCCGACTGTCGGACCTCAAGTTACATTGTACGTGCCTGGGATTTGGCTGAAACCTGCCCCGCAGATAAACAACATCCTAATTCTGGAACTGAACAAACCTTCTACGAATCTTACTGTTAACCTTATTGACCATCCAATTCTGGACCGGCGTGGTGTTGGTTATAGTTGGATTAATATGGTTTAATGGTTTAAGCTATTGCAATATTATTAAATGTGTTATTTGGAAATATTTTATGTATACTTACACAAAAATATTGATTCCAATTCATTAAAAATATTTTCTTATCGTGAGGGTTTTAATACTATCATTCAAGAGTCTGGTAAGCTGTTTTGTCCTATAAATTAAGTTGATACATACATAAATAGAGATAAGCTGTGTTGGTAAAATGTTAAACTAAAAAATAAAAAGAACAATGACAAGGATTAGGAACCTGATGAACCTACATAAAAACTAACTTCAGCCCGCTGTGCCATAAAGTAGTTATACTTTGACAAATAACTAAGCGGCTTTCAGCCACAGACTGCTAATGTACCGCAACTTAGCAAGGTTATTATTTTTGCTTATAATTATTATCAACTCTCATGGATGACCAACCTTTATTAACAAGTCTATAAGAGTCAAATCCCTTCGGCGAACTTTAGCACATCTGGCTGTTTATAATGTTCTTATAGGCGAACAATTTAGCAGGCCTCTATCAACTGGTGCTGTTATGAGACAAAAAATAGGTTTTGTCATTGGTGTGAGAGAGATGCAGCTATTAGTTATGAACAATTTGAAGTGTGACTCGCCAGCCACAGTGATAAGACGCAGGGAGCTGTGGCCGAGACCGGTCTGTCGTCGTGGAGACCGCGACAGCGTCGGACTGTGTAGCTCTGACTTCGTAAACCACGTGGCCGGCAAACTAAACCTACAAAAAGTGAGTTTGTTCGATTATTAATGCGATAGATTCACTCGTAAGGTTAATAACCTGGGCTTCTTGTTTAAATAAAAGTAAAATAAATATTTTACGTTGTTAAAATACCACGTGCAGCAAGCAAAGCGGCTTAGGTGTACTTAATATTTTTAAGTGTTCAATTTTGAAATGCGTAGAATAACCTGCCTTCCAGAACTATTTTTTTACCTTCCAAGTTGTATGACCTATGGACCTACGAGTACGTTTATATTCTTGGACTTGTTAATGACATCTTAGAATAAAGCTATTTTAAATTCATTTTTTGGTACAATACAGGTTTGTAAGAAGTTAGGGTCTAACTAAACGAACAGGAACGGATTGGTAACATGCATTGGTAGACGTGCCATCTTGTGTGTCAGAATTTAGACACAATGGTGTTGTTTCTGATTGATCAAGCAAATATTGTTGTTTTGTGTCTAGACATTAGCTTAGTACGATCAATTTATAGATGCTAAGCCGCTGAACCGATCTCGATGAAATTTGGTACAGCTTAAACTCCGGAGGTGGACAAAGCCAATTGCCTGCTGGTTATTTTATTAAAATTCATAGTTATTCCAGAAATCTTATACTTCTCTGGCTCAATTTATGTATGCCACGGTTTTATTGCAGTTTTCAGACTATTATGCTGTCATACTCTAAAACAGAATCACACTGAACTGAAACAGGAGTTCAGTTTGCATAATAGGTGTAGGTCAGTGTTTGTGCCAGTAATTACTTACCTATGGTACTGAGACGTGCTCGCTCACAAATGGCATCAAGCACAACTGGCTTTGGAGAGAGTTGTGCTGGGAACTGTGTTTGACTACGTGATAGAATCAATCAAAAATGAAGTCTGTAGTAGAACCAAAATCACCAACATAGCTCGCAGAATAAGTGCAGCGCGATAGGCAGGTCATAATAAATACTCTCTACTCGTAAAATGATCTACATATTACTAAAAAATTGTGTAGGTACATATATATTTCATATACATAAAAACTAGTAACTATGAATTAAATAAGTGCAACTATGCCAAGCATTTTTATATTTCACCATTCAAAATAATTGGGCCGGAAGTCTTCGAACCGCAGTAGGTATATGTTATGATAAGTTGATAACACAGAATAGACATAATAGGTATAATGGTAATACACGGTACAACAGCAAAACAAATAAATAGGTACATTAACTGTAAGGCACAACGGTATTACGAGATAATTAAAATTGTTTAGTCTATATAAAGAAGTAAAATGTAGATGGATATAAAAGTAGAGGTAGGCCTAAGAAAACATGGATGGATTGTGTGAGAGATGATAATAATGTCCAAGAAAGGAGTGAATACTGAGATGGTGAGTGATAGAGGAGAATGGAAGAAAAATACATGTTATGCCGACCCATAAAGTGTCGTAGGTTTGATGCTTCTTAGGTTGGGAATAGTATATTTCATTACAAGTGCGGAAAGGCAGTCATTGCAAAGAGTTCCGACAAATGTCTACCCGAGCCGAAGGCGAGGGTTGACAGTCGGAACAAGTTGCAATGACGGTTCCGCACCTGAACGACTATTTTTAATACAGTGGCGAAAAAATGAAGCAATTTAATAAAATAATAAAAAAACCATTTGCTTTTTTCTCTTCTCTCCACGCAATAAGTTCGTCGTATGTACTCGTATGCATGTAGCGTTTTTTTGACTTTTCCGTTAAAATGTTCTCCGAAGCATTTTGTGCAATTATACTGAGTTCCGGTGGTGTTAATTCAAAAAAACTAGGGTCGAAATTACTCATTTTGTGCAACAAACAAATAAACTCGCAAAGAAAATTTCTGAAAAATGGCGCCAACCGTAGAATATAAGCAGAGATTCTTTTTTTTCCTCACCCATTCTGGAAGGCAAATAGTCTAAGATCCCGCTATAGAAGAACCTTCACCGAGCTGGTTATTTAATGAAACGTATTTTATATTTAATTAAACATGCCAATAAATGTATTCTATATGGGTTGCCTATCAAATTTCAGTCCAGGATAATTAAGATTAAATAATAATTAAAAAAAAAAAAAAACTTTCCACTGGTTTGTTTATTAAACAAATTCTATACCAAGCGAAAGTATAGACCCCAGTATTTTTATTCAATAAACATACCGGTGCAAAATGCTAGTATCGATTTACCTTTTTATACCTGGCTACCCGAGAGTTGTGACCGGAAAAAAATAGGCAACCTAACGTTTGCATATTCTATGGGGTCTATACTTTCGATTGGTATAGAATTTGTCTAATAAACAAACCGGTGGAAAGTTAAAAAAACTTTTTTTTTTTAAATTATTAATTAATCATATTATTATCCTGGACTGAAATTTGATAGGCAACCCATATAGAATATATTTATTGGCATGTTTAATTACATATAAAGTACGTTTCATTATAATAACCAGCTCGGTGAAGGTCCTTCTATAGCGGGATCCTATACTAAAAGTGAACTATACCCATACAGCCAAGTCTTCAGTAGATTTTTTTTATTGATATGAATTGAAAATGAAATTTAATGAGATGAAATGAAATGAAACCTAACATAACTCATTCAATCAAATCATTAAATCTGTTAATGAAACAAATTAGTAGCTTCTTTTTAGAAATAATACGTATTTGCATGAAGCATAAAAACTTCGATGAATTTTTTTAGTAAAAACTTCATGGTTGGTTTTTCTTTTTAGACATTATTTTGACAGTTGGGAAAGAAAAAGCACTAGTGCGGGAAAGGTAAAAAAAAGCACGAGTGTGTAATAGCCCACATCCCGAACGCTATACGTCCCTCAATACGCCACTTTTTGAGCAACTGTATTAGCAACTGTATTAAAAATATAAATAACGCAGCCTTTCTATGAACGTCTTATATTGTCGATAAAAAAGGTAGCTAGATAAGCATAGTGAGTAAAAATTATGTTGCCAGTAAACCTGTCTGCGTCTGCAGTATCTGTAGCATGCTAATTAGCGGGAACAAAATCAATACCAGTCTTGAAACTTTTTCTTCTTCCACTATAAGTGGGCCCTTATCCCACTATAAGTGGGGTCGGCAAAACATGTTTTCTTCTTCCATTCTTTTCTATCAGCCGTCGTGTCTGTATTAACTTCTTTCTTATCCTTATCAATAGCTGGTTAACTGGTCTTGAAACGAAATAGGTAAAAAGCGCCTACTGCGCTTTTAATTGTGGGCTCAATTACCACCGAGGATTAACATTTGTATAGGTATACATATATATGCTGGTGAAAGGGCATCCACAATTTCTCTATTATACAGTTCCAATCTTTATGGCGTTGTACTAAACTGCGAGTATGTATACCAATAATTTTTATTGTCTCCTAACCCACGCAATGAATTTTTCAGCAATATGGCAGCGAGTGATCTAACCTGTGAAGTCGGTCCTCCATGCAGTCTCGTTCTGGCAAATGGGTCAGTGTTTCCAGGAAGAAGTTTCGGGGCTCAGCTGCCAGTTGAGGGAGAAGTCGGTAAGTACTATTTAGAAGATATCGGTCGGCCCTTAGGCTTATTAGATAGGATGTAATATATCTGCCATCTCACCAATTTGTTTATTTAAGTAATTCATTGATGTACTTACTTACAGTTTTTCAAACTGGTATGGTCGGATACCCAGAGTCCCTAACTGACCCATCGTACCACGCGCAACTCCTTGTGCTTACCTACCCTTTGATTGGCAACTACGGTGTGCCCGATGAAGAGGAACGTGATGAGTTTGGACTACCAAGGTACGTTCTTAATTTATTTTTAATAGAGAATGTACATTCAGTTAAATTAGGGATTGAGGGGAGGAGGGGAAGGAAGAATCATGCGCAAGTTTCTGATTTCCAGATGGTTCGAGTCCAGCCGTATTTGGGCGGCAGGTTTGATAGTTGGAGAAGTGAGTACGCGAGCGTGCCATTGGCGTGCTAAGCGCTCACTTGGCTCTTGGTTGGCCAAGCATGGTATACCAGGCTTAAGTGATGTCGACACCAGAGCGCTGACTCACCAACTTCGTGAGGGAGTCATGTTAGGTCGAATAATTCAAGGTGCCCCCCCGATTGGTCCGATGCCGCCAATGTCAGACCCGAACACCAGAAACTTAGTGGCAGAAGTGTCCATTAAGGTGCGTAAATGAGCTTCATACTTGATGTAATAATTATGTACCTTGCCAAAATAAACTAACATAGATCCGAAAAAAATATTTGTGTAAGATAATTTGCATCAGTTAGACAGTGCATCAATCGTTCCAATATCATTTCAGGAAAAGAAAATTTTCAACCCTAATGGTGATGTCACAATAGTTGCTATTGATTGTGGTTTAAAATACAATCAAATCAGATGTATGGTAAAAAGAAATGCTAAAGTCATCTTAGTTCCATGGGATCACAAATTAAATGTAAATGAGTACGATGGTTTATTCATCAGCAACGGTCCAGGTGACCCAGAAGTATGCAATCAAGTCGTTGACAATATTCAAGCCGTGATGAAAGATGCAGTAAAACCAATATTTGGTATTTGCCTTGGACATCAGTTGCTTTCTACTGCAGCTGGCTGCAGGACTTATAAAACTAGGTATGCTATAAAATCACAATTCCTTTCCGGTAATTTGATGCGTGAATGCTTTACTATTAAGTTTATTTTTGTGTTATTTTTAGCTACGGCAACCGCGGGCACAATTTGCCGTGCACTCACAGCGGTACAGGACGGTGCTTTATGACATCACAGAATCACGGTTTTGCCGTTGACCCGGAAACATTGCCCAATGATTGGAAAGTATTATTCACAAATGAAAACGATCAAACTAATGAAGGCATTATACACAAAAAACATCCTTTCTTCAGTGTTCAATTTCATCCAGAACACACCGCAGGACCCACAGATCTTGAATGTTTGTTTGATGTATTCATAGAAGCTGTTAAAACTTTCAAAAATAAAAAGTCTTGTGTCATTGACGATATGATTACCAGCTTATTAAAATATGAACCTACTCTTCATGAAAGGCCAAAAAAGGTGTTGATATTAGGTTCTGGCGGACTCTCCATTGGGCAAGCAGGTGAATTTGACTATTCAGGGTCTCAAGGAGTAAAAGCAATGCAGGAAGAAAAGATTCAAACTGTTCTCATAAATCCAAATATTGCAACCGTTCAAACATCTAAAGGTTTAGCAGACAAAGTTTACTTTCTACCTATAACTCCTGAGTACGTGGAACAAGTTATAAAAGCAGAACGACCTACAGGCGTCTTATTAACATTCGGAGGTCAAACAGCATTAAACTGTGGCGTGGAATTGCAAAAATCCAGAATATTTGAAAAATACAATGTTCAAGTTTTGGGAACACCTATCCAATCCATTGTAGATACGGAAGACCGAAAAATATTTGCTGAAAAGGTATATGCAATTGGAGAAAAAGTTGCTCCTAGTGCTGCTGTTATAACTGTCGATGAAGCTATTACAGCCGCCAACCAAATTGGATATCCCGTAATGGCAAGATCGGCTTTTTCACTAGGAGGTTTGGGGTCAGGGTTTGCAAACAATGAAGAAGAGCTGAAAGCACTGGCTCATCAGGCGCTTTCACACTCAGATCAATTGATTATCGATAAATCACTCAAAGGATGGAAAGAAGTAGAGTATGAAGTAGTTCGAGATGCTTACGATAATTGTATCACCGTCTGTAACATGGAAAATGTAGATCCTTTGGGAATACATACTGGAGAGTCCATCGTTGTTGCACCAAGTCAAACACTATCCAACAGGGAATACTATATGCTGCGAAATACTGCTATCAAAGTAATAAGACATTTTGGAATTGTTGGAGAATGTAACATACAATATGCTCTCAATCCAAACTCCGAAGAATTTTACATAATTGAAGTAAACGCAAGACTATCTAGGAGCTCAGCCCTAGCCAGTAAAGCAACTGGGTATCCATTAGCTTACGTAGCTGCAAAATTAGCTCTCGGAATCCCATTACCCACGATAAAAAACTCTGTAACAGGTGTCACTACAGCATGCTTCGAGCCCAGTTTAGATTATTGCGTTGTAAAAATTCCAAGATGGGATTTAGCTAAATTTAATAGAGTAAGCACAAAAATTGGAAGTTCCATGAAGAGTGTAGGAGAAGTTATGTCCATTGGAAGAAACTTTGAAGAAGCATTCCAAAAAGCGTTGCGAATGGTAGATGAAAACGTTACTGGTTTTGATCCAAACATAAAGAATGTGAATGAAAATGAGCTTAGAGAACCAACTGATAAAAGAATGTTTTTTTTAGCTGCTGCTTTAAAACAAGGTTATACTGTTGATAAACTGTATGAATTAACAAAAATCGATCGATGGTTTTTAGGAAAATTTAAAAATATAATCGATTACTATAAAACTTTGGAAGCAACGAATAGTGGTTCCATTACATGCGACATTTTGAAAAAAGCCAAGAAAATTGGATTTTCTGATAAACAGATTGCTGCCGCTATAAAAAGCACAGAGTTGGCTGTCAGGAAACTTCGAGAAGAGTACCACATTACGCCATTCGTCAAACAAATTGACACAGTAGCGGCTGAGTGGCCTGCCTCTACGAATTACTTATACTTGACATACAATGGCTGTACACATGACATACAATTTCCAGGTGATTTCACAATGGTTCTTGGTTCTGGTGTCTATAGAATCGGAAGTTCTGTGGAATTTGATTGGTGTGCGGTTGGATGCTTAAGAGAGCTGCGAAATCAAGGAAAAAAGACAATCATGGTGAACTATAATCCTGAAACTGTCAGTACGGACTACGATATGAGTGATAGATTATATTTTGAAGAGATATCTTTTGAAGTTGTCATGGATATTTATAATATTGAGCATCCTGATGGTGTTATTTTATCGATGGGTGGCCAGTTGCCGAATAATATCGCAATGGACTTACATCGGCAGCAAGCAGTTATTTTGGGTACTTCTCCAGATATGATAGACAATGCTGAAAATAGATTCAAGTTCTCCCGAATGCTTGATCGTAAAGGAATTTTACAACCGCGATGGAAAGAACTTACCGATCTTGAATCAGCCGTAAGTTTTTGCGATGAAGTAGGTTACCCATGCTTGGTACGCCCCTCGTATGTTCTAAGTGGTGCTGCAATGAATGTGGCTTATTCTAACCAAGACTTGGAGGCGTATTTAAAATCTGCTAGTCTAGTTAGCAAAGATTATCCAGTGGTGATTTCGAAGTTTATAATGGATGCCAAAGAAATTGATGTCGATGTAGTCGCTTCGGATGGTATAATTTTCTGCATGGCCGTTTGTGAACATGTTGAAAATGCAGGTGTTCATTCCGGAGATGCAACATTGGTGACACCACCGCAAGATATTAACCAAGAAACTTTAGATAAAATACGAGAGATATCCAGCGTTATAGCAGAAACGTTAGACGTTACAGGTCCATTCAACATGCAGTTGATAGCTAAAGATAACGAACTGAAAGTTATTGAATGCAATGTAAGAGTCTCAAGGTCATTCCCGTTTGTATCTAAAACTTTAGATCACGATTTTGTTGCTACTGCGACTAAAGTTATACTGGGTGTGCCAATAGAGCCCGCAAATATAATGACTGGATGTGGAAAAGTTGGCGTCAAAGTGCCTCAGTTCTCATTTTCAAGACTTGCTGGGGCTGACGTCACGTTGGGAGTGGAGATGGCATCTACTGGAGAAGTAGCGTGTTTTGGAGAAAACCGTTATGAAGCATATTTGAAATCTTTGATGAGCACTGGTTTTAGAATACCAAAAAAAGCAATCTTATTGTCTGTCGGAACATTTAAAGTAAGTAATATTGGGATCAAACGTTATTGAACCTCTTTTAACCTTTGTATTCTATAGTATGGCTCAAAAATCTACTATAACTATCTTTTTCAGCACAAAATGGAACTTTTGCCAAGCGTCCGTATATTACAAAAGATGGGATATAAACTGTATGCTAGCATGGGCACTGGAGATTTTTATACTGAACATGGAGTTGAGGTAAAAAAACCAGTTAAACTTCCTGTTGTTTTCTAACCATTGAAGTGTAGGTAAGGTTACTAATTGAACCCATCTTTACTTTTTAGATTGAGAGTGTACAATGGACTTTTGACCATATTTGCGATCCAGAAGATGATAGGTCAGACGGAGAACTTATGCATCTCGCTGACTTTATGGCAAAGAAGCAACTGGATTTGGTAATAAACTTGCCAATGCGCGGAGGATCTCGTCGCATCTCGTCATTCAGTACTCATGGCTACAGAACCAGGCGCTTGGCAGTTGATTATGCAGTCCCTCTTGTGACAGATGTAAAATGTGCTAAACTATTAGTCCAGGTAAAATTAAAACTATAACTATTGGTTATTGCTAAACTCTTGGCATCTTTTAGAAATTAAAATCGCTGCAGGCGTAGGTATTCATGCGCACCCCATGCTTGCCAATATGGACACTTATACAAAAAATATGTACAAAGTTAAAAATTTACTACTAGTATTAAACACATTGGTACATACAGGACAGGCATCGCGTAAATAGGGGCATGGGAAAAAACAGTTGCCCCAGACGCTCAGTTTTTTATTAAAATAAAGACGAATATTCTTATTGGATTCAGCGATTGCCAGAACGAATTGTATTACAGGAATAGACGATCAGTATCAATATCCAGGCGTTTAAAGTTTAAGCTTAAAGTGATGCTTTTATTTATTTTTTACAGGCAATGTTAAGATGTGGCGGCGTTCCAAAAATGAAAACTCATACTGATTGTATGACATCACGAAATATTATAAAATTACCTGGATTTATAGATGTTCATGTACACGTTCGAGAACCAGGTGCTACTTACAAGGAAGATTTCGACACATGCACCGCTGCAGCTTTAGCTGGTGGTATCACGATGATATGCACTATGCCCAATACCAATCCTCCAGTAGTTGACCGCACTTCTTTCGACTATACGGCAGCTTTAGCACGAGTTAGTGCCCGGTGTGATTACGCACTGTACGTAGGTGCTTCATCTACCAATTTTGATACTGCAGCTGAATTAGCACCTCTAGCTGCATCTCTAAAAATGTATTTAAATCAAACGTTCACCACTCTAACATTAGATGACATGACGATTTGGCAAAAACATCTTCAAAATTGGCCAAAGAAAATTCCTGTATGTGCACACGCTGAAAGAGAGAAAACAGGTGCTATTATTTTGATGGCATCTTTACTTGATCGACCCATTCATATATGTCACGTAGCTCGCAAAGATGAAATATTAATTATTAAGGCAGCTAAAGAAAGAGGACTCAAAGTCACTTGTGAAGTTTGCCCACAACATTTGTTTTTGAGCTCTGCAGATTTCGACCGTATTGGTCATGGAAGAGCAGAGGTACGACCTGTATTATGCAGTCCTGAAGATCAAGCAGAGCTTTGGAAGAATATAGACGTGATAGACGTATTTGCCACTGACCACGCACCGCATTCGGTCGAAGAGAAAAACTCTGAAAACCCACCTCCTGGCTATCCAGGTCTTGAAACAATATTGCCTCTTCTTCTGAATGCCGTTCATAAAGGCCGTTTGACTATAGAGGATTTGATCAACAAATTTCATCGGAATCCACGAAAAATATTTAATTTACCCGAACAACCAAATACTTATGTGGAAGTGGACATGGATTACGAATGGACCATCCCCGAATCAATGGAATTTACCAAATCAAAGTGGACTCCATTCACGGGTATGCACGTTTGTGGAGCGGTTCATCGCGTCACTTTACGCGGTGAAATCGCTTATGTTGAGGGGCAAATTCTGGTCCCTCCTGGATTTGGCCAAAATGTGCGAGACTGGCCCATGCCTAAAAAACAGTCTTTCCCAACTTTTACTATTGAAAAGATAGACAAAGAGCTAATATTAAGCAGACCCAATTCAGCACTTGACATGCACACATCAGCAGAGCTAAGTAAACTTGGCGATTTTGATTTAGATCAATTAGAACCCTCAAAACCTGAAGGGTTAACAAAACCAAACGTTCATTTTAATGAAATCCCAGGATTACGAAGCATGTCTCCTCTTCCTCAAGCTACAACGAGGCAAAGATGTGATAGTTCGTCAAATTACATTTCTTCACAGTCACTTTCCCAGCGGCAACGTAGCGATTTGTTTGGCAAAAGTATATTCACTGTTGACTCTTTTAACAAAGAAACGCTGAACGACATATTTAATCTCGCCCAATTCATGAAGATAAGTGTAAACAAGGGTCGTGTGTTGGATGATATTTTACGTGGAAAAGTCATGGCTTCTATTTTCTATGAAGTTAGTACCCGAACTAGTTGCAGTTTCGCAGCAGCGATGCAAAGGTTGGGAGGATCAGTGATTCACACAGATGCGTCAAGTTCATCGGCCAAGAAGGGAGAAACTTTAGAAGATAGTGTAGCAGTGATGGCAAGCTATTCCGATGTCGTGGTCCTAAGGCATCCTGAACCTGGGGCAGTTGCAGTAAGTTTCTGTATTTTTTCTTCTGTTCACAGATTCATGTAAGGTCTCCTTCAAATGTACGTATATCTGAGCGCTTCCGGTTTTGAGGACAGCGCCGTGGACTGTAGGTTCCAGCTAGAGCGGCAAGAGCCGTTAAGCCATGACTGAAGTCTTAGGGTGGCCTAGAAATTTCGCCATCAGAGTAGGCTACTTGCTCTTACTAGCTTACTCCTCCAAATAGTTGACCTTCTTTAATGCATGTTGAAACTTATATAGGCACCCAGAAAAATCATTTACTAAAAAAAATTCCATATTTTTGCCACTGAGGACAGACCCACAGACAAACAGCAACAACATGACACAACTAAAGGATTCCTTTTCGAACTTCGGAACACTAAACACAGATTGATTTTATGGTGTTTTAACGAAGGGTCAAACTTAAAAAACTTTAAATTTTAGAACGCAGCACGACACTGTCGAAAACCAATCATTAATGCTGGAGATGGAGTGGGCGAACATCCTACCCAAGCATTATTGGACGTTTTCACAATCCGGGAAGAAATTGGTACAGTTAACGGGCTCACAATAACAATGGTTGGCGATTTGAAAAATGGCCGCACTGTCCATTCCTTGGCCAGGCTTTTGACACTGTACCAAGTCCAACTACAGTACGTGAGTCCGCCTGGTTTGGGCATGCCAAAACATATAATGGAATACGTTACATCTAAAGGCATATCACAACGAGTCTACGAACGGCTTGAGGATGTTCTGGCAGATACACATGTTTTATACATGACGCGGATTCAGAGGGAAAGATTCAAAAGCCAAGAGGAATATGAAAAGGTACTTACCCTAGCTATTTAAGGTGCACCAAGACCACTCCCAGAAATGATTCCCGAAAACAATGATCAAACTACTAGTTCTAGTATTTTTAACTGACTTCATATTAAAAAGGATACGGCTCTCAATTCGGTTGTATTTTAATGCTTGGCACAGATAAGATAATACTATACTAGTGCTTGGTAATAAACCTGTCATTTATAAGCCGATTTAAAAAAAAAATTATCTGAAAAGTGAAAAGACCGTATTGGTGCAATACAGATTTCATTAAAATCGGTTTAGCAGGTTGGCTATGAAGTAAGGTTTTCAAGCTTTTTTTATTTTTCCATCTTGTAGTAGATAAACAAATCCAATCCACTAATTATACCTCCAACAAATCCACTAATTATAGGTATCAATATTTATAAATCAGTTTTTCTTATCTATCAATACCTAAGTTTAATTCTGATAAAATTGTTTCATTGCTTTATCAAATTGATAACTTGATAATTGTAAATTGTATGTAAGTTAGTTGTTGATGATGTCTGAACAACATATTTCTTTTCATTTCAGACTCGTGGTTTGTTGGTGGTAACTCCCCAACTTATGACTCGTGCACGAAGGCGCATGGTTGTAATGCATCCCTTACCTCGCGTAGATGAGGTTTCCCCTGAGTTTGACTCAGATCCCCGGGCAGCCTACTTTAGGCAAGCTGAATATGGGATGTACGTAAGAATGGCGCTATTAGCCATGGTAGCTGGTGTCAATCCGCTTTCTTGAATTCGGATCCCAGTACCCACGTCTGAAGCAAAATGTTTTGCCGTAATTTTTCCATAGTGAGGTCATCATCATTATCAGCCTGAAGAAGTCCACTGCTGGACATAGGCCTCCTCTACACATTTCCAGGAAGAACGATTCTGAGCCCTTTCCATCCATCGACTTCCCACGATCTTACATATTGCTATACACTTACATATACAATTTTTTTTTTGTTATTCATCTTACATATTGCATATTGATTTTTCCATAGTGAGGTAATTAATAGGAATAAGGAAAATATGCGTAGTACTCAAAAAAAAAATGTATGTTTAGACATTTCAAAAATATAGATAATCAGGTTTCAAAAGCCATGGAACCTTTTATATGTTAGGTATACCTAGTATAATATAGTGATATTGGTCAGATAATAATAAAGTTATTCATATAAATACTATCATATTTTTTTATACAGTCACCTATGTAGGTGAAGATTGTCATTTTAAAATTACAATTATTCCAAAACATAGGTGTCCTTCCTCCCTATTTCCTACAGAAGAAGTCGAGATTCTATAAGGGTGCAAAATATAGCAAAATAATAATAAATTGTGTAAGAAGAAAAAATAACCTTTGATGGTTTAAAACAAGGAGACTTTGCTCGCGAAAGCGATGGACTTCTTGGCGACTAAGCTGTTTCGGGTGCCCTTACTATTAGGCCATCACCTAGCTTAAAACTGGTTCAATCTTTGTATGGAAATATGGGTTTCCATATCATTATTATGTATATGCTGTAATATATAGACAAATATGTATGCTCTAATAGCACTAATATTATGACTACGTTAGTAAAAATTACCTGAGTTTTGTACAAAATTGGTTTGTTTGCAACAATTACGGTACCTAAATATAACACTATAAATTACATATTTATAGCAAAGAAAGATTATTTTTAAGATCTGCTTACAGCTTCGACTCTTCACCGACTGCATCACTGAGCCTCATCTGGCTCACCGAGTTCTCTACATGAACATCTACAAAAGTGAACGCTGATATGCTATGTAATTCAGATGGTGTTGGTGACTCTTGGTTCACGATATGTTCAAATTTGGGACGTTGTCTACGTATAATAGTATGTGGAGCTGGTCTATCTACATTGCTTTCTCTGCGTGGTGGTAATTTGAACCCTCCTAGAGTGACAAGTTTGCGTTGACAATCAGCCAGCTTATCACGAATTACGTCCAAGTACTCATTTCCTGTAGTTTCTCCAGATGGTTCTTCAAGCAGAAGTGTGCATAACCTTTGAGCTTGCTCCAAGTATATCACTGCTTGCTTAATTGCATCAAATTTCTCGCTGGATCTTGCCATAGCAATGAAATGGGGAATAAAAAACTCGAGCACCAGCCGTCGACGTTCTGCTTCCATTTTTGTTGGCAGTATTATCTGTAAAATTAGTAGTAAAAACAAGAATTATAATAAGTAGTTACATTACCTTGGTTCCAATACAATTTTAATTTGAGTTATTAGAAGCAAAGATATGTAAGTATAATACTCACTCTACTATTTATTTCCTTCTCTTGTGCCCCCAAGGTCCTCTGTTTTTTTATATTCATCTGAGCCTTTCTCCTCTCCTGCATCTGTCTTTGCCTTTCTTTTTTCCATTGGTAATGTTTGTCGTGAGATTTCGCTTTGTCCCAAAAGTTTGTATTTGTATCTTCCTCGCTATCCGAACTTTCATTATAACTTGTAACAGTAGCAGGCAAATTAGGATTCAATATACGTAGAGGGTTCTTGCACGTCAGTATTTCGTAAAGTCTGTGGCAATTGAACGTTGGATAGAAGTCCTTTTTGTTATACTTTAACTTTTCTATAGCGTTCAGAATGTGCATAACTGGAGATTCCAAGATATCTGCTAGTCGTCGTTGTAGTTTCAGCAACATTGGCTTTGGGATACTCTTGAACTCATTACAACTTTCGACAAAGTAGTTTGGAAATCTTGATTGGCCAAAGTGAACATAGAAACTCTGTAAAAATAGTCTTAGAGTTTCGCCTAGGCGATCTTCTGGCCACTTGGCATAATTATCTTCACATTGCCAAAACAGATGATTCTTGATGTGACTTGCTTCTAAGCCAATCTTGGAACTTTCGATTTCCATAAATGTTTTGTGTAAAGCCAGTGTAAATAAGTAACATCTCATATGAGAATGGGCTAAACAACTTTCTAAATAGCGCTCGGCAGCTGGAAAAATTACTTTCCACTGTAGTGTTTGTTCTGGATTCAGTCCTCTCTTAGGTCTGAATCCGATTGGGATCAACAAACATCCGAAACCAATGGCTTTGCTAACCATATACTTGGTGGGCCACTGGTAGCTGAAATTAGTTCGCGGGTTCTGTATTATTCTTCTTTCTCTTATGATCCACTGATTTGCGGAATTTGGCCATGCAGCTATCAAAGCAGGAAATATTTCACAACCCATCTTGATTCCGTTTTTAGATGAATCACAGTATATACTTGCTCCTTGCGTCAAAGCATTATTGACAGCATCTTGAGATAAACCCAATCCCGATCCCAAACTTATAATAAAATTGTCAACGAAGTTACTCATGAAGCTTAAAGAATTTAGATAATATTGTCTTTCATATAAGTTTCGTGGTAAAGATGTCTTTGAGGCTGCATCGTTTAGCTCTTCATCCTCGTCGTCACTCCATTGGTTGATTGCACGTACATCCACCATAGTCCAAGACTCGTCTGGCAGCACACCAGATGTAAGCGAATAATTTGATTGCAAACTCAGCTCTATTTTCCTAGGTGTGGCTAGTTCAGTGATTGTAGAGTATCCATAATCAGATTCTGTTTCACTGGATTCATTTTGGCGACTGCTTGCATTGGATCTATATCCGGAAGTCTCTGTATCTTCTGATAAATTTGTTTCAAGTGATGCAGCACGACTGTTGGTAATATTTGGCTTTTTTAGAGGACCACTAAGTCTTCTTGTAGTTTTGAGAATTGACTTTCTGGGCTTACTGCTTTCTTGTGTATCTAAGACATAATTTGGGTCTTTAATTTGTTTCTCTTCTGGTAGCAATGATGTATTGGAACGAATTTTTTCTAAATTTGCCAAGTTACTTCTAGCCACTTGCATGCTTAACATCTTAACTGGGCCACTGTATCTGCGACCAAAATGTTCAACTGCCTCCAAATTAAGATTTATGTCATGAACTGCATTATTATTACGCTCGATTTCATCAGATTTATCTATTTTTGCTTTAATTTGTTGCAATAGTTCCTCACCTTTGGTGGCATATAAAGAATCATCGTCTGAATCTATTGATTCTTTTTCCGAATCTGTAAAGATGCTATCGTCTGAATTCACTTTATCTTCGTTGACTAATTCAGTTTCTTTGTGTAGAGTGCTCTCTAAAACTTCTAGTTTCTTTAGTTTTACATATCCTGAAACGTTTAAACTTTGGATAAGAAATCGCACAGGTTCGTAATTGAAAATAGAAATCGTTTTTCAATGACAACTGTATTTCGTCCAAAACCTTAACTTGAATCAGCTGGTCTACCACGAGCTCCATATGGTTATGGCTGTCAAAATTGTGTCAACAGTGTCAACACATTCAAACCCAAGAAGAAAATGAATGTGTGGGTCAGCCTATCTATACACAATTTGAAAGCCATAACCATATGGAGCTCGTGGTAGCCCTGCTGTTAGTGTTCTTACCAAGTTCTTTGCAATCCTCAATGCGCAGTTTATAGAATGGTGCGTCTAAGACTGCGCTGTAATCAGAAGTGTCCCCGGGCTCACTGGCTTCGACATTGTCGTAAATGACGAACATCCTTGGCGCGGATAGCGGTTCCGTCTGGCCGCGCCGCCTCTGGTAGCTCACGTGCTCGTGTACACACTCTTGAACACGGTCTGCGAAGAAAATGTGCTTGTTCCGGCGAACCATTGCCTCATTTATCAGATTTTCCCTCTCACTATGTGGATTGTTTTTGATCTGTTGCATCTCTCTGAAATAAAAAACGCAGAGTTGTACACTTCGAAACTTGACCTTGAATGTCTCGAGCTTGAAGTTTTAAACTAATTCAATTATAGCCGAAAAAATCCTTTAGAGATTGATTTCGTTAGGTGCAGATATATGGCGAAAGCAAGTCCGGATGGCTTTAGATATAATAATTTTGATAAAGACGTGATTTTAAAATTAATACCTGTATCGCTAGATCAAATCCAATCCGATTATTAAGATTATTCAGTGCAATTGCACATGCAATTATCAGGCCACTGATTACGAATAAGTATCTAATTCTTTTTGAGTTGTTATACCTGTTATGTTTTTGAAAAGATTTTCCAGTATTCTAGGAACATTAACGTACAAGTAATAAACTTCACGGCTTTGTTTGCACCATCTAGAATGCACTCTTTAGAGCTTATCATGTACATCACTAACCATCAATAGGTACATTGTTTATAATTCTTGTAAATTATTAACTATTCTACGCTAATGGAAATCACGATCGAAGTGTTACTTTTTATTTGTGCTAAAAATACACGGCATATACTTAGTACCTAAGTACTATGTTTTTAGATACATAATAATGCTTTTAATTTCTTTTGTTCCGCGGCAGATCTTACAAGTTCTATTTATCATGGCGGATGATCAAAGACTAGGTACTTGATTTATTAATCAATTTTCTAGTTAATTGAATGATAATACTTAGTCAAGAGGCTTTCAATGCTTGCTTTGAATTTTCTTTTTGTGTCCTTTTCCAAGGCTCCGTTACTAGCGGCCGTCTGCGGTTGCCTCTGTGTTTTTTTTTTCATTTATGATTATGAATTTTTCGGGATATAAAATAGTAAAGCTTCTTATAGTCTCAGATCCCGCTATAGAAGGACCTTCACCGAGCTGGTTATTTAATGAAACGTATTTTATATTTAATTAAACATGCCAATCAATATATTCTATATGGGTTGCCTATCAAATTTCAGTCCAGGATAAATATGATTAATTAATAATTAAAAAAAAAACCTTTCCACTGGTTTGTTTATTAATCAAATTCTATACCAATCGAAAGTATAGACCCCAGTATTTTTATTCAATAAACATACCGGTGCAAAATGCTAGTATCGATTTACCTGTTTATACCTGGCTACTGGCTACCCGAGAGTTGAGACCGGAAAAAAATAGGCAACCTAACGTTTGCATATTCTATGGGGTCTATACTTTCGATTGGTATAGAATTTGTCTAATAAACAAACCAATGGAAAGTTAAAAAAACATTTTTTTTTTATTATTAATTAATCATATCCTGGACTGAAATTTGATAGGCAGCCCATATAAAATATATTTATTGGCATGTTTAATTAAATATAAATACGTTTCATTAAATAACCAGCTCGGTGAAGGTCCTTCTATAGCGGGATCCTATACTATTAATTGATCCAGGCAAACTATATTTGTTCCAAATTTCATTTAAATCGTTCCAAAAGATAAGGCGAGATTGAGCCACAAACATCCAAAATCGTAATTTTCGCATTTATTGCGTGAGTGGGTGAAGAGAACCATCTTACTCGGGCGATTTAGAATTGTACGTATGTTTGTTTGTCGGGCCATAACATGCGAATCGTTGCTTGATCCGATTTGCATAAAAGGTAACTTGAACTTGAAATATAGGTAGTATAATACTCGTAGTAGGCAGGTAATACTGAGTTAAATCGGTTAGGGGGTAGGGGGGGGTAAATCGGTTATTAATTACAATAAAAGGGGTCAACAAAAAAGTTACACAAATAACATCAAACTAGATACAAAAAGGCTTTGTCTGTGCATTCCGAGACGAATTTCCTTTGCTTATTTTTTTTTGCGCATACTACAGGCCAGTAACTAGGACCTTCTTTAATTTCAGATGACATAAACATTTTATAAGAAAACATACAGACAACAAGACCGATGATGGTTCCTTAGACAGTTTCCTTGTATTTTATTATTGTAATCTGAGCTCATGCTCAGATTACTCCGTACTGCCCCAGTTCAAAAAACACTGCGTAAATTATTGATAACATTTAATATCCCTACTTAATTAAGTGCACACTTACCTTCTATATGAATACTGAAAGGCTTAACCCAGAAAACATAATTTTGATAAGATTGAAAACAAACTTACTTAGATAAACAGCAAAAGAAATGACTCGATGATGCTATTTGGTAAATGAAATTAAAACGGTACCTTTAACTTATTTCACTGTTTCATCGCCATTATAGAACAGATTTATTTCTGATTACCTATCTTATAAACTATTTAAAGTATTATACCCATAGTTCAGCTGTTGAGTATTTAAAGGATTAGAAAGATAGGAGTTATTAAAATGATAGCACTTACCGTTCATAGTTCTCGAAAAATTGCACGGAGAGTAGAATGTTGTTCAGTAGAAAAGCGTCTGAGTCATTGTGTAGTTGATATCGCATGCGGTCTAGTGCTTCATCGTCGTAGGAGCGGACGTGAGCCAGTGGTGGCGGCGGCGCCTGCGCGGGTGATGGCCCAGGTCCCGAGCCCAGGACAACCGACGGTATCGCCGGCTCTTTTACACCCACCCTTTTGACCGCAGTGCTCAAAACTTTTTCCCTCTTCTCCTTGCGCTTATGCTCCTTCCATCTTTCCCGGTCGAAAAACTTATCAGGCTCCTTCTGAGCTTTCTTAGATTTTGAGTTACCCATCACGAGTGTTCCACGCGATCAGTTACCGATTACGAAATATTATTTCCGCACGAACATTTTTATAGCATTAAAATAATTAACTGAGACCCTGAGGATGCTAAGTCCAGATCAGTGTACGTCCACATGAACGTCCCGCGCAACACTGGTATAGCAATCAGCTGATACGAATCTTGGACAGAAATGTATTGTTATCGAGGGCAATGATTAGTATTCCATACCAACTTATCGTGTAGGTAAATTCATTATAATTGCAGTATTTTGCACGTCATAAATTATGATTTCGCAAACATTGTTAGACTACTTGGGCAAAAAGTGTAGGGACTTGGACTCTGGAGTTACTGGACCAACGGCATTCCTCTTGTGCACCGCGCACCACTTGTTATGTAAAAACTTGAACTCATTGCGCAATGTGCATTTGAATGTCAGATTAGGACAGCATTGATGTTGTGTGTTTGTGAGTCTAGGTAGATAGGTACACACTTGCGTACCTGCCTTTGAATATAGTAAGTACGTTTCCAGTAATTTGGAAGCAATATGACTTTTAAATTTATTTAATTTTCGATATGCATAGTTTTATTTTACAAGTATACTCCTGTTATGTAATATCGGTGGTATTTAAACTACTTATTATTTCTTGAGGTCTTAGTACAAAGTTAGAATGAAAGTGTGCAGGTGATATCCGGGTACCGACCGAAACGTATAGTTCTCTCCTTCTCTTCTCCTCTCTCTTCTTCCTCTTTGCAAACCAGTTGTCAGTTTGCAGGTTTACAAGTCCAGTCAAGGTAAAAAAAACTGAATATACATTACACATAATGTATTTTCAGTTTTTTTTATACTGAGTAAGTATTATTTATTTGTATGTTCTGTGACTATAAGAAGTAATTTTGAATTTGGAACACATAATCAGTGTGCACACGTTTTTTCTCTTTTGCGCGTCCGCACGCCTGGATCAACTACGATTTCGAAAAGATGTCGATTGGCCCCGTGATTTATAAAAGCACCCAACACAAAAACTTTTACTTTATCACTGACAATATCATCATGCCGTGCACGTCCACGATATATAACGTATGCCGCTGCCGATGCCGTAGCGTCCGATTTCTGCAATATTCAAAATAAGGTACCTACCTACTTATCTTCAAGGGCCCGTACGATGTTTCCACCGATATAAATTGTCGGTTTCAGCTCGTTGCCCGTCGTACTATACCGACAGGCATATTTATTTTGTGGTGCCGGAAGGCAGATCGTATTATTGTTGTTGTAAAATATACTAAGGTCCTATGTGTGAATAAGAACAATAATTGAATTAAATAAACAACTTTTAAAACCAGAATAAGTTCACTTTAATAAAAATAATTTATTTAGGATTACAGTACAGATCTGTTGTAATAGTTTTTTCTAGCAATGGATACATTCCACAAAATAAATCAGCGTTGATTTTAGGCAGCACCTATTTTTTTTCTTTTTTGTGTTGTATTTGAGATTCTTCCATCTACTGATCTCATACAAATAAAAACCAATTATGTATGTTTTAATAGCCAAACCACATCACACTAATCCTATCGCATAATTCTGAACACGGCAGCTATTTATTATCTACGATTGTAAATAAAATTAAAAATATATTTAATTTTGAAACAAAGATAGGAGACAAATTACACCCTACTGTTTATATTTTAATCAAGAAATAAAATAATGAATTAATACCACATTGTATGGGGCCGTCAAATGACAAGCGTAATTGAGGATGACCCGCACTGGGCGTCGATTCTAGCAACACAAATCACTCAAGCAATCGCGTAAATCGATGCGAGTTGTAAATTTTGTTTGAAAAATTTGAAAATGGAACGCGGATTCAGAGGTCACTCAATCGAGCCGTGTTGCTGGAATCGACAGGCAGGTCACACATAGAGCTTTATTTATTAGCGCCGCGCCGCGCTGGCCGCGGCCGTTTGATGGGTTTCTCTATTGGTAGGTACGGGTTATACATTACCAGTCACTGCTATATTATGGCCATCAATGTCACTATCACTATCTTAGGAACCACATTATAAATAGACAATCGAACTAGAGTATAGTACGCTTGTCATTATTGCAATTAACCTAGCTGCTCTCAGATTCATTTTTCATATTGAGTGCTACGCCGTAGACCCTTTCATTATTTAGGAATAATGAAAGCGTAGACCCAATTTATGGTATGGTTCGTATAGCCTCCAAAGGCGGTATACTCAGGCCCGGTTCTTCCATGTTATTGGCTATGCTTGTGTGGTCATCTTCTGGGTGTACATTGACACGCTGCTGGTTCTTCAATCGCCTAGCTGCCCCCATCTTCCTGTCTAATACTTTCCTGAAAAATACAATCAGTTCAGATTAGTTTATCTACATCGCATGTACACTGTAGCAGTTCCAAAATAGTTTTTTGCTTTTTTGTTCTGGCACTGGATACTTTATAGGGCGGATCCGATTTGGATATTTCCAGTTATGATTTATGTTAGAACATATAAATTACGCACAAGGTGAGCGAGCAGAGCGAGCGAGGTGGTAACGGCCGCCGTAGTGCCAGAAAATGTTTTTTCCAATAACCTCAAAGGGACACTTTTAGGTCAACTATCCATCACTAGATAAAAAAAAGTGATTATGGAAATATTTTCTGCTGTGTACATTGCCCTTAATAATTTCACAGTGGAAAAAAAAGAACTGGGTGTGCTGTACATTAGCTGGCCGTACATTAACCGGACCCGTTGTCACGAGTTTTTGGCGTCTGAAACGTCAGATTGACGTCGTCTCGAAAGTCCCCAAGTAAGAGAGGTCCGTTAAAAATAATGATGCTTACTGCTGCCTCCAATCGATGAGTACTCCCAACAGAAAGACTGCTGCGATCCCGACTAGAATAACAACCGTGACTCCGATGGTAGTGGCCACAGTCACCGCCGGCACTTCGTCAGCTATTGCCAACACTGAGACGTTTGGGTCCACTGTTGATTTCATAACATCTGAAATAGATAATTGATTATGTTAGGTTAGGTCAATATGAGGGGACTTTTCACATTACTGCATTTGGAGTTTAGCTCCAAATTAATCAAAGCTCTCTGAGAGATAAAATAAAACATAATGTATTCATTTCTTTTTTGTAAAAACCATCGAATGTAAATTATAACACCACCCAAATACAGAACAAAAACCTATGCAAATCCCACAAATATTTGACCTGTATAAGTCCCACATTGTTGCACAGTTTCTTGATCTTTGAAGATGTCCAAGCTGTGTAAACCAACGAAACATATGATTACCTACAAACAGTACGATCAACCCAAACTCACATTCAAATACACCAGGTATCACCACTGAAAACCAGAGCCTTATCAAATCATTGCGCCTTTATTGTTATGGCAAATCTGCGTAAAAGCGTTATTTCGCTACTCTGCTGTCATATTTACTTTGTGTCTATGTTATCTTTTGCCCTGTCTTTTGCGGTTTAAACTAAATATTTTCTACTTCTATTTCAATAAAAGCGATTTTGTTACAATGTTAATAACAGGTGTTCAGTACTTTATTATATCGCATAATAAAAACTTGAAAGAATGTGTTGAAACAATGTAATAATTTAATAAAAATATGCTTTACAACAAAACTGATAATGCAGGTGCGTCATTGCAGTAATCCACATATCGACTTTATGCATCTTTCTGTGGTATCAATAGGTATCTTACTGCTTTGAATTACAATAATAATGTTCATGTATTTCAAGCAGTACAGTAGATAAAATAAAACACAGGCCCATATCATAAAAACTGTAAATAAGAATACATAATATGTATTATTATATAATTCACTTATCTATTTGAGTACGAATTTTTCCATTTACAGAATAACTCAATTTGTTGAATTAAATATGTCGGTCCTTGTCTTTGACACGCCTAAACATGAGATGGATATATTTTTATCTGACGGTTAGAATCTATTGACTGAAAAATTTGCTATTAGCACAATAATGAAAGACCGTGTACCTTCTTCACCCCAGCCAGGAGAATTTGCGCTATTTGCCATTGTAAGTTGGTTCAACTTATGTGCTCGGCTATCTGAAAATACATCATAAGCCATCATTAAATAAGGGACACGCCATTTGACTGACCTCTCAGCTCAGTTGAGCATGCATGAAATATGCATATTATATCCTGTACGTTATTAGAAGCTTATAGTAGTATGAGAATGGCAACACTGATTTCCGGTAGAGTTCTTACCTCTTTTTCTACCCTATAAGGCTATCTCTTTCGCACACCCTTCCACCAGGCGCGTGGGAGTGCTGGATGGCCCAAGCACTTTGCTCGTCATTGGCTTTGAATTTCCCGTTGAGTTAACTTGTGCTCTAAAGCTTATACCTGTACTGTTACTATAATTTATAGCTACTTACTTATTCTGTTGAAACACTTATCATCTTTATTTCAACAAGAAAGAAACAGTTTTAGTCCATGCTTAATATTTTAGTGTTATAGTGGAATCATCATACTTACACGTAAGTTGCACAAGTATATACCTAAATTGTAAACGGTGTTACCGTTCGTTGATAATAGTTGGATAAATTCCAGAAAATTTTTCTTTTCAAATCTACCCTCACTTTTATTTTTATTTTTATTAAGTTAAGTTTATGTCCATTTAGCTTTATTTAACGTAGCTAAACGTTAAAATGGATCAAACCGAACTCGCAAATGAGGCAGCTTCTAGTCCTAGACCACAACGGAGTAATGTACGTTTACCGGAACGACGACGATCAAGATCGTCTAACAGCAGTAGTAGTTCGTCGTCTTCGGCTAGTTCTTCTGATTCTCCGCAAGAATCAAAGAAAAAGAAACACAAAACCCAGCATCGTAGGTCTAGAAAACAGAAGCGACGCGATCGTCGGCGTATTGAAAAGTTATCGAATGATGTAGGTAAATTGCAAAATACTATTGCTATGTACGAAAATGCTCGAAACTACCCTGAAAACGAGGCTGGTTTATCTGATGTTAGTCGTGACATGTACGATGATTGCTGCGCCTCGCAGGCGTCACCATCTCAGGTTACAGAAAATCCTATACCAGATTTAGTTTTCAAGGTTGAAACCAGAGTCAAAGACCCAGCAGTCCCTAAAGCTCCTCAGGAGTACCTTAAGATGCTAGAGGAGGTTCAACGGTTTGGCAGCATTACTTGGTCAGACATAAGATACGCGGAAACGCAAAAGTTTTATAATCATGCACCGGGTTTTATAGAGCTTGAAGCAAACGAGGAGGTGAAGGCGTATGATAATATACGCCATTTAGCGTACTCGGATAAAGCTTATGCAGGTATTACATTTTGCATTTTGAAACAAAAGGAAGTACTACTTAACAGTTTGCGGAGCTTAATATTATGGTCTCAAACTCCTGAAGCGTCACTCGTTGACCTCAACGAGCAAGTTATTGAACTTTTTCTAAAAGGCGATTTCCATAAGGTATCCACAGACCTATTGCAAATGGCGTGCGGTCACAGAGCAGAGACTTTAGAGATGAGAAGGGATGGGATTCTGAAATCAGTTCGGGACCCGCTAGTCAAGGTGTCTATAAACAAAATCCCTCCTTCAAACACACACCTCTTCATGCCTGATGTTCTCACATCGACATTGGAGAAGGCAGGTGGTGTCAGAAAGGCTTTTTGGCCAGTAAATAAGCCTAGCAGCGGGAATGCTTCGCGAGCAAAACCCACAAATGCTTCGGCACGGCCTCCCTCGCAGGGATATGCCCATCAATACGCACCATCGCATGGTCGTTCTGGTTACTGTTGTGATCCTCCAAGCACGTCCGTGCGTTGCCATCATAATCAGCCCTCGCAGGGTAACTACCAATCGCAGCATTACCACCCGAGAGGCCAAAACAATGCTGGTGCAGAACAGCGCAGTTATAACCCTTCTAATAGGGGCCCTGCATTTCGGTCTCGCGGATCAAGGCACTATCGGCAGTCACAAAGGGGACAAAAACGTCACCATTCGCCCTCTGGCTACAAGGGCAATAAGAAGCAAAGACAATGACTCACAGCTTTTCAAGGCCGGTCGGTTAGCACCATATGTCAGTCGTTGGAGAGAATTGAAAGCGCCCGACTTTTTACTCCGAATAATTACAGGGTATCGCATACCTTTTTGGCAGAAACCACCCTTGATAACACCGCATCTAGAAAGCGACCGTCGTCGCACATTAGAGTCGGACAAAATGACGGGTATCATTCGTCAAATGAAACAGCAAGGTGTTCTGCAAGTAGCAGCTGTCTCTCCAAGCTTTCTGTCCCCTTTGTTTCTAATACCAAAAAGCGACGGCACCGATCGACCCATATTCAACCTGAGAGGGTTAAACCAATATGTTCTAACAGATCGTTTCCGATTAATAAATATGTATCGAGTACCGGATTTCCTTCAACCGCAAGATTGGATGTGCAAAGTCGACTTGTCGCAGGCTTATTTCAACCTACCGATAGCCCAGTCTCACAGGAGATTTCTGCGCCTCGTATACAAAGGCGAATTGCTCGAGATGACGTGCCTCCCATTCGGCCTAAGTACAGCACCGAAAGTCTTCGCATGCCTAACAAACTGGATAGCTCAAACTCTTCGAGAAAAAGGCATAAGAATAATAGTTTACCTCGACGATTTTCTCTTAGCACATCAAAGTCAGAACATTATAAGTCAGCACGTGAATCTGCTGTTAGAAACTTTGGAGTTTCTGGGATTCCAAGTAAATTACGGAAAGTCAGTTCTGGTCCCTCAGAAACAAATCACGTACCTAGGAATCGTCTGGAACACCTGGACAGATTACAAGAGACTGCCGGCGGAAAAATTGGCTACCGTAATCAAAAAAGTATCTCATGTTCTGGAAACTGGAGGTGTATCACTGAAAGAGCTTCAAAGTCTGGTAGGTCTGCTAAACTTTGCCAGCTTTGCTGTCCCCCGCGGCAGGCTAAATCACCGAGCCACGCTCAGTTTCTTAAATACGCTGCCAGAGAGCGTGACTTCGGCAAGGTTCGTTCTTCCACTCACAGTTCAGGAGGAGATGCATTGGTGGCGTCAAAATTGCTCCCTTGCAACGCGGATACACATACCGCCTCCAACTCACTTTTTAACCACCGATGCCTCGGATACCGCATGGGGAGCTCAACTGGACAACCAAGCAATATCGGGAAACTGGCATCCAGAAGAACAGAATCTACACTGCAACCTGAAGGAGTTATTAGCGATCCTAAAAGTCCTAGAGACCCACGCGGGAGACATGGCAGGAAGTTCGGTTCTGATTTAGTCAGACAATCGATCTGCCGTAGCTTATCTTCGCAACGAAGGTGGAACCAAATCGCAAAGGCTTATGGAACTAACGCAGAGAATCCTTCTTTACTTAGACATCCATCAAATTCAATTCCAAATTTATCACATTCCCGGAAAGTTCAACAATCAGGCAGATTCTTTATCCAGACACCGGCGGACTCCGGAATGGCATTTAACTCCGACTTGCACAGATATGATATTTGCAAAGATGGGAATTCCCGTGATCGACCTGTTTGCATCCAAGACGGCTCGAGTGCTAGCGAATTACGCAACATTAGACCTCAACGATCACGATGCGATGTTTCACGATGCGTTCAGCTTAACATGGAACTTTCCACTAGCATGGATATTTCCTCCGCCGTTTCTCATCCCCCGAGTGTTGATGCACCTGAACAACGCAACAGGAGTTTATCTAATTGTAGTTCCCAGGTGGGAGAAAGTATTCTGGCGGGCGGATCTGAAGTCAAGAGCCATTGCACCCCCCTTCACGCTGACGAACCTGAAACGATTTTTAGTCGACACAACGACGGGGCTGCCACCTCCCAAGGTTCAGGACATGATATTGGAAATTTGGAAATGTGGGGGTGGAATGAGAGGATAAAGGCATGGGATGCGAACCAAATTTCATTACTTAAATCAGCGTGGCGACCTTCTACTTGGAGAACATATAAGGCCCCTTGGAATCGGTGGGTTTCCTGGTCAAAACTACACAAAATAAATCCTATGCACCCTGAAGGGGCTGAGGTAGCTCAGTTCTTAGCGGATCTTTATTTAAAGTTTAAATTTTCTTATAATACTATTTTGCTTTACAAATCTGTGATTTCCACGTTCTGTAACGCAGAATTATCTGGTAAATTAAGTGAAGATATTCTGGTCAGACGTATATTGAAATCGATTTCTTTAAAAAATCCCAAGTCTCCGAAACTGCCTGTTTGGGATATTAATATTTTATCAAATTTTATGAGTAATTATGCTGTAGACTGCGCAAATGTTTTTCAAACGGTCAGGCATACTGCAGCATTATTGATTCTTTGTTCAGGTCGTAGAATTCATGATCTAACCTTATTAAGCGTTGACAGTGATCATTATACGGCTGAAAATGACTTTATTGTTTTATGGCCTCAATTTGGGTCTAAAACTGATTGCAGAGAGTATAGAATCAGGTTGGAAGCTGTTGGCTAACAGACAAAATCAAAATTTAAATCCTGTGTTCTGGGTCAATAAAACTATCGAAATTCTTAGCGACAGGCGTGGTATTTCTGGATCATCAAATTTATTTATTTCTTTGCGAGGCTCACCGTCACCTGCCTCTCGCACAACCATCGCTGGTTGGTTCAAGTCTCTTATGAAAGCAGCCGGCATATCAGCTACCCCAGGAAGTGTGCGCGCCGCTGTAGCTTCTAGAAACTGGGTTGACAATTTTTCTATTGAGGATATTCTAGCTAGAGGAAATTGGAAAACAGTTAAAACATTCCAAAGGTTTTATCGCCGTGAAGTAATGGTCTCGTCAACGAATAATAAGTCATCGGTTACTTCATTATTTAATCCGGTACAATGATGAGACACCCTTAAAGTATCACTATGCTTGTACAGAACATAATTAATAGTATCAAAAATTAAGGTTTATCCTGTTATATATCCCTAGAGATGATTATATGATTAAAAACACCTACATGGGTAGGTATATAACCTGATGTAATGAATATTATATACATATTATAATATACAACCTGCCTAATTGGTTTGTATTCTGATCATCGTTTAATATAGTCGAGGGTTACCCCATGTGGGTTCTATCTAGACTCAGGAATGTTTGTAACTTTGCTGTTTTAACTGATTGTGTGTTTAGATCTATCAGAGTTAATATATGGTTTGTAAGGAGAATACCTATGTATTGTGTTGGCTGATATTTTACCAATTAATGGTGTTGAATAAAAGTATTAAGTTCTATGCGCACACACATTTCATTTTTAATACATACTACCTACGGTTTGTGGACCTAGCTACCTACTAGATCTAACTACCTTCCTAAAAGCAGGTAGGTGCCTTCGTAGGTTGGTAGTATACCTTCACATTGGCGTTTTATCCTTCTCACCAGGCGATAACAAACAGGTCTCATACTACTATAAGCTTCTAATAACGTACAGGATATAATAGAGGCGTTTTACCTGAAATAAAACGCTTATTATATACTTACCTTATTAGAAGCTTAATTTTTATCGCTGCCTGGTGTTATTCGACGCAATGACGAGCAAAGTGCTTGGGCCATCCAGCACTCCCACGCGCCTGGTGGAAGGGTGTGCGAAAGAGATAGCCTTATAGGGTAGAAAAAGAGGTAAGAACTCTACCGGAAATCAGTGTTGCCATTCTCATACTACTATAAGCTTCTAATAAGGTAAGTATATAATAAGCGTTTTATTTCAGGTAAAACGCCTCTATTAAAAGTAGTACGATTTCCATACAAATTGATTATATACAATTTATGGGCGATGAGAGTTAATTGTACACTGAAATAACTGTGGTTGGCTTTTGTAATGGTCTTTTATTACGGCAAACTATAGTAAGTTGAAGAAAACTGTAGATGCTGAGCTTAAAATGCATTTTTTTACAACTATTTATACAATTAGGTATACTCTCATGGCCCATAATATTATAAAAATCTGTTCTAGTGTCCCATGAGTTATCGGGACATCCTATACAGGGTGGTTTTTTGAGAAGGGCGGTGATGGCCAAGTCCGAAACCGCGAGAGTTAGGGAAGTCATGAAAAGTCATGCCTCGATTTATAAGAAAACAATGATCAAGGGCATGTCCCTCCTCCTCCACTCCTTTTCCATGACTTTCCCCTAACTCTCGTGGTTTCGGACTTGGCTATCACTACCCTTATCAAAAAACCGCCCTGTATAGTTACTAGGTAACTTTTTTGAAAAATGATTTTCAAAAAATATTTCGCAGAAATCGATTAATAGCGTGACGTAAGCAATCTTCAAATATTGATAAATTAATTTGGCCAGACTAGGTAGCAGTGATTGCATGCTACAAAACCCTAATCACGTCTCTATCGAATCTGATACTGATTACAGAAATACCTACATATTAATATATTAATAAAGAAACAAGAATATATTATACTCTAAAGTATTAGGTACCTTACTTTACATGCATTTTGAACACAGTAATCCGTAATGATCGAGCGAGCAAAGCGTGCGATCTTATAGGTGAATCGGGCGATTTCACGTTGCATTTAGTCGACGAGTTCTTGCGTAGTATTTTATTTTAATAAGACAAAACGTTATTAATAATACAGGGTTGTTTTTGGAGAAGGTTTCTACAAGAAGTCAACAATAAGTTATACTACTTCTAACCTCCTTATTGATCTTCTTATCATGTCTCTAGTTTGGTCTTTCGAACCAAGTTTGGTGAAAGGATTTTAAGTACGACTCAATGAGGCTCTTGTCGTGCAATTGACACAATGTTTCTGAACTTTGTAGGTTCTATGACATGCCGGTTTCCTCACGATGTTTTCCTTCGCCATTTGAGAGTACTGGCATAGTGCAAATACATTTTTGGACAGAAAAAGTCACTGGTACACGACTGGATTTGAACCCACGATCTTAGGATCGGAGAGTGGGCCCGCTTCCTGTAGGCCGTACTCACTCCGTAACAGTACTCTCCAGTCCACCAATGCTCGTTATTGATACCGGTAACACAGATTTTGTTTTTGATAATTACAGTGTGAGTATGTATAACTTATGTGCTTTGACTACCATTTTCATTATCTTATAGCCTGCGCACACCTAGGTCGCTGGCGATGGCGATCAATGAAACGCTGTCAAATATTGCTGTCAAATTAGGCAGCGTTTCACTGATCGCTATCGCCAGCGACCTAGGTGTGCGCAGGCCTTTATTCTTTATCATATCCGCTCCGATCGATAAATTCACAGTAGGAAGTATTTTAGGAAAAAAAACAAGCAAATGTAGGTTCAGATTAAAAAAAAAAACTGTTCTGGTATAGAACCCTCCATCTTTTGAGAAAGTCTTAATTTGGAATTGCATTAGTATCTTCCCGACGTTGCAGCCCCGCACCAATTCGCCTGCTAAGCGCGCGCCAAGCTTGCAGATCGTATTTTACTGTCGTGGTAACGAGAACAGAACCCGAAGTCGGAGTTTTGCTACCACATTTCGTTACCAAATGTTGTTTTCGTTTCGCCTTTTTGTCTCTCTCTATTGCATGGAGAAAATATGAGACGGCAAAAACACGTTACGTAGTTAGAGTTGTTGTCTCATCTTTTCTCCATACAATAGACAGAGACAAATAGGCGAAACGAAAACAACATTTGGTAACGAAATGTTGTAAATTCACTGGGACTTCGGGTACAGGAGGCGATCGTGAATCGTTCTTCCCTATTCATGGGAACGCCTGGGCACGTGCAGCAGGTGAGCTCTTCAAACTGAAGATGAATAGTGATAATCCTGTTCATTTGAATAAAATAAAAAGCGGCCAAGTGCGAGTCGGACTCGCCCATGAAGGGTTCCGTAGCAGTAAGTAATATAACATAGAGTTCTAGAAGTTCTAGTAGTTCGTCGAAAGGTAAATTGCTGTTTACGATTTATGACGTATAAAAAAAAAACTACTGACTAGATCTCGTTCAAACCAAATATCGTTGGAAGTTTTCATAGTAATGTACGACATATATTTTTTTTAGCTTTATCAGTCACTTATTTTAGAAGTTAGAGGGGGGGGGACCAACTTTTTTCCACTTTGGAAGTGTCTCTCTCGCAAACTATTCAGTTTAGAAAAAAACTATATTAGAAACCTCAACATCATTTTTGAAGACCTATTCATAGATACCCCAGACGTATGGGTTTGATGAAAAAAAAATTTTTGAGTTTCAGTTTCAAGTATGGGGACCCCCAAAATTAATAGTTTTTTTTCGATTTTTGTGTAAAAATCTTAATGCGGTTTACAGAATACATCTACTTGCCAAGTTTCATCAGTCTAGCTCTTACGGTTTCGGAGAAAAATGGCTGTGACATACGGACGGACAGACAGACAGACAGACAGACAGACAGACAGACAGACAGACAGACAGACAGACAGACAGACAGACAGACATGACGAATCTATAAGGGTTCCGTTTTTGCCATTTGGCTACGGAACCCTAAAAAGTAGCCTGTGCAGTATTACAAACTATTTACGTATATTTCCGTCTTATAGTGGTAAGATCATGACAGCACCTCAAACATTCAAAAACTGTCAAATCATGTAACTAGGATAAGAAATGAAATTATAATATACGTTATCCGTTAACGATTAATATTTCCGGCTCACGTTTGCGTGCTTTTAAAATACAGTGTGTGTAATAAATTTCACACCAAACTCTCCCTTCTCTATTTTTAGGGTTCCGTAGCCAAATGGCAAAAACGGAACCCTTATAGATTCGTCATGTCTGTCTGTCTGTCCGTCCGTATGTCACAGCCATTTTTCTACGAAACCGTAAGAGCTAGACTGATGAAACTTGGTGAGTAGATGTATTCTGTGAACCGCATTAAGATTTTAACATAAAAATAGAAAAAAACTGTAAATTTTGGGGGTCCCCATACTTGAAACTGAAACTCAAAAATTTTTTTTTCATCAAACCCATAGGTGTGGGGGTATCTATGAATAGGTCTTTAAAAATGATGTTGAGGTTTCTAATATAGTTTTTTTCTAAACTTAATAGGTTTGCGCGAGAGACATTTCCAAAGTGGAAAAAAGTTGGTCCCCCCCTCTAACTTCTAAAATAAGAGAAAGATAAAACTACAAAAAAATATATGTTGTACATTACTATGCAAACTTTCAACGATATTTGGTTTGAACGAGATCTAGTCAGTAGTTTTTTTTTATACGTCATAAATCGTAAACCGCAATTTACATTTCGACGAACTACAAGAACCTTTACTTATATTATGTTACTTGATGCTACGGAACCCTTAATGGGCGAGTCCGACTCACACTTGGCTGCTTTTTTATTAATACAGTTAGATTGATGTTAGTTTTTAGGCCGCCTGTTATATGTATTAATATGATGATAATTATCATATTACTTTATAGGTATTCTGAAATGTGTATCTATATCTAGGTATACTTACCTTTTTCTTTATTCTGTATTATGTATATCGGTATATGGAGCATTATGGTGTTATGGAATTGATAAATATTATATCAATTCGATCTGAAGAATAAACTCTCAGCGATAAAATTTATCTTACACTTAGGTATATAATAATTCGGGTAATTGGGTACTGGGTTCCATCCCCACCGAGAACAAATAGTTGTGTGGAAAAACATATTTGTTTGTTCTCTGTCTGGGTGTCATATTGTACTGTAAATATGTATTTACAAAAAAAAAATATAAGTATTATATCACCTATATCCTAGCTCCCCTAATACAAGCCCTGCTTAATTTGCGTGTAGTAGTAGATATTGTTGTGTGGATTGTCCACAATATTTATTTATCCATTATATTTATTATTTTAATGATGTTTTTTTATTAATAATCCACTTTTATTAAAAATATTGTTGTAGACAAAGTAGGAATGTTATGCTACTCCCTATAAATTATTTATCTTGGATTTATAATGCAAACACTCATTATCATTAGAGGTAGGTACATTCTAAAACGATGAGTGTGTATTTATAAATAAGTAATTATAGGTATTTTTACTGGTGATGCATGAAGTGTGCGACTACGTGAGCAGTGTGCCGATCATTTAATTTTATAAGTATATTATAGCTTATCTAAACTATGTTATTACAATAGCTCATTGTTTATCAGAAACGTGTAATGACCATTAAATCAACCAACCAAACATTTCACAGTAGTATAACTAAAAATGTTGCTTGAAAATTATGAGATAAACCACTGCCAAATATTTAATTGGTTGATTAGCATTATGATTATGCGTGAAACTGGCCCTAAGTAGATCAAGGGAAGCTCTCGCACGTAGGTTTACGAAATAGGAAATACGTCATCAAATAAAGGATTTAATTATCCAACAAATTATTCAGCATCGATCACTATGCAAATCTTTGTATTTTTTCATACGTATTAGATATAGATCATACGTAATATGTAAATAAGTTACTAATAAACATGTTGTACAAAAATTAAGACGAAGACCACTGTCAATGTACTTCTCGCTCGCACATTTTGACCCTTTGAAAGATTTAAAATCACAATTGATTGAAAATCGCAAACTACTATCTTGTGTGCAGTCCATTATTTCGCAAAAAAAGTGTTTAGATCATAATTATTTTTTAACTAATTATATGCAATCGGATTGCACACAAGATACCTAGTTGCTCGCGATTTATGATAAATAAGTTCAGTGCTTTTAGATCTTTCAAAAGGTGACCGACAAGCGTTTCATGGAGTTCAGTGTTACGTGTACCTTTATTCGATGTTCATCTCTTTCAGAACCCGAAGTCAGAGTTTTGCTACCACATTTCGTTACCAAATGTTTTTTTCGTTTCGCCTTTTTGTCTCTCTCTATTGCATGGAGAAAATATGAGACGGCAAAAATACGTTACGTAGTTAGAGTTGGTGTCTCATCTTTTCTCCATACAATAGACAGAGACAAATAGGCGAAACGAAAACAACATTTGGTAACGAAATGTTGTAATTGCACTGGGACTTGGGGTACTGTTGTTTAATTTTTTGTATAAGTTGTGTTTTTGAGCCAAATCAAAAGTTATATATCTATTTACCTACATACTTATAACATGTCTTCAGCTGCATAATACCTCATGTCTTCTGTACAGTACATTTAATACCTACTGATTGTAAAGAAAGAAAGAAAGAAAAAACGTTTCTTTATCGCACACCTCCAATGAGGAACATTATTGTACTGTATACCAACTGATAGAAATTTGTTTATCATTCTAAGATTTTCAGATTAGATTGATGATTATCAATTCTCAAAGATAAAGTTGGTGATTATAATAAATCGACAAGACACTTTGATAACCCCTATTTTCGCTTGTTACCTGCACGGTAAAAAAATGTTTCTGCGAAGAAAGCTAGGTACTTTAATAAATAAACACTGCAGACAATCCACACAACACTATCTAGCCCTAAACTAAGCAGAGCTTGTACTATGGGAACCATATATAGCTGATATAATAATATATTTTTTTGTAAATACCTACATGCTTAGAATACAATATAACACCCAGACAAAGAACAAACATCTGTGTTCACCACACAAATATTTATTTTCTGTGGGAATCGAACCCATGCACAGGGAGTGCACTTTGTTCCATCAAAACAAAGATCCGTTTGGATACAAATATTTCCGTGTCAAAGTTGTACTGGGAAAACTAAAGAATACTTAGTTATTAACTTACGTGTGTTTTGAGTGTTATTTATCATCAATGCACACGAGTCACAAACGAGGTTTTTCAACAGAATTGCGAGGAAAAACAGACTTGTTTTGATAATAATTAATTATAATGAACGGAGTGTTTTTTATAATACCTATACCTACTTAATACTCTTACTACTTTCTATAATACATATATACCTACTTAACTTTGAGTAGGTAGACCACCACGAGACCCAAACCTGGATCAAATACCGCGTACGTAAATCGAACCCGCACGTCTTGCGACGCAGGCGACGCAGCTGGTTGTCAAGTTGACAGCTGCACCATAGATGTTAAAAGGGAAAAACTTTTTGCAGGATTCGTCAAGATTTTTTTTTACTCATACATTTTATCATGCACCTAACTCGTACTTTATTCACACAAGCTGCGTAGCTAATTTTGTTAAAATATTGTGACCTTAACACTCTTAAGGTTCTATGCTAGGTACCTACCTGTAAACGTTGCATGTTTGCTTTTGCATGCTAATAAAAAAAATGCTGCAAGCTAATCTTATTTTTATCTACGTCTCGCTCGATCTTATGGAAGGATAAGGATAAAGCGTAAGTAATTAAACGATTAGAGTGCCTACAACAATCGTTTTGAACACAGTGCCACTGCCATGTTCCTACCCAACTACCCATTGTGCAGTGCAAAACGTGTGCACAACGAATACAAAACAAACTGTATGTTTCCACTAACTTACATAAACACGTAGACGCAGAACCGCTCCTTTCACTATACAATAACCAGTTTCTTGGTTGATTTTACACACTAAATACTTTGGCACTATTTGATGACAGGTTTAACGAGAAATGTTTCGAATTTCTGTCAGAGTTGGACGTGCTCAGACGCATTGGTGTTCAACAGACGCATGCGCGGCACACCGCGGCGCGTCTCTCACTGATCGGTCGCTGCTGAGAGATCACCACTCGAAACACTCAGCGGCAAAACCTCAACAGAAATACATAATAGAAAAACCAGCTCTTCCTGGTAATCCCGTAAAAACCATAACACCCACCGATACTGACGCCCCTTTTTTTACTCGAATATACTAATTAATGTTCGTCATAAAGATAAGCTATCTAATAAACTTATTCAACAGCGACAATGGCAATTACTTTCAGAGAAACAATTATTAACGATAGCATGAATCATATAAATAAGTAAACAACACTTACCAGATACCTTTTCATGACCTGAAAATCCATGCATGTTTGCGAATACGGCACTGTTGAATTCACTTTCGGTGACAAAGATTTTATAATATTGCAGACTGTACCAGCGGAGTAAGAATCAAACCCACTACCGTTGGAATACTTGTTTATAACTATCAATCTTCAGTGAATATTTTGTAATTCTTGTAGTTTTAATCAGGTGATAGTGAAACACCTCGAACGGAGGTTGTTTGCACAACCGCCAAGCGAATAGTAGGACCTAGATTGTACTCATTGCTAGGTGACGCTAAACCTCTGACTTTCTTCTTTCAATAAAATTAACTCTGTCCCACCTGCAGAAGAGTCATTTTGCAATGACTAAGTACAACTTTTATGGCGTTGTTTTCCAATTTCCAAGATTATAACATCCTTTAGATAGGAAAATGAGGTTGTGCGGGCTGAAATGAACATGTTTGGTTCTAGTTGTAGAATGTGAGTGAGTGAAGTTCATACTGATTGCCAGTTTTAAACCTGCCGAACTGTTTATTATATTTTTTTTATTATAGGCATCGGTGTTTCCAAACACTCACATTTGGGTGTTTCATTAAACCACCAGAAACCCACGACCGCGACCTTCCGATCAGAAAGCATTCCTGCTCTCTGATCCGAAGGTTGCGGGTTCCAAACGAATGAACCAATAGATTTTCCTAATAAGAAACAGAAGGTGCCAAATGCGAGTATTTGCTTCTACTTTACTCATAGGGGAACAGCAGTGGACGCTGGACATGGGCCTCCCCTATCTTCTTCAGGCGGACGATGATGATGATGGCATTAACTTTAAGAGACAAAGTGTAAGTGTATGAAGGAAAACATAGCGAAGAAACCGGCACGCTTAAGATATTAGACAACAAACATTCTTTAACGATGACGATGATTCATGTTTAGACGGATTTTTTTATCTACGCAGCGATTTCAGGAAATTCTATGACGTTTCTAAACTAAACTGTACAAATAATTCAATCAAATAGCATACAAAACATACAATAAAATACAGTCATACTTTTATTTAGCGATTACGATAAAAAACTTTTACTTTTAATTGTATTCGTACACCAAATACATTATGATAGATCATGGATGTATGCATTCATTCTCTGACTATTGAATTAACTATTGAAATAAATAAGAAAACTTATTCCCAAGAACGTCAATCTTAACCACAAATCTTGTTGTTCCTTCAAAACACGGCTTAAATTCCTAAAGTACGTCCGACTACGAATAAATACCAGGCCCATCCAGTAATAGTCCTGGTATGTACTTACCTGTGCATCATGCCAGTTGCACGATTAGTTGTTGAACTGGTGAGTAGTGATCGAAGCTACCGTTAGCATCACCTTGCTTAGCAAGGCTGTTAGGCTTGCTGTTGTTGACCGTACCACAGATTAACCAGCAGTTACTACGGATATGATTCGTACCAGGTACGGGAAGCACCGCAACAAACACACGTGATCATTTTTATCAGTTTTTATTTTAGTAGGTACTTAATATAAATAAATTGGTAAGCGAACGAACCAGTGTATCGTGGGTTCAAAATTTGCGTTAGATATAACAGTAGAAGCTTAGTTTACATAAGCTCGTAGGTATACTTATAGGATTTTACTAAAATAGTTTAGTTTACAAAACTTATACACAATCAAGGACTTTTGTTTTTAAATAATTAAAAATAATCCTTCATCTTAAATTATTATGAATGAACATGAAGTTAATAAAGTATTAAGTAAGTATAAATATTTTTTGTAAATACATAATGTATATTCTGTTGTAAATATAAAAGTGGCTTAAGATTATATTAACATATATTAATTATAAATAGAAGGTATTATGTTGTTATTTTTATCAAACCGGGTGTAAAATACCCTTAAATATTCTACAGGAATACGAAAGTTTCCCGTCATACATTAGGCTATCAAGTCATACCTACTCTGTCTGACAGATACGGATCTTACGTACAGACGTGATTCACTAAACTGGACAAACATTAGGTAAACAGGGTTATTAATTATTATTATAACTACGAATACTCAGGAATTAGTTTCAACAAATAATATAAAAAATATTTATGAAATTATTTTTTAAAGTTTTGTGACGAAAATCCCCAGAAAATCGATGAAGATTATCCTTACGAATCATTGGCACGTTGTTACATCTAAAAGTCCATTTCTAATCAAAGGCGAGCCGCCTGACCTAGTTTGACCTTTGATCCGCGCGCGGCGACACTCAGCGTTCAGTCACCGCCAGGGTGGCGATGGCGACGATAGGTCTTGTTCTCCGTGGCAATAATTATGCAATATGTCGTAAAGAAATTAATAAAAATATTTTTTCTATACAAAAACTTATATCAGTTTAGGACTTAAATTGATTCGGCCAAACAAATATTCACGACCCAAAAATAAGGCCCTGTCAGTTTTAGTTCCATACTAATAATGAATAACCCTGTATTAGGCATATTTCGAAGATAAAACATTTATACAAGTATCACATATAAGATAACATAGGAATATATTTTAAATGCGAATTTTATTCGTCCACAATAGACAATCACTGAATTCCTCTAAATACTGATTCGTCAAAACATTCGAGGATTTTTGAAAAACTTGTACGCCAAATACGCATCCACTCCATGAAGTATGCCCAGGATTACTCCGACATACTGAAACATAATAAAAACGTATCACGAGGTATTATGGTAGTGATTCATAGAAAACCTCACCGGAACCGAGACTCTGTCTGCTTCAAACCATTATGTCAGTTTGCAGGTTTGTAAGTTGGTGTATGTAGTGTATTGTTAACTTATGTTTTTTTATTAACCGACTTCCAATCAAAAAGGAGGAGGTTCTCAATTCGGTTGTATTTTTTTTTTTTTTTTTTTTTTTAATGTTTGTTACCGCATAACTTCGTCATTTGTGAGCCGATTTGAAAAATTATTTTTTTATCTGAAAGGTACTGCTTCCAGATTGGTCCCATTTTAATTTTATTAAAATCGGTGTTGCAATTTTTTTATATTTTTTTTAATGTTTGTAACTGCATTCCTCCGTCATTTATGAACCGATTTACAAAATTATTTTTTTATTTGGAAGGTTATTCTTATGTCCAGATTGTCCCAAACAAATTTCATTAAAATCGGTTTAGCCGTTTGGCAATGAAGTCGGTTTCTCAAGTTTTTTAAACTTATAATTATACTAGATCAATTTGAATTTAAAACACAACTGGCAAGTTGTATGGTAGGCCTGCGTCGACTTCGATTTCGAAATTATGCCTGTCGGGCTTAGCTGTCAGGCCCAAATTCAAACAAACAAACCAAATTCGACTCAGTTCGGATTAACGGTTTCCGGGTCCGGCGATCCCGAGTTTATCAACAGGTAAAAACAGTTTGGATTCATAACTAAACCTGTCCAGTAATAAAGTCCATTGTCTGTTACTGAGCCGAAAAATGTTCAGCCATACATACCTACATTTTTACAAACATACATTGAATCATTGTCTAACATCTTTAAATTTTCTTTAGCCTTTGTTTTATAATAAGGGGGAAAATGTCTATAGTTTTGAGAAATTATTCGAAAGTCGTTATTAGGTATAGGTCAATAAGTGGTCAATATTGTAATAAGAGAGAAAGACACGATAGGTAATCAACTCACATAGACTGCAGTCATGGCCGGATACGCAGCATACATGTTAACGAGGGCATACCGAGGGTACAGGTAGATGTTCACAGCAACGCCCATGTAGGAAGACGCGGACAGGTATAGAAAACATGCCACGGCGTTGAACAGGCATTCCTGGAAAAGAAACACACGTTGAACAAAATAAATAAATAAATATTATAGACAATCCACACAACACTACCTAGCACTAAGTAAGTAGAGCTTGTACTATGGGAACCAGAAAGCTGATATAATACTTATAGGTAATGTACATGTTTTTTTTGTAAATACATACATAGAATACAAGAATACCAAGACAGAGAACAAACATGTGTGTTCACCACACAAATATTTGTTCTCGGTGGGGATTGAACCCACGACCTACGGCGCCTACGGCTCAGAAGGCAGAGCTACTACCAACTAAGCTGACTGGTATGTACTCTATTGACTCCATTTCTCTATTATTACTGCTAACCTCTATTCTATCTACAATTCTCTCAGCAAAACCGGAAGAGATATAAAAGTAGAAGACTGGGGGGCAATTCTAGACCAGTGACTTTTTTGTCACGGTAGATATATATCACAAGAACTGTCAAATTTAAATAGACATGACATTTTCAATAGATATCGTATTCCAGCAATATCACTTTAGACATTTATCGAGCGAAGGCCGTTAGATATGTGTCGAGTGGTGAGTAGTAGTCGACATTGACATCTCTAATATACTTTGGGTGACTTTGGGCTTTTTTTTTCTTTCGGTCCTTGGAGCAGGCTAGAGTACCAAGACCATACCACCTAGTCTTACTTTTTGATAAAAAGTCAATGATGTTTACTTGTTTGTAGGGGATACAAGTTGGGAGCGAGAATGCGAATAATGCTTTCTCATAAACCTACAATAAGTGAGGAGTGATTGAATTTAGCTCGTACTTAGTAATTATTCAATGGCGCAGTTAGAAGAGCAGTCAATCAGACAGTCAACGTCTATACTTGTATCCAGGGTTCAAGCTTCGAGAGAAATATTCTTTTTGCATTGAATGGCCATCTAGTTGTTAACCTTTGAATTAAAAATTCAAGTCATCAGAGTCCTTCTCTTGAGTGTAATGATCCTGACAATGACATTAACTACAACACTTCATAGACAACTGACCATAGATTACAAACAACAAAGTTTACAGTTTTATGGTACATAACGTTCCGTGTGTTTCCGGAATTAATTATTGTAACTAACATTTTGTGCGAAAAGTCCATTGATTACTATCTAATGAAAATGAATCTATTATAAACAACAACAAGAACGCATTATAAACGCCGTTTATTAGGAAATGTGTTTATTTGAAGACAATCATAAAGTTAGTGCTATCGAACTATTCTATCGATAGAAACGGAACGTAGATAAACATGAACAACAACGGGATAGTCTGTGGAAGTTCTAAGAATGAACCTTCTTTCTGACATCTCTAAAGTAAAAGTCTAACGTAAAAGTCTAACGGTGGCTAGAATACGCATTTTAGCGCTGTTCGATATTATCTTCGACAAATTTGGTGATATGACACTGCTTTCGCGACATTTCAAATCTCTATTTCGAGCGTAAATCTCTAAGTCTAGAATTGGCCCCCTGTGCTGTGCGGAAATGTCACTGAATCGAAAAATTTGGCTTAGGAATTATGCAACACCGAGAAAAAAGCCTACAATTTCGCCATAGTACGCGCAAGACTTGAATGCATAGCGCAACCCAGCTATGACTTCACCGGACACAATGGGGAGTATGACATAGAATGTTAGGCAAGGTTCTTTAATTTAGTTGTAGGTTTTTTTTCTCTTTTCCCAATGCCTGTGTGTTTGTATACCCCGACCCACCCACCACTATAATCAGCTGGCCTAACCATGAGCTTCATATGGTTATGGTTATGGCTGTCAAAATTGTGTCAACAGTGTCAACACATTCAAACCCAAGAAGAAAATGAATGTTTGGGTGAGCCAATCTATACACAATTTGACAGCCATAGCCATAGCCATATGGAGCTCGCGGTAGCCCTGCTGCTCTCTGTATCCTCCAAGGTTTGCTGGTAGAAAATTCTATCTAGTGTTAAGCTCGCATCTGTACATGTCCGCTTTATAATGTTTATTAATCATCTGTATGTGTGTACGACAAACTATAAAGAACAAGGTGGTAGGTGATCAAACCAGCTATGTCAAGACCGAAACTGCATTATCCGTCGTGCGTGCCTCTTCCTTCTCTAAACCGAAATGTATTATGAATCTAAACTTTCATGATGAATGAATACTTTATTATAAACTAATACACCGTTGCAATTAATATAATTATAGCTCAATGAACAATATCATTGGTATAGCAAACAATGAAATGCAGCGATGAACGTGACAAAGTTCAAAAAACGTGAAAAATACTGATACTACTGAGTACCCATACTTAGTAAATGAGACCTAATCACACACCAAGATCACACGGTTGGTCGTAGCGAGCTAAAACCTAGGAACTTGGAAACGACCACTCCTCTTTTATAGTACGAACTGCCAGAGAGGAACTCTCTATTTAGGATCTTTTAAGACGAGTGAACAGGTGGATTACTTTCTATCAGGCGTGATGGCAGCCAAATGCTAACCTTTCTATGTAATTCAAAAATTAAGTCTCATAACAACTTGATTCCAAACTATAAAGCAAAACATGTTTTTTTATTTTCAACAAGCAATGTATACTCCTAACCAATCTCATCAATTTCCTTATTTACAAAATAAACCGGAATACTAGAAAATGGCGGTGCCTCTCAATTAAGACTTCTGGCATTGATAATAAGATTTGTAAAGCAAACAGTCGGTTTTCATACAAATTTATTTTACCATTTATGGACGATGAGAATATAATTGAACACTGAAATAATGATCTATCTAATCATTTACATCCTATGCAGCGTGACTTAGGTATTACCTACATTTTTTTCTTAAACACCTTTTTATTCTATTTCCGGGAAGTATTTTTATCAAAATCCATTCCGTGACTCCCAACAATATTTTCCCATAGCTAGGTGTAGCCGTTTAGATTTTTTCCCCAGGACGCAATCAAAAACATCTCACTCGGTATAAAACAGTTATAAATACATGAAAACTTACAAAAATGGACTGTCTGATGAGCTGCTGCGTCTTAGAGGAGAGTACATAGCAGGTGATGAGTAGTGCGGTGGTAAGCAGGCACGCAGACGCCGTGGTTAGAAACCCGTGGAACGCTGAGCCCATGCTGCTAGCTTCCGACATACCATACTTTACCAGCAGGCTCTGGCACATACCGCCCAACATCTAAATCAACAAGAATATGTAACTGAAAATACTGAAATACGCCAATCCTACTTGGTTAGGGGGCGTCCATAAATTACGTGAGGTGTTTTTTCGAATTTTCTGTCCCTTCCTCCCCCCCTGGTGAGATGTCGTGAGATTTTATTCAACCCCCTCCCCCATCCCCCAATCTCACGTGAGATTTTTCAAAATGTGGGTTTCTTACGTAAACGCGTTGGATTGTTATTGTAAAAAGAAAAAAAAACTGCTTCGTCCTTTTATTTACAACTAGTTAAGACTAGTAATCAATATTGCTGAGAATTATAAGCGTACTTAATAAAAATGTAACACTTAAAACGGGACCAAACTAGTATATTTTTTTTTTGTTTCAATCAGAAAAAAAATTGCGTGATATTTGCCGAGACCCCCCCTCTCTCCAACGTAAGATTGGATGAGATTTGACTCGACCCCCTCCCCCCTTAAATATCTCACGTAATTTGTGGACGCCCCCTTAGTATTTGAATGTTGTTTGTTTGATTTTATTCGCTTTGAGCTGGATGCTTATGAGCGGGACTGGCAACAGATCGTAGTGAAGTGACAAAAAAATATGGTAAACAAATAAGACTTGGCCAGCAAAAGATTTTTGAAAAAAAAAGTAGTTACTGGCAAAAATGAGACAAGTGTCCCACTGATGGGGGAGGCCTATGCCCATCAGTGGGACACTACGGGCTAGTAGTAATAGTAGTATTTTATGAAGCAATATAAAAAAATATGACATCGAAAAGTACATTTTTTAAAAGTTCATTTGAATTGTACAAAATGGTGAAAAAAAAACATGTGAGTTTCAAACTTACAGCTTGAGCTAACTTGATAAGTCCATGTTGAGTGGTCAGGTATCCAAAATTGATGCACTCGCAACATCGGCAGCAACAACACTTGATGCCAGCTCCCTGGTGCCCACCTCCTGGGCCCACGCGGACGATAGTCGGCCCTCGGGTCATTTCACTAAAACTACTTATTCCAACAAAAACTGTTCTCCACTCTTGACCAAGCAGTTTCCTTTATGCTGTTCGAATATTTGCCCGACTGGAAATACGCACTTCAACTATGTATCATCACGGGAAGCCGGGTTAAATCATTTGCGCGGTCAGTGTTCAACAAAATAAATTTAGATTTTTGGCTTACGCACTCAATGAAAGTTCAGCGAACCCTTGCTCTATATTGTGCAAACTGGTATGCAGCTACTATATTTTTTTTGTGCGTAGAATAATTTAAATGAATTTTAAATAAAGTTACTAGTGCAAGGAGTGCTGTCCTGACTAAGGATGGGATTATTTTGAAATGTCGCGTGCCGGTATGCCACACGCACACGCCGCATCTCAAAATTAGAACAGACAAAGCGGAGGGTTAAATTCTATTCTCGGTAATGGTTTACACACTCATTGACCTTGTTCCACAACACAAAAGGATATCAAAATCATGTCTGACTAGAATCTAAACCGAAACGTTCTTTCTGAAAATTCAAAAAACAAAGCCATTCCGTTTCGTATTCTGTGAAGTATACAGGATGTGTGAAAATTTTTGAAATCACAAATAAGTATGTAGTTATTGTTTTCTTGTAAACCGAGGGCAAGACTCATTTCACAATTTTACCCTATGTTTCGGACTTGGCCATCCCCGCCCTTCTTAGGGCAACCACCCCCCTCGACCACCCCCGACCACCCTGCATAGGACCAAATAGATAGGTACCAAATCTCACCTGTAAAGAGCAATTTGGTTTGAAATAAGTGCCTACCACCTAGGTATAATATAAGTAAATAAAACTTCCGATATTTTTAATAAAATTTATGTAATTTCTTAATACAAAAATACTATAAAAAACATTGTTACAAAATGCCCTAAAATATTAAATAAATAGTCTTGCTATTAAAAAACGAGCCAATTTTAAAAATAAAAACAACTTTCAATTATTGTTTCATGAGAAATTAGTTTCTTTGTGCAAACTAATCTAATAAGCAGCGCAGCGTATAAGCATTGCCATTCAGCGTGGCAATGCCGCCAGCGTCTTGGGGACGCTTCCGTCTGGCACTGATTTGGATCAGTTGAGCTATCTCTAGATCGTTGGTAACGATCTGCGGATAGCTCAACTGTTTCTTGTGTATTTTGTACATTTTGTAAATATTTGTTTAATTGTAAGTTTCTTTGTGTAAATAAATAAATTGTTTAGAAATTAAAAAAAAAAAATCTAATAAGTATCCGGTAATATTTATCAAATCTACAACAAAAATAAATAATTGTCCCAGTTGGTGGTATGTCAATAATGCCTTTTGAAAAATTTTAAGGATAATTTATAAAACCTTTAAAAATATATTTTTGACATTCCACACAACGCTAATCTCCTATGGCCTGCGCACGCCTAGGTCGCTGGCGATGGCGATCAGTGAAAGCTGTTAAGTTTGACAGCGATATTTGACAGCGTTTCATTGATCGCCCTTGCCAGCGACCTAGGTGTGCGCAGGCCTTTACAAACCTTTGTTGTAAAAGCGGGTTTACCTAAAATTAGAATATTAAAATCGTAATAAATTATTTTAACTTAAAAATATCACAACAGAGAAACAGCTATTGGAGGTGGCTATTCATGGTGGTGGTTGTTGATATTATGCATTTCCGGTTTGATTCCTACCAATTCATGGGCTCACAACCCCTATAAGTAATTTAAGCTTTTTTTAAGAATGTTTCTCATTGCACCATCCTGATGGCATAAAACTCTAGTTTATCTCGTGAGTCGTAACTTTAATAAGTACTTCACATTCAAATAAAGAATATCGTAAGTATTTAATTCTACAACAACAATTTGGAGTTTCCATTCACAAAATATAAGTTATGACAAGACTCTTTACTTGACTTGACTTTAAAGCGTAGGCAGTGTTTATACTAGAAAGATATCTAAGGACGACGAAAATACGAACGTTTACGTTTGTATGCAATGTAGACACCAAACAATGGAATAACATCGGCCTAATATCTACTTATTAGAAGATGTATTAAATTCCACGGTACTGACGGTTTGCTAGGAAAGTGCTTAGCAAGTATAGTCCAGCCGTAATGAGACCCATAATCTGAAAAAAGAAAAAAGAACTGTGATTTTCCGAAAATTCTGCCAATCTTCTATAGAACTGATAGGGCATAAAAACATTGCCTTTTATCGGTCACTTTTTACTTTCTTACATCATACATGCTCAGTAAGTAGGATTTACTTTAGCGCAAAGAGGCTGTGTATAGTAGGCGTGTGCCGCCCAGTAGCGCCCAGTGCATTGTAAATGCGTTCCGTTTTCAAACACCTTTACCGTCACACTATGCTTGATACGTAATGGTTCATTACAGTTCAAGCTATGCAAACCTCCTTGGTGAAACAATCTCTTTTCTTACAAAATTATATGAAAACTTTTTACTGAAAAAATATATTAGCAACACAGATGTGCGCATAAGTGTGCGTCTGCGACTGTTATAGCAGATACCGGTACAAATATTTTATAATATTAATTTTAATAAATAATTATTTTTCTCAAATTAAACCTACGTTTTGTCATACACATATAAATGTTGTTTTATTGTTGTATTGTAAGCCTATTTCTACCGAAAAGCAGCATTGCTGTGTTTTCAGTTGAAGGGTGTGGGTGCCGTTGAAATCACTGACACGTGAGGCTGAACATCCGTATGCCTCAAGTTGATGGACGTAGGGCATGTTCCTGACGTGCTAGACCTACGAGGCAATGCTTTGCTATTGACAATGGTTACCACTTAAGGTTGTTCGATTCCGATACAAACTGAATTTACACAACTATGGGCAAACAAAGTATAAATCTACACTGAAATAGCTGTAATAGAGTTTTACAGTGGTCTTTATTGCCGGCCAGTTATATAAAGTTGGAGAAAACTGTAGGATAACAGAAATATTAATAAAAAACCAAAAAAATAATTTTTTCGTCATTCTTTCTAACGGGTACTCGGCATTGAATACGTGAATGAGCTTAAAACATATGTCTCAAAATAGTCGTAAAAGTCTGTTAGTTCTTTTTCTGAAGCCTCGACTGCCACGACCAACGCCTGACACTCCAACTTTATATAACTGGCCGGTAATAAGGACCACTGTAAAAGCCTATTACAGCTATATCAGTGTACATTAATACTTTATTCGCCCATAGTTGTGTAAACTAAGTTTGTATGGAAATCGTACCCCTTAACATCAGGTGGGCCATAAGTTTGTTCCATCAGCTATAGTTAAAAATTCACCTTGCATGTATGATGTAAAGTAGAATGCTTACCTCGGTTATAAGTAGCTATTGCACCCTCGAACTATATTCGCCTAAATTCGCATCTAAATATCTCGGGTTCACTCGATCCATTAGCGCCCTTTGCGAGCTGCGCTCGCACGGGCGCCAAAAAGGATCTTGTTCTGCAAAAGCTCGCTTACAGCCCTTGTGTAACAATCTACTATTAAGTGGTATCTATGGCATAAAATATAATGGTCAATCCACATAACACTATTTAGCCCCAAATTAAGCAGAGCTTGTACTATGGGAACCAGATAGCTGATATAATTCTGATACTTATGTATACATTTTTGTCTTAGAATACAATATAACACCCAGGCAGAGGATATCTGTGTTCTGTTCACCACACAAATATTTGTTCTCGGTGGGGATCGAACCCACGATCTACGTAGAAGAAGGCAGGGTTACTACCAACCTACCAACTGAGCTGTGAGGCCAGAGCACAGAGGCAGGAGTTAAATTTCAGAGAAGGTTACCAACCTCCTTGGCGCAAGCTGTATCAAGGAGTTTGGGAACCTGCGCATGCACGTCAGAGGAAACTCCTTGCTGCGCAGTTTCCCAAACTCTTTGGATCTAGCCCATTATTTTGTACAAATCTTCCTAGGTCCATACAGCCTACGCCAAGGAGGTTAGAAGCCCATAGCAAAGGAGTTTCTTAGCGGCCTAAGAAACTCCTTTGCTATGGGCTTCTTAGCGGGCCGCGCTGAAAAAGCACACCAGCGTGCCTTTATCCATAAATATTTGGGTTTATTGATTTTCCTCGTAAGGGTGTTAAAAACCTCGTTTGTAACTCTTGTGCATTGATGATAAAACCCTTGGCTCGTTTACCGCGCTTGCGACCTACGGCTCGCACGAATAATACCGCCTCGGGTCTAATCATCAACATTTCATACTTTTATTAAAATGTGCTATTTTTTTCATCCACATTCTTCATAATACTAATACCAATACGTTAACGTACATATTATTGAAAGCTAGTACAAGAGAACACATAATGAGACAACGATGAACCTTTTAATTTTTACTAGCAATGTTAACTATGATACTTGGCTATACTGATGTCTTCTTGTAAATAGTAATATTATTAGGTATTCAACAACAGGAACAAGCATATGTCCCACCTGATGCTAATTGGTAACCAGCGCCTATAACAAAGCATTACACGTGCCCTACGATGCACTGCCATTGCGTCAACTTGTGGAAAAAAGTGCCTGTAACTTACAGATGCTGCAAAGTGCGGATTATACTCGTTTCTGTAATTTTTGTGATTGACTTCAATTATCAGAGTGAGACCCGCGCAGAGGTAGAATATGAAGGCACAGCCGTGGTATATCAGCTCCTGTAACAAAAAAACATATTTACATCATACATGCTCAGTAAATAGGATTTGCTTTAGCGCAAAGAGGCTGTGTAAGTAGGCATGTGCAGCCCAGTGCATTGTAAATGCGTTCCATTTTCAAACGTTGATACGTAATGGTTCATTACAGTTCAAGAGCTATGCAAACCTCCTTGGTGATGGTTCATTACAGTTCAAGAGCTATGCAAACCTCCTTGGTGAAACAATCTCTTTTCTTACAAAATGATATGAAACCGTTTTACTGAAAAGATATATAGCTCACAGATGTGGGCATAAGTGTGCGTCTACGACTGTTTTAGCAGATACCTACCGGTACAAATATTTTACTATTAATTTTAATAAAATTAATACATAGTTTAATTATAATAATACTTATATTATTATTGTAATTTTATTTTTCTCAAATTAAAACAACATTTTTTCATACCCGTATAAGTGTTGTGTTATTGTTAGCCTATTTCTGCCGAAAAGCAGCATTGTTGTGTTTCGAGTTGAAGGGTATGGGTGCCGGTGAAATCACTGACACGTGAGGCTGAACATCCGTATGCCTCAAGTTGATGGTCGTAGGGCAGTGCATTGTAGGGCACGTTCCTGACGTGCTTGACCTACGGGGCAATGCTTTGCTATAGGCAATGGTTACCACTTAACATCAGGTGGGCCATATGTTTGTTCCATCAGCTAGTTAAAAATTTACCTCGCATGAATGATGTAAAGTAGAATGCTTACCTCGGTCATAAGTAGCTATTGCACCCTCGAACTATATTTGCCCTCGCTCGCTTTGCTCGCTCGGGCATCTAAATATCTTGGGTACACTCGATCCATTAGCGCCAAAAAAGGATCTTGTTCTGCAAAAGCTCACTTACTGCCCTTGTATAACAATCTACTATTAAAACATTTCCATGTTTATAATTGTTGGTCCCAGAAACACTGGCTTAGGGCCGTATGCAGAAACAGTGCATGAGTCAGAGTCGAGCCTCAATCATTGATTTTGAATACGGTTATCTATTTAGTTTACCTGTAGGTACCTAAATAGATTCGCGCTCTGTGGCTACGAGGTCTAGACCATAGTCTAATGACTATGGTCTAGACCTCGTCGGTCTGTATTTAATAATACAGTTAGGTAGAGTCTGTTCAGAAAGAGAACCGTCGTGGCCAAATTGAGAACTAACGTTTCGATTTTTATATGGCAGCTCATCCTTTTCTTTCAGTCAGCATTTTGCATCATAAAAATTAAATAAAGGAATAGTACATTATTTGTGATAGGATCGAAACGCAAAAGACGCGCTATTGTATTGCCCACTAAACAAAAAAGGTGATTAAGCACAGCAGCGCCCTCCAATCCCACGACGGTTCTCTTTCTGAACAGACTCTATATTATGTCACAGGTAATATCATTTATTTCATAACCACAGTCTCGTTCTGTAAGTGAATTATTAGAAATTTATAGAAATCGCTCATATCTTTTACGATTTTTAGTTACTTTTTTCTACCAGGGTTAAATTAAAAGTTTAAATTCGTCAATTTAAGAGGTTTTTTTTTTATTAGTGCACGAAAGGAGCATCATCAGGAGGCGTACCACACTTGACACGATAAGAAAAAGAATTTGCGTACCAAAACTGCTTATATCATTCAAGATGGTGTAGTGGTTTTTACTAACACTTTTTTTTACAAAATAATGTTATATTTAAGTTAAAATGGTCAATAAATAAAAAAATATAATAAGAATTGTACTTACTGAATTGTACAGAATTGTGCATATTTTTGTGCAATCTGATACAAATGTTCAATGTAGCATGAAGTTACTTAGAGACTTATTGACACTTAGAAATTAAATTTACAGATCAGAAACACAGCGACGCTGCTTGACGGTAGAAATATTATATAGGCATGGTAATTCCCCGGACGAGCTCAATAAACTAAGTTTACTTTTTCTTCTTATCGTCTCACTGATTCTTTTGAACCAAGTGTGGTGAAAGGACTTAAGTGCGCCTGAAAGAGGCTCCATAAAAATCGAATCCTATCTATCTCCTTCCTAAGTTTTAAAACTTACATAAATAGTTTTGGATATGATGGAAGCTGTTGACATCGATATCAAGCATGCTGTTAGCAGGCAGAATGTGCCTATGAGGAAGGTGGTGGCCGTCAGCAGGAAGAAGAGCTCCGCCCTCTGATACTTCATATACCCACTGTCGTTGATATAATACGCCACCACACCAACACACGCCGCTCCCAGCAACTGAAACGTGATAACTAGACTTGATCACGTGGAAATGGCAACTAAACTCGACGTTTCAAAGTAATCCTTGTGATAAAAAGAATATTTGATTTTGAATTTTAACAACCTTTTGTTTTACGTGCATACAAAACTAGTAGATCCTGACTTCGCGGACATTTCAAGCTTGGGATAAGCCCGGGACTTGGGATCATCAAAAATAGACACAGGACATAGGGACATACAAAATATGTACATAGGGATCAGTGTTAGTTTAGGTTAGGTGATTGATCAATGCACTCACTAAAACTACCTACTGCAAAGTTACAGGAGTTGTTTTGGGCTATGGGTTTGAAATATTTACTAATTGTTATTTCTTAGTTGGTAGGTAGATTTTCAGAAATCGGCTCGTGGCGGCTGCAGTGAGAGTGTTTAGGTTTTCCCAGTCCGTAGGCACTCCAGGAATAGCCAGCATGAAATCACGGCCCAATTTAAAGCCCGTGCAGTAGGTATATCGACTTTGACATTGAGAAACATAAACAGCTTGGGAAGGTAAAGTTTTATAACAGTAAATAACGTGCGGTAGTATTATAATAGTAACCCATTAATGTAAATAAAATGAATAGCTATTAATCATCTGACTCGAAAATATTCTGCAAAAAATATGCTGTAGACCTACCATGAGCTCTGTCTGGCTCTGTCTCTAGTTCTGGTTTGGAGTCTGTGTGCGTGTTGACTAAATAAATCCTACGTCAAAACTACACATCCTACACAGCTTCAAAACCAGAACCAGAGACAGAGCCAGACAGAGCTCCTGGTAGGCCTACAGTTAAATAGAAGAGAAGAACGTATCGCCGACAATGGAGTTTATTTGACCATCAACTCTTATACATACACTTATAAATTAATGTACACTTAATATAGAAGTTGAATAGTAACGTTGAATTTCGCATTGATATTCAGCGGACACTTGATACCAAGCGCCCCAAAACTTAGTGTCAGTCAGTCAATGCTATGGAGTTAAGTTACTTGAGGTAATGAACACATTCGTCAATGCGTCACTTAGAGCTGATTAAGTATCCTAATGCGAACGTTATATATAGCTTCACTCTGGTTTGATTACACCACAAACATTTCAACATAAAGGCGAGTGACGCAACCAGTGACATCATGCAAGCAACGCCTCGGAAGAAGGAAAACAACATGGATGATCGGATTCTACACAATTGAAATTCGTGATTTTAAAAGCATTGACATTCTACGATTCATCATCCAAATCACACTTCAATTTATAAAATTCGAAAGTTTATGAAAAAAAATCACATCTCCATAATCCATATTATATCATCCGTCCGTATAATCATATCATCCGTATTATAATATCATCTACAATAATAGGCCGTTATATATATTGTACCTAGATGATTAAAATAGCGTTAGGGGCAACTGGTGATTACTCAAGCCCTACTTGCGGGACGCTATAGTGCCTGGGACAGGATTTTTAATGGAACAGGCTTGCCCTGCACCTAGGATTTGGGTAAAACTTGGAATATTAATACATAGTTTGTAACCTGGAACAGCGTAAAAGCATAATTATTATAGTCGCGGACGCGACCTATTAGTTAGCTTTTTTACAGGTAAGGGTTATTTACTGGATAAATGGGGTCATATTTATTATTATCAACTTAAAAAAATGCGAGCTTGTGTGCCCTACATCTTCTCGATAATTTCACAACGACGATGCTAACGTCACGAGAAAAATAGGTCACGTATTCCTAAGACAAGATTCTTAAATTCATATCTTTTGAATTAAATGATGGAACGCTCATCCAAGTTATCTACAACAGACAATAACCTGTCATCTATCCAGCTCATCCAGCACCTGTCGCACCCCCGAATACTGAAACGCAACTCAGATTTAAGCACGTCTCAAGCGACGAATATTTGACAGATTTTCATTGAAAACTGTCAAATATTCGTCGCTTGAGACGTGCTTAAATCTGAGTTGCGTTTCAGTATTCGGGGGATAGTCCAATTATTCACAGTTTTTTTTGTTCCTTTTTTAACCATTTACCTACTGATGGACCAATCAGATGGCTTATTAGATGTTCAATGGTAACCAAATCATTAGGCAAATTGTGCAGTTCTTACCAATTGTGCAAGCTTGCAAAGTCCCGGTAGGGTACCCAGGTATCCTGTGTTCACGTAGACTGAAGTGCCCGAGGTGGCAACCGTCGTTCTGGTGATTGTGACCGAGTGCGACATTTTGTTCACTGAAAATGTTTAAAAAATACGAATAAGTTTATTGCAAATAACGACTCGTATAGTGCCCCTCAAAATAAAGTTTAAAATCTACTGTAGACAGGTTATCTACCTACAGTAGACAGAATATGAATTACTAGTAGACAGTCTAAGGTAGGTAAAGTGGGCGATCCATTGGCGAGCTTTTATTTTCAGTATTTATAGGATGGTTACACTTCATACTTTTCACGACATCATAACTTTTGTAAATACTCGAGCAAAGTTAAGATCTACTAGAAGTAGACAAAATGATGTTGAAGATTATGAAATGGAATCATTTTCAGTACATATCATGCAGTGCATGTCTCATCTCATGTCTCTGTCTTTAGTCTCCACGTATGTCTGAACAGGTCTGAAAGACAAATGTTCTGACGGGTAGACGGTCATACTGAAATATTAAAATGTCCTTGACAGACATCGGCTCCCTAAAAAATGCACGCAGTGTCAGCTGTGCGATATCTTGAGGTCATATGACGTTGGACTGAGCTGTTTGTATGCCGAGGCCGCCTGCTTCATTGTGAGTAAGCTTGTGACTCGAACCAATCTCGCCAAATACGATAAACTTTAGGCCTACCATGAGCTCGGTCTGGCTCTGTCTGGCTCTGTCTCTGGTTCAGGTTTTGAGTCTGTGTGAGTGTTGACTAAATAAATTCTACGTCAAAATGTCACACACACACAGTATATTAATGCACTGGTGAGCACTCACACAGACTCAAAACCAGAGCCAGACAAAAAGCTAGACAGAGCTCATGGTAGGCCTACTCGTGCATAAACTTGTATTCACAACGAAATAAAACTTCTTCTTCTTCCTGCCCTTATCCCACTTTATGTGGGGTCGGCACAACATGTCTTCTTCCTCCATTCCCCTCTGTCAGCCGTCATCTCTGCGTTCACTCCTCTCCTTTCCATGTCATTTTTCACACAGTTCATCCATGTTTTCCTTGGTCTACCTCTGCTCACATATCCATCCACATCCATACTCATCACTCTCCTAGTCACATGACTTTCATCCCTCCTCATGACATGCCCATACCACGCCAACCTATTGCTCTTCAGTTTTTCTGTCACTGGCGCTACTTTCAAACTTCCCCTGATATACTCATTCCGTATCCTATCCATTCTTGTCACTCCACACATCCATCTCAACATTCGCATCTCTGCCACATGTACCTTTTTTTCATCCGTCCCTTTTGCTGCCCAACACTCAGATCCATACATTACGACAGGTCTTATGATCGTCTTGTACACTTTACCCTTAAGTTTAAGGGGAAGTCTTGGATCACACGTAGTTTCGGAGACCTGTCGCCATTTCATCCATCCCACATTTATTCTATTTTTCACGTCTCGGTCAATGTCGCCGTCGTTCTGGATCAATGAGCCGAGGTACCGGAAGTTGGAGCAGACTGGTAGGGATACACCATCTAAGGCAATTGGGATAAAATTGGATGGACCACCGAAGTCACAAAACAGATGCTTTGTTTTGGTTCTGCTGATTTTCAGTCCGACACTCTCCAATTTATCCCGCCATTTTCCCAGCCTGCTCTGGACCTCAAGCGCATCTTCTCCAACAAGAACAATGTCGACGGCGAACAGCATACACCAGGGTACCTCTTCCTGTATGTCTGATGTCAAAGCATCCATTACCAGGAGAAACAGATAAGGGCTTAAAGCCGACCCCTGGTGTAAGCCTACAGCCACATTGAACTTGCCGGTAACTCCAGCCTCGGACCGGACGTGTGTGCTCGCTCGACTGAACATAGCTCGAATGAGCTGTATGTACTTCTCAGGCACTCCCTTAACTTTCATACTCCACCACAAAACCTCCCGGGGCACTCGATCATACGCCTTTTCAAGATCCACGAACACCATATGCAAATTTTTGTGGACACGTCTGTATTTCTCACATAATTGACGAAGTGCAAATATGGCATCCGTGGTTCCACGCCCGGGCATGAACCCAAACTGGCTCTGTGATACCTCACTCTCTTCTCGCATTCGTCTCGCTACAACCTTTTCCCAAATCTTCATACTATGTGACATGAGCTTTATTCCTCTATAGTTGTTACAATCCTGTACATCACCCTTGTTTTTAAAGATGGGCACCAGCGAGCTGTCGCACCATTCATCCGGGATCGCCTCTTCTTGTAACAACTTGTTGAAGAATAAAGTAAGCCACTTCCATCCATCCACTTTTAAAAACTTCCACACTTCAGCTGGTATGCCATCTGGCCCAACTGCTTTTCCATTCTTCATACCTTGCACAGCAAATTTAACTTCATCCATACTCACCTCATTCACTACACCCATGTTTACTGGTACATTGCTTAACACTCTACTCCAGACGTTCTCTTCATTCATCAGCTTTTTGAAATATCCCTTCCATCTTTCATTTATTTCTTCATCTTTTGTCAAAACCTTTCCTACTTCATCTTTTATGCATTTGATATGGATAATATCCCTCCCATTCTTTTCTCTTTCTTTAGCTATTCGGTACAGATCTTTCTGTTCGTGGGGGCTCTCAAGTGATTTGTACAGTTTATCTTGTACCTTGGCCCTTGCTACCGCAACAGCTCTTTTTGCATTCTTCTTACATTCAATATACATACTTTTTTTATTCTCTTTTGCATTAGCATCCTCCTCTTTTTGCCACTCTTTGAAAGCAATCTTCTTTTCTTTCAAAACCTTTTGTACTTCTTCATTCCACCACCAAGTCTCCTTATTTATCTTTCCTTTCCCTTTCGTTTCCCCAAATACGTCTTTTGCTACACTCCTCATACAAGTTGCCATTTCAATCCAACACTCATTCAAAGATTTCACAGTCATATCTTCATGCATTTCAATCATTTTATCAACTACTTTTTCTTGAAATTTCCTTGCATACTCTTCTTTTTCCAACATGTACCACTTTATTTTGGGTGGAGGCCTTGACTTGCCTTGCGTAGGTTGGAGTTTGATCTTTATTTCCAATAATAAGAGTCGGTGTTGAGAGACTACAGCCTCCCCCGGCACTACTTTGCAATCCTTCACTACCCTGATGTTACTTCTTCTAAGAAGGAAGTAATCAATCTGAGTGGTGTGTTTTCCGCTTTTATAGGTGATGAGGTGTTCGTCTCTCTTCTTGAAAAAGGTATTAACTATAGCAAGGTCAAAGGCAGTCGCAGCTTGTAGTAAGGCATCTCCCTCTACGTTCCTGTTTCCAAAACCCCACCCTCCATGCACCCTTTCATACCCTTCGCTTATTCTTCCGACATGTCCATTAAAATCCCCTCCAATATATACTTCCTTATTCATTGGGATTTCCATTATCACCGCATCAAAGTCTTCCCAAAACTTATCTTTCTCTACATCGCTACATCCAACCTGCGGTGCATACATACTAACTATATTCAAAACTGAATCCCCTAACAATATCTTAACAACTATCAATCTGTCATTCATTCTCTTAACATCCGTCACGCACTTTTTCAGTTCATATACAACGAAATAAAACTTAAAGAAGAAATATTATATCTTGATTCTAATAAACCGACCGCACTTAATGATTATGTGTGACACACAATAATAAATAATAATATTTTTTTAAAGACTTGTATTAATTGTAAGTTTCTTTGTTTTTTCATGCAACTTGCTGATTGAACAAGCAGATGGCCTACCTCATGTTAAGTGTACCAGTTACCATCGCCTACAACAAAGTATTGTCTCTTGTCCATCAAAAATACTGGCAAGTGATGCTAAATATATGTATGACATAATGTTTAGCCTCACTTGCCAGTATTTTTAACTGACTTTAAATAAAAAAGAGGAGATTCTCAATTCGGTTGCATATTTTTTGTTTCTTTATCGCATAATTGACCGAATGTCGTCGTTTTTACTAAAGGCCTGCGCACACCTAGGTCGCTGGCCTTAACACCCACGACATCTGTCAGGAACGGGTCAGTTATCTTTTAATTTTGCTACGAGTTTAACATACGGAACGATAAATAAAAAATAACTAATTAATGTACCTATAATACTAATTAAGCGAAAGGTTATTTATTTACACAAAGAAACTTACAATTAAACAAATATTTACAAAATGTACAAAATACACAAGAAACAGTTGAGCTATCTGCAGATTGTTACAAACGATCTAGAGATAGCTCAACTGATGCAAATCAGTGCCAGACGGAAGCGTCCCCAAGACGCTGGCGGCATTGCCTCGCTGAATAGCAATGCTTATACGCTGCGCTAGATACCCACCAGCTCTTGGGTCACGCGTCGCTTCGATCAATTAAGTGAAAAAGGCAATCGCTATAAATAAACCCAATAGTTTCAAAAAAAGCAGCCAAGTGCGAGTCGGACTCGCCCATGAAGGGTTCCGTAGCACGACGAACTACAAGAACCTTTATATATGTTACTTGATGTTACATAATAAGGTTCCTGTAGTTCGTTGAAAGGTAAATTGCGGTTTACGGTTTATGACGTATAAAAAAAAAACTACTGACTAGATCTCGTTCAAACCAAATATCGTTGAAAGTTTACATAGTAATGTACAACATATATTTTTTTAAGTATTATCATTCTCTTACTTTAGAAGTTAGAGGGGGGGGGACCAACTTTTTTCCACTTTGGAAGTGTCTCTCGCGCAAACTATTCAGTTTAGAAAAAAACTATATTAGAAACCTCAACATCATTTTTGAAGACCTATTCATAGATACCCCACACGTATGGGTTCGATGAAAAAAAAATTTTTGATTTCCGTTTATGAAGTATAAAAAAAAAACTACTGACTAGATCTCGTTCAAACCAAATATCGTTGAAAGTTTACATAGTAATGTACAACATATATTTTTTTTAGTATTATCATTCTCTTACTTTAGAAGTTAGAGGGGGGGGGACCAACTTTTTTCCACTTTGGAAGTGTCTCTCGCGCAAACTATTCAGTTTAGAAAAAAACTATATTAGAAACCTCAACATCATTTTTAAAGACCTATTCATAGATACCCCACACGTATGGGTTCGATGAAAAAAAATTTTTTGAGTTTCAGTTTCAAGTATGGGGACCCCCAAAATTTATAGTTTTTTTTCTATTTTTGTGTAAAAACCTTAATGCGGTTCACAGATTACATCTACTCACCAACTTTCATTAGTCTAGCTTTTATGGTTTCGGAGAAAAATGGCTGTGACACGGCCGGACAGACAGACAGACAGACAGACAGACATGACGAATCTATAAGGGTTCCGTTTTTGCCATTTGGCTACGGAACCCTAAAAATGAGGTAAGGAAGAAGTGTAGTGATTAACACTACACTGCTTCCTTACCTCATTTTTGACCACAAATATTAAAATTATAATTATATTATTAGAGGTGTATTAATTACCTGTATAATATAATGTGTACTTTGCTGATAATACAATAAGCTATCCTTGTTAATGTTTCTTTCCATCCAAAGGTTCTCTGGAAGAAATCGCTATTAGCGATAAGACCGGCCATTGTACCACTAGTTTTTAAGACCTCTTAAAAAATTCCTTAGAGCATTTACCTTATAATTTATGGTGTACAATAAAGTTATATTCTATTCTATTCTATTCTTGTATATTTCAAGTTCGGAGACAAAGAAAGATGTATTATTTGTTTTCTACGTCTGGAGGTATCGATTTTAACAACGTCGTCTAGATAATGTACGAGTACCTAGGTATTTCCTTCCACTTAAGTCTAGCTTTTACGGTTCCGGAGAAAAATGGCTGTGACACGGACGGACAGACAGACAGACAGACATGACGAATCTATAAAGGTTCCGTTTTTGCCATTGGGCTACGGAACCCTAAAAACTGCCAAAAATCCTATAGGGTTAATAATTTATGTACTGCTTTTTTTTTATTTTTATTTTTTGTGGTACATTACTTCGCAACCCTCAAGGGCGTGAGCCTCGCATGCGCTGGTCCGTTTTATTTATCCTACCGTGACTCTTCCTACCGTGACTACTATACCATACCTATACATAATAACGTAAAAACATTACTCCCGAAAACTTCAACGAAACGTTCCGACCGCGGTTCTGAATCGAAATGTACAGAAAAAAAAACATAAATTAAAAGATTATCTTCTATCTTAAAAAAAAGTAGCATTAGTCATTTAAAAAAACACGTAAATGACATGCTGGTCAGCGTCAGCTCTCCTTTCAAGGCATACTTGGAAATCGAGCTATTTGAATTCGATATAATATAAATTATAACACCCAAGCCGAGAACAAACATCTGTGATCATATGTTTGTCTTCACACAAAATATGTTTGTCTTCGGTGGGGATCGAACCCACAGCCTACTGCGCGGAAAGCAGAGCTACATCAACTGAGCTATGAAGGCTGTGAAACATACACGCTGTATAAATTATGAAAATACTTACATTACAATAAAAAAATATCACGTACTTGGTTTATTATGATAAAAGGTATAGGTACTTATGTCTTGAAACGAAGTGCCGGTGCATTTCATTCACTGCGCGAAACAAAATGACCTAACTGAAAACTTTATTGAAAATTCAAAGGACTTCAAGTACGTAGTTTAGTGATCCCAAAAAGTATAAAATATCTATTACAGAAAAAAAGGTAACACGTATTCTCTTAGCAATACTTACAATTTAATGTTTATTTTTCCGGGAAACCGAAGGAATACGCACGATCACACGAGCGAACGATGTCGAACCTTGGAAAATACTGCGTCGCCCACCAGCCAGCCGACGGACCACATCGTATGACTCACTCTCATTCGCATCGACTTTTATAAGGAGTCATTCATTTAAAGCGCAGCGCAGAACAACTGGCTATATGTACCTAGTACCTATTAAGAAACGTCTGTTTTGCCCGCGACTACATTTGGGAGGCAACCATAAAAAATGCATGAGTCCATAGTTTTGAACTCCTTGCTTTTTCCATCAACTTTGGATGAGCTGCATTCAAGCAAATTTAAAAAATAACAGAATCGAGGCTAAGTTTTATCATGTCATCAACCTTGACATGATAGTGGAAAGGAGCGAAAGGACACTTTCATTTGTAACAAATATGGGATAGAAACTTGAATTTGACTATGAATTCGGCTCGTTACCATACACGATCACTATATCTTCCAATATATAAACATTTATATAATTTAAGGCTTTACACCAAACACTAACCTGTAATGCAGATTGCAGCCTTCAGCAGTAGGTGTATTTTCGTTTCATGCAGCAGCGGATATGGTCATCAGAGGGCAAAATAATATGTTTTTTTGTGGGAAACGAATCACGGTATCAGCGTACTGTGGCTATAGCCACAACATTTGATGTGTAATTCATAATAATAATCCGGTTCAACCATGTAATTATTTAAATATCTATAAATGCAGTTTAGATTGTTTTTTAAATTCAAATAATGTCTTCTTTCAGTAAAATTTTCCAACTACAATATTCAAGAGGTTGTTCTCTGTCTGGGTGTTATATTGTATTCTAAGTAGGTATGTATTTGCAAAAAAAATATGCATTTAACTATTATATCAGCTATCTGGTTGCCATAGTACAAGCTCTGCTTAGTTTGGACCTAGATAGTGTTGTGCGGATTGTCTATATCTATAATATTCATTTATTTATTTATTTAAGGTAATTCGCCTCCATGTGGCATGTCCGTGGGACTCCTTGTATAACAAAACAAACGACGTAGCTTACGCACGTACGATGCATAGTTTCCTGTATCTATAATGACTTAAAAAATTAGGGCATTGTTTTTTTGGAGTTTACTCCTAAAGAATCGGTTTTTTGATATAAGGCGCCCGGTATGAGAAAAATGTGGAGAGTAAAATCTACTGAACGAATGACCTCGTTACGTTTTTGGTGCGCAACCTATCTTGCGCAACTTTCGAATTTGGTGTGAGCAGTGCAGCTAGATCGTGGGTAGTGTGTACCCTTACTTTGCCTTTAGGGAGTAAACTCCAGTCGTGCGTCGGAGCTGACACACACAATTTTTTTTACATGTTATAAACCATTATTTGGCTACAATTTCACCTGATGGTAAGCGACGATATAGCCGAGGACGGAGCAGGATGGTCTAGAAGACACCTGTTCACTCTTGCCTTGAACAGGCCCAGATTGTAGTGGTCAGGAAAAACAGCCGTCGGCAATGAGTTCCATTCCCTGGAGGTTCGCATAAATGAAGGTGGAACCAAAACGCTTAGTACGATATCTGTGAAGCTATATTGGCCGTTCTAGAGAAGGTTATTATAATTACATACATCGGTTATGTTAAAATATATTTATTATAACTTTTTACAAAATAATTATAGATTAATTCATACTAATAAAATTCTTTAGGTACAATATAACATCTCGTTGGGGTCGTGCGACAACTATTAACATGGAAAAACTAACGTTCACACAGTTCAATTCTTATGCTTCTCAGTTCAATTCGTATGTAATTAATGAATAAAACTAAACCAACAAAGTTAATTAGGCAATACACGAGAGTAGATAATTCAAATGAACTTATTTTTTTATTTATAGTTTGGTAATTTTTTCTAAGATGAACTGTCTGAACGTTTAAAACGTGTAATATTATAGAGATTCTTGACGCATTTCAAAACTAAGTCATGCGTTTGAAAACCCTTGTAGAATTTGACAAAAGATTTCAAAAAAATGTATGATCCGCGCTAATAGATAAACAAATCTAATAAAAAGCATCGAAATCTTTACATCTCACTCTTTACCATTGTTAACTTATAGTGTGCGAGTAAGAGGTGATGATTGGAACTGCTATTTTCCATTTGTTTTTTTATTGGCGGAAGTTTATGTTCATTTTTAGTCACACAATATTCTATCTACATAATGTGTAGGTATAAATAAACTAAGAAAGTTACAGTTCTTAATTCGTTTTGTTCAATAAACTCCTACCCCTTCTGTAAAGACTAGGCTAACATAAAATTATAACAACCACAATAAATTATCATAATTATTTCCATATAGCTTTGACATAAGTTATTCTTAACATTATATAGATAAGTAGCTTTTTTTTTATTATGCAGTTTATCGTAGGTACATACTATCATCGGCACATGTCTAATTGTCTAGTTTGTAAGTTACAGCATATTTTTACATTAAAGTAAATATTGTATGAATTAAAAACAAAAAGGGATCGTATAATAGATCTAATTATTTATTAGGATTAGGGTGGGCAATCTGTAGGTTATTTATTCAAATTGTGTGCTCTGGTTTATACATTGCGTACCCTCATGCTGATTGGAGGGCAATACTAGATAGCTATATATTATTTATTTTAAAAGTAAATTATATATAGCTGCACTCAAAGATAGGTAGCTATCAGACCAGAATAACGATTTCAGATTCAGAAAAACTAAAATATCAACAAAACGCCAAGATTTAATGTTTAAATAATTTTAAGGCTTTAGGCGTTGTTTAAAATGTATAACTTAAGTCAGCATAAAATGTAACTTCCTGCCTTCATTATGAAAATAAGTTGCCATCCGCATCCAGTGATAATATGAGCACGCGACGCCTACAGCTGAAGGGCAAGTCCCACTTCATTTAAAACATTTCGTATACGACACGTTGGTTTCGTTTCGCTTATGTATCTTTCTCGATTGTATGGAGAAAAGATGAGACAGCAAAAATACGTTACGTAGAAACGATCGAAACGAGTTTTTGTCTCATCAATTTTCCATACAAAAGAGAGAGACACGGGCTCACACGAAAACCACATTTGGTTGTAAATGCACTGGGACTTCCCTTCTGGAATGCCCTTCTGGACTCACTAAAGGTACCCACTTAGATTTAAAAGAATTCGACTGCATCATCTTGAAAGTAAACTTTTAAGTTAAAAGTGTTTACTTTTAAGCATCATCAGACAGGTTTAAAATAAAAAAATACCAAGTTGTAGAAAACAATAGCTTGTGCAAATTACAGAAATAAATGCGTAGTCTATGTACATTGTGACGAAATGATTATGCTCAACTGGTATAATGAAACCAGTTATGATAAATTCTCTAACTATTTACTCAAGTAATTGTTTAAATTCGCTGTAAAGCCTTGCGCACATCTAGGCGATCAGCTGCGATCTGCGATGGCGATCAGTGTATCGAGAAGTATCAAACATCGCATCGATATTTGACAACAATACACTAATAATCGTGGCAGATCGCACCTGATCGGAAAGACGTGTGCAAAATTATTACCTACAGCAGCATTGATAACTTTTGCAAAATAGTATACTTAGGTATAAGTCGTATACTTAAAATTAATTACGATAAAGGCCTGATTAGAAATGCACCGGTTTCAAATATCAGCTACCATTGCAGCTACCACTTTAGAAATCAAAGAAGGTATTTAAAACATACAAAAATATTAGTAAGTTGTTATTAGAACGACGTTTTGAGCCAAAGGTGAAGATAGAATGTGCTTTAAAACAGGTTTTCTTTAATGTTCTAACAATTTAAAATGTTAAATCGCTATGCCTGCAAATCTGGCGAGTCGATGAGTACAAAGTTCGAAAACCACGTTAGAAAATAAGAATAACTTTACAAGATTTCAAAATCGTACGTGATCGACAGCAATAACTTTAGCTGCTTGCTGTTCAGTGATTATAAGATATAGAGTGGAAAGTGAGACGAATGCAATTGCACATTAAAAGACTCCTGGTGGGAGCTACTATCTGTTGAGAACTGTTTCTCACGCCATTGCCGACGTGGAGGTCGCCATTTTGTGCTCTTTGAACAGCAGGAACGAGCTCGCTGCATACGCCGCTGTGTTGAAGATACCAAACACCTGTAAAAATAAAACAAACAGCGCTATCGGAAACTGTGTTATACATTGTAATGTACCCATTGTACTCTTTGGTACCTACTCCAAACCCGGTTTCAAGGATATTATATTTGAGATAACGCATGGGTAACGAGGATAAAAATAATTCCGTCTAAACAACTATTTAAACGTACGATGACACGATCCTACTATGTGTAACATGATATTTTGTACATTATCCGATAGATCTTGGACTAAAGGTTATTAGCAAGACCTATTATTAGTCTCCCAAAGTCCGAAACTTCTCGGTTTAACCATCGCATTGAGAAAAACTTTACAGTAGGTACGTTCAGAGACCTCATAGTATCAGAGGGTTTATGCTCGGGCCGAATGGGTAATTCTCACATGGGAGTTGACAGTGGAAGAGATCACACTGAGTTGGAGTGGAAGTATACAGCGTCAGAATGGCGACAGAAGCGTAATTGATCCCATACAATATTGTACAGAGGTGATCACGCAAGATCAGAACTCATAATATGAATTCCACCTTTAGGCCCCTCATGTATAAGCGTTAGAAACGACAGATGTTATGACTGATTTCATAAGAAATTGAAAATATAAAATAAATAAAGCAAACTTACGGCAGCCGCTACGTTGGCTCCGTAGCCGTACCCGTGGTACCCCGCTGTCGATGCGAAGAGCACGATGAAGGCAATCAAGTACAGAAACGCCTCAATGGTCGTGCTGATCAACTCCTGAAAATAAGAATTGGTACAAATTATGATCATATTCCATGTATGTTTTAATAATATTGACTGGCCTCTCAGCTCAGTTGGTCGTAACTCAACCTTCTGCGCCGCACCACCGAGAACAAATATTTGTGTAGTGAACGCAGATGATGGTCTCTTTCTGAGTGTTATATTGTATTCTAAGTATGTATTTACAACAAAAAATGCCTAAGTATATACATATTTTAATATATCAGCTATCTCGTTCCTATATTACCAAATTGGTACAATGGGATTGGGGCTAGAGTGTTGTATGGATTGTCCACATTATTTATTTATTTAGTATCTTAACTCAATATGAACCTATTCACGTATATAAAAAGTGTACTTGCTTACCTACTTACTTTAACTAAGTATGTATGGCTATTGTTTGTGGTTTTCAACTGAAACAGGTTTCCTTGTGTGGAATGTTGATAACCATTTTAACCACGTTTTTAATTCTCTGCCAGGCATGAATTTTAGTGGTAGGGACCGATGACGTAAGTGGAGCAACTACCTAAGTTGGATTCAATTAAGATTGCCACACACGGAGCCCATAGAAAGCAAAATAATATCACTTTGTGAGACCTAAAATTCTATACTAACCATACGAAGAGAAATTGAGAATTATCATCAAGCAATATGGTAAATTAAATTCAAAATAACTATCGATTTGTAAAGAACAGACAAATCAATAGAAAGATGTGCTTTTGCGATGTTGGATTTTTCATATTGGCAAGCTTGAAATTGTTTTATAAGAGGTACTAAGGTTTAATTTATATTAATACTTACAGATAAAACCCAGTTAATTGGTAGTTTCAAGGCTTCTTTGACGCTTAAAAAGTAGACGAAACTCCACATGAGTGTTGTGATGAAACTGGTGACGGCCACGAAGACGAACCACGTTGAATACCAGGAAGAGGCCAACGCCATACACAAGATGCCGAGAATCTGGAAAAAACAAATTGAAAATTAATTTAAATAAAAGATGGGTTCAAACAACACTCGTTCGATATTATCACTGAGAATATTGTAATCACTAAGGGTGTTATTAATAATCCTGGCGTAGCGTTGGACTAGTTAATCCGTGTTTTGTCACATTTGTTCGAGTTGACAATTGCATGTCAATGCAAGAGACAAAACACGGATTAACTAGTCCAACGCTACGCCAGGATTATTAATAAAACCCTAGGTGATATCACTTTGGACGCTTTGCGTTTTTTCTGTTCTGTGGCTTTGGGCAAAGCTTTGAGTAAAAACTTTGCAAACCGGTATGACAAGTAAAGTAAATAAGTGACAGTTTGTTGACAGCGTATAATTGGCGTTATCCCTACTCTTTACTCTAAAAATTATAAGTAAAGAGAACTTATCCATGACACCAGAAATTGTGAAGCTATGCATGCAATGAGTCATGAAACTTGAAAGGCATCACTGATAGTGATAAAGTAAAGGTGGGTTATGCGATAATAGTTAGTCTTATTTAAGTTTCCTTGCCGGTTTATCTATGTACTAACACAGAGTTAATAGTAGGTAGGTCCCTACCACATACCACTATCAATACCCGTGCCTGTGCTGTGCCAGGAAAATATCATATTAACCTATCAAGATTTGTAATTATAATATTTTACCCGTGGGTTCGATCCTCACCGAGAACAAATATTGGTGTGGTGAACGCAGATGTTTGTTCTCTGTCTGGGTGTTTTCTAAGTATGTTTGTATTGTATTCTAAGTATGTATCTACAAAAAATATTAAAATATATTGTGAGTAATTAGTAATAATTGAATTCGATACTAGGCATACTATGAAAAAACTGAAAAGTAACCAACTTTTTTAGTGAACTTTGGAATCACTGTAAAGGTTGTTCGATTTCCAAACGGATTTTAACCATTTATGGGCGATTAGTATAATTAGTAATTACCTTCTTCAAGCCCTAATTTCGCAAAGCTTGTACTATAAAAGATTGAATACATAGACCTATTGCAACTTTTTTTGTAAATACCGAGGTACTACAAAAAATACCCATACAGGGAACAAACTTAGGTAAACCAATACCTATTCGACGGCTAAAGTAAAGTATAATAATAGCTTGGACCAATTTTAATCTATTAGTCAGTCTTTGTGTCATGGTCAGATGACAGCATACTTTGGCATAACACGTAAGGGTCCTACATCATAACGTCATCGCTCCTACGGCTGAGGATTACCTACCTTATAAGGCATGCCAATAATAACGTTCGATGACAAAACAACGGCCCCGTGGGTGTGTAGTAGGGCATGCAGTATCGGAACCATTCTCAGAACCGGGAATTTTTGCCCGATACTGGGCTCGGAACCGGGAATTCCCGGGAATTTCGATACTTTCGATACTGACTTAATTTTTTTAATAAAACTGACCGTATAGATATACAATGAATGTATAGTACGTATGTTGCGGACAGCCAAGGAATAGAATTCCTTGGCTGTCCGCAACATAAAAGTTGAAGCAAAGCGCTTGGTACGGACAGTCGGAACATCAACCAGGTATGGATGCCGCATTTCCGTGCGTCTAGTGGTCCGATAGTAGAATGGGGATGGGGGAACTAAATTGTGAAATTCCGTAGCACACTCCGAAATGTATCCTGTAAAATACCGATAGACTGGCAACTTTACGACGATGTTCGAGACTTAGGAGCTTGGACTCGACTAGAGTGTCGCTACCAATGAGTCTTTTGGCTCGTCTCTCAAAAGCTTCCAATACCTCAAGCTGGTATTTGGCAGAGCCATCCCAGAGATGAGAACAGTACTCCATACACGACCGGACTTGTGCTTGGTACAGGTTAAAAAGCTGTCCCGGTGTGAAGTACTGTCTCACCTTCGATAGAATGCCTAGCTTCTTCGCAACTGTCTTGTTTTTGGATTCTATGAACGAGCCAAAATTCAGTTTACTGGTTAGCGTACGTAAACCCTAGAAGCTCTAGTTGGTCTGAAATCGGAAGGGATACATCTCGGAAAGTAGGAGTCAGGTGAAATTGACTCCTCTTAGCGGAAAATAGACACGCCTGTGTTTTTGAAGCATTGAACTTCACCAAATTGGCATCGCCCCACTCTGCGACTACCTTCAGTGTTAAGTTCATGCGTTTAATCATTGCCTCTCTATGAGACTAGATCTGAGATCCACTGGAACGTGCTTCAGGTATGTATCTCTCCACAACGGTGCTGTCGTCTGCATACCCAATGATACCGGGCCTAAGCAGATCGTTGATGTGCAGCAGGAAAAGTGTTGTAGAGAGAACTGACCCCTGAGGAACTCTGGCATTAATTGCCATTTGATCAGACGAGCAGCCATCAACGACTACTCAAATTGATCGGTCTCTCAGAAAGTCTGATACCCAAACACATAAGCCAGTGGGTAATCCATACGTAGGAAGCTTGCTTAGTAGGCTGTCATGCCAAACCCGGTCAAAAGCCTTCGAGATATCCAGAGAAACTGCTAAAGCTTCTCCGTTTCTCTCGATGGCTTCACTCCATAAGTGAGTGACATACGCTAGAAGGTCTCCTGTTGACCGATTTCGGCGAAATCCGTATAAGTCACTCAGGATATTCTCATTTATTTATCGTATATCTTCATTATTATAATACTAAAACTCTCTGTGCGTGCACGCAACAATCAGAGTTAGGTTAAATCAAAGTTAAATTGAATATCCATCAAATAAATCAATAGTTAAAACTAACAGTAACAAACTATGTACGTTATCTAACTAAATCAGCTCAGCAAAGGTATAGCGAAATATCAGCAAGGCGTAAGTTGAATGTACCTACAAGCGTTTCCATCTTTCGCAAAGAAAGCCGTCCATGTTATTTTCGTTATTTTTCTACAGATTTTGTCATAAATAGTAACGAACATCTAACTAAATATGAAGATTGTATAATACAATATTAAACAATCTTCAATTCAGGTAAATAAACATGTCATTTTCGTTTTGACTTGTCCGAAATTGTTGAGATATTATCTGAATGATGTCAATTATAGGTTAGTAATTTGTCAAAATATCTAGCAATGTATACAGAAAAGTGATACTGAACGCATAGCAAGTGTTTTTATCGATATTTATTTATATCCTACTAGAAAACACCAATAATTAATCATTGTCATCAGTATCGAAAGTATCGAAAGTGTCGGGAATTCCTTCGTGGAGAACCGGTACTAGAAAAGTTCAAAATCAGCGATAATTCCCGGTACTTTCGATACTGATACTTCCCGGGAGCATGCCCTAGTGTGTAGGTATATTGGTTCGGCTGAATCGTGTGGATTGTATAAAAGAAAATAATGAGTTCGCATCATAATTATGACATTCCAAAGAATATTGCGCAAATTATAGCACACACCATCGGTGATGTCTGGCTGTAGTTAAATCCTCCCTAAATACCTTGTTCACTCTACTATAGCCTATTCAAACTATTAGCATACGAATGTGAAATGACCTTACTGAAAAATTTCAATCACGCTTGTCGTCTTCGTGGTGCTCGAGCATGGTCTGAAACTCAGTCTTTGTTTTCAAAACTGTTGGAGTACAGGATGAACAGTCTTTGTTATATCATCTGTGGCGGTGCTGTAGTATAGTAACCATAATAAGGGACAACAGACATGACCCAAAGACTTGTCTTCGACGTCACACTGATCAATCTACTCGTACGGTAACATTATTCATAGATTGATTCATCATCTACTGGTTGTTTAGGCAACAATGTATCGTAAAAACCTACTACAATGAGTGATGAATTCAACACATGAATTATGCCCATTATCCCACTTATAAATTATGAACTATATAGCTTCACCATGGTACGAGTAGAAGCACTTTTTGTTGCATGATTGTGAGTGAAGCAAGCAATGATTTTTGGCTTGAGTGAAATAAGTTTTTAGGAGATGTAGAAATGACAAAGATACCTATTAGATATAGCTTATGGGCAATAGTTGAGAAGCATGAATTGAACAATAAACGATGGCTAAGTAGGCTCGTTACACTACTGAGCTGCGGCTCAAAAAGACTAAAGTGGACGCTTGAACAACTGTTTAGTTATTTTATCCGATGAGGTACATGACAATCCTATCCTAGCCTCATAGTAAGCGGGGGCTGCAGCGAACGGCCGCCTCCGCTGCGACCTCACCGGAGAACCGGTTCCATATCGCGCGAACTTTCTGTCGCAACGCAACTTACAGGTGCTATTTGTAGAAATTCCACCTATAACTAAACACGTACTCATTTCAATAAACGAGCTCTCCGCATACTTCTTTGAGACCACATTACCGTACGACGCATTGTGTGGTGTAACTTTTGCTTGTAACGAGCGGCGCAGCGGCGGGAGGTTCCAACGCCTGTACCACTTTTTCACGCATGCCTTCAACATCTTATTGCCGCATCTCAGCTAAGTTTCGTAAATTACAAAAAATGGTATATTTACACAGTAGGTAATAAGGTGAGGCCTGGGTCGATTTGTACGTGTCCCTCATCCCGAAGACGCTGAACGGGGTCAAGCAAGTGTGGCACGTGCACAGTTGCTCGGTGAAAGTATGTCGTCGACATCGCGTCATATGCGTAGGTATGTATGGGACGCGACCGCCGCCATTTCAAGCCCACCACATCAATGGGTTCACAGACCATCATCGCTTTTACACGTTGCAGTCTCGCTCCAAATAACGATACGTGGCCGGATTTCCGATTCGATACAATGTGTTCGCATCTACTTACACTACGAGCCCAGAAAACTTTTACGTGGGCCCTACGAATTACCTCTACCTACCCTATGTATGGGAACGCTACCGACACCCTTTACCTATCTAAGCCCTATAATAGGTACACCCCAGTACATAGGGAAAATTCTGGTTCTTATGTTGATAGCGGTTGGTAGCGCACTTGGCTGACACGCTGTTGTGTCAATAATGCCTCAAAACGTAAAAGTATGAGTATGCTTATTGACATTACATAAAGTTTGGTGACGTGGAACGACTGGGCGAGGCTCGTGCACTGAAGCGAGCCTGCTTTGGGGACTGTGGGCAGAGAAGGCAACCAACGCACAAATACCAACCGAAAGTAAGATTTGCAAGTAAAATTTGATATGTATGTAGGTAGGTGATGGTCAAATGACATTGAAAATAAAAACTGAACGAGGAAGATTTTGCCAAAAGCTAAATCGAATTAAATCGGTATTTTAATCCACCTCCTCATTTTGAGTTATCGCATCCTTGGGGGTTGGTACAGATCAACCCCCCGTATTTTTTTGTATTTTATTCCCAAAGTAAGTAGGTGGTATATGAAATCTCTGTTTATTTTCAGACCGCAACATTTTCTTGCGTACAACGAATCCCATAACTAATACATCATTTCGAGCCAAACACACTAACGCTCAAGCGCTCATGGCTCTACTGATAAAATGTATCGTTAGACTTTCTGAACTTAGGAGTCCTAAGACGTAATATGTATCTCCATTCATTCGATTTCACTCTACAAAGATAGGTATAGGTACTTGGTAGGTAAGCGTAGGTAGTACTACTACGCGATTGCAAAGTAAGAATGCAATCGCAGTATGGCATTCGGGTTACTAGGTGCGTGCGCGGCCAAACGTTGATCGCTAGCAAGCAGCCTGCCTTGTATGTACCCGGTTCAATGACCATGCCATAGACAAGGGCCTTGTCAAGATATTGGAGCCTTGTATTTGAGGATAAAATGTCGTGGCAGTTGAAAATATGACTTCTTATCTTTATCGACTACCTATCTGGGAAATTGTGTAGTTTTATGAATCATGATTTTATGTTGGAGAATGTTTAAATTTAGTGTAGATAACGAAATGTAAGCTAATCTCAAGCTAGCAAGTCCTAGTTTTGTTTTGATTTTCAGTCATGCCATAGATGAGGACGAATAATTTGGAATAAAATTCAGATGATTCAGATTATTTGATTCCAATAATAGCTAGTACCAGATTAAAACGTCTACGACCTAGATAAGTAATTCTTAAGTGCTAAAATTTATGATTTCCTGAAATTGGCATTTACAAGCGTCAAGGCAACTTGCCGGTCACCAATTTGAAGCAGAGTGTAAATTTAATCTTGGTGCGCTCACGCTCGCTCGCTGAATGACGCAATCTTCAATAATGTATAGTTTGTCTGACATCGATTAAACATAATATGTAGGTAGAGGCACACCTAATAGTTACCTTACCTCTACTTGCTAAAGTATGCGAAACGAACGCATAATTTTAAACATAATATTTGGCCCGTAATAATAAGAAAACTATGCTCAATTACCTACTTACGAATAGTATCGACTACAGCACAAGTATACGAAAATATTGTCCGGTACCGCTGTAAGAGTCGTCAGACGATCACCAGTATTTAGTCCATTCGAAACAAAAAGTTACGAAACGTTCGCATAACTTTGAAACAAACAACATTTAGCCCATATTGCTAAGAAAGCTATGCTCAGTTACCAACCACCTACTTACGCAATAGTATCGACTCTACCTTCCCACTATACCTTACGCATTATGAGGTATGGTAGAATGTGGGTAGGTAGGTACTTACTACGATCGATACCAATGGCCGATCGATCAAACGCTCCTGACCTTGATACCGCGACAAATACCTACCACGAAGAATAAATTCGCCAAGTGTGAGTTAAATGCTTGCGCCTCTGACCAGTGATAAAGGTAAGGTAGGTTAGGTATCGGTAAAATTATAATCGCGTATCGGACCACTTACAGGGAATAGGTAGAAGGCTTCCGAAGTCAGTACAACTTGTTTGTGAATCGGCAATAACAAACACAATAGGTTGAAAAAGGTAGACGATTTTAGGAAGCTCTGCATAAATAGCTGAGAAGTTTCCAAATAATAAACGATTTTTTGAAAACGGATTTTATAGGGTCGGTCGTAGTTATGAGAGAGTCGATGACTCTCAACGCGTAAGGTATTTATTAATCTATGATCTTACATAAAGTATGTAGTAGGTACCTACTTATAATAAGCTAACACAGGATGCTGTAGTACCTACTAGCTATCCGATATGAGATTACCTAATAGCTCAGGAGCAGTTCAGGAGCTGTCCTGTCCCTATGCGTAGCCCAACACGCGGTGCTCCAGTACATTTACCTTTTAGCTATGGTACCATAATAATACCTACGCCTAAAAAAAGAAAGTTCTTTCAATTTCGTTGACCTTGATTTCGCAACCGTGACTCCGTTGCCGCTCCGCCACATCGCAGCAAAGGCGACCAAAGACACCGATGTTTACAAACAGAATACTCAATTCAGTGTGCATCAAAATATTAGCAGGAAGTTTAGTGCTGCAGTCTGCACATAATGAGACGTGTCTCTAGAGGAATGCTGACTATACCAACTGACCTTCGATAGTTCGTAGACAGCACAAAAAATTGCTCTTCGACTAATTTAAATGATTTTGAGTACCTATCTATATAAAAATGCAGATGAAATAAATTGTTACCTGTGACGACAATAAAAGCCACTCAGCGTTTGCTGTAAAAGCACGAAAAGCCCCTACTAGCGCTGATTTTCAGTGCCGCCATATATTTTACAGAGCATTATAAAACTAGGTAAAGTAAAAATATGATTTCTATGGTAAGGGGAAACCAACTCACTTAGGTTAGGTAGGTCTGGGTATCTAAATGAACAAACAATGAGCAATTACGCTGTATGGTATAAGCACACATTCGAGGGGAATGATCGGTGTGTGAACGTCGCTGTAACGGTTGGATGGTCCAATGCAATGGGTTCGCCATCCACCATTGTCTGATCAGAGAGCATAATATTGTAAAAATATTTGAATAAGCTTAGTTTGTTTAAAAATCTCGATCAGATTGCAATTAATTCTCCTTTAATTCGAATTCAGCTCACGTCCATTAGCGCAATAAGACCACTCAAGTGGTGTTGGAAGTCAAAAGCCAGAGGTCACTGACCAAGGGCATTAGACCTCGGCTCATAGCAGATCCTTGCCTGCTTACAATTAATCTAATTAATGACTAACACAGCGGAATCCAAGTTAAAGACCTGGGAAGGTATCATGAAGAGTTTCAACTATTTTCTTTTGACATGCGTCTATTATTTTCTATGACCCATTTTCTAGAGATCTTCGAAACAACGTTTACTTTGTGGATAAGAATACAAGAGATGTGTGTCCTCCCGAAATAACCGACTGTGCCATCATGGCTGATAAACCTAAATATAACAGCAGTTAAAACGATAGTCGTGACATGATAGTGAGATCAGACAGGTTTTTATCATGTTGTTATAAAAACAAATTGACAAGGTCACATCCAGACACTTCCTTCAATTCCATTATTATTAAATACCTATGTTATTGTTTTTCAGTTTTAGCTATGCTATGGATGTTTCGAAGGCTTAGACAACTGGTTACCGAAATAAATTAAAAATCTAAAATAGATTTTTCAAGAACAATGTGATCTAAAAGATCATAGAAAAATTTGCTCTATCGGGCCCCGCTAGCACAAACAATTGGTTTCGTGTCCTGAAATAGAATTTTCATGTGTTCAGCCCTGGGGGTCTTATAACTACGCGTTGGTTGGTTTCTATTCCGTCTTGTCGTGACTTCCTGATCAGGTCCATATTCTGGGACTTTTACCCACAGGCTGGCAGTACTACACGTAAAGCACATTAAGTAAATTGTTCGCCACCATTTGTTCAAGTCAAGAAACTACTGTTCTGTGCTTGTTTCCTAATCTTCTCGGCCACTAATAGCAAAACTGTTGTTATGACAACATTCTCATGTTCTTGCGTAATTAACCGTTCACTGTAGTTATGCTATTGTTTTTTTAGGGTTCCGTAGCCAAATGGCAAAAACGGAACCCTTATAGATTCGTCATGTCTGTCTGTCTGTCTGCCCGTCCGTATGTCACAGCCATTTTTCTCCGAAACCGTAAGAGCTAGACTGATGAAACTTGGCGAGTAGATGTATTCTGTGAACCGCATTAAAGCTTTTACTCAAAATTAGAAAAAAACTATCATTTTTTGGGGTCCCCATACTTGAAACTGAAACTCAAAAAAATATTTTCATCGAACCCATACCTACGTGTGGGGTATCTATGAAGAGGTCTTCAAAAATGATGTTGAGGTTTCTAATATCGTTTTTTTTAAACTAAATAGTTTGTGCGAGAGACACTTCCAAAGGGGTAAAAAGTTGGTCCCCCCCCTCTAACTTCTAAAATAAGAGAATGATAAAACTAAAAAAAAATATATGTTGTAGATTACTATGCAAACTTTCAACGATATTTGGTTTTTTTTTTATACGTCATAAATCGTAAACCGCAATTTACCTTTCGACGAACTACAAGAACCTTTATATTATGTTACTTGATGCTACGGACAGAGGCGTATTTAAAGATTTGGCGCCCCGGGCCAAAAAGATATGCCGCCCCATAAATTTTCGGAAAAAAAGTTTTTTTAACTGACTTCCAATCAAAAAGGAGGAGGTTCTCAATTCGGTTGTATTTTTTTATAATTATTATTATTTATAATGTTTGTTACCGCATAACTTCGTCATTTGTGAGCCGATTTAAAAAAATATTTTTTTTCGACGAACGAGGTTAGTTTTGGTTAGGAGGCTTTTTAAAATTGCTTCAGGGATGTAAAGTCAGATATATTCAGGGTCGTGGGGCGGCAATGGCTTAGACTGGCACAGGATCGAGGTAGATATGGCACAAACTAAGGGAAGCCTACACCCAGCACTGGGTAAAGTCGGGCTGTGGATGATGATGATGTAAAGTAATAAAAAAAGGCGCACGAATCTGAACGAGGGGCGGCTTGCGCCGCCCCTCGCAGCCTGCCGCCCCGGGCCATGGCCCTCTTGGCCTAAGGGTAAATACGCCCCTGGCTACGGAACCATTAATGGGCGAGTCCGACTCGCACTTGGCTGCTTTTTTTTTTGTATTTTGTAATGCTAGTCAGCGCTAAAAGTAAAATAAACCTTCATACAACAAACGTGATTTTTTTGCTCGTTTTTGTACGATATTGATAACGGCCACAAAAAGCCGCTTGAAATATTCACAGAATATTTACTTTAAAAATACTTAAATAGCTCAACTGTTTCTTGTGTATTTTGTACATTTTGTAAATATTTGTTTAATTGTAAGTTTCTTTGTGTAACTAAATGATAGATTTGATTGAACTAAATGACACTTTAAAAATATTAAATATTTATTACTATTACTATTACTATTACTACTAAAGGTAAGGGCCTGTAGTGTCCCACTGTTGGGCAAAGGCCTCCCCCCATTTACGCCAGTCACTACGATCTTCTGCTTTAAGTTGCCAGTCCCGCTCAAAAGCAAATTAAATATTTAAGGGATATAAAAATATTTCCCATACAACAGGCATGATATACATCATAGATATTAGATAGATATTGTACGGAACTCGTGCGCAATTCCGACTCGCACTTGGCCGGTTTTGGGACTTACCTAGTTAGATGCTTATAATTATCCTGGGTAAGGGTCTTGATAGTCTCAACTTTTATCTCAGAATACCTACATAATAATGAGTACTTTGATTGACTAAACATGTGAAATAGCAAACTTTCTTTTAGTTCCGGTTGCTATAGGAGAGGAGGTAGGTACCTATTCATCTATCCACATTCCACAACTTGAGCTTTCTAATAAGTAGGCAAAACATTGCCTGTATTTCAGTAGTTGTACCTACTCTGATTTGCGCCCACTGGTTTGCAACAAAAACCGTTTTCCGAGTGGGTTTAGTCAAGAAAAATTACAGAGGGGGTTTCCGAATAATCACTAAAACACTAAAACACTATGTTGTAAATTAATAAAGGTAAGAAAATAAATGATTTTTTCACTAGAGCCTATCAAGTAGTATAAGTGAAATTTAATATAGGAACACTCATCATGACTCCACAGATCGGAAGACGAATCATTTACCTACTTGAAAATTGTTAGTATAAATAAAATACGACTTTATAGTTATGTTTTAGTAGCAGTAAAATTACTTTCAATCGAAAACAAGTTCTCTAATCTAAAGCAAGTTTCAAGTTTTAGCTAAGTAGGAATTTTACCTACAAGACTGTTTACGTATTGAATCTATATTAGACGGGCATTTATCGCGTAAAGTACCTTAATTAATTTATTTTCCCGACGTTTCGGCTATGTGTAATTATGAGTAAAGTTATAAAAAACTTTATCACGAAAGTTTAAAAAATACTATTTTTTACGTATTACCTAGCGAGTACTATGTAGGTACGAGTATGTATTTTACAACCATAAAATGATGAGAAACGACAGGTTGTCATACCGGCTGAGCGGCTACGCCATGGACGGACCCACTTGAACCACATGTTGGTTGACACTACTACTTTCATTTTGACGCCAACTTTCACCCGATGTCGCTCTCAAATAAGCTACGAATGCGAAATTAATCGCGGTGTAGGTAGGACGTCATAGTAATATCTAATAGGTACCTAATAATAATAATACCTAAGCCATTGCCCATAGTCATTCAGGAACTAAAATTATATTATTAGTGTCATACCTAGGTCGAAAAGGATTGCAAAACAAATAAGCTACGAATGCTACAGAAGAACATTGTTTTGAGAAAAACAATGTGTATGGCTTGCTTCGCTCGCCTATGTTTTCTCTCTTTTCACCTGTTTACAGAGCTCTAAAAGCCCTCTTTCGTTCTCTTATTACTGTTATTTGTTGGTTGGACACCAAAAAAGTGTTTTTTTTTGTATTTATTACCAAATTATTTCTGAACGTTTATTGTAAAGCAACGCAAAACGATTGTTAATTGGTTGGGGCGGCAAATTTGGATAGTTTACCCATTGGCGGCAAACGTGTAAATCCACCACTGAGTCTGACAACAGTCAGGCAACTTCTCGCTCAATTTAGTGCATAAGATTATTAAAATACAATGTTCTCTCGACATCATACCTAAATATATCCATGACAGCATAAAGTAGGCACTTACCATGTTAGTAGATAGGTAGTTAAGCAATGATTGTTGTATTGAGCAACCTTGGATTAATCAACATTTAATATTGGTATGCACTAACTTTATCTAAACCTAGGTAGACCATAAGTCTTGGAAATAAAACATAAGTCTGTACAATTACCTACCAATGTAGGTTTAACAAAATCACTTCCCACATCTTCATGGTCAATCAACAGGCATCGCCGTTAGAGGGTCGCAATAACTGTGAACGGCATCGTATCGCTTGAACGATAATGAAGCCAGGAGTGCTAACTTATTTAGATGTTTCATACCAGTAAAATACGAGTATGATACTATTGGTTACGTGCGACGCAATAGAACCTACAACTGAATGTTTTCAAAATTACTTCTAGGTGTGTGAGGTAATAATTAGAACAAGCTTATCTAATGTTAGAATGCCCTAGGCAATTAACATTCTCAGTGGAGCGATAAAGTTCAAGTTTTAGGTTTTAACAATAATTATAATTACTTACTAATTCGACAACTTTTAATAATCCCGGTGGGGTTTTGAAATAATCGACGTCAATTTTGAGCCAGTCCAGAGCACCACCTTGCTGCTGGGGAGGGCCGCCTTGGGGTGCGGGCTTGTTATGGTCAACAGTCACCACCGTTTCAGGAGCCATCATTATCGGTCAAGTCCGGATTGGAATCACGAGCACTGACACTGTTAATAACACTGTGGAGGCACTGCGTGTCGATAGCGGGCGCAGAATAGTCCGGTCGGCGCGCAACTGGCGAATGAGCCAACCCAGCCAGCTTGGTTTGGTCGGAGTGAGCGTGTCGAGTGGTAGTAATGCGTACGTAGAGTTCTCTCGGTAGAGCCACGGCGGCGACGCGACACGGGGAACAAGAAGTGATGGTGCGTGCGTGAAGAACACGACGCTTCTCGTTCGGCCCGAAATGAGATCTCGTGATGTTCGCTCCATACTTTACATGTTTGGACTTGATTCTGACTGCCCCCAACTAGCTTGATGGTTATTTGAAAAGTTCCGCATTTTATATCCCTGGGAAGGAAATCAGCCATCTTTTTAAAATCTAAGGGGAAAACTATCTTGTATTGTACCTAGGTATGTAGGTATTTGATATTTACCTATTTGTTCCAACATTTTAGAAAAATCATCCCCGAAAGGGGGAACAGTAGTTTTTATATAAATTTGTTATAAATATTTTTTTGTAATTTATTTTGGAAGGATGGGAAGTGGTGAAAAAGGCCGGTCAAATAACGGCTTTCACGGGTGAATGATCAACAGATTAAATATTTTTAGCAGTTCATTTCATGAAATTTTGATCGGTCCTACAGAAGTCAATGAGCCGTTTACGAAGAACTGTTTTTTCGCGAACCATTCCCAAGCCCCGTTTTTAACTACTTGTAGCGCCATCTTTTAAACAAAACGCGTAGCAAAATGGTTAAGCACGCAGTGCATAGATGGCGCTACTTGGCTTAACAGATTGATAACGCTCCACTTCCTCGCTCTGCGAGCTAGCCGTTCTGTAAACCAAGGTAAGGCTTTTTATTGTCCTCTTGACTATGTGGCCAGGCGATTTAAGTCAAAGAGACCATGGCTTTTTTAAACAGATTCCAATAATTTTAGTAGGTACGTTCTTTTTATAGATCTAGTACATATTCTACCTCTCCGCCAGCGATTATCTACCCAGAAAGATTAGCGCAGCTTGGACAGCGTTAGAGCGGGGGCACACGATGCGTTGCGGCGCCGCACCGCAAAGATTTCACCGTGTCAGTGGGCACACGAGCGGTGCGGTGCCGTAACGTTGTTATGTCGCAGCGGCGCCGTAGCACCGTTGGATAGTCTGTTAATGAAAATGGATCGTAAAAGACGTCTATTGTAGGAAACAACTGAGCGGTGCCGCTCCGACGTCGCAACGCATTCACCCCTCCCCGCCTCGTCTTTGGTGGTTGCAAGTCCGGTGCGGCGCCGGAGCGCATCGTGTGACATGCCACAGATATTTCTATGTAAGACGACGCAGCGACACCGCTCCGGCGCCGCACCGCCGCCGCAACGCATCGTGTGCCCCCGCCCTTAATCCATTCTCGTATTTTATTATCGACGTTTCGATTAGGCATAATCTTCGGACGGACTCCGCGGCCATCGACGTTCGCCATACAAGCACGAGGTACGCAATTGCTTTTGTGTGGAAGGATTGTTTCTATTTTCTTTAAAGCTTCGCTTCGTTTTGCACTAGATGGCGCAAAACGAAGAAAGAAAGCGTTTTGACTAACTAAACTTCAACGCCATTAGTTGACTGAGAACACCCCAAGAGTGTGCGCAAGCGGCAGTCACAGTACAGGCACAACATCAGAGCCGAGAGAGAGTCAGCGATCACCCAAACAAGTAGTGTTACAGGAGTAGCAGTACAGATAAACCACAAAGCCAAAATGGTGATCAAAATCAAAGCTTAGATAAGCCTTTTTGCATTATTAGAGAACTTAAACTTATAATTATATACTATGTTTAGTTTCCCTTATCATTTCGGGTTTACAGTAAGGAAGCTGGTTCAATAGAAAAAAATGTTTTTTTACATATTTATTGCGTAAACTTAGAAGAAGAAGCCTAGAATTTTTCCTCCAAGATGTTTCCTTCTGGCCTCTTCATGATCCATAATACCACCACTTGTTGTGAGAACAAGGTATCTGAAACAAGAAGAAACAACTATTTATTATGACAATTAAATGCATGACTATTATAGTTTTAAGGCTGTAGTTTGTTGCCTTATTTTCCTAGGCTTAGTCTCGTGGAACTGAAACCTACACCATCATACCCATCATAACCTACATCTAGCTTTAAAATGTTTTAAAGTGATCCTTGTGCTAGTAAACATTTTTTTGACTCAAGACTGATTAAAATCAAGAAATAAAAGAGGTCTAACAGCGATGAGACATTCTGTGACCTAAATAATCATTCTATCATTAAAACAATGAAGGAAAAAAAATCTGTGGCTTAGAAAATTATAGATACCTATGTTTTATATAAAATGAGGCAAGATTACTCCATCCAAAGTAATTTCTTGCACAGACAGAACAAACACACAGATACAGTAGATAGAAACATTAATGATAAGTTGCCCCTGTTGCTATGTATATGATCTAGAATGGAAGAAGGTTTGTATTCTGTATGTTTATCAGGGATTGCTCTCAGTCAGTCATTAGTCAAGTTGTTCTTTAAGATTACCTATGTACAATGAATATGCTAACAACTATATTCATGGTAGAAATATATACAACCAAGCATTATGTACACTTTGCTTCATTCATTCCATTCCTTCATTATTATATAATGTGCATAATAATAATGGATAAAAATTGATTGAAGAGTTTGTTTAAAACAGCATTAACAATATCCCACCATAAAAGATGGAACATCAATTGAATCCTGCTTTATTTTGATTTAGCACCACTTATCAAATGTCCACTAACAAGAACTATTAGCGATCCGCGGTAGTAGTGCATTCAGCAAGCTGAATTATTACAAACTAACCACCCCTTTGTGTAAGTAAACAATTAATATTAAAAAGCAGAAACATTTTGGTCATCGACTAAGACTGGCCTCTCAGCTCAGTTGGTATTAGCTCTGCCTTCTGCGCAGTTGATTGTGGGTTCGATCCTCACCGAGAACAAATATATAAGTGGTATATACAAAATAAATGAATATTAGTATTATACCAGCTATCTGGTTCTCCCAAATAACAAGCTCTGCTTAATTGGGGCTAGACAGGGTTGTGTGGAATGTCCAAAATATTTATTTATTCATATAATAAGCTTCAAGTATCTCTTCTGCATTTTATAAAAAATATAACAGCTGATTGTATCAATACAAACATGGTAGGTAAAAACTGTCAGATACATTTTCAGCCAAGAGTAGACAGGAGACTATGGTTAACAATACACTGGTAGTGAAGTGGCATAGTAGTACTATGTATAAACAAGTTATTTACCCGAACTGTCGTGATGGCAGGAGGTTAGTCCATCTCTCGATGTCATTTATCGGCACGTCGAAGCGCGGTGATATTACTCCGCACTTGTTTAGTCTGCCCGTAAGATTGACAACAATTTTGCCAGCTCTGTGATCATCAACGATTTCAAACTCCCCGATGTAGCCGTGCTTCATCATCACAGTCAGAAACTTGACAATAACTTTGGAGCAAGGCCTGATGAGCACTTGTCTTTTACCGCGCTTTTCGGCATTGTGAATTGATTTTAGAGCATCACTCAATACGTTCATACGCACCATGGCTGAAATTAAACAACAAAAACTTAAATACTGTGTTACAGGCGATCAATACCACTATGGATAGCCGTCAAAACACCGTGAAGTAATTGAGGTTATCAATGAACATTCCTCACTTAAATGTCTGAAATAGATAATCTACGACATAGAGCAATAATCACTTTCTCTAGAATTTTAGCAGATTCACAATTATTTTTGCTAAAAACATTGATTACCTAGGATTTAGAACCTGCCCGAAAGAACCGAAATGACATGAACGGTCCAAAAGAAAGAAAAGTTTTTTAGTGGTGTACTCGACTTGACAGTCCACTGACAAATAATCGACTAAAAACGTTTAAGCACCAACTCGATTAAATCAAATCGGTACGATATTGTAGTCGATTTATCGAAGCGCTGTGACTAATTAGCAAAACCATTATCTGAGCAAAACCCAAAAAGCATGTGTTGATTGTTATTTTGTTTGAAGTCAAGCTATGCAATTAATCGTCAAATTACGTCGATATTTATATTTATTTAAATTAGAGGATTTTTTTATAGGGGCTATGGACTCATTTTGTTGCACGGCAACACTGGCTTTGCTATGCAAGCCGGGGCTGCCAGATAGATAATCTAGATCGTTCCTACGATTTTTATTTATTGATGTATTCTACGATTGCTTGACTGAGAGATGGTACGAGAAACGGCTCTCCTTAGTGTATATAGTTTTATGAATGTGAGATTAAGGCCCGTATTCCGAAACAGCGCTTGAGTCTGAGTCGAGCCTCAAGCACAGATTTTTGACACTTTTCAATGAAGAACTGTCATAAAATCTATGCTTGAGGCTCGACTCAGACTCAAGTACTGTTTTGGAATACGGGCCTAAGAGTGTTCGATCAATGGCGTAACGCTATTCGTCGAATAAAAAATTAGGTACGAAAAAAGATTGCGCATTTTTAGAGCAGAGAAATTACGTTACTCGTATTCAGAAACAATGCTTGAGTCTGAGTCGAGCCTCAAGCATAGATTTTTTCACAGTTCTCCCTAGGAAAGTGTCAAAATGCTTGAGGCTCGACTCAGACTCAAGCACTGTTTTTGAATACTTACGAGCTTAGAAAACAGTTTTTCTATTATAACATGGCCAAGGCATAATTATGAGCTTTCAGATAGAGAAAAAATTATTACATAAATACTAGTTCTAGGATCATAGCATTTCAAGAGACGACTTGCATAAACTTTTTCGTAGCTGGTGTATTGTATGTATGTACCATCAATGGTTTTTTATGCCTGGCAGCCCTGCCCTTAAGAGCGTTGCCAGTGCTGCCACGATTGTTACGTTTGTAGCCTTTCAGGCTACTTTTAGGTTACACGATTCAAAAGGCTACATTCTGTGATTTTCTGAAATTAAAGAATTTAATTGTATTATTGTTTAAAAAACAGTTATAATTATCTGTAATTTTTGGTATAGTATTTTGTTTTGCAAACGAATCTATGTCTTATCATATCAGTCGAGCATGTTCGGTTAGTTTTTTCTGAGGACCAAGTCAACCATGACTAAGTTTTTTGGCACATTAACAGATGTGGGTATGTCATAATAGTTGGGTTTATTTAAAAAAAAAACGAGTCTCAATACGTGCGTAGGTGTGGCAGGGTGGGCCAGGAACCTCACTTAGGCCTAAGCTCAGAACCACATTTAACTTAAATTGTACAGAGTATGCGGCACGCACAGGCACCATGGCTAAATTAACGGTTACACTTTAAACTATTTTAGGTGACTTTTGATAAACTTAGCTGGCAACAGTGGCAACACTGACGAGCCCCAGTTTATTCGTTTCGTTCGTGCGTGGTCGACGGGCGAGTGTTAATACCGAGTTTATGCAAAACTAAAGTTTTAAAAACTTTTTAAGTTTCAAAAAACTTCATATCTAAATGGAATGGTCTTTAGTAGTGTTACAAGTTTGTTTATAATACAAAATGAATATGTTTTACTTGTGGATTCGAGGAAATAATTGCATACAAAGTTGAGTGAACTTGTGAAGTGAGTAATCCTTGCCCATTGCAAGGCAGGCGAACAAATTCCACAGGTGTTTAGGTGCAATTTTAATGTTGTGGTATTCAAATGTCCTAGCAACCGAAACACAATGAACATTCATCTAGATACATAGAGTTATATTAACTTAATTGGAGTGATGTTTTCTATACAAAGTGCATAAACATTAAACTTACCATGGAGGAACTAGAGCGGTGGTGTAAAATGTATCAAATAAAACTGAGTGGGACTTTCGTGTTAATCCTCACTGCGATGTTCCAGATCACATCATCAATAGATACAACAGGTAACTTAAGTAAAAGAGTAACAAGACCAAAGCTACAAGCTTATATAGTGATTGTATGACCTGTCTAAGTGACTGGTAGCCTTAACTAATTTGTTGTTTGCATATCATTAAAATATTACTTCCACCTTTATTAAAATATCTACTGTCATTCATCCAAACGATGATCCCATTCTATGTTACATTTAACTTATCCTACTTAGTATATTTTTATTCTCCTTTTTTTAAGCTCATATTCATCATATTTAATTTGAATGGTCGCAAAATTGTGACTCGAAAATAAAAACTGTTTTATACAACTAGTTGATGGAACAAAGCATTGCCTCGTAGGTCACGCACGTTTGGAACATGCTCTACAATCCACTGCTCATCAACTTGAGGCATACAGATGTTCAGCCTCACATGCCAGTAATTGCAGCACCAACAAGCCGAAACAGCAATGCTGCTTCAGGGCAGAAAAAGGCATAGTGGTGGTACTTCTCCCGACAAGCCCTTTACAACGAGCGCTCTACTATTACTAACTTACTATGTATACAGAAAGTGTGTACACAGTGTACTGGTTTGAGTCCAGTGGAGTAACAGTGATACATATTACTTACTTAAAAGTTAGAATAGACTTTATATACATAATTATACCTAATAGTATAAACAAGAGTGGGGCCTGAAGATTAGGTACCTCTTCATACCTTCTAGCACTAAAAGATACTGAACTCCAATTGAGAATAAAGTGTAGCCACAGTGCAGCCTTCAACATTGGAAACAATGAAATAAGACCAATAATACCCAACTAGCTCACCTTATCTACTACTGAAGATAGTGGCAATTTATTGTTACTGTTAAAGTTGCATCTTCGGGAATCAATTAAAAAAACCTCTAAATTAGCATCTACCTACATTTGTTACATACATACCGTTTATTTTCAAATTTACTTTTGATGTCTTTTGTTGTTTCTCTCCGAGACTCTTGCAATGCAGCACAAGTACCTACGTCAGTAACATGTGTAGAAAGTATTTTCGTTCCTACTATCTAGTAATGGGTTGTCTATCAATTTATTTGAAGTTCACCTTTAAACTACATGGGGTACCTAGTAGATACACATAGGACTTGGATGAAGTAGGTACTACTTAACTCATTCAAGGCTTGGGTGTTCTACGATGACCCTACCTATATGTACATGCTCTTATGAAGTCTGGTCTACATAATAATAAAGTTCTAGTTTGATGAACACTAACTAATTTAGCTAGATGTGGCAACTCAGCTGAGCTAAGATCACTTCATTAAAGTAGAAAGGTACAAGCTAATAACTCTTTATCTCTCTGTCATTTCGAGAGACAATCTAAGCAGTTTTAAGATGATGGTAACCATCAAAAATAAATTAGTTCTCGCTAGCACACTTTGAACGTTTGAAAGACCATTTATGTAAAATCGCATCAACTTTCTTGTGCAGTCAGATTTCACAAACTTGAGCTAACAAAATAAATTGGCCTGAACATGTTTCATACTAAAAAGTTAACTTATAAAAGTTGGCTTATATGCTTTTTGTACACAAGAAAGCTTTTAAACGCTTTAAGATCATAATAATTCTTTTGCTAAACTGTTGCTCACATTTTTGATAAAAAAGATCAGTGGTTTTATATCTTATAAAAGGTAAAGTGTGTAAATGAGAAGGGCAATGATGGCGGTGTGCCAAAAATGGTGGTAGTTTTCCAAACCTGCAGGAAAGATTTTCATTTCAATCAGAACGCCTATAGGTACTTCCTATAGGTATACAAATATCATGCACTTTGTGTGTATTTATGTACCGACCTACTATCATGCGACCATACCCAGGTACTCCACACTATTAACACAATGGTTAAGAGTTTCTTTCAGGATTACATTAGGGTTAGGTACTTTTACCTACCCAAATTCGGCGCACTCAATAATACCTGTTCTGAATTGTGACTTTAATGAAACACGAACGCTTCGGCGAACTCGCTTGCTCAATACATAATTAATCTTCTACCTTAATGAACTTCACAAACTTAAAGTGGATCTGAAATATTGAATAACGAATTTACGTGCGACTTAATTTTCGTATTATCCACACCTCTTGAAGCAAGTAACTTAGAATAGAGCATCTAATAAAAAATTGCTTGGATTCTTCAGAACATTGATAGATAGGGTTTTGTGTGGGGTTTCTATGGGGAACACTTCCACTACTTATGCTGCCTCACAACCAAGCACGCGAGAGAATGGCTCTTCAGACTGCATGAGTACGTGAGGCAGGGTAATAGCAAAACATGTACGCGCTTTAGGATTTCGCTTTCGCATCGAAAAACGTAGGCTTAACTTTTTCGTGCTGCTTTATTATTGCAGGAAAAACAAGTGTACTGTTAAAATAAATAATTTACAGACAAAATAAACATGGAAAGCCTCTTAACCTATAATCCAAATTTAGTATCGTTAACGCTGGAAACTTTTACTTCATTCGCCCCGAACGAACTAATGGAAAAATGGTTTTCTTCTTCTTCCTGCTCTTAGCCCACTTTACTCTTATCGTTCCTACTACCTACATACATATAATATCTTCTATTATATATAAAAGAAAGTCGTGTTAGTTTCACTCAAGAACGGCTGAACCGATTTGGCTGAAAATTGGCTTAGAACAAGTAAACGGACACATGATGTTTTTTATCCCGAAAAAGTAACGGGAACGGGTGAACGAAGAAGCGGGTGGCCGTTAGTTTTTAAAAAACAAACTATTTCATATTGTATAAGATTATTTTATTTTCACGAATCGTAGTGAAAAGTAGAGTGTAACGCACGGCAGTAAAAACTATTAGTCATTTGATCTATTCTATTTTAACCCCTTTTAGACTCTTTTCTTACCAGCTCATCTTTATCAAGTACATACACACAAACTGTTGACCTACCAAATTCCACGAAATGCAAATTGAATTAACGGTTCGATCTGCATGCGCTCGGACCAGACAGACAAAAGGACATGGCGAAACTTAAGGCGAAGACCACCGTCGATGCACTTCTCGCTCGCGCATTTTGACCCTTTGAAAGATATAAAAATCACTGAACTTATTTATCGAAAATCGCAAGTAATTATTTTGTGTGTATAGTAGGAAAACGTGCTCGAAACAAAATATTTATTTGCTTAATTGATATGATGATTAAATATAAACATAATAATAAATATTGTATCACCACAAAACGACCTAGCCCCAAGTAAGCAGAACTTGTACTATGGGAAGCTATTTTATATATTCCAAAATGTGAAAGTGTGCGAGCGAGTTGCTTTACGGAGTTCAGCTACTTCTTACTTCACGGAGTTCAGCGTCTTAGTGGTTTCTTGTCGAGCTTCGGAATACTAAAAAACTGAATTGGAATTGGAGCTTCCGTTGCGGAGATTAATTAGGGCAGCCGCTAACAATAGTGAGACAAACTTCCGGAAGTAAGGAACGATACACTAATGCAGGGGTGCTCAAACGGTCGGTCGAAAGCTTTTCAAGTCGATCTTCAGCAATATACTTAATAATAGGTACCTAGTACGAATTCCTGACGGTAACATTGAATGGTACGGTATGCGGCGACGATCACTCAGAAAATGCCACCTATTTGCTAATTATTATCTGAAGACAAATACCCATTTTTGAAAGAAAAAGCTAACAGGAGTGTTTGCATCGACTTATTTTTTTGCATTTTAGGAAATGAAAATTCAAATCCAAATATCGTAATCGACTCACTGACGAACACCTGACATCATCATCACGACACAGACATTTGCAATAATTCGAAAGTTACGTTACGATTCCTTTACATACATGCAGGTATATACACATTCAATTTAAAAGTGTAGATAATATTTTAAAAAAATACTTACATAGTAGTTTAGTCGATCCCTTGCTTTCAAAATTATGTCAGTATATAATATATGTATATGTTAGTAGATTGTCGTCACTATAAGTTTGAGCACCTCTGCATTAGTGTATCGTTCCTTACCTCAAACTTATAACATCCTTCGTTACAAAAAGGGGTTCGTAAAAGCTTAATTCACCCCTGTTTAGTCTGTATAAAAATAAAAAAAATACCATGATAATTATTAAAAAAGAAGTTATTTTAGCACGTAAACCTACCTCCAAGTTAGCTCGTTAAAGTTACAAACGGCCCAGTAAAATCCAAGAAAGTTTACTATCCTGAAGGCAAACTGATGTTAGGTGGGCGATGAGAGTGTAAACATCACCCATAAAGGCCCTACTCGCGAAAGCATCAACCAGGAGTCACGTGTAAGACGTTATTAATATTAAAACTGTTGCGAGCCGCGTAAATACAGGCAATGAAGCTTCGTAGTAGCAGGACAGGGTTCAATGCCTCCTATTTCCCATCTACTAGGGCCGTTTTGTAAGGGTTCCCATTAGAGATGGGCGCTTACCCGGTAAAAACCCGAACTTTGGGTATTTACCCATTTATACCTAATTTTACCCACCCATTTTGAATTAATACCGGGTAAAAATTCAAAACAACTTTTCTATTACTGAAGTTTAGTTTTAGTAGGAATATTATGTTTTTATTGGTAAGTATTCATTCTGATCTACAATGGTTTAGTATTAAAGGTAAAATAAACCAATAAAAATACATTTCACCAGTGTAGGTAACTATTAAAAACATATATTTTTGATGAGGTGTAGTTTTAACTAAGTATATAATTATAGATCGAGTGAGCAAAGCGAACGAAGATCTTTCAAACAAACCGACTTAATGAACAAAATTGTAAGAGAAAAGAAAAGTGGCGAAACGTTAAAGTTGCTGGTGAAAGACACGGTGGGGTAGTCATGTAACCGCACTAAAAAGTCTAAAAAATACAAAAACAGCCTTATTGGTCCCAGCTATACACGAAACCACGGTACTATTGCCTTCAGAAACAAAGTCTACACTTCTGGATGAAGATTTTTGGAGTATGATAGAAGATTGCATTGCAATTTTGGAACCAGTTACAGGACCTATTTTCAAACTTAAATCAAATGAATTTAATAAACACATTTAAAGATATCAAATCAAAGATGGAGTTCATTTTACCCAATATGGTGATATTGGGTACAATGAACTCCATCTTTGATTAAAAGATCGATTGTTTGTGATCATCACCTAACTAGCTGTTACCCACGACTTCGTCATCGTGGATATTTGAATTCGTTTTTAGGGTTCCGTAGCCAAATGGCAAAAACGGAACCCTTATAGATTCGTCATGTCTGTCTGTCTGTCTGTCTGTCCGTGTATGTCACAGCCATTTTTCTCCGAAACTATAAAAGCTAGACTGATGAAACTTAGCGAGTAGATGTATTCTGTAAACCGCATCAATATTTTTACACAAAAGTAGAAAAAAAATTTGGGGGGTCCCCATACTTGAAATGAAACACAAAATTTTTTTTTTCATCAAACCCGTACGTGTGGGGTATCTATAAATAGGTCTTCAAAAATGATATTGAGGTTTCTGATACCGTTTTTGTTTATAGTTTGCGCGAGAGACACTTCCAAAGTGGTAAAAAGTTGGCCCCCCCATAACTTCTAAAATAAGAGAATGAAAAATCTAAGCAAAATATATGATGTACATTACTATGCAAACTTTCAACGATATTTGGTTTGAACGAGATCTAGTGAGTAGTTTTTTTTTATACGTCATAAATCGCAAACCGTAATTTACCTTTCGACGAACTACAAGAACTTTTATATTGTGTTACTTGTTACTACGGAACCCTTCATGGGCGAGTCCGACTCGCACTTTTTAGTTTGACATGACCAACTGCTAGTTACCATTGTTTTGAGCTTGTACTTAGAGTGTATTTGAACTTGAAGGCGAGTGCTGTTGGAGCTGACTTTTTTCAGCAGCGTTTAGATGTTTCCCGCGATTTTGTCTTAGTGGTTATCATCGGTTTTTTTGTTAACCTTTGTGTGTATTCAAACCTGGTGACAGATGCTGCGGCAGCTGACATTTTTTTAATGTTTTTTTTTTGCGTATTTTGTAAAGATCTTTTCGTGATTTTCTTCTATTGGGTAATTTGGGTAATATCGTATTCGTTGGTGTATAATCGAATCTGGTTTTTTTATTTGACATGACCAACTGCTAGTTACCATAGTTTTGAGCTTGTAGTTTAGAGTGTATTTGAATTTGGAGGCATGTTCTATTGTAGCTGATTTTTTTCAGCGGTGCTTAGCTTCGGTATGATAGGTGTTTTCCGTGATTTTGTCTTAGTGGTTATCATCGGTTTTTTTGTTAACCTTTGTGTGTATTCAGACCTGGTGACAGCTGCTACGGTAGCTGAAAATTTATTAATGTTTTGTTTGCGTATTTTGTAAACATCTTTTTCGTGATTTTCTTTTTGTGGGTAGGTAATTTGGGCTTTTGGCAATGGGCGGTCTTACCGCTATGAGCGATCTCTTCCAGACAACCTTTGGATGGACAGGATCATTTGGATCGATTCACGCAATCTCAGTTCGGGGCGAACTACTAGTTATTGTGATGAGTTTCATTGATGAGCACTTGAAACGATAATTAGTGCGCTATTTATTTATATTGGACCAAATAGCACACTAATTTATCTTCTGTCATTGGTTTTATTTGTCAAAGCATGTATCATAAAGGTTTAATAAGATGATATTTACCATTTAAATACATTGTTAGTACTTTTTTAAGTATTTAGATTTTCTAGGATTATAAAAATGCAGGCCGAATTTTTACCCGGTATTAATAAAATTTACCCGGTATAAATGGGTATTTTTAATTTTTAACATTTCTTCCCTTCCCTTTCCTTTTTTACCCTTCCAATTTTTACCCACCCGCCCATCTCTAGTTCCCATTCATTTACGCAAAGTAACTCAATTTTATACTGTTACTGTTATTCTAATAGTACGAATGCTAACAAACGTGTAATACAAGTACCTACATATAACAACGAATAAGCAGATTGTAAACTAACAAGTTACTAAGAATTACGAAAGTGCACGGTAGAATATTGTTTGGTGCTTTCTTTAAACAAAACCACTTATCACTAAAGTACTATTGTGACCCTTTTATCTCAGAAGTAAAAATGTTTTGTTGGTGCGTTCTTGCGACACACTTTGTACTACTCGACATAATTGTACTACCTCTATAATCGAAGAATACTCCAATCGTAAATTCATAGATTCAGTCATAATAATCTAACTTCTTATTCTAATTTGAGTTGGAGGAATAAGATCTGCAGTGACGTCCCGCGATGGGGTGTATGTAATTGTGCATAATCTAACATCTAACTTATAAAAACAAAGAAATAAAATGGTACTGTATACATTGTTGGTTCCTACATAAAATGGCAAATAAATAAATATTTTTTTGTACATTCCACACAACACTTACCTCGCTAGCTCCAAATTAAGTAGAGCTTGTACGATGGGAACCAGATAACTAGGCATAAAGTAAATAAATCGGGAAGATTTGAACCAGACCCTATACGGGAGATATGTTATTACTCCCGTAGTAGCGAGACGCAATGTTATTGCTGAACCTTCATAACGCGTCTAGTATGAAGGCATAACAAGTAGAACCGAGCAGAATCCGCTAGCATACCTACCCTGAAAGGCGCTCTCAAGTTTTTACGACCGCAGTTCCACTGAGAGGGCCACGAGTGCGTAATACTTAATCGAGCATAATAAATTTATAAATGCCTCTAAGTTTTCTCGTTGTTGTTGGCATTTTATTTTCCATTTACTTAAACGCAGTCGTTAAACTTCTCTGAAATTCGTAACTTCAAAATGCTTTTTATTACGTTACTTGAATGAACATTGCGCACGCTGACGTTGTTTCAGTTCGAAATTCGAAAGGTTCTTTGGACTAAATAAAACTGTTTTGTCGGCTTCTAGGTATACTTAATTCACCTTATCCACCTTTGTGCGTTGAAAATATTTTTTTTTTCGTATTCTTTACTAAAATAAGATAAGAAAAGTTCCTGTATATTTTATTTTGGCTTATTCGTAGTAAAGTAAAGTAGGATTAGTGTTTTGGTATAAGTTAAATGCAGTCGCGGCTCCAGGCTAGTTGTGGCTTTGCGAGCAAGTGACACGAATAAAAGGGATCGATTAGCTTCTATTTTTAACCATGGTCATTCAGGGCAGCAGCACGTGAGGCTCGCTTTGTTAAAATCAAGCCCTGAAAGCCTTTTTATGTTTTTCGCAAAAAAATATCGATTTGCGCTGAATATCACAGCAAAACCAATTTTCATCCCGGGGTTGGATTTCCATTAGCTCGTAGCCGTAATGCGCGTTGTAAACATTTAATTAAGAGGCAGACTGGCGTCGATGACCACTAGCACACTTTTGAAAGATATTCATCACTAATTCTGTTTATCGAAAATCGCGAGCAACTATATCTTATGTTTGTTCAATTGCACACAGTATAGCAAAAAAATCATATTCTTAACACTGGTTCTCGTACAAAGTTTACTCATTTACGTAAACCAGTTACGAAAACGTTTTAATAAAAATATATCTTTTATTTATCTTTATTTATTTAGATTTTATATCTTTCAAAAGTTTAAAGTTTTAGGGCGAGAAGTTATTTCATGGTTTTCATCGTCTTAATGTATCCAAAGAATCCAAAGATAATGACATTTTATTTGTTATTCTACCCATTACCTGCCTATATAGTCTACATGCAACCTATTTAATAGAAATTAAACATATTATGTAACATAAACAGTACTCAAAAATATATGAAGGTGTCTCAATTACGGTATAAAATACATTGCACTTTGCAAGCGACGAACATGTTTATTATGTGACCTAACCTTTTAACTATTCAGATTGGCATGTCATCTTATTAAAATGTAGCATTGACTAAAGCAGCAAACATTTCACAGACGAGTAGGCTCCTTTTTCTTTAAATAATAAATCAGAAAAAGCCTGTACTGTGACCTAATTTACACTAGAAATCAATACCTTCCACTGAAGCAGTTACATACTGAGATTGGCATATACGTTTTTTTCCGTGCTGGCTACATAGCCAGCACAATATTGTAAAATAGGAATGGCATTTTACCTAAGTATATATATATATATGTATTTGTAAATTAACCTCTAACTTACCTCTGAATTCTGATTTAGAAGTATTTAGCCCTGGGAGTAGGTATTTTATTAATATTCTGTCCTTGGATCAGTTTTTTTTGCTTAAATTTCACTGAGTAGTGGTCCTATAGACCCCAATATATCAGGTGAAGGTTAAGACGCTGAAAACCGTGAAACAACTTCTCGCTCCCAATATTTGGCCATTTGAAAGTGAACTGATGAACTGAACTTATTTATCTAAAATAGCGAGCAACTATCTTGTGTGCAATCCAATGCACACACTGTGTGCAAGGCAAAAAAATGTTTGATCCTAACACGATTTCCTACATAAAAGTTTACCCAAATACGAAAATTAGTTAGGCCAAGTTCGAGCGAAAACCACATCGACGGTTGTCTTCACCTTAAGCTACTCGTACACGTACAAGCACTGAATAGAGTATCTACTAAAAATAAAGTAAACGTAATAATCATTTATTAAATAAAATACAATTTTGGTCGATATTTAAGGTAATTAATGAACACGGGTTATCAGCGCTGTATTATTCATGTTAGATGTACCTCATAGTTAGCTTTGTTCGACTTGTCCTAAAAATAAACATGAGATTACACTATAAAAGTTATAGGTACAAACTAAAACACACATAAAAGCACACACGCTATGAACTGTTGAAATGTCACGACTACAAAATGCGTTATCGACTTGCTGTGTAATTTAAAAGCTTCGGCGAACCTGTATTATCTTCCCACAACCATGCCACTGCTATTCCATTTATTTTTATGTCTTGCACTCTCGCTCGAGAATGATATTAGTTATGATGACGTCAAACTTGACACTGCATCTGAGTGCAATATGGTGTCTTCTTACGAACGGGAAAAGTCCATTATTCTCTTGTTTCATTTAAAAAGCTCGTTGCGAACTTGCGCCTGAGTAAGACAAGTTAGTTTATAAAAGTAAATAACCTATCAGATACATTTGCTTGAATACTAGTAGGTTAGGTTAGCTAGGTTATTTTTATTGGCATTTTGTAGGTATTCCTAATAAGCGGCTAAGGGTCTACCCTTCGGCTTAAATTCCTTCCCCTTCAAAGGGGCGACATAAGACTATCAAAATTATCACTACACTACAAGTTTTTCAGTATTTTTTTCCATACAATGAGATAAGTTTGAAGAATTAGATAGAGAGATAAGATTTTATCTAAATAAGATCAGAAGTGATTTGCCGATTGTAGGTTTTTTGAAGAATATAACATGGCACCCTCATGAGTTTCCTCGCACTCGTTTTATTTAAGTACAACTTTATTTTTAGGATAAAAATAATGACAACAGTTTTTTACGGAGATATTCTTGTATCGAGGGTGGTTAAGTATGGACCGGTTGTTGCGGATTGTGGTCATACTAGATTACGTATTTCACCACGCATGACTCCTTTGAAATACCTACCTACATAAGGGGCAGACCACCGTTAAACAACTTCGCACTTGCCCATTCCGAAATTATTAAGAAGTAAACCACCGTCATACAATTTCTCGTTCACAAATTTTTAAATATTTTGAAAGATTATTAGGTTAAAACAAATCGTGAGCTCGTCTGTATGAAAATCTTTGTTGCACTCGCGCTCGGTAGAGCTTGGCAGGACGTGCGTATAGGTAAGGTAATTGCGTTCTCTTTTCACACATTCAATGATAATGGAATATAGAACCTTTAAAAGAACGTTAATGAAAAACTGAACCGTTATTTAGGAACGGAATTCAACATCTTGTGACAGAATTTTATCTAAACTAAATCAAACTAGTATCTACCTTATACATCTCAGCAAGTTTTTCCCTAGCTCAAGTTGATGGACGCAGGGCAGTGCATCTCAGCTATAGTTGTGAAAAAAAAAAAGAAATAGTCAAACAAGCGATCCGATGACAATACAATAAATAATGCTTTGAGCTCGCTTCCAAAAACAATAATTTACCTTCCATCATCAGCTTGGTAGTATCGAATGTGAAATGAAGCCTATAAATGTGCAGTTTTGCAATATTGATCTGAAGAATGAACTCGGCCAAGTGCGAATTGAACTCGCGAACAAAAGATGCCGCATCACTGGCATACCGGCGTGGCTTACGTTGGGAAAAGATTTGAAGAAAAACTAAATAAAAGATTTTACTCCGTAGATTTAGATACTAGACTGTAGAGTCGGATGTAGCGTCGAAAATTCACATGAATCTGTTTTAAGACTCAAGCACAGACAATAAAATATTGTGTATAATATATATATATATTTTTTTTTTTTTTTTTATTTATACATATATTCATGTATATTTATACTGTATGTATTAGTTTATTTTTAGTTATATCTTATAATAAGTATTAGGATTTTAGTTTAAATTAAGTAGTTAGTTTAGGTAAATACCTATCTAATTAGGTACCTATCTAATAGTGAGTAGGTATTGTAGATCTACTTTTTTTCAATTTTCCGTTTGTAACTACACCGCCTTTCAATTCGTTATTTCTTTCCATGCAAAGGTTGCCTGGAAGAGATCGCTCTCAGCGATAAGGTCGCCCATTGTTTTACCTAATTGTTAGTTTTTTATGTCCTGTACTGTATCTTTTGAGTGGTGAACAATAAAGAGTTATCTATCTATCTATCTAATAAAATATAACTACAAAATACAATGAACATAGCCCTTTCATTTTAGGTAGGACTCCTCGTTTTACATCTAACTTTATTATTTTACCCTCCTTGGACCCAGATTTCTACATCCCTCTTTGGGTTGGCCGGTTTAAATCTTGATAGTACAATCTGTCGGCCGCGGCCTGAGAAATATTTAACCAGAACTCAGCTCAAGATGCATGTAGCCGTGTGATACGGAACCCTAAAATTGGTCGTAATTGCTGACGATTGTATAGACCCAACTAGGTAAATGGCTTGTGCTGGCTATTTACATTAAACTGTTTGCAGTTAATTAATAAAGTCGAGCTAGAGTTTTTCTCGTTCTATTTTGTACGCTACAGCCTTTATTCTGTCTGTGTAGGAAGTATGTTTATTCGAACCAAATATTAAGGGTGCGTTTACAAAATACCCCGTAGTATAAGAGAGCCTCGAACATGGTCTCGTGGCATATTGGACCTAACTCATATGGCTTCTCTTGTGAGACAAGTTTTACCGTGGAGCCATTCGAAAGGTTTCCTTGTGTACTAGCTAACTTGGCTGCGTGCGTGGAGCAAGGGCTTTCTTTGTCAGTTGGCAGACGCGACGCGCTTGTGTTGGTAGAGCGCGGCTTGCGGTGAATGTGGGGCTCAAATTACCAGCTGGCCACTCAGTTGCGCTACTTTATTAGGCAAGGAGTTATATCGTCATTGTTAAACACACACATAAAACAACATTGTCAATTGAGCATTAATTGTCATCATCATCATATTTCAACATTCTCCCGTTTGTGTTGAGAATTCTCAGAAATTTAAAACCTTATAAACTGGTATCGTATCATTTGTATGTTAGTAAGTATGTAGCCGCCGGCTTCCAGCAAACGTGCCATGGGTGTGAGTCACGTAACGGAAACGGTTCTTTCGATATTGATGCCTTGGGTTAGCTTGATGCGTTCCCATCCCATGTATTACTTTACTTCTAGCTAAGTACCCACGAAACGTTATATATCTCATCGCAACTCTATCTACTTTAGATCAGCTTAGCTATACTGTTATGTGAATTATAAAACACAATACAAAATATTATTAAACTTTATTAAAAAGCTTCATCCCACCCAAACATCTGCTCCCGACCCAAGCTACCCAGTCGGTCGGTCGGTACTCGGTATACTACGCAAATTAATATTATTTCACTAAGTTTGTTTTGTTGGATAAAGCTGAATGAAATTCATAAATTCAAATTATAAAAGAGCCATTACAAAGTGACGGGTGGGACATTCTAACTCCCTGTTTGCTCAAACTTCAAGTATTTTCTGTTTAAATACCAATGCAATCAGTTTCAAAATAATGGTATTAGGAAGCTAGATAGTATGTATTTAATAAATATAAATAAATATTGTGGACAATTCACACAACACTACCCATCCCCAAACTAAGCAGAGCTTGTAATATGGGAACCGGATAGCTGATATAATACTTGAATACATTTTTTTTTGTGAATACATACTTAGAATACAATATAACACCCAGACAGAGAACAAACATTTATGTTAACCACACAAATATTTGTTCTCGGTGGGGATCGAACCCACGACCTACGGCGCAGAAGGCAGAGCTACTACCAACTGAGCTAGAGGCCAGTCATTGTAGCCAGGCCAGCCATTTGTAAATTATTTGCGTGGTCAGCCTTTTGCCGTATAAAATCAATAAGAACATTCCTTATCTAACACTTGAAGGAGGCAATCTTATCTTAATTAATCAATTCGATTATATCATGCAGTTAAAAATAGGGCGATTGATTTTACACCTGAAAAACGTTATTTGCTTGGTTCTTTTTAGGGTTCCGTAGCCAAATGGAAAAAACGGAACCCTTATAGATTCGTCATGTCTGTCTGTCTGTCTGTCCGACCGTGTCACAGCCATTTTTCTCCGAAACCATAAGAGGTACACTGATGAAACTTGGCGAGTAGGTGTATTCTGTAAACCGCATTAAGATTTTTACACAAAAATAGAAAAAAAACTATAAATTTGGGGGTCCCCATAATTCAAACTGCAACTCAAAAATTTTTTTTTCGTTGAACTCATACGTGTGGGGTATCTATGGATAGGTCTTCAAAAATTATGTTGAGGTTTCTAATATCGTTTTTTTCTAAACTGAATAGTTTGCGCGAGAGATACTTCCAAAGTGGAAAAAAGTTGGTCCCCCCCCCTCTAACTTCTAAAATAAGAGAATGATAAAACTAAAAAAAATATATGTTGTACATTACTATGCAAACTTCCAACGATATTTGGTTTGAACGAGATCTAGTCAGTAGTTTTTTTTTATACGTCATAAATCGTAAACCGCAATTTACCTTTCGACGAACTACAAAAACCTTTATATTATGTTAATTGATGTTACGGAACCCTTCATGGGCGAGTCCGACTCGCACTTGGCTGCTTTTTTATCAATTATTACCGTAACAAAAACTGCCATTTTGCTGTTTTTTTGTCACATAGTAAACAGTTTAAGATCACCCGCCTTGCAATAATTACAATCTTAGACATAACGTAACATTGTAAAAGCCTTCTAAGCAAGAAAATCCTTGCCTCTAAGCCATCATCAGAGACGTTTTTATCTTGGCAAGTCAAACATCATTAGAGATACCTATCTATTAGACTAGATAGTGATATCCCTTGTTACTTGATAACGTTTCTGGGTTAGATATTTTTATTTCTCGCTGTAAGAATATTCCTTGAAGTTACACTTATTAGCGTTTTGCAAAACGTTAAAGAACTATTTTCAGTCAAAATTAAGATCGATTTACTTGGGCGTTCTCTTAGTTTAGTATACCTACTACTCAAATAATACTCAACACGTGTTGAATGCTGGTAACTGGGCCAGTTTAATGCAGTCAATCAAGAGCTCAGTTAAAAGTATACAAAGTAAATTGTAGCTACTGATCAAACTGCAGCGATCGGGAGACTTCCTGTTGTTACTAACCTTGTTTCTTCTTAGTAATGAGGAAATGGGTAGCTTATAGCTACCTACTACAGTTTCAGCAATGCTCGTCAAACAACGTCCGAACTGGTGAATTAGTATCCCCAATTAGCTTTAATGCCGCGGGATACACGAGGCTAGTTTTCTAGCCAGGATACCGATAGTAAACTAGCAAGCTAGCAGTAGTAGCCACCAGATGGACCGACGACATTGTTAAGATCGCGGGAAGTCGGTGGATGGAAAGAGCTCAGATCGTTCTTCCTGGAAATGTGTAGGAGAGGCCTATGTCAGTGGACTTTTTCAGGCTGATGATGATGATGATTATTGTGAATATACAGGGTGGAATTTTGTAATGCCACCTGGAGGAAAAGTACTCATAATACTGCAGATAGAAAATTTTACTCAAAGAAAACATTCCTTTATTTTTGAATAGAAAGCAAACTGCATTCAAAGATTTTCGAAAATTCTCTTCTCCCACACCAGGGAATCGAACCGGCTAAAACCTCAAAAATTATACCTTGTACTTTTATTGCATCGATCGTTAGGGTCAATTATAAGGATGAAATCTCTCTAACAAACATGATAAATTAAATGAAAGAAAAACCAGGAAATCTTAAATTAATTTAATTATTTACAAAAAATGGTTAACTAACTAATAAGTTGCTTGAAATGGGCTCCATTCTCTTTTATACACAAATTTATTCTTTTAACGAATTCATTTCTTTAAAAGAATAAATTTATTCCTTTCAAAAAAATATTAAAAATGTAAAAATTATATTATTTTTTATTTTAGAAATTTCTTTCTATTCAAAAATAAAGGAATGTTTCCTTTGAGTAAAACTTTCTATCTGCAGTATTAAGAGTACTTTTCTTCCAGGTCGCATTACAAAATTCCACCCTGTATATATAAACTTATTATGATGATAATGAAGCTAGCAGTTCTAGTTTCGTGTAACCAGAACTAGCTTCATTTGTATTTGGTTAAACGGTTCTGCTTACCGGAAGCTAGAACTGCTAGCTGGCTAGCTTACTATCTTGGCATGAAAAACTAGCGTCGTGTATCTCAGGCATCAGGGACCGGCAAACAATGTAACCTTACAATTTTTTTCCTATATCACAAGTAGTAGTAAAGCTCTTTGTGAAGGGTTCATCCGGAGAAGTACTACCATCATGACTATACAGGCTGCCGCCTATTTACCTGCCTATTCTGCCGTGAAGCAGCATTGCTGTGCTTCGGTCGATTTGAAGGGTCTAGGTGCCGGTGAAATGATTGGCACGTGACGCTGAACATCTGTAAGCCTCAAGTTGATGATGCAGGGCAGTGCATCGCAGGGCACGCTCTTACGTGCGTAACCTACGAGGCAATGATTTGTTATAGGTAATGGTTACCACGCAAAATCAGGTGGGCCATTATTCCTATCATATCAGCTAGTTGTATTAATAAAAAATAACCCTAATACCATGGTAAATAAATTTGCTTGCTTCTAATACTGTCATAGCGTATACATAGGTACGAGTAGGCGTAAACGCTGAAAATTTTATAAATGGCAAAGGATTTGCTAAATTTATACTTTGCTTAGTTTAATGGTCCCTCTGTGACAATTCTAAAAGGGTTCAGGCCTAACGGAACAAATTCTCAACTCTACCCTTATATATCACAATCAATACGTGGCAGGCATCACGGCTAAATTGGTAGTAATCCTGCCTTCTGCGCCGTAGACCGTGGGTTCGATGCCCATCAAGAACAAATATTTGTGTGGTGAACACAGATAATAATTATGTTTGTTCTCTAGCTGGGTGTTTTATTGTATTTTAGGTATGCTTTTACAAAAAAAATGTATTTAAGTATTATATCAGCTATCTGGTTCCCATAGTAAGCTCTGCTTAGTTTGGGTCTAAATAGTGTTGTGTGATTTATTTATCCACAATATTTATTTATAATTTAATACGAGTAAAAAGTAGCATCGATATAGCTCAGCCTATAAGCCTGTTTATGTTACGAGAAGCTTTATAATGTAAGGCTAGCTTTATCAAGGTAAGTTTTTATACGATCGTCCCAATATGCTACACTGCATTTTCCTCAAGATTCTATTTGCACCCTGGTAAAATAAAAATGTGTTAAAAATGAATTCAGAAAAAGCAGCCAAGTGCGAGTCGGACTCGCCCATGAAGGGTTCCGTAGCATCAATTAACATAATATAAAGGTTTTTGTAGTTCGTCGAAAGGTAAATTGCGGTTTACGATTTATGACGTATAAAAAAAAAACTACTGACTAGATCTCGTTCAAACTAAATATCGTTGGAAGTTTACATAGTAATGTACAACATATATTTTTTTTGGATTTATCATTCTCTTATTTTAGAAGTTAGAGGGGGGGGGACCAACTTTTTTCTACTTTGGAAGTGTCTCTCGCGCAAACTATTCAGTTTAGAAAAAACGATATTAGAAACCTCAACATAATTTTTGAAGACCTATCCATAGATACCCACACGTATGGGTTCGATGAAAAAAAAATTTTTGAGTTTCAGTTTCAAGTATGGGGACCCCCAAAATTTATAGATTTTTTTCTATTTTTGTGTAAAAACCTTAATGCGGTTCACAGAATACATCTACTCACCAAGTTTCATCAGTCTAGCTTTTATGGTTTCGGAGAAAAATGGCTGTGACACGGCCGGACAGACAGACAGACAGACAGACAGACAGACAGACATGACGAATCTATAAGGGTTCCGTTTTTGCCATTTGGCTACGGAACCCTAAAAATGTATGGTTAGTTCGGGCTTGCATTGTCGGAAGAAAATCTGAAAAAACAATATCACTTTTATTTGCCGAGAATTGAACGATATTTTTTTAGCTTTTTAACGATTTGCGAAAATTTTCCGATAAAAGAAAGGAGTGGCGGCAAAAAGTAAATCTACAATAAAGATATCATTTCTATTTGGAATGACCATATTGGCCTATTTATGTTAACCATAATATGCCTCCTTAAAAATATAAAGTGGCCATTATTGGTTGTTTGAATTAACATTATTCTCCTGATTTTATTAACAGTACAAATGCAGCCGCCTCGTTTTAGTATGCAGCCATCATCTTCAAAAAGTATTGTTAGAGAAGGCACAACAAAAATACTGCAGTGCTCAGCCATGGGTGAGTAATTTAATTATGAAGCCACAATTTTTCATTTATTTGTGAAGCTTGCTCTCATACTTCATTAATTTCATAATATTGTTATAGGAATCCCGCAGCCCATGTATAGGTGGCTTAAGAATGGTTCACCGCTCAGCGATTATTCTTCAGAACCGTTTTATAAAATTCATAATACCCAAAGGCAAGACGCTGGTTCGTACCAGTGTATAGCAATAAATGATGTTGGAGCTATTTTCAGTGAAAAGAACAACATTGTTGTTGCATGTAAGTTTATTAAATAATTTTAAGTTAGATGACACAGATTAGAAACAAATTATCCTAACTATATAAATAACATTGCAAGTTTTTCAAACCTACTTAAATAATAGTTTAATATCATATAAGTACTATTTTTTATTTCTCGTCAAAGAATTACGCGCATTCAACGTATAAGTAATTTTAGATGTAGTATTATAAAACCGACATTTGCAAAGTCAGGGACAACATTTTCACTGATGCCCTATTAAAAAGGCTACCACAAGACCTATACATAGGAATTGTAAACTAGTGCATTAATAAACTTAGGTGGGGATCTGCCTTCAGATAGGGGTTCTAATACATATATTTCCTTATTTTAGACATGGGTGTTTTCCAAGAAGTAGCTGAAACTGAAATCACAGTAGAGTCTGGTAGAGCAGTGATCTTAGATTTTCCATCAATAGAGTCAGAACCACCTCCATCAGTGATATGGCAAGATGAAGTAGGTGCTCTGAGGTATGATCAAAAATATGCCATGACGCACACGCACCAACTCGTTATATTGAGTGCTTCGAGTCGAGACGAAAAAGCTTACAGGTGATTATGCTAATGTAATTTGACTAATAAAGTGTTGTTTCATAGTATGTTTTGAAACATAAATCATCACCTGTTTTCAATGCTGTTTCAGAGTGAGAGCTATTAATACTCAATTAGGTAAGGAAGAAAATAGTCCATACGTCAAGCTCGGCGTCTATGGAGATGATTCTACAGAAATCCCACCGGAAATTATTATAAAACCACAAGATACCAAAATAATAAAGGGTGAAGAATATACAAATCTGTATTGTGTTGCTAACGCAAGACCGCTACACGAACTAGAAACTTTGTGGTTCAAAGACGGCATTCTAATAGACTTGGCAGGAATAACATTTGACTTGAACGATCAATGGAATAGGACTTTGAGTCTGATATCGGCAAACTTGACGCATACAGGACAGTACACCTGCCAGGCTAGGTTGAAAACCGGAGGATTTGCGACTGTTACAGCATCGGCCTCTATTACAGTATTCGAAAAGCCTGTATTTATAACTAATTTGAAATCGGAGACGTCTGGGGAGTTCGGGAGTACTATAACTTTAGAGTGCAATGTTCAGGGTATTCCGTTACCTGGAATAACTTGGTACAAGGACGCAAAGAAGATTGCAAGCGTGGGTGCAGGAGCTGAGGAGACTGACAATATTGACGTGGATGATGGTGGGGGCAGGTATCGAGTGGAAGTGGATCGTTCACTCATTATTAAAGAACTCACAATGGAAGATATGGGCATTTATCAATGTATTGCGAGTAACGATGCTGGGGATTCGTCTATATACACATGGCTTAAAATCAAAAGTAAGTTCTAATGATGTTTACCTAAGTACTTCTTGTTATTGTAAGGTTTCCGTGCAAGTTCCGGGTTATGTGGCGCATTCTTTTTTCTTGAACATGCTGTTGCATGGGAATGAAGTGAATAAACAACTTGCGACACGTCATTATACAATTGACATAATGTGAGCTACGTTAAGTTCCTGTTTTTTACAAGCTATTATTTGACTTGTTACGATATTGTGGGAAGCGGCGGTAGTCATTCGGTGTCCAAGGATTCTCTATCAGCAGAATATCAATTTGACACGTTCTTCAAGACCTACCGTGATGTTATACGAATATTGATGTGCATTTATAGTTTTTGCATTATTATCATACAATTAACTATTGTCACTGTCGTGTCGCACAGCTAAGGACAGTAAACGATTCCCACGCAGTCACATGAAGTTAATAAGAATGAGGACGTCGGATAAAAAGGCTAAAACGTTCAAATTCGATACCGGCAGTAAGATACACTAAAAATGTTAATGCACATTTTGTTTTCGAAAATGATTTTGAGCACGAGTGATTGACGATTGCAAAATTTTAAATTAGATTGGTTTTGTTAAACCTGTATCTCTAATAATAATAGTTATCATAAGTATACTCATGCCCATTAGAACAGCATGGTTGTTGTTGAAACACATAATTAAACCATTATTCTCTTACTAATATAAATAAAACTAGAATATGCGGTCTTTTGTAGATTTATATTGCAGTGTTACTTATATTTATACTAACAGCATGCACATAGTAACGTTTGATCGTTGGTACACCTTTTTTTAGCATAAAAATCGTTATACATATAGCTACAGTATTAGATTTTTTTCTCGTAACACCTGAGCAGCCTTACTAAGTGTAAGCGCGCTGCGCTAAGTGCTACCGGACGGAGAGGCATTGTAAAGGCTACGTTCGTTGGTATGAGTATTAAAAGCATGGCTTGTTTTGCAACGTTATTCACAAAAATGTGGAACTTTAGCTTATTTTTTCATTTCACATAAATTACGATCCATCACAATGTTTTTGTTTTTATTCACTACACGGCTGTTTTTCTCACTAAAGTAATGTAAGTACATATACTAGCGCTAGTTGTAAAACTAACTGAGTGCGTGTGGCTTGTAGCGTCCCCGCCAATAATGCAGACTCCGCCTTCGAACATCACAGTACTGGATGGAAAAGATGCCACCATCAGCTGCCGAGCCATCGGAGCGCCTACTCCTAATGTCACGTGGTATTTCGAAGGTAAGTTAGGTACCTACCATAAGAACCTTGCATGCTTCAACTATTCTACTACTAGTTAGGCTTTCATAAGTAAGCTATTAAAGGGTACTAGTTCAGCTTTCAACTATCCTATTGTTAGACATGACGTCTTCTTTGGAAGAACTACAATTCTGGAACCACCTGTCAACTGTTTGAAGGCCTATACTCGTTTAAGTGGAACTGTGAATTTCATTAAAACGTACAAAAGTAATTTTATAATCTAATAGCTTTTGTATGAAACTGGTAGCAGTTTCTGGTGGCATAAAAAATAGACACACGAGTTGTAGAACTAACTTTTAAACACAAGCAGGTTTTTATTGTTTCAAATTGTAACTAGGTCGCCGGTTTTATTTGGCAATTTTTGTGAAATATTATAATGAAGTGAAATCATAAAACAATTTAGTTTATTATATTCGTTCCACAATCGTAATGCATTACATAATGAAATAGTACCCACTTAATAATTACAGCCCAAAATTAACAATTCATCGTTAATGTCCTTCTCTGAATTTCAGACTCCCTTCTAAACAACCTCTCTGGAAGGCTTCAGGGATTAGAAAAAGGTGATTTGCTAATCACAGGCACTACCACTGCCGACTCGGGAAAATACACTTGTGTAAGACACAATGACGCTGGAAATGTTTCCGGTGAAGCTTATGTCACTGTATTAGGTATGATTTTCAAACTAACGATGCTTTACAGTAGTTTCTTAGAACTATTACCTACTTGAAATTGTTTTGGGCAACGGTTGTGTACCTGTGTTTGTGTCGTGTGTTCAATAAAATCGCATGAATGTGTGCACTGCTTTTATGTTAGAATGTTGATGAGAAAATTTAAAACTTGTATTTTTTTAGTGAGAACTCAAATAATTGCCCCGCCCGTTGATACACGAGTATTATTGGGTCATACCGCTACGCTCCAGTGCAAGGTCTCTAACGATCCAAATGTGAAATACAACATAGACTGGTTCCATAACAAACAGTGAGTTGACAAACATTTTTGCGCATTGAAATCTCAGAATGAATGGCCAATAAAACATTTTGTTATTTTTAGGGCTATGACAGCTGGCTCCCGGATTGGGATTTCAACGGAGGGCGCTTTACAAGTTCAAGCTGTGAGAGCGAGCGATGCTGGAGAGTATACTTGTGTTGTGACATCATCTGGAGGAAATCACACGCGGCATGCGGTACTGTCGGTTATAGAACTGCCCTTCGCACCGACTAATGTCCGAGCTATGAGGTTAGAGACTCCTCAACAACGCGCAGTCAACGTGACTTGGACTCCAGGATTTGATGGGAACTCCGCTATCCAAAAGTTTATTGTGCAGAGACGAGTAGTGCCAGAATTTGGTTAGTATAAAAGCTTCAGATAAAGTTTGACAAAGGTATTCTTTTTATTAATTTCATTGACGATTTTCTTATACAGGCCCTACACCAGACCCACTCCTGAACTGGGTAACGGAACCCGTTAACGTATCAGCTAATCAGAGATGGGTGCTACTAACCAGTTTGAAGGCAGCAACGTCTTACCAGTTTAGAGTTTCAGCTGTGAACACCGTCGGGGAAGGCCCGGCTTCGGATCCTACCGATGTTTTGACTCTTGCACAAGAAGGTAAGAGAATCACATTTTGATCGTGCTGGTGTAAATTACGAGTAATTAGGTCAACTAACATTTTTGATGCAAATTGTGTGATGCACACAGTGTATAGATATTTCTGTGAATAGCCTAATTAGTAGTCATTTGCACAAATACAATTCATTTAGTAGTATAGAAAGCTAGAGCCACTGACTAACATATTAATTATAATGTAAGCGCTCAGTAAAATAAAGTGTGTTCTCTTTGCAAACAAGCCGCCAGCGATCTAATATGCTGCCAAGGTATGAGATAATCCTGATTACGTAGTTTTAGATTGTGCCGTACTAAAATTTTATTTGGTCTGCTTGGTTTTTTGAATTGGTTTAAATTATTTACGTGTTTCTTCTGAGTATCAAAGTAGGCACAAGCAAAATACGTAAATGTATGGACAAATTAAATTACTTTCGATGAATAAAATATATTTATGGATATAGTATATGGTATTCGTAGTATTTATAATCCGATTATCAAAGTTACAAAATAACATTTTCTTGGTTCGGGGCTAGGTAGGTTCAGTGAGACATGATGTGTACCAATATTATCATTATTATGTAAAATCGCCCTGAGTTGAAAGCGAACCCACAACCTACTGCGCAGACCTACACACCCGCCGAGCTGTGACGCGACTCCATATTACTTAAGGCCTGCGCACACCTAGTTCGCTGGCGGTAGCGATCAGTGAAACGCTGTCAAATATCGCTGTCAGATTTGAGATTTGACAGCGATATTTGACAGAGTTTCACTGATCGCTACCGCCAGCGAACTAGGTGTGCGCAGGCCTTTACATAATGAAAATTCAAAGTTTTAATGAATTTCCGGTTTTGCGATCGTTTGCGTCGTAGTGACCGTGAGTATCGTGACTATACGTATTCGTTTTCTGCTTATACTATAGTATATTTCATTACAAGTGCGGGAAGGCTGTCATTGCAATGAGTTCCGACAAATGTCTACCCGAGCCGAAGGCGAGGGTTGACAGTCGGAACAAGTTGCAATGACGGTTCCGCACGTGTACTGAACGACTATTTTTAATACAGTTGCGAAAAAATTAAGCAATTTAATAAAATAATAAAAATAACATTTGCTTTTTTCTCTTCTCTCCACGCAATAAGTTCGTCGTATGTGTGCATGTAGCGACTTTTTGACTTTTCCGGTAAAATGTTCTCCGAAGCATTTTGTGCAATTATACTGAGTTCCGGTGGTGTTAATTCAAAAAAACTAGGGTCGAAATTACTCATTTTGTGCAACAAACAAATAAACTCGCAAAGAAAATTTCTGAAAAATGGCGCCAACCGTAGAATATTAAGCAGAGATTTTTTTTTTTCTTCACCCATTCTGGAAGGCAAATACCCATACAGCCAAGTCTTCAGTAGATTTTTTTTATTGATATGAATTGAAAATGAAATTTAATGAGATGAAATGAAATGAGATGAAATGAAATGAAACCTAACATAACTCATTCAATCAAATCATTAAATCTGTTAATGAAACAAATTAGTAGCTTCTATTTAGAAATAATACGTATTTGCATGAATCATAAAAACTTCGATGAATTTTTTTAGTAAAAACTTCATGGTTGGTTTTCCTTTTTAGACATTATTTTGACAGTTGGGAAAGAAAAAGCACTAGTGCGGGAATGGTAAAAAAAAAGCACGCGTGTGTAATAGCCCACATCCCGAACGCTATACGTCCCTGCAATACGCCACTTTTTGAGCAACTGTATTAAAAATATTTTTTGATTGTTCTAACTAAATTCTTCATATTAGGAACGCTAGGAATAATTCTCACATAATCAAATAGTTGGTTATGTACTTATTTTAATGACTACAGCATGTTAAATTCAACATTAGAACAATCCCTTTGTTCTCCCCTTTTATTTGCACGATAAAATATAATTTAACAGGCATTCAATTCACAGCATATTCCCAGCATGTGTTGAAATTGAAATTAAACTTCTCCCACAGCATTTGCACGAATATCGTTGTAGGTTAAATGGTTTTGTTTTGTTGACTCGGCTACATTTTCAGCCGTTTCACCCGAAAATAATATGCAGGGTTAAAAAATATTGTTCCTGGTTCGCAGCTCCGTCAGGTCCACCCGTTGGATTTATGGGCTCAGCGCGTTCGTCGTCAGAGATCATCACCCAATGGCAACCGCCTCTTGAAGAACACAGGAACGGACACATACTAGGATTCGTCGTACGGTATAGATTGCGCGGCTACGACAATAGCCCGTGGACATACCAGAACATCACCAACGAAGCGCAGAGGAACTACCTCATCCAAGACCTCATCACATGGAAAGATTACAACGTTCAAATCGCCGCATACAACGACAAAGGCGTCGGAGTATTTTCAGATAGTTACACGATAAAAACAAAAGAAGGTATACCTGAAGCGGCGCCCGACAGCGTTCGATGTGAACCTTTGAATTCATCTTCGGTTACTGTTTGGTGGACTCCGCCGAATCCTCAGAAAATCAATGGAATCAATCAGGTATTTAGTAGCCTCTTATTTTAACCGGATTTAATTTTAATTGTTTGTGTTATGAAAGTTTACTAGCTTTATTTTTATTGTAAACAGGTTTTCATAGCGGGTCTAATAACCATTTAACTAATTTAATCGATGCTTAGACTGCATCAAAGCAGTCAAGGGCAGGACGTTAATGCTATAACGCAGTCGAAACTTGTTGTGAAATTAGTGAGTTACAGAAACTATTAACCTACCCTTCCTGGGTATAAGACATATTTGCAATAGGACGAGTCGTTCGGAAATTGAATATTCCGGCATGAAGTTTACCAAATGTATTGTGTATTTGTGTCGCCGATAAATAGAGGAGCTATTTATCATCCACATCACACAAATTATGTAAAAGTGGTCGCGAACGTTTGAAGAACTTTACTTATAGATTACATATTTCAGGGATATAAAATTCAGGCATGGAGATGGGATGTGGCGGCGGAAGCCAATATCGAACAAAAGATCGTTAGCGTTCCACCGAACTTGTTAGATCCTCTCACAGAACAATCGGCCGCTATAAGTGGCCTCGAAAAGTTTACCCAATACAATATCACTGTGTTGTGCTTCACCGAGCCGGGAGATGGACCTCCGAGCGATTACATTCTCGTTCGGACAAAAGAAGATAGTGAGTATACAGTTTAAAGTGCTTATTGCATGCAATGCTAAGAATGTGATGCATCGATATACTAGCTAAAATTGTATGTTGGAAATTACCACAAAACGATCATTTTCTACGAATTTAATGTTAAAATTTGCCGCACCGCACGTGATACAAGTTGAGTGTAGTTCATACTAAAGTGTTTTATTGCTGTTTGCTGACAGCACAAAGCTCGTGCACAAAGTTGTAGTTCAACGTGTTATTTGATGAATCGATATATTATCAACGACGTACTGATTTACTTTACACGAGTTCTTATTGCTAAAATTCACGTTTGAACAACTTTTAAATGCACACAAATGAAACAACTGACCTCATTTCCAGTTCCCGATGAAGTTGGAAGCTTGCTATTCGATGATATATCTGACCGTGCCGTGAGGGTATCATGGACGGCGCCAAAAAAGTCTAATGGAATACTAATAGGTTATAAATTATCCTACCAAATTAAAGAGAAGCCTGATACGATCAAGGAAGAAGTGCTCCCACCAAACGTAACAAGCATTAAAGTGGAACAATTACAGGTAATTTAGGGCTTGAAATTTAGCTGTTTGCGACCATCGTATAAAACTGCTAAGAATACCGTCTGAATTTGTATGTTGAGCCCAAGAGAGTTGGCTGGTAATGGTTGCCAATTTGTCATTGGATAAATTAAGAGAATTAGCGTACATGGCTGAAGGTATAATTTATCAGAGTGTAATATTTGGTGTAGTGCATATTTCAGCAAATACAGTTTATTATCTTTATTAAAAACGAGGTATTTAGATGGTAAATATCCCGTTTAAATGTAAGGTAAATTATAACATGTGTATTATTTACAGGCGAGCACCCATTATAAGTTCTGGTTGTGCGCGGTCACGGGCATTGGTGAGGGTCCTCCGCGCGCTGCCACCATCCAGTCAGGAGTGGAGCCAGTCTTGCCCGGCGCGCCCAGAAACCTAGCGCTATCGAACATCGCTGCTTTTTCCGTTCTACTGCAGTTCACACCTGGATTTGACGGCAACTCTTCCATATCACTGTGGACTGTGCAGGTTGGAATTTACTTTGACTACTCGTGAATCCCTAAAATAATAGTTCTATTTGACCGCTGAAGATCGGGATCCTATTCGTAGAATCATAATTTCGCTCTCGTAGATAAACAATCTTAAATCCTTGCGTAACATTATATTGTACTGAGAAGAAATCTTGTGTCATGCTATGTTCTTTATCCCTCATCCCGCCGGCTGCGCCAATTTCATAATCGTTTGAAATCAACTACTTTCTAGGCTCAAACCGCTCGCAACTCGTCTTGGGTGACAATATACGAAGTGAACGCACCAGACGCGCAGTCGATACTCGTCAACGGTCTCGTTCCGTTCACCACGTACAGATTGCGAGTGATAGCTACCAACGTTGTGGGGTCGTCTGCGCCTTCGGAGCCTTGTAAGGAGTTCCAAACCATACAAGCGCCGCCGAGGCACCCGCCTCGTAACGTCACGGTTCGCGCGGTCAGCGCTACGAACTTACGCGTCAGATGGATTGTAAGTAACTAATCAACGTCCATTCATCTCAATTTTTCATATTTTTTTTCTTTCACAAACTTTTTTTGTCTCAATACTATTTTAAATAAGTAATAAAATACTCACTTTATATTGACGAAATGAATGAACAGATGCTATTAATTAAGAAGAATGTTTTTTCAGCAAATGTTTCCCTCCTGAGACAATTTAAGTTCAGATAAGTAACATCAAATGGGGGCTTTTGTCCAGCAGTGAGACCCGGAGGACGCATAATAATGATAGGTAGCATCCAAGAACGCAGCTTTATTTTGGGCAGTGTCTGGCTGTGTCAAACCGAGTTAACCGATGTCAACCGATGTATTATAAAAAAATATATAAAAAATAAATTATAGTTTAAAAAACTAAAAAAAACGCTTTTATAACTAATTGAACTAAAAAGTTAAAAATAAAACTGTAATAATCAATTGAAAACTTATATTATTGTACAAAAAACGTGGGGTGCTTTTTATAATAACTTCAGATATAATAAACTATTGATAAAATATTTACAACAATCAAAATCAAGCCCCCCACGCTTTTTGTACAATAATATAAATTTTCAATTGATTATTACAGTTTTATTTTTAACTTTTTAGTTCAATTAGTTATAAAAGCGTTTTTTTTTAGTTTTTTAAACTATAATTTATTTTTTACTTTTTAGTTGTTTTTAGTTGTTTTTTTTTTTCATATTTTTTTTCATAATTATTATTGCATTGTCATCGACCTTTGACAGGTGTGCAAAGTTTGAATAAAATCTGATCGTTCAAAGTAGTTTTTTTTTTTTTTTTATTTCTTTTCATTTTTTTTTTTTTTTTTCATATTATTGCATTGTCATCGACCTTTGACAGGTGTGCAAAGTTTGAATCAAATCTGATCGTTCAAAGTAGGTTTTTATTTTATTTCTTTTCATTTTTTTTATTTTTTTTTTCATATTATTGCATTGTCATCGACCTTTGACAGGTGTGCAAAGTTTGAATCAAATCTGATCGTTCAAAGTAGGACAAAATCGAGCTCAAAGGGGTCGGTTACATACATACAGTTGTGGTCATATAATTAAGAACGATTTGAAGTTCTAGAAGTTTTTTATTTAAATCGTATCATACACAGAGATGTGTACCTTCTGAGAAGCAACTAGTTATGTTATATAATAGTCACATTAATAGAGCAACCTGACTTAAGAATAAAGTATGAAATCGTTAACTATTTTTTGTACATTTTATTGATTTTATCAAAGTAACACATTCAAATAGTACTGAAACTGGACAAATAATTAAGAACGATTTATTTAACTGCTCGGGAATTGTTTTGTATGACACTTAGATTTCAAAAATCACAATATTATGTAGCACAGGAAACATAAAAAGAAATTTAATAAATATTTAACTAAAATTAATAGTTAAAAGCATATCCACGGCTTTTAATTACAGCTCTACACCGGCGAGGCATTGACTCTATTAATTTTTGACATTGCGCAAGAGAAATAGAGTTCCATTCTTCTAAAAAAACGTCATACAGCTCTCTTAAATTTCCACACTTGTATTTGAAACCTTTTTCTTTACTTCAAACCACAGATTCTCTATTGGGTTTAGATCTGGACTGTTAGCAGGCCAGTCTAAAACAGAAACTAATTGCGCTGTAAGAAATTCCTTTACGGTGCGTGCAGTGTGCTTTGGATCATTGTCATGCTGGAATGTCCAAATGACCGGTAGAACGTCTTCAGCGTATGGTAACATTGTTTCTTCCAGTATATTTTTGTATTGGAACTGATCCATGTTACCTTCTATCAACTTTATAGGTCCTACACCATGTCCAGAAAAGCAACCCCAAATGTTCACATTTCCACCACCGTGCTTTAATGTAACTTTCGTGTACTTTGGGTCGAATGCTGTATTCGGGGGACGTCGTACATATCGTTTTCCATCAGAACATACTCTAATTATTTTCGTCTCGTCAGAAAAAAAGTACATTTTTCCACTGTTGCACAGTCCAGTTTTCATACTTTCTCGCAAATGCAAGCCGGGCTTGCCTGTAGCAAAGTTTTAACATGGGTACCTTTCTTGCTATCCTACCGTGCAATTTTTCTTCTACCAAACGTCTTCGAATAGTGCGTGCTGAGATTGCTGAAGGGTTGTTTTCACCAAAATATTCTTTTCTAAGCTCATTGGACCCTTTAAAAGGATTTTGTTTTGCCATACGAACGATGTTTCGGTCATCTCGATGAGTTGTTTTTCTCTGTTTAGGTACACGTGGAACATTCGAAGTAGTTTGATACGTAGCAAAATGCTTTACAGCGTGGAAAACCATCGTTTTTGAACATTGCAGATGGTCGGCTATCTTTTTATAAGACCAATTCTTCCGGCGAAGTTTTATTATTACTTCCCTTGTAGATTTATCACAACTTTTATTTTTTCCCATTGTTTTTTCTAAAGAATCCTAAGTTTTTTTTAATCTTTTACAGCACATAATGGCGCCAAAATTATACAAACAGTAACAAATCGACTGAGTGTTTATTTAAATTTGAATAAAGGTATAAACTACTTAGCGTTCTTAATTACGTGACCAGCCAGTAATAAGGAATACTTTGTTTAAAAGTAGTGTAAAATGTTTGCCTATTGATTTTTAGCCAATCATGTGTATCAATGAATACAGTGGTAATATGGAAATGTTTTACGATACCGAGAGAAATAAAAACAAATGCATACAATTAGTTTTGCATCTTAGTTGGAAAAAATCTTCCCTTTATATCAGCGTTCTTAATTATATGACCACCACTGTACATACATACATACTCATACATACATACAGGTGAAACTAATAAAAGCGTTATAATGAATACACCCGAATTGAGAACCGCTTCCTTTTTTATTTCAAGACGGTTAATAATAAGTACGGATCTTACTGATGGTGTTTTCGCCCACTTTTAATTTTGTACCTCGATATGTTTACAGCCATTACAGCAAAACGAATGGTACGGAAACCCGAAAGGCTACAACATAACATACAAACGGAGTGGAACAAACGACACCCTCTACATTGTTATAGATGACCACACAGCTAACTCACACATTCTTTCCAACTTGGAAGAATGGTCTGTGTATGAAATTTTGATGACAGCTGTCAATGAAGTGGGCGTGTCTACTGAAAGTCCCACGGCTTTTGAGAGAACTAGAGAAGCCGGTAAGACCTTATATATTTTAACAAATACATCATTATTGAACTTCTATTTGCTTACCTTTTGCCTACATTTTCTTTTATATTGCTTTTATTCCTAAATTTGCAAGTGGTTTTGCTAGACCGTTTTTATGATGCATCTCACTTTTAGAATTTTGTTTTTGTGTATAGCAAAGTGACGCGTAAAACGAACATATTATTTCTTTGAACAGTGCCATCGGCAGGGCCGAACAGTGTATCAGGAAATGCGACTTCATCAACCACTGTCGTTGTCTTATGGGGTGACATTCCCGTACAAGATCAGAACGGTCTCATCGAAGGCTACAAAGTGTGTTATGCCGCCGTGGTGCCTCCACCGCGCCCCGAACACAAAAAAGTGGAATGCCAAGCGATACCTTCCAACCAGACTCATACAATAACCCTCACTGAACTAAGAAAATACGTGGTGTATCAAATTCAAGTGCTTGGCTACACGAGATTGGGCGATGGTGTACTAAGTAACCCACCTTTCACCGTCAGAACGTTCGAAGACAGTAAGTATCTTCTAAACAGAGCTTTATGTTTAAGTTTTAAATTTAGTACTAACTTTATTATCATTTTTAGCACCTGGCGCGCCCTCAAATGTGTCGTTCCCGGACGTAACATTTACGACAGCGCGGATCATTTGGGACGTGCCCGAAGATCCGAATGGTGAAATACTTGCTTACAAAGTCACATTCCATCTCAATAGCACGTCACATCATATGTTTTCCAGGGAGTTCTTACCGTCCGATCGAACGTTCAGGTAATCATATTTTATATGCTTTTTAAGACTTTATAGATAGATCATTCTTTCAAAAAGAGTAGCTAACCTATACTCTTCACTTCAGTGGTTCACACTCAATAGAGTAATGTCGTATGGACACGCGCACAGACAGAGAGATTTGTGCTCCATTTATTTGTATATAATCTTTGTTCTTTCTGTTTATTATTTTATGTTTTCTTTTTGTGTTACTCTCTTTGTGCTGTGTTTATGTGTGTGGTGTGTCCAAAATAAATGTATTATCATTCTTTCTTTCTTTAAAACACGAGAATCTATTGAGTCTATTGAGTTGAGTGTAAATGTAATCTATTGTGAAACAGGGCAACAGAACTAGCTTCGGAGCAATACTACCTATTCTCTGTGACGGCTCAGACGCGACTGGGATGGGGCATCACCGCGCGAGCTCTTGTGCTAACGACTGTGAACCGGGTAGTACCCTCGCCGCCAACACTACCGAACATAGCGCCGTCGTTACTGCAACCGCATCACATCACCTTTAATTGGACGCCTGGAGACGATGGATATGCTCCTCTTAGGTAACCCTAAATCTAGAAACTAGACCTTACAAACCCCAAACAATGTTTCCCAGAAATTTTGATGTGCGTCCGTAGGCATGCGGGTAAGGCAGTGGTAACTTTAAGACGGTTTTCGTATGTAAGTAAGAAAATTCGTCGTAATTTGCATTTATACATAAACAGTAACGCACAAATAGATAAAGATAGCATATTTAGGATGGGAATTTTTTGGAATAAATGTGTTGAATTTCAAAGAAGACTGAGATATTTTCAGGGACTAGTAGTAAAAACATTTTTAAATATTTCCATTTCAGATATTACACTGTTCAGCAAAAAGAGGAGGGTGGAGTTTGGAAAACCATACCGGAACGTGTGGATCCCTTCGCTACGTCATACACGGCAGAAGGACTGAAACCCTACACCGCATACCAGTTCAGGATCAGAGCTACCAACGACATCGCGCCGAGTCCGTATAGCAACGCTACTGAGATAGTCCGTACTCTACCCGCAGGTAAATAAGAATAGAATAATCATTTATTTGCGAAACAAGCACTTGCACTATTTATAACCTTAAAAAAAACTTAATACTACATTTACATTAGTGTGAAGCTTGTGTGTCGCAAAACAGTCTCTGACTCAGCATGTTGGTTTACAACCAACGCTGGTCTTCCATATGCATTATGTGACGTATGGGATAACACGTGATTTAGTACATCCAACGTAATTATTATGTCAGTGACATAATAAGGGCCCATGTATGATCAAGTCAAGTCAAATGTGTATTTATTCAATGATATCACAAGGATCACCTTGAATCGTCTTTCTTAAAGCTAGGTAAGTATAGGTGCCAGTTCCACGCGACCAAGCCTAGAAGAACAGGCAACAAAGGATCCCTTTGAAACGTCTCAAAGCAAGGTGAGTCTAGGTATCAGTTCCACGCGACCAAGCCTAGAAGAACAGGCAACAAAGGATCCTTTTAATACGTCTTAAAGCAAGGTGAGTCTAGATGCCAGTTTCACGCGATCAAGCTTAGAATAACAGGCCACAAACTACGGCTTGATTCCTACCGATGTATGTGTTTGAACAGTGTGATGACAGTGAATATATTGAGTTAATTGTCTTTCCAGCTCCAAGCAAAGCAGTGGAGAAACTCCACGTAGTGCCAATAACACCAAGCAGCGTTCGCGTGCAATGGACGCCATTGAATGAGCAGTATTGGTGCGGCGACGCGCGGACCGGCAAATACCGCATCCATTACCAGCCGCTCACTGACTTCCCCACCGCACTACAGCAGACTATGAAGCTGGATGTGCCAGGAATCAAGGTATTGCCACTTTTTTATTGCTATTCATAATCCTGTAGTAATTTTCTTTTTCAAAAAAGGTCCTTTTTAGGGTAGTAAGACAAGAGCCAAGCATCGTAACTATAAAATTTACAACAAACCATATGATCATCAACTTATGTTAGTGCGCGTTAGAACGCAACTGAGCCCGGTCTTCGGCTCTTCTTCTCCAGTGCTTGCCAGCTACATGTAGATCGTCGCCCCACCTTGCCGGAGGCCCTACACTACGCTTACCTAAACGCGGTCTCCTCCACTCTAGTATTCGTTTGCTCTACGGCAAACATGACCGGCCCACTGCCACTTCAGCTTACTAATCCTTTGAGCTATGTCGAATACCTTGGTTTTCTGCTCCAACTCCAACTGTTCTGTGACAAACACGGCCGAACGACGATGACAGTTTGAAATAAGTAACTATGTTTATCATATTTGTTCTAGAGTGAAGAAGCAGTTCTTACCGACTTATCAGTAGACCGCAACTATGAGATCAGCGTGAGCGCTGTGAACTCGCAAGGCGCGGGCCCGAGCGGTACGCCCGCAGTGGTGTGGGTAGGCGAGGCAGTTCCCACCGCGCCGCCGGCTGACGTCGCCGCGGAGCCGCTGTCACCGACTGAAGTCGCGCTCAGCTGGAGGCCGCCCGCACTCGCGCATCAGAACGGAGACCTCTTGGGATATAAGGTAGAACTGGGAACAAATAAACGCTCGAAGTGTAGCAAATATGCTAGCAATACGATGGAGCCGGCTGCACGCATGAAAAAACTTGACGCCATGTGGCATTACCTCGCGCGCCTCTGAGGCGTTCCATTTAAGGCTTGAAGTGAGAGCGCGGAACGAGCGACAAAAAGGCACATTCGGCCTCCGCGTTCGGCAGGGTTCGACATCTGTCTCTCTCCTACGAAAGCGTGAAAAGCGGGTATTTTATAGGTTTCGCTACAGTTCCCACTGTGTGAAATAGCTCTTGAAAACGTCATGTTTATTTTTCAGATTTTCTACATAATGACGGAGTCTCCCGAAGACCCCGAGCCGGGACGTCGCGCCGAGGAAGAGATAGAAGTAGTATCAGCCACCGCCACTTCACATTCACTTGTCTTTCTAGACAAGTTCACTCAGTATCGCATCCAGGTATGATTTATTGTATTGATCCTTAAACAATGTACTCCAGCAAAGCAAGAAAAGTATTTTCACTGGCTACAAAAAAGCAGGATTTTATTTTATATTTGTTTATACAAAAAAAGAGTCGACAATCTTGGAAATTATCAAAAATTTATATAGGTGCAGAGGTTTGAGCTGTAAGAAGTTGTGCTATGTTTAGTAATGGGGGAAAGCTGGTCATTCTGGAATGTAAAACTACATCATTCGCTTTATATTGCGTTTTTTTATTCCGTTATATTACTACGACTTGTAGGTCCCACGTAACTTTTATCTCATATCGTGAGTCAACCGCAGACTTGTAATATTGAATTTCTCTATAGGTTTTAGCGTTCAACCCAGCAGGCGACGGACCGCGATCGAGTGCAGTTTTAGTTCGAACTCATCAGGGTTTGCCATCAGCGCCTCGCAACATCACCTTCACTGACATAACCATGAACAGTCTCATAGTGTCCTGGGAATCGCCGCATCGGAAGAACGGACTCGTTTCCTCCTACCTCGTCACCTATGAAACCGTCCAGCAAGATGAACGTAAGTTTTACTTCTTCTTAGGGTGCTTCTCCACTACTGAAAGTTGGCAGTTATCTTTTTAAACTTTCTTTTATCTAGGGTGAGCCTAAATAGGTCTTTTACTTTTTTATCCCAGTCCATTCTTTGATGTTGCGAAGCCATGATGTTCTTCTTTTACCTACTCCTCTTGCCCGACATCTTGCCCACCATAATAAGTTGGAGCAGATGTAAGTTTTACGAATTGATGAAATTACATCCATCAATCATGTAGAACCTAATGCACGGTGGACCGATTAAATCTAATGGCGGTCAGAGCTACGTCCAAAATAATATTTAGGACATGCTTATTCTCAGTAGTTTGTATGTCATAAACGAAAGGTTGCAAGTGATTCGCGGCTTTACAATGATTGTTTCATGAATCGCAATAAACAAACTACCTGAAAATATTAAATGCATAGATAGCTATCCAATTTTCTGTTCCCAAGTTAAACGCCTACTTATGTGTAAAACTATTTACAATCTATGTAAAATCAAATAAAATCGATGTAAAACAATACTTATGATTGATGAAATGATTGTCTATGTCTACTTATGAAATAAACAATTTCATTTCATACCTTGCAGGATTCAGCAAGCAGGTGAAGCAGAAAGTAGAAGAGCGGCTATTAGCCGTTGGCAGCTTAGAAGAAGAGACAGAGTATGTTTTCACCGTGCGTGCCGTAACATCGGTCGGTGCCGGGATAGCGGGCACTGCTAGGGTGCGCACCGGCCCGCAAACCGGCTCGCCGAGAGCTCCCACTGACTTGAAGCTAGCGCCGAACCCGGCGGCTCTCAGGCTCCAGTGGACCAACTCTCCGTCTGGAACCGGACCGCTGCTAGGATACTACTTTGAAGCTAAGAGGAAAGGTATGACGCGTACTGGCACAGTTTTTTCATTCTACCTACTATTTTTTAAATTGGATGATATAACTAGCGGCACATAACTTTAGCGCTTAGCGATACGCGGAGGGGATAGCTACGCATGCGTCGTAGTGTGCGCATGTCGCGCACACTGGATGTGTGAATGTGTGCAGTGTGTTATTAGTACAGAGAGCGTAGTGCGACTGGAGAGCCAATCAGCGCTACGCACGCCCGCTCTTCATTCCGCTAGCCCCCGGTACCTTATTTTTGCCTTCTGCGCAATAACGGTCAGCGCTGAAGTTATGTGCCGCTACCTATACCTACTATGTTTTAAATAGGATATATTACCTGCCAAGAGGGTTTTACTGGCTGCGGCATAGTTTTAAACTTCTACAGGTAGTATCGTTCATACTTGTTTTTGTATTAACCTTGTTTCCAAATAAATATATTTAAATTTTTGAGTTTTTTTAGTGAAAAGATGACAAAATGCTTTTATTGAGCTTAGGGCTCAAGATATGCAGCAGCTAAAAAATGTGAGGTCTCAAGATATTGATGTCGTTTCTGTTGTTGCTTTTAAAAATCGGGCAACCAGTTGGAGAGAGTATTTTTGTTGTTGCATATAAAACGATATTAATTTCATATTTAACGCAGCCAAGGAGACGTGGCAAGCTTGTAAGTCTGGAATGTAACCCAACTTTGGCAAATCCTTTGCACAGCTTTTTTAACCATGTATGTACACTGATTACTCCTGAAGAGAATGAATTAAAGAATACCTCGTGGGCTCCTATTTAAATTATTTCCTATACAACACTAAAAATTGTATAATATGTAAAATTGAATATTATTTTAAATAGTAGTAAGTAATTATAAGCCTGTTTAAAAAATCCAAACTTAATCTAGTAGGTATTCATTATGCTGTCTGTAGTTAGAAAAAAAAAATTATCTTTTTTTGTGGATACGCAACTGCACGTTTTTAACCGACTTCAAATAAAAAAGGAGGAGGTTTGCAATTCGAATGTATTTATTTTTAGTTTTGTTATCTCATAAATTCGTCATTTATGAGCCGATTTGGAAAATTATTCTATCTGAAAGGTATTCCCTTATTTTTATCTGATTGGTCCCAAAGAAATTTAATGGTAGATGTTTCTCTCTTCTTTTGTCTCAAGCACTACCACCACTCCACATAACACAATGGTTAACTGGAAGAAAATGATATTAGCATTAAGTTCACCTATTTACAATTTTTTTTGCAATTAAGTATTTTCTAATTCTAATCTAACTTGTAACCTTCATCCTTTGTGCAGACGACACAAGATGGGAGACGATAACTCGAACGAACAACGGTATACTGGAAGAATTCACTATTTCGTACCAAAGCCTCCTTCCATCAACGGCGTACACGTTCCGAGTAATCGCATACAACATGTACGGAATCAGCAATCCAGCATACAGCAAGAAGGTTATAGTGACGCCGTCGAAGCTGTATCTTGAATATGGATACCTGCAGTACCAACCGTTTTACCGGAGCACCTGGTTCATGGTAGCATTAGCGGCTGCATCCATCATCATTATAATCATGGTCATCGCCATACTTTGCGTCAAGAGCAAAAGCTATAAGTATAAAAGTAAGTAATTATGCTTATGCACACTGATTTTTCTAAAACTATCTCGGATTACGTAACTTGACTAACAATACATACATATTAGCGCTAGTTTATTTTTGAAACACAATGTAGAATTACTATCCCAACGGCATAACTAGATGCAAGCGATTTCTTCCAGTTACCTTACTAGTAATAAGGTTAACTGAAAGAAATCGCTTCCAGCAATGAGGCTGCCCATTCTACTTTATTAATTTACACCTATATTTATGATGTTTGTATTCTTGTGTAAAATAAAGTGTTATCTATCTAACTAGTAGTTAAGATACAGGAAAACCTAGATAGATAGGTAACACTTTATTGTACACAATAATAACGTGATAAAAATAAAGTACAATGGGCGGCCTTATCGCTGAAAGCGATTGCTAGATTGGGTAATTGTTGATGTATCGGTATGTTTACAGAAGAAGCGCAAAGGACGTTGGAAGAGTCGCTCGGTGGAGAGACTGAGGAGCGCAGTTCGCTCGCCATGGATCTGTACCGCGCGCGGCAGAACTCCGCCGGTAGCGCGACCATGGCAGCCACGGGCACGCTGCGCCGCGGGAAACAAGCCACGCTCGGCAAATCCCCGCCGCGACCCTCGCCCGCCTCCATCCGATATCAAAGCGACGACGAAAGCCTACGAGCGTACGACGAAAACCCCGATGACTCTTCGCTTACGGAGAAACCCTCGGAAATGAGCTCCTCCGATTCCCAGGTAATCACAATAAAAATCAGCGTCGTCTAAACTTCCCCCGTGTCTCACTAAATACCTTGTTTTTTTCTCAACACCCCTGGAACCTGTGTCGGTAAATATCTGAGATCTCGTTGATGCTATGTTATGTTCGTCACGCTTCCGTCGCAATCGGCACTTGTAGTTTTTCGCATTAGCTTTTGTAAATACAAAATTCTGAGAAAAGATGTAGGAATAAAGTACCTTTGTAGTTATATTAGCGACACACTTTCGATTATTTATAATAGAAAAGTAATGTGGTAATAACGCACTTCAATTATTATGTAAATTACTTCTTCTTTTATTAACGTGTACGAAGTAAGATTAATTGCAGTCGGAGCTTGGTCTATCCGTAATTATTCTTATTTCTAATTTTAAAACCATTTCGCCATTGTCAAATTGGTCATGTACACGTAAAATATGAGATTAACACAAACATTTTTTTTCTAGAATTCGGAGAGTGAAAACGAGAGTGTAAAGTCGGAACCGCACTCTTTCGTGAACCACTACGCGAATGTGAACGACACGCTTCGTCAGGCGTGGAAACGGCAGCGGCCTGTCCGCCAGTACTCCAGTTACACGGACTCTGAGCCGGAAGGCAGCGCCGTCGTCAGCCTCAACGGCGGCCAGATAGTGATGAACAACATGGCGCGGTCACGAGCGCCTTTGCCGGGTTTCTCCTCCTTCGTATGACACGAGTCCTCTGGCGGCAGCGATGCGCTGACCGTGCATATCTGAAGCATTTACAGCACAGTGCAATGTGCTGACATATTTCTAAAAGTTTGGCAACTAAAAGCGCTGGAGGAAGCCGTCCAAATCAAGCACTTGGTTGGCTAAAAACTTTCATAATGTTTATCTTCACTGCCCATTCCTTATTTATGTAATGATAACTTTTAATGGTAGCTTTTAACGATAAGTAGGATGTCCCGAAATGTATATATTTTATGAAATAGTACATGCACTTAATAAAAGCTCTGGCTTTAAAAATACAAACCCTTCATGTGTTCTTAAAAAATAAACAGATGAAACTTAATAATTAGTTTAGGTAAGTCTATAAATTAAATACTTTATGAATTCGTTAAATTAGTAAAAGTAATGGTAGTATCTTATTCCTGATGTTTGCATTGATGTTGTCTTACGGTCAATATTAAATTATCAAACATTTGTGATAAAAAAACATGGATTAAACCCATTGTGGAATTAATTTGTAGTGATATTACCCACATACCCACACATTTATACACATTGACCCACATTATTAATGTAATGGTGGTTGTAGGTATGTGTTTTTATGGGTCAAATATTTTGTACTTATTAAAACAGTTCAACCAACTTTTATTAACCTATGCGACGATAGAGTTCACCAACACAATCAACTATTTAGTACACATTGCTACCATATGCCCATACGAGTCTGGTCAACAGTCAAGGGGATAAGAGTATAGAAAAACCAAACTAAGCCACCTACGCCGGTATTACGGTGGTTATGTAGCAAAAGAATTCAAAATTCAAAATTCAAATGCACATACACGAGTCTATGTTGGAGAGAACTCTTGGCTTAGTACTTTAAATAATAATAATAAACAGAGTAAGAAAACCGCAAAATTAAAACTTAATGCAATCGACTGATAGTTGTAGTTAATAAAATAATGTATATAATCTTGATTCATTAAGGCTCGAACACACCTAGTTCGCTGGCGGTAGCGAACAGTGAAACGCTGTCAAAAATTCGCTGTCTAATCTCAAATCTGACAGCGATATTTGACAGCGTTTCACTGATCGCTACCGCCAGCGAACTAGGTGTGTTCGGGCCATTAGGGTGAAAATCTTGCATGTGTTAATTCGGATAAAGTTTCGGCACAAATGTGTTAAATCTGTGATCTTCTTGCATTACTTAATTTTTATTTCTATAAAACTCTTATGGCCCGAACACACCTAGTTCGCTGGCGGTGGCGATCAGTGAAACGCTGTCAAATATCGCTGTCAGATTTGAGATTTGACAGTGAATATTTGACAGCGTTTCACTGATCGCTACCGCCAGCGAACTAGGTGTGCGCAGGTCCTTTAGCTAAACTAGCTACATATCCAATAATATTTTTAAGTCTTTGACTATTGTATTTTTATGTAAACCTGTGGCCAGTCCCTGCCTTTTAGCCTAGCAGCAGTTGCGTCTGACGCCCACAGAACACAATCTGACGCCTGTCACCTTTTTTAGTGGAAAAATGAAAAGCGCTAGGCGCCTAGCCGACACTTCCTATTTCCATGTACAGCACACCAGTATTGTCCGGTAGCACTGTAATCGTCAGGCAATCACCAGCATTTAGTCCATTCGATAAAAAAGTACACCGCACTATAGTGGTGTATTGCGACACCTCAGTTTTCATACTATAGTCACTAAGCTACTTGCCCACACTATTCAATCAACTATGTGCTTGTGTAGCAGCAACATAATAGCAGCACTAAATATTAATTACCTATAATGTTTATGTCTAATTGTCTACGTAACTTTATAATCTATAGATAGGCTAAGTACCTAAGTTTTAGATGGAGTTAGTGTCTACATAATTTAGAAACAAGAAATAAAAATGAAGCAATAATGCAGGTGCCATTAAGTAATTTGTGTAAGACTTTATGTTGCGATGTAAACCAGCCTACTTAATAATGGGATCTTTATGAAAAACGTTTTGTAAGTTAACAAATTGTAAGCTACTACTTACCTAGGTATCATTTATAAGCAAACCTTGGATTTTCTTGTTTAGAATGAGATAATGTTCCACAAATGATGATTTTTATCACTAGAAGTGAAACTGGTTTTATTTTCGACTACCCCATCTACTTTAAGTACATAGCAGCCTACAGAGCTGCTGGACTTCCTAATTTGACTACGATTTTAAGAGATTAAACCCTTGAGTATCCTCAGCTAGAAAGCTATTTATTACGCGAAACAGTAATTAGTTAAATGTGACTATATGTATAAATCACAACGTCTTACGGCAAATTGCATCGTTCGCTCGTAATATCGTAGCCAATTAGGATGACTCATTGAATCCATTCTGAGCACATTTCATCCACGGACATCCTAAGACCTTCTGTCGTCTGTTCATCAGGTGGTGGAGACCCAGTAGCGGTACCTACATTGTCGCCATTTGAATTCTGTTTTTCTCAGTAATACAACGGTACAGTAGGTAGGGTAATATATTACACACATTTATTCAAAATTATGTAAAAATTTTAAATAGGTGAATCACACACACATTTTTTCACATTTATCAAACCAAGGTTTTGGTACAAACTTTATGCAACTCTTTGCTTGTTTGATAACATTATAGGCAGCTAAATCTACAATAGAAAATTTATTTTCATAAATCCAGTCCTTGCATTCAGAAAACAGTTTTTTTACTGCAGGTTCTTTGCATTTATCCGGTGTTTTTTCCAATATGTGGCAGGTGTCAAGCAAAGAGTCCATTTTAAAATCATTATCATCATAAGGTATAGAATTGGGGTATGCATATGATAAATAACGCAGGATGTTCACAGTACCAACAATTGGCACTGCTAATGTTGTCAATTTCAATTCCGTTTCAGCAGATACTGGAAGCAAAAATAAAGCAAGTCAAAAGAAGTCCACATAGACAGGCGCATTTTAATCAAATGAATATACATGGTAGGTAGGTTAAAGGTGCCTTCTCTAAGCATACGAGCACAATATTTATTTCTCGTAGATAACACAGCACAATATTTATTTTATTTAATGTAAAAATGATGTCTATAAAAAAAACAATGGGTAAATAAGTTTAATGGGTAAATAAGTATGCAAAGTACTTAAGATGTTAAGGCGGTAATTACTATGGTTGTACCTACTAAAACAAAATTCTGAAATTATAGATCTTCAAAAATATTGAAATTTGTAAAGTCACACATATATTTACTTACCACTTTTAAAAATCAGCCTTATGTTGATTTTAGATTGGCATCCTGTAATTTTTAATCCATTTACAAATCCTTTGATTTTTGGCACTTTTTCATTTGGAACTGAAGAATGAATGTGCCATGATACATTTGCTACAGCTGTAGGCTCTTTGAGTATTTTGTTTATATACCATGGTAAGTTTTCAGGGTTTATTACTAAAACCACTTCTTCTGGAGCTGATACCTAAAATAAAATTATCAACATTAATCACAGACAGCCTTCATAGCTTCGTTGGAAGTGATGACCTATCTAGGTATAGTTTGTTAACCGCTAATTGTATTAAAAACCTGCTATGACATTGCAGTGCCCAACAGGGTGCATGTACTGACTTAGGCTACCATAAGAACAAATGCAATTTATTTTATGTACATATGAGCAATCAATAAATGAAATGAAATGAAAACACTGAAGGGTGTGGGTTAGATCCCCACCGAGAACAAATCTATATTGTATTTACGAAAATGTATAAACAAGTATTAAAATCAGCTATCTGGCTCCCATCATACTCATAGCTTAGCTTAGCTTTGGGGCTAATTCAAAAATGCCAGTATGTTTTCTATAAAATATCTAATGTGCTGAATAAACAAATATTAAAAATAGCAGAGTTTTACCTACCATTAAAACTCTTATTATGTCCGGAGCCTTATTCGAGGCCTTTTAAACATATTTTGAGATTTGTCCTTCCGTTTCCGGCCGTATTTATCAATATTTCGCCATTTTAGTTCCTTTTATGCAATATAGGGGGCGCTGCTTCCGTCCGTCAAGTTCACCAGTTTGTGCGAGCGCATTTCTTTTCATTGCGGGTCTCAAAATAACTTAACTCTATGTACAACTAGACTATATTTTATATAACTAATAACACCAGGCAGAACTGACTGTAAGGCCTCGAATAAGGCTCCGGACATAATAAGAGTTTTAATGGTAGGTAAAACTCTGCTATTATGTCCTTACGCCGTTATTCGAGGCCTTTTAAACATATTTTGAGACTGTGTTTGTTCTCGCCTGGTGAACGGACGCCAATGTGATACCAGTAACTAACATATTCTTAATCAAAGTATTATTATTATATTTATATTCTCAATTATATATTAAAGGTACATTTTTTTTTTTTTTTTTTATTCTTTTTCTTATTCCAGATACAATCACTATGATATTACACAATAATATTGACACATCTTTAATCATGCACGATATGTAAATTTTCATCAACTTATATTTATATACAATAATCCTATGTGTCTATATTAAGTAATCTAATTTACTGGTTCAAACAGAACCCCCAACGAGGTATTGGTTGAAGTGTTACAAGGCTTTGATTGAATTTCTTTTTTATAAAATTTTAAAAACGTATTCTCTGATCTCCAATTTGCCCTCGCTAAGATCTTATCTAATGGTTCATTGTCGATCCAACTCCTTGAAGCTACAGCGGACCTGACACTTCCAGGAGTTGCCTCGACACCTGCCTCTTTTAAAACTGATTTAACCCATCCCGCGATAATAGTTCTAGAAGCAGCCTTAGCTGTACCACGGGCGGTCACAAACAAATTTTCAATACTAGCCTCTTCTCTCCTAATCTTTCCTAATTTAAGTAACATTTTGACCCACCTAACTGGATTCAGATTTGGATTATCTATATTTGAAAATAATTTCCAACCCGATTGAATAAATGAATCCGAATCCGTCTTGGATCCATACATGGGCCAAAGTGTAATAGAGTTATCTGCATTATTGATTACAAATGAATCGTTTGACACACTTAAGAGTGTTAAATCGTGAACTCTACGCCCTGAGCAGAGCAACAAGAGAATAGCGCAGCGTCGAGAGACTTCATACAAGCTCTCAGAATTCACAGAATTACTTGATAACCAGGAAATCAATATCTCGGTGTCCCAGACACTCTGGTTTGGGCGTTTTCGAGAACTATTTGAAGAAATTGATCGTAGAATTTGCTTGACCAACACATTTGAACTAAGACGTGAGCTATCCTCTACTGCACACAAAGTAGACACAACTGATTTATGAACCAAGATTGTTCTATAAGCTAAACCTTCTTTTAGATGAAGGTCAGCTAAAAACCTTGCTAATTCGGAGCCCGAGGGGTTATTGACCTGAACTGAATAACGTCTACACCATCTAACCCACCGCTCCCAAGCTGGTTTATAAGTATTGAGGGTGGATTTTCGCCATCCTGCTCGTAACAAAGCTTTTTGTTGATTTGACCAGGATTCTACCGCCCGAGACCACCCCCACATTTCCAAACCTCTAACGTTAGTTCCTGAACTTTCGGTGGAGGGTGGCCCGTTGACAGATCTACTAGGACAGTCTCTAATCGATGAATGGTGAACGGTGGTGCTATTGCTCGTGATTTGAGGTCTGCTCTCCAAAACGCCTGTGGCCATTTTGGCGCTACTATCAGAAACGTACCTTTTGCTCGATTGAGATGCATGAGAACTCTCGGCATCAGATTCGGAGGTGGGAACACCCAAGCCAGATGAAAGTCCCATTCCCAAGCGAATGCATTGTGTCTCCATGCTGCTGGATCTCGCTGATCTAGGGTGACGTACCTTTGAACCACGTGGGCTCGAGCTGACGCAAACAGATCTACTTCTGGAGTACCCCATTTCACGAACACTACTTCTGTGAACGATGGAACCAGATGCCACTCTGGTATGATAGATTTCCGTGAAAGGCGATCGGCTACACTGTTGTACCTTCCCGGAATGTGATGTGCTACTAGATGAATGTCGAAACGTTCTAACATTTCGAAAATCTGATAGGTCAGATTCATCAGTGCCACCGATCGACTTCCTCCCTCGTTCCTCAGATACGCTACGACAGATTTGTTGTCGCACTGCAACAGCAGAGACGAATGACTCAGAAAAGGAGCGAATTGGGACAAACATTTCAGAATAGTCAACATCTCTTTGTGATTCGAATGAAACGACTCCTCTTCGTCTAACCAGTCGCCCCCCATTTGTATTCCGTTCAACTCTGCTCCCCAACCGGAGTCTGCTGCATCCGTCGTCAGGAAATGCGTGTTTGAAGGGGGGTGGAGCCTGGATGGTTTCTGGCAATTTGTCATCCACCATTTTAACTCTATGATAGTTTGAAAAGGAAGAAGGCAAGGCATCTCTGGATGCTCTTGGAGGAGACTGTTGCAATGGGACAACAGGTGACGAAAGTTTAGACGACCCTGAGGAACGGCCAGCCTGGCAAAATTCAAACACCCTACAACACTCTGCACTTCTCTGAGGGTAGCCGTTTTTCTTTTTAATAATTTGGTTATAGTCCCCTGCAGACCAAGAATCTTCTTCTTCGGAAGAAGTTTTTTGTTCTGCCACGTGTCCCACACTAGACCTAAATACTCTAACGTTTTTTGTGGGACTAGAATCGACTTCTCGGTGTTTACTTTCCAACCTAACTCTTGCATGGTTAACAGGACCGTTTTTGTCTGATCTATTAGTTTCAACCTGTCTTGACAAACAATCAGAAAATCGTCTAGAAAAACTGCTATTCGTATACTTTGCTCTCGGAGGATTTCTGCAGTCCAGTTTGAAAGGGACGCAAACATCTTGGGAGCCGTTGCAAGCCCAAAAGGCAAACAGGTCATCTGTAGCAGCTGGCTCCTGTACAAGAGTCTGAGAAAGCAACGGTGACTCTGAGAGACTGGCACGTGATAGTAAGCTTGGGTCAAGTCTATTTTCACCATCCAATCGTTCGGCTGAAGGAATTCCGGAATACGATGGACAGAGATCAATCTGAATTTGGTGACATTTACAAACTGGTTTAATCTTTTTAAATTGAATATTGGACGCATGGAGCCATCGCTCTTGGGGGTTAGAAATAGGGTTGATACAAAACTGGGCGTATCGGGGGCAACTTCCAAAATACCTTCCTCTCCCATACTGTTTATAATTTGGTCCATTTGGAGAGATGGAGCAGTTTGGTAACGATGACCTAAGAGCCGAGGTAAGACCAGCGGCGGTTTTGCTTGGAAAGGAATTTTGTAGCCTGATATAACTTGAAGTAGAGAGCTCGGTGCTCCTCTCTTTTTCCATGCATTGACAAAATACTCTAGCCTGCCCCCCCGAAACGCCTGCAAGGAGTCAATATTTTCTATCCCCTTTTCCTCTGCCACGCGTGGCATTTTGTTGGGTATACGGGCCCTGTCGACCGAATGATTTCCTAGTGTTGGCCGGGGCTTGCTGACGTGAGGCATACGTTTGGGGCCTAAACTGCGGGCGAAAAAACCGCTCGTTATTCCCGTAAGCAGGAAATTCATAATTGTTAGCATAGGAGTTGAACGCTCGCACTCCTTGTGGTGGCGGATACCTATTTGCGTAAAGCGGTGCCATGGAGCGACCGGCTTGACAATACCCGCTAGGTCCAGGTTGCGCAGCCTGGGACCCAGATGTAACTCGTTTCTCTTGCGCAGAGAAAGAGGGTTTCGGAGCAGAAAAGATTTTATTAATACCCCCATTATTTTTTAAAAATTCTACGAATTGCTCTTTATCAAATAAATACTCGCACGAAGGCGGAATCTTTTTTAAACTCGCTTTCAGAAATTTATCTTTTACCAAACTAATGAATGCATCGCGTCTTTGTTCAATAATATCGGCCCTACGACCGCAAATTAACTGCAAACAATCAAGAGAGATTGTTTGAAAATCACCAGAAAAGATTTCTTTGATTTTAGAGACCAAGGACTCGTTGTCTATAATATCAGCTTCTTGAGTCCATCGTAGTAAATCAGACACACCTTTTTTCAACGCATCACTCTGCATAATAACGGCCCGGGTGATGGCACCCAATGATTTATCAGTTGCAGTGAGACTACTCGGCTTTTCAAATTGTTTGAGTTCATCGTTTGCCTCCAGATCAACAAACCCCGGCCGTGCATTATAAGATTTTTGAATTTCGGAATAACGGACATTTGTCCAATTTTCTGTTTTAAAATGTTGTAGCGAGCTTAGCACTTTTAAATGCTCAGACGAGGCATTTGCGATAGCTGGTTCTTTTAAATTAGTCGCCAAATCAAACTCAAAGTTGAGGGTAGACTCTAAAGTCTCCTGCGGTACGCTCGGCTCGACAGGCTCCTCATTTTCGACAGTAAAATCGGTGGGGTGCCAATAGCCAGGAGGCGGCGGGTAGGCGTTCCACGACAAAAAGTTTTGAATTTCACTTACTTGTTTGGTAAGGTTTTCCAAAACCTTACCTTCCCTGCGTGATCTTTTTGTATGGTGTGAGTCCGCATCGCACGTACGCTTGCGCTTTCTTCGTTTATCCACACCATTACCGCCATTTTCGCCGTCCTCACTTGTTGACGAAGCGTAAACCCGATCACACTCATCACTAGTATTATCCGACATAATAACAACTCGAAACTACCTTTATAAAACTTTATCGAACGCTAACAGCGTTGTTATTTTATTAGAAAACTATTTTATTTTACTATAACGACGATAATTATTTCTTTGTTTTAAAATCCCGCTACTTACTTACTTTTTTTTTGGTTCGGCTACCACCTACAACGTCGAACATTGGAGTATGCTGAAAACCAGCCCTGTGCATCATTTATGTATGTTGCACAGAATTAGTGCTGAGCCTACTCCTATTGCCAAACTGTAAATTTATTTAATGTGTTTTCTTTTTATGTGTATCTTTGGCAATAAACTTTTTTGTATTTGTATTTGTATTTGTATAAAGCAGGAATTTTTTGACCGTACGCGAACTGCGTCACGCACGTCTTTACGGCAAGAAATTCAGGACGCCAATGAAAAGAAATGCGCTCGCACAAACTGGTGAACTTGACGGACGGAAGCAGCGCCCCCTATATTGCATAAAAGGAACTAAAATGGCGAAATATTGATAAATACGGCCGGAAACGGAAGGACAAATCTCAAAATATGTTTAAAAGGCCTCGAATAACGGCGTAAGGACATAATACATTTCATTTCGTTTTATTGTGGATTATCCAAGATTAATTTATCTATGATTTCATGAATTAGTATTTGTTTGTATACTTACAATGGAGCTGATAGTTTGGTTTCCCTTGCTTTCTTCAATTCCGTTGTTTAACTTGCAGTATGAACTTATTGTTTTAATTCTGTCATAAAGAATATCTAGCTTTTTGATTAGAACCTCTTGCCTCTGTTCCAGCTCAGACATCTTGGTATTTGGTGCCTTAAAAGTATTGTGGATTAGGAATCATTATTCTTTAGAAAATTTAGATAGATGCTTTCATCAGGTCTGATCGAGATCCCACCCAGGTGATAAAAAAGTGGGAACATATGACTATAATCCAAAACATGGTAGACCTCCCCTCAATCTCACGGCTACCTAAACCTACAGAATAAAAATTTTAGAAGTGTTAAAAATCAAGCATTGCTTCTGCATGGGGCCCTCAGAGGAATAGTAAGAGGCTAAGGCTATGAATAAAAAAATAAAAAAAAAGCGTTTGGTGAACGGTCGGATTCGAACACACGACCTTAGGCTTAGAACGTGGAGAAAATATATTCTTAGAAATGGAAACAGTGGTAGAAGGTGCACTCAACATCTGCGGGTGTAAATCCCATGCGCAGGATCTTTCACTCTACTGATACTGAAAGCTACCTCTGTACGACTTGAGCAGATTAAATCGCTGTAAGCAGCTGAAGACTGTTCACAATACAATAGTTTTAAATAAGACAAAAACCTTCAGAAACTTCTTAACCTGGTTGCTTATTTTTAACCGTATCTCATCTATTTCGTCTTTCAGTGTTTCGTTAGGGTTTCGTATAGGGTACATGCACTTTGGTAGCGTAGTTTCTTCACTATGATCAATTATATTTTTCATGCAATACATTTTTTACCGACCAAAAAATTGTGAATGAAAGAAAACAAGAAAAAAGAAACGTGCCGTGCCGAGCGGGGGCGGGTCTGATTTTCATTTTCATCCTCATTTTGCCAGTGTCAACTGTCAAGTGAAGTGAGGTTAATAAACTTATCTAAAATTTTAAGTCAAGTCAAGTCGGTCAATAGACAAGTCGGCTATAATTGGCTTTGAAAACAGATGATGGTTGTTTTTTCCCAAAACCATTAGAGCTAAATATTTGCGATCAAATCAAAATAATACACCTTCATTCCAACAGTTAAAACTTTGAGCTAAGACCTCAATTAATGTTGGTTAAAATTCCACCGAAAGTACACAAAATAACCCAAAATTAGGCTTGTTGAAAAAATATCGATACATCGATATATCGATATTATTTTTTCAATATATCGATATTTTTGAGCGATATTTAATAGTTCGATATATCGATGTATCGATATAAAATTCTAAGTATCGAAAAGGTATAAAAACCGATATTTTTTTCAGACCAATCAACATTTATAAGTTTTAAGATTAAAAAATCCCAAAAAGAAAATACTTTTTTTATACTAACTAACATCTTTTAACAAATTATATTTTATGTATTTTTTGTTTTTGGTCGACTTGATTTGCTGTTTTAAGTTGGCAACTCTGTTAGTCAATTTCAATTTCAACAGCACGACTATTCTCTGTCAAGTCAAATCATACCGATATATCGATATATCGATATTTTTTTATAAAAATATCAATATCGATATCGATATTTTTAAAAAACATCGATACGATATATATCGATACTTTATTGCATTTCCGACATCCCTACCCAAAATAACACCAAGAAACAATAAAAACGAAAAAGCTATGTGACTTCCCAAAATGATAGAAAACGAAACCTCCAGTTTTCATAATTAATTGCTAGGGTAGGATTCGTTTTCTGTCATTTCGGGCAGTAACATAGCGTCAAGTATTTTAACCAACATTACTTGAGGTCTTAGCTCAAAATGTTAGCAGTTGGAATTAAATTGTAATATGGTGATATTCTGATTTGATCGAAAATGTTTCAGATGGATTTGGAAAAAACGACCATTTTTTTTCCAAAGACAATAATTAGGGAAGGGACTCGACTTTGACTGACTCGACGGAAAAGTATTTAAATTATCATTCTCATTATACTACTCGACACTGGCAAAATTGATTCGAAAAGGACAGATGCCATTCATTAAGAAGAAGAAAAAGAATTTCTAAATTATTTTTTATCTGTAGCCCTTAGATCATTTTATATTTTCGAAGTTGGCAATATTTATTTATACCATAGACCACAAACAAAACAAATGTGTACAGTTTCCGGCATTGTTTCAACCATTTTTTTGTCGTTGTATGTTTGTAGCCTTAGCGTGTATTAGAACAGTTTATAAATTAATTTAATGCTATTTTAATACTATAATGTTTATTTTAATCAAACTAATTTATAATGATAATGTAAATAACTAAAGAATACCACAAAAAGAAGCTGAAATGATGCTGTCTTGAAATCAAGAAAATGGCCGCCGGAGTGTTCCGTCAAATTATTTCTCGAAATGTCTTGGTGGTCTCGTTTACGGAAATTTAATGCGGAACTATAGTATTTGATTGATGTAAACATAAATTTCGAACCATTTGCGATTCAGTGTGATAACAAACTTTAAGTTATAATAAGCCTGAATAAAATATTATTTTGCTATCCACCAGGCAATGAAAAACGACATGGCGGACCTGCTATTCAACCAATAGGAAGCCAGCATCGGGCGTTTCAGAGTTGCATGTACTCGTACTCGTCGCATTTCGCGTCATTACATTTTTGGTGCCTTCTTTCTCTTCACAAATCAATGAAAAATGTATAAATAGTGAAATGCATGAGTTTTCTATACTAACTGAAAAAACAGTGCGCTTGTTGTGTTTTGAATCCTTGTGTGACATTTCGCGTGGCTGAAGCATCCGGACGACGGACAGGATCATGATTGAGTTGGATTTAGGATGAACTGAAATTCCATCTTTTTGTATTTGTAAACAAGACTATGTTTGTGCGATACACGTGCAAAACGCTGTGCAATTGACAGTTGTATTCGATGATGTCAGGAAGGGGGGCAAAAAAACGCGGGAGACCCCCAAAGTCGGGAACTTTTGAAAAGAACAGAAAGTTCCAATACCATCTGCTGAAAAAACCGAAATATTTACAAAACATAGGAAATGCTTCAATCGCAAGTACACCTTCAGCATCAAGAGCATCTTCCCCTCAAGGAAGCGATATCAGTAAACGAAGTACGCGCAAGCTGCGTGGTAAATCTCACAAGAATAAAAGAGGAGGAATATCAGGATCGTATTCAAGACGAGGGTATAATCCGCAAGCAGCTGATTCTCACGAGTCTGAGTATCATTATGGCTCTGATTTTGGAGATGAGTACAGCGACAAATCCGAGCCCGAAGATGAGCGTGGTAGCGATAGTTCCGAGGGCAGTGTGGTCGACGGCCCCGCCAGCGACAGTGACCTGTCGGTGAGCAGCTATAGCACTACTGGGGGCACGCCTCGCAAGATCAACAGCACCCTCACTCGCCCTCCCAGCCCAGACCCTCTGTGGCTGCAACAAGAACGACAGATCCCACCCCTTCACCTACCCCCCTCATCAGATGATTTAATCATCCCCCAAGGATTAGTATTTCAAGCTGTCAGTGTTTATGAAGTGTTAAGGCATTTTAGACATTTGGTGAGACTGTCACCTTTTCGCTTAGAAGATCTTTGTGCAGCTATAAGTTGTGAGGATCAGAGCAATTTGCTTATAGAAGTACATTTGATGTTGTTGAAGGCCTTACTTAGGGAAGAAGATGCTCAACAGACCCATTTCGGTCCTCTGGACCATAAAGACAGTGTCAACATTACTTTGTTTCTATTAGATGTTATGACATGGCCTGAAATTTTGAGAATCTATGTGGAGAGTGATAAATCATTTGATCAAGATGTGGTGAAGATTTTAAACTCTTGTGAATATCCATTCACAACTGTAGACGATCGTTTATCAGTTCTACAGTTCTTGTGCAACCAATTTCTGATTACAAATCCAGTTCGTGATGACCTATTGAGTGAAGGTAATTTTATTTAATATTTATTGTTATATTTCACCTCTCTAGCTATAAGGCATGCACAAGCAAATTGAGGGGATGTTTCCCCTCATTCTGATATGTACTTGCTATAGGTCTGAGCTCAGCTCAATGCTCAGTTGCAAGCCCATTGCTGCTGTAAGAGTACCAAGATCCAAGAAATATTTGTCTAAATGTCTCAATGCGGATGCTGCTGCCTTGCATCACTATCTACATGTGTTGCACCAAGATTTGCTAGTCGCCAAGATAAGCATGTTTGCACTAAGGACGCCTAGACAGGCCATGGGGTCTATGATGTCCACATGGTTGTAACAAACTTATAACTTTGTGTTAAAGTATACTTATGGGCCCTTCTGTGAAATAATCTGCTTTATTGCATAATGCAAAGTAAGTTTGTGTGTGCTAACTCAGATGACAGAGACAACTCTAACTTTTTAACTCTAAAAATGATAACCATACACTGATAATGATATCCGATGAATCCCCATGCATGAGAGAATCTTTGCTAAAACAATTGCATCATATTTTACATAATTCAAATTTCAGTTCCTATACATTATGATGACCACTGTCGAGTGTGCCACCGTCTGGGAGATCTGCTGTGCTGCGAGACATGCCCTGCTGTTTATCACTTGGAGTGTGTTGACCCACCCTTAGTCAATGTGCCATCAGAAGACTGGCAGTGCTCCCTCTGCAAACAACATAAAACTGTGGGAGTGACTGATTGCTTACCAGATGCTGAAAAACAAGGCTTGTTGTGTCGTCATGAGCATTTAGGCTTTGATAGACATGGCAGAAAATATTGGTTTATTGCAAGGCGTGTATTTGTGTAAGTATGCATGGTTAATAAACTAAATTAAAATGGCAATGTTCACAGAATGCAGTAAATAAGCAATCATGCGCTGTTGGAACTGCAGTCACCAGTTTTATATTTTCACTATTCTTTTTAAATATCAATATTAATAGGGATTTTAAGAAAAAGGAAGGAAGGAGGATTTAATAAAAGTATTTCTTTGTTTCAACCTTGTCGTTAATTATTGCGCAACAAGGCATTCTGCATTTTATGTCTTCTGAAAAAACTGTCGAATTTGTATTAGTGAAAGGAGCACATGCTCATGCATTTTGGCGATACTTGTCCGGCCACATGGCATGGTTCTACTATGTTCTGTGAACATGTTAATTCATTCATTATTTTATTACATGTCTGGTTTTAGTGAAGCTGAAAATGGCGATGTTTGGTATTACTCAACCACAGAACAGTTTCAAGAAATTCTATGTATTTTGGACTCTGAAGAATTGGAAACACCACTGGTTCGAGAACTTTTGGAAATGAAACAAGAAATAATAAGACAAATGGGTATAACAGAACAGCTAACAAATCAGTCCAAAGGCAAATTAAAGTCCTATATTGAAGTGGAAAATGCGAATATTGTCAAACAAAGGAAAATAAAAGTAGATCAAAAGCATAATGTTGAATTGAGACTAGATGGCAGAGATGATGTTCCAAGCATTGATGGTGATAGTGATGTTTTGAATGAAGTCACCATTATCAGTGACAATACCAATGATGACGATAACAATCACAACTCAACTGATGATGAAAGTAAAAAAAGCAAAGGGAATAAGTTGAGAATAAGAAAAGATGATGAAGGTGAGTGTTATTAGATTCGTTTTAGCTTCAAAGTCTAATTCTTTTACAGAGTTTATATTTTATTGTACATATTAAAATAGTTTAAAATGAGCCCTGTGCCATAGTTTCGCATGGGCACTAATGTTTTGTGTAGAATATCTACCAATACTTAAAGCTTAATAAAAGTACAACTGTTTTAATCATCATTGAATTGGAAGCGACATGTCTTTCAAATTTGGCCTCAAGCATAGACTGACTGGACCACTTCCTTGAGGTCCCTTACACACAAGGAATAAAAAACCCAGCAGTTCAGATGTTTTACTCTATCAGGTTATTTCGTTGGAATCATTCTTCCTGGAAATGTCTATGAGAGATGATGTTGAGCCGTGGACTTCTTCAAACTGATGACGATTATTATTAATATGTCTATCATCCTATGTTTGACTTTCTTAGTTGTAAAAAGTATTCTTCTCAGTTTCAGATAGACTGACAAGATTTAAGTCTAGTCAGATATCCAATGGCCTATTTAAATTAGGAAATGAAAATAATTTTAAAAATTACATCAACCAGTACACTGCTAACCCATTAGCACTGAATAAACCTCAGAGAAATGAAGAAAGAGATAAAAAACGTTACATGTCACACAAATTTTCGTTAGCGTCATCTCAGGACTTCAAATGGATTGGGCTCCTCAATGGTAAGTTGACATTTCATGCCACTTATTGCTGAACACAATAATAGAACTAGCTTTAAGACGTTTCAAAGTGATCCTTGTGATATTACTGAATAAATATATATTTGACTTTGACTATGGTACATTACTGCGGCCAGCAAGAGGCATTTATGAACGATTATGTGAGTGATATGAGTTTAATATATAATTTATCTGGCACATAAACACAACTGCGATGAATTTTCATACAACTTTTTGCTGGCCGCTGCTGGCATATATTTCACCAGTATAGCGGTCAGTATGTTTGAAAAAAAAATTTTTTTTCAGTGGTGCATTTGGTTTTTACATTATATTATATTTTTAGGTACTAAGCCGTTACTGGTAGGAACCCTCCGACAAACATTGATGCACTTGGAGACCAATATTGTGCTACAATTTATGCATCCCAATTGGCCACTACTGAGAAAACCGTGGGTGCTGGCGGTCCAGTCATGTCAAGTACCTCGGGACTTTTCAAGGGCTATGTGTGTCTTGCAGGTACTTAGGTTCAAATCTATGAATTATCTATATCACTGTCATCCAGAGTTTAGATTGTTTTGATAATTTTTAATTTTCAGTCTTGTATAAAAAGTGCAGTATGGGTCCCTGCTTGGCATGAACAACTAGGCCACGTAAGACTTATAAGAACGACGGCTGCAGACCGTGAAGAGCGTAAAAAACTCGACAAACGTGAAAAGAAGGAACGAGATGAAGAAGAAGAGCGATATAGAACTGCTTATAACTTTGTTAAGTATTCACTCGGTCTCCGCCATCAGGTATAACAGAAATGCATACATATTCAATAATAAATTTTAATTTCCAGTATGTGAGTTTGTAAAATGTACTTTTTCTTCAGATATGGAAACAAAAGGGTGAGGAATACAGAGTTCATGGGCAGTGGGGATGGCTATGGAACTCATCTACAAGGAAGTACAAAAAACCGTACATGAATTTGAAGCCTAGCCTGGACAGTGGCCCAGCAAAGATAGCAGTTAGAGTTAGAGAAGGGGATGTTATCAAAGTACTAGCCGTCGAACCCAAAACTTATGAGTATTTAATATCAAATGACACTGATAATACAGAAGTAAAAGAAAAGTGTAAGTCTCCACTCCCGTGATAAAAATATTTGCGAGTTATTAAAGTTACTTAGTTATTAGTTTTGTGTGTGTTCCACATCTTTAAATCTTTCTACAAAATATGTATAAAAAAAAAACATTTTATTTCGCAGTGCCACCATCAATGCGAAACTTGAGTGTACAAAAAGATGATGAAGAATTTGAAGAAATTGATGTTGAGAAAGCTTTGAGCTCCTCTACAAGACGATATTACCCTAAAATGGCCAGAAAGTCGAAGTTGGATGAATTTCTGGCTCGTCGAACTTATTTGAAATTTATGGAAGAAAAAAAACTGTCCAAAGTACTAGCCAACCTCAATAAAGAAGAAAATGAAGTGAAAAGTGAAGATGAAAAAAATATTGATGTCGAAAATGATGAGCCTGAAACAGATTTGTCATCCATATGTGCCCCATCTGTTGAACTTAAACCGAAACTAAATACTTCGAAAGATGTTGAAATCCTTAGAAATAAGTACCGTGATTTAGTTCAAATAACAAAACATTACAAGTGCTACTCACAAGGTTGTGGCGAAATTGATATTGCAAAAATATTACAGGGGTCTGAAATCAAAATTAATTGCTGTTCGCCTTTGTGTAACACTAAAGGCAAACTTCTAAATAAACTAGTTTTATTGTTAAAAGGAGGCATGATCAACACTTCGACCTTACTAGCAAACAATAAAGATAATTCAAAAATGTCGATATTGGAGCAATACTTATTGGGTAAAAATTCTGTAAACACAAATTCAAATGAAAACATTTTGTCTGATCTGCTATCTGCAGTGGCTTGTGCCCAAGAGTGTGACAATAAAAATACAGATAATTTTGTCAAAAGAAAATCAGGTGAATGTGATATTTTAAGTTCTATAAAAACGGAGGCCGACAATGATCTCCTAAAGTCAGAAAGCACATTGGAAGAATCAGCTGTGCCAGCTGTAGGAAATGAAATGGATATCGACATAACTAGTGGTAGCAATGATGAAAATGAAGTTGAGATTGGTCCATTGAAAGAATTGACTGACAGTGATCTCAATGATACTCAAACTGATGACTCTCCTGATGTCACAAGGCCACCAATACCAAAGCTGAAAATTTCCAGAGGTCGATCCTCAAAATCATCAAATGCCAGTAGCAAAAATGACGTGAAAGATGCAGCTTATAAAGTAATGGTTAAAAAGGACGAAAAAGCGAATTACCGTGCCACTGTGAACCGAAGATTTGGACCTAACAAGTCTACTAACAGACGTGAAGATAAACAAGTATTATTGAAGGAAGAAAATCCTGATGTAGTTGTTAGAATATATTCTAGCAAAATCCCTAATGGGAAAGTTTATTTAAAAAGAGTACAAACATCAGCAGTTGAAAAAAAAAAGAAAAGGACTCCAGTGAAATATCCTTTGTGGTCCACGTTCCATACCAGAAGTAAAGCAAAGACAATCATGGTTTTACCACATCATGAGCTAAAAAAGCTTTCTAGACAAGGTGGTCATAATCAGGTGTTAGGTTTTAGTCACAGTGCAAAACCTAATCAATCTGTATGGCCTTATCCTTGTGTTAGGCCTCTTTTAAAAACATGTTGGTTGTACCGCACTGTAAATCTACAATGGTTAGCCAGTGCAGCTTTACAACTTCGAATAATGTGGGCTTGTTTACGATGGGACGACATGGCTGCCAAGGCAGTCACTGCTGATGGAAAACATCAGCTGACCACTGATACTGAAATCGTATCCTTAGAATTGTTAAAACACCGCAATGTAGGTCAGTTTTCAGAACGCACGCAATATTTACGCCGAAGAGTCGTCATTCCTCTTGAATTACCTAAAACTGTTCGGGAGGTAACATCGATTCGAAGCGGCCTAAGGAAACGGAAACGTGCTGAGTCTCCACAAAATACTGAACCACAGGTACATAATAATTATTGAAATCGTGGAAACTATTTTCTTTGATAGGGTTTCTAAAATTTAAATGATTAAAATAAATGTTATTTAATAGGTGTCTGAAGAGTGGGTAGATGAAGATAAACTCGAGTTGTGGGAAGTTCGTCAATACGGAGAGCGCACCGAGCGCGGCACTCCCGTGACTCGCACGTCCACCGGCAAGCTGCCGCCGCGCGTCGTGCCTGCGCCGCCCGCCAACGCGGCTGATCTCAAGGACAAAATGGAACAGCAGCTACGAGAGCAAAGAGCGGCACATCAACAGAAACGAGCACTAGAATTGTCGCAAACAAAAGGTACGATGATTGGACCGCCATTCATAACCATCTATATAATTCAAGAATAAACTTTATAATTGCATCAATATATCTCTACTGTTTCATTTTTACAGAAAAAGGTAAAGCTACACCGAACCAAAATTCAGGAAAGAGCACATTGACATCATTGCTAACGACCAACACAAATACACCGACCGGACAGAAAACGGTAATCGGAAGTAGAAGAATTATAATGACCAAAGGCGCCGATGGTACTACAAGAGTTATCAGTCAGCCCATTGCCGCAACACCCAAGTCTAGCGATAGCTCAAAATCGCATAAAGAAGGCCCGCAAAAAGTGCAAATATTACGCGCCCCAGATGGGAAGATATCCGTCAGGGGGCTTCTTCAAGGACAACAATTGATTCAGATGCCTGATGGAAAGCTGCACATCGTTATGGCCGGTCAGCAAGGCGTCACCGGTCAATTAGTAGCTGCGTCCTCGCCAAAAGCAGGTGAAGCGACCCCGTCCACCGAATCTATCAAAATCAGAGAGGATGGTAAACCGACACATCGAATCACCTCGCAGACCGTCCAGCAAGTGCTGATCAGCAGTAGCGGACGGCAGATGGTAGTCGCTTCGCCGCAGCAGCCGACGGCGACGTCGCAGCAGCCGGTGGTGATGCCGGCGCCGCAGCAAGTGGTGGTGCAAGCCGGCGCGCGCATGCAGACTCTGCTAGTCCAAGGGCAGCTGGTGCAGCGTCAGCCGGCGCCGCGCGCGCGACCCGCCACCTCCACGCAACAGATCGTCGTCAACAACCCGGCGCTCGTTCAGCAAATCGCAGCGGGGAAAATCCAACTCGCTACTGTGAACGGTCAGCAAGTGCTAATCAGACCCACGGGCAACAATCAAGCTCAGATAGTAGCTCATATCGGGCAGAGTCCCGGTGGCGGTGGTCTGAGCGTAGTGTCAGCTCCGAGCCCGGCGCCCCCCCCGCCTGCACCCGCCCCCGCCCCCGCGCCCGCCGCTCCCCCGCCGCCGGCCCCGCCGACGCCACCCCCACCGCCGACACAGGTGCAGGAAGCAGAGCTAACTGAAGATGAACTCGTAGAAAAACGCTTGTTAGTTGGTCAACCTCCCGGAACCGTTATAAAAACCGTTACAGCTCAGGTAAATGTTTTTCTAAGGATTTGTTAAAATATCTAATAGGGGGATGCCTTATTCCTCGTTTAGGGGAGGATATCCAGCAGTAGAATTCCTTAGGCTGATGATGATGAGGTTACGTTACCCATAATCTATATGCATCCTCATCTACTCTATAGTCTACATACTACACTCCTACATTTATTTTTATGGAACATGCCCTATGATTCACTGACCTGCGTCCATCAACCTGATGCATACAGATCTCAAGCCACATCTACTCTACCAGTTTGGCTTACATTTCTAACTTGTCGAATTTCTCATATTCCACTAGATACAAAATTTTCAAGTCTACATTCGTCATTTTGTAAATGATAATCTCGATTTCAGGTGATGCAAACAAGTACTGGCCCCAGTATTGTACTACAGGGCCTTACAGGATATTCTTTAACACCTCAGCAGTTGGCACTGGTACAGCATCAAGTGAAGCAACAACTTTTAAAGGGTAAATTTTATATAAATCTTACATTTTTATTAAAAGCCGTAAACGAAACCTTTTTAAAATAAGTAATCTACCATTATTATATAAACTCTATTTCGGACAATGCTTTATTTAATGTCGTTTCTGAGGATGGAACTTGTTCACAACACAATTTTATGTTTTTTGTAGCGCAAGAGTCTACGGGAAAGCAGGGTATGCTCGGTCCTAGGAAAATGTACTTGGCTGTGCAACCTCCTCCCGCCGGACCGCCGCCGCTCGCGCCCGTCGCGACGCAACAAATGCAATCCATGCAGCCGCTGCAAGCGATGCCCATTCAGCCGCATCAGGTAATCTATTATTACTAGGTCAAAAAAATCACCGAAGAGCACTCGTTCTCTACTCTAACAGGCAGGCCTCAATCTAAAGCATTTTTAATCCAGATTTAAAATCACTTCATGTTCATTTTGGAATAATTACTGAATTTGAATTCGCATTTAAGGTTTTTCTTTCGCTTTTCCATAAATTAATTCCATAAAGTTCATTTCGGAAGCGAATTTAAAACGATCAATGGGGTTTGATCACACTGATAATCTTGTAAAATAATTCTGGTACTTTCTTTGAATAATTTATGTATCAGTTTAATCAAACCCCTTTGATATTAGTGTGTATTGTTTAATATTAACTGTGAAAATAAGACTGGACGGATCAATTTGTGTACAGATACAATGACAGATCAGCAATAATCATTTTATGCATTTTCAAAACACCAAATGATGTATAATATTAGTTAAGCTTACTATATTCCTAAGTATTTATTTATAATAGTACATATCTAAAAATATAGTCAAATTAGTTAAATTATATATAATTAATGTCTTTAGTATGAAATTAATTTAATATAATGTTGGAAAGACAAATAAGGTAAATTTATCATCAGTCAACTCACACTTTCCTGGATTTCTGATAAAGTATGCTTAGTTGTATTTCATAATTTTAGTGATGTTTTTTCCATGCAGTATTAAACTCCATAGTATGTAGCTGTTGACTTTGCATACAAGCAGCATTGATATTCATTTAAATTGGCTATGATAGTAATTTATACTTAAAAAAACTCTGTTATTATTACTCAGTGTGGTTCAATGGTAGGTGTAAGATAACTTATATGGGGATGGCTTCTTTCTCAGTTACATATTTATTACCACTCGCTGCCTTGTAAGTCAGTTTACAATAATGATTGGAAACCAAACACGTGTAACATTCATCATAAAAAAAATTTACTTCTTCAATATCAGTTTTGACTCGCTAAATCCCTCGAAATTCCATGTTACATAGCCTTGGCTATGGCTGAGTTTAATGCTATGCGAATAGGCCGCGCGGACGTTTGTAGTGCGGGGCACTTTTATTAGCGCGCGGCCTGCGACCTGCGAACTACTCTAGCTCTATGTGACCGTCCGCATACCACTAAATCCAGCCTAAATGACGTGAAATACGCACAGGTATTGTTTTTTCATTTGGCAAACTTAAACGAGTAAACGTGAGTTTTGTTATAATATTAGTAGTGGTAAATTATGTAACTTGGGAAAAAATCTGATTATCCCTTAAACTTACACAGACATTAAATACCGAACATTAAACAGATGATGACTAAAATCTCAAACTCCTTTGTAGAAGCCTCAACCCTGCCTGAAGGATAATCGTATACCTACCATTTAGAACCACATTGTGGTGAAACTGTCAATGTCCGAATGATTTTTAAAGAATCAGTGGTAATTAGTTCTGTAAGCCAGGCCGCACACCAGCGCCACATGCTACATGCATCGAACATTTACGTCGCCACAAGCAATGCGCTACAATTCAGCTTGCTACAAATGTATTGTATATGCGCACATCGAAAGCACAGTTGTAGCGTGGCACCGCTTTAAGAATGTCGACATCATCGTCTGACGACGACGATTTCTTGATGTGGCGCCACAAATAACGAACGTGTTCGATCTTGAATTCGTGTAGCGCGGACAACGTCTCGCCACAAAGTGCGCCCGCTACAAATGTTTCCTCAGTGTGCGTGCTCACGTACAGATATATAGGGGCGTTAAATGTGTCGCGTTTCAAATGTGGCGCCACAATTATCGACATACAAGTGTATGCCTGGTGTGCGGCCTGCCTAATTATTTTAAATGTTAGCTCTACAAATAATCCTATTACAGCGACCAGTTCTCTGTAAATACGAGCAATAAATGAGTTTTGTTAGACACTGTGACTGCCTACAGAAGGCTGGCAATAAAATTTATGGATTTGTATGGGGAGTCATGAAGAATAAACACTTCAGATTTAATTTGTATGGCTCAGGAATCTTAATGGTTTATCGAATTCGTTCATAGGCAAAAATTGTAACGACACCGAGGCAATAGGGACAGAACAATACTCTCGTACCTACAAATGAATGGAAGAAATAAACGTCTTAGTAAAACTTATATAAGTAGCGCCAAGCACGGAATCACATCAGTGCAGCAGTGTATAGAAATGAAGAATGTGGTACGAGTAAACATAGAGGTATGTTAAAATATTCTAGACAATCGAAATGGTATCAATCCATGCTAGTTTATCATGCTTTTATTTTTACTGAGATTCTACAATATGGGGTTACAAAATTAAATAGTACAAACCTAAAAAAAAACCATAGCATCTATTAGAATAAGCAACTATTTCAATTGAATGGTTATAATATTGTTGCCAGCCCTCTGAAACCAATTTCATAGTGTCTGGGTAACAAAAAAGTACTAGTCATCGTAAAAATAAATAGCATTTAAATTGCTCATACACCACCTATGTATTATATATTTTTAAGCAATTTCAAATGAAATAATTTAATTCCAGGTACTATGCGCAAAATAAATTGTTATAGTAAAATATGACTTTTATTTTATGAAGTCCCATTTTGTTCTGTAATTTTATTTTCATTATTATGTTTTGCGTTAAAACGTTTTGTGGGGGTGTATGGGCAATATAATTTCATACCTGTCTTCATTAGGCTATAAGACACATTGTTATTGTTTGAAATCCATGTAAAAAATATTATTGCTGGTTATAAAATAATATGACTAATATATTCCCACAAACCGATGACGAAATTATTAGTTTGAATTTTGATTTCTTACTTTTTTTATTATTTTATCCAGTCTTATCTAGCATAACATAACTTTACGTCATGTCAAGCATTTTTTGAAGAACATAAGAGACAAAAAAAAAAGGGTGAAACCTTCATACTACTTTAAACATTTTACTTATAGGGATCTAATGAGGAAGATAAAATAAAACAAGCACAATTATTAAATGGAGAGGACAACGCTGCCGAAACGGCGACTCATAAAGAAGCTGCGCCGTCCAAATTAGAAGAAATAAAAGATAAAAATACTAAAACAGACATAGTTATACCTGGTCCAGATGTCATTCTACAAAATAATAAATTCGTTCTTACTCCAGATTACATACAACAAAGTAAGTATTGTTTTCAATATAACTCGGGCTTTGGGCTCTACTATTTTTTATTTAAATGCTTCAAACTATAAGTTGATAATTTATACAGTTTAAGTACAGAAGTAAACAGGTAGCAAACATTAAAAAAATAACCTTGTATTTTACAGCTATAAAGAGCGCACTGAAGCAAGAAAACCTCAATCCAGAAATAGAAGAGAAATTACTTCAACTGCAACGTTATCAAGAGAAGAGGATGAAGCCGGAACCTCAACAGCAGCCGACGCCGCCGCCGCCGCTGCTGCCTCCGCCTCCGGAGCGCGAGCCGCGGGCCATCGCCGTGGTAGCGCAGTCCCCTTCGCCGCCGCCGCGCAGGCGCGCCGCCAACCCGCGCCACGAGGATGACGACGACTGGGTCGACAGCAGTCCTCGCAAGCGGCAGCGTTCCATGCGGGCGCCTTCACCTCCGCAAGTGAGCGCCGCGCTCCCCCCGCCGCGCCCCGCGCCACCCCCCCGCCCGGCGCCCGTCTCCACCCCCGCGGCGGCCCTCGCATCCCCCTCGCCGCGCCCGCAGGCGCAGCCGACTGCGCTCGAAGAACGTCGCCGCGCCGCCTCCAACCACTCCCGACTTCAGATGCTACTGTTCAAACACAAGGAGATGCTCAAGAAGGATATCATTAAGAAGCGAGGGCTTCTCGAGAAAGAGCTTGGCGTGGAGATACAGGTTGGTTTTGCTAGTTACCATTTCCACATTCATATTTTAGACATCCCTCCATTATGTATAGAGGATGCATTTGTCCTGCAGGTGGACTTTTTCAGGCTGATGATGATGACGATGATGATCTCGCTGTATGTATTCCTCTAAAACTGTTTACCAGAAGTCTCACGAATAATCAGATAATTCCAGTTATTCGTCGGATCTCAAAAAACTAATTTTGATTTTTAACTCGATTATGTTAGTTGAGTAATGTATGTACTCCTACTGGCACTAACAGCTGCACTACGGTTCGATTGTAGAAGGAGCTGTCTGCTGAGCTGGCGCTGCGCACTCGCGCCGAGCGCACCAAGCAGGAGGAGGTCCGTGGCGGCGCGGTCGGCCATAAGAAGCGTATCGCAGCTGCAGCAGCCGCTGCCTCCACGCCGCGAGCCACCAAGCGGAGCGTCAAGAAGGAAAAACTACTGTGTATCTGTCGCACGCCTTATGATTGCACTAAGTGAGTGGCTTACTCAAATTTGGCAAATTATTTTACTTGGTATGCAAACTGATTTGCGCAAGTAGGCCGCTGGCGGGCCCTTTTTGCATGACGCTTGACACATGTTTTCGAACTTTTTAGGTTCTACGAAAGAAAGAAAGAAAATATATTTATTTAACATAACATACACAGAACGGAACACTGACAAACATAATACTAAAACATAATATATATATACATAATATACATAATAATGAATAGGCACAAAAAAATAAAATATAAAATACAATCCAACACAAATAATAAAGTAGGCAGGTTAGCTACATACCCACTCCACTACCTGCGCTGTAGGTACGTTCCGTGCTTACATGTCATGCCAAACGACGTACCGGTTTCCTCACGATGTTTTCCTTTACAGTTTGAGAGAGAACCCACGAACTTAGGATCGGAAAGCGGGGCCACTACTACTAGGCTACCAGTACTTTCCTCGAGAGAAAGCGAGCTATTGAAACAACAGCCTATTATATAATCATACGTGCCCGGCGGCGTAGGTCTACTTAAAAACTTGTACTTACATCTTAAATTTATACAATATTTTTCTTAATTTCAGGTTTTACGTTGGTTGTGAACATTGCAGCAATTGGTTTCACGGTGATTGCGTCGGAGTTACGGAAGCGATGAGTAAAACAATGGAAGAGTATGTTTGTTCTGATTGTCGCCGTGCCGAGGAAACACAAGAACTATATTGCCTCTGTCGACAACCTTATGATAACTCACAGTAAGTTGTGCTTTAAAATTACATCTCTATTTTAAATGATTTTCCATATTAATAGTAAAACCAAATCTAATTATTTATTCAGAAAGCAAAAATACAAGTTACATAAAGCCTAGTCGGTAACGATGATATCAGCAGAAGTTGTAATCTTTGTATCAGACAGAATAAAACCAACATTAAATTTAATAGTTTTAATTACACATTAATTGATTTGTAAGCATAATGAAATTTATCAAAAGAAGCAATGATTGTGTGAAACTAACAATCATAATGTAATGTTACGTATTTCTTTTCAATGGGGGTATAATAAATAAATAATAAAAGATATACATAGAAAGACATTCAAATGTAGACAAACAAAGTATTTATGTAGGTTTTATATCAGGTTTTTGGATACAAGCTTAGCTTAGTTTGGGGCTAGATAGTGTTAATATCCTACTTCTACGACGTTTACCAACAGTGTAAATAATGTATGGTGTTGTCTTTTGTTGCAGATTTTACATTTGTTGTGACCGCTGCCAGGATTGGTTTCATGGCCGATGTGTGGGAATCTTGCAATCTGAAGCAGATAATATTGACGAATACACATGTCCAAATTGTCAAAAAAATAATACATATAATTATGCAAATATGAAAGAGCTATCTAATAAGGACTTTGAAAATTTGAAGAGGCTTGTAAAACAAATACAATTACATAAAAACGCTTGGCCCTTCATGGAACCCGTTGATCCTAGAGAAGCTCCTACATATTATAAAGTTATTAAAGAACCCATGGGTAAGAATTTGTTTATTATAACTGTCTTACTTGTATGCTGGTGATAGCCAGGGTTGAGGCAACAGGCCTACAGCCTGCTTTACAGATTGGTGGGGGCCGCATACGAAAAGTGCTGCGCAGAATAACCCAGATATTTATTTATGGTTAATGACTTTAGAGATTTTTCCAAAAGTCGCAAGGATTTTATAACATTCCAAAAATGATGTACACAGTAAAACATACAATATGATCAAAAAGTTACTTGACGCGTGAATCTATTACTATTTGCAGCCGTGTTTGAATAGTCTTCTTCTTCTTCTGTCGTATCGATATTACAATAGTTATCATTAAAGCCATTTCAACCAGTAGGTGACCACATCCACGGCATTGGCCGAGCCACACATGAGATCATCCATAGTGCATGAGGTGGGACATGACGGACACGCGAGCACGTGTGGCATGGACTGCACCTGGGCACCACACGGGCATTGCGTGTCGTTTTTAGGGATCATCCCCCATTTGCTCAGACTACTCCTGCAACGGCCGACCTGGGCTCGAATTCTATTGAGGCACTTCCAAACTGGCCAGGGCTGTTCGTGACCGGGGGGCAGTTTCTCCGAAGCGGCAATGTAATTCGTGGGTGGGGCATACTTAGCTGTCCATATAGCAAGGCGATCTTCACTTGCTTCACCCACTGGTGCTGAAGTGGAGTTTAAAAAACTGGTTCTACTTTTTAATCGCCTTGTAGATGGAACAGCATTGAATAGTGGATGCCTTCTGTCACTTTCCTGCTTTGACTTTTCGAATGTTTGAATAGTGCAATACGCCTAGTAGTTTTGTCTAGAATATAATTGATGTTCTTTGCAAAAACAGGCCTCCTTAGTTTTGTGTATCCTACAGCAGAAAATTAACATGATTTTTTTTCTTTTACAGATCTTCAAACCGTTGAAAGAAAAGTGAATGAACTAAGTTATAGTACACTAAGTGAGTTTATTGGTGATATGACTAAAATCTTTGACAATTGTCGTTATTTCAACCCAAAAGACTCTGAATTTTATAGATGTGCAGAAGGTTTAGAGTCGTTTTTCGCACAAAAAATTAAATATTTTCGAGAAAAATTATTTGAAACTACACCATGATGAAAGTGCTCCTGTATATACAAAGACCTGCTATAAAGTAATAAAAAATGTGAAATTATAAGTCTTGTTTTGTATGATCTGTTTGTAAATTGTAAAGTACCAATGTGATGAATTTTGCAAAGAATATTTATATTAAATTCACCCATGTGTTATCTAAGTACTAAGAGCTATGTCAGATAGGGTTCCTTGATTTGTTGTAGTATTTATTGTATATTTCTGTGCTCAGAGGCGTCTCTAGCCCATGTAGCGCCCGTGTGCAAACATTACCCAAGCGCCCCCTAGTAAGTGCGCGTTCAAAATGGAATGGATACAAAGTACAAGTAACAGCACATCAAGTTACAACAAACTGTCAAATTTCCCCAATGGGTAATTAACTCTATTGCTTGGAGATTTTTAAGAAGAAATTCAGTTTGGTTACCACCATGTCCTGTTGACTATATTTAGAATTATTATGCAAGGTGTTCTGGTGTTTACTCTAACAAGCCAAAACTTATCCATGATTATGATGTTGACATGACTATCTTCTGCTTCTTTTTTCTTCTTCTTCTCTAAATATATAAAACTCTTACGTTACTGACTGACTGACTGACAATCAACGGATAGCCTAAACCGTTAGTCCTAGAAGCATGAAACTTGGAGGGTATGTTTCTTTTATAACGTAGAGGTGCACTAAGAAAGAAAATTGGAAAATTCTTTCTTTATGAGGAGAAAAAAGCAGGGGGGGGGGGGAGGGCACCGAGTGCCAGCGGCGCTCGTCGGCCCCTATGATGTTATTCATCAAATAGCTCAAGATGCTATACAAAATCTATGCAGAGCGGAGCTTTTTTTACGTTGGTAATTGAAAGTGCGGCACCCTGCCAACACGCCCGCCAAGTTGAGCTCCGTAGCGGTCCTAAGGGGCGCCGAACGCAGAGCGGAGCGCTATTTACGCTGGTAATTGAAAGTGCGGCACCCGTCCAACGCGCCCGCCAAGTTGAGCTCCGTAGCGGTCCTAGGGGGCGCCGAACGCAGAGCGGAGCACTTTTTACGTTGGTCATTGAAAGAGCGGCGCCCGTCCAACGCGCCCGCCAAGTTGAGCTCCGTAGCGGTCCTAGGGGCGCCGAACGCAGAGCGGAACGCTTTTTACGTTGGTCATTAAAAGTGCGGCGTCCGGCCAACGCGCCTGCTGAGTGGCCGAGCGCCCCGCCGCGGCGCTCGGCGCCCCCTAGGAACGCTGCGCCCGTGTGCACCGCACACCCTGCACAATAGGTAAAGACGCCGCTGTCTGTGCTTCTTTTAAGGAAACCATTATTAAAACTGACACTCATATATGAAAATTTGACAAAAGGGAAGTGTGTTTGTGTGTAGTGTACCTACACATAAAATTTATTATGTTAGAGCTAATATTATTAGCTAGATTAAATTAGTAAATAGTAAGTCGCATTAGATTAAGATGCATAGAATAAGGCAAACCTATTGTATGTAAGAAATACATTTTTAATAACATTGATTCGTATTTTTATGCCTGTGAAAATACCTTCTACTTCTGAATCAGCACCACAATGACACTTCTGAACCAGGGTGTTCAGACTATGCGCGTTGAAAGTTTCACCATGGATTATTTTCGACACAATTTTTTAACTATTTCAAAAATGACCTTATTAATTTAGTACCTGCAAAATAAGTAACGATAGGTGCTTTGAGGCGCACTTGAATTCCCTTCACCACGCTGGTTCCAAAGAACCAGTGTCACGATAAAAAGTGTCTCCACAGAGAGTGGTCTAAACAGGACGCCCTATATCTAGTGTGTTAGGTTAGGCTATGGACTAATTAGAAAGGTAGAGATATTTTTAGGTCTCACTGAGACCAATAAGATCCGATAGGCTAAGGCTTTATGGCGGTGGGAGGTGGTCTGTACCGGCATTTGTTTTGCAGTCTGTCGCTCTACACGGGGTTCGCCATTATGTTTCCCAATTAGGTTTACCCTATAATTCATGCTTACGCCATGAATTAATATCTGTGTCCACACTGCGGCGGCCGCTACCGCGGCACACTCGCTCTGCTCGTTCGCCTTGTGCGTAATTTTTATGTTCTAACATAGCCTATTCAAGTCGGATCCGCCCTATAAAGTATCAAGGTCAAGGTATAAGTATCCAGTGCCAGAGCAAAAAAGTAAATGATCATGTTTGAATTGCTCCAGTGTGCAGCATCGTAATAACAGTGTATACAGTGGGATACAGCTCAAGTTACCTAAAAACAAAGAAAAATGACTCTTACTGCAAGGACATAAGAGCTAGCAGTGTATAGTCTGATGCGTATCCTTGTGTACAATAACATAATGTACATTATCGCCTCCCAAATCTACGCAGCAAAAAAAGCCCCCTAGTTGGCGGGCGATCGGATTTCAAAAATCAAACGTCTGAGCCAAACCGATCGATGACTGAACGTGTGGTGTTGCTCCTAAACTGCATCAACCAAGCTCAAACCATCAGAATCAGAAAGCATCAGACAAGGATGTTTTATTTACTAGGGATGGATAAATAAATTTCAAAGCGTGTCCGTTTTTTGTTAGTGTTCAGTTGTAGATATGTATTAGTGTGCGTGACTAGAGAAGTAACGACATTAACTAACCTATCGATGAATTACGACGATTTGACGACCTCTGTGGTGCAGTGGGCGAATGTCCACCTGCGACGCAAGAGGTTGCGGGTTCGATTCCCGCCTTAGAACAAATATTTGTACGATCTGCAGGTATTTATTCCGGCTGTTCTGGTCTTTTCTATATAAAAATAAAAATATCCATACATGTAATGTATTGTATTATGTAGGTATATCAGTTATCTAGCACCACAAGTTCTGCTTAATCTAGGGCTAGATAATGTTGTGTGAATTGTCCAGCATTATTTATTGAATACCGAAATCAATGAAAAAGGCGTCATAATTGGATATAAACTCTTTGATTTGTTCAACTAAATTACAATAATATAATTCAATACACACGGTATGAAAATTTATGAAACGGTTTAAACTTTTAAAATTCTCACTGCTCGCTTGGGTGTTGTAGAAAGGTCTTGTGTTTCCACACCACTTTCTTGCATCTTTTTCCGTTCTGGGGCATTTTGGGAATCTAAAAAAAATTATAAATGAGATAAATAAACGAGGCCGTTAATTACTATTTCAGCATTGTATACTTAGTACTATTCTCTAATTTGCGAGGAAACAAAAAACAAATTAATTCTAGAATCAGAAGTTTACTTCTTCAGCTATGTCTCTCAATCGAGTTTTAAATCTTATTCAGCACCCAACGACTAAGTACCTACTTAGTATTTATTAAACAAAATAAAATTGTGATAAACCTAAGAGAACATAACATCCACAGCGCAGAGTAGGTAGGTAGGTATCAGATTTTCATTCCCGCCAATTTGACTGTGCGCGGTTTTTTTTAGCATTAAAAAAAAAATATTGTGTACAAAAAAAAAGTATTGAGTGCATAATAATAATAGTATTATTTATATTATTATTATTTATTCCGCAGTAAACTCATTCAAAGCTTTGAGTTATATGCATAAAAAACGGAGACTAAAATATTATCGATATAGCCCAATTGGCTGGTGTAGTACATCACTAGCACAGATGCCTAAATCAATACATTTTATTTTACAATAATTAATGGTTTTACACTTAGTTTTCATCAATAACACTTATGAATATATGACTAACATGAAATAAAATTTAATTATTACTGTTTTTCTGGTAAAAAATCTCGCTCTTTTAGCATGTAAAAAGATGAAATATATTGACTAAGACTTACGTATTAAATGACTATTCCGGGTCTTTTACACCTCCTTTTGTTGTTCTGGAAGAACAATACACAGCAGAACAACACATTTTTTAACTAGGTGAATTGATTTTGTAGAAACGCTTTATTTTTAACACAATTTATTGAGTTTTCTCAGCACTGCACCGCAATGTTTTGTCCAACATGTCGGAAATCAACAGACACGATTTACACAGGAGTAAGGTGTTGCCAAACTTACATCTACTTTCTCTTCTACTCGTAGCTACGTTCCGTGGGATAGACAAAGATAAGATCACTGGTGTAATACACAGCTAAGTAAGAGCGCCAACGCCTTATCGCGGCTTCCATTGTGATTCCTCTTCCCTGGCATCAGATTTCAGCTTGGAGGAATTAGAAAAAAAAAATTCTAATTCCTCCAAGGATTTCAGGTACATACATTAAATTTTCAAAAGACAAGTATCAAACCCTCTTCCCTGTATCAAACCTTCTTTTGAAGCTGGAAACATCGCATGTGTTTCCAAATATAAATTTTTGAATTCCACTTTTTTTTCCAAAATGCAGAGTTAGCGTAGACAGACTGGAAAGATGCAACTCGCAGCTCTAAAGCCGTGCGTGGGTAAAGCGAGTAATAATGTACGCACGTGTCGTATCTAGTAGATAATAGGGGCTAAAATTTATTAAAAACAATAGATTTATTTTATTATATGTGTTTACAGAAATGAGTAGGTAATAATCTTTATAAGTTTTGAAATGATTGAGTTTATTTAATTTAAGAAACGATGCTTTAAAACGATTTGATAAATAATGTTATATTTTATTATTATTTGTTCGAAATTATTAACAATTTATTGTAGGTATCAATAAACTGTTAATGGTAGTCAGAAGCAAGGCAGAACGGATGACGATATTGCCGATAGGGGGCGCTGTCTATCAACTGTCATGTGGGTCGCCTGACTGAAGCTGGGAACATATTAGGCGGACGCGTCCGACAGACGCGGCTGACAGCCGCGATTGAAGATATCTAGCTAATGAATGTACACTGAAGTGTGCAAACTATCGGACGCGTCCAACGTCCGCGGCTTACATCCGATAGTTTGCCCACTTTAGTGTACATTCATTAGCTAGATATCTTCAGTCGCGGCTGTCAGCCGCGTCCGCCTAATATGTTCCCAGCTTGAGGCTAGGCGAGGCGGTGGATTATTCTGGGCTTGGGACTCGAAGGAGAAGGTTATCGTTTCGTTCTGTGTACTGTCGATGTGATTCGACTCTGAGTACACCCCTTGATTGTTAAGATAAGTACCTAGTTCTCTTTGTAGTTGATATATTTTTACTGTAAGGTAGTTTTGTGTTGAATAACGTGTCTAAAGCTATAATTTAGTTAAATAAAGTGTAAATTGTAAAGACATTGATGTAATTAAACCATTTACTTACTATTTCATATTTTCTTTTTAATATAAAGTTACCCTGATCTAATACACGCATTAGGCATCAGGTAACACCGTGTACCTTCTCTGACATTATCAGCTCGACGCAGCGAAAGACAAGGTAGCATGTAGTAGTATGGTCTTATGAATGTTTGCCTGCCTCGCCAAACTTAAAAAAAAAAAATTGGAGGTTATGTTTACTGCATAGTTTTGTCGAGTCAGAATTTGAGCAATTGTGAGTGAGGATTTCTAATTTACACAAGTGAAGTTACTGCATCATTGTCAAGTTGTTCAAGTAAAATAGCAAAATGCTGGTGACTCTAAAAACATTACAACAATTATCTTTTCAAATTGAAATTGATCCGCAAGAAACCGTCAAAGCTCTCAAGCTCAAAATCGAAGTCGAGAAAGGAAAAGAGTATGCAGCTGACAATCAAAAACTGATATATGCAGGAAAAATCCTGCTCGATGATAGTAAGTTGAATACATACAATATAGATGAAAAGAAATTTATTGTTATCATGGTGACAAAGCCAAAAATATTGGAAACTGCACCGCCGCCGCCGTCTACGTCGGGGACTGAGGGCGGTGAGAATGCTTCGACTGAGAGTGGTGATGCCAAAGTTGGACTCTCTGCTGAAGAACAGCCAAAACCTACTCCGGTACCTGAACCTGAGCGTGCAGCTGAGCCTCAGGATGCTGCAAACGAGTTGGACTTCGAAGCCACTGTGCAGAGTATCATGGACATGGGGTACAATCGGCAACAAGTAGAACAAGCATTGCACGCATCTTTCAATAATCGAGAGAGAGCAGTAGAATATCTCATAACAGGTATCCCAGATGAACTACTGCAAGAACAAGAAGCTGAAGAGGGTACTGAAGAAGACCCACTGGCATTTCTACGAGATCAACCACAGTTTCAACAGATGAGAGCTGTTATTCAACAGAATCCTAATTTGTTAAATGCTGTGTTGCAGCAAATTGGACAAACTAACCCTGCTTTGTTGCAAGCAATCAGCCAACACCAGCAAGCCTTTGTTAGGATGTTAAATGAGCCTACCAATCCATCGGCTGGCGGAGCAACAGCAGGAGCAGGCAGTGCTGGTGCGGCTGCAACAGCTGCCGCTTTGGCTGGAGCTATTGCGGCCGAAGAAAGTCCCGCCGCCAATCCTGATCCTGACCAACCTAATCTTCTTCAAGTGTCCCCTCAAGACAAAGAAGCGATAGAACGATTAAAAGCACTTGGCTTTCCTGAACACATGGTCATCCAAGCTTATTTTGCTTGTGAAAAGAATGAAAATCTTGCGGCTAACTTTCTTTTGTCTCAAAATTTTGATGACTAATGCTATGTTATTAGATTTGGTCAAATGGAAATACAAAAAACATAGAAGAAAGTTCATTAATAAAATGTCTACACCAATAGCTTAAACTTTACTGCTTTCATTCAAGTGTGTTTTTACACTGGATCGCAAAGACTTTGTCATGATTTGAAAGTCAAATAAAATTCCTTATTGTTAATTTGTCTTTTTTCTGTTTGCCTTAGGGGATAAAGGAAAAGGGGCAAGTCTAGCAAGAAGTACTTTGATGCTTCTGCAAGCGATTGTAACTAGGATAGTACCACTGCTTTGCTGGTGGTTCTTGAAAACCTACATTTAAAATAGGTCATCAACTCTAAAACTTGAAGTTTATATTTATCATCAGTTTTATTAAGGTAGATATTCTCACTCTCGGAAAGTACGTAATAAAGCTGATGCTTCCCCTAAGCGCGTTGCCTATGTGATCATTTTTAGTAACATCGAGAGCATTAAGATTTTTATAATGTCCCAAAAGTTAAGAGCCGAACGGGATTTGAACCCGCGACCTTCCCCTAGGGGAAGGTCGCGGGTTCAAATCCCGTTCGGCTCTTAACTTTTGGGACATTATAAAAATCTTTGTGATTTCCTTAAGTGTAGTAAACACTATAAAATTAATAAAAAATTATCGAGAGCATTGTTTAGTAATTATTATGACATGCCACATACGCTGCGTCGTTTCCAAAAAAATAGATCAACACGCGAGAAACGAACCTCCTACCTGCAGTATCTATGTGAATGTACAAAAAACAAAGCATTGATAAATATGTCATTTTATAGGTAGGTAGGTATCTGTATCTATCCCTCTACAATTAACATAACAATGTGACCAAGATAGGCAGGCGCCCCTACCATTGTCCTCTAACCATAGGTACCTACCTGTTATAGAGGTCAATGATAGGGGCGACGAGAGTTTTGAACTCTCCTAGAGAGAGTGAGAGTTCAAAACTCTCGTCACTCCACACGTGATGGGTTCTGTCGTTTTTTTTGGATTTCTTATTCAATGGTTTGCACTGGAACTATCCACTGTGTTATTTTTATTAGGAAAGATCACCCAAAAACGATCGGAACCAAACTACCAAGCCGTAGTTGCCTGTTCTTCAATGCTTGATTACATGGAACCTAGCTTTATCATTTTAATCATAAAAGTCTGCCTTGCTACTGATCTGCCCTGCTATTCCGGCAACACGGCTCGATTGAGTGATCGCTCAATCAGCGTTCGATTATCAAACTTTTCAAACAAAAGTTGACAACTCACATCGAATTCAGCGATCGCTTGAAGGCCTGCGCACACCTATATATAGGCCGCTGGCGAACGCGATCAGTGAAACGCTGTCAGGTTTGACAGCGATATTTGACGGCATTTCATTGATCGCGGTCGCCAGCGGCCTAGGTGTGCGCAAGCCTTGAGTGATTTGTGTTGCTAAAATTGCACCCCTGGGCGATCAGTTTCAGCATTGGATTTTGCATACACTGCTGCGAACTCTGACAGTCACGATACACTGATCGCCATCACAGATTTTTAGACGTTCGCAAGACGTTTTAAAATTATCCATGTGATTTTATTGAATAAAAGATTTTGCGACTTTAAAGAAACACTTGTTTACATCAAACAGTTAATATTTATTATTTATAAATAGCATTAACATAAGAGCTATGTATAAACTTTACTCATTCTAAATTTAAAGGCACTTTCCACAATGTCTATACCTAATTAAACTTAATCACTTGCCATGACTGATATGTATGGGATCAAAATAATAATTTATTAAGTATTAAAATAACAGTTTATATTCCCCCGTTCATTTTATATAAAAACTGTCTTTAAATTATATAATCAATGATACAAAATATAAACATTTCAAGTAACATGTCTATTTACAAAAAACATTTTATATCAAACTGTTCAATCATGGCAAATAACATTAATTTCATAATAACTTAACCTATGTCTAAAGTGTGGTCAATTAAAATTACCCTTTGACAACAAACTCTGCTTAATTAATTAGAATAACAGATAAAATGTTAATATTTTCCTACTTTGTGTAGGTTCACAATAAAATATAAATCTTTTATTTAAAAAAATACAGTAAAATATTGACAGTTTGAGAGACGACAATGATATTATTATCTCGAGACACCATTATCCTTTACCATATAACTATTATAGTATTTTATATACAAGTTTTTTACAACAATTTACTGTTAATTTATACACAATGTACAAAGAAAATATTTCATCTGTTATAATTATCTTGCTTATTAAATTAGAAAAGATACATAATACTATACATTGCAAAAGGTTACTGCACGAAAAAAAACTAAGAATATAAAACCTTTGGCTTATCCATTAGAGCCGATTTACACTTCAATAAGTGTAATACTTATTGACAGTTAGCAAGTTAGTTACTGCGAGGCAACGCGCTCGGCACTGGTCGCTGTCGCAGCTCAGCGAACAATTCCTTACTGACTTCTATCTACCGCACTTACACACGCAGAGCTGGGCAGAGTGGACCGTGGATCAGCCAATCAGTGTTCGAAATTTCCACTCACGCATGCGTAGTGAAATTTCGAGCACAGTGATTAGCCAATTCACGATCTTGCTCTTCACTCTAGTATTTTGTTGTAAATTGGCCTGTGTGCTAGATAAAGCGCAAAGATGTTACTTTTTTTTATCACGTCGGTAACTACACTACACGACACTGGGTGAAAAACCATGTTATTTCTACCCAAAACTATACAACTTGCATAGAACAAAATAATTAAATCAAACAGAATAACAATTAGGCAACTGAACATGATGTACAAGTCAAACTTCATCAGTTTATATACCATTTAGAGTGATTGGCAAAGCTTGATAAGTTTCCTCGAAAAACAATGTAGGTAAAGTAAACCCCCATAGAATTCTATTGCATCTACAAACTGAAATATTATAAACAATAACAAAACAGAAAATTATAAAGATTAACATTGAACATATCATCTAACAATACTTTATGAAAACAATATATCTTCATCGTGGGCCAATAAACAGTTAACATGCCAAATATTGCAGTATTAGTAACTGTAAATAACAGTCGAATGAAGAAATCGTTCGTGTCATTGAGAGCGTTATCAAACACTGCATGTAGCGACAGCGCTCTGCACAGACGACTATGCACGCGCGCGTGCTGGAGGGAGTCTTGCCGACGCGACGGCGGCGGGCTAGCACGGCACACCCGTCAGCCAGCTGGATCTCATTCTGTCTTTTGCTGACAATACAACTCTTTCAATGATTTCAGTTCTTCGATAAGGGCTTTGTTTTGATTCTCTAGCACGGCAACTCGGTTCTCGAGACACTTGATGTATTCTTTTTTCTTGCGCCGACATTCTCTCGCGGCTTCTCGGTTTTTCAGTAGTCGCAATTCCCGTTTTCGTGTCTGATCTTCTAGCATAGGCCCTGTAAGGATAGTGCAAAATGTTCATCGGTTTCGCGTGTTTTTGGGTATTTAAGAGTTCCCCGGAGTACGACGACGTTTCTGATGTGTGGAGCGTAACAAGCGACTGATTTCGATTTTTTAAACAATAAAACAAATAAGTATGTGTTATCAATCATATCAGGGCTCCTTATACATGCGTTAAATTAAATAGGAACCAATTTAGAGAAGGTTATTCCCGCTCGTCCCCGGTAGCCAAATCTAAAATCGGGAAGGATTATCGATTTCAAGAGATTTTTGTTGCATTCGTATTGAACTCACAGCATGTTCTTCGTCTCCGTTATTGTTTTATAATCAATATTTAATCAAACAGTGTATGTCCTACGTATGTGTAATGTCCTATGTGAATATACTTGATACCTAAATTAGAAAATAAGATCTTCGTTCCGATCGCTTAAAAGGTGTCTACAAATAGGCCGTTGGGATTATTTCGTCTTCTATCAGTACTAGGTGATTTTTAACACTGTGATGGATATCATTAAGACGGTTAGTGAAATGGCAGTTTGCGACAAATAAAACTAGTTGGCTACGACATTATACACTGTTCTATGAAATACTGGCGCCCGCTCGCCCCGTTCCCGTGAGTTTTTCGGGATAAAAAGTATCCTATCTCCTAGCTCCCTACCAATGTTCAGCCAAATCGGTCTAGCCGAGAAATACGGATTATTTTTTATAGATAGTCAAACTAAATAAAAAAAGAACCTTCTGTTTGATTTTGTTAAAAAATAAATCTTCCATTACAATCGGGACAAATGCTACTAAAAATTAAAAATATGTACTTCCCGATCGTAACTCGTGTAGCTCGGCCCGAGCGGCAAGGATTTTCTATCTCTTGGAGGCACCCCTCACCCTCACCTCACCTCACGAACTGCCCTGCTATTCCGGCAACACGGCAAGATTGAGTGATCGCTAAATCCGTGTTCCATTTTCAAATTTTTCAAGCAAAAATTTACAACTCATATCGAATTCAACGATGGCTTGAGTGATTTGTGTTTCTAGAATTGCACCCCTGTGCTAGGTATGAGGTTCAGTTATGCTCCGTGTCGTGCTTTCTCCGGGGAACTCTTAAAGGTAAGACATCAGCGACACTAACCCGGTACATAGAACTGTCCGTCTTGGTTCGTGGTGTATTGCACGATGGCACCACCCGCGCCTCCCGACACCGATAGAGTATGCAGCCCGCCGTCTGTCTGCAGAGCCCCCGCTGGAATAACTGACAACAACAACACTCATTAATAAACAACCAACCAACCAATACCCCAATGCGCTGCGTCTTCAGGCACTAGGTTCAAGCTGTTTCAGTTTCCGCACGAGAGAATTATGTACACATATTATGTACATACTTAAACGTACATCGTATATGTATGTATTTAGGTATACGCGCGTCCTTTTACGCATGAAACAGTGGTTTCACGCGAGATACAATGTGCGAAAAAATGCATGGTATAATAAACTCTTGATTTCTAATTAAAAAGTCGTAAAATCCGCCCTCTCTCGTAGTACATGTAGTTTTGGAATGCATAACCAAAACCCTTTCATGAACTAAATTTGCCCCTAATTTACATTAATTTTAATATAAGTTCTGTTTTATTTTGCTTTAAGTTAGAAATTAAAAAAATAAGTAAATAATTATAGGATAAATCTACCATAATATTATTTGAGAACTAAAGATTTAATTTAAGCAGAACACAGGTTAAAAAGATCAAGGGTGTAAGAGATTGATGAGAAATAATCACAAATTTTGATGAATTGTTAGGTAGGTATGATTCCAAGGACTCCGCTCTGATTAATTAACTATAAATTCATATGTTTAAGAAACTTGTATGTTTGTTTTACCTAGACTTTATTACAGGGTGTGTAATTGGTAAACAAGTTAACATTATAACAACATGAACTCATGGCATGACGTCACCTGACCTCCTCGCGGTGAATGATTGCGTCATCGATCGGAATAATAAACAGATTCATTAGTTGATGACGTCATCAGGGCGGATTGCAAGGTATTTATAGAAAAATAGAGAAAAGTATTGTTATTTCCAATGCCATGTTGATGAGCTTCTGAGCTTGAGAGGTGTGGTGGAAAAAATGATTACAAATACAATGATCTTTAGACGAATCTGGTCAGGGTGTACGTTAGGTGAATACAGTTTCTGATCCAGTCCAGTCGAATTCAGTCCACGACGCAGTCAATCTGTTTGGGGGACTATGTAGACATCAGGTATGTGACCGGGCACACATACCTACTACTGGCATATTATTATCAAAGACTATGGAAAACAAGTAGACTGACAATCTCATCCAAGAAAACGTGCATCGATAAATGATTGCCTACAATGACGCTAGATGTCGCTGATCGTTTTGAATCTGATAAAAACGAGTGAAATCGTTTTTACAGTATTCGCAACAATAGGTTAGCTAACTAATTGATATTGTAGTACGACAAAAAATAGAGAGATGGCGTTAATCTGAGTGGCGTTACTTAAACTTGCGGCGTTGCCAGCTTTCGATGGAGCAAAAACAGGGTAGAGTGTGACGCGACGTTGTCAGCTAGTGTACGGAGATTTTATTTTGATGTTTTTAGTTTGTTCCAAGGATTAAGGTCATTGCTTAATTGCTAACAAGTTGCGCTGAAGCGTCAAAGTGACACTCAGGCAGGACAGGCAGGACCAACCTGGATTTTTAAAAACATTGGGTTATGTAATAACTTGTTACCTATTTGTAAAATCTTATGCGTAAGTTGTTAGGCAAAGTAAAAAAGCACACCACAATAACGTGTTAGGTATTTATTTTGTTGTGTATGCAAATAAGTTTAAAGATTTAGCATGGAGTTTTAGTTGAGTGATGACTATGACATTTAGTAACAAGGGTAACATGCCCTAAATCCAGCCACCCCCCAATTACCAGCCGCCTCCGAAAAATCAAGCTAGAATTGTAAACGATTTACACTATGCTATTTCTTTGTTACCCAAAATGAACCTTATATTATATGCCATAGACGATATCAATTTGGTCGAGCTAAGTTTTAACTCATTCAATCAGTCGTCGATTGAACACAGGCGAGAGTGCGCGTGCTTGATTTGTTCAGTAGCTGTCTCTCGAACCAAGCATCGACGACTTCACGGGATAAGGATTTTCATTATATTAGAACTATAATCCATGAAATATTTTACTTGTCTAGAATAGAAGACGAACTAAAGAATATCATGAAATAACTTTTTTTTATTCATATTCATTATTTAATTAAAAAACCACCCGGCTGGATCTATGGTTTGGTTTTACATTCAAATCTAAATATCGGCAGGGGGGCTGACAATAAGAATTTGCTTTCCGATCGAAAATCCTAAATCCAGCCTGCACTTTCTTTAGGGTGACTATGCTTTCGTGATATTAGGTACCACTACTAATTATTGTATATTTTGTAATATTGTCAACAGATAAGTAAATATGATAAGTATATATTAAATTTTACATTGCGCTCTAATTAGACTTTTTAAACTTCTTACCGTTGTAATGGGTTTCCAACCTACTTGCTGAATAAAAAGTTGGAATTTGGTTCAACAACCTCCTTGCAGTTAGAAAGACTTTAGAAAGTTGGAACATGGTTGAATAAAATAGAACTTGTTTTTTTTATAATTTGACAGCTGTCAGTAGAAAGCGATTCTCCCTAGGGCTGAAAGTATTACTTTCAATTAGGCCCCTCAGGCAACTTCAGACCTACTTTCAGAGTATGAGGAATGAAAAAGTTAATTACAGCTATTTCAGTGTAAAATTATACCTACAAAAAAATGTTCATAATTGGTAAAATTCAGTTTGTATGGAAGCCATACCCCCATAGGTAGAGTATTTTTGAGATTGTTAAAGTTTTCAAGACCTTCCATAATTTGTTGATCTGGTTTAGTTATTTAATTTATAGTTATTTTTTAAGACTGATACCTAGTCGTTTTTTAGGCATAGAAGATGGTGTTTAATTATGTTACAGAAGCTTAACCTTTCATTATTTTGTTTTGAGTCATTAGTAATTAAAGAATAGGTATAAGATTGAGATGCGAACAATTTTAACTTTGTTTGATTTGTACCATATGTGAACAAAATTATGGCCACCCTATTTTTCTTCATAATCCTTTCATCTAGAGTGGTGTGTGTACACACACACACTAAAAAAAACCTTTGTAATCATAGCGGCTGATATTAGGTCATGCGTGGGCTGTATTTAGGGAAAAGGGGGCTGATATTTGGAAAAAGTGGTATATCATGAATAAACGTTAAATATTTAAAGCATTTATTGAATTCCATTGTGTTTTGTCATATACAACTAAAACCAATGAATTTCTTCACCTAACAAAAAAAGAATCAGAGGCTAATAGTCAGTATTTTTTTTTTTATAAGGAGTTGAATCCAAAAAATCCGTTAGGGGGCTGATATTTGGCCATATTACCCAACCTACCGTCTACATACATTGTAGATTGTAGGTATGTACACAATACAAACTGAATGATTTACACACCCATTTTTAGGGTTCCATAGCCAAATGGCAAAAGCAGAACCCTTATAGATTCGTCATGTTTGTCTGTCTGTCTGTCTGTCCGTCCGTATGTCACAGCCATTTTTCTCCAAAACCGTAAGTGATGAAACTTGGCGAGTAGATGTATTTTGTTAACCGCATTAAGATTTTGACACAAAAATAGAAAAAAAAACTATAAATTTTGGGGGTCCTCATACTTGAAACTGAAACTATAAAAATGTTTTTCATCGGTCCCATACGTGTGGGGTATTTATGAATAGGTCTTCAAAAATGATGTTGAGGTTTATAATATAGTTTTTTTCTAAACTGAATAGTTTGCGCGAGAGACACTTCCAATGTGGAAAAAAGTTGGTCCCCCCCTCTTAACTTCTAAAATAAGAAAATGATAAAACTAAAAAAATATATGGTATACATTACTATGCAAACTTTCAACGATATTTGGTTTGAACGAGATCTAGTCAGTAGTTTTTTTTTTATACGTCATAAATCGTAAACCGCAATTTACCTTTCGACGAACTACAAAAACCTTTATATTATTTTACTTGATGCTACGGAACCCTTCATGGGCGAGTCCGACTTGCACTTGGCTGCTTTTTAAATTGCCCGAAAATTGAGTTTCGTTGTTAGCGTGTTTTCCTCGTTTTTCTTAAGAGGGTACCGAGCAAAATAGTGACACAAGCCGAGCAGCAAACGCGATCTATTGTGTATGCGCATTGAGCTGCGAACAGGTGAAATATGATAACTCAATTTTATTATTATTTGTGCTTTTTACCGTCAAAACAAAGTTTTTTTTTTGGAACAAATTTTTCAGAGAAAAAGTCGGTTTTCAGAGAAAAATGGGATATGAGATGTGGGATGATTATAATATGAAGAAAAGTGGGGCTCTATTCCGGATAAGGTTTAATTTTTTTTTCTTAAATAGTTGTTAACGTAGATATTGTTTATAGGTTTTTGGGGGCTCTGATTGTGAATTCGACACAATTTTTTTTAATCCAAGATGGCAGCTTTATTTTTTTTCTTGAAAAATAGATATGGGTATCGTTTAATAGGTTTTTGGGGACTCTGATTATGAATTCGACATTATTTTTAAATAAATATGGTGACTTCATTTTTTTTCTTAAAAAATGGATATGGGTATCGTTTAATAGGTTTTCGGGGGCTCTGATTGTGAATTTGACATTATTTTTTTAATCCAAGATGGTGACATAATTTTTTTTCTTAAAAAATGGATATTGGTATCGTTTTTTAGGTTTTTTGGGGCTCTGATTGTGAATTCGACACAATTTTTTTGAATCCAAGATGGCGCCTTTATTTTTTCTTGTAAAATGGATATGGGTATCGTTTAATAGGTTTTTGGGGACTCTGATTATGAATTCGACATTATTTTTAAATCAATATGTTGACTTCATTTTTTTTCTTAAAAAATGGATATGGGTATCGTTTAATAGGTTTTCGGGGGCTCTGATTGTGAATTTGACATTATTTTTTTAATCCAAAATGATGGCTTCATTTTTTTTCTTAAAAAATGGATATGGGTGTCGTTTAATAGGTTTTTGGGGGCTCTGATTGTGAATTTGACATTATTTTTTGAACACAAGTTGACAGCTGCATTTTTTTTTCTGAAAAAATGAATATGAGTATCGTTTACACATATCGTAACAATGTCAAACGAGCGACAAAGAGGAACAATGGGCCTCCGCGTTCGGCAGCGTTCGACATCTGTCTCTCTCCTATTTGTGTGAGCGATGCGTCCGCGTGGACAGCTGTATGACGTTGTCACGTTCAACTGTCGTCAGTTAACTGACTTTACAGACAGCTGATTTTTTTAAGGAAATGTAGAACTTGCATTACTGCTGAAGGCCAACAGTTTGAACATTTGCTGTAAATCCTTGATGTAGTTAAATTAAAATCACGATTGAAGAAATCCTATGATTTTATTTTATTTCAAACTTTCACTTAAAAACTTTCACTTCCAATTAAAGGCCTAAGGAACCCTAAAATTGTTTACATAATCAAGGTCCTAAGTGTAGTTGAAACTCCAATCAAAGTCCTAAGGAATCCTAAAAGTTGATCAGTTAATCAAGTTCCTCAGTGAAGTAAAACCCCAATCAAAGTCCTAAGGAACCCTAAAATTGTTTGCATAATCAAGGTCCTAAGTGAAGTAAAATTCCAATTAAAGGCCTAAGGAACCCTAAAAATGTTAACATTATCAAGCTCCTAAGTGTAGTTGAAAGTCCAATTAAAGGCCTAAGGAACCCTAAAAGTTGTTTATTTTATCAAGTTCCTCAATGTAGTAAAACCCCAATCAAAGTCCTAAGGAACCCTAAAAGTTGTTTATTTAATCAAGTTCCTCAATGTAGTAAAACCCCAAATCAAAGTCCTAAGGAACCCTAAAAATGTTAACATTATCAAGCTCCTAAGTGTAGTTGAAACTCCAATCAAAGTCCTAAGGAACCCTAAAAGTCGACCACTTAATCAAATTCCTCAATGTAGTAAAACCCCAATCAAAACCCTATACGGAACCCTAAATTTTACGTAAAGCCAAATCCTCAACGGGTCGGAACCGCTAGAAGGGACCTTGTCGCGCGACCTACAAGCAGGTCCAAAATGAAGTAAAACGGCAAACATAGGAGGAAAGGGTTCTGGGGGGCCGAGGGGGGTTCTGGGGGGCGTAGGAAGGTCACAGCACGGCTCGCTTCGCTCGCCGCAATGCTCCACACGAAAATAAAAGGTCAAAAATAGGGCATTTTTAGGTTTTTTAAATAATAAAGGGGTCTAGAGGGAAAAGGGGGGAAAAATTTATTTTGCTTTCAAAATAATCACACGTTCCCTACATGACCCAAAAAAAAAAGTCTCGCAAGTCACTCCGCTTGGAAGATACGAAAGGGGGGGAAAAAAAGGGGTAGGAGGGGGGAAGTTTTTTTGTTCTTTCAATTCAGGAAGAAACCCTCTATACGAAACCCCAATCGAAACCCCTCTATCTCGATGGCATCTGGTAGCACTCTAAAAAGGGGGGGTCCTGGGGGGCAAGGGGGGCAAAATTTTTTGTGCAATCGAAATCACTCGTGACCGTCTTTAGGTTCCCCATAAAAAAATTATGCAGGACTTCTCGGTTGCAGAGCCCCTCACCAAAAAGTCCATTAAAAACATAATTATGAAACACATCACGATCATCATGGGCTACCAACTTTTACCATTCTAGGTGTAAACGGAGTCGAGCGAACCTATCATTGTGTGCGTGAGTACGCACACAACTAGCGAGCCGCAGTAAATACCTATTTTCCGTCCGCCTTGTTTGCTCGATCGATACCCTCTTAAATAACTTACCTTTGCTTGCCTACCGGACTTGATTGACTACGCCTACCTGTAACCTGTGCTTATTAAACGGACTTCGATTGCCCAAAGAACACGAAAATGTATCTTTGAAGGAAAAGTTCATGATAGTCCTAAAACCAAAGTTTTGAAAAAGACTGCATTAACATTACTGTTACGGATAGGTGGAATTTATAACACTTTTTTGAGGAAGTTAAAAGAAAACCGGCCGGGTACGCGCGGACAAGCTAGTGCTCAGTACCGAGGTTCAAATCCAACTATTTTTGTACCTGTCCGCGCGCAAGCGGGGGTAGTCTCCAGTTTTATTCAACGAACAAAGTAAGTACATTTTATATTTTTTTAAATCTACCTACACTTTATAATTTAAAAATTGTTTTTTAATATTATTACAGGTTCGTGAGGTGCGTCTGTCTACATTCTCCGCCCAGTGTCACGTCAGGGACACTGATTAGCAACAGGAAGCAGCACCAAGCGAGTAACAGGTCGGAACTCCAGTCTCGGCGTTTATTTCCACAGTGCGTCATACACTTGTCGGGTCCGGACAATAGTAAATCCGCGGTACCTCTCGGCCAAGTGGTTTTGGTAGGTGCTACTCGGCCAATGCGAAGAATGCCCCACTCGCCTATTTGAACAGCAGAAGTACAGCAGTGCAGCAGCGACGACAACTTCTCTAAATGCAGAACAGCTAAGTCGACGCTCTCAGTTGCGTGTACCATTTCTAACGTTCCTTTTTTATTTTTATTTTTTCTTTTTCAGGTGCGGTTGTCATCCAGGGCCATCCGGGATCATCTTTTTCGCACAGGAAACCAGCATCTCGGGACCATTGACAATCTTTGTGTAATTTCAAATTCATATATTTTCTTTCTGAATGTGTGTAACACAACTTGTCTAAATAATTTGTAGTCCAGTACATACCACTCTTATGATTCATCGAAAAATAAATTATATTTATTTGTAATCTGTGTTTCTTTTGTATGACACCATCGCTGAGGCAGTATGCGCGTACTGCACCCTGTAGATGTACTCGTAGCTCAGGAATCGAATCAGGATTTGTAGGTATGTATACGCGCCAGTAGACGACACAGGCGGCGCCGGGCGGCGTAAGCGGCGGGCGATGTGTTACATTACATAACAACAAATAATGCAGCTCATTTTTCTCGCTTGAACTTGAAGTGATTTGTATTTTATAACTTTTGCATCCTAAAACTTGCTTTTGTAAACAAGGGAACCATCTTGGTATGCTAGTCCGATATTTCATCTGTTGAAGTTGTAGAATCCAATCAGTAAAAATCTTGCCATATTTCGTAGGTATTTGTTCGTATGCTGATATCTTCTTATGAATGTTTATGAGTGTGCGTGAGGGCGACGCATCAGCTGTGGTCTCGCAGGCACCTGTGCGCGCGGCCACCAGTGGGGAGGTGGTAGTGACGGCGCGGGAGCAGGCGTGGCGGGGCAGGTAGCTGGAGGCGGGGGCGGGGGAGCAGCTCAGCTGTTCCAGTGCACACTCAGAACATTGATGCTTCGAAAGACAGAATCCGTGAACCTAGCGGTGTTACGGTGGCACAAGGTTCATTTTTGCAGAGCATTATTGTCTTTATTGGCGCGATGCAATGGTAATTGTCCTCACCAATTAATAACTTTGTTTTTACATTATCACTACACGAAATGAGACAGTTCATATGTAAATTTAGTTCATCACTTTTTCTCGCACTTAGTTCTCGCAGAATTATTGTTTATGTTTGTAACTTTGCACTTTTTATCAGCTACAGATTTTTGTCGATTCTTCGTTACATTTTTACGATTGATCTCGTTATTGTAGGCTGGTATAAATAACTGCGTTGGTCTATGTCTTTTGCGTGCGCTTTTTTCTAAGGCTGCTAGGTATGTCCGCGGCTAACTTTTGCCCGAGTAAAAACTTTTCAAATTGAAAGTTATTTTTGTTGTATCTTTTTTGAAGTGATTTTGGTTTTTCAGTCTACGTAAATATGATCCTTCGCGTATTCTATATTCAAAAGTAAGGACAATATTTCCGCGCATGTTTAAGAAAAATATAGTTATAGAGGTCTTCTAAAGTGCTTTAAGGTTTAATCCTACTAGAATAAAGAAACTAACCAAAGTCGAGGGCGGCAGTTAGTCTACTTGCAATAAAAAAATAATTTTTCATTAGCGCCATCTATTTTAAAAAAGCATCACTTAGTATGTACCTTACAAAATACCACTACGCCACGCCATCTATCAATAGGTATATGAACATTGAAAATATTGCTCTTTCCAGGCTATTTGCCAGCGCCATCTAGAAATAGCCCGGAATTTTACCATTTTTTGAGTCACAAAATTTTGTTCTCTATTAGCAGTCTACTTGTTTTCCATAGTCTTTGTTATTATGTTATGTGTAGTCACTGCCTTTAAATTATTCCAACGGCGCAAAGCCGGGTCGGGTCGCATGTAATCTATATTTTAATAATAATATATCTTAAGATCTGTATTGTTATATAGTTATTCATGTGACGCTGAACATCTGTATGCCTCAACCTCATGACGTGCGTGATCTATGAGGCACTTAACATCAGGTGGGCCATATGCTTGTTCCATCAGCCAGTTTAAAAAAAAAATAAAAAAAACTCCATACTTAGATAAACCTTGATTGACAAACTACCAAACAAACACTTTGCATTACAATGTCAATTAAGTGAAAATCATAAAACTATAGCAAACATACATAATGAAGAAGGATATTGAAATGGATTTAGCTGACTCAAGTTTATTCTTGTTTGAAGATTTCATAAAGTTTCACACAATGATAACTTTCAAGCTGGTGGTTATGGGCGCCATGTGACAACACGGTATTAAGTTATGGTGTGATGTGTGTTGACCAGGTTAGTGACACATGTTGCACACAGAAACAAGGAGTGTCAACGGCTGCACATTTAACTGACCTGGCCCAAATGACAAAGACGATGACAGCGACATTTCATTCTCGCATCCTGGTTTAGAGCCCATGCGATTGTCTGTAATATTATCATGTTCTTATACTATTGAGTATGTGATCCATTGATGGGGGGTGTATCTCATCCTTCAATAATCACACTTTATTCTCAGCAAGCAAGATTTCTCAATTGCTAATATAGTTGTGATTTATTGATGACAAAGTTTGTATTTGTAATGCAGAATCAAACCAGAGTTGGGCAGTGATTTCAATTTCAATGGTGGATAACATTCAGTGTTTCTGTTCTTCATTTGTAAATTGTAATGTGTTATCAGTATGTACCAGTGTCTCCATATGAAAATAAAGGATTACCGTGTTGCCAGGGTGAAAATACGGTGTTTTACGGTGTGTCAGTTAAAAATTTACCGTAATTACCGTGTAATGTTTAAGTGTATGGTAAAATTGGTAATTAAGTAGATAAAAAAAACAAATTTAAAGGGAATTTAATAGCAATAATTCAATTACAATCAAAATTTTATTTTTAATACTTATTTATTATTAATTGTTACATGTTTCTAATTTTCTGTAATGAATTTAAACCTACTTACATAAAAAAAACTAGTTCCATAATCCGAATCTAAGACGACAATTTCCTTTTCGTAATTTTATGCATTAATTTTGCTGATCATTTCTTGCCTTGAGTGTTGCCAACTAAAATTTTGTGTTCTAAAAGTTACGTTTCGTTACACGTAATCAAAAAAATATCAAAAATGCGAAAAGTTATTCATCACCCTATTACGGTAGAATTACGACACGGTAATGCACGTTTACCGTTGACCGTAGATTATGTCAGATTACGGTGCATCTACGGTAATTACCGTGTATATGGAGACACTGGTATGTACATAACATCTATTTAAATAAATAGTAGAGCATAACTCACCAGCGATTTCTGCTCCACCAAGGTCATTTAGAATTTTTCTGTAAGACGGGCGTCTTGTCAGCATTTCCCTGTAGTTTCTTTTTGGGCTGTCATCATCACTCCCGCTGTCATCGCTGCCCGACTGGCCCTGAGAGCTCAACAATGAATTGGGTTCTGGTTTGATCTACAAATTATATTACATTCAGTTAAAAACCAAGAAGATATTTTCAATACACTATTACTTCTTGGAAGGTTAGTGAGGAATAAGCATAAAAAGCATGGTAACAAACCTGCAATGTCTGCAGAGTCCCTTGAGTAGTGTGAATCACTGAACTAGGTTTGCTGACAAGAATCACATTTCCTTTTGGTAACTGAACTGATTGTATGTTAGACGCTGTCTGGATTACAGATTGTTGGTTAGGTTGTATCACAGATTGAACCTGAAAGAGAATTTGTATTAAACATTTAAAATATAATATTCACTTCACTTCTTCTTTTTTGGCTGCAAAAATAATATTCAAAACAAAGGCTGTTTTGTTGACATCATTAATGTTTTGACAACATTGGTTGTCAAAACATGTACTGATGTACTGTCATTGGACAGTAATCAGCTAAATAAGTTTATGTTGATGTACAGCAATAAAACTTGCAAAGTTATCATCAAAAAGCAAATACCTGAGCCATGGGGGCCTGTGCTGGTAGTGTGAGCTGCACGATGCTGGTCACGGCCACTACATGGGCGGACGGGCCGCCCGAGTTGCCTGCATTTGTCAACGGGTCTGACACACCGGATCCACCACAAGTGCCATTTTCTTCCACCATTCCCTCCATGGCTGGTCACCTAAAATTCAAGGTCATCTTCCTGTGTATTTTGTGATTATACCAATCAGTTAAGATATGTTCAGCATTTATTGAAATCACGCTCGTTGCTTTTCACATGATCGTACTGTTTGATAGGCAGCCATGGTAGGTACGAGATCATCACGACAGAAACTGGCTGAACGCGGAAATCCCTATTGCGTCTGTATTCGCAGCATAGTTGCATCAGTAGTTGAGGTTTTGATAGTGTTCTCGAGTATTCCATTATCATGTAACATTTAATAATGTGAATCCAAATAGATACGGTTGTGACGAGTTGGAAGTTTTGTCTTCACAAGCACTCACCAGTTACGTATTCCTCGTCACCGTCTATGCTGCGTCCGGAGTGGGTGAGCGGGATGGTACGTAGTAGCCACGTCAACTGCGAGAAGACTCGTCACTGGCGGAGACCTATGATCTTGTATGCGTCATAACAATATGGCCGAAAATTGCCCGACGCATGCGCTGCGCTGCGCTTTGCTGTTGCCTCTTTTTGCGCTTTGCCTCCATCCATCCATCCACAGAACACACAAAATCGATGTTGCGAGCAGCTTACCATGGAGGTTGAAAACCAGCAAGTTTCAAAAGTGTATGGAGCGGAGCTTGGAGCGGATTATCTCGGTATTGGAAAAAAATGCGGGTAAGAATCGAACTTGATGTTCTTTTTTCTAGCGTCAACCTTGGTAGAACTTTTTTTTTACAATTTACAGGGTTGCAACTCCCACGAAGAGTGAGTTTACCATCATTACCCGGTCTTTTAAAACTCTCTCTCCTTCTCCAGCTCCATCGATGGGAGTTGCAGGTAAGGGCATCAGGTGTTTGTCCTATCCATCAAATAATTAACATCAAGGAAAAGAGCAAGTTTTGCTTTAATAGACAGCCAGACCCCAGATGATGTTGATTATTTATTTCACTTGACATTGACACTGGCAAGTTATGATTGGTTGTATTATGCAGTGCTGCCAACTTAGCATTTTTATGGCTATATTCGGCATTGTGGAGCCCTGAGATAGCGTAGCGAAGAGGCGTCGTGGTTAACCACGCAGGCGATGGCGGGACGTGCTGGATGCCTTTGAGAGAGACTGGCAACTGGTGGCACAAGATCGTGTAGAGTGGCGGGATTAGGGGGAGGCCTTTGCCCAACAATGGGACGATTCGGGCATAAAGTAATAATGCTTAAATTATAGCATTTTCAAATTATAGCTTAGCAACTTGTAAAACATAGTCTCAAGTCGTGTTTCATCGATCCTGCCATCTAGCGTCAAATAGCGTTCGAGGTTATGTTTCTATGTAGTACAAAATATTATGTTAAGTAGGTAAGGTACTCATGTAATAAATGTATCGCTTTGGAGTGTCTGATAAGATGCATTTATGTTCAATAAACAATTTGAAATTGAGGTAATTGTTCAAGTTTTCACTTCTGTTGGCATTCCCGGTGTGACACGATTTTTTTAAAGTTGTGTTAAGTTTTAGCAGATAGTTCGATTTTCCACTTTCTTTTAATACGTTTCAAATAAACAATTTCTAATTCTTTGCATTTCTTATTTATGTTTTAGCTTTTTCTAGCCTCTTTTGATGACATTTGCCCGACTCGACTGCCCCTTTTCAATAACCAAGGTGGCAGCACTGCTATGCTAATTGGGCAAGCCAGACGGCAGACAGACAGACAGATTAATGACAGAAAAGAAGAAGCACTAAAAAATACAAAACAAAAGCCGAAAGCAGATAATTATTTGTAAAAATCGATTGATTTATTATTTAACTAAGGGCCCATGTATAAATATGTACAGTTTCGAGCTTAGCTACAAACATTGAGGAAGAACAGACAGAAAAAATGGCTTCAAAGGGATCTTTTGAAAATCAATATGAAGACTATTCCACAGAGACGTCTAATAGCGTTCTCAATGATTCTTTTGATGGGGTATGTACCCTGTAAACAATGAAGGAGGCGTTTATGTTATACGCCGTAGTTTGTTGCCTGTTCTTCTAGGTTTGGACGCGTTGAACTAGCACCTAGACTTAATTTAACAAGCTGTAAGACGTTTCAAAGTGATCCTTGTGATACAACTGAATATATAAATTATATTCCTTTCAGGCAGTGATTAATAAAAAAATATTTTTCAGATATCCGAAAAGTTTCACTCAAAACTGCAGAACTTTAAAATTACCAAGCTATCTGTGTTAAATAATAATATGAAAAGTGACACATTTCATGATGGAACAATATACACAGGGTCTGCTGGCTTGGGAATGTTTTACTTCATGTGTTCATTAAAGAATGAAAATCAGGAAATGTTAAAGGTATACCACAACCTACTTTTATGAGTCCGTGCAAGATAAGTCTGCGCACAACAGATGGTGATACCACTAATAAAATAAACTGGAAATATCTTCCAATCCCAAACATGACTGGAGAAATCTAAAATGCATTCTGTATAATGCAAGTTTATTTTGTGATTGGAATGATTCCAAGTGAGTCTTGTTGTCTAGTATCATTATCAATATAATAATATTTCAGTCTCAATTACATCTTCCAATATGTTTCCATGTGTATTGAACTATCAACCATCCATAGTAATGTTAACTGATTAAGATGGCATGACACATATTGGAAAAAGCATGCCTAAAGTAAGTTTTCAATCACACTCTGAGGACAAGATATAAAAAGCTATAGTGACGAGATAATATTATATGAGTCACAAGCTTGAATTTGATAAAAATAAGATTTGCACTAGAAGAACCTTTAATTATTCCTATGAAAAAATATTTTTTGGCATATTTTGATTCTTTTCTGGATAACAAATAAAACTCACTCTGTAAACTTTTAACATTCCACACAGGTACCCAGGTATATTAGAGTACTCTGATGTGTCTAAAATGAAAATCCTACATACTCACATAGACGAGGCGGGCCGCGGTCTAAATTCTATACCTTCTACAGGGTTCAATCCCCACCATTTGTTCGTGGTCTCAGTGTTATATTGTAATCTAATTTATTTTTCATAACTTAACAATGTATTGTTTTATAGATTGCATTTGATTATATTGACATAGATAATCTGAAAGGAAAAAGAATCAGTTTTCTATGTGGTGATGCCGGGCCTCTTGCCTTAGCCACTGTTCTATCATACAAATTGGGAATCAAACGTCCAAAAGACATTCCAGACTACAAAACCCTAGCTGTAAGGTAAATTGAACAGTTTTTGATTAATTACATTATTATGCCTCATGTGGCACTAGGATTTTTCTAAGTGTGGTTTAAATATACTGAATAGAAAAAAGAATAGAATAATAATTTATTAGCGAAACAAGCACTTACACTAATTTATGATAACCTAAAAAGAAATCTTAATACTACATTTGTGTGAAGCTTGTGCGTTTGTGCTTGTGTGTACTGAATGCAGTTAACCTGATTCTATCACAATGGTATAAGGTTTAATTTATGTCATTTTGATTTGCCGAGCAGGTTTTCGAAAGACCAACCATCTGCAACTTGTAATAGAATCTTATTCTCCACAACATGTTATTTAAACTAGGCTGAGAAAATCTTCCGACCTTCGTTAAGCCTAAACCAGAAGAAAATACGAGCGGAGAGTTGTTTTTCAGGCTGATGTCATTACTATCACTTCTAAACGATTCCCCTGATGAGATACTATATGGAAAAGCTGGATACCTTTATGCTTTGCTGTTTGTGAACAAACATATAAGTGGAAAAGAAGCAATTCCAGCAAACCACATTGAAAAAGTTATAACTGGAATTCTGAAGTCTGGGAAACAATTTTCAGCAAAACAGAAATCAGATAGTCCTCTTTTATGGCAATGGCATGATAAAGTTTATTTTGGAGCTGCTCATGGAATGGCAGGCATCTTGTATCTGCTACTGCAAGTATGTTTCTATAGATGTAGGCAATGCTTAGTTATGAGAGCACTGGTGGCCTAGTGGTAGCGGTCCCACCTTCCGATTCAAAGGTGAGGGTTCAAATGCAGGCGTGTACCATTGAGTTTTTCTGTCCAAGAATGTATGTGCACGCTGTTAGTACTCTCAAACGGTGAAGGAAAACATCCTGAGGAAACCGGCATGTCGTAGAACCTAAACAGTTCGAAAACGTGTAAATTGGACGAAAGAATGGGTACCTAGGTTACTTAGATAGGGAGTACTTGCTGAAACTCTTTAACTCCCAGCTTGGTTTCCTTTCCTTGCATTTGTTTTGTGGCGTAGCCGTTTTTTTGCAATGCAATGCGTATGTCCTCTAATTTTGGCTCACCGTGACGCTACGTGAGTTTCCACGTAATAATAAATTATGTTGAAATGATGGAATAAGTGTAACCTGTAAGTAGACCTAAATTAAAATGAGAAGGTAGGTATGTACAAGTAGTACTAAGTTAAAACCGCAAGGTGAAAGAAAGTAAGCGAACAGGTTTGAACTAGGTACCTAGTCGTAGGTTTTTAGTTTCATATCTACAACGTACAAATCACAACATAAAATTCAATGTTTTTTTCAGGCAAGAGTGTATATAAATATAATAGAGATTCGAAGCTTCATAAAACCGACTTTGGACTGGTTGATCAATCAACAATTTCCTAGTGGGAATTACCCATCATCACTAGAGTCAAGTTCTGGAGATCGATTAGTTCAGTGGTGTCACGGGGCACCTGGATTTGTCCCTCTATGTATACTAGCATCACAGGTAAATATAAAAATTAGTACATTATTAGGTAGGTTAGGTAAACATGATGAACTTAGTTGAACTGGACTATGAAGCGTTTACGCCAACCTATACTAGCTAAATTATAACACCATTGTTGTTTCTATTACAAAGGTATTTGAAGATGAGAAATATATGAAAATTGCTTTGCAATTGGGCGACGTTATATGGCAACGTGGACTGTGCACTAAAGGATATAGTATTTGCCATGGAGTCAGTGGAAATGCTTATGCATTTCTTCAGTTATATCAGGCTGCAAAGGTAAGCAAGCATTGCTGAGTTAGACTCACCTAGCTTTAAGACGTTTCAATGTGATCCTTGTGATAAAACTGAAAAAACAAAATTGAATTTGAGGTAACGATTGAGTGCATTAAAATCGTACATGTGTATGAAAAGAATATTAAAAAAAATACTAGTTCGAGCAGTATATTTTGCCATCTGTCAGTGCAGATACCTAACTGCATCCGATTATTGCAGAAGCCAATGCACCTTTATCGAGCTTGCTGTTTTACGGAATGGTGCGCTGTGGAAAGACCTGGCACAGAGTTACATCGCCCCGACAGGCCAGCGTCGCTGTTCGAAGGAATGATTGGACGAATTTATTTGGCCGAAGAAGTGTGTCATGCCATGGATGCAAAGTTTCCAGGATTCAGTGTGTAAAGCGTAAAATGTTTTTTTTTTATTAAATTATCTACAAGTGAACTGCAATACTAAAGATCTCACTAAACAGATACCAATTTTTTTGGAAAGGAAAGCAAATTAATTAATTTAAATTGTAAAAATAATAAAGAAGTTACAAGCTTAGAATATTTATTTAAAAATCACATTATAAAATATTAAATACTATGAATACTTCTTAAAGTAATAATAGATATACCTAAACCTATAGGTACTATGCCTACTTAACTCTAATAAATATTTATCTATTTTTTATCTGGGTCTTCAACTACTACTTATTCTATTTTAAGAACTGGTAAAACCAATTTATGTAATTTCAACAAACAACGCCAATACGAACCGCCAGCATAAACCACGGTCTTAATAACAATTTGACTAAACTAAGGTATCATCTAATATTTTTCTCAGCATGGTTTAATTTACATAGTGCGGTAAATACGATTATTGTACAAAGATTGCTGTTTATTTTTTTGTTCTGCTTGGGAAAACAAAACGGCCGCATGAAACTAAGTAAACGTGGCAAATTGCCATCTTCAATGAAGGTAGGGAATGCCACTGGCAAAACAAACCCTTCATTGAAACCAGACTAAGAAAAACCATAGAAGGTTCATTTAATGAAGGCTCGAAAGTTTATGCTGGTGTGGGTACATGTTCGCCGTCAACAAAAATACATATTGTATAGCCAGCGGCCAGTAGACGCTGACAATATTGTAAGGCTGTCAGAAAAAAGCAAGTTACGTCGTAAGTAGGTCTTTACTAAATGCAAGGTAACCCAAAAAGTCGGGACCCAGAGATTTCAGCAACGAATCGCGTCTTTGTCCAAACACGATCATATATTTGTAAGTTTTTTATCGATCGCTTATAAATGCAACCAGTTACATTAGTCAGTTTTGTCGTGCAGACACAGAACAATGAGAACGGACATATGGCCGGAAAGTGTCGCCAAAATGCATGAGCATGTGCTCCTTTCTCCATACAAATTCGGCAGTTTTTTCGGACGTCATAAATGAAGAAAGCCTTGTTGCGCAATAATTACTTTCCGAACAAAAAGTCAAACGACTGGTTAAAACAAAGAAATACTTTTTTACATCCCCTTACATTCATTTTTTTAGAATCCTCATATTTAGAGAAATTTTTAAAAGATCCCTTACAAACGGCGCATGATCGCCTTTCTACTGTATTCTGTGTTTGCAGATAATATTCAAGCCATTTTGAGCTCTAAGCTCTACCAATGCGCCATGCACCAATAACGTTTTACACAAACATGGTTATTTTATTATACTACTTATACTATGCAGTGATTTTTGAGTATGTATGCTATAAAAATAAGTTACTAACTAAAAACCTAAAATAATAATACCTTTCCGTAACACGATCGTTCCTAAAAACTGAGTAAAGTTCACTACACTACATTATCTAACCATCTCATGCATTGTTATGGGCTAACTCATAAACCCCCGAATACTGAAACGCAACTCAGATTTATGCACGTCTCAAGCGACGAATATTTGACAGATTTTTATTGAAAACTGTCAAATATTCGTCGCTTGAAACGTGCCTAAATCTGAGTTGCGTTTCAGTATTCGGGGGAGAGCCTCTCTAACCCCCGAATACTGAAACGCAACTCAGATTTAAGCACGTCTCAAGCGACGAAAACGAAAGTCGCTTGAGACGTGCTTAAATCTGAGTTGCGTTTCAGTATTCGGGGGTAAGACGAATACGATATAATTTTATTTTATTTTTCTTTATTAGAAAATCATTTTGTTACTTTTAAAAACTGAAATTCGAATTTTATAAAGGCCTGCGCACATCTAGGCGATGGCGATGGTGATGAGCGAAACGCTGTCATCTGTGCTGATCGCCATTGCCCAGATGTACGCAGGCCTTGAGAGTCGTAAGCCGAGTGTACACTAATTAGTTTTAACGTGATAAAAAAACTGATACGCAAAAATGTATTGGCAACTATAAGCTCAACTTTTGAGCCAAAGTTGCTGGAATAATATTATGTACCTAGTAGTAGGTACCTACTTAATTTTTTAGTCTTTAAATTACCCCTGAAAGATTCAATGTCAGAGAAAATTACAATTTATGTCTTTAATATGCAAATAGGTATACTAAAAGGTCACAGCAGACCACCTCAAACACATAATAGGTGTTAAAATACGAAGTTGGGGTTTTTTGATGTTGTATGGAGATAACGGCGACTTTATACTTGAACACTTATCCTAGGAATGATATTCGGCTTAACTTTTAAACGATTTCTAAATTTAGTAGGTAGTGGTACCTACTTTGAATAGAAGGGTGCCACCGTCGGGGGCGCAGGGCCATTCGCCATTCAGCTGCGGTCTACAGCGGTGGCTTGCTGGCTTGACGGCGGCAGCCCACCGTCTTCCGAGATTACCTCAGCGGGCGAGCGCATCATAATTATGTCGGTGTCACTGCTCCGCAACAGAAGAAGCGAGGTCCCAGACAGGACTCAGGGAACTGATTGAGTCTTGCCCCACCACATATGTCTCGCCATCCGGTCCACTGGAACATTGCTGCCACCAACCCAAAGTACTCCGCTATTGGGCTGCCTGGGGGACATTGCACAATACACCACATCGCGGGACGTCAGTGCAGATCTTAATCCCCCAACGCTATTAGAATTACATGTCGGTTGCATGACGCATGTTTAATACCTCCACAGGGTGTGTGTTTGTGTGTGCGCGGTGTCAGAGCAACGTAGCGCCGGCCTCTGCTCGCGAGTGCGGTAGCGGCGGTCCGGCGCGCCACACATTTTCCGTAGGCTCGTATAGTTCGACGGTGGCGAGCGAGGTGCGCGCGCGGTAGAATGCTCGTTCGCCGCTGCTCTCCGAGTCTCCGCCGGCCGCCACGAGCACGCCCTCGGCCGCGCCCGCAGCGCAGCCCGCTCGCGCCTCCTTCAGACCCGCCACCTCTTCCCAACTATCCTGCAACAGAACGCGATCGACATGAATACTCACGGCAGGTGGACGGCGGCGGCGGTGATACTATAATTCCGCCCACTCTTCAAAGTCAAACATGTCTTTATTCAGTAGTACCTCATAAATTTGTATATAACTGTCTTATCTTTAACTAGCAGGCGCCCGCGGGTTTGCTCGCCCCGGTCGCGTTACTTTTTCGGGATAAAAAGTATGCAATGTCCCTCTCTTGGTTTTCTCGGTCGAGCCGTTCTTGAGTTATAAATAGTGTAACTAACACGACTTTCTTCTCTAAATACAGATATTGTAATTAGTGTTAACCGTGGACCATAGTTAAGAGCACTGGTGATCTAGTGGTAGCGCCCCGCCTTCCGATCCTAAGGTTGTGGGTTCAAATCCAGTCGTGTAACAAAGAGGTTTTTCTGTCGAAAAAATTATTTGCCTTATATACCAGTTATCTCAAAACGGTGAAGGAAAAAATCGTGAGGAAACCGTCGTGTCGTAGAACCTAAAAAAGCCCGCCAGCTGCCTACTTGCGGTACCATTCTGCACATCAAGATGATGAATTTGCCGATTTAGTGTTAACCGTTTCAATTCAACTAAATGAATAAGAACAAATAGTTGTCACTGACATCGTCGAAGCTGTATCTCTCGACGGAGGTGAGCACGGTCCGCTTGGGCGCGTTCCCGCCGACTGCGTACAGATAGTTGCCGAGCACGACGGCGGCGGCCTGGCTGCGAGCGCGGTGCATCGGCGCGAGAGTGAGCCACTTGCGCGACGCGGGATGGTAGCTCAGCAGGTCGCGCGTGTAGCGACGGTGCGTGTGCGTGCAACCACCCACTATGTAGATCACACCTGACAACAACCAATACTTAGGACCCTATTCAGTAACAATTCTTGAGTCTGAGTTGATGAAGATCAACTCAGACGCAAAGATTTTTAGAATCAACTCAGACTCGAAAATAGATTTTTGGCACTTTTCAATGGGTAACTGTGAAAAGTGGCAAAAATCTAAGCTTGAGTCTGAGTTGATCCTCAAGCATAGATTTTTTGACAGTTCCCCTCCATTGAAAAGTGTCAAAAATCTATGCTTGAAGATTGAGTCAGACTCAAGCATTGTTTATGCATACAGGGCTTACCCCCGAATACTGAAACGCAACTCAGATTTAAGCACGTCTCAAGCGACGAATATTTGACAGTTTTCAATGAAAATCTGTCAAATATTCGTCGCTTGAGACGTGCTTAAATCTGAGTTGCGTTTCAGTATTCGGGGGTTAGATTACATCTTTGAGTATCCACTTACTGCTTATACAGGGTTATTCATTATTAGCTGCAAATACTCAGGAATTAGGTTCAACAAATAAAATAAAAAATATTTATGAAATGATTTTTTTTAAGTTTTGTTATGAAAATCCCGAGAAAATCGATAAAGGAATCATTGGCGCCTGACCTATTTTGACCTTTGATCCGCGCCCGCGCGCCGTGAGTGACACTCTGCGTTCAGTCACCGCCTGGGTGGGTCATCGTCCTGTTCTCCATGGCAATCATTATGCAATAGCCGTAAAGAAATTAATAAAAATAAAATTTTGATACAAAAACTAAAAAAAAATTTTGATCAAAATTTAAAAAAATTCTTTTATAAATATTTTTTATTTTATTTGTTGAACCTAATTCCTGAGTATTTGCAGCTAATAATGAATAACCCTGTATAAGAAAATAATATTTATATTGCCAGTTACTGTTTATACAAGCCAGATCATTACCTTCAAAATTGACGACACCCATCCCGAAGCGTGGCTCGGGCATGCGTCCGCAAACCGTCCACTCGTCCATGAAAGGGTCGTACACTTCGACGGAGGCACCCATGTCTGAGCCCACCCAGCCGCCGAACGCGTACAGATTCCCATTCCACCCTGTTATGCCGAACTCGCAGCGGGCTTCCTTCATCGGTGCTATATTTGTCCATTTGTCTGTCTGGGAATGGTAAAAGAAAATTATTGTTAGAAGACATAGACCATCATTTATTCGGTTCTTAGCACATATTAAACCAGAAGACATGAATGGATGAATAAACAATTCTATTTATGCATAGGTACATTTAATAACAATGATGAAAACAGAAGGACAGAAATTGAAAACTAACAGAACACATGGCTTATAAAGTTATGACTTGAGTTAGATTTATATAGAATACATTGGACATTTATAAATTTAACACCTTTTTATGCACGTCTTTCATGCCAATATGCCGTATGCCATAGAAGCAAATGGGCCGAAGAGACCGTGGGGGGGGGGTTAGTCACCGTAGGGAATAACCCCTCCTCTTGTAGGTATAAAACAAGCATTGGTTGTGTCTACTATACCTGAGGGTCATAGACCTCTCCATTGGCTAGTATCTGGCTGCCTTGCTCGCCTCCGACCACATACACTCGGCCGCCGAGAGTCGTCACGCCGGGCTGGATGCGTGCTATGCCCATGGGAGAGAGCTCTTCCCATTCCCTGCAAACACATACTACATCAACTTTTGAAATCAGAATTCTACTACCTATACGCCTTTCTATGAAGGCGTAAAGTCGCGTCGGTTATAGGTCAGTTTCATACAAGAGAGGTACGCTCGCAAATGCGACACATTGTGTTGGCACCACAGTTCAGTTAGGCCTATAATCTTGCCTATAATACACGCAAGCGGTTGCTAGCCGTCGGTCAAAACCTCATACTACAGGAGCCGCGTGTCAGATTTGAGCGCCTTTTGTTATTTTAGGTCACAAGCTATATCTATTCTTAGTTTCAACCAAGTTCGTTCCGCATCAGTCAGTCCACTAACTGCGAGTTAAAGGTGTGGGTCGGAGAGCGGGCGGCAGATGCGTATTTGTTTTTTTAATGAAAATCAGCCGCTCTGTAAACTTCTAGGTGGTTCTGTTCAAATGGTTTACTTATAAACATGAACACGATAAGAATAAAATGTCTTACATCTTTAGCAAGTCGTATTTGAGTACGGTTGAGAGTATGTTGTCGTCGCTGACAGGCGGGTGCGTTGTGGTATCGCGGCACGATCCGCCCACCACCAGCAAGTAGCGCCGCGCCCGAGCCCGGGGCTCCGCCCCTAGGGGCACCAGCGCTCCTCGGCCAGATTTCTATTAATCATAAAAAAACGTTAAAAACACACAACACCATCAAGCTGCAAACTTAGCAAAGCCTAACTGTGGGAACCATAATTATAACTAATCTATTAAACTTCACGATTTAGTTCCCCCATCCCCACCATCGGGCTACTAGACGCACGGAAATGCGACATCCATACATGGTTGATGTTCCAACTGTCCGCACCAAGCTTGGAGATTTCTCCAAGGCACCAAGCGCTTTGCTTCAACTTGCGTGTCCGGACGGCCAAGGAGTGGAATTCCTTGCCGGCATCTGTTTTTCAGGACACTTTTAACTTGGATGTTTTTAAGAGTAGAGTGAACAGGTATGTTCTAGGTAAGCGTGCTACACTGTCGACCGTGAGATTGCGGTCAAACGCAAGCCTATATTAGCCCTATTTTGAATTGAATAATATAATGTAAAAAAAAATCGTAACATAAAATTTAGAAAAGGTACATGCATACGTGAATACAGTCATATTATTGTATAACAGGAGTCTGAAGCCCAGCTGTGGGTCAAGTTGGGATGATTAAGCTATAAGTTAGTAGGCGTTTATGTATACGTGCGGCTTATTCAACCGCAACTAGATGTTTGTATGAAAGTTTTAAGTTTTGTGATTTTTCTAGGGTGCCCTGCAGCAAGATGAATGGACGATATTGTCAAAGTCGCGGGGCGGAAATGGGTTAGACTGGCACAGGATCGAGGTAGATGGCACAAACTAAGGGAGGCCTATACCCAGCAGTGGGTGAAGTGGGGCTGTGGATGATGATGATGTGGACGATGATGATGATGACTTATCTAAATTGCCTTTGTTAAGTTTCAAAACCGCTATGGTATTGCTTATTATATTAACAGTAGTTAAAGTAAAGTATTGATATGTATTTGACCACAAAATATGGTACTGAGTATTTAAAGTACCTAGTGGATTGAAATGTTAATAAATCAGGCTTACCATATCTTTCCGGACTGTTTTTAAAGCTACTGCTATTGAAGGATCCTGCACATTTTTAATAGCTTCGTCTAAGACTTCTGATGATATCAAAGGAAGTCTGACGTGACTCAAAACTTCAAAACAGTGACGTCTTCGGCATAAGGAATCATGTTCAAGCCATCTCAGAGCTGGATATAATACCTAAAAACAATTAAGGTAAGTATAAATAATTAATCAGTGCATCTACTGGGTGGGTTACGACATCTTTTTTTGAATATTGCTTGTCAGTCAGTGATGTATTGCGTGGCGCTCAATCATCTGATTGATTGGCTATACATTGCTGTATTTGGTATTTTTCCGTTTTTGCGAGTTTATAAAAGAACTATTATGCTACTTCTGTTCATTTTACGATGCATTGTAGATTTCAATCATGGAAAAAGCAGATAAAAAAATATTTATTTCAACTGACTTCAAAAAAAGAGGAGGTTTCTCAATTCAACCGTATAAATGTGTTGTTTTTGTGTGTTTTTAAGATTAGCCATGAAGTTGGTTTGTCAAGTTTTTTAAACTTATTATTTTGTAATCAAAATCATGGTCTACATAAATGCGCTGTTTCAGTTTTCGGGATAGTATTATTCTACCTATATTATAAGTTCATTAAAACCTTTATTATCCTACCTAAATTAATTAAAAAATGCAACTGATGGTTTTATACCTGTGCCTCACTATCAACTTTGAGTTGCTCAGATGACAAGAGAGTAACAAGTTGTTGTAAGGGCAGCTCAAGCAGCTCTTCACCAGTGGCTACCACGTTCCAATTGGCCTGGACATGTTCCAAGGCTTCATTTGCAAGTTCAATACAATTGTGTGCTTCACAAAATCTGTAAAATACAAAAGAAAAACTTTACAGCAAACATACACATACAATAAGGACAGTAACATTTTCTGATTAGCAAACAAGTGTGGAAGTTTTTTCTGCAGCTGTTTATTGCACCCATATTTATAAATATCTATTGGTTTCTTAATAATCTCTGTGTAGCACACACCTCCTTAAAGCTCTGCGCCGAACATCTGGTTGAATACACTCATAGTGTTTTTCAAGTTTCATAAGATACGTCAGCCGAAATTGTGGCGAGTTCGAAAGCGAATTCAACTGAACGTTTTGTGCCGTAATTTCGGCAGGTGTGTCGCTACAACTAGTATATCATTCATTTACTATGCAGTACAAGTGTAGGTAATGTATTGCAGATTTTGAACATGTAACATTTATCAAGAGTTGTCTTACCTAAAAATTCCTAGGGCATTAGAAGGATGCAGTTCCCTTCTCAAAAACTCTCCACATCCCGTTACCAATTCTCGCAGTTGCAGCATATCAGCAGCAATAAGTAAATGTTGTACTGATCCCTTGTCAATCACTATTTCCCCTGTAATTATTAAAAATAAACAGTTTTAAAAAAATTTTGAACAGAGAATAATGTACCACATTATTTTAATTCATCATCATCATCAGCCTGGAAAAGTCTACTGCTGGACATAGGCCTCCCCTACACATTTCCTGGAAGAACGATCCTGGGCTCTTTCTATCGACCAACTTCCCGCGATCTTAACAATGTTGTTGGTCTATCTGGTGGGTGGGCGCCCTACTTTTCGCCTTCCGGTTAGTGGTTGCCATTCGACATTTATGTTCGACATTTAGGTATATTGGACAAGACTAAGTTACTCAGATTGAATGTATACCTGTGTATATAAAATCAATAATTTTATTGAGGATGTCAGGGGGAACGCTGGGCAGTGCGACATGACCTTTATGGCTCTCTTCCAAGCCCACACTAAACATCGCATTGAAATACTCAGAGCTGGCTGCAAGCACTACTCGATGCGCCTGAAATGAAAATTACAAAAGATCTTATTGCCTTAAACAATAAATAAGATCATGATTTGGAGGCATAATGTACAAAAGCTCAGTGGTAGTAACAGTCAAGTCAACTCAAATTTAAAAAGATAACCCATGTATGGCACCACCTTTCATTCACTATCACCACCGATTGATGTAGGTAAGAAGGTGTAAGGCCTATTCAAACTCCAACTACAGTAGGTATGTAATTAAGATAGGAGGAAGGGATAACATGAACTCAATGGTTGAACAAATTAGTAGACATTATTATAAACTAAAATACAATTTAACTCTATAGGTAATGAACATACCTTGATTGTGGTGGACCCTGATATTAGATCTATATCACAAAACCTTTCATCCCTTTTCAAATTGTGTAAATTCGATGATATTTTAGTGGCATATTCGTAGCACTTATATGTACGAGCTCCATCTTTTGTAGATATGTCATAAGTATTTGTAGACATAATTATTTAGATGGACAGCTATTTTACAAAAGAGCATCTAACAATAGGCAGAACTTGAGTTATATTTTAGCAAAAAAAACGAAAATAATGTAACAACACAAATGATCAAATAGTACTACAACTTCTTGTTTTGGCTGTGTGTGACAGTTACATTACATGACAGCTATGACAAGCTAAAAGAATCCCATGACCTGGCAATACTGGCCAAAGAATTTCTATTTATTTATTTATTTATTTATTTATTATTACTTACTACAGATGTTATCTTATCAGCTAGCCAAAACGATAACACTATCACAAATTAAAAAAAAAAAAAAAAAAAAAAAACAATATTTCACTCTGTTACTACTAACAATAATACTATTACTTACTCAATATACACATTACAAGACAAACTACACTAACATTAGGTACTAGGTACTTTACTAGGTATTACATAATAAACACACTACAAGACAGTCAGGTTGGTGCCTTTATTTTACCCTACTGAAAACAACAATATTATAGATGAGCCTGAATATCCCCCTCACAGTACTTCAAAGCAATTATACTTAACTGCCTTAAATTATCCGCGAAAGCGTCAGCGTCGGGATTCACATGTATGAGTGCGTTTAAATGAAATTGCGCGCGGAAAAGTGGTGACTCTTGCCGCGCGGATGTACGTGCTGGACTTGGCGCGAACAGCTGGACACGCCCAAGGCGGAACCTGGCCCGTTGCTCGGGCACGCTGAGCCTACTTGCTTCATACAAGAGCTCCGGGCAGTCAAGAACCCCATGTAGGATGCGGCAGATAGTCATAATTTGTTCACAGATCCTACGTGTTTCTAGGGAGTTGTACCCTAGCGTGCCTTGCAAATATGTTGTCGGGTACATGAACGGGTGTGTCGCGAATGCGAAGCTATTATATCTATTAGTAAGAGCCTCTGTGGAAGGGGTCGAATGTTAGGCAAAGCTTTAGCCCTGTGACGTCGCGCTACTCCGCTCGGGGAAGGGCAGGGGAGGCGCGAGCGCTGAACGGCTGTGGGCCGTCCGGTCTGGCATTGGCCATCGGGACGAGAAGGAATAAGCACTGGTGAGTGAACTTGATTTTATAACTGTGCATGAGTACCAGATTTCACTGCATCTTGTGTTAAATAGTATGCCGATGTGTTTGTTACTGTTTGCGAGCAGTAGCAGACTAAAGATCAGATAATCTAGCACTGATCTAAATCAGATGATCCATGCATCTGATGAGGTAGCGAGGCTCGGGTTGGCTATAGGGGAGGTTGGAGGCCACAAGGGGGAAAGCCCCCCGATATCAAAGACGCTGGGAAGACCCAGCACTTACGGCGAAACGTGGGGACATAACTAGGCACTGTCACATCAGCTAGTGTACATGTGCAGATTCCTGGGGACGGGAAGCCCTGGGGGTTCCATGTAAAGACTGTCGAGTCACTAGTTCATGTAAAAGCACCTGGGGATAAGAAGCCCCAGTGTTTCATGTATCGATGTGGACAGATGTAACTACTTTGTCACACCAGTCGTAAGTTGAAACTATTAAAGAAAGAGAAAGCGCAAACATCGGCTAAAATATTCGTCGTACCTCTAAGTTTTCAAGGTACTTGGCGACATGGTGGAGATGCAGGGATCTGGTACTCATGAACATGCCCAATAATAATTGAACAATAACAATTTATTGTACCAGTGCATACTAATTATTTTGTTTATTTTTTTGTGTGAATCCATAGAACAAAGTTAAAAGCGAAGCATAGATAAAACTATAAAGTATTTGTTTTAATATGTTAAAATAATAATACAGTTGTACGTAAATTTAAAAGAGTTAATACAACATCTCTTTGACTACTACAGTCACGTTGTACCCGTTCAAAAATGGTGATCTATTTTATTTTATGAATATTTAAACGTCCCAGACTTGTTGGACGTCTTTAATTTCATTGGGATACAGAATCCATAAAATTTACAGTAAAGATAGTCAGAGGCAAGTCCAAGTATTACAATAAATAGTAGACGCTGAAGGCAACTTTACTAACAAAATAGCCGAACAGTCGTACCATTCATACCTCCTTGTTCATACCATACCTCAAAGCAGTCGCAGGGCCCGGGTTCATTAATTAAATCTTATAAACAAAAGGAACAATGAGTAACATAAACAGTTCGTAACATAAACAGTTCTTATTGTCGCCGGGCCAGGCCATTACTGGGGCCCTCAAAGGGTTTTTTAAATATACAAGTATGGTATTAGGACAATAGTACACTTGTTACTTATAAAAATATAGACAGGTTCACTTTTCTATTCTTAGTTTTTTACTGTACAAGGTGTACAAAGTGTAGTATAAACTTATCAAGGGTTACTTTTGTTATAGATTTTTCAAACAGGCTCTTGGGTCATAAGGGTAGTAGGTACTGTATTGAGAATGGAAGAAGTCCTCCGAACTCGTTTAAAATTAATGTATGAATCCATTCAGTCATACTTAACTTCCGCTCAGTGTGAACTCAATAAATTAACAGATAGTGATGCCGACTTAAGGGCATTAGAACTGATCGGGTCTAAATTAAAAGGTGCAAATCAAAGGTTTGTTTCTGAAATACATAACTACTGCGCATCGGTTAAAGAACCCAATGTAGAGGAAATTAAACAATATACAGTCTCACAAATTCAGGCCGAAGAATTGATTTCCGAAATAGATGTTGGTATCAAACGCAATGAAAGGAAACGTTCAACGGTTAATGCCAGTGGCGAAAACATGAACATTACCAGTAAGTTGCCAAGAATGGAGTTGCCCAAGTTTGATGGTGACGTCCTCAAATGGTATCAGTTTTGGGATCGGTTCTCATCAAATGTTGACAGTCGAAATATAAACGAAGTCGATAAGTTGTTATACCTACAATCTGTTCTCGAGGGTGACGCAAAACAGGCTATCGAAGGACTAGACACGACCAATACGAATTACAGCATCGCTGTAAAAACTTTGAAAGATAGATACGGTAAACCCAGTGCGATTATTGACGCTCATTATGTGGCTCTTTATAGAGTAAGGGCGGCCTCGTCAAACCAGGTGAAGGATTGCAGGCAAGTTCTCAATGAAATCGAGAGACATCTTAGAGTGCTTAGCTCATTAGGCGAAGACGTAAATCACAACCACCTCAGAGTAATGATTATGGAGAAGTTCCCAGAAGATCTAATTTATGAAGTGAGAATGAAAATGACGGATGAGGAAGAAAAAATAGATGATATTAGAAAATATTTAGAGTATATAATATCGGCTAGAGAGACATCAAACAGACTAAAAAAGAGTTCTGCAGATGAAAAAACCAAAGATGCAACAAGCAGCGACGGCACTTCCAATAGTGAAAACTTCACTTTAGGGTCCATGCATGTTAGGTCGGAAGAAAAAAGGCAAAATAATCCACGTAGATTCACAACTTTTAGAAGAGATAGACCAAAGTATGATAACAAACCAACAACAACCAACCAACCAAACAACAACAACAATAAGCCACAATCAAATCCGCGTAAAAGACCACAGGACACATCAGACCGAACCGATGAGCCAATTAACAAGAAAAGTAGGTGCATATTCTGTAAGCAAAGACATTTTAATGACGAATGTACTTCTTACAAAACTATACAAGATCGGAAGTCACAATTAGGAAACAAGTGTTTCAAGTGCTTTCGTGAAGGGCATGGGGTCCGCCAATGCCGCATAAATCAAATGAAGTGCCATCATTGTAAAGAACACACACACAATCGAGCATTATGTCCCACAAAATTTTCACAAACAGTAAAGTCAAACCAAACAGAAAGCTTTCATGTTAGATCTGAAGTAAGTACCACGTTGTTACAAACTTGCATTGTGGATTTAAGTGGCTCAGAGTCAACATTGAAACCAATACAATGTCGCATGTTATTAGATTGCGGTAGTCAACGCTCGTACATAACAGCGGCTACTGCAACAACTTTAAAGCTCTCGATGACTGAAAAATCAAACTTATCAATATTCACGTTTGGAGCTAAATCGCCACATCAAATTGAAAGTCCCATAGTAAATTTCAAAATTATGACTCGAACTGGGGTTACACGTGTTATTCACGCAAACGTAGTACCCCACATAACACAAGGTATCCGAACACCAGTCTTTAGAAACCCAGCGCAGGTTTGGACTGATACTAGATTGAAAAACCTTAAAATGGCAGACGACGGCTCATGTGGTGACAAGATAGATATCTTGCTAGGAAATGATTATTATCACTCGTTTATGTCACATGAAAAAATTGCAGTCACTCAGGATCTTTTCCTAGTAAATTCTGATTTTGGTTGGGTTTGGTCAGGCCAAGTATTAGAGAGCGTTGAGAGTCCAGATCAGCTCACAGTATTAACGTACTTTCAATCTGATGGGGGGTTCAATAATAAGCTGAACGAACCAGATCTTCCTCTCAAGCTAGATGATGTCAAAAAACTGTGGGACCTTGAATCAATAGGAATCACGGATTCACCCAAGACCACCCGTGATGAGGAAGCGGTCAAACAATTCAACGAGACCATTCAGTACGAAAACCAGCGTTATCATGTTAAATGGCCGTGGACTGAATCACAGCCGTTGCTTCCCAACAATTTAGGTTTAGCGTGGGGTCACCTTAATAGTTTAGCTAAGCGATTAAATCAGTCTGAACTGGAAGCCTATGATCAGGTGATCCAAGATCAATTACAAAACGGAATCATAGAAATTGTACCGGACCCTACTAAACCACAAAAGCACACGATTCATTACCTTCCCCATCACTGCGTGCACAGTCGTAATACGAACAAAAAACTACGGATTGTCTATGACGCATCCGCTAAAACAGGGGATAATCAAAGCTTAAATGAATGCTTATACCGAGGGCCATTGTTGTTGGAGGATTTGACTGGGTTGTTGATTAAGTTCAGAGAACATGCAATAGGCATAGTCGCAGACGTTGAGAAAGCTTTTCTCCAGTTAGGCCTTCAAGATCTAGACCGAGATGTCACACGATTCCTTTGGCTGAAAGACATTAAGAGTGAAGCTCGATCCGATAACGTCTTACATCTACGCTTTTGCCGCGTCCCTTTTGGTGTAATTTCAAGTCCGTTTTTGTTAAACGCCACGATTAGGTTTCACTTAACGAGATCAAAAATTATTCTCATGAAAAACCTAGCTGAAGATATCTACGTAGATAATATTGTCACAGGCGCACAATCGATTTCAGATGCACTAAAATTATATAAGACATCTAAAGAATCATTTAATAGCTTGTCCATGAATTTACGCGAATGGAATTCAAATTCAAACGAACTGATTTCTCGTATACCAGAAAAATTTCAAGCGAAAGATCAAAAGCATGTTAAGGTCCTAGGTTTAGTATGGGACACACAAAATGACCATCTTTACCTGAAGTCAAATTTCAATAGCAACGCTTTAGAAGTAGTTCAATCAAAACGTGACGTTTTGAAGATGATAGCTTCAGTGTACGATCCATGTGGTTTTGCAGTACCAGTGGTACTCCCGGCTAAGCTATTTTTTCAGAAATTATGGAAAGAAAAAGTAAAATGGGATGTAAAATTAGATGAAAATCTGCTTGTTGAATGGCAAAAAATAGCATCAAAGTTTGCTTACCTAAAGGAAATAAAGATCAATCGTTATTACGCGCAAGGTCTAAACAGAGTCGAAACAAGTAATCCAATCGATTATGAACTGCATTGTTTCACAGACGCTTCTATGGATGCGTATGCAGCGGTCATATATTTGCGCAGCTCTCTAGACACAAATATTAAAGTCAGCTTTGTTATTGGCAAGTCTAGATTAGTGCCATTAAAGGATCAGATTAACCTGCAGATACCAAGATTAGAATTGCTAGGAGTATTCATTGGATGTAGGCTTATTAACTACGTGATGAAGTTTATGCGCCTCAAAATTAAAGCACAATTTTTGTGGACTGATAGTCAAATAGTTTTGAGTTGGTACAATTCTGACAAACTACTACCACCGTTTGTTTCGCGTAGAATAAATGAAATAAGGCAAAACAAAAACCTTCAAGTAAGGTATGTACCAACGAAACTGAATCCAGCAGATATAGGTACAAGGGGCAGATAAAGATAAAGTAGATTGCTACAACAAATGGTTCAAGGGACCTGATTTTTTGACGGAAAATTCAGATAAGTGGCCTACGTATCCTATTAGTGTGGATAATATTCAGACTCAAATTTCTTTGGCCGGGCAGGGTCTTGCGAATTTGATATCTGTTGATCATAGTAACGACATTGAATCAGACACAATGGAGCCAGTCTTAGTGGATAATGCCCGACAGACTAACATGGATGAGACAAAGAAAATATTAGACATTCAGACCGAGTATTTTCCCAAAGAAGTTGAAGGTATCACTACTGACTTGTCAAGGTCACTTCGATTGTTTAAGGATACAGATGGAGTGCTTAGGTGCAAAGGGAGATTTAAATATACAGATTTAACAGAAAGTCAGAAGGAGCCAATCTTACTTCCTAAGAATTCTGAATTTACCAACAAGGTTATTACTGAATTGCACCAGAAAAACTATCATGTAGGAGTATCTCATACTCTAGCTTTATTAAGACAAAAGTTTTGGGTACCACACGGAAGATCCACAGTTCAAAGAGTTATTAGAAAATGCCTTAAATGTGTAAAGTATGGTGGTGGCCCATTCAAACTACCAGCAATGCCTGATTTACCCGAAGAGAGAGTAAAGCTCAGTCTACCCTTCGCTTTTACGGGCTTAGATTATTTCGGGCCTCTTCTTGTTAATGATTCGCAAGAAAAACGTTGGGTATGCCTATTTACGTGTCTAACAGTAAGAGCTATACATATGGAAGTGGTTACAGACTTATCCGCGGAAGAGTGTACACTTGCCATTAGAAGATTCGTTGCAGTGAGAGGTCTCCCACAACTGTTTGTGTCGGATAACGCTACACAATTCAAGCTTACTGCAGATGTAATAACTTCAGACTATTGTATAGAGATCAAATTGCGTTGGAAGTTTATTCCTGAGTTAGCACCTTGGTTTGGAGGGTTCTACGAACGCCTGATAGGTTTAGTCAAACACAGTATGAAAAGAACGCTAGACAAACACCTCATAAATCACAATCAATTGTGTACGGCAATCAAGGAACTTGAAGCTATTGTTAATAGCAGACCTCTGACCACGGTAGGTGCAGAGCTAGAACATGTTTTGACTCCTCAAGACTTCCTACGAGTAGGCGGTCCAGTGACAACTAATATCTCAGATCGCGACTTCTTAGAACCAGCTACAATAACCAAATCGAATCTTGTTGATGGTTGGAAACGTGGTCAAATCATTATCATGGAATTTGCTAAAATGTTCACAAATCAATATTTGACCAGTCTTCGAGAAAGAAATGACAAGCACCGGCAGCCAAGAGTAGTAGTAAATAGAACACCAAAGCTATCAGAGACCGTTCAGATAAGATCAGACAGTAGTAGAGCACACTGGAGAGTTGGAAAGATAGTAGAGTTGAAAAAGGGTTCGGATGGACAGGTTAGAGTAGCCAGAATAAAAGTACCTTCAGGCGAAACATTCAATCGCTCAATAGGGCATCTCTTTCCACTAGAAGTTGAAGAACATAGTACAGTACCTTTACCAAATCAGAACGACCCCATGATAAGAGCTAGGCCCGATTCTGAAGAGTCTACGGTTGAGCAACCAGAGACACCAGACCAAATAGATCACGCACCCAGTAAGGATCGCGGAGCTTCGACGGGTATTGAAGTCGAGGAATCCATGAGCGATCAACCAAAAGTCTCAGTAGAACCAAAACCAGTTGCTAAAGCGAGACCAGTAAGGGTTTCAGCGGCTAAAGCTAGAGAAAAGGTCAAAGAGTGGACCTCCCAGTTGATGATCACATTATTTGAATAATATAATCAGATGATCACGAAGTAGTAATAATTCAAGATAAATTAGTTTGTAATTTATAAAGTAAGAAAGTAGTTCTTTAAAAGACGGATATAATTCAAGTCAGAATTGTATTTGCTATCTCTCTCTGGGGGGAGTGTCGCGAATGCGAAGCTATTATATCTATTAGTAAGAGCCTCTGTGGAAGGGGTCGAATGTTAGGCAAAGCTTTAGCCCTGTGACGTCGCGCTACTCCGCTCGGGGAAGGGCAGGGGAGGCGCGAGCGCTGAACGGCTGTGGGCCGTCCGGTCTGGCATTGGCCATCGGGACGAGAAGGAATAAGCACTGGTGAGTGAACTTGATTTTATAACTGTGCATGAGTACCAGATTTCACTGCATCTTGTGTTAAATAGTATGCCGATGTGTTTGTTACTGTTTGCGAGCAGTAGCAGACTAAAGATCAGATAATCTAGCACTGATCTAAATCAGATGATCCATGCATCTGATGAGGTAGCGAGGCTCGGGTTGGCTATAGGGGAGGTTGGAGGCCACAAGGGGGAAAGCCCCCCGATATCAAAGACGCTGGGAAGACCCAGCACTTACGGCGAAACGTGGGGACATAACTAGGCACTGTCACATCAGCTAGTGTACATGTGCAGATTCCTGGGGACGGGAAGCCCTGGGGGTTCCATGTAAAGACTGTCGAGTCACTAGTTCATGTAAAAGCACCTGGGGATAAGAAGCCCCAGTGTTTCATGTATCGATGTGGACAGATGTAACTACTTTGTCACACCAGTCGTAAGTTGAAACTATTAAAGAAAGAGAAAGCGCAAACATCGGCTAAAATATTCGTCGTACCTCTAAGTTTTCAAGGTACTTGGCGACAGGGTGATAGCCAAACCTTTTTTTGTACATATAACGCAAGAAGCGTTTTTGAACTTTTTCTATCATTAGTGTATATGACGTCTCGTGCGGATTCCAGACGCACGAGCCGTTCTCTATTTTCGATCGTATAAGAGAGGTTTAAAGGAGTTTAATGGCATTTACATTTGTGAAATCTCGGCAATTCCGCGTGACAAACCCAAGGCGCTTGAAGCATTCTGTTGTTATCTTTCTAATATGGTCATGAAAATTTAAAACAGGGTCAAACATAATACCAAGGTCTTTTACCAACAGGCACCTGGTAATATTCTGCTCGTTAATTGTGTACTGCCCAATAATGCCTTTCGCAGAACGTGTGTAACTCATAACCTGACATTTTTGAATATTCAAATAAAGTTGGTTTCGTTCACTCCATTCCTGAATAGCATGAAGATCTTGTTGAAGTAGTGCACAGTCACTATACGATTGAATACTTTTAAACACCTTCAAATCGTCCGCATACAGTAGGGATTTACTAGATCTTAGGCAATCCGGAACGTCGTTGACCATGATAGAGAACAGAAGTGGTCCCAAAGACGAACCTTGGCTAACACCCGAGCGCGTGTGATAAGATAATGAGTCATAACAACCTAGTCGGACAAATTGGTTACGGTCTTTCAGGTAGTCAGCAAAGAATTCGATAAGCTTTGGTACAAGTCCCATAGAGCTAAGTTTTCCAAGTAGCACATCATTATTCACATGGTCAAACGCTTTTCTAAAATCTAGATAGACAACATCCACTTGGACATTTTCATCCATCTTCCTAGAGATATGGTCAACCAGGGTGAGCAGGTTAGTGTTCACTGAACGTTTCTGACGAAAAGCATGCTGGGCGTTAGTAAGATATGGCTCTACCTGCTTAAAGATCTTGGAGTGTAATATACTTTCAAATAGTTTAGCAAAACAGGATAAAATTGCTATTGGTCTATAATTTTCTACTTTAGTCTTGTCTCCAGACTTAAAAATAGGTACTACTCTAGACTGCTTCCAAACTTTCGGATATTTACCTTTATTTAAAGATAGATTGAAGATATGTGACAGGGGTTCTGTAAATTGGATATTTAGACCTTTAACTACATACGGCGGAATACTATCTGGACCTACCGAACTCTTGGGTTTAAGTTTCCGGATGTGATAATCGATATCTTCGTAGGATATATTTAAAATATTTATTATGCTATTATTACCTATACATCCCGTTACTGCAGTAGCCGTAAGAGCTGGCGTTTGAGGTAAAAATACGCTACTGAAATAATCAGCAAAAGCACTAGCAGCTGCTCTGCCACAGTGCTTACGTTCCTCGTATATGATGCACGGTTCAAACCCACGTTACTATCCCTTCATGTACCCTACGAAATATCTCCAGGGTACGCTAGGATTCCACTCACTCGAAACGCGAAGACTCTGCGATCAATTATTAACACTATGTCGCATTATGCGTGGATTGCTAAATTGCCCTGATCTTTTAGCGGAGGTAAGTAGACTCTGTGTCCCGGACAATCGCGCTAGATTCCGCCCTGGGCGAGTTCCACTGCTTTCACCGAGGGCCGTGCGCACCGTAGCGCGCCAACAATCCCCCGTCTGCCGCGCACAACGCCACCTCAACGCCCTGCTCTTGGCCAACCCACAATTAGACTTGTTTGCAGACAGGTGGGCTGTAGTGGAAAAACTGTGCTTGGGTTACTCTGAGGAACCCAGCTCTCTAACACCGTGGTGATCAGTGTATAACCTGTAAATTGTGGTTACTTATTTAATAAAAAAATGATCTCATTCTAGTTTTTAAGTACATATATTTTTTTTATTGTTGTTTTATATAATGTATAGTTTATAGTGGTTTAGTTAGCTTGTAAGATATTTTTAGTAGGTATATTAGATTATTAGTAGTATTCGTTCATTTTTAATATCCAAAGACTTAGAATAACGCATTGGATTAATATCTGTAATGTTATTTTTTAAGTGAATAAATTGAAATTGAAATTGAAAACGACGTGTTGCCAGTGAAAAAATATTTTAGAATGATTAAATTTGTAAAAAAGTGAAAATTTTCCGTGCGAAAAATGGCTGCGCAAGCGCAATTTCGTGAATTTTCTTTGTTTTGTTTTTGTTTATAATAAATTAATTGAGGGTTGTTTTGGGATTGTGATGCATGTATTTTTTCCTTGGAAATCAGGCTTGATGGTGATCTAAAAAGTTTTTCGTAACAATAAGAATAGCCGACAAAATCTCAAAAATTGCAAGGTAGCGAAAAAAATCGTTTTAAAATGCTACCCGCCGCTGTTAAATGATTTCTTGTCGGAAAAAAATGTTCTACATGATACCCATACTCTTTTCTAATAGGAAGTGACTGAAATAAGGTAAACAAAGTAGTTTCTTGTTGGGAAAAAGACTTTTTAGTTTCTTTGGCATTAATTCGGGCATGCGCAAGCTTCCGGAAGCGACGTTTTCTGACGTTTCGGACGCGTGTGTAACGCTTGGGTCATTTCCAGGTCCAGCAGTGGGACGCTCAAGTGGTGTTTTCGCCTTAAAGCTGGGAACATATTAGGCGGACGCGTCCGCCTAATATGTTCCCGGCTTGAAGTGTGCAAACTATCGGACGCGTCCGACGTCCGCGGCTTACATCCGATAGTTTGCACACTTCAGTGTACATTCATTAGCTAGATATCTTCAGTCGCGGCTGTCAGCCGCGTCCGCCTAATATGTTCCCAGCTTATTCATCGGACCTTGTCTAGCTGTGGGCAAGGGCCTCTAGCTGTTGCTATATAGTACGATACAGGAATTCACACCTCATTTTCAGGGTAGGAAGAGATCATGGATTTTCACTTGCAACTAGGAGTGGGTTGGAACAGGTAAAATAAGAAACCTGTTCCGCCTGTTCCAGTTCCAGTAAAACAACAGTTCCAAAAACCTGTTCCAAAATAACAGCTGGTTGTGTTGCATGCAACATAGTATTTTCCGAACGCAACACCTGTTCTCTGCTTGTAACAGGCTATCTCGTTCTAACAAAGGTAAGATGCGTAAGCTAGAATAGAGAAGAGCATGTTCCGTGCGTGGCGTCTCCTTCTAACAAAAGTAATCTCCATAAGCTAGAATAAAGAGACGCATGTTTCGGCAGATTCGGGCTGTTGTGGAATGGAACTGGAACAGGCAGGGAACAGGCTCTCATTGGTTGGTTTAGACAACAGTTCCAAGCTGTTATTTTAAAACACCTGTTATTTTGTTATCTGTTCCGATATATATGCCTCACATGTTCCGTGCGTGGCGTCTCCTTCTAACAAAAGTAATCTCCATAAGCTAGAATAAAGAGACGCATGTTTCGGCAGATTCGGGCTGTTGTGGAATGGAACTGGAACAGGTTCTCAGTGGTTTAGACAACAGTTCCAAGCTGTTGTTTTAAAATACCTGTTATTTTTACCTGTTCCGATATATATGCCTCACTCCTACTTGCAACACAACTTGCTTGCTACTGCTACCTAGTACATAGCTACCTTTCAGCTGGCTGACCATAACTTCAATTAACAAATGATCACAAAGTTTTAACATGACAGATACAAAGTCCAATTCTTCTTCATTAAATCTAGAAATTTAGTTATTAACTTTTGTATAAACTGAAAAACAAGAAAAATTCAGTCTTATTTATCGAACTCTAGGCGGACGCGTCCGACGGACGCGTCCGCCTAATAATATGTTTTTCGCCTTTTTGTACATTCATTAGCTAGATATCTATCAGTCGCGGCTGTCAGCCGCGTCCGTCGGACGCGTCCGCTTAATATGTTTTCGCCTATAAGGTCAAGTAAAACGAACGAGACGAGGTAGTATAGTTTCACTAGACTTTGGCCTGCTCCATCCAATAGAAGAGAATTAAACAAAAAATTCTCAAACTCAAATCAAAACAAACACAACTTAAATTCAATTATCTTTAATTTTAATTATTCGTATGAACATAACGAAATCGGAATGTTGAACAAAGTTTTACTTTCATCCGACGTGGCTCTAGTCTGTATGCAACATGCTCTATCGACAGAAAAAGAAGAAATAATGGGCTTACTCATTGGAGAGGCATGTGCATTCCATTCATGGATTTACCAAGAACAATCTGTTGGATCTCCTCATTTTTTATGAATAATTCTAAGCAATTTAACTTAAAACGAGTCAGTTACTTAAATGTGTAGGTAGATGTTCTAATTTATTACCAATGCAATGCTCAAATATTTTTCTTTTGCTTGCAGGTCCACAATAACAATACGTTGGTTTCGATTGTTTCATCAGTTATTTTACGAAGACTTGATAAGAAACCTGACCGGGTAGAAATTTCTGAAGAACAATTAGTGCAGGCCACATTAAAAGCCGAGGAACTGGCTAGTGAATTAGGGAGACCGTTGCGAGTAGTAGGATGGTATCACTCACATCCTCACATAACAGTTTGGCCCTCACATGTTGGTCAGTTTCATAAGCTTTCTAAAATCACGAAAAGAAATAATGAATTTTGTGTTTTTATTGTGTGTTTATTTTTGTTTCAGATCTTTCTACTCAGTTCATGTATCAGAGAATGGATTCAAGTTTTGTTGGACTAATTTTTGCGGTGTTTCTTACTGACCAAACATCAAAAGCTCCATCTGTAATTAAGTATATTAACAGAGAGTTTATACTTTCTTGCTTTTATTCATAACTATAGGCATAATACTATTAAATGAACATGTTTTTTTGTGGTTTCAGGTTCAAGTTACTTGTTTCCAATCAGTAAATGATGGGTCTGCTCAAAGTAGAAGAGAAATTGAAATGGAAATTATTAATAAAAATGATTCTCTAGTGTCCAACAATTTTGAGGTAATTAATAAACACACTAATTTAAACATTGCTTAAATTGGTCTTCCTTGATCATTGCCTCATACACTAATTTAAACATTGCTTAAATTGGTCTTCCATTGCCTCATTAAGAAAACTTTTAAATGTTGAATAGAATCATAATCATTTCTCTTTTGGTAATATAAATTTTTACCAACTTCTTAACACAGCTTCTACATTCATGTTTTCAGACCTTAACTCAACTACCAACAATTCTCAAAGAAGAGGAAGATGAAGCGTTCAACAATGAAGCTATTCAGAGTGAAAATGATGATATCATCAACAAACAGCATAATGCTGCTGTAAGGACTATTGCTATTGGACATATTGTCGACAAGGTTTGTGATCTCCATTTATTTTATTTCCATAATTAATGATTAGTAATAAATAACAAACCATGTGGACTATCCACACAACACTATCTAGCTCCAAATTAAGTAGAGCTAGTACTTTGAGAATCAGATAGCTGATAATTAAAATATTTATATAATTTTTTTGAATACATACTATCTTAGAATACAAATGAATGCCCAGACAGAGATCAAACATCTAGGTTCTCCACACAATATTTTCAAACCCATAACCTACAGCGCAGAAGACAGAGCTACTACCAAGTGATTTAAGAGGCTAGTCAAATGATTAACTTGTTTGAATAATTGTTTTATGTAATTACATTTCCCCAGCAGCTTTGCCTTGAAGAATAAGTGATTGCTAGCATGAATATTTAAGGCGCGTTATTTGAGCAAGAAACCTAAGTTTCACAGATAAATAAATAGCAAGTATGCTCTAATCCCAATGAAAAATTTTGTTTTTGTTATAGATGTCAAGGCCAATGTTGGAGGCACTAGTTGCACGAAACACACTTAATAGTATTCGCCTCAAAGCATTAAAGAAGCAACACAAAGAAATGATGAAGAAGTTATAAAGTAGTTGCTAGACCTTCATCCTTTTGTTTCAATCCATCTGCTATCAGTATTCAGACTATAAGGTTTATATTATACATAATTTTATGTAAATGAGAAACGATTTGATTAACAACTAAAATATTATTATTAAAAATTAAACACCTACCAACCACTGACTTTAAAAAATATCACACAAACTGCAAAACCTCGATATGCTTTCTAATTTAAGTCATTTGTATCAATCATTTCGAAACCATCAGAAGAATCGGCACTGGACACTCCTGTTCTTTTTTTGTTTGGCTCAGAATGTATAATATTGGATACAGCATCCTTTATGTTCCATAAAGTATTATAAGCACTACTGCTCCATGAACTGGTTGGCTCTGCCACTTCCAGGGTTGAAATAAGTGGTTCTTTTTGTCTGTCTGAAAGTAAAAAAAATGATTTCAGTAGGGAGGTAGGACCATATCATGTTGCATCTGTACTGGTATTGCTTATTTCAGTGCCTACCTAGTGGTATGTATTCATCTTCACTGGAGTCAGAGGTTTCCACATCCTTCTGAAGTGATTTAACCTTTTCCATAGAAAAATTGGTTACAAGGGAACTTGATTCAGAACTGTCACTGGCTTCTTCAATAGGTATGTCATCTGGTTTCCAGTAATCTGTAACCAATTTATAATTTGAACCATAGATAGTTATTATATTTCGATGATGTAGAATAGAGTTGACTAGAACCCTAAGGACGTTTGTCAACTGCCACCACCACCGAGACAGAGATGACGACGCCGAAGTGGCGATGCCATACATTTACTGTTATCATTGAAATCCCAGCAATGGCAGATGTTGACAATTGCTGTAATGCAGGGGTGCTCACACTTATAGTGTCGGAGATCGACCAAATAGAATTTTGAAAGCAAGGGATAGACTAAACTAATAATGTAGGTAGGACATCAACAATGCTATTTGGCGTGGCAATGCCGCCAGCGTCTTGAGGACGCTTCTTTCTGGCACTGATTTGGATCAACTGAGCTATCTCTAGGTAATCATGCATGCCACTATATTATTATCCGTGTATTTCCAGAAATTCTACTGGGTGCCTATATTCAGCAAATTGCTGGCGATCGACCGTTTGAGTACCCCTGCTGTAATGCATGCCATGTAAAAGATCCACAAGAGGTATTACCTAAACTATGTCTTTCATCCACATGATGACTTTTCTCTGGTTCAATTGATAAAAGTTTTATATCAACATCTGATGCTTCAGGAATAAGACCTTCAAACTCGGTGTCTGATTCTGAAAGCAGAATTACAGTTTCATATTATAATATAAAAAATTTTTTGGTTATTTAAAAAAAATACACTTTTTTTTGATCTTACCAATATCTTGCACAACGTGTGAGAGCATTTTTTTTACAAGAGGAACAACTTTATATGAAATACACAAAAACATGCAGCTGATATAAATAAGTAAGTAGCCATTGAAATATTTCCCCAAGAAAAATATTGATCCCAATACAATATTAACCAATATAAATGCCTGAAAAAAGAAAAAATTGGTTAATTTTAGTATGGTAGTGCAATATGTAAATCAGCAAGATTAATGCTATGAATCATTTTAAAATATTGATCTTACTTTAGTATGATTTGTTTCTCTTATGAAAATAAAGTCTTGCCATCTTCTATGAAACCAGTAGCACACTTTGCCAATAGTTACATTTAACTGGGTTGTTTCAAAATTGGTGATGCTTTTGAGAAATGTAGTCCTGCGTTTGTATTTCAGCCATGTTTCAAATGCATCCATGCATAGTATTGTTATAGTGAGACAAAAGATGAACTGCAACAGGCTGATTTGCCTATATACACATGTACTGAAATTAAAAACCATTTGTTACATTTGTAGATAAATGTTGTCTACTAATTATTGTACCTATCTGTACTGTATCACCAACATAGACTTTTCTGTCAGATATTTTACTAGCCGTGATAACATTGGGGCTGGTAGGCAGGTAAAGGTTTAGGGGCCTTTTAAGTGCTGTGTGTGCTGGTATGTAATTTGAACTTTTATGCCATGCAATGGAGATAATAATCTTTTGGGCATTCCTACCAAATCTAGTAATAAATAAATAAGAAAAAAATAGCCCTTAACTATACTTATGTGTAACAACTTAAGATTTAACCATGAAAAGGTATAATAGTAGGTGTACATTAGGGTGGATCACAGGTGAAGCCACATGATCCCCTGACTGAACGCATGCTCGTCGGGGCGGCGGCATGGCATGGCATTTTTAAGGCTTGTGTACCTACCAAGAGCCAAAACCGTAAACTCCGCGGTAGAGTCGTCAAGATAACAATGGAGTTGATAAATTTGTAGGAAATAGGTATACAGTTACGTACTTACATGAATATTAGTTGCCAAGAGATAATTAATGATATCGAAAGCCACATCGATTTCCAAAACAAAACTTCTTCTAGTAATCCAATAAAAATGATTACAAGAAATGATTTTTGATTGTTTACGTTCTCGCGGGGTGTAACTTGACCCCATCGCATTTTTCTCCTGAGCGTAGCTAACATTTTCAGCAATTTTAGTTTCTCTAAATAGTCGCCAAATGAATAAATTGTATCACCATTACCACTGGCCCTGGGTTTCTTCAATTCAATGACGACTCGCTCGACTGTTTTGTTTTTATTTTCTTGCGTTTTAAATTTTTTGCGATGATTTTAGTCCGATTGAATGGATTGATTGATTGATTGACAATGACAATGATGATGACATTACCCAACCAACCAAAGATAAATTGACCACAGACTAGAAGTAGGAAGTAGGAGAAGGTTTTTCGTACACACACCAAGCCAACTTGGAGGAATTAGAAATGGAGATGTCAAGGCAGGGCTTTCCCCTCTGCCGATCATATAACGATCTCGATCATATCCTTTTAATAAAACTGTTTTACTCGCAACCGCAGCCATTGTGTGTCATTTCATGTCGCGAAGTGGAGCTCCGTGAAAATGGTGAATTGCATGGTAGTTTCTTGTAAAAGACGATCAGAGACATCAAACTTCCGGGAACATGGTATTTCCTACCACAAGGGAGTATTATTTTGTCAATTGTGTTTGTAATTTTGTAGAATTTAAGTTCAAAAGAAATACCGGTTGCGACAGATTAGCGACAGTATTACGACACCATTGTCAAAGAATAAACCTTGGTAGAAGGCATAGTGTTGGGAAAAGTTGAATGAAATTGATGAATGAATGAATGATAAAATAAACGTTAAATTATTATCACATAATGTGTTGTCTAATTACGTATTTGGTGTTTTTTAAGCCCCCGACGTAAAAACGACGGGATGTTATGAGTTTGCGGTGTCTGTGTGTGTGTCTGTCTGTCCCATCGTAGTTCCCGAACGAATCAACCGATTTTAATTTGGTTTTTTGTTTGTTTGAAAGGTGAATAGTCGGGAGTGTTCATAGCTGTTTTTGATGAAAATCGGTACAAGATGGCTGCCGCCACGATATATCGGTTTACATTTATTCACAAATCCCACAATATAGGTATCCTAGGTACCAGTCATCAAACCCTCTACTCATCAATGTATAAAATAGGACATGACATCATACTCAAAAATAAAGTCGTGGGCGTAGTGAAAACATTTTTTTGCCTATTTTATATTTATTTTATGTCCTGTGCAGGTTTCCAAAAAACCCTGTTGCTTGAAGAGTGGACTAAATTTTTTGGCCAAAAAACAACTTGGCATGCAACAAGAACGAGTGTGATTTGCTCGGAACATTTTGCAGAAAGTTCTCAAACTCGGGCAAACAAACATCTGCGTTCACCACACAAATATTTGTTCTCGGTGGGAATCGAACCAACGCCTCCGGCGCAGAAGGCAAAACTGCAAACTTCGCTGTGATGTGAAGGCTGACGATGTAATGTGATTTCAATTTATATTTTTTTTTCAATTATTCAGTAAAAGACTAAACTTATGTGTACTATGCTATAACATGTTAAGAACTATTGATTCAAACTTATAACCACTAATAAAACATAACAACTAAATTCAGTTCTTTTATTTTCTGACTGTTACAAAATGTGAAACCTGTTGTGCATAACTTATTCATAACACTCACTATTACCTGTACCTAAAAACCCATTTCATTCATTATTTTATTCATCGTTCAATTTACCGGTCTTACTGAATGCCCATCACTAGAGATTATCCTAATGTGAGTCTTGACACTGCGTAACTACGTTATATTTTTTATCTGTGTGCAAATTTTAAGATCGTGTGCGAGATTGTCAATGTGTGTGTTTACATGAATAGGATTTTGCTATGCGCGTGTGCCATGCGTGTTTACCTCGTCCCCCGTCAATTTTGGCAGAAAATATTGTTCGTGGATTTAAACGTTGACGCCTCCATTTCTAATTCCTCCAAGCAAGCCAACAAAGAATTTGGAGCGAATCCTACCGCATGCTCGTTGGCCTTCGAAGGTACGTCGATGAAATAGTGGACAACTACATAATATTTTCAATTCAATTTTAATTTATTCAATCCAGTATAATATTGGATACAATTCCAAGGCAGGCACTAATACTTGCTTAAATTCAGTAGATATTTACATACAATTTTAAATCATGTGGTAATCATCGAATTCAAGATGAGGAAAAACGATTTTAATTGCGCGACCGTACGCTACGCTGTCGTTTATTGGCGTTCGGCGACCATACTGATTTAATAAAATGGTTTGATTCTTTTGATGTTGCCGACTCGCAGCGGCAATATCAAAAGAATTATCAATTTGGTAACACATGCCAATGAATTTAGACCACTATGCCAACGAACGATCGCTGGATCGCTAATCCATCCAGATATGACCAACGAAATCCATTCGTTAGCGTTCATTGGCTCAGTTTATAATATTCATCACTCGACATTGGCAAAATTGAACCAAATGGACAGGTGCCATTAATTATGAAGAACAAGACACCTGACTGACAATCATTGTCAATGTCAGAACTTGACAACTATTATGACAGCGCCGCCAAAGAAAAAAAATTCGTTCGTCTTGGTTCGTCTTGTCTCGTGATCTCGTCTCGTGTCAGCCGTCAGCACAGTATATGTGTTCTGTGTTCTGTGCGTCTGCGTCAGCATCACCGGTCGTGTTCGTGTGTGCTTGTGTGTCTTGGCTACAGTTAGATTTTACGTACGTTATTGATTTTTCAGGTTTTCATTAATTCAGGTGATTTTTATTGGGATTGGCAGGTAAATAATGCATTAAAACGAATCAAATGCTTTTTAGTAAGTTGGTATCTTACATACTTAATTTACTTTTAGATTTTTATGTTACTCATGGTGTCTTAACTTTTTTCGCAGCTGCTGAAGCGGTTTCTTCTCATTCTCCAGAATGTCTTTGCTACGGACTCTGAATTCTACTAGATTATTAAGAAGTCTCAATACAAGTAAGTCTGCTCCCCAACCTTAGAGGTAGGTAGCTAGGAAGGTCAGATTCATCAATTATTTATTGAATGATTTATGTAGGTACATACAGTCAGCGACGGAAGCTGATCTGTGATTTAAAATATTGTTTCATTTTGGAACTGGGATTCGAAGCCTCATGAGCAAGAGGACTAGGTATCCTACTTTTCATTTTTGTCAAAAACAATATATTGGGGACATGATAATTGGAATTATTATCACACTTATCAGAATAATTATTATTTATTTAATTAAATGGTAGCAAACTAATTAAATTATAGTCATAGGAAGGTGAAGCATGGGAGAATATAAACAGAAGACTGTCATATACACCAATAAAACTAATAAATAACAATAATAAAACTAATAAATAACAATAATAAATTATAATAAATAACAATAGTAAATACACCAATAAAACTAATAAATAACAATAATAAATTGTTTCTTAGCCTCCAGAGGTTTGTCAACGGCAGTCCAACAAGAGCCATGTAAGCCATCAATGAAAACTGAAGTTCCCGGACCCATTTCAACAAAATTACTCAAGGAACTGGAAGCACTCCAGGTAACTTTCAACATTTAGCGATACTATCTACACTAATATTTTAAAGACGAAAGTTTGTGTGTTACCTACCTACTGTAATTGCAGCAAGCTGGTTCTGTTCAACTGTTTGGGGACTATGACAAATGCATCGGGAACTACTTTGTGGATGCGGATGGTAATGAGTTCTTGGATGCGTTCACTCAAATATCTTCCGTTCCCATTGGATATAACCATCCAGAGTTGTTAAAAGCTTTTGATGATAAGCATAATCTGGTAAGTAATGGCCTTAAAATATGATAGCGAGAAGAAAGAAAGAAAATTTATTTATTCTGGACACAACACACATAAACCCAGCACGAACAGAGTCTAGCGCATTAGTAGAGTTCTTTAAGAACGGCTCATCCGGGGAAGTAATACCACTATGCCTTTTTCTGCCGCCAAGCAGCGTCCCTGTGTTTCTATTTAGTGGCAAATCAATCAATCAATCAATCAAAAGTGTATATCAGTAGAATCGCAAGGATCACTTCAAAACGTCTTCAAACCTCAAATTAAAAAAATACTGGCAAGTGAGGCTTAACATCTGATACCTTAAGTTGATGGACGCAGGGCAGTGCATTGTAGCGTAGGGTACGTTCTTGACATGCGTGATCTGCGAGGCAATGCTTTGTTATGGGTGATGGTTACTTTACATCAGGTGGGCCTGCTGGTATGCTTGTTCTATCAACTAGTCGAATAAAAAAGAAGTAGGTACCCACTTACTTAATGTTTATGTTTTCTTATTTTTTTGTTTTATATTCAAACAATTAATTTAAAAAAAAAATTGTGATTACACTACTTCTAACAAACTGCTTTCCTCCAAATCTGTCCATATTTGATAAATCATTCAAGGCACTTGGGATAGTACAATACCTACTCGTAATAAACCTAATAGACTGTGGTGTGGAAAATCAATTACTTTGTTTAAATTTAGCTCCATTCAAGGCACCTTGTAAATACATACATAGTTACCTACTTACTATTGTTATTTGTTAATATTCTTATCTTTAGAGGTTACTTGTTGAGTGTTAGTAAAGAGGATTGTGCTCAGTAGTTATCAGATCTACATAACAAGCTAGATAAAATTTAGATGCTTAGTTACTATTAACCATCATCACTCTGTATATAATCTACAGCTAGATAATAAGGCCTCGTACATGAATTTGATAATTTAGGATGTATTATTGTGAGCCTTTTTCCATCTACGGTCTTAGCAATCTCTTCAGAACGTTGTCCGGTCCATCAGAAGGAAGCAGTCTTATGTTTCATCAGAGTCATCATAGTGTAGCGTGCTATGATCACAGAAGATGCCTAGTATTTGTGACGTAACTTTTGAACAGTCCCAGATCGACCAAGTTAAGCTACCATTCGGTGGGAGATCGATTGCAGAATTTTCAGCAGGCAGCGCTTTCGTTAGTATGGTAAGCTAAAGAGACTACCCCGACTAGATACAGCTGTTTCAAGGTGAAGGAGACATTTGGAGGTGCAGCGGCCTAAAAACTACGTCACCATAGTTTACCCCTATAGCTCCTTCTTACAGTAGTCATTTTACAGAGAGCCCTGGTGAATCGACCTGCGATCGGCGTGTTTCCATCTACTGATTGGCCAGAAAAGTTAAGAACAGTGCTGCTTTCTGTGGCGCCGAGTGGCTTGAACAACATAGCTACTATGATGTGCGGCTCTTGCTCCAACGAGAATGCATACAAAGCTGCATTTATGTGGTACCGCACAAAGCAACGCGGAGGTGCTACCACATTCACGGATGAAGAGATGCAATCGTGCATGCTCAACCAATCACCGGGATCACCCCAATTGTCTATTATGTCATTTGAGGTGAGATATTAATGTCGAAAATTGTTTGAGATCCCGGTATTTAGGTATATATTTAGTTAGATATCTACTAATTCTCGCATTTGTGTTCGGCAAAAGGCAAGCGTTAAATTACAATGCATTTTAAATTTGTCTTCTCGCAATTTCATTATATTGTACTTTCTTTATAGGACAGTCATTATTTCCACTGTACAAATCAAATATATTGTGCTGTGTAATTTCAGGGTAGTTTTCATGGACGTACATTTGGTGCCCTCTCGACAACGCGTTCCAAACCAATTCACAAGTTGGACTGTCCTGCCTTTGATTGGCCTATAGCGCCATTCCCGCGATATAAGTACCCGCTCAACGAAAACCAGGCATATAATCTGAAGGAAGATGACAAGTAGGTACCTACTTAGCTATTAATAAAATAACGCATGAAAATTATCCTTCAAATTTCTTATTTTTTCTGTAACTATTGTTTTATTCTTGATTTCAGGCATTTTTATTTCGTTTGATCTTTACAATCTACAGTTGGAAACTTAGTACGTTCTTGTTTGAAGCAGTTGCAGCAAGGTGCAGCTTTGGTGCAGTAATATTTCTTTTATCCTGCATGAACAGCTTTTGCTAGCATAGCTATTTCCTTTAGACTGACTATAGACCTTCTCCGTCCATTTATTTATTTAACTTATGACATAAGCACGCCCATGAGGCTTCATAATTATTGGCAAGAAGAATTGATTAACATTGATATTGATATTGATTGATTTGAATTATTGACTCATGAACGCTGATATTGTCCATCGGTATTCTTTGTGAAGCGACTGCTCTTGGTTGTCGCGTCATGGTAATGAGTTTGGAGGCCTACGGTTCATTACAACTGAATCTCAAAATGCCTAATATCAGTACCACACAAACTCGCAATGACTGATACCAATAACACTAAATTTGATAATTATTTTGTCCCGTAATGCCTGAAGTTCTAAATGTGTTGATCCCAGAATGACTGAATCATATTGATCCAAAAATTACTGAATCACACATATTATATCACACTATTAATCATGGTTAGAGAACGACTTCGTTAAAATTGTAAAATTTTATGTTCAATTCAAACAGTGTAATTTTCGTAAAAATACCTCTGCACAAATTTTTAGATAACGGTAACAGGAAAGCTAAGTGACGGCGATGAAGTGGGTCGAACATCACCACGAGCTTGCGTAGTGATGTTCTACCCATTTCATCGCCGTCAAAGGTTAAATAAGGGCGTGGACGGGGTATAGTTGTTTTCTTAGAAACCCTGCTTTTAAATTAGCATACAGACTGTACACTATTGCACTATTTTTTAGCTTTTTCATTAATGATTTGTATTACCTACTTATAGTAAGTAATGTTGTATTTTAACCATAATCAGTTCACATTTTGCTAAGAAATTACGATTTATTTCTGGGTATTTTTTATATGTATATTTCAAATCCAATTTACGAATTGATTTTTAAATCTTATTACAACTATTGCAAGTCATCATCCGTCAAGTAATAATATAATAATTAACTGCATCTTAGAACGCTTCTGATCGCCATTGATTATTTTGGACAGATGAGCTACCAAATCGTTTGTAACGATCCGCAGATAGCACTGTTTCTGTGCTTTTTTACATTTTGTAAATACTTGCATACAAAGTATGCAATGAATTACTAATAATTTTGCAGCCGCTGTGCCGTAAATGAAAGTTAATCATAATACTAAATTATGGTATTTTCAGATCCCTTGAGCAAGTAGCGGCGAAGATAGAAGAATACAAAAAGAAAGGCAATCCAGTGGCCGGGTTGATTGTTGAGCCGATTCAAGCCGAAGGCGGGGACCACGAGGCGTCGCCGGAATACTTTCAGCGGCTTCAGAAGCTATGCAAAGAGGTTTTTATTTATTACGATTTAAAAAAAATGAATTTACATAAACTCGGGATACATTTTTATGAGCCAAATAAAACATACATGCATAAGATCACGCCTCATTCCCATGGGGGTAGGCAGAGATCACGGATTTCCACTTGCTACGATCCTGACACGCCTCTTTCGCTTCATTCACTCGCGTAACATTCTTCATAGTCATGCTCGTTGGTTTAGGGTATTCATAACCTGGCCTTTCTCTAAAACGTCTGCGATCTGATCGAGGATAGTCAAATAGAACTTACCAAATTATTTTTAATACTTAGAAAGGTGTTGCACTGATTGTCGACGAAGTGCAGACTGGGTGTGGGCCGACTGGCAAGATGTGGTGCCACGAACACTTCCACCTTCCATCCCCACCCGACATCGTTACCTTCAGCAAGAAGATGCTAACTGGGGGATTCTATTTCAACGCAGAGTTCAAGTACGTATCTCTTTTATTCATCACTTATCAAAATAAGCATTTTAGAAAAGTTATAAAGAGGAAGCTTACTCAGCAGTGGATGCAAGTTTAAATTATTATCGATCAACTTCACTACCAATAAACAATACTTAGGCTGCATCCTCACTTTCCATCAAGTGTGATGGTAGCCAAATGCTATCTATATTAAAAAAAAAACAACTATTACTACATAGAAAATATTGACGGGTCTTGAATTTTCATTTCAGAGCACCACACGCTTACCGTATCTTTAACACGTGGATGGGAGATCCCGGCAAGCTGATCCTGCTAGAGAGCGTATTGAAGGTGATCAAGAGGGAGAATCTCCTCGGCTTGGTGAACAAGACGGGCGCTGTCTTGAAGACGGGCCTCCATCAGCTGGAGAAAGAGTTCGAAGGTGTCATACACAGCGTGCGAGGCAGAGGCACATTCCTCGCATTCAACGCCCACAACACGCAGACACGAGACAAAATTAATAACAATTTGAAGAAAAATGGTATGTGCTAACTAAGCTATAAAGTAGCGATGTTATGGAGGTGATGGTTTTATCAGAACCGAAGTCCGAGTCACAGTTTGTAGATTTGGTCTTGTCGAAAGAGATTGTGGCAGACCGATTAAAATGAAATAGTAAAAACATTGTTGAGTCAGCCCCTTTTATTTCAAGTTTTTAAATTAATAGCGTTGAAAAAAAAACATGTTTTCGCAAACAATTGCTAATGTAGCACGCCATCTATTTTCTAAGCCGGTCACCGGATATATGGGTGGACTGCGCGACTGCAGCGACATGCTTGCCTCAGCGGTGCGTTCCTAAAAACTAAACGACCCCAGCGCCACCTATCGGGACGCTGGGTGAAACGAGACAGCCGCTAGCCGGTGCGATACCACGAGTGATATTGTCCGCGCATTACTTTACGTGTTTTATATTGCATTTCTCTGTATTTCTTATTGTATTCGTGTCCATTTTTACTTCATTATATATCTGAACATCCAGTGAGTGTTTGCAGTCTTCCTGAACCCCCAAGAACCCAAGTAGCCAGCCGGGCATCGTTAAACTGGCTGCCCAAGCGAGGGCCTGTGAACGCGAACTGTGAATGATTTGTGTTGTAGTGAATTCCCCGGACAATACAAAATACCTACAATGCCACGTACGCGCCGACAATCACGTCTATCTGACTTTGAAGACGCGATCGAAGCAGATTCCGCGCCCGCGTCCCCGACGCCGGCGCCGACGACGACGCCACCAAGCTTCGACATGAACGCCATGGCGTCCATCATAGCGACTCTTCAGCAGACTCAAGCCACAGCATTTGAACGCCTTCTCGACCGAGTTCTCACTCGTCACGAGTCGTCACCACCGACGCCAGCGGCGGCGTTTTCGCCCGCCATGGCGTACGCGCCCGCTCACCACGGAACCTTCGCGCTATGCACCGCACGGTTCAGCGGAGCGCCCGGCGGCGACTCGCTCGATGGATTCATAGATGCTGTGGAGGCCTACAAGGAATGCGCCTGCGTAGGAGACGACAACGCCCTACGAGGATTATCCATGCTGGTAACAGGAGCTGCATCTGTGTGGTGGCAGGGCGTCAAGCACACCATCACCTCCTGGAGCGAAGCCCTGACGTCACTACGAAGCGCCTTCGGTGACAGTCGACCGCCTCATCGCATCTACATGGAGCTATTCAGCATGTCTCAGGGTCCCTCAGAGAAAACCGAGCTGTTCGTCGCCAAGGCTCGAGCCCTACTGGCCCGCCTTCCACACGGAGACGTCACCGAGCAGGTACAGCTAGATATGCTATACGGCCTTTTACACTGTCGAGTTCGTGAGCGCCTGCGCCGAGACGAAGTAACTTCGTTCGACACTCTACTACGCAAGGCGAGACACGTCGAGGATGCTACCGACGAGAGTGTCAACGAGTTCCAGAACCGACGAGAGACTTCATCATTATCTACCGCGGGCGAAGCCCCCGTCAGTAGATCAACGCTGCCGCAACCGCAACAGTACGCGCCGACTACGCCGCGTAAACGCGGATCTACTACGTCGCGCGCCGACAGCAGCCCGCATAGCAACAGAGACGTCGCGGCGCCGCGTAGCTACGCCAGCGCTCCCGCGCGTCTCTCTCCGCGCGATGTTACCGCGCCGCGATCTGTGATCGACGACGGCGATACTCCGTCTTCTTCAAATAAATATCGGTTTTGTAACTTTTGTATATATTGTAAACAACACGGACATCAACGTGACGAGTGCCTCAAACTGAAACGAAAACTGGACAAAGACGGTAGTGATACGCAAGCTATAGTTACTTGTTACGGGTGTAACTCTATTGGTGTAACGCGGTCTCAGTGTACAAAGTGCAACGCCGACTACTACGCCGTAGACGTCGCACGGTCCACCCCTGTATCCGAACGTCCGACCGGTAGGGTCAATGAACCGGTAAGTACGCTAAAACGTACTGAGCGCAAAAGCTCCATACCTACAGCTTCCCTTCCAAGCATAGTTTCCAACTCATTTCATGTCCGTAGTAAATACAAACGAGTTCATTACACTCCGACCGATTTTACAGCGATTCTCCCTTTGCGCTATTTTGGTACTGAAAATAGCGACGCGTCTAGGTCAAAGGTTAGGTCTAGTACTTGCGATCTACCTACTCGCCATTTAGATCTGCCTTCCAAACGTAAACACACCAAAATGCCTACACCTACGGACAAAAGTAGTGTGACCATGTCCACGAAAAGTAGGGTGTCCATGAAAAATTTACGACATTTTTCCACAGTCAATGCTGATGTGGAAAATGGTCCCCTGAATGACTCTATTGAGCACCAGGCTAGGTTAAGGCCTATTTTAAGTGTCCAGATTTTAGGTATTAGGGGCAAGGGGGTGTTAGATTCAGGCGCTAAAAAAAGTATTGCTGGTGCGTTGCTTTATGAACAACTGCTAAAGCACAACCACCCGTGTAGGGAGGCCACTCAACGAGTGAGGCTTGCAGATGGTTCCGCGCGCACTCGAGATATCCTTCTCACTACCTTGGAGGTAAGAATAACCCCACAAAGGTCAATAAGTTTAGAGTTCACAATTTTCCCTGATGCCCAAAATAATGAGACTTTGTTCGGGATGGATTTCCTGGTAGCCGCAGGTATTGTGCTTGATTTTCATGCTGCCACCTGGTACTTTTCGGGTGACCATGTCACATACCCAATGGAGTATGAAAATCCAACCAGGTCAATTTCATCCGTTGCTGCCGCTAATTTCTTAGGCGATGATGATGGTAGACAGCAGTCCAATTCTTTGCAAGACAGTGGCAACAGTTTTAAAATGCAGGGGGAGCCTTCACCTTCGTGTAGGCCCTTGCAAACTTCAATTTTGTCTCTCTCAAACGTTAGGGACCCGTTGAAAATGTCTCAGGATATTCGCAAGGAGGTATCAGACGCTCCTCGTCATTCAGACAATGTCATAGGGAAGCGCCATAGGGATTTAACCCTATTTAGCCCTCCGTTCAACTCCAATGTCCCAGTAAGGTCCAAAAGGCGCAGAGGGAGACCACGCTGTACTGTTTTAAGTCCCAAGTTGGACCCGGGACGTGTTCCCAACTTGGAGGGGGAGTATGTAGCACGCCATCTATTTTCTAAGCCGGTCACCGGATATATGGGTGGACTGCGCGACTGCAGCGACATGCTTGCCTCAGCGGTGCGTTCCTAAAAACTAAACGACCCCAGCGCCACCTATCGGGACGCTGGGTGAAACGAGACAGCCGGTGCGATACCACGAGTGATATTGTCCGCGCATTACTTTACGTGTTTTATATTGCATTTCTCTGTATTTCTTATTGTATTCGTGTCCATTTTTACTTCATTATATATCTGAACATCCAGTGAGTGTTTGCAGTCTTCCTGAACCCCCAAGAACCCAAGTAGCCAGCCGGGCATCGTTAAACTAACTAATTTAATCAAATAAATATAATGCTTTGACCTCCGGATTTAACAGTGTCCGAGCCGAAATTCAGAACCGGAGGTGGAATGATGGATTGTCTACAATATTTATTTATTGCAAACTACTGGACCGATTGGGTTGAAAGGAACAAAATATTGTTTGGACAATATTGGAAAATATTGTTTGTGACGCTAGTACATATCCTATGTTTTACAAAGATCTAAGTCTAAGCTAATAAAGACGTTGAACCTAATTACCTATCGGTAATAATATTGTACTTTGTTTCAGGGGTATTGGGCGGAGCGTGCGGAGAAAATGCTATTCGTCTTAGACCCGCATTAATCTTCGAACCAAAACACGCTGAAATTTATTTAGACCAGCTACAGAAAACTCTAAAGGAGTTGTAACTCTGTAAAATTATAATTTAAAGTATTTACTATTGCTTTCCAGTATTAAACATTGCGCAGGTAATTGATCTTTAACTTGATCTTTTTGTTAGTGCCATGTTATAAAATAAGTTATCATAAAATATTGTTAGCAGTAGGTAGTGCTATTATACTACATAATTATAAAATGGCTAGATGGTTTATTTCTCACGGCTTCCTAGGTAAAATATTGAATTGATTAATAAATTTGGATGGGGAGCGTGAGAGATAAACCCTAACTAGTAAACGTGTACGCCTGAACTATGTCTTCCAATTATATTCCTCAATATACTCTTACCGGTGTTGTTTTTATTATTATCTAAGAATCCTAAGAATTTTTTTTTTTAATGTTTTCATGACGGCCGGCACGACGCGTGTAGTAAGCTGGAATCAAATAATAATTAGGTTGGTATGTATTAACGTACTCAATGGCTTTAAATTCTAAAAACGGACGCTGGTTTTTTTTTTTCAAGTGAAAACTTTTTCAGGCGGGCTTGAGCATTCTTGAGGTGGGAAAAAACCCACCTGAAGTACATCACCACCACACACCGCGACACACACACACCGGGAACAGTCACCGTCACGCGACACGTCTTCAGCAAAGATCAACAAACTTCGCCAAAACTGGGGCTTAATTGTTCAAGTTTTCACTTCTGTTGGCATTATTGGAGTGCCACGCGCATAAAATCCTCTCTGTCTGCGTTGTCCCTAAGCCTTGCACACATCCAAGCGATCTACGATGGCGATCAGTGAAACGCTGTCATATTTGAGCGTTTCACTGATCACCTTTGCCTGGATGTGCACAGGCCTTTAGGTTAGTTTAATATCACTAGGTATTTAGCCAATTGGTTTTAGTACAAAGATAGTGACGTTAATATATCAGCAGGCGCCATAATGGAAACCATGCCGATCTGACACGATCAACGTAAACCTGTGACGATGTGGTCGTGAAATTTATTTGTGGAAATACATAGATACCTACCTACGTAGTTTAAGTACCTACATACCTAGTCTACTTCTAAAATTAAAACACCTCTTGCGAAGTGCAAAAATAGATCTGAATGCGTCGTCGTTATGTTTCATCGCTGAATATTGTTATAAATAACGAGCTGTTTTTAGGAATTTCAGGTTTATTAATAAATTAACTTTTTTTACATTTCTGATCGGCTGCCAAATTCCATGGAGGCCTTATAAATAATAGTAGAGGTACATTAATGGTGCAAAGTATTGTTCTCTAACGCGCTCGAGGACTACCGAAATCCCTATTGGTCTTCCCTACTATTAGTCTGTGATTTAAACGTTCGGTATGACTGGCCTAAGGTAGATAACCTACTTACTATCTATTTATAAAAATCCAGTTTGCTGACCTCGTTGACCAGTGGGCTGGGATAATCACAACACAACAATGCCTCTAGCAGCCACATTGTGACTATTGTGCGTGCATACAGCCGCACACCTCACCGCAGCTCAGGTTCATAATAATTCACCGAATATGTGCATACCTACTTACTGGTGTTTTTAAGTAGGTACATGGGACCTACTGTAGCTGCATTCAATGAAACATTCAATGATTAGTCTCAGAATCATTCTTCCTAGTATTCTAAGTGTTTTTTAGGGTTCCGTAGCCAAATGGCATAAACGGAACCCTTTTAGATTCGTCATGTCTGTCTGTCTGTCTGTCCGTCCGTAAGTCCGTATGTCACAGCCATTTTTCTCCGAAACCGTAAAAGCTAGACTGACGAAACTTGGCAAGTAGATGTATTCTGTGAACCGCATTAAGATTTTTACACAAAAATAGAAAAAAAAAGACGGGTTGCACTCCGGGAGTGCCGGCAGAAGTGAAAACTTGATTATTAACGTTGAGCATGTTTGATATTTTGGAACATCAAATATACAAACAGCTCGTCGTTGGCATCAGTGCCTTGCCTACCTTATTCATAATACCTAAATAAATACAGTAGATCTATAAAATCATGTACCAATGACCACTACTACCTGCCGCGGGCGGCCGCTAGTTCATAAAATCTATAATAGGTATGTACCTATACCTACTACAGTCACGAAAAACGCCTTGGTATGCTTGCTACTAACTATTATCTATTCTGTGACGTTACTGTGTCATAGTAACTACTAGCGTATCTGTAGCGTCTTACGCTTTTTCGATCAGGGTGTCGATTCTAAAAACTCAAATCACTCAAGCGATCGCGTAAATCGATGTGAATTGTCAATTTTTGTTTGAAAAATTTGAAAATGGAACGCGGATTCAGTGATCACTCGACGATCACTCAATCGAACCGTGTTGCTGGAATTGACGCCCAGGTCACGTGATCCTGACGCGAGTTTAAGATTTTATACCCATTACAGAAAGTGCTCAACGCCGCTAAAGAAGTTTTCACTTCAAAAACTATAAATTTTGGGGGTCCCCATACTTGAAACTGAAACTCAAAAAAAATTTTTTCATCAAACCCATACGTGTGGGGTATCTATGAATAGGTCTTCAAAAATGATGTTGAGGTTTCTAATATTGTTTTTTTCTAAACTGAATAGTTTGCGCGAGAGACACTTCCAAAGTGGAAAAAAGTTGGTCCCCCCCCTCTAACTTCAAAAATAAGTGACCGATAAAGCTAAAAAAATATATGTTGTACATTACTATGGAAACTTCCAACGATATTTGGTTTGAACGAGATCTAGTCAGTAGTTTTTTTTTATACGTCATAAATCGTAAACCGCAATTTACCTTTCGACGAACTACTAGAACTTCTAGAACTCTATGTTATATTACTTACTGCTACGGAACCCTTCATGGGCGAGTCCGACTCGCACTTGGCCGCTCTTTTTTAAACTAGCTGGTGGAACAAGCGTGTTATGGCCCACCTGATTTTAAATGGTAACCATCACCTATAACAAAGCATTGCCGCGTAGGTCACGCACGTCAGGAATGTGCCCTGCGGCCAACAACTGGAGGCATACAGATGTTCACTGTTCAGCCTCACGCACGTGGCAGAAATAGGGCATGGTGGTAGTACTTCCCCGGACGAGCCCTTCACAAAGAGCTCTACTACAACTAAAATGGAGCAATGGATGGATGGGGAAGAAATGTGACTATGTCCAGCTGTAGACTTCCTCAGGCTGATGATGATGACTTTTGATACCCGGTATAGGATGTAGGTCTACATAGTACAATTATTTATCTAAACCTCTGTATTAACCGTATCAGGAAAAATACCCTGTAATTTTGTAGTTTATTTACCACTGGCACCTATAAATAGCCTGACTAATTAGCAGTGATTGATTGCCGAAAAGTCTTTGATAATTTACGTGTGTCGTTTTCTCATTCCAGCCGTGCGTAATGCATAGATATCGTTGTTCCAGCAGATTAGGCTAAATACCGTTGTATTGTAGGTACCTGATGCATCTAGCCTGTGTGTACTGACACTTCTAATAGAACTCATGTAATAATAGTTATGAACAAAAATAGAAGAAATGGAATGGGCCAGTTTTCGTTATATCAGTTCTAACCATGCCATGCCATGCCATGCCATGGTTACCTACCATGGAATAACTCCCTAATAAAATAAAAAAAATTTACAGTTCTATGACGTCACAGTCTAGAACAAGATAAAACAAAATATGGGAGTTACTGGTTACAAGAAAGTCTTTTTGGAATAAAAATTCCGTATAATTCGCTCTCTTTATTTGGTTGTCTGATGTCATTGTTGTTCTGTAAGGTATTCGCTGGTAGGCGTGTTGCTCAGCGCTAGCGAGATGCGGCGCATCCTCACTGTCTACCATGTCAGCCATTACCATCTTGCATTTTTTTGCAATCTGTGGTATGAATGAACTCGCTATGTAATTACTAAATGATTTAATGGGTCTTAATGATTTTAAATTGCCTAAGATGTGGCAGTCTCTGGCAGATGTGAACATAATAGTTAGGTTTAACTTAAGGGGGTACGATTTCCATACAATCTTAATTTACACAACTATGGGCGAATAAAGTATTAATGTACACTGAAATAGCTGTAATAGGCTTTTACATGGTCCTTATTACCGGCATTATTACTGCTCAATGATTATAACCAACAGCATTTTTATTTCGACGACATTCGTATAAGCTTCGGTGGCCGAGCGATCAACAAATGCAATTCAACTAATTGAAGTCGAGGACGCAGGTTCGAGCCTGTAAGACCCAAAGTTGCTTTTCGTGGCCAAAAAGTTCTAATATTTTATTTTTTGAGCGATTCACAGACCGAGAACAGAAAAAGTAACAGAAAACTCTAAAAACATAAAATGGAAGATATTATGAGGATTTTACAAAATATTCAAGGAGACCTAGCCGTCCAAAAAAATGATATGAGGGAAATGGAACAAAATATTAAAGAATCAATAAATAAAAATATAGATGAAAAATTCGACGTAGCCGTAGAACAGAGTTCGATGTGCTCATAGAGCAAAAATGAGTTAAATAGCTAAACGAGATAAGGAATACAAACTCTACAGATCTGCGTTTTTAGAATTTTTGTATCTTATTTAGTTTCGGATTTAGCTTTTTGATCTCCGTATATTTAGTGGAAGATGTTTGCTAAATAATAAGATTTATTTTTGAATGTGTTCTTTTAATTAAACATAAAACGAATAATTATTACAGTTAGTTAGCGTGACCGCGCTATGAGAGAGTGTTACAACAGAGTGTCTTACGGTAGAGTGACGAATTTGTCACTCGGTCAAGCTTTTATAAGCTTTAATAACATAAACAATATGAATGTAGCTTTGTTTACAATGGGTAACGCTACATCTACATCCCACATAAAAAAAATTATAACATAATTTTAAAAGTAGGTATATAAAATAAAAATTTAAAGTTTGTAAACTTGTTACAAATACAAACTAACATAATTGTAATTTAACATTAAAAAAAAAAAAAATATATCTCATAAAAAGATTCCTACTAATAATATTAATACTTAAAGTGATATAGAGTTCATGGTAATTATAGCGTGCACTGTGGCTAATGTTTTGATAAACAAAAGGTCTCTTTTTAGAACAAAGATACTTAAACGCGCACTGCACTTTTGTTATTGTTAATCACTGTTTATACTATACTTGAACACTTTTTGTGGACCGCCGCCGATGTCAAGTGGTTACATGGCACCCCTGCTGAGTGCGTTACGCGGCTGGCACAAGGTGCTTACTGTTGAAGTGTAGAGTAGCTGTAAATAGGCCAGTCCCTTCGTTCCCAAGTGCGTGAATGAGTAGTCCTGAATGATCTTTGTTTATAACCGCGATATTGTTCGCTGTTGGTAATAATGAGCACTTGATAAGCTAGAGTCAAATATCAAACCGTACAGTCTTTTTAACTGTGCGACCGGATCTCGTTATGACTGGAGCTGTTGTTGTCACATTAGATTTCGGCGGACCCATTTCATCAGGTAGCCGAGGTGTTTTATTTGGGTTACTTAGTGGCATTGTTGTTTCAACAAGTGTCGGACTCTGAGAAACTATTGTTTCTGGGGTCGCGTTGCTAGGTGTGTAGTTAATAGCGTAAGCTGGTTTGAGCCTATCTAGCGAAATAACGACTTTTCGAGAACCTATTTGAACTGTATAGAATTTAGGGTTCCGTTCTATTACTTTAAAGGGTCCCTCATACGGTGGAGTTAGTGATTTTTTCACTTCTCTTCTAACAAAGACGTAGTCCGTAGTTGCGAGATCCTTATGTATAAAAGTTTTTCTATGATCCGATTGCTTTCTTGCACTTGATTGTATTGTAGCCAATGTTTCCATTAAATTACGTGTATACTCAGCATCATTAATATGTGTTTCTGATGGTACGAAAAAATCTCCTGGTAGACGGATAGGCATTCCAAAGGTCATTTGCGCTGGGCTAAATCCTATGTCCTCTTTTATAGTTGATCTAAGACCTAAAAGTACCATAGGTAGCTCTCTCACCCATTGATTAGAGTTGTCGCAGCGTGACATGATGGATGCTTTAAGTGTGCGATGCATGCGCTCTACTTGTCCGTTTGCTTTAGGGTTATATGCTGTAGTGTGGATTTTTTCTATGCCTAGTCTTTTTGTTAATTGTGTAAAAAGTTGAGATTCGAACTGTCTACCTTGATCAGTTGTTATTTTTACTGGACAGCCAAATCTTGAAATCCAATGCTCTACAAATTTATTTGCTATTGTTTCGGCTGTAATATCCTTAATGGGTATGACTTCAGGCCATTTAGTGAAACGATCTATGATGGTGAGGCAATATGTGAAGTCTTCTGAGGGTATCAATGGTCCGATAATGTCAATATGAACATGAGTAAATCGATTTGAATTTTCAAACTCTCCAAGTGGTGTAATTGTGTGTCTTTGGACTTTACATTTTTGACACTTTATGCATTTTTGTACAAATTTAGCGACATCGTGGTTCATGCCGGGCCAAAAATAACGTTGTGTAATAAGGCGTCTTGTTGCAGTTACTCCTGCGTGGCTTAGTCCATGAGTACATAAGAGAGCTTGTTCTCGGAATGTTGTAGGTAGGTATAAACGAGCTTGCGATGTTGATATTTCAAATATTAGTTCTCGTTCCGAGTATGGCATGATAATCGATTTAAATTGTAAATTATTTTTATTTCTTAACTCCTGTAACTCTGCATCTTGGATCTGGCTCTGGTACAGCAGCTCATAATCGAAGATATCAGGTAAATGGATTTCCTCTATTCTTGATAAGAAATCCGCAGCAGCATTCATTTCTCCTTTTATGTACTTTATTTCATTACAAAATTGCGCGATAAAATCAAGTTGACGTAAGCGTCTTGGTGAATCGGATTTCGACTCTTTTTTTGTTAGGGCGAAAGTAAGAGGTTTATGGTCGGTCACTACTGTAACATTTCGTCCTTCTATGATATAACGAAAATGCTTAGTACCCATGAAGATCGCTAAAAGTTCTCTGTCGTAGGTACTGTATTTAGTTTGAGCTGTAGTGAGTTTTTTTGAATAAAAACCTAGTGGTTGAAGTGCGCCGTTGATTGATTGGTGTAGTGCGGCTCCCATGCAGCTGTCTGAAGCATCAGTCATTAGCACTAATCTTGCTGTTGAATCTGGATGGGCTAGTAGTACCGCTTCGCTTACCAATTGTTTACATTTGTTGAACGCGTCTATGGCTTCTGGTGTCCACACGATTTTAGTTTTATCGTTCTTCTTAGAATTGTGTAAGTATTTTTCTAACACAGATTGTACTTCGGCTGCTTTAGGAATACTGCTTCTGTAAAAGTTGATGAGTCCAAGAAATCGTCTTAGTTCCTGGATAGTTTCGGGTTGCGAATAGTCTGTTATGGCATTTACCTTTTCTTGGTTCGGTTTGATGCCATTGCAGCTGACGTGGTAGCCGAGGAATAGTAGTTCCTTTTTGCCAAACTCACATTTTCCGCTGTTTATTGTTATGCCGAATTTATTTAGTCGTTTGAATACTTCATCAAGATCTTTTAAATGCGTTTCCTCGTTTTCGGAAGCGATTAATATATCGTCTAAATAGCAGAAAGTATTTCTTGTGTCTTTCATGACGTTGTTTATGAAGCGTTGAAAGCTTTGCGCCCCATTGCGTAAACCATAATTCATTTTTAAGAATTCAAATAATCCGAAGGGGGTTATTACTGCTGATTTAGGAATGTCCTCCGGTGCGATAGGTATGTGGTGGTATGCGCGTCGTATATCAATTTTAGACATGATTGTTTTATCCCTTAAAATGTATGTGAAATCCATTAATCTTGGTATTGGATATCTATCGGGTTCTGTTATTGCATTTAATCGACGATAATCGCCGCACGGACGTAATTCGCCGTTTTTTTTATTGACGACGTGTAGTGCATTTGCCCACGGGCTAGTAGATGGTCTACATATACCTAACTCCATCATTCGTTCAAATTCTTCCTTAACTGCTTTATATTTGGCTGGATTGAAGGGTCGCGCTTTCTCATATACGGGTGCGCCCTTTGTGCAAATATAGTGTTGCACATTGTGTTTGGGAATCGATTTGAATGATTCTAGTTTAGTTATATCGGGATAGCGCAACAGTAGTGTATGGTATTTATCTGTGGTATTGACGACTTTTATGGTAGGGAAATTATCCGAAATAGCTTGTATATTCTTGGAAATGTTGGTCAGCTTATCTATTAGTTTTCTGCCGTGTAGGTCAACTAATAGTTGATTTTTGGCTAGGAAATCTGCTCCGATGATTGACCGTTGTACGTCTGCTAGAATGAATGTCCAACGCATTGGGCGCCGGAGGCCAAGATCTAGAGTTAATGTTTTCACTCCATATGTTGATATTGGCGTTCCATTCGCAGCATATAGTGTATAGTCGTCTGGTTGTTGGTTTGGGCGTTTTTTGCACGCAAGTACGGATACGTCGGCACCGGTATCAATTAAAAAACGGTAGCCGTACTTATAATCCGTAACACTGAGGCGATATGTGTGATCGGCAACTAAACTCGCCGCATTAGTAGCCTGTTCTAGTTTAACGACCTTTTCTTGCAACATTGGTCGTGACCACATTTGGTGGCTTTATCTTCATATATGAAATGGTAGTAGCATTTGAAGTCACTGTCACCAGGAACAGCAGTTTGATTCTGATATTTGATGAAATTACCTCTACCGCGTGAATGTGATCTGCTGGTGCTACGAGTATTACGCTCCTTTGATCGACCGCCTTCTCGCCGCTCGTTGTCTATTTCGTTGAATTTATTTTTCAAAGCGGTTAATTCGAGCGTTAATTTTTTTAGCTGCTCTGTTACAGACGTCGATGATGATGATGATGGTGTTTGGAGTTGGAACACATCCGCAGGTCTCATAGTTTCTATAATTTTATCGGCAATATTGGCCGCCTGCTCAAGGTCAACCGTGTCGCATGCAGTGATTACGGGCCGGATACTTTGTGGTAGTCTGTTCATCCATAATATTTTGAGAGTAGATTCTGGTACTCTATTGCGACCTAACTCGCGCATCCGCCGCAGTAGTTGCGACGGTTTTTGGTCGCCGAGTTCAATTTCCGTGAGCAGATTTTGGAGCTGCTTGGTCTCCGACTCTTCGTAAGCTGATATGAGGCGGGCCTTTATACAGTCATACTTATGGTCTGTGGGTGGGTTCTCTAAAATGTCGCTTACTTGCGCTAACTCGTCCCTACCCAGCTTAGCTATAACTAACTGAAACTTGTGCAAGTCACCTGCTTTCTGTGGCGCGACTATGGCATCGAATTGGTGGAACCAGAGTCGCGGCTGGTTGGTCCAGAAGGTGGATATCCTGGAGCTGATGGTGACAGCAGTGATGAGGCTGTCGGTGGATGGCTGCGCCTGCGCTGCGTACGCCGCGCCCTCCGGTCCAGGCTCCATGTTAAGCTCGGTGTGATCGGAGGTGGTAGTCATTGTAAAACTACTACTTGGCACAAACCACTGAATTTAATTTAAAATAGTCACTTGCACTTTCACGTTTAATTAGTACACTTTTACTGGTTATCACATAATACGTGAATTTAAACCAGAAAAAATGATCACGTCGGGGTCACCAATTTAGCTTTTTGATCTCCGTATATTTAGTGGAAGATGTTTGCTAAATAATAAGATTTATTTTTGAATGTGTTCTTTTAATTAAACATAAAACGAATAATTATTACAGTTAGTTAGCGTGACCGCGCTATGAGAGAGTGTTACAACAGAGTGTCTTACGGTAGAGTGACGAATTTGTCACTCGGTCAAGCTTTTATAAGCTTTAATAACATAAACAATATGAATGTAGCTTTGTTTACAATGGGTAACGCTACACGGAAATATAGAATCGAATAACGTTCTATCTGACATTAGCTCCGCATAAAATCGCACCGAGTGATCAAGCGACGGACCGCGGGGAGCGGGCGGCCCGTCCGTTCGTCAGACCGGTCGTTGTTTGTTGGAAAGAGGTTGTTTTTATGTCGTGCGCTTGGTTTTTTATCAGTGTGATGAAAAAATAATTTATCAATTGTTTTGTATGAAAAAATATATTTTTAGACATTTTGCGATCGATTTTTATAAAGGACGTTTTTTAATGGAGAGGTCTATTAACACATTATTAGTGCGAAAATACGATTGGCATAATGCATATCCACATAGTAATATTTTTTTCTGATATAATAAACAGTAAAAAGTAGAGGTCTTATGAAGTATTAGGACAATTTTATGCGAACATTATTGAACTTTTAAGCGTTTCATGTGAATATAGGCCGTTTTTCTACGGAATCTATCATGCGATTTGTTGTTTCGATATTAAGATGGGACGTTATTACTGGGATAATGCAATCAGTTAGGACGTTGTTCATGTAAAAATATCGTCAAATATGAAGATTTTTATAAAAAAAATGTAAAATTAGTTGCTAGGTACATCTGTCTTACAATTACATTAATAATTATATAGCTTTTTTGATTTCCGTTGTGAATATTGATGACAACGGCATGATACAGCAAACGTTACCTTTGCCTCCTGGTGCTTAAGAAATCAGTTAAGAACTAGCTGATTTATGGGAAGAAGTTTTGTATGAAGATGGTGGGACCAAAATATTAACCTGCGACAGGTTAATACGGAATGTCACGTCTGATCCGTCTGAAGGAGGCTTTCAGCAATCCACCAAGTACCTACATTTTCCTAAGAAGTGCCTTGTCGTTTCGAAAACTCAAGCAGTTAGAAGTTTTTTTTTTTTATGTAACTAGCTGATGGAACAAGCTTATGGCCCACCTGATGTTAAGTGGTAACCATCGCCTATAACAAAGCAATGCCTCGTAGGCACCACTGATCTACGCTGGTTAACTGTCAGTGCCAACTCCTATGCCATCTCCTACTATTTATTATTCTGCCCTTATCATTTGGACAGTCTTTCTATGATTTCTTTATCGTCATTTAGCACTATGAATTCGCCTGCAACTTCCCACTATAGAGGTATCTTCTAATACTACTAGAATACGACAGAGGTGCCTAAAAGAATGGACAGACCCTAAACGTAAATGCTTTTTAGAACTTAGGTATGAAATATATAACGAAAAAAGGGAAAAGCAGTATACAAAAACAATGGGGCCATCATGCAAACGCCGTTACAAATGCCTTGATATAATATCTCTCCCACAGCAGCTTGACTGCTTCACAAAATTATGGTAACTGCGAGATCGAGCTATGTATGCAGTGAAATTCATCAAATATTCCGATAAAACTATACACCTTATAAGAGGATACATACTTTTAAGTATTATCTTCCGCTGATTGAAGTAGGTATGCCAAACTATGGTATTTAATATTTTCGCCGTTTCAACTCGTATCCTAAAGACTGTGTGGCATAAGTACGATGGAAGTGCTATATTGTGCTAGGAAATGTACATTTAGGCGATGGCGATGGTTATCAGCTGAAACCCTGTCACATATGGCTGTCATATTTGACTGCGTTTCAGCTGATCGCTATCGCTATCGCCTAGATTCGCCTACATTCAAAAAGTTCATGCAAACGGTAGTGATCCCAACTAATTGTTTTTTAAATATGACTTGACTAAACCTGAATACAATATTTTAGTAATTCGGTACAAACTGAACTAAAACCTGCATATTTTATACCTATTATGGTTCCTGCTGATAAATATAAAGATTGAATGGCCACCCAGAAGTAATTCCTTTAGAGGATCATCCATATTTTAATTCTTTGCCAAACTACACCACTGTTGATGTTTCTGAGGAATCGGTCGATTACCTATTGGGATAAGTAAGTAATATTTTTATTTCAATTTTTTACTCCTTTTGATAGAGCTGAATATATTTTTTTCAAGACTGTTTATTTATGTCCGTGTCGTAGTCATAGTACTTAGTTAACAGCATGCTGTGATACGATATGCCATTTAATTACTATTTTAAGTTTTAACTATTACGCCCCCAAGGCAGTTTTAGTACAGTTTAATTATTGCTAAGAATAGAGCTTCGTCTTGGTAGATGTTTAATGTTATCTATTTTGAGATTATTCATTAATGAAACATTTAAAAAAAAAAACCTATTTTTAATTAGCTATATGGAGGTGCAGTCATAAAAATAGCTATTATATTATGTTTAAAAATAAAGTATATACATTTATTTACTCGTATAAACTTACAATTAAACAAATATTTTCAAAATTTACAAAATACACACGAAACAGTTAAAATATTTAAAGATGGATAATCACAAAGGACTCTTACGGGATGGATAATTCCAACAAAAAATGACCCATATTAATATGGAACGCCAATTAATTCAGACGTCTCCGTAAAACAACGTATAATGTTCACTACGGACCCTCGTTATTCCGCCATAAAACGTCTTATGTTGATATGGAACCCACTATCTCGTGATATAAAAAGATAAGAAATATACTTTACATACCATTTAACAAGGTAGGGGCATTGTTACAACATACCAAAAAATCAAAATGCCAAGTCTTACCGTTTAAGAGTTACAAACAAGTTTAAGAGAAAACAACTTCTCTAACCTCTACTGAAAACTACCAACCTTGCAGATCGGACTTTGTTCTACGGATGAGTCGAATTTACTCGCATTGAATCAAGAACAAATCTACTAGAGAAAAAAATAGAGGAACAGCAAAAAACAATTAATATGTTAGATAGACAAATGAGAAGAAAGAATATACTGTTTTTTGGAGTGGAGGAAACAGACCTAGGCTACGAAGATCTGCTCAACTTAATTCTAAATATCTTACAAAATAAAATGAGAATATCACGCAACAAGTGGGAAATTGAAAGTGTAAACCGAATCGGAAAGAGAAGCGGTACGATAAGACCAATAGTGGTAACCTTCTCTACCATGAGCAGAAAGATAGAGCTCCTCAGAAATAAGAAAACTCTAGAAAATACTGATATTTATATAAAAGAAGACTACTCGCCCCAAGTACTAGAGAAACGAAGAGAACTTCAGGAACAGTTGAAGAGAGAGCATGAGTTGGGGAATAAAGTAGCTATACGCTACGACAGAATTGTAACATTAGGGAAACAGAACACAATGGAGCACAAAAATAGCGAGAAAAGTTCAAAAAAACGCGTTCTGTCACAGTCTCCGGAAGCAAACAATATGGTCACCTACTCAAAAGGCGGTGAGGAACGAGCAAAACAAGCATCCAAAAAGAATAAGTCACAAAGCATCACAGGATTCTTGCGGCCATCACAATTAAACGCCGTCCTGACAGTAGCTTCGGCCAGCCGTGACATAAGAGAGCTTCAAAAAAACTAATTCGTAATCCTCCTCCTCTTTCAACCGGTCTGGTCACCGAGGAGGATGCAGATCAAAACTTAGAAACAGTTAAAAACATGAAAAGCAATAACCAATCAAAGAAAAAGCAAACAGATTAAAAAGTAATCTCTCCCAATATGGCTGGTCCCCACGGGAGAAGTAGACTAAAACCCTCCAACCTGGAAACATACATAAATACTGAGCAACGTGAAAACTTGAATACTCTATGGAGATGGGCTGGACATCATAGCATGATGGAAGTGTCCGCAAGAAGAGAAACAAAAAAGAAAAAAAAAAAAAGGGAAAGGGTTGGAGGAGGCCTATGCCCTTATAGGGTAACCCTAACAAAATAAAAAGCAGCCAAGTGCGAGTCGGACTCGTCCATGAAGGGTTCCGTAGCATCAATTAACATAATATAAAGGTTTTTGTAGTTCGTCGAAAGGTAAATTGCGGTTTACGATTTATGACGAATAAAAAAAACTACTGACTAGATCTCGTTCAAACCAAATATCGTTGGAAGTTTGCATAGTAATGTACAACATATATTTTTTTTGGATTTATCATTCTCTTATTTTAGAAGTTAGAGGGGGGGGGACCAACTTTTTTCCACTTTGGAAGTGTCTCTCGCGCAAACTATTCAGTTTAGAAAAAAACGATATTAGAAACCTCAACATCATTTTTGAAGACCTATCCATAGATACCCCACACGTATGGGTTCGATGAAAAAAAAATTTTTGAGTTTCAGTTTCAAGTATGGGGACCCCCAAAATTTATAGTTTTTTTTCTATTTTTGTGTAAAAACCTTAATGCGGTTTACATAATACATCTACTCACCAAGTTTCATCAGTCTAGCTCTTATGGTTTCGGAGAAAAATGGCTGTGACACTGGCGGACAGACAGACAGACAGACAGACAGACATGACGAATCTATAAGGGTTCCGTTTTTGCCATTTGGCTACGGAACCCTAAAAATGGAACGATAAATGATGAATGAATAATTAAATAGAATTTAAAAACAAGAAGAATATAATTATCATCGAATTTCATCATAAAGTCGAATATTATTTTGTATACTGAACTTTTAATTGATTCGTAAATATTATGTTTAAGCGTATGTTTTTTTTTTTGGGAAATAAATGGCTTATTATTATTATTACCGGCCAGTTATATAAAGTTGGAGCGGTAGCCCTTGGTCGTGGCAGTCGGGGCTTCAGAAAAAGAACTAACAGACTTTTACGACTATTTTGAGACATATGTTTTAAGCTCACTCACGTATTCAATGCCGAGTACCCGTTAGAAAGAATGACGAAAAAACTACTTTTTTGGTTTTTTATTAATATTTCTGTTATCCTACAGTTTTCTCAAACTTTATTTAACTGGCCGGCAATAAAGACCACTGTAAAATTCTGTTACAGCTATTTCAGTGTACATTTATACTTTGTTTGCCCATAGTTGTGTAAATTCAGTTTGTATCGGAATCGAACAACCATAACTAGGTTTAAGTATTAAGGCTGATTTACACAGGGTCAGTAGACAAGTCAGTCGCAGCGCCAATGTCGGCGCCACGACTGACTTTAACTGTTTACATGAAGTAAGTAGTAGTGGTGCGTTTCTCACGGTGAGCACACGTGTGTGAAGTCAGTGGGAAAAATGAAGTCGCAAAAACAACTGAAACGACGATTTAATTATTTGTTGAAAAATTTATCAATTTTGCTGTAATAGAAATGGTAGAAAATGAGATAACTAGAAACAAACGACAATGGGTAAGAAAATGGATTGACGATAGAAACGAAACTGGTGGCTCTGCTTTGTTGCTGAAGCAATTGCGATTTGAAGATCCTGCGGAGTACAAACTGGCTATGAGGATGTCACCACAGAATTTTGACGAATTGCTGTCAATGATATCGAGCTCTATTCAACGACATGATACATTCATGAGAGATGCTTTACCAGCCAAAATTAAACTGGAAATAACGCTGACATTTTTGGCTTCAGGAATGTACTATCGGTTCCTAGAAATCGTGTTCACTCTACAACGCAGCGGCAGTGACTAACCAGTAACCACGCACTGACTTGTCGTGACTGACTTGTTGACTGTGACTGACTTGTTGGGTTTATTTGGCTGGCGCGGGGGTGCGCGGGTGGCGGGGGGCGCCAACTGACTTTAAAATATTCGTGTCCGAATATTCAAGTCAGCGCTGACTTCAAGCCACTGTACTGACTTCAAATCAGTTTACACAGGGTTTTTTCGGGTCAGCACTGACTTACCTCGAATTTGTAGTTAGTTACTGACCCTGTGTAAATCAGCCTTTATATATTACATAGGTATAGTTGGTAGTAGGTAACATGATTGGTATTTTGAGCAATAATTAAAAGTAAGTTGTGCCAGAAGATCGTACGGTGCTATTATTACCTTGTGAATGTAAATACCTAGATGTGACGCTCTCGTGCTAACCGCCCCGCGCCGCGCGCCGCGCGCCCGTCGCGCGCCGCCCGCCGCCGCCCCGCCCCGTTGACGCTCCGAGGTTCACGCTCTTGAGCACTCTACACAACAGTCCCATTCTCGCCAAACTTCACGGTCTTCTTTGAGTTCCATTCGAATAAAATGTCAGTCAATACGAAGCGTGCTCTTGGGATGTTTGTACAGACATACCGTGCGTCACCGTTACATTACCGCAAGCACTGCCTACGCTTTGAACCCACTACGAGCATCTATCTTTAACAAAGTTCTACTAATTTTGAAACTGTGATATTGAACTAAATCAAAACGAAAGTGCACAAATAGATAATTTAAAACGTGCATACGTACCTTCTATCATTTTAATATTTTTTTTCGTAGGTATTTTAATTAGTGAAAACACAAAAAAATCGGAACTTGTGCTACGAAGTGTTAAAGTGTATACCTACATATCTGCAAGAAGTACTAGTTACCTATCATAGCAGGTACCTACCAAGGTCTAAACTACATAACTATGTGAAAGTGCTGGTGAAATATAAGAAAACCAAACAATAAGAAGGAACTGAAAATTAAATATTGTCACAAAAACTATTTTTTTCCTGCTGTTCGTGATTGGCACGTTATTCACCGGAAGAGCCAAATGTTATTTTAAGGTACGTAACCATTCCTACGTAACCCTAGCTACGGACAGACAGGGCCCGGCCTAGGGTGATTCAAATTAGGTAATTAGGTAATGCATTGACTTGACCAGCTGGCTATCGAGAGGCCTGTCTATGCTGGAACCCGTGCCGTCAACTGAATTTGAACCCTATCTGTACAGATCTAATAAACCAGTGGAAAATCCACACAATACCTTTTAGCCCCCGAAAACTAAGCAAAGCCAGTAAAGGAAATAGCTGTTTGTAATACCTAGGTATGTTACTTTTTTGTTTACGTATGTTTATTATGTATTTAACATACTATGAATACAATTTAGCACCCTGACAGAGAACAAACATTTTTGTTTACCATACGAATATTTGTTCTCGGTGGGAATCGAACCCACGACATACGGCGGAGCCAACAACCAACTGAGCTGAGAGGCCAGTAATGAGTTGAGGCAAAACATGAAAATTCAACTCAATGCCCTAAATAGGGTTCAAATTCAATTGACGGCACGGGCTCCGCCATCACCTCCAACTGGAATCTACTCCCCGTTGTGGTGATTTTATACCCTTTGATCTCGCTGCTGGGACTAAAGGAGTTTGTACGGAAGGGGTGAAAGTGAGTGGTGGTAGGTGGCCAAAGTCTTAAAATCCATGTCTATCCTTTTCTATCACATAAGACTTCTTCTGGAATTCATCATCAACTAGAATGGTCTACTAGAATAATCAAATTTTAATCAAAAACTTTTATAACTTACATAAACCTCTTTGATAAAAACTTGGACCAAATAAAAAACGGAAGAGGAAAAGTATGTATATTCATATAAACTTTAGCCTTGTATTACATTGAGAACTCTAAGAAAAAAAAAACTGACAGACAGCGCGCAGCGCGCACCTTGCAAGCAGACAGACAGAACCACCGTAGGTATTGAATCATATTAATTTTTTTGATTGATTGATTTGAAAACAACAGAGACACAAAAAAAATACAGCAGAAAACAGTCTCAAAAATATTTTTCATAAAATTAGACAAGACTACGACACGACTCTATTAAATTTATAGTCCGCCTCTTCCAATGTGAGTTTACATGTAATTTGTTGTTTGTATTTGCATTGTAGTCTTTGTGGGGTAAGTAGAACCTAAAATTTTGTCACTAAATAATTATCGACAATACATAGTCTGACTGAATGAATTATCTTGGTAATCGATATTGTATGTCACCACACCAAAATTGGTACGAAGATCATGATACCTTTAGCTCAAACTTGTATTTTAAATTATTACAAACTGCTTCCTATTACTTTCGTAGCTTTTTGTGTTGTGGACGGACATCACCTCGCAACATTAAATACATTCATTGATGGATTCAACGATTTGTGTACATAAGTTCGTTCTAAAAATAATGATAATGGTTTACTAAGCCAAATCCTAATCTAATCCTACTATCTGTCAGAGCACATACCTAGGGTTGCTACTGCTCCTTTTATAGTAAGACTAGGTAAGGCTAAAAGACATCCTTGATGATATTCTAGACCCAATATACGGACTCCAAAGAAACAAGTATATGTCTGTGACAAATTTGTGAGTTTTATGTAGATGAAACCTTGTAACTTTCCAATAACAAACTAAAGTATCTACAGCCATAATTAGAAAAATATGTCAAAAGTTATACCATGCTTAAACTTTGACAGGACTAACTTTAATCTATGATTGAATTGTTTATGCATGCGGCTGCTAAATCTTTCCATTACCTTTTGCTACTACAATCTTCATCTACGATAGATACAAATGCCGGTTTTTTCCACTTTCAAATGAAATCATTTTCAGAATGATAGCTTGTTATTTTTCGGAAACCAAAGTTATCATGTTTTGTTTTCTTCACTTTTATAATCTTAATAAATCTAGCCTATACCTACGCTATTCCAGATCATAAACTGTATTTATTCAAATCAGACCAGTCATTGCAATGTGATTGAATAACAAATATATAAACTTGTTGCATTTGTAATAGATACAGTAGCGAGTGGAGATTAATGTCTTGTATCAGTTCTTGGGGAAGAAGTATCTCATCTCTTTGTATCTGTGTCCTTGTTTTCTACTAGTTTATGTGTGCTTATGTAAAAAAAAAGCAAAGTAAACAGGCCTTTGCATCTTTGCATGTTTTATATAGAGTCAGGGGCAACTGGTGATTTCACAAGCCCTACTTGCGGGGGAGTGTCTGGGACAGGGTTTTGGATGGAATAGGCTTGCTTGTGCTTATGTAGCAAATAAATAAATGTCTTTGTCCATGTAACTGTTAAGTTTAACAGCAATTTGTTCTTTGGTTTCAGATTTTTGCCACACCTATTGAGGTGGACCAGCGATGGTGGACTATTACAGAGTTTTAGGCGTCACACGGACCTCATCTGAGGCAGAAATTAAGAAAGCGTAAGAGATAGTATACTTTACTAGCAACCGCTTGCGGTTTCCGTCCCATTGTGGCTCATTCCTACTAAATGTTTGAGATAAGAAATCATTTTTTTAGGCTTCAAAGTTATTAATATAAAAAGAAGGCCTATATAAAAAGTAGCCTATATTATGTTCTTTAAGTTACAAACTAAATAATTATATTATTCATTACCAAATTTCCCATTCGTCCAAATCAGTTCAATGGTTAGGAGGTAATTGATGTACAAATTTCATTGTAACTCATTGTAACTTTCGCATTTATTTTTTTTTAAGTATAGGATGTTATTAGTTTAAGCTGAATTTTGTTTATGCTAGTATAAATAATAATAAAGTTTTGTACAGTTACAGAAAGTTAGCTCTAAAATGGCACCCTGATAAGAATCCAGACAATGCTGATGAAGCTAATAGAAAATTCAAAGAAATATCCGAGGCTTATGAAGTGCTATCTGATGGTAAGCTATCATTTTATTTGTAAATTTAAAACTATTACTATCAACAAACAATTTATACACCTGTTTGATTAATTTTGAACCTCTACAATAATAAGGAAGTGTAAAATGTAATTTTATTGTTGGGTAGAAAACAAGCGGAAAGTGTATGATGCTCGGGGAACCAGTCATCACAGTCACAGATACCAAAGCAAGAATGGAGTCAATGGCCATCGGCACTTTAGCTTCAAAGGGTTTTTTGGAGAGACACCATTCCACCGCTTTTTTGGTAGCTGTCCATTTCACGTAGGATTGACTTCAGTTTTGAATATTATCATGTGTATTAAAAGATTTAGTAAGCACATTCCATTTGTAATGTGTGATATGCATAGTTAATTAATGTACATGCACTATGATGATGTTCAGAACATAAAGAAACCAGTTTTTGTTGGATTTTAATGCATAATGTTGTACTGCCAATTGCCATCACTAACAATGAGTTGTGTGTGAGCCCCCATCTAGCCTCAATCATAGATATTCTTTGGTTTTATTAATAAGTACCTAACTTATTGAAATAACAATGCAGGTTACAGAAGAATGGTTCCTAATTCTAAAATTGGATAATTAGTGTCATTCAACTGGTTAAAGAAATTGGCACATAGGTATATGCATTTTAAGGCGCCCATTGATTGTTAACTCCCACGTAAAGAGTGAATCATCTACAACAGTTTTAGTGTGACGGTTTATTTATCCTCAACTAGGCATGTTGATATTGAGTCAAATTTGATCGCGACTTGTATTTTTATTGAAAGCGTACATTAATGAGACTGTAAACTATAGCTAGTTTTGCAACACCACGGTTCACGTCTTCGTCTAAGGGTCAAGGTTTTGTTTGCTTTCTGTTATTTTAATTTGACCACGCACAGTTTTATTCGCATGCGATAACAAAACCCAATGCCATACATTTTTTATGTAACTAACATGCATCAAGGTTTTTGAGTAGGTAGTAGTTCCTACGACTGTAAAAGTAACATTACTTAGGTTCGGTACTTTTTAGGGTTCTGTAGTCCAAAAATTGTTTACCCATCATGACTCACCAGTTGACTTTGACGCTATAAAAAATCATCTACAATAGATGCAAAGGCATGTTTCTTTTAGTCCAAAAGATGCCTGATCCTAAATGATTGTCTTCCTATTCTGTCCGGGTTAAGTCATTGACTTTCATAACCATTCTATTTCCTTATGTCCCTGGTTTGTTAGTCACGCGTAGCAATAGAACATATAGAACCAGAGGGATTTGAACTTTAATAAAATCGGGAACATCGCGATTTACTGCGGATATAGCCAATACAAGCCCAAGGGGGGCTCCCTTTTGCTTTGCCGTAGGTAGGTACATGTTATATTGGGTACCTAAATAACAACATTTGCGTGTGGATAGTACCTATTTGATTTTGTATCTTTGGAAATTGGTTTAATACATCTTCGTCGTGTCGATGGTTCCCATGATATTTTTTCCCTATAGGTACCTAAATGTTTCGAATATTTAGGTACCTATTGTTTTAAACTATACATTACTATTGCATAATGCATTATTATAACTATGTTACAGAGATAGTTTACTAATAAAACTAGGCTTGATTTACACGCTTCCACGAAATATAATACTTACATCCGCTTCTAACCAGTCAATTGTTATTAGGCAATTTTAGTACTTACTAACTAACCTACTACTAAAACGGGTCAAATGATTGCGTTGCATTGCATTATAAATATTACAATATTATTTTGTGAATTTAAACTCATTTATCATACAATAAATTCCGAGTGGTTTATAAGGCGCGTGTGTTTTGTAATTGAAGTTTTCGTGTAACCTACTCGTAACATTGCATGCTTCAAATATTACACGATATTTGGGAAATAATTGCGATTTGTAAAGAAAAGAGAGTAATTATCAAACATCGTAGACAAAAATGACCGTGTGTTTATTAGCGTGCTAAGATCGCGATAAGCTAAAGTATGAAGGTATATTAATATTAATTTTACTGCTATTCTACAGTTTTCTTCAACCAAATATACCACAAGGAAAGATCAATATCCAAACACTGTTAATTTGTTCAAATAAACTCTCAATACCGTACGCCAAATCTTCTGATCCAGTAACCATACTATACGGAACTTGGTGTGGAAATCTGCCGTGTGTGGCTAGGTTTAGCAAGTACTTTTCAATCGCCTAACGTCTTTACAGCAACTCTTCTCTGTTAGTTCGCGTCACATAAAAAGAACGCTGGAAGAAGGTGGAGGGGTGTACGAAAAACCCGCTCGCTTTTATGGTACTATGAGAACTTATGGACCTTCGGTCGCGCGTAGGTCGTGGGTTAAAATCCAGTCGTGTGTCGTGTACCAATGAGTTTCTCTGTCGAAAAATCATAACGGTGAAGGAAACCGGCGTGTCGTAGAACCTAAAAAAGTTCGAGCAACACGTGTCAAGGGTCACGCAAAAAGGGCCCCCAGCGGCCTACTTGCAGAAAAACCGGCCCGCACATCAAGTGCGCGATGATAAATTTGTCGATTTTTTTTTGCATATGCGCGAACTCATTCCCTCCAACTTCTTCCAGCGATCTTTTTATGTGACGCGAACTATACTGGAGTGTATTGTAAATGAGTGATGAGCTATACCATCTCCCCTCATGGTCGCTTACAGAGAGGAAGCGGCGCGTGTACGACCAGTACGGAAAGGAGGGGCTGAATAGCGGCCGAGGACGGCGCTCCGCACCCGACGATGATTACGAGTACGGCTATGGCAACTGCCCGTTCACATTCCGCGACCCTGAGGATGTGTTTAGAGAGTTCTTCGGCGGTTCACCGTTCGGCGATCTTTTTGCTGGTGAGTCTGTTTACTGTACCTTTACTTACTATATCAAAATCAAAGTAAATGTATTGCTTGAAATACATGTCGAATAGATGTTAAATTATAATAGGTCTAGGCATGCAATATTGAAATTTACAAGGTAATGTCATGGAAATAATTAAGAGAATTAAAAATAAAACATTATCTAATAAACTCGTATCATTGCATATGAAATCAACGAATATATTTCTTACTAGCGGCCACCCGCGGCTTCGGTAGCCGTTAATTTTTCGGGATAAAAAGTATGCTATGTCCGTCTCCTGGTTTTAATCTAACTCTCCACTAATTTTCAGCCAAATCGGTTCAGCCGCATAGCATAGTCAACCGTAATAGTGTAATTAACACGACTTTCTCTTAGATTAAATCTCTTTTTAATCTCTTAGATTAAAAACAAATCGATCCCACGGGAACCATACATTTTACCGGAATAAATAGTAACATATGTGCTATTCCAGGCTATAATCTATCTCTGTGCCAAGCCAAATTCCATCCAGATGCGTTAGCCGTTATTGAGTAACAAACATCCATCCAGCTAAACCAGAGGTTCCCAACCTTTTTTTCCTCATAGACCACTTTAGTAGTAGTAGTAAAAAGTTTAGATTCTAAACTTTCCAATTATAATATAAAAAATATGAAGATAAAAAATAATTTTAGGGGCGATCTAATGGCCTAATTTATTATTTCAGAAATCAACGGACTGGGCCACCAGAGGCACTCTCGCCGAAGTCACCCGGGCACATCTCTCACGTCGTCGCTCTTCAACCCGTTTGGCTTTGGCATGCACGGGCTTGACGATATCTTAGCGCACGCCAACGGAAACACATTCACGTCATTCTCCACGTTCAACAGCTCGCTAGCGGGCCCCGGCAGCGCTAACATGAGAAGCACTACCACCACCACGAGGGTCGTCAACGGAAAGAAGGTCACTACTAAAAAGTAAGTAACGGTTATGGAAGCCGAGCGGTTACAATAAAGAATATTTGATGGCGCTACTAATTAAACCTTTCAGTATACCCTCGATCTCGGTTGTAGCAATCTGTCGGGCTATTTTATGCGCTGTGCAGCAAGCCGATCATGTAACTTTGTTCAATCTTATTGAAACTGTCAATTTTCGAACTAATACGTGATCGCAAATTGACAGTTTCAATGAGATTTTGATTGAAATCATTGCAACAAAAGTTACATGATCGGCCTGCTGGTGTATTCTTATGAAGATTTTTCTGGTGGTATTGACTTTCTATGGGTTCCTAAAACTGAGTCACCGTAAAAACAGGGGGGCTACACTTTTCGCCTGCATTGTCCCACTACTGGGTAAAGAACAAGTAGTTTGACTAAGGTCAGACTTTTCTGCACTTAAATATTACATTTTATTGTATTTACTTAACTTTCTAATTTTCAGGATTTCGGAGAATGGACGCGAGACAATCATGTCTTACGAAAACGGGGTCCTCAAATCAAAGACTGTCAACGGCGTACCTCAATCACTAACATACAGTTAAATAAACTAAAATAGCGTTTAAACCAAACAAGATCCAAATGTTAAATGGTACTTACGACATATCGTCATGAGTCCCAATTCAAATGTTCGCTTTATTTTAAACACTGTATTGAAAACTTAATGAGTGACGAAATAATTTCTCAAAACTAAATAATTACCTTAATTTAATTTTAAATAATGTTATTGATAGTGTTTATGCTTTGAAACTGATTACTTTAAATTTTGGTATTTAGATTTATTAAAAAAATTGATTATTCAGTCGCATTGAAGTCGCCTATGAGTTTTGTGTTCGGTATATCGTCGCTCACACTTGATCTCGATCTGTCTAACGAGTAGGTAACTAATTAGAATGTTTCCTGTCAGCTTGTATCTTAATATTTTGTGTGTTGCGGCGGTACAAACTATCTTGCTGCCAACTCTAGTTTATTTTTAGTAAATTACGATCGTAGTCATGTAATCACATTTATACCTTAGTAATGAAAAAGTACCTCCAATTAATCATATAAAAGTAATCGAAAGCAAAATCGATTGTATTGCTTAATCTGCAACTTCGATTGATGTTTGATTCGAACTTTTGTAGGTTTGAATAAAACGGAAACCACACGAAAGCTCAAAAAGTGGACCGAAAAAACAAGCCCAAACTAAGTTTAACTATTTCACTAAATTTTATTGCCACTTTTACAAACTAATCAACTTGAAAATAAAAAATATTAAAATGTTAATTTCTAGAACCAGATTGTTGTGCTATTTTTGTACGCTGAGATAGCTTTGTTGTAACTCCTGTAAACCCTTTACAGTAGGAGCTGTTCAACGAAACAGAATCCTGTACACTGGTTTATTTTTGGTATATTATACAAAGTACCGATTATAACAACATGAGCCAGTTTTCCTGTTTACGAAAATAGCTTGCATTATATTTTGTTTTACGAATTATACAATTTCGATATTTTTTTATTAAAATTTAAGTACCCATCTATGTACGCGTTAGCTTTTTATTATAGAGGTGATTCTTAAAATTCATCATTCCTGAATTTAAATTTTGTATTAATGGAAACTATTTTAACATTTATTTTTGTGCCGTTTTTGTAACCTTTGCCAAATATTGCTTCATAAGATAGTTTTTTTTTTCATTTAGGTAGGTACCTATGAAATAAATTTAAGGTTCATAGGGTCACGAAACGTAATAAAAAATATGCATAGCTTACTTACAAGTGTTACTTACGTGTGAGACATTGCTTAAAATTAATTAGCCTTGTTTTAAAAAAAGTCGAACAAAATGACAAACAGTGCATTTTGTTCGACTTTTTGTCATTTTAGTGGTAAGAGATAAGTTGCTACACACTATTTATCTTTTAGGAAACGCTTGTAAGTAAGGAGGTGTAATTAATAAATAGTACTAGTTGACTAGGGCAATAGACGGATCCCATGTTTAAAAATGTACAAGTATTTCAAATGCAATATTTTTTTCTGACACCTCTGCTTGCATACCTACTTTTTTTTAAATTAATATGTAAATGAAAATTAGGAACTTCAAAATTCTATTGTTTTTCTCTTCAATGTGAAATTTCAGACTTTTCTGCTTCAAGAGATTATTATTTTTAATTTATATACCACGGACACGCACAGTAAAATCTCGTGCTTCTATAATTTTGACCGTTTATTGACCCCTAGTGATAAAAGTTCTGAATTTAACTTTTTAAATATTGCGAATAGTATGTACTTAACTATTTTTTCGTACTGTGCACTACAAAAACATCGGAAAGTAACTACAAGTAGATATGTTAGCACAGATACCTTAAGTGTAGTGCCACTATGAAACTGAAACAATGCAAAATGCCTAGCACTTGTTGAATAACTTAAGACCTAGTTTCATGTAATTTCAACTATGCACTGCACTGAAGTTAATAAAATAAATTTGTAAAATATCTTGTTTTTTTTTTCAAAATTGTATTTAGTGATCCACTGAAAAGATCAAAGAAAAGATGGATGAACAGCGTGAAAGATGCAAATTCATATTCATTAAAATCGGTCCAGTAGTAAGGGGCTGAATTTTTTAAGTTTTTGACTGTCTTGGTACGAAAACAAGACATTTTTAATATCAGAAGGATTTACACAAAAACAATCTTAATCAATATACAGGGGGATATGACACATGTAGGGAAAGTACCTTGAATATTGATGGAATTAAATTGTCTTCTTTCAAGAAGACATAATTTGAATTTAAAAAACAATTTAAATGTCATTCATAGATATTAAAAAAAAATTTGAAGTATGTGATAAATAATTGATTTATTCTGTAATTCATGGTCTTCCCTTATATTTCTGACACTACGGTTATTTATTAAAAAAATATCCTTATGATGAGGCTACTTTCTCGTGTAATGGGTTCGACTCCCAGTTCAACCATATAATAATTTAAATATCTACGAATGCAGTTTAAATTCAAACGAGCCGGTATGACCGAGCTTCGCTCGGGTTTAAAAAAAAATTGTATTATTATTTACCAATAGATGTCAGGAAGAGTCGTATCTTTATTGGCTTATTTTTAATTAACAACGCCTTCTAGCTTGCAGTTAGTTGCATACAATCGCCAATAGATGGCAGGAACAGTCGTATATTGAGTTTATGTTTGATTATTGCAAAACACCAACTTCTCGTCATTTTCTAAAAATGAATCTTAGCTAGATCGATTTATCGCCCCCGAAAACCCTTGTATAGTAAATTTCGTGAAAATTGTTGGCTCAGTTTCCGAGATCCTAAATATATACATACATACATATATATATATATATACAAGATTTTCTCGTTTAAAGGTATAAGATAATGTCTTCGTTCAGTAAAATGTTCCATCTACAATATTCAAGGTACTTTCCCTCCATGTGGCATATCCGTGGGACGCCCTGTATATTATAAAAAACCAAGTGAGTGACCGTACGAACAGGTTTCTAATATCTCTAGATTTTGCCAGTTTTCTATAATATAATACCTTTAACAGTCTGAAATGATCTAGATTCTAGAATAATTAAATGTTATTCAAAGACTGAAATGATTTAGAATAGTCTGGCATCAATTCTGGAATGATCTAGCTAGATTCTAGAATTATCCAAATCAAACTCTACCCGGGCAACGCTGGGCTTCGTTGCAAATAATTAAACAAAAAAGGTAGTACTCAGTATATTTATTTCCTTAGTAAACATGTAAATTTAACATAGTAAAATCTATGACTAGTTTTTTGAATCAATTCATAATTTACCCTATAAGGGTTTGGCAATACAGTAGAATCGATACCTAGCTACCAACATCAGAAAAAAATAGTTTATTATGAATCATACACCAATTTCAAGCTAATGGGGTGAGATCATCTTAAACGTTGGTAACCTTATAAGTATAAACAAAGATCACGCGCCTTAGGGCGGATTAACCAACTCGTTACGTATACATACGTAACACTCTCCGTCGTCATAGCGAGTTGGTCAAACCACCCTTACTCATCTAACTTGGAATAAATTAGGTAGGTAAGACATACTAAATAGACAGCCATTATAGTTATGAACGTTATTTAAATTTAAGGTTGTTCGATTTCCATACAAACTTATTTTACCATTAGGGGTAATGACAATGAGTGAGAGTATATTTGTCTACTTACTGTGGTTGGTTTATAGATTGGTCTTTATTCGCAATGTAGGAAAAATAAAAAAAAAGTTCTTTTTAATTTTACCCCATCTTTAATTAAGCAACCAACCACCACAAATACGAGCTGGTATGCCCGAGCTTTGCTTTTTTTTTTTAGGGTTCCGTAGCCAAATGGCAAAAACGGAACCCTTATAGATTCGTCATGTCTGTCTGTCTGTCTGTCTGTCTGTCTGTCTGTCTGTCTGTCTGTCTGTCCGTCCGTATGTCACAGCCATTTTTCTCCGAAACCGTAAGAGCTAGACTGATGAAACTTGGCGAGTAGATGTATTCTGTGAACCGCATTAAGATTTTAACATAAAAATAAAAATAAAACTATAAATTTCGGGGGTCCCCATACTTGAAACTGAAACTCAAAAATTTTTTTTTTATCGAACCCATACGTGTGGGGTATCTATTAATAGGTCTTCAAAAATGATGTTGAGGTTTCTAAAATAGTTTATTTCTAAACTGAATAGTTTGCGCGAGAGACACTTCCAAAGTGGAAAAAAGTTGGTCCCCCCCCCCTCTAACTTCTAAAGTAAGAGAATGATAATACTAAAAAAAATATATGTTGTACATTACTATGTAAACTTCCAACGATATTTGGTTTGAACGAGATCTAGTCAATAGTTTTTTTTTTATACATCATAAACAGAAAACCGCAATTTACCTTTCGACGAACCCTTCATGGGCGAGTCCGACTCGCACTTGGCTGCTTTTTTATTTTAATAATATTTTTCGATCTTACTACCAGCGCCATCTGCTCGAATTGCTAAAATAAGTTTATGTATAAGTTGATAAATAGATAAAGGTGATTATTAAAAACAATAAAAAAAGATTTTCAAAAAAATTATCCCAGCTACATTAATCGATTAATCGCGCCCGAAACCTTCTGTATACTAATTTTCATGAAAATCTCCGGAACTTTTGTGTCGAGTGTTAACGTAGAAGTTCAATAGATGGCGTTCTCCGTGACACTAATTCGTGATTTCGACTACTTGGCAAGAGATGGCGCTAATTTTTTTAATTATTAAAGTAACTTTTAACCCGAGTCTTTTCTGAAAATGAAACCTAGCTAGATCGATTTATCGCTCCCGAAACACTCTGTATACTTAATCCTATTCCTATTCCTAAATATATATATATATATACAACATTTTATCGTTTAAAGGTATAATAAGATAAGATAGTATGGTGAAGTCTTCATAAATAATAATTAATTCATAAATGCATTTTTCATATAAATTACTGTTAGTATTCTAAACTTTTCCTTAGCACAGTGTTTTTTTACCATTTATGGTTATAATTGTACACTGAAATACAAATGGAAATGGAAATCGTACCCCCTTAATCACTGTTTATCACTATTTTTGACTTCTACGCAATAACGGTCAGCGCTAAAGTTACGTGCCGCTGCCTGAACCCAGCGGTAAGAGATAGTAATATCTCAAGCACTGTTTTATTCCTTCACAGATTTAATGTACAGTACGGTTACAACCCTAATCATAATCTATGGATAAATCTATGTATATTAATCTTGAATGAATATCATATGAATTAATGATAGTTGATTACAACTCTATGATTATGAGCTGATTTCATTTTTATTGTAATACATGTAAATTCATTTTCATAAATCTTAAGACATCAAAGTGACGTATCACTTATACATACAGGGTTATTCATAATTAGCTGCAAATACTCAGGAATTAGGTTCAATAATTAAAATAAAAAATATTTATGAAATGATTTTTTTAAGTTTTGTTATGAAAATCCCGAGAAAATCGATGTAGGTTAACGTTTGGAATTATTGGCTCGTTGGTAGACTCGACAGTCCATTTCAAACAAAGGCGAGCTACGTGAACTTTATTGGCCTATGAGCTGCGCCCGCGCGCGCGCACCGCCTGATGCGCATGCGCGGGCGGTCGCGCGGCCCGCTCGCGGCGCGGGTCAGTCAGAGCTCCCGCCTTTAAGTCGCCGCACGCATGCGATGCGATACGCGATGCCGAATTATCGTTACTCCAATCAAGAATACCTCGAGATGGTGTTATGCTACCGACAAAGTGGTGAGGTGCTCGCAAGAGCACGAAACCTTTACCATGAACGGCATGGTAGGAGCCCCAATATCCGGACCATCCTTGGGGCTGTGCAGCGTCATCGAGAGAGTGGAGAGTTCCAGCCGCGTGGTGATGCAGGCAGGCTTCCCCTCCTTTCGCCAAGCGACGAGGAAGCTGTCATAGAGTTCTTCCAGGAGAACCCCCAAGCGAGCACGACAGACGCGTCTCGAGCCCTTGGCGTCAGTCAGTCCTACGCGTGGCGCGTCCTGAACAATGAGGGCCAGTACCCGTATGTAAAATCGTTCTTAAAGGGTGTAGCACTAATGAAACTCCTTTCTATTACATTAACAACTTATAATCCTCTTTTGTTTTTCACATTACAGCCAAGACCACAAAACCCCAGAATCCATCTCCTTTCCCTCCAAACCGCCTCTACCGCTGTCAAGTCGTTGACATCCTATTGTATATGACAGTTGACATAACGGTAGGGAGGGCATTCTATCTCTAACATGATAACATCTCAACTCTATGAATAAAGCTCTGTTACAGTCGGCCATCCTACTTGGGACGGGCCCCTTCGTCCAGTACGGAGTAGCAGAGTAGTCGTCAGTCATGACCACAAAATAGTTGGTATTCTGAGCTAAGCTCTTGAATATTTCGAGAGATTATATTAAGATCATTAACAATGGGTTCGCCCATAATATCAACTATTTCGTTCACATTATGTTTAATGTTTTTCCACTTTGGAAAGGTGTTTGATCTTCCCAGCCTGGTGTTACAATCCTAAATAAAGATATTATACCAATATAATTGGTTGAAAAAGTTCTTACAAAATTAATGCTATCAGTCTCTAATTATCACTTTGTGTTTTACTAATTGAGTATTCATAACTAATGTTAGTTTATTCAAATTCTATTTACTATACCAATATAATTGGTTCATAAAGTTCTTACAATATTAATGTTATTAGTCTCCAATTATCACATTGTGTTTTACTACTTGAGTATGTATAACTAATCTTCGTTTATTCAAAATCTAGATACTATACCAATATAATTGGTTGAAAAAGTTCTTACAAAATTAATGCTATCAGTCTCTAATTATCACTTTGTGTTTTACTACTTGAGTATTCATAACTAATGTTAGTTTATTCAAATTCTATTTACTATACCAATATAATTGGTTCATAAAATTCTTACAATATTAATGTTATTAGTCTCCAATTATCACATTGTGTTTTACTACTTGAGTATGTATAACTAATCTTCGTTTATTCAAAATCTAGATACTATACCAATATAATTGGTTGAAAAAGTTCTTACACTATTAATGGTATTAGTCTCTAATTAACACCTTGTTTTAATTAGATTGTGTTTTTTTTTTTTTTTTTTGAGTATTTATAACTAATCTTAGGTTATTCGTTTACTTTTGACTTCACATTCATTTAGGTTTAGCAATAAGAACAATAACCAAGTAGGCTACAAATTCATATGGTATCACAATCCAGGCGGCAATGTCGTATGCTCGCCATGTCCTCACTTAATCATAACTGAGCAGCAAAGTCGTATGCTGGTCATGTCTTTACTCGATCACGTATTGGGCGGCAATGTCGTATGCCGGTCATGCCCTCACTCTAATCACAATTTGGGTGGCAAGGTCGTATGCCAGTCATGCGCTCACTTACACCGTCATGATTTGGGCGGCAAAGTCGTATGCCTATCTTGCCCTCACTTACGCTAGTTTATTTAATTCACAGAGTTGGGCGGCAAAGTCGTATGCCTGTCTTGCCCTCACTTACGCTAGTTTATATAATTCACAGAAATAGGCGGCAAAGTCGTATGCCTGTCTTGCCCTCACTTACGCTAGTTTATTTAATTCACAGAGATGGGCGGCAAAGTCGTATGCCTGTCTTGCCCTCACTTACGCTAGCTTATTTAATTCACAGAGATGGGCGGCAAAGTCCTATGCATGGCTTGCCCTCACTTAACTTACATTCCAGTCAAAATGTTTTATCAGTCTTAAGTTGTTCTTACAAATAGGATAGTATTTTTATCAAAATTGAACTTGCTAAATTATTAATCAAAACTATCTTATCAATCAATATTAATCATCATTCCCATTATTATAATCAGTCAAATAGTAATACAGAGGTTAATAATTATCCATCATAATTATTTTCTTCATAGGTGTTAATCAGTTTTTTTTTTTTAATAATTTTCAATCATTATCAATCAAAACGTTAATCTTTTATCTTATCATATTCTTTTTTTTTATATAATATTCTATTGGTCCTCACTATCATTATTATCTTCACTTGAAGAGCAATCAGGGCCATTATAACTCAACCACGGAAATATTTTATCAATAGCTACAATCGTTTCATATTTTGCACCTTTCCTAGTCAGCGGTGTATCCTCCACAACAAATCGGTCGTTCGGCAGGATTTTTTTAATTCTGTACGGTCCTTGACATTTAGCCTCTAACTTTTTTGACTGACCCGGGCCAGTAACTATCGCTCTTGCAATTCTAACGAGATCCCCTTCTTTATAATCAGTTCCTCCTTTTCGATTTTTGTCGTATCTTTTCTTATTTATTTCTTGGTTGTTTCTAATTAGGTCAACCACCTCCAATCGTGACTCCTGTGTCGTTTTATTCCTATTTTCTTCCTCATTCACGACATCATTCAAAATACCCTGTGCAGGGTTAGCTGCATTCTTACCAAACAACAGTTCCGTAGGCGTTTTTTTTGTAACACTGTGTACAGTAGTATTTATTCCCAGTTGTACATCGGGGAGTAGTTCATCCCAAGTGTTGTTGTTTTTTCCGTGCATCATCGATCCAAGAGAAGCTAGGATTGTTCGGTTGTATCTTTCAACTTGCCCGTTGGCTCGTGGTGTTGCAACCGAGTTGAGGATGTGTTTAGTCCCAATAGACTGTATAAAATCTTCAAACCTTTTGCTGGTGAAACTTGTGCCTCTATCTGTTATGAGGCGCGTCGGAGATCCAAAGTAGCTAAAAATTGTTTTCAATGCTTTTATACTTTCTTTTGATTTCGTGCTGCGAACAGGAGCTAAGCTCACGTATTTGGTGAATGCATCGACTACTACCAATAAATAGGTGTTACCTCGTTTGCTTCGTGGAAATGGACCCAAATGGTCCGCATGTAATGTGTGGAAAGGGATGTCTGGTTTAGGTATGGGATGTAAATATCCTTCTCTAGCTCCAGACGGAAGTTTGTGGTGCGCGCAACCAATGCAAGCAGCCACATATTTTTTTATGAACTTCCTCATCTTCGGAAACCAAAAGAGGGAACGGACTCGCTCCAAAGTTTTTTCAAAACCAAAATGACCTACGTCGTCATGGTTTGATTTTAGTATCTGCCACCGTACCCCTTTCGGGACGACCCACCGGGTGACACCTTCTTCGAGCACCCGGAACACTCGCCCATTTTTAAGTGTATATTCTTTGAAAATGGTTGCCACTTTCGGGGTATCCGGGTCTTCTAATACTTCACGGATTCGTTTGATCTCGTCGTCGGTAGACTGGACGGTGGAAATCCAATCGTCTGTGTTTACTGTTAGTATGTCGAGTGTATGTGTTTTCTCGGGTTCTATTGACACCGGTCCTCTGCTAAGCGCATCCACGTGAGCCATCTTATCACCTGGTCGATATTCGACGCTACAGTCAAATTCTAAAAATTGTATCCACCACCTAGATATTCGTGGAACAAGGTCTCTTTTAGTAAATGTGGCCCTTAAGGCACTACAGTCGGTAACTATGGTAAATTTTAACCCGATAAGGTAAGTTCGAAACTTGTTTAATGAGCAAATTACAGCGAGTGTTTCAAGTTCGAAAGAATGCATTTTCATCTCTTCCGGCTGGGTTTGGCGGCTGAAATAGGCAACTGGTCGCCATGGTTCTGATTCCTTTCGCTGTAATAAGATGCCAGCCACCCCGAACTTACTGGCGTCCGTGTGCAATTGAGTCTCCGCACTATGGTCATACAAGGCTAAGATTGGTCTGTCTATGAGTAATGCCTTTAGGGTCTCGAACGATTGAGTTTCCGCTTCTCCCCAATTCCACAAGGCTTCCTTTTTCAAAAGACTTGTGAGAGGTCTTGCTATCAGTGCGAATCCTTTGACAAATCGTCTGAAAAAACTGGCAAGCCCAATAAACCTTCTAACTTCATGCTGGTTTTCGGGGATTGGAAACTTTGATACAGCTTCAATCTTTTGAACTCCAGGCTTTATACCATCTTTATCTATTTCAAATCCAAGGAATTCAATTTTCTCTTGGAAGAAATGACATTTCTCCATTTTGAGGGTCAATCCAGCTTCCCGTAAAAGGGAAAGTACTTCTTCAAGACGAGCCAATCCTTCTTCAAACGATGTGGAGGGTATTAATATGTCGTCCATGTATATAACTATGTACCCTACTTTAGCTTTACTTAGAATCTTGTGTATAGCTCTCTGAAAGACAGCTGGTGCGTTGGCAAGACCAAATGGGACCCGATTATACTCATACTGTCCATCCGGCGTAACAAAAGCTGTTATCTCACGTGATTTTTCTTCAATCGGTATCTGGTGATAACCCGAGGCTAAGTCGAGAGATGTGAATAGCGACTGACCTGATAACTGATCCAATAAGTCATCGATCCGGGGTAGCGGGTAGTGATCTCGTTTAGTCCGACTGTTTAAGGCACGGTAGTCTACACATAAACGTTTTTCCCCTGATTTCTTCTTAACTAGTACGATTGGGCTAGCGTATGGTGAGTTTGACTCTCGTATAATCCCATGATCGATCATATCATCGACCATTCCTTGCACTTGTTTACGTTCGTGATGAGATAGTCGGTAGGGCCTATATACCACTGGCGTTGAGTCTTTTAGTTGAATTTCCATTTCTGTGACACTGGTAAACCCTAAGTCATGCATCCCGCTTGAAAAACAGTCTTTAAATTTATTTAGAAGTCCCTCACATTGAATTAGTTGTTCCTTGGTCAGCTGATTTCCACACTTGGGAGTGAAACTTTCATTAATCACCGAGTCGTCGGAAACATGTAGTATATGTTTACAGGATCTTATCCGGTGTGCTCGAGTAATTAGGGTGCCTTTTGCGAAGTGTACCGGTCTGGTGCCAACACATTGTATTAGCAATTCACATTCAGAGTTGTGGATTTGGTATTCTCCTGGTAGGAGGTAATATTCATGACCAGCAGGGCCTCTCACCGAACCTCCTACATAGATACTTCCACTACAATTTTCTTCAGATTTTACTGTTATAGATACCAGCTGGCCAGTATTTACAGTGGTGTCGATTGCAGCAACTAATGGCACTTTTATACAACTATCTGCTCGCTCAAACTTCAATTCGGTAGGCGTTTTTATTATTTTAATTGTGGATCGTTCTGTAAAGCTATGTCCAAGTAAGACGCTGCAGTTTATCAGATGGTCATCCACAATGAAAACTTCAACATCAGTCTCTAATATACCTTGTACTTCTATACTGGTTAGTGTACGGCCTAAGGGTAGGTGTGGCACATTTCCTAATCCTCTCAAGTATGGTTCCTTAATAGTTTCCCAACTTAATCCTAATTTTATAGCATCACTTTCACGAATTAATGTAGCCTCACTGCCTAGGTCCACTTGACAGAAGGTCACCATATCATTGACTTTTAAGGAAATTTTATACTTGTCGTTGGTGCCTTCGGATACATTGACTTCAAGAACTTTCTTCTCCTTAGACGATTCGATTGAATTTTTAGTTTTTGTGCAGTTTGAAGCATCATGGCCCAAAAAGGAACATTTGTTACACCTAACGATGGGCTTGGGACACTTGAAGCTTACATGTCCCGTATCATTACAATTAAAACACCTGAGTGGCTCCCTACGTGTATCTCTAGACTGATTTCCATTGTGTCCTTTAGCTGACGTACCTACGGCAGTTAGATTTGCAGGCCGCCTGTCCCGGGTTAAATAGTCTCTTTTATTTTCTATTTGGTCTCTGTATTTCACAGTCTTGAAAAATTCTAGAGCGTCTTCTGGCCTATCAAACTTTGCTGATTGAGCTCCCAATCTTACCCCTCTATCCTCAATACCGTAAAGAAGACAGTCGACTGCTTGCTTGCCAAATATTTTACATCTATTTAGCAAGTTCATTTTAGAAAAATAATACAATTCCAGTGATTCACCAGTGCGCACTCTTCTATTAAGCATTTCGGTTAAAATTTCTGCATAGTTTTCGGATGAAGGAAACGACTCCTTTAACATAATTTTCCACTCTACCCAAGTATGCTTAATAGAAGGCAAGCCTTGGTACCACGTTTTAGCAAGCCCACTCAGCTTAGGCAGGGCATAATGAACCGTTTGTTTGCCACTCCAACTATAAATTTCTGAGCATTCATCAACTTTGTCTATCCATTTATCAACAGTCTGTTCTTTAGACATCGGGTCAAATTCAGGAATTACATTGTTAAGAGTTCCAAACGTTTCACGATCCCCTGCCTTACTATTTAATAGCTTAAGGAAATCGTCTAAGAAATCTAGCGTGTCTCGTTTTTTTGAGCTCTCCATACTCTCATCCATATGTGGTGTTGTATCATCATCAATCTGTGCGAGATGCTCAGTTAAAAGTTTTGCTGGTTGATCACGATCACTATTGTTGGTAACATTCTTTGAGGTGGAGTTCAGTTCAGGTGTAAGTGTTTGTTTATTAGATTCATCAGCACGTACCTCCACTGTACCTTGCCTGGTACCTTGACTGCGTGGTGATCTCAATCGGTGACTACTGCGGCGACTGTAGCTCCTACTGCGTCGCGACAGCAGTGCACCTCGGTCATGAGCACGACTACAGCTGCGACTGCGTCGTTCCTTGGGTCGTGTGCTGCTGAGACTGCGACTGCGTCGTCCTTTTTGCCGGCGTTCATTGCGGCTTCTGCATCGTCCGCTCACTCGACGCTTATTGTGGCGGCTACGGCTACGGCTGAGTCGCAATCTAGACCTCCGACCACTTAGGCGACGGCTGCGGCTACGACTATGTCTCACCCTGTAGTCGCTGCCATAACTTTGGCCTCGAATGAGCCTCTCTCTGGCTCTCTCTTCGGATTGATTATCACCCATGTTCTGAAACCCAACACTTTATTTAATTTCATAATTTAAGTCAAAATAATGGCTTTGCTCTTTCTTTCCATCTGTAACCAACTAATGGTTCTATTTTCCTTTTGTACCTGTACTCTTCTACAAATAACCAAGTTATATTAACTTGAACTTTATTCATCAAATAGCTATTGAATTATCTGTACAATAACAAGGTAATTTTCGAGGTGACTGCTAACACAATATGTCGTTATTGTGCTACTAACATCTAAGCCACATCTTGGTGTCGACAAACAAGTAGGCAAGTAGTATTTTGATTCTATTCCAACTGTACAAGTGATAATCTTGTATGGTTTCGTTTAGGTTAGGTGGGCTAAACAAGTCTTGTGATCAACAAGACTTATACATTGATACCTTGATGTACGGTAACTTACCTACTCAAGGAATCTTACATGTTTACCATGATGCACCGTTTCTTCCAAATGTGTAAATAACAGTAAATTTATTTTACCTTGTGCCGAGTTCCTTTACATTTATCCAAACCAATGAGTCGTATAAAATACGTCCTGCGGCGACGTGGTGATCCCACTTCTGAGTTGTAAAATCGTTCTTAAAGGGTGTAGCACTAATGAAACTCCTTTCTATTACATTAACAACTTATAATCCTCTTTTGTTTTTCACATTACAGCCAAGACCACAAAACCCCAGAATCCATCTCCTTTCCCTCCAAACCGCCTCTACCGCTGTCAAGTCGTTGACATCCTATTGTATATGACAGTTGACATAACGGTAGGGAGGGCATTCTATCTCTAACATGATAACATCTCAACTCTATGAATAAAGCTCTGTTACACGTATCACTTATTACCGGTACAGGAACTCCTTCCCGCTGACTTCGCAGCTAGACTAGTGTTTTGTGAGTGGTTGGTGCGACAGAGACGGTCTGTGAACATTCTGTGGACGGACGAGTGTACATTCACGCGAGTGGGAATTTTCAATCAACACAATTCCCACTACTGGGCCGGGACAAATCCTCACGCAGTGCGGCCAAGTCATTTTCAACACCGATTGAGTGTGAACGTGTGGGGAGGGGTGCTGGGCGAGCATTTGCTGGGGCCCTATTTCCTAAATCGCCTAAACGGAGCTACCTATTTAGAGTTTCTCCAAGGAGACCTACAGGGTATGCTCCAGGAGGTGCCATTGGGAGCGCGCCAGCAGATGCTCTTTCAGCATGACGGGGCACCCGCCCACTATGCGCGCGGAGTGCGTGAGCACCTTGGGGCTGTGTACGGCGAGCGGTGGATCGGGCGTGGAGGCCCAGTCGCATGGCCTGCACGGTCACCTGACCTGACGCCGCTGGACTTTCATGTGTGGGGTCGTGCAAAAGACATAGTGTATGGAAGTGACGGCCACACAATATCGAATGTCGACGAACTAAAAACGCGAATAGTGAACGCATTAGAAATTATGAGAGGTGAAAGAGACACGATGGTTCGAGTGCGTGAACAGTGTTTTCGCAGAGCTCGTCTTTGCCTTCAAAAGCAAGGTGGACACGTAGAACAATTATTGTAAATAAATAAGTAACTGTGTTGTAAGTATCTGTGTAAATACTAAGTGTACATAATATCAATGAAATGACTTTTAAACACGCCAAGATGTAAGTCGTTATTAGTTACCTACGTACCTATCTGCCTGCTACGCAACTACCTACCTACCTAACCAAATTATTTTATTACGTAAATGATATGATTGCAAACTAAGTTACAAAGTATTTTGCGAACTACCGAGGTAGACTGGTATTTAAGTAGGTAAGTAACTAATCAACGCTTTTTTGTCAGTCCAAAGCCTGATTAAAGTGTGATGGAAAGTCTAAACTTTAAATTAGAAAAATCACTAAGGTCAATGACATGACGGCAGGTGGCGGGCGAGCATGTGGCGTCATCGTGTCGGGCGGCAGTTTCAGAAGTTTCCGTGGTAATAGTTATGCAAAATGAAGCACAGAAATTAATAAAAATAAAATTTTGATACAAAAATTTAGATCAGCTTAGGAATTAATTTTATTCTGCCAAACCAATATTCACGACCCAAAAATTAGGCCCTGTCAGTTTGTGTAGTTAATTATGAATAACCTTGTATATGTACGAAAATTAACAAAGAATTAGTAAATCAACCGTCAAGCCTCGTATTCATGGTAAACATTTGTTTCGCAACAAAGTTGAATCAACGTGTTGCGGATTTGCTGTCAACATGTTGCTGACAGGACTGCGTGAAAAAACAAAGTTTCCAGCAGCATTCTAGCCGTTCATCAACAATGTTGCTAAATGGTTGCGAGTAGGTACCTCACAGTAGCATTAAAATTAGTCGTTACACCTGAAATGGGTTCTTTTCGTGCTTTTTCGAACTGACACTATGATTTCGAAGGTTTTCCAGCAGCATTCTAGCCGTTCATCAACAATGTTGCTAAATGGTTGCGAGTAGGTACCTCACAGTAGCATTAAAATTAGTCGTTACACCTGAAATGGGTTCTTTTCGTGCTTTTTCGAAGTGACACTATGATTTCGAAGGTTTTCCAGCAGCATTCTAGCCGTTCATCAACAATGTTGCTAAATGGTTGCGAGTAGGTACCTCACAGTAGCATTAAAACTAGTCGTTACACCTGAAATGGGTTCTTTTCGTGCTTTTTCGAACTGACACTATGATTTCGAAGGTTTTCCAGCAGCATTCTAGCCGTTCATCAACAATGTTGCTAAATTGTTGCGAAACAAATGTTTATGTTGGCTTTAGTGTAAATAACAGAGCATGTTCATACCCCTGACACTCGAAGAAATCCCATACAAAACCCGCGTTCCTTACTGTTCCTACTACCTATTACACAAACACAATTTAGTTTTGTGGACGTGCGTTGGTTTGCGGTTCTTACACAGACAGACACTACACAAATGTCGTTTTGTAAACAAGAGTGTGGCGTGTTTCGTACTAAAATGAGATCAACGCGAAGTTTTGAAACGGCGAGATGCGGGAGCCTCGACTGTCCGTTCTATAAGTGAAATTCTTATGGTGAAATCAACTTTAAATTTGAATATTTTAAAAGAAAATGTGGGGATGGGATGTGCGCACGTCAAACTATACTAAACTACTAGGTACTAGTTCCGCGCATCCAAGGTCAATAACCGCCTCGACCTATATGTATAGGTATATTGTTTTTCAATAACGCTGCACTTTGTCTGGAATGCTGAAACAAAAAACCATGGTTTATTTCTACTTTAGACATGAGCCGTGAAATGATCTACTCGACTAATTTACTTTTCATTACTCATACTCTGAAAGTAGGTCTGAAGTTGCCTGAGGGGCCTAATTGAAAGTAAAACTTTCAGCCCTAGGGAGAATCGCTTTCTACTGACAGCTGTCAAATTAGAAAAAAACAAGTTCTATTTTATTCAACCATGTTCCAACTTTCTAAAGTCTTTCTAACTTCAAGGAGGTCGTTGAACCAAATTCCAACTTTTTATTCAGCAAGTAGGTTGGAATCCCATTACAACGGTAAGAAGTTTAAAAAGTCTAATTAGAGCGCAATGTAAAATTTAAATTTAAATAACATAATGATAGTATTAAATAAATAATATATCTTCTAAATTACTTGATTTATATTATATGGCTTCAACTATTTCTTTAAAATAATATAGATTTGAGCAAACAATTTACCATTTTTTAAATTATGAAAATGAAAATAATGGCTGAATAATGCTGGCGAACCGAAGCCGAATCCCGCCAGAGAAAAAGAAAAAAAAAACCGGGAAGGCGGCAATTCAATCTTCATTTTCACTAATTTTTCTTTCATGTTTTTATTTTTACTTTCCTTGTATTCGTAATGAAAAGCACAGTGTTTACCTCGGATGAAAGTCTTTTAAGTCCCTCAAGCTCCATTGGCGCCAGAGCGTCTCGGGACTCAAAAAACGTGACTTTCAACACTCGGGTAACAATGTACTATTATTTGTGTGTAATACACACAAATAAAACATGATGTGGTTTCCACACACCATTTTCACTTTAGTTTAATTTTTATTCTCGCTAAGGTATTAAACTAGCAATTATGATTATTTCGTGGTCGTTCATGGTCACTGCGAATGTAAGCCGGGTATCAGGTGCCAAGGACCGTCTGCTCGACCTTTGAAGGCGAATGAGCGCGCGGAAGGATTCGCTCCAAATCCTACGTCGGTCGTTGGCCAGTGTGTATGTTATGGACCAAGTGATAAATTGGGCATTATACATAATGACCGGACATTATGTATAATAACTTTTGAAACTATCATGGTTTTTAACACTATTTTTATGAAACTACGGGATATTTACCATGATTAAATTTTTCTGAGTTGACTTCCGATATTTCGGCACAGTTGCGTGCACCATGATCACGGTTGAACTGAAGTCCACGAGTAAAAGAAATGTTATTGGCAGATAAATCGATCTACCCTCTTTCGCACTCTTTTATTGGTTTCGAGACTACTATTGGTTCCATTCTCACTATTTTCTCGATTTCGAAATTTCGGAAGTCAACTCAGAAAAATTTAATCATGGTAAATATCCCGTTGTTTCATAAAAATAATTATGTATAATGCCCAATAGGAGAGGGCAATTTGATAATAACTATTCAAATAATCAAATTGGCCGGGCATTGTACATATTATCCATCAACTTTTGGGCAGAAAAATACAAACATATTTAATTTACTATTTTTTTATTGTTATTGGCTAGCTCCGCTCATGGACGACCTCGCGAGCTTCTGGCTGGGCTATTCCAGAGCCAAACACGGGGCACCCCGACTTGAGTTGGTTAGGTTGTTAGGTTTTTTTTTAAATATCCTTTAGGAAATCAAACACGGGGCACCCCGACTTGAGTAGGGTAGGTTGTTAGGTTTTTTTTTATATCCTTGGGAGACAAATACGGGGCACCCCGACTTAAGTAGGTTAGGTTGTTAGGTTTTTTTTTTATGCCCTTGGGAAATGGAGTTTAAGGGATGCTTCCCTACTGTTGCTATCAAAAAGAGGGGCTTTCTACGTCTTTTAAGCGACTTTCAAGTGTTTATTATCAAATTGCCCAATTGTCATGTAGCAATATAATAATGACCGGGCAATGTGATAAATAATGAAAAATTTATCACTTAGCCCAATAGAGCTAGACATTATGCATAATGCTCGGGAATTATTCATAATGCCCGCATTAATCACTTGGTCCATAACATGTACACAACATTTGGATGTGCCTGCATGGAATGTTGTTTTTTTTAGTTGTTGAACAGACGCGAGAGATCACAATAGTACATTGTTACCTGAGTGTTGAAAGTCACGTTTTTTGAGTCCCGAGACGGGTTTGGCGCCAGAGCGTAGCGAGGGCGCCAATGGAGCTTGAGGGACTTAAAAGACTTTCACCCGAGGTAAACACTGTGCTTTTCATTACGAATACAAGGAAAGTAAAAATAAAAACATGAAAGAAAAATAAGTGAAAATGAAGATTGAATTGCCGTTTTTTTTTCTTTTAGCCGAAGGCCCGCCAGAGAGGCGGGCCTTCGGCTTCGGCTCGCCAGCATTATTCAGCCATTATTTTCATTTTCATAATTTAAAAAATGGTAATTTGTTTGCTCAAATCTATGTTATTTCAAATAAATAGTTGAAGCTTAGAAGATATATTATTTATTTAATACTATCTTTATGTTATTTAAATTTAAATTTTACATTGCGCTCTAATTAGACATTTTAAACTTCTTACCGTTGTAATGGGTTTCCAACCTACTTGCTGAATAAAAAGTTGGAATTTGGTTGAACAACCTCCTTGCAGTTAGAAAGACTTTAGAAAGTTGGAACATGGTTGAATAAAATAGAACTTGTTTTTTTTTATAATTTGACAGCTGTCAGTAGAAAGCGATTCTCCCTAGGGCTGAAAGTATTACTTTCAATTAGGCCCCTCAGGCAACTTCAGACCTACTTTCAGAGTATGAGCAATGAAAAAATACTTACACATGTGCAAAGTATTTTTCAGCGTACATGTTCCCTATGGCCATGGAACCAGGATACTGCTTTTGTTTCTCATCATTCGGCTCATAGTAGAACCCATTAAAATGTGTAAATTCTTTGCCGATGGCATCCTCTAAATGATATATCCGCGAAGGATTTGGGACCAAGATTAAACGTTCTGAAAATAAAATTTCCGTTGGTTTCTGTGGCATTGTAATCTTTTATTCTTGTGGTGTGTGCCCTGGTAGGTAGACTAGGTACCTCACAGTAGCATTAAAATTTGTCGTTACACCTCAAATGGGTTCCTTTCGTGCTTTTTCGAACTGACACTATGATTTCGAAGGTTTTACGAGGTGCCGATGCCGGTTACCTTAATATGTTTTCCTTCACTTCTATTACTTATGGCATAGTGGACACACATTTTCAGAAAGTCACTGTGACAACCATCTTAGGATTAAAAAGGCGGGCCCGCTTCCAGCTGAACTTGCTCTTAATTTGTTTACTAGCGCGGGTTAGTTTATTGGTTGGTACCTTGTGGAACGTATCTGTCGCTCTGGTCAACGGCAGTGACGTGGTAGAAAGGCTGTGAGAACCCGAACTCCAGCGAGCTCGCATCAGTCTGGTCGCGGTACTCTGATGAGCAATTTAAGTCCCAATCGCGTATTATGCACACGTAGTTTAAAACCTATAAGCAAACCATATAAATAAGATAGAGAGAGGAATGTCCTCATCTCACCGCTCTGCCTTTTATACTGTAAGTTGTGCCATCCTCGATAAATGGCCCATCCAACACAAAAAGAATTTTCCAATTCTGACCAGCAGTTCCCGAGATTAGCGCGTTCTACCAAACAAACTCTTAGTATAGATACCGTGTAGGTACTAGGCTACTGTTCATTTAAGCGCTTACCTTGTGGAGGCAAATCATGCCGATACAATACTGTACTTGGCTCTTGTGCTCCCTTATGGAGACCTGAAACATTTAAAATGGTTAACTTAACATTTATGGTTACTGCCAAAAAGTGCAAATAAATTTCTGAACGTGTTAATTTATAGTGAACAGGTGGATTATGGCTAAGCATGATCCATCTTAGGCTTAGCTGAATCCTCACTTTTCATCAGATGTGATTGGCAGCCAAATGCTTACCTAGCTATCTATGCTAATATTATAAGGAGGAAAGATTTGCATTTTTGTTACTGTGCCGATTCCAAAAATTCTTTCACCATTGGAAAACTACATTCACTCTGAGTAATAATAGGCTTTATTTTTGTATTTATAAATAAATGTCCACCCGTGCGAAGCCATGCATGACAGACCGCTAGCCTTTAATAAAAACTAAATAAAACTTACGTTATTAAGGCAAACCTAAAGTAATGTAGAAGACGTGAACTTACATCCCTGTATAGTTGTGCCGGTGCTTTATTTATATCTAGTAAGAAACGGATGTAACTTCTATGGTCCTCGTGAATCTGGAATTAATTAAATAAATAGTAAGCCCCTAATTAACATGAGATATTATGTAGGTAGCATTGCAATAGCGAATGCACTGGTGGTGCCGTACTGTAACCCCGACCACCTGCGTTCGCCCATGAAAAATAATATTTACTAAAAAGTTAAATAATATTGTATCAGTTATCCAGTTGGTTTTCCTATTACAAATACCCAGTAAAAACGAGCATATTTTACACTGCAGCAGTTCAATATTTCAATTATTTATTTTCAATCTAGTTATGGACAATTGCTTTATTGTTAGCCCCTTTTAGGTACCTAATGTAAAAATTGTAAAAAAAAAAAGTTTTCTGGAACTGCGACTCTGCGACGATGATTGCATTGCAGTGTGCATGAAGCTCAACTGACATCGTTTTAACTGGATGTACATTCCTCCCCTTATTTAAGGACTAGACCACAAAACAGATAGGTACAGAACAATCGCAATCTCCATACAAAGTGCGCTTGAGCAACGCACACATAGACACGGCTCACGGACACGATATTTTGAACCAGTTGAGACCAGTGCGAGCGCGAGTGCCATCCGTCTGAGAGACGCGTCTTAGTACTGTTCTTGTGAAAAAATGGAGCAACAAAAAAGTTATTACAACTGTTCAGTGGACGGTTGTTTTAATTCGACATTAAAATATGAACAGTCGTAATTTTAACGAATTTGAATTAGTTACTTAAGGTTGTTCGATTCCGATACAAACTGAATTTACACAACTATGGGCAAACAAAGTATGAATGTACACTGAAATAGCTGTAATAGAATTTTACAGTGGTCTTTATTGCCGGCCAGTTATATACAGTTGGAGAAAACTGTAGGATAACAGAAATATTAATAAAAAACCAAAAAAGTATTTTTTTCGTCATTCTTTCTAACGGGTACTAGCTTTTAGCATAGAGTCAATTTTGAACATCACTGTTTCAAAATAGACGTAAAAGTCTGTTTGTTCTTTTTCTGAAGCCCCGACTGCCACGACTAACGGCTGACACTCCAACTTTATATAACTGGCCGGTAATAAGGACCACTGTAAAAGCCTATTACAGCTATTTCAGTGTACATTAATACTTTATTCGCCCATAGTTGTGTAAATTAAGTTTGTATGGAAATCGTACCCCCTTAAACCATTTTAGTTCTAACTACATAGTTTATATTTTCATTCTTCCTATGTACTCGACAATAAATCAAAAAACTAGATACGAATGCCACTACCACGATAGTTTTTTGTGCATAAGCCAAAGTTGCTAAGCTAACACTAGCGCGACCGCCGAGCGTAGGTATGAAAAGTAAAGTACCTACATGTATACATGTGGTTGACTTCTGTACCTATCTGTTTTGTGACTAGACGGTGCTCTCTAAAATGTCTAATATTTAAATATTATATAAAAAAATGTATATTACGTCTTCATTGTTGAACGGCCGAGTCATTTTTACGCATTCAGAGGACGCACAAGCGTTCAAATAAGGTATGAAATTCCGGTACTGGCCACCATGATTGCGTAATAAGGCCAGCAACTGTGAAGCATTGTCGGTGAGCCTGTAAATTTTAAATAAAACAATGCAGTTGGTTTTTTTTCTTTATGAAACAGCTTAGCAAGCCATCCACTGTCGTTCTTTCCGGACGGAATCCGGAATCCTTCATCGTAGCGCAGAGGATAAAATGCATGTGGATTGTCTAGTTATAGTTTAAATATATTGGCGTATTCTAAATCACTTTCGACGCGTCACGCTTAGGCTACCTTTTTCCAAAGAGCATCTGTATTTTTAGCCAATGGATTTATTTTATCTGGTTTGTATTATATACAAATTGTACATTAGGCAAGTCGGATTCCCGTCGGAAAGAATTAACGTCAGTCGATAGCCCGCTTCTTAATTATAACAACGTACCCGCTCTTAATCTCTCCCACATAATGGTCTACGAAAGATGAGATAATGTAATGGATGAAGGCTTGTGCGCTATATGCATACCGAAAACGGTTCATATTAGCGTTGCGGGAAGATAGACAGCGGCCTAGAGGGCGTAATTCCCCATTCTCCAGATTGAATTCCATGGCATCTGCTCCCAAACAATCGTTGGGTCGCCACTCTAGATACAAATGATTAGGGAATGCGATCAGAGTGCAATTGGTGATGCCAAAACCTCTGGCAATGGCATGAAATATAGCACCCAAAGTTGCACAGTGGCCAGAATTCGATTTTATCGTCTGAAATAAATAATAATCCTTACTAACACTAGTAGTTCGCCCGAACTGAGATCTCGTGATGAGATCCAAATGCGCCGTAAAGTTAAGCACATACATAACTAACTGGTAATCAGAAAAAAATGAACCACCATCACGCATTGTGATTTATCTTCTTTGAGAAAGTATTTCTGAATTGATTCACTATTTGGCCTTACCTCTGACTATCCCTCACTAACAAGTTTTAACTCAATTGGCCAATTGGTTGAAGAGTTCCGTTGGACAGAACTTGGCTCCATCATCAAAACAGGTCGCTGATACCATTTTATAACAACTGAATACTTACTTAATTAATTTCAAGAAAATAAAATAAGAAAAAGCAAACGAATTGACGACCAGTAGAAAAACTTTGATGTCAAGGAAATTCCTAGAGATGGGAGCTCTCGGATCATTGGTTATCTTAATTTAACTTTTTTTTGGACCCATTCTAGAGCTTGAGAAAGAACATTATGCTACTTTTTATTAAGATAAAAGTATCGTTATTTTTTGAGCTAGAAGCTTGAAATTTTTTTTAAGCTTGATTCGATATGGATAATTATGACATTCAAAGTTTGTTATAGTTTTACCCTCAAGAGTATACAGGGTGTCCCATAAGTCATCGTCCAGCCGAAAACGGGCGATGGGCCAAGTCATGACAGCTATCAGAAAAATATTAAAAAAAAAAATTGTCATGTAACTTTCGAGTTACCTACGAGTATTTAAAAAAAAAAAGGAAAAACTGACACCCTGTGATGATCTTTTAAGTCCTGTGACTACAAATATTAACTTTTCGTGAAACTTTTTTCTGCAATGTAAGCATGAATAACCATTCTGTAAATTACAATTCAAAATTAAGCCATAACTGCCTCAGTTTTCAATAAAATCGTGGAGTTTTGGCCAACAATTCATTTCAGATAACTACATCACCCAACTTTAACCGTCTGTACCGCAAAAAAAATGTACTACACTATCATGGCAAGTAACTTTAAAAGATGACGCATTTAGCCAGGATGGTATGATACTTGCTAGAGTACTCCTAAGTTTTGGAAATAAAAAATGGTTTTTCAGCCAGGCAGCCTGGTGCGCGGGGGGCTAAGAGAAAGCAGAGTTTTTCGCCAGCGCCACCGCGACGTTGGCGTTGAGTCCATACAAACGTATACGTAGTTCTTTGGTTCTTCTCTGGTTAATGATAATGACACTAGAGAAAATCTTTTTTTTACCATGCTATTTTTAAGTACAAACGTATGCCCCTAAGTTGCGGTTTTCTCTAAAAAAAATATAATTATAAGATTTAGGCCCTTCACAGTTTTACTTTTTTTTCTTTGTCTGAATTTAAGAAGGTCTCCTAGGACATTTCTTAGGAATCTTGAGTAGATAAAGTACCTACCTTCAGATCCAATAGGAATTCTAAATAAATTGTGGACCTCTTACATTGTTACTTTTGTAGTATAATGTACGGTGAGCGCACAGGTAGAGGTAGTAACTCCGTCTTCCGATCCTAAGGTTGCGGGTTCGTATCCAGTCGTGTACCTATGGATTTTCCTGTTCGAAAAATCTATGTACACAATGCTAGTGTTTTCAAACGGTGAAAGAAAACATCGAGGAAACCCATGACTTAGTCAGCTTTGCCCGTATTGACCATGTATTTCCTGAGGATAAGGCCGACTAAGCTGACAAAGTAAGCTGACAAGTTGATAAAGAGACTTGGTGGTGGAATGAAGAGGTGCAAAAGTGTTTGAAAGAAAAGAAAATAGCGTTTAAAGAATGGAAGAGCGTTGAAGATAGTAACGTGAGTGTAAAAGAGAGTAAACGTGTAACATAATGTAAGAGAAATGCCAAGAAAGCTGTAGCCGTATCAAGAGCAAAGGTACAGGATAAACTTTACCAATCTCTAGATAGCCCCCAAGGACAAAAAGACCTATACAGACTAACAAAAGCAAGAGAAAAGAATGCCAGAGATATAGTGCACATAAAATGTATAAAAGATGATGGAGGAAAGGTGTTAACGAGGGATAAAGAAATTAGAAAACGTTGGAAGGGATATTTTGAACGGTTAATGAATGAAGAAAATGACTGGAGTGGTGTTTTGGGGTATGCACCTGTAAACATAGGTTTGGTAGAAGAGATAAGTATGAATGAAGTTAAAAAGGCAGTGCAAAGTATGAAGAATGGAAAAGCTGTAGGACCAGATGGTATTCCAGTAGAGGTGTGGAAGTTTCTAAAAGCGAATGGATGGGAGTGGCCGACTTTATTCTTCAATAAGTTGTTGCAAGATGAGGCGATCCCTGAAGAATGGTGCAACAGTTCACTGGTGCCCATTTTCAAAAACAAGGGTGATGTACAGAACTGTAACAACTATCGAGGAATAAAGCTCATGTCACATAGTATGAAGGTTTGGGAGAAGGTGATAGCGAGACGAATGAGAGAGGAGAGTGAGGTATCACAGAACCAGTTCGGGTTTATGCCTGGACGTGGGACAACGGACGCCATATTTGCTCTACGCCAACTTTGCGAGAAATACCGCCATGCACACAAGAACTTGCACATGGTTTTCATAGATCTGGAGAAAGCGTATGACCGGGTCCCCCGTGAGGTTCTGTGGTGGGCTTTGAAAGAAAAAAGAGTGCCTGGAAAGTATCTGCAGCTGATTCGGGCCATGTATAGTCAAACCAGTACACAAGTCAGGTCCGAAGCTGGCGTTACCGATAAGTTCAGTGTGGCAGTAGGCTTGCACCAAGGATCGGCTTTAAGCTCTTATTTGTTCCTCCTGGTAATGGATGCATTGACATCAAACATACAGGAGGAAGCACCTTGGTGCATGCTGTTCACCGATGACATTGTACTTATCGGAGAAGACGCAACCGAGGTCCAGAACAGGCTGGTAAAATGGCAGGGGAAACTGGAGAGTGTCGGATTGAAGCTCAGTAGGACCAAAACAGAGCATCTGTTTTGTGACTTCGGTGGTCCCTCCAGTTTTACCACTATTGCCTTAGATGGTGTATCCCTGCCAGCCTGCTCCAATTTTCGGTACCTCGGTTCAGTAATACAGAATGATTGTGAGATTGACAGGGATGTAAAGAGCAGGATAAACGCAGGATGGATGAAATGGCGACAGGTCACAGGAACAACGTGCGATCCGCGAATGTCCCTTAAACTAAAGGGGAAGATTTACAAGACGGTTATAAGACCTGTCGTTTTGTATGGGTCTGAGTGTTGGGCCACCAAAGGGACTCATGAAAGAAGAGTGCATGCAGCGGAAATGCGAATGTTGAGATGGATGTGTGGAGTGACTAGAATGGATAAGATAAGGAATGAGTATATTAGGGGCAGTTTGAAAGTGGCGCCAGTGACTGAAAAGATGAGAAGCAATAGGTTAGCATGGTACGGGCATGTCATGCGAAGGGAAGAATGTCATGTAACGGGAAGAGTGCTAAATATGAATGTGGATGGTTATAGAAGTAGAGGTAGGCCAAAGAAAAGATGGATGGATTGTGTGAAGGATGACATGAGTAAGAAAGGAGTGACTGTTGAAATGACGGCTAATAGAGGAGAGTGGAGAACGAAAACCTGTTGTGCCGACCCTACATAAAGTGGGACAAGGACAAGAGAATGATGATGAAGGCCGACTAAGCTGTCAGGATGGTATAAGTGCTGGGCAAGCCTATTCCATATAAAGTCCTGTCTCAGGCACTGTTACATCCCGGAATTAGGGCTTGAGTAATCACCAGTCGCCCCTGAGGCTATATAAGCCTCTACAATAGATGCAGTGGCCTGTTTACTACATTATGTACTTTACCTTTCTTATATCTAGTGTGTTTAGATTGCAAGCAGGCATCAAAACCATATGCCTTCTCGTATACATATATTGTGATATGGTTAACATCACTAGCTTCTCTGGGTAGATCCCACTAGCACAAGTAGTTAAAGTTCCCACTCCGGTTAACGGATAACGGACGGTTGATTCCGATAAAAGCTGGTCCACATCTTTAACCATGTTCTTAATCTGAAATATTCCATGATATTTAACCAACGCCATTTTTTTACATCTGGTTTAGTTAACTAAAAATATTGTAAACATTCCACACAACACTATCGCCTAAAGGTTGAAACCTAAAGGTTGTCTGGAAGAGATCGCTCTTAGCGATAAGGGCGCCCATTGTACCTTTATTTGTAACGGTTCTTTTAAATGTATTCTTTTGTGTACAATAAAGTATTAATCTATCTATCTATCTAGCCACAAGTTAAGCATAGCTTGTACTATGGGAACTACATAACTGATATAATACTTATATACATTTTTTATTTGTAAATAAATACATACATACTTAGAATACAATATAACACCCACACAGAGAACAAACATCTGTGTTCACCACATAAATACCTATTTGTTTTCTGTGGGGATCGAACCCATGGCCTACGGCGCAGAAGGCAGAGCTACTATCAACTGAGCTGAGAGATCAGTCAACGTGGCTTTTATAAAGCTACTAGCGGCCGCCCGCGGCTTTGCTCGCCCCTTTCCTGTTCCCGTTACGTTTTCGGGATAAAAAGTATCCTATGTTATTGCGTATTGTGTTAGTAACACTGTATTTTTTACTTTTTTATTGTTTTATTTCTTGTCGGTTACAGTTTGTATAAATAAACGATTTTCTTTCTATGTTCTTTCCTCGATACCAATCTACCTCCCCATTAATTTTGAACCAAATCGGTTCAGCCGTTCTTGAGTTATAAATAGTGTAACTAACATGACTTTCTTTTATAAAATATATATATACATAGGCAACTAACAAATTAATAACTTACCAAATCCGAAACTTCGTCATCAGCATTAATAGACATGTGAACTGGATCAATCCATTGCAAAAAGAAATTGAGCACTTTCTCAGGATTCAACTGATGATCTACATACAAATTATGGTGTACCCATTTAAATGCATACAATAAATGAATTAAATAGCGGACTACAATTTTCCCATAGTGTATTTCAGTAAGAGTGTAAGGTCTGAAAAAATCTTTGTAAGTTTACTAGCGAACCGGCTTTGCATGGTAATTTAGAAAAAAAAACGGCCAAGTGCGAGTCGGACTCGCCCATGAAGGGTTCCGTAGCAACAAGTAACATAATATAAAAGTTCTTGTAGTTCGTCGCAAGGTAAATTGCGGTTTACGATTTATGACGTATAAAAAAAAACTACTTACTAGATCTCGTTCAAACCAAATATCGTTGGAAGTTTGCATAGTAATGTACATCATATATTTTTTTTAGATTTATCATTCTCTCATTTTAGAAGTTAGAGGGGGGGGGGCAACATTTTACCACTTTGGAAGATAGATAGATAGATAACTTTTTTATTTGGCTCAAAAAACACAACGAAAGTCTCTCAAGCAAACTATTCAGTTTAGAAAAAAACTATATTAGAAACCTCAACATCATTTTTGAAGACCTATTCATAGATACCTCACACGTACGGATTTGATGAAAAAATAATTTTTGAGTTTCAGTTTCAAGTATGGGGACCCCCAAAATTAATTGTTTTTTTCTATTTTTGTGTAATAGTTATTTGTTATACAAGAGTGCAAAGCTGCTTTTTAACCGCGTGCTCAATTTTGATGACTGAGCAAGCGCAGGATTCTAAAGTTTAACCACGAGCGTAGCGAGTGGTTGAAAAGTTAGAATCCTAAGCGTTGGCGAAGGAATCAAAAGAGCACAAGGTGAAAAATCTTTGCACTCGAGTGCAACACGTAACTTTTCATCCCACCTCAGCGAGGAAATGACTAAATGCAAAAAAGAACATGGCGCGACTAAAAGTAACACACCAAGAAGGTTACGAGTGCGACTTTTTAACAAAATAGAAAAGGTTGTATGATAAGTTCGGCACCATGGAGGTAGAAGTAAATAGGTTGTGTATTCACAAACTTATTGAACACGATATTCTAAATTCAAATTTACTTTACCCTCTAGCGGATAAAAACGGCTTTTCCAGTCAGAAATTAAACAGCAAAAACACACTTTCAGAGCTGGTGGGATGAAAAAATCTTAATGCGGTTTACAGAATACATCTACTCGCCAAGTTTCATCAGTCTAGCTTTTACAGTTTCGGAGAAAAATAACATACGGACGGACAGACAGACAGACAGACATGACGAATCTATAAGGGTTCCTATTAGTACATAATAAATAAACCTTTCGTAAGAAAATAGTTTATCTAATAGTGAAAACCGCATCTAAATCCGTTGCATGATTTTGGAGCAAAAATACAGATAGACGCGGAAAGCATCTTGAGTTTTAATAAAGATAAGTAGGTAAAAATTCCAGAAGCCTAGTTCATTATGTCCGAAAGAGATCACATGTATTTGTGATGTTTCTTTTATAATAGGTATGTCTTCTTTTGTGTAAAATAAAGTTTTAATATAGTGCGAGGCTGAACATTTGTTTGCCACAAGTTGATGGACGCAGTGCATCGTAGGGCACGTATCTAACGCGACCTACGAGGCAATACTTTGTTATAGGCGATGGCACTTGACATCAGGTGGGTCCATCAGCTAGTTGATAAAAAAAAATCTAAATAATGTAAGTAGCAAATGTACTTTTTAGCCTGGCCGCACACGCTCGTTTTCCCCATTCGTTTTCCGAATGCGGAATCACGTTTCTGAATTCCGTGAGACTAGCGCAAACGCTCGTTTTTATTCATTCGGAAAGTATAAAGTCAGTATGGATAGTGAATAGTAATAAATATAAAATTCCGAACGTGTGTGCCGGCACCAACAAAATATATGGAAGCGCTGCGTTCCGCATGGCGTCACTAGGTTTTTGAAGTGAAAACTTCTTTAGCGGCGTTGAGCACTTTTTCTGTAATGGGTATAAAATCTTAAACTCGCGTCAGCGCGTCAGGACACGTGACCTGATCGAAAAAGCGTAAGACGGATGGAGAGTAGACAGCTATCCCCGCTCTACGGCGCGGCGAAAATGTATGCCTGGGCCTACTGTTTCGTTTAGGCAGCGCAGGGCGCTTGCGCGAATGTTCGTGTATGTTACAGCGTGCCAAATAACAAACAAGCCCCCCCTAACCATTCCAAAATATCGAACATGCTCAACGTTAATAATCAAGTTTTCACTTCTGCCGGCACTCCCGGAGTGCAACCCGTATTTTTTTCCCGATAGTTATTCCCAAACACGCCCGCCGCGCGCGCCGGCTTGCATTCGTAACGTACGCACGGAATATGTTCCGTTCGGAAAAAAAGCGAACGTGTGCGACAGCTAATGTACCTATTTTCTATTGATTCCATGCATTCGGATGTCCGAATTCGGAAAACGAATGCGGAAAACGAGCGTGTGCGGCCAGGCTTAAGGCCAGGATATTCGAGCGCAGTAGGCATTTAGCGCTACCTCAATCGCCGCGAGCCAGTCGCGCGAAAACGCAGTTCAAATGAACTCGGTGACCCCGCTGTGCAAAAATTTTGCGTCACAGTATAAAATTGTAACAGTAAGTACAATTAACTTTGTTTTACGGAATTCATGTTAATGTTTCGGGTGTTTATTTTTAGGGAAATATAAGTAAGCAACACAATTTATTTTATTACCTACCTACAATTGTTTTTTTTTAATGTCACTAACACTGTCTCCTTTTCTTTCATGACTGTTACAGCGCTTCCCCACTACGCTTACCGATGCGGTTTTTGTAATTTTTGTTTGATTAGAAAACTACTGGAGGGATTTGGATGAGAATTTCGGTATTCTGTAGCTTTAGTTTTCACCTATCACATAGGCTATGTTTTATAACTAGGTAATAGTCCACGCGTACGAACTCGCGGGGCTAGTTATTTATTATTACTTATATAGGGTGCCTGGTAATTAGTGTTACCTTGTTTAGTTAAAAAAAAATCAGCTGTTCCATACATTTTGACGAGTTGTGCGAACATGTAGGGAATAGCTGATTTTTTTTTCGCGATTTCACATTTGGTCTCATAGTAAAAGTTGTTCATAATGATGAGTAAAGTTACGTGTTTAAGTTTCGGTCACTAATTACCAGTCACCTTATATAAGTAATAATAAATAACTAGCCCCGCGACTTCGTACGCGTGGACTATTACCTAGTTATAAAACATAGCCTATGTGATAGGTGAAAACTAAAGCTACAGAATACCGAAATTCTCATCCAAATCCCTCCAGTAGTTTTTTAATCAAACAAAAATTACAAAAACCGCATCGGTAAGCGTAGTGCGGAAGCGCTGTAACAGTCATGAAAGAAAAGGAGACAGTGTTAGTGACATTAAAAAAAAAAACAATTGTAGGTAGGTAATAAAATAAATTGTGTTGCTTACTTATATTTCCCTAAAAATAAACACCCGAAACATTAACATGAATTCCGTAAAACAAAGTTAATTGTACTTACTGTTACAATTTTATACTGTGACGGCAAACAACACTAATAATTTATCGTATATTTTGCGGGGAACGTAGCGAGCTAGCAACAGCGACACAGGTCCGACCTCAAAGACGCCTGGCCGGCTACTGAAACGAACGAAGCGCGCGGGCCGCATTATTATAATAATATAATATCTTGTTAAAACAATAAAAAACTGTTTTGAGAAAAATGAACCGTAGAATATTCTTCGTAATTTCATTGCCTATTTTTTGACATGTTTTTCGGGAGTAAACGTTGGGTCTACTTCAAGTACGACTTAAAAAAACGATCAAAAATTCGCGAAACAGGGAGTTTTCGCGATTTTTTTTGATCGAGTAAAGTTGACAATATCGTGTTTTGAACCATAGAATAATCAAGAATATTTATTAAACTACAACATATATTTTTATCAGATCAAAACAAATAATATTTGATTGTTTAATGTTGAATCAAAAATAGGTCGGTTCTGAGAGTCCTGGCCTTAATGTTTTAATTTAAACAACTAGCTGCGTCCATGAGGCATACAGATATTTTACTTACTCACTTTTTAGTATTACAGGTATTTACTCTTTTTGATGCTTCCTGGACAAAATTTTGCAGGATGTTAAGAGTCAAATAATAACTTTTGCTGCTGGATAAGGCAATATCAAATATCTCTCTAGTACTTTCCAATGATATTTCTTTGTCACAATCACTGAAAAATAAACCATTAGTTCATCTAGGTTAGGTAATGGAAACTCTAGAATATGGATAGGAATTTATTTTATTTATTTATAACTATGGATAAATAAATTGTAGTTTAAAAAAACTAGACGACCAAAACGTGGGGTGCATTTTACTATAATTATTTTCATAACTTTTAACCGTTTTCATAACTCTCACTCGTAGATAGTTGCAAGTAGACTAATTGTTACATTTAATATATCAAGGACCCCACACTTTTTACTCTGAAACTCTGTAATTAAAAATTACTTTCTACTTTTTAGTTCAATTAGCTATAAAAACGTGTTTTTTTAGTTTTTTTAACTATAATTTATTTTTCATACTTGATAGATTTTTCAATTAATTATTTGCGGACGGATGTGATAGTATTTAAATCGCGCACTAGCTCTATCTCTCTTACAGAAGATCTATAAAAGAACTTATTAATCCTGGCGGTCCTAATATGGATAATGGGAAACTGTTATCAAATTAATGCATTGTCATCGGTCCTTGCTAGGTGTGCAAATTATGTGATGAAAATTATGCTCAGAGATTCCATTACATACATACATAGATACAACCCAAGCTAATAAAAGTGTGGTAAAAATACACAACATTTTATGTGGTTACGCCCAAATGGTGAAGTTTCCAAGATAATTGACAGAAATTGTTTGATAAAAACATTACATCCGTTCCTTAGAATTATTGATATATAACATACCGAAAGTGATTTGGGGACATAAGCACAATAATATTGATGAGTTTTCGACCGAGGCATACATATTGCTTCAGGTCATTTAACCAGTAACCTGTAGAATCAGATGCAGTTTTATCGTAGATTACTTTTCCCACTCTGAAAAGAGATGAATACCTACTTAATTGTATTCCATGTTCTTGTTGCCAATAAGTTATGACTAAAAAGAGAAAAAGGACAAGAAAATGATGATGAAGATAGGACTAAAAATTATGTGGACATTATAATTTGGTTTCCATTGTATTGAGGAAATTGTGTTAAAGATATACTTACCAGGTGGGCAGTACGCAAGAACTGCTCCTCTTATAGGTACCTAGATTTACCTAAAGATATGCTTGTAAGGATAGAAATATTATTTCAATTTTCACTCACGTTTTTAGGTAAATAACTCTCCACAAGCTTTGGTAATTATTTACTAAATCATCGTACCGTTTACATGTTCTTCTAAAACTATTGCAATCAGCGTACGAGGTACGTTTTAGAATCATTAATATGATTTCATCAGGTAAAGCATCAATAGTAGTGGCAGCTTCTTCCATCTTGATTATTCAGCAGCTAGGTACTGAGTCAGTAGTCGGTACCATAAATTCTTTGCAAGGGGTTTAAAAATTCTATGTCCCAGAAAGACTTAAAACCAGGAACGGATCGAGAAAGAGAAAAATATCCTCTTCTCCCGACAACGAATAATATCACAGAACACTTGCAAGTAATATGTAAGATGATGTTAGTTCCTGAATGATACGACGTAGGTAGGTACTTTGGGATATTTTTCAATAAATCTCTAGACAAGACAAGACGGCAGCATTAGGCAGAACAACGGCCGATCTTATTTTCACGAAAAAAGAAGAAGCAGATTTCTATGGTGTATGTGTGTGTATACGTATGTGTATCTACATTTGTGTGCGTAAATCTTATATTTAAACTGTCAAAACTGACATCTCAAACTGTCAAATATCAAGAGGTCAATGTCATGCTTGCTTCTGCTTGCTACTGTTCTATATTTCTTGCTAGGCTATTTCGAGATACGAGCTAATATTTACGAAATAAAATCCACCGGAATATTAAATAAGACAGAAATGCGATGGCTGCAACAGCATCGGTAATTAATCATCTGTCTTATTATTATCATCTGAAGAGTATTTACCATTTCCTACAGCACAGACGACTCCAATACCTCCAGCAGCGTTGGGAACCAACCGCTCATAGTCAACTCCTACGCATAGTTACAACTGGGCAGTCATCAATAATGAGAAGAACATTTAATTCTTCAGGGCTGGACACCTCTGCCGCATGCCAGACCACCTCGTGGGCTTTCATCTTCAGTGGGCTGAAGATGTGTGTCAAACTTAGCTTAGGTGGTAGACCCGACTTTAGTGGGTGTGTGATGTGTGTTTATAACCCTGCCAAAAGTGTGATAGGTCAGATTGTGAATGAAGAAACTTGCTATATGTGTGTGATGGAGTAACTACCTACTAAAGATAATCTACAATGTTTTATAAATGTTTTTATAGCGTTAAAGATTTCATTTAAATTATTTTATATTTTCTTTAAGAATTATTATTCTGAATTGATTATTGTTATTATTCTCACACTGATTTATTTTAATTTAACTTATATTTTCTACATTTTGTTTGAATTTTGTATATTGGTCGCCGATGAAGTATGTGAGCCACTTTTTTACATACCCTATGATCTTATAATTGTACCATACTTCTTGCAAATAAATATATTTCATTTCATTTTATTTGTACCAACTGTCGAACTACTCAGTAGTTACTAAACTACAGATGCAGAGTTATTGGTGAAAGAGACTCATTTCCTGTAGGTTTCATTTGCTCGAACTAGATATAATGTAACTATGCTACTCGGGGATAATTCAGCATTAAAGAGGTGAAAGAAATTTATCAGTCCAGTAGTTTTTGAGTTTATTCGTTACAAAATACAAATCTGTATAATAATGATGATGACAATGTTACCTACCTAAGTACCTATAAGTACATACCTACCTATTTGCTGAGAAGTCCCATTATCACACAGAACGCCTACCTATACATACATATGATTAAGTATTATGATTACACGCTCCTCTATCCACCATCAGGTAAGCTCGTTGGCAGAGAGCACTGGTGGTCTAGTGGTAGCGGACCCGCCTTCCGATCCTTAGTCGTGGGTTCAAATCCAGTCGTGTACCAATGAGTTTTTCTGTAGAAAAATGTATGTGCACTATGCCAGTAAAACATCGTGAGGAAACCGGCGTGTTGTAGAACCTACAAAAGTTCGAGCAACTCGTTCGTGTCAAGCGCCACGCAATAAGGGCCCACTAGAGGCCTTGCGGAAACCAGCCCGCACATCAAGTGTGGATGATGAATTTGCCGGAGCTCGTTGGCATCAGTGCCTTGTCTACCTTATTCATAATAGGTAGGTACCTAAATAAGGTAGGCCTAATGATGATGATGATGATGAAAAGGTAGGTCCTACCTCTATGTAGGTAGACAAGTCTATCTACCTATTTGCTGAGAAGTCCCATTTTACACACAGAACTCCTACCTACCTAAGAGCTGGTAATCATTTTAAACATAGGTATTCAGCTTCTGAATCCACCATCAGGTAAGCTCGTTTGCATCAGTGCCCACCTTACTCATAATACCTAACTAAATGCAGTAGATCTACAAAATCATGTAGGTAAATAAAACAAACATTCCACAGGATGGATGTTAGCAATGACCTACTACGCGGGCAAAGCCTGCCGCGGGCGACCGCTAGTTCATAAAATCTACAGTCACGAAAAACGCCTTGGGATGCTTGCTACTAACTATTATCTATTCTGTGAACCGTCACAGAATAGATAATAGTTAGTAGCAAGCACCCCGTGTCATAGTAACTACTAGCGTATCTGTGATTCGGAAATATCTTAACGAAATCTAACATCATCATCACCCTATCCCGAACCTTATCCCATACTAACTATCCTTTATTCCATGTCGTGAGAAACACCGCTTTTTTTTTTTACATTCTAGTTGCATTCGTTTTAAGCCAAGGCAGGAGAAGATCTGACTTCCTTAAAAAAAATGTTTGCTAAATGTTTGCTAGTGTGTATCATCAACTTATTATTAAAAAATGATGAAAGCTGTAATTAAAAATCGATGTTAAATGAATGCAGTAAGATTTAACATAAATAAGCTTACAGAGAAAGAATAAAGAAAGAAGATGAAGAAAGATAGTGGAATATTACAGAAAACTTTAACCCAGAAAGCTCAAATTAAAATTAAAAAAAAGTTTTGATAAACATGCCGTGGTGAATATTGCGTAAATATAAGAGCGCCGCAGAACAACCCTTGATTGAACAATCCCTTTTTATTTTTTATTTTTTCCCAACCATCTATTTTATTTACGCCCAAAGCAGTGTTGCCAGTAGCAAATAGTAAAATATAACATGAGACAGCTCAAAAAGTTAGATTTTCACAAGCAAAGTAACATTACCATTAATTATGTGGACAACGAGGGACAACGACACAATAATATAAATGTACTTTACTAGGAAATTTTATTACACACAAACTAAAACGGCACACTGTCACGTCAAGAATCACCAATCTCCAGAGCACAACGCAAATTGAATGACCCTAACCCTAAATCCATGCATCCTCAGTTTGATGTGTTTGCGGATGGATGGAAGTTCATTGAGACGGTATGTATATAGGTAATTAGGTATAAATAACTAGGTTTCAAAATAAACTTATTAAAAGATTATTTCATTACGATTATTTGACATCAACGAACAAAATTTACAAGGAAACTAAACTGATGCATATCAATCAATTATATAAATACAATACATGTGTTCTGATAAGAAAAATTTTAACTAAAGACATACATTCTAAAATAATATTTACAAAAAAAATCTGCATACAAAAACGACTAACAAGACAGGCCACAAATATAAATCTAAATAAGCCAAGAACTAATTTTGGGAAAAGGAATATCATGTTCGAAGGAGTTAATTTTTATAACAAACTTCCAAGAGACATTAAATCAGTTAGTTCATTATTCACATTTAAAAAACTACTAAAAGACCATATTTTAAAGAATTTTTCGCATTTAGAATAGTTTTCTGCTGCATAATTTCGCTGTGGAACAAGCCTTACCAAACAGTACAAGGCGCGCTATGCTGCGCTCCAAGTTTTCAAATGTACCCGCAAGGAACCACGATATTTATGACGGTGTTTATTGTAGTGTTATTATATGTTATCTAGACTGTATCTACTTTTACCTACGCTTAACGGCAACGAAGAATAATAATTACTATAAGATAAATTGTATTTTCTCTATAAGTGAATTTGTAAATTCTTTTGAGAAAATAAATGTTTAAACTCAAAAAACCTAAACCTAAGGTTTGTTATCATAATATGGTTAATCTGGGCCAACGATTGTTTGTTGCAATGCCAATTCATGATATAGCGTGTTAGATATTTAATAGAACTAGGTAGTAGGTTGTTACTAATAACGTATGTTTAGATACCTAAATAATTACAAGATTATTTATTTTTATAATACCTGCTGCTTATGTAGGTAGGTAGGTAGTAGGTACATATATTTTTGATTTCTTTATTTGTACAAATACTTCCAAAGTTATTTCATTTTAGTTCTGTTTGATCTTCATGTTATCTTTTTATTATTTGATTTTATGGTACGTAGTTTAGCGCATTGGAATATTATTCTGTAATGTTAGCTGATGATTTTAATAAACAGAATTTGATTTGAATTTGATTTGATAAAAAAGTTTCCTGATCCATTTATTAAACTGGTATTCATTAAAATGGATTGTTATCAAACAAAAACAAAAATATTCTTGATTCAGATGCGCTCCATTTCACGATTTTTGTTTTCTGTTTAATATTTTTTTAATCTAGATAAATTATTGTTGAGTCGTGTAACATGGAGGAGGAACATGACAGGGTCAAAAGTAACGTAAAATGTTACAAAAGTAACATTCTGGCAACGCTGGCTGCAAGACTCTTTCACTTCTTCTTTTTTGGCTACTGCGACTTTGCAGGCTGCAAGACTCGATACTACTTGGGAAACGCCTCTGACACTGCCACTGTCAGACGGATTTTTTAATTATTTTGTTCTTGCGCTAGACTATGTTCTCTTTGCCATGATTGGATGTATTATAGTCATGCAGTGTCAGTTGCAATTTGTACGGCCGGCGGCGGCCCGGCGCGGCGGGGCGCCCCGCCTCGCCGCGCAATTAGAAGCGTAAGTGCCTTTTCACACGTACCGGTTGCCGGGTAGCCGGCGCCGGTTACCCGGTGTCAAATAAGCTTTCAAATGTCCCGGTTGACGCCGGTACATGTGAAAGCTATACTCGGATTTTTAATTAGACGAAGCTAGCTGACGTTTACTGTGTTGTCAGTTTTTGATGAAATAAAAATAGTGTTGTGACAAAGTGAATGAATGAAATTGCCTCGTTTTTCTAGTGAATAGTTAGTGTGCCGAACTTGACTTGACGTGCTTGGTTGAGGATCCATATCGTTTGCGCGAAACAATATAGCAACAAAATACACAACAATTACCACAAACACAACATAACGAAAAACTTTACAAAAACAATAACTAAACAGCGTGAGCGCAGAAAAACATTTGTGCTATCAGACCAGAGGTTATAAGCCGAATTACAAACAAAATGGTGGCGTTCATCGGTGTTGGCACTAGTCGCCACGCCGCGCTTTGTAATAAAACGTCAAAAAACGGATTGTACCTAGTTAATAATAATAATAATAATAATTTATTTCCAAAAACAAGCACTTACACTAATACATAAAACTTATTATCTTTATATTAGCAAAATTACAAATTTTAATTTTCACAAAAAATTTCTAATTACCTTAATTCAGCTTGGTTTCTTTCAATTTAACGCAGACAGAGTCTACACTAAGTCGTAATGACTTGTGTTGTAGACTCTGCTTTTCCTTCTTGGTGGCAAAAATAACCGTGTAGCCGTGTAGTAAAGATAAAATAATACCTATTGAATAAATATGCAAACTAAACTATAATTATTGTTATTCAATAAATAACTATTAACAAGTTTACCATAATTAATGTTTCATAAGTGTAAGTAGATAGTACATGCCCTTAACATTGTATTTTATTCAAACATTTCATAATAATTAATTCATTGTATAAGTATTACATGAAATTGAAAATATAAATTTAAATATAAAAACAGATCAAAGTAATAATAATACTGAATGACTTAGAAATACGATATAGATGTGCGCGTTTGTTGTTATAAAATTGTGTTTGTATTTATATTAATTTATTTCATTGTACATAGATTTATATTTAGTATCACTCACTGCATTACCTTTAACAATTTTTCAGTCTCATCATAAGTCATCCCCATTAACCATTCTTTCAAGTAGCTCTTACATTCCCTTTTATTATAGCTCACTAAGTCTCGAATGTCCTTACTTGCTCTGTTATAAAGAAAGGGGCCAAGAAAAAGTTGCTGGCGTTGTGCAAACTTTGTGTTACATTTTGGAGTCATGACAATTTTATCTTTTTTCCTTCTCCCTGAAGACAGATTATTCCTTGGGTCAATACTTCTGTGTTGTGAGAGGAGGATATTGTTGATAAACAATTTTCGGACCGTTAAAACCTCACACTCTGAATACAAGCTTTCAGTAGGAAATCGAAAAGGCTTAAAAGTAGCGACCTTAAGAACAGCACGTTGCGCACGTTCAAGTTTTAGCATATACGTAACGCAGGTTCCACCCCAGGTAACATTACAGTAAGCAAGCAATGATTTACATAGAGCGTCGTAGATACTAAGGATAAGCTTCCGGTCTGCTACCTCCCTTAAGTATCGGAATATGTATATTAATTTTCGTACTCGCTTGGCTAATGTTTCCACGTGTTTTTTCCAATTAAGTTTTTCATCAATAATAAGACCCAAATATTTAATACTGTCGACTCTCCCCAAAGCTTGGCAGCTACATTCATTACTATTAGAGCAGTTGTAATGTGCCCTGATTGTTAGATGTGGTTTTTTGGTACGTGCATTTGTAAATGTCATAAATTTAGTTTTTTCTATGTTTAGTGTCAATAAATTGAGCTTTAGCCATTTCATCACCGATTTCAAGCCATTCTCAGCATGAATTCTAGCCTCTTCCCAAGTGCTCCCTTCAAAAATGCATGCTGTGTCGTCTGCATACGAGAAAATTTTACCGTTTACCAGTTTAAGATTACACAGATCATTCACATACACTAGGAAGAGTGTAGGGCCCAGCACACTTCCCTGTGGAACACCATAGCTCATAGATTCTTTTCCACTAACAAAGTCACCTATTTTCGTTTTCTGAAACCTATTTGTCAAGTAATCTGCCAGAAGTTTTAGAGAGATATCGCGTATACCAATTAGCTCTAGTTTTTCAATAAGGATGGGAGTGGAGACGGTGTCAAAAGCCTTCGCTAAGTCAAGGAATATACCTATTACTTTCTTCTTTTTATCTATATTTGTAGTTATAAGGTCAATTAAACCCGTTACTGCACCCTCAGTGGATTTAGCTGATCTAAAACCGAATTGGTTTGGTGACAGGATGTTATATTTTTCTAGGTAAGCTATGAGTCTCTTATTTATAATCTTCTCCAGGATCTTCGAGAGCGCAGTAAGAACTGAAATTGGCCTATAGTTACTGACACCGTCTCCCTTACCTCCCTTATGAACAGGTGTGATAATGGAGGTCTTAAAGGCATTTGGAAATATACCAGTATCGAGGCTAAGGTTACAAACGTGTGTGATCAGGGGTACCAGAATAGGACTAGCTAATTTTACCATTTTGTTAGATATACCATCATAGCCGACGGCACACTCATTCTTAAAACTATTTATGATACCTAGCACCTCCGACTCATCTGTTTTAATTATTCCAAAAGAATTCACGTGGACATTCATTTCGTAGGCTCTATTTACATTTTCATGAGCAGTTTCTGACAGAATTGACGCTGCCAAATTCTCACCAACACTTGCAAAATACTTATTTACAAAATCCACCGACAGCTGGGGGCCAGATTTTACACATAGCAACGACTCATTAGTGGATTTAGTTTTTTCTGTGTAAGTTATTTTTCTTATTGTTTGCCACGTCTTTTTAATGTTGTTTTTGTGTTTCTCTAACTCTGTTTTTTCGTAATTTGTTTTTACTTTCCTCAATAGTTTAGTACAAAAGTTTCGGTATCGTGTGTATGTGAGCTTTAGTGTTTCATTGTTAGGGGTTTGCTTTAGGGTAATATGCATTCTGTCCCTGGTGCGTATACATCTAAGAAGCCCTAAAGTAATCCATGGTTTTATTATACGCTGCGTGTGTGGCACTTTAAGAACTCGTGTGTTAATTTTAATTATTTCTATCATATTATTTACTAATATATCAGCTGCATGGTTAGGTTCTTTAGAATCAAAAATTTCAGAGAAATTATGTCCTTTAATTTGTTCTATAATGTCACTCATGTTTAATTTAGAGATCGTTTTAATTTTAGTTGTTGCATTGGAGTGTTTGGTTTTGGTACTGAGTAGGATCGGACAATGATCTGTTAGATATGTTTTTAACACAATCGCTGTGCTTTCAAACCGACTTTTCAGTAAAATGTGATCAAGACATCTGTTTCCTCTAGTATGCAATGTATGTGCTGGGAGTAAGCCATGAGAAGCTATAAGTTCCACATAGGCAGCGCTATGTCGATCTGTACTGTCGGGTTGGATGTCTATATTTATATCTCCTATAACTACGATTGTTGAACATTTTTTAATGGTCGTTAGTATATTGTCCAAAGAGTTGAGGAAAATGTTTATATCAGAGAAGGATGGTGATCTGTACAGTGCAACTATTGCAACATTATTTTCTACTCTAACTATAAGACAATTAGCATCTTGAAACTCAGGTTCTACGATTGTACAATTAATAAGTGTTTTGTAGTATATTATTATACCACCATTTTTGTTAATGCAGTTTTTTGTGTGAGCACTGGTATAGTTCAACAATGCAGGGAAAGGTTTTTCTTCATGTATCCAACATTCTGTTAGTATAAGAAAATCGCAATCGAATCCTAATCTTGCAAGTAAAAGTTCAAAGGATTCAAAATTTTTATTTACGCTTCTAATGTTTTGGCAGAGCACGTTGATGGTATTTTGATTTATATTTATATGCGAACGACACGCTTCTGGAGTAGTTTCATAAGTTTTTGCAACTGTTAGCTCATCGATGAGTGAATTTAATTCGTTTTGTTTGGTCGTATCATCCATATTTAAAGGAATACGATAGGACACCGAAATAGGACGGACCGAATATTAATGTAGCTAGAGTGTTTTTTTGTGTAGTATGTTCAATGAAACTTATTACCAAAGTCATAAGCCCAAATACTAGGGCATCATTCAGCACGTTGATTGAGCACCTCTGATTCATCATAGGCATATTTGAATAATTATTGTCGATTGTGTTATGTATGTGCTGCGTAATAGAGTAGGTGACAGAAAAAATATAGAAAAAAATAACTAAGTTCCTAAGTAACAATTTAAAACTAGCATGCACATAAGACATCATGTTAATTAAAAGTAAAAAACCATTAAGTCATTTTTTCCCCTTTAGATCCTCTAGCTGCTGTTCATTTGTAATATTGATCGCAGCACAACCTTCAGATTTTCTCATAAATATCTTTCCATTAATACTCCAACAGTACCTATAATTGTGGGTCTTTGACACATCCCGGGCGAGAAAGAAAAGCCTTCTAGCTTTCGGGGTCAGAAAATCGGAGAAGTAGATAGGTATCTTCCTTGTTCCCAGTCCAACCGCAGCAGTATTGATCCTGTCATTGATGTGATTTTGGTTATATTTTTTAACGGCCTGTAGGAGGTGGTATTTTTTTAATGGTGTTGTGACATCCATGACAATAGGGCGCTCAGCATTGGGTTTCCCTCTCGCTCGATAAATATTTCTTATGAAACCGCGCTCTACGTCTAGTTTCAGGGTGTTGTGGATATTATCCATTATGCCCAATAAGTCATTTTTGGTTTCATTTGACTTTTCTGGAATTCCTCTGATTTCCAAAGTAGTACTTCGGGCATTGCGTTCCAGCTCTTCGATTCGATCCTCTAATTTTTCAATATGTTTGTTCCTTTCGTCTCGGTTTTTTTCCAATTTTTCTACTTTATTTTTCAATTCCTCATAATTTTTACAGACAAATTCAAGAGTTTTTTCTATGTCCGAATTTGATTTGTGAACCTGCTGTATCTCGGACTTTATGTCGGCAACGTCATTAATAATTTTCGCCAAGACAGATTCTTGTTCGGTTTTCCAATTAGTCAGCATTACCATGACTGGGTCTTGGCAGGACAATTCTGTATCGGACGAGTCGGATATGGGCGATTCATACGTTCGCGGCCGTTTATTTGAGGTACCTCGTACTTTGCTACTGGATGTCTCAATGTTACCGTCGTTCGTCGGCGTTGAGGTGCGGTGGGTGCTCATTGTTGCGCGGTGCTGTTTGCTAGCCGAGACGTATTCCTGTATAAATAATAATGTCGGAGCAACTTCGTAGCACAGCAAGCTTCGTAGCACAGACGGTTACGTAGCACAGTAGGCTTCGTAGCACCCCAGCGCGGCGCGTAGGCGGTTGTGTAGCACTTGAGTTGCTACTGTGCCGTAATTTCGTCGCGGCTGCTCACCGTTCTCGTGGTGCAGTTAATAGACGCACCGGCTGAGACGCAGGGACCGCCGGTTCGATCCCAGCAAAGGCAAAGAAACGTGGACTCACTCGGCTGGTCGCTCAGATCCCTCCTGAAGACCAGGGGCGAAGCTCCAATTGTACTGATAAGGTGGCGAAGTCCTACGGCGCCGTCCCACAAAATTAAATAAAATAAAATAATGCAGCGAAAAAATGGCAAACACGTCCACTTGCGTTCGAGGTCCGGAGCGAAGGGGAGTTACATACTACAAGTAACTTATATTAGAGCACTTTTATACATTTTTTTATACAAATTTCAATATTATTTTATAGTTCGAAATGATTAACTATTCACTCATTGTTCATTCATCTGATTGAACGAGAACTGAACGCAGCACTATTACTTTAAATGTAGCAACATTATTTTACAAAGTGACATTAGCAACTGTCAGTCGGTATCGTCTAATTAAAAATCCGAGTATATGTACCATGCCCATACACTTCACCACCGGGTAACCGGCGCCGGCTACCCGGCAACCGGTACGTGTGAAAAGGCACTTATTGTACATCATGTTATTGTACACCCCGTAATTACGATGCCAGTTATGCTACAACATGCACACAAGATCAATTCAAAAATGGATGTTTGCTTTTTACATTGCGGTATAATGAATGACGTATTAAAAAAAATCGGTTGTCTGTAAAGTCGGTTTACTGACGATAGTTGAACGTGAAAACATCATACAGCTGTCCATGTGGACGCATCGCTCACTCAAGTAGGAGAGAGACAGATGTCGAACGCTGCCGAAAGCGGAGGCCGATTGTGCCTCTTTGTGGCTCGTTCCGCGCTCTCGCTTGTACTTCAAGCCTTAGATGGAACGCCTTGGTTTGAGGTAACACCGCATGCGTCATGTTTTTTCGTGCGTGCAGCCGCACCGGGGCGGCGGCGCCGGCTCCATTGAATTATAAGACGTTATCACGTCAAAAACTACTAACTAGATCACGGCTTTTACAATTTCACAGTGGAATAAAGTGGATTCGTTTTAACTGGGTGTACATTAACTGACCCGCAATTTGCATGATTTTACAACGATCAGTACAAATGCAGAATGAATTAGAAATTGGAAGCTTTCGGAAAGCAATTAACTGCGCTCTAAAGGAAACTATCGGCGAGCGGAGCAAGCCGTTTTATATAAATGTACTAGCTGTGCCCGCGACTTCGTCCGCGTGGTATAGTGTCTATGGGTAGCATTTTTAATTTGCAGCGGAAGAAAACAGTAATTAAATAACAACGTCATATTCGCGTGCACGTGACACAGTCGTCTGCCCTCTTACTAAACTTAGACATATTATGGCGTGGTACTACGCCACACTTTCATCCCCCCCGCATTCCTCTCCGAACTCCCCCCACACTCCTCAACACCCCCCCACATTCCCCCCGCACTCCCCCTAGACTCCCCTCCACAATCCCCCTGTACTCCCCCCGCACCTCCCCTCCACACTCCCCCTGTACTCCCCCCGCTTCTCCCCTCCACACTCCCCCCTGTACTCCCCTCCACACTCCCCCCGCACCTCCATTCCACACTCCCCCTGTACTCCCCTCCACACTCCTCCCTGTACTCCCCTCCACACTCCCCCCGCACCTCCCCTCCACACTCCCCCCTGTACTCCCCTCCACACTCCCCCCGCACCTCCCCTCCACAATCCCCTTGTACTCTCCTCCACACTCCCCCCTGTACTCCCCTCCACACTCCCCCCGCACCTCCCCTCCACACTCCCCCTGTACTCCCCCCGAATCCCCCCCCGCACCTCCTCTCCACACTCCCCCCTGTACTCCCCTCCACACTCCCCCCGCACCTCCCCTCCACACTCCCCCCTGTACTCCCCTCCCTCTACCCCCCCAGCACAAACTTTGAATGTCATATTTTTTTATATCAAATCAACAGACTAAAAAATAAGTTTTAAGTTTCTAGCTCTAAAAATGACGATACTTCCATACAACTTTCAACCCCTATTTTCAACCCCTTACAACCCTTTTTTCGCAATAAAAAGTAGCCTATGTCCTTTCTCAGGCCCTCAACTATCTGTGTACCAAATTTCATTTCAATCGGTTCAGTAGTTTTGGCGTGAAAGCCACACAGACAGAGTTACAAACGCATTTATAATATTAGTATAGATAATGCATAATGCCCTTAAAACAAACTAGACCAATAAATGTAGTTACTAATACCTAATACTTTACTTTTATATAGCAGAAAAGAAACAAAAAAAACAAAAAAATTGCAATATCTAACGTAAATAAATTAATATCCAATAAATTGGTACCTACTTTATAAGGGTGCTTATGGCGCCCCATTAGATGGCCTGCGGCCTAAATAAACCGTAGAGCGAGTCATCTTAGCATTGATTCAATCTGTATGAAAGGTAGGTATAAGTACATACCTACCTACTTAGATTGATAGTTAGGGAGGGTTAGGAGTTACTCCAGGCCCAGGGTTTTATTTATGAGTGAGAGTTTGTACATTCCAAAACCATTGCTTATAAACTATTAAACCTACTTTTTTTCTAGAACGCCTGATAGATACCTAGGTGTAAGGTGTTTTAATTATCAGACCAACGATCAGACGATATTTGTTCAATAGTTTTCGCAGCGTATCCGATGAAAGACATTTTGATGGCTGATTATCAGAGAAAATTAGCCATAATCTTATGAATAATATGGCATTTTTGAAATCGGTCCAGTACTTTTAGAGTTTATTCGTTACACACAAAAATACAAACCTTTCCTCTCCATAAACAACATTAGTAGGTTAGAACACAAAGCATCGGACGGATCGGACGACGGACGGATCAATACAAATACCTAAAGCAATTATCTGCATACAATCATAACTTTAATGAGCGTTGTATGTGTACCACAGCACAGGGGTGTTATTAGTTGGCAAGTGCTCTGGCTGGCTCACTAAAAGTTGGTAAGTAGGTAGGGGTAGTACCTACCTATCCCGCCCATTTGTATTTTACTACCTCTACCTATTCTTAAAAAACGGGCTACTACTAGCAACTCGTAATTTTATCATGATATTATTTTTCCAGTAGGTAGGTAAGGTACATACAAAATTATATCGATGATTTTTCTACCGTTTTTGCAACATTTTTCATTGATGCTCCGCCCGCTCATATTGGTCGTGCCGTAATATTAGCCTAAACGAGTAAGTACCTAGGTACTTTTGTTTGTTTAGTTTAGCTGAACGCGCTAATCGCAATCGGGGGTAAGTATTTTAGTAATTATTTATATCCCAGGCAGCTAAATATTACCACGTATTACCTCCCTATCAATAAAATACACCATGTATCTAAGCAACGTAGGTATTAGGTATACCTGTACATACCTACAACTTTTTAGGTTGATAAGTACAATTAAGCAATCATTCATTCCATTCCATTTGTGCCTGTTTGCTAGGTGTCCCTGTAATTTAACGCTTAAAATTATGAAAATGGAATGAAATGGCACTAGTTTACAGTTGTTGTTTTTGGTTTTCATTGCGTTTAGGGGGTATAATAATTGCATTATTTTCATTGGTAAGTACTTTTATAGCAACCACGGTTTTGCCTACTTACTAAGAGTTCAGCAGTCAGTGGGACTGATAGTATATAGAAAGCTATGGATAGACAGCATAGCAGCAACATGATGCTGACCCCGAATAGTGGTGGAAAAAAATAGATTTTCTTCAATTAAACATGGATGTACCTACATATAGTACGGTACGCGAATATCATAAATCGGTAGTGAGTCGACCGTCATGTAAAAATGGGTAGATTATGTTGCCCAATTTGGTTTACTTAGGTACATGAAAATTGGAATAAACATATTTCGTAGCTTGAATATGAAGTACTTAAGTACTTAGTTCTTTATCCCGAAAAAACACCAGTAGGCCTAAGATGACCGCCACGAGAGTCGATTTATCTCGTCAAAAGTAGAGATATGTCTATATCTCTACACGAGCTAAGATGACCGCCTAAATATGTCGTCATCATCTGTCAAATGAAGACTTACTCGGAATTCGAATTTCGATTTTTGAATTTTGTCGTCAAATGGTAAGATGACTGCCATATTTTCTCGTCTTTTGACGTGTCTGCGCGGTAAATTTTCTCGTCGACAGTTTTTGAAAACGAGATAAGTCTTCCGCTTGTCTTTTAGATTTTGTTTAGCTAACTTTTCAAAGGGTGGCGATACCTTACTATAATCATCTTAATGCGATGTACGCCGATAAGCAAAACAGAAAGATTCAACGGAAAATAATCAGAGACGTATGTGGTATGTGATCTTTTTGACGTTGTTCGAATTCGAAGGTGAGTACCTAGTTCATTTCGTCGTTGTGGTGCGAGAAGTAACTAAGTGCAAAAAGCTAGTCTCGAGATAATCGCGTTTTAAAGTTTTTTTGTTTTTAAAATGAGTGTAACTGATCAACACTTATAGTTACAAAAGAGGTTTCTTCATATAAAATATAGATAATTTTACCTTACACACTAACTTTCAACAAAATTAATGTAAGTAATTATATGTTTACTGAGATACATAACAAAAAGTAAGTTAATTAATTCTGGCATACACATTAACGTAATACATTGACTAAATATTACTTAATTATGATCTGTTGATGACTCTTACCGACAACAGAATTTCATTTCATTCAATAGCTTTTTATCTGCAAGAAATCACTAAGTGACTTTAGTGAGCAGTGCAACCCCAAGACTTGAAGAATATTGTAAGTAAAGTGATTGAATTAAACTACTTAAGATCCCTTAGATGATTTTTGTAGACAGATTTTTGCCTCTACGGGTAGTTATGCACTTCTGACATTCTTGTATTATCTATAATTTTAGTAAAATCTACTCTTTTACATTCTGAGAAGGTACATAATGGGTTTCAAAACACTTTGGCATCAATAACTCATTTTGGCAAAAAATGTCACTTAGTGACTTCTCGCACCACAACGACGATTTGAGGTTAACTACTGATAGATTTCTATGTGCTATCCTGCTTATAATGTTATTGTAAAGGTCTAAAATTAATAATAACAAATTAGGTTAGTGTGAGTCAACACTTCTCATACATTTACCCAATTCACTCAATGTTTCAATAGTGAAGACGTGTCATTGGATCTCAGTTTACCAACTACGAACTACCTACTACACTACGAATTTATGCAAAGTAAAAACTGAGTATAGTTACCTACCTATCTAATACTTTAGTAAAAATATTTTAATAACAGGGTGACATTGGACGAAGATGTACGAGTCGAAAACGAAGAAGTTATCAACGGAGATTTGGCTGCAGAGGACCCATCACCTGCGGGTCTGCTTCGGCAAGGCCAAAGACGCGCAGAACTTTTACGTTATGTTAATGAATAGAATATTACAAAAGCCTTAAAAATATTTATCTCTATTGGTAGCTTGATTTTTTAATAACCTTATCAACCATATAAGCACCTACAAAGAAAGCCCTCTTCATTAGTTCAACATTATTTAGTTAAAAAGACAATTTTCTGTGTGTAAATAAATTTAATTGTCATAAATTAAAATAGGTATATTATTTACAAGATATGCTAATACCTATGTAAGGTGGAATGTTTGGTTTATGGATGGCCCGTGGAATCTGAAAAGAAACAAATACATTAATATACGGACATGCTCATAAAGGTACTATTTCTGTATTCTCTATCCTGCATCCTGCAATCATTCCTTTAGTGCAAACTGCTTAGTCTACGCACATAAATACATATGTAGTTCTATGAGTTAGTTTAGTTAGGTACGGCTCAATGGACACTGAAAACAAAACTTGGTAGTTATGTACTACGGAGTATATTAAAGTAACTAATACTTACATATCGAGGGTTTTAACACTGCACCCTCGATATATAATTTTTTTTACCTACTTTAAAAATCCTCATTGATAAATAGCAAAAGGTCAAAACAGGTATGGTTGCTATCAAAACGTACTTTCTACTGGTCACCGTCGTATCTAGGCTCAACTCGTCGGTCTTGAGGCGGTTCCACCCCGCTGTTATTTGTTGGACACTTTGCAGTGAGCTATATTCACCTGCCGCAAATTCATAGTGTTCGGACATAATATTATACCGGCAAAGAAACTCTATTTGGATTCTGTTACTTCTTACCCTGAAATAATAAGACAAACAAGTATAGCTAGCAGCATAAGTTTGACCGATTTTGAGAATACAATGAATCTATTTTGCTAGTCCTATCGGTTTTTAACAATAAATAGAGGTACCATAGGTATTTACTTACATTTTCATTCCGTTTGCTTCCATATTATTTTATTTTAGTTTTGGCGGGGTTTTTTTTTCAGTCACAGGTACCAAATTGAATGAACGAAACCATTAAAAAATAAAAATACAATGGTAGATTATGGTAGAATATGGAAGAAATGATCACTGGTTTGTCTTCACGACATAGCCGAGTCGTCGACGACAGCTGTCTCTCTCGTGATGCTCATCTTACCATAATCGACAAACGAATCGATGTCGACAAAATTTTGTCTTCTCGCGAAGACATATTATGTCACGTCGGTCATCTTAGGGCCCGTATTCTGAAACAGTGCTTAGGTCTGAGTCGAGCCTCAAGCACAGATTTTTGACACTTTTCAATTTCAATTTCAATTTATTCACTTAAAAAATAACATTACAGATATTAATCCAATGCGTTATTCTAAGTCTTTGGATATTAAAAATGAACGAATACTACTAATAATCTAATATACCTACTAAAAATATCTTACAAGCTAACTAAACCACTATAAACTATACATTATATAAAACAACAATAAAAAAATGTATGTACATAAAAACTAGAATGAGATCATTTTTTTTATTAAATAAGTAACCACAATTTACAGGTTTTATACTGATCACCACGGTGTTAGAGAGCTGGGTTCCTCAGAGTAACCCAAGCACAGTTTTTCCACTACAGCCCACCTGTCTGCAAACAAGTCTAATTTTGGGTTGGCCAAGAGCAGGGCGTTGAGGTGGCGTTGTGCGCGGCAGACGGGGGATTGTTGGCGCGCTACGGTGCGCACGGCCCTCGGTGAAAGCAGTGGAACTCGCCCAGGGCGGAATCTAGCGCGATTGTCCGGGACACAGAGTCTACTTACCTCCGCTAAAAGATCAGGGCAATTTAGCAATCCACGCATAATGCGACATAGTGTTAATAATTGATCGCAGAGTCTTCGCGTTTCGAGTGAGTGGAATCCTAGCGTACCCTGGAGATATTTCGTAGGGTACATGAAGGGATAGTAACCATATAATTTTTTGTACAAAAAGCGCAAAAACCTTTTTTGCACTTTTTCCACCATCAATGCATATGTTACTTCATGAGGATTCCACACGCACGAGCTTGACTCTAGTTTTGACCTTATAAGTGATGTGTATAAAATTTTAATTGCGCTTATATTAGTGAAATCCCGGCAATTTCTGGTTACGAATCCCAGTTTTTTAAAGCTATCGATTACAAGTTTTCTGTGGTGGTTATGAAAGGTGAGTTCGGGATCAAATACTACGCCCAGGTCCTTCGCAGTTAGTGGTCTCATGAGGACTTCTCCGTTTAAATTATAGGGCATGGTAATAGGGTTCCCTGATCTAGTGAAACTCATTACTTGACATTTAAAGACGTTTAGGTGTAACCTGTTTTCCCAACTCCAGGCCTGTACAGCATCTAAGTCCCGTTGCAGTGCGTGGCTGTCTTCTTTAGATCTTATTGGATAATAGAGTTTTAAGTCATCTGCGTAAAGCAGGCACTTCGCATTTTTAAGCGTTTTAGCTAAATCGTCTACCATCAACGTAAATAGCAATGGACCCAAGGATGACCCCTGACTAATTCCCGATCTGGTGTGATACGGCGCGGAGTCATAGCACCCCAGTCTCACGAATTGTCTCCGATCACTAAGATAGTCAGCGAACAGTCTCAAAAGCTTAGGTGTAAATCCGAATATACTAAGTTTATTCAAGAGAATATCATTGTCCACATGATCAAAGGCTTTTTGGAAATCTAGATATACGACATCTACTTGAGTGTTAGTATCTAGTTGGTATGAGATGTCGTCAACGAGTGTCAGCAGATTCGTATTTACCGAGCGGCCCTTTCTGAATGCATGTTGGGCGTCATTTAGGAAAGGTTCTATTTGTCTATACAGTTTAGTATGTATACCACTCTCAAATAATTTCGCTAGGGCTGATAGAATGGCGATCGGTCTATAGTTATTAGTTATTTTTTTATCACCTGACTTAAAAACAGGAACAACTCGCGATTGTTTCCATGTATCGGGATAAACACCGTTTCTAAGTGAAAGATTAAAAATATGGGCAATTGGGGCTGCTAGTTGTGTTTTGAAGGCTTTGATTATGTATGGTGGAATATTGTCTGGACCTATTGAACTTTTAGGCTTAAGTTTTTGTATTAAGTGTTCTATTTCTACTTCTGTAAAATCGACGATATTTATGGAGGAATGACTATGTGTTGATGATGAACGATCTGCGTCAAGGCTCGGTATTTGGGGCAGGAAAACACTGCTAAAGTAATCTGCAAAGGCTGTGGCTGCCGCCTTTCCTGAGTGTTGTTTACCTTCATGAGTTATGCAGGGATCAAAACCACCTTTCGTTCTTAAGCTTTTTACATAGTTCCAAAAAGCTTGTGGGTTGGAAATTAAGTTGTTTTGAATGTTTGCTATGTACTTATTATGCGCTAATGTAACTTCATGTTTAATATAGACTCTAATGGCAGCAAAGAAACTATATATGTAGAGATTTTTACTAGCCTTCCAAATTTTGTGTAAGTTCCACTTTAATTTAATATTGGCAACTATTTCTTTAGTGAACCAGGTGGGGTATCTACGAGTGGGTTTACTATTTCTTATTTTTTTAGGAACACTTTGGATAAAACTATCATTGAATTTGGAATAAAATAATCTAACAGCGCTATTGACATCATGTTCGGCCAAAACATCACTCCAGCTTGTGCCGCTAATGAGTTCATAGAGCAACGGAAAATCCGCTTTATGAAAATTCCAGTCTGTGCTAATGTCAATGTTGCTAGCCTCCAAAAGTGCATCCCGTCCTGTGGCCACGATAGTGAGCGATATATCTAAAGGTGGATGGTATTTGTCAGCTTTATCTACAAGTCCGCAGTCTGCCTCACACACGCTTACCTCGTTTACTTTGTTGTTTGTAAGTACTACATCTAACTTACTCCCAGTTTTGTTTATCACGCTATTAGAGTCTGCAAATTCACAAAAGTTTAAAAAATAGTGCATATAGTTGTTTATGCTCCAAGAGGCACTGTTCATATTTAAGTCACCTACTATAACGACACTAGAGTTCTGTAATTTTGATGACATATTTTCCTCTACTTTGCAGTACCAAGACATATAATCTTCATCATTAGCTGAAGGCTTTATGTATACAACACACACATACACTAACCGGTTTTTGAGGGAAAAAGAGGCCCATAGGTCTTCACCGTTTCCTGTCTCCAGGTGTTGCTGACGAGAAAGATCAAGGCCTGGCCTAGCAGCAAGCAGTATTCCACCTCTATTGGAACCTCTATCTCTCCTAACCATACTCCATCCGTACGGTGTAACTTCAGCGTCAGTTATTGAATCATCCAGATTTGTTTCTGTCACAGCAATAAAGTCAGTGTTTAGTAGTATCGTGTTTCGGCGCCACTGTAGCAATTTGGTTTTGAGGCCATTAACGTTTTGGTATATAGCCTGTACTCTGCATTTAGATATATTTCTCCGAGGTGTTGGTGTCACGTTTCCCGTAGTATGATTGGCCAGGTGTGCGGGTTTGACAATAGTATTCACGCCTGACTCCTCTGTGAAACCACTCACAGACTTCGGTGCCAGCTGGCCATGATTCTGGAGTAAGCAGTAGATTATAGGAGCTTTCAGGGACTGTAAGAACAAAGGAGGCATAATGGTCGTGCCTTAATGTGAGTTTGTACGCATTAAATCCTTTTCTTTGACCAATTTTCTCCATGTGCGATATCATGGCTTCAACAGTTGTTCTTGGTGTTAAGAAGCAGGCGTGTATTTTTTTGGTTCTCTCTATGGCTTGCAGTTGGTGATGTTGTTGCGCTTTACCTATTACCAGGCCTTGGCGCTTGTTCTTGCGTCCATATTGCGCAATTTGCCAGGGATCATCGCCTGTCAGGTCTTCAACTTGTTGGTAATCTGAGCTTGGTACGGCTGGCGGAACCAGCTTTTCTGTTAACGGTAGTGGTATCACACTTTCAATCACCTGCGGTATAACTGTAGACAGTGATTTTGGTGATGCGGTCATATTTTTCCGTCTTGCTGGCGTTTCACGGCTGAGGTTATTTTGGCAAACAACGTTGGCAAGCGTCGACCTTTCGACCAAGGCAGCGGTGGTACTTTCACAGGGGGGGGCATGTAGTTTTACTTGCGTACCTGCTATTTCGCTAGCAGTTCCACAGCCTAGAACTTCCTTGGTAGAAGTAACTGCTTCAGCAGGGACGTTTTGTAGCAGTGATGTTACGTTTATGCTAGTTGTAGTTAGCTCATTTTGAAGTGAGTGTTTTTCAGAATGCAGTTGCAGCAACCTAGATCTAATGGATTCAACCGTGTTAGATATCATAACTTGGTTATCCTTCATTTCATCGACAGTCTCGCAAAGGTTATCAACATCTAGTCTTAGGGTGTTATGTTTTGCATTTATTTCAGTAACACAGTTCTTAATTTCCCCTAGGATTGCAAAAAGGGCATTAACCTTCTCATTCTGCGACATGAATTGTTTGGTGACCTGGTCACTAAAGTTTGCTAGTTCATTCATGATTGTTGTGTTGGTTGCCACCTTTTTCTTCGCAGCCGTCGTCGGTTTGTCCAATAGGCCTAAGATGACCGACGTGACATATGTCTTCGCGAGAAGACAAAATTTTGTCGACATCGATTCGTTTGTCGATTACGGTAAGATGAGCATCACGAGAGAGACAGCTGTCGTCGACGACTCGCCTATGTCGTGAAGACAAACCAGTGATCATTTCTTCCATATTCTACCATAATCTACCATTGTATTTTTATTTTTTAATGGTTTCGTTCATTCAATTTGATACCTGTGACTGAAAAAAAAACCCCGCCAAAACTAAAATAAAATAATAGGGAAGCCAACGGAATGAAAATGTAAGTAAATACCTATGGTACCCCTATTTATTGTTAAAAACCGATAGCACTAGCAAAATAGATTCATTGTATTCTCAAAATCGGTACATACCTATGCTGCTAGCTAAACTTGTTTGTATTAATATTTCAGGGTTAGAAGTAACAGAATCCAAATAGAGTTTCTTTGCCGGTATAATATGTCCGAGCACTATGAATTTGCGGCAGGTTATTAAAGCTCACTGCAAAGTGTCCAACAAATAACAGCGGGGTGGAACCGCCTCAAGACCGACGAGTTGAGCCTAGGTAGGACGGTGGACAGTGGAAAATTGTACGTTTTGATAGCAACCATACCTGTTTTGACCTGTTGCTATTTATCAATGAGGATTTTTAAAATAGGTAAAAAAATATATTTATCGAGGGTACAGTGTTAAAATCCTCGATATGTAAGTATTAGTTACTTTAATATACTCCGTAGTACATAACTACCAAGTTTTGTTTTCAGTGTCCATTGAGCCGTATCTAACTAAACTAACTCATAGAACTACATAATGTAAGTATTTATGTGCGTAGACTAAGCAGTTTGCACTAAAGGAATGATTTCAGGATGCAGGATAGAGATAGAGAATACAGAAATACCTTTATGAGCATGTCCGTATATTAATGTATTTGTTTCTTTTCAGATTCCACGGGCCATCCACAAACCAAACATTCCACCTTACATAGGTATTTGCATAACTTGTAAATAATATACCTATTTTAATTTATGACAAATAAATTTATTTACACACAGAAACTGTCTTTTTACCTAAATAATGTTGAACTAATGAAGAGGGCTTTTTTTGTAGGTGCTTATGGTTGATAAGGTATAAATATTTTTAAGGCTTTTGTAATATTCTATTCATTAACGCAACGTAGAAGTTCTGCGCGTCTTTGGCCTTGCCGAAGCAGACCCGCAGGTGATGGGCCAAATCTCCGTTGATAGCTTCTTCGTTTTCGACTCGTGCATCTTCGTCCAATGTCACCCTGTTATTAAAATATTTTTACTAAAGTATTAGATAGGTAGGTAACTATACTCAGTTTTTACTTTGCATAAATTCGTAGTGTAGTAGTTCGTAGTTGGTAAACTGAGATCCAATGACACGTCTTCACTATTGAAACATTGAGTGAATCGGGTAAATGTATGAGAAGTGTTGACTCACACTAACCTAATTTGTTATTATTAATTTTAGACCTTTACAATAACATTTTAAGCAGGATAACACATCGAAATCTATGGGTAGTTAACCTCAAATGAACTAGGTACTCACCTTCGAATGCACCGCCCGCAGCAAGATAGGCCCGTACTAGTTTTAGGCTCTAAATCGGGCTTTAGACGTTTGATGAGGTAGAATTCCCAGGGTTTTGATAATCTCCAGAGGCACTGAAACATCTCGGCGTACATCGCAATAAGATGATTATAGTAAGTTATAGCCATCCTTTGAAAAGTTAGCAAAACAAAATCTAAAAGACAAGCGGAAGACTTATCTCGTTTTCAAAAACTGTCGACGAGAAAATTTCCCGCGCAGAAACGTCAAAAGACGAGAAAATATGGCGGTCATCTTACCATTTGACGACAAAATTCAAAAATCAAAATTCGAATTCCGAGTAAGTCTTCATTTGACAGATGATGACGACATATTTAGGCGGTCATCTTAGCTCGTGTAGAGATATAGACATATCTCTACTTTTGACGAGATAAATCGACTCTCGTGGCGGTCATCTTAGGCCTACAGATTGACTGACGGCGACAAAATCGGTCGCGGTATAGACGTCTGGGGCGTATCTTTTTCCGAGGCTGAAGTAGTCAAGGTCACGTTTAGCTTCGACAGTGTATTAGTTCCATCCCTTCCTTCCATTATCCGGATTTAAGTGCGGAGGTTCTATCGCAGGTCCGAGTGGTGTGTTAACAGCGTGAGCATTTTTCCAAATGCAAGTCCCACACTTCCATTCTGCTCTACTTTTAGTTGACAAATAATTATAATGAGCTTCAGTGACCGTAGCGCATGTTTCTAGGTGCAGTTTTATATTGCAGATTGTGCAGGTCATATAATGTTTTGGCGGTAATGGCTGGCTGCATTTACTACAATTAAAATTAACTGGCGCCATCTCTGTTTGTGATTCAGCCGGCGACGCGTGAAGCGACGCGGCGGGCAGTTAGAATTTATTTGCACTGCTCACAGGATTTTTGAGATACTAGGTATTTAGGTAGTTTACCTGAAACGTACGTAATAATACACAATGTCAGGAGCATGAAATTGTTACTTCTTTTCCTTGAAGATCTTCCAACGTATCAAACTGGCAGTTTTGCAGTAAATGCAATTCAAAAGTTTTCCCGGTAATTTTTTAAAATCGAATTTTTCACTAAAACACCAGTTTATTCCTGACTAGCTGATACCCGCGACTTCGTCCGCGTGGATATTTGAGTTCGTTTTTTTTAGTTTGATATGACCAACTGGTAGTTACCATAGATTTTAGCTTGTACTTTAGAGTGTATTTGAATTTTAAGGTGAGTGCTGTTGGAGCAGATTTTTTTCAACAGTGTTTAGTTTAAGTATGATAGATGTTTCCCGCTATTTTGTCGTAGTGGTTATCATCGGTTTGTTTGTGAACCTTTGTGTGTAATCGAACCTGGTGCCAGATGATGCGGTAGCTGATTTTTTTTTAATGTTTTTTTTTGCATATTTTGTTAAGCTATTTTTTGTGATTTTATGTTATACAAGGTGTATCTAAATATGTGTACTATGCGAAGGTGGGGGGTTTCAGACCACAATGGTGATCAGTTGTGGAGGGGAGATAATTAAAAATTCCTATTTTCAGTTTCCCATACAAAAATATTTAATTTCATAATGCCTAAATAAATTGACAACCCTATCCTTGTAACCCCTTGACCCCTTGACCTACTACCTCTGTAGGTCTACTACTACTACCTACTACCTCTGTAGCTGAGTTTAGGGTTGTCACTTTGTATAAAGTCAGCTGTTAATGTTGAAACTTCATTGCAGTTTTTTTCAGAGATACCAATCAAAGTTCGGAAAGTCGTTGAACAAAAGTTGTTTCCCGGGGGGTGGAAATTCACCCCCCTTCAGGATAGTACACATATTTTGATACACCTTGTATTAGTGGCTAATTTGGAGTTTCGTATGCGTGGGTGTATAAAGGAATCAGATTTTTTTATTTTGACATGACCAACTTCTGGTTACTATAGTTTTGAGCTTGTACTTTAGAGTTATTTGAATTTGAAGGCAAGTGCTGTAAACGATTTTTTTCAGCAGTGTTTAGTTTAAGTATGATAGATGTTTCCCACGATTTTGTCTTAGTGGTTATCATAGGGTTTCTTGTAAACCTTTGTGTGTATTCAAACCTGGTGACAAATGTTGCGGTAGCAGATTTTTTTTAAATGTTTTTTTGCGTATTTTGTAAAGCTCTTTTTCGTGATTTTGTTTTAGTGGCTAATTTGGGCTATTGTATTCGTTGGTGTATAATCGAATCTGGTTTTTTTTAGTTTGACATGATATAATGCAATTTACCATTGTTTCGAGCTTGTACTTTAGAGTGTATTTGAATTTGAAGGCGAGTGCTGTTGTAGCCGATTTTTTTCAGCGGTGTATAGTTTAAGTATGATAGATGATTCCCGCGATTTTGTCTTGGTGGTTATCATCGGTTTTTTTGTAAACATTTGTGTGTATTAAAACCTGCGGACACATGCTGCGGTAGCTGAAAATTTTTTAATGTTTTTTTTTGCGTTTTTTGTAAAGCTCTTTTTCGTGATTTTGTTTTAGTGGCTAATTTGGGCTATTGTATACGTTGGTGTATAATCGAATCTGGTTTTTTTTAGTTTGACATGATATAATGCAATTTACCATTGTTTCGAGCTTGTACTTTAGAGTGTATTTGAATTTGAAGGCGAGTGCTGTTGTAGCCGATTTTTTTCAGCGGTGTTTAGTTTAAGTATGATAGATGATTCCCGCGATTTTGTCTTGGTGGTTATCATCGGTTTTTTTGTAAACATTTGTGTGTATTAAAACCTGCGGACACAATATGCTGTAAATTAGTAGCTGAAATTTTTTTAATGTTTTTTTTTTGCGTTTTTTTTAAAGCTTTTTTTCGTGATTTTGTTTTAGTTGCTAATTTGGGCTATCGTATTCGTTGGTGTATAATCGAATCTGTTTTTTTTTAGTATGACATGATATAATGCAAGTTACCATTGTTTTTAGCTTGTACTTTAGAGTGTATTTGAATTTGAAGGCGAGTGCTGTTGTAGCCGATTTTTTTCAGCGGTGTTTAGTTTAAGTATGATAGATGATTCCCACAATTTTGGCTTAGTGGTTATCATTGGTTTATTTGTAAAACTTTGTGTGTATTCAAACCTGGTGACAGATGCTGCGGTAGCAGAATTTTTTAAATGTTTTTTTTGAGTACCTATGAAATTTTATTAATGTTTTTTTTGAGTACCTATTTTGTAAAGCTCGTTTTCGTGATTTTGTTTTATTGGCTAATTTGGGCTATCGTATTCGTTGGTGTTTGATCGAATCTGTTTTTTTTAGTTTGACATCATCAAATGCAAGTTACCATAGTTTTGAGCTTGTACTTTAGAGTGTATTTGAATTTGAAGGCGAGTTCTGTTGTAGCCGTTTTTTTTCAGCGGTGTTTAGTTTAAGTATGATAGATGATTCCCGTGATTTTGCCTTGGTAGTTATCATCAGTTTTTTTATAAACATTTGTGTGTATTAAAACCTGGTGACAAATGCTGCGGTAGCTGAAAATTTTTTAATGTTTTTTTTTGCTTATTTTGTTAAGCTATTTATTGTGATTTTATGTTATATTAGTGCCTAATTTGGGGTTTCGTATGCGTGTTGGTGTATAATCGAATCAGATTTTTTTAATTTGACATGACCAGCTGGTTACCATAGTTTTGAGCATGTACCTTAACCGTTTTTTGAAGCGGTGTTTCGGTATGATAGGTGTTTTCCGCGATTTTGTCTTAGTGGTTACGGTGGGCTTTATGTAAACTTTTGTGTGTATTTAAATTTGGTGGCAGATGCTGCGGTAGCAGAATTTTTTTAACTGTTTTTTTGCGTATTTTGTAAAACAATTTTTTGTGAATTTTTTTCAAACTGTTTTTCCTTATTTTCTTCTTTTGGGGAAAGAATTTTCCTATTTTCTTCACTAAGATAGTCAGCGAACAGTCTCAAAAGCTTAGGTGTAAATCCGAATATACTAAGTTTATTCAAGAGAATATCATTGTCCACATGATCAAAGGCTTTTTGGAAATCTAGATATACGACATCTACTTGAGTGTTAGTATCTAGTTGGTATGAGATGTCGTCAACGAGTGTCAGCAGATTCGTATTTACCGAGCGGCCCTTTCTGAATGCATGTTGGGCGTCATTTAGGAAAGGTTCTATTTGTCTATACAGTTTAGTATGTATACCACTCTCAAATAATTTCGCTAGGGCTGATAGAATGGCGATCGGTCTATAGTTATTAGTTATTTTTTTATCACCTGACTTAAAAACAGGAACAACTCGCGATTGTTTCCATGTATCGGGATAAACACCGTTTCTAAGTGAAAGATTAAAAATATGGGCAATTGGGGCTGCTAGTTGTGTTTTGAAGGCTTTGATTATGTATGGTGGAATATTGTCTGGACCTATTGAACTTTTAGGCTTAAGTTTTTGTATTAAGTGTTCTATTTCTACTTCTGTAAAATCGACGATATTTATGGAGGAATGACTATGTGTTGATGATGAACGATCTGCGTCAAGGCTCGGTATTTGGGGCAGGAAAACACTGCTAAAGTAATCTGCAAAGGCTGTGGCTGCCGCCTTTCCTGAGTGTTGTTTACCTTCATGAGTTATGCAGGGATCAAAACCACCTTTCGTTCTTAAGCTTTTTACATAGTTCCAAAAAGCTTGTGGGTTGGAAATTAAGTTGTTTTGAATGTTTGCTATGTACTTATTATGCGCTAATGTAACTTCATGTTTAATATAGACTCTAATGGCAGCAAAGAAACTATATATGTAGAGATTTTTACTAGCCTTCCAAATTTTGTGTAAGTTCCACTTTAATTTAATATTGGCAACTATTTCTTTAGTGAACCAGGTGGGGTATCTACGAGTGGGTTTACTATTTCTTATTTTTTTAGGAACACTTTGGATAAAACTATCATTGAATTTGGAATAAAATAATCTAACAGCGCTATTGACATCATGTTCGGCCAAAACATCACTCCAGCTTGTGCCGCTAATGAGTTCATAGAGCAACGGAAAATCCGCTTTATGAAAATTCCAGTCTGTGCTAATGTCAATGTTGCTAGCCTCCAAAAGTGCATCCCGTCCTGTGGCCACGATAGTGAGCGATATATCTAAAGGTGGATGGTATTTGTCAGCTTTATCTACAAGTCCGCAGTCTGCCTCACACACGCTTACCTCGTTTACTTTGTTGTTTGTAAGTACTACATCTAACTTACTCCCAGTTTTGTTTATCACGCTATTAGAGTCTGCAAATTCACAAAAGTTTAAAAAATAGTGCATATAGTTGTTTATGCTCCAAGAGGCACTGTTCATATTTAAGTCACCTACTATAACGACACTAGAGTTCTGTAATTTTGATGACATATTTTCCTCTACTTTGCAGTACCAAGACATATAATCTTCATCATTAGCTGAAGGCTTTATGTATACAACACACACATACACTAACCGGTTTTTGAGGGAAAAAGAGGCCCATAGGTCTTCACCGTTTCCTGTCTCCAGGTGTTGCTGACGAGAAAGATCAAGGCCTGGCCTAGCAGCAAGCAGTATTCCACCTCTATTGGAACCTCTATCTCTCCTAACCATACTCCATCCGTACGGTGTAACTTCAGCGTCAGTTATTGAATCATCCAGATTTGTTTCTGTCACAGCAATAAAGTCAGTGTTTAGTAGTATCGTGTTTCGGCGCCACTGTAGCAATTTGGTTTTGAGGCCATTAACGTTTTGGTATATAGCCTGTACTCTGCATTTAGATATATTTCTCCGAGGTGTTGGTGTCACGTTTCCCGTAGTATGATTGGCCAGGTGTGCGGGTTTGACAATAGTATTCACGCCTGACTCCTCTGTGAAACCACTCACAGACTTCGGTGCCAGCTGGCCATGATTCTGGAGTAAGCAGTAGATTATAGGAGCTTTCAGGGACTGTAAGAACAAAGGAGGCATAATGGTCGTGCCTTAATGTGAGTTTGTACGCATTAAATCCTTTTCTTTGACCAATTTTCTCCATGTGCGATATCATGGCTTCAACAGTTGTTCTTGGTGTTAAGAAGCAGGCGTGTATTTTTTTGGTTCTCTCTATGGCTTGCAGTTGGTGATGTTGTTGCGCTTTACCTATTACCAGGCCTTGGCGCTTGTTCTTGCGTCCATATTGCGCAATTTGCCAGGGATCATCGCCTGTCAGGTCTTCAACTTGTTGGTAATCTGAGCTTGGTACGGCTGGCGGAACCAGCTTTTCTGTTAACGGTAGTGGTATCACACTTTCAATCACCTGCGGTATAACTGTAGACAGTGATTTTGGTGATGCGGTCATATTTTTCCGTCTTGCTGGCGTTTCACGGCTGAGGTTATTTTGGCAAACAACGTTGGCAAGCGTCGACCTTTCGACCAAGGCAGCGGTGGTACTTTCACAGGGGGGGGCATGTAGTTTTACTTGCGTACCTGCTATTTCGCTAGCAGTTCCACAGCCTAGAACTTCCTTGGTAGAAGTAACTGCTTCAGCAGGGACGTTTTGTAGCAGTGATGTTACGTTTATGCTAGTTGTAGTTAGCTCATTTTGAAGTGAGTGTTTTTCAGAATGCAGTTGCAGCAACCTAGATCTAATGGATTCAACCGTGTTAGATATCATAACTTGGTTATCCTTCATTTCATCGACAGTCTCGCAAAGGTTATCAACATCTAGTCTTAGGGTGTTATGTTTTGCATTTATTTCAGTAACACAGTTCTTAATTTCCCCTAGGATTGCAAAAAGGGCATTAACCTTCTCATTCTGCGACATGAATTGTTTGGTGACCTGGTCACTAAAGTTTGCTAGTTCATTCATGATTGTTGTGTTGGTTGCCACCTTTTTCTTCGCAGCCGTCGTCGGTTTGTCCAATAGGCCTAAGATGACCGACGTGACATATGTCTTCGCGAGAAGACAAAATTTTGTCGACATCGATTCGTTTGTCGATTACGGTAAGATGAGCATCACGAGAGAGACAGCTGTCGTCGACGACTCGCCTATGTCGTGAAGACAAACCAGTGATCATTTCTTCCATATTCTACCATAATCTACCATTGTATTTTTATTTTTTAATGGTTTCGTTCATTCAATTTGATACCTGTGACTGAAAAAAAAACCCCGCCAAAACTAAAATAAAATAATAGGGAAGCCAACGGAATGAAAATGTAAGTAAATACCTATGGTACCCCTATTTATTGTTAAAAACCGATAGCACTAGCAAAATAGATTCATTGTATTCTCAAAATCGGTACATACCTATGCTGCTAGCTAAACTTGTTTGTATTAATATTTCAGGGTTAGAAGTAACAGAATCCAAATAGAGTTTCTTTGCCGGTATAATATGTCCGAGCACTATGAATTTGCGGCAGGTTATTAAAGCTCACTGCAAAGTGTCCAACAAATAACAGCGGGGTGGAACCGCCTCAAGACCGACGAGTTGAGCCTAGGTAGGACGGTGGACAGTGGAAAATTGTACGTTTTGATAGCAACCATACCTGTTTTGACCTGTTGCTATTTATCAATGAGGATTTTTAAAATAGGTAAAAAAATATATTTATCGAGGGTACAGTGTTAAAATCCTCGATATGTAAGTATTAGTTACTTTAATATACTCCGTAGTACATAACTACCAAGTTTTGTTTTCAGTGTCCATTGAGCCGTATCTAACTAAACTAACTCATAGAACTACATAATGTAAGTATTTATGTGCGTAGACTAAGCAGTTTGCACTAAAGGAATGATTTCAGGATGCAGGATAGAGATAGAGAATACAGAAATACCTTTATGAGCATGTCCGTATATTAATGTATTTGTTTCTTTTCAGATTCCACGGGCCATCCACAAACCAAACATTCCACCTTACATAGGTATTTGCATAACTTGTAAATAATATACCTATTTTAATTTATGACAAATAAATTTATTTACACACAGAAACTGTCTTTTTACCTAAATAATGTTGAACTAATGAAGAGGGCTTTTTTTGTAGGTGCTTATGGTTGATAAGGTATAAATATTTTTAAGGCTTTTGTAATATTCTATTCATTAACGCAACGTAGAAGTTCTGCGCGTCTTTGGCCTTGCCGAAGCAGACCCGCAGGTGATGGGCCAAATCTCCGTTGATAGCTTCTTCGTTTTCGACTCGTGCATCTTCGTCCAATGTCACCCTGTTATTAAAATATTTTTACTAAAGTATTAGATAGGTAGGTAACTATACTCAGTTTTTACTTTGCATAAATTCGTAGTGTAGTAGTTCGTAGTTGGTAAACTGAGATCCAATGACACGTCTTCACTATTGAAACATTGAGTGAATCGGGTAAATGTATGAGAAGTGTTGACTCACACTAACCTAATTTGTTATTATTAATTTTAGACCTTTACAATAACATTTTAAGCAGGATAACACATCGAAATCTATGGGTAGTTAACCTCAAATGAACTAGGTACTCACCTTCGAATGCACCGCCCGCAGCAAGATAGGCCCGTACTAGTTTTAGGCTCTAAATCGGGCTTTAGACGTTTGATGAGGTAGAATTCCCAGGGTTTTGATAATCTCCAGAGGCACTGAAACATCTCGGCGTACATCGCAATAAGATGATTATAGTAAGTTATAGCCATCCTTTGAAAAGTTAGCAAAACAAAATCTAAAAGACAAGCGGAAGACTTATCTCGTTTTCAAAAACTGTCGACGAGAAAATTTCCCGCGCAGAAACGTCAAAAGACGAGAAAATATGGCGGTCATCTTACCATTTGACGACAAAATTCAAAAATCAAAATTCGAATTCCGAGTAAGTCTTCATTTGACAGATGATGACGACATATTTAGGCGGTCATCTTAGCTCGTGTAGAGATATAGACATATCTCTACTTTTGACGAGATAAATCGACTCTCGTGGCGGTCATCTTAGGCCTACAGATTGACTGACGGCGACAAAATCGGTCGCGGTATAGACGTCTGGGGCGTATCTTTTTCCGAGGCTGAAGTAGTCAAGGTCACGTTTAGCTTCGACAGTGTATTAGTTCCATCCCTTCCTTCCATTATCCGGATTTAAGTGCGGAGGTTCTATCGCAGGTCCGAGTGGTGTGTTAACAGCGTGAGCATTTTTCCAAATGCAAGTCCCACACTTCCATTCTGCTCTACTTTTAGTTGACAAATAATTATAATGAGCTTCAGTGACCGTAGCGCATGTTTCTAGGTGCAGTTTTATATTGCAGATTGTGCAGGTCATATAATGTTTTGGCGGTAATGGCTGGCTGCATTTACTACAATTAAAATTAACTGGCGCCATCTCTGTTTGTGATTCAGCCGGCGACGCGTGAAGCGACGCGGCGGGCAGTTAGAATTTATTTGCACTGCTCACAGGATTTTTGAGATACTAGGTATTTAGGTAGTTTACCTGAAACGTACGTAATAATACACAATGTCAGGAGCATGAAATTGTTACTTCTTTTCCTTGAAGATCTTCCAACGTATCAAACTGGCAGTTTTGCAGTAAATGCAATTCAAAAGTTTTCCCGGTAATTTTTTAAAATCGAATTTTTCACTAAAACACCAGTTTATTCCTGACTAGCTGATACCCGCGACTTCGTCCGCGTGGATATTTGAGTTCGTTTTTTTTAGTTTGATATGACCAACTGGTAGTTACCATAGATTTTAGCTTGTACTTTAGAGTGTATTTGAATTTTAAGGTGAGTGCTGTTGGAGCAGATTTTTTTCAACAGTGTTTAGTTTAAGTATGATAGATGTTTCCCGCTATTTTGTCGTAGTGGTTATCATCGGTTTGTTTGTGAACCTTTGTGTGTAATCGAACCTGGTGCCAGATGATGCGGTAGCTGATTTTTTTTTAATGTTTTTTTTTGCATATTTTGTTAAGCTATTTTTTGTGATTTTATGTTATACAAGGTGTATCTAAATATGTGTACTATGCGAAGGTGGGGGGTTTCAGACCACAATGGTGATCAGTTGTGGAGGGGAGATAATTAAAAATTCCTATTTTCAGTTTCCCATACAAAAATATTTAATTTCATAATGCCTAAATAAATTGACAACCCTATCCTTGTAACCCCTTGACCCCTTGACCTACTACCTCTGTAGGTCTACTACTACTACCTACTACCTCTGTAGCTGAGTTTAGGGTTGTCACTTTGTATAAAGTCAGCTGTTAATGTTGAAACTTCATTGCAGTTTTTTTCAGAGATACCAATCAAAGTTCGGAAAGTCGTTGAACAAAAGTTGTTTCCCGGGGGGTGGAAATTCACCCCCCTTCAGGATAGTACACATATTTTGATACACCTTGTATTAGTGGCTAATTTGGAGTTTCGTATGCGTGGGTGTATAAAGGAATCAGATTTTTTTATTTTGACATGACCAACTTCTGGTTACTATAGTTTTGAGCTTGTACTTTAGAGTTATTTGAATTTGAAGGCAAGTGCTGTAAACGATTTTTTTCAGCAGTGTTTAGTTTAAGTATGATAGATGTTTCCCACGATTTTGTCTTAGTGGTTATCATAGGGTTTCTTGTAAACCTTTGTGTGTATTCAAACCTGGTGACAAATGTTGCGGTAGCAGATTTTTTTTAAATGTTTTTTTGCGTATTTTGTAAAGCTCTTTTTCGTGATTTTGTTTTAGTGGCTAATTTGGGCTATTGTATTCGTTGGTGTATAATCGAATCTGGTTTTTTTTAGTTTGACATGATATAATGCAATTTACCATTGTTTCGAGCTTGTACTTTAGAGTGTATTTGAATTTGAAGGCGAGTGCTGTTGTAGCCGATTTTTTTCAGCGGTGTATAGTTTAAGTATGATAGATGATTCCCGCGATTTTGTCTTGGTGGTTATCATCGGTTTTTTTGTAAACATTTGTGTGTATTAAAACCTGCGGACACATGCTGCGGTAGCTGAAAATTTTTTAATGTTTTTTTTTGCGTTTTTTGTAAAGCTCTTTTTCGTGATTTTGTTTTAGTGGCTAATTTGGGCTATTGTATACGTTGGTGTATAATCGAATCTGGTTTTTTTTAGTTTGACATGATATAATGCAATTTACCATTGTTTCGAGCTTGTACTTTAGAGTGTATTTGAATTTGAAGGCGAGTGCTGTTGTAGCCGATTTTTTTCAGCGGTGTTTAGTTTAAGTATGATAGATGATTCCCGCGATTTTGTCTTGGTGGTTATCATCGGTTTTTTTGTAAACATTTGTGTGTATTAAAACCTGCGGACACAATATGCTGTAAATTAGTAGCTGAAATTTTTTTAATGTTTTTTTTTTGCGTTTTTTTTAAAGCTTTTTTTCGTGATTTTGTTTTAGTTGCTAATTTGGGCTATCGTATTCGTTGGTGTATAATCGAATCTGTTTTTTTTTAGTATGACATGATATAATGCAAGTTACCATTGTTTTTAGCTTGTACTTTAGAGTGTATTTGAATTTGAAGGCGAGTGCTGTTGTAGCCGATTTTTTTCAGCGGTGTTTAGTTTAAGTATGATAGATGATTCCCACAATTTTGGCTTAGTGGTTATCATTGGTTTATTTGTAAAACTTTGTGTGTATTCAAACCTGGTGACAGATGCTGCGGTAGCAGAATTTTTTAAATGTTTTTTTTGAGTACCTATGAAATTTTATTAATGTTTTTTTTGAGTACCTATTTTGTAAAGCTCGTTTTCGTGATTTTGTTTTATTGGCTAATTTGGGCTATCGTATTCGTTGGTGTTTGATCGAATCTGTTTTTTTTAGTTTGACATCATCAAATGCAAGTTACCATAGTTTTGAGCTTGTACTTTAGAGTGTATTTGAATTTGAAGGCGAGTTCTGTTGTAGCCGTTTTTTTTCAGCGGTGTTTAGTTTAAGTATGATAGATGATTCCCGTGATTTTGCCTTGGTAGTTATCATCAGTTTTTTTATAAACATTTGTGTGTATTAAAACCTGGTGACAAATGCTGCGGTAGCTGAAAATTTTTTAATGTTTTTTTTTGCTTATTTTGTTAAGCTATTTATTGTGATTTTATGTTATATTAGTGCCTAATTTGGGGTTTCGTATGCGTGTTGGTGTATAATCGAATCAGATTTTTTTAATTTGACATGACCAGCTGGTTACCATAGTTTTGAGCATGTACCTTAACCGTTTTTTGAAGCGGTGTTTCGGTATGATAGGTGTTTTCCGCGATTTTGTCTTAGTGGTTACGGTGGGCTTTATGTAAACTTTTGTGTGTATTTAAATTTGGTGGCAGATGCTGCGGTAGCAGAATTTTTTTAACTGTTTTTTTGCGTATTTTGTAAAACAATTTTTTGTGAATTTTTTTCAAACTGTTTTTCCTTATTTTCTTCTTTTGGGGAAAGAATTTTCCTATTTTCTTTCATAGTGCACCTTTGCTCTATAAGACCAACACATCTTCCAAGTTTCATGCTTCTAGGACTAATGCTTTAGGCTGTGCGTTGATTTTTCTTTAAACCATTTTGTTTAAGTATGATAGATGATTCCCGCGTTTTGCCTTGGTGGTTATCATCGGTTTTTTTGTAAACATTTGTGTGTATTAAAACCTGGTGACAAATGCTGCGGTAGCTGAATTTTTTTTTATGTTTTTTTTTGCGTATTTTGTAAAGCTATTTTTTGTGATTTTATGTTATATTAGTGGCTAATTTGGGGTTTCGTATGCGTGTTGGTGTATAATCGAATCAGATTTTTAATTTGACATGACCAACTGCTGGTTACCATAGTTTTGAGCATGTACTTTAGAGTGTATTTGAATTTGAAGGCAGGTGCTGTTGTAGCCGATTTTTTTCAGCGGTGTTTAGTTTAAGTATGATAGATGATTCCCGCAATTTTGTCTAAGTGGTTATCATTGGTTTTTTTGTAAACCTTTGTGTGTATTCAAACCTGGTGACAGATGCTGCGGTAGCTGAAAATTTTTTAATGGTTTTTTTTTGCGTATTTTGTAAAGCAATTTCTTGTGATTTTATGTTATATTAGTGGCTAATTTAGGGTTTCGTCTGCGTGTTGGTGTATAATCGAATCAGATTTTTTTAATTTGACATGACCAGCTGGTTACCATAGTTTTGAGCATGTACTTTAGCCGTTTTTTGAAGCTGTGCGGTGTTTAGTTTCGGTATGATAGGTGTTTTCCGCGATTTTGTCTTAGTGGTTACGGTGGGGTTTATGTAAACTTTTGTGTGTATTCATCTTTGGTGACAGATGCTGCGGTAGCAGAATTTTTTTTACTGTTTTTTTGCGTATTTTGTAAAGCAATTTTTTTGTGAATTTTCATGAAACTTTTTTCCTTTTTTTTCTTCTTTTAGGGAAATAATTTTCCGATTTTCTTTTTTAATGCATCTTTGCTCTATAAGAGCAACACATCTTCCAAGTTTCATGCTTCTAGGACTAATGGTTTAGGCTGTGCGTTGATTTTTCTTTAAACCATTTTTCCCCTTTTTCTCCTCTTCGGGAAATAATTTTCCAATTCCCTTTCGTAGTACACCTCTACGTTATAAGAGGAACATACCCTCTAAGTTTCATGCTTCTAGGACTAATGTATTAGGCTGTGCGTTGATTTTTCTTTAAACCATTTTTCCCTTTTTTCTCCTCTTCGGGAAATAATTTTCCAATTTCCTTTCTTAGTACACCTCTACGTTATAAGAGGAACATACCCTCCAAGTTTCATGCTTCTAGGACTAACGGTTTAGGCTGTGCGTTGATTGTCAGTCAGTCAGTCAGTCAGTCAGTCAGTCAGTCAGTCAGTAACGAAAGAGTTTTATATATTTAGATTAGTGGCTAATTTAGGGTTTCGTCTGCGTGTTGGTGTATAATCGAATCAGATTTTTTTAATTTGACATGACCAGCTGGTTACCATAGTTTTGAGCATGTACTTTAGCCGTTTTTTGAAGCTGTGCGGTGTTTAGTTTCGGTATGATAGGTGTTTTCCGCGATTTTGTCTTAGTGGTTACGGTGGGGTTTATGTAAACTTTTGTGTGTATTCATCTTTGGTGACAGATGCTGCGGTAGCAGAATTTTTTTTACTGTTTTTTTGCGTATTTTGTAAAGCAATTTTTTTGTGAATTTTCATGAAACTTTTTTCCTTTTTTTTCTTCTTTTAGGGAAATAATTTTCCGATTTTCTTTTTTAATGCATCTTTGCTCTATAAGAGCAACACATCTTCCAAGTTTCATGCTTCTAGGACTAATGGTTTAGGCTGTGCGTTGATTTTTCTTTAAACCATTTTTCCCCTTTTTCTCCTCTTCGGGAAATAATTTTCCAATTCCCTTTCGTAGTACACCTCTACGTTATAAGAGGAACATACCCTCTAAGTTTCATGCTTCTAGGACTAATGGTTTAGGCTGTGCGTTGATTTTTCTTTAAACCATTTTTCCCTTTTTTCTCCTCTTCGGGAAATAATTTTCAAATTTCCTTTCTTAGTACACCTCTACGTTATAAGAGGAACATACCCTCCAAGTTTCATGCTTCTAGGACTAACGGTTTAGGCTGTGCGTTGATTGTCAGTCAGTCAGTCAGTCAGTCAGTCAGTCAGTCAGTAACGAAAGAGTTTTATATATTTAGATAATAACAGTCACAGATCTAGTTCATCACTATGTCCACATTTAAACACGATAATATCATCGATTTAGACACTTATAACAATAATTTTTAATATTTTAAAATAATATTTAGAGAACGAGTTGTTTACTCAAAGAGTGTTGCCAGCACGTAATACAATGGAGAACTGTCATAAAATCTATGCTTGAGGCTCGACTCAGACTCAAGCGCTGTTTCAGAATACGGGCCTTAGGCCTACATAGCAGTAAAATAACGTTTTCCCTAGTATTGGCTAAGTAATTATAATACCAAAACGCTTCGCAGAGTTTATTGCGTAGTACAGTAAGCAAAATATCATTCAATTTTAATTCATCCAACGAGTTCGAGAATTTTAAACAAATGTGTTTTTGTATATATGAGGGCTACCCTAAACGCTCGGCGCTACACAAATGGTGGAGGTATGACATGATGCAAGGTATCCCCCATAGTGTTTCCTGACATGCTCGAGTCACTACCTGGGTTTCCCTTCTATTAAGTGGGTGATAGACGTACGAGCAAGTACGCGTACTTATGGCTCGCCGTCCTTTTTCGCTTGTGTGTCACCATAAGTACGCGTACTTTCAATACATTAGGTCGGCGAGCCAAAAGTAGGTACGCGTACTTGCTCGTACGTCTATCACCCACTTTAGGTTACAGTTTCTACAGTTTCAGGGAATACTATTTCTGACAAGCAGTTGTATAGCGTACTCTCACGCTAATGAAGTTGAAGCTGAACTAAACGACTGGTATAACAATTGGAATCTTATTTATGCCAAGGAATACTTTGAGAACATCATGCAAGGTATATATTATATTAGGCCTCTTGCTAAGTAGGTAGACTAGAATGACTTCACTATTATATGTCGCAGTGACAACTAATTACATTAAAAAATATATATATAACTATGAACCTCTTGTGTATAATACCTATGTGTTCTGTGGTATGGGGAGTAGGTAGGTACTCCTTGTCGCTCAGCGACTACTCCGCGCTCAGTGACTGCTCACTTCTCGTTTAAATAATCGTTCTGCTGACTTCTGCTTGGAAATGCCTAAAGGCCCTTGTACACATTGTACACAATGGCTTACGATGGGTCATGCTTTGCACAATGCACAACTGTGGGCCAGCGATCTCTTGGTGTTCACGCAAGGGCGCATGGCTCATTGCTGCCTGGCAAAACACTTGCGATGGACGTGGAAGTACACCAGGTGGACTATCGAAGTACAGCTGCGGATATTAATTTATACGATCCCGGTCATCGGTCGGTAACGAACTAAACAATGGGCGATTGTGTGACCACCACAGGCCACGCTACGCCACGCCATGATTCCTTTGAAGTGTGGTGTGCCCAAAATACCGACAACATCCCGATTGGCAATTATTGACTGTCACTGTCACAATAATGTCATGCCACTGTACACAATGGCGATGACCTGAAGTGAACCAGCATACGCCAGTGTGTACTGGGGCCTTTATGGAGGCGTATGTGGCTATGTCTAGAATTTCTTAGGCTCATGATGATGAACATAAAAAATATATAAGTTTATCTATTTCCAGATCCACAAAAGTACATTTCAACAGCTATTGGAGTATCTTGCGTTTATACATTTTCATGCGTCCTGTACGTTTATGGAGCGTATATCGTAAGTAATTTCATCCTTGTGAATGCTCATTTTACAAAACTTTATATTTGCAAACCTATGAGGTAGCTGCGCAACATCAGGTGGACCATCGGAGATGACCGTTTAAATCTAAGCGGGCAGACCACCTTAAGTTGAGCGGATGCCTATGGGGAGTTTCACAATTTATTTATTTTATTTATTTATACATACCTACACCTACGATTGACGAAATCAGGTATACTTAAATAATGCCTCGTCTTTCCCTTATTTTCAGTGTAATAATATTCTGATGTATAGTTTTATTCTGTTGGAGTTGTTCCGTCTGGTTCTGATATCTATTCTGATGGCCACCGGACTACTGCTGCTCAAACAGAACACTATGGACATCGGCTTTTTGATTGGAGCCAGTGTCGTGGGAGGATTCTTACTATGTGAGTTTTTTTTTTTTTATTGTACGCAAATACACGCGCTTGCGATGCCTCTGGCACAAGCGTCTTTAATAGGCTACGGACGCCTGCAATACCAGAACCGCTTCCCATCAGGTGGGCCGTGTGTTTGTTTGTCTACTTTGTTGTAAAAAATAAGAGTTGAAGAGCAAGTAGGTTTACTTAACCAGCACCATAAAACAAAATATGTATTAACAAAAAAATGTATTTAAGTATTTATCAGCTATCTGGTTCCCATAGTATAAGCCTTGCTTAGTTTGGGGCTAGATAGTGTTGTGTAGGCTGACTATAATATTTATTTATTTATTGATTACATTTTCAGTGGGAATGTTTTACCTATGGGTATGTGCAGCCAGTTTGCCTGTCCTTATTAATGAAATGGAACGCGACGTGCAGGCAGCCATTATTGCTAAACTGCAGCTGATGGTAGACACCAATCAGTCATCTAGAAGAGACGATCGATACGGAATATCCGATGATTCCCATTTTGGGCAAGGCATTTATGTATTACGGAAACACAGAGACACTAGAAATCCTGTCCCGTATTAGATCGTCTCTAATTACACAAAGTTGAATTAGTGAAATAAAAATGCGTATGCATGTTGTCAAAACAGGTTGAATGCCCTATATTGTGGCGCTTAGCGCAGCTTCACGTAAGGGGTGTCGTCACAGTGAGGTTTAGCTTAATTTTTCAATATTTCTTTTTATTTTGTGTAGGTACCCACCCAATGTTAATTTAATTTGTGAATATGCTTACTTTTAATTTTATTATGTGTGTGTTAGGGTTCCAAATGTTCCGAATTAAATGTTTTGAATTGAATTGAAAAATGCTCCTAAAGGTGATATCAGACGGTTCACTCGGATGAATGTTCACTCGAGTGAATGGTTAATTTTTCTTTCATGCCATGTTCACTAATATTTCATTCGGTGTTCACACGTTTCATTTCGCGTGAAAAGTGCCGAATGAAAGGCAAAAATGAACAAAAAATGAATCGTCTGATATCACCTTAACCGACCATCCTCAGTTCGACGTTTTTGCGGATGGCTGCAAGATGATTGAGATTTAGCCTTAGTTTTCGTGAAAATGTTGTATTATAATTTGTGCCGTTAGCTAAGTTAGATTTCACAATAGATTTATGCTTTAATTGTCAATTTTATTTGAGTTTAGTAATACTTTGGTTTGTTTTTAATATTTCTTAGTAATAGCCGAGATAACAACGTAAGTTTTAGAGTGATTTGTAATGTCAGCTGGGGCCTTATTCTCGGGCCGATCTCGATCATTTTGAAATTTTATTTTATTGCTTCTTTTCACAACCCCGCACTTTTTGTACGTTTTCCGTATATCGTAGCTGTCGAGGATTTTTCGAAGAGGTCGTTTATGAATTACTCAAGGAAATCATCCATTCTCTCTTCGAAAAGAAGCAATAAAATAAAATTGCAAAATGATCGAGATCGGCCCGAGAATTAGCCCCCAGGTCTATGTATACATAAATAAATTAACTACTCCGAAATATGATGGTTTAATATTTATTTGGGGTCACTCGATAAAATTAAATGCACCATACTCAGGTAAAACTGTATGAAAACTTCATGTAGGTATCTTGACGTTAGTTAGCGTGAACGCAAACATGAAAAGGCTCTTGTGTACCATACCAACACCCTGTATTGCGAGAAACATTTGGAGTTGGACACTGGACTACGTTAGAAGTACACAGGCTTATTGATTAATTAAACATATATTTCTACAGAATAGTAGAGGCCACTCCCACGTTGGCTTTTGAAGCGAAGGTTGACGAATGAGAATCCCACTCCGCCGGCTGTGATTGTGGCAGTTGCGTCAGTTTGATCGGATTCACGGACAATGACACCCTGAAATATTAAAGTGTTTTAGATTAGTAACAACATAGGTACTCATAAAATACCCATTGAATATCGATACCTATTATTATCATCATCAGCCTGAAGAATTCACTGCTGGACATAGGCCGCCTCTACACATTTCCGGGAAGATCGATTTTCCCTCCCCCACAAGCTTATCAATGTCGTCGGTCCATCTGGTGGGTGGGTCTTCCGGTTCGTGGTCGCCATTCGAGAATCTTTATTCCCCAACGGTTGTCGGTTCTTCGACCTAACCGACAACCGTTGGGGAAATAAAGGTTCTCGAATGGCGTCATATATGACCTGCCCATTGCATATAGTATTATAAAATACTCCTATCAAATTACCGATACTTAATAATCATTATTTTGGGATGTATATTATTATGTCAGGACCGCACAGAGTGGAGGCGATTGAGGGAGGCCTTTGCCCAGCAGTATATAATAGTAATAATAATAAAATTATGTCAGGATCGTTCGTAACAAGTAGAATTTTGTGGGAGCGATTTTATGTACGAGTAGGTATGCGAACATCCTTAATAATAGATTACTTACCTACTTACTGTGACAGTACCTAGGTACTGTAGGTATAGGTAGTACTCACTCATCTACATACCCGGATGATTTGTTGAGCAGGATCCGAGTAGAACACTTCCTTCACCCTCTTCTTAAAGGGGAAGCTCATATAGTCGACTTTCTGCTGCCAAGTCAATCGCGCGTTATAACTAGTGCCCACCATCAAATCCTTGGCAAGAGATGATGATATACACACCAAAACAATAAAAGTCAGTAGCACTATGAACTTCATGATTAAAATATTGCTATTAACTCAGTATAATGATGGCCAGATCAACAACACACTTCGTGTCACTACACGATTCACTAACAATCGTTGTTTTGCTATCGAATTCAGGGGTCAAGAGTTTAACAGAAGATAAGAACTAACTTAGTAGCTTTGTAACTACCAAAGTAGGTATAGATATTCAAATCTAAAACTGATCGCTCTTACGCGTCGCTGCTACATGTCATGCTGTACGATTAAAATGATCTAATATTTTCGGGTCGAAGAAATCTTGGTCGTCCGAAAGTGTGATGGGTCGACGATATCGGAAAGGTCGCAGGAAACACACAAGAGACACACAGAACAGAGGGGGCTGGGAGAAAATGAAGGAGGCCTATTCCCGGTAGTGGGTGATACCGGGCAGAGATAATGATGATTTATTAGCGAATTGGAAATATGTAGGTACTCTGTAATAATAACATTATTAGCTGATTATTAATTTGAATTTTAAACTACTGCTTGTGGAATAAACTAATCGCACCGTAGCGCTGCTGCATATCGCTTTCTATCGAGCTAAAGATAATATTTTTGTAAGCGCTAGCCCTGTCTCGGAAAATTTAACTACGGCCTTATTTTACTGTTAGTGCTTGTTCTTAGATATAATTTTTTCAAGATAATTTCTTGTGATCCTAATAAATAACATTTCATTTTAGTCTAGGCTAGGGGATCTCTTTAACTAATTTATGTATAGGTACCAATAACGCTATAAATTGTAATACTGAATAATCATTTTAATTGTTTGCGATATTATCAATAAAATTAAATATTATAGAATGGAAAACAGATGGTACCTACTTAGTAAACATTACGTCAATTAATACGTGGAATCATTTCACCAAACTCGGAACCATTTACCCACAGGTATTCTAGGATCATATCCATCACCAATTTCAAACAAATACTTTATATACACATACACCTTGGAGGAATTAGAAATGGAGATGTCAATACAGGGCTTTCCCCTCTGCTGGTCATATACCGACCTCGATCATATCCTTTAAATAAAACTGTTTTACTCGCAACTGCAGCCATTGTGTGTCGTTTCATGTCGCGAAGTGGAGCTCCGCGAAAATGGTGAATAGCATGGTAGTTTCTTGTAAAAGACGATCAGAGACATCAAATTTCCGGGAACATGGTATTTCCTACCACAAGGGAGTATTATTTTGTCAATTGTGTTTGTAATTTTGTAGAATTTTAGTTCAAAAGAAATACCGGTTGCGACAGATTAGCGACAGTATTACGACAGATTATACCTTGGTAGAAGGCATAGTGTTGGGAAAAGTTGAATGAAATTGATGAATGAATGAATGATAAAATAAACGTTAAATTATTATCACATAATGTGTTGTCTAATTACGTATTTGGTGCTTTTTATACCCCGACGTAAAAACGACGGGATGTTATGAGTTTGCGGTGTCTGTGTGTGTGTCTGTCTGTCCCATCGTAGTTCCCGAACGAATCAACCGATTTTAATTTAGTTTTTTGTTTGTTTGAAAGGTGAATAGTCGGGAGTGTTCTTAGCTATTTTTGATGAAAATCGGTCCGAGATGGCTGCCGCCACGAAATATCGGATTACATTTATTCACAAATCCCACAATATGGTTATCCTAGGTACCAGTCATCAAACCCTCTACTCATCATAAAATAGGACATGACATCATACTCAAAAATAAAGTCGTGGGCGTAGTGAAAACATTTTTTTTGCCTATTTTATATTTCTTTTACGTCTTGTGCAGGTTTCCAAAAACCCTGTTGCTTGAAGAGTGGACAAAACTTTTTGGCCAAAAAACAACTTGGCATGCAACAAGAACGAGTGTGATTTGCTCGGAACATTTTACAGAAAGTTCTCAAACTCGGGCAAACAAACATCTGCGTTCACCACACAAATATTTGTTCTCGGTGGGAATCGAACCAACGCCTCCGGCGCAGAAGGCAGAACTACAAACTTCGCTGTGGTGTGAAGGCTGACGATGTAATGTGATTTCACTTTATATATATTTTTCAATTATTCAGTAAAAGACTAAACTTATGTGTACTATGCTATAACATGTTAAGAACTATTGATTCAAACTTATAACCATTAATAAAACATAACAACTAAATTCAGAGTGCCTAGTCCCACTGCATCCCAATTCATTTACGACATGTCGTCACGACATGTCGCCGTTTTGCCTCTCTCTCTATTATATGGAGAAAAGATGAGACAGCAAAAAGACACGATACGTGTTTATTATTTGGCAGTCGGAGTTTTTTCGTTGCACTTTGCGTCATTTTTGCGTCACGAACCACTCACACGAAGCACTGCTGGACCTGGAAATAACTAACGCGTCCGAAACGCGTCCGAAACGTCAGAAAACGTCGCTTCCGGAAGCTTGCGCATGCCCGAATTAATGCCAAAGAAACTAAAAAGTCTTTTTCCCAACAAGAAACTACTTTGTTTACCTTATTTCAGTCACTTCCTATTAGAAAAGAGTATGGGTATCATGTAGAACATTTTTTTCCGACAAGAAATCATTTAACAGCGGCGGGTAGCATTTTAAAACGATTTTTTTCGCTACCTTGCAATTTTTGAGATTTTGTCGGCTATTCTTATTTTTACGAAAAACTTTTTAGATCACCATCAAGCCTGATTTCCAAGGAAAAAATACATGCATAACAATCCCAAAACAACCCTCAATTAATTTATTATAAACAAAAACAAAACAAAGAAAATTTACGAAATTGCGCTTGCGCAGCCATTTTTCGCACGGAAAATTTTCACTTTTTTACAAATTTAATCATTCTAAAATATTTTTTCACTGGCAACACGTCGTTTTATGGCTGCAGTCCATGGAGGCAGGTGTCAGGCCAGTTAATGTACAACCAGAAATTCGAAAAGTTCATTTTGAACTTTTTGGGTACTACAGTACCACGGACGCTTGGCGGCCGTGCAAATCGTGGCACTATAGTACCACGATTTTTCTCGGACGCGTGACCGGAAACAAGTTCGTGGCACTATAGTACCACGTAACGCGTGAATGGCGAAATTACAAAATCGTGACGATATTTTGCGTATCGCTCACGATTTCAACGGTTTTTGTATAAAATGGTAGTCCGAGCGTAAAATTTGACAGTTTGCGCGCCTTTTTTGTCCGTTTTTCGTTTAGAGTTTTCGTAACGCTCTCACTGTGCTTTTTGGTAGTGAATGCGTTTGGAGAACGATACTGAAAATTTCATCAAGAGCTTTAAAGTGTTTTAGAACTTACTACGAATGGCTGCAAGATTTTATTTAGCAAGAAGGATGTTACTTGAGGAAGAACGATCTCGTGAATTACGAGAAATGCGCGCTATTCTACGGGAATCTTTCGATCCCCTCGAAGATCTCCCGGAGACAGAGTTTCGGAAGCGGTATCGCTTATCGAAGGATGCCTTCGTATTCTTACGTGGAGAATTGCGACAGCGTACAGGCATAAGGTCTTCGCAGCGTGTAAGCCTTGATTTGAAGGTGAGTAATCTAATAAATTATGTTTATGTAAGGCAACTCAGTTTCACAGGAAACACTACTATGAAATAAGTATTAGGATAGTGAAACACATTCTAATCCATCGTAGGCACTTAATACACAGGCAGGTCAATATTACTCAACAAAAATATTTCAGATTCTCTCTGCCCTTATGTTTTATGCCTCTGGCTCGTACCAGGGGCCCGTTGGAGTGGGCAAAAATATATCGCAAAAATCCTGCAGCAGGTATGTACCCTCTTGCCCACTTTTACCTATGTATGTGTTGTTAAATTATGATTAAGCTGATTGTCATTGTTAGACTTGATTTTTTTGTTTATGGCTTTTGTGAACAGGTATGTGGAAGAGGTTACTCAAGCCCTCATCCACCCAGACATGCTGTCTAAATACATAGTATTTCCACAGACAGTGATAGACCGAAGAGTTGTCAGTCAAAAGTAAGTTCAATATGTTTACATAGTTCTCAAGTTCTCAGACCACACCTGCTCGCTCAAACAGTGAAGTAAATGCAAAATAATTTTGATTACCTACAGGTTCAATACTAAGTATGGATTTCCTGGCATCATAGGTTGCATTGACTGCACCCACATAAAGATTGTAAGGCCACGGACTGAAGAAGAGCACATCTTCTTCTGCCGAAAGAACTATCACTCCATAAATGTGCAAATGGTAGGAGAAATTAAATCCTAGAAATTGGAATTTAATGATGAAAATGGAGTTTAAAAAAAAAACTTAATACATACCTACATTACAAACATACTTTACTTACACTAAATACTAAATATTTTTCAGATATGTGATAGTGACTATCGGATTTTAAATGTTAATCCTAAATTTGGAGGCGCTACACATGATGCATTTATTTGGGAGAATAGCTTAATTAACAGTTACATGCGGCATTTACAAGAAAACAATGAATCAGTGTGGCTACTAGGTAACTATTATTGTCTACTTTTGCTTATTAGGTACAACTTTGAAAATACTAGGTATTCTTTGCTTTGAAGTTTAATATCAATGAACTCATCTTCAAATTTATTGTTTCAGGGGACTCTGGATACCCACTGCGCCCATGGCTTATGACGCCATTCCTTAATGTAATAGCTGACTCCCCAGAAGGAATCTACAACCGGAAGCACATGACTGCTAGGGTTGTGATTGAAAACACCTTTGGCAGGCTAAAAAACCGCTGGCGTTGTTTGTGCAAAGACAGGGTTTTGCATTACAAGCCAACAAAGTGTGTTCATATCATACAGGCTTGCTGTGTTCTCTATAACATAGCCCTGGATTTTGGTGTTCCAGAACCAGAGGAAGACTTAGGTATGTATCTCTCATATTTGGAATCTTACTAATCAATTTTAATTGTATATGTAGGCACCTATCATTTATAATATTCCAATATCTATTTTAGGCATTGAAGATGCAGAAGAACTGCAGTACTTGGAAGAAGGAAACGAACATGGCCCGGACCTTGCCAGAGGAAGAGCGTTGAGGAACCACCTAGTTCAAAGAATTTTTTCACAACATGTGTAATCCAGCCATGTGCTGGACTTTCCTAGGAGGTACTTTATTGTATTTTTTTTTTTTTTGAGGAATGGCATGGTACTCATCTTTTTATTTTTGTTGCAGAAAAGCAGTTTGATCGCGAGCTTGAACAACACACAGAAAGGACAGTACTATTTCTATTTAAAATTTTACTAGGTACCTAGGTATATAATGCATTGATCTTTTTATTTTTGTTGCAGAAAGCCCTTTCATGAAAGCAGCCAACAAATCCATTAAAACGAAAGGAGCCAACTCGCGAGCCTGAAAACCTGACGAAAAAAAGGACAGTACCATTTTTATTTTAAACTAGCGGCCGCCCGCGGCTTCTTGCGCCCCGTGCCCGTTACTTTTTCGGGATAAAAAGTCGTAGTTCCATGTCCGTCTTCTGGCTCTAAGCTACCTCCCCACCAAATCGGTTCAGCCGTTCTCGAGTTATAAATAGTGTAACTAACACGACTTTCTTTTACACATATAGATTAAAAACAAATCCATCCCTAGGGACGCATAAATCTTGCCGGGATTAAAAGTATATAGTAGTATAAGTATAAGCCTATGTGCTATTCCAGACTATAATCTATCTCTGTGCCAAATTTCATCCAGATCTATTCAGCCGTTCTGGCGTTATTGAGTAACAAACATCCATCCATCCAAAGTTTCGCATTTATGATATTAGTGGGAAGTGGGATGGGATTGCTTTTTAATTAATGCATCAAGTGGTGGCATGGTATGTACTTAATCTTTTTATTTTTGTTGCAGAAACTTCTTTCATGAAAGCAGCCAACAAATCCATTCAAATAAAAGGAGCCAACTCGCGAGCTTGAAAAACTGATTCAATAGTGTTTTACGTACTTATAATAATTTATGAGATAAGAATTAAAATATTAATATTATATTTCTAACTTTTATTTTATTTATTATACCCATTAATTCATACCACAGCTACCTACTCTAATTGCTTTTATCCTAATCCGCCATTTTATGTTAAAAAGGGTTTCAAATAAACGCAAATAAATTAAAATAATGAATAGTAGAAAATATAATTTATTAATAAATTACCTGCCTCGTAGGGGTCAATCGAAATGTGTCAGAGCGTTGCCTTTAACTGTGGCACTATTTAAAATATAACATTAAGGACTGACAAAAGAAGAGCGAATCAAATACCGACCTTGTAGGAAGGCGGTCAATCGAAACTATAAATCGAAATATTATAGTACACACACATAGTATTGACAAAGGTGACAGAGCGGCAAGAGAAAGATTGAAGACAGACCACACAACTTGGGGACCGTCTATTAAGGGGCAGACTACCGTCGATGACCGCTAGCACATTTTACTATACATAAAAAGAGATTTAAAAAAGTAACTGTACTACTGTTATTTAATTATTAAACTATAGTTCAAAAAACATGCTCCTAAAGTTCAAAAAACATGCTCCTAAAGCTATTTGAACTAAAAAGCTGATAACTCATGTGTACTAATATCATAAAGAGGACTTTAGAATTCACAGCGGATTCAGCGATCGCTTGAGCGAATTATGCAGGCATAGACCTGCAGATCAGGTAGTGGTATACCTGTTAATGGTGAAGTTAATAATTTATTGTATTATAAACAAGTTCAGAGATTTAATATCTTTAGGGATGTGCGAGCAAGATCATTTACGGTTGTCAGTCCCTTAAGTCTTGAAAGGGTAGGGAGACGGGGTTCATTAGCTGCAAGCCGACCGTCTAGATTACATAACCAACGAACAATCTGCGACAAGCGTAAATAGGCAATGATTCAATATAACATAAAAGATTAAAAGTGTATTTGTCAGTAGGATTACAAGATTCATTTTGAAACGTCTTAAGGCTAGGTGAGTCTAGGTGCCAGTTCCACGCGACCAAGCCGACGCAAGAACAGGCAACAAACTACGGCTAGGTTCCTACCTTTTTTTTATATGATCCTTTTACAAATCATAAATAAAAGTTGCAGTGTGGTGCCACTTCACTTAGTGAGACGTATGCAATAATACAAAAGCAAAAGTTTCAAATACAGCACATGCTTCAAAGTAATAATAATGTACACAGCATATAAAATTAAGATACGAAAATAGTGGGTACAGACATTGCAAATTGACATGTTAGCTTCCTATGGGTAGAGTGACCGGGACATCGGGCCACGCAGTTTTATCATTAATTATCTATCTATAGTATAGTCATCATTATCAGCCTGAAGAAGTCCACTGCTGGACATAGGCCTCCCCTACACATTTAAACCTTTATTCCCCAACGGTTGTCGGTTCTTCGAGCTATATGGCCTGCCCATTGCCACTTCAACTTACTAATTCTTCGAGCTATGTCTTACTAACTGTTCGTACTATAGTATAGTACGCTTTCTTTATTAGATTATTCTTAACATAAGCTTTAAACTTCCGAATAAGAAGCTTAGTTGCATTTGATTCGATTGCCAATTTACGCTTGTTGCACACCATTTGTTAGTTACATAATCATAGAGCTCGCCTTGGTGTGGTTGAAAATTATATTAATTGTGGCTATTAATATAATTTTCAACCATATCCAAGGCCCGTCCTGCAAGTTGCTGCCACAATAAGTTGATCTGTATTTGTTGCTCATTAAGAGACAACGCTCTTTCTGTGGCAGCAACTTGTCTTTCTTGGAGGGCCAACTCCCGTTGCCTCACAGATTCGCTCTCCCTAGCCCTTTCATTTTCTCTTTCCCATCTCTCCCTTTCAAATTCTCGGAACCGCTCGTCGGACTCCAGGAAATGATCGACCGTAGTTCGGCGTTCTTGTCGGCGGCGTGGTGTGCGAGCCCGACGCGGTGAAATGCGCGGCCGCCGCCGTGGCGACTGCAACAACCGCGGCCGCCGCCGTGGCGACTGCATCAAGCGCCGGCGGGCTACCGATCCGGAATGAGCTGAAAATAATGATATAAACTAAATTACAAAACTAGCTTTACACTTCTATCCTGTCACTGATTATTTCGAACGAGTATAATGAAAAGATGTTAAAAATGTAAATATGTATCTTATAACATGCTACCTAGGAATGTGATGTAATCATGTTTATCACTTAGAGTAGATACTGCAATACAACAATAACTGTGCACAAACCAAATTAAATTGCATATAATTAGAAACTTCTCCATGTTCCCTTATTTTTAGTAGCAACATAATGTGTTTATATTTCTACTGAATTGCTTGATTTTTGAATAAAGCTTATTCTATTCTAATCTGAGTGTAAATGCATTGCATTACTCTGCAAGAATAGCCCTTACCATTGTTGATGTGATGGGTGCTGTGGGTTGCTGTGGGTTCCTCCTCATGGGCCGGTGAACTATCGGCGACTGTAAAAAATATAATACGCTGTCAAGATATATTTTATACTAGCGGTCCGTAACCTGGACTGGAACATCTATATTTGGTCCAGTAGTTAGGGCGTGATTGGGCCACAAACATACATGCATAGCAACTTCATCATCATTATCAGCCTGAAGAAGTCCACTGCTGGACAAAGGCCTCCCCTACACATTTCCAGGAAGAACGGATTCTGAGCTCTTTCCAGCCATCGACTTCCCGTGATCTTAACACTGTCGTCGGTCCATCTGGTGGGTGGGCGCCCTATGCTTCGTCTTCCGGTTCATGGTCGCCATTCGAGAAGCTTTATTCCCCAACGGTTGTCGATTCTTCGAGCTATATAGCTCTACCTACCCATTGCCACTTCAACTTACTAGTTCTAAGAGCTATGTCGGTGACCTTGGTTCTTCTACAGATATCCTCATTTCTGATTCTATCATTATAGTTAAACTCCCAGCATAGCTCTCTCCATAGCTCGTTGCGCGACTTTGGGCTTGTGCATGAGCAACTTATATTTTAATATTAGTAGCATAGAGACTTTGCAAGCCCTAGTTTGCAACTTCCAAGGTAGTCGCCTTGGACGAGCAAACCTTCCTTGAAATATAGAGGAAGTAATACATTTCCATGATACTCACCATTGATGACTACCCCATCATAATCTGGACTGAGGAAGTCATGGTAGAATACTGTAACAATTAACAAATAAACAAATTTAAAAACATGCTTTAACTGTTAAAGATGGGTGGGTTAATTAGAACAATATAAATGAGCTACATACCAGGTCCAGATGCTACATTTTGTTCGTATTCGGGCCCAAGCTCGGGCTCAAGCTCGGGCTCAGGCTCAGGCTCAAGCTCGGGCTCAGGCTCAGGCTCAGGCTCGGGTTCAGGTGCTGGAACTACCTAAAATTGACATAAATCATTATGATCAAAATATGAAAAGTATGCACAATACACCCCATCGCGAGACGTCAGTGCAGATCTTATTCCTCCAACTCCATTATGATTGAGATACTCTACATTAAGGAAAGGCAGTGATTCAAGTCTATGGACATTTAACCTTCTCTGACATCCTGTAGTGTTATGCATAAAATGTAGTTAGGATGTTACCCGCCTAAAATACTTAAATAGATTTATTTTTATACAACTAGCTGATGGAACAAGCATAATGGCCCACCTTTAACCCGAAACACAGCAAAAATATGCATGGTAGTAGTACTTCCTCACAAGCCCTTCACAAAGAGCTCTTAAATAATGCCATTATGGAAATATTAAATAAAAACTAAAAATCTTCAAAAATATGCAAGCAAAGTAGAACAAACCAGTGGCAAGCCGGCCTCAACCACACCGGGGAGGCCTGTAGCGGCATGTATGCCTATTATTTGCAGCACCCGCTCCTCTAAGGTGGTCAGTTTTATGCCTGAAGGCGGCCCACCACCAGTGCCAGTATTGTCTTGATTGATGCGGGCTGCTTTGCGCTTTATATTGTTTTTAAGGTCGCTCCACACCTTTAAAAAGCCCATGCACACATACAGCATTCATCATGCATATTAGAAAAAGCATTGAATATTAATTTAGGACAAAATAATGCAGTGTGATAGTGTTCAATGTTCATCTCGGGAGAAATCTAGGGTCCTAAGGCCCTTTTTTAACAAACCCAGCTATTCTATAGCAGTTCTCTGAAGTACCTATACTTGTTTCTCAATTTCATGTACTTATAGGAAAAGTCATTGCAACAGACTGATCATTTTAGCTACTGGAGCCCTCAGCATCATTTAGTAAATAGTGTTTTCAAAACACTCAAGCACATAAATTATAAATGAGTTGTGCCCTAATTTTTCTGTCTTCTTCAATTAGGTATTAGAAACATGTTATATATCTTGCTAAATTACAAGTACCTAGGTTACACATTAGTGGCTAACATTACAAACAAAAAAGAAATTGTGGTTATCTTTACAAAGCACAAAACTGAAGAAACAGGTACTACTCACCTTTTTCCATTTAACTAAGTTGCGTTTGTCGCCAAAAGGGTCGGCGTTGAGCAGAGACATCAGCTCAACCCACCTGTGGTTGGCCACCGCGCGCCCCATCGCCGACCCAGTTGGCTTCGTAAGATCGCCATTTCTAAAGTAAAAGTGAAGATTTATAGATAGGCAGCAGCCCTTGTAGTTAACTTAGGATACCGTATCGGTCAACAAGGAACGCACTAGGTACCGTCTGGCATAGCCTCTAAGGCTCTAACCAAAACATAGGACGGCAAAATACCTAGAGTGCGTGAAATATAAAATATCGTAGCAAGAACAACAAAAATAAGTTATTTAATTATACTTACAACTCCATAAAATTTACAATTATTTCGAACTGGGTCGCACTAGTCTTCATTCTTCATCACAAATAATCACAACACAAAAAAGGGCGCAATTATCTAATTATCCGTCAATTTTAACAATCAGACAATGACACTGACAAGTTGATAATTCAAATCCATAGAGTTTTGATAGATTCATCATTGGAATCCCAAGTCAACAACATGCAAAAAATATAGACTTATAGTATCCGTATCATTTTTTGACGTCGGCTCGAAATGTCTATAGAGGTCACTCAGACTTCAGTGAGACCGAAACTGATCGTGGCGACATTTCGTTTTGCGTTTGCTCACACGAAAACAACATATGGTAGACGAAATGTCGTGGCAAAACTGCGACTTGGGGTACAGTTCTTTTATTTTCTGACTGTTACAAAATGTGAAACCTGTTGTGCATAACTTATTCATAACACTCACTATTACCTATACCTAAAAACCCATTTCATTCATTATTTTATTCATCGTTCAATTTACCAGTCTTACTGAATGCCCATCACTAGAGATTATCCTAATGTGAGTCTTGACACTGCGTAACTACGTTATATTTTTTATCTGTGTGCAAATTTTAAGATCGTGTGCGAGATTGTCAATGTGTGTGTTTACATGAATAGGATTTTGCTATGCGCGTGTGCCATGCGTGTTTACCTCGTCCCCCGTCAATTTTGGCAGAAAATATTGTTCGTGGATTTAAACGTTGACGCCTCCATTTCTAATTCCTCCAAGCTTTTTGGGTACTACAGTACCACGGACGCTTGGCGGCCGTGCAAATCGTGGCACTGTAGTGACACGATTTTTCTCGGACGCGTGACGGGAAACAAGTTCGTGGCACTATAGTGACACACTCTCTACCGTACCGCTTGAATGGGTAGCTTCGTTTAATTAAAAATCCGAGAGCTATGCATGGTGACACACCACACCACACCAGTGTTGTCGGTGTTGTCATCGTAAAAATCTGGTCTGCCGTATGTCACATTCTGATTTACCGTATTTTACAAGAAAAACTATTTTTTTTTTTTAATTTTAATTTATAAATGTTTAGGTACTCCTTTACTGTTTTTACTCATATAGATTTCTTATCGTCACATGCCGTCTAAAAGTTGAAAGTTCACACTATAATTTCAAGTCGCTTGTGCACTTAGCTCTAAACTGATCATCATCAACAGGAGCCAGGAGCAATCCAGTCTTTGAAACTTTCCACCTTTGTCAAAATTTTTGTTTGATGTGTTTACCCCTTTTACAGCCATACTTTTAAACGTTATTTAAATTTAATCATTGCTTAAACCTAGCCCTGTCACTGTTTGTCATTAACCCAACGGTAAGAGATGGCAATAAATTAAGCACTGTCTATCTTTTGACATATTTTTTATGTAAGGCCATTAATCTTTTAGCGTTTTTGGCGTGGGTAGATGGTCCTACAGAGTCACAATCACTCATGTTATTAATTTAAATCACAAATAAACACGAATACAGTAATTTATCTTGAAACCATTGTTTAAACATTTCGTTTCATATGCAGTTAATTGCCGTAATTTTTGATACGGCATTGAAAGGCCTGCCGTATACCGTATTTTCTGAAATTAAAACGTGGATTTACGTTTAATAAGGCAACTGCCGTATCAATAACAACACTGTGACACACGTACAACATGACACTGACACTGCATTCACCGCACTACACCACCAGCCACCAGTCCACCAGTGCACCAGTGTTCCCAACCTGAGCTGAAATCAGGCAGGCAATCATTATCGTGCCAGGGCCGTTAAATTATCGTACCCGTTATGATAGTGTCTTTATAAAGTGGGTGATAGACGTACGAACTTAAAGTACGCGGTTTTTAAGATCGCGAACTTACTCGGCTCGACGTTGGTGACACACGTGAAGCTTACTCACTCTATATTGCGATGTCGTCGACTCAAGAAGCTTTGTGTTATTTAGGAATAATATCGTATTACATTTTAAAAACTTGCTATATCTTGCACTTTTTTATGTTCTTTACGGTACCCAGCTCTTAATGAATAATTTTTTTTCTTGACGTTCTCAATCGTAGCATCTCTTTCCACCTTACGTATAATTTCTATTATATTATTGTACTGCTGTGCTGTGCAGCTTCATATTTTTGTCTTTGTAATCGTTGCTTCTAATTTTCCAAAGACAAGGGTAATTTCGGAAAGCTTCTATGAATTCGGTTAGCAGTAGTAATGGGTAACTCGTCTATTTTAATCGAGGATGAGGGAGGCCCTTGTTTCTCCTCGTGAGGCGCCTCACGAGTACCCCTCAATTGAGGAGAGGAGAATTGAAATAGCGTTCGAGGTTTGGTAGGTTGACATAAAGCATGCGCGCCGCTCATCGTTCATTGTTTAATAATAAGTACCTACTACTACCTACCTATAAAAATTAATGTTACCTGTTCTTTCTCCACGATATTTATTTATTTTATTTACTTACTTACTCATGATTTACATTACTAAATAACTTAAAATTACGTTTTAATTTACTACATGCCAATTTAACACGTGTAAAACCTTTATTTATTCACACTTCAATCTTTCAAACACACTCATCACATAAATGAAGATAACACCTCATTTTTTCCTTTCGATAAAATTCCTCATTCCTCAAAGCCTCACCTCACTTCACAGACCTCCCTCAGTATCAGTCCTCACTCGCTCGCCTCACTCATTCAATCCATGACGCACAAAATGGTCACTCACTCTTTACATGTGAGCGAGTGAGCCCAGCCGGCCGCCACCACCAGCCATCCCGCTCGCTCTCATTACACGCGGCGCGCGGCCTGCGTCAGTTCAGTGAGTGAGGAATTCAATGAGGTGGTTCAAAGTTGAAAAACGAGGACCTCACTCATTTTGCATTTTGAGGAGCTCAAATGAGGTACCTCATGAGTGAGGGACACATCACTAGTTAGCAGTTCATGCGAATATGTTCGGAAATCACTCATTTTGAAATTTCTGAATTAAAATTAACAAAAATTGGAAAAATTAACTCGACAAGCGTGCGCATCCACGAACTGGCGAAACAAAATCACGGCTCGCGGCTCGCAATGCTGCCACACGTTCGAGCCATGACGAGCTACGAGCAAGATTTCAGACCGGTTGGATCGCCGACGATTTTGCTCGGTGGTTTTAAAGTACGCGTACTTACGGTGACACACAAGCGAAAAAGGTCGGCGAGCCATAAGTACGCGTACTTGCTCGTGCGTCTGTCACCCACTTAAAAAGTGGACTAGGGTTGCCGACATAGTTCTTAGAATTAGAAAGTTGAAGTGGCAATGGGTAGGTCATATAGCTAGCTCGAAGAACCAACAACCGTTGGTGAATAAAGGTTCTCGAATGGCGACCACGAACCGGAAGACGAAACGTAGGGCACCCACCCATCAGGTGAACCGACGACATTGTAAAGATCGCGGGAGGTCGGTGGATTGAAAGAGCTCAGAATCTTTCTTCCTGGAAATATGTAGGGGAGGGCAATGTCCAGTAGTGGACTTCTTCAGGCTGATGATGATAATGATAAGGGTTGCCAAGCGTACTATAATGTATCCGTGGTCTGAGTTTTACTCTATCAGTTTGAATTCGCTTCACCTACGTGTCTCTTTCTTATGTATGGAGAAATGATCAGACAACTGCCCGTTCCGATCGTTTCTACGTAACGTATTGTTGTTGTCTCCTCTTTTCTCCATACAAAAGAGAGAGACTCGTAGGTAGGACCCGAAGGTAGGATACATGGATTACCCGATAGTAGTATACCATCGTATGTACATCGTACGTAGTCCTCCAATTATCGTATTGGTACGATAATTACCGCATAGTTGGAAACACTTTGCCGTATATACTGTCATGTCCATGTCACGTCAGCACAGCACAGACACGCACAGATCTGCACAGATCTGCACAGACCGACACCTTGGAGGAATTAGAAATGGAGATGTCAATACAGGGCTTTCCCCTCTGCTGGTCATATACCGACCTCGATCATATCCTTTAAATAAAACTGTTTTACTCGCAACTGCAGCCATTGTGTGTCGTTTCATGTCGCGAAGTGGAGCTCCGCGAAAATGGTGAATTGCATGGTAGTTTCTTGTAAAAGACGATCAGAGACATCAAACTTCCGGAAACATGGTATTTCCTACCACAAGGGAGTATTATTTTGTCAATTGGGTTTGTAATTTTGTAGAATTTTAGTTCAAAAGAAATACCGGTTGCGACAGATTAGCGACAGTATTACGACAGTATTGTCAAAGATTATACCTTGGTAGAAGGCATAGTGTTGGGAAGAGTTGAATGAAATTGATGAATGAATGAATGATAAAATAAACGTTAAATTATTATCACATAGGTAATGTGTTGTCTAATTACGTATTTGGTGCTTTTTAAACCCCGACGTAAAAACGACGGGATGTTATGAGTTTGCGGTGTCTGTGTGTGTCTGTCTGTCCCATCGTAGTTCCCGAACGAATCAACCGATTTTAATTTAGTTTTTGTTTGTTTGAAAGGTGAATAGTCGGGAGTGTTCTTAGCTATTTTTGATGAAAATCGGTCCTGTCATGTCCTATTTTATACATTGATGAGTAGAGGGTTAGATGACTGGTACCTAGGATAACCATATTGTGGGATTTGTGAATAAATGTAATCCGATATTTCGTGGCGGCAGCCATCTCGGACCGATTTTCATCAAAAATAGCTAAGAACACTCCCGACTATTCACCTTTCAAACAAACAAAAAATACTCAAAAATAGGGATGTCGGAAATGCAATAAAGTATCGATATATATCGTATCGATGTTTTTTGAAAATATCGATATCGATATTGATATTTTTATTAAAAAATATCGATATATCGATATATCGGTATGATTTGACTTGACAGAGAATATTCGTGCTGTTGAAATTGAAATTGACTAACAGAGTTGCCAACTTAAAAACCAAACTATAAAACAGCAAATCAAGTCGACCAAAAACAAAAAATACTTATAATATAATTTGTTAAAAGATGTTAGTATAAAAAAAGTATTTTCTTTTTGTGATTTTTTAATCTTAAAACTTATAAATGTTTATTGGTCTGAAAAAAATATCGGTTTTTATACCTTTTCGATACTTAGAATTTTATATCGATACATCGATATATCGATTTATTAAATATCGCTCAAAAATATCGATATATTGAAAAAATAATATCGATATATCGATGTATCGATATTTTTTCAACAAGCCTACTCAAAAATAAAGTCGTGGGCGTAGTGAAAACATTTTTTTTGCCTATTTTATATTTCTTTTACGTCCTGTGCAGGTTTCCAAAAAACCCTGTAGCTTGAAGAGTGGACAAAACTTTTTGGCCAAAAAACAACTTGGCATGCAACAAGAACGAATGTGATTTGCTCGGAACATTTTACAGAAAGTGCTCAAACTCGGGCAAACAAACATCTGCGTTCACCACACAAATATTTGTTCTCGGTGGGAATCGAACCATCGCCTCCGGCGCAGAAGGCAGAACTACAAACTTCGCTGTGGTGTGAAGGCTGACGATGTAATGTGATTTCACTTTATATATATTTTTCAATTATTCAGTAAAAGACTAAACTTATGTGTACTATGCTATAACATGTTAAGAACTATTGATTCAAACTTTATTTATGAAACATAACAACTAAATTCAGTTCTTTTATTTTCTGACTGTTACAAAATGTGAAACCTGTTGTGCATAACTTATTCATAACACTCACTATCACCTGTACCTAAAAACCCATTTCATTCATTATTTTATTCATCGTTCAATCTAACGGTCTTACTGAATGCCCATCACTAGAGATTATCCTAATGTGAGTCTTGACACTGCGTAACTACGTTATATTTTTTATCTGTGTGCAAATTTTAAGATCGTGTGCGGGATTGTCTATGTTTGTGTTTACATGAATAGGATTTTGCTATGCGCGTGTGCCATGCGTGTTTACCTCGTCCCCCGTCAATTTTGGCAGAAAATATTGTTCGTGGATTTAAACGTTGACGCCTCCATTTCTAATTCCTCCAAGACATACACAGCCAACAAAGCCCAGACTAGTTCTAACACCTTTGCGCCCTTTTCGGAAAAAGTAAAGGAGATATAATTATATATATTGACAAACTATCAAACCGAGCTGACTTGCATGGCAGCAAACCGAGGGGTCGCCTCCATTTCCATGGAGTCAGTAGTGACCTGCGAACGGGTGTCAGAATTCTCAGTGCTGGTAAGCATTGAATTTACGGACAACTTTTCGTCTCTCATGCTACCATTTGCGTCGGAGGAATCTTGTTTCTGTTGCGCGTCAACCATGTCCCCACCTCCACTGCTGAGGGAACCCCATAAGCCTTTAGAGGACTCTTTCAAAGTAACTTTCTTCTCACTAGACGTTCCACTTTTGTCTTTTGCGTCCTTTGTCTTTTTGCCGAGGACGGGGAAGGAACTTAGTTTAGGTTTGGAACTCCGCGCTATGATGCCGCGTTGCATAGGCGCTTCCGTCTCGCCTTCTTCTGTGATTGAGGACAGCATATCTGTAGATTCCGTCGGCACCACCTGCCCGGCTTGGATCGGAATGTCATCTGCAAGAGATATTACATTAAAATAACTTCGTATTTGAAGGTATTCAAATTTATTTTTTAAGCAACGGGTCACAGGGTGTAATGCTGTTTACAATTACAGAGAAACATCGCGTGTTTTAACAGTGTCACATAAAACGGTTGGAGTGAATTTCCTATACGAAACAAAACACGCACACATATAGGAATGACGAAGTACCACATTTGATTTGATGTATTTATTTAATCCACCACGTTTTATTTTATATATATTTTTAATTTAAGTACATAATTTAACGCTGACGTGATTGTGGTCCAATGATGAATAGATGCATTATAATAAATTTTAACTATCCCATAGCCCATAAAAAAACTTTCACAAGCTTTCTTTGTACTACGGGAGCCGAGTTTTTTTTGTAAAAAAAAACCAGTGTTAGATATATTTTAAAACATCCAGACAGTGATAGTAACTAGTAATTATCAAAGATTATCATGTAAACACTCAAATGTAGCTACCATCGATTTATCTTATTGAAATTCATAGTGCTGTCGTTTCTATAGCAATGTGAGAATTGTATTGTTCTTCCAAAAACGTAACCAACCTACTGTTTTCAAGCAATTAGCCGACGAGCATGCATTAGGCAGCATGCCACTGTAGTCATCTGTATGTAAACGAAATTGTTTTTCAACAATGAGTAACAACATACGCAAGCTATTATTTAACACGCCAGCATGAACAAATCCTCAGGTACCTAGAACCTAAGTAGCTATCTCTATTTTTCTGTCTTGAATCACTACTCATGATTCGATCGATCCAACACACAGAAAAAAATGGGTCAACAAAGTCACAATAAATGCATTGTCAGAAATTTCCTGTCGGAGCAACTAAATACTCTGTTACTTTAGCAGAAAGAGCTTTGTTGGGTTCAGCAACTTTTTTATTGTCCGCTGATTTTCTTTCGTTTAATGTGCAAGGAACAATTTAGCTTTGTCCTTACATCAAAGTTAATAAAAAAATTGATTATACAACAATAAAACGTTTTAGGTGTGTCAATGTGAACATTGCTAATAAATCTAACAAAGTAATTATAGTCGTAGCATTTAACTACCATTTGACATGCAATAGATACGTTGCTGTAGTGAAAATGGAACGTTGCTAGCGTGTCAATGTGAACATTGTTAAAAAACGTAGCAAAGTAACTATAGTAGTGGTATTTGAGTACTTTTTGTCATACAATAAGTATGTTGCTGAGGTGAAAATGGAACTGGCATGTATGTCAAATTTTTTAATAAATCTAACAAAAAGACCTCTATAGTCGGAGCGTGTGACTACTCAAACTCATACTCATATTCTTAATTGCAATTATTATGTTACATGGTGAAGTTTTAAAGTTAAAAATGGTGAATACATAAGCACTTAAGTTTAGGGCATAGCAATATTTGAAGTAGAAGTGGGCCAGTGTTATACAACAAATATATTACTGTGATGACAATGGATCGTTGCAAATGTGTAAATGTAAACATTGTAAATCAATTTAGCAAAATAACTAAAGCGTAAAGTTCAACTACGTTTTGTCATGCAATAAGTAAGTCGTTGTGGTGACAATAGAACGTTGCTAGTGTATCAAAGTGAACATTGTAAAACAACCTAGCAAAATAACTATAGTCGTAGTATTCAACTACCTTTTGTCATACAATAAATATGACGCTGAGGTGACAATGGAACGTTGCAAGTGTGTCAATGTGAACATTGTTAGTAAAGTAAACTAACAAAAAAGCTGCTTACTAAATTTAGAACTAGATGGCGTGACTAAAATTGTAACGATCCTAGAACGCGCTGACGAAAACGCACGGCGTTTCCTTATACAGGGTTATTCATAATTAGCTGCAAATACTCAGGAATTAGGTTCAACAAATAAAATAAAAAATATATATGTAATTATTTTTTTTTAATTTTGATTTAAGTTTTTGTATCAAAATTTTATTTTTATTAATTTTTTTACGGCTATAGCATAATGATTGCCACGGAGAACAGGACGATGACCCACCCAGGCGGTGACTGAACGCAGAGTGTGCTCACGGCGCGCGGACGCGGATCAAAGGTCAAAATAGGTCAGGCGCCAATGATTCCAAAGGATATTCCTTGTCGATTTTCTCGGGATTTTCATAACAAAACTTAAAAAAAAATCATTTCATAAATATTTTTTATTTTATTTGTTGAACCTAATTCCTGAGTATTTGCAGCTAATTATGAATAACCCTGTATAGTAGAAGTGGTTTTATGAAATTGTATTCAACGGATTAATGAATCCGTTGAAGATTTGAGATGACTGGAGTTGATCCAATGAATGCATCGGATCAACTTCGGTCTCATCAAATCTCCTTTTTTTACCCCTCACACTCGGGGTCTTTCGTACCTACTAGTTGTACATTTTTAGTCCTTCGTTTTCGAAATTAGTTCCGCTGACAAAAAATACATTGTTGTAGTATCAAAACACGCCTTTTTGATAAAATAGAAACATTGTTGCAATGACAATTAATTCTTGACAATAGAAACATTGTTGCAATGACAATTTACTTCTTGTCAATAGAAATATTGTTGTACTGACAACTTGATCCATGACAATAAAAACATTGACGCACGGACTATACACCATGGTGGGCTCTCCCCTGTTAAAGTTTTATTGTTGGAACCAACAATATTTTTTTCTGAGTGAATGATAGAATGAGGAGTGTTTTTTGGTTTCAAGATATCTGAAGTTAATAAGCCTTTACCTAAGGCTCAATTTACACCGCCGCGGAATAGAACGGAATGGAAGCGACAATTTCGCCTCATTGACGCAGGAATTCACCGCACCAGGATCCGGAGAGTTCTTGAGGAGCGAGGAAAGTTCAATAGCTCTTTATTTTATACAGTTTCGTTGCACAAAATTCGCTTCCGATTCCTTTCCATCCCGCGGCGGTTTAAATTGAACCTAAACGCTAAATAAAGTAAGAACCTAGGTAAATAGATAAAATATATCTTAAAAGCTAGGTATAGGTATCTCACCTGGCAATTTTTTTGTTCGGAATGACGCATTTGTAATCATCGACTTGGACATAGTGACTGTTGTAGTCGCAGGGGAAAGTGCTACGCTTATGCCCATGGGACCATCGCATGGTTGACCTGCGGAAGAATAATACATATTATGTTTAAAAAACTTGAGATACCGACTTCATGGCCAGCCAGCTAAACCGATTTGATGGAATTTCTATGGGATCAATCTAGATGTATAAATACCTGTCAGATAAAAAAATATTTTGTCAAATCGGCTCATAGATGACGAAATTAGACAGACTCAACACTATCTAGTCCCAAACTAAGCAAAGCTTGTACTATGGGAACCAGATAAATAGAATACTTATATAATTTTTTTTTGGAAATACATAAGTACTTAGAATACTATATAACACCCAGACAGAGAACAAACATCTGTGTTGTCACCACACAAATATTTGATCTCGGTGGGGATCAAGCCCACGGCCCACGGCGCCAAAGGCAGAGCTACTATCAACTGAGCTGAGAGGCCAGTCGAGGTCGAGGTTCAATATAAAACTACGAAAATAGTCTTGGAGACAAAAAGGTAAACAAATTACCGATTTATAAATAATTTGTCTCGTCTTTTTTACAATATCCTGGTTTATTCAGTGTTATTTATAATTATATCTGAAGAGAAGAATTTATAGTACATTATTAGAGAATTACACAATTGCCATTCTACAGAGGTATATAAATGTACTAAGTATAGTACGTAAAAGTAAATAATTTATAAATAATTTGTCTCGTCTTTTTTACAATATCCTGGTTTATTCAGTGTTATTTATAATTATATCTTAAGAGAAGAATTTATAGTACATTATTAGAGAATTACACAATTGCCATTCTACAGAGGTATATAAATGTACTAAGTATAGTACGTATGTAATGTTACGGCGAAAACTCTTCATTGAATATAGCTAGAAATCTGTTTTACTTTATAACACGGCAAACAATACACTACGCATCACGACGCCATCCTCTCTCCCGACTAGTGATGTCTCGTCGCCCGGTTTCAGTAGGGATGTCCTATTCCCAAAAGTAACAGTAGCTACCCTATTAGTATTAATAAAATGTACTTACCTGCAGGATTGTCTTTCAGTGAGTTGATGACAGCACTAGTGACCAACATGACGTCAGGATATAGTTCATACTGAGCCCTTCGATCAATATCTTTTACAGCTTGAAATGCAAGGGTGTAGAACTCATTAAACATGGCAAAATAAGCACCTTCCACCATTTCTAATAGCAAGTTTGAAGAGACTGGTATTCTTGCTATTGACTTACTGTTGCCAGTCTTTTTTTTGAACCCTTGAGTCACTATCCTGCAATTTAATACGAATTTACAGGAGCTGTTTAGGAAAAATAAAGTGAACAAGTGAGGACCTAAGTAAAAATGTAGCCTCATAAAATTGTCACTTTCAGATAAAAACTCATAAAATGGTTTTAAAGAGCTATCAATACGTCACTGTAACTTATAATTGTAACCCAAATGTGGTTGTATTAGCGATAATACAACCTTTATATGACTATTATTTTTGGTCATCTAAGTTACTTTATGAGTATTTTTTGCTAGTTGGGCAGGTAGTATGGCCGTTGTAGGCAATAAATATTGCACATTGGCTTTTCTGCTTTCGTAGAGAGCTATCTCTTTCTGACACACACTGCGCTCTATGCAGCCGAAATTAGCCAATGTGCAATATTTGTTGCCTACTACTATACCTGGATGTTGCTATGCAAAAATGTCTCAGCGCCAATTTAGGTAACAAACTAAGCTGGCGATTGTATATGAAAAGCAGTGCTGATATCACTTTCAGCCGGTTCTGGGCATTGAGTACTTCCACTTGTGAGAACGGGCCCCAACTCACTAGCTTTGTGTTACATTCCTCCCAACGTCTTAGGGCACTTTCTGTTAGGAACTGAGCTCCCAGGGATAAGGGCTGGAAAGTAGAAAAACAAATCAATAAACATAACCACATACCTAAACATCATAATTTAGGAAAAAAAATGCATTTATGTTAGTTATTCTAAAAGCTATAAACACACATAACCAATTACCTCATGATAGATGGAAGCTTGAGCCAAGGAGGGTAGCCTGAATGAAACAACTTTTGGTTTACCAGATTCATCAACTACCTCACAATTGTACAACCCTGTAAAATACAATTAATTACAATCATTTCATATTTTACTCCTGAGTGCAGCAGTGTGGCGCCTTAACGAGCACAACATCTTGGAGCACCGAAGACACCTAGGGGAGGCCTGCGCCCGAATTCACCAGCTGCTGGTCTTCCTGGAAGACATGGGGTGGCTGAACTAGCGGCATCAACCCGTCACGCAAAAAGGGCCCACTTGCGGCCTACTTGCGGAAACCAGTCCGCTCATCAAGTATCAAGTATCAATCATTTCATAATTTTCCCGCACAGCTCAGTTAGTAGTAGCGCTGGAGGGGATGTGGGTTCCACATCCCCTCCAGCGTCCACGCCGAGCACAAATATTTGTGTTCTCTAACAGGGTGTTATATTGTGTTCTAAGGCTCAAATTTATAATGGTCCTATAGCAGTCATTTAACTTAGCAGGCCGCTAAGTCTGTTGCCAACTTTTGTTTGTTGACATGAAAGTGACGGTGGCAAGATAATAAAGCTGGCAATTCAACATATAAGTAAAAAGCAACAAAATTGTGGAATTGTTGCGCTTTTGTGACATATTTGTCACTTTTATTAATAGCCTAAGCACGACAATTTGACATATATGTTGAATTGTCAGCTTTATTAAACAGGGCTCTGGTTTCCATCATACAAGCTTTGATTATTTGAGCCTAGATAGTGCTGTCTGGAATGTCCACAATATTAATTATTAATATTAATGTATTGTATAACTTACCAATGAGTAGTGTTTCAATGCAGCGAAATGTTTTCTTATTGCTCTGAGCCACAGAACTCAAATAATTGAAAGTAAGTGCAGGCACAAACTGCAAAGTGAATCTTTGGAGCTCTACTTCTTTAGATCTATAAAAGCTAAATAGCTGAACACATACATTTTCTAACATCTGTAAAAAAAATATTAAGATGATTATTATTTGATATTTAATTTTATTTTATTCAGACCACTTCGGTATTTTTGTAAAATTTGTCCCTTATCAATCTGATGAATGAATCCTATATACCTATACAAAGTATATAGGATTAATATTTTTATTCATATAGTATGAAGTTATGTAGAAGAAAATCTGATGAAAATTTGTTAGGCATTATACATACCTGCTCAACTTGAGCTTCACTTTCTTTTTGTACACAGTTGTCATTTTCTTGGTCCTCATTATAGATGAGGTTGAATATTGCTGTGGCAATTTCATGATTGTGTTCATGTTCGGCAGCAAAGCTTTTTATTTCATTCTCTTGCAATGCTGCATACTCATTGAGCCATTCTGTTATCAAATGCTTCCACTCAGACATTTTGAAGTAAGTAAGTAGTTCCTATATCTGCAAATGATAGACCAGTTATGTAAGTAAAGGTTTTCACAAAATAACAGTTGCCGTATACTACTCAACTGTTGTTTGTGAAAATCTTGTTTAAGTATCTTACCCCCGAATACTGAAACGCAACTCAGATTTAAGCACGTCTCAAGCGACGAATATTTGACAGATTTTCATTGAAAACTGTCAAATATTCGTCGCTTGAGACGTGCTTAAATCTGAGTTGCGTTTCAGTATTCGGGGGTTAGGCCTGTATTCTGAAACAGTGCTTAGGTCTGAGTCGAGCCTCAAGCACAGATTTTTGACACTTTTCAATGGAGAACTGTCATAAAATCTATGCTTGAGGCTCGACTCAGACCTAAGCACTGTTTCAGAATACGGGCCTAAGAGTTACTTGATCATTGTTACAAATTTCCATAACATTGAGATTTGATTAGCACATCTAGGTTTTTGTAAGCTATGTATTTAGTTACTAATACCCTACTCAAGGCAAGCCTATTCCATCTCAAATCATGTCCCAGGCACTATAGCGTCCCGCGATTTAGGGCTTGTGTAATCACCAGTTACCTCTGACGCCATTTATATCATCTACAATAGATGCAAAGGCCTGTTTTTACCCTACTGAGGCTCACTGATGGAGGAAGTTATGTTATCCAAAAGCTCGTTATCATCTCAGTATTGAGAAACCTCTGATCATACGATGAAAATAACTAACGGACCTTGACTTGACTAGGACAATGTTTTTACCTGTGTACTTTCTGCATTCATGTTTTTCTATTTTGTAATTAGGTCATGAGAAATGTAGTTTATATTGTCTACATCAATTTAGTTTTTCAGTTCTAGGACGGAAAATATAAACACTGTAAAAAAACACAAAAGTCTAGGACCATCTGTCATCATTCCGTTCGTCATCACAACCTATTTTTTAATTCTATATTGGCGCTGAGAACATAGTCATTTTGCCAAAACATTTGCCAGCATTGCCGCGGCGTATGTCAGGCGCATGTAGTGTGAACAATCATTAAACTATTTTTTTGACATTGACTACATTTTTACTCTGTAGATCCTTTTCTTTCATGCCACGTCAAACGTCAATGTCAAAATTTGTTTATGCTGTGCTGGAATTTACGAAGATGGATTTGTGAAGAATTTTATTTAGAAAAAAATTGTGTCTAGTGTATTTGACGACGAATAAAGCTGGAGCTTACTAATTAGTAATTTCAGCTACTCTTTTATCACAATGGGTTCCTCCCAGAGTGCAGGAGTACCAGGAGGTGGCACCGAAGGATATCATGTACTACGGGTTGGTGTTTTCTATCGGCGTTTCCTGTAAATCAATTACATCTAATAAATACTAACTGAATCGTTATTACAGGTGCAAGACGGCTCCCCAGGGCAACTGGCCAACCTCGAATCATTTTTTGATTTCATAGTTGCTATAGAAAATGTAAGATTAGACCAAGACAATGACACTCTTAAAGAGTTGCTGAAGAATAACATCAATCGTCCGATCAAAATGCTGGTGTATAGCAGTAAAACACAATCTGTGAGAGAGGTGATGTTAACGCCCAGCGATGCTTGGGGAGGCCAAGGTCTGCTGGGAGTCAGTATAAGGTTTTGTTCATTTGAAGGTGCTAATGAGAATGTATGGCATGTTCTGGTAAGTTAATGTTCAAATAATGTTTTCCGTAAGTTGCAAATTCTGTTATCTGTTGTAATATCCCTATTGTGTTTGTGTTTTGCAGGAGGTACATCCATCATCTCCTGCGGAAATAGCTGGACTGAGACCATTCTCCGACTACATAATTGGAGCTGACTCTATAATGCATGAGAGTGAAGACTTGTTTACACTTATTGAAGCACATGAAGGCCGGGCTTTGAAGCTGTATATCTACAATGCAAATGATGACACATGTAGAGAAATTCATCTAACACCAAATCAAAACTGGGGTGGGGAGGGTAGTCTCGGATGTGGCATTGGATATGGCTACTTACACAGGATTCCAATAAGAATTGATAATACCTTGCCAGCTCAAGCACCTCATGTTCCTGTGGTATGTCCATGTATAAAAACAATCAAATAACAATTTACTCCTTCATGTAACACTTGTTATTTATAGGAGTAAATGCAAACAAATTTCCACTTAATAAGGGATAAGAAAATAATCACATCACACATTATATGCCACACTTTAAAATGAAGTTTATGATCATTTTATGTTAATCATGCAAGTCAGGAATGTGCCTTACAATGCACTGCTTTGCGTTTATCAACTTGAGGCATACAGATGTTCAGCCTCACATCACATACTAGTCATTTCAACGGCACCCACACCTTTGAACCTAATTAGCAATGCTGCGTTACTGCAAAATAATGCACAGTGGTAGTACTTCTCCTGACGAGACCTTTACAAAGAGCTACAAAGTGCTACTACTTAGTATTCTATTGCTTATGCAAATGTTGATAGATAATGCCAGTTAAATATATATATAGGAGGACTTTCTACACACTTTACAACTACAAGCTATAACTAATGCAAAGTTTAAACTTCTGCAACCAGATAGATGAAAACTTCTTTTTTTCTTGATTGTTGCAAGAATAGAATACACCAAACATACCTAATTACACCAATAATATTTTAGTTGTTTTACCACCATAGCAATGATAGGTAAAACAACTAAAAAGTACATAAAAACTAAGCTACAATGAGCAGTCATCATCTTTCTTGCCTGTTCCATGCTAAGTGGGTTTGGCACAAAAGGTTCTCTTATTCATACTACTTAAATCATTTGTCATCTCAGTGCTTCTGTCAATCTGCAGTCTGATCATTTTTAAAATAAAATACCATTCCATTAAATAAAATAAAATGAAAACCATTCCATTAAAAAACTATTGTTTCATATAATAATAACTTAATAAAATCCAATTTAGATCAAATATAATAAAGTTGTGCTTCTTTTGTTTCAGGTTTCTGCACCAACTCCCCAACAAAATATACCGACAACGGGTATTCAAAACTTAAATATCAATGATGACCAAACACCTCTGCTGAATACTCTCCCTCCAACAAATGCAGCTCAAGCTCAGAACCCTCCTCCACCAGGGTTCTTATCTGGCATTCCATTGGTGAACCCGGCTAGTTTTCCACCTGGCAGTAATGTGCCTCAGGAACAGGCAGCACCACAAATTGCCAATCAACAACCCATGTCCCAGACTCAGTCAGTTGTTTCAAATATAGCCAGCTATTCTAGCAGTAAGTAATTAAATTAAGTATTAGATAATAATAATACAAGGTGCAGTTTTGGATCTGCAAAACATTTTAGGAGGTAATTATGTTAGTGATTCTCGACCCGAATCAACAATAAAATGGGCAGGTATTTTTTTTTCATTTTATTCTTATTAACGTAAATCGGTAAGTGTGAACTCCCCTTTTTAAAACGCGACCAATCTGTACGTGTCCTTAAACTGCGCTTTCACACACACAAACAAACGCAACCGACATTTCTTTCATAAATCCAAACCAAAGCACCAACCACCGGCCGCTCCCTCCCCCCCGCCACCCCGCCACGCCCCCGCGGCCATCGCAAACGCATCGATCGGGTCAATTTATTAGTGTATTTGATGACGCCGGTATGTGCATACGCTTGCAAATTCCGCCCCTCAAGTGCGCCTTCGATTAACGGTCGGGATAGGTACCTACTACCTAATTGTAAAGATGACGGACCAATACTCCAATGTAGAGTTGGTGGAGATGGTCCGCTTGTAGGTATGCCATCAGTGGAGACAATGTATCTCGAGCCATCGAAATGTTCGCGGAGTTATTCCCCAATCGGCAACGTCATCATTGAAATCCCGTGTTTCGGTAAGCACTTAATTAAAGCCTTTGGTTCGAACTGATTTGTAGCTCTCGGACAGTCGTTAGGTACCACACGGGTCGGTACGGGTCAACGACCTTACAGCCCTGCCGTACGGTCGTTGCTTCCGGGTAGTCAAAAGCCAGAAAGTCAGACAATTAGCAAATAACAAATGGGTATCGTGTTATCAAGTAACTGGTTTGTTGAGGTCTGATACGCAGTCGCCCTGCGTGATTCACTGGCACTCCATGCAGTGAGCTGCATACAGTTAAAAATTCGAACTACATCTAAGGTAAAATTATTTGCTATAAGTTGCTGTAGCTACAACAACTTGTACAGGTCGCGGCACGTTGGTTGAACCTTTGATGCGCAGTAACAGATTTTCGAGTCTAAATCGAAATGCGGTATGACGAGAATCGCGGGGTTCCCCGTAACCATAGCAACGACCTTCATTTTAGTTTAACGTATGTGCCGCGTTCGTTTCATAGCAATGTGGACGGAGACTCGTACAGGCTGACGTCACTGGTCATCGCATTCACGCACACAGTGACATGACACGCGATACATCGCAATGGGTGATTCTGTTTTTTTGAAGAGGGTTATTCTGAAAATCAATAAAATTGAAAAATCGAAAAGAAAAAGTATTATTGATTATTGACTTGGTATCGTATTGTTAAATGATTATTTACGAGTCTCATAACAACCTCCTGAAATGTTTTGCAGGTTCAAAACTGCACCTTGTATAATAAATCGTAAATATTCACACAACACAGTCTAATTACAAACAAAGCAAAAATAATTCTGTTTAAACCAAATAGGTGGTTAAAAGTGTTTAAAAAAAAAATTTTCTATGTTTATGACTAAATTGGTTGCTATAATTTTCTTTAAAATATTGTTATAGATTTAGCAGATGCAACACTCACAAATTTGGGAAGCATACCATCTGCTAGTATGCAGCCTCCGGCGCCGCTGCCTAGCCTGCCCGGCATACCCATGAACCAGCCCCAGCCATACATACCAATGATGCCAAGCTACTCACAGCCACAAGTTCCGCCGCCGAGCGCGTACGCTCAAGTTCCGCCGAGTGCTTACACTCAGAGCCCACCATTGGTGCCTACATTTGATATGAGTAGCTTTGGCCAGCCTCTGAGGCAGCCACCGCCGCTTACCCCCGGCCAGTCAGGTCCTGTTGTGACACCGATCTCGCTCCCAGGAATGCCGCCGATAACCGTGAGTGCCACCTTACCTGTCTCAACTGTACAAGAAATTAATCAGCAGACGTTGCAGCAGCAGGATCTGTTGTCTTAATATATTTACGGCAATTAATATTGTGCATTTCAATTATTTGATATTCTTGTTTGACACATGTAATTATCAAGTTCAAATTAATAACTGTTATATGAATGGAGGGCAGTTAGTTCCGATTATTCACAATGCTATGCTCTAGTTTGTTTAGTAACACAAAATTGTAATATCTAATATAAAATACTATATTAGGTAATTATGTAGGTATAAATATTGCATTAAATAGTAAATCCTGAATTATTATTTCCACTGCCTGCCTATGTTATTGGGTATTATTTTAAGTGTAAAATAAAAACGAAAATTTAACGAGTATTTAATTTAATCTTCGTACACTTGCTTGATATTTTCTTTTATTATATACAAGGTTCAAGTTATTGTCTATAAATTACTAAAAACTAACAGATGTAAGTACTCATGAGAAGTATGAGGTATTGTTTAAGCAAACACACTGCTGTAAATCAATATACATACATACATATTATCATTTAGGTAGACACCACAAACACTAGAACTAGGTTTATGAAAATTAGTTCGCTACAAAGGTATATTATACAAACTAACAAGCAACTATGCCAAACTGGTACCATATGTTATTCTTATCTCACCTTCACTGCTGGAAAATCGATTGAAGCAATTAGTTTCAGCATTTATAAATAACCCCAGGTAGGCATGGTATATGTATAAATTCAAGAATAGCGTTAATTTAATCTATAAACTCGGTACGAGTACATTTTTGTTTATATCTTAGGGCGGGATTTACCTTCACAGACTACCCGATATCCGTAAAATATAAAAAATATTTAAGTACCTAAACTTTTTTTTTATTTGTTTGAAGGGTTTCGTTGCTTAGCGATCATACCTTATACACACCAATAAGCAAATTATCGAAAATATTTTTATACGATGGTATAACGTTTACCCTGGTATGGTAAAATTTCTCCTTGTAAAAAAGCTGATCATTTCTTTCTTCATAGGTATCTTGCTTTGTGGAAATCGTAATATTGTTTTTGTAAAATTATCAGACATTTTATCATAAAGAATAAAGGTTACGTTAAACATGGATGGATGTTATATTTAAAAATTGCCTATTAACCTTTTGACCTTTGGTACACCGCTGTACCTACTCCACCAGCGGTGTACAGACAATAGAAGGTGTGTTACACGGTATAAGAGCGTAAGAAGACTTGCGTGAGGCTGGAAGCCTCACGGCCATTTTATGATACGACGCTCATCTGAATTTGTTGAGATAAACTGAATATTTCAGATGCTCTAAATCTCTCTAAAGATCTTTCAACGTTTGGTTTCAGAGCTAACAGAGTAAGCAGAATGTGGGTGAAAATACCCCTTTTTTGTTTAATCGGAGGCTTTTCACATATTCGTACCAAGTTGAAGTAGTTGCATTACTACCAAACGTTCCTTCTATTCTTTTGATTATTCTTGTTTTTTTGCCATCGTTTAGCACTACCACTATTTAGGTACGAGTAGGTATGTTCTGGCAAATAATGAAATTAGAAAAAAAGCTTGCGAAGTCTACATTATTGGCAAGTTTAAAATGTTTCTTTGGTATAGCAAATTGGCGGGTGTTTTTCAGTGCGAGTTATGATTGAAAGAAGTAGGCTCTAGTTTAATGCAAGTGTCTGCGCTATAATCTTCTGGCGGCGGCTTCTCGGGCTCCAAGCCGAGTGCTGGGTTGTCGTGGCCTCGTGTTAGGTTGATGCCGTCGCTGTAGAAGACTCCGCCGGCGAGTTCTGACAGCCGGCGACGACGCCGCAGGTCTTTGTCGTCGGAGAAGCTTGGAGGCCGCACGCTTGAGCTGCGCCGCCGCTCTGAACCCAGCCTAGTCGATACACGCAACGGTTTCTGTTCAACAACAATACAATATTAAATGATTTCAAAAATAAGAAATTCTGGAGTACCTGAGGTAAGTATTTAATTACGTTCTATTAATAATATGCTAGAATTAAAAAAAAAAAATACGGGTTGCACTCCGGGAGTGCCGGCAGAAGTGAAAACTTGATTATTAACGTTGAGCATGTTTGATATTTTGGAATGGTTAGGGGGGGCTTGTTTGTTATTTGGCACGCTGTAACATACACGAACATTCGCACAAGCGCCCTGCGCTGCCTAAACGAAACAGTAGGCCCAGGCATACATTTTCGCCGCGCCGTAGAGAGGGGATAGCTGTCTACTCTCCATCCGTCTTACGCTTTTTCGATCAGGTCACGTGTCCTGACGCGCTGACGCGAGTTTAAGATTTTATACCCATTACAGAAAAAGTGCTCAACGCCGCTAAAGAAGTTTTCACTTCAAAAACAGAAGCCAAGTTTTTTAGTCTTTCATTTAAAAACAGCATTTTTATTTTAGTGCTAGAAATCCAAGCTGATGCTGGGATCCAGGAACTCCTACAAAACAGGTGCTGCGTAAGGCATGCTGGGTTTTCTGGAGAAGTCTGAGAATCTATACTTACCTATGCACAAGTTCTAAAATATACCATGTTTCAAGCAAATTAAGCATTTCATACCTTAAACTTGTTGGGTAGAGAGTTGAGCAGGTTCACGATGGGCGGCGAGATGAGGTCGATGGGAACTTGTGAAGGATCCGTGGCGCCCGTCGCGAACGATACAACCAGCCCGACCACTATCGTGGCGGCGCACCCTATGCCGGAGTACCACAGGTATGATACGCGGAACAACCAGAACACGGCTTCATCGTGGGCCTCACTGCAACACATCATTGTTTCAATGTGGGTTACGGAATGTACCTACTGTCTTTCTAAATATGAATTCACTAATTATGTGAATGAATAATTTGGCTATGTAAGTATGGAGATTATGTACGTTAATTTATGCTGCAGCTACTGCTCTAGATAAGACTATTAATGCAATATTTTTCAACCGACATAATAATGTCAGTTGAAAAATATTGCATCCATCTTGACTAGAGGAAGTGCGCGTTGATGTCTTTCGTATTGAGATTGTTGACGATTATACAGTACGCGGAGTAAGTAGTTAGGTGTTATTAGATGCCCACGTAACGTTATTTTTTTTAAACTGCGTAAGCAGACGCTCTACAATTTCGTAACATGCAAGTACTATGTTAGCAAAATATTTATATTAGGCAAGTTGAACCACATTATCATCATCAGCCCGAAAAACTTTACTGCTGAACAAATACCGTCCTTATAAGTTTCCAGGACGAACAATTTTAAACATTAGGGAAGAGGGAAGGTGGCCATACGCAACACGTTTAGCAGGTAGATTGGTGACCGTAGTTTTGGGGTTATATCTATTGAAATACTCAGCCTATTCTCTTGTGCATTATCTTAGTCGCGTTTTACGGAGTCCGCTGGAGATGTACTATTCTATGCCAGGATCACAACAGGCTCTATGGTACCTAAACTAAAAACGATGAGACGAGAATGCCGGTATAAAAAAGTGCGCTTACATAGGAGCGTCCAAGGTCTGGTTGAAGCCGAGGCAACCCGTAGTGGAAGACGGCAGACGAGCCACCGGCACCTGGGCTAGTTGCGCTCCCCCGCCCGCGATCACCACGACCAGCAAGCCCACTATACCGCCTGTGACTGCGCCCTGACATGGAAACAACACAAACTTTAGGTACCATACCAATAGCTCGTGTCACGTAAAAAGAATGCCGGCAAAAAGTGGAGGGAGTGTGTTTGCGTAAGTAAAACCCGCACCCTATTAATACCACCAAATAGGTATAGGTGCGGGTTTTGCATGCACAATCACGCCCTTTCCACCTTTTTCCAGCGCGTGACGGGAACTTTACCTACAATGCACGCAACGAATCTTTGTCCCCTTGAAGTTAGGCATGCAATAGAAACGATTGTGCTTTGCGGAAAAATGACAAACGGTTTTCCTGCTTTAGTCTTTATTCTGAGGGTTTTCCGAACCAAACACCACCGCAGAGTGGAGCGTTTCAGGCAGCCATCTTTATTCCTCATTGCGTCGAAAATCACCAGGCAGAATTGAAAGTATAATCTTCGAATAAGGTAAGTAAATTAATATGCGTTTTATTGGTAGGTAAAACGCTGCTATTAATTTGACTTGACCTTATTCGAAGATTATTTTATTTATTTGGTTTTGCTTTTTTGATTTAGCAGCTAACTTCAAATGGTTAAAAGGTCCGGTACACGATGTATACTGTATGTACTTAATTTAAATTCTATGTAGAATGTATTAAACAAATCTTGCTTGGTGTGGGTATTAGGACAGAATTTGCATTTGATGTCGATTTGTGATCACTCCTGGAATATAAATTGATTTTTATTTCTATTTAAATATCAGCGACAATGCTTATGCAACATAAGAAGGTACATGTAGGTACAAGTTCAGTTGTAAAATGCCCTTTTTCTGGTTTTGGAAGGAAATGGCAGCATCGGTGGTGATGGCAGTTCGTAAATTAGTCATGGCATAAGGCGGATCTTCCTATGAAGTTCAAAATTTGGATCAAAAGTGCAAGTAAGATTTAAGTTCAAGTTAATCCATTTTTTTTGCTGGCCGTACCTGCTTGAAATGTTGACCCCCCATTATGAACCTTTTAGCAGTTAAAGTACTCATCACAGCATGTACGTACGTACATACTTAGCTCACCTACATGCACAGTAAATTATTTATTGAACCTAATTTAAATAATTTCGTAAACAGTTACATCGTCGGTTAAAGAGCTCTCCAAACTACCTCCATAAGTTTTGTAGCAGTCATACAAATAAGCATTTGGAACACTTTTGTAATTTTGGCAACTTCCCATATCAATAAATTGGTCAAGGTGCAGGTACTTGCGTAAGTGATGTTCCGATTGAAATAACAAGTACTTTTATGGTGAAAATGAGCATGTGAATCATAGTGAGCCTTTATTGGATAGGTATTATATGCTCTATCACCCGTGGGATGTAAAACTACTTTTTTTATGCCCTGCCTGATTTATACTTCGTATGATCTAATCCTTCTCATATGCGCCGTACTGTGGCAGTACCTACGTACAGACAGACACCATGGCACGCAAAGTTCGACAGAGTTCGGCTTCTTCAAAGACTGAACCGTTTCTTCGCCATTATGCCGGTAGACACGCTGACTGCGTGCATAAATATCGGCTTCGAAGAATCGAATTCCGAATGCGTTGTACAAACCTTAGCATTAGCCCAAGGAAACAGCATGCCTAGAGTGAAAAGGCCAAGGGACACGCCACCAGCCATTCCATTGAAGGACAGAGCGAGCTGCAACACCGGCCCCAAGCGTTCCACCGCGAACACTAACCCGAACGATACCACTCCGCACGCGACGCATACCCATCGAGCTATCTGCAAAACAGAGAACTCATTTTTACTATTTTGACACAGGCATATCATTCATTAGCATTAACTACGTTGAACGACGTAAAAAATCTGAAAAGGATGCTTCGTGTTAAAAACTTAGCAGCTTACACAAATACGTGGTAGCCAAGTCCAGTTTTTTTATTAGCTCTTAAGTTTCTCTTGTCGAAACTTTCTCTTGCTACTGGATACCTACCAACCTATAGAACCTTGTGCTTGAGCACAACAATAATTATTATCTCATAAAAGCTATGAGTAATGCCTACCACCACGCCCACAGTTGAAGATGGGCGGTTCAAAGTGGCCGTGGTCATGATTGTTGACCCATTGAGCGGTATATGATCAAAGATCTAGCGTGACTAGCGTCATCCATCTTTCACACATCTTATGACCTCACTATTACAAGGTTCTACAAGAAATAAGTACCTACCTCGTAGGTATATGTATAGAATCCTTTAGATAAGTGTGAAATGATCGTACCAATGCTCCTTTATCTTCTGGCAAAGTTATTCCCAGTAGTCCGTTTGCCAAATCTTGACAAGCTATTGCTGCTAATGAGTTTAGCGCAGATGCAACCGTCCTGTGAAACAGAGTTCATATTAGGTTAGGTAATATACCTATATAAAGTAAATCTTGGCAGAACTAAAGGTAGAATTTGTTGTAAAATTCGGAGAAGTGTCAATCACTAAACTTACACAACCATAGTTTAGTAACTTTTCAGGTTTAGATATATTTACCTATTCAAAAAAAGACTAGCACTTAAATCTGCTTTAGGTCTCTGCGCTGCAGTAGGTTAAATGAAAAACATTCAACATGAGTTTTCTTCAGAATTCCTGTCTAGTTTCGGGGCTCAAGCCATTGTTTTGAATGTATACGGTCGACTTATCGACGGATTCCAAAAACACTTCGCAGATGACGTTACTCAAATTGAAATATGGACATTTCCAGTCACGGCTGGTAAGACCAGGTCTAACAAGACAAGATTAGGACCAACTACCAAGTCAGTAATATTGAAGCTTTCATGCGTTTCGCATGTCTACATTTTGCCAAATGCCTTCATTGAATTCAAGTGCTATTTTCGAAGATACTAGAAGTGAAAATCAAGCTGAATTGGGTTGTTTTGTTCTCACCCCAGGCTAGCAGCGAAGATGCCGGCGACGAAAAAGCCTGGAACTCCTCGAGCATGGCCCAGCTCGCGGACCACATACAGCGGCAGAAGACGATCTGATCCTGAGATATCTCCATTCTGCAATAGGTATGTCAATTATTGTTATACCTACGCATTTCACAAAGGTCCTACAAGACCACCCCCAAAAACTGAAGGTGTAAGCTAAAACTCTGAAGTTTTGGAATATTTTTAAAATAGACCAGCCATACTGGCAGTTCTGTGTGTGTGTGTGGTGTGGTGGCTTTCAACAGATTTAGAAAAAATATGTTCAGAATAATTACGAATTAAAAACAATCCTACTGTGCGGTGTTAATTATTTCCAGGACAGTCTAACAGCTGCTCTATGAGTTATAAAGTTTATATTGCGCCGAGACAAATACAAATTCAATTCAAGACCACAAATTTCGTTCGTAACCGGTATTTTTAAAACTGCAGCAATATATTTACAAAAGTAAAGATTTTTTTGCTTCTTCAGTAGTTTTCGGTCAATTGAAAGCGCTGTACTTACCTATATAAATACCTTCCTACTGAAAATACCCTTTTAGTTTTCGGTATTTGCAGGATTTCAAAAGACCTTTAAATGAACTAAACGTAAAAAAACGTGTTTAAAAGACAAAAACACATTACATAATTGAACGACATTTGACTACAACGTGGGTGATGGTGTACCTAATAGGCAAGTAAGTATATTTGAAGTGGCAATAGAATACACACTTAACACATAATCACCTCACCTGAATCGGATCACAATCAGCATAGTGCAAGGCCAGCACCGCGCCAGTGATGAAATTCACCGAGTATATCGCGGTGAGGCCAAAAGCAGAGACCCAGAGCGCCACTCGGACTTGACCGATGCGTTCCACGGACAGGTACTTCTGAACCGAAGCCTGATTGGCGCAAAACATACTGGTCCAGTACATGGTGCCTCCCACTACCACTGACCAGAACGAGTGTCGGACCGTTGGGTCAGGATTCATGCTGAAAATATACATTCTAATCAAAGTTCTGTATATACCGGTTCAATGATGATGATATAATTGCGTCAATAAATAGTAGATTGTTATACAAGGGCAGTAAGTGAGCTTTTGCAGAACAAGATCCTTTTTGGCGCCCGTGCGAGCGCAGCTCGCAAAGGGCGCTAATGGATCGAGTGTACCCGAGATATTTAGATGCCCGAGCGAGCAAAGCGAGCGAGGGCAAATATAGTTCGAGGGTGCAATAGCTACTTATGACCGAGGTAAGCATTCTACTTTACATCATTCATGCGAGGTAAATTTTTAACTAGCTGATGGAACAAACATATGGCCCACCTGATGTTAAGTGGTAACCATTGCCTATAGCAAAGCATTGCCTCGTAGGTCAAGCACCCTACAATGCACTACAACGTGCCCTACAATGCACTGCCCTACGACCATCAACTTGAGGCATACGGATGTTCAGCCTCACGTGTCAGTGATTTCACCGGCACCCATACCCTTCAACTCTAAACACAGCAATGCTGCTTTTCGGCAGAAATAGGCTTACAATACAACATTACCACAACATTTATACGGGTATGACGAAATGTAATTTTAATTTGAGAAAAAATAAATTACAATAATAATATAAGTATTATTATAATTATACTATTAATTTTATTAAAATTAATAGTAAAATATTTGTACCGGTAGGTATCTGCTAAAACAGTCGTAGACGCACACTTATGCACACATCTGTGAGCTACTATATCTTTTCAGTAAAAAGTTTTCATATCATTTTGTAAGAAAAGAGATTGTTTCACCAAGGAGGTTTGAATAGCTCTTGAACTGTAATGAACCATCACCAAGGAGGTTTGCATAGCTCTTGAACTTTAATGAACCATTACGTATCAAGCATAGTGTGACGGTAAAAGTGATTTGAAAATGGAACGCATTTACAATGCACTGGGCTGCACACGCCTACTTTCACAGCCTCTTTGTGCTAAAGTAAATCCTATTTACTGAGCATGTATGATGTAAACGAATTAACACTGCCATACATACTCCATTCAGGGCCATCATTTTGAAATTGTACCTACCTACACGCGTCGATAATATGCTTTATTTAGAATAGAAGAATAGAATAGTATTTATTTCAGACATTAATGCATCCATAATTTTGTTAGTAACAATGTAACTTGGAGACTAGGGTTAGTGACTTTATGAAAACTTTATTTAGCAAAAGTCACAGTCAGTCTTGAATTCCTTTGGATTCTTATGTGTGCTTGCTGTACAATTATTTATGTCGCAGCCAAATGGTCAAATCAGTCGTTTAATGAACTGTCTAGCCGTTGCACTAACTGCCTGAATGATATCTGCCAGTGTTAATAATCACCTAATACTTACCTACCTGCCTAAAAAACATAACTACCTATTGTACCTTTTAGGGCTAGTTTTGGTCTTGGTTATTAGGGTTAATTTTTTCACGATTTCACATGCAAGTAGTTAAGGTTCAGGCATCATATCGCTATACAGTTCATTGTATTATTATGCTGCGACAATCATATACGAAATATAAATAAAAGAAAACTGCAAAAAAGTGTGTTTAAATGGCAACAAATCAGCTGTGACCAAAAAAAACTTACTCAAAGAAATCTAGTCTGTTCGTACGTCGCGCATAATCCCAAACGAGGTCCATCCCACCGACCTGCTTGGCTGCCATGCCCAGAACTACGGCCAGCGACCCAAGCAGCACAGCAGATTGGAACGTATCTGTCATTATCACTGCCTTCATACCTCCCTGCGCAATCATAAAAATTATGAGTACCATCACACATATATACATCTGCTTAATTAAAAACCGCTGGAAACTGACCTGTGATGCGTAGAAAATGCAGACGACGTATACTAGTGTTACTGCAAGGTAGGTATTCAATCCCGTTACTGCAAATTAACGTCAATTTAGTTGCTTTGCTTACAAAGTAGGTGAAGGCAAGAAATATTTAAAATAGTTAGTCTATCACCTACATACTTTTATCGAGCTTAGACAAACTTAAAAAAACAATAAGATTTATAAAATACTGTGACGTAAAAAATCAAGAATCGAACTAACTCAATATATTTAGAAGATATGAAAATGTATGTCTTATGTTTGTATGGAAATGGTTAAAATTAATATCCCCTATGCTAAATATTTCCAATAGTACCAGCTAAGCGTTTTTGCTGCTCTGTGAATCTACCTCACAATTTGTGACAAATTTCATGTCATTATCAGACAATGGTGTCACTCCATTTGATATTAAGAACCCTACTCTACAAAAATTCAGCGGACTCTACGAGAAGCTCTACGACAGAGTATACTTATTTAAATAGTTGCTTTGGCTGTGTCGATGGTACGACGATAAAGGCAGCCTATAGCTGTAATTAGTGCACTGTTAAGTGCATCAGGTCAGTTCTAATGTACCGAATACCTTTCAGCTTAACTGAACAGTCAGTCGTAAATTATTGACAAGCACCTTTGGCAATCCGAAGCCACGTTGAATACCTGAGTACCTACTTGTTATGAAATAAAACCAATAAAATTCTGCATCGAATATTTTATCGACTGATGATCTAAGTGCATGTTACGACATTTCATCGGTATTTGTTTAATTTTGCTCCTCGACATTGCGTAAAGACTGATTTTATGAACAAAGTTTCTCAAAAGAATACAATATTTAAAACGAAGACACCACAAGTTGCATACTACATGTCTTATGAGGTATATGGAAAAAATAGTTTTTATTCCAATTTGCTGCTTTTGTTACAGACTACGAAAGTATCATATTATTTTTTAAATGATGTACATTTGATCGTATTTAGAGAGCACTGGTGGCGATTCTATAATTTATTATTATTCATAATTTTAGTGAGAAGTCCATCGATGCCTCGATCGACATCGTAATTATATGATCGACAGCAAAGGTCGAAAAGTTAAGGGGCCGCTTAGTTTTTAGAACTGTATGTCTACTCTAGCTTATTATAACTGGAAACTTTGATCATCGCTGACGACTTGTTGTAATGCTAAGTAACCTACCTTCTATGGATCAGGCCTACTCCACATCGACCATAAAATTCGTCACGATTCTGTTGCAAAATATCTATTGATATTGCATATGTATACCCCTCCCTATATATGTATTGTTAATGAAATTAGAATACACACGCCGAATCGCTTTCACCACAATTTGGATGTATGTTGTCATAATAGGTCCTTCGGGAATTCCCATACCTACTTACAGTATTTTTAACTCTTGCATTAGGTATACTCTTTTTGTATTTGAAAATCTTATTACTAGATACATTACACCGTATATTTCGAAAGCGTCTTGATTGCTAAGAAGATGTGTGGTTTCCGCAACTGTTATGTTACGCTCATAATAAGTATGTTCTAATAGGTTTTACAGCTTTATTATTCGTGTAATAATGACGAGGCTCCTAATAGTATAATTAAACGCCATAAATTATTGTGACTATTCTCTGAATTAGTGTGAATAAAGATCTTTGTCTATCGTATCATTGAAATTCTCAAGTAGCTTTTTATGTGAATCATTGTCAATTTGTTTGCTCCATATACAGAAATTATGGCCACTTTACATTTGCTGTTTGATAAAGCCTTTGATGGGATGGAATTAAATAATGAGAACCGAGTGATGTTGTCTGTGTTAGTACGAAATAAAATCAGCTGAGTGTTCATGGATGTCGGTAAGTTTATGAACTTACCATCAGATAGTGCGAGCGCCGGCGCATAAACTGCCACGGCCGTGTACAATATCATTTGTAGCATGTACAATGAACTCGCATACACGCGGGCAGTCTTACAGAAACGTATTTCCTGTGGAACACAATTACATTTTTAAGTTAGGTGGAAAGTATTGCACTAACAAAAGATTAAACGTAAAAAAATAAGTTAGGAGATAAATTAGATAAAATGTATTGATTACCAAATATTCATAACAAGACGTAAGCCGCAGACGCATGAATACAGGCAAGTACAGCTGGCTCGAAATGGGCACGATTAGCACAAAGGTGATACAAATCATCCAGAAATGTGCACCTGCCATGTACATCTCCGCCGGGTTTCCCAATAGCTCTATAGCCGTGACGAAACTGAAAATAAGTGTCTATAGTAATAACCTGTACCTGTAAGACGTACTTGAACATAAATAAATGTTTTTGAAGAATCCACATCTCTGTCAGCCCCAAGCTAACCACAGCTTGTACTATGGGAACCAGATAAATGATATAATACTTATATAATTTTTTTTTGTAAATACGTACTTAGAATACAATATAACACCCAGACAGAGAGCAAACATTTGTGTTCACCACAAAAATATTTGTTATCGGTGGGGGATTGAACCCACGGCCTACGGCGCAGAAGGCAGAGCTACTACCAACTGAGCTGAGAGGTCAGTAAAAAAAACATTATTATATTAAAATTAATTACCTTGCGGCTAAGCTCAAAGCAGTTGGAAATGTTCCCATAGATGAGCCCCCTAAGAGAAAGTCATCACCGCTGGTTGGTTTTTCCGTGAAGTATCCATAAAACACTCCAATGCCACATGATATAATGAGCATACTAGCCAACACACTGTAATCTTGCCAGTGGAATAGCGCTGTGGATGGAATGTCTTCTAACGTTTCGTTTGTTGTGTTTGTGATGAGTGTCTGTATGCTGGGAGATGCTGATGCAATTGCTAGACAACTTGCAGTCCAACACGATGATAAACAAACTAGTGTGATCTGAAATAAATTAAATTTGATTGTAAGGATCAAATAAATTGGTACTACTATGTAAGTACCAATCGATCTGAAGGGACATTGACCTGGTCTGAGGTTACTTCGTAAGTCCATGCCTTTTTGTTGTTGTTAAATAGATTAAATCAAAATAAAAATAAATAAATATCGTGGACATTCCACGCAACACCATCTAGCCCCAAATTAAGCAGAGCTTGCACAATGGGAACCAGAGTAGGAGCCGTTTCCGATACAAGAATTTCTCGTTTAAAGATGATGTTTTTTTTTGTAAATAAATACTAAGAATAGAATGCAATATAACACCCAGACAAAGAACAAACATCTGTGCTCACCACAAAATATTTTTTCTCGGCGGGGATTGAACCCATGACCTACGGCGCAGAAGGCAGAGCTACTACCAACTGAGCTGAGAGGCCAGTTTTCTAGGTATTGGTAGAGCCAATATTCCTAATTAAAATTCTTACTTCTGACAATGGTCTTTGAGTTCCCTACAACAGTGACTGTGAAGCCAATAGACGGAGGTAATCCGAGTAAGGTGTGACTTGGATTGTTTAATTAATGTGTGGGCTGGTCGCAACTTCGCTTATTCGAATGTTGTGCTCTTTTAATTAGAAAAACGCTCGTCAATTGCCGCCTAAGTGGTTAAAAGCCATTTGTTGAGTGCTTAACGATTTGTACAGTTTTAGGCACTAGTCTTCTAGAAAAAAAAACGCGGCAGTTTTTCTCAATGCCTTTTAACGTCGTTTCCTAATCCGGCCTGCGCACATCTAAGCGATCTGCGATGACGATCAGTGAAACGCTGTCAAATATGACAGCGATATTTGGCAGCGTTTCACTGATCGCCATCGTCATCGCCTAGCTGATATGGCGCAGGCCTTTAAGAGACGTCGTAAAATTTCAGCATTTACCGTGAAAAATGTGTAGAAATAACATAAAAGCAATGACGTCTCATTATAAACTTACACGGCCTTCTAATAATCACGGTCTATGAGTAGATTACAATGCAATAGATTAAATGAAATTGAATGGAAATGCCATGTCGCTGCATTGGTAAGGCAAGGCAAGTAAGCGCTGCGATAACGCCGGCCTATGCCGCCATGAGGCGGAATGATCCGGTTTCTCTCTGCTCGAGCCTCCTCAATCCGGATGTTTCTGGACAGCGATGGCTCAGAGCTGGGCAAGGGACTATGCGTGTCTCACACCACATTCCAAGCAATTAGGAGTAATCGTTGATCATCTTGTTTTCGTTATGAACTCAGTTATGGGTGGTGAGAGCCCAAGATTGTGAGAGTACAAACAAACGTACAAACGGATAGTAAGGGGTTCTCTCTCGTAGTTATATTACCAAACAGACGTAAATAAATATTAATAAATTAACTAAATTTTGTAAATTAGTATAAAAAAAAATATATGTGTTGTATGCAATACAAATCAATTATTGTGTTGGGATTTTAGATTATCTTAATATTTCATTGATTAATATAAAAAGAGGAATTAGCGAATATTGTATTACCTAATTTTACCATTAGGTTTACTTGCTTAAATGTTTTTAAATTCCGAAGTTTTGATACTTTTGCAACATGTTGTGTTGAACTAAATCAACCACTGAACTTTGAAATCTATACACATTTTATTATGCAAAAACGTCATTGCATTTCAACGTTAGTAGGTAACCTATAAGAATATCATGTTGCGCACAAGTTTTTTCAAGCTTTTACTTTAGTGTTGATTGATTACACAAAACGCCTCGATCGTCGGTTTGAGGCAAAGCAACATGTCAAAGGTTAGATCGTGAAGCGGCTAATTATACTAGAAGAGAAAAATATTTAAAAAAATATAAAGTTTTGATACTTAGTACGAGTATGTAATGTACCTAACTGTGGAGGTTCTCAATCGCAATACTTTCATCCTTGAAACTTACGAAAGTTTTAGTAAATGGCAGAATATAGATGGTTAGATGAATACCAGAATAGCAAAAAAGGTCAATGAGTCACAAAAAAAATAACTAGCAGTTTCAGCATCCTTCAATAGGTACCTACTCTTTGCTACTTCGTCATTATTACTGCCCTAGCGGCCGCCCGCGGCTTCCCTCGCCCCGTAACCGTTATGCCCCGTTTCTGTTACTTTTTCGGAATAAAAATTATCCTATGTGCTATTCCAGATTAGCTAGTGAGAAATTAATCTATCTTTGTGCCAAATTTCATCCAGATCCGTTCAGCTATTCTGGCGTTATTGAGTAATAAACATCCATCCATCCATACAAACTTTCGCATTTATAATATTAGTGGGATTGTGTCAACACAACGCAAGTGGCTGAGATGAGCTCGATCAGAGTAACCATGATGCATTCGTCATTGATTGATTTTATTAACGTTCTTAAAAAATATTTTGCAAAAAAAGCGTACTTAATGTCAGTTAATTTTATACTAATGGCCGCCCAAGGCTTCGCTCGCGTAGGAGTTATTGCTTATAAAAGAATGGGAATTCTTTTTATTTTATCGGTATTAAAAGTAGCCTATATGACGCTTGTTCCTTGGGCGTTGGGGAGACCACTTATTTGGGACGTTACGTGTGTCGACACACTTGCGCCTTCTCATCTGCCAAGAACGTCCGTTGTGGCTGGTGCGGCGGCAGATCTGGACGAGGATCTCAAGAGGCGCAAAATACGCAAGTCTCAACAGAGCCTACTTATTTGCTCCTCTTGGGGTTGAGACTCTGGATCCGAGAGAAACCGAGGCTTTGCGGGTCTTCAAAATGTTATCTATATAGGCGACGGATCGAAGCGACGCGCGTGACTCAAGGGCTGGTGGGTATCTGGCGTGATTGCTATCCGTCGTGGGAATGCCGTGCCGCCAGCTCCTTGGGGATGGTTCCGTCGGGTCCTGATTTGGATCAGTTGAGCTATCTCTGGATCGTTTGTAACGGTCTACAGATAGCTCAACTGTTTCTTGTGTATTTTGTACATTTTGTAAATATTTGTTTAATTGTTAGTTTCTATATATGTAAATAAATAAAATATGGTTTAAAAATACCCTACTTATAGGTATATAATTATGTTGATCCAGTTTACGATACAAACGATATTTGTTCCAAATAACATCAAAATCAGTCGAGTGGTCAGGGCATGATTTAGCCTCAAACAATAATTAACTGGTAACCTACCCAATCAACAAAAAACACAGATCAGGCAGACCTCACAAAAGATAGAGCGATCAAATGACGACATTATCAAAAACCGCAGGCAAAACATGAAGCCGAGAAGCTATTGGAAGAACCTGGAGGCGGCTTTCACCACTGATAGCGGTCCTCACATGAGCAACAATAAATAAAAACAAACGGTAGTAACTAAACTGAAAAAAATTGTGCAGGTAACGTTTTAAATCTGGCAAGCAGAAAAGTGTAAACAAAATTGAGTGTAATACGTAAATGTGAGGTAAATAAACCTCGCATTATATTATTACTATTATAAGCCACACCCAAACATCGTGACTTTCGCATTTATAGTATTAGTAGGATGAGGTAGTTGCAGAAGTTGTAATAACGCTTGCTTCTAAAATGGTTGTTTAGTGTTCCGGTTCAGTTTTGGTGAAAGGGAATGTACGCAGATTATTCTCTAAGCTAAATTAATTATATTTTATGATGTACATTAGCTTTCGTTCATTTTTAGGGTTCCGTAGCCAAATGGCAAAAACGGAACCCTTATAGATTCGTCATGTCTGTCTGTCTGTCTGTCTGTCTGTCTGTCTGTCTGTCTGTCCGGCCGTGTCACAGCCATTTTTCTCCGAAACCATAAGAGCTAGACTGATGAAACTTGGTGAGTAGATGTATTCTGTGAACCGCATTAGAGTTTTTACACAAAAATAGAAAAAAAACTATAAATTTTGGGGGTCCCCATACTTGAAACTGAAACTCAAAAATTTTTTTTTCATTGAACCCATACGTGTGGGGTATCTATGGATAGGTCTTCAAAAATGATGTTGAGGTTTCTAATATAGTTTTTTTCTAAACTGAATAGTTTGCGCAAGAGACACTTCCAAAGTGGAAAAAAGTTGGTCCCCCCCCTCTAACTTCTAAAATAAGAGAATGATAAATCCAAAAAAAATATATGTTGTACATTACTATGTAAACTTCCAACGATATTTGGTTTGAACGAGATCTAGTCAGTAGTTTTTTTTTATACGTCATCAATCGTAAACCGCAATTTACCTTTCGACGAACTACAAAAACCTTTATATTATGTTAATTGATGCTACGGAACCCTTCATGGGCGAGTCCGACTCGCACTTGGCTGCTTTTTTATTATTTTTCCGAGAAAATTATTTATGTTAGTTTAGCCAATATGGGGTACGGCGACTATGTTTAAATCTATGAAATTATAGTTGTAAGAAAGAACCCCTTTGAAATTTTAACCTAATTAATTTTAATAATGAAAATAATGATAAAATTGGATGCAACAGGATTGAATCTGTAATGTTTAAACGTTTGAAAAGTTTAAATCGATAGCCGGGTTCCTGAAGTAATCAGGAACGTTACGTTTTGCTAAATAGATGTTCTTCTATGCAGACCATCTGAAAGTTGGACGTTTTGCTATATGCACATTTTGCTAATGAGACATACTGGTCATTAGACTTTTTGCTCTGCTGGACATTTAGCTACTTAGACCGTCTGATCAGGAGACAATCATATTAGAGTCTATCCTTGGCATGACAGCGAATAAATAAGGGCAACTCCACCACCTTCAACACCTTCATCTGAGAGAACTTGTGTTCTCTCAAAAATCATTTAAAATTCCGTATTGATGGATTCGTAAGTTATTCAAAGTATGCTGTATACACCACAAAACTATTGACACCTATAACTGCTGATAAGCATCTTTGAAATATCACTGTTATCCTTTCAATTTTATAAATCAGGCAGCTAATTCCATTCGAAAAATTATTTACCCACTGCAAACCATGATTACATTATATTATGTATGGCTGCCTTATATACCTTAAAATGCCCAGCTACAGGTCAGAGCTTTTCCAGGATATTACTTTCATACGACTGTTCTCATTATTTAATAATGTTGGATCTAGTTTTAAAACTCACCTTAAACAGTCCTCTTAACCGAGTTGTTCGTTTCCGTGTATTTTCTGCCATTTTTAAAGTAAATAATGCCGACACTATTTTTATTTGTACAATGCATAGGGTTATTATGCCAGTGTTTATCAATCCCGTTGGCGACGCGTACTGAGGACTATAACAGACTCGTTGGACATCTGCTCTACACTAATCAATTAAGATACTGTGATTGTGACTAAGACTGAATGGTTTTTGCCACCAAAGCGTCTCGCGTGAAGCTCCTATGCGCCACGACCACACGATGAAAATTTTTTGAAGCTCTAAAAGTTTTCAATCTGAAAATAAAACTCAATTCAGCCATAATTTTATTCGTTTCTGCGATATCGAGAATAAATAATACGTCTATATCACAGAGCCAGTACTCTATCACGGACAGAGAACTAATTACTGCAGAAATAGTCTCAGAAGGTGATACTCTAATAAAAATGTAGCATGTAAAATATTTCTGTATAGAAAGAAGAGACTTGTATAAAAACTCCCGTACTTTACTAACTAAGCATTTGAAATGAAATGAAATTGAAATGAAATTTATTGGATATTAACAAACATTACAGTAACATTGTAAGTAACAATTTCCTGACGGGTAACATTGGTACCCAAACTAGGAATTTGATTTTAGTGAAGGTGGGTGTGTTATATACGGTCTTTTAAGTATGCAAGTCACTCGGTATAGTATATATATTCGGCATAGTTTTGAATAGATTATGGTTATAGAAGAAGAGGTAGACCAAAGAAAAGATGGATAGACTGTGTCAAAGATGACATGAGCAAGAAAGAAGTAAGCACTGAGACGAATGATAGAGGTGAGTGGAAGAAGAAAACCTGTTGTGCCGACCCCACTTAGCGTGGGATAAGGATATGAAGATGATGATGATTATGATGATGATGTATATAACTACTACAATACAGGAATACAGGTAACTCATACCTCGGTATGAGTTACCTACTACGAAATATTTAGATGAGGGTTTCATCCTTGTCTATACAAATGGCCGGTAATTGCGTGTTATAAATTGTATAAATTAACCGGTTCCATATAGAAATAAGCACTGACTTATCTTCCTTGTATTTCCACACTATTAGCTCGAGTGGGGTCAGTGAGGGGTCAATTATTCCCACGTAGGTATGAATTACACTGTTAACACTATTAATAGTCGAAGGTTTTCGTTGAGAGTTTCACTTTGCCGATATAAAAATCAAAACTCCAAAAAGACATGCATATGAGTGACATGTCTTCAAACTACACGAACCACTGAAAGACTTTTTCGTTTAACAAACTCAAAATAACGTGCGAAAGTTATCAATTCAAGATCTGTTCAATGGAGTCAACTGAAGCTGATATTCATTCAGACTAAACGTCGTCGACAGCAATTACTGATTCAATTCTATTGTGAGATTAAGTATGTAATTATTAGTTGTAGGTACTTTGTACCTACCACTCAACATTACTCATGTACCTATCTTGCTACTGTATTTAGAGTTAAGTGCTTTACATACCTGTTATTTATCGAAGTAAATCTACTTATGATTGTATCGTAAACTAAACGTTATGTATTTTATGCGAAATCTAAGTTCATAAACCGTCCTTTTGTAAGAGCTCCGGTCAGACTGAAGGAATGAATGTTTGCTAAAGTCGACGCAGTATGCGCGAGCGTTGCAAATGCGATAGCGAATTGTAACATACTATGGATTACAATTCACGCTTCTTCTTCTTGGTTGTTTGATTTGATTTAATTTTCTTGTGAATTTTCTGTTTTTTTCTGGTAACTGGTTGGTTGTGGTGGAAGGATGTTAAGCGCGCCTCAAAGAGGCTCCTTTCGTCTTTACCTTTACCTACCTTTTATCTTCGTGCACTTGACATTTTAGTGCAGCCGACGGTACAGTTGTGTGCAGTACCTTTATTATAGTAAAACTTATAGGTGGCCATACTAATAGAATGTGCACACAAAATTGCGTAGTTACCTGTGCTGTTGACCGTTCCCTCCTAGGTTGTAGGGTGTTAGGGTGAGGAGCTCCCTCTTAAGAGTCAATCTCGAGTGCAGTAGCCTTGCCATGGTAAAACTCACAACCGGATATTCTAATAGGAGACGAACACAAAATTTCGTGTTAATAAATAAATATTGTGGACAATCCACACAACACTAATCTAGCCCCAAATTAAGCAGATCTTGTACTATGGAAACCGGAAAGCTGATGTAATACGTTTTTTGTTAATAAATACTTAGGGTCTGTACCCTACTCACCCAGACAGAGAACAAACATCTGCGTTCACCACACAGATATTTGTTCTCGGTGGGGATCGAACCCATGACCTACGGCGCAGAAGGCAGAGTTATTATCGAGCCCGTGACACATTTTTCGATGCTTTGGGTCATTGGATTGCCCTTAAAGGGCGATCAAAAAGACTCACCCTGTATAGTTTCGCACAGCCTAAAACAGAGGTCACCAATTTTTATTTGACGGCGAGCCGTAACCGTAATTCTAAAATTAGATACTTAGAGATGGTGAAACAGGCACTAAGTTAATTAGCAACACTGTAGTCATGATTGTGTGTGCACCATACCGCTGCTAGTGGTAATAACTCAAGAATAGACAGTTTTACTTCCGTTTTTAGGGCGTACTTTATTACATCGACATAATTATCGGCGGCGTCCATAGGTTGAGTTTAAAATGAAATAATGCTTGTCAAAAAATAATGAATCCATTTGAAATGGATATAAGATGGAAGATAATAACATGTTACATTTTTGTTGATAACAGGTCAGCGGCTGTCGAATGCCTCTAGCGGTGCTGGTGGGTGTGACGCGCGCTGCCTCGCGAGGAGAGCGCGCGTGAGCCCCATACCAGTGCATTGCGCAACCCATGACAACCATCGAAAGTACCCCCTCCCCGGATATGGAGCGCACATCTCTTATAAACACAGGTGGCGCCTGGTTGCTGGACACTGTTCTATCCAAACCCGTGCGTAACGTGCTCAGGATGTGTGACAAAACGGTAGGTGCCCGTGACAGTGAACCTAGCGACCTAGTGATCTGGTGACACTATTTCGTTATTAGTGCAGTGAATTTGGATTGTGCTCAAGTGCCTGTTACAGGAATCTGATCCGACATTTTCTTATATCCTTATGTGAACGTCAAATTTGTGTGTGCAGGTGCTGAGATCTTTGTTGGTGGCAGCGGTGGTGTGTTGCGCAGTTGCGCGGCCGGAGCCTCCCTCATCGTACGGCCCGCCATCCACGTCGTACGGCGCGCCATCTTCCTCGTACGGCGCTCCCGCGGCCCAGTACGGCCCTCCGCAACAGCCCATAGTACACAAACATGTATACGTGCACGTGCCTCCTCCAGACAACGAGTACCCGGCTCCCCGCAAACAGATCTACGTGCCGCCGCCGCAGAAGCACTACAAGATAGTGTTCATCAAGGCGCCGACCCCGCCGACCCCAGTCGCGCCTGTCATTCCGCTGCAGCCTCAGAACGAGGAGAAGACCCTTGTCTACGTGCTGGTGAAGAAGCCTGAGGAGCAGCCCGACGTTGTCATCCCCACGCCTGCGCCCACGCAACCCTCTAAACCGGAGGTCTACTTCATCAGATACAAGACTCAGGTTAGTCAAACAACGCGATAAGATAGTATAGGATCCCGCTATAGAAGGACCTTCACCGAGCTGGTTATTTAATGAAACGTATTTTATATTTAATTAAACATGCCAATAAATATATTCTATATGGGTTGCCTATCAAATTTCAGTCCAGGGTATGATTAATTAATAATTAAAAAACTAAATTGTTTTTTTAACTTTCCACCGGTTTGTTTATTAGACAAATTCTGTACCAATCGAAAGTATAGACCCCATAGAATATGCAAACGTTAGGTTGCCTATTTTTTTCCGGTCACAACTCTCGGGTAGCCAGGTATAAACAGGTAAATCGATACTAGCATTTTGCACCGGTATGTTTATTGAATAAAACTACTGGGGTCTATACTTTCGATTGGTATAGAATTTGTTTAATAAATAAACCAGTACAAAGTTTTTTTTTTTTTAATTATTATTTAATCATAATTATCCTGGACTGAAATTTGATAGGCAACCCATGTAGAATATATTTATTGGCATGTTTAATTATATATAAAATACGTTTCATTAAATAACCAGCTCGGTCAAGGTCCTTCTATAGCGGGATCTTAGACTAAGAGTTTTCGCCAGTCACCACGCCTTTAGTTGTAGAGATACTTTTCAATAGAAGCTATGTTTGTGAGAAATAAACTTGAAAATACTACAAGTGGTGTTGATAAAACAAAAGAGCCGCGCACATAAAGATAACATCTAAAGCTACTTGAGATCAATGTGTTCAATGTTGTTATTATCACTATTATTATTATAAATGTAGGCGTAGGTACAGAACACAGGTAACGGTCAATTAGGTGTTCATATCGTAGGTATAAAGTGAATGTAGGTATGTCATGGTTGTTGATTTTAACTGATTGTATCGAGGAGTCCTCACTTCACTTGCTCGACATAAGAGGATGCGTTCGCACTTGTGAAAGTACGCTATACATATTTCCTGGAGTGGTGTAGTCAGGAAGCATTATAATGGCATTATTTGCATGACCTAACGCTCGGTGCACCTGCCATCATCATTATAATTACGTAATACGAGCCTCTGTTCTGCCGCAAGGCTTTTTTGATTTAATGATTTGAATCTAGGGCACAATCCAAGTGGCATTGCGGCTCTATTATTTTTTTAGGCGTAAAATGGGCTCAAGTCTTCATAAAAATTACATTTTTTTGCAGACGCTTGGTTAATTTTATGAACTATCATACAAAAATAGCTCATTCATTCTTCTTCATTCATTAAAAAAAACCTTAAAAGACTAGAAGAATGAGGTTTGTTCTAGGATCCTAATCACACTCGACGAATAACTCAGGCACTCGCGACCGTACGGCGCTAGCGCAGCCCTAAACCAAGGGGAAGGTCGCGGGTTCAAATCCTGCTCGGCTCTATATTTTTGGACATTATAATTATCTATCATCTTATGTACATGTTTATCTTATACCTTTAAACGAGAAAATCTTGTATATATATATATATATATATATATATATTTAGGATCTCGGAAACTGCACCAACGATTTTCACAAAATTTAGTATACAGGGGTTTTCGGGGGCGATAAATTGATCTAGCTAGGATTCATTTTAAGAAAATGATTATTTCTTTCCGAGTTCAATAATTAAACATAAACTGAATATGTGACTGCTCCTGCCATCTATTGACGATTGTGAGCAACTAACTGCAAGCATGTCCACCAGATGGCGTTGTTCAGTAAGAATAAACCAGTTAAGATGATAATAATTATGACTTTTATGATTTCTTTAAAATACAAATTAACGAAAAAAATTCCGAGCGAAGCTCGGACCAACTGCTAGTGTACATCTTATGTCAGTGTTAACTACATCTGTCGTTGTAGTAAACACTACAACGAGATAAAGAAATCAAATACCTACAATCAAAAATAAAAGAAACAAACCCTGTTTAGATTATATAATTTATACATTCCCCGAAACTAATACTTATATAAGTATATATATATATATATATATTTTATAAGTACTAATCATGTTTCTTAAATTACCTGCCAACTTTTTCTTGATTAGTAGACGAGAGATTGCCTTATGCATGATGTAAAAATATGAACAGCAGTTGTTTCATGTAAATATTATTGCAATTGACGGGTCAAATTGAATTTTAAATTAGTTGCAAACGAAAGTAGCCTAGAAGTATTGAGATTGGTTACAATTATGTTATGTAGGTTAGCCGGTGGTAATACTCTAACTACTCTACGTAACCAACGTTTTTGATTTGACACATCTAGGTTACATACACAAAATATTGGTTGTACGTAGGAACAGTCGGCTGCTCTAGAATGTCTAAAGTTCTTATCGCACATGCCCGGGATACACGAGGCTAGTTTTTGAAGCCAGGATAGCAAGATAGCGATAATAAGCTAGCAAGCTAGCAGTTTTAGCTTCGTTTAAACAGAACTAGCTTCATTTTTCAAATAGTAGGTTGTTCTGCTTACTATCACAGCTTATGCACTAACTTCTAAGGTTACTAAGGTTATTTTAAACACTTTGGCGGATATCATTCAGGCAGTTAGTAAAATGTTGCGCGAAATGACGTCCTTTAAACAGTGGATTTTACTTTATGGTATTTAGCCCGTGTGCACCCACTGCTGGGTATAGGCCGCCTCCCTAATACGCCATGCAATCTCTAATATAGTCTTATATACTCTCTCTATGGTTACATACCAAAATAATGAATTTGTTTGTTTATAGAAGCAAGAAGGATACCCTGCAGCGGCGCCTCAGGCTGAGTACGGTCCTCCTGCTTCGGCGCCCTCGTCAGAATACGGAGCTCCTTAGACCACCATCTGAACTGAATCGGCTGACCCTGAACTGGATACCCTCGTCCCACAAATTGTGTAGTTGTAATCCACTTTTTCTTCTTATCGTGACACTGATTCTTTCGAACCAAGTGTGTGGAAGAATTTTAAGTGCGTCTTAAATAGGCTCCTTAAAAAAGTCCACTGATATTCACTATAACGATCTTTGTAACGTTGATTATGATTCATCATCATCATAGGCTCATACTTACCACTGCTGGGCATAAGTCTCCTCCTTCAGACGCCATTCTTTTGCAGGACTTAGGGCACTGAAAGTCTAGTTTGTAGGCGAGTGGATCTACAAAATTTGTGTACGAGTAGGACCATGAAATCGACCACGGTCTGCAACTATTTTTACAAATCATCAGAGGGTGGTCAGTGCAGCAATATCAGCAAGTAAATACGCCAAATGCATCGTGCAAGTTACAATTTTTATTATACATCAAATTGATGTGAGTGTTTGTAAATAAACTTATTATATTTTTATACTTAAACGTAAATATTTTTTTATTTGTACTTCCTTAACCTTTTACATAGTATTTGCTAAATGCATTCGGTTTCAAAAAATATTGCGTGGAATTCGCTTTCCTGAAAAACTACGTCTATGTGTCTAATAGGTATACCTAGGTAATTTCCCGCAATCAAAATTATGTACCTAAGGTACTTACCCTACCAAAGTCAAGGTAAAAACTTGAAGGATAAAACTCGAGAGACCGACTTAATGGCCAAACCGCTGAACCAATTTACTACTAATTTCTTTAATCTAGACCTTTAAATTTTTCAAAACGGTTTTTAAATAAAGAATTTATATGATAACAAACATTAATTCAAATCAAACCGAATTGAGAACTTCCTCCTCTTTTATTTGAAGTCGGTTAAAAGGTCTCACAGCTACGGTCACTTTGAAAACTCACACACACACACACACACAGGCACATCATGGCAATGAAACAAGAGAAAATAATGTGCAAAAAATTGACATATCTACTTTCTCTACCCACTCTCTACAGTACTTAGGCACCACAAAGTTAAACATTTTCAGTTGTAAATAAAATATTACGAAACATTTATGTAGCTACTCTAGGCGATGTCAACAGATCCTGATTAGTGTTACGCTAAAAGCGAAAACATGTTAGTATCACTTATTTGAAATTCCTACCTACCTTAGTAAGTAACTATTCGGTTACATAATACAATGACCTGCATACCTCTTTATTTTGAAGCTGAATACTAATTGATAGGAAATGTATATAATTTTGGGTGTAGGTACCTAAATAGGTACCTAATTATATTCATTTATTTATCAATTCATGATGCATATAGATCGAGCCTCGCTGAGGCACATAGGCCCCGCAACCCCGTATCAAGGGGAGGGTCGTGGGTTCAAATCCCACTCGGTTCAGAACTTTGGACATCATACAAAATCTATGCGATTTCCCTAAACGTTGGTGTAAAGTTTTCTAATTGGTTTTGTTATAAGCGATGGTTACCAATTGTCATCAGGTGTATGCTTGGTCCGTTAGCCAGTTGTAAAAATAACTTCTATAAAATCAATAATTCTCATCACAATTTTAAATTAAACAATTATGGACATAGATATAGACAATCATTTATTTTGCTTCATAGCACACAACATACATGAAGAGATGAAAAACCAATTCTATTATAAATAAGCATACTAACCTAGGTAATAACAATGATAAAAAACAGAAGGAATTATCTAAAGGCCTGCGCACACCTAGGTCGCTGGCGATAGTGATCAGTGAAACGCTGTCAATTATCGCTGTCAAATTTGACAGCGTTTCACTGATCGCCATCGCCAGCGACCTAGGTGTGCGCAGGCCTTATAATAGTAGGTATATGAAATGATACCTAAACTTTGTAGACTTATTTAGTGGTATCCCAATATTGCAATATTGCTAGGTGCCGATATGTTGATGATGATAGCATCCCGACCTGTCGCCTTTCCTTGCTAGGTTCGATAGTTATAAGCTTGGACAACACAGATTCGTCCAATTTGTCAATTTGTGTTCGCTTCGCTCGCTCGATTAATTAGTGACGATTTTTTTTTCTCACGTCACCTACTTACCTAGTGTACTGTATAGTATGTAGTACAGTAGGTAGGCATTTATATAGGTAGGCATAATGACGTAACGTCGCAACAATTGCCACAATAGTAAAAAATGTCTCACGGCACGGCTCTACAGCAATTTAGCATTCTCACTTTCTCGGGTAGTGTATGAATGGACTCTTCCGCCACTCAGGATTGTCATGAATTTATTGTGTCATGAGCATCATTACTGTTGTGTAACGTTTAGCAAGTACCTACGCAAGCAGTTCCCTTAAAGGGCATCGGACTCATTGTTTCGGTAATGATTAGATGGACCATCTAACTATGAACGTCGAGCTCCGACTACTAATTTGAATAGATTTTCTAAACCCTTACGAAATGAAACAAAAATAAACTTCACAACTAGCAGCACGGCTAGATAAGTCTCATGATAAGTACTTACCATGCTTTGGCTTTGATGTAGATAAATAAATATTGTGGACAATTCACACAACACTACCCAGCCCCAAACTAAGCAGAGCTTGTAATATGGGAACCAGATAAAAGCCTTTCATGAAAGAGAAAAAACTACACACATAATATAAGTCTATAGTGAGCGCGTTGGCGCCCCGTCTTCATTACGTTTCATACAAAAGACTTCAACGCGCTGACCGTTGTTGTTCGTAGAAGCTCGTAGAGGCTCGTAGGCACAGATTAATTGTTGTAGAGGTATTATTTGATAAGTAATAATTACTGTAGAGGTACCTACATATTATTTGGAAAAGGATATTATAAGTATTATTTATTGCTTATTATATTAATACAATGTAGGTACTGATTAATGTAGGTAGGTACATATTTATTAAAAGGTAGATTAAAGCAATTAGGATGTTGCAGAGGCACATATATTGAAAATATAGAAAGTACAACCGTAAGTACCTAGGTACTTAAGACTTACCTACTTATTTCTCGTTGCGTGGAGATCTCTCGAGATCAATCCACACAAGTTATTTTTGGTGTTTGTTTGTAAAGTTCACTGATCGTTTCGTGATCTATTTTTGAAACTCTAGAATATTTCGCATCAACTCGCTTGTTTGTTAGTATTCGTTGAAATTTTGCCAACATCAGCCGTTTCTCGACATAGCTATTCTACTGGATGCTTTTGCATCGAGAATCTTGAAAAAATGTCATTGGAAATCGAAAGTGAAGTAAAACTTGAATCTGAACCATGTGTGTTAGCTTGGGATGACAAACTTTTTGTTGGCGTCGAAGACGGCTCAATAAAAGTAAGTGTTAGAAGCTAGCTGTTCCTTACAAACGCCTCTTAAATTTTCGGGCAAGCTTAACAAACCTGTAGTTGAGGCTTTTGGTACCTAGTAGTTGAGTTATTTGTGAAAGTGGAAGTCCGTAGAAGTACTACCTTCCGTTCATCGATTCTTTCGCCAAGTAGTGTTGTTCGCAATTAGGGGTTCGTGTTTCGAAAATAACCATGGGTGCAATTACCGGCTTGAACATCTAACGTCTTCACCAGACATAGTGACAGACACAGGGCAGTGCATCATGGGGCTTGTTCCTGACGTGCATGATTTACGAGGCAATGCTTTTGTTACAAGTAATGCAATGGTTAACACTTGGCATCAGATGGCCCATATCCTTGGCAGGTCCTCATTGGTCCGCTTATTTCTTTACAGACGTTTGATGCTAACTTGACTTCTGGAGTATCATGGTCAGCACATGCAGTTCAGCCGTTCGCTTTGGCAGTAGGGCAAGGCAAAGTGTACTCCTCATCAAACGATGGGGGTGTTAAGGTTTGGTCTGCCGAAGGTCAAAAGATCACCGAACTACGAACTAGTGGAGCGGATGTCGGTGCACTGGCTTTTTTCGGAACAGACCTCGTCAGCGGCGATGAAGATGGCAATGTAAGTATTTAGGTAGGTACTTATAAAAGCCTCCTGATCAGAAGGTCTAATAAGTAGCTAAATGTCTAGCAGAGCAAAAGGTCTAGTGAGCAGTAAGTCTAATTAGCAAAATGTCCATGTAGCAAAACATCCAACTATCAGAACGTCTATTTGTTAAAATACGTATAAAATTGTCGATGTTGGAATGTTGGATGTAGATTTCTAGCCTATTACACATCTACTTCATAAGTGCAGCGGGACATGGAATCAATGTTACCAAAAAAACCTGGTAGTCAAACGGGACATGGAAAAAAGGTTAAAACCTGGAAGACCTACTGTAGATGTAATTTGATAGAACCTACCTACTTTAGCAGGATTGAAGATGGATAAGCCATATTCAACGATAAAAGACACAGAGAAGTAAAAACGCTTTTGCTTATTATATTCCGTGTTGCGTGTGTGCATTGTTTTATAATGTTACTACTTATGCATTATGAATCAATGCATCAAATAAAAAAAGAAGAGGTTCTCAAATCGGTTGCATTTTTTATGAGCCGATTTCAACAATTCTTTTTTTATCTGGAAGGTTATTATTACGTCCAGATTAGTTCATAAAAATCGGATCGGCAGTTTCACCTATTAGGTTGGTTTCTAAAGTTTTTTAAACTTCACTTGTTTTGTTTTGATCCAGGTGATAATTTTTAGAAATGACGATGCTAAGGCTATGTACAATGTGCTGGAAGAAGTAAAGGATATGCAGTACAGACCACCATTCATGTTCACTGTTCGGGATCTTTACGTTACCGCCACAGAGATTCAGCCCGGTGAGTTGTTGCTGCAATTTTACCGACTGTTTCACGACGATGAAGAATAGTAGGTATCATCATCAGCCTGAGAAGTCCATTGCTGGACGTAGATCTTCCCTATACATTTCCAAGAACGATTCTGAGCCCACTATATCCCCCGACTTCCCGCGATCATAATAATAATAATTGACAATGTGGGTAAATAGTAACAACGAGCTTACGGCAAAGACTCAAGCAAGAGAAGACGAGTCTCGTAGTTTTACATTCTCTTTGGAGAATAGTCTCGCTCATGAACCAGTAGCAGCTGTAACACAGACTTTTCTTTTCAGATGAGTCGAAAACTCGCTTTGTTACACGGCATACGATGGAAGGACGAGCTCCTATCAAGCTAACTGGAAATTGGCTTCTTGTGACGGCGAGGGACGGTAATAGCTTGCGACTGCATTCCGCCACAGTTGACAAGGAGTTCAAGCTGATGCATGAAGTTAAGGTAGATACCATGCTCCCGCGTATTCTAAGGTTGTGGAGTGCTCTTCAGTATGAAATTCTTCAAAAAAATGCATTTTAAAATATTTAAAAGGTCAGCGCGCGAGCGATGTAACCACTTTCCATCAGGTGGGCCGTTTGCTTGTTTGCATAATGCCTACATAGTCGAGTTCAGCTACAGGTCTATGTAATCTTTTTATATATTACAGGTCAGTGACATGATAGTCACCAGTGTGGCCGTAGATGGAGACTTTGTTTGGACAGGTGGATGGGATGGACACATCAGGAGGTGGCAAATAGTGAATGACCAACTTCAAGCTGCTGGCGATCTTAATCTAGGCAGCTGTGTCAATTCCCTTGTAGCCAGTTCAAACTGCGTTTATGCAGCGGTAACTGGGGGGCGACTATTAAAAATCAAAGTTTAAAACTAGAATTCGCCGTGAAAATTTGAATCGCATCGTCAGCTTAAGCTTAAAAACCAATCATACTTGAACTACAAAGTCTTTGAAATAAAGTTTTGATTTCCCTTTGACTACCATTCTTATTTGGCATACTATAGATAGATGGCTAGGTACAAAGTCGGTGGTTGTCGACTTACTTTGCTGTTTGAATAACATCTAAAACCAATGAAGCACTTAGGCTCGTGTTAAAAAACAGTGCTCTAATGAGCGTCGAGCATAGATTTTTGATATTTTTCAATGGAGAACTGTCAAAAATTCTATGCTTGAGGCTAGACTCAGACTCTATTTCTCTCTAACTCATTGTTTCATACACAAACGGATTCATAGGGAATGGTTTGTTACAGGTTTTAAATACAATATTCTGAAAACCCTTAATAAGTGCTGTAGAACAAACAGCGATACCCAGGCAACCAATAAGTTATCTCTAGGTAAACGGTTTTATAAATGGAAAGGGTTTTATACCTAGCTTAGTTGGAAAAGTAATACACAATATGATAGGTATCAAATACTTAATCACCATTTGTTACCATAAGGGTTTCTAAAGAAACACTGAATAAACAATTTTTCTTTCTTCTTTCTTTCTTTCAAACACACCACGTTGAAGTCCCCGAAACCAGCATAACCCCCGTTATGCACAAGGTAGGTAGTAATAAAATTGAACTTATTTGAAATAAAACTATTAATGTACATGATAAAAAGCATATTTTCTTCATAAATTAACTACTTTAGGATACATCACTGAACACTTGATTATGTTCTATATTATAATTTCAACATCGCAGAGTTCAGATTCTGCTGGGAGCTTGATAGACTTGGGATCCACATAGTTAGGGCTTATCGCAGGTATTCCAAGTTTTTCTCGTCGACGCAATTCCAGAAAAGCTTCACGCTGTGCCCAATCTCTCATATGGACATCAGGAGCATAGGCCCAAGCGAAGCTACCGAAAACTAGACAGAGGGTGACCGAGAAGAAGAAGGATGCGTTATGAGCATTAGTGTCTTCTTCTTGACTAGTGAAGTCAAAGCCGTAGCTCACCCAGTTTTTGTCTTGAGTAGTAGGTTCGCAAGTAGTTGCGGCATCACTGTTTTTCTTGGAAGTGGATATTTCTCGGTTTATTTTGTGGATATGGTTCCAGACACATCGTTGCATAACGGGCATTTGACGTAGCTTGATTAACGCTGCCATCGCTTTTAGTTTTCCGGTTTCTTCTTCAACTCAATAATAATATTTTTCGAGGTTTGATCGAGGCTGAAAATATGTTACGAAATCAAAAGAAGAGAGACAGACAGACAGAGGAAATTACTGACATGCGAGGAAGTGACATGACAATGACAAGCAAGCTAGTGACAACTGCTATTGTCACCAAACTGCTAAAGAACGGAAGATGTAGTTTGTACTTAAAACTTTAGCCTGAGCCAAGGGTAACTCCACGGAAAAGCAAAAGCGTGTTGGCTGCTCTGTGGTGGGTAACTCAATCAAAAAGCTTGACTTGATCTGCAGCGCAACGGCTCATTTTCAGCCTCGAGCCGGAGCTGAACCGCAGCTCTGACAGCTCAGAATTCAAGATCACTCTTTCATCTAAAAAAAATTCATTGAAATCGGATCTCATACGGTGAATATTTTAACTGGATTATTACTGTCTGCCCCTTTTCCCGTTTTGGCGTAGCGGGTGTAACGTGTAACTGCATAACCCAGGCGTAACTTATAAAAATCATTTGAAAATCAAACAGTCAAATCTGTCTGTCTGACTGAACGTCAACTGTCATCAAGCACACAACAAATCGTCAAACAAACGTCAACGCTGATGTTTGCTTGCTACGGACGGAGTGCACGGCACGGCACGGCAGTAGCCAAAAAAGAAGAAGTGAAGTGAGTGCACGGCACGGCACGCGTCATCAACAAAACAAGCCGCATTTTGTAATTATAATTTGTGCATTGTGCGGCCATATAAATTTGTCTTGCTAGTCTTAAAATACCTACAAACGAATTCAAATAAAATGGTGGTGAGGCAATACAATGAAGAACTCAAATACCTTGAAAAAATCAATCCCTATTGTTGGAGAATTAAGAAAGGATTTCAACCCAACATGAACGTGGAAGGAATATTCTATGTAAACAGTACGCTTGAAAAATTGATGCTGGACGAATTAAAGAACGCTTGCAGACCTGGCATGGTAGGAGGGTTCCTTCCCGGTGTGAAGCAGATAGCCAATGTTGCGGCCCTGCCGGGTATCGTGGGCCGGTCTGTTGGTTTGCCGGATATCCACGCTGGCTATGGATTTGCTATAGGTACGATATTAAATGTGCTGTTTTTACCCTGAAATATGCGTATTTTTACAGGTTGTTAATGTTATATCTCATGATATAAGATTCTTATAATAAACAGTACCTACCTACCTGCAGATCGCACAGAACATTCGCGTTACAGAATTGTATTGGTTAAGGCATTATGTACATACACCGTTTTTATAAATATTGTTATATTTGGTTTTTGCAATACATAATATAAAAATTTAAAAGTGGATAAAAGAACCACTTGTATGTGATGGTACCATCTGCCAGGAACAAAAGTGTCTGCTGTTTCCTTAGACAATTTAACCTAAAATTGTCTAAGGCTGTTTCTAAGCAACAAAATTTTACAGGAAATATGGCAGCTTTCGATATGTCAGACCCAAAAGCTATAGTGTCACCTGGTGGAGTAGGATTTGACATCAACTGCGGAGTCCGCCTTTTGAGAACAAACCTTTGTGAAAAGGATGTACAACCAGTAAAGGTATATCATATAACTTTTATAGCTATTTAATTTATCAATAGTATTATATTTACTATCTTGACTTGTTAATCTAACATTTTCTTGATTTTATAATTTGATGTTATATTACTTACTAATACCTATACATTGAATCCAGTATGTTAATTGATTTCTTTTTAACAGGAGCAACTTGCACAGAGTCTCTTTGATCATATTCCAGTAGGAGTGGGCTCTAAAGGCATAATTCCCATGAATGCCAGAGATCTTGAAGAAGCTCTAGAAATGGGAATGGATTGGTCTCTTAGAGAAGGTTATGTCTGGGCTGAAGACAAAGAGCACTGTGAGGAATATGGCCGCATGTTGAATGCCGATCCATCAAAGGTTAGCCTCAGGGCTAAGAAGAGAGGTCTACCTCAATTGGGCACTCTTGGCGCTGGTAACCATTATGCAGAAATTCAAGTGGTTGATGAAATTTACGATAAATATGCAGCAGGAAAAATGGGTCTGGAAAGAATAGGCCAAGTCTGTGTTATGATCCATTCAGGAAGCAGAGGATTTGGTCATCAAGTGGCAACTGATGCTTTAGTACAAATGGAAAAAGCAATGAAGCGAGACCAAATTGAAACAAATGATCGTCAACTGGCTTGTGCTAGAATTCATTCGGTAGAGGGACAGGATTATTTGAAAGCAATGGCTGCAGCAGCTAACTTTGCTTGGGTTAACCGCAGTTCAATGACTTTCTTGACACGTCAGGCTTTGGCCAAGCAGTTCAAAATGGCACCAGATGATCTTGATATGCATGTGATCTATGATGTCTCTCATAATGTTGCAAAAGTTGAAGAACATATTGTGGATGGCAAACTTAAAACTTTGTTGGTTCACCGAAAGGTAGTATTATTTATATAAATGATAAATAAACAAATAGGATGTTCTTCTACATTTGACCAAGTTTTTGTTTATTTTAGGGATCTACGAGGGCATTTCCTCCACATCATCCTTTGATCCCTGTCGACTACCAGCTGACTGGGCAGCCTGTATTAATTGGAGGTTCAATGGGAACTTGCAGCTACATTTTGACTGGAACTCATCAGGGCATGACTGAAACATTTGGATCTACTTGCCATGGGGCTGTAAGTATTTAACATCTATCGGCGTCAGTCACTATTCCATTCCACGCCACAGTATTTGTATGTGTGAGGCCCGATAATGTTGTCGGTCCATCAGACGGCGCCGTCTTCACACTTCGCCTTCCGGCTCATCATCACTACTCAAAAACCTCAATTCCCAAAAAAAATATATTTATTTTTCTATTTTCAGGGTAGGATGTTGTCTCGCGCTAAATCACGTCGCAATATAGATTATAAAGAAGTACTGTCAAAAATGGAGTCCTTGGGTATATCCATCAGAGTTGCATCACCCAAACTAGTAATGGAAGAAGCTCCCGAGTCCTATAAGAATGTCACAGATGTCGTCAATACTTGCCATGCTGCAGGTATTAGTAAGAAGGCTGTGAAACTACGTCCTATAGCAGTTATTAAGGGATGATCACTACTAAAATAATATAGGCTTCTGTTTCTGAGTGTCAGATATATACTCGTGTGCTATATTAGTTTTTTAGCAGACTAACAGCAGGCGACATGATCAGTTTTGTATTACATATTTATTGTATTTATTCAAGATGCTTTTACCTACTTGGGGGCAAGAAATAATATTCAATAATGATTTGTCCGATTTTATATTTCTACTATAACAATACAGGTAACAATTAAATTCTATGAATAAATTAATACTTTTATTTTAATGAACTAGTTTTGGAGGTATACCTTGTTCAACTTAGCTAATGACTGATTAAAAAAAAAAAATTAAGGCGAAGACAGCCGTCTCCGACTTTTTCCTTTTGATCAAAATCGCTGGACTCTTTGAAAAGGTCAAAATATGCGAACGAGAAGCAGTCTCACGGTTTTCAGCGTCTTAATAAATCAAATGCCAGTATTTACTACTCTCTCAAAAATTCAACTTTAAAGTTACCTCACCAACATTAAAAAAATAGGTTGCAGGATGTAAAATTATGTTCGTTATAATTATAAAATTATAATCTAAATCTAGTTTGAGGTTTTTAACTTCACTAAATTTTTGTACTTCTCAATAACATTCTTATGGAGCGAAGCCAATACGTAGCTATGTTGATTAAGTAACTGATTTAACTATCTACAACGTTTTTAATTTATCAGCTATAATCACAAGGAGGGCTGTTCCTAAGAAAAACAACCCTGGCGGAAGAACTGCTGTTGTGCGATCTATTTCATCTGAAAAACAAATAATTCATATTTAATAGGCAACACGTAGGTTAACTTAACTGTAAGCAAAGTTTTATGGAAAGGTGGTCTAGCGAAAGGCTATCGGCGATAGAGGATACAATTTTGTGCATCTCTATTTGGTATTTTACCAACTAAGAGAACGCTGTCAGATTTAAATTCATATTTCGTTTAAAACTGCTGTTTTTCAATTTACCTGGGATTAAACTTTGTTTCTCTTCATTGTCATCTGAAACCCAATTCATACATTTTTCGAGGGCTTCTTCCCATCGCACTCTCCGAATATCTCTTTCTAAAAAAAATAACAATTTAGTTTTAGTATAAACAAGGTAACCTATACCCACTTATTATTCTATGTAAAGGCGGGCTCAAATATTGCTATTGTTAAAAAGGTTTTTCATGGAACTGGTTCTAATTTACCAACTACATAATATATCCATTACATTACATTTGCATTGATTCTAGAATATTTACACTACAGTAGTAATACTTTACTGTGATCACGACAAGGGCAGCTGTATAGAGCTCCATTCTTTTGTTTTGTCACTAATTCTATCGATTTGATGTAAGGATTTATAGAGCTGAGGACATTATCAGCAGTGTGGTGCACTGACCTTCACTAGAAATCGAGGGCAGGAAGGTGTCGGCTGGAGGACTGGGGGTAGACGTCGGCCACACGCCGAGTGCCTGGCCCGCCACTATCGCAGCCCCCAGCGCGGTGCTCTCCGTCATCAGAGGACGGATCTGGAAATCATTCATCAGTGTACAAGTAGGAAGGTGAATGCGTAACTTATGGTATTCGCGTTGGTCTTGCGATGACAGTCTTAAAATTACCACGATCTAGTAAATATTCAGTGAGACTGTGATTTCACTATGTGGAGACCATATAATTTTCGTCGTATTTAAAACACCAAATATAACACAAATAAAATCGTTTTTCTATGGGGGTATCATAGTCCTGACTAGTAATAGAACCCCTCCATTACTATGGATGTTGAAATCTTAGGAAATGGCTGTACATTTAACGCAAACAAATATTGCAAATCGTTAAATTTTAGCTTCATAGAGCGTAGTGTGCGTCACAAAGAGATAGAGCTCTACGAAAGCAGAAAAGCTTATTGCATACAACTGTACCTACCAGTGGAATGCCGAGTACATCGGCTTGCATCTGCATGAGCGTTGCGTTCTGCGCCATTCCGCCGTCGGCGAGCAGGCGGCGCAGCGGCGCGCAGTCGGCCGCCATCGCCGCGGCCACGGCTTGAGTATGATGGCAAACCGCGTCAAGCGCCGCGCGGACCACGTGCTGACGACGCGTGCGACTACTCAATCCGCACATTATCCTGCACACAAAACATCAATCATACTCCATCATAATATATCAGGGTTGTTCTATGGCAAAAATCGGCTAGAATAATATTCATTAGTACCAAAGTACAAAAGCTGTACTTTTTCATTGAGTTTTCTACGTAAAGCTAGAAGAGTCAAGTCGAGGAACGTGTACTTACACCTATAGTAAGTAGGTAGAAATAATTACGTTTAAAAATATTGAAAAATCGACAGCATAACCAAACTGCTGAATCGATTTTCGTAAAATGTATACGAGAGTAATCTGGAAATGTTTATAACTTTTAAGATAAATAGGAAATTTTCAAATCAGTTTCTATATGGCGGAGTACGAGTATAAAGCCGGTTAAAAACTGTATAAAACGGGTAGCATAAGCTACAGTTATCTGTATGAGCATTCAGACAAAACTGATCTATGCGGATCAGGGCAATGTTTATTTAACATGGCTTACCCTCTAGCATCCTTCCTCCATAACGGAGAATAGAGCCCGTTAAATGCCGGAATGAAACAAATGGTCCCTTCCTCTTCTTCGCTCACTTCAGCCGCCATGGACTCCGTGTCTTTCACGTCATTTATTATCTCCAGTCTCTCTTGCAGCCACTGTAATGTGTCCCCTAAATAAAATATTCATATTTGATATTCGCATACCGTAAATAATGAATGAATATGTCTCTCGTCAGCTAAGACACCGATCTGCAGTGTGATCGCGAAACAAAAACGATAATGGGAAACCTTCCTTTGAAACTAAATCTAGTTTACACTTATATATTTTTTTAAGTACATTGCACCAGATATTGCTAAAATTTAATGAATGAATACCAAATTTTTGGTTCCGAAATCTCGAAATCTTTTTCCATGCCGAATGGTATGGAATCAGGAGGTCTATGCAGGGAACTTCAAACTTTTCGATAAGGTTGCATATTTATTATTTTATATACTAACCGGCGCTATTAAATAATAATATTCCAGGAAATAATGTATTACCTGCCACTGCCACGGATCCTTCTAAGGCGTAAACAGGAGGCGTATCGGGACCCAATTTATAGGCAAGTGTTGTCAATAAACCATTATGTGAATGTACAATTGAGTCGCCTGGAACAGAGGATAAAAGTAAGTACGATAGGTGGACGTAACCCATGGCGGGTCTCTGACTACCCCTCAAACATCCTCGACAACTTTGCATTAACACATTAGAGAGGAAAGAAATTAACTCTCAAAATAACTAACGTTTTTGGGTCTTCTACTAAATAATTACACTACATTTAAATGGATCTTGACCAAATCATGACACATGTGTATTAACATTAGAATTGTACCTACCTGTGTTGTATAAAAGGAAACATCCAGTACCAAAGGTACATTTAACTTGTCCAAATCGCATGCAACCTTGACCTACTAAGGCTGCTTGCTGATCTCCCAAACACTGGAAATAAACAAACGGCGCTGTCACGGTAATATTACCACAAGTTCCATTAAATTAGCCAAGAGTCTACAGTGCCGGCCATGCATTCCCCTGCTGCCACGACTTCTCTGATGGCAGTCACATTTTTCAACAGCCATTTAATTTTGAGCTTCACAGACGAGAAATATGTTGATAGTGGAAGACCACTGGTTTGAGTTACAGCATTCACACATTGTGCTCCCTTTGTTTTGATTAACTCATCAACTGTTTTTGAAGTTCTTACATCTAACCATACTGAAATATGAAATACATCTTACAAAGTACCTACAAAATGGGGCAAATTAGTGAGTGGTCTTGATGGGTTTTTATACAACTAGTTGATGGAACAAGCATATGGCCCACCTGATGCTGATCTTTCTGTCTAACTGTGTATCATAGAGCTCTTACAAACTTCCCAAATCCTAAATAATTATTTTGTTTAAGTATTTTGCTTTGGTGACTAAAGTAGGTAGGTACTTTAAGACATTCAGACATTCATATCTTAAATGTAAGCTATGTACTCATGATAATCAAATAAATGGGTTACCTACACATCAGACGCAAACCAACTTCTCATCAGACATTATCTTGAGTGGTTATATAAGTAGGTAGATTAGGTACAAACTCTAAGAGATCTTTTCTACTGACATCAAGGCTATGTGCTATATACTACCATTATAATGTAAAATACTAGGATATATTTTTTTAATTTACTCAAATATAAATACATTTAAATTCAATTATTATGAATGTTTCTGCTGGTAGGTAATCAACAAAGATAGCAGCAACCCATTCCATACATAATTTTTTAGTATGTCTGTTTTTATTCCGCGCCATAGAAAGCAAGTCAGTACTTACACCAGCTATAGGTACTCCTAACAGTGATCCAGTTGCTATGTACCCATATATTTCGGCAGAACTCTTAATATCTGGCAATATTTCCTCTGGTATATCAAAGAAACGTAACAAGCCCTTATCCCACTGCAAACTCCTCAACGACATAAGTTGGGTCCTAGATGCATTTGTTACATCAGTCATGTGTATACCACCGTGACAGCCACCAGTCAAATTCTGCAGAAGAAAAAATTACACTAAGTTTAATGGATAGTTTTCATTCATAAATTTTTATATTTTGTAGCACAAGTGTACAAGGTACATAACAATAAAAACTTTTTACCCAAATTAGCCAAGAGTCTACAGTGCCGGCCATGCATTCCCCTGCTGCCACGGCTTCTCTGATGGCCGTCACATTTTTCAACAGCCATTTGAGCTTCACAGACGAGAAATATGTTGATAGTGGAAGACCACTGGTTTGAGTTACAGCATTCACACATTGTGCTCCCTTTGTTTTGATTAACTCATCAACTGTTTTTGAAGTTCTTACATCTAACCATACTGAAATATGAAACACATCTTACAAAGTAATTTAGCTAATGAGTTTTTAATAATTTCAATATTAAGCTAGTAAAAGTTTAGTTTGTAACACTTCTCATTAGCCTACACTGTGGCTAATTTGTAATCTTATTTGGTTAAATTCATGAAAGATTTTTTTTTTTAAATAAAGCTGATGGAGAGCACTGTGGTCTAGTGGTAGTGGTCCCGCCGTCGGATCAAGGAATTGGGTACAAATCCAGGCAAAAAAAATTGAAAAATATAAATATGCAGTAATGCTTTTCATGACTCCTTTCACGACTTTTCCCTAACTCTCGCGGTTTTGGCCTTGGCCATCACTACCCTTTTCAAAAAACCACCCTGTATAAATGGGTTGGTACTTACCTATTGCGCTATACAGCGGTTGTCCAGTAACAGAATTCCATACTATGGTAGTTTCTCTTTGGTTTGTGACCCCAATCCCTACGACATCTTCAGGGTTTATATCTAGTTTTTTTAAGTTATCTACTGTTACCTGTAGAACAATTTGATTAGTTTAATAAAACCAATAAACTAGGGTAGCTTTAGTATTTACAAAATCTTTTTAATTTGGGTGAATCTTAATGTATTTATTATGTAATTTAAAAGGAGCTGCAGGTGTATCTTGAGTGGAGTTGGATTACGAGTGCTATTGTCTAAGTTACACTATACCAATTTGATAGGTAAGAGACATGGATGAGTATAATTTTGAAACTGGCCCCCATCATCCATCTACACTCATTCTACAATCTTCAGTTTCTTGTGAAAAATTCAAGAAAAATAAATAGTTTTTTTACCTCAATACATTCAAAGACTGCATTCAGAATCTCCAAAGCATCCTGTTCGACCCATCCCTCTCGAGGACTAAACCTTCGAATAGGCAGTTGGTGGTATGTCAATACTTCTGATGTCTTAGCAGCAAATACCTAAAAAAAAAAAAAACACCTAAGATGCAAAAAACCATATCAATAGTAAATAGGATGGTGTATACAAATCTATCCATTAGCTCAATGATGAGATTTTATTAGATTACTAACCAAAAACTTGACATTGGAAGTTCCTTCATCAATGGCTCCTATCAGTGGACCAAATCTACCGTATTCACGCATAGTATTCAAACATATTTTACACTATTTATAATGCATTTTCAGTGATAGAAACAGTAAGTTGTAATGTAAAAACTAAAATTTCAGGCCATTGCAGTGCGATGGGGTTGAGTTGAGGTCACAGAACACTTATACTGTTGAGGTCGGTTGAGGTACATCAAAGAGCACATGAATGAATGCTACGAAGAAATTGAAGAATGAACAAAATAGTTTTTTTTTTTTTTTTAATTTTGTGCTGGCTTGGATTCAAAGTTCTTCCATCCTCTATACAAAATAGAACTTGTTCCAGTGTGACCAGATTATTTTTTCCGAAAGTACCGAGAACCCTCAAAAAAGTCAGAATAATACCACAGGGCAAATATACCAAACAAAATACTGACAAAACATTTTGTATGAAAACCTTCATGATAAATGTTAGACAAGTGTTTGACTCTTTTCTACGCATGTGTCTGAAAACCACGAGAATTATTATTTACGAGTGGATCGCAAGTATTACACATTTTTGACGTAACAACGTCTTATAATTCGATGGAGCTGGCTGCACGCATGAAAAACATGACGTCATGCGGCGTTCCCTCGCTCTGAGGCGTTCCATTTAAGGCTTGAAGTGCAAGCGAGAGTACAGAACGAGCGACAAAGAGGCACAATCGGCCGCGTTTAGCAGCGTTTGGCAGTGTTCGACATCTGTCTCTCTTCTACTTGGGCGAGCGATGCGTCCGCATGGACAGCTGTATGACGTTGTCACGTTCAACTACGTTTTTACTAAAAATGTAAATCCATTATTGGCTGTATGTTAGAAAGGGCATTGGGTAACTTTGTATGGAGTCGTGGCGTTGTTTTTTTTTAATGCGACCACTGATGCAATGTGTTTTGAATTGAAGTACTACACCTGTATACATAATATCAAAAACAAAAAACGTCGTAACTTATATCGGAGCAAAAATATACGACTTTGAAGTTAGAAGAATAACATTGTCCAAGTATGGGATAAAATGCATTTTATTTAAAAAACTACTATTATTACCTTTGAAATTGGTAAGTTAGGAATAAAAAACATGGATCCCATAAATAATCATCATCATCATCAACCTATATCAGTCCACTGCTGGACGTAGGTCTCTCCCAAGACGTGCCACTGAGCCCGATCTTCGGCTCTTCTCCTCCAGTGCTTGCCAGCTACATTTCGCAGATCGTCGCCCCACCTTGCCGGAGGGCGTCCTAAACTACGCTTACCTAAACGCGGTCTCCACTCTCGTATTCGTTTATAGCTCAAAGTTTCTCTGTCGGATAACCTCTTTCCGGATTTTATCCTTCAGAGAGACTCCGAGCAAAGCCCTCTCCATAGTTCGCTGAGCGACTTTCAGTTTGTGGACCGACCCTACTGTTAGTGTCCACGTTTCGGCAGCATAGGTCATTACAGGTCGCACTGGTTGAAGACTTTCGTCTTCATACATTGTAGGATCGGCGACGAGAAAACCTGACGGAGTTTCCCAAACGCAGCCCAGCCCAGCTGTATTCTCCGGTTTAGCTCTCTCTCAAAGTTGTGTCTACCTAACCGCAAGGTTTACCCGAGGTAGACATACTCCTGCACAACTTCGAGAGGCATTCCGGCGACGGTGATCGGCTCTGGGGTGATACGATCATTGAACATGATCTTAGTTTTATCCAAGTTCATGCCCAGGCCAACCCGTCGTGAGGAAACAGCTAGGCTGTTCAGCATCTGTTGTAGGTCCTGCAACGCATCTGCCAATAATGACGATGTCATCAGCAAATCGTAAGTGTGAGATGTACTCGCCATTGATATTGATGCCTATTCCAGTCCAACTCAGCGTCTTAAACAAATCTTCCAGTGCGCTTGTGAACAATTTGGGGGATATAACGTCCCCTTGCCTCACTCCGCGGTGCAACTGGATAGGTTTTGACTGCTGGTTCTGGACCTGAACAGACATGGTGGCGTCATTGTAAAAACATCTCAACACTTCGATATATCGCCAGTCAACCTGACATCGTTGCAGGGACTGTAGAACAGCCCAGGTTTCAACAGAGTCAAAGGCCTTCTCATAGTTCACAAACGCTAAGCACAAGGGCTGATTATTATATAACTAGCAGCTGGTAACCGAGCTTCGCTCGGAATTTTTTTTCGTTAATTTGTATTATTAAGAAATCATAAGAGTCATATTATCATCTTTACTGGTTTATTCTTACTGAACAGCGCCATCTGCTGGACTTGCTTGCAGTTAGTTGCTCACAATCGTCAATAGATGGCAGGAGCAGTCACATATTCAGCTTATGTTTAATTATTGAACTCGGAAAGAAGTAATCATTTTCTTAAAATGAATCCTAGCTAGATCAATTTATCGCCCCCGAAAACCACTGTATACTAAATTTCGTGAAAATCGTTGGTGCAGTTTCCGAGATCCTAAAAATATATATATATATATATATACAAGATTTTCTCGTTTAAAGGTATAAGATATGTACTCTTCAGATTTTTGTATAATCTGCCGCACTGTGTGAATGTGGTCTATGGTGTCAAATCCTCCTCGAAACCCAGCCTGCTCCGGTGTTTAAAACTCGTTAAGTCTTCGCGCAAGACGGTTCAAAATAACCCTGGAAAACAGTTTGTAGACATGGCTCAAGAGTGAGATCAGTCTATAGTTCTTCAATAAAGCTTTATTGCCTTTCTTGAAGAACAATACCACGACACTCCCTGCTCCATGCCTTTGGAGTTCTCCCATGGTTGAGAACAGAATTGAAGACACGTTGGAGTTCCTTCAGAACAGGAGAACTACCTGCTCTTAAGAGCTCTGAAGTGATTCCGTCTTCCCCTGGGGCTTTTCCATTTTTCAACTGTGGTCTAGAAATTGTGCCGGGGAGACAGACAGATTTGTTTGGTATCGCCCCCACCCCAGGCAATGGTGTCCTATAATGGCGTATCACCCTTGAACTTCTCGTTTGACTAGTATGTTAATCAAATAGGTTCAATTGTTTATATGTCGCGGTTGTATCCTTCCACGTTACAGCCATGTATTGATGCCACCAGGGTTCTGAGGATGAGTTGGTTTGGATTCAAGTCTACTTCAATCATATAAATGCCTTGCTTGATATGTTCACCATAACAGCTTTGTGATTGAGCTATTTGGTATGTACCAAGGGCGAATATATCAGCAATTATTTGTGGAAATTCACCCATTACAGATACATCAGCTGCAATTGATTGAAAATCGGTTCGTCTTCTGTTCAGATTGTTTGCGATTATGAATTCACATGACTCCACTGAGCTCCAGGCAGGTTTACAAAAGAGCACGTTATGTTCATGTTATGTTTGTCAACTTCGACTAAAAGATCAGCCGGACGAATCCAACTCGGATGGACAGCGTTCGAGAAATTGCACCACACTTTCTTGTCTCAGATCCCGCAGAGCCCCAAGACAAAAGTCTTTAATCAGTGCGCTTTACCAGTGATGACTTATGGAAATGAGACGTGGTCGCTAACTATTGGCCTCGTTCACAAGCCAAAGCGCAACGAGCTTTGGAGAGAGCTATGCTGGGAGTTTCACTACGTGATAGAATCAGAAATGAGGATATCCGTAAAAGAACAAGGTCATAGACATAGCTCGTACAATTAGTAAGTTGTGATAATCGGCAGGGAAGACTAAACGTAGGGCGCCCAACTACCAGATAGACCGATGATATTGTTAAGATCGTGGGAAATTGATGGATGGAAAGGGCGCAGAATCGTTCTTCCTGGAAATGTGTAGTGGAGGCCTATGTCCAGCAGTGGACTTCTTCAGGCTGATGCTGATGATGATGATGTTATGTTTAACATCACCATCTATTATACTATTACTATATCTACCACCTACGATTACTACATCTTTAGGAAAATCTTATTAATTGGCTATTTAGACGATACTTTTATGAATTTTTGCAATTTAATATCTCGCTTCCGATATACTTTACGCAGTTGCTGTAATAATAAAAGTTGCTTATTTTTGAGAGTACTAATAAATGGCAATAGTTTTTTTACTGGTCGCGGGTCTTCAAAAACAACGCCACTTTTACCCAATGCCCTTTAAGTTTTTGCATTGTATTTTAAGAGCTGTAGATTTTTTTCTAAAATAAAATAAAAATAAAAACTATCGTCAGTAAACCAACAATACAGGCAACAGATTTTTTTAATGGGATTGAGAAGTAGCAAATGAAATTCTTGTAAACTTTTTTCAGAAAATGTGTGCACAACTATAGTTTTATTTGACGGCATGTTGGAATCGTAATAACTAGTAAAAGAGATGTAAGGAATCAAATGTTTACTTCGTTTTTGATCTTAGTATAGCATAGCACCAGTTTTTGCTGTGTCTGATATTACTTTGAATGATTTTTAAACTGTGCTTGCTGGATTGTGTCGTAGCGTTCAAATCACGTTTTGATATTGATTTGATAAAAATAGAATTCGTCAATGATTCACGACGCTACCATCATGTCATCATCCAAAAAATACTGACCACCAAAATATCTACAAAAGAATACTTACAATTGTTCAAAAATATCGACAGAAAATACCGAAAAAGAGAGAAATACTGAGTCTGGTCACACTGACTTGTTTTTTCATGCGACCGAATGAAACTAGCAGAAAATAGAATGAATGAGCACTTAACAGTGCTGCCAACATGTTAGCATCATTCCTAGTATAAGTAAAAAAATCGTGGTTTTTAAAAACTTGGCAAAAATACATTGTCTCCAGCGCCAGTAATTTTTTTTTTATTTCTGTTTACACACTTTCCATCCACAACACAACAAGTTATTTTCCGGCTTTTCCGGCTCAGAAATCTAGAAAAACGCTTGTTTCTCTCTTGTCTGATAGTATTTAGTTAGGGAATTATCTTCAAATACACAAGGAAGAATACTAATATGCTGCCTGATACTAAACTAGTGATAATCCAGAATGATAAAATAGTGCAATCCATAGCGAAAAAAGTTGATACTAGTAATTTTGTGAAGGCGATAGAAAATTTGCAAGAGCTCGCGAACGCGACTCTTACGAAGTTGATTGATGATCTTGATGGTTCAGGTATGTCTGTTTTATAATGTAGGTAGTACTTATGTGTGAGCACTAGTGGTAGCGGCCCCGCCTTCCGATCCGAAGGTCGTGGGTTCTAATCCAGGCGTGTACCAATGAGTTTTTCTGTCGAAAAATAAATGTGCACTATGCCAGTACTCTCAAAACGGTGAAGGAAAACATCGTGAGGAAACCGGCGTGTCGTAGAACCTAAAAAAGTTCGAGCAACGCGTATCAAGGGTCACACAAAAAGGGCCCGCCAGCGGCCTACTAGCGGAAAAACCAGCCTGCACATCAAGTGCGGATGATAAAATTTGCCATTTTAGGTAGTTCTTAGGAATATGTCTATAAACTATACCACTTTTAAAGAGATGTACCTATAGTTTTTAACTTATTCATTTTAGTTGTAAAATTTGAACCTCGCTACACACTTCATATCTGAAGCACAGAAGAAAGATGTCGCTAATTTATTAACCCTAAGCATACCTAAATATACATGATTACACCAGTACTGTTTATAACTTACCATGTAATCGATTGATTAAGGCCATCTTTCAAACATTATTTACTACTCATATATCTGGATGACTGAAGCATCTTTGTTACTGTAGATAGGTGCCAACTTAGCATGTTGAAAATTCTAAACAAATGGTTTCAGTCTTCCTATCACATTCTAAAATTTATCAGACTATTGAAGTATTATTTCTTTTTTCCAGGAGACTGTATGATAGAAGACGAAGGAGAAGAAAGTGACTCGGATGAAGATGTTTCTAGCTGTCCTAAGAAAGTTAAGAAATAATGATTTAATCTAATAAATAATAATAAATAATGACTTGTAAGTGTCTCTAACTTTTTATAAGTAGTTGATTCAGATAAATGATTAAAAAAATGTTACCTAATTGACGTCTGTATTAGTCATTTGATAAAAAGCTACCTAGTTGAGCCGTGGCTACAGTATTACACCTAACATTATAGGTACTTAAGCTTCAGTTTTTTAGCTTATATTTTCTAAGAATAGTAAAATTTCTTGCCTGTTGCGCCAAGGCTCCACTGAAAAATAATCCTAATACAGGTTTTTTTTGTTATACTTTTGTCCGGATCAGTCCTCCGACTATGAGCAGCTTTGTTGTAGGTAGGTTGTAGGCTTTCAGAATCCGCACTCCAGTGAGCGCTTAATACAGGTAATGCAAAAGTAATGATGGATTTTTGTGGCTGGATGTTAGGGTGTGTTGCTGATACTGGAAAGTGTTTTATGAAATTTGGAAAAAAATATAAAATTGGAATTATTAGTGTTTGTTGCACTTGTTGGAAAATCCCAAATATTTTTAAATGTCTCAATAAATGGAGGAAGAAGAGTAACAATATCTTAACGAGTTACCTCACACTGGCTATGCTCACTATAAATACAAAAGTACCAAGCCTATTTCAGTCTATAACTAACTGATAGGTTTGCCTGAATAAAGTAAAAAAAGTTTCATATAATAAATAAGTTTTATTATTATTATGATCAATACAATCAACTAAATAAAATTACCTTAGTGTACTTTGGTGTGTTACCAACTAGTATTAATATTACTATTACTTACAGATTGGTATCTTAAGGCCTTACTTACTAGCGTTTCTTAGGTGTGGTACATTGCTTAAAGTTCTGGTTGTGGTGAGAGATGTCAGTTGCTTATACACTGATTATCTTTTAAGAAACGCTTGGTAAGTAAGGGGGTTAATTTATAACCCGGGCCAATAAAGTATCCCGGGCCAATTAAGGCCTGCGCACATCTAGGCGATGGCGATGAGTGAAGCGCCGTCAAATATCTCGTCTCGTCATATTTGACAGCGTTTCACTGATCGCCATCGCGGTTACTTTGATGTGGTCGTCGCATAAATGCTGTTGTAACCCTTATTGGCGCGGGTTATATCATGCATGACCCAAAGCATTAATTACAGTTTTTTAATTGATAGGGTATCTAGCTAAGTCGTGCCTAGTTGATTCAACATTGGATATATTCTATCTAAATCTTAAGTCTAAACTAAAACAAAGAACAGAACTTATTCGTAAAGTTAAACATTTCTGGACTACCCTCTCAGACTACCCCTTTTAACAGGATTTGAGCTCTTAGAGATTTAAGTGGTCTGCCACAGCTGCCACAGCTATTCTTCCATTATTTCTACAACTTAAGTAGGTATTGTATATATTTTAAATCATTTTTGCTTACTTAATCCTATGGAATGTTATAAAATCACAATGGTATTTTCAATGTGCGCTGTATTAATTTGACTCACACTTGTCAGTTTCACTGACTTCGTAGATAACTTCTATTCGAATCAAACTTAGCTTAAAAAACTGTGTTGGTATACCTACTACATATTGTTGCTCTCAAAAAGTAGGTGTACCTACTTAGTAAAGTACCTACGTACATAAAGTAAGGAATGCTTGATTAGCTAAATCGCGGCCTAAGCCAGTGTATCTGGACAGTCTGTGGTTTGGGGCCTGAATTAGACATTATTGTATAATATGTTATATTTAAATAAATTGATATAAGTTATCCCCCAGTTTAGTTTTAAGATTTCGATACTGCTAAGAGTCGATATCATATAAAAACATCATCAAATTTGTGATTGTGGTCACAGAAAACACAAAACAGAAGCAGTCACGATTTGGTTTCGCGGTTAGATTTTAGTTCAATTAATATAGTTACCCTACAATATAAGGGATTGCGAATAAAATAAAATAGGTATCGTAGGTACAATCTTAAAAAAAATTTTACGTAAATCGGGGTGTGACACAGACATACATGCATGACTAAATGATAAGGTGTCCGCTATCGCTAGTTCGCTTCAATATCCTATTTATGGAGAAAACAAACAAACTCTATTCCGGGTTTCATAAAGGTATGACAAATACAAAAGAAACTTAAGGGGTCGACGAAGGGCGAACTTTCATACAAATGTAATACCAAAATGATTATTAATTTAAGCAGATTTTCACTATCTTATTGCAATAACTGTATTCGTATAGTATTTATCTAGGTTCCTGAACATTTTTTATGTTAAATTACTTACCTCAAATGAAATAAACACCATTCGCATTTTACACATTTTTTTCATTGCAAAATGTGATTGGCGTTAATTTCATTTGAGGTAAGGAATTTAAAATAAAAACTGTTCAGGAACCTAGATAAATACTATACAAAAACAATTATTGCAATAAGATTGTGAAAATCTGCTTAAATTAATAATCATTTTGGTATTACGTTTGTATGAAAGTTAGCCCTCTGCTGGCCCCTTAATAAAAAATATGATTTCCGAATCAACGTTGCCGAAACGTTATATTTATACGTCTGCGTAAGATTTATTCAAGGGTCTTATTACAAAAAAACGACTTATGTTATATTAAAATGCAAACCTGTACCAATAAAACTTTACACGCCTATAAATACGAATTCGAATAAGAGTAGACAACATTGAAGGTGTGGATTTTATTATGTTACCTAATATCGAGAATTTTGTCTAAAGTCAGAAGTCATGATAAGTGTAAAGTAGTAATAGTGTGTGTAAAGTTTTTATACACTCGGTTCACTAATTTTAACTTCCAAATTTCAAAGAACACATTTCGTAGATTAACATAACTGAATGATTGTTTAATACTTTAGGACGAGTTGTAATGATAATTTTGATAAAAGACCCTTGTATTATCTTATTTAATTGCTTATGCGTTACAATCGTAAGTGAAACTAATAAGGTACCTACACTTTGAAACTTTTTGACTGGGGTAATTGAATAGTTATGCTGTTTTTATAATGTCCCAAAAGTTAAAAGGCGAGCGGGATTTGACCTCGGGCTACGTTGATCCATCGGATCCGATGGCGCAGCGGGAACTTTTGGGACATTAAAAAAAACTTGATTTATTTAAGTGTAGTAAACACTATAAAATCAATAATAAGTTGTGCTGTTTTGCACTAGGTAATAGATATATTCACTGGGTTTCCCACGACTAGGTTATTGTAGTTTTGTCATCAGAGGGGTCTGACTCGGAACAGCAAATATCACATCCGTTGATACCACACTCGCATAACGAAGTCGGACGTATGGAGTTGCGTAATTTCTGGGAAAAAAATTACTTAGTCAGTACACTCATAGAAATTCATCAGTAAAAGTCAAAATACATGAAAAGACTGACGAATTCCTTGTACAACCGATATCACCCTTCCATCACATTGCTACTATCAGTAAACTGTAGTACATGTAGGTATACCTACGTAACTAGATTAAATTTAATGAATACTTGAAACACATGTGTATATCTACTGATATTGACGTAGTGATAAAGCTACCAGTACCTGCCTAATCTTGATGCATTGATACTAAGAAACTTATCTTAATTGTTTGACCCCAATTTGCAATTTCATCTATAATATAATTATGTATAACAAACAATAAGTAATCGATTAAATTTACTCGTGATTGAATCTATGTATTTACATGTATACCAGATTTACGGGTGAAAATAGGCGTCGCGTCACAGCAGACCAAAAACGACAACTAGGGGGAGACCTTTGCCCAGCAGTGGGACATAGATGTCTTATAATAATGTATTAAACTATTAAGCATGTTAACGTGGAACGTCCAAATAAAAGAAAGCCTATAACCCAATTAGTCTATGTAGGTAGACACAATACTAGTCATAAGATCATTGTTAATAGGCATATGCAACGATATTTATCTTAAAATTAACGTTTTGTAATTACCTCTTTCCAATTATCTCCTGGTGATCGAATTATTATGATGATAGCATATACTGGTATGCACAACAAGGAAAGGGAGGCGATAATCCAGCCAAGGACTTGTGCCCATAGCGGATAGTCGTAGTCTCTGTAACTGGGAGGCATGTAGTCGACCAGCGACGCCACCCACAGTGCCATGAGCAGTGCCGGTGATGCTATCAGCCAGCAGAATCTGAAGTACAGGGACGGGTACCGACCTGAAACGTACAATTACATCTATACATATAAAATACTAGCGATCAGCCCCAGCTTCGCACGGGTCGTTAGTTAAAAATAGCATTATGTTATAAGTATAGTATAAAGCCTTTCTGAATAAATGGACTAGGTATCCAACACAAAAATAACTTTCAGTTCCCGAGATTAGCGCGTTCAACCAAACAAACAATCAAACTCTTCAGCTTTATAATACTTTATTATACACTTGACTAGATTTTAATGCAGTCAGTTGTCCCTATATCAGAAACGCAAGAGTAACAAATTTAGGGTGTGTCGATTGTCGCTGGGAAAAACAACACGCATAATGGCACGGTTGCCTTTGTTGCTAACTATGTGTCATATTGATTAAAATCATGTTTGTTTTACAGAGCAAAACGAATATCCATACAAAAATAAAGTAGACAATCACTATACAGAGTCAAGGTTGCTTTTTGCTTGCGATAACTCTTGCATAATAAAGGAACTTGTTTTCGATTAAACAAACTTTAACTTTGTACCTTTAACCTCAGACGGTTATTGTAGGATTGAATACACGTGAAGTTCTTACCGGTCATTTGTTTAATGTTTCTCGACAGTCTTCCTACTCCGTAGAACCAAGCAATGGCGACAACTTCAAAAAATGCCAAATAAGTTATGCTCAGCGATGCGGCGTAGTAGTCCATCAGTTGAAAGACGTAGATCCCGCTTTGAAAGATGTGTGGCAACCCGAACACCAATGATACAGCACAGACACAGAGTACCAATAGTTCATGGTACACTAGCTTTTTACGTATCATATCAGGGAACCCATCTTGAATAGATGTTACCACCACTTCGACTATCGCGAACTGCAATGGAAAAGTTTGAATGTATTTTTGCTTATTTTTACATTGTAGGTACATCTGATTAAATAAACTCAATATATTACTATACCTGGCTGTTCAAACCGAGGCACAAGAACATGAAGAAAAATAATACCGCCCATAATTGAGGCGCTGGCATTTTCGCAATAGCTTGAGGATAAACTACGAATAATAGTCCCGGACCTGAAATTAATCATCCCATTTAAATCTTTACCTATTAAGGTCTTATAAAATGTACAGCCATGTTTTAATATAGGTTTTAGTAAATACTTACTATCAGCGATAACGTTCTTTACTGGAGTATTTTGCTCAAAAGCGATATTCCCGATAGTAGCAAAAGTAAATATTCCAACAATCAAACTAGTGACCGCATTGACTAAGGATACCGCTAAAGTATCGTGAAGGAAGTTGTTGTCGAATCGGTTGTATGAGGCAAACATTATCATGGATCCGAAAGCAATGCCTATCGAATTAAAAATTTGAGACGCTGCGTTAACCCAAGGCTTTGACTGCTTTAGGAGTGACCAGTCGGGTTTGAAGAAAAATCTTAGGCCCTTATCCGCTCCTTCGAGTGTCAGTGATCGGCAGAGGAAGACTATGATTAGTAGAAATGGCAGAGTCGTCGTTATGTAACGAACTTTCGCGGAAGATTTTATGCTTTTCCAGAGGGCGAAGTAAACTAGCACCCAAGCACAGACCAAGCATGCGGCTAACTCCCACCGCATGCCACCAGGAAACTCGATGCCATCACTCATGCTCAATACCTTTTTCCTGGAACACAATAATAACATTTAATCATAATCACATACTAGCTTATGTATGGGAGTCAAATCTTTACATAAATCTACAAAATGTTTTAATCCTTCAGGAGTGATGATATCAAATGATTTTTTAGTTTATGTATCTAAAACCAAACCTTACTCGAAGAATTGTTCGGTGGGTGTTTGTGATCCGTTAGGCTTTGTATGGTTGTGATATGGCACCCAACACTGTTGTGTGTTCCATCTATTCGAGCAACTGGCCCAGGGAACCTCGGTCTTGAATGATGTGAAGAAATAATAGATGGCCCACGCAATTATCACGGCGTAATAGGTGGACATGAGGAATGAGATCACCACGCTCGCCAGACCCGCACCTGCAATTCATAATTTCCTTGGTCTTTAGTGCACCTTAATTTTGACCAATGCTTTTGAGCTTAGTGATAAAATTTGTAACGAATGGCAGAAGAATGAATGCCTGTAGTCATTGTCTATGTTTACCTTTGAAAAGCGGACATATCTGAGATAGAGCTCCTATTGGCCCGTGAGCCGTGTACTGCCCTATAGCGAGCTCCATGAAGAGCATGGGCACACCGCATACGAGGAGTATTATGAAATAAGGAATGAGAAATGCACCTGCAACAAAGAAAAAAAATCATACGGATGTCAATTAAAAGAATTGTGTTTAGTCGGTGATAAATACGACACGGTTACCACACAGACACCCCATTACTTCATTGTAATGTATGTTTTTTCACATCGCTTGCATGTCATCATATGATTAACTAGCGGCACTAGCTAGCGGCCTGTCCCGGCTTCACACGGGTGGACATGTATTTTTTAAAAACATAAATATATCCTATTTTAATTTTAATTAGGGTAAATGTGGCTTTCCAATGTATAATATAAGTAAAGTATAGAAGTATAGATATAGATTTATATAACGCTTGCTTCCAACTAAGATTTTGCCTCCATCAGTGCTCTGCACCATTACGTTGGTTGGTACGGTGACCGTTAGTGTCATTTACATCTAAGCGTTTCCGTACGTTGGAGGACACATGAAATACTAGTTTTGGTAGAGTTTTCTTTTTGATCGAAGTATTTTTCAATAATCTCTGAGGATTGCTAAGTTTTGCTAAAGTTTTAATTTTAAACCAACAATCGAAAATTAACTTTGCCTAATATCCTCGGTCTATATGCATTTGCAACTTTAGATAACCCAGACGTCGCTATTTCTGATCTTTATTGTTACGTATTACTTGCTTACATATATCTTAATATATATATGTAAGCAGTAATAAATCATTTGATATCTTGAGAATGTCTGCGAGCTGTGATTGCATTGAATTGAAGTGTCAATTTACTGTAGAGTAGGCGTCACTATAATTCTCACCGTATTGTCGTGTAGATACTAGTTAGTAACCAGCTTGAGTTAGCGCTCGGGGACACAAACAACACTCGGATCACGATTTTTTATTTACATAATACATTGACTTCACTGTGATGTTGTCTCATGCTAAACAAGTTGTTCAAATTAGTCAGTAGTTAGTACCTACATTAGTAACTACTCTTACAACTGAGATATTAGAGAGATTAAATGAGACAAAGATATAGTAGCAGGCAATAAATATTGCACATCGGCTAATTTCGCCTTCGTAGAGCGTCGTGTGTACCTTACCTACGTCAGAAAGGGATAACGCTCTACGAAGCCGAAATGTCGATGTGCAATATTTACTGCCTACTAAGTACTAATTTGAACCCTACTATTTTCCTACTACTATTTGATTTATAGTTGTTCACATGGTTGGGTGGAATGGTGAAAGGGAAACCTAACGAGTATGTTACAACTTCGTCGTCCATCTCCAACGGCTGGTTATTTCAGTAACTACTAAAGCTTTCGACTTGAAATTCGGCTATTAAAAGATGAAAAATATACGTTTTATTTGCACTTTTAGGGTTCCGTAGCCAAATGGCAAAAACGGAACCCTTATAGATTCGTCATGTCTGTCTGTCTGTCTGTCTGTCCGTCCGTATGTCACAGCCATTTTTCTCCGAAACCGTAAGAGCTAGACTGATGAAACTTGGCGAGTAGATGTATTCTGTGAACCGCATTAAGATTTTTACAAAAAATTAAAAAAAACTATAAATTTCGGGGGTCCCCATACTTGAAACTGAAACTCAAAAATTATTTTTCATCGAACCCAAACATGTGGGGTATCTATGAATGGGTCTTTAAAAATGATGTTGAGGTTTCTAATATCGTTTTTTTCTAAACTGAATAGTTTGCGTGAGAGGCACTTCCAAAGTGGAAAAAAGTTGGTCCCCCCCCCTCTAACTTCTAAAGTAAGAGAATGATAATACTAAAAAAAATATATGTTGTACTATGTATGTGTGTGTATTACTATGTAAACTTTCAACGATATTTGGTTTGAACGAGATCTAGTCAGTAGTTTTTTTTTATACGTCATAAACCGTAAACCGCAATTTACCTTTCGACGAACCTTATTATGTTACATCAAGTAACATATATAAAGGTTCTTGTAGTTCGTCGTGCTACGGAACCCTTAATGGGCGAGTCCAACTCGCACTTGGCTGCTTTTATTTATCTTTCGTCTTGCCAATAACCGATTTGCTGGGATGTAAATGTAAATATAACTTATCGTTTATTTCTTACGCAGGTTTATCGAATATGTAATTGTAAGTCACCTTTTATAATATAAACAATTTTTATAAAGTTTTTCAACATAGGTTCGGTAGATAGTGTCTTCAAGAGACTTTTGCAATAACAACACAGAAGGCAGGATATGAGTTCTTAGCAAGGATTTTTTTGGTTAAAATATCCTACCTATCTCTGCAAACACCCAGATGTTTCTCTCCATAACGCACTTTCAACTGTTTTTCAATAGGTAATGTAGCTACTTCCTACGAATATTAGAAACGCGAAAGTTTGTGAGTATGGATGGATGGATGTTTATCAAGGATATTTATGTTTATAACTCTTTCACGTAAAAACAACTGAAATGGATTTTAATGAAACTTTACAATGATATAGCTTATACTTACATCAGAATAACACATAGGTTATAATTTATAAGGATATAGTAACAGAACGGATGCAAGTAACGGGAACGGGGCGAGCGAAGCCGCGGGCGGCCGCTAGTATACGATAAATTCGTAGGTGCTTGCACCACAAACATCATAATAGATGTACATATAAAAACTCTAGCTAATAATATGATCACGATCAGTAGTTGTTAGAGCATTGGCGTTAAAAAGAGGTGATAAACACATAATTTATGTCCTCACGGCCATATTGATTCTGGTTATATTTCGTAGTTTAGTAAATGGGAATTAGCGTCTTGCTAGAATACAATTTATAGCGAGCAAAACGCGCTTTATGCAATGTCACGACCAACACGACATCATCTTGTGACAGTATGGTGTATTGTTGCATCATATTGTCTCTGCCAACTGGCTAAATTCGCCGTTAAAACTGCCTATCTGTTTGACTAAATGGCGCCATTCAACTAACTGCCTAAATGATAAACAAACAACCCCGGTTCTTGGTGATCTTTAACATTCTGGCCAATATCATGCAGTTGAATAGCGGTCGGCAACCGTTAAGCTAGGCATTTAGTTGAACAACGAATTAAGTCAGTTGGCTGCTGCATACACAAGACATTCCTATTAGCAATTACATAAAAAAAAAACGCTGTAGATTTAAATATGCATCCATGTTTTTAAAAATTAAAAACTATGCCCGGAACACTACGGCCATTTTCAAGAGAAAATATTGAAAAATACGTATAGAAAATAACTGATTGATGAAACTTACTGTCCAATCCAAAAATTTAAAATATCCAAGAATATTGATCTAAATGCTTAAAAATATAAGCTTACAAGTAAAAGTAAGCAGATTTATGTACGTCAGGTGGTGAGTAAACACTCGTGCCCCTATATACTATACGGGCCGCCTTGGACAGGATTTTTAGATGGAATAGGCTTGCCCAGCACTTTTATCATCCTCACAGCTAAGTCGGCCTAATTCACAGGAGAGACAATGGTCATTACATGCGGAGCTGACTAAGCCGCGGGTTTCCTCACGATGTTTTCCTTCACCGTTTGAGAGCACACCATTGTGCATATACATTTTCTGAGCAGAAAAATACACGATTGGATTCGAATCAGCGACCATAGGGTCAGATCGCGAGGCTGCTACCACTTACCACCAGTGCTCTAGGTAGAATATAAAGAAGGAATTATGGAGTAGTAGAGTCTCACACTGTCACCGGCAAAATAAATAGCTAGTATCCGGGATGTGTGTATGAATCACGGTGGTAAATCACACATAGGCCATTACTTACAAGCGTTTTTTAGAAGATAATCAATGTAACTATATAATACTGCCATCTCTTACTACTAGGTAATGACAAACAGTGACAGGGCTAACATTAAGCAATGTCTCACCCCTAAGAAACGCTTATAAGAAAGGCCAGAAAAGTCGTTTTGTTTCTAAGGCCTGTATTCAGAAACAGCGCTTGAGCCTGAGTCGAGCCTTAATTTTTGTAATTTTTCAATGGAGAACTGTCAAAAAACCTATGCTTGAGCACAAATAAGATAGTACCTACTAGGTATACTAGCTTGAGGTTCGACTCAGACTCAAGCACTGTTTCTGAATACTAAGTACATATGTCTGTGTTAAAACGAGTGTATCGCGTAATCTGGTTCGATCTTAGACCAGGTTAGCTTATACCAAAAAATATGGGGAGAAAAACCTTTACTGACCTCCTCCACTTTTGTAACAGAGATAAGGAAAACGCCACACGTTGCCAAGTCCCACTGAATAGCCGACACAGGCTAACACGAACTGAATCTTATTGGCCCAGAAAGGCCTCCTTGGCTTCAGGTGGACTGTAGTGTCCTCTTCCTCTTCTTCGCAATCGCTTTCGTGTGACGCCGTATCTTCATCTGGTGGCCTGCATATAAATAAATAACAGTTAAATTCGTAAAATGAAAGAATTAAAAATAAAAATAAGATTAAAAATCTTCAAAAATGATGTTGAGGTTATAATATTTCGGATCAAAAAGATTTTTTCAAATCATAAATGGGTCATAAATGTCGCAATAAAAAGATAACAAATATTAAAAATACATGAAAGAATTATACTTTTTTTAGAACTGACTCTGATTAACTATATTTATAAGCTGAGCTAATATAAAAGTCTTTAATTAAGTGTAAAGTACCTTACTACGAAAAGAGTTATTAGAGTAGAAAGAAAATAATGTGTCTGATAATTATATTTTTATTAATTATTACCAATATAAAAATAGAACTATATTATCAATGTTATAAAAAAGGTTAGCAACCCGTATAAAACACTATAGCACGTCTAAATAAATTATGTTAATGCAAATATGAATAGTAGGTACAATAAGAGTAATAAAAAAATCTTGAGCAGATTTATCATGTCAAATTTAATTCATGGTAGATTACTTTCTTGTCAAGCTAAAACGACATGTTTACTGAAGCAGTGAAATAAACAAGTGCAGATAACGTGTACACATAGATAATTATATTTTTGTTTGAGCCCCAAGAAAATCCTCGACCAAAGTGGTGGCCTAAGCGGAAAATTATCATGCGCTCCGTTCAAACAGTTGGTCCACAACCTTGAAAATCTGTTTGGATTAATAATGAATGAAGGTAGATTAAAGTGACGTCAAATAGCTCAAAGGCTTTACTTCAGTCAGCGGTTGTTCACACGTTACCACTGGTGGTATTAGTAATTTATGAAGCTGTATAAAAACTTAATTGTACCGACGTTTTTTATACGTTAGTAAATATGCTTTTTAATTATTACACTATAATTAAATAAAACAATTCGTTAGACATGCAATTACGTTAATGATTAAAATGCAAATTGGGCATTCTAATTTTGTTTCCTTGTCATTTTGTTTTGTTGACTTGGCTTCATTAGAGGGTTCAACGACATACTCATAAAATTTTCTTATTGACTGAGCTAGCGAAGCGAGCGAAGAGTCTCAGTTTTGAGATTGGGTCCAAAAAATGCTCTTTCCGTCTGTCTGTTTACGCCTATACAGGTCGCATTTTTCAAACGATCTGTACGAAGTTTGATACAATGGTCACCTGTTTACCAAGTTTCGTCTTTGACTTTATACCTATATTTTTTGGTCTTACCACTGTCCAACACAGTTATTTACCATTATTAGGGCACACAAGGGCTAAGGGTTAAGTGAACTATTTTGCAGAACAAGAGTTGAACAAAAATCCATGTAATTATCTTTTTCACCGCGTTATGTTTCTATACTCCAGCCAAATTCGATGTAGAATAATTTTTAGCAAATCTAACTAAAAATCACTTTCGGCTTATCACTAAAGGCCTGCGCACACCTAGTTCGCTGGCGGTAGCGATCAGTGAAACGCTGTCAAATATCGCTGTCAAATCTCAAATCTGACAGCGTTTCACTGATCGCTACCGTCAGCGAACTAGGTGTGCGCAGGCCTTAATAGTTTTGCGATGAAAGACATTTTATGACGAAGAATTTTTGAAATCGGTCCAGTGGTTTTTGAGCTAACCGTTACTATGCAAAAATATTCAGGTTTTCCTCTATAAAATGTTGGTGTAGCTTTACAAAGTAGAAGAAAGTACAATAGGTATACACAAAAGCTACTGAATGCCTGTATTATCCGTACGTGTCAAATCGCAAGTGTGAAAACGTATTTTAATCATTATGAAGTATTATGGCACTTGTACGCGATAACCGATAAGGTTCAAGCTGTGCGGCTTGTGAACACGATCAATCGTACGAGCTCGTTCCTTACGCTACTAAATAACGAACTATAGAGGCATCGGATAGTGAACCCAAGACGGTGAACTTTGGTTTAGTTGAATAACTGCTTGGTACATTTACAATATATTATTTATGTGATGGAAGTAATAACTTGGGGACGCTTTCTGGTACTGATTTGGATCAGTGAGCTATCTCTAGATCGTTTGTGACGGTCTGCATATAGCTCAACTGTTCCTTGTGTACTTTGTAAATATTTGTTAAATTGTAAGTTACTTGGTGTAAATTAAAAATCGATTCAGTAATAACGAGTTATCATTAATTACTTACTTATGCATTACTCGTTCCACAGTCCACAGGTAAGTATATTGAAAACAAGCTGTTACCTGCAATTTCGTCCGTATTTTTATGAAAGCTAGTACGGGAGGCTACAGTCAGATTGCCTATCGACTTGATACAAAGGTGAGAGCCAGCAGGACGTATAATTTCCGGTGAAAAAAGAGAGGGCATTGACTTTATTAAATAAAAAATAAATAAATATTGTGGACAATTCACACAACACTCCCCAGCCCCAAACTAAGCAGAGCTTGTAATATGGGAACCAGATAGCTGATATAATACTTGAATACATTTTTTGTAAATACATACTTAGAATACAATACAACACCCAGACAGAGAACAAACATTTATGTTTATCACACAAATATTTGTTCTCGGTGGGGATCGAACCCACGACCTACGGCGCAGAAGGCAGAGCTACTACCAACTGAGCTAGAGGCCAGTCAAAGTTATTGATTGTAAGTTCTATGGTACTTTCGATCAATTAAACAAATTCTTCTGGTTGATTCGGAATCAGTTGAACACAGAGTGTTGCTGTTTCCTGACTTTGTATCAAGTTGATAGGCAATCTGACTGTCGGCTCCGTAACGGGTACCTCATAGTTTTATCTCCCTACTTTTTCCCCTTTTCGCATTCTTTATTTCGTACCAAATGCCTATCATATGAATTTTCAGATCCCTAAATTAAGTAAATATGGGTTGACAATTATTATTCAACCCCTATTTCATCTTTTTGTAGGCTATTATTTTTAAACAAAAACTAGCCTACATTACTTTACTAATCCGTACGTTTATCCCAGATAACAGAGTATTTCGCATTTATAATATTTGTCTGGAAGTATGGATAGGAGAGAATGAGATATATTGTAAGTTTTTTAAAATTTCTTAATGATCTACAGTCCGATGCCCCGGTAATAGCTACATTACAGATAGATAGCAACGTTGCAACGTTATCGGATCAGCCTTGAAGGTCATGCGACCCAAACTCTACGTACATAATCTGACAGGATTTTCGGATTTCCGTAAATGTCTTCTTTCAAAGCTGTAACATAAAGTTAAATCCCTTGGATTTCGGTAAGTGTCGGAAAACTTGTTACGTTTTTCATGCTTAAAAATCGATCCTGACCTATTTCAGGTCAATTTAATGTCGCCAGTGACTAAGGTATACGTAGTAAAACTTGCTATAGAAACAATGACTTTTATGCTACAACAACGTTGTTATTGTCAGTAGGTAAGTATTTAATTGCGCGAGAAGGGAGCATCCAAGTGTTAATTTTATTGCTTACGGACGAAAAAACACCTCATTTTTATAATTGCAGGCACTGCTGAAACTGATACTAACTTAGTTAATATTTATGATAATTCAACCATTGTGTTGAGAAGTATTGCGAAGTAGGCTCACATTTCATCGGTAATTCCTCTGTTTTATAGGGTACAATTGAATATTGTTATCATTATTAATTTCTAGTTTTTTAATTTCAATTCAATTGTTCCAAACTACACACAAAAAAGTTTAGTTTTTTGTAGATATTATTTTCATGTAAGTGCTTTATTTATTTATTGCCTTCTATGTCCCACTGCTGGGCAAAGGCCTCATGGCTTTCATGTACTTACATACTGTAAATATTTCACAATATTAAACTAGAGGCTCGCCCCAAAGAGAGATCTTAGTCAGCTTGTCTATGATTGTTCCACCCCAGTAAATCTTGACGATATAACAACGGTCCAAAGTTATGCTCTGTCAAATTTAGTTTTTGTTGTGAATACAGTTTTCTGCCTTCAACTTTGGCTTAAGAAGGAGAAAATTATTTCAAAATCTCAAATTAATGGAACCACTTGGACAGATAATTCAAATCTACTGTTTATTATCAAACAGCTTAAAAAAGCATGTCGTTCATCTAACTTGACTCTGAGAGTTAGTTATACAACAGTAACTAATAATATGCTACTATTTCATAAAAACTCGAGCGTAGAATAGAAGCAAAATAAACATGAGTGTCTTATGCAAGTTCTTTGTTTTATTTTGCAGCCGCGAATGTAGAGGCCTGCTCTACATTTTTTTGTGTTGAATAATCAATACAAAGATTTCTCACTATTTTCTTATCAAAATAGAGTAGGTAATTTTTTATTACCTACTCTAATGATACTTCGTTATCTCACCTCGCTTTTTGAAATAACGCGGGATATTATTAGCAAAATATTTTTTTGTTCGATCGAATGGCTCAAACAGTTAGCTCAGTAACTAGTTATAGGTTACCCAAGTAGAATTAACGGTGCATCACTATTTTGTTTTGGATTTATAGGTAGGTGTACCTACCTATACTACACAGATTGATGAAAAGCAACGCTGAGAAATATACCTACTTGAGTGGATGAACCTTGTTAGTTCAATTGAATAATGACTGCTCGGAGGAAGCTTCGTTCCCAGAGTTACTCACGTGGGAGGACGAACTAGATGAAACAATTCCGTAGGTGATGTTGGTACTCTTCTGATAACCATTTTGCGTCCATCTGTACATCCCATACCAATGGAAGCAAGAGATCGAACTGATGGGGCTCCATAATTATTAGTACCACTTTCCGAGCCCTCAGGATATGGGGTCACGTGCTCGTATGGGCGCAAACTTCTCGCAGAAGCCGCACCAGAAGCCGCTGTCACATCACGAATCCTATGAGTGTCACTGAAACTCTTAACTTTGCGCATAGGTCCTGAAGGTGATATGACCGGCGTCAGCGCATTCACATTTAGAAGCTTAGAGTGTTCCTTCTCGTGATCGTCATACCGTCCCACGTGGATCGCCGAGCTGGGCGCGGCAGCTTCCATCGGTATTTCGGCTTCACTCATAACTATCGCGTCACAGGGCCATCGCGCGGTGACTGCGAGTCGCGTGCATCGCTGGCGTCGCGACACGGTGAATAATGAAATGAATGAATGACAGACGCGCGCGATACTGTGCGGTGTCGGTGTCGGTAGGTGGTCGACCGACCGCCCTGACTGGTTTGTCAATCGCACCAAAGTAATTGGTAAACACTATGCGACTTCATGTGGTGGGGGCATATGACAAGAAGGTGTGAGGTGGAGGAGGGGGAAAGACTGGCGCTGTCGCGCTTGCTCGGTGTTGGCCATGGAATCCTGAGCTGCGCTGGCGTGGCATACATACATACTACCTATCAGTCTCATGGTTACACTTCGCCATCAAATTATAAATCAACTGTACCGTATGAGAGTCCATGATATACCTACTTAGTGCAATATTTAATGAACAAAATACCATTTTGTATTACTTTTTTATATTATCTTGTATCAACATTTACGTTAAAGTGAGGGAATAGTATATCGTTATCCAAGGGGCAAAAGTAACTTATTTAGTTCTGAGACGGGGCCCAATTAGTTCGATGGACTAAGGGACATATAAGGCTTTAATCCGAGATCCACTGTGCTTTTTTCATCACGAATACAAGGAAAGTAAAAATAAAAACATGAATTAGAAATTAAGATATCTGTATCAGATATCAGCAGAGATATTGGCTCTGACCAATCCTATACCATTATGACGTCACAAATATAGAAACCAATGGTGGTGCGTTTGTGTTGACGTGATTATTTTTAAATTTTTAATGAATTTTCAATTGCATTTCTATGCAATTGAAAATATATTGTTATCATTATTAATTTCTAGTTTTTTAATTTCAATTCAATTGTTCCAAACTACACACAAAAAAGTTATATATGCCAAATATTTTTTGATCTTCAACTGCTTTCTGATCCTCTACAATTAGTATTTTCGAAAAAAAAAACAAATAAATTAAAACTGGCAAATATAAGTTGCCAATTTTTTAAGAGACCAATTTATGTTACTTTTAAAATTAATCATAAGGATCTCACTGAATGTTTTAATCAAAGTAAAAATCAAACTTTTATTGAACTATAACTTAAATTACAAAAAAATATCATAAAATTAAAAAACTAAATCTAAACCTTACAAATCTAGCAAAAGTGGGTGTCCATGAGGCATGGTGCCAAGAACGCTGGCTGCATTCCCATTCCATATTATAGGATTTAATTTCGATGGTTATTTTTTTATTTGAACGTTATTTGTAGTTACCTACTACAGGTAACTATGAGTTGGTCTTATATAAATTTGGCGAAGATCTGATGAGGATCTTCAGCACAATTAACAGAGTAGCTCCTCAAAATTTATTAATATTTATTTTGATATTTATTTTTTATCAATAAGTTTGTGAAATAATTATAAGTTTAAAAAACTTGAGAAACCAACTTCATTGTCAAACGGCTAAACCGATTTTAATCAAATTTGTTTGGGACAATCTGGACGTAAGAATAACCTTCCAAATAAAAAAATAATTTTCTAAATCGGCTCACAAATGACGAAGTTATGCGGTAACAAACATAAAAAAAAAAAATACAACCTCCTCCTTTTTGATTGGAAGTCGGTTAAAAAAAGAAAACATACGAGCACTTGTATAGCAGATCTGGATTTTATGAGACAAAATGGTTACTCTAGCTAGACTCTAGCTAGAGTAACCATTTTGTCTATTAGAGTCTAGAGGCATTATCCAGGGAGGAAATAGGGGACTACGTTTGTATATAGAGAGTCGCCTGTGTGATTCCCTCTTAACATTGTCGAAAATGTGCACTCCTCTTAGAAATTACTATTATTATTATTAAAGTAGATATAAGAAAAAAAATAAGTAAATTTATAGATAAAATTATCCCCGTTTCACATATAACTTCTTTAATTTTAAATTTAAGGCAAAAAGTTATATTAACATATTTGTAGCAAAGCTATTTGCTACAAATATGTCTTGACGAATGTAAAAAAGTAAAATATTAATGTTAATGTTAAATGTTAATGTTCGCGAAAAAAGTGTTTGCACCCCTTTTTCCAGGATTGCGGCCGGCGGACAAGGGCGGCAACCCCAAAAACTTGAGGTTAAGGTTCTCTTGACCCCCCACACATGTCCCAAAAATAAAATTGCGTCCCCTAACAAATGCAATATTCGGTCCATGTTACTCAAATTGTAACATTTCAATGGACTAACTGCAGAGTGCGGCGTGGGATATGAGTGGAAATGTTACAAAAATAGCTTACCACATGTTACTTGATTTTAACAATTGATGCGCCATGTTTCACTTAAAAATAACTCAAAAAATAATTTTATCAAGTTTAGATTATGTCACACTTAAACCAGGTCTATTTTTCAAATGACTAGAGCTTGTCTTCGCTATCAATCGTAAACTGTCGATGGTTGGAACTATGCTCTCGTCTGCCTATTAGCACCTATTTAAATTCCTTTAGGGTTCATTCTGTCAATATGAAAAACTATAGCTATGTAGAAAAAATGTAACTCATTCCCGTAAAATTCGTCAATTTTAGTGATAGGTTTTCTAATAAAAATTACCTGATCTCTTGGTACCTATGTAATAAACGGTTAGAAGCCTAGATTATGCACAAGTATTTATTTTGTACTAGCTATTACTCGCGACGTTCGCATATCTAAGAAATAAATGTTATTAACCACTCTACTTTTCCTTTTCCCCTTTTAGGGGTTATTTTGCAAAAATGTTCAAAAAAGTCTTCATTTATGTCTTACCAAAAGTTTAAATATACATTTTCATATCCCTAACTTGGGGATTTAAGTATTGCCCATACAAACTTTCAAGCCCTATTCCATCTTAATTATTATTGCTTATGACAAAAGATGTTAAAACCTTTCGCAGGAACATAATCTACATTCTTGCTAACTTTCATTTCGGTCAACTCAGCAGTTTAGTCAGAATGAGGTAACAAACAGAGTTACTTTCGAATTAAAAATATTAAAAGTACTTAGTAGGTACTCTAGGTATACTATGTGTAATACATAGCACGCGACATTAGTTGCGGGGCGGCACGGGGCGGATAGTTAGTACTTAGGTATTATGAAACAAAAATATGTACCTACGGAACACAATAAAGTTACATAAGCCTTGGATGTCATGAGATTTTGTTAACACTGTTATCTAAATTCACAGCAAAAATATTGACATAGCTTAGAGGTGTGTAGTAAAATATTTTGCAGGTTTTTGTCAACTAAGTCACGCCTCCTGACGTAAATGGTTTATTAGTTTTTTTAAATTACATGTAATTATAGGTTGGGTATTAATTCTGTTGATAAGCTTTTACCTACCAGCGGGACTCAGATTGTATGAGGAACCGTTGTGTCTATGTCCTTTCTCTACACTATCTATGTACCAAACATTTGAAACAGTTGAGAAGTTTTGGCGTAAAAGCGCGACAGACAGATAGAGTTATTTTCGCATTTATAATCTTAGTACACGCGATAAATGACCGTGTAAAAAAAGTTCCAATAATTTTTTTGAAATAGTTAACTATTGGTCAAGCTCAGGCTGCCAATAAAATGAATAATAAATATTTATGCATTAACCCCTTTACTTTTACAAGCCTTTCTAAAAATATATCAGTGTACCTACAGGCTACAAGTAACTGTCATGTCATACCACTAGGTAATGACACAGTGGCAGGGCTATAAGGAATGGCTTATACCTAAATAACGCCTGAAGTAAGGCCAAACTTACCAAAAATATTACTTGACGAACTGCTCCAAGATCCAGCACCCGTGTGCTCTTTACACTCTGTACGGGTCTCCATAGTGCATCCAAAACATAGCTTTGACGATTGACTCGCTAACGAAAATATTCATAATTGCTTGCTGAATGAAACACAACGCGACTCTATCTGTGAGTAGGTATAGGACGCAAAAAAGCGAGCAGTGATTTAGCGAAGTGTAAGGAACAGAAACTATTAGGATATTGCTTTCAAAGCCGAGAGCTTGAGAAATTTGTTTAACTGCATTGTTTGGCATTGCGTATCGTGCTGTGTGCGAGCAAAACATTTAATTCGCTTATTTTGTGTTCGTGTTCGTAATTTTTCGTAGGGAGTCAATGTGCTCATAGTGAAAACTACAGAATTGGAGAAAACCAATTATCTCGCTAATCTCAATTATCCCGCTCCTGGTGTTTCGCTTTGAAGGGTGAGGGTAGGTACCGGTGTAATTACAGGCATCGTTCCTGTCAGGACGATCATGCCGACTGCTTAGCAAGCATATATGGCCCAAGCTTGGTCATCAACAAGTAGTATGTAAACATACCTCCAGAACCAACCACAGAAATATGACTCTGTATCATAGTAAATAATGATTAAATCATTTGACTTTATGTATACATAATTATTTTAAGGGAATAAAATACATTGGTTATTATTATATTATTATTTATTTAAGTCATTATTCTTACAATTAATATTTTACATGCATAACTTTATGGTGATTTCGAATAATTAATTTATGAATATCACAAAACTTGAAGGAGGCGACTATTCCACGTTATTATTTATAAAAAATTACAACTAACATAACATAGAGGACGCGGCGAGCGCGAGCGAGGGGCGCTCGCGGCGTCCTCGCTCCAGGTCCTCCGGCGGCGCGCACTAACATAAAGCTGAGTGAGTGAGAAGAAAGAGCCGACACCGCCCGGCGCCGGCGGAGGAGCGGGACGCAGGACTAGGTAGCTCAGCGCTGGAAGAGCGGGTTGGGGAAGTCTGGCGGGTGGGGTAGTGGCGCGGGGGGCGGGCGCGCGCGGCGCCACGCCACCAGCCAGCACGCCACGGCGGCCGCCACCGCCACCAGCGCCAGCAGCGCCGTCAGCGCCAGCGCCACCGCCAGCCCCGCGGCCGACACGCACACCTCGCCGCCGCCGGCCGCCGCGTTGCCCGCGCCGTCGGACCAGCCGTCGCGCTGCCGAGCCACCTGCGACGGGTCGCGACGTTGCAGAGTCACGATTGGGTTCGATTCGACTGTCACCTCCTCTCGTAGTTGGCCTTCGATTGAGTTTTCGTATATTGCTTCTCGTTTTCTACGCTTGCCGAAAGCGTCAGCACCCTGGCAATTAACCTGTAGATCACACAGCATTGATTAGTTATTGACTTATGTCTCCCGTTGGACTTAATACTTTGTCGTCGGCTTCACTGAAAGTCATGGGTAACCTCATAGAAAATCTGGAAAATACTGCGGCGCGAATGGATTTATGGATATGCTATTTGAAAAAAAATGTGTGTTGTGCCTTGGTAGCATTACCTAATACAGAAGAGAAGAGAAGTGCGTTAGTAGATTAAAACTTACTGGTTGACATTTTCCGAAGCAAACACGTATGTTGCACTGGAATCTTATATTGTCGCTGCTGGGGAATTTGAATGCGTTGAAAGACACTTTCAACGCGCTGCCGTCTTCGCTTCTTTCCCAATCCCCGAATATGGCGGCGTCAGTTGCACATCCATCTTCATCTGTCACACGATATTCGTTCTCTACGTTCGTTGAAGAATCACTCGTTTTAGCGATGCAGCTGCGAGCGAAGCCCCCGTATATACCTGAGGAAAGAATTGAAACCACAATTGTATTGTTTATCTTGAAGATTCCAAAGTTGGTAGTTAACCAGTTTTACAAATCGTCATTGAATAAATTGGTCACGCACTTGTCAAACCACCCTTTAGTGCTTCTACGTAATCAGGTTACGTAGACTGCTACGTAGAGGGATTTATTTATTAGTTCGTAACCGGGCTACCAACCAATAAAAAAGTTTTGTTATTCAGTTCCCATGCCAAGGAAAATCATCATCATCGTCAGCCTGATAAGTCCACTGCTGGCCTCCCCTACACATCTCCAGAAAGAACGATTCTGAGCCCTTTCCAACCACCGACTTCCTGTGATCTTAACAATGTCGTCGATCCATCTGGTGGGTGGGCGTCCTACGTTTCGTCTTCCGGTTCGTGGTCGCCATTCAAGAACCTTTATTCCCCAACGGTTCTCGGTTCGAGCTATAAGACCTGCGCATTGCCACTTCAACTTACTAATTCTAAGAGCTATGGCGGTGACCTTGGTTTTTCTACGGATATTCTCATTTCTGATTCTATCACGTTGAAACTCCCAGCATAGCTCTCTTCATAGGAAAATAACGACTGTAAACTCATTACGGCTTAATATGTTGCTTTTACTTACTGGAAGGCTGGACATCGACTTGTAGGACCAGGTTTTCTCCAATCGCAGCCGAGCTAACCTCGTCTCCTGTCCGAGAGACAATTCTCATGGAGCAGGTCGGTGGCGGACCGGTGTTGGCGATGGTACCCGCTGTCGTCAGCATAGATACATTGAACGCAAGTGTAACGTTCTGTTCGCCAGTCTGATAGATACATTTAATGTGGAACGCTTTAGCATTCGAAGTGACTAGTTTGGGATGATTCTGCATAACGAGTACGAAGCTGGCTAGTCCCTGTAACAAACACACGTTTATGAACATCCTGGAAGGAAAGGTTGAAGGGAAACGGGGACGAGGAAGGCCAAGAATAAGTTACGTGAGCCAGCTAAAAGTGGCTGTCATGTTGTAAAGGAGGCCACATTCGAAAGGCTTAATTGGAAAAACCTGCATAAAAACCCCGACAAGAGTTAAGCTCTTATAAGAAGAAGAAGATTGAACACTATTTAAAGGAATAAAAGAAGGTTTCTCAATAATGTGAGCATCATAGGATAAACTTACATTGACATGGACTAAGCCGCAATCGCCGAAGTGGACTGTAAAGTCGACAAGGCTCTCCTCGTCTCTGGACGTGTCTACTGCCAATCGACAGCGCTCATCCTTGCTGTAACTCTTTACGTATAGTACACCGGTGAAATTCTTGATGGTCAGGCCCACACTAACGCCATCGGCTTTGCAGCGGACCTGTAAAAGTCACAATTTGTTTAGAAACTAATTGAGTAGGTAGCTCCCATAGTACAGGAATGCTTATTCTCACAACACTATCTAGTCCCAAATTACGAGAGAGTAAGTACCTATTATATCAGATTCCCAAAGTGCAAACTTTGGGAACAAGGTAGCTGATATAATATTTACATGCATACAGAGAACAAACATCTGTGTTCACCACACAAATATTTGTTCTCAGTGGGGATCGAGCCCACAACATACGGGCGCCATAGACAGAGTTACTACCTACTGAGCTGAGAGGCCAGTCAGCCATGTCACTTATGTGTCGTACCTGCATATCTGGTATCGGGAAGTCAGTTCGATACGCATTGCAGTGTATCCTAGGGTTGCCAGTGTATCCGGTAATGCAGGTGCAGTGTGATCGGTGTCCGGACGCCTCGCACGTGGCGAAAGTTCCGCACGGGTCGGTTTTGCAAGCATTGACGCAGACGCCGGCCAGGCAGCGGGATGTGTCGTCACAGTCGCTGTCAGCGCGGCAACCGCCGGCTGCGCACTCGTCTCCTCGTGCGTTGAAGCCGCGGGAGGCGTCACACACACAGCGGCCGCGCGTGTCAACCACGCGACCGTCTTCGGCGCGGCACGGTGCGCACTCGCCGAGCTTGTCCAGTCCTTGACCGTCCACGCATTTGGCACCTGGCTCTGTTATAGCAAACACAACGGAATCAGCTATAATAGATTGGGTATTTTCCTAGCTATATCTACTATTGTTTAAGGTAGATAAATATTCGATTGTCATTCGAAAGTATAAATCCAAATCTTAAAATCACAACCTACGACGGTGTTTAGTAAAAAAAAGACAAAAATACGAACTTTTACATTAAAACTATGGGGCCCCTAAATGAAAAAAAAACATACTAACAATCGTTGTACTTTGATACTTATCTACAGTTTCAGACATGTTTTGAAATAAAAATGTATAGGTAGTCAAATTTACAAATCTTCCTGCCTAGTACTATAGTTCCTATTCAAAAATTGAACAATGTAAATTATAATAAGAACTTACGTTTGTTAGGTGTGCATTCAATGAGAGCGTTGCCTCTGTATCCTGGTAAACATTCACATATCATGGTTCTCACTGGGAGTGTATCTACGAGCTTGCACTCGGAGTTAGTGCCGCATGGTGATGGGCCACGGCAGGGATTGACGCACTTGGTGTTGATACACGCTGTGCCAGAGGGACAGTCCACGTCGCGAGAGCATTGAGGCTCAGTGATTTCATCGCAGCCGACGTCGGTACTTCGGTATCCAGGAGGGCAGATGCAGTGTGCTTCATGGAGGTGAACGCGACAGTCAGCTGGCTGGTCACAAGTCGTCGGTGTACATGGGCTTACACATTTTGTGTTGACACAAGATTTATCGTTCGGACAGTCAGAATCAGCGCGACAACCAACAGGTGTGCAGGCGATAGAAGGATTGCCAACGGTACCAATTCTACAGCGACATGATGCTCTATGATCTGCTCCGTAGCATTCTGCAGATTCTCCGCAAACGTTAGGTTCGACGTAGCATGCTGGTATACATCTGTTGTTTATGCAAGTCTCATCATCCGAACATTGTAAATCTGAGCGGCATATAATTTCATAGCATCCGGTTCGCGCGTCTCCTATAAAACCTGGTCGGCAAGCGCACACTGGCTTATGTTCTTTGATTTGGCAATCAGTATTTGGTCCGCATTCGCAAGGATTCTTGCAAATGGAAGTAACACATGCATGATTCGACGTGCAGTTATTATCAGTTTCGCAAACTGCGTCAGCGACGGTTGTTGTAGGTCGGCATATACCTCCACCATTGCTTACGTATCCAGGTGGACAAGTACAAAGCATGGTTCGCACAGGTAGAGTTGGTGATACTTCGCAGCTTGCCGGAGTAGCACAAGGTCGTAAGGTTGTGCAAGGATTGACACATTCGTTTGATAGGCATGCAGATTTTGGTGGACAATCAGCATCAACATAACATTCGGCTGTAAATTGTGGCTTACATTCTACATATGGACTTCCAATGTACCCTGTGTCACATTTGCAAACCGCTATATGATTTCTCACTAGACAAGATGCTCGTTGACCGCACACATTACCACTCAGGCAAGGATTGATGCATCTATGTGCTCTACATTGTTTGTCTTGTGGACAGTCTCCGTTTGATTTGCATTCTATTGCGTTACAACTGGTGAAGGCGTCACCCTCAAACCCTGGGCGACAGCGGCATAATGGTTGGTTTCTCTCTACATAACATTCAGCGTTAGGTCCACAAGTGCTGTTTAGAACACACGGGTTGATGCAATTTCCATTGATACATGCTTCGTAAGATTCACATTCTGTATTAGAACGGCAACCAACAATGCGACATGCACGGTATGGATCACCGTCATAGCCATCTCTACAAGAGCAAACCGGTCGGTGGTTTCGAATAAAGCATTCGGCATTATCTCCACAGTTGCAAGGGTTACGGCAAATTCTGTTAACGCAAGATTCTTGGTCGTTACAGTCCTGATCTGATGAACAACTCAAAGCTGGTAGCTGTGCAGGTTTGCAACTGCCACCTTCTTCTGGTATGTACCCTTCAGGGCAGCGGCATATCAATGTTCTAAATGGCACGCTATCAGAGACTGAGCAGCGTGCATTTCCAGTGCATGGTCTAAGCTCGTTACAAGCTTCGCGGCATTCGTCTCTGAGGCAAGCGTGTGCGCTCGGGCAGTCACTATCCACTTTGCATTCTGGTTCCCCGACTACTGCAATTCTCTGACACTGAACTGATGGATCTCCAAGAGGAAGAGCGGGCGGACACCTACACGAAGCAGCGTGATTTCTTGCGAAACACTCTGCATTGCTGGCACACGGATTGACTCCATTAACTGAACATGCGTTAGTACAAGTGCCTCTATTACAGACGCTATCATCATTGCAGTCGTTGTCGATTTCACATTCGGCGGCCTGACATTTAGTGAATGGATTTCCAATAGTGCCTGCTGGGCATCTGCAGTTTGGTCTATGTGCCTTGCCATAACACTCTGCGCTGATGGCACATGGTGCGTCGACCACGCATGGATTAACGCATGCACCATTGTAACAAGTGTCGCTGTCCAGGCACTCTGAATCAGATGTACAACCAACTAGAACAAATAATAAAAATTGTTTAAATATAAATAGGAAGGTAGTCGCTTAATTGCAAACAATTTGCATGAATTACTAAGAGTAATTTTTTCCATCTTCGGATAAATTTATCCGTGAGATTACTTACTTATCTCTTTTTTAGGCACGTCAAAAACAAGGACTAACATTTTTTATTCGTAATAGCGTTTTATTAAATGAAAAAATCAGCCCTAAGGATACTTACTCAAAATTATTCTAAACAAAGCTTATTTAAAACAAATAAAAACAAATGTAATAAAATAAATATATTTTACCTTTCGTACACCCAGTGTAAGGGCTTCCAGAATATCCTCGTTCACAGAAGCATACAGGATGATGTCTTACAACGGTGCACTCCGCGTTAGAGCCACATACACAAGGATCAGCACAGGCGCCGTTCACACACGCTTGTGACAATGGACAATCTGAGTTCGCTTTGCAGCCAACGGGGATGACAGATCCACTTGATGCTGGAAGAACAGAATACAGTACTTAATAATCAAGACTCATTTTAAGCTAGAATTTACGTGCTTAAAACAAGAAGATACGTACGTGGTACGCATCGTAATGTAGCAACACCCGAATATCCTTTCGGACATGAGCATTGTGGCTTGTGATCAATAACGCGGCATAGTGCGCCAGCTCCGCATGCATCCAAGCAAGGGTTCACACAAGCTCTCTCCATACACGCACGGTCTGGACCACATTCTTCATCGCTGTAACATTCCCATGCTGTTGTGTGACGAGGAACTGAAATAAACAGAAAATATTTTAATTCATCATCAGCATTTTTATGGGTGATACTTCACTGCCACTTGCGGTAATGAAAATAGAAGGTAAGTAATTGTATCTAAGCATACTTGCTTACCTGAGTTACACTCTATTCGGGCATTTCCGGTATATCCTGGTGGACAAGTGCAATGCGAAGCGTGGTCGACCGATTCACATAAAGCGTTTTGTCCACAGGGATCGGCTTTGCAGGCTTCAACGCAACTGCCACGGCGACAGGTTTGCGGGAGGGCGCAGTCCGCATCAGAGGAGCACTCAGCGCTGGGCGGTGGCCGGCAACCAGCGTCCGGCGCGGCACGACCGCCGTCTGGACACACGCATGCCACTGCACGAAGCGGCAACACGTCCACTGTGTTACACACGAGGCCGGGGTCACACGGCGCGCCGGCGCATAAGTCAGTGCATCTAGCGTTGACGCATGCAAGGGGCGCTTGGCAGTCGGAGTCAGCACTGCACTCGGAGCTGTCGAGCGTGATGGAACAGCCGCGTGAGTACGCATCGCCCGAGTATCCCGGAGGACACGAGCAGATGGCGCGATGACCGCGGGCGGTGCACAACGCTCCTGGAGCGCACGCGTTATCGGAGCAGACGGGTTGGCATACACGGTTCAGGCGGTTGCATATTTGCGCGTCATCGCAGTCTTCGTTGTAGTGACATACGGCAGATATGCATGCCCGATGTGGGTCGCCCTGCGTGCCCGCTGGACAGCGGCAGGTGGCGACGTGTGCAACAGCCTGGCAGAAAGCGTCGCGCCCACAGGGTGACCCCAAGGCGCATGGATCTTGACAGTATCCGTTGATGCAGACCTTGTCGAATGGGCAGTCTTCATCCGCGGTACATTCAGCTAAAAAGATAAACTTGTTTTATAGTAGAGCCTAAAGTAACATAAAATGCTTTAAAAAATGGGGTGCGGCTGTGTTATGGACGCGGCCGTTTGTTAGTGAATTGAATACGTCTCGTAACTTTGGGGCTTCCCCCTCCGCCGCGCGTGATGTTTTACAGACCTTACTCAGCGTATTTTTTTTTTTAGCTATCCAGTGTTGCAATTAAAATTTGGATGGGGATGATATTATATAAGGAAACATTTTTAAAGAAGTATTCATGTCAAAAGATACTTACTAGTGTAGCAGTAAACGGCTGGGTCGCCAGCTGTGCCTGGTGGGCAGCGGCACGTGGCACGGTGCGCATGCGCCTCGCACAAGGCACCGGATCCGCAAGCCGCCGCACAAGCCGCCACGCAGCGCCTCGAAACGCAAGCCTCAGCTGCACCGCACGAAGAGTCAGACGTGCACTCGCTGACAGATGTCACTGAATGATGCCATACAGGTTAGTACACTCTTGATTGTATCTATTTATAATCGACTTCAAACAAGAAATACAAATATAAAAAAACTTTCTTCTCCTTTCTGCCTTATCTCACTTTTTTTTATATACAACACCGGTACAAACAAAAGTAGTTGATGGAACAAGCATATGGCCCACCTGATGTTAAGTGGCATCGCCTATATCAAAGCATTGCCTCGTAGGTTACGCACGTCAGGAACGTGCCCTGCGATGCATTGTCCCTGCGTCCATCAACTTGAGGCATACAGATATTCTACCTGACGTGCCAGTCATTTTACCAACGCCCACAAACCGAATCAGCAGTGCTGCTTCACGGCAGAAATAGGCATGGTGGTAGTACTTTCCCGGACGAGCTCATCATAAAGAGCTCTACTACCACGGCACTTACCGGGCGAGCAAGCCACGTTGGGGTTTCCTTGTAGGGGTGGGTTGCAAGTACATTGAGGTCGGTGCGCAATAGCACGGCACTCGGCGCCAACACCGCAAGCGCCTTGGCAAGCGCTTACGCAGCGCTTATTGATGCAAGTCTCTTCTTCGCTGCACTCACTATCGGCACTGCATTCGGCCCCTGCACGATAACACAAGTTATATTAAGTTTAGAATAAAATAAAATCAAACTAGGCTGCATGTTCTTCCCTTCGAAGTATCGCCGCGTAAACTATTTCATCGTACCACAAGATGCTAGTAGGTAAACTTACAGGTACCTACATAAGTTACCGGTAAACCTTCTTAAAATAAATTACGTTAATATTGAACAATATTTACAGGAAAACAATAATTTACAAAAAAATTATTAAGTAGGTATGTGTAAAATGTATAATACACAAAATAGGTGTTGCGTCGTGGAAAGAAAAGATTGTGTAGATTTTCCAAACCGAAATGTGCATTTTACTATTCATCAACTTGTGATCATGTGACATACCTATATTCCGTATATCTCTGTGGGTTCATTTTCATCTTCAGAGTTTGCTTTAGGATATCTACTAATAGTTAAGAAACCACATTAGAAAACTTATTTTTCTACTGTAAGTTAACACAACACTCACATTCGCTTCTGTTTGCATCAATTTGACATTAATGGTCACTCCAACTAATTATATAATCTGCAGTACTTACTCGGCTTGCATTGCACAGATGCATCTCCAACTAAAGGCTTAGGGCACTCGCAAATAAGCGTGCGGAACGGCAGTGTATTAGCAACGCGACAGATCGCATTCGTTCCGCAAGATGTGGCTTCGCACGGATTCCTACAGCTGCCTTGCAGACATGCTAGTTCGGGTCCGCAATCTGCATCGCTTTCGCACTCTACTTGGTATTGCACTAAAACATTATAAACGGGTTATATTCTTGTACTATGATAAACACACTTCGTTATTGAATGATTGGAACATAAGTGACTCGTGATCTTACCTTGGCGACATTCAATTTTAGCGTTTCCTTGGGTGCCTCTGGGGCATTCACAAGCTGGTACATGGCGCACCACAGTGCACAACGCTCCAGGTGCACACGAGCCGGGGCAAGGATCCACGCAGTTGCCGCCTCTGCATGCCAACCACGTGGAACATTCGTCGTCATTTGTACATTCATCCCTACGACATTCGGTGTATGGGTTGCCGCGGGCGCCAGAATTACATTCGCACGATGCAGTGTGTCCACGAGCTACGCAGTGGGCCTCAGTTCCGCAACGCATTCGTAGGCAGACCTTCATGCAAGAACCACCCGCACAACTTTCGTCATCAGGACAGTCATTATTGCTGTGGCATTCAACTGAAAAAAAAAAACATTTAATTACTATGCTAATTTTCATTAAACTTTACTTGAAGCCATTCGAACTTAAAAACTTAAGCTACTTTTGCCCACGAGAAAGTATTTTATAAATAATAGGTCCACTCATGAATTGAACACAATACTATCTAACCCAAAACTTAGCAAAACTTAGGTACGTATGCAAAAATAACCAGTTAACTTACCTGAATAACATCCTCTGTAAGCATCTCCTTCATAACCGGGTAGGCAGGTGCATTGAGCTCTGTGTTGTCTTGCCAAGCAACGTGCATTCAAACCACAGTTGGCAGGTCCACAAACGGGTACGCAGCGTGAGTCTATGCACGCTGAGCTGTCAGAACATTGGTCGTCTCTTACACATTCTGGAACCGGTGGAGGTGGCGTCGAGACGATGACTCGCTCACAGCGGACGAAAGGTGAACCTGTGTATCCAGCTGGGCACGAGCAAACAGCAGAGTGTCTTACTCCTGTACAAATCGCGTTTAGACCACAAGCGCTGACGCAGGGGTCTGTACATTTCCTGTTGATACATGCTCTGCTTCCAGGGCAATCGTCGTTGACAATACATTCTGGGTATGTGCAAAAGCCATCTCTACACGAGCCGTGTGGTCCACAAGGGTTTGGATAGCATGGATCATCCTTGGACACAGGTGATGGTTCTAAAATAGAGAACAAGTGTTACAACACATGAGCTTACATTTGCAACACGAATAAATTACATGTATTTAAAAAATAATAACAATCGTACAAACCTCTATGCACGCAATCGTGGAATGGATTTCCAGTAGTGTCAGGTGGGCATGAACAAATCGGTGCGTGGTCGAACACTCTGCACAAAGCGTTAGTGCCGCATGCGCCGACGCAAGGGTCAACGCACTTGTTACGCACGCATGCTCGGTCTCGAGGACATTCAGAGCTGACGACGCACTCAGGCCGGCAGCCAGTAGTAGCCGCATCACCACTTGTGCCACTCGGACACGAGCAAACGGCGTACCCGTTAGAAACCGAGCACAAGGAGCCTGGTCCGCATGGAGAAGGACTGCACGGTGGAGCTGCATTAATAAAACGTAAAGTTATAAAACAATTTGTTACTAAACGTACTGCATTCACATCAAGTGTAAATTTAGATACATACGTGACATTATGACATCACATCTCTCGAAGGCGTTTCCTCTCGTCCCAGATGGACAAGAACAAAGAGGGATATGATTGACAGTTTCACATTCTGCTCCGACGCCACAGGTTCCTTGGCATGGATCGCGGCAATGAGAGCGGATGCATGCTCTGGACGGAGAACAGTCCGAATCCGCGAGACATTCGGGTCGGCAACCTGAGTAAGGGTCGCCGCGGAGACCAGGTTCGCACTCGCACGAAGCACCTGTCCCTCTAGTACGGCAAATAGCTCCAGGACCACACGGCGAAGGAGTGCAAGGGTCATTGGGAATTTTAGCTGTAACATACAAACGAATATTATACAATGTGTTTTGAACACTATAATATTAACCAGCAAATACAAAACGATAAGCGTTTTTGTGAAAGCTAACGCTAGACGTTGTTTTTTATGTTTTGGCTAACGATAAATGCGACTGGCTCACCCCGGTTTTACAAGTAAGACCCATGCCTAAGCCTTAAAAGCAAAATCCAGAGTTCGCCGCCGTCACAATTTCCTATTTATTGTTTTTTTTTTGGATCAATAACGCTTCGTTTAAATAAAAAATATATATAGCAATCTTCCATATGAGCCTGTCTTACGGATCGTATCCATGAGCCGACATTCTACGAGTGGGTTTCCGAAGGTCGACGGAGGACACTCGCAGCGTGGTTCGTGAGCTATCGGAGAGCATAGCGCGCCCTGACCGCAGGCTCCTGGGCACGGGTCCACACAATGTCGATTTACGCAAGTCATTCGCCACTCGCAATCACTAGAACTGAGACATTCATGACGGCAGAACGGTGGTGTTCCGAAGTATCCTTGTTTGCAGCGGCATCCTCCATCCACGCAGTCAGCATTGGGCCCGCAGTTGTCGCATGGTGTCTTAATGCTTGGCTCAAATTCGAGAGCTGTGAAAAATTTACAAAGAAATTAATATACCTACGCCTCTTTTGTTAGTGTTACAAGACCACCATCTTGACATCATCACCGCAAGGGAAGTTTGTGTATTTTACCTGGCAAACAACGAATAAATGGATCGCCGACGTAGTTGGACGGACACGTGCATATTGGGGAGTGCATAACGGTGCGACAGTAGGCATGAGCACCACACGCGCCAGGGCATGGGTCGCGGCACTTGCCGCTTCGACAAGCCAGATGGGGTGGGCACTCGTCATTGCCGCGACATTCGGCGCGGCAAGCAGGTGGTTCCGACATCATCGGTGGTCGACAAGAGCAGTGCGCCACAGTGCCATCCGCACGACATATGCTATTAGAACCGCATGGGTTTGGCGTACAGGGATCCGCTACTGTTGGCGCTGAAATATATTGTCAAAAGTTAGTTTGACCTCTTAATAAAAATGAAACTCACACATTTTTTAGTGTCTACGGGCTGGTTTTATCACTTGAGACGGATATCGTTACTCTGAGATGGTAAACTTGCCCTAATGCAAAAGAAGTTACATAATACATTTGGTAGACTTAAAACATATAGAAAGAAATACTAAGAACTACTAAAGACAACAGTGAATTTTACGTACTGCACCTCTTTTTATAACGCTTTTATTAGTTTCACCTGTATGTATGTATGTATGTATGTATGTATGTATGTATGTAACCGACCCCTTTGAGCTCGATTTTGTCCTACTTTGAACGATCAGATTTGATTCAAACTTTGCACACCTGTCAAAGGTCGATGACAATGCAATAATATGAAAAAAAAAATAAAAAAAAATGAAAAGAAATAAAAAAAATAAAATAAAAACCTACTTTGAACGATCAGATTTGATTCAAACTTTGCACACCTGTCAAAGGTCGATGACAATGCAATAATATGAAAAAAAAATAAAAAAAAATGAAAAGAAATAAAAAAAATAAAATTAAAAACCTACTTTGAACGATCAGATTTTATTCAAACTTTGCACACCTGTCAAAGGTCGATGACAATGCAATAATATGAAAAAAAAAACAACTAAAAAGTAAAAAATAAATTATAGTTTAAAAAACTAAAAAAAAACGCTTTTATAACTAATTGAACTAAAAAGTTAAAAATAAAACTGTAATAATCAATTGAAAATTTATATTATTGTACAAAAAGCGTGGGGGGCTTGATTTTGATTGTTGTAAATATTTTATCAATAGTTTACTAAATCTGAAGTTATTATAAAAAGCACCCCACGTTTTTTGTACAATAATATAAGTTTTCAATTGATTATTACAGTTTTATTTTTAACTTTTTAGTTCAATTAGTTATAAAAGCGTTTTTTTTTAGTTTTTTAAACTATAATTTATTTAAAAGCAGTTCCATTGAATTGAAAAAAGATCGATATAACTTTAGAATAACTTTATAAGAATTACTTTATTATATTTAAATGTGCATTTCTCCAGCTTCCTCATATGGAAATTGCGAATTCTGAAAACGCCAACATTTAAAGCATAATTGGAGCAATCATTGATTTGAAGGAAAATTTAGCAGCAAAAAAAACAACGACTCTATGAGACTTTATAGGTGTGTTAGCTGGAGAGCGGCTCCACAGCTTCCTCATTCAGTGTGGGCAAACGGCTAACGATAGAGCTATATAGTAAACGCCAAATTTTAGAGCATAATTAGAGCACCCGGCATAAAAAAAATCAAGTCTCTAGCTCGAAAACTCTTTGAGTTAGAAGACTATAACAACGTGTTTGCTGGGAAGCCATTTCTCCAGCTAACACATGTGGATCTCAGGAATGGCTATAGCTAGAAAGTTGCTTGATATCTCCAAATTTAGAGCAAAAAATATCATGGATGCTCCAAATATTTCAAGTGTCTAGGTTCAAAACTCACCGAGTTAGAAGCTTTGATGACTGTGTTAGCTGGAGACACGTTTGTCTGGCACGCACATGCTACATCTGAGGATCTACAATAGCTACAGATTCGGTTGACGTGTCCAAACCGAGCTATGAATTAGAGCACTCGGCTCCAAAATTTTGGACTCTCTAGGACAAGTAGTTTCCTAGTAATTAACAAAAGAACATTTTGCCGCCAGAATTTTCAAATGTATGTTCGCACCCGTAAAAATGCGGCGTTGCCGCTCTGAAAGTATGGTATCAGCGTAGGAATTTGAACGTTAGTCGGATGGAGTTGTGTGTTGCCCGTGCCTGGTAAATAGTTACCCTAGGATTCATGTCTTAAACACTCATTACGTAGCTCAAGAAGCGGAATATAGGTTAAAATGAAACAAAAAAACACCAAAGAAAAGTTTTATAATGGTTAGTTTAAGTTTAAATATGTATTTATTAAGAAACCTGACTTCAGATTTTTTATTTTTAGTTTTAAATATCATGAAATTATATCTCTAAGTCTCTCAACTAACCAACAATGTTTTCAAATCATGAGTTACCTACTCTTGTCACACTAGGTGTAAATGGCATCGTGCGAAACTATCATTGTGTCTGTGAGTACGTACATAACTATAGATAGTGCAATTCACGAAGACGCGCCCCTCGCGGGGTGCGGGGAGTTTGCTCCGAGTGGCAGTCGCCAACCGTAGTCTATTAATTGTAGTGTGCGTGTGCACTCATAGGTAATTAGTGTGTACCGATAACACTCAAACATTGACGGAAGCTTGCACACATATACTATAAACGGTTAGGAGGAATAGTGGGGCGCGCCTTCGTGGGTTGCACTATCTATAGCGAGCTGCAGTAAATACTCACGGCAAAGCGAAAGGAAATATTATAAATATAATAATTATGAAGAAAAGTGGGGGGGCTCTATTCCGGAAAACGTTTTATTTTTTTTCTTCAAAAGTTGTTAACGTAGATACCTATTGTTCTAAAGGTTTTTAGGGCTCTAATTGTGAATTTGACATTCATTTTTGAATTCAAGATGGTGGCTTCATTTTTTTTCTTAAATAATGGATATGGGTATCGTTTAATAGGTTTTTGGGGGCTCTGATTGTGAATTCAACATAAATTTTTGAATCCAAGATGGTGGCTTCATTTTTTTCTCAAAAATGGATATGGGTATCGTCTAATAGGTTTTTGGGGGCTCTGATTGTGAATTCAACATTAATTTTTGAATCCAAGATGGTGGCTTCATTTTTTTCTCAAAAAATGGATATGGGTACCGTTTAATAGGTTTTTGGGGGCTATGATTGTGAATTCAACATTAATTTTTGAATCCAAGATGGTGGCTTCATATTTTTCTCAAAAAATGGATATGGGTATCGTTTAATAGGTTTTTGGGGGCTCTGATTGTGAATTCAACATTAATTTTTTAATTCAAGATGGCAGCTTCATTTTTTTCCTTAAAAAATGGGTATGGGTATCGTTTAATAGGTTTTTGGGGGCTCTGATTGTGAATTCCACAATATTTTTTCAATCCAAGATGGCGGCTTAATTTTTTTTCACAATATATTGATATGGGTGTCGTTTAATAGGTTTTTGGGGGCTTGGATTATAAATTCGACATTGTTTTTTGAATCCAAGATGGCGGCTTCATTTTTGACGTGATAACGTCTTATAAATCGATGGAGCCGGCTGCACGCACGAAAAAACATGACTCATGCGTCGTTACGTCGTTTCGTCGTTCCATTTACCTGAGCCCGAGCCCGGGTCGGGTAATGGGTAAGGGTAAATGAGGGTAAGGGTAAATGAGGGTAAGGGTAAGGGTTTGGTCTGGTTCCGGGTCCGGGTCCGAGAGTTCGAGTCCGAGTCCGAGTCCGAGTCCGCGAGTCCGCGAGTCCGCGAGTCCGCGAGTCCGCGAGTCCACGAGTCCGCGAGTCCGCGAGTCACAAATATTAATTAAAATTCTTTTGAAAAATGCAACCATTCCATCAGTATTTTCTTATGACGTTATCACGTTCAACTATCGTCAGTAAACCGACTTTACAGACAACCGATTTTTTTGACGTGATAACGTCTTATAAATCGATGGAGCCGGCTGCACGCACGAAAAAACATGACTCATGCGTCGTTACGTCGTTTCGTCGTTCCATTTACCTGAGCCCGAGCCCGGGTCGGGTAATGGGTAAGGGTAAATGAGGGTAAGGGTAAATGAGGGTAAGGGTAAGGGTTCGGTCGGGTTCCGGGTCCGGGTCCGAGAGTTCGAGTCTGAGTTCGAGTCTGAGTCCGAGTCCGCGAGTCCGCGAGTCCGCGAGTATTTTCTTATGACGTTATCACGTTCAACTATCGTCAGTAAACCGACTTTACAGACAACCGATTTTTTTTCCTTAAAAAATGGGTATGGGTATCGTTTAATAGGTTTTTGGGGGCTCTGATTGTGAATTTGACATTATTTTTTGAATCCAAAATGGCTGCTACATTTTTTTCCTTAAGAAATGGGTATGGGTATCGTTTAATAGGTTTTTGGGGGCTCTGATTGTGAAAATGACATTATTTTTTGAATCCAAAATGGCTGCTACATTTTTTTCCTTAAGAAATGGGTATGGGTATCGTTTAATAGGTTTTTGGGGGCTCTGATTGTGAATTCGACAATATTTTTTCAATCCAAGATGGCAGCTTAATTTTTTTTCACAATATATTGATATGGGTATCGTTTAATAGGTTTTTGGGGGCTCGGATTACAAATTCGACATTATTTTTTGAATCCAAGATGGCGGCTTCATTTTTTTCCTTAAAAATGGGTATGGGTATCGTTTAATAGGTTTTTGGGGGCTCTGATTGTGAATTTGACATTATTTTTTGAATCCAAAATGGCTGCTACATTTTTTTTCTCAAAAAATGGATATGGATATCGTTTAATAGGTTTTTGGGGGCTCTGATTGTGAATTCAACATTATTTTTTGAATCCAAGATGGCTGCTTCATTTTTTTTCTTAAAAAATGGATATGGGCATCGTTTAATAGGTTTTTGGGGGCTCTGATTGTGAATTCGACATTGTTTTTTGAATCAAAGATGGCAGCTTCATTTTTTTTCTAAAAAAATGGTTAAGGGTATCATTTAATAGGTTTTTGGGGGCTCGAATTATAAATTCGACATTATTTTTTGAATCCAAGATGGCAGCTTCATTTTTTTTCTTAAAAAATGGATATGGGTATCGTTTAATAGGTTTTTGAGGGCTCTGATTGTGAATTCGACATTATTTTTTGAATCCAAGATGGCTGCTCCATTTTTTTTCTCAAAAAATGGATATGGGTATCGTTTAATAGGTTTTTGAGGGCTCTGATTGTGAATTAGACATTATTTTTTGAATCCAAGATGGCTGCTTCATTTTTTTTATCAAAAAATGGATATGGGTATCGTTTAATAGGTTTTTGAGGGCTCTGACTGTGAATTCGACATTGCTTTTTGAATCAAAGATGGCAGTTTTATTTTTTTTATTAAAAAATGGTTATGGATATCGTTTAATAGGTTTTTGGGGGCTCTGATTGTGAATTCGACATTATTTTTTGAATCCAAGATGTGGGCTTCATTTTTTTTTTCTTAAAAAATGGATATAGATATCATTTATATCTAATGGTCTTATAATTCAATAGAGCCAAATGCACGCAATGCAAACGAGAGCGTGGAAAGAGTGCCAAAGAAGCACAATCGGCCTCAGCGTTCGGCAGTGTTCGACATCTGTTTCTCCTTTTTGAGTGAGCGATGTGTTCGCGTGGACAGCTGTATGACGTTGTCTCGTTCAACTATCGTAAGTAAACCGACTTTAAAGAAAACCGTTTTTTTAAGAAAAAAAATGTAGCCGCCATGTTGGATTAAAAAATTAATGTCGAATTCACAATCAGAGCCCCCAAAAACATATTGAACGATACCCATATCCATTTTTTGAGAAAAAAAATGATGCCGCCATCTTGGATTCAAAAAATAATGTCGAATTCACAATCAGGGCCCCCAAAAACCTATTAAACGATACCAATGTTCATTTTTAAAGAAAAAAATTAAGCCGCCATCTTGGATTCAAAAAATAATGTCGAATTCATAATCAGAGCCATCAAAAACCTATTAAACGATACCCATATCCATTATTTGAGAAAAAAAAGCAACCATCTTGGATTCAAAAAATAATGTTGAATTCACAATCAGAGCCCCCAAAAACCTATTAAACTATATCCATATCCATTTTTTAAGAAATAAAATGAAACTACCATCTTGGATTCAAAAATTAATGTTGAATTCACAATCAGAGCCCCCAAAAACTTATTAAATGATACCCATATCCATTATTTAAGAAAAAAATTGAAGTCGCCATCTTTGATAAAAAAATAATGTCGAATTCACAATTAGAGCCCCCAGAAACCTATTAAACGATATCCATAGGTATCCATTTTTTAAGAAATAAAATGAAACCACCATCTTGGATTCGAAAATTAATGTTGAATTTACAATCAGAGCCCCCAAAAACTTATTAAACGATACCCATATCCATTATTTGAGAATAAAACTGAAGCCGCCATCTTTGATAAAAAAAATAATGTCAAATTCACAATCAGAGCCCTCAAAGACCTATTAAACGATACCCATATCCATTTTTTGAGAAAAAAAATGATGCCGCCATCTTGGATACAAAAAATAATGTCGAATTCACAATCAGAGCCATTTAAAACCTATTAAACGATACCCATATCCATTTTTTAAGAAAAGAAATGAAGCCACCATCTTAGATTCAAAAAATATTGTTGAATTCACAACCAGAGCCCCCAAAAACCTATTAAACGATACTAATATCCATTTTTTGGGAAAAAAAATGAAGCCGCCATCTTGGATTCAAAAAATAATGTCGAATTCACAATTGTAGCCCCCAAAAACCTATTAAACGATACCCATATCAATTTTTTGAGAAAAAAAAGGAAGCAGCCATTTTGGATTCAAAAAATAATGTCGTATTCACAATCAGAGCCCCCAAAAACCTATTAAACGATACCCATATCCATTTTTTAGGGAAAAAAATGAAGCCACCATCTTGGATTCAAAAAATAATGTCGTATTCACAATCAGAGCCCCCAAAAACCTATTAAACGATACCCATATCCATTTTTTAAGAAAAAAAATGAAGCTGCCATCTTGGATTCAAAAAATAATGTCGAATTCACAACCAGAGCCCCCAAAAATCTATTAAACGATACTAATATCCATTTTTTGAGAAAAAAAATGAAGCCGCCGTCTTGGATTCAAAAAATAATGTCTATTTCACAATTAGAGCCCCCAAAAACCTATTAAACGATACCCATATCCATTTTTTAAGAAAAAAAATGAAGCCGCCATCTTGGATTCAAAAACTTATGTCCAATTCACAATATAGGAATATAGTTGAAAATGAAACAAAAAACCCCAAAAAGTGCTTTTTCTTCTTCCTGCCCTTACCCACCAGGTGGGGTCGGCACAACATGGTGAGATGCCCCCCCTATCACTTGCCATCTGGTGAGATGGCAAGTGATAGGGGGCAAGTGTGCGTGAGTACGCACACAACTAGCAAGCCGCAGTAAATACCTATTTTCCGTCCGCCTGGTTTACTCGATACGCTCATAAAAACCTGACTGAATACAGTAAAACACAGAGAACAGACGGCTAACAACAGGCAGAGTAGGTAAAATCATCAACACTGGCCTAGCAGGTACCTATTTACAGAACCAAATAAAGTTTTTTTTCTAAGAATACCTAAAAGACACGCATTACTAAAGAAACTATAAAACGAACAAGAACGGGCAACACACAATTCTCATATAGATAGAGAGAAAGCTCTCAACCTAACAAAAAGAGAAAATATGAGTTTGAGGTTTCAGAAATCAAAACCGCTAAGCGCATACGAAAATGACTCGTATCGCGATCTAAAATAAACCGAATAACGTTCAAATTCCTACGCTGATACCAAACTTTCAGAGCGGCAACGCCGCATTTTTACGGGTGCGAACATACATTTGAAAATTCTGGCGGCAAAATGTTCTTTTGTTCATTACTAGGAAACTACTTGTCCTAGAGAGTCCAAAATTTTGGAGCCGAGTGCTCTAATTCATAGCTCGGTTTGGACACGTCAACCGAATCTGTAGCTATTGTAGATCCTCAGATGTAGCATGTGCGTGCCAGACAAACGTGTCTCCAGCTAACACAGTCATCAAAGCTTCTAACTCGGTGAGTTTTGAACCTAGACACTTGAAATATTTGGAGCATCCATGATATTTTTTGCTCTAAATTTGGAGATATCAAGCAACTTTCTAGCTATAGCCATTCCTGAGATCCACATGTGTTAGCTGGAGAAATGGCTTCCCAGCAAACACGTTGTTATAGTCTTCTAACTCAAAGAGTTTTCGAGCTAGAGACTTGATTTTTTTTATGCCGGGTGCTCTAATTATGCTCTAAAATTTGGCGTTTACTATATAGCTCTATCGTTAGCCGTTTGCCCACACTGAATGAGGAAGCTGTGGAGCCGCTCTCCAGCTAACACACCTATAAAGTCTCATAGAGTCGTTGTTTTTTTTGCTGCTAAATTTTCCTTCAAATCAATGATTGCTCCAATTATGCTTTAAATGTTGGCGTTTTCAGAATTCGCAATTTCCATATGAGGAAGCTGGAGAAATGCACATTATATTTAATAAGATATATTTAACCTCTTTTGATCAGTTTACAACTTGTTCTATTTACCTTACTACCTTCTAGTCTAGACTAGGAGGTACTAGTCTAAAGAAGGGTCTAGGTAGGTGGAAGGACTAGACTTAGTCTAGACTAAACCTACTTGAAACTTACCGATGACAGGGCGACAAGCGATAAATGCATCTCCTTGCAGTGGAGCTGGACATTCGCAAATAGCTATGTGATTGTAAACATTACAAATTGCGTTCAAACCGCAGGTGTTTTTGCAAGGATCGACACATTTATATCTGACACAAGCCATTTGCTTTTCACAGTCTTGATCCCTTGTACATTCCGGTCTGCATTCAATCGTGGGATTTCCATGGTAACCAGGAATGCATGAGCATGAACCCGCATTACAAATGGCGTTAATTCCACAAGGCGATGAAGCACATGGATCTACAGGAACTGGCTTTGCAGGTTCTGTAAAATATTGATTGGAAATGGAAAAAATAATTATTATTTTGAAGAAGATATTGTTGATAATGTTGTTGTTGTTGATGTTCTTACCATTGTATACATAGCAGCCTTCGAAAGAATTGCCCTCGTACCCACGGCGACAAGTACATATTGCCACATGATTCATTGCTCGACATTCAGCATTAGCTCCGCAAGATCCAAGACATGGGTCTACGCACTTTTCTCGAACACATGCTTTGTCATTAGGACAGTCTTGATTAATGGTACATTCGGGTGCACAGTTCGGTGGAGCACCGATGTAACCAGATTTGCAACTACATTGCGGAGAACCGTTAAAATCTTTACATACTGAGAAAGGTCCACATGGACTTGGTTCACAGGGATTTGTTATTTGTGGTGTCTTTTGTTTTTCTCTTGTACATCTTATGAATGGATCTCCTTCGAACCCAGGATTACAAGTGCAGTATGGACTGTGATGATGAACTCGACACTGTGCACTTTCTCCGCATGTTCCCACACATGGATCAACGCACTTTTGTCTCACACATGCCATATTTAGAGGGCACTCAGGACTAGTTAAGCACTCCGGTCGACAGTTTGGTGGATTTCCAATGTATTCTTGCAAACAAGTGCAAACTGCGTTGTCATTGACAGATTTACAGGTACTGTATGGTCCACAAGGCGAAGGACTACATGGGTCACTTGGGGTCTCTGCAATAAAAATGTTGTTAACGAAATTGAAAATAGAAAACAGTTTATTTCTTTTCTAAAATATACGTTGGTTGTTTACCTTGTTTGTAGACGCAGTTTTCGTATGGATTACCAACGTATCCGAATACGCAACTGCATTTGGGAATATGGTTTACAATTTGACATAAAGCGTTGGTTCCGCAAACACCCGGACATGGGTCGTCGCATTTGTTGTTAATGCATGCTCTATTTTCCGGACAATCAGAATTGAGAACGCACTCTGGTCGGCAACCCTCGTATGGATTACCAAAGTAGCCACTTATGCAAGTGCAACTACCAATGCTATTGCGTTCCTGACACATGGCGTTTGGACCACATGGGCTCGGCTCACAAGGTCTGACTGGTTGAACGGGCTTAGGAGCTGGAACTAAGAATAAAAATAAAATATTGTGATAACATAATTTTTGAATTTATTATGGTAGATTCAGAATTCTTAAACAAACCTGTAATTGGCAAACACTGATCAAACGAGTTGCCTTCGTATCCGGGTTGACATCTACATTGAGGTGAGTGACTGATAACTCGGCATTCCGCATTTTGTCCACAAGCGCCTAGGCAAGGGTCGGCGCACTTATTATTTATACAAGCCTTGTCAAAACCACATTCACTGTTGGTGACACATTCAGGCCTACAGTAAGGTGGAGAGCCAGAGTAACTAGGAAGGCATGAGCAGGATGGTGCTTCACCAGAAACCCTGCATATAGCGTTTGGTCCACAAGGTGATGGTTCGCATGGCGCTTTGGGCGGTGGTGGTTCATCTATAAATGAGAACATAGATTACTCATTTGCTTTTATTTAACTAATAACTGATATGAAATTGCAAGTTCTTTGCAATTGGAAGCTTTACAATACGAATTGTTATAATCTTACACCACAATGGTTGTTTCACTTTGAATATGACTATTGCTAGTTTTACTTGCATTATGATAAATTTATATCAATTTGTTCCAAGTATGAGTAATCCATATAGTTAATCGTTTTTTAGCAAGCATAATAAATATTCTTACGTTGCACTTCCAAACACTGTGTGAATGGATCTCCTGTGTAGCCATTTGGACAGTAGCATATTGGATTATGGTTATGAACTCTGCATTCTGCTCTTAAACCGCATGATCCTCTGCACGGTTCGATGCATTTTTGGTTGGAGCAAGACATTAAGCTAGTGCAGTCGGAATCCACCAAACATTCGGGTCTGCATGAAGGTGGCACTCCAATGTAACCAATCAAACACGAACAGATTGTTTGCTCGTTCATAGTACGGCATGTGCTGTACGGACCGCATGGAGATGGTTCACATGGGTTTCTCAGTACTGGTTCGGCTAAAAATAAAAATATCATTAGGAATGATATAAAGTTTAGGTCTTGATATGGAAAAGGATATGATATTGATGTGGATGGTGGTTATAGAAGAAAAGGTAGACTAAGTAAAAGATGGGGATAGACTGCGTCAAGGATGACATGAGCACGAAAGGTGTGAGCACTGAGATGACGAATGATAGAGGTGAGTAGAAGAAAATCTGTTGTGCCGGCCTCATTTAGCGTGGGATAAGGGTAGGAAGATGATGATGATAAAAGTTGAGTTATCCACACAGGTAGTTATATGAGTGAAAAACAATTACCTAAGATTGGAGAACAAGAGAAGAAGGCGTTCCCTGTAGTGTTCGATGGACAGGTACACATTGGAATATGATTGTAGACTTCACATAGTGCACCGGAACCGCAGATATTGTTGCATGGATTTATACATTTATTTCGAACACAAGTCAAATGAGGCGCACAATCTGAGTTGAGAGTGCATTCTGGCCGGCAGCTGAGGTAGGGATTGCCGAAGTAATTGGGTCTACATGAGCACACCCCATCATTGCAGTCCGCGTTAGCACCGCATGGGCTTGGATTACACTTATCATATACATCGGGCACCGATTCTGAAACAAAAATAATAAGTTCTGATGTTATATTTATTATTTACTTTATTAATTCATCATGGCTTAGTCAGCTCTGCACATATTGACTATGTCTTTCCTGTGGATTAAGCCAACTAAGCTGTCTTGGTGCTGGCCGGGCAAGCTTATTCAATCTTAAATGTTGTCCCAGGCATTATAGTGTTCCGCAAATAGGGCTTAAGTAATTACCAGTTACCACTGCCGCTATATAAATCATCTACAATATATGCAAAGGCCTGTTTACTTCCTTTTCTATATTAATTAGGGGATTCAAGAATTCACATATTAATACAATTATAATCGTAGAAGTCGTATTAAATATTAAAAATATAGTATGTAAAACCAACCTATCTGCTGTTTGATGTAGCAGCTTTGGAAAGGATTGCCAGTATAACCTTCTCTGCAGCTGCAGATAGCAGCATGCTGGAATACCTGGCATTCGGTTTGCAAGCCACATGAGCCAGGGCATGGGTCTCGACATCTCTGATTGATACATGCCATATTACTACTGCAGTCAGAGTTCACAGTACATTCTGCTCTACAATTCGTCGGAGATCCAAAATAGTTCTCCATACAGGTACAGATTGGTAATTTGTTTACGGCTTGACAAAGTGAATTCGGCCCACAAGGAGAAGGTATGCATGGATTCACCTCTGGGGCCGGTGGTAACACTGCAAAGAAAAAAAAAATTAAATACCTACAATGAGCTATCTGTCTGTTATTTATGTAAGCGTTACAATAGAATTTGCCAAGGGCCAATTCCACGGATTACTAGTTGACCAAATGTTTAAGGAGCAGATTTTTCTTTCTTTTGATTATGTAATAACGTTGTTCGCCGAATAAAAAAATATCAGACCTTGTTTTGGACAAGCCTAAAAACGAGACTGATATATTTTTATCTGACGGATAAATTTATCTGTGGATAGAAAAATTTGCCCTAAATTAAACTGCAAAAGTTTATTTTAGCAAAAATGTAAGTTAAACAACTGTAAAATATTTGATTGGTCGATGAGTAATCCTTAAAACTGAGCCTAAATGAATGATGTTTTTTTTTGTAAAAAGTTACTCACTTTCAATAACTGAGCATCTTATAAATGGATCGCCATCGAAACCTTGCCGGCAACTACAAATTGGTGCATGGTTAACGACTCTACATTCTGCTCTTTGTCCACAAGCACCGATGCACGGGTCAACACACTTTTGCCGAATACAGCTTTTACTTGAGTCACATTCTGAGTTAACCGTGCATTCCGGACGACAGCTGGGAGGCGAACCGAAGAAATTGGGCATGCACGAGCACGACGCTAAACCGTTATTGTCTTTGCAGATAGCATTGCTTCCACAAGGGTTTGGAACGCAGGGATTTGTCGGTGCAGGAGCTGAAAATAAATAAGTTTGTTTAACAATTGTTTTTGTTTGTTCGTTTTAAATTTTATTTAAAAAAAAAAATACTGGGTTATGTTGTTGTATCAATCGATCAGGTTCAGAAGCTACAACCCGACTGATTAGTCAATTACCAGGCGAGCGATGCCGAGTGGCAGCCAGTTCTTTCCAAGAGACTGACCGTAGAAATAAAGTTCAACATACATTATTTCGCGATATATGCGAAGGCTTTCGATAGAAATCTTCTTCAATTCTCTGGCTTGTTTTGTTTACCTTCGGTGGAGGTGATAAAAGGACACCAGAGCAAGATCATAAATTGAAATTTTATTACAAATATGAACTGTAACGGTAAAAGAAAAGTAAACTTACGTGCTTCATTTATTATGATATGGCAGTATTCGTAAGGGTTGCCTGTATACCCAGATGCACAGTTACATGATGGTATATGATTTATCACTTGACAAGTTGCTGTAGATCCGCACACTCCAGGGCAGGGATCTTCACATTTGTTTCTCAGACAAGCTCTATTGTAAGGACAGTCTGTATTTATCACACATTCTGGTCTGCAAGATTCGTATGGGTTTCCGAAATAGCCGACTTCACAAATGCAAGCTGCTGCTCCATTTCCAGAAACCTTGCATCGTGCGTTTGCCCCGCATGGTGTGGGATTACATGGGTCTTCAGCTGCTAGTGGTGTAAGATGGCATGCCGTAAATGGATCCCCTGTGTAACCGTCTTCACAGGAACACATGGGGGTATGCAGGCGTACGGCGCACTTTGTGTTTGTTCCACATGATCCAGGACAGGGGTCGTTACATTTGTAGTTGGTACATGCTCTGTTAGAAGGACATTCATCGTTTGTAGAGCATTCGCGACGGCACTGCGGCGGAATACCTTCAAACGTTGGCTGGCATAAGCATGTATGGGATTTTCCGTCGGGTGAAGGATTACAGATACTGTTTGGACCACATGGAGACGGCACACAAGGATTTGATATAGGTTCTTCCATAACTTGAACTGCAAAGTAATTTAAGAATTTTTAACGTATTATTCAAACCAAGTTTCAGGTAAATAGCACAAAGCGTTAAAAAGTTACCATACAAAATTGCACGCGTAGGTAATTTGAAAAAAAAACATTAGCCTGAATATGCCCACTGTTTGGACATAGGCATTCTCGCATAAGCTTTTATCAAATCCCCCAAATACTCCCTGTATTTGGGGGATCTGATAAAAGCTGACGCTAAGATATTAAGCTATTGATGTTAAGATAAATATCATAAATTTCGTTATAGTTACCGTAACAATGACTAAATGGTGAGCCAGTGTATCTCGAAGGACAGCTACAAATCGGATTATGTTTGATCACGTTACAAATTGCATTTGTGCCGCAAGATCCAGGGCATGGGTCTTGACACTTTCGATTTATGCAAGCTTGAGATGGAGGACAGTCTGTGCTTTGGATACACTCTGGTCGACAATTTGGTGGGTTACCAATAAATCCAAGCACACAAGCACAAACGGCTTGGCCGTTTGCTTCTCTACATACACTGTTTGGTCCACAAGGATTTGGCTCACATGGTCTTGCTAATGGTTCTGAAAAAATATAAATTTTTGAGACGCAAGTTCTATCAGTATTCATACCATATTTATGTAATTGGTTAATACATACTTTCAAATTGTACGCATTGAGTGAAAGCATCTCCCGTCATACCACTAGGGCAGCTGCAGATTGCAACGTGGTTATAAACGTTGCATTCCGCATTTAGGCCACACATGTCACGGCATGGGTTTTCGCATTTTGATCGTAGGCAGGCTTTGTCAAGAGGACAGTCGGTACTTAATACACATTCTGGTCTGCAGCCGAAGTAAGGGTCTCCTTGGTATTCAGGCAAGCATGTGCATGCGCCATTATTACATACAGCGTTAGAACCACATGGTGATGGATGGCACGGGTCTATGTTTTGTGGTTGTTCTGAAAAAGTAAAAATATTAAAAAAAATGTTTTCAATCGAAACTTGGTGTTTTTTTAGGTAAGAAGGGTTTGTTTATATAGTTTATTTTACACACTTCACTTACCAATAGGTTTTATATTGCAAATTGCAAATGGATCACCATTATATCCACTAGGGCATGAGCAAACAGGCACGTGTTTTATAACATTACATATCGCGTTCAATCCACATGAACCTAAACATGGGTTCTGACATTTCATGCTGATACAGGCCTTGTCGTTACTACAATCAGTATTCAACACACATTCTGGTTTGCAGTTTGGTGGACTTCCAAAGTATCCCACAACACAAGAGCAAGACGGTATTCCTCCTACATTGCGACATAGAGCATTAAGGCCGCATGGTGACGGGTAGCAGGGATCTACAGGCTCTTCTAAAGTAGGTTGTTTTTCTACTATAACTGAACACACTGAGAAAGGATCACCCGTGAATCCTTGTTTACATGAGCATATTGGATTGTGTTTGATGACTCTGCATTCTGTATTAATACCACACGAAGCAGGGCATGGTGTCGTGCATTTGAAGTTGTCGCAGACTTTATCCAAAGAACACTCTGAGCTGGTAATACATTCTGGTCGACACATAGGTGGTGATCCTTGATAATTTGGCAGACAAGTGCATATTGCTAAATTGTTTTGAGATTTACACTGGCTGTTTGGTCCACATGGTGAAGGGTTGCAAGGATCTATTATTTCAGCTGTAATAAAGAAAAATAAACATTATTATGCGTCCAGTTTTCTGTAGAATAGGAAACAAAATAAAAAGAATATAAACTTACATTGAGCTTTGAATGTGCATATTTTGTATGGGTCACCGAAGTGTTGTTCTGGGCACGAACAGCTCGGAATGTGATTTATGACATTACAGTAAGCATTAATTCCGCATGTACCAGGGCATGGGTCGTGGCATTTGTTTTGATAACAAGCCAAGTTTGATGGACAATCAGAATTTATCAAACATTCCGGCTTACAGAATTCATAGGGATTTCCGAAGTATCCCGTCAGGCATGTGCAAGAACCTGCGTTGTTTTGTTCTCTACATTCTGCATTAGCGCCACATGGCGATGGTACGCACGGAGTGGGGCGTTCTTGTTCTACAGCTAGAACTTCAATGTTGCATCGTAAGAATGGATCACCAGTGTATCCCTTTTCACAAATGCATATTGGCGTATGGCTGATCACTCTACATTCCGCGTTCAAACCGCACGAACCGGGGCAAGGGTCTCGACACTTTCGGTTGATACAAGCCATGTTTGTGGCGCACTCTGTGTTACTTGTACATTCCGGTCTGCAATTTGGTGGTGTTCCGATGAATTCTGCTAGACATCTACAATCGGCACTTTCACCGTTTTCAATGCATTGTGAGTTAGGTCCACATGGAGATGGTAGGCAAGGGTTTACTTTCACTGGAGGTGCACTCGCTAAAATAATAAAAGGGATAATTTTAAACGCTGGAATTATGCTTGGATACAATTGAATTGGATGTGGAGCTCGAGATTAAATAATATGTAAGTATGGTTTTTTATTTTGGTCATTGCTCGGCTTATTGATAACGTTGGCGTAAGATAGCATTTTCTCAAAAAAGTGTTACTTCTGTAAAATATAGTTCAGAAACTTACGTATAAATTCGCAATATGAGAATGGATCTCCAGAATAGCCTGACAGACAGGTACATATTGGGTTATGATTAACAACAATGCAGTGGGTGTTTCTACCGCAAGCACCTGGACATGGATCTATACATTTCTGATTCGAACAAGCCTTATTCAGGCTGCAATCAGAACTAACTGTACATTCAGGGCGACAATTTGGCGGACTTCCAATGTAGCCTTGAATACAGACACATACAGCATGGCCATTAACTTCCTTACATTGGCTGTTTGGCCCACAAGGAGATGGATCACACAAGTTCGTTGGTGTTTGTATTTCTGAAATAAATAGCAATTGGTTAATTTTACACCTTTTCATAATACATACTAACCTTAATGCAAATACCGTACGAGCTTGAAAAAAAATAAAAGGATAGGTACCTTGTACTTTCGTGCAGTAATGGAAGGGAGATCCCGAAAAACCGGGCGGACAAGAGCACATTGGTATATGGTTGATAGTTTCGCATATAGCATCCGATCCACACGTTCCAACACAAGGATCTCCACATTTGTTTTGAATACAAGCTTTGCTTCTTGGACAATCTGAGTTCAAAACGCATTCTGGTTTGCATCCATAATATGGATCACCCTGGTATTCCGGTAAACAAGTACATACGCCATCTTGGCATTCAGCGTTGGAACCACAAGGAGAAGGAGAACATAAATCTACTGGTTCTAAATCTAAAATAATAAAAGAAGTTATGTTATCAAGATGCATCTAAGAATGCTTTAGATTATTTTAAGTTCTAAAAACACAAGAGGCTTACCTTGCGGCTTCAGTTGGCAGCTGCTGAACGGATCTCCAGAGAAACCAGGCAAACATGAACATATCGGTAAATGATTGTTGACATTACATTGTGCATTATTACCGCATGCTCCAGGGCATGGATCAGCACATTTATTGTTAATACAAGCCATAACTGCATTGCATTCTGAATTGATAGAACATTCGGGTCGACATCTTGGCGGAGAGCTAATGTAATTTGGAAGGCATGTGCAGCGAGCATTTCCATTCAAGTCCTGGCATTGTGAGTTCGGGCCACAAGGAGACGGCACGCAAGGGTTGACAATTTGTGGCACAGCTTGAACTGGTACAGCCACTGTAAAATAGTAAAATAAAGTGATTTCTATAATTGATGACCTATAAAGACAAGAAAATAATAATCCGACTGCAAAAAGGCAGACAATCGACTCTTCATTTTACAAAATGCTGCACCGGATTACAGAAAAAAACGTAGGTAGTATAACCTACATAGACATACCTAAAAAATCTTACTCTGCCTCTGAGTACTCGAGCATGGAAAGAAGCAATAAGAGTGGTAAATTAAACTTACTTGTAACGCAATTAGTAAATGGATCTCCAGTGAATCTGTCCTTGCACGAACATATTGGATTATGAGCAAATACTCTGCAATTGGCATTTCTTGCACATTGTCCTACACATGGATCAACGCATTTTCTATTGATGCATGCTTTGTCGCTAGCACACTCGCTGTTGATTGTGCATTCTGGCCGACAGTTAGGAGGAGTACCCATGAAATCAAGCTGGCAACTACAGGCGGCTTGAGAGTTTACTTCTCTACATATGCTGTTGGGGCCACATGGGGAAGGCGTACATGGAGTGGGTTTAACAAAGTCTGCAAATTACAAGGTACACATTTAGGTTAATTCAACGTAATAAATAGATGGGTACAAAATCATTTAGAACGATTATATTTACCTTCAACTCTTTCTATACAGTTCACGTAAGCGTTACCCGTTAGCCCTGGAGGGCAGTAACATGATGGTAGATGATTGACCACTTGGCAAATTCCGTTTGGTGCACAAATTCCTGGACAAGGGTTCTTGCAACGATTTTGCATACAAGCTAACATTGGGGGACAGTCACTGTTGATGACACATTCTGGTCGACATCCTTCGTAAGGATTGCCAACAAATGACTCCACGCATCTGCATGCCCCAGCACCATTTCTTTCTAAGCATTCGGCGTTTATGCCACAGGGCGAGGGATCACACGGAGAACTGTATTCTATTAATGCATCTGAAAATAATATTATTGTTTGAAAATTTAACAACTTTGCATTGATGTAAAATCATTATCTTTGAAATAAGTTTCCTAAAAATTTAAAGTAAAATTACTACAATTTCATTTATTCGCGTTTATTCGCTATTATTGCGTCAGGCCGGGGGGCTGCAGCCTGTAATGCTATTCGGTGCTCATTGCTAGTAGCATTCTAAATTCAAATCTCTTTTGGTGTGAGCAAAGTAGAGTTTTCTTACTGTTTTTACGCGACAAAAACGCCCTCTTTGAGTTAGTGAGTTGGAAAAAAATTTACGAGTAAAATACGTACCTTGCATTGGGTTGCATGACACTAGAGGGTCACCAGTTTGTCCATAAGAACAAGAACATACAAGAGCATGGCTGATGACTTTGCAGTCAGCGTTGTATCCACAGCTGCCGGGGCATGGATCTCTGCATCTTTGGTTTACGCATGCGAGATTGCTCGGGCACTCAGAATTACTGATGCATTCAGGTCGACAATTTGGTGGTGCACCGGTGTAATCTGGTTGGCACGTGCAGGAAGGTGATTCTCCAATAACCTTACATACTGAGTAGGGTCCACAAGGTGATGGTAGGCAAGGGTCGACCTGTTGTGGTACCGATGCCGCTGAAATTAAAAATATATTTGAATAATCTCTTGAAATTAGCCTTTTAATGGCTGGCGTCAATAATTCTGAATACTTTATTTCTATAGAAAGGCTTACCAATTGGATTGCAATGTGTAAAAGGATCTCCTGTGTATTGTGCTGGACATGAACATATAGGGTTGTGGTTCACAACTTCACATCTCGCACCATAACCACATGTACCAATGCAAGGGTTTATACACTTAAGATTGTTGCAGGCTTCGTTAAGAGGGCATTCAGCGCTGATTGTACACTCAGGTCTACAAGAAGGCGGGTTGCCAATGTATGTCGGTAAACACGTACAAACAGCTTGATTGTTTATTGATCGACACTGGCTGTTTGGACCACATGGGCTTGGGCTGCAAGGGTCTTGATACACAACTGTAAACAAACATTTTGATTACGCATTTTGAAGTTGAAGAAATCTCAATTTTTTTGTGAATTTTCATAAAACTTACGCTGTATGGCATGACATTCTACGAAAGCGTTGCCACTGGTGCCTTCAGGGCAAGTGCATATTGGAATATGATTGTAAACATTGCACTGTGCAGTTGAAGCACATATTCCAGGGCACGGATTTACACATTTGTTTCCAGAACATACATTATTAGTAGGACAATCCATGTTCGTAACGCATTCCGGTTTGCAACCTAAGTAAGGGTCTCCGTGATATTCATTAAAGCATGTGCATATTCCATCTCTACATTGAGCATTGAATCCGCATGGTGATGGGTTACATGGATCCGATTGTATCTCATCTGCAATAACAATAATTTGTTAGAAAGTTCGAAAATTATTTGTTTTATATTAATAAACATGAAGGAATATCATACCTTTGATAGGTGGTAGTATAGTACAAGATGTAAATGGATCCCCTGTGAACCCTTGAGAACACGCACATGACGGCAGATGATTAAATACTGTGCAAACAGCGTTTTGACCGCAACTGCCAGGACAAGGATCTCGACACCTCATGTTTATGCACGCTTGATTTGATGGACAGTCCTGGTTGATTGCACATTCTGGCCTGCAGTTGGGTGGTTGACCTTGGAAATCGTTCATACACGAGCAAGACGGCAAACCGTTAATGTCTCTACAAACGGCATTGGGACCGCATGGATTTGGTACACATGGGTTTCTGAATGGCTGAGGTGGTATATCCATTTCGATTGCTGAAAAAAGACACTAAATTAGCTCACTGTGTTCAAATAAAGTTAAGGCTAAATTACAAATTTATGTAATTGCTTACGTTGTTTATAACAGCGTGTAAATGGATCCCCTACGTAGCCCGTATTACATGTGCATATTGGACTATGATTTATAACTTTACATTTGGTGTTTAACCCGCAATGTTGGGGACAAGGGTCCACACATTTTTGATTAACGCAAGCTTTATCTGTCGTACACTCTGAACTAACGGTGCATTCCGGTCTACAACCAGGTGGAGAGCCAATGTAGTTAGGCATACACGAGCACGCGCTCTGTCCATTCACTGCACGACATACACTATTAGGGCCGCATGGACTAGGTTGACAAGGTGTTTCTATGTCCATTACAGGTTCTGAAAAATAATATATCAAAGTAAGCATTATTTTTGGTATGAATTTCTAATGTCAAAGTAATAATAATGCTAAAAGCTTTATCATACCGTTGTATATATCACATCTTCGGAATGGATCACCTGAATACCCAGGTGGACAAGTACAAGATGGCAAATGATTAACTACAGTACATATAGCCGATGGGCCGCAGGTGCCAGGGCATGGATCTTGACATTTATTACGTATGCATGCTTTGTTTGGCGTACAGTCTGAGTTTACACTGCACTCAGGTCGGCATCCTTCGTAAGGATTTCCAATGTAATCTTGCACGCAGCTACATGATCCCGCCGAGTTGTATTCTTTACAAATAGCATTTGATCCGCAAGGTGAAGGTTCACAAGGACTTGGTCTATCTAGAACCACAGCTTGCTGTGGCAAGCAGTTCAAGAATGGATCTCCCGCAAATCCGTTGTCGCAGAAGCACATAGGAGAATGACTTATTGTGCGGCATTGCGCATTCAAACCGCACGCGCCAACACAAGGATCCTTGCATTTCTGATTTATGCAGGATTTATCAGTAGGACATTCACTGTTACTAGAACATTCTGGTTTGCAATATGGCGGTGACCCAAAGAAGTTAGGCAAACACGTGCACGATGGCGTTTCGCCGACTTCTTTGCAAATAGAGTTAGACCCACAAGGTGATGGTGTACAAGGCGTTACATCGGCTACTGGTGCTCCTAAAACATTTGAACGTATTGAATATGATGACAAAAAGAAAAAAAATGAGTGTTGAGTTATTCTAAAATTTAATGCTTACTGTATGGAATACATCTAGTAAATGGATCGCCTGTGTACTGCGGCGGGCAACTGCATATGGGATTGTGTTTTACCACTGTGCATTTAGCTTCAACTCCACATGAACCCACACAAGGGTTTATACACTTTTGATTACTGCATGCTTTGTTGGCCGCACAATCAGAGCTGACCACGCACTCTGGTCTGCAAAGTGGTGGGCTTCCCTTATATCCAGGAACGCAAGTGCATACGGCTTGCCCGTTTATTTCTCTGCATTGACTGTTAGGTCCACAAGGTGATGGTAGGCATGGATTCGTAACGACAGGCGCTGAAACAAAGTATAAAAATATATGTAGTAGGTAAGTGCAGACAGTGTTATAATCATTGGGCATTTTATTTAATTATTGAGAAAAAATAAAGCGTAACGTAACTGTGATTAGCAGATTTTTTTTATTACCTCGAATAGTTTCACAGTTGTAAAATGCATTGCCAGTCATTCCTTGAGGACAACTGCACATAGGAACGTGATTTATCACGTCACAAATTGCATTTGATGCACAAGTGCCCGAGCATGGATCTGCACACTTATTTCTTACGCAAGCCTTATCTCTTGGACAATCAGTACTCAGTACGCATTCAGGTCGACAACCCACATATGGATCGCCGTGTTGCTCATCTATGCAAGAGCACACTCCATCATTACAAACTGCATTGGAACCGCATGGAGATGGGTTACATTTATCGACTTCATCAGCTTCTGTAAAATAAAATAAATGATCCAAATATAATATTTAACTGCCTTAGAGCTAGTAGTTTTTTAATTATTTTTTTTGAACAAGTCTTACGTTGTGGTTTTGGCCTGCACATGGTGAAAGCATCACCAGTGTATCCCTCTGGACACGTACACATCGGAGTGTGACGCGAAACTGAACATACAGCCTCAATACCACAAGATCCTTGACATGGATCCCGACACCTTTGTTGTATGCAAGCTTGTGTAGTTGGACATTCCGCGTTAATGGTACATTCCGGTCGACAGTTTGGTGGTGCCCCGATGTAGTTTACCATGCACGTACATGAAGGCACACTGCCTTTTTCTTGGCAGATAGAATTAGGGCCACAAGGTGATGGAATGCAAGGATTTGTATATGGTTCCAAAACAGAATTTGAAACAGGAGCTAAAAAGAAAATATCACAGGGTTAATTTACGTATAACAACTTACAAGAAACAATAAAAACGAAGGAACAATAAAAGCGATTCAAAGAAAACTTACGAGGTACAGGGTTGCATCTTGTGAACGGATCTCCTGTGTAACGAAGTTTACACTGACAAATCGGGCTATGGTTAATAACTCTACACTCGGCATTTGTACCACATGCATTAATGCAAGGATCTTGGCAGTTCTGGTTGACGCAAGCCTTATCTCGGGGACACTCGGAGCTTGTAACACACTCTGGATGACATCCAGGTGGTGAACCAATATAGTTTTGTAGGCACGAGCATACAGCTTGCGTGTTAACTTCAATGCATCGACTATTTGGTCCACATGGTGAAGGTCGGCACACATCCACTGGTGTATGTACAACTTCTGCAAAAACAATAATAAATATGTAAATCAACGTAATATCCATACTCACTCTTATCTATTATCGTTTCAATAAATAGCAATCTCTTTTTTATTTTCGTATACACAATAATGCTAAGATTCCGTAGGGTTACCTTATGTTACAACTTACGTTCAATGGCGCAGTAACGGAAAGGATCTCCAGTATACCCTCTGTCACAAGAACATGAAGGAGCATGATTGACCACCTGGCAAATAGCGTTTGGCGCACAGGCTCCTGGGCAAGGATCTTGACATTTATTCTGAGTACATGCTCTGTTTGAAGGACAATCAGTGTTTATCACGCATTCAGGTTTACAACCTTCGTAAGGATTGCCAAAGTACTCTGGTAGACAGGTGCAAGATCCAGCGCCATTAAATTCTTTACAAATAGCATTTGCACCACAAGGGGATGGTTGGCATGGAGTTGAGAAATCTTGAACTATAGTTATTCTGTGACATTCTATAAATGGATCCCCGGTATGTTCTGCGAGACATGAGCAAGCAGGAGAGTGACTTAAGACATGACATTCTGTGTTTATACCACATACACCTGAACAAGGGTCTTTGCATTTTTGATTTATACAAGCGAGGTGTATTTGGCATTCAGCATTGCTTATGCACTCAGGCTTACAGTAAGGTGGCGATCCTACAAAACCGGTCTGACACGAACATGATGGAGAGCCTGATATTTCCTTGCATTGTGAATTCGGGCCACATGGTGAAGGAATGCATGGATCGACGTTGGGTTCTGGCTGAAACTCTTGAAGAATGCACCTGACGAATGGATTGCCAGTGTAAGACGTTGGGCATGAACATATAGGGTTGTGCTTTATAACTTGGCACTTAGCTTCGACTCCACATGCTCCAATGCATGGGTTCACACATTTGCTATTACTACAAGCCTCGCTTGATAAACAGTCAGTACTGACAGTGCACTCTGGTCTACATGACGGTGGGCTTCCGATATATCCAACTAAACACGAGCAGACTGCTTGTGTATTTATTTCGCGGCACTGACTATTAGGTCCACATGGATTTGGTTGACATGGTTGTGCATTGATTACTGAAAACAAAAATAATATTATGAATATTTGAACATTTTGCACACAGCGCTTTCTAGTCCTAAAATAAGCAAAGCTTGAACATGTAAATTGAAAACCAGCTAAGTGATAGTTTTTTTTAATAACTAGGTTCTTATAACCTATATACCTACTAGTGAACAAACTTCACGGTTTTAACCTTAAATTTTCTCAATTACACTTACAAAAGGGGGCTGGTTGCTTATACAAAAATGAACCTGTGTTACTCGGGAAAAATTTAGCTTTCTGATGAAATATTTTTTGAAATCGGTAGATTTTTATGATGATAGATACCTTCGAGCTGCGAGCACTGAACGAAAGCATTTCCAGTCATACGTTCTGGGCATCTGCACATTGGAATATGATTGATCACTTCACATATTGCATTGGATGCACATACGCCACTATTACATGGATTAACGCATTTGTTTCTCAAACAAGCTTTGTCTTGGCTACAATCAGAGCTAAGGACACATTCGGGCCGACATTCAAAATATGGATCTCCATTGTATTCCGGAAGGCAGGAGCATTCTCCGTTATTACAAACTGCATTGGCACCGCAAGGTGAGGGGTTGCAAAGGTCCACCTCGTCTTTAATAATTTCTGGAAAGTTAACAATAAGTTAAGTTGTTATTGGACTGGTATAAAAATATTTTTCTGATTATTCTTTAAAACTAGTGACTCTATGAGCTGCAGAATTCGAGAGCACATTAATATGTTAGCAATTTACTGCATTTTGAGGAGATTTACTGCTCATCATGACGAAGATCCTCATCTGATCTTAGCCAAATTTTTATGAGACTATGACATAAAGTAACCTTTCAAATAAGAAAATTCAATAACTGAAGTACATACCTTGTATCTTGCATTCTGTGAAAGCATCTCCAACATAATTGTCGATACAGACGCATATTGGCATATTCTTTTTAACGGTACACTGTGCATTCAGGCCACAGGAACCAGGGCATGGATCTTTACATTTTTGGTTTATGCATGCCAAGTTGCTGGGACAGTCAGCATTTATTGTGCATTCGGGTCGGCAAGCAGGTGGAGCACCAATATAGTTGGGTAAGCAAGTACAAGAAGGTATGCCACCGAGGTCTCTGCATTCACTAAATGGCCCACAAGGTGACGGTAAACAAGGATCTTTAGCTGGCTCATTCTGTATCGGTGCAACAAATGGATAGCATCGGCTGAATGGATCACCCGTAAATCTCTCCATGCACGAGCATATTGGACTGTGATTTATGACATGGCATATGGAATGTGTTCCACATTGGCCAACGCATGGGTCACTACATTTTAATGCGATACAAGCTTTATTGAGCGGACACTCAGCGCTGACGACGCATTCTGGTCTACAATTAGGTGGAGCACCTCGATAGTCTAGCATACAAGAACATACCGCTTGCTCGTTTTGTACTTTGCACAAACTGTTTGGTCCACATGGTGATGGTGCGCAAGGGTTTGTGGGCGCTTCGATATCTGTAATCAATATTATATTTTATAGGGTAGGCCTACATATTATGGGAATAACAAAGATTGTATATCATCATAAGACTTCAGAACCTGAAACTTCATGACTTTGGGATATTATAAATCCCTTAAAAAATTGTTAAGCTCTCACACAACGCCATAGTGTTATTTGTAATTGACCGACTGTCTGCAAGCGATGTTCGTACTTAATCACTCAAACAGTAACTTTGTTGCTTACTGAACCTAGTTAAATATAATAAAAGTAATTTCAAATACAAACAAATGCTACTTACGTTGTATGACGACACAATTTTGGAAAGGATTTCCTGTGAAACCAGATAAACATGTGCATATTGGAGCGTGATTCACGGTCTGGCACTCCGCGTTAACTCCACAAGTGCCTGGGCATGGATCTTGACATTTATGTTGCTGGCATACCCTGTTCGAAGGACAGTCAGTGTTAACGCTACATTCAGGTCTGCAACCTTCGTAGGGATTTCCGAAATATCCAGCTGCACAAATGCATGAACCAACGTTATTACGTTCCTTGCATATGGCGTTACTTCCACATGGCGACGGAGTGCATGGGGATGATTGCTCGATTGCCATGACACTGTGAAGCTCGGAACAATAAGAGAAAGGATCCCCGGTGTATCCTTGGGGGCACACGCAGTTAGGTGTATGGCTTACAACTCGACATTGCGCTAGTGTTCCACATGCTCCCTCACACGGATCACCACATTTGCTATTTATACAAGCCATGTGGTTGGGACATTCGCTGTTGCTATTGCATTCAGGCCTGCAGTTTGGTGGCGCTCCAATAAATTGTGGCATGCAAGAGCAAGTTGGTGATTCGTTTAACGCTTGACAGATAGAGTTAGGTCCACATGGTGATGGCACACAAGGGTTTATTTGAACCGGAACTTGCAGAGCTGAAACGATAATAAACTAATTAGCACAAATGTTGTAATTGCTGATCTCGCAAAAATATGACGGTATATCGTTATAGGAGAAGTTAAAGCTTAGTGTTTGTGTTTATTCTATAGAGAATTCATTTACTAGAGTCATACATACGTTTTGGAACACATCTTGTAAACGGATCTCCAGTATAATCTATAGAGCAGGAACAGATGGGGTTATGATTTACAACTTCACATAAAGCTTGGACGCCGCAAGCTCCTTTACATGGATTAACGCATTTGTAGTTGTTACATGCTTTATTCAGTGGACACTCTGCACTGGTCGTGCATTCGGGTCTGCATGTTGGCGGATTGCCAGAGTACCCAGGAAGACACGAACAAACTGCGATGTTGCTTATTTCTCTGCACTGACTGCTGGGCCCACACGGGCTTGGATTGCATGGATTTGTTGGTGCAGGTGCTAAAAGATAAATAAAATTAAGTATGAGATTTTAAGCTTTTAGGCATTTTATTTTCACTTGATTAAATGAGCAGATATTTACCTTGTATCGCATTACAAGACACAAATGAGTTTCCTGTGTACCCGCTTGGACAGCTGCACATGGGTATATGGTTAATAACTTCACATATAGCATTGCTGCCGCATGTGTCTGGGCATGGATTAACACATTTCTTCCTGACGCATATTTGATTTCTCTGACAATCAGTACTGACTGTACATTCAGGTCTGCAGCCAATGTATGGATCGCCGTGATATTCGGATAAACATGTGCATTCGCCATTGTTGCATTCCGCGTTAGATCCACATGGTGATGGATTACATAAATCGAGTGGTAAATCTACAAAAACAAGATTAGGAGTTACTGACTGCTAAAGTCTACCATACCTATAAATCAACACTTGTTTAGCAAATTACAATGAATTATAATGAGTATTTATGAAAAACGCATAAACAACTATCTCCAGACTATTGCAAAAAATCTGGAGTAAAAATACACTGGTTCAGTATTATATTATATCATACCTTGTACTGGTTGTAAGAAACATGATGTGAACGGATCACCCTTGTAGCCTTCAAGACAGGTACAAATAGCTACGTGTTTTAACACGGAGCACTTCGCGTTTTGTCCACAAGACCCTGGGCAAGGGTCTTTGCACTTCTCATTTATGCACGTAAGCGAGCTGATACAGTCTTGATTAGTAACGCATTCAGGACGGCAATTTGGTGGACTACCGATGTATTCCGGTGAACAAGAGCACGAGGCTTGTTCTCCAAAGTTTCGACAAACGGAGAATGGTCCACAAGGTGAAGGCGCACAAGGGTCTCTAGTTTCATCTAACTGTGGTTGAGTCACTGAAAATTAACAAATCAATTAGTATTTTACCATTACTAAAAACAGCGGATTCTTCATATATACATTGTTTTGTTACCTGGCTTAGAATAGCACCTAGTAAACGGATCTCCTGTAAACCCAGATCTGCAGCTGCATATTGGATTGTGATTGAAAACTCTGCAATCTGCTTTCTGACCACAAGGACTGGGACATGGGTTAATACATTTCTGGTTTAAGCAAGCCTTGTCTGTAGCACAATCAGAATGTGATAAGCACTCCGCCTTACAGAATGGTGGTTCACCATTATAGTTAGGCAAGCAGCTGCACACCGCTTGTTGATTTAATTCCCGGCATTGACTGTTTGGACCACATGGACTTGGGTAGCAGACGTTTACGGGGATTGGTTCTTGTACTGAAAATATTCAATGTTTTATTCAACAAGCTGTTTAATGTGTGGTTATAATTTCATACCAATAAGACACGTTTGGTTTTTGAACTGACGGATTTTAAAGATCGCGGAAAGTTAGTGGATGGAGAGGGCTCAGAATCTTTCTTCCTGGAAATGTATAGGGGAGCCCTATATGTACATACTGTTGATGATAAACATAGATATTGTAAGGAAAAATACTTACAAGGAATAGGGTTACATCTGCGGAATGCGTCTCCAGTATAGCCCGAGAAGCATGAACAGGTAGGTGAATGATTCACGGTGGTACATTCTGCATTCAGTCCACAGGTTCCTGGGCATGGGTCTTGGCATTTGTTGCCGGTGCAGGCTCTATTGCCTGGACAATCTGAATCTGATACACATTCTGGGCGACATCCTTCGTATGGATTACCAAAGTAACCTTCACTGCAAATACAGGAACCAACCTTGTTCTGTTCTCTACAGATTGCATTTGAACCACATGGCGAAGGAGTGCAAGGTGTTAAAATTTCGGTTTGCGCTTGCACTGAGCATCCCGTGAAAGGATCTCCGATATAGCCTTGTGGACACAAGCACATAGCTGAATGACTTACAACACGGCATTCAGCATTAGCACCACATGCTTGCGTGCACGGGTCCTTACATTTTTGATTAACACAGGCTAAATGTGTTGCACATTCACTGTTGCTTACACATTCTGGCTTACAGTATGGTGGCTGTCCTCGGAATTCCGGTAGACATGTGCAAGATGGACTGTCATTGATTTCCTTGCATAGTGAATTTGGTCCACACGGCGAAGGCAGGCAAGGGTTGCTTATAACTGGGGATGCGCCTAAGAGATTAAAAAATAAGATTAATTTTGATCGTTACTTTTGAAACGAAGTGGTTTAGTGGCTTGCTTGGTAAGATGCACAAAAGAAGCCTCTATGAGGCGTACTATGTGTGGTAGACACAACAAGAGTCTACTGGACACTGAAAGCTACAAGTCTGAATCAAAGAACTGCACTTTATTTAAGTACTCATGTATCAGTAGGTATTAATATTATTATGGAGCCTTTATTTAACTGTGTTTTGAGCCCCATAATTTACTAATTTTAGTTTGGCTTGAAAACAACTTTTTGTTTACTGTTGTTTTATGAATAATTACAAAATTACAAAAATTATAGTGATTTTATTATACTCACTCAAAACAGATGTGCACTGTATAAATGGGTCTCCAGCTAAAGGTGCTGGGCAAGCACACACAGGATTGTGGTTTACTACTTCACACACAGCTCTTTGACCGCACACTCCGATACAAGGGTTGATACACTTCTGCTTCATGCAAGCTTGATTTTGAGGGCATTCTGAATTAGATACACACTCTGGTCGACATGCTGGTGGTATCCCCAAATAAGTTGGCAAGCACGAACACACAGCTTGGTTGTTAATCTCACGGCACTGGCTATTTGGACCGCAAACGGCTGTGCTGCATGGTCTCTCAGTTGGAGGAGCTGGTGGAAAAAAAGATAACATAGAATATCAAAACAACAATAAAACACCAGAAGTTATTTTTATCACATTATAATGATAACAATAAATTACCTCTCATTAGATTGCATAATATAAAGGCATTCCCCGTATAACCGTGGTTGCAACTACACATTGGTATGTGATTTACGACTTGGCAAATAGCATTCTGGCCACACGCGTCAATACAGGGATCTAAACATTTTCTTTGAACGCATGCCTTTTGTGGTTCACAATCTGTACTGTATACACATTCAGGGCGGCAATTAAAGTATGGATCGCCGTGATATTCTGGTAAACATCTACATTGACCACCAACACACTCGGCGTTTGGACCACAGCGTACACTGGTACAATCATCAGCAACACTCGCTTCCTCTGTAAATATGAATAAAATGATATGTGTATAATCGTATTTCAATGGTAAACTTCATTTTACGGTCTATTTAGAATACAAAAATAAAAAGTACCTTCCAAAGGTTGTGGTTTACAGCTGGTAAACGGATCACCCACATAACCTTCTAAACACGTGCATATAGGTATGTGATTGAGGACGTTGCATGTCGCAGAAATACCACATGATCCTGGGCAAGGGTCCATGCACTTGGAGTTAATACAAGCACGGTCACTTGGGCAATCAGAGTGTATGGAACATTCTGGTCTACAATTTGGAGGGCTTCCGATAAACGAAGGGAAACACGAGCATGATGGAGAGCTGCCGATTTCACGACATTCCGCGTTCGGACCACAAGGCGATGGAACACAGGGATTTCTTATGTCCGGAGCTAAATCATCTAAAATAATTGTTCAATTAATTCTTTAATTCTTTATTCTTTATTGCACACACATATAGACAGTATTTATAAAACATAAAGTAAAGACATGTACAAAGGCGAGCTTAACCCTAAAAAGAGTTCTCTTCCAGCAAACCTTTAAGGATAGATATATGTGTAAATAGAGGTGGGTACGTGTACAAGAAGGGGATTTGACAATATTATTATAATGTAAGTAAAATGTATTAATAACACAATAAATAAACTAAATATACCTACCTACACATAATTTACATATACATACACACAATAAAAAAGTATATACATACATGAATATAGACTAATACTATACATATAATATATATACAAATTATATATAAACTAATGTATACTTATAAGGAAAGATAATGCTCTTTGACTCTGCGCTTAAAAATACCTAGCGAAGGACTCGCACGGATGGTATGAGGAAGACAGTTCCAAAGTTTCATGGAGTGAACAGTGAAGGAGCCATTATATCGTCTTGTGGAATGTGTAGGCGTTTTTAATAGTAAAGATTTAGCTGTTCTGCAAGGCTCACCACGGGGGACAAGGAAATCGAAACGTTCACGGAGATATGATGAATTAATGTAAGTGTATTGACAAAATTAGGACAAAAATAAAATCAATAGATAATTAAAAAACTTACATTGGATAGGTCTACAAATCGTAAATGGATCTCCAGTATAAGAACTTCTGCAGGAGCAAATCGGACTATGGTTGATAATTTGACAATTAGCATTGACACCACACGGCTTAGGGCATGGGTTGACACATTTCTGATTAACACACGCCTTATCTTGTGAGCATTCAGAACTTCCAATACATTCTGGTCGGCAGTTTGGCGGAGCACCGACGTATTCAGGTAGACATGAACAGATTGCCTGATTATTTATTGTTTTACACTGACTGTTAGGGCCACACGGCGATGGATAACACACATCAATGTTTAATTGAGGTGGTGGTGATTCTAAAAAATTCAATAATGTAATTTACACATTTTTATATCTACACTGCTATTATAAAGAGTAATTCTGTCTAAAAATAATACGTAGAAGTTTTACCTATTAATTTTGAGTAAAAGCTACTTATGGATAAAGCAGATGGCTCATCTTATGCTGAGCGCTTACTTCTACCTTCTTCTATTATGACGTGCCGTATAAGATAATACTTCTGCAGCACGTCGACTGAAGACGCTTCCTATATGGCATTGCACTGTATCCATCAATAAGTTTTAAAAGTCTAATAAGTAAAATGACTACAACTCTAACGTAAAACCATAAGTTGCTTTAAGAACAGAGGTCTTTATGACTTACCTTGATATACGCAGTACTTGAATGGGTCACCGGTGTATCCGTTGAAACACGTACACAGAGGCACGTGGTTAACAACTTGACATTCCGAATTTGTACCACAACTTCCTGGACAAGGGTCGCTACATTTTTGGTTGGTACAAGCTCTATTAGATGGACAGTCAGTATTTATAACACATTCTGGTCTGCAGCTTTCGTATGGATTTCCTAAATATCCATCTATACAAGAACATGCTCCAGCGTTATTTCTTTCTTTGCATATTGCATTTGTACCACAAGGCGAAGGTGAACAAGGTGTTTCGTTTGGCTCAATGTTTACTACTTCTTGTGTACAGCCGTAGAAAGGATCGCCAGTGAAACCGCGAGGACAAACACAAATGGGCGAATGGCTGACAACTTTACATTCAGCGTTAGCGGCACATGAACCTTCGCAAGGATTTTTACATTTATTGTTTATGCATGAAAGATGCCCAGAACATTCTTCGTTGCTGCTACATTCTGGTCTACAGTACGGTGACTGTCCATGGAAACCTTCTAAACAGGTACACGATGGCGCTTCGTTAATCTCTCTACAAAGTGAATTAGGCCCACATGGCGATGGTGTGCACGGATTCGTTGGTTCTGGCAATTTTTCGGCTGCAAAATAAACGTTTAACATTATTATTTATACAAAATTTCATTTCATACTTCATAAAACAACTAAAAAACATTGCATACGTACGTAGCTTGAAGCAACGTGTGAATGGATCTCCAGAGAATGAAATAGGGCAAGTACATATAGGATTATGATTAACCACTTTGCACTCAGCGCCAACGCCACAGGAGCCCATGCAAGGATCAACACATTTTTGGTTACTGCAAGCCTGATTTAATGGGCACTCTGAGCTTATTGTGCATTCAGGCCGGCAGGAAGGTGGTGCGCCAATGTAACTAGGGACGCAAGAACATACTGGTTGTCCGTTTATTTCCCGGCATTGGCTGTTAGGTCCACAAGGAGATGGATTGCATGGGTTTGTAACGACAGCTTCTGCAATTAAACGTTTTGAATAAAATTTTTGTTTCTGATAACCATCATTAATTTTGACAAATTTAATGAATCATAATGTTTACATACCCAAAATTGGCCGACATTCGACAAAAGCATTACCAGTGTGTCTTTCTGGGCAACTGCACATCGGTATGTGATTAACGACATTGCAAATTGCATTCGAAGCACACGTCCCGGGACATGGATCTTTGCATTTATTACCCAAGCAAGCCTGATCTCGATTACATTCAGAGCTCTGTACGCATTCAGGTCTACATCCAAAGTATGGGTCACCTTGGAATTCTGGCAGACATGTACAGGTTCCATCGACGCATTCAGTATTGGCACCACATGGCGATGGGTTACATAAATCATCTTGCACTGCAATTTTGACCAAATTGATTAGACAGGAATAACAAGAGTATTTATGTTCTATAACATTGAGTTTGGGTAAAATTAATCTTACCTTTTGGTGGTAAGATACTACATTGTGTAAATGCATTTCCTGTAAAACCATCAATGCAAGTACATATGGATATGTGTTTTATTACTTGGCAATTCGCATTTATTCCACACGATCCTGGACAGGGATCTCTACATTTTTGGTTCATGCACGCCAAATCACTTGCACAGTCTTCATTAATAGAGCACTCAGGCCTGCAGTTCGGTGGACTACCCTCGAAATTGGGTAAACAGGCGCAAGATGGTATACCACGAAGATTATGACATTCTGAGTTAGGCCCACAAGGAGATGGAACGCAAGGATCTCGGTCTAGTGCTGGCCTTGTGTCTGAAACTGAAGTATTGTTTGATTTAAATATTTACTTTATGTAAATAATTCTTAAGAAGAAACTTTTGCAGTTAATTTAATGATATATTACCTGGGACTACGTAACAGCTCGAGAATGGGTCTCCGGTGAATTGTTGTTTGCATGTGCATATTGGACTGTGATTAATAACTCTACAGTCTGCATTGATTCCACAAGGCCCAGGACAGGGCGATATACATATTTGGTTCTTGCACATTTTATCCGAAGGACATTCAGCGCTAACAACACATTCAGGTCTGCAGTTCGGTGGAGATCCTCGATATTCAGGCATACAAGAACATACGCTTTGGCCATTTGAAACTCTGCACTGACTGTTTGGGCCACATGGCGATGGTTGACATGGGTTCGTTGGAACGTCACTTACAGCTGTTGAAATAAAAACGATGGTATACAAATTTGGCTTCAATTATATGTATATGCGGCTATATTTTAAATTGAATATTATTTGAGGCGCACTTATAAAATTTTCATCACACCGTTTAGAGAGAACAAGAGACACGATGAGAAGAAGAATAATAGTATAATTTTATAAACTTACGTCTTAAAACGCATTGGCTGAATGGATCACCAGTATAGCTTTGCCGACATGTACACAAAGGCGAATGATTAACAACTTGACAATCTGCGTTAGCTGCACAAGTTCCTGGACATGGATCAATGCATTTGTTTCTTGTACATGCTTTATTACTCGGACAGTCGGAGCTCACCAAGCATTCTGGGCGACAGCCTTCGTACGGGTTTCCAAAATATCCCGTAATGCACATACATGCACCTGCACCGAGCTGTTCTCTACACTCAGCGTTTGCACCACAAGGAGAAGGTGTACACGGATTGAATACTTCAACAGGCGCCAAAGAATAACTATTACATTGAACCGCAGCATCACCATTAAATCCATCAGGACACACACAAATAGGTGTGTGGCTTACAACTCGACATTCAGCATTTATGCCACACGCCTGCACGCATGGATTTTGGCATTTCAAGTTTATGCAAGCCATTCTGGGCGCACATTCGCTGTTTGCAAGACATTCTGGACGGCAATTCGGAGGCGACCCAATAAATTCAGGCATGCATTGACATGAAGGCGTTTCTCCATTCGAAGGTTGGCAAATAGAATTCGGTCCACAGGGTGACGGCTGGCATGGGTTTACAGGTAAAAACTCGTCCTTCGGTGCTAAAAATAACATTAAAGGGTTTTTAAGGCCTATTTATAAGAAGGTAATTTTCCCGGCAGTGGGAAAATATAGGTTCTTACAAAAAGCAGTCATCAAAAACCTGAAAACTTACGTGTTGACACACATCTTGTAAATGGATCTCCTGTTAATCCAGTTGGACATGAGCAAATTGGGTTGTGGTTTACAACTTGACAGTGAGCTCCGATCCCACATGTTCCTTGGCAAGGGTTTATGCACTTTTGATTATTACATGCTTTATCGAGGGAACAATCAGAGCTTGATACGCATTCAGGCCGGCAGGAGGGTGGTGCGCCTCGATATCCAGGCAAACACGAGCAAACCGATTGCCCCGAAAATTCTCTGCATTGACTGTGTGGACCGCAAGGACTTGGCTGGCAGGGATTCGAAATCACAATGTCTGCAAAGTATAATACTTATTTAATACCAAAGGTAAGAGTAGTGAAAACTTTGTATTTTGGTATAAATTGGTATTTAATAGCTACCTTTAATAGGACTGCACTGTATAAATGCGTTGCCAGATGATCTTTCAGGACAAGTACAAACAGCCATGTGGCTTACAACTTGACAAATTGCGTTAGTACCGCATGTGTTTAGACATGGATCTTTGCAACGTTGTCTAACGCAAGCTTTATCCATGGGGCAGTCCGAACTGGTGGTACACTCAGGGCGACATTCAAAGTATGGGTCACCATGATATTCAGATCGGCAGGTACAGACACCATCACTGCACTCTGCATTTGGTCCACATGGTGAGGGGTTGCATGGGTCACTAGCTTGCGGTGCTAAAAGAAAAATATCAATTGAGTTTATACTTCCTAAACTAAACCTTATGAAGAAACATTTTTAAAAAACTTACGTAATGTTGGTTTTAATGAGCAACTGTTGAAAGGATCGCCTGTATAACCGACTTCGCACGTGCAGATAGAAATATGACTTTGAACCCTACAGTTTGCATTTATTCCACACGATCCTGGACAAGGGTCAATACATCTTTCATTGATACATGCCTTATCACTTGAACAATCTGTGTTTATAGTACATTCGGGGCGACAATTTGGCGGACTGCCTGTGTATTGCGGCAAGCAGGAACAAGAAGGCGAATCACCTACATTTCGACATTGTGAAAAAGGTCCACACGGAGATGGCAAACATGGATCACTTGGCGTAGCAACAACTTCCGAAACTGTAACTAAAGAACAAAAGTATCGAATTGTCCAAATATCCTTAAATAATGGATTCATAAAAAACCATGATCATAACTGTATAACTTACTTCTGTAACATCGGCTAAACGGATCACCCGTATAGCTTGATCGGCAAGTGCAAATGGGACTGTGGTTAATAACCTTACAGTCAGTATTTTGTCCACAAACACTTTCACATGGATTCACACATTTTTTACGAATGCAAGCTTCCTGTTGATCGCATTCAGAGCTTATAAGGCATTCCGGTCTACAAGATGGCGGTATCCCAATAAATTCGGATTGGCAAGTGCAAACTGCTTGATCGTTAGTGACTTTGCAAATGCTATTTGGTCCACATGGTGAAGGTGCACATGGGTTTCTTGGTACTGAAGGAACATCTGAAATATACCATAATCTTGTAGGATTTTCTATAAAAATATTTGTTTTAAATTACCTTATAGTAGTGGGAGTTAAAGAATTAGTGCTGTGTAAGACTAAAAATTTTGTTGTTAAATGATAATATATATTTTTGAAGTGAAAACTTCTTTAGCGGCGTTGAGCACTTTTTCTGTAATGGGTATAAAATCTTAAACTCGCGTCAGCGCGTCAGGACACGTGACCTGATCGAAAAAGCGTAAGACGGATGGAGAGTAGACAGCTATCCCCTCTCTACGGCGCGGCGAAAATGTATGCCTGGGCCTACTGTTTCGTTTAGGCAGCGCAGGGCGCTTGCGCGAATGTTCGTGTATGTTACAGCGTGCCAAATAACAAACAAGCCCCCCCTAACCATTCCAAAATATCAAACATGCTCAACGTTAATAATCAAGTTTTCACTTCTGCCGGCACTCCCGGAGTGCAACCCGTATTTTTTTTTAAATTTTATTATTAACACCCACGGCATCAGGTTCTTACAAGCTATAACTTTTTTATAAGTCTCTAAAAGTACTCTGGTTAAAGTGATTTTTAACAAACTAAAGCATATAAATCTAAAATCTTGTTTAAACTTAATTTGGTACTAGGTTAGAACAACAAAAATTCAAAACGTAATAGATAACGACAATTTACCTGCCACTTTTTCATAGCAGTTCTCATAAGGACTACCTGTTAGCCCTGGTAAACATTCACAAGTCGGTGAATGATTTATCACGTTGCATACAGCGTTTCTGCCGCAGATATTATTGCATGGATTTTTACATTTGCTCTGTATACATGCCAAATTAGTAGCACAATCTGAATTGACAACACATTCCGGCCGGCATCCTTCGTATGGATTTCCTATATGATCAGGTTGGCAGACGCATGCTCCTGCATTTCTTTGTTCTTTACAAATAGCATTAGGGCCACATGGAGAAGGTGAACATGGAGTCAGAGGTACATCTATTACATTACATCCACTATAAGCGTCTCCAGTAAATCCAGTGGGGCATAAACATATAGGGGCATGGCTGACTACTCGACATTCAGCTCCTGTACCACATGATCCAGGACAAGGATCTCTACATTTCTGATTAATGCACGCCTTATCGTTCGGACACTCTGAGTTCGCTATGCATTCTGGTCGACAATTCGGAGGATTGCCAAGGAAAGTTTCAAGACAAGCGCATGATGGAGAATTTTCTACCTCTCTGCATATAGAGTTAGGGCCACAAGGTGAAGGTTGGCATGGGTTAACATAAACCGGTGGAATTACGTCTGAAATATAATTTTACAAGTTACATAGAAGAACTTATGTATTCGTTTTTTGTGATTAACCTAGCAAAGCAAAAATAAACTTACCTTCTTGTACGCATCTTCTAAATGGATCTCCAGTTAACCCTGATGGACACGAGCAAATAGGGTTATGGTTTATGACTTGACAAATGGCTCCAGTACCACAATTTCCAATGCATGGATCTATGCAATGTTGATTAGAACAAGCCTTGTTCAGTGCACATTCTGCACTAGACACACATTCTGGTCTACACGTTGGTGGTGCTCCGCTATAGTTTGGCAAGCAAGAACAAATTGCTTGCCCATTGATGTCACGACATTGACTGTTTGGCCCGCAAGGAGATGGGTTACATGGATTTACAGCTTCTAAGACTTGAACTGGTCTGCACTCGAGAAAAGCATTCCCCGCATATCCTCTAGGACAAGTGCACATCGGTACGTGGTTGAATACATCGCAAATAGCCCCCTTTCCGCAAGTATTAGCACAGGGATCAACACATTTTTTTCTTACACACGCTTTGTCTTGTGGGCAGTCTGTACTGATGAGGCATTCTGGTCGGCAACCAAAATAGGGATCGCCTTGGTACTCTGGCAAACACGTACACACACCGTTATTGCATTCAGTGTTGACTCCACATGGAGAAGGATTGCATAGATCGGGCTCTGTATAATCCTCTTGTGGCATTAATACACACTGAGTAAATGGGTCTCCAGCGAATCGATCGATGCAGGCACACTGTGCGATATGGCTAAATACGTGGCATTCAGCATTCAAGCCACATGCACCAGGACATGGGTCTCGGCATTTTTCGTTTATGCATGCTTGATTACTGGGACATTCAGAATTTATCGTACATTCTGGTCTACAGCCAGGTGGACTGCCGACGTAGCCTGATAGGCAAGTGCAAGAAGGTGATTCATTTACATTTCGACATTCAGCGTACAGTCCACATGGCGATGATGAACATGGATCAGAGGGTATATGTTGAGGTGGTTGTGATACTGAAAACATTTTAAACAGTTAGTATTTCTACCAAAAACTATACGTGCTTAGTTACTATACTAAAATATGTGTACAAGTATTTTTATGTTTGTTCACTTACTTTTTATTGGATAACAACTGGTAAACGGATTTCCTGTGAGTCCTTGCTTGCAGACACAAATTGGACTATGGTTCACCACATTACAGTTTGCACCCTTTCCGCAAGTTCCTTCGCATGGATTCTGACATTTTTGGTTAACACAAGCCAGATGCGATTGACATTCAGAGCTGACCACACATTCTGGGCGGCAATTAGGAGGAGCACCGTCGAAATCTGGCAAACACGAACAGACTGCTTGGCCGTTTATTTCCCTACATTGACTGTTGGCTCCGCATGGAGATGGGTTACAGGGATTACTTTCCACTACTTGGGCTGAAATAAAAAAATGCATATAAGCAAAGCAATGTAGAAACAATCAAACAATATTATTTAGAAAAAAATATGAATGAAAAAGATACTCACGTTCTTGCATTACACTACAATAACTAAATGGGTTTCCAGTATATCCTGGTTCACAAATACAAGATGGCATATGATTATTTACTTGACATACACTGTTGGTACCACATGTACCTGGACATGGGTCTATGCATTTCATTCTTGAACAGGCACGGTTTAAAGGACAGTCAGAGTTGACAACACATTCTGGTCGACACCCCTCGTATGGGTTACCTGAGTAACCATCTAAGCACTGACATGATCCAACGCCTCTTTGCTCCCGACAAATAGCATTGGAACCACAAGGACTAGGAATACATGGATTTAAAATTTCGGTAGGTTCTTCCATTTCTTGAATGCTACAGTATGAGAATGGATCTCCAGTGTAACCTGGCTGGCATATGCACAGCGGAGCATGGCTTACAACTCTGCATTCTGCGTTAGCTCCACATGTTCCAATGCAAGGGTCAGCACATTTTTGATTCAAACACGCTAGACTAAAACCGCATTCACTATTACTGATGCATTCTGGTCTACAACTTGGAGGAGTGCCTTGGTAGCCTGGTGAGCAGGCACATAATGCACTTTCGCTGTTTATTTTGCACACAGAATAAGGTCCACATGGTGAAGGCTCGCAGGGATTAATTGGTGCTTCGACTGCCGCTATAAAGAAATACACCGTTTGTTTGGTTTAATGAAATACAAACTGAGATACAATGAAAAGAAGAAGATACAAAAGTTCAAAAGGATCTTAGGTATGAATAGGAAGGGAATAAGTGTCTATTTAAAACGTTAGTGTTTATTGGACTATCGCGAAAACATCACACGCCAATAAATCATTTGCATACAAACCTATAACGAAGCATCTGACAAACGGATCGCCAGTAAATGACGATGGGCATGTACAAATTGGATTATGGTTGATGACATCACATATGGCTCCAGAACCGCATGCTCCTATGCATGGGTTTATACATTTTTGATTATTGCAAGCTTCCTTCAGTGGACATTCAAGACTGACTACACATTCAGGTCGACAGGTGGGTGGACTTCCTCTATAGCCGGGGACACATGAGCAAACTGCTTGCCCATTTGACTGTTGACATCTACTGTTTGGACCGCATGGAGATGGATTACATGGGTTTGTAGCTGCCGCTAAAATAAAATAACAAATTAATATAATTATTGTTCTTCAAAATAACTTATAATTATAAATAATAATTATTTAAAACAGTCATTATTAAAATAAGTAACTAATGACCTCAACAGCTGTTAGTAACAAGTTGGTTATTGCAGATAACAATTAGCGGTACCTATTGAGTTGAGTGGGGTCTTTGATATTTTTTAGCAATAACATTGTAAATTGCAGCATATTTCCGACCTTTCAATAATGCCCTATCAGTTTGGAATGAATAACCCTATATTGTTATTTATTTAAATTCGGTGGCACGTATATAAACGTTATCTACACTTATATTATAAAGAGAAAAGATTTTTATTTTTGAATGTAACAAATAAACTTAGTAATTACTGAACTGATTTCAAAAACTCTTTCACCATTAAAAAGCTATATTATCCCTGCATAATATAGGTTATATTTTTTGCTAGCGAGCTCGTCGCGGCTTCGCACTAATGTCATTGAGAAAATAAGGGGGAAACGTGAAGTTTACCTGCCTTTGAATTTTACCATCCTTGCTAAGCTGGGATGGATCTCTAGTCATATATTATACATATTTTTAATAGTTTAGACAAAACATAATATTACCCATTGTTTGTCTGCATTCTATAAAAGCGTTACCACTCATGCCTTTTTGGCAAGAACACATAGGTATGTGATTCATAACTTCACAATTGGCATTAACTCCGCAGGTTCCAATGCAAGGATCGACGCATTTATTTTGTCGGCAACCCTTATTTAGAGGACAGTCTGTGTTGTAAACACATTCTGGTCGGCAACCAAGACTTGGATCACCATGATAATCTACTTTGCAAGAACAAATACCATCTCTGCAAATAGTGTTTGGTCCACATGGGCTTGGTTGGCATGGATCAGTAAAACCAGTAGGTGTTGGGTCTGAAACAAAATTTTGTTTGAATTAAATAGTCATTCTATCATTTATCACCGTTATTGCACATAGTGAGGCAAGTTTTATAAAATAGCCTTACCTTGAAGTGGTTTGAGCACGCACTGTCTAAAAGGGTCGCCCGTATAGCCTTCCGAACACAAGCAGACAGGAATATGATTATTCACAAAACATTTTGCGTACAAACCACAGGAACCCTCACAAGGGTTTCTGCATTTTTCTGCTATGCAAGCTTGATCACTAGCGCAATCGGAATGTATCACACATTCGGGTTTACAAAAAGGTGGGGAACCAGTGTAAGTAGGCAAGCATGAACATGATGCCAATCCATTTATGTTTCTGCATTCTGCGTATAGTCCACATGGAGATGGTGAACAGGGGTCAGATGGTGCTGCTATACTCGGATACGTTTCTAAAAAAACCAATGCAGTGTAAGAAGAGTAATAAAACAATACACACAATAATGATAACTTAGGGGTTAAGCTTAAACTGAAATTATTAAAACATAACTTACGCAATACGCGACTGCACGTTGTGAATGGGTTTCCAGAAAAGCCTGGCTTGCAAGAACACACAGGACTGTGGTTGATCACTTTACACTCTGTGTTTTGACCACATGGCTTTGGACAAGGATTAATGCAACGTTGATTGACACAGGCTCTGTTTGAATTGCATTCTGAGTTAACGACACATTCGGACTTGCAATTCGGCGGCGCACCCAGATAATTTGGCAAACAGGAACAAACTGGTTGACTGTTGATTTCTTTGCACACCGCATTTATTCCACATGGCGATGGATTGCAAACATTTACTATAGCGATATCTTTTTCTGTGAAACAATGTTATTTTTGTACTATACACAACCACTTCTCCTAATAACTATTACAGTGAAATAAAAAAATACTTACCACGTATTATAGAACACATGGAGTGTGGATTACCAGTGTAACCAGACTTGCAGTTACAGACTGGTTTATGATTTGTTACATAACAGTCTGCATTATATCCACACGCTCCAGGACACGGGTCAATGCATTTGTTTCTCTCACAAGCAAGCATCAATGTACAATCTGAGTCCGCTAAACATTCAGGTCTACAACCTTGATAAGGGTCACCAAAATGGTCAGGCAAACATGTGCATGAACCTGCATTTCCTTGCACATTACACTCGGCATTAACACCACATGGCGTCGGTTCACATGGATTTAAATATTCTACCCTCGGTGGAGCTGAAATTATTATTTAACAACATAAAATAACTTACCAGTTAACTTCAGCCACCGTTGAAGCACTCCTTGATCCGAAGCGTTAGTTGAAGCTTGCTGGGGTCGGCGACGTTTAGTGACTCCTTATCCGATGACAGCGACACCATCGCTAGCGCACCTCCAAAGCAGCCGTCACGGCGGACGACCTAAGCTTACTGTAAGTGCTATGTTATCTCCGCGCGCTCCGGTCAAAAGCAAGGCATTAATGTCACATAAAAGTCGTACAATGGGTTACGACCCTTCTGGAAGCACTCCCATCAAAATTTTCACAGTGTAGATTAAATCCGAAGGCTACCTTTCTAAAGCGTATGAATAAATCCAGCATAGACAAGATCACCTTTGAAAACTTTGTGGTGGGCATGGTCACCACGCGGCTCTAAAGTGAAAATATCTATGAAGTTCTATTCATATTTTAGTTACTCAAAACCGTGTGAGGCGTAATTTTTCCTAGATAATTTTACCATTTTGAAAGCACATCATAATATTTACTGCATGAAACTTATCACGCTTTGCAAAGCAGAGTGTTATATGCCGTTAAAAACATTTAACTTAAAATGTTCATGAAATATTTGACCGTGACTCAAAAAGTTACCTTGCGTTGATTGTAAAATTCACATGAAAATTTCATTCGATTTCATTTCATAAATTCATCCGTAATTTCGATTAAAAGTGAAAAGTTTACATTCTATAAAAAAAAAAAATAGTAAAGTTTACGAGTTCTTGATAATATAAAAAATAACTTACGTCTTGTCGGTGAACAACCTTGGAATGGATCCCCATCCAATCCAGGTTCACAAGTACACGTAGCGCGATGATCAACAACGGAGCAAATGGCGCGTGGTCCACAAGCTTGTTCGCACGGATTTTTACACCTTTGAGACACACACGCTAATGTGGCTGGGCACTCTGCGCTAATCGTGCATTCAGGGCGACAGTTCGGAGGAGCACCAATGAAATTAGGCTGGCAGCTGCAAGCCGGAGTTTCTTGCGATTTAATACATATAGAATTCGGGCCACATGGCGATGGCTGGCACGGGTCCGTGGGTGGTTCATTCACTAGAAATAAGGTAATTTTTTTGTCGTTAGAAGAGTAAGTCGTTTCTGTGAAAAAAGGAATTTATGTATTTTATTCCTCTTTTTTTAGAGAACTCCAATAATTAACGCACCTGGTGCAGAATAGCAATAAGTGAACGGATCTCCAGTGAATCCGTCGTTGCATGTGCATATTGGAGAGTGGGCTGTCACTTGGCATCTAGCTCCACGGCCGCAGGCACCTATACAAGGGTCGCGACACTTGCGTTCTATGCACGCCAATTGCAGTGTACATTCTGCGCTCACGAGGCATTCTGGTCTGCATGATGGCGGTGATCCAATATGGCCAGGTTTGCACAAGCAACTAGCAGCTCCGTTTGCGTTAACAGAACATTCGCTGTAGGGACCGCATGGTGAAGGCGAGCAGGCAGATTTACTTGTTTCTGTAAAAAACATATTTAGGTAAGGCCACAATAATATAACGCATTTATACTTATGGTGGCCCGTTTTCTAAACGAATTGATTTTTATCGTTAATGAGCAACTAAACCAATATAAAAGCCAACCACAGTTATTTCAGTGTAAAATTGTACACTCGTCGCTCGCCCATAAATGTTAAAGATCAATTTGTATCGAAATCGAACCACTGAAGTAACTCCTAAGAAAACAAGAAGGTAAGGTAGTTGAACATTCAGTTATTATTACCTAAAGGTACAATTTGTGAGCATAGCGTGAAGGGGTCTCCTGATGTGTTTGGAGGACATGTGCATGATGGAATATGGTTGTTTATTGAGCATATGGCGCTTGTGCCACACGCACCAGGGCATGGATCAACACATTTGCCTCCTTGGCAAGTTTTTGTAGGTGAGCATTCGCCATTAGTGCTGCACTCTAGTCTGCAACCCACATAAGCATCGCCGAAATATCCAGGTGCGCAACTACAAATCCCAGCCTCACAGAAAGCATTACTACCGCATGGCGATAAACTGCATGGATCTTCCATAGGGATATCTGGAACTGTTAAAAAATTACATAATAAGTTGGTGTTATATGACAGACACTGAACCCAACTCGCTATATTACGAAATCACATCCTTCGGAATAGTGTACAACATTTTATAATGGAAATATTTATTTTAGAAGGCTTACCAATAACTTCTGAACACTGTATGAATGGATCACCAGAGTAATGAGTTGGACAGCTACAGATCGGAATATGATCTTGTACACGGCATTCTGCTCTAAATCCGCAGGAACCTTCGCATGGATTTCTACACTTTTCTGCAATACATGCCTGATGTGATGGACAATCTGTGTTTACAAGACATTCCGGATGGCAATTAGGTGGAACTCCCACATACCCTTGAATACACGAACAAGAGGGGTTATTGTTTAGTGGGCGGCATTCACTATAGCTACCGCATGGATTTGGTTGACATGGTTGTTTTGGTGGTTCATACACAGATTTTTCGATTTCAAAGCAATGTTTGAATGGATCGCCTGTTGTAAGAGCAGGACAGCTGCAAAGTGGACTGTGGTTTACAACCTGACAGTGTGCACCAATACCACAAGTTCCTCTGCAAGGGTCTGCGCATTTAAGCTTATGGCAAGCACGATCTGCAGGACATTCGCTGCTCACTATACATTCAGGACGACATTCAGGTGGAGCTCCTATGTAGTCAGCGAGACATTCACAAGATGCTAGACCGCCATTTTCTCTACACATGCTATTAGGACCACATGGTGATGGATGACAAGGTGTAAGAGGTATTGGGTCTTTCACCACTGGCGCGCATTGTTGGAACGGATTTCCTGAATATCCTTTATAGCAAGCACAACTGGGCACATGATTGATGACAGTGCACTCTGCATTTGTGCCACATATTCCTGGGCATGGATCGGCACACTTGTTTCTGATACAAGATTTGTCTGCAGAGCAGTCTGAGCTGAGAACACATTCAGGGCGGCAGCTCTCATACGGGTTGCCTTGATATCCTTCCATACACGAACATGATCCAGCTCCGTCTCTTTGATGGCAAATTGCATTTGCACCGCACGGTGATGGATCGCACGGTTGTGAGATATTTTCTGTAATTAAAATGTACTGACTGAAATTGATGTACCTATCTCCTCGTCAAAGTTATGTACTGTTTATATCAAAATCTAAATAATATTTTGTTACAAAAAAAAACGTAAGCGAGTTATTACAGCACCAGATCCTATTTACCTCCCGTGTGAGCGAAACTTGCAAAGGGCGCTTATGGATCGAGCTTACTCGAGATATTAGACGCTCAAGAGCGAGTGACAACCGGGAAACGAGATGAAACATAGTAAATAAACAAACCTTCTTGTAGAACACACTGCATGAAAGGATTTCCAGTGTATTTTTCTCTACAGCTGCATGACACCATATGGCTTACTACTGTGCAATCAGCGTTAACGCCACATGAATCAGGGCAAGGATCTATACACTTGTTCCGTACGCAAGCTTGGTTGGACGGGCAATCTGGATTAATGACACATTCAGGTCTGCAGTTTGGCGGCTGACCCACGTAACTTTCAATGCATCGGCAATTGGCTTTGCTATTCCTTTCCATACACTGAGCATTTGGTCCACACGGAGATGGGTTACATGCGTCTACAGTTTCTGGTGGTACGGCTAATACTTCACGACAACTTTTGAATGGATCCCCAGTTTGACCAGGATTGCAACTGCAGATTGGACTATGGTTTATTACTTCACAGCGTGCGGAAGCACCACAGGCGTTGATACAAGGGTTGATACACTTCTGATTGACGCAAGCTTTCGTCGAAGGGCATTCGGAGCTGACGATACATTCGGGTCGACAAGCAGGTGGAACACCTTGGAATCCCTCAAGGCATGCACAAACTGCTGTATTATCAGTTGTTCTGCACAAACTATTGGGTCCGCAAGGCGATGGTTGGCATGGCTCTCGTGGCCTGGGTGGTTGTATCATTTCTAATCTTTGGCAATGTGTAAATGGATTTCCAGTGTAATCTGGCAGGCATGAACAAGTTGGGATGTGATTTATAACATCACATTTAGCATTTTGTCCACAAACACCTGGGCATGGGTCACGACATTTATTTCTGAAGCAAGCTTTGTCTCTTGAGCATTCTTGACTTCCGGTACATTCAGGTCTACACGATTCATAAGGGTTTCCGCTATATTCTGCTACGCATGTGCAGAACCCGTTATTACATTCTGCATTTGGCCCACATGGTGATGGATTGCAGGGATCGGATGGAGTTGGTGTTGTAGGCACTGAAAAAAAATCTAAATTAAACTACTTATAATTTAATTCTATCTTATTATAAAGGGAAACTTGAAATTAACAAATTATCCACATTCTAGTGCAGCCAACTGTACCTATATCCTGTCGCTACGTAATTGTATGTGTTTGATTCGTAGCTGCCTTAGGTACTTAGTTGCTTAATACAACTGGTTCTAAAATATATTGATGCATTTCTAAAGAATGAGTAACTGAAGTCGTATCAAATGATTCCCCACACTTGTAATTGTGACCCCTTCATTTCATGGTAGCAATATTTTTTAAGCACGTAAGCACGTTATTTTAATCGACGTAAACATAATCTTCTATAATTCAATGTTCTCAAACAAAACGCAATATTTTGGGACTTTTTGTTAACGAACGTATCATAACATAAGGTATTTTTTTAGTTAACCTGTAATCTATAGGCTTAAAAATAATTAGTTCCTAGGTACTAAACTAATAACAATCATAAAACCCTTTCCCAATCTACTAGGGCTTTGCTCATGCTTTAAAATAAAATCTTGGAACGCGTAGAAATTCTCATATTATTATTACAAATTACGCTACGTCATATCATCTCAAAATCATCCCCACCCTATTGTATCCATGAATAACTTCCTCCGTACATTTAAAAAAGGTAAAACAATTTTCATTTAAAATTTACCTTCACGTATTTGAGAGCATCGTGAGAAGGGGTCTCCGGTATAGCCATCATTGCATACACACACTGCTACATGATTTAATACATGGCAATTAGCTTCTACACCGCAAGAGCCTGGGCAGGGATCTTCGCATTTTTGCCTCACGCAAGCCAACGAAGCTGGACACTCAGAGTTAATAGTACATTCAGGTCGACATGATGGTGGTGAACCCACGTAGCCAGGCTCGCACGAGCATGCCGGGCCACTAGACAACAGCTGGCAACGTGAATTTGGTCCACATGGTGATGGGCTACAGGATGGTGGACGTTCCGTCACTGGTGGCAGTACTATAAATAACAGTCAATTATTGCAGCTGTCTTAACAATCAATCATTAGTATTGATTAATGGGGCAATTAGTGAAAAGAAATAGAGAAGGTTAAATTGCAAGTTTTATACCAGATCGGTCCCCCTTTCTTTCATAAACTCAACAACTCAACTGAACACATCTCATCAATTAAAAAAAAATGCAGAATGCATTTTCAAAAAAAGTTTTTTTGGCGACACGTATTTACAACAAAGAACACAAAACAGGTTATGTTCTCATGGCAAATAGGTATCCTCATTTTCGAAAATTCAATAAGAAAAGGAAAAGGAGGTAGAAAATGTGGACCAATCAAATCTCGAGGAGTTATTTGCACAAAGAGTTTGTATCGATTTTTTTTGCGAAAGGAGGTTGCATTTAGCATTGAGATGGAGTTAAAAAAATATTGGTATGTTCTAAATTCAAACGCTTTCAGCGAATAAAATAAGCTTTTTGGAGGGGGAATGGTATAAATAAATTTATCAAAATTACTTACTGTAGCACTGTGTGAAAGGATCTCCAGTCATTCCAGCTGGACAAGTGCATATTGGGTTATGATTTTTGACTTGGCAATGTGCTCTTAATCCACATGTATTGGGGCAAGGATTATCACATTTTTGATTGATACATGCTTTGGATACGTCACACTCACTGTTCACAATGCACTGAGGTCTACAAGTAGGTGGTGATCCAATATAATTAGGCAGACAAGAACATACAGCTTGCATGTTTGCTTGCCTGCATTGGCTGTTAGGTCCACATGGTGTAGGTTCACATGGGTTAAGTGGTACAACTGAAACATAATCATAAAAATAAACCATATTCTCGTTACAGATACCGCAAAGCATCAAAATTAAATCTCAACTCAGTGCATGTTATCAGTAATGATGTATGGAACTGAGACGTGGTCGCTTACTATTGGTCTTATACACACACTGAAAGTAGCACTATGGAGAGAGCTATGCTGAAATCTTCTGCAGAGCAGAGAACTTCTTCAGGAATCGTTGGCTAGGTAATTCTAAAGTACTAGGATAAAACTCCCAACTTACCATCTGATATAATTTCTTTGCATTGGAAGAATGGATCTCCTGAATAACCTCTGGGGCAAGTACAGACTGGCGCATGGTTTTCAACTGTGCATTGAGCTAATTGGCCACATGTCCTGGGACAAGGATCAATGCATTTGAATCGTGTACAAGCTAAGTTAGCTGGACAGTCGTCATTACTCTCGCATTCCCGGCGACATCCCTGAGAGTTGTACGGATCGCCTTCGTATCCTTCAGAACACACGCAAGCGCCGGCTCCGTTGTACTCGCGGCACTCGGCGTTGCGTCCGCAAGGAGATGGAGAACAAGGACTTGATGTAGGAGTCATTTCTGTAGCTAAAAAATATTTTCAAATATAAAATAATAATTACACAAAATACAGCAGGTATCTGAGTTGATAGATCTTTTTGTACACTTACGTGTCATGACAATCTGGCTACAAGCTCTAGACGCTTCACCAGTAAATCCTTGCTGGCAAGAACATATTGCTCTATGATTGACGGCCAAACAAAGCGCATTAATACCACATCCACCTTGACAAGGATCTTTACAACGTTCATTTACGCAAGCTGCATTGCTGGGACATTCTGCATCGATAGTACATTCTGGTCTACAGTTGGGTACGCGTCCAATATAATTTTGCAAACAAGAGCATGCTGCTTGATCTCCAATGACACGGCATTCGGAATTCGGTCCACAAGGAGAAGGTAAGCATGGATCTACTGGATTATGGTGAACTATAACAAAAGTTTGTACGTGAGAAGGTGTGTAGATACTTGCCTATACAAGTATATTTATAAGATTCAATTCATGAAAGATGACTGAAAATAACATTGTTGATTATGTACAACATTTAGAATTAGAATTAGGTAAGGTACGCCCTATAAGTAGGTACTCACTTTCTTCTGGACTGCATTTTGTGAAAGGATCACCGGTGAAGCCAGAAGTGCAACTGCATATGGGATTGTGTGTAATAACTTGACATCTAGCATTAAGGCCGCATGTATTGGGACAGGGATCTATGCATTTCTTATTAACACACGCCTTATCTTGAGGACATTCAGAACTAACAATACACTCAGGGCGACAAGACGGTGGTGTGCCAATATATCCAACCTCACATGTGCAGACACTGTGACCGTTAACCACCCTGCACAGACTGTTAGGCCCGCAAGGTGATGGTTGGCAAGGATTGATGGGCTCATCCTGCTTACTATCTGAAATAACTGAAATAAAACAAATATAATAAGGTAAATGTTGATTAGCTTTGCCGATTGGTAAGGATTGACCAAAGAAGTTAATAACACATCCAAAATAAATAATGTCCTAAGTACCTTCAACTTCGCATCGAATGAGTGGATTGCCAAAGTAACCATTAAGACAGGCACATGTGGGGGAGTGATTGATCGTTCTGCACTCGGCATTTACACCACATGCTCCTGGGCAAGGGTCTTTACATCTGTTGTTAGAGCAGGCCTTATTACGATCACAATCAGAGTTTGAGACACATTCTGGTCTACATCCTGTGTACGGATCACCAAAGTATTCAGGCAAGCAAGAACAAGAACCCACTCTATTTCTTTCTTTACACAATGCGTTAGCACCGCATGGCGATGGATGGCACGGATTTGGTGGGGGTTCCGGTGTATCTGAAAAACGTTCAGAATAATAAAATTAATTATAGCTATATCTGGTCAGGGTTTTCGGTGCACCTGTATTATGCATATACTTACGCGGCACTGGTGAACATCCGCTAAATGGATCGCCTGTATATCCCGGAACACAATTACATATCGCTACGTGATTCCCTACTGAACATTCGGCGTTAAAGCCACAAGAGCCCGGACATGGATCCACGCACTTTTCGTTTTGGCATGCAAGATTACCAGGACATTCTGCATTTATAGAACATTCAGGTCTACAGTTTGGTGCAACGCCAATGTAGTTTGGCAAGCATGAACATGCAGGCGCTTCTCCCACTACTTTACACTGAGAATAAGGACCACATGGTGAAGGTAGGCATGGATTTCCTTTAGGTCCCTCTACAAAATGCTCTAAAGAAAGAAAACACAATAGAAAAGATTTAGAACAGACATGAAATAAGTAGATCAAAGGCTTAGAAATATATAAAAATTTGAATAGTATGAATAAGATGATAAAGACAGAATGCAAGCAATAGATTTAAAAAGAAAAGCAAGATAATAAATGGACTTTTGTAAATATTTAATAAAAAAACTTGTGATCACTGGGCTTTTTATTACAATAGAAAATACATTCTTACTTTGCTCTAATTGGCAAGTAAGAAATGGGTCGCCTGTAAAACCGGCTTTGCAAGTACAAATTGGATTGTGATTTATGACTTGGCATCGCGCATTAACTCCACACGTTCCTGGGCAGGGGTCGCGACATTTTTGCTTAATACATGCTTGGTGCTGTGGACAGTCAGTGCTAGCAATACATTCGGGTCTGCAAGTAGGCGGTGAACCCACGTACCCTTCCTGGCACGAGCACACTCCATGTTCATTGACTATTTTGCAGATACTATACGGCCCACATTGTGAAGGCACACAAGGATTCATATCCGCAAGTGGAGCTAAAAATAATAGGTGTCTTTTAAGATTCCGAATTACGTAATTTGTTTCAATTTTAAAACATGAATCAAATAATGTATGTACTAACGTTTTCTTTGTGGGTGACAAGACAAAGCAGGGTTTCCTTCATAGCCTTCGATACATAAACACGCTGGTGTATGGTGTGCTACGACACACTGAGCATTTGTTCCACATGCTCCATGACATGGATCCACACATTTATTATTAGAACAAGCTTTGTCAGATGTGCAATCGTTATTTGTTACACATTCAGGTCTGCATCCTAAATATGGATCTCCAAAATATCCTTGCTGACAAGTGCAAGATGCAGCTGAATATCTTTCTTTACAAATTGCATTTGGCCCACAGGGTGAAGGATTGCACGGATTGGTTTCATCTTCGCTTGGTATTGTGACTACAAATAAAATATGTAAATATGGGAAATAGTACGAAATTTTGCAATTGTTTATTTTTCAATGATTTAACGCACTTACCAATAAAATAACAACCACTAAATGGATCTCCAGTATAGCTTTCGCGACAATGGCAAACTGCTTTGTGATTTATTACAACACATTCTGCATTGTTGCCACATGACCCTGCACATGGGTTAGCGCATTTTTCACGCACACAGGCTAGATTGCTTGGGCATTCTTCATCATAGATACATTCAGGACGGCAATTTGGTGCTCTTCCAATATAACCAGCCTGACAAGAACACGCCGGTGTTTCTCCTATCACACGACATTGAGAATTCGGTCCACAAGGAGACGGAATACATGGATTACTGCTTACTGGTTTTGGTTGTGGTTCTAAAATTATGATTTATCTTTTTAATAAATATGGCGATTATGTTAAAAATAATATTTTTGTTATTGTTAATACTTTTAAATTATCAAAAGGAATATTGAGTTATGATGTTAATTTTAAGTTTCCTAAAATTATGAATAATTTTTTTAATATATTATTGGTGATTAGGTTAAAAATTACTATTTTTGTTATTGTTAATACTGTTAAATTATCAAAAGGAACATTGAATTATGATGTTATTTTTTTCAAACTTACGGTCTTCGTATGAGCAGTGTACAAATGGATCTCCGACATGATTTTGTGGGCAACTACATAGAGCGTTATGATTTACCACCATACACTTTGCGTTACTGCCACATGATCCAATACATGGATCCACGCATTTTTGGTTGATGCATGCCTTGTTTGGCATACAGTCACTGCTGACCATACATTCCGGACGGCAAAAAGGTGGCGAGCCAAAGTAGTCTTCTTGGCATGAGCATATCGCATAACCATTGCTCTCTCGACATACACTGTATGGACCACATGAGGATGGTAGACATGGGTCAATTGGATTTTCAATCGGGCCTAAAAATAGCGTTAAATTGATTTTGTAGTCTGATGTAAGAGTTTAGTAGTATAATCTTCATAATTGAAGTTTGTAAAAATATCTTACGTATGTAGCACGATGTGAATGGATTTCCTTCATATCCTGATATGCACGCGCATGATGGAGCATGATTATTGACGCGACATTCTGCATTCATACCGCATACACCGGGGCATGGATCTTTACATTTGTTATTTATGCAGGCTCTGTCTTTCGGACAATCGGAATTAAGTACGCATTCTGGTCGGCACTCCACATATGGATCACCATAATAATCAAGAAGGCATGAGCAAGATCCAATGCTATGTCTTTCTTTGCAAACTGCATTTGCTCCACAAGGTGATCGAGCACAAGGGCTTTCATACTGAGGTTCGATAGCTACAAAATACGATGCTTATTACTCACACAGGCAATAGGTACTTTGGGATTAAGATATCTAAACAAACGCTTTACTATTTTTGGTTATGCCTATGTTGCAACGTAGTTAAACACTATTGCGTATTGGTGCAAGTTTTCTGATATGGTCAACTAACTTTCTTGAGTACCTTTGTTTATAATTTTAGAAAGTTTTACAGTTTTACAAGTTCCAGCCATATTTCAAACTTACTTGGAATAGGAGAACATCCCGAAAAAGGGTCTCCAGTAAATCCATGATCACAGGTACAAATTGGAATATGTTTGACAACCATGCACGAGGCATGAAATCCACATGAACCTGGACAAGGATCACTACATCTTTCCGAAATGCAAGCTTGATTTCCTGGACATTCGACACTGATAACGCATTCTGGTCTACAATTGGGAGGACGTCCGATATAATTGATCAAACATGAGCACACTGGCACATTATCTACTTCTTTGCATTGTGAGTGTGGTCCACAAGGACTCGGGATGCAATTGTTTATAGGTTCCATTACCCCTGGCAAGTAAAAAGGTTTAAACTGTGACATTATGTAATAAATAATAATATTTCAGTCTAATTAATAAAAAAAACTAACTTACTTTCATCAAAGAAACATCTTACAAATGGATCACCGGTATATCCGTTGTAACAACTGCATATAGGGTTATGGTTAACAACTTGACACTGAGCGTTAACTCCACACATGCCCGGGCATGGATCTTGACATTTTTGATTAATGCAAGCCATATTCGGCCTACAGTCAGAGCTAACCATACATTCAGGGTGGCAATTCGGTGGTGAACCGACGCATATGTCAAGACACGTGCAAACAGCATGACCGTTAAAGGTCCGACACTTGCTGTAGGGCCCGCAAGGTGAAGGATGACAGGGATCCACGGGTTCTCGTAGAGCTTTATACATAAAGAGAAGAAAAATAAGTAAAGAATTAAAAGAAAAAGATACAAGTCAAGAAAAAGATAAGAAAAGGAGTCTTACTCGGTACAGGAACACATGCATGAAGAGAGTTTCCAGTATATCCAGGCAAGCAGTAACATGAAGGAACATGATTCGAGACTTTACATTCCGTGTTTTGCCCACAAGTTCCTGAACACGGATCCACGCATTTATTATTGAAACAAGATTTATCTCTATCGCAATCGCTGTTCATAACGCACTCTGGACGACATCCCATGTAAGGATCACCGTAAAACTCGTCTACACATACACAAGAACCAGCACCATTTCTTTCCCGGCATATAGCGTTTGATCCACATGGTGATGATCTACAAGGGTGATCAGGTACTTCTCTCTGAACTGAAAATTTATGATTCATGCAACACGAGCAGATAGGTACATAGAAAGAAAAAAGTTACATGCGTGTGTTCTATACCTACTTACGTGCAATATGGCAGGCAACTAAGTCTAATATAAGGTTGGAAACTAAATTAAACTTACCTTCGACTGGGCTGCATCCGGCAAAAGGATCACCAGAGTAGCCTTCATCGCAAGAGCAGATGGGTTGGTGATTCTTCACTATGCATCGAGCGTTGAATCCACAAGAACCGACGCATGGATTGACACAAGTTCCAGCGAGACATGCCAGTGCCAGAGGACAATCTTGGTTGATGACACATTGTGGGCGACACGCAGGTGGTGCTCCTAGAGTGCCAAGTTCGCAGGCACAAACTGCCCGATTGCCTTCTCTGCGACAAGTTGCATGAGGTCCGCACGGAGATGGGATGCAAGGGTTTTGTTCAGGTGGTGGAACGTTTATACCTATAATGAATTTATTTTAAACTTTATTATTATAGTTATGTATTTTTTTTAAAAGGAGTAGGGACATTACTTAAATTCCCAAATGTTTACGTCACTAATTTAATGAAATTATTATCGGGTTTCTCCAATCTAAATCCGTTACCAGTGAAACAGATTTTTCTGCGAGCACTGGTAATCCAGTGGTGGATAGCCTTTTGCATCCTAACGTCCTTACGAACCCATGTTCAAATCGTGTTATGAGTGCACCAATATACATATTATTTCTAAGTATAAAAACTTTATCTCACATCGCCCATTGAAAGTAACCCAAAAACAACGTTGTATAAAATATTACGAATTAATTTATGTGGAAGTCACTGATAAATAGGGTGATGACGCTAAATTTTTAAATATAATAACTATGCTATAATCTGTTAAATCATCTAAAAACAAGTTAGTATTCTCCCAAGCGACTTATGTGCATTGCCAAATTATTGGCGGTATCATCGACAAGGCACTTACTTTTTCTATAGCATCGTATGAAAGGATCGCCTTCTGATAAGTTCTCGGGACAAGAGCAAATAGGGTTATGCCCTACTACGTGGCAGCGCGCATCCAGTCCACAGCTGTTTATGCAGGGATCTTTGCATTTTTGTTTGATACAAGCTCTGTTTGCAGGGCAGTCCGAGTTGACGGCACATTCCGGTCGGCAGGCTGGAGGAGCTCCAAGGTATCCCGGCTGGCATGAGCACACAGCGCGATCACTTGATACATGGCATTCACTGTTCGACCCGCATGGTGATGGCTCGCAAGGATTTATATATGCTAAATGGGAAATAATAACAGTTTTAAATAGTGCTATTTTTAATTTTAAAGTAAAAACTTCATAAGGCGTGTTTGAGCATTTTTTGAGGTGGGAAAGAAACCAGTGAAGTCGCGACACTGTTTTACGTTACCATACCTAACCGGCACCTCTTCGGCAAAGATTGACAAACTTCAGCTAAAAGTCTGGGGGAGGGGGGGGGGGGGTTACTTAAACAATTATCCCCACCCCATAATTGTCTTCATAACCAAAGTGCTAAACCAATTTTGATGAAATCTATACACCACTATTTTGTAATTACCAAAAAAAAAATGTCGATAATGTCGCTGCTGATACTGAACACATCCAAGCAAAAAAAAAAATTAAGTCATAAAAAATATTTTTAATAACTACAATTTTTAGCCAAATATTGAGAAATGATTCAACAAGCAAAAATAATTTCATTCATATACGCTAAATACCAAGCGGAACCGAACAGCGTAATTTTTTTTCTCTCTAGTACTACGTAACTAATATGTCCACAATTTTTTTCAGGATTTCTGAAAATTTTAACATCTTATAACTTTGTCATTTTATCGAAACTAAAAATTCTGATTGCACATTCATAATGTTCGACCCCTACTACATTACCCAATTTTTTTTTTTGGTAGATACAAAATAGTGGTGTATTTATAATTGACAGAATTATGCGGTAGAGTCTGTTCAGAAGGAGAACCGTCGTAGGATTGGAGGGCGCTGCTGTGCTTAATCACCTTTTTTGCTTAGTGGGCAATACAATAGCACGTCTGTTGCGTTTTGATTCTATCACAACTAGTGTACTATTCCTTTATTTATTTTTTATGATGCAAAATTCTGACAGAAAGAAAGGGATGAGCTGCCATATAAAAATCGAAACGTTAGTTCTCAATTTGGCCACGACGGTTCTCTTTCTGAACAGACTCTAGCAAACATTTTAAAAAATACAGCCGAATTGATTACCTCTTTTTTAAAGTCAGTTAAAAATATAAATGGGGGCACGTGTGTTGCGGTTCACATAATCAAAAACTGCTGGTAGCTGGACCTCTCTTGTTAAGCTATGCTAAGCGATCCTGGACTACTCTAAACCAAGGTATACTTGTTATGAATGTGGATTTACTGGAATTCATCTTGCACAAAAGGAGTCTTCTAATAAGGGAACAAGTAATAATTCTTTAAATGCATGTGTATCGTATAACATTTGCTTGTACGGGATTACATACAAGCAAACATTATATAATACAAATACATTAAAATATCTTATACATTTTCAAATACAATACTTACGACGATCTAGCTCTTTGTGGCGACACGAAGAAAACGGATCTCCTTCATAACCATTGAAGCAAGTGCAGACTGGAACGTGGTTTGTAACAATACATTCTGCATTCCTTCCACACAAGTCTTTGCATGGGTCTCGACAGTGGTTTGACAGACATGCAAGATGATTTTGGCAGTCAGAATTTAGTGTGCATTCAGGTCTGCATCCACCAGCGTATGGATTTCCAATATTAGGGGGAATGCATGAGCATCGAGCCATATCATTGGAAATGGTACAGACTGTATTTTCACCACAAGGTGATGGATTACATGGACTCGAGGGATCGTCTCTTGATATAGCTATGCAACCTACAAATGCATCCCCTCTGTACCCGTCTAGGCAACTGCAGAGTGGCATGTGGTTTATGACATCACATTTTGCGTTATTTCCACATGAGTTTATGCAAGGGTCTAAGCATTTCTCGTTTATGCAAGCCTGGTTTGAAAGACACTCTTGACTTATAATACATTCTGGTCTGCAGTTCGGTGGAGTGCCTGAGTAACTGGGGCGACATGAACATACTGGGTGATTCGATTTTATTTCACAAACTGAATTTGGTCCACAAGGAGAAGGCACACACGGATTATCCTGCCGCCTTACATCTTCCTCTTCTCTGCATGCCACAAACGGGTCCCCGGTTTTGCCTGATCTACAGCTGCATATTGGGTTGTGGTTTACAACAATACAGTCCGCTGAAATTCCACAGCTACCCTGACAAGGATTTGAGCACTTCTGGTTAACGCAAGTTTCTGTCTGTAGACAATCAGAATTACTAACACATTCTGGTTGACACATTGGTGCGACTCCTCTATGTCCTGGCAAGCAGGAGCAAACAGCCAACCCAGATGCTGATAATAAGCATCTGCTGTAAGGGCCACAAGGTGATGGATCACAAACAGATAGCGATGGCGGAACAATAGGAGCAGATTGACACCTTATGTATGGATCTCCAGTTTGCCCAGGTTCACAGTAGCATACAGCATGATGGTTAACTGTCTTACAAATAGCTCCAATACCACAAACATCTTTACAAGGATTTTCACATCTGTTGTTTAGGCATGCTGCTTCGGTGGAACAATCACTGTTAACGACACATTCTGGTCGGCACGACATGAAAGGATTTCCATAGAAGTTGGGTAGACACTGACACGTGAGCGCACCATTTAAATCTTGACAAATGGCATTGGCTCCACATTGAACGTTATCACAGGTTTGATGAATTACAGCTGAAATAATTGTTTACACAACGTCAAAACAATAGCGCAAAATAATAAAAGTTATATTTTTAGATTTCGTATGTACTTACGCTTTTTCGAGGGTTTACAATGTTCGTATGGGTTTCCTTCAAAGCCATCAGTGCAACGACAAATCGGGTCGTGGTAGTAAACAGTACATTCAGCATTAACACCACAAGATCCTGGGCAAGGGTCGACACACCTGTTCCTCAAACATGCTTTGTTGAATCCACAATCGGAACTCATAACACATTCTGGTCGGCATGCAGGACTGTTTACTGCATCATTGCCAAAACAAGCGTTACAAATAGCAAATTGATCTCCAAAACTGTCACAAGGAGCATTTGAGTCGCATGGATTCGGTGAACACGGTTGAACCGTAGTGTTATCTCTTCCTATAATAATCGCTGTAAAACAAAAGAAGCATAGTAAAAGTTTTGTAAATAGTTATTCGTTCTCAATATGATTTTGTATAAATGTAATTAATATATCACGGTTTTACTTACGTCGATAAAGACATTGAGCTAGTGGATCGCCTATGTATCCTTCCGGACATATGCATGAAACTGTATGATCAGAGCAAAGACACACAGCATGAAGTCCGCAAACATTGTCTAAAGAGCATGGATCTAAGCACTTTTTATTCACACACGCTTCATTAGGTGCACAATCTGAATTTAAAACGCATTCTGGTTTGCATTCCACTAGTGGATCACCTTCAAAGTCCGGAGGACAGGAACATAATGCATTATTATCGACATCTTGACATATTGCGTTTACTCCACATTTTGATCTGCTACAGGGGCTTATTAGTTTTTGTTCTCCAGGTGGTAAACAACAAATTAAAGGGTTTCCAATGAATCCATCTTCGCAGACACAAATTGGGCGATGGGCTTGGGTGAGACATTTAGTATTCAAGCCGCACGCACCAGGACATGGATCAACGCAACTATACCCTATGCATGCCTTGTTAGATTTACACTCGTTGTCAACTTCACATTCTCGGGAATGGCAACCATCGCCGTAAGGTTCACCGATACTTCCGGGAGCACATGAGCATATTGCTTCTCCATCCAAGTTCACATTACAAAGTGCTTGCGGACCGCATGGATTTGAACTACATGGACTTCTTTGAGGTAGACAGCCTACACGGGCATCTCCTACAAATCCAGCTTTGCAGAAACATAACTCATCGTTACCACTTACGTAGCAATCAGTATTCGGCCCGCAAGGTCCCGGGTGGCAAAGAATAGGTGGTAAGTATTCCCGATTATTACTACAAGATTTGTATGGATTTCCTTCCGTATTATCAGGACAATAGCAAGGGGGGTTTCTATTGGGATCACAACGAGCTCCTAAGCCACAAGCATTTGGTTCACAAGGATTACGTGCTTCAACGCATCCTCTAACAGTGTTAGGGCTTTCAATGTAACCGTTTAGGCAAGTGCATTTAGCAAACCCATTTGGTAGAATGGTACATTGTGTATTGGGTCCACAAGGTGACGGATTGCATGGATTATTTGGTAGACTACACGGTTGTCTTGGTGGGTCTCCTTCGTAGTTCGGTAAACAGAAGCAAGCCGGCTTATCATCAATTAATCTACAGCCCGAGAATGAACCGCAGGGATTTGGTTCACATTCGTTTCCTTCTGGTACTGAAAATAAACATTTTATTATTTGGGGTTGTAATACCTATAAAATATTTTTTTATTAATCTTCAGTTGATTTGTTTTGTAAAATAATGTTTGAAATATTTTTAAAATACTGTTACCGAATGTGTTTACTTACTGCAGCTTTTGAATGGATTGCCAGTTAATCCTTTTGGACAGAAACAGATAGGATTTCCGTTGTCACTCTCACAAAGTGCGTTTGTACCACATGGGTTAGGTGCACAAGGATTAGAGGGAGGCTCACATCCAACTTGTGGATTTCCAGTATAACCAGGTAAACATTTACACGATGCACGGTGATTCAAGACATCGCAGACCGCGTTAATTCCACAGCGGCATGGAGATGTACATTTACCATTTATGCAAGCTTCTGAATTTGCACACTCGTTGTTAGAACGACATCCTTGAACTGCAACAAATAGCTTTGCTAATAAGAACTATTTTCATATTATTGGCATTCTTCATTCTGTTGAAAGTGTATTGTACCTACCTTGGAAACACTCCAAAAATGGGTTGCCGGTGAATCCGGCAAAACATTTGCATTGGATGCCATGGTCAGCCGGAATACACTCGGCGTTCTCACCGCACTTATCCCGCGCACATGGACTCAAACAAACTCTGTTGAGTCTATCACACAATAGCTCTGGTGGGCAGTCTTCATCATATTGGCATACAGAATGAGCTTTAGATACTACAAAAAAATGTATTTTAGTGCTTATTTTATTCTGCATCTGCATAATAACAAAGAAACACAACAGAATTGATTCTTACCTGGGACACATCCAACGTATCCGTTTCCTTGATATCCTTCTGCACAGCTGCAGTCTGAACCGTGATTTGTGTTTATACAAACTGCGTTGGGTGCGCATGGATTGTGTATGAGACATGGATGTTGACATGCATTATTTATACAAGCTTCAGTCAAAGGACAGTCTTCGTTTCGAGTGCAACCAGCTGAGTAAAATAAAGTAAATTTGACTATACAATAAACAAGATATAATACAAAAATACTGTGCCAGGAAAAGTTGTAAGTATGTGAATAAATTATAAGACCTAATAATATTTGGTCGTTTATTTGTGAAAAAATACTACCTTTTTATAATAACAGCACGTCTGAATTGAGAATATTGTATACCTAAGGTATAGAATATTATTAGAATATTCTACCTCTAATAAGACCATATAAAATAAATAAGCAATCAAGATCGAAAACAAACTGATGTTCTGTCATTTAGGTACTTAATTTTAGTTTAGTGCAACATAGACAGTAAGTATTGTACATGCATAGAACGAATATACATTTTTTCTATGGAACTTCAAAAAAGGGTTTCGGCAAACACAAGGCGTCATTGCGTCACGTTCTAGCGCCGCGCTCTAGGTTTCATCAATGGTATTGCTTGCTGATGGAAAAGCAGTTGGCCTATCTGATCTTCTGTAGCAACCATGGTTGTATGAAAATAACACCATGCGAAATCTTAGGCACTTCACCAGTTTTTTTATATCGGTGTTATTAAAAACACGATTTTGTAATAATTATATTAGGCATATAATACAAAGAGTTTAAATGTTAAGTCTTACATATCTTAGGCGAACATTTAATTGCAGGGTTTCCGTCGTGGCCAGCGGGGCATGAACACATTGGCCTTTGTTTAATCGGTTGACAATTGGCTCCGATGCCACACACATTGTCAAACTCACAGGGATCTTGACAAATCCCCATAAAGCAGGCCTCAGTCTCAATGCAATCCCGATCAGAATGACAAGGTTCTGGCGTCTTAGGCGTTCCAGGTGATTCTAGTATGTTACATGTTACATTAATATATTAGTAAGTTATAAACAATGATAATTAAAATTAGTGTATGTACAATGTACCAACATAAAATTATTAATAAAATAGCACCTCTGAAAGTATTATTTTTTCTACTCATTTGTCCGATAAAATACCAAACTAAAACCAATTTCCAAGTCTCCACTTCATTTTATATTCTGAGACCACATCTTGTTTATAACCCTTTATATTTTCACAAAGTTGAAAAGAAACTTGACAATTAATAAATAGTATGCTTAATACCTATAAAATGTATACCTTTATGGCAGTTTTTCCCATCGGTAGCCTCGCACACGCAAACAACAGCGTGTTCCACAACCTTACACGAAGAGTTGTCTGCACATTGGGCCCGCATCTTTTCACATGGGTTCTGGCATTCTCCGTTTACACAAGTTTTATTCGTCGGACAGTGTGAGTTTATTTTACATGGCATGTCCACATTTTTGTCAGTGAATGTTGTTGTGTAAGTCTCAGTCGAAATCGAGTCGGTGGATAATGTATAGTCACTCCAAGCAGATATGTCGTCATCTTTTCTTCTTGATGATATATTCTCAGTAGATGTGCTTAATGTAGAGTTAATAGGCTTTGAACTAAAGTATGGTACACTGCTTGTTACGATTTGGTCGCTAGCTAAATTACTGTCGGTAATTTTGTCGCTATCTAATACGCTAGATATGGTTGTTTGAATATCACCTGATTCTACTGTTGGAATACTATCATCGGTCGAATATATGCCAGGATTACTATTACCGTAAATACTATTTATTGAATTGGAAAAGGTTACTAAATTTTCAGTTGTTTCTATATACGGAGTTGTAATAGAAAATTCGGTCATTAAATTATCAGAATTGGTCTCAGAATCATTGATAGTTGATTGTTCTAATATTATGTTGACATGAGGAGTTAAATCAACATTTGAAATAGAAGATACAGATTTAGCACTCGTAGTATTTTCGATCAGAACGGTCGTATCTTCTGTTGTTTGAAGAAGATAGTTTGTAGTATTTTCATCAGCAGTAATTACTGTAGAAGAACTAGTTGAAGTAGGTACAGACAAAAACATATCTACAGTGGTTTCATCTGCATTATAAATAGGGTCAGTTATAGCAGTTACATGGCCTTCTGATGAAAGCTGAGAACTTTCTTTAGTTGTGGGAAACACCTTATTATCAGGCTTAGGAGAAAATGTATGACTTTCAGTTGTATATTCTGACGTGGTTCCCGAATCACTAATTTCATTTATATCGTTTTCGGGTTGTAATCTTGTTACCATAGTGTTTTCAAAATCAAAATTGTCTGTAATAGTTAAAGTACCATCTGCAGTCGTGTCATAAAGTGTAGAAGTAGTAGTATCAACGGGAGTTGTCGATTGATGATAGGTGTGGCTTTCAATAGGAGGTGCATCTAAATCATCTATGATAGATTCGGAATGTTTGGTTGTGGGTCGCTCTGTTAACGATGTTATACTCTCAGTTATATTTTCATAATCGTAACCATTTACCGATTGTACTTGATCACTAGATGTAGTATCATCTAAAGCATATACCACGTTTTCCTCGGACGTGGCTGAGTTAGAGATGAACAACGCAGGTTCTGTCGTCTCAGTGACACTTCTATAATCGTCTGTGTTCACATCAAATACAATACCAACTGGCTTCACTTGTGGTTTTTGGGTTTGTGTCGTGTTGCTTAACAAAGTTGCAGAAGCATCTAAATCAGTCATGATACGCTCAGTAAGGGCTACTGTACTATCTGCAGTTGTTTCATACAGTGTAGTTTTAGCGCTATCTGAGGAAGTAAAAGTAAAATCTGATGTCAAGCCATAAAGAGTAGCTTCGGGGAGAGTAGTGGATTCATGATGTTTAGAGATGACAGTAGTGGATGCTTCTAAAAGGTCCGTTGTTGATTGAAAGTCAGTAGTTCTAGGTTCTGACAGCAATGACTTACCCTCGGTAGAACTTTTTGTTGATATTTGGAAGTCCTCTGCCGTTGTTTCAAAATAGCTATGATCTGTTTCCTGGTCATTACTATCTGCCGTTTGTTTAGATGTAGTCAGATAATTATAAACAAATGTACTAGAGTCAATTGACTCAGTGTTAGATATATCTGTTGTGTATTTGGATGTCACTAAAGTATTTTCAGTGTTCAACACATTTCTCATAGAAGTTTCTGGTAACTTTTGTGTCGACGCTGTAAGCTCCGGTAAACTAGCGGGTGTAACAAAAGCATATGGCGTCGTAGTTTTAGGGAGAGTGGTCTCTGCAATTTTAATGGCTGTAAACTTCAGTGAACTCGTGGGAGTATATAAACCAGTATCAGTAAGATCTGTGGGAGCTACAGTGCTATCTGAGGTTGTGTCATAAAACGTTTTGGGGTTGACAGTAGTAGATGTTTCTGAAATGTCATTGGTTGATTCAAAATCATTGGTTATAGGATCTGTCAATAATAACTTGTTCGCAGTAGAACTATCTGTTGATGTTGTAAAAACCTCTGTGCCTGTTTCAAAGTAACTGGAAATATTCTCTGTTGTCTGTTCATGACTATCCGACATAGGTTTTGATGTAGTCACATAATCATGTTTATGTGTATCTGTACTGTGTTTCGATGTTAAAATAGAACTTTCGGTTACTATACCAACTACATTTTCAATAGGATCCACTGGTAAAAGTGTTGTAAGTGTCGTAAGCTCCAATGAGCTTGTAGAAGTATCTAATTTGATCTCAAGGCGTTCTGTAGGAGTAACATTAATATCTGAAGTCGTAGCATAAATCGTAGTATCGGGAAGAGTAGTAGATTCATGGTTTTTGATAGTGAAACTTGGATAGGCCTTTGTTATTTCTGTTGTTAATTTAGTTGATAAATCAGTTGATACAAAAATATCTTCTGCAATTATATGCTCTGTAGTTTGTTCAGGACTATCAGAAGTATGTTCTAAAGCAGTAACATATTTATGAGCCGAAGTTCTAGAGTTAATAGACTCCAAGTTGAGAGTGTCTGTACTGTACTCTGGGTTCATAACAGAACTGTGGGTGGATATATCCAGCACATTTTCAATACGATTCACTGGTAAATTTTGTGTTGATGACGGTAACTCCAGTGCACTCGAAGATGTAGTATCTAAACCAGTTTCAATGCGATCTGTGGATGTTACAGTACTATCTGCTGCCGTGGTATAAATCGTAGATTCAGGGATTGTAATCGATTGATGCGCATTTAAGGTGACAAATGTAAATGCATCTGAAATGCCTGTAGTTGATTCAACGTCAGTAGGTTTAGCCGACAATAAATTATTCTCAGCAGAACTTTGCGTTGATAAAACATCCTCCGAAGTTGTTTTAAAATAACTAGTGACATGCTCTGTGGTTTGCTCAAGTCCGTTGTTATTATGTTCTACAGAAGTTACATAATTATGAATCGATGTTCTAGAGTCAAATGACTCAAGTTTGGGTATATCTGTATTTTCTTGTGATGTTATACCCAAACTTTCAGACGTTACATCAAATAAATTCCCAACAGAACTTCTTGTTGTTGATTGCGTTGTAAGTTCCATGAAAGTGTTAATATTGTCAACACCACCGACAGTGCTTTCCGTGTGAGTTGATGTATAAAGCTTATTTGTAGAGTAGGTACTCGATAGAGAATTTTCAGTTGTGTCAAATGAGTTTTTTAAAGTTGATTTAAAGCTATCACTATTAACTTTAGTTTTGATATCAACTCCATTTGGTCTGTTTGGCAGTTTTTGCGTTTGTAACGTTGGTTCTAATGTGGTTGCAGAAGTATCAAAATCTGTAGCAGTTACGCTTCCAGAAATAAAAGGGTCTGAGTATGTATTTACATTGGTTTCAAAAAAGGTGGTTTGAATATCAATAAGTAGTGTTGTGTCTTCTTGGTATTTTGGAGTTATCGCAGTGTCTGTCAACAATGACTTACCAGTACTATCAATGGGATTATTAGACACATTTACATTATAATCAGTAATCGATTCCTTATTAGTCGAGGCCGATTTTGTGGTTGGTTCTTGATTATTAGTAGTGAATTCAGCGATCTCAGTTTTAGCTGTAGTCGTATCTATAAACATTTTTTCTGAAGGAGTTATAGATTGGTGTTGATAATTGGTGACAACTTGCTTATCGTAAGTAGTTGTTGACTCTGTTAATTCCGTAAAATCATTTGATGTAACAATGTGAATACCTACAGTCGATTCTAAATCACTAGTTACAGGTTGTGTTAGTTTTATCATCGTCGATGTAGTATGTTCCTGATTATCATCAAAAGTAGATACATCATTTAATGTTATAGGCGTGTACTCATCCGACTCAGACTTGGGCGCATATGTGCTCATGTGGGATGTCATGGTGTAATCATCTATAGTTATATCCGATAAACTACTGTCGTTTATATTCATTATTTCACTTTCGGTCGTATGTAACGTTAAAGTTGAGAAATTATCGGAAATAGTTGCAGAATTATCTAAGCTAGTCACTGAGTTATCTAAATTAGTCGCAGATAAACTGGGTTCTGTTACTGCTATAGTGGCATATGCTGTTGCAACAGTTACAATCGTATTTTGATCAGGTAGTGGTTGGTGCGTAACAGTTAGGCCATTTGACAGTGATTTTGTTGTGGCATCATCATCGTCAAAACTTTTGGAACGCGTTGTAAATTCTGCTAATTTATCTACACTCATCAAATTTTTAATATTAGTGCTATATTTTGTTGTGGTAGGTGATGTTTGTGTAGTTATTTCAAACGGAATTTCAGTATAGTTATTATTTAACTTTCTTTGATTTTCTGGAGTTTTAGTATTTTTATTTTCGAGAGATGGTGTCGAAGAGATGTTCATAACAATGTTTTTTAGAGGTCTAGGTGTACTTTCAACGTGGTGTATGGTACTTCCACTCTGAATAAGTTCATCCGATTCCAGAGATGATGGATTATCAGTTTTTTCATTTGTATAAGTGAACCGCACAAGTGATTCTGTTGTTTGACTTGTTCCTTGATATTCCTTTTTTAATTTATCATCGTCTGTGTTTGTTGTTGAATCGGTGTCAGTTGATTCTGTAATGATTTCTATCATGTTTTGAGTTATTGTTAGAGGAGTTGTGTTGAGTTCGGGGCTAATGTATTTAGTTGAAAGTTGGCCATTGTTTACATTTTCATGCCTGGTCACGGAACTAATTGTAAAACCAGTAATATCTTTGTAATCAGTAACATCATTGACATCTAATTTAGTAATGAAATCATTTGGTTCATTCTCTTTTGATTCTGTTAATGATACTATTGTTGAAATGTCTGTGTCAGGTAAAGTAGTTTCAAATTTGTCAGTCCACCAAGTCGTTTCAGTTGAGGTCTCGCCCATTCTTTCCGTAGTAGTGGTTGTCATATCGGAGTGTGTTTCGGTTAGTAGGATATTTTTAGGTTGATCATCTGTTAATAGGAAAGTAACAACATACAATGTTAATTAAAATGTATCTCACAAATTATGATACCAACTAAATATTTAATTGAAGTACCTAAAATTACATTATGAACTAAATTAATTAAAACTTCGACTGAAGAATTATTATTTCATGTAAAATCCCTATAACTAACCAAAAAATCATGCCAGTTCTAAAATATGAATAAAATGTTTGAAAAAAGTGAAGAAAACCTACTAAAAGATGAGAAAAAGCCAAAACCATCAAAGAAGAAGATAAAGAGAAGTAAGAATTTAAAGTAATAACTCCATTTTTTTGAAGTTTGCATATAATTGTATATGTTTAAATATATTTTGAAAATTCTAGTGCAGTATTATCAAGCTGGAAATTAATTCAAATTCTACAGAAAGGAAAAAGAATTACCCTTGTAAGATGTCCCATACACTTCAAAACTTACACTGTCCCAACGTGCCATCTTATGTAAAGTAAAAATAAAATCTTATTGCGTTTCGGGTCGGCCGTGATACAGTAGCCAGTATTTTGTGGCGTTTTATCGGACAAATGGTAGGTAGGTATGCTAGAACTATAGCAAAAACCAGTTCATCTGGAGTTAGTGTTGCTATTCACAGTATTTCACATATTTGTCGCGTTGTTCGTATCGTAGTCCACGATGCGTCAAATAGGTGATGGTATTGGCAACTATTATAATATAGTAGTAGATTTCTTATTATATAGGGTAGATTTACAAAAATAGTATCATTAAAATATTATTTGATTAACAATTAACTTGTATTGCATTAAAAGTCATGAATTGTTAATACAACTTACTTTCCATGCAGGCCCCCGAGAAAGGATCGCAGGATACTCCAGGCCGACAATGCGCACAATTTTCAGAAGGTTGGTCTTCTTAAAAATAAAAATAAAACTGTTATAGTATTTACCTTAAATAACATAGCGTTGAAGATCTGTGTCGAGAATAGAGCCTAGCTAGACGTTGCAGCAAACTTAAACTTACTTCCAATACAGGCGCATCCATCGCAGTATGTGTTCGGGAATCTTGCACAGTCAGATGACGTTTGACACTGGCACACTAAAAAAGAAAGTGCAGTTTTAATATTTTTGTTCCGTCATAATTGATGCCAGGGCGAAGAAAGTTTATAGCCGTCTTCACGATTGAAATTGGGGTACTTTTTAATTCTATCGCTTCCCGGACCATTCTTCTATGGTAAAAACGTTCACTGGACAGAACTTTAGGGTCATGTAGTTCAATCCAGTGATTCGGTACCGAGTCCACCAAATGCTCCGCTACGGCAGATTTATACACCTGACGATTTTTGACGGCTACTATATGCTCCTTGACAAGTTCGGCGTTCGGTTTCGTTAGTGTATCCGTCACGAAAGATCAGCGCAGTGTGTGGATACAGTTAGTGTGGTGTGTCGTAATATGAACGCGGACATTTCTAATTCTGAAGACCAAGTGAGGGTAGTTGCAACTGCGACTGCCACCGCTTCTCGACGGTAGCCTCCAATGAACTCCAGTCTGGCCGTGACCATGGCTGTTGCAACACAGTCGAAACGTCGGGAAATAATAAAGGTTATCGCGATAAATACCCGTGTTTTCTATATAATTAAGGCTATTGAAATTCATATATTACCCTTTGAGCACACAGGTTGATGATTGATGACAGCGCAGTGCTGACCGGCAGAGCAGGGACCGCCGCGCGCGCACGGATCAGCGCAGTGTCCGTTCATACACGCCAGGCTCAGTGCACATTGCTCGTGACTGCCGCACTCTGAAGCTGAGTATTAAAATGTATTTTAAAAACAAATTATTGCTTACGCTTCGCATAGTAAAATACCAAGGTAAGTTCAGGAATTAGGTATCACAACTTATCTGATAGAACGATACAAAACGCACTACAGGTGGAAAGTAGGTAACTGTTTCTCTATAGATTATAGTCAAATTCGTGTTTGGGCTCATTTTAATATATATTTGTAATTTATAGACTTATTGAAAACAGTTTTAGCACTAATAGCCTTACGTATAAAAATATGTCAAAAGATAAACAGTGCTTAAACTATTGCCATCTCTTATCACTGGGTAATGACAAACAGTGACAGGACTAACTTTAAGCAAATGTTGTTAGTCTATACGATAATCGATGAAGAAGTTACAATTACTACCTTTCTTTTCTATCATAAGTTTAGCTCTCTAAAGTCATTTTTAAAAAATTGGAAAGGTAATGCATTATTTCATGCCGTATTTAATGTAGCTTGCGTGATAAAACGATTTTGTCACATTTCGACTAACCACATCTATATTCTACTATACTGCTTGTGATTGGCCAAACAAAACATACCTAGACATATAGAATAACTCACACGCAACGTTCACTCGTTATGATGTCAAATCTTGACATACTTGATCTTCCAACGGGATTTGATTATCGACTGCAAACCGTCTGGCTAGATTTGAATATGCCCAAACTTATATTTCTGAGATGCCATCAATGGATAATAACAGAACAGACATGCAAACAACATAAAAATATAGAAACATACTTAAAAGAAGTATTGCTTATTTATGTCACTAGTGATTGTTCCTACCAATTTCTACTCTAACAAACCGCTAACCTAAACTTTTTTTAGTAAATGCATTTTGTTTCTGTTTTAAATAATAGAACCAAAGCCAATCTGCTTTCCCAGGTACCTACGGTGGATATCATCTCAGATCCTGTAGTGAAAATTATAGTTCCTTATAGAATCAGCCTTACATATTCTGTTCTGTATTGTGTCGGTTGTGGACTGTTGCATTGTGGCAGTTGGAAACTTAGAGTTGCATATTATAACAGACGGCTGCCTACTTAAATAATCTTATTAATCCATTTAAAATTTGACATAATGTTGTGTAATAGCTATTATGTCACTGATAAATAATAGCTATTATAAAAAAAACTGTTATGAACATTGCGTTATTACATAATAAATACAGCGATACATAAACAAAAATTAAAACATGTACTTACAATAGTTTATAGGAGACTATATAAATAAACAACTACTGCCATTGAGTGTTTGATCATTGTATAAAGTTTCACTAACTTTGATTTGTTTGTATTTTGAAGATATTATATTCAAAAGTTGAGAAACACAAGAGGCATTAAATTTTTAGTATTGCAAACTCTGTCTCGTGGCTTTTTGTTGCATTTCATATTAATGCCAAAGCATTCCAAGCATTACAAGTAGTAGTAAGATAGGCCAACGCACCCACCACCAAATGAATCAGTGAAGTTATAAATATTAGTTTACATAATAATTACATACGTATTTACAAGTAAACGACGATATAATTCAAATACCATGCTTGAAATCAACCTGATGCAGAAGGAGTTCAACTGTGGAGAAAATATATATAATGAACATGCCAGAAACAAAAGAGAAGACAGAAAGGAGCCGCATGAAGACATAAAGTAGAAAATATCAAATCCTGTAATAATGAAGAACAAAAAAGATTATTCAGTCAGGTATGTGACGCTAAAGTAGACTAAATGCGTTTATAAAACTTGTCATTCACTAAAATTACCTTTAACGCAGCCATGTTTCTCATTGTGTGTGAATCCATTTGGACAAAACTTGCAAACGGGGTGGTGATCTTCGACTGAGCATGGTGCACCACCACATGCATCTTTGCAAGGATCTTTGCATTGGAAGTCCGTGCATGCTAAATTATTAGGGCATCCGCTATCTCTTAAGCATATTGACACCGTCGGGTGACAATCTTCAACGCATACACATATTGCCCGATGCTCCACAACCTCACATTGCTTTCCTTTTGGACACATCGAATCTCTTGATGCCAGGCACGGATTCACACACTTGGAATTTCGACAGGCTGCATTTGACGGGCACTGTTCGTCTCTTGTGCATTCTGCATGCTCCGGCGCGCAAGTCAGTTCTCCTCTTTCGTTTAAAGCAAAGCCATTTCTACATACACACACTGGTCTATGATCTCGGACTTCGCATTTCTGATTTCTTCGACAGTGTTGATGGTTGAGACAAGGGTTGCGGCACTGGTTAGTGCCAAGGTCGCAAGCGAATTTGGAAGGGCAAGGTTTGGTTTGAGAGCATGTAAAGGTTGCGTTCTGGTTGCCTGTGGGTTTGCACGTGGGGTCTGGATGGCAGGCGAGTTTTGGTTGCCCCACGTAGCACTGCGGGCAGGCGCAATGAGCGCGGTGCAGCAGCGGCGTGCAAAGCGCGTCCTCGCCGCACGCGCCGCGCACCGAGCACGGGTCCACGCAGTGCAAGCTCAAGCACGCTCGGTCCATGGCGCAATCCTTGTCGCTGGTGCATTCGATACCTAGGAAGATGTGAAAGAAGAAAGCAGAGTCGAAGAGCGGTACCTTTAGCCGCGAAGAGGAAACTTTCTCACGAGACAGTGCATGCTTTTTGAAACTGATAGTTTATGACCAGAGATATTATGTATAATAACGGATTATAATACAAGCGGTATGTACATGAAGCCGGACAAAATGTTACTGACTGTATTGATAACTTAAGCACGAACGGTGAGAATGCTTCCACTAGTTATAAAATTCAATACAAATAGGGACATCACAAAACTAAGTTTAATATGAAAATTACCGTGTACCAAAGAAATTCTGCCTTTTTTCTTGAATTGTTACTAGGTATTTAACATTTAATAATTGCCGTTATGAGATAGCGGTGATTGCTTACAATACTAAAGATGATTTTATATTGACACCCAAGTACATACTTACCGAAACAAAAAATAATACCAGACAGGTGCTTATTTAACTCTCTCGTATTTACAATTTATGTGTGAAATAGTTCTTATTAAGATAATATATTACAACAAAATTGAAAATACCCATTTGAGTCTGAAGAACAATTCTATTAAGTAATGTGCATTTTTTTATACACGGTGTCAATAAATGATATAAAATACTCACTAGTGTGGCACTCAATATCCGCTTCTCCTTCAGTTCCGGGAATACATCGACATACAAATTCTGCTCCTTCTCTCAAACATTCGCCGTTTTTTCCACATCCTTTTGTTCGACAATCAATAACACTACGTTCCTGAGCACCTGCAAAGGTAAATCATTTATAATGCAAGAACGGCTGGGCCAATTTGGATGAAACCTAAAAAGAATATGGTTATCTGGAAAGGATATTATTATAGACTACATTTTATCCCAAAAAAACGGGAACGGGGGAGGCTAAGCCGTAGATGGCAGCTAGTATAATAAAAAGCATCCAATAAGTACGTAACGTAGTAACATCTGAATGAAACATAAATGACAATAAAATACATGATGTACGTACATTCAATATTTGGGTCGCCGTTGGGATAGTTTCGGGGGCAGTAACACTGTGCGTCACCATTGACTCCAATCTGGCACTGTGCATTATTTCCGCATTGTTTATAAGCGCAGCGTTCCATATTGCCACAGAAGCACTGCTTTTGAGGATTCCCAGCACAGTTAGGAGCGCAAGTGCATTCATAACTCCCATCATCTAAATCTCGACATCGAGCATTTACTCCGCAAGGATTACGCAAACAACTTCCAGCAGGTGGTTTAGTACATTCTACTTTTGGACTTCCTACATAGTCTGGTGGGCATGAACACTGAGGTGTTCTTTCTATGGAACGACAGATAGCATTGATACCACAAGCACCCAAACAAACGTTTTTGCACTTCTTTTCGAGAGAACACTCTTCGTCTGCGCCACAATCCTCATTTTTAAGACATTCATATGAAATGCATTCTTTTAATGGATTACCAGAATACCCGCTTGGACAACTACACACAGCTCGATGTCGTGTCGCTAAGCAGTTTGCATTCTTCCCACAAGACTTTTCATCACAAGCGCTAGTACATAGTTTCGAGGAACACCGCATGTCTTCACCGCAATCTCTGTCATTATTGCAACCGGGTACACAAACACCTTGGCGACATAACTGCCCTTTAGCACATATACTTCTCGCAGAACATGTAGCTCTACAGCTTCCATCGAAACATTTCTCTCCACAGAAACAGTCAGAATGGTCTTCGCAGTTAAAAGTGCAATATCCGCTATCGTCACATGGACAAAATCCATCACATTGTAGTTTCTTTTTCTTACACTCTACTAGCGGGTTCCCAGTAAAATTGCCGGAGCAAATACATTGAGCTCGATGGTTTTGTACTTGACATTCAGAGCAAATTCCACAAACTCCATTTTGACTGCAAGGATCTGAAAGAAGTTAATAAGAGTATTAAAACAACGTGTCTAGCATGAAAGTTTAACTCTGTGCAAAGAAATGGCGTTGGGAAGAAGCCACGGGAAGAACCTTGATTGACGTGACGCAGATCATTATTATACTAGACCTCTGCTCTACAGAGTTAAAATTGATTGCCGACCTTGGTACTTTAAGATTCATTTTTAGATAGTATAATGAGATGTTTTCTTGGAAAGTTCACAAAGTAGGTTAGGGAGTGTATGTGCAGTAAAACGGTACTGAACGTCATATTTTTTATATATTATTATGTATAGGCACATGAGGCACCTAAGCAAATGTTTTAATAATAAGACAAAGTAGAGTGAAGCGGGCTTTTGTTAATTCTAGAATGGAACACATAAAGAAGACCCGAATTATTGAATCCAACTTTTTTAGTTCAGTACTTAATGGGACACTGTTCACTATTGTAAATACACAGTATTATTGTTATTATGCTAACAGAAGATCATAAGGTTCACAGTATTATGAGTCTCTGATTACAACGGTATAAGATATATGTCATATAAATGAGTGGTAGATACCTTTACATTGCCCTCTTAGGCAAGCTTGATTGGCATCACAAGCAGTATCGTCTCGACATCCTTGTTTACAAATTCTGTTTTCACAAATATGGCCATCGTTGCATGCATCATCGCTGTTGCACACGACTCTACATATACCACGGATACATTTTTCATTGGATAAACAAACGTTATCGCTGAAAACAGTGGGAACATAATGATATATTATGCATTAAGTATGTACCTACTCAGACCTGGTACATTACTATTGTATTCACGTCCGGTAAATCTACCTGACATGATCCAAAAGTAATATGAGAACGAAAATACAACATCAAGTTGAAAATTAAGTGCTGCCATTTTTATTGGCTGTGGCTTACGTTATTAATATCTCTATACTCTAGCCCAATTCGATTTAGATTTTTAGGCAGTAGGTATAGGTACTTTACGAATGCCTGTTAAACGCATTTGAAAATAAAAAATATTATAAGGAATTGAGTTTAACAGTAGGTATAACATACCTTCTACAAGATGGATGGCATGTATCTCCATAGCAATTGAATCCGTCTTGACAGTTTTTATTAGGATCACATGGTAAAGACGTCCTTCTACACACAATTTTTGGATTGCCAACTAATGATGGTGGGCATTTGCACATAGGTCGATGATCCATAGTTGTGCACAATGCATTCGCTCCGCATGTAGCCGGCTCTGTGCATGGATCTACACATTGCCCCGATATGCACGCGAGCTCATTAGGACAATGAGTATGCGATCTACATCCTGTGACACAGATCCTGCCATCACAAACTTCATCATCAGAGCAATGACCATCGGAGGTACAAGCGTACCGACACACTCCTGAATCGCATCGCTCCCCTTGTAAGCAATGGGAACCATCAACGGTGCAGGCTGGTCTGCATCGGTCACCTTCACACCTCCAACCAGCATTACAATCTGTGTGCATCCTGCAGGTGAGAGATGGAGTCCGAACGCAACCAATATTCGGTGTGGGGTTGGCTATAAGACCATCTGTACAAGTGCAAATAGCTTTTCTTTCCACCACTGAACATTGAGCATTCGGTCCACAAGGATTTATATCATTAGCACATGGATTCTGGCAAAAGTTATTCTTGCAAAGCTCATTCGGTCCGCAATCTTCATCATGTCTGCATCCATATTGACAACTGTTATCCAAACAAATATGACCCAAAAAGCAGTCATTATCAACACGACAGGTCACTGAAAGAAAAACCAAATTTATATGCATGCAGTAAGTTTTTAAAAAAGGTATATTGATCATTAAATAATTAGTGCAACTTACAATAACACGCGCCTTTAAAACACCTCTCATTTAAAGCACAATTCTCATCAAGATTGCATTGAGGGACACACATTGAGTCATGGCACATGTATCCATTCTCGCACTCCCCAGATGCACCGCATAGTCTTGGCACTAAAACAGATAAATGAAAACGTTGTATTTGGAAGAAACACTGCCTTCCGAACTCATAAGCGTGGGTTCGAAACCGAGTGAGTTTTACTCGTAAAGCACTTACAAATTGAAAAAAAAACTACAAACGCATATAACCTGTGTACCAACTTTTGCCCAGATCGGTTAAAAAATGGGCACTGTAGGCGAGAACAGAGCGGACAAAAGCAATGTTTGGCCAATCTCAAAACATAAACGCTTCGGTCAATAAACATCAAATAGTAAGAGTCATTTTAAAAATTATTTATTGTGAATAAAAAGCAGTGGAAGCAATATTTCTCTAACCATCTCTATGGTTGACGAGATATTATTTTATGTTGGTATGTAGTTAATTAAATAATACTTTAGTAGAAACATACTTCTCACACACTCCATGTCTTGATTTCCGGTAAAACTTTGTGGACAACTACACTGGATGATATGGTTGTCAGTGCGGCATAACGCGTTAAGTCCACAAGATTTTTCCATTTTACATGGATTAATGCAACGCCCATTGTAACATTTTTCGTTCGATTCACATTCCTCATCCAAAAGACATACCCCTAAAAACAAATAAAACATCAATGTCTCGCCACAACTGCACCAGCTTTTACACAAAATGATCAAAGCCTTTTAAAACAATTCTAATTACCTTTACAAGCACTTTTGTAACAATACTGATCATTTGAGCAATCTCTTTTACTGGAGCATGTTTTTTCCTGCAGTTTGCATCCACTCTCACTATTTGCATTTCCTACATATCCCGACTTGCATTTACATTGACTGTTATGCCTTGCAGCTATGCATTCAGCATTTGCTCCACATTTGACATTTTCGCAGGCATCTGCAAATTCACAGGAAGTTAGTAATATTCAAACATAATTAAGGCAGTGGCTAGGTACATAAAGTTCACAGTAAAGGTACCTGTGCATTTTTTGATTCCTTCTACAACTGTACAACGAGCTACAGAGGGACAGTCTCTGTTAAATCGACATTCTTGAGCCTTGTGGCATCCTTCTTCATTAGGATCGCCGACTGTTCCGCTTGGACAGCTGCAAAGCGCACGATCCCTCATATTTTTACATTCTGCTCCATTGCTGCATGGGTTAGACTCGCACCAGTTAATCTCAAGGCATCGTTTTAGAGGATTGCCTGTGTAGCCTGGTTGGCAATAACACACATGTCTATGTTTTTCTGAAGAGCAAACTGTATTTTCGCCACAATTGTTACCCGCGAGACATGCAATTTTGCACATATTCAGTTCACATAATTTATCTTCTGAACAATCTGAATCGACGTCACATTCCTTCCGTTTGCAGCCTTGTAGAGGATCACCGAAAAATCCTTCAGCACAAGAACACGAAGGCTGATGGTTTCTTCCAATACAAGTAGCTTGCCGTCCACATGGCTGCCTTTCGCATACTTTGACACATTGTGGTAGACCCTTTCGGCTAACTGAACATTTTTCATCGATAGAACAGTCATTATCAGACGAACACTGAACTTCTTTCGAACAAATTCTATTCAAACAGAATTGAAAATCTGGGCATGTGCTGTTTGAACTGCAAGTTCTTCGACATGTTTCTTTAATACAAACTTGATCACCAAGACAGTCTCTAGAGTTTTGACATATGCCTGGAACGATACAATATAAATTATAGTAATTGTACGTACGTTTTTTTATAATTTGATAAAATCATTAGTAGCCTTAGGTATTATCGCTTATCACCGACGACGAAGACCGACGAACTTATAAATTAAACAAGTGAGCAATCTTTTTTAACTGATTTCAAATAAAAAAGGAGGAGGTTCTCAATACGGGTAGAGCACGTTCTATTTTATAGGCGATGGTTAACATTGATATTGTTTGATAGTAAATTTATACATGTAATTCTCTGTCCCATTATTGTACTTACCAACACACAAGCTGTCAATACATTTTGTTCCCGCCGAGCAACTGCTGTCGTCAGCGCAATACTGAATGGGCACACATCCAAGCACTGGATCACCAGTATATCCAGATGCACAAGAACAATACCCTATATGGTTCTTAGATTCACAATCGGCATTTTTTCCACATGCACGGGCAATATTGCAGGGATTCTTACACTTGTAGTTAACACAAGCCTCTTCAGTTGAGCAATCGACATCCTTTGTGCATTCATATTTAGTACATTTTTTGTAAGGATCACCTTGACTGTCTTGAGGGCATTCACAAGTTGGAGTATGTTTAGAAACAATGCACTTTGCGTTTACACCACAAGGTGACATCTTTTCGCAGGGATTGACACAGTTATTATTGTTACATTTAGTTTTTTCAGAACAGTCATCGTCGGAGAAACAATGTCCGGGTAATCTACAATTACCACTTTTCGTATCCAAAATAGTGCCATTGACACAACCACATGTGTATGACCCGGCATTGTTTATACAGTTTGCATTAAGAGGACATGGGTTATTTAAGCACTCGTTGATGTCTTCGCACTTATTATTAGTTAATTCATATCCTTGGGTACAAGTGCACACTGCCTTATGATTTTCAATTTTACAAGTTCCATCTCTGCAAGCCGTTTCTTCACATTTATCTACAACATTCACAAAAAAACATTAAGAACATTAAGAAACTTGTTTCTAGATACCAGACGAGAGAGAGAAGACTCGTTAGAGATATCTTCAATATACATATCTATCGATACTAACTAGAAAAACTCAAATTAAATTACTAACCAGAGCATTTGTTGCTTCTTGTGTTGCAATATTTATCACCAGAACAATCGGAGTTGTCAACACATTCAACTTTAAAACATCCAATTTTCATATCGAATGGGTTCCCAAGGTAGCCTTTTTCACAAGCACACGTGACTCTATGCTTGACAACTGAGCAAACCGCATTAGAACCACATGTTTTACTCTGGCACGGATTAGAGCATTTTCCTCTAATACAGGCTAGAGAATCTTCACATTGATAATCACTTCTACATTGATTTGGTAACAAACAACCGGTTCTTTTTGGGTCGCCAACAGCTCCTACCGGACAAACACATTTATAGGATCCAGGAGTATCAACGCACTGGGCCGTTGGGTGGCATGAATTATTTATACACTCATTGATGTTAACGCATTCGTCGCCGCTTAATTCAAATCCTGGTGAACATTGGCATATTGAGGACTTGCAAAATTGATTATTTAGGCAGTCAGAATCTATTTTACAACCTGGAATACATATTCCTGAGCTGCAGTGTTCACCGTGTAGGCAATTACTGCTAGAATGACAAATCTTGTGGCATTTGTTATCACTACATTTTTCTCCTATGGCACATCCAGTGTTATCCTTGCACGGCACCTGGCATAATAATCCAATGCACATGTGATCAGGTGGGCAATCAGAGGTCCTTTCACATGAACTGGGTTTGCGAACACATCCTTGCTGTGGTGAAGGAGTTCCTTGAAATCCTAAAGGACATTCACATTTTGTGCTGTGATTTATTCTCGAACATATAGCATTCGGCCCGCATACTTTGGTTGATGAACATGGATTCACACATTTGTTATTAATGCAAGCTTCTTCACTTGGGCATTCTTCGTTACCCCTACAGCCTATCAAACATTGACTATCAACACAAGCTTCTCCTATTCCACATTGCAAGTGCTTACTACACTGTGTCGTGCACAAATTTTTTGAACATATATCACCAAGATCGCACTGGCTAGAGTCCTTACATGCAGCAAAACATTGACCATTAGAACATACATCTCCGTCGCAGTCGAGTTCATTTGTGCACGTAAGCAACTTTTTCTTACAAGAGTTTCCATTAAAGTTTTCGTATCCTTCTGGGCACATGCATATAGGTTTTCTATTTACTACTTTGCACAATGAGTTTATTCCACAAGCACCCTCACAAGGGTTTACGCAACGTCCTTCAACACACGTAGCTTCTAACGGGCAATCCTGATTTCCATTTGAACATTCAGATTGTTTTTTACAACCGGTTTTTTTTGGATCACCAACAAATCCTGATGGGCATTTGCAAACGTACGATGAATGCCGTGCTTCACATACAGCAGTAGAGTGGCATGGGTTTGGATTGCATGCTTCAATTTTTTTACAGCTGACTTCAGGTACAGGGTCTGATCTATATCCACTAGGGCATTGACAAATCGTTTTATGATTTTCTGCAATGCATACCGCATTTTCACCACAAGAGTCTTCCAAACAGACGTCCATACAGGTATGAGTCAAACGGTTGCATAGCTCATGCGATAAACAGTCATCATTATAAATGCAAGGAACAGACTGACACCCTTTTTCGAGATCATCAGGATCGCCGGTAAATGGTCCCGATGGACACTGGCATTTAGGAGCATGGTTATTGGTAATACATATGGCGTTTGGACCACAAGTTATTTGCTGGCATGCCGGCAGACATTTATTCAAATCACCAATGTTTTTGCATATTTCACTTTCTCGACATTGTGCGTCATCTGTGCATTGATTTTTATTGATTGTTATACATCCATCACGGTCATTTGGATTACCAATAAATCCTGGCAAACATTCACATTGACTTTTATGGTTTTTAGACAAACACCTAGAGTTTTGAGGGCATGTGAATAATGAGCAACTGTCTTCACATTTTTTTACTCCTAGCACATCCTTTTGACAAGACTCATTATCATTGCAGTCATTATTAGCATTACAATTTGGAGTTGATGGTTGTTCACAGATCGAACTAACAGGATTCCAAAGAAAACCGTCCTTACAGTCACAACGAGCACTATTTTCCTCAACTCTGCAATATTCATTGGCACTGCAAGCTATTGTGGAACATAAGTCAAGACATTTTTTTGTATTTCCTTCGACTTCAACACAGGCATGAGAGTTAAGACAGTCAGTATTTGAACGACATTCTTCTTCATTATCTCTTTGTTGTAAATGGCATCCAGTTTTGATGTCAATTGGGTTTCCAACGTAACCTTCAGCACAAATACAATGTGCTTGATGATTAGCTCCAATACATAAAGAATTTGGTCCACATTGTAGTTTAGTGCATGAATCAACACATTTTCGGGTATTTTTAGCCACTTGAAAACAAATTTCTGAATCTTTGCAATCACCATCAACCGTACATTTGTCATCAGCAACACAACCTCGCTGTAAATCATTTGGATTGCCATTGTGTCCTGGGAGACAATGACAAAGCCCTTCCTCACAAATAGATTGTGGACCACACATCTTTGTATGACACACATCTACGCACTTTGACTTTTGACAAGTATATCCTTCGGGGCATGTTGCATTATGTGAACAAGTACATAAACTCCCTTCTGTACATTTTGAAATAGAAACTTGGGAACACAATTCATATGGATTGCCAACGTAACGGCTTTTACAAATACAACTAAAGCTTCCAGGAGTGTTTATACAGATAGCATTTTCTGCACAAGGCTTACTGCTACATTCATCTATGTCTGTACACTGTAGATTCGGATTTCCTAAATAACCCGGGGGACATAAACACTCCACGTGTGATTTCGTTTGCTGGCAAACTGCGTTAAGGCCACACGATGCCTTTGCACATGTGATCTGTCTGCGTGGAAGGCATTTGATGTAAGGGTTTCCAGTAAATCCTTTGTTACATTTGCAAGCATTATTTTGTCCGTAGACGCAATGCGCATTATCTACACAATCAGGATCACAAGCCGGTGGAGACACAGCTGTAACCAAATTACAAGACAAATTTATGATCAATTATAATAGCAAAATTTTTTAGTCCGTATTTTCATAACAAGTAGCTATGCAGGTATACTTACGTGGCATGCACAGTAAATCGGGATTTCCAACAAAAAATGCATTACAGATGCATTTTCCGGTGCTTTGTTCACAAGATGCACCGACACCACATACGATTCCCTCACAACGCTGTCGGCATCGACCTGCCACGCAAGTCAATGGTTCTTCGCAGGGTATTCCTGGCCCGCATATATCTCTTCTACAAGCACCGCCGGGAAACGGGTTTCCTACCATTCCTTCTGGGCAAACGCATGTTGGACCGGTTTTAGATATAATGCACTGAGCACCAAGAGAACATGAGTAATTGTCGCAACCTTAAAATTGAAAAAACATGTTGAGGCTCAATCACAGAACATTGTAATAAAATAGTATAACTAAAGGATATATTTACCAGAAATACACTTTCCACCTTCTGGTTTGGTATATCCAGGGTTGCAACGGCACCAAGCTGCGTGGTTATCAACTTCACAAAGTGCATTTGGTCCACAAGATAGGCTGCTACACGGAGAAGTGCAAGTACGATTCAGACAAGAAAGTGTGTTAGGACAGTCGTTGTCATTTCTACACAATAGTCTTTGCGAAGGAGTTTCTTGTACAGCACCTAGTAAAATAAACAAGATGTTATATTAAAATTGGTGACAAACAGAAGCAAAGAGATAGAGTAGAATATAGAACTAATAAAATATAGATACATATTTGAAATTTTTTTAAAATAAGATACGATTTTTAAAAGTACGTACATCCAGATTTGTATGGATCTCCGACCATATTAGGTGGACAATCACATTGGTAGCCTCCTTTTTTATCATGACAGATAGCTCCATAGGCGCAAGGAGCACTGTGACATTCATTCCTACTGGTGCATCCCGTGTAAGGGTCGCCTTCATACCCCGTCATACACATACATCTAGGGGGATCGCTGGGCGTACATTTAGCACTGATACCACAAGTGAATCTTTCGCATGGACTTTTGCATTTCTGTCCATCAGAAACGTCCAAGTAAAATGGAGGAGGACACACACATTTTCCAGGTTGTATACATTTTTCATTGGGGAAACAATCAGAATCACTAATGCAACGCTTTTGGTTCAACGAACAATGGCCGGACATAGGATCTTTACCGTAGCCAATAGGGCATTTACAAATATAGGAGCCCGGGGTATTAATACATTCGGCTCCAAAACCACAGACAGGTTGACCTGACGTGCATTCATTTATGTCTTCACACGAGCCATCCACAGATTGTGAGTAACCAGCTGGGCATGCGCAGTAACTTACTCCGTCGGATATAATGATACACTCCGCGCCTTTTCCGCATTTGTTATCTTTATTGCAACCAGAAAGCACACAATTTCCATCTACAACTTTATATGGCGGATGACACTGACAACTTATATCGTCACAAATCTCACAGAAGTTGTAAGGATTTCCACTGTAATCTGTAGGACATTTGCATTCATAGCTTCCAGGTAGGTTCTTACATATTGCATTAAGACCGCAAGGTGAACGTCCGTGCTGGGTGCATTCATTGATATCTTCACATAGCCTAGTTTCTTTGTTACGAGTAAAACCTTGGGAACAGATGCAAACATTTTCTCCTTCGTGTAAAATGCATTGTTCACCTTGGCGGCACGGATTTGTTTCACTGCATTCACTTGGCATTTTCCCTGGAACACAACCTTCTAAATAGGGATCTCCACTAAAACTGCCCGGGCACTCACATTGAAAACGTCCTGGCAAATTTTTACAAACGGCTCCCATGCTGCAGGGATTGTCGTTGCATTCATTTATATCCTGGCATCCGTTGGCAGATATAGGGTCACCGGTAAAGCCGCTCTTGCATGTGCATTGTGCTACTTGGCCATTTAATAAACATTCTGCGTTGCTGCCACATTGTAAGGCTTCACAAGGGTCTGAAATATAAAAGGTTTACATTACATATCCATGAGTGCGTATGTGGGGTACCTACATGTACCTACCCAGTAGTAGTACTTGTTACACGAAAAAAGATTTAAAAAGTTTACTTACGTCGACATTCATTGCCTTCATTTGGTTCTGGGCATAAACATCTTGCTGTTGGATCACATAAAGCATTACCAGGACAATCAGTATCGCTTTTGCAAGACAGTACTTCTGTACACCTTACTCGCGCATCTGGATCGGGAATAGTGCTCTCAGGACATTGACAGCTAAATGAGCCTTCCTTGTTTATACACTCGGCACCGACACCACAAGACCCTTCCACTTGGCACTCGTCGACATCTAAACATTGTCTGAATGCATCTCCTGTATAACCCTCGGGGCATTGACATGCAAAGCTACCTAGAGTATTAGTGCATCTTGCATGGGTCCCACAACGTCCAACTGGCCCCAGAGCTGAATCACATTCATTGACATCAATACATCCTGCTGCTATATCTGTAGGATCGAAGGTCCAACCTTCTTCGCAAACGCAGTAAGCGTCAGTGCCATCGGGTTTGCAATATGAATGTTCACCACACTTCACATCTTCACAGGGAGCACGACAACCGACCCTTGGAGGATTACCTATGAATCCAGGGACGCATTCGCAGTTATATCCTCCTAAAGTATTTGCACATAGGGCATTTTCTCCGCATATTGATTTATTAGATGAACATTCGTCAACGTCAACGCAAATTGAGCCTCTGGCGTCGAATCCGTTCTTGCAGAAACATTGACTTTCAATACATTCTGCATTGTTTGTACAGTCGAAATTGGATTTGCATAGAGTGTTCACATCAATCTAAAAAAAAAAAAATTGTAGAGAATGTCCAAAAACAATAGTAAAAATGCAACACAAAGCAGGCTAAATACCTGTTCGCAAGCGACCTCTGGATTTGGATGGGCTCTATATCCTTGAGGACAAACGCAGTTATAACCCGGATCGGCGTTTTCGCAGATTGCGTGCGTACCGCAAGGCCGCTCCAAAGTCTCGCACTCGTTGACGTCACGGCAACCGTCTGGTGTTCGTGCATCTCCAGTATACTCGGCATCGCAAGAGCACACGTAGCTTCCGGGAGTGTTGGTACACAATGCATGTGCGCTGCACACCGCTTCGCTACTCTTACACTCATCCACGTCTGGTGCAACAAATAACGTACGTCTAATTACAAAGTCACTCACGCGTTACACGATTATTATACATACGCAGTAGGTAGGTACGCCAACAGCCACTACGAAGAGGAGGAAGAGACAGACGACGGTACGTGCAATGCTTGTAAACCGCCGGAAAACAAGAATAGAAAATATCAGTCGAAGGCCAGAAAAAGTAGCTCGAACTTGTAATGAAACAAACCAGAAAACATATTTTCGAAGTACATGATAGTACTGAAAAGACGTTGAAGTTGAGGGTCTGCAATGGTCATAGAATCACACAGCTGAAAAACTTGATAACATTGTTTATGAATGTTTCGTGATCAGTAATGTTAGTAGAAGCGTGAAGCTACCGCGTCTTTGAGCGGTAGTTTTCAGCGCGGTTCGTTAAACGTGATCGAGTTATTATAGTAAGTAAGTACAAGAAAGCGTTAAACCACAAAGGCGAAAACAGATTAGTGATCATCACACCTACTGATTGGCGCATTAAGGAAACTCACCCTCGCACTGAACGTCAGGATTGCCTTTGAAACCTGGTGGACACAAGCAGCGATAAGCGCCAGGGAGGTTCTCACAAAGAGCGTCACGGCCGCAAGATGCTCGTGCGCACTCGTCGTGATCATGGCAGCCTACTCGCGGATCGCCCTCAAAGCCCGGGGGGCAGCTGCACTCGTATGCACCTTCGATGTTTCGGCATACGGCGCCTGGCCCACAACTGTCACCATTCGCACATTCATCTATATCCACACACTGCCAAACAATTTCAGAATTAACAACTGTAAACATCGTAAATCACATGAATTAACCATAAATTTACTATGAATTTACCCCGTCGAATGGGCTTCCAGTGTAACCAGGTTGGCATGCACAGGTATAGTTTCCAGGGTAGTTTTGACAGATAGCGTTAATGCCACAAGCGCCAGGTCTTCGACATTCGTCGATATCTATAAAGAAACAATGGGAATACAGAAAACGGAACAAATGAATTTCCAATCAATGAATAATAGTCAAATACGATGATTTACCTCGACACTCTTCTTCGCCATCTCCCTCAAAGCCTCGATTACATTTGCAGATGAAATGAGCAGGCAGATTACAACACTCAGCGTTTTTGACGCATCTTGATGCTACTGCTGGGTCCGCACACTCATCGATATCTACGAAAGTGAAATTTATATAAACCAAGCCCAACGTTTAAGTTAATTGAATTTAATGAACAGAATTTTACCTCTGCAATTGAAACCGTCTCCTTCATAGCCCGGGAAACATGAACATTGAAAACTACCAACTGTATTCGTACAGTGTGCAAAAACATCGCATGGTCTATCCTTGCATTCGTTTACATCTGAAAGTGAATATTTAAACATGTAGGTAGTTCTGTTTTTTTGTATAATAGAGCTATACGCAGTAGCGCGTGTTAATCAAGTAGCAATGTACCTGGTTCCTGACAGTTACAACCACCGAAACCATCGTTGCAATGGCACACTCCATTTAGACAAGCGCCGTTTATACACCTGGCGCCATCCTCTTTGGTACAATCATCTAAAATTAAAATATTTACATTCATTATGTGTAAACTTACTGCGTGTTTCTAATGCAGTAGTTATCATAATGGATTTGTAAACATTGACGTACCTGTGCATTTTAACTCTAACTTGAGCTCGTCGGATGCCTTATAGCAGTCGGGCACACCGTCGCATAATTTTGATAATTCATATAATTGCAATATTTGTGTAGATTCGTTTACTTGACAGCCAAAATAGCCGTCTTCTAAATTTAAGAAAAATACTTCTCGTTTTATTCCTAAACCTATTCCATATTGGCTTTGTGTCGCTACCTGTGAAACAAACAATAGTACAATAAATTTAGCACAGGTCTTAGCATGGATACCATCTAACATATCAGCATGAAAACAATAAGGTCATCATCAACTTGAGTAAGCCCAATGATGGAAATAAATAACCTTTGGTCACCATGCATGCCAGTCGCTTGGTAAATTTTCTAACTAAGAGCACCCGGCTGTGTTTTATCTATTGGTATGACACTACCACGCACTCTATACGTCATTATCGCCCTTTAAATCTTTTCTTTTAATCTTTCAGTTCTTACTTCATAGAACAAAAAAACAATTTACAGGTTTTGATGATGACCAGCTCATATAGAAAAAAAAACTAGAGGTACTTATGAAGTTTCAACTTGAACGGAAAACATCTTAGGTTGTACTTAAATATTTGCTATTTTTACCTGATTTCTTATTATAAACAGTCGGTTTATGAAAATAAAAAAGAAATAGTAAACCATGATAGCATTAACAATTAAAACTATGTAAATGTACTGTACAGGACATGCAAGCTAAACTAACAATACATACATTACTACTAGGATAAAGCTGCTATTTCATATTACTTACATGTGTCGTTGTGACTAAGAGAGTCCAAACCACGAGCGGTAGGTTGTCTATATACATTGTTTCTGCAACAAAAAATAAGTCATGTTAAATTTTCGGTGTAATACTTTTACCTAAGGTATCAAGTACAGAAATGTTTGTCCACGAATACAACACAAGCAAAGGCGAAGGCTGCCTCGAGGTCAGCAGTGTGAACGGTAATTTTATTATTTACCTACGAAAATTAACTTAGTGTAGCTGTTGTTGTGAGATATTCGGGATATACCTAGGTATTTAAGTAATATGTGTGACAATAAGCTATCAAAGTTGTATGGAATTTCATTGCTGGTGTGTTTGAGAGCCCGGCCACATCAAGACAACAACGTGATAGCATGTCATGGACATGCTGTGGACACCAGCAATGAAATTCCATACAACTCTGCTGGCTTTTTCGAGTATCGCGGTAAAGCTTCGATAAGGTTGACTTTGCTCAAAGAAAGTTGTCGAAATAATGACCACATTACACGCATTTTGAGTAAAACCAATATCATCGCAGGCCTTTGATAATTCTGCACACTCATCAAAATAAACTCGGTAGTGTTCGCGTTGTAATAAACCTTGCGTCACAAAGTCACAAGTCGACGTACATATAGGTAAGCTTGTACGAATGTGGTATCAAATCAGGCGTAAAACGTCCGCAAGACCGAGCTGGCGCAGACTCGGTTGCGCCATTCACTTTCACGGTTTCACGACGCATTCGGTTGATAGCGTTTTGCACTCTACTCATACAGAAAGTAGGCTGCAAAGTGCAAACAATGCCAGCGTGAACGTTTCTCTCTTGAGAAACCAGTCTTATTGATAGGATAGTCGTATTCACACTGATAGGACACAATTATCCTATCAGTGTCCGGCACTCGAACACGCATGACAAAACTATATTGTTGGCTAATCTTAGTCCTTGCCACTTTAAAGGTCAAGCTACATCTAAATATACAGGGTTATTCATTATTAACTGAAAATACTCAGGAATTAGGTTCAACAAATGAAATAAAAAATATTTATGAAATGATTTTTTTTAAGTTTTGTTATGAAAATCCCGAGAAAATCGATAAAGGAATCATTGGCGCCTGACCTATTTTGACTGACTGACTGACTGACAATCAACGCTCAGCCTAAACCGTAAGTCCTAGAAGCATGAAACTTGGAGGGTATGTTTCTTTTATAGCATAGGGGTGCACTAAGAAAGGAAAATGATGTCCCTAAGCGGAGAAAAAGAGGAAAAACTTTTAAAAGAAAAATCAACGGGGCGTAACGGCAGAGGGGGCGTGCGAAGCCGCGGGCGTCCGCTAGTTATTTCATACAATCTACAGTAGTGAAAACCAAATGACATGATGATGATCAATTACGGACCGTCAGCGAAATAAAGTAGGTATAGTTTTTTTAAGTTTATAGAACAATAGGCCATGAATGCCCGGATCTAATGTACTATTAGCGTTCGTTTAAAAGCAGCATCTGATCAACCAGGTAATCTCTCATCTCAGTCAGCTTATATATTTACAGCATTACTGTGCTATTACAGTGACAGCTACACTAATGAATGCTCATAAATTAAATCGGGCCTGACGTGTGTCGTATGTAGCGCCCCTTTGTAGCACACTGTTATGTATTATTAAATCATCAAAAAGTTCTAAGATTTCAATCACAGTCTTCCGAGGGAGAATTTTCATTGATCAAAATATTTTATTCAGAATCGTTTTTTTTTTGTTATAAGCCTCGTCGGGAAGATGTGATTGCAAACAATTTATTTTCTAATGCCTTACTTTGTTGCGCTATGCGTACATAGTAGAACTGGATAGTGGAACGGACACTAAATTGCTCTGGTTCGATCATCGATAATAATCGATTGAAGTGAGTGGCGCAGCGAACGGAACCAGTAGTAGTGCTAGCGGTACAATACAAAGCAACAGTTTCCACAGCAGTGCATTACGACTAAGGTATTGCTTATCTTCTCGTAACTCTCAGACCATAGGTTGCTTAATAGCACATTTTCCTTTATCTGTTGTATACGATAACAATGATTTACTTATTCATCCGTAACCAGTAAACATTATTATTCTCTATCTATTCTATAAAAATCTTCCGTAACTACCACTTATGCTAATAACCCAGATCCGGGTATCACCAAAAGTGCAAATTATCAATTAGGTAAAACTAATTTATACCTAACTACTTGGTAGGTATAAATAAGTACTGTTTAACTTAAAGTAATGTTTCGACGACTTCGACAAAAGGAGGAGGTTATCAATTCTTGTGCGTATTTTTTTATGTGTATTACCTACATACACCACATAACTCAATAAATTAAGAACCAATTTGAAAATAGTTTCAGCAGGTTGATCAGCAATTAGGTAATTTAGAAAATAAATACGTGTGCTGGAAGTTAATTGCTTTGGCGACAAAGGTCCCCTATTGTACAGTTTTTATCATCTTTTGAATGTGGACTTTGTGCATGTTGTTTTACCGAACATGACGTGGGATTTTTTTTTTTAATTCATAGTATACTTGAAGTTAATCGGACTAAAAAAACACTTACTGGATTTAAGTTCCATAAAGGTCACATCTATAAAGGCCTGCGCACACCTAGCTCGCTGGCGGTAGCGATCAGTGAAACGCTGTCAAATATTCGTTGTCAAATCTAAATCTGACAGCGATATTTGACAGCGTTTCACTGATTGCTACCGCCAGCGAACTAGGTGTGTTCGGGCCATAAGTGCGATACCTGTATATCGCAGTATTTGTGACAGCGATACAGATTTTGTTGTCATCACAAATGCTCACAAATGCAGCTGATCGCCTAGATGTGACCGTACCATAAGAGTAGTTAAATCTGTTACTAGAACATCGCGTAGCTTAGGTATATAATCATGTAAAAATGAGTTCATAAAACAAAGCGTAGTCTAACTAACAGTAATGGAATGCCGCCCGAAGGCCTCTCTTTTAGTACCAGGTGATTTATGCCTCGTTGGTGTTCTGTAGCTCTCCTGAACAGTATAATTATAATAAGCTTTTTTGCGGTAGGTAATAAAAAGTGATTAGGTAGGTAATGTAAGGCGATGCCATAGTTTAAGATACCTACTTTTATCACTTGGAATCTCAAAAAGAAGAATATTATACGAAACTTAGGTCATAAACTATATTGACTCGAGCCCAAATTTAATCAAATATGGCGATAACTCATCATCATAATTTTTTATGCATTTGATCTCTGACAAAGTATTTGACCCTAGTACATATTCTTCATCTATGTTTACTTGTCTTGAATGCTTCCGATTGGCACTTATTTGGATCAGTTAAGCTTTTTGTAGATCGTTTGTTGTTCTTAGTATAGGATCCCGCTATAGAAGGACCTTCACCGAGCTGGTTATTTAATGAAACGTATTTTATACTTAATTAAACATGCCAATAAATATATTCTATATGGGTTGCCTATCAAATTTCAGTCCAGGATATGATTAATTAATAATTAAAAAATTAAATTGTTTTTTTAGCTTTCCACCGGTTTGTTTATTAGACAAATTCTATACCAATCGAAAGTATAGACCCCATAGAATATGCAAACGTTAGGTTGCCTATTTTTTTCCGGTCACAACTCTCGGGTAGCCAGGTATAAACAGGTAAACCGATACTAGCATTTTGCACCGGTATGTTTATTGAATAAAAATACTGAGGTCTATACTTTCGATTGGTATACAAGGTGTATCTAAATATGTGTACTATGCGAAGGTGGGGGGTTTCAGACCACAATGGTGATCAGTTGTGGGGGGGAGAAAATTAAAAATTCCTATTTTCAGTTTCCCATACAAAAATATTTAATTTCATAATGCCTAAATAAATTGACAACCCTATCCTTGTAACCCCTTGACCCCTTGACCTACTACCTCTGTAGGTCTACTACTACTACCTACTACCTCTGTAGCTGAGTTTAGGGTTGTCACTTTGTATAAAGTCAGCTGTTCATGTTGAAACTTCGTTGCAGTTTTTTTCAGAGATACCAATCGAAGTTCGAAAAGTCGTTGAACAAAAGTTGTTCCCCGGGGGGTGGAAATTCACCCCCCTTCGGGATAGTACACATATTTTGATACACGTTGTAGAATTTGTTTAATAAACAAACCAGTGGAAAGTTAATTTTTTTTTTTTTTAATTATTAATTAATCATAATTATCCTGGACTGAAATTTGATAGGCAACCCATATAGAATATATTTATTGGCATGTTTAATTATATATAAAATACGTTTCATTAAATAACCAGCTCGGCGAAGGTCCTTCTATAGCGGGATCTTAGACTATCTGCAGATAGCTTAGCTGTTTCGTGTGTCACTCGTAATTTTCTTAAATACTTAGCCATTTGATGTAATTCCTTGTAATCTTGTGTTGACTTCAAATAGTTTTTCTTTTATTGACAGGTACAACCTTATCAGTGAAGTAACCGTGGACAACACGAGCGATAACCAGAAAAACAAGCGGTGCATACCAGACCGACTTCCGGTAATAAGGAGCGGGCAGCGACGAAGTGGTGCCGTGCGGCTACGCTTCGCGCCACGAATAATAAGTAATCCTCACTATAACATAACTCGGGGGACTTGTAAGTAGAGCGACCGTTTCAAGTGCCGGTACAATCCAAATCATTTTAAAAACATAGCCTTGTTTTACATTTAACAATAGGAAAGATACCACCCACTATTCTTATTCCTTGATGTACATAATAATAACATACAAATCACAAAACCATGATCAAGATTGTATGATTGCTAAAGAGACGAGTAGGCTAGTCAGGTGAGTATAACTTCCTTTGAATAATCCAATGTTGGCTTTTCATGTCTACAACGTAGAGTACGGTTTCTCAGCCCAAGTACAAATAAAAAAGCAGCCAAGTGCGAGTCGGACTCGCCCATGAAGGGTTCCGTAGCATCAATTAACATAATATAAAGGTTTTTGTAGTTCGTCGAAAGGTAAATTGCGGTTTACGATTTATGACGTATAAAAAAAAAACTACTGACTAGATCTCGTTCAAACCAAAAATCGTTGGAAGTTTGCATAGTAATGTACAACATATATTTTTTTTAGATTTATCATTCTCTTATTTTAGAAGTTAGAGGGGGGGGGACCAACTTTTTTCCACTTTGGAAGTGTCTCTCGCGCAAACTATTCAGTTTAGAAAAAAACGATATTAGAAACCTCAATATCATTTTTGAAGACCTATCCATAGATACCCCACACGTATGGGTTCTATGAAAAAAAAATTTTTGAGTTTCAGTTTCAAGTATGGGGACCCCCAAAATTTATAGTTTTAGAAAAAAACGATATTAGAAACCTCAACATAATTTTCGAAGACCTATCCATAGATACCCCACACGTACGGGTTCGATGAAAAAAAGTTTTTTGAGTTTCAGTTTCAAGTATGGGGACCCCCAAAATTTATAGTTTTTTTTCTATTTTTGTGTAAAAACCTTAATGCGGTTCACAGAATACATCTACTCACCAAGTTTCATTAGTCTAGCTCTTATGGTTTCGGAGAAAAATGGCTGTGAAACGGCCGGACAGACAGACAGACAGACAGACAGACAGACAGACAGACAGACAGACAGACAGACAGACATGACGAATCTATAAGGGTTCCGTTTTTGCCATTTGGCTACGGAACCCTAAAAAGTACCAAATGTGTTATAGTTTCCAGACGATTGCAAAATCGATAGTAAATTCTAATAAACTTCAATATTTATTTCAACTAATAATACGCCCCGTAAATCTTTTCGCACATCAAATAAGGTATCCCTATGGGTTCACGTACCCACTTTCGAGAAACCTGATGTAGAGAAAACGGCATTTCAGTCATTGGCCTGATACTTATCACGAATGGTAGCGTTGTTGCTTAGTTATTAAAATAATAAAACAGTGTCAAGGATGAGTGATGCAGTAACTTATGTACCTTCGTTGCACTCATGCACTTATCTACTTTTACGTTACACATCGTGAGCAAAACTATATTAAGGGGGTACGATTTCCATACAAACTTAATTTACACAACCATGGGCGAATAAAGTATTAATGTACACTGAAATAGCTGTAATAAGCTTTTACAGTGGTCCTTATTACCGGCCAGTTATATAAAGTTGGAGTGTCAGCCGTTGGTCGTGGCAGTCGGGGCTTCAGAAAAAGAACTAACAGACTTTTACGTCTATTTTGAAACAGTGATGTACAAAGTTGACTCTATGCTAAAAGCTAGTACCCGTTAGAAAGAATGACGAAAATATTACTTTTTTGGTTTTTTATTAATATTTCTGTTATCCTACAGTTTTCTCCAACTTTATATAACTGGCCGGCAATAAAGACCACTGTAAAATTCTATTACAGCTATTTCAGTGTACATTATACTTTGTTTGCCCATAGTTGTGTAAATTCAGTTTGTATCGGAATCGAACAACCTTAAGCTAGAAAAATTCTTGCCTCTTCTTTTTATAAGAGCAAGTGATTGATTTGATCGTAGTAATGTAACCTGGTATATTATTTATTATTGAGGAGTCTTACTTTTTTAAATAAAAAAAGCAGCCAAGTGCGAGTCGGACTCGCCCATGAAGGGTTCCGTAGCATCAATTAACATAATATAAAGGTTTTTGTAGTTCGTCGAAAGGTAAATTGCGGTTTACGATTTATGACGTATAAAAAAAAAACTACTGACTAGATCTCGTTCAAACCAAATATCGTTGAAAGTTTGCATAGTAATGTACAACATATTTTTTTTTTGGATTTATCATTCTCTTATTTTAGAAGTTAGAGGGGGGGGGACCAACTTTTTTCCACTTTGGAAGTGTCTCTCGCGCAAACTATTCAGTTTAGAAAAAAACGATATTAGAAATCTCAATATCATTTTTAAAGACCTATCCATAGATACCCCACACGTTTGGGTTCGATGAAAAAAAATTTTTTGAGTTTCAGTTTCAAGTACGGGGACCCCCAAAATTTATAGTTTTTTTTCTATTTTTATGTAAAAACCTTAATGCGGTTCACAGAATACATCTACTCACCAAGTTTCATCAGTCTAGCTCTTATGGTTTCGGAGAAAAATGGCTGTGACACGGTCGGACAGACAGACAGACAGACAGACAGACAGACAGACAGACAGACAGACAGACATGACGAATCTATAAGGGTTCCGTTTTTGCCATTTGGCTACGGAACCCTAAAAATGAGGAGGTTCTCAATTCGATTGTATTTTTTTGCTATCGTCTAATTAGTGAGCAGACTTGAAAAGTTCTTTTTTTGTATCGAAAGTTATATTTTTATATGAAAAGTCATATTTCCAGGTTGGACCCATAGATATTTTATCAAAGTCAGTTTAGTAAGTAGATTTCTCAAGTTTTTAAACTTATATTATAATCATTAATACAATCAAGCTAGTAAAAATAATGAAGAGCAGTTTTATCTGGGATTTTTCTATACCCACACAATGCCTCCCTCATTCTTTGCGAAGTGGTCTAATCACGAAACTTGTTTATCGTAGCAGGCACACTTTCAGTCTATTGTATTAAGTACGTAGTCGTGGGCTTGGAACGTGTTCCATGGATATACCTATCACGAATATCCATAAATAGAGGAACCGTGGCTTGACATCGTGTGGCTAAATAGTTATTTGTTATACAAGAGTGCAAAGCTGCTTTTTAACCGCGTGCTCAATTTTGATGACTGAGCAAGCGCAGGATTCTAAAGTTTACCCACGAGCGTAGCGAGTGGTTTAAAAGTTAGAATCCTAAGCGTTCGCGAAGGAATCAAAAGAGCACAAGGTGAAAAATCTTTGCACTCGAGTGCAACACGTAACTTTTCATCCCACCTCAGCGAGGAAATGACTAAATGCAAAAAAGAACATGGCGCGACTAAAAGTAACACACCAAGAAGGTTCCGAGTATAATTTGTTAATAACTACAAATTTAAAAAGGTTGTATGATAAATTCGGCACCACGCAGGTAGAAGTAAATAGGTTTAATGGTGTTTTGAATTCACAAATACACCAAGAAGGTTACGAGTGCGAGTTTTTAACAAAATAAAAAAGGTTGTATGATAAGTTCGGCACCATGGAGGTAGAAGTAAATAGGTTGTGTATTCAAAAACTTATTGAACACGATATTCTAAATTCAAATTTACTTTATCCTCTAGCGGATAAAAACGGCTTTTCCAGTCAGAAATTAAACAGCAAAAACACACTTTCAGAGCTGGTGGGATGAAAAGCTATTTTTCCATATGTACATTGACTCAGGCAATTGTATATTGATACTGGCTGTATGTTTTTGGTGAATCACCAATATAAAGTGGTTTAACTCACAAACATTTAAATAGTCAGCAACGCGCGAGTAATGCCTCGGGTGTTGCAAGCGTCCATAGGCTACGTTAACCACTTTCCATCAGGTGGGCCATATGCTTACTTAGTGGTATAAAAAAACAAGTTCAAATTTTCATAGTCGACTTTGGACGACATAACATAATCAATCAATATCAAGAGCAAAATTGCAATCGTTATGAATTTCTCACACATTATGATGACAAATGGTCTGTAGCGTGAGAGTGTGGGATTCGTAGAGACGGGAGCCTACATTATAGTGTTATTACGGAATGACATAACGGGTCGATGTCGGCCATGTGCCACGGTCCGTGCAAGATGACAGGTGTCCTACGTTCTCACAACATTATACCACCTGCCATGCCGACCTCATCCGAGCATCGGTGAACCCAGATATCATATTTTTTACAATGATCCGTACCGGAGATATTTTTTTCAACATAATGCAGTTTTAATATCTGTGTTGTAAAATCCAAAATTATACAGGTAGGTGGGTATTTATAAATGTGAAATTACAATTTAACGAACAAATCTAGTAGTTCGCGTGGATAAGCAAATGTATGTCAAGAAAAGCAATTTTGGCTTGTCTTTAATTAGATACCACAAGCACTCTGTGAGAACAGATTCCAATTAGAACAAAGAGGCCTTGAAGTAAGCGCCACGCTTGGGTGCAGTCTCGTCTTACCTCCAGTACGAGTATAACGTTACCCTTTACTGAGAGTTAAGCACACGGGTACAACTTGCATGAAAATGAAAACAATGATAGCCTTAATAGTGAGCAAAACATACCGTAAAAAATCTGAATTATTGTACTTTGCTTTGGAAATTACAGCTTTTTGATTAATTTTCTAACTGAGGTGTTGTTTTCAATCTTTTCTACATAATGTTTGAGGTGCTTTTTAGACCAGCATCAGAAAAAGAGGAGACAAAAACTATTTTTAATCGTTTTTAATCATTGTTATTATCCGAATAGATAGGTAAAACTAATGGTTTTGGAGGTCGATGCGTGCGTATATACATCAATTAGTCACCGTACGTCGGAAAGGCCAAAAGATGAAAAGAGACGTTGGGTTACTATTGTACAATAATTGTATAAAAATATTTGGCTATTCAAAGGTATAATGGCCAAATCAAATTATGAACATTATGCACACACCATAACTAAGATTTGCGCTAACCCTGGTTTACGGAAGTTCGTGACTTCGTGCGTTTTCAAGTTTTAGAAAATATTTTGCTCTTGGTATGGTATAACTTGGATATTTTTACGCATGATTTTTACTTCTAATGCAAACCTTCCGATGATAAGTACCTAACATCTAATAATGGGCAATTATTATCTTGAATATTTGACGGTCATATTGTCAGTAATAGCATCTTTAAGGCCTGCGCACACCTAGTTCGCTGGCGGTAGCGAACAGTGAAACGCTGTCAAATATTCGCTGTCAAATCTCAAATCTGACAGCGATATTTGACAGCGTTTCACTGATCGCTACCGCCAGCGAACTAGGTGTGTTCGGGCCATTACAGCGACAAAAAAGCAGTTGTAACTTTTCAAGCGTGTCTAATTAATGTATGGAATGATTTGCAGACTGCTGTGCAAAATAATACGGAAAACATGTACGTTGAGGTAACATATTATGTTAATGTTTTCGTGGTTAAGGCATACGGAAATTGCTAATTTTAGACAACAATTAAATATACGTATCGCAATGACAAAAAATTGTTGTTCAAGTTTTATAACTGTTCTTGAGTTGTCCTAATTGTATTGCATTCAACTATTTGATGAGAAGTCTGTTGTTACTGCAACTGCAGTGTTCTGAAGAAACTTCGCATGTTTGATTCATCAGATTTCTCGAAGTAGAGCTGCTCGAGTAATACTTCAGCTATTCTGGAACTTGCTGAACAAAGAAACAAAAGCGAAGAGAAAACATACTCAGTTACTGTCAAGCATTGTTCAATAAATATTCATTTATGTTAACTTCGAAGGCTGAATACCTACTACGTCATCTGTGTCACAGTGATTTTAACGTCTACCAGTATCTCTCTTATGTTGAAGCCCAGTGAAGTAGAAGTTATCTTGTGCTCAGTAAAATAAGTGCCTCGTAGCAACTTATCCAAACTACGTAGTTATAGCTAGATTGTATGTTGTTGTCTGGATAATAATATCTAAAGATGAGTAACATTTAGCCTATAATAACTAATTAAGCCAGTTTTCATATGATAAAATTCAACTTAAAACTTAATATCATAATAAAATTGTGTTAGAGTATTTATAAAACCTTGAAGATACCAATTTATAACCGAAATCAGGTTTTTTGGATGGAATATTCGAAAACAGGTTGTTTCCTATAAATGTCACCTGTAAATCCACCCAGCAACATCGACGTCCAAGTTAATTTATTATAACTTAAGTTAGGTGTGGAGCGTGTGTTTTTTTGTCTTGAACAATAAGTATTGATACTGTCACGTTAATAATAGAACGCTAGAAAAATGTGGAGGGAAGAGTTTGTGCATGCAAAACCCGCACTTCATACCACCAAATAGGTAAGCTTCTTACGTGACTCGAACTTTATAGAGTTCGTTAGGGGTAGTGCTAGCACCGTTCCTATAGCTGCCATCAGCAGTCATCATAATCATCATCATCATGTGATGATGATTGCACCAGTGCTGCTCGCATATCCGATTTGAAGAATAAGGGTCAATTAATGAAAAAAACAGAGAGAGAGAGCACGTTCTCGGTGAACGTGCTCTCTCTCACGTGCAAAGGTTATCACGCACCAGGGGGTGTCATTATGATTGTTCCGTCTTTTTTGTACTCTGAAAATAAATCACATCTTATGTATATAATTTGTATTTTACAAAAGTACCTGAGCATAGTGGTTTTGGAAAAGGGTGTGGCTGCATTTGGTCACTTGAAAGAATTTAACTCATGATTCAGGTATATCATATGCTCGTAAAATATGTCAATGTGCTATTTACTGAGGAACGACATACGTATGCAATAGTTACATCATCAGGCGTAAGTTGTGTAGCGCCTTACCGGATACTTCTAAGGAAAATCGACTTAGCCCTATATGGAAATGTATGCGCAAGCTTACATAAGTGAAATAAAGTACCTTGCTTTAAGCTGCCTGTGGCCTGTATAACCGTTTTGTAATTAGCTATACGGACGTCAGAGCTTCGATTAAGTGCTTATGCAATGTCCTTTGCTTAATAACCTCTTCTTTTACTTAGTATCAAGATACCTCTTTTATCAAAATGATGAATAAAAATTTATCTAAACATGGTAGACTGATGTGCTTGTTAATTATTAAAGGCCTGCGCACACCTAGTTCGCTGGCGGTAGCGATCAGTGAAACGCTGTCAAATATCGCTGTCAGATTCGAGATTTGACAGCGATATTTGACAGCGTTTCACTGATCGCTACCGCCAGCGAACTAGGTGTGCGCAGGCCTTTACCTGTTTCGTAATATGGATCTTTTTCTTAAAATATGTTCAATTTCCTCATAAAATTTACTGTCACAGCTGTTAGTGGACAAACATAAGTTGTAAATAGAACACTATAAGGTAGGTCAAGAGTCGGTGACAAGCAGCAATGTTTAATACCTAGAATGTAAGAGTTGATAGTTTTTCGCATAACTCTATTTTTTCGATCACTCTATCCCTATCTATATTCAAAGATGTAGTGAAGTAGGTAAGTGAATGTGCGACGGCTGCTTTGCCGTCTAGTCTAGTTTTAAATTCTAGTGAGCTCAAATGAATGCTATTGGAATGAAATCAGAATTAAGTAAAGGTAGAATGCGAGCGCGGTCGTAAGGTCGGGTCGTGTGAATTTGTGCTTGCAACATGAAGAACATAAGTATAACTTGATTTCAGTCAAAAAAGGTTTACCTTGAGATCATCGGTAAGTACAGGAACGGTGGTATACGGGGCTCATTCCTCCCGGTATTAGTGATCCGCCTTCCCTCGCTAGGAGGCGAACAGCCGTTAGGCAACTCCGAGGAACTCGCCACAAACCGCTGACAGTAATACTTGTTAGCGATACACTATTGACTGTATAGCTAAAAACACACTATCACTTAGCACTGCACCTACTCTCCAGAATTCGGAGTAAACCGTTCGTTTAACGGGCACTCACTCGACAGTTAATGTAGCGACGACGCGCCGGTCGATTCTATGTTCGACCGAGATGTTGGCCGGACAATGACTGAACGCGGGGCGAAATTGTAGGCTTCGGCGCTTGCGCAGGTTGTGGCGCCCCCCGCGCAAGCCTCTCCCCCTCTGTTCCACCGCTCCCGCTCCCCATGCCCCGCTCTCTGCCCTGCACTTCACCCTCGGACGCATTTCCCACTGGCATGGCTGGTCGAGCTTTTGCCTACCTTGCTCTACCTATAAAATGATATACGACGTTACAAAGGCGACCAAATGAGCATGTAACCCATTTTCCAGGTCGCGAAAAAAATTGCAATTGCCGACCTATACTCTCTCTAAACAAAACATCGTTATTGCTAATTCGTGATCGCTTGCTTCAAACCGTTGATTGATCACCTATAAGAAACTCATTAGAAGTTACAAGGCAGTGAAAGTATTTATGTAATAGATGAATGAAGATATTAAGTAAGGATATACTCACAATCTTTTTCTTCAGCGTTTAGACTCACTTATATGAGCAAATCCTTACGTTGTCAGTTAATAATAAATAACTTTTATATTATCCTGAAGATTGTCGAACATGAAAGTCTGGCAGCAATAATATATCTTATGGCAAGTACTCATATTTTAATCGTTTCAAAGTAAGCACACTCAACTCGTGTTGCCTTAAACTACCAACATACTACCATACATATAACTATTCTCCCATTGGATAAAGCTGGCTCTCTCATGTAGAGCCGAACTCGATAAACGTTCTTTTTTTCTCATCACCAATTACGTTTATTTTTATCGAGCTATTCAAATTATTGGCTCCACAACTCGATTGTGTCTGACTAAAGACTACGTCTATTGAATTCAAAGATAAGCAATTACAATAATAGCTTTGAATACAGGTAGGTAAAGTTTTTTAAATGGTCAGAAGAAAGTGGGTAACTGATTATTCTTCTCTTGCATCAAAATAAGAACAATTACTTGATTTGCGTCCACTTTAAAAAAAAAATATAGTTGTTTATGAGTTTTATAGACCAACATACTCATGATAGTGCTAAAATATTTATTTGACTATTCTTCACACGAAAGTCAAAGTGCAAAACTTTTATACATTAATAGTAATTATTATAATGTTTGTATCATCATACTCGTAGGTACAAAACGCGTGACCAACACGCTGTAAAGTTGAACTTTTATGAGCAAAATTTATTTATTTTCTCACATAAGGATAATTTATAAAGATACTTATTCTGCGACATAAAATAAAACATTTTAATTCTTATTTAACTTTTTCTAATACAAAAGATATCAACACGTGCACCGATGTCTTTTGTTTTGTACGCTGGTTGCTTGTCATGTTTCAGGAGCATTAGTGGTATTGTAAAGGCCTGCGCACACCTAGTTCGCTGGCGGTAGCGATCAGTGAAACGCTGTCAAATATTCGCTGTCAAATCTCAAATCTGACAGCGATATTTGACAGCGTTTCACTGATCGCTACCGCCAGCGAACTAGGTGTGTTCGGGCCATAAGTTGTACGAGTAGCATTCTTACTTGACATTAAAAAGGTTGTAAGTTCGAATCCAGCTGTGTACAACCGCGTTTAAATTCTACTGTAATACTGGATGTTAAAGACTCGTTTGATCTCTTTATTATATCTTTTCATACAAAAGACATAAACGCACACTCTGAAGCCCTAAATTTTACTATATCTCTTACAAAAGACATCAACGCGCTATTTATTTTTTCATACAAAAGACATAAACGCGCACTCTGAAGCCCCAAATTATACTTTATCTCTTACAAAAGACATCCTCCTCCTCCGTCGGTCCCTCACTGCTGAGGATCGTGACGTCTTTGTGCAAGAACTGTTCTTACAGTTTCCCTCCACTTGCCCCTTTCTTCGGCTTGGTGGAATTTCCAGGTTGTCTGACATTCTGAGTCTGATTGGTAACATTTATTTTACAAAAGACATCAACGCGCTATTTATTTAGTGATTTTTCAGGAGGATTGAGTGGTCTTAGGGGTTGGTTGATAGCGTTCCCACTTTTTATCTCAAGGTTATACTTTCAGACCCAGTCCTATAATTTTGCAAAGTTTATTTTAATCCATTCCAAAGTTTATTTTATTTTTTCCACTAACTATATTTTTTCATACAAAAGACATCAACGCGCGATGACTGTTTATTTATTTATTTATTGGAAAGCCAACAGCTTATAATAACTTAATCATATTATTACGCTAGAACCTAGTGAGCCAATTATAGTTTTTCACGGATACAGTTTTAGGTATTCTACCTTTCCACATACAAAAGACATCAACGCGCGACGTCCGCTATTTCTCTTTCGTCATACAAAAGACAATCAATGCGTGATTTTCATAATAAACTACCTTTTCTCATACAAAATACATCAACGGTATACATGATCTCTTTTATTTTACCTTTCCTCGTACAAAATACATCTACATGCGATATCCTTTATTATACATTTGCTGGTACCTACACTAGATATCAACAAGTGATTTTCTTTACTTTACCTTTCTTCTTATAAAAGACACCAAAGCGTGGTTGTCTTTTTCCCCTTTTCGTGGTACATCCGCCCAATAAATCCTAAGTTTTAATTTTCATATTTGTTTGTTCTCCCATACAAAATACATACAGCTTTTCTGTTTATAGAACATTTCTAGATATTTGAGTTTAGTATAATTCAACATGATTAAAGTAAAAAAATATCTCTTATTAAAAAACTTTATAAAAAAAGTTAAATTCTCCACTTACAAATGATAGATTTGTATGTCTGTGGCTTCATGTATTCCACAAATGACTTGAACTTCTACCTACTTGTGTGGTTATTTCTGTTATGCAAAATGCTAAAGTAGAATTTTATTTACAGTTTCTAGCAGAAACCGTAAACTGAAGTATCGGTAAGAAGTGACACTATAAAAGAAACAGCAAGAGTCGTTTAACTGTAATACATGCACGTACGAGTTATGTGAATTTTGATACAGTTCAGGCAGTATTGTACCTACGTATTATGCAGTAGCAGGAAACTATGATCATACATAACTGGGCCGGCATTTTATACATTTTTACTTAAAATCAGTCCTCGACGACATTCTTCATAGCATAAAAAATACAGTAATGCCATAAGACACGGTCTGCCTGTTTAAAATAGAGTGTAAACCGTTGTAATGGTAAATCCTAAAGGTTGAATGTTGTAGTCATTCTCCATGGTATGGTATTACCAGCAGCGTGGCTTAGAGCGTAGCGGTGTGGTGTGGTGACGGGATAACGGTCACTGTACTACGGAGGGCAGAGGCTCCTCACTTGCACCGAATCTCGGCAGTAGTTCCGTACATAAGTCGTCATTATCTTACCCTGCGTCAGTGTCACGGTCGGCTCGTCATCGCAATCATGGCTCGCCATCGCACAAGGTTGCTTGGCATACGTGTCCGCATGTACCATTATGACATTCCGTTATTATGCGATAATCATATGATTTTCAGACGAGTTTTTTTATTTCCGTCTAACTCAACATTGATATTGTGTTGATGGCTACGACGTTAGGAGTTAACGCAAAAAAATGGCACAATCCAAGACTACAAAAATAATCTTTAATAATAGCTACCGTCTTATACGCAGGGTTAAGAGGATACTAATTTTAAGGCCTGCGCACACCTAGTTCGCTGGCGGTAGCGATCAGTGAAACGCTGTCAAATATTCGCTGTCAAATCTCAATTCTGACAGCGATATTTGACAGCGTTTCACTGATCGCTACCGCCAGCGAACTAGGTGTGTTCGGGCCATTAGAGTAAGTAAGTAATAATGATCTCTCAAAAGCAACGCATTTTTCCGAAAACATGGATCGTATGACGAAGTGCCAAAAGTCATCGAATCCGATGATCTGTAAAATAATTGCTTAATTAATGGTAATAAGAGCCTCCTCCCAAGGACATTGATATTGTTTTATAAATTTATATACCGTGGAATCATAGAAAAACGTACTAAACGTTTTCTACTAATCTTATAAGTTTATGGCTATAAAACAACAGACAGACGTTAATCCTATAAAAAGCTGTACCGTGCAATATTTTTAATGAAACAAACCCACGAAGCTGTCGTGAGTCGGTTATTGCAACTTGATTTCGCTCATCATTTTCCCCTTGATTCTCGATAGCTCTGATTGCTTACGTATTGAAACAACTTTTACTGCTCTGTTACTTAAAGCTTGCCATATATGTATTGACTATTGAGTGAGGGATATATTTTGCATGTAGAATATTTGGCACATCTGTTGTGGGTGTGATTTCGCCAGACGAGTTTGGCTTTCTCCGAGTGTTGCAACAACACGTGAGGCCAACTCTTCTTTCTGCACTGTACGACTTGCGTCGTGCCCACCGCAGCGCAGCCTGACTCGTCGGTATTACTCAGTGACATTTTAGAGAAATCAACATCCAAATATCAAGGCAGTCGACTGTTCAGACAAACTTAAACACACTAACGGATTAATTCTGATTTCATACCCGTCCATTTGGAAACGGCAAATGTCAGTGAATCATTATCATCATATGTGGAGGAGTTTTATAAAATAGGAAACTTGTAGATTGCTTTTGACTATTAAAGATTTTCTTGTTAATATAGCATGTTAAATATGGTCATCGCTTAATATGACTCAACAATAATTCCAAATTTCTTGTGGTCAGATTTTAAATTAAAGAAAAAAGTAAAATCCGGTTGTGATGATTGTTCTGCCTGTATGGTAGGTAATTATCTAAGAGCCTTTCAACATGCAAACGCTTTATTTTCCGCGTGCGTGTAAATTTTATCGCGATTGCCATTGCATATAAACTAACAAGATATTAAACTAACGTACAAGATATTGGAAAATTATACTTATATATTGCCGTATGCATGTGAAAAGGCATTGTCTATGTCTGAATTACTGTCGATGACTACCTGAATAGTGGAAATGCTATACGTTCACGTTAGTTATAACTATTACTATGCGAAAAATAGCTAGAACTTTGTTTTTCTTTAATAAACGGCAAACCTCTACGCACTAGGACGCCATCTTCTCTCCCCACTACTCGTCGCCCATTCTCAGTAGGGATGTCCTATTCCCAAAACCGGCTAACATAACGAATCTAGTCTATTAAGACTAGATTCGTTATGTTAGCCGGTAAATATTCTATGACTGGAGATCGGTTTTCAGGAACTGTATAGTAATAACAGTTAACTTGCCATTCATTTTTTAATCAATGTCAAGTAGTAACTAATACTAGAGTTGGAAATAGCAACAAACTGCAAGCTTGCGTATTCAATGTATAAAAACCACGCATTTTTACAGACAGAATTGAGTAAATCATAATCTATCTTATTAGTCCCATATAAAGTTCATCGAAATCGATTTAGCAGTTTGGTTATGGAGTCTGTAGGCCTACCAAAAGCTCTGTCTGGCACTGTCTCTGGCTCTGATTTTGAATCTGTGTGAGTGCTCCAGGGTTTTATACCGTTTGTGTATCGTTTTGACGTAGGACTTATTCAGTCTACACACACACAGACTCAAAACCAGAGACAGAGCCAGAGCCAGATAGAGCTTATGGTAGGCCTACTGGTTTTCAAGTTTTTCTGAAACGGGAGCTTTTCTACCTGAAGTTCTACTGAACTACCCTAATTTCAACATATACAATTTAAATACAGTTCATATGGGATCAGTCATCTATAAGTAAGTTCTATGAAATAAAGAAATAATTATCGAAATTGGTTTATAATAATGGGCGGGTACATTGCATAACATTACTTAAAAATTCAGCTGACTTGATAACCTCCTTTTTTAAAGTTTGTTAAAAATAAATAATGAGGTATTGGCAAACATTTACAGTGCAGTGTACAATTACATACTCTATCTGCTTAATTAATGTAAATGGTTAATAGGTTCATACATACATACGTAAAAATATAACTATTTGGCACACTCTTACGGTATCCACTTCAGCATAATAAATGTAGGTTGTGGCCCTTCTTATACTAACATTATATACCTACGTACTTATTAGTTTTGCTCCATTAGAATAGAACTCAGCACTCATATGGATTTTTTTTTAATTATTCAGGAAACCTTTCAATGAGAGTAGTAGGTATCCCATCTGTACCAACTGCAGATTTGGATCAAAACAAACTTGATTTTTCGTCTCGTCACCGGCACAATCTGTGATAATCAGTTGTTTAATCGGCTGTTAAAATGCTTTGCACATTGCGTAATGTTACAAGGGCCGTGGGTAGAGTCCTCGACTACTCGGTTCGAAGGCGCCGCGCCGTGACGCGTGGGTCGCAGAGAATGGACTGCAAGAACCTCCACTCACAACCTGACATCAAAAAAACTACGTCCGTGTGGGTGTGCATAAACCTACTGTGGGACAACTCCTTGGCAAATAACTTCGTCATAAGCACCAGCCGATATCGCAGTTACTCAATGCCGTTGCGCAGTTTTTGTGGCTCAATCCGTTTCAAAGCGTTCATTCATAAAGCAGATGGCGGACGATAACTGTAATTTATCGTTGGACTAGGTCTGTTAATTGTAATTAATCGGCAAAGATCAGAAAAACAATGGATCCAGATACGCTTACTAATCGCAGCGCTATACGTAAAAGGCAAGGACTCGAACATGTTTTACTGTTGTGAAGCAAGATATCATATTATACCCACTTGTTTTGGCTAGGTGTTGTAGGAAAAGGCATGGTGACCGACGGTCGATCGAGCTTTTTGTAAGAGATAGAAAGAACAGATACAGACGTTTCGACCTCTATCTGCACAATGGTAGTCTCAACAAAGTGAAGTTTAAAAACTTAAAAACCGCCTTCATGGCCAAAGTACCAAACAGGTTTTATTGAAATTTCTATGGGATCAATCTGGAATAACCTTCCAGATAAAAAATATTTTTTCGAATCGGCTCTATAATCTGGATGAAGAATCTTTATTTCTCATGAAAATAACATAATTCACATACAATAACATTTATGGGCAGCAGCGTATGTACGAAAATAACAATATTATACGAAACAAGTGAACTGAAACAATAACAAGTAATTTTTAAGGTTCATATCGAAGATAAAACAAAAGTACACAAAGGCTACATGTTGAAGGCACTAAGAAGTAACGAAGATTAAAATGTAACTGGGTATAAATGACGAAGTTATGCGATAGCAAACATAAAAAAAAATACACCGGAATTGAGAACCTCCTCCTTTTTATTTGAAGTCCGAAGGGTACAAAACCCATCACAGACTCATCACGTACTTATGACATCATGACGCGTTACTTTACTGTTACACACCGTAAACGTGAGACGAATGAAAAACGAACGCCTCCTAGCGCCCGATGACCGCTTCTATGTGAGGATAGAGATAAAATGTATGTTGAAAAATCGTGACACTTTTTTTCTTATAGAACACAATTTTTTGTAGACTATGTCGGCATTATGTAAATAAAACACCCCGGGAGATAATTTTTATTGTTATAACTTCGATAACTTATTTTATGGCGACGTAACACTGGAAAAGTAAAGTTTAATATCACTAAAGTCTTGCATGCAAATTCCTGTTCTAGTATACCTCACTAACCAACTTTTATTGCATGCAACTCTGTAGGTGTACCTACAGAGTGCAAAGATCTGTTTTAAAACGATTTAACGGAGTACGTTAACATTCCTGTTTTCTAATAGCAAATTAAAATCCCAGCTCATGATAAGTTCAAGACACTTATGAGCATTCGCATCGTTCGGCAGAGCGGAGGCGCAAGCGAACGGTGACACAGCGCTAAAAATAGAGCTTGCATCGAACTCAGGGCCAGCGATGCCGCGAGACCTGTCCCGGACACCCCGTCCCTCCCTGGAGTCCCCGAAGCAAAACCGCCATCTTGTCGATCCACCGGCCATGCCCGCGACATACCTCCGACTTGGCAAGGACACTGAAGTCGACTTGAAAATGCCTGGCGGCCGGCACGGGGCGGTGTTGCGATGCCAACAACTTTGTAGTGATGCTGAACCCGAACGTTAGGTACATCGGAAATTGCACATTAAACTTAGACAGGATAATGGTTCTTACTTTAGTAAAACGTTTAAGTGCCGCGAAAATTATAATAAACCGGTTTTTTTCTTTTATTTTTGAATAAGAATGGGGGAAAAAATATTCTGATGTAAAGAACTTGCCTAACGACCACATTTTTTTGTTAAATATATTAATATGAACCAAACGTATGTATCTATAGGTACTATATTTTGTCACTTGCAAATCTGCGTGCGTTTGATTAGCCTGCATTGCAGCTAAACATTTACTTAATTACTACATGCTCGTAACGACGTAAGTTGTTAAATCTGATTTTATTAAATTCACTTTTTCAAAAATAAAGTTTGATTCGCAAGCGGCTATTTAATTTAGCTGCCAGCATCGTGGATGGGCAGGTTTTACTCTTCATCCGCAGAGCTCATTGTTGTAAATCTAAAAAATAAAACAATGGTTTCTTCATCGTTATCTTGCCGTGGATCAGTAGGAATGATGCAACGTCTGACCCTATCCTACACACTATATACTCAAATAGATTGCAAATATATTTAATAGTAAGTACTCTAGTAAAGTATTATTTATCGATCATGCTTAGGTATTTGTATCAGATCGAGCCTTTCTAACTTTTACAAATCTTTTACTTAATTATATAACCGATAATGGTGTAGGCGCCTACTTATATAAAAGATTCAGTGCCCCTGTGACTTCTCTAACTGAAAGTTTTAAACAAAAGTGAAAGGGTGATTGTTTTACTATGTAATCACTTATTTCAAAGGTGTAACAAACAAGATTGAATGGACCAAGTTATTGTGATTTATAAACTTAAGTAAAGCAAATATACCTAACTCGCAAAGGACACGGCCTCTGGCAGCACAGGAAGGTGATGTCACTGCTTCGACTGGTTTTGCTTATTATTCGATTGGTGTAGGTATAACCGACCGCCAAAACGCTAGGTAGTCGACCCGAAGATTCACATATAAGCATTTAAAACTTTTTATTAGGTATATCTGTGGTATGAGAAACTAATGTTTTTCTGACTGATCCTTAGAAACAGCCTCCTCACGCGAACAGATATTCGTGGACAATAATATGATCATTACTTAAATGTCACATGAATAAAACGACGTTTATTTTACATAATTTTGAATTGACTATTTGAAGAGGTTATTTGGTCACCGGTCACGGTTGGCAGGCAGATTGCTGAGAATATACGTATATTTCAAGTTAGTGCCGCAGCTTTGCAGTAAACATTTACTGGGCAAATATTCAAAAAATAAGTGCACTTGTGTAACCTAAAAACATACGAGTACATAGCAAAGTTCGATTTAATGAAACTTACGAAATGGATATTAAACATGCATTCTATAGTTCAGCTATAGCTGTACTCGAAAAATACTGCTGACTCAAGGATTCCAGGGATACGGATTCCAGAATGATGAAAGCGTCTTGTTCGTAACTTTTAAAAAATTGGTCAGTTTTAAAAGTTCTAAATAAATATGTGTTTCTTTGAGTAATAGTACATTATGACATAAGTGCGGTAAGATGAAAATTGCAGCCGAGGCGATATTGCTAGCCCGAGCCGTAGGCGAGGGCAGAAAGCAGAGGTTGTAATTATCAAAGTGCACGTATGACATGCGACATTTTATAACATATTTGCTAGGAAATAAATAAAACTCGGACCTTCTTAAGCAAATAAATCTTTAATCACTTGTTAAAGCAGTAAAAAAATAACAATTTTTGAAAAGAATTAAGTATATTTTTTTTATATATTATCACCCAAAGTTAATTTTATTCATAAAATATTGACCACTTTTCTGTCATGAAAGCTCTTTGCTAAGATTTAAAAAGTACCTACCATTCGTTTTAGACGGAGCATTTTGATAAAGCGTACGTTCATTTACCTTATTAAAAAGAAACCCGTGCGTTTTACATGACAGTAACTCACAAGTACGTACATTACGATATTGAAATTGGTGAAATAAGAGACCCTTTACAAGCAAATGTGTTATAAACTATTATACGAGTGCCTTCCTAATTCCAGGGGCTCCACGTTCTTCTGTTTTATAATACTTTACGCACAGGATTATACTATAGGACTTTCACAAGGTAAATTATGATCACCGATTATAAAAGTAACCATTCGATACCACTGTTATTACGAGTAATTCAATTGAAGGAATATAATTTATAACGCTATTCATGAAACCACTGCAGCCCTACGACCATAAATAATGCGAACGAAATTGAATAAAGCAGGAATAAAACGACTGTTTTATAAAAATATAAGGTACAGTCGATACAAATAGAACATGGACTTGTCAGTGAGCTTCATATTGTCATGTCACACAGTCAACCATGACCCCAAAGCCTTGCAAAGTGTTTGTTGATTATATCCACGTGATGTCATTGCGTGTTGGCATTATTATTAGGTGAGGACACATTTGTATGCAGATATTTAAATGGTGTTTATGTATTGGTCATTAAATGAATAAGCTATTACAACGCGACCTGTATGTTTTTAGCCAATATAATATAATTATATAAGATATTGATCAATGTCTATTTCTGCCGTCAAGCAGCATCCCTGTGTTTATACACCCCATCGCGGGACGTCAGTGCTGATGTCAGATGTTATTCCCCCAACTCAATTAGACTTACAATTACCGACTGAGACTGGCCTCTAGCTCAGTTGGTAGTAGCTATGCCTTCTGCGCCGTAGGTTGTGGGTTCGATCCCCACCGAGAACAAATATTTGTGTGGTGAACATAAATGTTTGTTCTCTGTCTGGGTGTTATATTGTATTCGAAGTATGTATTTACAAAAAAAAAATGTATTCAAGTATTATATCAGCTATCTGGTTTCCATATTACAAGCTCTGCTTAGTTTGGGGCTGGGTAGTGTTGTGTGAATTGTCCAGAATATTTATTTTATTTATTTATTTAATTAGCATCCCTGTGTTTTGGTTTTAAGAATGGGTGCCGGAGAAATTTACTGGCACGTGAGGCTCAATAATCTATAAGCCTCAAGTGATGGACGCAAGGGCAGTGTATCCTAACGTGCGTTACCTTCGAAGCAGTGCTTTGTTATAGGCGACGGTCACCACTTAACATTAGATGAGCTAAATGCTTGTTCCATTATCAAATTGTATAAAAAAAACCAAGGTGCACATTTTTAGGCGACACATTGTTTTTGACCTTACCATGTTATTTTACACTTTTTCACAAATACTCATAGTTATTTTGGTTCAATTACACCTAATACATTTAAAAAATATATCTAGGTAATTAGATGCCTTCAATTTCCACGGAACGCCTCAAAAATATAGAGAGAGCTAACAACTCCCATGCATTTATTTTTAAAGCCTTGCGCACATCTAAGCGTTCTGCGGTGACGATCAGTCAAACGCTATCTAATATGACAACGATATTTGACAGTGTTTCACTGATCGCCATCGCAAAATGCTTAAGGCTTAGCTCGCGCGCAAGGCTCTATAGTTAGTATATAGTTAAGGTATCTAACTCTGATAGTGATGTGATGTGATGACATAAGCACCAGAATGTGCTCTGTAAAAAGTGATGAAACCCACATTTAAATTAATACTCTGGTATCCAACTGGCTTCGAATGCTTTTTAAAAAAGTAGTAGAGTCAATAGATAACGTGAGATATCTATTATTTGGTGCACGGCGTCAGTTTGTTCAGCATTTAGCAAGTGGCGAGCGACGTTGTTCAAATAATGGTTCGTAGGCGCGGGCAACGAATGAGCCCCGGCCCCGTGCTATATCCGCCGCCCAGCCGCGCTGTCGAAATCCACGCTTACGCAATACATCTTTGGACGAACCGGTAACACACTTAGCCAGACACGTAGTAGATCTGTTAAACAATGAGCATTTCTCATACTTTGTACAGTAAATTGTTTTGGGTTTATCGCCCACCTTGGCCTGACAAATTCCAATTCACCACACACGTCTCAACAGTTTACGCGAAGCTGTTTCAAATATTTATCTGCTAAACTGCAATTTTGCAGCTGATTTTCTTGGTCTAAAATTGTAAACGGAGGTAGAATAGGAACTCACTTTGAAGTCGGCCTGTATCCATGCATCTATTTGGTTAAAGGTGGTGCAATATCTGTTAGTGGGTTGACTGAAAGTGTTTAATAAATGTCCAAGGCTGCCACCAAATATATAATGCGTCATGATTGCACCTACACATAACGACCCAAAGCTAAGGAAACGTGAGGTCAGTTCTATATGTGTTGAATTAAGAAAAGAATAATAGGGAGAATTTAAATTAAGAAGAAATCTAGAGTTGTGCATAGATGTAGGTCACCGCTGGACCATGACATCATATTGCATAATGTTATTTGTATAAGAAGGTTTCTATGCTAGACTTCATCTGAATAAGCTCGAAACAACACGCACTCTGCCGCCGCCACCGTGTGGCGCTTACCTACGACATCAACACCACGGGATCCTACGCGAGACCCAAAATAGTAGCAGTTCATGATAATTTTCCATGAACAAAAAGAGGTTGTCACTTTGAAGTCCTTGTAGAACGTTGGTGAAACAAGCATACAAATAAATATTGTGGACAATCCAAACAACAACATCTCGTACTATGGGAACTGCATGGATAGCTGATATAAAACTTGATTTTTGTTCAGAAGTTGAGAATATCTCTACGATGTAGGTATGTCATAAGATAGCCATGAGGACGAATGAATTGACCACAAAAAATAATTAAGCAAGAATAGGTATGTAACAAAATTGCACACGGTCAATTAGGTCATTTCATTTGTCACACTACACAGTGCAACCCATAGTAGTGCATAGATCGTTGAGGTTGGACGCTCTGAACCCTAACAATTGACGTGTCTATAAAACAAAAAAACAATTAATGCAAGTATTTACAAAATGTACAAAAAACAAACCTTAAATGCCTGGATGTGGCTACAAAACCATGTGGGTATGAACTGAACGTATTATTGAATTACGTGTTTTCTTTAATTTCACAGCACAGCTCTATTTCTTACATAGAGGTACTTCAAACATGAAACATAATAACTAGGTAATGCGTATTCTGCAATACTCAGACACAGATCCCTACTAAAACAAAGGTGTAGAGATGTCCGCAGGCGGTTTATGCAGGGCTCGACTGCATAATGCATAAGCTGAGCTCGCTGGGAGCAACGGCCGCGCCGGAGCAATCTGCTTATAATTAGTTAGGTACATGCTTACTATTGGATCCACAGGAGTGAGGGAACTATCTCAATCTGTACAAGATGACTTCTCACGCGACTGCTTCTCTAAACCGATTACTCGATCTGCCAGTTTCCCAAGACTTAAGACGTTGAAATCCGTGAAAAAACTTGTCGCTCGCTCACTTTGACCTTTTGAAAGATATAAAACAACCAAACGTATTTATCGAAAATCTCGTGTGCAAACAATTGCACTATGTTAAGCAAAAAAAAATATTGACCTTAACTCTTGTTTTCGACCAAAGTTTGCTTATGTATACGGGAACCATATGAGAAAACTTTAAGCATGAATAACTATTTGCTAAACTTGCTCGTTTTTGCTAAATAGGGTTAGTTATATACCTTATTTTATACCTTAGTGCGTGAGTGTTAAGGTCATCGACGGCAGTCTGCCTCTTAACGCTCTAGCTAGTATTCGTTTTATAGCTACATTAAACGAATACTAATAGCTAGAGCGTTATCATATCAATCAAGCCAGAATTTGTTTTACGAAGGTTCCTTTTACAGTTAGATGCTGTAAAAACGGAGCGTAGGGTAAAACTTCGATCGTCTCGTTTTGCTCCTTCGTAGACTAGACTACTAAAGTAAGTAGATATACCTTTATTACCTTTGAATCTGTATGGTTTTACTTAAAACTGAGGTTTCACGCTACAATCACCTAGACTCATCCAGCTTTCTAAGGCCCGTATTCCGAAACAGTCCTTAAGTCTGAGTCGAGCCTCAAGAACAGATTTTTGACACATTTCAATGGAGAACTGTCATAAAATCTATGCTTGAGGCTCGACTCAGACTCAAGCGCTGTTTCGGAATACGGGCCTAAGTGATCTTTGTGATATTATTGAATAAATACACATTTTTTATTTTGATTTTGAATCTCATTCAAATTAGGCAGATAGCTCTTATTTGGGGATATAGAATATCCCAGCGCATGTGAAAAGGCACTGACGTTATGCGTAAGTACCTCTACATCCCGTTTCAAGTTCAACTGAGATGAGATCACGTACGTTCATCATTAAAATAAAATAAAACATAACAAGATTCTTTCAAGATTAAATTATTAAATGAAATCATCGGCCGTAGGTAATATCTGTGTCGATAAATCACTCGTGGTTTCTGAGTTTATAGCTAACTAATATTATTCTATTGTTCTGAAAGTCGTTTCGGACGTTTGAAAGTCAGACTTTCTTAATTTAGATGCGATCTCAATGGCGGGTGGCCGGGGCGTAGCGTACGTCCCGAGGCCACTTTGCGCGTCTTTGTCTGGAGTTGGGCAGGAATAAAAACAGGCTGACCGGACGAACTCACGACGCTGCTTGCATCCACATTGTTCCCTCTGACAATAACATACCTACGTTCTGATATTAAATCACCCTGTATATGCCTGGAATAATAAGCATAAACATCCGCCGTGTATGAATCTATGAGTAAAAGGAATAATCATCTCGTTAAAATCTTAATTGTATTAACATAAACTCATAAAATTCAAACTATAGTCTGTTCCTACCTAAGACTACATCCTACTGGCTTATTATCAAGGTGCAGAGGTAATGAGGATGTTTATTTAAAAAAAAAAAAAATATCCTAATGGTTCCTTATTTGTTTGGCACACGTTTTATTGTTGAAAGCATGGGTGTTATTAATAATCCTGGCGCATCGCTGGAGTAGTTAAATCGTGTTTTGTCACATTTGTTCGAGTTGACAATTGCATGTCAATGCAAGAGACAAAACACGGATTAACTAGTCCAACGCTACGCCAGGATTATTAATAAGACCCTATGTTTCTAGGGGTTTAAAAAACTTAATTTAATATCTTGAGTAGCTTAGGGTTTCTTATACACGTGTAAGCCGGACACAATACACGATTGAAGCCTCTTTTAGTTTTATTTAGCCGGTGCTTTTTTGCAACCATACAATTAGAACTATAACTTTGAAAAAACCTATAATTTACCATCACTTTGTATCTAATATTCAAGAAGAATTCTAAACGCAACGAAATTGCCTTAAATTGGCTCTGTTACTAGCGTTTTTATAAGTAAGGTCATACATGCACTTATCTAAATAAATCTGTCGATGTGTGATGGAAAACACATTAAGTATGATGATTATTTTTTTCTAAGAAGATTCTTATTAGCTTTGTATGACATCATCACAGCACATCACCTCGCGCATCGCTGCCCTCAACTTAGACTTAAAGTTTTTTATCCAAGGTTGTGCAGTTCTTATATGTAGTAGGTACTATCTGCAATGGAACATTTTGCTAATTTACGTCACTTTACCACTAAAAGCAGTTTCCATTAAAACGTAATATCTGGCAGAATCTGGTTTGTTAATTCAAAGTAGTTGTCCTTTGGCTAGAATTCTTACGAAGGCATAAATTGTCAATTAAATGATGTCTTAGAAAACTAAGCATCTATTAAAATAATAGTGGGAGGTTTGCCTCGTGAAAACAAGAATATAAATGGAAATACTCGTACATACCTTCAATCCATGCGCCAATGACCATTGTAATGGGCTCGTTAGTGTACCAGGGCCATATCAAGCGCATCAGATCTGCATAACGTAACCAAAGACCTATACGTAGTGTTAGCCGGTTTTGGGAATATGACATCCCTAGTCGGATTCAGCGACGGGATACATCACTAAGAAGAAGAAGAGGAAGATGGCGTCTTGCGTAGTTGTATGGTTTGCCGTGTAATAAAGTAAAACAGAGTTGTAGCTATAATCAATAAAGAGTTTTCGCCGTAACTGTAGAAAACTCTCCTAGTATTCACAACAAAGTAAAAGAAACCAACCGTTCAATAATGACTGATACAGATAACAGCTAATCTCCTAAACTTTTATTTATTTTTAATTAGGTGGTGTTCTCTCTAACTCATTAATCTCATTTACTCGAGGGCAATTCTGGGCAGGGAAACCTGCAAAATTCCTCTGGCCATTGACCTGTGGAATAAGTAGGTACCGTGTTATTACTATACCGCATATTCATATCCCTAGCAGTACGCTTACTGGTAAAGTGTAACATTTGCCTCCTGCCCTGCGGGTCTAGCACGGTTCGTTCGGGTAATCGCTGAATCCGCGTTCAAATTTGAAATATCTATATTTATAAAAGAAAGTCGTGTTAGTTACACTATTTATAACTCAAGAACGGCGGAACCGATTTGGCAGAAAATTAGTGGGGAGGTAGCTTAGAACCGGGAGAAGGACATAGGATACTTTTTATCCCGAAAAAGCAACGGGAACGGGGTGTTACGGGAACGGGCGAGCGAAGCCGCGGGCGGCCACTAGTTTGAAATAAAAATTTAAAGCTCACAGGAGATTCAGTGATCGCCTGAAGGAATTGTGTAGCAGAAATAGGAATGAAAAATAATCAGATTGGAAACTCATGAATAAGCTGATCCGTGGAAATAAGTGGTAGGTAGGTACATACCTACTTAAGTATATTGTATAAATAAATTTAAATTCTCTAGATGTTACAAAATTTGCCTTTATAATCAGGCTGGTATTAATTGATGAAAAAGAACCAATATAGATTTTGTAATAATAAAAGCTTTAATAGGTATCTTAATTCATTATTTTTCAAAGAAGCGCGGATCTGTAGGCTTATCTCAAGCTCCGTCTGGTTCTGTCTCTGGCTCTGGTTTTGAGTCTGTGTGAGTGTTGATAGATAAATCTTACGTCGAAACGTCACACACACAGTATTAATACACTGGTGAGCAGTCCAACAGACTCAAAACCAAAGCCAGAGACTGAACCACTCAGAGTTTGTGGTAGGCCTACTGTCCTGTCCTTCAAGAAATGTTAGTGAGGTCATTTTTGACATTCAAAATTAATGAACTTTGAGCATAAAATGCTTTTAGCCAGATTTCGTGAACGGAATTTGTACAAGATTCCATGACGTACGTATCATACTGTTTCCTAATAGTATAGGATCCCGCTATAGAAGGACCTTCACCGAGCTGGTTATTTAATGAAACGTATTTTATATTTAATTAAACATGCCAATAAATATATTCTATATGGGTTGCCTATCAAATTTCAGTCCAGGATATGATTAATTAGTAATTAAAAAAATATTGTTTTTTTAACTTTCCACTGGTTTGTTTATTAGACAAATTCTATACCAATCGAAAGTATAGACCCCATAGAATATGCAAACATTAGGTTGCCTATTTTTTTCCGGTCACAACTCTCGGGTAGCCAGGTATAAACAGGTAAATCGATACTAGCATTTTGCACCGGTATCTTTATTGAATAAAAATACTGGGGTCTATACTTTCGATTGGTATAGAATTTGTTTAAAAGTGGAAAGTTTTTTTTTTTTTTTTTTTAAATTATTAATTAATAATAATTATCCTGGACCTGGACTGAAATTTGATAGGCAACCCATACAGAATATATTTATTGGCATGTTTAATTATATATAAAATACGTTTCATTAAATAACCAGCTCGGTGAAGGTCCTTCTATAGCGGGATCTTAGACTATAAAGATATTGTTAAAATATTTTTTTATCTGTAAGGTTACACTTTCAGATTAGTCGGTTTGGTTATGAAATCGGTTCATCAAGTTTTTTTATTTCGAGACCGGTGACCAAAGGGTTGGCGCTCACCTAAGACATATATAGAATTATCTTAGCTATTCAAAGAGGTAATGTTGCCAGCCTTCTAGGCACATTGATCTGAACTCTGTTTTATACCTACAGGTGGAAAACAGAGTTAATTATTAAATTTTCTAGGCCATTGTTATTTTAAATGAAGTTTTTTTAATGTTTTAAAATAATAGTTTTTGTAGATAATGTATTTATTTATTCTGTTGCATATAATAAATAAATAAATAAAAGTTTTATAAACTTTACAAAGTTAACAGTACAATCGTTAAGAAAAATGTTCCAAGGATAAACAGCATTGTGACTGATGAGCACATTTTAGGTCACTTAGTTAGTGCTTAAGTAGGTAAGTCAATAAATTAAAGTCATGAAACATTAGTATGTCATTTTACAGGCTCCACGACTGCACGACTCCTCGTTGTGTTTGAAATGGTGATATCACCCACCAGGCCAATGATGACGGAACTAAGTAATGAGAAAATAATAAGTTCTAGTGCTAAGGCTAGTTATAGACGTACAGGGAATAACGTACTTTAGTTTTAAACAGCATTTTCATGAACCGGTGGCCAAGAACTTTTACCGCTGTTTTATTACTAAATAGGTACCGAGACGCAGACACCGCACCGGTCTGTTTATTACTAACACATTAGTCAAACTATTATTTTTTCTGTCAATATAGGCGGCTGAACAAAGTAGCGAATCAAGTTCGACAAGCGCAGCCCACAGTGGAACATCTCAGCACAGGAACGTCCTGAGTAGAGGGGATTGAGGGATGCCTTTGCCCAGCAGTGGAACACAGACGCATCATAATAATAGGTGGATGGGCATCTGCACCAGACTAGACCAATTCAAAACATGTACCTAACTTTGAAAGTTCTAATGTGCTATGTAGATAACATATCAACTTCATCATCATCAGTCAGTGGCCTATGTCTACTGCTGGATATAGGCCTCCTAAGAACGATTCTGAGCACTTTCCTTCCACCGACTTCCCGCGATCTTAACAATGTCGTCATAAATATCAACCATGAACCAAATATGGCGGAGTATTGCCCGCTTGATGAGACTGTAGATTTGGATCATGTGCTAACTGTTAACTCATTGTATTACGGTCTTATGTGCACTCGTCCTAAAACTTAACTAAAGAAATAAAAACGTCAATGCTGCAAATTCCACATGAGCTGTTTGATGATGGCATTACTTATTCTCGGCTAAGCAAGCAAATAAGCGCAATCCAATATTATAAAATGGTCTCATAGTATAAAATAGGAGTTTAAATGATTATGCAAGTCAGTAAGATCATTAATATTTTGAAAAAAGACCAAAATATTAATGATATTTTGAAGTGTAAGCTTCTTTATGTGGGCTTGAGCATTTTTTGATGGCGGAAAACCAATAAACTCGCGTCACCGAGAGTCACTGAGACCTCTTTGGCAAAGATCGACATACTTCACCAAAAGTTGGAGGGGTAATTGTTCAAGTTTTCCTTTCTGTCAGCATTCTCGGAGTGCAACTAACTTTTTTTCCAATGATCCCTGTAGTTTTGCCCTAATACCTACGGCCACGTTAAAGATTGTAGCAATCGCTCGTATGAGTAACTCAATAAACTAAATCATCATAAAAACCTCCGGTGTTTTGTCAAAGGGTAATAAATATAATACATAAACGGAATACCTACCTGAACCGTGGACGGGAGCGATGCAATTAATTAGCTCGGACAAATTATACACACGCCAGTTAATTAAAATACTTTTGTTGTTTTCTCTTTTTGGTCTTTCAAGACCGCTGAACTAGGTCCACAAAGTTATTTATAACAAATTTAAAAAAAAAAGAGGATAAAACTAAATTCGTTTTGTTTTCTGTTTGTTATCGCATAACTTTGTCATTTGTAAGGTTTATTTTTTATCGGAATGACTTCTAGATTGGTCCCATAGAAATTTCATCAAAATCAGTTCAGCAGTTTGGCTTATGTTGGTTTCTCAAGTTTTTAAATTTTATTTGTGGAAATTTAAGTCTAGGAAATAGTATACTTAATTCACCCCGGTGAACTAAGTCTACGGCGCCGTTATTGAACCTAATTTAGGTTGGTAACGTTTATTTTATGGTCTGTACTGTCGCTGTGGTGTAAAATAAGTTTTTTTATACAACTTGCTGATGGAACAAGCATAATAATAAGCATATTGATGTTAAGTGGTAACCATCGCTATAACAAAGCATTGTCTCGTAGGTCACGCATGTCAGGAACGTGCACTTCCCTGCATCCATCAACTTGAGCCACCCAAATGTTCAGCCTCACGTGCCAGTAATTTCACCCACACCCTTCAAACCGAAACACAGCATGCTGCTTTACGGAAGAAATAAGATTTATACATACAGCTAATATAAAATGTTAGTGTGTGGATAGGATAGGTAAAAGAAATAGAACCCTTGTATTAAAGGTCAACATAAAACCAGAAGTGAGCAGTTTACGACCCACCAAAAAGCTTAATTCCCTTTTCCACGCTGCCGCTATTCTCCGAAAGTTGGAACGGTAGCGTGTGAGTTGTAGAGCAATTGAATTATAAGAAGCGGGATAGAGATACCAGTTTTATTTATACTTCCAAACGCATTACCACTACTGAGGGTTCAACGTTCGCGTGTTTGAGCAGATGCCATGACGGTTGCGCCTGACGTTGACAGAGATGGTGTACTGCTTTTTACGTTTACTGTTCCTCTCATTTGCTTATTGCAAAACTGGCTCCACCACCTAGTATAACCATGCAAAAAACTAATTGGAAAAATCATTCGGGTTCATTTCCGTCAAAAGTAAATCTTTTTTGAAAATAATACAATTATACAGTTAATAATGAAGATAAATATGCAGTTATTTTTTTCATATAAATCGAGAGCATTACTCCTGTCACGTCGTTTCCCTAACTCTCGTGTATTTGAACTTAGCCATCACCGCCGCGTCTCAAAACTAGTACTAGCACTGAGTACTATGAATTAAATTTAATTTAGCTTGTCTGTTTTTTGTTTCAAATAAATAATAATAAAAACCAAGGGATCATTGATGCACTACAAAAAGGCCGTGTGTTTAACAATACCTATACATATAAGTACAATAACAGCTATACAGTTTCAGAGAAGACAATACTGGCACGTTAAGAAAGTTGTCGAGATGAATGAGGTTCGCAATTAAATTTGCCGCTTTCCATCTCTTTGGCCTTCACTATAAAATAAGAGATGAGAAATTTTCACCTTTATAAGAAATAATTAACGACGCTGCGGGTAGGTAGATACGGTGTGTTCAAAGAAATAGATGATCTATCTACAGAACGTAATTCACGGATTACTAATCGACCGGTCAAATATTTGATAGCTGTTTATATTCGAGATAACCAGCTGTCAAATACTTGATCGGTCGATTTGTACCTAATTCGTTAAACGGCTCTAATGCGGCTTGATCTGAATCACTTCCGATTGGAAGCGTCTCCAAGGCACCACTAGGCTTTTCAATTTATTATGAAAATAAAAATAAAAGTAGGTAAGTATTAGAAAAAGGTTAGACACACAAATGTCATGCCCACACAAATGAAAAATAAAAAATTTCGTACATTGATTCCGAATGCCATGACGAATTTGAACCTTCCTTTTCAAATGCAGCTTTAGTTCCAACGTAAACTTATGGACAGCAAGCATTTAAAGCTAAAGGAATATTTTGGTGTGCATGCCTCTAGCTTCCATAATCAGAAAACGATTATTCTCCGAAATAGGAACTCCTAAAAAATACTCAGTCTAGAAATTTCCTCAGGTACCTAATAAGTTAGAGGTACATACTCTGCTATAGGGTTCGCATTGTAAACCTTCTCTCATAATTACGAGTAACAATCGTGACCTAAAAGATTGCACATCTACTTATAATTTCTACAAATCTCATCGTCAAACGGTTGTCTTACCGCTGTAGGTACCTCAACCGCTATACGACTAGTTACCAAGAGAATGCCTGTGAAAATATGTGAGCTTATTTTGATAACAGTTCTAAATGCACGGTTCTCGTTGTCATGCATATTCATAAAAGAAAAAGTATGTACCAAAGTAGCCTACCTAGCTAAAAAAATGGTTAAGACGGACTGAATATCATACAAAATATTCAACATAAATATCACACAAAAAATTACGGCTACATAGGTATTGGTGTTGTGAATTTTTGGTCGTGGAATTACTTTGTCTTAACAAAGCTTACGCTTGATGAAGCGAATATAAATGTCTCCATCACCTATTCAAAATATTAGTATGATAGGTACGTGCTGTAGTTAAGGTGCAGCAAATATGGAATAAGTATAACAAAAGTACTCACAGGTTCAAGTGGAATGCCGCGCTGACTTATTTAAGTAGGAGTCTGTTTTGATTCTCAAGAACGAGAATCAACATTCCACCATACCCTAGATTGCGTTAAATTGTGTTTTTTTTATTGCTCAGCGCATCTTTAGTGCGTTTAAATGTTGCTCTTTTCTATTTTTAGCGCAAAATAGAACATTTTTCATTCAGTCACATTAAAGGAGCATTTTCTTGAACATAATGAACATTTTATTTAATTTTTCAGTAAGTATACATTAAAGGCTATACTGTGCAAGAAAACAATTGATTGTTTTCTTGAACTAAAAAAATAAACTTAAAATAAAGCCACAAGTGAGTTCCGATTCGTAGGTTTTTTTATGATGAAATAAGTATCCTGTTTCAAATTATTTTATATAAGTATTTTTAAATTACATATTATAACAAAATATATAAAATTCAAGAGTGCTCAAACAATTAATAAGATACTGGACAATTCATTAAATCATCACAAACGTGAAAAATAGTGTAAAAGCGCGTTGAAGTCTTTTGTATGCCAATTTGGATCACGCGCTCTTTCTATCATAATAAACTCCATTTATTTAAATGACCAGCATCCGCCTGCGGCTTCGCTCGCTTGGCTGCGTACCTACTTATTGCAGGTCACGAACTATGTCTTTATATTCCAAGTTTCATCCGAATCCGTTTAGCCGTCATGTCACAAAGATAGTGGGAATAAAATCCCAAACCATCGCATGTTTAACAATGTGAATATTGTAATAACATGTCAGGGCTCTTCTTTTTAATTAATGCCATCTGTTCATTTTGGAACAACTTTGCCAGTGTCAAGTGAGGCTATATTACATAAATAAAATAGTTATTAGTTAAGTCAGTCAAAAGACAAGTCGGTCGTCATTGGCTTTGAAGGAAACACGAAGGAAACCATATTTTCCTTCAAAACCATCGGAAACACTTTCGATTAAATCAGGATAGTAAATAACACACTTTCATTCCAACTCCTCACACTTTGTGCTAAGACCTCAGGTACTGTTGGTTAAAATTTCACCGAAATTTCACAACAGAACTCAAAGTAACACAAGATGAAAAAGCTATGTGACTTCCAAAAACGACAGAAAATGAATCCATATCAAAAAGTGTTGATAAAATTCTTTTAATTCTTACAAGTGCCCATGACTTCTCTAAAGTGCTTGTTGCGTCTGCTCGATAGAAAGTTACGCCAGATCTAAATCATTCTCGACATAACAATGCGTTTTTTTGCGTCAGATCCTATCAGTATAACAGTTTGTTTTAAGTTTCCATCTAATGCGATTGTCTTAGCTAGAACCTACTAAAATAATGGCCTATAAAGCAAAAGTGGACCCAAAGATTTGATCAATGTATTTTTAAATAAACAGAGAAAGACCATAAGAGAGATGGATATAATATGACATAAATAAATTAGAAAGATGATTGGAACCAAATGGAGGAGGCCTTTACTCGTTGAGGGGACGTTTGACTCAATAGTATACATAATTATTATTATTTAAATTTATTATTTAAATTGTATGATATTATTGTTATTAGGTATTATTGAATAAATTGAATAGAAAAAATAATTAATCTTAAGTATTTATAAAATAATGAATATGGATGTATGTAATTGAAGAAATAAAAGAGACTATAAAATTATTATTAATCCAATTACTTGAATCAAATGTAATAGCAATGGCCTACCGTATATAACAATACGCTAATTACATATTTATGTATATTATTTAGGATAAACCTAGTTCCTGTTTCGTCACACAATGGTTTGTCCTTGGTGGAGATCGAACCCACGACATACAGTGCAGAAGGTAGATCTGCCATTAATTCCGGCTGTAAGGCGTACCAAATATAATAAATAATCATTTATCTTGTATTGTAGCCATTATAACAATAAAATTTTAATAGCATGAAGTGGTAGAGTCACACGTCAAACATGTTTATTTAAATTTATAAAAAGCTTTAGATTAGGAAACCTACAACAAAGTATGTGTTGCTTGGGCCATCTACAGCATTTTTTAGGCCATATACCATGCAAAAAGTTATGCACAGCACACATTGATTGGCTTTTTATTATCCATAATTGTTTATGCCTGGAATGATGGTAGTGTGAATTACGTAATATTAGCTGTGGCTGTGGTTATTCAGCGAAAGGTCATAGTGTTCGGTGACCGTGGCGGGCAGAGGGTATTCGCGGGGAAGACGCGGCACGGGGAGGGGAAGGCGCTTGGACTGACGCATGCTATGACAACACCCACACTGTCTTACTGTAGGTACCTAACCTACCTTTATTGACTCAGGCACACCTAAGTGTGATTCGACTTAGAAAAAGACGGGGAATAACGCTAACATTTCCCTATACCATCCTATACCTAGCCTAGTGTCTATTAAACCACATGCAGCATACACTTATTTAAGTGTATGTAAGAACTTAGGTAAGTATAATCAAATAAATAAATATAAATAATTGAATAATAATGAAGACGATAATTAAAAAATCTAAAATGTAGGTTCTAAATTGAAACGCAACTAACACGGACTCAAAACCAGAGCCAGAGACAGAGCCAGACAGAGCTTGTGGTGGGCCTAAAGATATCCTAAAGATTTTAGGATATCTTCTCTAGATTGTAAGTAAGTAAATACTTTTAATCTGAGTACCACGCCAGTGATGCCGCGAAAAAAGAGTATGGAGATAAAATATTCATAGTAATTCCGCTGCAAAGGCCTTGATAAGAAAAGTACCCACGCTAGCTGTAGGTGATCGTTAGATCAGCTTGTCGATCTACCAGCAGCCGCAAGGAGCCTATTATGGCACTGATGATTATATGCAACAGGCACTCCGGCCGTGGCATTGGCCAGGATATGGCTGCTTCCGCTCTCGCTACCAACGAGCCGAGCATGCCTGCTGTAACGGTAACTTGCGGCTAGTATATCCTTAAGTAATAATTATAAGGTATGATTACAACTACAGTGAACCCTAGAAAGCGACCTTCTTTCTTTTAAGAGCGGGTCGTGCGAAAATTTGAGATTTAAAAAAAAAAATTCATAACTTAATAACTAAGTGACATTTTAAAAATCGCAAAAGGACTAATTGTAGACTATACTACTAAAAATATACTATTTAATATACTATTTAATATACTATTTAATATACTATTTAATATACTATTTAATATACTATTTAATATACTATTTAACATGACATTCTATTTAACGCTTAGCGTTAAATAGAATGTCATGTTAAATAGTATATTTTTAACAGTAACATTACATTCTATTTAACGCTTAGCGTTAAATAGAATGTCATGATAGTATATTTTTTTAACACACTTAAATTCGAATTAATCTCAAATGTATAGTCTACAATTAGTCCTTTTGCGATTTTTAAAATGTCACTTAGTTATTTAGTTATGATTTTTTTTTTTTAAATCTCAAATTTTCGCACGACCCGCTCTTAAGATAAAAGTTAAGTCTTCATAAAATAATAATCATGGCCATAGATAGGGATAGGGACTCAGGGACAATATTCAAAATCTTTTAAAAAAAAATTGAGTTTCAGTTTCAAGTATTATTTTTTGCCTGCTGTCGGTGATCTGAACTCTGTTTTCTACCTGTAATACAGGAAAACAGAGTTCATTATAAAATTTTCTAGTTTCTTATAAAATGTAATTTTTTTATTTTATTTTGATTATTTCATGTTTTTTAATTATAGTTTTTAAAAATTTAACATACTAGTCACCAGTCAGCAATAATACCTTTTTTTCTAAATACATACTTAGAATACAATAAAACAACCAGACAGAGAACAAACAACTGCGTTCACCACATTAATAATGGTTCTTGGTGGTGATCGGACCCACGACCTACGGTGCAGAAGGCAGAGCTGTAGGCCTACTATGAGTTCTGTCTGGCTATGTCTCTGGCTCTGGTTTTGAGTCTGTGTGAGTGTTGACTAAATAAATCCTACGTCAAAACGTCACACACACAGTAATACTGTGTACAGTATACATAACACTAGTGACACAAGTTACCGGTAGAGTCTGCGGCTCTGTCAATATTTACAGTGAATACAGTCATAATATATTTTTCACTGTTTTTAGGGTTCCGTAGCCAAATGGCAAAAACGGAACCCTTATAGATTCGTCATGTCTGTCTGTCTGTCTGTCTGTCCGTCCGTATGTCACAGCCATTTTTCTCCGAAACCGTAAGAGCTAGACTGATGAAACTTGGCGAGTAGATGTATTCTGTGAACCGCATTAAGATTTTTAGATAAAAATAAAAAAAAACTGTAAATTTCAGGGGTCCCTATACTTGAAACTGAAACTCAAAATTTTTTTTTTCATCGAACCCATACGTGTGGGGTATCTATGAATAGGTCTTCAAAAATGATGTTAAGGTTTCCAATATCGTTTTTTTCTAAACTGAATAGTTTGCGCGAGAGACACTTCCAAAGTGGAAAAAAGTTGGTCCCCCCCCCTCTAACTTCTAAAGTAAGAGAATGATAATACTAAAAAAAATATATGTTGTACATTACTATGTAAACTTCCAACGATTTTTGGTTTGAACGAGATCTAGTCAGTAGTTTTTTTTTATACGTCATAAACCGTAAACCGCAATTTACCTTTCGACGAACTACAAGAACCTTATTATGTTACATCAAGTAACATAATATACAGGTTCTTGTAGTTTGTCGTGCTACGGAACCCTTCATGGGTGAGTCCGACTCGCACTTGGCTGCTTTTTTAAGTACTTGATGGTGCTAAGGCCTAGTAAAGAGGCACCAAGAGAAATATGTGCCCCGGGCATTCGATTACAAGGATAGCACTTTGGGTAACATTAATCAATAATTTAAACATATCCTAGATCAACGCGCCCAATGATCATGAATACCGCTCCAAAGAATCGCCGCCAGTTTTGTTATTAATTAATTCTCAGTTAATTTATTTATTTCGGGGCCTGTGCTCTTTTGGCTGTGAGCAGCGTGGGCTACGATGATGGTCGATAATTCTTCTTTTAATTATTTATTGCACACAATGCAATATAAGGAAATCGAGGACATTCACATTTTCTTATTTAGCTTTTTTCTTTTAGCGCCAAATAGTACATAGTACAGTCGGCTATGCTAGAATGAATACAACTCATAGCGATCATGCATGATAGATACGATGCAATGGAAATTTTTATGACTCTTTCTCTCTTATCGTTCCACTGGTCAAGTGTGGTGATAGGTTTTAAGTGCGCCTCAAAGAGGCTCTTTTTGTACACTGAACACCAAGATTTCGAAAGTTTTAGTTTACTTAGAACCTAAAAAAAAAAAAAACGATCTGGTTCCCATATTACAAGCTCTGCTTAGTTTGGGGCTGGGTAGTGTTGTTTGAATTGTCCAGAATATTTTTTTTTTTTTGTTTAAAGTAAGTTCCTCACGATGTTTTCCTTCATCGTTTGAGAATACATAGCATAAAAATTTAGAGGACTAAAACTTAAATATCGTGATACTTATAAATTCACTTATGTTTGGGTATTTGCCTTATAAAATAAATATTTATTGCAATACTGCGACACCTTACTATAATTATGTGCATTCTAGCTGTCGATTGTGCATGTAATTCTTTAAGGCTGGCTAAGCTCCACCCCTTGGCGAAGTTTGGTGCAACGTTACAGAGGTTTCAGACAGTATTCAGTATATTTATAGCCTTATTATGCATGTAAATTTAACATTGTCTGATCTTAGGACTAGTTTTTTGAAGGCTTTGCACAATGGTCAGCAAAAACCTCCGCTACGCAAGATGAAGGCTTATATAGGTAGATTGGGGAGGAAACCGTTGTAAGTAAAAAAATGGTGAACCAGTAGGCCTATCATAAGCTGTGTCTGGCTCTGTCTCTGGCTCTGGTTTTGAGTCTGTGTGAGTGTTGACTAAATAAACCCTACGTCGAAACGTCACACACACAGTATAATACACTGGTAAGCGCTCACACAGACTCAAAACCCAGAGCTAGACAGAGCTTGTGGTAGGCCTACAGGAAATTACATTAGACAACTCAACCACTCATCAGCGATTATGCCTTCTACCAAAAAACTATAGCTAACAAAAAGATACGTTTACAAACCTCGTTAGTGCCCCATTTCCGTGTTACATTTGGCAGTTTTTTAATGTCAGAATTTAAAGAATACTTACCTGAAACTACAGTTTCCGGCTGTTAAAGTGGCACTTCGTGCGTGGTCAAAATAAGAGCTTCTTACAGGTATGTACTTCTGTGCTTGTTTTGTAATTTTTTCTCCGCTGTTGCCGAATACTTTCTCTTGATAATATATAAGCTTACTTTATAAAAAGCGCAAAAAAATAAACTTTCTCAGCATACGGATGGATCGCGGTGATTTAATTGACCATAAGCTTATTTTTCGACTTTTTCGGTGGAATAACTTTAAATCTCTCTGAGATACACTATTGGGAAATTTATAAAGAATTAGAGATTCTTAATTAGGTACATCTAAGCCACCATAAGGTATTTTATAAGTATACAAACAATACAATAATTTATTTGCGAAATACAGGTTATAATTACAGTTGTGTTTAGCCATATTCGATATACCTTAAAATATGCAAAACCTGTATGTATGTTCTAATATTGGTAATAAGTATTATTAGTATTATGTGCAATGGCGTCCGATTTCCTATTACCGTCTCCGCTAAGTCAACCGACGACGCTGTATGGAATTCCATATTGTACTATTACCTACGGGTTTTAAGTAGGTCCTATAAGTAAATATGTCCATAGTCCCCAGGTTTGCAAGTTCGTGAGCGTGAGGTGAGGCAAGACATGGCGCGGGCTGCCTCAGTCAACGACAGAGCCAGCCACCGCAGAATATTCAATAGTTAGTACAGAGCCTCGCTCAAGAATCCCGCAGACGTTTTGCTCGGGTTCAATACCCGAGCCCGTTCGATCGCCCATCCACAATGGGGCTGCAACCATATCTGAACAATTGGTAAACTAGGTATCAACCATTAGAGACATTGTTTGAATGCGGTAATGTTAGGAGGAAATAGTTGCATTTTGTTGAAAGTAGGCCTTACTAATACCTTCATAAGTAAGTATTTGATATTTACTTATATAAATACCGCCAATACCCATGAAAAGAGAATTAGGATAAGTATTTAGATACTCTAGCTAGGTATTAGTAGTAGGTAACGTTACTCTTCTACCTAGTAGCTAGCCAATTTTTATAAGTTTACGTAGGTACATAATCTTCTGTTTTGGGTCGATATTACCTATTTTTATTTTTATTTATTACGAGTATTACCTATGTTTGTAAGTCCTAACTTCAATATTGCTAAATAAATCTACAAGCACCTAAGTAGAAGGGTACTTCCTACCTATTCTTACTTTCTATTTGCATGTTCAGACCGAAATAAAGCAATAGTAGGTATTGGTATACGTCGGTAAATATACCTATCTTCTGTACATAGAAAACTAGTGTTTATCTGACACAATTTCCGTAGCTTTGTTATAACAAGTGGATTTTTATTGATAAGCTCTAGTTCCATTACATATCTACTTTAAGTTGAGCACTGGTGGTCTAGTAGTAGCAGCCCGCTTTCCGATCCATAAGTCGTGGGTTCAAATCCGATCGTGCACTAGTGAGTTTTTCAACTCCCAAACGGTGCAGGAAGACATGGTGAGACAAATCACCAGCGAAACTTAGAACCTAAAAACAAAGTTCTCTAACATGCTGTCGTGCAAGAGTCCGAATCGAACCTCTGCTGAGGCGCACTTTAAATCCTTTCACCACAATGGTTCGACAGGACCAACAACAGTTAGGTTAATACTTTTTTCCTTACACAATATACGGTCGAACATAAAACATATCGTTTTTTAAGTCGGTTAAACAATCAAAGTGCTACTCGGTGGCAGTTGTTATGTACTTACACGAAACTTGTCCCTGTAAGAGCATTCCTCAGCTTTGACCTATCAACAAACTAGATATAGACTCTAGACGCTAGCTGGGTGACAAACCTAGCACATTCACTCAAATCCTTACGTGGTCGATGATCTAGGTACCCTACCTACTTAGTAAAGTTCAAAATATGGTAGTTATTCATTAATAGGCGTAGGACGTCGAGAAATCATACAAATGTTTAGCAAAGCTTGTGGGTAGAGCCTATAAGGTCAACCTTGCACCCACACATGCCTTTTACGTAAGTATAACTCGAACTTAGCACTTTATAAACTAAGTTCATATTGACAAAGGACTGAAGCGACGAAGCTAAAGCAAGGCATTCCATAATAAAATGCAACCCTATAAAGTTTATAATCGCTTGGCTGATTGCAGAGTTTTTCTTGAAGTTTAATTTTGCTCAGAGCTTGGTTTGCAACATTCACCTTTGCCTAAATAGGCAAGCGGATTTTAGAACGGCAACAGTGGGCGATGACAGTATGAGTAGAGAAAACATAAAGATTTCGCTTAATACCTACTGAGTAGCATGTAGACATAAAATGTACATACACCTAGATAGATATGGCGAATATTAAAAATAATCTCCTCAACCAAACCATTCCCGCTTTCGTAAAAACGGGAGGCGTTAATGTACATCATTTAAACACATGAAATTGTACACACTGTTATTACGATGCCAGTTATGCCACATGCACACTGGAGCAATTCAAACATGATCATTTGCTTTTTTGTTCTGGCACTGGATACTTATACCTTGCCCTTGATACTATAATATGGCGTATCCGACTTGGATAGGTTAGGCTATGTTAGAACAAAAAAAATACGCACAAGGCCGCGGTAAGCGGCCGCCACAGTGCCAGAAAATGTTTTTCCCTATACCGTCAAAGGGGCTGTCCCGTTTAGTACAATTATCCTTCGCAAGATAAATAAAAAATCGAAATATTCATCTGCGACAGTGTACCTACCTATATGGGCCTTTACAATTTCCCAGAGGAAATAGGTGGCATCGTTTTAACAGTGTGTACATTAACCGGACCCCAAAAACCACATCATTCTTATTAATTCACATTCATATTTTACTGTCACGGTTCTTGCTTACGTTCGATTTTCAAACTTATCAAACAAAAATTAAAAACTCAAAGCGGATTCAGCGATTGCCTGAACGAATTGTGTTGCAGGAATAGACCTGCTGAGTTCGCTGGCTTTGCCTGCACTGTTGAACTCATACCATAGTTTTAGCAACATAAATATTATTTTGCGTTTGTGTATACGCACCGTATAGTATACGGTGTATACCTGGCTGCAAAGGTAGAGTCCGCGCAATATAAAAATGCGGATGACAGATGGCGGAAAACATGAATTCCATTGCGTCTAATACAAGGCAATATTTGTGGTTGGGAGATTATTCCAAGTTTTTTTTTTATATTTCTGCCATCTGTCTGAGATGGTCCAGCAAAAGCAAACATAATACTATGATCACTAGATCATGACGTTATGTTTGCTGGACAATCTCGATTGCTTGCTGGTTCGAATGGACGGTATAAATCGAAAAGCAAATTGATACTAATATAATTATACCAATCAATGCAAATACCTACAGTGACAGCGATATTTGATAGCGTTTCACTGATCGCCACCGCAGAACGCTTAGACGTGCAAGTAGATAGTGTGCCAAGCCTTCGGTTCTGAAAGCAACAAGTAGGTAGGTATCCGAATAGTTATCGCGGCTTGCTTTTTTTGGATTCGATTCACAGTCTATTCGAACCAGCAAGCAATCGAGAAACTTTTCGTAAATAATATCGTCCAACGAAACAGAAGTTAAAGGTATTGTCTCCACAGAGCAGCCAACACGCTTTTGCTTACGCAAAGATTGTCTCAGATGCGCGATGTGAACCCCTTGTTTTGGGTTTCAGAAAGTTCAGATTCAGATTGGTACTTGGATCTAATAATGCGTTAGCATCCTATTAGTCTAAGCTATAATAACTGGTTTTACCTTGGAGTTTTTACACAATGTTTTTTCATTCATTCATATATGTATATAATTTTTTAATCTATTACAAAACAAATAAATTGTCTATGAAAGAGTGAGTCATTCATTTTGAGTTGTCTTTGTTTGTCGTCTGTCCATAGTAAAAAAGATGGCGGGCGACGAAAGTGACAGGTTTGTAAATACCAAGAGAACTAAAATTTTGAAGATTTTATTTACAATAATTTAAATAATGAATTGAAAATATAATTTCTAGACCCATCATTTCAAAAGCACAACTGCAACATCTCTTTCAGCGACCTAAAGCCATCCAGTGTAGCAATCATTAGAGAAGTATACGACAGTGAAAATGCCCACATTAAGTTTGAAATGGAATTGGAAAGAGCACTTGAGGCCGGCGTGAGTGTTATTGTTATAGAGCCAGAGCCACTGGGTGAAGAAACAGCTCGATGGATTTACGTAGGTAACCTCGTGCATAAGGTATCTGTCTACAGTGGACTCTGCAGTATTGCTTCAGGTAAGCGATAGGTACCACTTACCTGTAGGCATTTTATTCGGGTCTCCTCATCATCAGAATACCCTACGCCTTGCACTGGACGCCTATAATATCCTAATATCCAACAGTTTCCTTGTATCTTGTGACTTGTAAAGAAACCTTTTATAACTACCATAGTGCTGGTTATATCATGCATTGAATGAGGCAATAGTGATCCCAATATTTCCGTCTTATTGTTATTTTTAAGAATGTGTGCTGTCCCACTGCAGGGCAAAGTCTTTTCTCCGGTCGTCTCTCTCTATTTTAGGCTACTGCGGACCTTTTCCTTTTTAATTTCATAAAAACTGCATAATGTTCTAGAACTTAGAAAAGACAATCATGTATTGATTATAACTGGCAACAGTGATCCAAATATTTTTGATAGTAACTGCTTATGTGCCAGAACCTAGATTGTGCTAGGAAAATTAACTGTTTTGAATCCTGGCATACTAGAAATTGTACACTAGTTCAACTTACAAGTTCACTTGCACAAACTTCCTCACCTCAGTGTATTATTTGCAGAAGCATAGAAGAGTTTAATTAGTTGAAAATGGAGTTGAAGGTGATCTAAGAGCAGTATGGGTTGAATAAATAGAACCCTGTGTTGCTGAAGTTACTTTTTTAACCTGCTACTGGGTTATCTGCCGATTTACTTGCATCTTGTGGATATAATAACAGAATAATACCAGCAGATTTTTTTCTGTTTCAGGCATTGCTTGGAGTTCTTGGGCTTGTACTCCATTTGGAATAGTCTCGGTTTTGTGCGCTGGATGCTACACACTGTCATGGCAATGGGATCCTTGCTGTAAATATCAAGAAGAAAAAGATCGCCGACATCTATCCACTTTGCCAATGTTAAGTGACCTCACAACTGCTACTCCTGTAGTGCTTGTGCATACAGACAATAAAAGAAAAATTATACTTCACAGCACTGTTTCCCTCGCAGCTGCTGCAATTTGTCTATGGAGAGTCTATAAAACCTTTAAATAAATATAATTGCATGATTCATATAGCAATATATTATGCTATGTGTAATCTGGAAGAGACATTATTTTTGCATGTTGCTGATGTAGATAGGAACTAAACTTAGACTTCAATTACCTGTTTTTATCTATAAGAGTCAAAGTATGTAATATAATTTGCTGTAGGTACAGTCAATGTAAAAATGTTAATATAGTAGTTAGTTAAAAAAAATTGTACAAAAAATATTTTGTTTAAGAAGCTTTTTAGTTTAATCAAGTGTGATAGTGTTAGCAATAGAGAATATTCTGTTAGATAGCTGTTGTCAGTGACCAGAGGTTTCAAACAGATCTTGTGCAATAAAAATATTATTATAGAACTTGTGGTTTTACTAACCCTAAAATTGGTTCCCCATACTTAGAACTGAAACTCAACAATTTTTTTGTCATCAAACTCATGTGTGGTATCTATACAATACAATATTTTTATTTCAGAAAAGATCCAATTTGTTAGCATCTATGAATAGGTCTTCAAAAATGATATTGAGGTTTCTAATATCATTTTTTCTAAACTTATTACTTTGCTTGAGAGACACTTCCAAAGTGGTAAAATGTGTGCCACTCCTGTAACTTCTAAAATAAGAGACTGATAAAACTAAAAATATAAATATGATTACCATGCAAACTTCCACCGAAAATTGGTTTGAACGCGATCTAGTAGGCACATACTTCAACTTTCATTCAATCAACTCACATAATAATAAAAAACATTGTTACTTGCTGCTATGGAACCCTTCATGGCGAATCCGACTCGTACTTGGCCGCTTTTTTAACAAAGTTTGAACACTAAGGTCAACTAGTTGTACAGATAGTTGAACATATTGGAGTAGATGTAAATAACCTATTTGCTCTAAATAGAATTGTAGACAATCCACACATCACTATCTGGCCCCAAATTGATACATATATATATATTTTTGTAAATAGATACTTAGAATACAATATAGCACCCAGACAGAGAACACAAATATTTATTATCGATGGGGATCGAACCCACGACCTACGGCGTAGAAGGCTGAGCTACTACCAACTCAACTCTCAACAAAAAAAAATATTCTATAATAAATAAAATAAAGTATCACATTTTATTCAAATTTTATTTCCTAGTTCTATTAAAAAAATATGCTAAAAAGCAAACTATGCTCAGTCAGCTCGGACAAATTACTGATGACGTTCTTCCCATAGGTAGGTATAATGATATATGTAATTCCCTCACCTACTCCAAAAGGTTAACAATTTTTGATATAGTAAAACCAGTCTAATTATTTCTTAACTAGAAAATTTTCATGACTTCGGCTAAGTAATCCCAAAATCCCACCAATATTTCGTAAAAAAAGGTAATAATATGTGAATCCAGCAACGCTATTTAAAATATTCCAAGTTTCGAATAGGAAACGGCCGTGAACATCTTTTTTGAGTGTTGGTTAAATGGCGCCTTTATTTAAACGGCGAATAAACCCAGATAGCTGTGTCATACCCATCTATGTATGGTTTGACACTAAATACATTGTTATATTATACTCTATATACCAAAACCCATCAAACCATTTAGGCTGTATTGACTACCCAAGAAACAACCCTACCCATATAATATACTAGCGATCTATAGATTCAGCCATTCTTAGTGTAACTAACACGACTTTCTTATATATACTTACATAATTAATTATACATAGATTTCGCAGCCAACTCGCTAACTGTTTACCATTCCCAGACAGTTAGTTGAATGACGTTATATTGAGCGGCAAATTCGACCAGTTGGCTGCGATACACACAATATTATATTACGTGAGCCAATACCCAGATTGCATAAAGACATGATACAAAAAGCAGCCAAGTTCGAGTCGGACTCGCCCATGAAGGGTTCCGTAGCATCAAGTAACATAATATAAAGGTTCTTGTAGTTCGACGAAAGGTAAATTGCGGTTTACGATTTATGACGTATAAAAAAAAACTACTGACTAGATCTCGTTCTAACCAAATATCGTTGAAAGTTTGCATAGTAATGTACAACATATATTTTTTTTAGTTTTATCTTTCTCTTATTTTAGAAGTTAGAGGGGGGGGGACCAACTTTTTTCCACTTTGGATGTGTCTCTCGCGCAAACTATTAAGTTTAGAAAAAAACGATCTTAGAAACCTCAACATCATTTTTGAAGACTTAATCATAGTCTTCAAATGTACACGTATGGGTTCGATGAAAAAAACATTTTTGAGTTTCAGTTTCAAGTATGGGGACCCCCAAAATTTATAGTTTTTTTCTATTTTTGTGTAAAAATCTTAATGCGGTTCACAGAATACATCTACTCGCCAAGTTTCATCAGTCTAGCTCTTACGGTTTCGGAGAAAAATGGCTGTGACATACGGACGGACAGACAGACAGACAGACATGACGAATCTATAAGGGTTCCGTTTTTGCCATTTGGCTACGGAACCCTAAAAATTAGACCTATGGCAGTAGGCCTGCTATAGTTGATTCCGAATAAATCAGTTTCTTCCAAATTCTGAATATACCTACCGAAATATTTACAATTTCCTTATTCAAATTTCTTTCCGATTTTAAAAAGTAGTCTGATCGGCAGTACCAAAAAACAGACACAAATGCCCCTTATTTTATCATCTTTGGCCTCATCTTTGTATCAAGTCGATCGGCAATCTGACTGTCGGCTTACCATCAAATTAGAGGGACCTTGCCCTTAGTCGAAAAAATCACGCAACCGTTTTACTTGTGTAGATTTTAACAATTAACTAAACTGATGTTTTGCCAGCTCTTTTTTGCATTAACCAAAAGTATAAACCGGGAGCAGTCTTCCTTAAAAATATAGCCAAGCTAGGTAAAAACTGGCTGATAACCAATTCATTCTTCTTGTCCACTATGGCATCAAGTATTTTACTTGCAGTATATGCAGGTGTGAAACCAGCTGCAGTGCTTGAATCCATAACTGTAATTAAATAAAAATTGCATTGAATATAAAAACTATACAGTCAGCTGCACTAGAATGCATACAATTCGTAACTCTCATGGTAATGGGAGTGGCACATGTATTGATCGCAATTGACATTTATCGAAAACTAAAAATTCAAGACACATTTTGGAAATAAATATTTTCAAAGAAAAAAAACCTATGCTATGTATTCATTGCAATTCCACTAGACTCATATTATTATAAAAGAAATTAAAAGTTTGTAATTAAATAAATTTACTGTACAGATCCAGATGCGCATAGATGATAGCTTGTAGAATTAGTAAGTTGAAGTGGCAATAAGCAGATCATATAGCGAAGAACCGACTACCGTTGGGGAATGAAGGTTCTTGAATGGCGACCACGAACCGGAAGACGAAGCGTAGGGCGCCCACCCACCAGATGGACTAACGACATTGTTAAAATCGCAGGAACTCGGTGGATGGAAAGGGCTCAGAATCGTTCTTCCTGGAAATGTGTAGGGGAGGCCTATGTCCAGCAGTGGACTTTTGCAGGCTGATGATGATGATGACTGTATAGATGTGAACTACATAACCTTGGTTAAACTCAATAAAATTGAATAACTTGAATATGTACTAACCTCCATGATTGCCACCAGTACTGGTAAGGGCATTCAGTGATATATTTGTTTGAATATAACCTGGGCTAATAACTGTCACGTTAATATTATGCTGGTGCACTTCAGCACGTAAAGAATCACTAAATGCTTGCAGTGCATGTTTAGATGCTGCATATGCCGCACGGTCCGGAATTGCAATTAGTCCTTGCACTGAACTGACAAAGACAATGTGACCACTCCGTTCCTTTGCCATTCTGGGTAGGACAGCTGAAATAATACAGGGTTATTCATTATTAACTGCAAATACTCAGGAATTAGGTTCAACAAATAAAATAAAAAATATTTATGAAATGGATTATTAATGTTTTTTTATGAAAATCCCGAGAAAATCGATAAAGAATATCCTTTGGAATCATTGGCGCCTGACCTATTTTGACCTTTGATTAGCGCCCGCGCGATATAGTGCAAAATCTCAATCACAATATTGGTAGTTCTTATTGTGGTGAAAGAGGCTCCTTTTGTGCACTCAACATGATATTTTCGAAGTTTTTAGATTAAATAAATAAATATTGTAGACAATCCACTCAACACTTTCTAGCCCCAAACTAAGCAGAGCTTGTACTATGGGAACCAGAGAGCTGATATAATACTTTTTTTTAGATTGTATGATATGTCGGTTTCTTCACGACGTTTTCCTTTACCGTTTAAAGATACTAGCACAGTGCACATACATTTTCCGACAGAAAAACTCATTGGTACCCGATTGGATTTGAACCCACGACCTTAGGATTCGAAGGAGCGGCCGCTACCAGACCAGCAGTGCTCTCAAATTAGTAGTTGAATTATTACTTAAGCTTTGCCCACATCTAAGCAGTCAGTGAAACACTGCCAAATATTGCTGCCAATATTAACAAAACTTACCCTTTGTCAAAGCAACGGACCCAAAGTAATTTACAGTCATAATCTCTTTGTCTACTTCAATCTTAGTTTCTAATATAGAGCCTCGGAAGGAGATTCCACCATTGTTTATAAGTATGTCAATTTTGCCACATTGATCATAAACTTTTTGGACAATAGTATCCAAATGGTCCAAATCAGCAAGATTCAACTCCAAGACCACTGGCTCTTGAGTGCCAGGCTGAAATATATAATTTTCAAAAGTTATTACATAAGCTCGTCACACTCTATCATAGCTAATTATATTAATATACCGTGTGATAATATGAATCACGGAATGAGTTGGTAATGTCATAGTCATATAAATATTATAGCTGCGTGCGTGGTCACTTGAATATTTGTATAGAAAATATATCGTAATATGCCTTACTAAGTTTTTAAGCTTTTTTTATATTTAGTTTATATTGAACTCACAAATTGCATGGAGATAAGATCCTGTTTAACTCTGTCCAGTTCAGGCTTCCTGCGAGCTGCTAGAACCACTTTGCATCCAATTTCATAGAAGACATGTGCTAGTGCTTCTCCTATACCTGAACTGGCACCAGTAATCACCACCACCTAGACAGTAAAATTATAAATGGTTAGGTAGGTATTTACCTACGTCACTATGAGAAAAAGTACATGATTTTCAGACTTGAGTTTCTAAGGAACTGTTTCACGGATTGCTGATCATCATCATTGCCATTTAAACATGTGACTATATACTACTGTAAATATCAAATGTTTGAAGAAAAAAACTTGCGTTCAACAGCTGTCAAATTTTTACTTGGTTGATTAGCGATCCGTGAAACCAGCCTTTAAAAATAAATCACTTTGACAAGCTTACCTTTCCTTTAAGTGCAGCTTTTCGCTTTCTCTTATCTAAGTGATTAAGCAAGCCATAAATTGTAACTCCTAATGTAAGAGGTAGGCCAATGTATTTCATGTACCATGTTAAGGCATGTAAGTTGGCGTAGGGTCTCATCTTGCTTCACTCAGTGGACAGCCAACACTCTAAAACAACAAAAGTTTCAAATCAACAAAAGTCACTTTGATTCACAGAATCTGTGAGAAATTTCATCTATGTGTTTTCGCTTTGAAATTTCGGCAGTTTTTTTTTACCTTTGCCAATGGCCACAAGAGGGCACGACAAAAGAGTGCTGGTGGTCTAGTGCTATGCCAATACTCAAGTGGTGAAGCAAAACATCATGAGGAAACCGGCATTCTGAAGAACTTAAAGTTCGAAAACATGTGTCATGCAATAAGGATCCGCCAGCGACTTACTTGCAGTCAGCGTCAAAGAATATGCAGAATTTTGATGTTAATGTTACAGCACACCGTCTGTTTCTTCGTTTATGATCGCGCATTTATTCGCTAAGTAAGCCTTTAACATTCGGTTTTATTATACAAAGGTGCGAAGGTCAAAATAAATCTTTACAATCACACCCATAATACCGTACGGTATAGAGAAATATATGCATGCCATACAGTCAACAGTCAATTCAGTTTTGCTTGCTTGTGGCTCAACTTTTCATTCACCTCTGGCATAGAACTTTATCAGCTGGCTGTGTGTAAGGTCAATTATTTGCGCTACCTCTACAGTAGGCCTAGGACTATTAGCACTACTCTTTGCTCAGGTAGTACAAACCCTGAACTAGAACGGAATCCTAGATAGAAATCGATGGTATAGAATAGCGTACGTATTTGAGAGATAAAAATATTTAATCCCCAATTTCCAACCAAACATTAAACTTACCGCAATATCCGCAATCACAAAACACAACACACACACACAATGACATGACAATGACACACCGTAAAGCCCTATCCACACTCGCGCGCGGATCGCGCGCGAAGGCGCGAAACTTCCGCGAAGCATGAGTGTGGATCCGATTTGCATATTCTTCGCGGCTTCGCGGCTCGTTCCCCGAAAATTGTCGGTATTTTGTCCCGCGACAAAGGGCTCGCGGGCCGTGAACTTGCCGCGAACTTGTCTTGGCTACATATTCGTCGTCGAGTGTCGAGAGCGATAGTGTAAGATATCTATTATTACAATCGAAGCGTAAGCATGATTTCAATCCATACATTCAATCAGAACCTTCGTCTACATTTATGGAACCAAGACCTGGGACATCGTCATCATCCTATTCTGCGCTTCTTTTTAACTAGCTTGTGCTTGACAGAAGCGTAGTTATAAATCGCTAATGCGCAAAGAAGTCCCGCAGCAGCAATTTCGGGGTCCATCATGGTCGAGTGCGCGAACTATACTGTGAACCTAGCGTGAATGTGTAGCCGACCTCGTACGCGCGAGATTTCGCGCACGATTCACGGCGCGACTTCACGACGTGAATCTCGCGGGAGTCTGGAGGCCGCTTATGACAGTGTGGTGCGGTGCACAAACTATAGGATGCTAATGCATGTGTGTGTGGTGAGTGGTGACACACCACACCAGTGTTGTCATCGTAAAAATCTGGGCTGCCGTATGTCACATTCTAAATACTATTTTTTTTTTTTTAATTAATTTTAATTTAAAAATGTTTAGGTACTCCTTTACTGTTTTTACTCTTATAGGTTTCTTATCGTCACATGCCATCTATAAGTTAAAAGTTCACACCATAATTTCAAGTCGCTTGTGCACTTAGCTCTAAACTGATCATCATCAACAGGAGCCAGGAGCAATCCAGTCTTTGAAACTTTCCACCTTTGTCAAAATGTTTGTTTGATGTGTTTACCCCTTTTACAGCCATACTTCTAAACGTTATTTAAATGTAATCATTGCTTAAACCTAGCCCTGTCACTGTTTGTCATTAACCCAACGGTAAGTGATGGCAATAGTTTAAGCACTGTCTATCTTTTGACATATTTTTTTATGTAAGGCCATGAATCTTTTAGCGTTTTTGGCGTGGGTAGATGGTCCTACAGAGTCACAATCACTCATGCTATCAATTTAAATCACAAATAAACACGAATAAAGTAATTATTTATCTCGAAACCATTGTTTAAACGTTTCGTTTCATATGCAGTTAATTGCCGTAATTTTTGATACGGCATTGAAAGGCCTGCCGTATACCGTATTTTCTGAAAGTAAAACGTGGATTTACGTTTAATATGGCAACTCAATCAATCAATCAATCGGGTCGTCTACACTTCTACAACCATCCGGTGGGAAGTGCGGGTAAGAACCGAACTTCTCGTTCTTTTTTCTGGCCTCAACTTCGCGAGCTGCAACTCGCGAGTCTCGTGACTTTGCCCCGAATGCCTTCCTGTGGGCGGCCTTTCGGTGGCTTTTCATTGGCCTTATTGTATGGCTAAGGTGGCTTCTTAAAATTATGGCAACTGCCGTATCAATAACAACACTGTGACACACGTACAACATGACACTGACACTGCATTCACCGCACCACACCACCAGCCACCAGTCCACCAGTGCACCAGTGTTTCCAACCTGAGCTGAAATCAGGCTGGCAATCATTATCGTGCCAGGGCCGTTAAATTATCGTACCCGTTAGGATAGCGTCTTTATAAAAAGTGGACTAGGGTTGCCGACATAGTTCTTAGAATTAGAAAATTGAAGTGGCAATGAGTAGGTCATATAGCTAGCTCGAAGAACCAACAACCGTTGGTGAATAAAGGTTCTCGAATGGCGACCACGAACCGGAAGACGAAACGTAGGGCACCCACCCATCAGGTGAACCGACGACATTGTAAAGATCGTGGGAAGTCGGTGGATTGAAAGGGCTCAGAATCTTTCTTCCTGGAAATATGTAGGGGAGGGCAATGTCCAGCAGTGGACTTCTTCAGGCTGATGATGATAATTATAAGGGTTGCCAAGCGTACTATATTGTATCCGTGGTCTGAGTTTTACTCTATCAGTTTGAATTCGCTTCACCTACGTGTCTCTTTCTTTTGTATGGAGAAATGATCAGACAACTGCCCGTTCCGATCGTTTCTACGTAACGTATTGTTGTTGTCTCCTCTTTTCTCCATACAGAAGAGAGAGACTCGTAGGTAGGACCCGAAGGTAGGATACATGGATTACCCGATAGTAGTATACCATCGTATGTACATCGTACGTAGTCCTCCAATTAACGTATTGGTACGATAATTACCGCCTAGTTGGAAACACTTTGCCGAACATACTGTCATGTCCATGTCACGCACAGCACAGACACGCACAGATCTGCACAGACCGACACCACCACCATAGAGTTCACACAGCTGATGAATAAAAAGCATTTATCGAAAGAGGCATGCACGCACGACGACACAGCAAAAGAATTCGATCGAGGATAGAGCCTAGCAAATAAAAATAAAAAAGGAGTACGAGGAAACATCATCATCATCCGGATCCGGTCTTCTACAACTCGCTCTTCATCTTCATGGGAGTTGCACGAGGAAACGCGGTGATGATTGTCTGACAGTGACAATGAATTACAATGACAAGGTCTAAATCTGTTTTTTGAAGTTTAAAAACTTTTTTATTGGGTATGGCCGCTAGGGCCATGGTAATAAACTGAGGTAATAAATTTGGGAAGAGGGTTCATAAAAGTTTGCTTCAGGCAACTATTTTGTCAGTCGAAATGACCAGACAGAACTTGACGAAAGGACCGAAGCTATAATGGCCTGCGCACACCTAGTTCGCTGGCGGTAGCGAACAGTGAAACGCTGTCAAATATCGCTGTCAGATTTGAGATTTGACAGCGATATTTGACAGCGTTTCACTGATCGCTACCGCCAGCGAACTAGGTGTGTTCGAGCCTTAAAAGAGCGTGGGCTCTCGAGGGTTCTAAGGTGTCTAATAAAGGCTTGGCTTAGGAAAGATCTCTCCTGGTTGCCGCATTTCTCTAAAAATATAAAGGTTGATTTACGCTACACCAGGCGGGGGGCCGGGCTTTTCCCGTGGCCCGCGCGGCAGCCAGCTTTACGCTCTTGCATACGCTAGCCAGAGTAGCAAGAGATTGACTAGCTAGATACTTACATAAAGTAGGAACTTTTCTATGCATATCCTTTACTTTTTTACTTCCTTTTAGGGTTCCGTAGCCAAATGGCAAAAACGGAACCCTTATAGATTCGTCATGTCTGTCTGTCTGTCTGTCTGTCTGTCCGTCCGTATGTCACAGCCATTTTTCTCCGAAACCGTAAGAGCTAGACTGATGAAACTTGGCGAATAGATGTATTCTGTGAACCGCATTAAGATTTTTATACAAAAATAGAAAAAAAACTAATAATTTTGGGGGTCCCCATACTTGAAACTGAAACTAAAAAAAATTTTTTTCATCGAACCCATACGTGTGGTATCTATGAATAGGTCTTCAAAAATGATGTTGAGGTTTCTAATATTGTTTTTTTCTAAACAGAATAGTTTGCGCGAGAGACACTTCCAAAGTGGAAAAAAGTTGGTCCCTCCCCCTCTAACTTCTAAAATAAGAGAATGATAAAACTAAAAAAAATATAATGTTGTACATTACTATGCAAACTTTCAACGATATTTGGTTTGAACGAGATCTAGTCAGTAGTTTTTTTTTTATACGTCATAAATAGTAAACCGCAATTTACCATTCGACAAACTACAAAAACCTTTATATTATGTTATTTGATGCTACGGAACCCTTCATGGGCGAGTCCGACTCGCACTTGGCTGCTTTTTTTTTTTATACGTCATAAATCGTAAACCGCAATTTACCTTTTGACGAACTACAAGAACCTTTATATTATGTTACTTCATGCTACGGAACCCTTCATGGGCGAGTCTGACTCGCACTTGGCTGCTTTTTTTACTCTGGGAGGAATTTACTATGATTTATTATTCTCTGACACTAGAATGATTTTAGAATAATCATATTTTACTCTACCCGGGCAACGCCGGGCTTTGCCACTAGTCTAAAAATATTTAAATAAAATGAATTTTAATTTGTTTGACCTGTCGCGTATGCATTCAACTCATTGCACTAATGGATAAGGTTTAAATTGGTTTACCCATTGGCGACATAGGCACGGGCCTGGCCCAGTATTATTCCATGTTGAGTCGAGCGTAGACAAGCGTGAATCAACCTTTGTAGCTTTCACAACACCAGTACTATTTATTTGGGTATATTTGAAGTCTGTGGTGGGATGTTATGAAAAAATAATGGCGTCATGTGTGAAACAATCACTTGGCAATTTTAGTATTGGCAACATTCCATCTGACTCTCTTGCTTGATCCCTTGATCTAAATGTTGGGAATGAGTTTATTTTGTCCTGGCTAAATTATAAGACTATCATAATGTTTCAGTGAGTATTCGTATTTTATTACAATGAATACCACGCAGCCTAAGAACTAATTACATTTACCAGTTTGTGATGGGAGGGAGTGTCTCACAGATGCGCTGACCTTCGTTCGTTTTGATGCACAACGCACAACAAAGCATCAAATTGACGGCTGCCCCATTTACACAACAGTGTTTGAAATAAAATAACACCAAAACTATTACAATTGTTACACCTAAAGTGTAGGAAATAAAACGAGAGTGATAAACCATGAAAAGTGTTACGTGCGTGAAATGTGAAAGACTTCATTCACGCAAACAAATCGTTTGTTGCCCATTATTGAAGCAAGCAGGAAAATACTTTCTTTTTACTTTTAGGAACGTAATGAACTTGGCGAAATAAGTGAAAACATCAAGATGAATGAGAGAGATGTACCAAGTGTCCCAATTACAACATTAGCAGGTGTAGCTAGCCTCACAGACTGTAAGTATGACAAACAGTGAATGTACTTAATTATGACAGAATGCAACTTTGATGCAAGTGAAACACTTTCTTCCTAATATCAAAACTCATTTTAGAGTGCTACTCGTGCAGTATGCCTCTATAATAACCCTAGACAATATCTGTAGATGCAACCTGCATTGGTTCTGTAAAAACACTTAAACCATTAAACCGTGCATTACTATTATAAATATTCTAATGCCGTTTTTATTTACTGTTATTACATTTAACACCCTGTGCAGACAGTGCAGGGGTTCATTTAAAGTTATTTGATTTTCTTATTTCCGTTCCAAATTTTAACCGTATTGGTTTGGGCTGAGAAATAACATTCATACTACACATCATACTTTATTTAGAACTTATGTTATTGTTACCTGAAGTTGAATGATAATTTCATTTTACAATATTAATAGATTTGTTGAGCCCTGAGTCTTATAATTTTAGCACTATGGTCCACCTGCCCAACGACTAGCATAGGTTTTTACAAGGTGTCATAGTTTTTAATATTTTTCTTCAGTGTTACCAGTGTTACCCCTACCAACACCTTTACCATCCACATTAAATAACAAGTCACAACTGTTTCACCCCCGTGTTGCTGAGGAGGCTGCTATTCTGCTAGCAACTCGCGATGACAGCCTTGTCACCTTGCTGCTCCAATCTCTGATGCAAACATCAGTACATCATATGTAAGAACTTTTTTCTTTATTAATTACTTACATACCCTACATGCCTACATACTTAACTGGCCTCTCAGCTCAGTTTGCAGTAGCTCTGTCTTCTGCGCAGTAGATCAAGGGTGCAATACCTACTGAAAATAAATATTTGTATGGTTAACACAGACATTTTGTTCTCTGTCTGGGTGTTAAATTGTATTCTTAAGTAATTTTTTTACAAAAATAATAAGTTTCCATAGTTTGAACTTAATGCTAGAGAGCATTTTCTTCCAGTTAACCTTATATGTGAAATTTCTATTGCAGTGATTTGAAAGATGAAACCATACCCAATGCTGTAAGCCCATCCCCCCAACCAGCTACACCTGAACTGTTGAAAGCAATCTTGAATGTTAACCCCAATGTATTTGATGAACAACAAAGAGCTTATTATAGTAACCATCTGAGCACTTCAAAATTTAATGGGATATCACCTGCACCTTCATACAGCTATTCTCACAACGCAGTTCCCGCAAACGCATCGCCCTTGGGACCGGCAGTACAATCGGCATCCATTCCAAACCAGCAGTTGCTAGCTCCACCATCCCAGTCGTCACCTCATGTGAACATGGGCTCACCACCCTCTCAAGCTAGACCTGGTAGTCAACTCAACATCTCCGCCCAAAACAATATTTCTCCTATTTGGAATAGTGCTAATACCTCAAATATCTACTCAAGCCCAATATCAAATACAGCATGTCCAAATTCGCAAAACGGAGGATTCTACAATAGTTTGGTGCAAGAAAACAGAAGTTTTGGTACCAACTTAGAGGACAGAGACCCCTTAGCCATGTCACCAAGGAATCAAACGGATGAGCCAATGACAATGCAATCTGAGAAGATCTTTGAACAAGGTAACTATGCTGTAAATCCGAATTGAATTTTATAATATACCTACTAGCAATCCGCTCCAGCTTTGTATGAGTGGAAAAATTACACCCATTTAAAGGCAGGGTGGGTCACTGGTAAATAGCTACGTTCTGCAGGGATATTGTACCTTTCTAATATTTTAAATTGGTCCATTTTTTTCTCATTATAATATTACTGTAGACTGCAGTTGCAAAGGGGGGCTTAACCCTTATTTTTTTTGTAAACCTTTGCTGCAGTGCAATTAAAAATATAAACTGAGGTATGTCGAAAATGAACGAAAACGATTAATATATTTTCGCGCACAAGTTAAAAAATTACAAAATACATTTTAAAATGTATTAAAATGTATGAAACATTGACATTAGCTTGGTGTTCTTACTTTCAGATGGTGGCAATGCGATGACGGGCCAGTCTCCAGCCCAGGCTAGCGTGGCTCCATCGCCACTTCGCCAGGAACCTCAAGTGCCTCAGCCTTCTATGGGTGCCCCTTATGCTCCTGTACCAGAAAAAACAGAGGCAAATAAGAGCATTATTCGATTTCCTGTTGTCAAGCTTGGAAGACTTTCGGTGAGTGCTTTCAGCTCTGATGAGAAAAAATTCTAGGTTATTATTTAAATTACTTTTCATTACTCATACTCTGAAAGTAGGTCTGAAATTGCCTGAGGGGCCTAATTGAAAGTAAAACTTTCAGCCCTAGGGAGAATCGCTTTCTACTGACAGCTGTCAAATTATAAAAAAACAAGTTCTATTTTATTCAACCATGTTCCAACTTTCTAAAGTCTTTCTAACTCCAAGGAGGTCGTTGAACCAAATTCCAACTTTTTATTCAGCAAGTAGGTTGGAAACCCATTACAACGGTAAGAAGTTTAAAAAGTCTAATAAGATAGCGCAATGTAAAATTTAAATTTAAATAACATAAAGATAGTATTAAATAAATAATATATCTTCTAAATTACTTGATTAATATATAGCTTCAACTATTTATTTAAAATAACATAGATTTGACATTTACCATTTTTTTAATTATGAGAATGAAAATAATGGCTGAATAATGCTGGCGAGCCGAAGCCGAAGGCCCGCCAGAGAAAAAGAAAAAAAAAACCGGGAAGGCGGCAATTCAATCTTCATTTTCACAAATTTTTCTTTCATGTTTTTATTTTTACTTTTCTTGTATTCGTAATGAAAAGCACAGTGTTTACCTCGGGTGAAAGTCTTTTAAGTCCCTCAAGCTCCCGTCTCGGGACTCAAAAAACGTGCTTTCAACACTCAGGTAACAATGTACTCCCATACCATGTCGTTTAGGTAAGATGAAATAACTAATTAACTATTTTCCGATGTTTTTTTTACCAGGAGGGAGTACTGAAAAAACACGAATATGGCAATAATGACAGATCAAGGAAAAGTAGTGCAATTGAATCAGATTCAGATGACAATGTACCACTTAAATCGAAACCTAGTATTAATGCACCAGCTGTAGATAAAGAAAAAGAAGCAATAGATATAGCTAGAGAAAAGAACTGGGAAGCTGTGAAACGGAAACATGAAGAAGCCAGTAAAAAAGGGGAAGCTGAGGCAACTATTGGTAAACTAATTGTAACAATATTTTATTTAATCACTGACCAAGATTTTATAGCATATCGGCAAATTTTGGCTTCATAGAGCGTAGTGTGCATCGGAAAGAGATAGCGCTCTACGAAAGCAGAAAAGCTGATTTGCAATATTTATTGCCTACAACCGTATGTATTTATATACTTTGGTACTTTCAGTGCGACCCAAACTGAGAAAAGTTGAAAGAAGACTAGTGCCTGTTCTCGAAATGTTGTCTGTGGATGAATTGATGGAAACAAACACATATCAACGCTTCAACAAATTAATTGAGTCCGTGTTTGATGCCATTGATGATGACGTACTTATAACGGACGAAATGGGTAAGCAAGAGACGATCTAAGTTAGTTACATTGAAAAGAAGCCAATAATTAAAATTAGTTTTTAACTCTAAACCAAGTCTGGGATTTGATTTCACTTCCTTTCATCTGACGTGTTTTACTCCTTTCATTTTGCTCCAAGGCGATCCGCAAAATGTACCTAGTTGAAAAATACCTAATGAGAACTGAATAGAGTGGCGCGTCTTGGAGACCTAGAGAGAGGCTAATACAGAGAGAGAGGAGACCTACGTACATCAATAGGCAAACATAAATTGATGATGATATTTTCCTCATGAACACCGATTCATACTTTTTTTCAGAGGGAACTGACATTCCTGAAGAATTGTTACTAGCACGCTATCAGCTCCAGGAGCTATGTTCAGAAGCAGCTAAGTTAAAAAATCTTGGTGCTATGGAAGCAATACCTTCCGACAGATTAGTTCGATTATTGAATATTTTGGAGAAAAATATCAGGGCGGCTGAAAAAATGTCTCTCGTCGGTGATCCGGTAAGTCATTATTAAAATATTATTTGGTTATATTTTGTTCATTGTTTTACTGTCATAACAAATCACTTAGATCAACTATGACTCGAGTTTTTTTATATACATTTCTTTTTACAGGAGGATAGCGAAGAAATGCGGCAAATATGGGTCGAGTCTGCCTTAGAAAGGGTTATGTGTGCGTCAGACGCATGTTTGACGGCTCTGTATGTGATGACTTCTCCTAGTATGCCCAAGCGCATCTTTCTAGAAGATGTCATAGATAGAATTATTATGTTCATCAAATTCCAGCTAAACAACACGATCTATTGTGTGTATGACCCTGTCTACAGTATTCAGTCGACATCCAAAAAGAAAGGTGCGTCTATTGTAGTGTAAAATTGATTGTTAGTAATCCTACTGCTTGAAAATAGAACACATTTGAAAACTTTACAATGAAAACTCAATAGTACAAGCGTAATGTTATCGTTGGGCTTAGTGCGTCCTAAAATTTCTGGCAATAATTGGTTTTAGCTACGAATAACTCGGTTTACTTTAAATACAACTACAATTTACAATTTATAAATACTTACGTTTTATTTACAGTGGACGGACGTAAACGCCGCGGCGGTGGCGCTACAAACGCAACTCGAAAAGGCACCGGTTCCACCCGTGCTATTCGAGAGTTGTACACGCACGCTCACGAGTCCGTGATGCTACTCTCCGAATTGTTGGGCGCGCACCATTTGACCGATACCACAGTACTCCACGCTTCGACCGTCGGTGTCTCGCCTTTTTTCGTGGAAAATGTCAGCGAGCTGCAACTGGCGGCGCTGAAACTCGTCACTACGGTAAATATTACTTTACCTAGAATTGTGAGCTCATGTGCTTCGACTGGCGACACTGAAATTTGTTTGCCTTTTCCATATTCTTCTAGCAATCGTTAAATCTAACTAGACCTAATCAAAAACACCAATATCTCGATTTAAGATATAAGTAACAATTTCTGATAACATAAATATAACAGCATAAAATGGATAAAATTGTTTTTTTTTTTCAGATATTTACAAAGTACGAGCAACATCGGCGGTTACTTCTGGAAGACATATTAGCTTCGATAGCTCGGATACCAAGTTCGAAGCATAACCTGCGCTCCTTTCAGTTAAATTCCGATCAGCACATTCAGATGTTGACTGCCCTCGTTTTGCAATTGGTGCAAAGTGTTGTAACATTGCCTGAAACCCTATGCAAGTCCCACGAGAAAGACAAGAACAAGAACCTTGCCGAAACATCCGACGGCAAAAAGCATGTGGATAAAGATCTTTTGATAATATCCAAGTACGAAGCGGCGATCAGTGTGGGCGGTACATTCCTCACGTCATTCCTGAATAAGTGCCGGAGTCGAAACGAAGACGTCGACTTCAGGCCCCTGTTCGAAAATTTCGTGCACGATTTACTGACCACCGTGAACAAGCCCGAGTGGCCTGCTACCGAGCTACTGCTGAGTCTCCTCGGCACCATGCTCGTCAAGTACATGTCGGACAAGTCGATGGAGATGTCGGTACGCGTCGCCTCGCTGGAATACCTGGGTCTGGTGGCGGCGCGCCTGCGTCGGGACAGTGTGCAGTCGCGCGCCAAGCTCGCCACCATGGACGCAGTGGTGCGCGACATCCGACTCGAGGAGGAGAAGGACGGCAGCCTCGCGCAGAACGCCACCTCCGGACTCGACGAGGACGAGGAGCGAACTGAATTCCTGCAGCGAGTGCTGCTCGACTACCTAGCCATCAACGGGCAAAAAGACCAGGCCTGGAACTGCGCGCGTCATTTCTACATCACACAGTGGTTCAGGGATATGGTGGTGCAACCCAAGACCACTTCGCCCACCAAGAAAATAAAGAAATCAAAAAAACGATTCAAAGATGACACGACCGACGAGTCCGATGTCGACGACGACAGCGACGGTGGCGATAAGAAAAGCAGCGCGATCGTGTCGGCGGAGAAATTCAAAACGATCGAGCGACGGAAGCAGTTCTTTCTCGAGAAAATCCGGCCGTTCAGGTACCAGGGCGGCACGCAGGTGCAGGTGATGCAGTCTTACATCGACTACGGAGGTGCGGAGCTCATATCGCAGTACCTAGCTTCGAAGAGATCGTTCTCGCAAAGTTTTGACAAGTACCTCAGAAAAATCCTTGTGATTCTTTGCGAGAATACGATAGCTATTCGAACGAAGGCGATGAAGTGTCTCGCGATGATAGTGGAGGCGGACCCTGCGGTGCTCGCGAGGCCTGATATGCAAATCGGCGTGAATCGATCATTCCTTGATCAGTCGACGGCAGTGCGCGAGGCGGCCGTTGACCTCGTCGGCAAGTTTGTGCTCAGCCGACCCGATCTCATTGACAAGTATTATGGAATGCTCTCAAACAGAATATTGGTAAGTTATTTCTATTTAAACTGCACCAAATTTTTCTTTCTTTGTATGACGAAATCTATGTAATTTGTGTAGTCTAACCCATCAGTGGACTTGAAGTTAAGCGAGGCGCTTGTGGCGTAGTGTGTTCCTAAATATGTTCTGAGCGGTCTCCAATGCGATATAATTTCTTTCTTTTTATTTCTTTCAAGACTTATGAAATTTCCCTGTATTTATTGATAAAAAGTCATCTTGATTATAATTGCATAGTCACCGTAATTGGTATTGCTTAATTTCAGGATACGGGAGTATCAGTGCGAAAACGTGTGATAAAAATTCTAAAAGACATTTGTATAGAGTGCCCGGAATTTCCGAAGATTCCCGAGATATGTGTGAAAATGATTAGGAGGGTGAATGACGAGGAGGGAATCCGGAAGTTAGTGATGGAAGTGTTTCAAAACATGTGGTTCAGTCCGTGCGCGAACACTATGCGACCGGGCGCGCTAGACATGACGGCGGCCGCCGCTGACCCGCTCACGAGGAAAGTTCTCAACATCACAGATGTTGTGATATCGTCCAGGGATATTGGTCTTGAATGGTTTCAACAGCTGTTGATGACGGTGAGTACAACATAACTTGTCCCCTTCTAGGAATTTGATCCTGTTTCCAACTTATGTCCAGTCACACCGTTACTACGCCTTGGCGGCTGGATTAGTTCATAATTTTGAATTTTGATGTTCCTGAATTGTTAATTCCTAATTTAAACAACGATATCGAAAGTCTTTACGCAGGGCATAAAATGTCTACTCCAGAAAACTAGAACGGGATGTAGACTGAATATAGCTATTCCGTTTTTAATTGGTTTTTATGCACAGCCATGGGAGTGAGATCTGAGGAACTTGTACATATATAATTCGACGTATTAACGTCAGTGTCATCTAGCTCCAAACTGAGCAAAGCATGTACTATGAGAGCCAGCTGGAATATACTCATGTTATACTATTAAACAACCAAAAAAAATAATATTATGCTTACAGTTATTCAAACCGAAAGAGGACAAAGATGATTCAACGAAAATAATTTATCAGCCACCCAAAGCGCTATTGCTTGCGTGTCAGCAGATTGTGGACTGTCTGATTGAGAGCTTGCTCCAATTAGAAGAAAGTAGTGCCGAAGGTAAACTATCAATCTTGAAATTTCGTAAGCGCTAAAAATAATAAAACTGATGATTTTATAACCAACCTCAAAGTCTCGTTGGCAATGAGAGATGTGATTAGTATTCTTTCTTATGTCAGGTGAAACCTTTACATAGCTGAAGTCATAGTAAAAGTGATCATACTTTGATAAAAAAATAATATATACATATTTAAGGGTAACATCAAAAGCAAAGTAAAGCCTAAACGGTAATGATTACGGCACTCTGTATTAGATTCGTTTCGATTCTGCTATTTCTATTTAATTTTTGCCTTAGCATAGTTTATAAAAATTGACGTTTTTAAATGGTTTCTTTCAATTTACAGGTACTAGCTCATCACAACGTATATTAGCGTGCCTTTCAACTCTGCATTTATTTTCTAAGATTAGGCCACAATTGCTAGTGAACCATGCCTTAACTTTACAACCGTACCTGAGCTTAAAATGTCAAGTGAGTATTTTTTATGTTGGTCCTATGATTAGATCCTACCCGCCCAAATCCAATAGATATATAAAAATCTAAGCTTATTCCATCCTTACTTATATTATAAATGCGAAAGTACCTCGTGTATGTCTGTCGCGCTTTCACGCCAAAACTACTGAACCGATTTGAATGACAATTTCGGGGGGGTGGTACGGTGGAGAGGGGCGTGGCGTTGTACGTCACAAGAGAGGAGAGAGCGCGGCGTGGTATGGTGTGGGAGGGGACGTGATACGTGGGGGGGGGGGCGTGGCGTGGTACGTCATAGAGGGGAAGAAGCGTGGCGTGGTACAGTGTGGGGGAGGAGGAGGCGGTGTGGTACGGCGTGGTGTAGCTGGGAAAAAATGCCTAAGTTTGCTTACTAAATTAAAAATGCTACCCAAAGACTATTCGCAGCAATCTTCAAATTAGCAAATTTTCCATTTTCAGAACCAATACGAACAGCAGATAATGTCCACTGTGGCGTCAACCTTAGAACTGGTTGTGCCCTTGATGGAGCATCCAAGTGAGGTATTCCTCGCGCAACTTGAAGAGGATGCTGTGAAGTTGATCCTTCAAAGAGGGCAGCTAGTGATCGCCTCGTGCATAGCGTGTTTGGCGTCCATAGTCAATAACCTAACGCACAACTACAAACTCATAAGAGACGTCTTCCAAAAGTATCACAGTAAGTATTTTAAAACTCCTAATGCAAGGAAGCAACTTCTGTTTTCTACCGGTTGTGGATTATAAATTAACAAACTTTATTATGCTCTTTTAGGTTTGCATTGGTCAAATACTGAACAATCTGTTTGAAATTAACAAAACAATACCCTTTATAGATGTACTCCTGTACTGGAAAACCAGTTGGCAGAGGGATCCAGAACTAACTCGAACATCACATTCACGGCCTCACTTTCGGAGATCGCTATTTATCGTAGGCCTCCTGCTACGGTATTTTGACTTTACAGAGTCTAAAATAATTGATGGACTTCCGGTAAGTTACACGAAAAAAATAATGCTTCGGAAATATTGACGACAGTTAGCATGTAGTCTCGTTAATTAATAAATAAGTTAATATTCAAATCCTTGCCAGTTTGCACTAAAAAAAGTGGAAGCGAAGCGATTAGTGCGATGTTGTTACCTCAACCATGAAGGGGTGACACTTTTTGTTCGTCTAGTAGTCCGAAACCTTGCTTAAATCAATAATCTTTCATAACTAATATTTTTGAAACTAATATTGTTGTACTTTCTAACTAATATTGTTGAAATATGTACAGTCTTTTGTATACTAAAGTACACTAGAAATATAATTCCAATTGATTTCAGGTTGATATAAAAGAGCAAGTGTACAACACTTTATTGTTCTTCGTCGGCTTAGAAGATGAAGACTTTGTATCGAACACACTGAAGGCACTCGGCTCTGTGTGTGTGAGGCACTACGAGTTTATGTTGAGGCCGGAATTGAAAGAGTTTTATCACCAACTGCTGACGTCAGATCTAGCGCCTATTGATATGAAGGCTGATGTTCTAAAGAACATCGAAATGTACTTACAAGAGGAGGAGCAACGGATGATTAGACAGGATAAAGAATGTAAGGGTTTTTCTACCAGCTGACACTTTCCAGTATACATTTTTTAACCAGTATACATTTTTAAACCCGTTATGGATAACGCCCCCCCCTATCAGAACAGTTTGTTGGAATCAAAACATGCGAACATTTGTTTTTTTATAAAAGTTATTTTTTTTTTAAATACTTACAGTTCATATTATCAAAGACTATGGAAAACAAGTAGACTGCTAATAGAGAACAAAATTTTGTGACTCAAAAAATGGTAAAATTCCGGGCTATTTCTAGATGGCGCTGGCAAATAGCCTGGAAAGAGCAATATTTTCAATGTTCATATACCTATTGATAGATGGCGTGGCGTGGTGGTATTTTGTAAGGTACATACTAAGTGATGCTTTTTTAAAATAGATGGCGCTAATGAAAAATTATTTTTTTATTGCAAGTAGACTAACTGCCGCCCTCGACTTTGGTTAGTTTCTTTATTCTAGTAGGATTAAACCTTAAAGCACTTTAGAAGACCTCTATAACTATATTTTTCTTAAACATGCGCGGAAATATTGTCCTTACTTTTGAATATAGAATACGCGAAGGATCATATTTACGTAGACTGAAAAACCAAAATCACTTCAAAAAAGATACAACAAAAATTACTTTCAATTTGAAAAGTTTTTACTCGGGCAAAAGTTAGCCGCGGACATACCTAGCAGCCTTAGAAAAAAGCGCACGCAAAAGACATAGACCAACGCAGTTATTTATACCAGCCTACAATAACGAGATCAATCGTAAAAATGTAACGAAGAATCGACAAAAATCTGTAGCTGATAAAAAGTGCAAAGTTACAAACATAAACAATAATTCTGCGAGAACTAAGTGCGAGAAAAAGTGATGAACTTAATTTACATATGAACTGTCTCATTTCGTGTAGTGATAATGTAAAAACAAAGTTATTAATTGGTGAGGACAATTACCATTGCATCGCGCCAATAAAGACAATAATGCTCTGCAAAAATGAACCTTGTGCCACCGTAACACCGCTAGGTTCGTGTGTTCACGGATTCTGTCTTTCGAAGCATCAATGTTCTGAGTGTGCACTGGAACAGCTGAGCTGCTCCCCCGCCCCCGCCTCCAGCTACCTGCCCCGCCACGCCTGCTCCCGCGCCGTCACTACCACCTCCCCACTGGTGGCCGCGCGCACAGGTGCCTGCGAGACCACAGCTGATGCGTCGCCCTCACGCACACTCATAAACATTCATAAGAAGATATCAGCATACGAACAAATACCTACGAAATATGGCAAGATTTTTACTGATTGGATTCTACAACTTCAACAGATGAAATATCGGACTAGCATACCAAGATGGTTCCCTTGTTTACAAAAGCAAGTTTTAGGATGCAAAAGTTATAAAATACAAATCACTTCAAGTTCAAGCGAGAAAAATGAGCTGCATTATTTGTTGTTATGTAATGTAACACATCGCCCGCCGCTTACGCCGCCCGGCGCCGCCTGTGTCGTCTACTGGCGCGTATACATACCTACAAATCCTGATTCGATTCCTGAGCTACGAGTACATCTACAGGGTGCAGTACGCGCATACTGCCTCAGCGATGGTGTCATACAAAAGAAACACAGATTACAAATAAATATAATTTATTTTTCGATGAATCATAAGAGTGGTATGTACTGGACTACAAATTATTTAGACAAGTTGTGTTACACACATTCAGAAAGAAAATATATGAATTTGAAATTACACAAAGATTGTCAATGGTCCCGAGATGCTGGTTTCCTGTGCGAAAAAGATGATCCCGGATGGCCCTGGATGACAGCCGCACCTGAAAAAGAAAAAATAAAAATAAAAAAGGAACGTTAGAAATGGTACACGCAACTGAGAGCGTCGACTTAGCTGTTCTGCATTTAGAGAAGTTGTCGTCGCTGCTGCACTGCTGTACTTCTGCTGTTCAAATAGGCGAGTGGGGCATTCTTCGCATTGGCCGAGTAGCACCTACCAAAACCACTTGGCCGAGAGGTACCGCGGATTTACTATTGTCCAGACCCGACAAGTGTATGACGCACTGTGGAAATAAACGCCGAGACTGGAGTTCCGACCTGTTACTCGCTTGGTGCTGCTTCCTGTTGCTAATCAGTGTCCCTGACGTGACACTGGGCGGAGAATGTAGACAGACGCACCTCACGAACCTGTAATAATATTAAAAAACAATTTTTAAATTATAAAGTGTAGGTAGATTTAAAAAAATATAAAATGTACTTACTTTGTTCGTTGAATAAAACTGGAGACTACCCCCGCTTGCGCGCGGACAGCTACAAAAATAGTTGGATTTGAACCTCGGTACTGAGCACTAGCTTGTCCGCGCGTACCCGGCCGGTTTTCTTTTAACTTCCTCAAAAAAGTGTTTTAAATTCCACCTATCCGTAACAGTAATGTTAATGCAGTCTTTTTCAAAACTTTGGTTTTAGGACTATCATGAACTTTTCCTTCAAAGATACATTTTCGTGACAGTCAGACAGTGTTCTTTGGGCAATCGAAGTCCGTTTAATAAGCACAGGTTACAGGTAGGCGTAGTCAATCAAGTCCGGTAGGCAAGCAAAGGTAAGTTATTTAAGAGGGTATCGAGCAAACAAGGCGGACGGAAAATAGGTATTTACTGCGGCTCGCTAGTTGTGTGCGTACTCACGCACACAATGATAGGTTCGCTCGACTCCGTTTACACCTAGAATGGTAAAAGTAGGTAACCCATGATGATCGTGATGTGTTTCATAATTATGTTTTTAATGGACTTTTTGGTGAGGGGCTCTGCAACCGAGAGGTCCTGCATAATTTTTTTATGGGGAACCTAAAGACGGTCACGAGTGATTTCGATTGCACAAAAAATGTTGCCCCCCTTGCCCCCCAGGACCCCCCCTTTTTAGAGTGCTACCAGATGCCATCGAGATAGAGGGGTTTCGATTGGGGTTTCGTATAGAGGGTTTCTTCCTGAATTGAAAGAACAAAAAAACTTCCCCCCTCCTACCCCTTTTTTTCCCCCCCTTTCGTATCTTCCAAGCGGAGTGACTTGCGAGACTTTTTTTTTGGGTCATGTAGGGAAGGTGTGATTATTTTGAAAGCAAAATAAATTTTTCCCCCCTTTTCCCTCTAGACCCCTTTATTATTTAAAAAACCTAAAAATGCCCTATTTTTGACCTTTTATTTTCGTGTGGAGCATTGCGGCGAGCGAAGCGAGCCGTGCTGTGACCTTCCTACGCCCCCCAGAACCCCCCTCGGCCCCCCAGAACCCTTTCCTCCTATGTTTGCCGTTTTACTTCATTTTGGACCTGCTTGTAGGTCGCGCGACAAGGTCCCTTCTAGCGGTTCCGACCCGTTGAGGATTTGGCTTTACGTAAAATTTAGGGTTCCGTATAGGGTTTTGATTGGGGTTTTACTACATTGAGGAATTTGATTAAGTGGTCGACTTTTAGGGTTCCTTAGGACTTTGATTGGAGTTTCAACTACACTTAGGAGCTTGATAATGTTAACATTTTTAGGGTTCCTTAGGACTTTGATTGGGGTTTTACTACATTGAGGAACTTGATTAAATAAACAACTTTTAGGGTTCCTTAGGACTTTGATTGGGGTTTTACTACATTGAGGAACTTGATAAAATAAACAACTTTTAGGGTTCCTTAGGCCTTTAATTGGAATTTTACTTCACTTAGGACCTTGATTATGTAAACAGTTTTAGGGTTCCTTACGACTTTGATTGGAGTTTCAACTACACTTAGGAGCTTGATAATGTTAAAATTTTTAGGGTTCCTTAGGACTTTGATTGGGGTTTTACTACATTGAGGAACTTGATAAAATAAACAACTTTTAGGGTTCCTTAGGACTTTGATTGGGGTTTTACTACATTGAGGAACTTGATAAAATAAACAACTTTTAGGGTTCCTTAGGCCTTTAATTGGACTTTCAACTACACTTAGGAGCTTGATAATGTTAACATTTTTAGGGTTCCTTAGGCCTTTAATTGGAATTTTACTTCACTTAGGACCTTGATTATGTAAACAATTTTAGGGTTCCTTAGGACTTTGATTGGGGTTTTACTACACTGAGGAACTTGATAAAATAAACAACTTTTAGGGTTCCTTAGGCCTTTAATTGGAATTTTACTTCACTTAGGACCTTGATTATGTAAGCAATTTTAGGGTTCCTTACGACTTTGATTGGAGTTTCAACTACACTTAGGAGCTTGATTATGTTAAAATTTTTAGGGTTCCTTAGGACTTTGATTGGGGTTTTACTACATTGAGGAACTTGATAAAATAAACAACTTTTAGGGTTCCTTAAGACTTTGATTGGAATTTTACTTCACCTAGGACGTTGATTATGTAAACATTTTTAGGGTTCCTTAGGACTTTCTTTACTACTTTTTGGGGTTTTTAAAGTGTAAACAAATGTAAAACTGGGAGTAGCACACCGACACGCGAGCTGCATGCAGCTCGCGCACACGAAAAAACTAGTTTTAAACTATATTCCGCCTCGCATTTGCTATTCATTTTTGAATCCAAGATTGAGGATTTTTTTTAATATACAGGGTGTCCCTTAAGTCAACGTCCAGCCGAAAACGGGTGATGCGCCAAGTCATGACAGTTATCAGAAAAATATAAAAAAATATATTTGTTATGTAACTTTGGAGTTATGAGTATTTAAAAAAAACAGGAAAAACTGACACCCTGTGATGATCTCTTAAGTCCTGTGACTACAAATATTAACTTTTTTCTGCAACGTAAGCACGAATAACCCTTCTGTAAATTACAATTCAAAATTAAGCCATAACTGCCTCAGTTTTCAATGAAATCGTGGAGTTTTGGCCAACATTTCATTTCAGATAATTACATCACCCAACTTTAACCGTCTGTACTGCTAAAAAAATGTACTACATTATTATGGCAAGTAACTTTAAAAAATGGCACATTTATTCAGGATTCCAAAATGCTATAATACTTGCTAGAGTACTTTTTAGTTTTCGAAATAAAAAATGTTTTTTCTTATAAACCGGATTTCCAATCAATTTTATTTCATGAGATAAAATGTTTGTACCCTTTAATTTAAATTATGAACTTAAAATGCCTACGCTGTGTTTTTAAACCGCTCACAATTTACAGGTAAAAGTAAATACCATTTCGACATTGCAAGTAAACAGATAGAGCCACCATCTTGTCGAAAGAGTAATAAACATGGGTGTTCAAGTAATTTGTTAGATTTAAGTGAAAGTTTGAAATAAAATAAAATCATAGGATTTCTTCAATCGTGATTTTAATTTAACTACATCAAGGATTTACAGCAAATGTTCAAACTGTTGGCCTTCAGCAGTAATGCAAGTTCTACATTTCCTTAAAAAAATCAGCTGTCTGTAAAGTCAGTTAACTGACGACAGTTGAACGTGACAACGTCATACAGCTGTCCACGCGGACGCATCGCTCACTCAAATAGGAGAGAGACAGATGTCGAACGCTGCCGAACGCGGAGGCCGATTGTTCCTCTTTGTCGCTCGTTTGACATTGTTACGATATGTGTAAACGATACTCATATTCATTTTTTCAGAAAAAAAAATGCAGCCGTCAACTTGTGTTCAAAAAATAATGTCAAATTCACAATCAGAGCCCCCAAAAACCTATTAAACGACACCCATATCCATTTTACAAGAAAAAATAAAGGCGCCATCTTGGATTCAAAAAAATTGTGTCGAATTCACAATCAGAGCCCCAAAAAACCTAAAAAACGATACCAATATTCATTTTTTAAGAAAAAAAATTATGTCACCATCTTGGATTAAAAAAATAATGTCAAATTCACAATCAGAGCCCCCGAAAACCTATTAAACGATACCCATATCCATTTTTTAAGAAAAAAAATGAAGTCACCATATTTATTTAAAAATAATGTCGAATTCATAATCAGAGTCCCCAAAAACCTATTAAACGATACCCATATCTATTTTTCAAGAAAAAAAATAAAGCTGCCATCTTGGATTAAAAAAAATTGTGTCGAATTCACAATCAGAGCCCCCAAAAACCTATAAACAATATCTACGTTAACAACAATGTCGAACTTGACATATTTGCCAAATTGAGCCAATTCATCAGAAATCTTAAGAACATCCTCTATTTTAAACAGCCTAGATAGTGCAAGTGGTTAGTCATTAGATGCATAAGCATCTAATGACTAAGTACTTGCAAATTCAAGTTTAAATTTATATTTGCATTTGAATTTAAATTTGAATTTGGGTTTGGATTTAAATTTGAATTTGAATTTAAATTTTAATTTGAATTTGGGTTTAAGTTTGAATTTAAAGTTAAATACTTCCATACTTCTTAAGAATAATATTAGCTTGCTATGTATAAGTTGTTCTCTTTACTCGTATAAGTTATAACTTTTCTGTACGCGCATGTGTTACGTTATAATCAAGGTCAAAAATGTAATATTTTAGTTTTTAGTTATTTTGTGGTTATAATGTGTTTTGTGCGTTAATAAAATAAAATAAAAAATAAAACTATTTAAGAAAAAAAAATTAAACCTTATCCGGAATAGAGCCCCACTTTTCTTCATATTATAATCATCCCACATCTCATATCCCATTTTTCTCTGAAAACCGAATTTTTCTCTGAAAAATTTGTTCCAAAAAAAAACTTTGTTTTGACGGTAAAAAGCACAAATAATAATAAAATTGAGTTATCATATTTCACCTGTTCGCAGCTCAATGCGCATACACAATAGATCGCGTTTGCTGCTCGGCTTGTGTCACTATTTTGCTCGGTACCCTCTTAAGAAAAACGGAAAAAACTTTAAACAATAAACACGAGGAAAACACGCTAACAACGAAACTCAATTTTCGGGCAATTTAAAAAGCAGCCAAGTGCAAGTCGGACTCGCCCATGAAGGGTTCCGTAGCATCAAGTAACATAATATAAAGGTTTTTGTAGTTCGTCGAAAGGTAAATTGCGGTTTACGATTTATGACGTATAAAAAAAAACTACTGACTAGATCTCGTTCAAACCAAATATCGTTGAAAGTTTGCATAGTAATGTATACCATATATTTTTTTAGTTTTATCATTTTCTTATTTTAGAAGTTAAGAGGGGGGGACCAACTTTTTTCCACATTGGAAGTGTCTCTCGCGCAAACTATTCAGTTTAGAAAAAAACTATATTATAAACCTCAACATCATTTTTGAAGACCTATTCATAAATACCCCACACGTATGGGACCGATGAAAAACATTTTTATAGTTTCAGTTTCAAGTATGAGGACCCCCAAAATTTATAGTTTTTTTTTCTATTTTTGTGTCAAAATCTTAATGCGGTTAACAAAATACATCTACTCGCCAAGTTTCATCACTTACGGTTTTGGAGAAAAATGGCTGTGACATACGGACGGACAGACAGACAGACAGACAAACATGACGAATCTATAAGGGTTCTGCTTTTGCCATTTGGCTACGGAACCCTAAAAATGGGTGTGTAAATCATTCAGTTTGTATTGTGTACATACCTACAATCTACAATGTATGTAGACGGTAGGTTGTTACTAAATGTCATAGTCATCACTCAACTAAAACTCCATGCTAAATCTTTAAACTTATTTGCATACACAACAAAATAAATACCTAACACGTTATTGTGGTGTGCCTTTTTACTTTGCCTAACAACTTACGCATAAGATTTTACAAATAGGTAACAAGTTATAACATAACCCAATGTTTTTAAAAATCCAGGTTGGTCCTGCCTGTCCTGCCTGAGTGTCACTTTGACGCTTCAGCGCAACTTGTTAGCAATTAAGCAATGACCTTAATCCTTGGAACAAACTAAAAACATCAAAATAAAATCTCCGTACACTAGCTGACAACGTCGCGTCACACTCTACCCTGTTTTTGCTCCATCGAAAGCTGGCAACGCCGCAAGTTTAAGTAACGCCACTCAGATTAACGCCATCTCTCTATTTTTTGTCGTACTACAATATCAATTAGTTAGCTAACCTATTGTTGCGAATACTGTAAAAACCATTTCACTCGTTTTTATCAGATTCAAAACGATCAGCGACATCTAGCGTCATTGTAGGCAATCATTTATCGATGCACGTTTTCTTGGATGAGATTGTCAGTCTACTTGTTTTCCATAGTCTTTGATATTATATACAGTTCATATCGAAGGTGAGCCTGTTAACTCGCAACCAACATTTTCTAGATTTTGCTCCCGTAGGGCGACCGAGACAACTCACCTGTGTCCATTATAGACGTTACTAGAACAAGTTTTGAGAGCGTTAGTGGCCTAGTGGTTCCGCGCCTTCCGCTCTTATGGTCATGGGTTGAAATCCAGTCATGTACAAAAGAGTTTTTCTGCCCAAAAAATGTACACATTTCCAGTACTCTCAAACGGTAAAATGTCGTAAGGAAACCGGCATGTCAAGTTCGAAAATATGTGTTAAGTGCACGAAAGGAGCCTCTTTGAGGTGCACTTCAAATCCTTTAGATCCTTAGTTTGAACGAACCAGTGACACGATAAGACTAGAGCTAAATTTCATTTGCAGGGTCAACGCGATCAAAACATGAGAATCTCAAAGAAATGGGTGACGTATCATCTGGTATGGCGTCCACTGTCATTCAGCTGTACTTGAAGGAGATCCTCGGGTCGTTCCTTCACACGAGCACTATTGTGCGGTCCAGCGCCATGAAAGTGGTGCAACTTGTGTTAGCGCAGGGATTGGTGCACCCGGTTCAGGTATGTTTTATTATACCGTTCTCTTCTTCCTGCCCTTATCACACTTTATGTATTTGTGTCTCTATTATACCGTTCCGTATCTAGTCTCAAATTAAGCAGAGCTTTTATAGGAACCAGATAGTTGACTATACTTATATTCATTTGTTTTGTGAAACACCCAGACTGAGAGCAAACATCTGTGTTCACCACACAAATATTCTCAGTGGGGATCGAACCTGAGGCGCAGAAGGCACAGCTACCAACTGAGCTGAGAGGCTAGTCAATATCATAAATTACAACATGAAAGTTTCCATAACCTAGAAACAAAATTTAGAAAGTTCCCGACTTTATTTTCTTTCATTGAATTGAGCTATGTACCCTATTCAAATCGTTTATTTATGCACTTACCCTTCGCACGAGTTGAATCCGAAATATGTTCTATTATGTTTAGTAAATTACGTAATTAAACGTAAAGTTTGTTTTTACAGATTGTCCCCTACCTCATTTGTATGAGCACAGACCCGGAAGTCACTGTGTCTCATACAGCTGATAAGAATCTACAAGAGATTGATAAGAAGTACCCTGGATTCATTCATATGAAAGCTCAACTCGGCATCAAACTGTCTTATCAGTTACAAAAAACATTGCAGGGTGATACAGTCACAGATATTATACGAGGGTTTAGGTAAGCATGATGATGATCACTGAACATAACATGGGTTTGTTACTAAATTTTTAGACTAATGTATTTACTAGTGTTAACCAGTTTTGGGAATAGGACATCTCTATTCGGATCAAGCAAGAAGTTACGTCTCTAGTGGGAAAAAAAGAAGAAGAGGAAGGAGATTATGGCGTCGTCGTTTTAGAGAGTTGTATTATCTGCAGTGTATTAAAGATTAACAGAGTTGTAGCTTTAATCAATGAAGAGTTTTCGTCTTATTACTAGCGACTTCTATCGCTCCGTTCCCGTTATTTTTTCGGGGTAAAAAGTATTCTATGTCCGTGAACTGGTTTTAAGCTACCTCTCCACGAATTTTCAGCCAAATCGGTTTAGCCGTTCTTGAGTTATAAATAGTGTAACTAACACAACTTTCGCGTAGACATTATAGATTAAGAACAAATCCATCCCACGGGAACCATACATTTTAACGGGATAAAACGGGGCTTTTAACGGGGGCCTTTTTGCTATTTCAGACTATAATCTATCTCTGCCAAATTTCATTCAGATACGTCCAATCTTTCTGGCGTTATTGAGTAATAAACATCCATCCAAACTTAAGTGGGATTATTAGGACATCCTTATACCATAAACAAAAGTTCTATAAAATCTTTTTAGACAATTTTATTGATCAAGCGCGCCAACTTAAGGTTTTATGTTAATTTTCAGGAAAAAAGATCAAGATGACTTACCTTCAGCGCTCAACGGTTTCTTGTACTCGTTACTACGGAATACGAGGCCACAACGGCGAGCGCTAGTATTGTCCTTACTCAAACAATTCGACGACGTATCCGTAAGTAATAAAAACTACTGTATTTCCAGGTCCGGTTAATGTACACCCAATTAAAATAAATCCACCTTTTTTCCACTGTGGAATTATAAAGGCCCATGTACACTATCGCAGATGAATATTTCGATCAATACATTTTTTTATCTAGCGATTGATAATAATTGTCCTGAACGGGGCAGCCCCTTTGAGGGTATTGAAAAAAGCAAATTCTGGCACTGCGGCCGCCGCTGCCGAGGCACGCTCGCTCTGTTCACTCGCCTTGTGCGCATAATTTTAATGTCCTAACATAACCTATCCCAGTCGGATCCGTCCTATAAAGTATCAAGGACAAGGTATAAGTATCCAGTGCCAGAACAAGAAAGCAGAAATCCATGTTTGAATTGCTTCATTGTGCATGTGGCTTAACAGACATCGTAATAACTGGGTGTACAATAACGTGATGTACATTATCGCTTCCCGTATTTCCGAAGTACGATTATAACTTAATTTCGATCGAACTAAGGTGTTTTTTTGTTTATTTTCAGACGGCGCCGATAGATCAAATGTTGTACCTAGCAGATAATTTAAGCTACTTCCCATTTCAAGTTCAGGATGAACCCCTTTTTATTATACACCACATTGACATCATCATTTCGACATCAGGATCCAATCTGTTGCAGGTTTTTCGAGAGGTAGGTATTCTCTTGTTATTTTTTTTACAAAAAACTGGCTTTTAGGCCTGCGAACATCTAAGCGATGGCGATGAGATCAGTGACACGCTGTCATATTTGACCGTTACCAGCCGTTCACGCTTGATAGTGTGACCAAGGGAAATAGGGATTCATTTTTATTTATACAGTAAAAACTCTTTCGGTCTTATTACAAAAACATGACTTAGGCTAGGTTTAAACCGGAACTAAGTAGTCTCGGCCTTTTTATAAAACACGGACTAAAGATAAACCAAAGATGATACCTTAGTTTGACCATGGTTTAGACAAAACCTTATTACAAATCATAGCCTATCTCCAAAACCAGGTTTAATCTATGACTAAAAGATAAACCCGAGAGACCCCTAGTTTAACTATGGTCTAACGTCAAACCGTCAAATGACATGTCATCAGTAGTGGATTGTTTAGAGGTTAGGTATCAGACTTCCAAGATGGCGGCCTGACGAAAGACATAAATTTTAAAAATTCCAACATTATACGTAAGACTAGGCGATATGGTCTTGATACCTATATATAGCCTGCTTCGAAAGAAGCGAAAAAAAAAATCATAATAAAAAAGGTTAGGTATCATTGAAAATGAATAATTTTAATATTATCGTGATGAGTTTCGAAGATTTAGATGTGCTGGAGATGTACCGGCCAGCGCCCTAGTAGACAGCGTGAACGAATCGATCCATTTGATCTATGTGACGAAGATTTTATATGTAATATCGATTTACAAAACGTTTCGGCGTCAAAAGTGTAGATTTATTGCGTGAAGAGTTGTCTCACGATTCTCGAGGAAGCCCCTTGAGCCCTGAAATAGGTAAATAGGAAATAGGTAGGTGGGTGAGGTAGGAAATAGGTTTCGACATGAAGTAGGTAAGTTACCATGCATAACTTTTGTAGGCAGAAGAGTTCGCGCTAATTCATTCGCATGGTCAATTTGAAGTACTTCTATGCATGGTGTTGTTTCACTATATCTCCTGCTACAGTCCTGGCACCCTTTAGTACCTAGGTATCGGGAAGGTGCCAAAATTACTGAAAAAAATATGACGAAAACCGAGGTAGTATGATCTTATGACTTTAGCTTTGTGTGAGAGGAGCGTAAAAGAAAGTGTGGCACCAGAAGGAATGAACGATTTATACCCATTTGGCTATTTAATCTGTGGATGTTATTTAGACCATGGTTTATGAAGTCCTTCACTAGTCATTGTTTTGTAATACAAACATAGTTTAACCCTGGTTTTGAAGATAGACTATGATTTGTAATAAGGTTTTGTCTAAACCATGGTCTAACTAAGGTATCATCTTTGGTTTATCTTTAGTCCTTGTTTTATAATAAGGCCGTTTGGGTCTTATTAATAATCCTGGCGTAGTGTTGGACTAGTTAATCCGTGTTTTGTCTCTTGCATTGACATGCAATTGTCAACTCGAACAAATGTGACAAAACACGATTTAACTACTCCAGCGTTGCGCCGGGATTATTAATAACACCCTTTGGGTATATGTTCCGTACATATCCCGCGAATACAGAAACCGTGAATATGGAATGGTAATGAATATGGGATTATAGGGGGTACTTTCATAGGTGACAAAATAAAAAGCAAGTATGTAAAATAAATGAATTTAATTGCAGTTTTTGACCATATTGATTAATTATGTACTATGTTGGCTTCTTTGAAGATCTGTGAACGAATAATTGTAATGTGCAGGGTCTAAAACAAACAAATACGGAGGAGAAAGAGCCTTTGGACGAGGAAGAAGACGACGAAGAGGCCGAGGCACTGGTGACGCGGCTACCGGATGAAATGCGACCATTGAGGGTTGCTATGCGGCAGGCGCGCGGCTGTCTGCTACTACTTGTGTTGAAACAACATCTCAAACAGCTCTACGGATTTACAGACGCGTGAGTATCGAAGCGAATCTTTAAATCAAAGTCAATAACTATTTAGTTATCTCCAGGATTACTTTGAAACGGCCTTAAAGCTAGGTGCCAGTTCCACGCGACCAAGCCTGGAAGAACGGGCAACAAGTTTATTTATTTCGTTCCAGTTCGTCGTTTTCTTTTCTTTTTGCAAAAATAAAATGTTCCAGTTATCCATAGATTTATCTTTATACACCTTCAAATAAGCAGAGTAAGTTTATTTTTTAGATTAGGAATAACCAAGACCTCCGTGTCTGTGGTGCGCCCATCCCTATAATTATTGTAGCACTTGGTCTATTTTTAGTCTGTTCTTTATTATTAAGGAAGGAATTGGTGTATAACATGTTGGTGACTCTAATAAATAAACTTTCCTTCCTATAAAAAAAGTTTGTTTATCAGGAAAATAACACAATACTCGCCGTCGGAAAGCGTGAAGGTATATGAGAAGGCGGTATCGCGACGGCTCGCGCCGATCTTCGAGCCTAAGGCGACCATCGCGCACTTGCACGACGACGACCACTTGGACGACGAACTCGACGAGCCGAGCCGGCGCCGACTCGTCGACGACTACTTAGAGGTGAGATCTTAGCAAGGAGGTTGGAAACCCATTATAAAACAGGCCTTTGCATCTATTGTAGATGATTTTAATAGCGTCAGGGGCAACTGACGCTATAAAATCTAAGACCCATTATAATGAAGAGGAAATGGCATTGGTTTGACTATAGTTTGGCTGGCGTAAGTTGACAGGTCTGAAGTGGAGCTGGGAAAATGGCCAATGACTGCCGGAAAAATAGCAAAACGGCTAACTTCAGGTCTGCCAAGTTGCCCAGGCCGTATTATAGTTTGTGCGCGTGCCGAATTTAATCTGTGGTCGTAGTAAAAATGTATGGAGATGTCACTTGCTGTCCACTTTGTTTTTGACCCTAAATTCCATCATGCGCAGTGATTCAAAGCTTTTAAGTTTCAAGTAATTTCAGCGCAGCAAATCTTTGGATCATAGCAACGACATCTACACGCGAGATCCTAATTGAAAATTATAGTTGCACTTAAATTTTTACTTATGTTAAAAGCTGTTTGTTTTTAGAGTGAGAGGTAAAAGGTTGCACCGTTTTTCATCCTTTACAACAATTGAACAACTTGTCGCTCACACATTTCAGATTTTGAAAGTTTGTTTTACTAGTTTGCGTACTTATGCTTTTTGGTTAGAAAACTTGTTTGGATCAAAATTATTATCTAGCTAAACTGTGAGCAATTTTATTGCACACAATTTACTTGATAGCAATTTTACATAAATACGTTCTATGATTATATTTCTTTTGAAATGTGCAAGAGACAAGGTTGTTTAATGGTGGTCTTTCTCTAACTGAACATTTGCCACCGCTGCTGTAACGAGACTCCTTGTCCTACAGTTCAAACAGCTGATGTTGAAGTTCGACCCCGAGGAGGAGGAGGATGAGGAAGCCGGCGGTGCGTCGGGATCAGGCGCGGGCGGGGGCGGAGGTGCGGGGGGCGGGGCGACGGCGGCCACCCCCGCCACGCCCGCGCCCGCACCCGCGCCGCCTCCCCCCGCCACCTAGCGCCATCTAGTGATCGAATGCCAGAACTAATCCCTCAGTGAACTCACAGTGCTCGTGGACACAGGCGCGGCGCGATGCGTCCCGTCATAAGAGATGATTTATTTTACGATTGATTAATTTATTTATGAGAGTGCAGCGAGGGATGACGCCGCCGGGTCTCGTTGTGTACATTATAGAGGCGACCTCGTCCCTCGCCGGAACGGAACGCGAGCTCTCGCTTCGGATATCTTCAAAATCTATATATAAGTTATATTTGAGAAACTCGATTTGTTTTTTTATATTAAAAGTCTTGTGTGTAGATAATTTTTATGAAGAATATAAAGTATATGTACCTAATGACTTTAGTTTTTCGAAAAGTTACAGTATCTCCACCGCGCGTTTGTCTCGGGACGAATAGCTCTATGAGTCAATTTGTCGATAGGAAAATTGCACCTATCGCAATTGTGTAAATTATTATTATCTTCTGCATAATTTTTATACATAAAATAGATTTATGTAAAATAGAGATTTATGTTCATATATGATGGAAGAGTACTGCAATTTCTAAATTAATTAAAATTACAAGGCTAGATTTTTAATAGAACCATTGTTTTGAATATTTACACCCAAATTCTAAATACGTCGTACAAAATAATTGTTTATTAGTATAAATAACAAATAAGTATTAGAAACTCAGTTCCAAGTCTATAATGTAAAGGTATACAAATTATTACACTGTAGCTTATCTGACAGACAACTAAAAGATACGTCACCTAGCCTAAACAAGTTACTTTCGCCATCATATTTTTTCGGCCAAACATTCTTCACCTCCTTTGCACAACAAGGCTTTGCGAAAGTGGCTTGTCCAGGTTCTAGAACAATAAAAACGAGAGCGGCCTACAACGTTATTCTCTCCTTTTGTTAATCTTATCCTGCCTTTCATCGGAGACAGCGAACTTGTTGCACAGGAAGAAAATGAGGGTTTCTTGGGTTGGCTTGACTTTTCCATCTTTGATCAGCTTTCTTAGGTTCCGGATACGCTGCTTGTGTGGATATTCGCGCGATGCATTTTTATTCTGAAACAATAGTAGGTATTTTAAAGTCGTTACTTCCTCGGGAACTAATGTTTTGGATGTTCTCATTGAGTCTAGTGCTGAGTTTTCTTTGTTGTTTGACCAAAACTTGTTAGAACTTTTTTGAGACGTAAAAGAGACAAAAAACCGTTTTAGGGTTGGTATTGCAATAGCCATTCAATACTACCTATTATGAGTATTTAGCTACACATTTAGAAACCTTGAGTAAAATTAACATAAAGTTCATTGGCATTTGCTTTGTTCTGAAATTGGCACGAATAATATTGAGGCTTCCATTAAGCTTTGTCTATATGACGCACGTGCACTTTTTAATGTTTCCTTTGCACGGAATTATAACCGAAATAGAATTAACGCTCCGGCATACTAAAGTCGGTAACGACTCAAGACTCGATGACGGCGAACGAAAATTATCATTATCGATATTCATTTGGAGAAGAAACAGATCCAGCGGACACAATATCTTACGGAGTTCGAGAAGGATTTTTTTGTAAGTTCATTAACATTTGTATAATCACCGATGTAGTCCGGGCCGGATTAACTCTACCGGGGGCCCTAGGCAATGCAAGCATTACCGTGGGGAATGTCAGGAATGAAAGTTGTTTCTTTGTTGGTGCGTTTCCTGCATCGACATGAGCCCCTAGATGGTGCAGGGCCCATAGGCAGTTCCCTAATCCGGCCCTGGATGTAGTTTACAGGAACTCAGCTTATAGGAAAAACTAACTGAACTCGAAAGATTTCTAAATAATTTGCGGATTGGACTCTCTCTTTTTCTCTCTCTGCGGAAAATTTAATAACGACTGACTGAGATTGCAAGCCTCTGGGGCGAACCTGGTTCTATCTGTATTCAATGGATAATTTTCGCCTTATTAGTAGGTAATCCATTTTTTTCTCTTACAAGCTGGAACTTCCAGCCAAATTAAATTTTAGTTAGCCCTATACACATTTCCCTACACGTTCCCTATTATTTTGGAGATTTCTTATTACGCCCGGTAGGATGTGCAATCAAAGTGTAGAGGTTTTTGGCGGCTCGCAAAAGCGCAACCACAGATAAGCAAAAGCGTTTTTGCTACAGTCCGGCAAGTATAACTTGGCGGGTCTGAAGTGAGCTGTTCGATCGTTAATGGCCAATGACTGATGGAAGATTGGCCAAACGGCTAGCTTCAGACCCGCCAAGTTATACTTGCCGGACTGTAACTGTGGTTGTAATCAATTTACCTCTTCTTCTTCTTCTTCCTGTGGTGGTGGCACCACCCCGATTATAGAGTCGTCCCACATGACGGGATGCCAGGGGCGTCGTACGGCACGCTCCGGCATTACCAGCGGCTGTGGCGGCTTCAGCGGCAGTGATCGCACGTCCACGTACACCTCATCGTCCATTTCAACTGAAGACATTTTTATTGAGCCCTGTCAAAGCCAAAATTTTTATTTTCAGTATTATTTTGTATATTTCAAGGATCACTTTGAAATGTCCTAAAGCCAGGTGAGTGTAGGTGCCAGTCCCACGCGACAAAGCCAAGAAGAAAAGGCAGCAAACTACGGGTTGTTTCCTACCTTTCCTAGCTGTAGTTCAGAAAGCATGATGTAAAAATCACCATCTTGCGATTACAGCGTCGCTTTTAGTCCTAAATTAAGCAAAGCTTTCCTATGGGTATAGGAAATATAGTATACCCATAGGAAAGCAGGCATAGGTACCGGATAAAATCAAAAGTTAATCAGTTTTTAACAGTTGCCACGTCTTACCACTGGGTGATATGGCAATTTCTCAAACCTATGTAAGGGAACGCTTGTTAATAAGAGGGATACAGCCCTACTTATAAACTCAATTTAAATTTAATCATTGCTTAAGTTAGCCCTGTAACTGTTTGTCATTACCCAGTGGTAAGAGATGGCAATAGTTTAAGCACTGTTTATCTTTTGACATATTTTTATAAGTAAGTCCAATAGTGTTTAACCGTTTTTATTTCTTTGTCTAAATTTCACAGGACGCGAAGTTTTCTAGTTAACTTAGGTAGGTATGTATTTAATTTTCGAAATGTTACGTTCGATGTACTTAAGCAGGTATACATAGGTACTTCTAACTCGCACATTATTACCCTTTGAAAGATCTAAACTCACTGAACTTAATAAGCGAAAATCTTCTCATCTTGTGGGCAATCCACACACAGTTTAGCAAAAAAATCCTATCCTAGTTTTTTTTTATAGGGGCTACACAAGCTCAGTGTTTTAATCTCTTTTAGGAGGAGCGTGGTAAGCGTAGTATCTCTAAGTAGGTAGTATGTGGTGGTAAGAGAAGGGCATGTTATGCGCAGAGAAGAATGTCATGTAGCGAGAAGAGTTCTATGCTAGATTAGATATGAATTGTGATGAGTATAGAAGTAGAGGCAGGCCATAGAAAAGATGGATAGATTGTGTGAAGCATAACATGAGTAAGAGGAGCAATAGGTTAGCGTGGTACATACAGGTAGGTACGTCATGCAAAGGGAATAATAAAGTCGTGTAAGAAGTCGATTAATGTGGACTGGTATGGAAGTAGAGGTAGTCCAAAGAAAAGATGGATGGATTATGTGACGGATGACATGGGTTAAAAAAGGAGTGACTCCTCAAATAATAGAGTGGAGAACGAAAATCTGTTCTGCCGACCCCACATGAAGTGGGTTAGGGACAAGAAAATGATGATGTTTTTACATCTTCTACATCATAGTTAGAGTGAGAAGTTGTTTTACTAAGCTCAGCGTCTTAATTATCGAAGGGCCTTGTACTTGCGGCTTACCAATCGTTTATTTATTGCCAACAAAAAACAAGAAACCCGCAATCTGAGATATAAAATCACTGCGCAATTGGATAACCCGGTTTTTTATTCAATCATCAAAGCTTGGCAACGGGACAAGAAATCATTTTTTCAATGTCTGCCACGATACTGCATCACGTTCGCATTGTTCAAATAATTTGTTGATCAATTTAGATTGACTTCTCATTTGTAACGTAGATTGGTTGAGAACGATATATTTTTTTAATATCCTAATGTAAAATAACTGAAATTTATGGGACCATATTTTATCAGCCAGCGTGACATTCCGAACTTGCTTACTTTTAGTACAACTTACCTATTTGACATTCTGATTAAAAGTTTGCAAATGAAAACACAGAAGTTACTACGTATTGGAGTTTAACTGCTAGTTACATGACGATATCATACTTACTGAATTTGAACTTTTGAAGTGTATATATTCACAAATGAAAACTCAGCTCCCGCCACCGGCTGCGATCAATTCCAACTTCACTTTCGATGTGCACAAGCACAATACAGATCGCTGCTAATATTTATTATTGGCTCGTAATCTCGTTCAACTTTATTTATAAACGAACAACTCCGATCCGATGTATGACCAGAACTCGACTGAATTTAATTACTTTCTTCCGAGTCTGGTACATTGCCTCGAGTCTGTTTGTTCCCATCCTAATGACGTCGTACTTGGACAATTACCAGTAAAAATAAGAACATTAAAACAGTATTGACAACTAGGACGCTGACCGAATACCATGCCAACAATCGCTTTTCATTCTGTTCATCAACAATCTTAGTTAGGTACCTTTACCTATCTATCATAGGCGTGTAGGTTTACCTACCTTCAACAACAGGCTACTAGGTACTGAAGAAAAAACATCGATCTATAAAATTGGGTTTTACGCAACTAGAAATATCATTAAGCTGTTCCGCACGATCACGTCCAATTTTTGATCTGCAGATAGCTCAACTGTTTCTTGTGTATTTTGTACATTTTGTAAATATTTGTTTAATTGTAAGTTTCTTTGTGTAAATAAATGTCCAATTTAAATAAAACAATAACTATTGACAACCAACTCAATTTTATTTAACAGTTAAAACTAGTTAACAATAACAGAATAACGAACAGTCAATACACCAATAAAACTTTTGTGCTTTTTTCGAGTAAAATCTTCAACATGGCAGCTCATTGGTATCTACCAAATTGTGACCGCTGCTGTCTCGAAACTAATATTTCTTTCGAAGTCTGTGAAACTTATTGGATTACGTAACAATAGATATCCGCTGGTCAGGCTTTATCTAACGCGCGACAACGGACACGCTCTACTAATACTGATTGGGTTGGCTAACAAGCCCTCTCTTACGCGCCTGCAACAGTTTCGTCAAATGAAACTTCGTGCTCTGACCTTGATAGCATGTATTCGGGCAATGAGACGCCTAAAGCTGCACTATATCGTGGCTCAGTCTCAGCCCAAAAAGCACCCTTGGAGCTATCTCCAGCAAATTCTTCGGCTGGTGCGATATTAGTTTCATCTTTGATGCTAGCTTTCTTCTCAGCTTCTGACTCATCGCTTCTTTTGGCTCTATGCGTGTTTTTCTGCAATATTGGTACAGGAACAACACTGACTATCGGTTTAGTAGCAGACAAAGCAATAGTTTGAGGAGCCTTCTTGCGTTTCAATTTTTTACCGTATGAAGAGCTTTCCACAACATAAGCAGCAGATTTCGGTAGGGGCGCAGTTGAAGGTACGGTTTGACTTTCAGCATTTTCATTGTTTAGGGTTGCTGGTTTAGATGTGAATTCTTTTACTTCTTGGTAAGCTAAATGGCTGCTTTTGGGAGCCGATTCAGAAACATACATGCATTCTTCGTTTTTAAGACCCGATTTGTCAATACATTGGAAACACGTCATTCCGTTTTTTTGAACTTTTTTGCATGACGATCTGTCTTTTTTCTTAAATTCAGCTAAAACATGCTCGACGTCTTTTTTTGGTTCATTCTCAGAGTAAAATCCGGGCAATGCTTTTTTGTAGTTGTAAGGTTGTACTACGGATTCAGTCTCGTCATCGGGGTTTTCGCTTTCACTTGAAGCACGTAGAGCTTCACTGGGAGTGGGCTTAGATGAATGGGTATAATAACCCTTATATTTTTCACGTGAATCATCGTCATCTTTATCATCTTCTTTGTAGTTACTGTAAGGTTTTGAAGATTGGTCAGTTATTTTTTCGTATTTTGGGGAATCATGTTGGTCATCCCTCTTGTATTTTGATGATCGATCAGGTTGTTCAGCTTTTTGCTCACTATTCGGTTCATCGGGCTCATCGTTGCTATCAAACTTTTTTTCTTTCGAATAAGCATACTGATTACTTTTTGGTTCGGCGACGTATGAACACGATTCGTAGTTTCCACCAGTTTTAGGATCTTTACACGTCATGCAAGTCATGTCGTCTTTCTTGACTTCCTTGCAATTTCCTGGATTTTGTTTGATTTCTGCTGCTTGTTTTTCAGACAAGTCTTTTATTCTTTCGTACGCTTTATGATCATATCCAGCATCATAACCACCGTACGGATACTCGTAGTCTTTATTGGGATCTTTTTCTTCTGTATAAGCACTGTATTGCTCGCCATCGAAAGCTTTAGGTTTGTAACTATAATGATCATCATCGTCGCTGTTCTTCCTCACATTTTGACGCTGACGTCCACTAGTGTATCTGCGAATACGGGCTGGTCCTGTAATATAAGCATTCGGCTTGTAGTTTTGTTCTAGATCAAGGCTCTCGTGATTATTTAAGTCTTCCTTGCGGTAATTTAGCGGATGTGACACTTCGACATTAGTCAAGAGGGCAGGCTTAAAATAGGAAGCGACGGAAGGATTCTTTTTCAATGCAGCTAAAATTTCCCCTTGCTCTTCTTGTTCGTCTTCTTCAGGCTTGTAAACTTTATAATCTGCGTCGTGTACTGTTCTAATATCATATCTTAGAGGAGTTGCGAGTAGTTGACCGTTGGGTGAATTATGAGCTTGTAGATGTTGCCTCGGAGGCGCTACTGCTAGTCTAGCTGATTTGCCAGCTGAATGGAAATTTTGACTTGCAATTGGATTAAATCCAAAATTATCCGCAGAAAATATGTTTTCTCTGGGCGCTACCCGAGCTTGTATGGAATCGATGGAGCTACTAACGATAGTATCGAACACCTGAGGGTATTGGCTTTTATCTACTTTAAGCACGGCAGCGGCAAGAGAATTTGAAGCCAGCGATGTGAGCCCTGTAAAAATAATAATAGGTAAGCAAAAGCACTAGATTGTTAGATAATGTTCTACGTTAACGCAGGGTTTCAATTAAAGTATTCCAAAAATACTCACCCGAATCACCATAGCTGAATATGGGTCCGAAATCCAAAGGTTGCACGAATCCCTTTTGCTCTTCACTGGAAAACACTCCATCACATATCGCCCATATAACCAACTGAAACAACGTCTTAGAGTGAGATTTGGAATCTTATCACAACTTGAATATATTACAAAATTATCAAGTATGAGCCTACCAGGCACCCCAATTTGGACATTCTTGAGAATGGGTTACAACCCAGTGCGTCCCTTTAGCGTCGACGGCTACCTCGCAGAGTGGAGTTGTTTTCTAGTTTGTTGGGATGAAAGTATCGCGACATTATTGAAATGACAAGGTTTTATAGGCGTCAATATTGCGCAGGTGAAAGAACGACGCAACAGAGTGCGCGCACCACTGAAGCGTGTCTTGATAGAGCATGATGCTTGCTCCATCCACCCACCACTAGTCGTCGACCACCTACGAAGGGCCGCGCCGGCCCTAGGACCCTCGGTCTCACACTCATACATATGGCACGATCCAGGTTCGTATTCATATATGTATTTACAAAAAAACAAAAGCGCATAAGAGCTCATTGCAATCGAGTATTGTTATAATAGTTTATGATTTATGAGTGACCCTCTAGCTTACCTACACATCATTAAAAGAAAATATTTTTGAAAAATAATAATAAGTATGTAGTCATTGTTTTCTTATAAATAGAGGGCATGTTTCCTTTCACGACTTTTGCTTAATTCATGGTTACGGAATTGGCCATCACCAACCTTCTCCAAAAATCACCCTGTATAATACACATGTAGATAACAAGGTACCTATGCACTTTATGATATTTTAATGATTTATCACTAATTCAATACTTGAATTTCGTTAATCATCCTGTTGATTTCAGGCTTATATTGATAAATAAAACAAATGTTTGATAGAGATATTATATTTTGAGACCAATATTAAGTAAATAATAAAAATAAATTATACATTTACTATTATATCGGCAGATTATAGCTGAGAACAATACAGGGCTTAAAAAAAACAGTTGCTGCCCTAATAGTTTTTAACAATATCGAGACAAAATTCGTAAAGAAATGCAGTTGTTTAGATAATCACGTTTTCTAAGAGAAGGGGGCGTCAAAGTTTGTATGGAAATAACTTCACATGCACACAAGGATACAGCTTAAGTTACCTACATTAAAACAAAGAAAAAATACGCTTACTGTAAGGACATAAGAGCTAGCAGTGTATAGTCTGATGCGTATCCTTATGTACCAAATCGCACGTATCATACTTAGGTACTTGTATATCATAAAAGTATGAAAATACGAATAAATTCAAAAACTACAGAATATATTAAAAAAATTCAATCATTATTAGTATGCTACATTATCCCCGAGTAACTTAGGGCTATATTTATTGGTAATGACCCACGCCGGCGTTGCATGTGTTAAATTTAGAAAATAATGAGATGGAAAATGTGTATTCCGTGCATAGCCAGGGCAAGTCGCTAGATTTAGTTTACAAGAGGTTGCTATTTGGGTTTATATTGACCCCAGATTCATAAAAAATTTACAAAATGTTAAATAAAACTAATTGAATATTTAGCTGGTAGACCCAGATTGCATGCGGATCTTTTCGATCGAGAAGCAGTCTGAAGGTGCCGGAATAGGTATATTTTTACACCTCCCTTACTCAAGTATACAAATATTATTTATCAAATTATCATTTAAAACTAAGGAATGCTTCTTAATTGGAACTATCTTATAAAAACTATGTGATAGATACACTTTTGATAGTTAACTGGTAATCTTTTGTAATAACAGCTGACTAGCGGGATCCGATGCTGACTGTAATGACGACATTATTGTTTTCTGAAACAAAAAAATACAGTTTCGTAAATTGTAGTAATTGAAATTCGCATTTATGCATTGTGACGCCGATCGATTTAATCACTAATTGTTTGTCGTAGTAAATTTTCAAGTCGTGTCGTTACAACCATCTGTTAGTTTCAAGCTATAGAATATTTATTTATTTATTTATTTATTTATTTATTTGTAAACAAATTACATACAAGTAAAATTAAGACTAAATACATAATACTTGTAACATAAACTAAGGTACATTGAAGGCAGAGACTAGAATACATTGGACACAAAATCTGATAACAAATAATAACTGGCACCCATATACATAGTTTTGACCCCACACTAGGATTCCCTGTGTCGTGGGTATCAAAACTACATAGTACAGGTACCAGTCACATTTGTATGCACTACAGACTATTGAATACAATAAGTATACATACTAATAACTACACTTCAGAATATTTAGAAAAAGGTACACTATACTCCACGCTAGGTTTACCTGTGTCGTGGAGTTTAGATGCCTATATTTACAGCTAGGAATGTTTTGCATAAGGCCAACTAGGAAGGTAAAAGTACATGTTATTATCCAGTAGTAAAAAACTACTGAGTACGTACTTAATGTATAAATACTAACTACCTACAAGCGAAAAACTGATCGGAAAATGATCAGGTGTATGGAAATATACATAGATGAATAACGTTATTAGTACACTTGTCTTATCTTTTATAAATACATGTTTTAATTATTGTAAGTTTATCTGTGTAAATGAAGTACATACTACTAAGGGATAAGTTATGTAGTTAAATGGAAATGTTAGTTGATTTATTAAAAATACATGGGTGGGTGGAACTAGAATGAGATGATGGTCACAATAACAATGTAGGTAGTTCGAAGATGAGGAGATCAACATTATAATAGATCCTCTGTTTCATCGTATGTTAAGTTAAGAAGCCAATCCTTAACTGTGCGTTTGCATTGCATTTTCAAAAGAGGATAGATCTCAATCTTCCGGCTAATTTTATTATATAATAATTTACCTAAAATGTATAGATGTCTACCAGCAAAAGATGTTCTATGCCTTTCAATTACGAAAATTCGATCTGTTCTTCTTTTAAGAGCCAAATTATTATTGCATTCCAAGGCTACATAAGAATGTGTTCTTAGAATAGCTCGAAGCACGAAGAGCCGCCGGACCGAGAGAACTTTGCACTCAGCATACAGGGAAGTTGTTGGATATGTGAAGCATTTGCCTGTCATCACCTTCAAGATGGCTCTTTGCGCCCTCTCCAGTTGCAAAAGGGTTGTCTTATGAGTCGAACCCCAAGCAGCAATGCAGTAAGATAGTAATGATTGGGCAATAGAGAAGTAGACGGTCCTAAGAACTGGAGGGGGAGCTATATTTCTTAATATTTTAAAAATATACAACAGTTTTCTAACATTTGAGCACACTCTCTTTACGTGCTCATGCCATGAAAAGGTGCTATCCAGAACCACACCTAGATACTTTATACTTGAAGCTCTATCAAGATGGGGGCACCTACAGTTTCTAGTAGCCGGGAGGCAGGTGTGAGCCATAATAGAGAAAGAAGCAGGAGGGAGGGAGTTTGATACCATAGCAAAAGGCAGATAAAGCGTTTTCCCAAAGTTAAGTGTTAGGTGGTTAGCTGTTAACCAGAGAAGAACCATGTTTAATGCCTTCTCAGCATTTGCCTGGACCTCAGTCCAAGTGTGACCCCTGACAATAAGAGCTGTATCATCAGCATATGAAACGATGCTGCAAGAGTCCAGACGTAGTTGGCACAGTTGATTTATGTATACCAAGAACAGAGTTGGTCCCAGAATACTGCCTTGGGGGACTCCAATGGTAAGTGGTAATTCGGAACTAATATTGCCATCGATCTTGACACATTGGCAGCGGTGGGCGAGATAGTCCTCGAAAATGCGGAGGGCATGTCCACGAATACCAATTCCCTCAAGCTTATTTAATAAAATGGGGATAGACACGGTGTCAAAGGCCTTTGTTAGGTCGAGGAACACACCTACGCACTTTTCCTTACTGTCAAGTATCCTAGTTACGACCTCAGTAAGTAAAACAACCGCATCTTCAGTGGATTTCTCTGGACAGAAACCGTACTGATTTTCAGATATAATATTATTGAGCTGCATGTATTTAATTAATCGAGTGTTCAGGATTTTTTCGAGAATTTTAGAGAAGGCTGTCAGTATCGAAATAGGGCGATAGTTATTGACGCTAGTACGATCCCCATTTTTAAACACAGGGTGAACCAGTGCTTTTTTGAAGGCTTTCGGAAACACACCAGTAGATAAGCAAAGATTGCTAATGTGCGTGAAAAGAGGGACCAGTTTTATTCGGGAAGCTTTGATGACGTCAGAAGAAATGCCGTCACATCCAACGGCACACTTACTTCTGAGATTAATTATAATCCGATTCACCTCGTCACAGTCAGTGTCAACAAGTCCAAAGGAATTAGAAAGTGTAGAATCAGGGAGGATATGCGTTGGAAGCTCAACATTTGGAGAGGTGTCAGAGTTGAAATTAGAGGCTAAAGATTGGCCAATGCCAGCAAAGAAATGGTTAACTTTATTTACTGCGTGAGTAGGATCAGTGCCAATCTGTAAGAGTTCTTTTAAGGGAGATTTCGTTGTAGAATAAACAGTGCGTTTGATCACATTCCAAGTAGCTTTAGGGCTATTTTTAGCCTTTTCAAACTCTGATAGATCATAGGCTCTTTTAATCTTTTTTAATAAATCATTGCAAAAGTTTCTATAACGTGAGTAAGTTATTTTGCAAATTTCATTCCCAGGGTTCCTTCTCAGCTTCCTATGTAGATTATCACGATTTCTTATGCATTTCATCAAGCCTGGAGTGATCCAGGGCTTTATATTTTGTTTACTTCTGGGTAATCTTACCAACGTCGTATGCTTCTTGATTATGCTAGAGATTGTGTCTACTAAGTGATTGGTGGATATATTTGCATCGTCAGACGAGTAAACAAGCCCAAAATCAAAGCTATCAATATCTATTTTCACTTTATTATAGTCAGTTTTGGTCCGGTGGGTCTGGGCTCTAGCTTTTGGTGGTACGAGTTCGATGGAAACTAAAACTGGTGAATGGTCAGTAATGCAAGGATTCATAATAAGAGTGGTAGAATTAAGTCGTGATTTCAAGATGACATGGTCAAGACACGAGTTGTTACGTGTGCAAAGATAATGGGTAGGAAGATATGCATGAGACGCTAGGAGATTTAAATAATCATCCGCACATTTTGGTTTATTATCAGGATCAATGTTAATGTTGATGTCTCCTACAATAGCAACTGTTTTAAACGAAACCAATTTCTCAACAATATCATTTAGGCTAGTAAGGAAATTATCAATAACTTTGTAAGAAGGGGATCTATAAACAGCCACAATAGCGAGATTCTTACCGAGTTTACACACCATAGCAGTACCATCAACCATGTTAGGCAATTCGATTGTATAGTTCAGATCATTATTAACATAAAGTACGATGCCATCATTCTGGTTTTTCGGGTCTTCAGAAGAGTAGGTTGAGAACCCATCCATGGAAGGAAAGTGAGTTACCTTACTTAGCCAAGCTTCTGTAAGGATGACGATGTCTAGTTTTATATCGATAGACGCAAGCAAAGTGAGCAGGGAATTATAATGTTTATTTAAGCTTCTAATATTCATGTGAAATATTCCAAGCTTCTTATCCTTACTAGGAATGTAAGATTTGCATTCATGAGGAAGGCATTCGTGAACAACTGAAGTGCTCAGGATTTCAAGGTCTCTACTTACATCGACCAAACTATCCATTTTTTTTTTTTTTTTTTTTTTTTTTTTCTTGAACTAACAATATACTTATCTACGAATATGTAGATTTCTTATAGCTTAGAATAAAAGTAGGCAAGCTGCTATGTAGTTAGAAGAGCAGTGTGGAAGGCTGCCTAAGGCTGAATAAGGTTACTATAGTAATAACTATCTTTGTATACAGATTAAAGTTATCTGCGTCTAGTTTAGACTAAATACTCAACCCCAAAGATCCCTTAATTTAAGAAATAAAAACTTAAATAAAAATAAAAGCAGGTTCCCAACTTGGATCCTCAGACATCTATTCACTTTAGGATTTCAATTAGCGGCGGTTAGTCAGAGGAACGTCCAAATATTACAATGGCACATAGCCTGTACAAATAGGTGAGTAAAATAAAATTTGGTCAATACAAATTCCAAAAGGTGATTATAAGGTTATGTACCTAACCTAACAGCTCCAGTGTATATTCCTACAAGCAGCTATTATGTTTGTTATGTGAGTGGGTAAGTTATAATGTTATCTCTTAAGAGTGGGTAATTAGACAGTTACACTAAGACCAGGATAGGAAAGAAACACCGGGATAGTTGTTATGTTTGTAATTAAAAGGTTCAGTTTTAGTTATTATGTTTAAATAGATACACAATTAAAAATACAAACTCGCACCAAAGGCGCCTGATTAAGTTTTTTTTTTTTTTTTGTTTTAAAACTTAGGTATGTACGAATATGATTATTTTCAGGTAGTTATATAAAAAAGTTTACAGACAGAGAACAGTTAACAGGATTGGAATGGAGTAATTAACTTCTACTTACACTTTAATCAGTAGGTTAGATGTACCTAACTATAGTAAGAGTTTGTAGCAATTATTACTTATTATAGGAGAAACTCAGCGGCAGCGGGTGAGTTTGATTACATTAACATTTAGTACCAGATTATAGGCACATTTAGGTGACGCCTAGGTACTCTGATAAATAAATGTAGATAAGTATAGAATAGGTATAATGTTCTAAGTAGGGCTCACACTTTATTACAGTTATTCACTTGGAAAGCTTATTTTTGATGTCCGATAGCTGCGCTTCCGACCTTATGAGGATATGAGGTCCACTTTCTTCCTTGCGGAGAAATACTTGGCCGTTTGCAGTCCAACAAAAAGCGTACTGATAGGTCTTCGCTACGTCACGTGCCAGGTAATACAGGTGGCGAGCTTTGGCAGTCAGGTGTTCCGAGACAAAGATGAGGCCTTGATCGTCTTTAAAGCCTAGGTCCTTAGAAGACAGGTGGGCAGACTGATTCTTACTTTTAGCACAGAGGAGGAAGTCTATCTTGGTGAAGGTATTGATGAACTCCACCACTAGTGTAGATTTAGTATCAGTGGACTTGCTTGGGAGGCGAAAAATGTCTCTGACTACTGTTTTGTCTAGTGGAAGACCAATTGAGCTCGATAGAGACTTCAGGGCTGCGTATAAATTATCTTTGCTCTCTTTGGGTTTTTTAGGAACTTGCCTTATTTCGACGGAAGTTTTTACAGCCAAGCGCTCAAAACGTTCCACTTTATCCTCAAGTTTAACCAAATGTAAGGACATATCCTGCCTTTTGGCTTCAAGCAAATCAATTTTACCCTGCATCAACGATATCTGTTCGGTGAAATTATCAATTGACTTTACTATTTCCGTGTTTGTTGACTGTATGGAAGTGCTCTGGGATTTTAGGTCTCTTATGTGGCCTTCAAGAGTGCCCAGCCTTGAGTCCTGTCTAGTGATGAGCGCCAATATTTGGTCCAACTTAGAGTCATTACAGGGGTCAACAGGTCGACGACGTTTCGTTCTCGGAGCCACGGAAAGTCCCGGCTCTGTTTCACTCTCCAGTAGATGGGGGATGTCTGACTCCGATGAGCATTTTTCCTGCGCAAGCGGGCTCCGAATCATTAGATATGGTATGATCCACCTGGTGCTCGAATAATATCAAGTTCACTTAAAGCTGTTTGCAGTGATAATATTGGTAGGGGCTACTTAGTGCGGGTGGAATAAAATTAATTATTTTTCGCAGTAAAGTAGGTGCCCGGTATAGTGATCACTGTATTTGCACTGATATTCACTTGTATTTCGCGTAAAAACTTCTAGACCACGTAACAATTCCACAGAAAAGACATGAAAAATACTTCAGAACTTCGAAAAAGGTACTTGGTAAGTTAAATTACAGTAAAACTAATTAAAACAATAGGAGCTATTTCACTGTACGTCAACTCAATATAGTATGTACTAGTATAGAGCTCTTTGTGAAGGGCTCATCCGCAGAAGTACTACCACCATGCCTATTTCTGCCGTGAAGCAGCATTGCTGTGTTTCGGTTTGTAGGGTGTGGGTGAAATTACTGGCACGTGAGGCTGAACATTTGTATGCCTCAAATTGATTGACGCAGGGCAGTGCATCGTAGGCATGCCCTAAAATAGATGCGATAGATTTTTATAGATAGATAGATAACTCTTATTGTAAACAATCGACACAAAATTAAAAAAATCTAAGTCAAAAGGTGTATTTATTCAGAGAATCGCAAGGATCACTTTGAAGCGTCTTAAAGCTAGGTGAGTCTAGGTGCCAGTTCCACGCGACCAAGCCTAGAAGAACAGGCAACAGCACATCTAAACACAGTAGCGACTTTTATGGTAACCGAGGCCATTTTGTAAGAATTATGCTACTGATGATCCCCAAAAAGGAAAGCAGTACTCACCGAAATTTTATTATTTGAGTCCTGCAATTTCTGCGACAACATCCAAAGATTCACAGCCAGGCTCATCATAGGGCGCGTTTGTAAATCACCCTTCCTTATCACACGCCAAAACATTTCCAAAGCTAGATTGTACTGCTTCTTAGTCTCATTCGCATCTCCTAATGTTTTCAGAACGATCAATAATTCTTGGCATACGTTCGTCGCGTATGTTTCTATAATCTTTATGAATTCCTCTTCAGATCCATACAATTTATCGTTTGATAGAACTGTAACAGTTAAAAAAGATTTGCTAAATGAAGCAACAAAGTCTAGAAGGACAGGCAACTAACTAAGGCTTAGTTCTTACTCTTTTTTTGTATAATCCTATACAAAACAAAATACGTGAAAAACATTTGTGAATCACGTGACTGTCAAGAATCACCCGCTCTAGGGATAATACTAAGTCTGGGACACCCTGTATAGGGGTTTTTCAATAGATGCAAAGATCTGTTTACTAAGTATAGATTACTAGCGGCCTGTCCCGGCTTCGCACGGGTGGACATTTATTTTTTTAAACACATCAATATAGCCTATGTTACTCAGGGTGAATGTAGCTTTCCAATGGTGAAGGAATTTTTGAAATCGGCACAGTAGTTTTTGAGTTTACTCATTACAAACATACAAAAACACAAATCTTTTCTCTCTAGTATATTAGTATTGATAAGCATGTCAATGAACTCAGAACATTGACCCCTCGTCTTTGGTTGAGACACAATAGAAAATCTTAACTTATTATTACTCTTTTTTAATCTGTGGCACTACCTTAAAAAAGTAATCAGCGTTTAAGGTACTATAGCCTAACCACTGGACCGCTGCCTGCCCGTAAATTGCGCAGTACATGCGTAAGTACATTACAACATGCTATCATTTTGTAAGTATAGATCGAGTACCTACCTACACAACCTTTGAAATACACCTAAGTCCTACTAAACTAACGAAAGATACGTAGATATGTATTAAGGGACTGAATAAGGCTGTCTGGAAGAAATCACTTACTTAACACTTACTCTAGTTTTTATGTATTCTTTTAGTTCATGTTTCACCTTTTAATTTTGGTGTGCACTAAAGTTATATTTTCTTATATTTATGGGATTATATTTTAGCAGCGGCCTAAGCGGCGGCAGCGGCTTAAGTCTTTCAAGCGTCCTTAAAAAAATCTTAAAGTTTTTTAGAGTTCCGTACTTAGAGAGGAAAAACGTGACCCTATAACTAAGACTCCGCTGTCCGTCCGTCCGTCTGTTTCTCCGTCTGTCACAAGGCTGCATCGCATGAACCCAATTTGCACAGATGTGTGTTTGCTTGCTTGTACAAATGGTGAAGGAAAACATAGTGCACGAAGCGAGCCTCTTGAGGCGCACTTAAAAATTCTTTCACCACACAATTTTGAAAAACTAATACTATTTACTATATTTTGCTGGGTACTAAGAAATCTGAGGGAATAAAGAGCACTAGTGGGCTAGTGGCAGCGCCTTCCGATCCTATAAGGCCGTGGGTAGTCCAGTCGCGTAAATTAGTTTTTCTGTCGAAATGTTTATTTGCATTATGACAGTACTCTTAAAACGGTGAAGGAAAACAACTTGAGGAAACCGGCAAATCATAGAACCTAAAAAAAATCGAGCAACACGTGTCAAGTGTCACGCAAAAAGGGCCCGCCAGCGCCCTACTTGCGGAAACCAGTCCGCACACCAAGTGCGCATGATGAATTTGACAATCTGAAGGGATACCTTTAGCTATCGTGGTTAGAGAATAAAGTGCAAAAAGCTATTTCTATAGAACCAACCTCCTTCAATATGATAAGTATAATTTTCCTGCGTCATCTCGCAAAGTAGATCCAAGGTGCGCAATAAAGTAGTGTAGTATAGAGGGTCAGTCTTCTTCCAGTGAATGATATCCATAGTTTTTATAAATCCGCTCAGGATGTATGCTTTGCAATTGTTGTTCAGGTTATCCTGTAAATTTTTAATACAAATAACATCCAAACCGAAATTAGCTAATCTCTAATAACTTGTAACATTGACAGGATTATAGCAACCAAGCCGAATATTAATATAAAAACAATACAAATTAATTTATATAAATTAGCATAGCGACATTTTAGAATCGGTAAGGGCGCTCCAATAAGACTATCTGATGGCTGTGTCTGAACCGAATTGAGTACCTCCTCCTTTTTTATTTTAAGTCGGTTATAAAAATTTATAGGTTTGACAGAAGGTAGGTTTTTATTAGCTTTACCTGTATGTATCCTTGTTTTTTTAACTATTATTATTTTATTTTATAAGTTTTTGTTTATGTTTCTATGTCTTTAGGTTAAGTATTTTCATGCAAATCGTGACAACTTTTTGCACCCACTTTACAACACTAATCACTGTCAGGCCCGTTTGAAAAGCCGCCATAGTTTTCTCCAGTCTGCTAAGGCACTGACAGAAGAGGATCCTAGTGAGGCTCGTAAGAAACTGTCGGCTAAAAAGTACCCGCCCCCATTGATTATGTTATGCCGGCAGAAAAACTCCCAGCGGGTAACCAACTCCCATGGTCAACCTGGAAGTCTCTGAATAGACTTCGAAGCCAGGTGGGCCGCTGCAGGCATAATTTAGTAAAATGGGGGTACTCCGACCATGCAGACTGCAACTGCGGAGTCCCACAGACCATGCCTCATTTGCTGTCTTGCCCAGAGTGCCCTAACACCTGCACGCTGAGGGGTTTGACTGACGCCACGGAGAGCGCTATTAGTGTGGCCCAGCAATATAATGGGAAACATCGACACGACGAAGAAGAATTGATAAACTTTTAATGGTTTGCATTTTCTTTACGTACCGGTAAAAGTAACAAAGTTGATAAAAAGTCGCTCAATATCGCAGCCACTTTGAATTGTGTGGATTTCTTCTGACCATCTTCTATTATAAATTCAGGGATGTCTGGTATCAATCCAATCAAAGCTTTGAAGTTGGCCTCGGCTGTAAAATAAGCAAACATTGAGATCGTAAACGTTAGATTTGAATAATTTATTTACTATTTTCTCAATCTGAGGATAGCCGGGCTTTCAAAGGAGAAAAAGACAAATAAAAAAAATATAAAGATTTAAAAAATGAGATTATGTAGATACTTCGGCGCATACGGCTCTTCCAGCGCGGGCGTGTCGTCAAGCTTTTTTATTTTATTTTATGGTAGCCAGATGGTAATTCGATTTGAAGGGTGTGGGTGGCGGTGAAATTACTGGCACGTGAGGCTAGACATCTGTATGCCTCAAGTTGATGGACGCTAGTCAAAGTATGCTTTGCTATAGGTGATACCATTCGGCCATAATGCTTGTTCCATCAACAAGTTGTTTAAAAAAAGAGTAAAATAATTTACCTTGTCCTATACAATTGTTGAGCAAAGCCGTCTGTCCCGACAGCAAGTAAAGTTGCGCCTTAGCGAGCGTACAGTGTAATGACGGCACTGTGATATAGCAGTAGGCGGCGCATGCGCGATGCAGCCAGCGCCAACGCCCATGCACCGGACTCGCGCGCGTCGAAAGAGTATTCACTGCCTGTCACATACACACTATTTTTTGGTTTAAAGAAGAAAAAAATATTTATTTGCGAAGCTAAAACTCACACTAACAATAATTTAAGTCGATTCAGAGAGTTTCAATATCAATTTTAATTTGCTCGGATTGCTCATCGTTTCTCCATACAATATCGGGGCTAACGACTTACGCTAACTATAAGTCATTTAGAGCTAAGCTAACGAAACAATTATGTTAAAATTAAAAATGAGCCTACATATGGCGGATCTCGGCAAACGCGAGTCGACAGCGACAGTTTCGACAGTCGAGAAATTTTAAAATATACGTGAGTAGGACGTATAAAAATACTCACATGCACCAAAACCACGAAAACGGCATCGAGTTTGATGAAGGCTGAACGACAATCGACGTAGAAGTTCATCTGCTGCTCCAGATCGTCTTGGTACGTGACGGCCAGCACAAACTTATTTATCTGATCACTGCACATCTTTACTTCATCGTCTACTGTTACAGCACTGAAATATTAGTTTCTAGTGAATCCATAAACGAAAATAAAATTTAAACACAATTTGAACTTTCAGCCGGCGAAACATTTTAGTTTACGCTCAAGCTTTAGTACGGATTGTTTTTTAATAATTTTCATTAAATTTTTCATCTTGCACGCTGCCTAGCAAGCTAAACCTTATACCGGTAGTATATTTTCATGTTCTGTGCGTGTACGCCCATAATACAACAAGCAAAGTAAGGTAAACAGGTCGGGCTAATCACTATCATTACACACATATTTCCGTGGAAAATCCACAGTTGCTCCACCGGATTTTAACCCGTTACCTTAGGTTCGGAAAGCGGAGTTGCTACCACTAGACTACTCTAACAAGCAAAATAGTTCAATAATAATAGGTTTTCAGTCTCACTTGATAGAATCATGTAAAATACAGCAAAGCCTCATGAGGCTGGCGATGACGATATGATCGTCAATGTAGTCAGAGTTGTACCGCGAGAAGAATATCGTCAGCACTGTCTTAGCGAGCATCGTGCGAGCACTAGGGGTTTGTGCCAACTCCACTAGAGGCATGAAGGCATCCTGCAAATTTGTAATCATTGGTATATTAAAATAGAAGTAACACCGCAACATCAGATGGTTTATCTGCTTGATTCGTCACTTTAGCTTTTTGAAGCACGGACCGTAATGTGTAACACGCACACCATTTCATTTATTGTTTTTTAGTTTATATTGTCACTAGCTGTGCCCGCGACTTCGTCCGCGTGGAATAGTGTCTATGGGTAGCATTTTAAATATGCAGCGAAAAAAAAACAGTAGATACTTATTCGCGTGCATGTGGCACAGTTATCTGCCCTCTTACTAACACTTGGGCATATTTCCACACCTACACCACTCCCCCCTCCTCTCCCTCTGTTAATGTACATTTTTCCATACAAACTTTCATTCCCTATTGTTATTTTACACCCATGGTAATAGAATAATTAAGTGGGGGGCGGGAAGGTTGATGAGAAAAAATAGAAACAAAATAGTTTTCCAAAGTAACAATTATGTCTATTTAATAATTTTGGGATGTCGGCCAAGATTGATTTACTAATAAGGAGTCCGGAGGCTTTGTTTGACTGGTTTTTATTCTAGTTGTCTCAGTTGGTGTAGTTGGTCTGACTCAGTCTTACACGGACTCGGTATTACAGTTTATTTAAAACAAACTTAAATGTTGGTCTCACTCAGTTTTACAACACGCTTGATCTACCAAAATTTACAGCTGTTGCTTCTAGGAACTCCAGAATCAATAATAGGTATTATGTACTTGAATACAGGCCAGGATAACGGACTGACCACACCATGAGCAGGTCTGTCTTCGTATGCCTTTCTCTTCAGTTTGTAATGATTTGTTGTGATGTCTACCACATTTAGTTGTCTATCACCAAGCCTGAGATCTTCAATTTCAATTTCTGCTATGTTGTAATCATCAGGTTTTGTTTGTGAATCTTCTGATGATGATGGTTGTTCCTGATATGCTTGGTTCCATGGGAACACGGACGGGATAGCACTCTTCTTTAATATTTTTGGAGTACGATCTATAACTAAAATGAGTACCTACATTAGGATTTCAAAGTATGTAACAAAATACATGGTATTGTAGATAAATAAGTAAGGACTTACCCAATTTTGTCTAGCACAATGGTGTTATAGCAAAATCAGAAATGAGCTGGGCAAATCAGAGAATTGTTTCGTACGGTTAATCCAGGCTTGATATTATGTTATAATGCTTGTATCATTGTTGTCTTGCTTCATTTTTGGGTAAACGGAACGGTGTGTGGCATTCTATCTATCTATCGCCATGCGTATACGATTAATTTGTCTACACAATACTCAACTACTCACGGGGATTAGTATTTAACAATGAGTATATAACGCTACGCTAATAGTATCTAACACTTAGTATTTGTAAACAGAAAATTTACAATTTGTTGTCTTGTTTATTTTCATGTCACTTGACCATAGATTTTTTTTTTTTCTTTTCGCTCCTTTCGAAGCAGGCTATAGTACCAAGACTATACCGCCTAGTCTTACGTTTTGGTGACCATAGAATAATGCATACTACCACTTCGTTTCTCTTCTTCCTAATGAATGGCATCTGTACTTTTAGGATCAATTTTGCCAGTGTCGATTATTAGGTATAGTGAGTTTAATGATGATACATTTACATTCTTCAACTCCGCTCACCAACATCTCGACTGTTGACTGTTGTGTGTAAGTAACAGTTGACACATGTTGACACGTGACAGTGACAATTCAGTTGTAGGCTCGGTGATAGTGGTGTCCACTTTAAAAAGATACATCGATATATTTCCTATTCGATAAAACAGAGCTGTACATCTATGTCTTTCGATTTATCGGATGAAAACATTGATATTTTGTACGTATCGAGTACTTTTTAGGGTTCCGTATCCAAAGGGTAAAAACAGAACCCTATTGCTAAGATTTTGCTGTCCGTCTGTCTCAACAGGCTGTATTTCATGAACCGTGATATTTAGACATTATGACGTTTTCACAGATTATGTTGCCGCTATAAAAACAAACACCAACAAATAAAATTTACAGGTTCAACTCATTCCAACATTGTTTTATTAAAAAAAGTAAGAGAAAAATCTTTAACGTAAGAACTAAAAAAAAACATCCGCATTTACTTAATCTTGAGATCAATAAAAAAATATGTAGGGCTCTCATTTAGTCTGCCTTCGTAAGTAAATAAATAGTTTGGTCAAAGTTGAGTTCTGAAATTACCGGCTCGATTTCGATGTTTTTCTATTAAAAACCGAAAAAGCATCGATAAATCGAGTACCTAGGTATATCAAAAGCATTTCAAAACATCGGGTCGGTTCGATGTATCCCATCCCTAAGCGGCGGTCGGCTGTCAGTCAGTCACTGTGATACGTAAACAAACAAAAAATTCTAGAATCGAAGGTCGTCGAATTTCTCCAAAAAAAGCGCAATTCTCATGAAAAATGGTGTTTATAAAAAGTGTTTTGCATTGATAAGTTGCATAGATGACCTTTCTAATGCCTTTGCCTATCTGTGTACCAAATTTCGGTGATCTGCATGTAATCGGCGAAGTGGTTTAGTGTAAGAGCGAGACAGAAAGTGAGACAGAAACATCAAAGAATTGCTCTTTAGAACGTGTTTTATAAGGTTTGTAAAATCTTTTTCACAATAAAAAGTAGCCTATGTCCTTCCTCAGGCCCTGAACTATCTGTGTACCAAATTTCATTTCAATAGGTTTAGTAGTTTTGGCGTGAAAGCCAGACAGGAGGACAGACAGACAGACAGACAGACAGAGTTACAAACGCATTTATAATATTAGTATGGATTGTATTTCTAGTTTTAATTACTTATGTTTTGATTTTTTTTATTTTTCTTGTAATTCCTTGTTTCGTGTGTGTTTTCTAGGCAAATAAATTCTTTATCTATCTATCTATCTATCTAATGTCTTACAAATAAATATATATTTCAGAATCAGAATTAGAATCATTTATTGTAAAACTGTGTATAGTATACTCCCCTAATACATTTGCTAATCATTGAGGGGCCCAAGAGAAGCCCCATAAAGTCTTCCCAAAAGGTATGATTAAATTTTTTCATGATCATCAGACTTGAAGAAATCCACTATACATAGCCCCCCCTACACATTCCAGGAAGAACGATTCTGAGCTCTTTCTATTTACCGACTTCTCACGATCTTAACAAGGTCGTCGGACCATCGGGTGGGTGGGCATGCTACGTTTCGTCTTCCAGATCGTGGTCGCCATTCGATAACCTTTATTCCCCAACAGTTGCCGGTTTACATATTTACTTACCATCAAAAATATTTCTTCTACATCGGGAATGAACTTCAACATTCGTTTGATTACGAATAGGAAATTTCCGGAAAATTCGTCGGCCGATCTTCCCCATTTGATCATGTACCGTATCGTGCCACGCAGTAGGATGTTCACGTGTTGTGACTGTAAAGAAATTTCGTTTATACAAGGAGAGGCTAGAGTTCGACTTTCTGAGACGGAATCTTGTCGCAAATAAGCCTATCAAAGACTCAAACCTTTACACGTTACATTGTTTTAAATCAGTAAGATTATACAGGATGGTTTTGGTGGATGGTTTTTCGAGAAGGGCGGTGATGGCCAAGTCTGAAACCATGACTTATTTTACGACTTTTCCCTAACTCTCGTGGTTTCGGACTTGGCCATCACTGCCCTTCTCAAAAAACACAGAAAACCATGTGTCTAGTACTCGGGTTTCTCAAGTTTTTTAAACTTATATTATTTCTATGCGTTACCAAGGGGCCATTTCAGAGCGGTCCCTTTGCTCTAGTGTGATAGGCTTTAGCAGACTTGATTTTTCTTTTCGTTAAAATTTTTAAGCGCAATTGCATTTCGTTTTATTGGTGATTCATGAACGGCACTAAATAACCCTGACAAATCCTAAATCCGTCTCTAAATTCTTACCGATAAATGTGTGCAAGCAAACTGTAGCCAAGGTTGTAAAACTTGCAAGAAATGCGCCGTAGTTCTTATGCCGTTGGCTATCTTCCAAAACGTCTGTATGAGCGACTCTGACGACATCTGCCGGTAGCCATCCGCTGTACACATATGCTCTCCGAGTGACGCCAATATTTCATTTAGCAGCACTGAAAAAATAACACTCATTTTTTCTTCTTCTTCCTGCCCTTACCCCAAAATGTGGGGACGGCACATGTCTTTTTTTCCATTCCCGAGATGACGAATGATAGGGGTATCATTCGTCATCTCAGTACTCAATACATTTATTGCTTTACACATGGTTTAGTTTGTACATACATAGTTTTTAGGTGTAAGTAGGTATCACATGGACCCTGCATAGGGTATAGCAAACATGGAGGCAGGCCGAGGTTTTAAGGTAAGTTGGTACACTTAAATTATAAATAGTTAGCTTAAATACTCACTCCTTTCTTCGACAATCATCTCTCACACATTCCCTCCATCTTTTCTTAGGCCTACCTACCTCTACCTTGTGGTGTACAATAAAGTATCTTATATTTATAAAAGAAAGTCGTGTTAGTTACACTATTTATAACTCAAGAACGGCGGAAACGATTTGGCAGAAAATTAGTGGGGAGGTAGCTTAGAACCGGGAGAAGGACATAGGATACTTTTTATCCCGAAAAAGCAACGGGAACGGGGTGTTACGGGAACGGGCGAGCGAAGCCGCGGGCGGCCACTAGTTATCTTTATAACTATATAAGAGGCTGATATTGATACGGCATTTGCGTGACTTTTGTATGACAGGCCTCTTAGCTCAGTTGGTAGTAGCTCTGCCTTCTGCGCTGGAAGGCGTGAGTTCGATCCCCACCGAAAACAAATATTTGTGTGGTAAACATAGATGTTGTCTATGTATGGGTGTAATATTGTATTCTAAGTATTATATTATTCTCTAATATTGTATTATTGTAATCTAAGAATTATTATAATACACTTATGTATTTACAAAAAAAAAATATACAAGTATTATATCAGCTTCCTGGTTCCCGTAGTAGGTACAAGCTCTGCTTAGTTTGGAGCTGGATAGTGTTGTGTGGATTGACTGCATTATTATTATTCCCTCCTAAAATTGATTAAATATTCATAGATTATTTATTAAAAAATAATATTAATCAAAACGACTTTACTTACCCATTTCGTCAGCAGACTTATGAATCATTTCCAAGATTGTAGACGACTTCTTTATAATACTTGTAGAGTCAAATGATGAAATAACGCAGCTGAGAAACAGTTCGCTGTAACAAAATGCTTTTGTTAACCTAATAAAAAAGCAGCCAAGTGCGAGTCGGACTCGCCCATGAAGGGTTCCGTAGCATCAAGTAACATAATATAAAGGTTCTTGTAGTTCGTCGAAAGGTAAATTGCGGTTTACGATTTATGACGTATAAAAAAAAAACTACTGACTAAATCTCGTTCAAACCAAATATCGTTGAAAGTTTGCATAGTAATGTACAACATATATTTTTTTTAGTTTTATCATTCCCTTATTTTAGAAGTTAGAGGGGGGGGGACCAACTTTTTTCAACTTTGGAAGTGTCTCTCGCGCAAACTATTCAGTTTAGAAAAAAACGATATTAGAAACCTCAATATCATTTTTGAAGACCTATTCATAGATACCCCACACGTATGGGTTCGATAAAAAAAATTTTTTGAGCTTCAGTTTGAAGTATAGGGACCCCCAAAAATTATAGTTTTTTTTCTATTTTTGTAAAAAAATCTTAATGCGGCTTACAGAATACATCTACTCGCCAAGTTTCATCAGTGTAGCTCTTATGGTTTCGGAGAAAAATGGCTGTGACACGGTCGGACAGACAGACAGACAGACAGACAGACAGACAGACATGACGAATCTATAAGGGTTCTGTTTTTGCCATTTGGCTACGGAACCCTAAAAAGGGCGTTTTAAAGGGTCGGCAACGCGATTGTGATGTCTCTGGTATTGCAGGCGTCCATAGGCTACGGTAACCACTTCCCATCAGGTGGGCCGTATTCTCGTATGTCTGTTTTTTTGGATAAAAAATTCAAAAAAGTGTAGTAATACATAACTGTTACATTTGTGGCATTCGAAATTTTTTTACGACGGCAAAGAGGTTGGCTGGTTGGTTGGCTACCAGGCAAACTCTATGCTGTCGTAAAAAAATTAAAAATGCATTAGCTTTTAAACCTTTTTTGTGTAATTGTGCATAAAGCATAAATAAAAAAATCAAAACAATAGCAGGAATCAGGTAGATAACTAACCTGTTTTCCATTTGATCACATTGTTGAAGAAATTCGTCCAAAAGTGTCAATTTGCATTTATTCGAATTTAGTGTACCAAATAGTAACCAATCCACTGCTGGCACATACAAACTCAAGTATCGGTCCAAAGTCAACAACTGAATTTCGAATTTCTTTCTCATTGATATGTGAAAAATCTGAAACAATATTTCCAGTTTACGTAAAAACCTATCAAAGTTATGGTAACCTACATTTTAATTGAACACTTGCGCATCCGCAAACACTATTTGTTTTGTTGAAGGATCATACAAAAAAACTGTAGTAACCAAGGCATTGTTTGTAGCCTGTTCTTTTAGGCTTGGTTGCGTGATCTAGAGCGTGAGCGAGAAATAGATCTGAGAAGTTTTTTAAGTGCGCATCAAAGAGGCTCTTTCCGTGCACTTGTCACATATTTATGAAATATTTAGGTTCTACGACATGCTAGTTTCCTTACGATATTTTCCTTCATCGTTTGAGAGTACTGTCATAGTGCACATACATTTTTGGACGGAAAAACTTATTGGTAGACGAGATTGGATTTGAACCCACGACCTTAGGATTTGGAAGCCTGGGCCGCTACCACTAGTGCTCACTCAGTTACTAAACTTATTAGCTCCCACCATGTCTTGCATATTTCTTATTTCTATGCTGTGCCAACCTGCTGGTATTCTTCAAGGAACTCCTTCAAGTTGTGGTAGAAATACTCTTCACTGTCTCTCCCCAGTAACTTAGAAGCTACTTTGCACAAGTACAGCCGCAAGTAAGTAGCAACCAGCGGATTCCCAATACCCCTGATCATTGCCGTGAGTCGAGCTATAGCTGGTTTTATTTCATCCTTTGAAATGAACACATAGCATTTCAACAATGTCATTTCCATATAGAGGCGCGGGATGAGTTCTCTTATAGAAGCCATTTTGTACATCCAATTTTGGCATGTCTCCTTGGCTGACTCAGGGACCAGCTTTGAGTCAATATCCATTATGTTTTTTATAGTAATTGCCCTGAAATTAAACTAGTATCATATTAATTACCACACTGGTTAAGTTTTGCTTTCTTGTCTAAGAGTTTCGTATTAAAATAATTTTAAGCAAATAAATAGGATTACCCAAAACTTTTTTCTTGCAATCTGTCAAAAACTAGATTCCCAAAAGTATCAAGTATGTCCGTAATCAATATGAACTTGCTGGGGTAGAATTGCATCACACTTATATCAGTCAGCAACTTGGAACATTGGATGCCGATTTTAAAAGCTTTAACCCTTTGTTCAGTTCCCCAAGCCTGAAAAAATATTTTGAATACTATTATTACTTACTATTTTCTTATAATTTTACTATTTATTTTATTTAACATAAATAATAAATATTTCTCAGAAACAATATTATTTTCAAAAATGTTACTACACCTTTTTGATTTCTTCATTGAGCATGTTGATTTTCGATACATATTCTTGCTGGCTCAAGCCCATGGTTTTCCTGACAGAACTCTCATCAAACTCATCCAACTGCTCTAGCCGATGCTTTACTTTTTCATTTAAATTGGAAACCTGTCTAATAAGAGCTGTAAAGGAACTAACTTAAAAGCAAAGAAAAAAAACAAAAAAGAACAAGAGTTGTCAATGAGGTTGGTATTTAAACAAAACAGTAAAAATAGACAAAATAAACATAAAATATTACATTGGTGTCATTTATTTATAAGTATCAGTATGTTGCATTGATCTAGCATCTGCACTAGCCTCAAGATTTTCTGTGATCCTTGCGATTTAAAATAATATTTTTTTGGTAACGGTGTGATTCTGATCTCGGCAGCAAGCAGCACTGCTGTGCATCATTCATACACATCCAGTGCTCATGGCAAGTTGACAGTGCCACGCTGTAATGTCACCTCTATTTTATGCAATGTGTATGAAAAATGCAGCACGACACTACATGCTACCGAGATCAGAATACAACCTAAGGTTCATGTCTCGAGCCCGTGGTCCAGCTAATATTTTAACAAAATGCAATAGGGTCTGAGAGAGCCTAAGTTAGAGTCTAGTATGAGTCTTAGATCAATTTATACTAACTTTTCTCACCACCTGGTAAAAAACTACTGACAATGCTCAGCTTTTCCCCAGTTGTATATTTAATGAGTATATTTGAACGCCTGCTATTCCATGTTTTCAAATAACTTGTGACCTCATCAACTGGCTCCGAAGAAATAACGTCCTGCCAGATAAAGAATATTATAATTGATGAGTATTGCACACCATGGTATGCTTCAAATATACATATCTTTGTCCATAAATACCTCTTCTAAATTCATTTGCTCAAACTTCAATAAGGGATCAACTTCTTCAAAGTTTGAACTCCATTTATTTAACTGGTCCATAAAGGATCTGTTAGGGCTTTCTTTCTACAAAACATAAATAAAATATTGTATTTAATTGCACTAAGTTGAAGCAACTGTAATTAAATCAAAATTACATTACCATAGATACCACTGTTGTCTTAAGTGGATGATTTAAAACTTCAAAAGAAGGCAAACATCGGGTTTTTGAAGTTGTTCTTCTACGAGCAGTCCTGAAATGCACAACATAGAAGTCAGGAGGTAGGTAATTTACTAGTTATCAAGGCATAGGCCTCTGTTTAATGATAATACATTTAATTGATGGATAATGTTGATAATTGTGTAGGTATGTTAATAATACAATAAACAAACCATTCATAGGTCGGCATTATGATGATGGAAAACTTAGTAGAATATAGAAAATCAAGCTAAATTGCACAAAAAATAGTTGCAGTGCACAGTGATTGTAAATATTTACAAAAGGCACAGGCACAGACAGATCACTAGCAGTCTGTAAATGACTGCCTATGTTGACATGACATGACAGAGACAAACATCTAACAAGACACATAGAAAGCACTCTGTGCAAAACACAGACAGACAACTGACAAGACCTTGGAGGAATTAGAAATTCCTCCAAGGTCAAGACACAGAACTTTGATGCGTTTGAAAGATAATATTAATGAGTAGACAGTTTAAAAAAGACAAAATTCGAGAGGGTTTGTCAGTAGTAAGTAACTGAATGGATAGTTTCTAAGGTAGCCAGCTTCTTTACCGCTGGCTCACTTTTGAACCTATTTGTATACCTTATTATTTATTTATTATTTATTTACTTAATATTATGGATAGCAGCACCATTATTTTTAACGCATATACTAGCATACAATGGAATTGGTAAATTTATATTTTAAGTTAAGTTTTCATTGTTGTATTATGATAGGGCAGTGTGGTCGCTAAGCGACAAAGCCCTTCAAATAAATTTAATAAATAAAGACACAGAACTGACATCGTTGGAGGTATAATAAGGTTGGAGGATTATTTTCATCGTATTCATTATTATTGAATGAACTAAACAAAGTATTTCAACAGGTTTTAGTTCAACTGATTTGGTGGTCCGTCCCGACCGATGGATGAGCCAATCGTGGAGCCAGTCAGTCTGTCGAAACCGTGCACAACGTTTAGATTATAGAGCAAAGCAACTATGACGTGACGTAACTAGTGTTAGCGAAACACGGAAAATACTGACCAAGGTCGACTCCTACGCTTCCCAACGTCATACATACGTGCTCTACACACACATTATCAATGTTTCTTTGCTCTGATTGGTTTCAATGTTACTTTATTTTTACTGTTCCGCATGTAGAGCTATTTGACGTCTGCTTTACTGTGTGGTTGGCGAAATTCCAGTGAAGAAGTTTGCATGACATTTTCAATTTCCTTTCTACGAGTAAAACTCGGTGCTCAGTTTCTTGAAACTATAAAATAAATAATGCTCTCAGTTATTTTTAGGTTTTTTAATTAAACAATAAAATTAGTATGTTTTTAATGATTGCATAGGCCATTTTTAGTGAATACAAAATGAGTGTTTTTAGCAGATATGTTATTAGACCTTTTAAAAAATATCCTCTTATTCGGGGTATGGCATCTTATGCAGTAATTTGGCCTCTATCCAGTCTTATACAACAGTCATTTGAAGGAAGAAATATTGGTATGTACTGAACATGTTTTTAAGTGGCTTCTAAGGTGAATTAAGCTCGAATTAAGTGAAGTACCTAGATAGAAGTTATGACCGTGCGCAAATTCCATTTCATAAAATTTAAAAATGCAGGTACTTAAAGAAGATGCAACATTAACTGATAGATAGCATAGGAAAATTTTAACTCAGATCTTTTTATGAATATAAAACATAATGATAAAAACTTTTTCAGATGACTATGACTGGTGGAGATGTGCTCGATATGGTTTATACGGGTCCTGTTACGTAGCTCCAACACTTTACACATGGCTAACGATAGCTAATAATATGTGGCCTGGAAAATCCATACGCTTAGGACTGGTTAAGGTAAATAACAAGGACCACCTAGGTACATTTCCTATAAACCAATGTAGGTAGGTAATAAAGAGAGTTCCAGGATGTACACCCAAATATTTACCTATAGGTGTATACAGGGTGTCCCATAAGTCAACGTCCAGCCGAAATCGGGTGATGCGCCAAGTCATGACAGTTATCAGAAAAATATAAAAAAAAATATTTGCTAAGTAGCTTTCGAGTTATGAGTATTTAAAAAAAACAGGAAAAACTGACACCCTGTGATGATCTTTTATGTCCTGTGACTACAAATATTAACTTTTCATTTAACTTTTTTCTGCAACGTAAGCATGCATTACCCTTCTAGAAATTACAATTCAAATTTAAGCCATAACTGCCTCCGTTTTCAATGAAATCGTGGAGTTTTGGCCAACGTTTCATTTCAGATAATTACATCACCCAACTTTAACCGTCTGTACCGCAAAAAAAATTTACTACACTATCATGGCATGTAACTTTAAAAATTGGCGCATTTATCCAGGATTCCAAAATGGTATAATACTTGCTAGAGTACTTCTTAGTTTTGGAAATAAAAAATGTTTTTTCAACTAATCCGTATTTCCAATCAATTTTATTTCAATAGATAAAATGTTTGTACCCTTTAAATGACGGACTTAAAATGCCTACGCTGTGTTTTTAAGTGACTCACAATTCACAGGTACACAGCAAGTAAACAGATAGATCCACCATCTTGTCGAAAGAGTAATAACCATGGGTTTTCAAGTAATTTGTTAGTTTTAGGTAAAAGTTTGAAATAACATTCAATCATAAGATTACTTCAATCGTGATTTTAATCTAAAGTTTGCCTTCGCCCGTCGCCGGTCTTATTACATGGTTTTTGACGTGATAACGTCTTGTAATTCGATGCAGTCGGCTGCTCGTACGAAAAAACATGACTCATGCGGCGTTATCTCGCTCTGAGGCGTTCCATTTAATACTTGAAGTGCAAGTGAGAGCGCGGAACGAGCGACAAAGTGAGCGATGCGTCCGCGTGGACAGCTGTATGACGTTGTCACGTTCAACTGTCGTCAGTTAACTGACTTTACAGACAGCTGATTTTTTTAAGGAAATGTAGAGCTTGCATCACTGCTGAAGGCTAACAGTTTGATCATTTGCTGTAAATCCTTGATGTAGTTAAATTAAAATCACGATTGAAGAAATCCTATGATTGAATTTTATTTCAAACTTTCACCTAAAACTAACAAATTACTTGAACACTCATGGTTATTACTCTTTCGACAAGATGGTGGTTCTATCTGTTTACTTGCATTGTCGAAGTGGTATTTACTTGTACTTGTAACTTGTGAGCAACTTAAAAACGCAGCGTAGGCATTTTAAGTCCATAATTTAAAGGGTACAAACATTTTATCTCATGAAATAAAATTGATTGGAAATCCGGTTTAGTTGAAAAAACATTTTTTATTTCCAAAACTAAGAAGTACTCTAGCAAGTATTATACCATTTTGGAATTCTGGATAAATGCGCCAATTTTTAAAGTTACATGCCATGATAGTGTAGTACATTTTTTTTGCAGTACAGACTGTTAAAGTTGAGTGATGTAATTATCTGAAATGAAACGTTGGCCAAAACTCTACGATTTCATTGAAAACTGAGGCATTTATGGCTTAATTTTGAATTGTAATTTACAGAAGGGTTATTCATGCTTACGTTGCAGAAAAAAGTTTAATGAAAAGTTAATATTTGTAGTCACAGGACTTAAAAGATCATCACAGGGTGTCAGTTTTTCCTGTTTTTTTTAAATACTCATAACTCAAAAGTTACTTAGCAAATATTTTTTTTATATTTTTCTGATAACTGTCATGACTTGGCGCATCACCCGTTTTCGGCTGGACGTTGACTTATGGGACACCCTGTATATTATATAGGTGTCATGTAAGTTCCCAGAAGTATGATGTTGGTATACATATACCTACCTTTTATTATTTTTAATTTCAGACGTTTATAGAAACTATAACCTATACACCATTTGCGATGTGCAGCTTTTATTTTGGTATGAGCTTACTAGAGTCAAAGTCATTTGACGAAGCTGTTGCTGAAGTGCAAGTTAAATTTTGGCCAACATACAAGGTGAGTGAATCTTGACCAACTTAGAAAGACAGATAGAAAATATATATATACCTACTTATGAAAGCATAGGTAGGTACTCAAAAAACTTAAAACTATTAAAACCTCAAACGTACAATGTGACTGAATTTTGGCTAACATACAAGGTGAGTCAGTTTTTGTTTGCCAACTATAGATGGGTGTCTGTCCCGAACGGTACATTTTTTATATTTTGTTTAAATGAAATTAGTTTTCTTTGAGTTCCAATAGGGGGCCAAAATTGAAACACCTTTGTTCAAAAAGTACTGCCTTTCAATCTCACCTTAAATGTAACTATGCAAAATTTCTCCCTTGACGATTAACAAATCGGTCAAATAACATTATTGATTTTCGTGAATACGTCAACGCTTCATATTATTTTCAGATCGGTGCTTCAATCTGGCCAGCGGTAGCAATGTTCAACTTTTGTGTTATCCCTCCAAGGAATAGAGTGCCATTTATCAGTGGTTGTAGTCTGGTTTGGACATGTTTCTTAGCTTATATGAAACATTTGGATAAAGAAAAAGTACCCACAACAGGAAATCCTATAAAACTCTTAAAAATAAGTTGATGTTGCTGAAACTGTGTAATTTAGAAGATTTTATTGCATTCACGCTGCATGATATTTACTAGATGATCAGTATTAGACAGTATTACAATGTAGATACCTGGTACTTACGCCATATTATTTAGTGGTACCATAATTCAGGTTATTAGGTATTATTTATTTATGGATCCTTATAATTTGTGATATTATAAATAATCAGTGGTAAAACCATAATTATTTTTATCTAGGAAATTATTTATTTTAGCTTAACGAAATGGACGACTTTTTTGGACTGTAACGGAAACAAACCACTTTATATCCGGGTCTGTCATTCCCTGCGTGAATCGTGCTGTGACAATCATCGATATTAACAATCAGTTATAATTATTATACATACTATAATAACAATATGTTATTTTTTGTCCATACACGGCACCGGTTACAAAATGTATGTTAACAATTCCTTGTAATTTATACATACAAAGAATATTTTTTGCATAAAGCATTTTTGTACAAAACCATACAGTGTAAACCACCAATAAACAATATGGTTTTGTACGGTCATGATGGGTGGTTTGGTATTGCCTGCGTCAAACTTCGTTACAACGTTACTAAAGTCAAAGCTATAATCCTAAAGCTGTATTTGTTTTAACTTGTGCTCGTGTTTTTAGTCGTTCAATGTACGACAGTTTATTTTTTGAATATTTCAACGATTTTAATAAATGTTGTGTTCCTAGTATTCAGGTAACATAGGAATATTTAATTTTTAACTATAAGAAACATGCGTATGTTGAAGGTGTCAATCAACTAAATTATTATCATAGTAAAATATTAGCAAACATAGTAGTGCTAGTATCCATCTTACCACTGTAAAAATTACTACAATTTCTAGATATTTCACACAGAAATGGGTATGAGACGTTTTTGTACAAACAGATAAAGATAGCAATCTTATAAATTAAAATATTACATTTTGAAAGTGTTTGTTATTAAATATCCAAGTATACCATTCATTTAAAATAATAAATTTGATTTATCAGGCCGATGGGCTATATATTTAATCACAGGATTCCATTAAAATCGCAAGAATTAAGGTTAAAGGTTGTGATTATGATAATCGGGGTCCTAAGAGGGCTAACACAGTAATATACAATACTAGCTGACACCCGCGACTTCGTCCGCGTGGTTAGTTTAAAGTCATAGTTTGAGTTCGTTTAAAAGAAACTATTTTATGGTGGAAAGCGGACAACTTTTGATATGTTTTCACTGTTTTTTGCTTATATTTTGAGAGTTATTTTTCGTGAATTTGCCTTAGTGGCTAAGTTGGGTTATGTATGCGTTGGTTTTACATGACCAAGTTCTGGTTACCTTAGTTTTGAGTTTGCATTCAAAACTATATAAAGTGTGTTCGAAAGATGGTAACTGCTGTTGTAGCCGATTTTTTTCAGCTGTGTTTAGTTTTGGTATGATAGGTGCTTCCCGCGATTTTGTCTTGGTGGTTATCATCGGTTTTTTTGTAAACATTTGTGTGTATTAAAACCTGGTGACAAATGCTGCGGTAGCTGAATTTTTTTTAATGTTTTTTTGCGTATTTTGTAAAGCTCTTTTTCGTGATTTTGTTTAAGTGGCTAATTTGGGCTATCGTATTCGTTGGTGTATAATTGAATCTTGTTTTTTTAGTTTGATATGATCAAATGCAAGTTACCATCGTTTTGAGCTTGTACTTTAGAGTGTCTTTGAATTTGAAGGTGAGTGCTGTTGCAGCCGTTTTTTTTCAGCGGTGTTTAGTTTAAGTATGATAGATGATTCCCGCGATTTTGTCTTGGTGGTTATCATCGGTTTTTTTGTAAACATTTGTGTGTATTAAAACCTGGTGACAAATGCTGCGGTAGCTGAAAATTTTTTAATGTTTTTTTTTGCGTATTTTGTAAAGCTATTTTTTGTGATTTTATGTTATATTAGTGGCTTATTTGGGGTTTCGTATGCATGTTGGTCTATAATCGAATCTGAATTTTTAATTTGACATGACCAACTGCTGGTTACCATAGTTTTGAGCATGTACTTTAGAGTGTCTTTGAATTTGAAGGCGAGTGCTGTTGTAGCCGATTTCTTTCAGAGGTGTTTAGTTTAAGTTTGATAGATAATTCCCGCAATTTTGTCTAAGTGGTTATCTTTGGTTTTATTGTAAACCTTTGTGTGTATTCAAACCTGGTGACAGATGCTGCGGTAGCTGTAAATTTTTTAATGTTTTTTTTTGCGTATTTTGTAAAAGCTATTTTTTGTGATTTTTTGTTATATTAGTGGCTTATTTGGGGTTTCGTATGCATGTTGGTGTATAATCGAATCTGAATTTTTAATTTGACATGACAAACTGCTGGTTACCATAGTTTTGAGCATGTACTTTAGAGTGTATTTGAATTTGAAGGCGAGTTCTGTTGTAGCTGTTTTTTTTCAGCGGTGTTTAGTTTAAGTATGATAGATGGTTCCCGCAATTTTGTCTTGGTGGTTATCATCGGTTTTTTTGTAAACATTTGTGTGTATTAAAACCTGGTGACAAATGCTGCGGGAGCTGAATTTTTTTTAATGTTTTTTTTTTGCGTATTTTGTAAAGCTATTTTTTGTGATTTTATGTTATACTAGCTGTGCCCGCGACTTCGTCCGCCTGGAATAGTGATTGGGTAGCATTTATAACTTCCAACGAAAAAATCTGTATTCGAGTGCATGTGGCACAGTCAGGGTCGGGCAGACGCCGGGTAAGCACAGTTAGGCATATTTCCCCCCCATTTTTTTCTTGTCGCAAGCTTAAATAAAACATTTACATAAACCTTACATATTTCCATGCAAACTTTCAAGAATAGTCTTATTGTTATTTTACACCCTTTGTAATACATTAATTTGTGGGGAAGTAGAAGAGAAGACAGCCGCGACTGATACACACAGTGTGCACAGTCGAACGGGACCTGGCTTGCCAGATTTCTGTCAGACGTCCGAACGCTCAAGGTTACGTCCGCGGCTTACATCCGATAGTTTGCACACTTCAGTGTACATTATCTAGATATCGCTATCAATCAGTCGCGGCTGTCATTGTCAGCCGCGTCCGCCTAATATGTTCCCAGCTTAAATAACGATCTTTTCAATCCATCGACGCTTATGACTATCTGCCACTGGCAACACTGGTCGGCAATCAGTCAGTCATAAGGACTTGGCGAAAAGACTTTGCATCCCCGCCAGCACAAAAAAAAAGTCAGTCAGTCACTTACACAAACAGAAATTTCTCGATCGAAAGCCGTCGCAATTGTACAAAAAAGTGTAATTCTCATGAAAAATGGTGTTTTCAATAAGTGTTTTGCAATAATACGTTGCATAAATGTCCTTTCTAATGATTTAACCTATCTGTGTACCAAATTTCATTGCAATTGGTGATTGGTGATCGTCGGAGTGTTTTGGTGTCAGAGTGAGACAGAAACATCAATGTGGTGCTCTTTATAACGTTTTAAAAGGTTTGTAAGCCTTTTTTCACAATAAAAATTAGCCTATGTCCTTCCTCAGACCCTGAACTATCTGTGTACCAAATTTCATTTCAATAGGTTTAGTAGTTTTGGCGTGAAAGCCAGACAGAAGGACAGACAGACAGACAGACAGACAGAGTTACAAACGCATTTATAATATTAGTATGGATTAGTGGCTAATTTGGGGTTTCGTATGCGTGTTGGTGTATAATCGAATCAGATTTTTAATTTGACATGACCAACTGCTGGTTACCATAGTTTTGAGCATGTACTTTAGAGTGTATTTGAATTTGAAGACAGGTGCTGTTGTACCCGATTTTTTTTCAGCGGTGTTTAGTTTAAGTATGATAGATGATTCCCGCAATTTTGTCTAAGTGGTTATCATTGGTTTTTTTGTAAACCTTTGTGTGTATTCAAACCTGGTGACAGGTGCTGCGGTAGCTGAAAAATTTTTAATGGTTTTTTTTGCGTATTTTGTAAAGCAATTTCTTGTGATTTTATGTTATATTAGTGGCTAATTTAGGGTTTCGTCTGCGTGTTGGTGTATAATCGAATCAGATTTTTTTAATTTGACATGACCAGCTGGTTACCATAGTTTTGTGCATGTACTTTAGCCGTTTTTTGAAGCGGTGCGGTGTTTAGATTCGGTACGATAGTTGTTTTCCGCGATTTTGTCTTAGTGGTTACGGTGGGGTTAATGTAAACTTTTGTGTGTATTCAAATTTGGTGACGGATGCTGCGGTAGCAGATTTTATTTTACTGTTTTTTTGCGTATTTTGTAAAGCAATTTTTTGTGAATTTTCATGAAACTTTTTTCCTTTTTTTTCTTCTTTTAGGAAAATAATTTTCCAATTTTCTTTCTTAATGCACCTTTGCTCTATAAGAGCAACACATCTTCCAAGTTTCATGCTTCTAGGACTAATGGTTTAGGCTGTGCGTTGATTTTTCTTTAAACAATTTTTCCCTTTTTTCTCCTCTTCGGGAAATAATTTTCCAATTTCCTTTCTTAGTACACCTCTACGTTATAAGAGGAACATACCCTCCAAGTTTCATGCTTCTAGGACTAACGGTTTAGGCTGTGCGTTGATTGTCAGTCAGTCAGTCAGTCAGTCAGTAACGAAAGAGTTTTATATATTTAGAAGATAATTCGTCCATGGTAATACTTAAGGTACTTGAAGGTGTGGTGGGGTTTCATATAAGCTACAGATAAAACACCAAAACCACACGTTATATGGTTTTCTCCTTTTTCTGTTGGTCTCCTCCATCTCTCTACTCCATCCCTCCATGAAATTATAAATAATGGTCCATCCTTCTAACAAAGAGCCAAGCCCCGTGACAACCATCCTATTTATTCTGTCAAAATTAAATGAAAGTAGAGACTAGAGACCGTGATATCGCGGCAAATTAAAATATAATTTATATTAAAATTATTTAAGTGTATATTTAGAATCCTTTTTTAACTCTATGTTTAGAATACCAAAGTATCAAAATATGTAATTTAAAGTATCCTTATAAGTAACAGACTAATATGGCCAAACTAATCATTTTTAAATTTGCCGCGTGTTTTCAGCCTCTGCTTTCATTTGATAAATCACTTAGACACTCCGACTGTGAGGCGGACGGACTGTCCAATTTACATTCTCTTTGTGTCCAATTTGGAAAATAAATCATTCATTCAGCAGCCAGTCTAGTGACGGTCTAGTGTTCCCGTAGTGTTCCATTGACACGATAGAAGAAGAAGAAGCAGCTAGTGTGTTTATTATCTATGTTTGCCAGTCCAGTCAGGTGTCAGCCGCCGCAGTGAATGATGGAAATGGAATCTATGGATGGAATGAGTCTGTACATTGCAATGAGTGAGTGAGTGAGTAGTGGGACGAGTGGGACGAAAGATCGAAAATTGAAATTGTGATTGTTGAAATCAAGTCAACCAGCAGCAGTTTTTTGACGATTTCTCGTTTCTCTCTTTATTTATGTATGGTTTATATCGATGAATGAAAATGTTCCTTCATGGCTAGGACTTGGCTTCTATAATAAATCAGGAAAAAGCCCTATTGAAGAAAGAATTCGCACCTATCGCTCCTTGCTATGTCTAGTAACTCGTTACTATTTTCCATCAACAATGAAGGTAAAGTTTACGCCTTATCAACTAGTGGCTCGTGTTGGAGAGAATTCATGTATCTGGGCTTGGAGTTCAAGACCCTCTCGGCAGTACCACATTTTTTATGGGCCGTTGGAGGCGACCGACAAATGTATCTTCATGTTCACGGTTTAGAAATCCCTATTCGGGTCAAAGAAGAATCCTTCGAAAACGAGAGGTGGTTGCCTCTTGACGGATTTAGTGGAAGACTTTTACCTACAGATAGATATCACTTTTCATCTCAAGACGGCACAGTGGACCGGTCAATAGATCGTATCAGACTGCCATCAATGGCATGGCAGTGGGAAGGTGATTGGCAGTTAGAGCTGACTCTCGATGGACAGCCTTTAGATCATGATGGTTGGAGTTACGCAGTAGACTTCCCTGCCCAATTTGGGCCTTCCAAGCGATGGAAATCTTGTGTGAGGAGAAGGAAATGGATCCGATACAGAAAATTTAGTGCTATGAACTCTTGGTGTGCCATAGCTCCCTTGCACAAAGACCCTACCCAAGAACCTTTTATTGATGTAAGCATTGGTGGCAATCAAATACCTTATGCTGCTCCTGGCACTCTTTCAGTCTGGGCAATCACAGCTCATGGCAGAGTCATGTACCGATCTGGAGTTAGCACTACCTCTCCTGAAGGCTTAAAGTGGATCAACATCAGTATACCCCCCAACTGTGATATTAAACAGATCACAGTGGGACCTACAGGATTGGTCTGGGCCTTGCTCTGGACAGGCAGAGTTATCATTAGAAAAGGTATCACTAAGGACTGCCACACCGGTGAGGCCTGGCTGGAAGTAAAGTCCCCAAATGAAGCTAAAATTCTGTCTATCTCAGTGGGATTTAATGTGGCTTGGGCGGTAAGCTCAGACACCAGAGTGTGGTTCAGGAAAGGAATCGATGGGAATAGTGCAGGCACTTCCGAATCTTGTGCAACTGGAAGTGGATGGCTGGAAATTACAGGAAACATGATACAAGTTTCTGTTGGAATAAATGATCAAGTTTTTGCAATTGGTGAAACTGATAAAAGTATTTATTGGAGAAGTGGAATAACTCCATCAGAACTGACAGGAAAAAGATGGAGAATGCTGCAAGCTAACATGCAACTGAGCCGAACATCAAGCTCAGCAAGTGTTGTTTCCTCTGTTTCTAATGCAAAACATCACAGTTTGACCACACTGAACGAAACAACCCCAGAGCGAAAAACTAAAATTAATTTACGTAATTCATGGGAGGAATCACACTCTGCACCTATTGAGCACACAATGCCTATTAAACAGCCTAAAGAATCAAGACCAAAAGGAAATGTCAATATTGAAAGCATAGATCTAACTGGGAAAAGTTATGAAACCACATTGAAGAACCCTCGAGCTTGGAGCCCCGTCAGGAGTGTTGGCTCAGTTGTAGGAATGGAAGCACAGCCTGACAGCGACAGTAGTGTGTTTGATGTTGACTCTGGAATGTACTTTGATGAAGAAGTTAGCCAAACAGCTTGGGGAACATGTGATACCACATGGGCATTTGTAGAAGCTAGTGCTTGCTGTGTTGACACTATCCAAGTGCCTCACTGGTTTACAGACTCCCATAATGAACATAATAAGGATTTGTCAGCTAAGTGGAGACTTGACATTTTGGATAGTCTGAAAAACAGGAATAATAATCGTACAATAGACCTCACTAACTATGGAGTAGCAGTTGAAGAAAAGGGTTGGACACGAAGTTGTGAAGCTAGACTAGTTAATGAAAAAAGTTCTATGGAAGACTGTATACTATCCCTCTACTGGAACGATATAGAGAACACAGGAACATTGTCTGTGTTTCAACCAGATGGTACTATTCAGTTCATACTAAATTTATGTGAAGTATCCAATGTTTTTTCCATATCTGAACCAGGAAACCCCAGAATATCTTTGTCCATACCCCGGCAGAAGAAGGGTACCATTAAAGTTCAGTTTATGTCTGAAATGGAACAGGAGGAATGGCTGAGTGTGTTAGTAGACACCACATCACAAATTAATAGGCTCTCTGGTAAACCATCTGCTAATTCAGTGTGGGCAGTGACAAACTCAGGAGATGTACTGAATTGGGACCCAATGCCTGCATGCTTAAATACAGGGCAGAATGGCACTTTTACCAAAGAATTTCAGGTATTTGGTAAAGATATCATATCGGGTTTTACAACAAATCTAAACAACAACTTTCCTGCTGGCAGCAAGATAAAAATAACAGGCAGTTTATTTGATGACATAAGAAGGTTTCATATAAATCTACAAGGACCCGAGGTAAAGAAGCAGAGGCATAAGATTGAAACAGAAGTGACTGATATACCGTTTCATTTTAATGCAAGATTTGATGAGAATGCTGTTGTGTGCAACACAATGACTTCTGGCAGCTGGGGTGTAGAACAGAGACATGACCTACCTGTTGCTAGAGGCCAAGAATTTTGCATTGAAATTATATGTGATATACAAGTTTTTAAAGTAAGAGTAAATGACAGACATTACTGTCTGTATGAACATAGATTAAGTCCAGAAAGTATTACATCGGTGTCAGTGAAAGGGGCTTTGAAACTTTACACTATGGAGTACTCAACCATAAGTTTGATCATAGGTGCTGAAGAAATGTTTTGGCGAACAATTGGGGGCTATTTACGTCGAGTAGAGTGTTCCCAAAATGGGATAGTTTGGGGAATATCACACGATCATCGCGTTTGGATATATACAGGAGGATGGGGAGGTGGCATTCTAAAAGGTAAACTGTAAAAGATCATAATTATATCATGGCAGGCAAAAAAAAACCTTGATCCGCCCTTGGTGTGCGGTTTAGTTTTCCGCAAGTAGGCTGCTGGCGGGCCCTTTTTGCTTGACGCTTGACACTACGTTTTCGAACTTTTTAGGATCTACGACATCGACATGGCGGTTTGGTTTCCTCACGATGATTTCCTTCACCGTTGTGAGAGATTACTGGCATAGCGCAAATATATTTTCGGACAGAATAAATCATTGGTGCGCGACTGGAATTTGACCTTACCAACCTAAAAATCAGAAGGCGAGACCGCAACCTCTAGACCACCAGTGCTCTTAACAGGCAGTTCTAACAATCTTTTGTAACGATTTCTTATTTTACAGGCATAGGCAGCAAGGATGGTATTCATTCCATGACAGACACTCAAACCTATGCCGTATACGAAAATCAACGATGGAATCCTCTTTCTGGGTACACTTCAAGTGGGCTACCCACTGACCGTTACATGTGGAGCGATGTTACCGGTAAACATAAGAGGACTCGAGAACACACCAAATTACTCAGTCGTCATTGGCACTGGGTGAGTTAATAAAACTTACGATCAGTACTAGATTGGAACACGCCAATCAAACTAAAAGAAGCAACAATAATCGGTAATTAATAATTTCGCAATTTACATAAGTGGAAGTCAAAGCGTAGGACGACATACAAAGAAGAACATTATAAATTTGACAGTTTGACTACTACTATTTTGGCTTGTATTGCGAGTCCCTCATAAATATCCGGTATAAAAGGGATTAACATCTAATGACTTGTACATTGTCGTCGGCTCATTTGGTGTCACTTGTAATTGAACCTTGGTAAATGTTCAGATATCAGAATGGATGATCGAGTACAACACACCCGGAGGCGTTGACAGCGACGGTTGGCAGTACGCTACGGACTTCCCCGCTCCCTACCACGGCAAGAAGATATTCACGGATTGCGTGCGGCGCCGCAGGTGGTATCGCAAGGCACAAATCAACACTGAGGGGCCGTGGGTCCGCGTCGGAACCACTGCTCTCTTTGATATCTCGATATGGGTAAACTATTGCATTCACTAGCAAGCTTTTTTTAAATGGCACTATATGGTACATTACACACTATATGTACATTAGGGCACATCATAAGTATAGGCGTTAAATTACAATGGACGGCCTTATCGCTGAAAGTTGCTGATTTTTTGCCAGACAACCAGGATGATGATGATATTAATAAAAAAAAACTTTGCAGTGAAGGAAGATGGTGATAGTCTTTTGGTGTGTAAATCTTTCTATGAACTTAAGCAGGTTCAATGTACTGAGATGTACGCGTAGCTGTTTCATCTGAGCGAACATGTCGGCTGTAGCAGTTGTTAAACCATTAGGTGTAAAGACTTCAAAGTGGTCTTTGGTGGAATCGAAACTCATCAACTAAAAAAGTATTAATTTTTGTTTCAGGATAATGGAACCGAAGCGTCCGTTTGGGCTATCACAGTCGCCGGCGACGCCATCTATCGGACTGGAGTAACAGCTTCCACACCTGCGGTAATTACAACGAAGACCACCGTCGATGTACACAAGGATACAGCTCAAGTTAAAAACAAAGAAAAATTACGCTTACTGCAAGAACATAAGAGCTAACAGTGTATAGTCTCATGCGTATCCTTGTGTACTTCTCGCACATACATTTTGACTATTTGATAAATCACTGAAATTCACTATCGCGATCAACTATCTAGCGTGCAATCCGATTGCACACAGTTTAGGAAATACCGTTTTGATCCTAACACGTTTTACCACTTTAAACTTTGCCGTACATCGTTGACTTAAGTAAAAAAACGTGTTAGGATCAAAAATATGTTTTTGCTGAACTGCAATTGGATTGCACACAGTTCAAAATAGTTGCTCGCTATTTTCGATGAATAAGTTCAGTGTTTTTATATGTTTCAAAAGGTGTGTGAGCGAGTTGTTTCACGGAATTCAGCGTCTTAAAACTCTTAGCACATACGGGGAAAGATAAATTGCATAAAGTGATTTTAGTCTCAACCATGTTTGCTGACGCTCGGTTAGACGATTGCCTTGCCCAGCAGCGTGTCGATTCTAAAAACACAAATCACTCAAGCGATCTTTAGAATCGACACCCTGATGGCAACTTGATGACCGATAGATTCAGGCTTCTTAATCATGTCATTGGACTATAAACAGCAATCCAGCTAAAACGTAGGGAAATTAGCATATTTACATTATTGCATTGCAAGCGCAAGCTATCATTTTCGTCTGTATTTTACGCAGTTTTTACAGCAGCAATTTATATTTCAGGGGTTACATTGGGAACACGTTAACAGTCCTCAGTCATTGATCGCTATAAGCACTTGCAACAACGCAGTCTGGGCAGTAGGGCGCAGAGGAGAGCTCTACTACAGAGAAGATGTGACCAAAGAAACTCCTGGCGGATCCAACTGGAAATTGATTGAACAACCTAAATTAGGATATCCCAACACTCATAAGTCTGTGCATATAAAGATGGTGTCACTGACCAAGAATGCCGCCTGGGTGATATTGTCTACTGGATCTATTGCTGTTAGAACTGGTGTTTCCAAAGGGCAACAAGAAGGAAAGGAATGGAAATATTTAACAGGTAAAGAAATTAAAGTCTTTGATATCGAACTCTTTGAACACTTACTTCAAGGGGGACTTCCAAGGGAAAGGTCGCTGGTTCAAATCCCGCTCGGCTCTTAACTTTTGTGACATTATAAAATCTATGTTCAAAATTTGCCATTATCTGCAACCACACACAAAGAATTAAATGTTACTGAAATAATTTCAGATGAAATAATGACATTTAAACACGTATCAAGCATGGATCAAGAGGTGTGGGCGGTGTGCTCAGACGGCACACTGCAGCGTCGGCAAGGCGTCACTGCAGACAATGTCGTCGGTACAACCTGGCAGAGCATCATGAATGGCCCACTCGTTCACGTCACTGCTAGGGGAAGATCTTCGTAAAACTACTTTTTACTTCATATAACTAGCGGCACATAACTTTAGCGCTGACCGTTATTGCGAAGAAGTCAAAAATAAGGTACCTGAGGGGGGCTAGCGGAATGAAGGGCGGGCGTGCGTAGCGCTGATTAGCTCTCCAGTCGTACTCCGCTCTCTGTACCAATAGGTCACTCTGCACACATCCACACATCCAGTGTGCGCGACATTACGACGCATGCGCAGCTATCCCCTGCGCGTATCGCTCAGTCAGCGCTAAAGTTATGTGCCGCTAGTTAACTAGAGCTAAATTAATGATCTCTTTATTTTTTTAATGCCAATGTAATGTAACTTTTTAAAGTATTATTTTGTCTCAAATTTTCTTGGCGAAAGAAATCTATGCCAAGTTTGATTTGCCCTTTTTAGACTGTATCTTTATTAGCTTTTGCTCATATTTGATGTATTTAATGTTAAATAAGTTTAATAGGTATGTGTATTTTCTTAAAATAAATAAAAAACTAAGTCTATCTAGTCATTCCCAGTGTACATTCCTATTTCCTGGTATTTTATCAATGATCCTAAGTTATTAGTAGCAAGAAGCAGGTTAAAATTAGCTTAAGCTTTTACTCTGAAAGATATTTAATAAAACTATATTGTACTGATGAACCGAGTTTTATTTATTATAATTTAATTTAGAACATTTTATTGAACATTGTTGCTTGGGAGCCACAACACGCCCGGTCCTTTCGTCATATAAGCGCAATATGACTGGGTGTACTAAATTGTTGCATACAATAGCCCTAATATTATTTAAAACCCTAATTACATACGTTTATTGCGTCGCTAAAAAGTTTTTGACCTGCGTTTAAAAAACAATTTTAAAGCTGTAAATTCGAATAACTGTAACCCCGCAAATTAGTTTTTCAGTTGTCCGAATACTATGCTTTGGTGTAGGGTTGAGTTGAGAGACGTCTGAGCGTACGAATTCTTGTTTCGATATACTTAATACATATTATACAGGGTGGTTTTTTAAAATGGACGGTGATGGCTAAGTCCAAAACCACGAGAGTTAGGGAAAAGTCGTGAAATATTACTAAATATGCATCCTTATCAGCAATAGAATACATTGGTAAAATACTAATATACGAATTGGGTCCATTTCAAAACCATTTCAAAAAAAAATATGGAGTTTTTCAAAATCGAGGGCTTGACTTTTCGAAAACTCTCGTGGTTTTGAACTTGGCCATCACCGCCCTTCTCAAAAAAAACGTCCTGTAGTTGCGGTAATCTACTATATCTTGACTAAAATACGTTTATCCTCTTATTCAGATTGGTTGCTAAGCACTCCAATAGCTTGAGGCGCTGATCAGAACATCGTGAAACAAGTTCTCGCTCGCACAGTTTGACCCCACCTTTTCCGCTCCCATGCGAGTGGGGATAGGAGGTAATTATTAGCGGCATTTTTATAATATTCGTCCTTTATTGAAAAGAGGTATACGACGTCAGCAGTACCTCCCTTGAGGCAGTAGATGCAGTTGGCCAAATATGAACTCTTTGAAAACAATTAAACTGAACTGAACACAAAATTGCTTCTAATTGACCAGAGAAATCCCTTCAACCCTTGTCATTTTTTTTTTCTATATTGCAAAAAAAAGAAAACCATTTGGCCGACTGTATTTCAACTTCAAACAAAAATGATGTGTACTTCGCCTAGAAAATCATAGAGCAAAAAAACCCCCGAAACAACATTAAACTAAGTATTATCTTAATTCATTCATAGCAAATAATCTAATTCATATCTGAGGAAATGGTTGTTGTTTTCATTTTGTATTCGCGGGTAGCCGGCGACCAGGGCATCTTGACCCCCGATGTACAGGGTGTTGTAAATCTTCCAATATACATCGCGAACTTTCCGCGCGGGATGGAATAATCCCTGAAACAAACAGGCTTGATTAAAACATTCGGTTAACAAATAATTAAATAATGGCTACATCGCAGCTAAATAGAATAATACGCCATTTAATTAACTGCCTGAATGTTTAACTGCTTACCTAGTCAAATCGTTAAAAGTAAAAAAAAACTAATAACCATAGTTCGTTTTTATTAAAATGAAAACTTCTATAAGCGCATTTGAGCATTTTTTGATTAAAATCGCGACATCGACGTCTCTTCGGCAAAGATGGACAAAATTCGCCAAGATTCGGGTAATTGACCAAGTTTTCATTCCTGTCGGTTTCCGGGAGTGCCATTATATTATTTTAGTTATCATTTCGACTTTAACACTGAAGAATAACATTTACGTGGTTAGTAGGCAGTTCATTAAACGGCGGATTTTACTATTTAGCCGACAGATACATATAAGATAACTATTTAATTTAACCTTCTTCCCCAATGGAAATGTTTTATGAGACTTCAGACTATAGAAATTACCTGTAAAGCATATTGCAGTATTTTGACGGGTCCAAGGGCGACTCGCATGCCTTCAACGGCGTCCATAAACGCCTGCACGAGATGCGGCGAGGTCTCGAATATGTTCGGCCACACGTGGTTCAACAGATGCACGAGCGCGTCTTCACAGCCGAAGCCGTACACGCCGAGTGCCATGTGCTTTATGGCGGCGCACGCGGTCTGACGATGGACCAGATCTCTGCAATCAGAAGATCATATCACTAAATACAAATTAATGAAAAAGGTATAAGATGAAGCGGGGAAAGAAACCACTAAAGATTTAATTTGGCACATGCTCATATCTGTTTGGGATGAGGCCCATTGATATACATTTTGAACAATAATATTTAGTTTTTTATTTTTTAGAAAATCTTAGTCTTTCTCACTATTTTTTTATTGACTTAAAACCGTTCATGTAATGAAAACTGTACTCGAAGTCGGAGTTTTGCTACCACATTTCATCTACCAAATTTTGTTTGCGTGTGAGCACGTATCTCTCTCTTTTGTATCGTAAATTGATGAGACAACTCGTTTCGATCGTTTCTACGTAACGTATTTTTGCTGTCTCAACTTTTCTCCACACAATAGAGAGAGAGACAAATAGGCGAAATGAAAACAACATTTCGTAGACAAAATGTTGTGGTGTAAATGAAGTGGGACTTGCCCTTCTAAAAAATTGGATATAAATTATTTTTACGTTTGTCATTGCTTGCCTTTGCAACTCTCAAATGCTACATGATAGGTTACACATTTTTATCTAATTCACCAAAGTTTACTCACCGATCCATCAAAGCGTCTTCAAGCAACGGGCATACAGCGTAAATGTAATCTTTCCCCATTTCTCCAATATATTCAAACAAGAATGAAAGCGACTTCAGTACACCGTTTTGTACGTTGAGCTCGGGCACCCTGTATTCGTTCATAAGCGCCGGTAATACTGTGAATGGCGAACACGTCTCCGCGACGATAGCAATAGCGACTGTTGTACATACTCTGAAAATTAATAATTAAATTAATGTTTAAAAAGCGTCCAAGTGCGAGTCGGACTCGTCCATGAAGGGTTCCGTAGCAACAAGTAACATAATATAAAAGTTCTTGTAGTTCGTCGAAAGGTAAATTGCGGTTTACGATTTATGACGTATAATAAAAACCACTTACTAGATCTCGTTCAAACCAAATTTCAGTGGAAGTGGTAATGTACATCATATATTTTTTTAGTATTAGCATTCTATTACCTGTTCTGTCGCTCCTGTACTTTCAAGTTGTTGAGCAGCGTAGCTAATACGTCATGCGGACCGATAGCTTTAGCAATATAACCAAACGTGTTCACAGTAGCTCTTCTGATAGCTTTCTTGTGCGCTTTCAAAAGTTCCAGCAGTTCGAAACAAATCCTCATCCACTCCCTGGCTGATACGAATTCGGGCCCTCGATCCGCGATACGTCCAACCAAGTCTATGCAATTTTCTTGTACTTTCTCGTGCCTGGAAAACAAAAAGTGTCGGATATCATGTAAACAATTCAGACATAAAATTATCAAGAGCCACTAAATACACCGAAAATAAAACAAAAACTCTCTCATTCTAGACGGAATACCGTCAGGCTCGATTGTAATTTGTCTAGAAAGTATTTTTGACGCTAAATGCAGACTGAAATGTTTATCTCTTACCTATTCTTCAAAATAGGAGTCAATCTAGGCAGAAGGTCCTTGATGGGCGGCGTCATTTTAGTCATACCGATAACGTTGACAATGGCTTTCAAAGCACCGAGAATAGACCCCAATACTTCAGGATATTCTTCACCCAAGTACTCGTAAAGCACAACACCAAGATGTCCCATAAGTTTTTCCTGAAATCATACAAGTTGAAGTTTAACATGAAAACTACTAAAACTGCTAGAATATTTGCAAAATGTACAAAATACACAAGAAACAGTTGAGCTATATATAGACGGGTACAAACGATCTAGAGATAGCTCAACTGATCCAAATCAGTAACAGACGGAAGCGTCCCCAAGAAGCTGGCGGCATTGCCACGCTAAATAAAAAAATGTTTACTAGACTTATAATAATATTGCGGCTAACTTAATAAAACAACAACGGCTAACTTAATAAAACAACGGCTTAAATAAAAAGCCATCTCCAGGCGTAAGATAAAGATGGGGATGACACACTTTTCAGCATATCTTTCCAAAACACACTTACCTCTTGACAAGTCTTCATAACCACAGCAATGCGAGAAATGAGATCGGCGGCTTGCTGACGGACTTTAGCAGATTTGTTGTTCATCCGCCACAGGATGATACCACAGATCTGCGGCAGATAAGGCTTCACGCGCTTTCCTAGCTGGTTTACTATTGTGCCGAAACCGTTCAGCATTACTACATCCTGAAACATAAAAAAAATCGGTTGTCTGTAAAGACGGTTTACTGACGATAGTTGAACGTTACAAAGTCATACAGCTGTCCACGCGGACGCATCGCTCACTCAAGTAGAGATGAGAGAGAGAGACAGATGTCGAACGCTGCCGAACGCGGAGGCCGTGCGTGCCATTTGTCACTCGTTCCGCGCTCTCGCTTGCACTTCAAGCCTTAAATGAAACGCCTCAGAGCGAGGTAACGCCGCATGAGTAATGTTTTTTCGTGCCTGCAGCCGGCTCCATCGAATTATAAGACGTTGTCACGTCAAATTTTTTTTGAGGCCTTGGGTTAGGGTGAAACATGACTCTCATGTTTGATAGCGCTGAGTCAAAAAAGTGGGGATATACGCACAACAAAATATATCTATCCACTACTGAATACGAGTCTTACGCATTCGACACTATACCTATCCTATAGTTAGCAATGTTTCGACAACGACTATAAGCATAGCATAGCGACATCGACTTAGCCCAAAACTTTGTTGATAGACTAGTATAATCTTCTTACGAATATGACAGTTATGGGTATAAGCAGCAAAAGCGGCACGTTTTGAGAAATATTTGAATTTTACAAGCAAGAAAATCTTCATTTATTTTCCTTGCTATCAGTTTTTGTTACAACATTGTGGCCTCAATAACTGCTAGCTTCAACGAAATATGTAAATCCCTTACAGAAAATACATAAAAACATACTGGTGACATCAATGGTAGCACTCACCTCAGTAGTCTGCTCTTGGAAAGCGTAGAGGATGCCATCAATAAGTGCTTCTTCTAATTTTGAATCGATATCTGCAGCACCCAAATTAGCAAGGATTTTTTCGATAGACTCCATCACCATTTTTCTGTACTGTTCATTGTCGTCTTTGAGATCATCAACAATCCTGTTTATGATTTCAGATGCCCCAACCTAAAAAACATGATAAAGTTCAGAAAATCAAGATAAGATAATTTTGTCTTGTCGCGTGTAGATGCGGAACACTAGCGAAATTGCCTGTTCTAACGCATAGATTTGACTATATTCCATCTCTTTATCCGCGCGGTTTTATCGATCTGCTCAGATGCACATAATCGTGGATAACCTCACCTATCCTTAACTTTCCTTCATCTTGTAAGAACTAAGACGTTGGTGCGTTTTGCAGTCCACGGTATTCGCAACATTCGTCTCCATCAACACAATTCTCGAAACGAATAAGAACTTACCTTGTTTGCAATTTCAACAGTGGTGTCTACGAGTTGTCGGTAATTTCGCCGGTCAAGTGCCATACGGTGATTCCAGAAATGCTTGAAGAAGTGAGGCAAGATCTCGTCCATAATGTACTGAGGTTCCACACCGTCTGTGCCGCAACATTGTTTCACTACCTACAAAAATACAGCGCATTATTTATTATCATCATCACATACACTATCATGAAAGACTGGACAAAGAAAGCGATGGAGAGGAAAGAATGGAGACTTTTGGAGGAGGCCTATACCCGTTGAGGAGTATAAGACATAAAATTTAAAAAAAAATTATAACAGGATTGTGAACCTCCTTTTATTTAATTAAAGAAAAAAAAATTTAAAAAATCGATTATAATATTGAATTACGTGTAAAGAAAAAAAAAATATTCCTTGCTAGTTATTAACGCACCTTCAATACAATCTTCTTCATTTCTTCATCAGGCGACTGGAACTCACGGATAAGGATTAGCATTACTTCACGAGTATAGTAATTCGCGTATTCGGCGTCCATGAGAGGGATGAGGTAACCAATGGCCTTCAGGAAAGCGGCTAGACCTTTACCGCGATGGGTTCTGATACCCTTCCAGAGAGGTTTGAGGACGGAATCGAATGATTCGATACCGTAGGGCGTGGCAGCTTCAGCTAATGCAGCGCTGGCCAACGCAGTGATTGTACGGACTTTCTGCTGTTCGTCAACCAAACCTGTAATGCGAGATCAGAGGATGAATGACTAGCGGCCTGTCCCGGGTTTGCACGGGTGGACATTTATTTTTTAAACACATAAATATGCCTAATATGCCTATGTTACTCAGGGTGAATGTAGCTTTTGGTGAAAGAATTTTTGAAATCGGCACAGTAGTTTTTGAGTTTATTAATTACAAACATACAAACCTTTCCTCTTTATAATTTTAGTACTATAGATAAAAGAGATAATAATATAAGTTTAAAAAACTTGATAAACCGACTTCATGGCCAATCGGCTAAACTAATTTCGATGAAATTTCTATGGGACCAATCTGAAAGTATAATTTTTCAGAAGAAAAAAAAATATTCAAATCGGTTCACTGATGACGAAATTATGAGATAAAAAACATTTTAAAAAATCAAACTGATTTGAGACCTTTTTATTTGAAGGCGGTTAAAAAAAATCATGTGTTTGTAAAAAATTAAGATTCATAATACAACTTGAGTAAAACTTACCATGCTCAATAATTTCCACAAGTGACTTGAGATGGGGTAAAATAGCACATCCCATCAGAATGGCGATCTGTTGCACAATCTTGATACCGGTGTGACGAGCTTGCCAAGACTTCTTCGAACGACAAACGGCTTTCAAGAAGGGTAGTAGAGATGGAATACCTGAAATTCGAGGTTTATTTTATTAATCAAATCGTTTTCTCATTAATCAAATAAAGAATTGAATTGAATTGAATTGAATTTCTGTCGTTGCACTACTGATCATTCTCAGTTATGCTATAGCAAGCAAATCTTTAAACAACCAAATAAAAGGGAGAAGGAGAAGTTTTACTAGAAGTCTGTAAAAAAGAAAGATACGGTACAGTAAACAAAAACTTCTTATTTCATACCTAAAGCAGACGCGACCACGGCGAAGGCCCTTGCGGTTGTATTTCGCACGTACTCATCGATGTTGTCGATATCGGGTCTCATTGTGGATATCATGGTGGCCAGACCGGCGGCTTTAGCCAAGTTGGAAATGATCTCCCGACCTTCAACACGTGCGTAGTAATCTTCATCAATCAGCAGAGGTTCTATTACGACCAATATCTGGGGAAATGATTTATTTTAGAAATAAAAATATTTGCTTCTATTACTTGGATTTGTCGGCTAATAAATTGCAGTAATTGATACATACCTTGTGTACGTACGGGCGCACCAAATCGTCCAACTTATACAGAATTCGATCGATAACTTTCACAAGCAAATGACGCTCCTGATCCTCAAGAGTGGGACTCATCAGCAACGGTAAGATCTGGTTGAAGAGCGGTCCCGCGCCAAACTCGCGCGCTTTATCCGTTATCTGACGCAGAGCGGCCTTGCACATCGGCGGAGTTCCATTCTGAAAGAGAGCTTACAATGTTAGTCATAAATAGGTAACAATAGGTTGGCTTCTCGTGTTTTGTGAACGATCTGATCAATACACAACCTATGGTCTTTTGTATAGCAATGGAATTAATTAATGTTTTGTATGTTTGCTTAGAAGCAAACAAAATGATTATCTAATGTCTTTAAAAAAACTACTATATTGTATGTGTTAAATGCCTTTTACATATTTTTGACTGAATTTTAGCTCAGTTGGTAGTAGCACTGCCTTCTGTGTTCTGTGTAGGCCGTGGGTTCGATCCCCACCGACATTTATTTACAAAAAAATGTATGTAAGTATTATAACAGCTATCTGGTTTGCTTAGTTTGGGGCTAGATGGTTGTGTGTGTGTGGATTGTCGAAAATTTTTATTAATTATGTGATTGGATGGTTTACTTTGATTTTGAGCAAGAGCTTCATGATTTTCCTCTCCTTGAGTTCGTCAGGCGAGAGCGCGTCCTCATCGACATCAATGAGCAGTTTGTCGAAGTACTGCGCGTCCTCCGGCTTCATGAAGGGCAGTTGCTGCGCGCCTCCCTTCGGCTGCGGGTCCAAGAGACGCGCGGCCGCCGCCGCTGACCCGCCCGCTTCCTCCGTCTGCATGAAAAAGCCGATTGGGGTACCGCCCAAGGGAGTAGGGGTCGCGGTCAGCTTACGAGCCGGCGTCCGTATCGGTACATAACCTGTCCAACAACATAACTAATTAACAACAATCAAACGCCGCGCGAATGCATGCCTTAATCATTTCATTCAGCAATTATAAACAAAGCTCGGCGTTCCGCGGCATGAGACTGTAACTGTAAGCCATTGACATCATATCTGAAAGAGAAATGGAGTAGTAATTATTATACTAATTCAATTGGTCATTTGTGAATTTAATGTATCATTACGATGACGTTGAATCAAACGGCGATGGCTTTGAATAATACATTTATCCTGAAACTAAAGTTTTGATTATTGACTATGGTGTTACCTTAATTACTTAAGAAAAGATACAACCATAATTAAGAAACGGCAATTGCATTCCTAATAAGATGGGTACGTACCGGCAGGGGGCGGCAAAACCTTGTACCCGGCTGGGAACATGGCGTCTAGTTCTTCGTCAGTGTAAGGTCTGTTGCGTTCGTCGATTTCCTTTTCCCAGCGGTACGCTTGAAGCTGCTCCGGCGTCATGGCAGCGACGTGGCCGGGAGTGGGCGTGGCCATAGCCATAGCTTTCACTCCCACTGGCGTTGACTGAAAATTACAAAAAAGTTGGGATAAGAAATGGATGAAAGTGAACTTTCAGTAGTGGCTAGGATGTAACTGACATCAAGAACTATTGATATGACGAATGCATAAATTGTTTATTTTTAATAGGTTTAAAATAAACAAGCCCTATAAACTTACACCGCCAGGAGTAAAGACAGGCGTGTGCGGTGTAGAAGGCGTTCCGTGGGACGGCGTGGCATGCGACGGCGTGGCATGCGATGGCGTGGCGTGTGACGGCGTCGGCGTGGCGGCCGCTGACGGCGTGGCGCCTGGAGTCTCATCCCATCGCGAGCGCCGCTTCGTGCCTGGCGTCGGAGTCTCTTGGATAGTGTCTACTCCGGTGCCGCGGTCAGTGCGAGGAGTCTCCGCCCATCCGCTGTTGTGGCCGGGTGTCTCTGCAATGTATCATTTAAACTAGTTATTCGTTTTAATAGGCATCAGGCTACCGCGCGCTACTTGACTGCTGGGATCTGGGAGACCTGGCGTAAGTATCACCATAGATACCCCACAAGATTATTTTCATCATCATGCTGGCCATAATCAGAACCTTAAAATAAAACTAGTTTTCAACAACAATCATCTTTTGCCCATACTTACTACTACTACTTTCCTTCCTACCTAGGGGTACCTTCTTACAACACATCACATTGTTCCACTTCCACTCTTAATTTCATCTGAAAGAGAAGGATATAAAAATATCTATGCTACCTCTAAAAATATTGGACAGTTTTAAAATGCATTACAAACTTCATTCACAAGCCAAAAGACCCATGCTTCGTACCATTACATTTAAGTGTTACAAACCTCTATCAGTTTTGGGCGTCTCGTCCCAACGGTTCCGTCTTGAAGCGGCTTGCGCGGGTGTCTCGCGGCCGGGCGTGGCGTGCCCGGGTGTGATGTGCCCCGGCGTAGCATCCCACACGCGCGCTGATGGAGTCGCCCCAGGTGTCTCGCCGCCGCGGCCTGTGCCGCCGGGGGTCTCCTCCCATGCACCTCTCTGAATATAAGAAAGTATTTCTATAGAAAGACAACGATTCATACTCTGATGTCATCACCAACAAACACACATTTTGAACAAAACATATTTAGTGTTGCTAATAAGCTAAACAAAAACAAAAGGTCAGCATAATGATAAATCTCAAAAATAACCAAAAAACAGCCCCGAGACTGGAGCTGGACTGCCATAAAAATGCGCCCCCATACTGCATGGTGTGCTTGCACCTTGGATATTCAAAATATTTTGTAGAAAAATAACAATTCACACACATCTGACACCCCATCTCTCCGATGCACATCATAGACAAGAATATAATGATAGAGAAGGCTCGAAATTGTTATTAGAAGAAATCGTTTATTATAATTTTAAAAGGTATGTATAATAAGACATCCAAAACTAGAGTAGACTGATTATTTACCTCAGCATCCCAAGATGGTGTTGACTGTGAGGTGGGTGTAGTAGCAACAACTATCTTTTTCACTTGTGGAGTGTCTTCAGAACTCATATCCCAGCGACCCTTACGCTTGGCTGGTGCTTGTTTTGGGGCATCGCCATTTGACTGCTGCACTGGTTTTAAAGTACCTTCTCGGGCCCTTTCCAATAGTTTTTTTCTTAACTGCAAAGATGAAAAGAAGCTAGGTTATAGGATATATTATCTTAATAGTACTCTGAAAAATTTGTTGTGTCAAGAAACTCACCTCAGTTTCTTCAGCCCGTAGATATTGTTCCTTCATAATTTCTGTGTAGGTTCTGGACCCCACATCTGGAGTTTTCCCTCCTGTTAAGAAATAAATAATTACTGATTAAAGAGTCCCAATGTTATTAACAGAGTGGGATCCACAATGAAATAAAATCATAGTAAACCCAAAAGTAAAGAAAAACATTAATGTTTAAATAAGCAAAAGTTTGTATACCTTCAGCAAATGGATCTGACCGTTCTGGAGATATAATCATCCTACGCCTCTTTTGACGATATTCATCTTCTCTGTCAGCAATAGTTGGTCTTCTTTTGTCAGCAAATGGATCATAGTCTTTATCACTCTGAAAATATTCAACCAAAGTTAGAACACTTATTGTATGTATAACAAATACTTGTTTTATTTATATAATTGAATATATTTTTTATGAAACAGGATATTTACCATGATTAAGTTTTGAGTTTCAACTTCCAATATTTTGGCACAGTTGCATGCACCATGATCACGGTTGAACTGATGGTAAATATCCCATTGTTTCATAAAAATAGTGTTAAAAACCATGAAAGTTATAATTGAATTTAGTATGCAAACCTGAGCAACATCATTTAGTAATGAGGCTGGAGCGGTGTACCCTGATCTTTTCTGAGAAATGGGCACATTTTCCACATCATCATCTTCAACCTCATCATTGGCAGCAATAGAGGTCACATACCCATCATATCTTGACTTCCCACTCTTACCGGCATTGTCATAGATATCACTGTCATAGTAGGTGTCAGCAAGTGACACACCCTGTTTATTTGAATTTCCATTTTCTGGTAACTCGCTTTTCTTCAATTGTATCTCACGAATTTGGGCCTCTATGGCTGAAAACACAAATTTAAATTATTATTACCAAACAAATGATGTATTATTATATTTGATAAGAACAGCCTCTACTCTTCAATGCCATCCGATGTAATAACCGATCTCAATTGTAAGTTTTGACGGTATTCTGACAGAAAACTCATAAGATTTCTGTCAAAACTTAAGATTGGGATCGGAATTGCGTTCTAGAGTAGACTGGCAGGGGGCAGAGTGATTATGATTTTAATGCAACTTGTAAAAAATCTAGATTCTGGACACAATAGTGGCTTCTAGAGGTTAGACAAAACTCTGTTGTTCAAGCAACGGGTTACTCGTATGGTAACCTTGATTCATTTCCTTTTACATTACCTGTTTCAGGCACAAAAGTCCCATGCACACCAGATTTATGTCGTTAGTACCTAAATATTAGTCAATAAAGCCTGAATGTAGGTATAAACGAAAACCTATGGATAAATTGAGAAGTTATTATTTTTTTATTTATTGATAGAATTTTGCAGATTCGTAGTCAATTTCAACTAGTTTCACTTCTTTGGTTTGTTGTTAGATACGTCCTGTCGTTCTCTATAGAATTGGGTTAGCGGTCCAACCAATAAATATAAAAACATGTTAATAATAAACATAGATAATAATGCGGACCATAGTGAACAGATCAGATCAGAAAGCACGCAAAAATACTGTGAGGGTTCATAACGTGGGATCTGGAGATTGAGAGCGTACGTAAAGATACTCATTGCCAAAACCATGGTGTGTTGAAAGAACCTCACAAAAATGGCTGGCTGGCTTGATCGAATCTTACCTTCATGAGTTCGAGGAATTTTATCCATGGTTCACCAAAATAACATTGGAGGATTAAATTGAATTTTAGCCTTACTCAGATGAATTTCCTTCACTTTCTCTTGAATTAGTTTATATTTATTTATCTAAACTGCACACCGAATCAAAAAACTCACACACAACCACAGACAAACTCCGACATAGGCTTGTTGAAAAAATATCGATACATCGATATATCGATACTATTTTTTGAATATATCGATATTTTTGAGCGATATTTTATAGTTCGATATATCGATGTATCGATATAAAATTCTAAGTATCGAAAAGGTATAAAAACCGATATTTTTTTCAGACCAATAAACATTTATAAGTTTTAAGATTAAAAAATCCCAAAAAGAAAATACTTTATACTAACATCTTTTAACAAATTATATTATAAGTATTTTTTGTTTTTGGTCGACTTGATTTGCTGTTTTATAGTTTGGTTTTTAAGTTGGCAACTCTGTTAGTCAATTTCAATTTCAACAGCACGAATATTCTCTGTCAAGTCAAATCATACCGATATATCGATATATCGATATTTTTTAATAAAAATATCAATATCGATATCGATATTTTCAAACAACATCGATACGATATATATCGATACTTTATTGCATTTCCGACATCCCTCTGACATGACATTTTTTTTTTTAAATTTGTGCTGGCTTGGATTCAAAGTCCTTCCGCCAATCTGACATGACAAACCAAACAGTGCTGCCAGTGGCAGATTGTCAAATATAACATGAGACAGCTAAAAAAGTAACATTTAGTAACAAAGTCTGTTGTCTGTCTGCCTGTCACCAGGCTGTATCTCATGAACCGTGATAATTAGACAGTTGAAATTTTCACAAAATAAATGATGTATTTCTGTTGCCGCTATAACAGGAAAAAATACAAAAGATAACAAATGTTTTTAAAACGGAACCCTTCGTGCGTGAGTCCAACTCGCACTTGGCCGGTTTTTTTGTATATTTTCTGTTATAATCTGTGTTGTTTTGTTTCGTTTTATGTTCTGTGTGTTTTTCGATCAAATAAGATTTATGCAGATTTTTAGGCCCGTATTCCGAAACAGCGCTTGAGTCTGAGTCGAGGCTCAAGCATAGATTTTTTGACAGTTCTCCATTGAAAAGTGTCAAAAACCTGTGCTTGAGGCTCGACTCAGACTCAAGCACTGTTTCGGAATACGGGCCTTAGACTTTGAAACCCAGATATTTTGGTTCGGCACGTGGCAACACAGCTCTCACGCGAGAAATGACGCGAGCTGCCGCTTTCTGCAGTTGTAGTGCGATAGGGTCTGTGAAGCGACGCGCAGCGCAGTGCAGCGCAGCGCCGCTCAAGTGCGGTCGGACCTTTACTACACAGTTATTGTTCATTCTATTCACAGACTAAATAACGTATAAGTGGGGCCGATCGGACGATCACAAAAATGCTTCGAAGTTTTTGAGTCTATGAATCCGATATTCCGAAGCATTGTTTCGGGTTAACGAGCGAGACAGTCTAGATCAGGGATTCCCAAACTATTTTCGACAAGTGACCCTTTTTCCAAAATGAACGGTTACCTCAGACCCCCATGGCCAAATTACCTACTTTTAAGATCAACCCCCTTATTCACAATGGTCCGTTAACTTAAAACAGCTGCTACAGTGTGTTATTTTTGCATAGGTCTCTCTCGACTTAGGTTAATAGAAGAAGACAAAGTGAAAATTAGCAATGCTTTAATTTAGCAGACTATTATGAATAAGGGGGCTTATCCTAATGATTAGTTTTTTCCTAATGATACAAAATAGGTAGTAAGGTACCAATTGGAAAATTTTGCACTTGGTTAAGTGAGTAAAGTTGACTTCATTTTATCATCAAAATTTAACAAAATAAACGTACGTTGTACGAATTTGAGACTTTACATTACTACACAATGCTATTTCCTACAAAAATATTAATCATTCTTAGTACACGTAACACAACATAAACAATATAGTACCTACCTACCTATCTTGAAACTTTGAAATAAGAACTTGTGTTAATTTAATAGGGGTCGATTTTTTGACCTCATCGACCCCCAAAATCAGTTTTCGTTTATGTCGACCCCTAGGAAACCTAAATCGACCCCAAGGGGTCGATATCGACCACTTTGGGAATCCCTGGTCTAGATGATTTATATAGCATCAGGGGCAACTGACCACACATACCCCTACCTACGGGACGCTTTATTGCCTGGGATGGGAGAGGATTTTAGATTGAATAGGTTGCACTCGTAGGCCATCCTGACAGCTTAGTCGGTCTAATCCACAGGAAAGACATGATCAATACGTGAGGAGCTGACTAAGCCACGGGTTTCCTCACGATGTTTTCCTTCATCGTTTGAGAGCACTAGCATTGTGTTTATACATTTTACGACAGAAAAACTCATTGATACACGACTGGTTTTGAGCCCACGACCACCGGGAGGCGGGGCCGATAACAGTGGACCGTTCTCCCTCCCATTCGATCCATTTTACATTTTCATTCATTCAACCGGATTCGATTGAGCGAGTTTTCTTATCTGTGGCTATCTTTCTCTCGCCCTCGGCTGCTGGGTACGTGTATTTTTGATCGGGATTTCTAATTATTTCTTTTTTTTAGCAATAAATGATAAATAGCTTACTGTTTTTCCTGCAGGAGAAGAAAAAAGCGATCCTGGCGTCTCAAGGATAACCTTCGAGTTGGATTTGCTACAGTACTTTGGGTATGTGTTGATAAAATGCTAGAAGTCTGGTTCCACGTCAAATGTGTGTGCTGGAAGGTGACACGTATTATCAAAAGCAAGATGCTAATGCAAGTTATTCTGTCTCGAGCACATGTTTACTTAAAAAACGATGAATAGTCAAATTTCTAAAATAACAATTTAACCAATTTCTTAGCTGAACATACTTAAATCTGCAAGCAATAATATTCTTCATTTACACTGATTGGGAACTACTACACAATATTGATAGGACAAACTGAGTAATCGTGCACTTTGGTGGAACTTGTTGCTGCCGCTGATTATCATGCAGTGCTTTATTTTTATTGATTACATACATTTTACCTACTCCTTATTATCACCTTAACAAAATATCCCCCAACAATGATTTCAATTAATAATTATTACTGTTAAATTATTTCAGTGTCATTTTTAAAGCAATGCGCGCTTCGTTATTATTTCAGATTAAAAAATTGCCTTTAGTGCTAATCTAGGCTACTAACTCAATTCATTCTAAGTTTCATACAAATTAGTCAAGTCGTTCGCAAGTTATAAATGATATAACTAACCTGACTTTGTTTTAAAGATATTTAAGAAACAATGTTTTAATCAGTAGTGATTATAATAACTTTGAATTGGAGTGTTCGCAACCAATTGTTCAAATAATGATGAAGCAATAAAATATTCTTTACAAATTGGGTAGGTAGGTACTGTGTATCTGTGTATGTGCTTTCATTATTTTCTAAGTATGTAGGTATAGGTTCTCAAAGGTCACATATTCTAGCAGCTTGCAAAATTTTACTACACAATTTTTTTCAATTATTTGATCTACTCGTATATTGAACTAAACATAGTCTTTCTGTAATATACTGTTCTTTCTAACATAAAGAACTTCACATAATTATCAAACTGCTTTTACCAGCCTGTACATAAAGTGTTTTTATTTGGTTTTTCATAATTTGCAATCAGTTGGTTAACTATGACGAAGATTTTAGTTTAGGATCCAAACTCAGTAGCTTTTTTCTCTTTGGTAGGTCTCCACTATACTGGTGGGACTGTAGGTTTCCAGGATGTGACTCCTTTTACTAAGTTTTTCTACCAGTGCTATTGCTAAAAATAGGTTTATGTCGATTGTCCAGGTATTTAGTTCCCCTGAGTTTGGGCATGAGAGTGCAGCTGACTAGGGATCAGCTAGCATACTTTTCTGGTCCAGTTACAGATTTCCGTGCAAACAAAACAATACCTAATCGCCAAACGTTTCTAAATTTGTTTTATTTATTATACAGTACTGTAACGACTTGGCGCGGACAAGGACTGCTGTAGGAGTAGAAAATGATGCATCAGCAATCCATGATGGTTGGAGACGTGATTCCCGTACATTCTGAAATACCCGTGCATGAAACAAACGAAATAAACGCCGTGAACAACGTGAATAATGTTGGGTATGACACTGGCAACAGCGGCTCTTATGCGTACGACGACTTGTTCCCGGCGCTGCCGCACTCAGCCCCGCCCGTGCAACGCAACATCCAACAAGCAACCAACAAGCTAAGAGTTGGATCTTCTTTGCATACTCAGGTGAGTACCTAACGTACCTACTATCATACCAACTATTTTAGGTCTGTATGCAGAAACAATGCTTGACAAAACAGTTTAAGACCCTTTTCAATAAAGAACTGTCAAAAAATCAATGCTTGAGGCTTGACTCAGACTCAAGTGTTACTGCATAATATGGCCCATAAAGTTGTATCTACAATACGGCCAGTGGATCTTGGCAGGTCTGGTCTTGGTATTTAATGAGCGGACTGGTCTTGAATATTGTAGATATTTTTTTTACAATATTGTTGTTGAAATTAATACAAGATTTGGCAAACGCCCACTTTTACTGATGTGGTCAACTGAATCAACCTTTTTAAAAACATGTTTATAAATATTGTAGCTTCTAAATGGTAAAATTTTTGTAAATCACATTTTCCCCCCTTTATTTGGTAATTAGGTCAAAATATAATTTCAATTGCTACATTTAATAAGTATATAGCTCAAAATGTGTCACTTACTTAATAATAAGCCCTTAAAATGTATTTACTAAAGTAGGGTACCATAAGCACCTGACAAACGAATTTGTAATTAACAATTCGTCATACTACAACATTTTAGTTGTTAAATAATCAATGTGAAAGGCAAAGTGTAATGATAATGAGTAATGACTCTGATAATGTGTATGTTAAGCATGACATTATTTATTAGATAAGAGTTTTAATGATGCCAGCGTTCCTATCCAAGATACATAAATCATTACATTGTGTGCTTGCCTACCAACTTATGCAATCATTTGATGGACATTGACACAAGATTATCAAGATTATTTTTTATTCCATCAAAGTTCAACCAATTCTCTTAAACATTCTTTTTGTAAACAAAGCATTCTTGGCCTACTTTAAATTCTGGTATGATGCAAACAAATCCGTGTTCAGAAGTTTGTAGGTAAAGTAACTTTTTCTCAAACATGCTTGGAAATATGAGCATTATTTTGACAACCTTCTACGAGATCAATCGAAAATGCTTTGCAAATACAAGCAGCAGTGGCTGGCAAAAGTTGTATGATGTTGTTGTTGATCGCCTTATCTGTAGTTTCGGCCAAACAAATTACTTGGTAAAATAATCATCTGTTGTGTAATTTAAAAATGGTACGATTTTTTACTCAAGACAACCAATGAGGAAACTTATAAAAGTTTTTATTTAAATTTGGAACAGGCAATAGAAAGGTGTTTATAGTGAAGAAAAATAAATGAAAAATTTGAATTGATTGATTTTGAAAAGAACTTGTATTTTCAAATAAAATAATTGCATAAGTACTCCTCAGATTTCATTTCCGCGCAGTATTTGAGAAAAGTACTATACAAACCTTGGCCATAATAGGTTTTGACTTACGTATGTGAATACATTTACACATTCGTCCATCAATGCCTCTTTTGCTAGCCGCTGCGGTAATTGACTATTTTCAAAATGGTATCTTAAAGTAGAAATCATATGGGTTGCCTTAAAATTCAGAATCAGTTCATGTATGAATGTAATAACCATATAATGTGGATTTTTTCTTTAGGTTTTCCATGTGCCATACGAAGAAAGGAAACTTGACAATGCCAATACCTTTGGCGAGGGCGAATCGCTGAGGACATGCCAATCTATCACCAAGGACACCGGCGCCCACATTGAAATCTCTACGAGCAAGGATGGAAGTCTTACCTTCCTTATAACTGGCAAGCACAGCGCTGTGCTGGATGCCAGGCGTCTCATTCTGACCCATTTCCAACAACAGGTGGGTTTTTAACATCAAACATATCTTCATTGTTTTTTATTAACTCGTCATTGCCTGAATAGTCCCACATCTGGACTTGAAACCTCCCCATAAATTTTCAGGAAGAATGGTTATGAGCCTACTCCAACTAATGGCTTATTTCTTACCGTACCGTTCTTGTATCAAAAATATAAACCATACTTTATGTATTTTTTGTGACTTGGGTATGTAATATTAAGGGGAAAACTATCCACTGAATATAGCTAGAATTCTGTTGATCTTTAAAAACACGGCAAACAATCATCGACGCATTACGACGCCATTTTCTTCTCTCCAGATGTGTCTCATCGGCCGGGCTCAGTAGGGATGTCCTATTTAACCGGCTAACAGTGTATTTTATTTAAAATCTGTAATAATTGTGTTTTTTATAGGCAAGCAAGCAAGTGAACATTCCCAAGGAGCACCATCGCTGGATTCTCGGCAAGCTCGGACAGAAGTTGAAAGACCTCGAGAAAGTGACTGCTACCAAGATCAGCGTACCGAGCATCGCGGACAACAGCGAGACTATCACCATCACCGGTACCAAGGAGGGCATTGAGAAGGCTGAACATGAAATCAGGATTTGCTCTGAGGAACAGGTAAATAATGGCAGGTACTACCTGCCAGGTAGATGACATGGATAAGAGAGAAGTGAATGAAGAGATGACGGCTGACAGAGGCAAATGGCGGAGGAAGACCTGTTGTGCCGACTCATAGTGGGATAAAGGCAGGAAGAAGAAGAACATGTAAATAATGGCCACTTGGTGATTTTATCATAAGGAATATTCTTTGCCGAAAACACGCAAAGGCAATTTATTGATTAGTAGTTGTTTACAGAAAGTAGAGTACAGTCGTCATAAATACTTAAATTAAATAAAAAAAGAACTCAATTTCACGACTCTTTGACGCAGTTCAGGCGCTGTAACTCTCATAAAGAATCAGGGGCCAGCAGACACATTCAAAGTAATTTTTTTTAGGGAAATAAATTATATGGAAGACTGTTGCTGTGACAATTTCAATGCAGCTGTGTCAACTTCATTTATACTGCCATTGTTCAGCTGCCTTGGTATTTTATTTATCCACAGCTTTTATGGTGTACAAAATGAATCTTATAATATACCTTAAAACCAATAACGGATAAAACTTTTTACAAATACAATATGAATAGTGAAGTAGACTCAGCTACGGTCCATAGTCCACACTCGATTCATGTAACCTTTATTCCTATCAGTCACGCAAAGCCTTGGAGCGAGTGACAGTGCCGAAGATCTACCATCCTTTCATCCAAGGCCCATACGGAGAGCGGGCCGCGGCTATCACTGCGGAGACCGGCGCTCGGATCCATATCCCGCCGCAGTCCACTCAGAGCAACGAGATCGTCATCGCTGGGGAGAAGAACGGAGTGCTCGCTGCTAAGGCGCAGATTGAAGCTATACACGAAGAAATGGTAAGTAATCCATGTTGTTTTGCTTTTTAATTACCTACACTTATGTGTCACTAGTTCTTTTGAACCACAGAAAAGGTTCCTTACACCCACAAAATAAAATGATGTGGAATTTTGTTTTTTGTTTGCTTCAAAATTCAAATCCCACTTGGTTCATAACTTATTGGGCATAATGGTTTTTTTATCGTCTGTGATCCCCCACCCAGGTTAGACATCTCAGGGTTAGGTCAGATCTTATAGAAATTACCTAAGCATATTGCATGTACTAAAAAAGAAATAGACTAACCAATTATAATAAATGGGCAGTCATTGTATTGAAATCATCTTTTATAGGTTAAGAAATGCTCGACGGTGATGGTTGAAGTGCCTAAATCCCAACACAAGTATGTGATTGGCGCTCGTGGTACCACTATTCAGGAGATTTTGAAAGAAACCGGCGTATCCGTTGACATGCCTCCACCTGACTCGACTACTGGCACCATCACTCTCCATGGACCCCATAACAAGATTGGCTTAGGTTTGTTAAACGTATATTTTTATCTATTCAGTAAGTATTTCGAATTCAGAAATTCGCACGCTCATACCACTAATATTTTAATAATATTTTTTGTAAAAAGATTATTTACAACGTATTTTTTTCCTGCAGCTCTATCGAAGGTGTGCGAAAAAGCAAACTCTGTGAAAACTGCCACCGTAGATGCTCCAACTTGGATCCACAAGTATATTATTGGAAAGAACGGCTCTAACATTAAAAAGATTACTCAGGACTTCTCAAAGGTAATTAAAACCTGTAGCAGCGTACTTCTGACAAAAAAAACTGAAGGTAGATATCGATTCGTGTCTCCTCAGCGGTCAAATAGGTTATACTAACGATTTGATTTGCAGGTACACGTTGACATAACGCACTCTGAAGATAAGGTGAAAATCGACGGACCGCCCGAAGAGGTAGAGAGAGCGCAAGTGGAACTTGACAGCTTTGTCAAGAACCTGCTCGCTACTCTCACTTACGTCGAACTCTCCGTTGATCCCAAATTCTACAAGCATATTATCGGAAAGGGTGGCGCAAACAGTAAGTACCTACCTACGTCAAATAACATGTTTTATAAGTTGATGTGGAACGAATGTTCACAGGTTTTTCTTTCTTTTCAGTTAATAGACTGAAGGTTGAGACTGGTGTAGTAATTAATATAATCGAAAGCGAAGGCAACAATATTATTCGTATTGAAGGCAGCCATACCGGTGTCGCTGACGCTGAAAAGGAATTGACAGAAATGGTCTCCAAATTGGAAAACGAAAGGACAAAAGAGGTCTACGTAGATCATAGATATATCAAGTCCCTCATTGGTGTAAGGGGAGAAAAAATCAAAGAAATCCGTGATAAATTCGAAAATGTCCAAATCAGTCTTCCTGATCAGGGACAAAAGAGAAGTCCTATTAAGTTAAGAGGACCCCAGGATGAAATAGAGAAGTGTGAAAAGTTCCTTTACAAGCTGCTGAAAGAAATCGCAGAATCGTCATACGTCCAAGAAGTGCCAATTTTCAAGCAATTCCACAAGTTTATTATCGGTAAGGGGGGCGCTAATTTACGGAAGATTAGAGATGAGACTCAGACCGTGATTGATCTGCCGGCGGAGGGCGACGACAGTGACGTCATCACTGTGCGCGGCAAGCGCGAGCACGTCGAAGAAGCTGTGAAGAAGATCCAGCAGATTCACAACGAGAAGGCTAACGTGGTAACTGAAGAAGTAAAGATCTCTCCCAAGTACTACAACTCGCTGATCGGCGCCGGCGGCAAACTTATCCACTCCATAATGGAGGAATGCGGCGGAGTACTTATAAAGTTCCCGCCTGCAGAAAGCGACAGCGATAAGGTCCTAATCAAAGGCCCAGCTGAAGATGTTGAAAAAGCCAAGCAACAGCTCCTAGCGCACGCCAGCGAGCGAGAGCTGACCTCTCACACGGCGCAAGTGCGGGCAAAGGCTGACCATCACAAGTTCCTCATTGGAAAGAATGGTGCTAATATTAAGAAAATTCGCGAGCAGACTGGTGCTCGCATCATATTCCCGACTGATAAGGATGAGGATAAAGAAGCTATTTTCATTATTGGTAAGTTTGGCCTCTCTAGTTACAATGTATTCTAAGAAGGTTTACGAAGTATAGTCTAGACTAGAATTTTGCATTTTTATAAGTTTTGAATTTGAATGTGTAATGCAGGTCGCGAAGAGCAAGTAGCGGCAGCTAAGAAGCAGCTTGAAACGGCCGTCGCTGAGATCAGCAATGTGTCGGAAGGCGAGATGGCGGTGGAGCCGCGTCATCATCGGCACTTCGTGGCACGACGCGGCGAGGTTATTATCGTTATTATTTATTGATTTTATTAAACAATGTAAACACATGTGACGATGCATAGGAATGAAATGCATTAGTACAATCAAATTTTAGGCAATTTTTTTCCATCTAATATTCTCATTTTTAGGCTTGTCAAAAACAAGGATTGACATATTTTTATTCAACGAAAAGCGTTACTCCGTATATGGAAAAATCTGCGTTATGCAAAACTTAGTTTTTGTTTTGATTCAATTCAATTTTCAATTCAATCAAACTTTTTTTACTAAGCCTAATGCCAGTATCTTCACTGGCACCCGCACCCTTCAAACCGGTTTGACGGCAGAAATAAGCGTGTCAAATGTGGATCGATTTGGTAGCGCACTAACCTCCACCCGAGGAAAACCCTGTGTTAGTTATATTCTAAAGGTACATGTTTTTAGGTGTTGCGTCGCATCGCCGATGAGTGCGGTGGAGTGCTCATATCGTTCCCACGGCAAGGAGTCGACTCCGAGCGGGTCGTTCTCAAGGGACCTAAGGATTGCATCGAGGCCGCTAAACTGCGCATTGCTGATATCATCGAAGATTTGGAAGCTAAGGTTTTGATCATTTTTATTTAAAATAACGCCATTTGTTATAGTACGGATCCTAGTCCTAGACAGTATAAAACCGCAAAAAGAGTATTCATAAAGTTTCTCCCTCTTTCAAGTACATAATAGTATGATTTATTATCAGGTGACAATAGAGTGCGTGATCGCGCAAAGACACCACCGCACTGTGATGGGCGCTCGCGGTGCTAAGGTCAAGGACATCACCGCGGAATTCGACGTCCAGATCAAGTTCCCAGAGCGAGATAACACAGAGGGCGCCGACGTCCCAATCCGGGAAAGCGAGGAAAATGGCGAACCCGGCACTAATGATATCATCAGGATCACGGGTCGCCCGGAGAACTGCGAAGCTGCTAAGAAAGCTCTTCTTGAACAGGTTAGTGATTTACTCTATAGGATGTTCACTATAGAAAATCGGTCCCATACTACACCATATGATTGATAGCTCCAGTTACATATACATAAACATATACATAAACATAAAAAGTACTGGAATCCTAACCCTACTGTTGGGATGGACTGTTGTGCCTCAATCACGCTCTTTATCTACTGGACTGATATATTTAGTAACTTCGATTAGCATAAAGAGTACTTTTTTATCAATCAATCAATCAATCAAATTATTTATTTTATGCCAGAAAATTACACATATATTACACAAGGATCATTTACAAGGAGATAATGACATAAAAATTGACATAATTATCATCATCATCATCAACCTATATCAGTCCACTACTGGACGTAGGTCTCCCATGACGCGCCAATGAGCCCGGCCTTCGGCTCGGCAAATCGTCGCCCCACCTTTGAAAACAACTGATTCACATTGTGAAAATTCAAAAAAAATTCAATACCTAGTTAAGTACAGAAAAACAATTATAAAAAATGATCTGAAACTTGGAAACCTGGGGGGAAAACTGACATTAGCAATCACTACCACCACGCGAGTGCTAGACTGTCGTATAACATTAGCTTTTGTATGATTACTAGTATATTTTTGTTGGCAGGTGCCAGTGACCATTGAGGTAGAGGTACCGCACGAGTTGCATCGCCTGCTGGCCGGCCAGAAGCGACGCGAGCTGATGCAGACCTATGACGTGCACATCCTGCTTCCGCCCAACGATGATACCACAGACTCCGTCAAGGTAACTACTTACATTACACCTCCTTGCATTTGAAATGTAGGTATGTCAAAGTGCCTGCCATCGGCGATACATTCTGATTCTAAACTCGATTTGGTTAGAATGTTAACTGAAATCTTATGGATTTGCTGGCAATATAAAAAAAAAAGATTTAATAATAGCCTGTCTGATGGTAATTATGTTCGTTAGCGGCATACAACAAACTGAACTAAATTAATTAAGTAAACTTTAGAACTAAAGTAGTGAGTTAGTGACCTTATTTTTGGCTGGACAGTTACAGTCAGTATGGAAGATATTCTAAATTTATGCAAAATTACTTGTGGGTGTGGCACTAAAACTTTATAATTTATATTACTAAGAGTAAGTTTGGATTTATGAGACGAGAGCATCCTCAATTTTCCTCAATAATGGATATTTGTTTTTCTCAAGGTAACTGGTACGCCCACAAGTGTCGAGAAGGCTAAGGAAGCCATCGCTGAGAAGATTGTCGATATGGAGAAGGAGAAAGAAGACAGGGCTCTTAGGTAATATAAATTTTCATTAGCAATTTAGTAGTAGTAGAGCTCCTTGTGAAGGGCTCGTACGGGGAAGTACTACCACCATGCCTATTTCTGCCGTGAAACAGGATCGCTGTTTTAGTTTGAAGGTTGTGGGTGCCGGTGAAATTACAGGCACGTGAGGCGAAACATCTGTAAGCCTCTAGTTGATGGACGCAGGGCAGTGCATCGTAGGGCACGTTCCTGACGTGCGTGACCTATGAGGCAATGCTTTGTTATAGGCGATGGTTACCGCTCAACATCAGGTAGGCCACATACTTGTTCAATCAGCTAGTAGCATAAAAAAAAGCAATCATTTTTTTTATTACTCTAAGCCTTGTTCCTTTAATTGCGAAGTTACGATGAGTAAGTTTCTCTCTTCATATAAATTTTAGCTAAGTTCCCAAACATTAGGATTTCCATAAATTTCTTCCATGGGAATATCGTCCATGCAGTCGCTAGCATCAATTATATTGGTTCTAAGGGAGCTACACAAGATCTTGGGCTCCAACTGTCAACCTCACCTGCACGTGGTACATCCTGCAGCACTTAACGAGGCTCTGGCGACCGGTCGAATGCGGTATAGCACCTCCTAACTCTGACTCAGCTAAATACTCCTGGCTGTTGACGGGCAGTAGCGTCATCGGAGCAATAAGCTGTGTTCTGCGATCGCCAACCCGCAAGCCTGGAGTAACGATTAGGGCAAACCCTCTCAAAATGATAGGCACGAAATTGATTAACGTTGTGAAATATAAATTTTTCGGACAACAACAAGATGTATGTGTAGTAGTAAGAAACCTGGCGACAACAACGCTTCAGATTGCCAGCTAGCGTATTAGTTATGCGTAACCAATAACAATTTGACTGTGTTACGTTTGATTTATAGAGCTTTAACTTGTGGCATTCAACAGCTCTGCCAAAAGAACAAAGCCAGCCCATAAAGAAATAACGACCCTACTCTAAGCTGCATTAATCAGCTCCGACTTCAGATTATCAATGTCGTGCAAAAATGAGAATTTCTGTCCAAAAATGTATGTGCACTTTACCAGGACTCTCAAACGGCGAAGGAAAACATCGTGAGGAAACCGACAAGTCGTAGAATCTAAAAAGTTCTGAAACATGTGTTAAATGCTAGTGCACGAAAAGAAGAGAGAAAGAGGCACACTTAAAAATCTTTCACCACACTCTGGTTCGAAAAAACTAGTGACACGACAAAAAGACGGCAATATTTTTGATGCATCGAGTTTTCCTATTTCCATCCTCAACAAAGATCTTAAAAAGATAGCGCTTTGCAGTGCGATTCATTTTCACTAATCGATTCATCATTTCGTAGGTCGGTGCGTTTATTTTCACTCACGAAAGACAACGAAAACCATTACTAATCGTTTATCATTTCGTAGGTCGTTCGAGTTGAAGTTCCAAGTGGACCCTGAATACCACCCACTGGTGATTGGTAAGGGCGGCACCGTCATCACTAAGATCCGCACTGACTTCGGGGTTCAGATCAACCTGCCTAAACGCGGGGAGATCGACGATGACGTCATCACCATCCAGGGCTACGAGGAGAAGGCGTATCAAGCTAAGGACGCCATCATGGCAATTGTTCGTCAGCAAGTAAGTTGCTAAAGTTTGGCTATAAAAATATGGCACGATTTACGACCGGACGCAATAATATAGTAATTATTATTCTTCTTCATCTTCATCATATCACTTAGTACAAACCGGTGTGAAAGGATTAATGATAATACTAGCCCTGCGGGAAAATGTCCTCAAAGGTCCAGCACCAGAGTAAGAGTTGATAAGAGCTTACTATCACACATAGAGATGGGCAGAGGGTTTAAACCCAGTTGGGCGAAAAGGCCAAAAACTGGACAAATAGGGCAAAAACGAATAAACGTCCTTTTAAATGTCCAAAATCAGGGCGGAAACTATAATTAGTCAAAATCAGACTTTTTCATTGAGTATTCGTAAGATGTACCTGTATAAACCATTTAAATATCAGAATAAATGGCAATTGACCAAAAAGAAGGATCTCACTGAAAATAAAAAATGTGTCTGTTGCCAAATTACAGAATTATCAACAAAATCACAGTCGGATGGTATTATTTAAATCAACATTTTACCGCACATGGTATTTGAGATTTGTGCCTGCTAATCGCTGTCACTATCGTAATCATCATCAACCTTTTGAAGTCCACTGCTGGACATAAGTCACTCCCATGGCGCGCCACTGAGCCCAGGGTTCGGTTTGGCTCTTCCTATAAAGTTGTTGCCCGCCACTCTGCGCAAAATAAATATTTAAATAAATAAAATAAATAAATAAATGGGCTTGCTAGTTCTTTGGCCTACGTTGAGAACTTTGTTCCTCTATCGAATGTCCTCGTTCCGAATCCTCTCCTCCTCGTCTTTGAGAGAGACTCCGAGATTAAAAGTCGCTCAACAAGCTGTGGTAAAGGCTATCTTTACCACAGCTTGTTGAGCGACTTTGCCTATTGGTTTTTGCCGGAATACTCATCTCCTTTCCCTCTTGTACAGTGTCATGTTTAACCCCTCCACCCCCTTATCTAAAAGCTAAACTAATCTTAACGCTTTGAATACCTACCTAAATCTTTCTAACTCCATCCTCCACCTTACGGTCTTCTGAAACTCTACAACTTCCTGTCCACTCTTATTCTCTCTCTTCTCTTTTCTCTAAAGAACTACAGGCCCATCTCTCTGCTTAGCCACGTCTTTAAGCTGTTTTTGAGAGTAGTTACCAATCGTCTCGCTCGTAGGTTCGACGACTTTCAGCCTCCCGAACAAGCCGGGTTCCGGAAAGGCTTTAGCACCATAGACCATATCCACACGCTACGGCAGATTATACTGAAGACTGAGGAGTATAATCGGCCACTATGCTTAGCGTTTGTGGACTATGAGAAAGCTTTCGATTCAGTCGAAACCTGGGCAGTGCTACAGTCGCTCCAGCGATGTCAAATTGACTATCGGTATATCGAAGTGTTGAAATGTATCTACAGGAATGCCACAATGTCTATGCGAGTTCAGGACCAGAGTACAAATCCATTATACATGCAAAAAGGGGTGAGACAGGAAGATGTCATATCTCTGAAACTGTTCACTTCGGCACTGAAGGATATTTTCAAGTTCGTGTCCTGGACAAGGTATGGCACTCAAAGGTTGATGTTCAACGGCGAATTCATCACTCACCTTTGATTTGCCGGAAGACTTAGGCACAATGCTCAGAGACCCCAATATTGTCTGCCAACAGGTGGGTCTAAAAATTAACATAACCAAGACAAAAATCATGTCTCATGTCACACCCGTGCTGTTACATGTTGGGAGCGATATCATCGAAGTTGTGGACCACTATGTTTATTTGCGTCAGACGATCCAATTAGGTAGAGCCAACTTCGACAAAGAGGTCAGCTGACGAATCCAACTCGGATGGGAAGCGTTCGGGAAATTGCGCCACATCTTTTCGTCGCAGATACCGCAAAGTTCCAAGACATGCCCCCACCACTTCCAAGAGCATTGGGATCTTGGGTATTGACATCTCTAGTGACGTTCAGTTCCGTTATCATCTGGAAGATAAGGCCAAGCTGGCATCCTAAAAGCTCGGTGTGCTGAACAGAGCGAAGTCATACTTCAGTGCAGGCCAGCGACTACTTCTTTATAAGTCGCAAGTCCGGCCTCACATGGAGTATTTCTCACCTCTGGGCAGGAGCACCTGGATACCAGCTTGGACCCCTTGATTCGATCCAAAGACGTGCCGTGAAAATTGTTGACGATCCCAAGCTCACAAGCGGTATTGAGCCCTTAAGTCTGAGGAGAGACTTCTCCTCATTGTGAGTGTTCTACCGCTTGTATAATGGGGTATGATATCATGATATAAAATCATTTCTATCATCATCATATGTAGCTGATCATGATATGTAGCTGTTGGCATGCCAACAGCTACATTCTACCATCGCACTGCTCGCCATAGGCTGAGAGTTCATCCTCTCACCTTAGAGCCTGGGTGGTCGCGCACCGTTTGGTTTCAGAGGAACTTCCTCCTGCGAACACTCAGGCTGTGGAATGATCTCCCTGCTGAGGTTTTCCCTAAGGACTATAGCATGGGGTTCTTCAAAAAGGGCGTTTTAGAAGTTTTAAAGGGTACATGCCTCTGGTATTGCAGGTGTCCATTGGCTACGGTAACCGCTTCCCATCATGTGGGCCGTATGCTTATTGTCAACTTTGTTGTATCAAAAAAAAAACAAAAAAAAAAGCAGTGGACTTCTTCAGTCTGATGATGATTATAGATTTACTTAAAAAAAACCTTTTTAGTAATTTGAACTTAGCATTGTGTAATAATTTGTGAATTTTGCGATATTTTACAATAAAAATATATCCGCCTTGTTTTGGGACGTTTACTGGGCGTAAATGGACGTTTACTCGGCATTTACTCAATACGTCCATAAATGTCCAGGCAAAAACCCATCTCTAATCACACATGATATTCCAGGACAGCCAATACCGCGAGGAAGTGGACATTGACCCACGCGTTCATCGCCGTCTCATAGGCCTGCGCGGCAAGAACATCAAACGCATCATGGACGACTATCGCGTCGACATCCGGTTCCCGAAGAACAACGAGGACAGCACTGTGGTCATTGCAGGCGAGGAGGACAACGTGCTTGATGCCAAGGACCATCTCCTCAACTTGGCAGAGGAATATGTAAGTAGCTAAGCCTATGATTCAGAGACGCAGCTTAGTGTCGACTTACACTAATGTATGTCAAAACAAGAAGCGTTTTGACATACGCCAGCGTAAGCTTTAGTAATATGAACAATATAACTGAAGTTTGTTAATGTGCTAGTGTTGATTTTATCAGTTTCTGATGATGTTTCCTTCCAACAGTTGCAAGATGTCGCCGACCGCTACCAGCGTCCGTCGGGTCCGTCTCTGGCAGACTTCGGGGAAGCTCTCGCCGCCGCGACCACCGTCACCGAGAACGGTACTGCGGCCGCGAGCCCGTCCGGCCCACCTGCGCCCGGCTTCGTGGTGAAGGGCGGGCCTTGGGAGCAGCGCGCGCCTGACACGGCATCCACTCACGAGTTCCCCACCATGGGCGGGCCACGCGCGCAGCCCCCGCCTGCACCCGCCCCGTCCCCCGCTTCCGCCGCTTGGGGACCCCGCCGCTGAACCATCCTGCCTGCGGTACCAAGCAAGCAACTACACCAATACTGTAATCATGTTCCGTTTTAGTCGAAACGTTTCTGTATTTATTCCATATCAAAATTAGTCATGGCTAATCCAGATTCATAAATCGAATTATAACGATCATAATAATGTAGTGAAAATCTGTTGTTTTACAAATAAGTATTTACGATTCCAGTGAATATAATGTGCTGGTTTGAATTGTCTATAAAATTTAATTATTTAATTGTATGGGCTGATAGATATTTTGACTCATCAACTATTTCTGTTGTTTTTTTTTACATTTATTGCGATGGGGATAGGTTGTTGTTAACTTTCGTATTTATAGCTATGTGCTATTAGTTATTATTATTATACAATATATTATATATTATTCCAAGCATCCTTTAGGGAATGCACAATAAATTATACTGATTCTGAGTACTTATAATAAAATGAAGTTACTATTTTCATAATAATAATTGATTTTCTATAATTTTTAGTGTTGCCTACGATTAATTAATTAATAAATCAATAAAATATAAGACAAAAATGAATATTTTTACAGAGTATTGTATTGTACATAGGAAATTGTGTTTGAACATATATACAGTGGTGGTCACATAATTAAAGACACTGGAAGCATACTGAAAAAACTAAGCTATTTCTCCGTACAGATTTTATCATACTGCAATTGTAACTTGCTGCACTATTAATTTTTATTTGTGTTGTTACTGTGTAATGTTTAAACGCAACATTTACAATAAAACTTAGCTTTTATTCGGTAAAACTTAAATGTAAGCAGTGTAAATAAAAAATAAAATTAGTAAGGTCTGGCCATATAATTAAAGACACTTCATTTCGTAACAAGAAATTTTAAAAAAATTAGTTATCATTGAAGTTATCTCAGTACGTAAGCTTTCTAACACATTTTTATAAAGTATTCCGATGCGTATTAACCCTTGGTCACGTATCCTTTTGCAACAAAAACGGCACGACATCTCTTAGCCATGGAAGCGATCAATTTTGTACAAGCTTGTACCGAAATTAATTACCACGCTTCTGTAAAAGCTATGTAAAGTTGATCGAAGTTTGATGTACGCTTTGCCGCCACTGTCTTCTTCATCTGGTACCACAAGTTTTCGATCTGATTTAAATCCGGACTGTATGGGGGCCAATCCAAAACTGTCACAAACTGTCTCCGTAAGAAATTTTTTACTACTTTAGTGGTGTGTTTCGGATCATTATCCTGTTTAAAAGTCCAAATGATCGGTAAATTTTGCTCAGCTTAGGGCATCATGGTTTATTCTTAAATATTTTGGTACTGTCATTTATCTATATTGCTTTCTATCTTCCTGACAGGTCCGACACCAAACCCTGAAAAACAGCCCCACACTTTGATATTTCCCCCTCCATGTTTCACTACTTTCTTGGTGTACTTCGGATCCATTTCTTTGGTCGGGGGGCGTCTAACATATTGTTTTCCGTCAGAATGAATCATATTTATTTTAGTTTTATCCAAAAAAAGCACATTTTTCCACTCTTGTTCAGTCCAGTGTTCATATTTCTTGGCAAACGCTAACCTTGCCTTAACATTTTGCTTTTTCAAAAGTGCCACCTTCCGAGACACTTTTCCGTACAAGTTCGCCTCATATAGTCTCCGTCTTATAGTCCTTGCAGACACACCCGTCGACCCTCCTGCCCCGTATATTTCCGAGCGTATCAGTTCTGATCCTTTGAACGGTTTCTTTTTTGCCAACAACACCATTTTAGAGTCTTCCCGGCGAGTAGTTTTTCTAGGTTTCGGTTTTCTGGGTACGTTTATGGTCGTATTGAACTTCTTGAAATGCTTTATAGCATTCATAACCATGTCCTTAGAACAGCTCAAATGGTTTGCGATTGTTCTGTATGACCAACCTTTGCTATGAAAGTTCAAGATTGTCTTTCTAGTGGATGAATATCAACTCTTTGTTTTTTCCCATATCGATGGGTATAAAACGTATTAATTTGAATACAAAAAGTAAACTGCTGTAATTAATGTCGACGTTTCATGCAAATTCAAGGCAAAACAATGAAAAACCGAGTGTAGTTCATTTTTAATTTTTGAAATTCAGAACACAGCGTGCACTGTCTTTAATTAGCTGGCCAGCAACAGGTGTGTTAAAAAAGTTGGTATTAGATTGGAATAGTGAGCAGTGTCTTAACTACTAAGCAACGCAACTTTTTTTGTTCCCTATTTTAAGAATGCAACGTCGTGTATTATTTAGTAACAATTACATTAAATTCAATACCTACTTTGGCTAATGGTAGTGCCAAAATCAAATTTATTGTGATCAATTGGGGGGGTGTCTTTAATTATGTGTCCACCACTGTATGTATTAATAAAAATCTTTTACAAAATAATTGTTGGTATTTCTTTCAAATTTATTGTGCTACTTTGCATGTCGGTCTCCGACGAAGTAATGCGGTACTTACATTATTATTATGTACTCAAATATTGACCATACTAAAAGCGAATAGGTAAATAGATTTCTTTGAATTTGTCTGTCTTTGTAGTTTTGTTTGATAAAATAATATTGTTTTCCAACTGTAATTTATAGTTGGTTGGCTGCACTAGGACCTATACAGTAAAGTAACTTTCAAAATTTTCAAAGTAGTGTGTCGCAGTCGTCGTAGCAGCATATTAACAGGGTAAAAACTTAAACATCGGGAAATTACAAAGATTTTTATAAGTGTAGTAAATACTGTAAAATCAATACAAAAATACCAAGAAATCAGTTGATAAGTTCACTTTTTTTCTGAACGTTTGCCCTGTAATTCTGTTATTTTTATGTGGTGTGCAATAAAGTTTTTTCTATCATGGCGGACCAATAATAAAATTGCTAGTAAAGGCGTTGCGGCTCCTAAATCTGTGTATCAAACTAATGATCATTTATCTTTATTCATCCCACGTAGTAGTATGTGGCGTTCGTCTGGCCACATGGTTAATAATTCGAAATGTGGATTATTTTTTTATATCAGCCCGTTAAAATGAAGCCACATTTCGAATTTTCGTGCGCAGTATAGCTTCTTTGTTCTGGCGCTGGATGCTTGAACTTTAAAATACCTACACGATAGCCGTACGATTACGATAGCTAATCCCTCTATAAATACTAACCACTTTGGCGGGAACTCGTTCTGTCTTCGTGCGTCGTTTTAATTGATTTAAAACCGAATAATCTTAGTAGGTAACCGCCAAAATAACTGCTTCAGACTCTCCCTCCGCCCGCATGTTCTCTCTCTAATGTCGTCCACACCTCGGTCATGTAATAATTGATAGTTGACTTGGATGATCGGAAGTACTCTGTGGGCAGTGCATTATTAGGCTGTGCATGTGCATATTGTGCATGCGTTAGCATCATAGTAGTTTGTGGGCTGTGCTATTTTATTAATGGCAGTACATTACCAGTTTGCGAACCGCGAGCCGTCAAATTCTATCATTCAATCAACAAAACGAAACATTCATTCATTCAGCACTAAGCGTTGCCAGAATGTTACTTTTGTAACATTTTACGTTACTTTTGACCTTCTCATGTTACTTCCATGTTACACGTCTCAATATAAATTAACTTCAAAAATACATGGCAGCAAACAAAAAAAATATCGTGAAACTGAAGGCATCCAAGAATGTTTTTGTTGTTATGTATTATAGTGTCCTATTAAAGCAGTGTATCATTTTCCACAGAACTATAGCAATGTTACTTGTTTCGTGAAAATGTTACTTTTTGGGCTGTCTCATGTTATATTTGACTATCTGTCACTGGCAACACTGCACTAACCGCAAGACGCAAGGGTTTTGTAAACATAAGTTTTACCTAGCTAATGTTTTGTGAGTTTTTTGATGTGATGTGAAGGAAGGCAGGAGCTCGTCAGAGTAAGTTTTATCCCACAATCAGATCAGAGTATCTATAAACAGTTTTTTATGTACCTACTTAGTTATTCAGTCTACTAAAATAGCACATAAAAAATTTAAGTTGAGGTAAAAGTAGGCAGTAACTTTCTTTCAAGGAATCGAAGACATTTCGTGTATCATTCAACCCATGATTCAGCATCAGACATCAAGAAAGATCCATTAAATGTACCTACCTACCTATCCACTAATTTTGTGCTAATATTAAACTTTATTTTATATTTTCAGCCTTTGCCTATCACTTGATCCTGAAAACTAAGATGACTGAACGAAGTGTGTGAGTATCTGTAATACCTAACTTCCAACTACATAGGTACTTACATGTGTTAAAAATTCTTCTTCCCTATTTATAATAAAACTGTAATAATCAATTGAAAATTTATATTATTGTACAAATAGCGTGGGGTGCTTTTTATAATAACTTCAGATATAATAAACTATTGATAAAATATTTACAACAATCAAAATCAAGCCCCCCACGCTTTTTGTACAATAATATAAATTTTCAATTGATTATTACAGTTTTATTTTAAACTTTTTAGTTCAATTAGTTATAAAAGCGTTTTTTTTTAGTTTTTTAAACTATAATTTATTTTTTACTTTTTATTTTTTTTATTTTTTTCATATTATTGCATTGTCAATATTGTCATCGACCTTTGACAGGTGTGCAAAGTTTGAATCAAATCTGATCGTTCAAAGTAGTTTTTTATTTTTTTTTTCTCTTCATTTTTTTTTTTCATATTATTGCATTGTCATCGACCTTTGACAGGTGTGCAAAGTTTGAATCAAATCTGATCGTTCAAAGTAAGTTTTTTTTTTATTTCTTATCATTTTTTTTATTTTTTTTTCATATTATTGCATTGTCATCGACCTTTGACAGGTGTGCAAAGTTTGAATCAAATCTGATCGTTCAAAGTAGGACAAAATCGAGCTCAAAGGGGTCGGTTACATACATACATACATACATACAAACAGGTGAAGCTAATAAAAGCGTTATAAAAAAGTTTGGTTTGGGATAAAAAATGAAAATTTTTCCCCACAATGCTACAAGATTTTTGACCATCTGGCAATGGCAACGTTTCCACAAAGTTACGGGATTTTCAACCCTTACCCGCTCCAGCAGCAGAAAATGAGTCACAAAAAAAACATGTTCAGGCCGTGTCGCTTAGTGTTGGGTGACTTTGGGCCACGTCACCTGAATGGTGACTGCGCATCAGACTAAATTCTCTTTAAATATAGTAATCCCTCTAAATTGCTTTGATCATTTGGAATTGATGTATTCTCCAAGCTAAATTGTAATAATGGGTCACGCGCGCGCAGCCCTAGAGTGTATATTATGTGACTTGGTTTTTGCAAACAATCATGACTTGTAGAGTAAAAATTAAATATTTTGCTTTATTTTTAATAGTATTCTCGTTTTTTTATCAAAAGTATTCAAATTATATTAAAATCATGTTAGAGTCTGTTCAGAAAGAGAGCCGTCGTCGTGGCGAAATTGTGAACTAACGTTTCGAGTTTTATAAGGCAGCTCATCCCTTTCTTTCTGTCAGCATTTTGCATCATAAAAATTAAATAAAGGAATTATTCCTTTATTTAATTTTTATGATGCAAAATGTATAGTACTATTATATTATAGTACACTATATATACACTATATATACACACACTATATATATACACTATATATACACTATATATAGTACACTATATATATTATAGTAGAATACTATTATAGTACACTAGTTGTGATAGGATCAAAACGCAACAGACGCGCTATTGTATTGCCCACTAAACAAAAAAGGTGAAAAGCACAGCTGCGCCCTCATATCCCACAATGGTTCTCTTTCTGAACAGACTCTATATTGTTATTATATTCTATCATAATCATTACAAATTAATACAAAAGACTCGCGTATTTTCTCCCACAGAGGCCACGCTGGGCAAGGTCTCCCCCAAACACGTAACTCCTTAAAAAGCATTATTACATGATTATTAAATTAAATTTGTAAAATCTATTCATTCACTGTCATTTCATATTTTTCAGTTGGGTTTGTAGAAAAATCGAATGTCGCCCACCGTTGTCCGACGCGTTAAACTATTAGTTTTTGTCTCCTCTCCAACTGTTGGAAAGTCCTGCCTAGAAGTGCTCTTAATTTTTAATTAATTGCTCAACATCAGGTGGACACAGTTTGATAAGAGGGACTTTTCCTCTATTAACTTATATGATTATTCTAGGTAGGACAAGACCTATTAATAGCAAATACCTATCCACATACTTACCGTCTGTTTCACTGTCCCAATAATACTTACCCATTTCTAATAAGTAGGTGACAAATTTGAACCAGTTGGCAGTCTTCCAACTATTTTAATAATTGAATTGGTTGCTGTAGGTTACTGAAAACCGATACAAAAACTAATATTTGATTCAGATGCCTGACTCTCCCGTTTCCATCTACCGAATCGGCTGCCTTGGCGTATGAAGTTTTGAGTGTCGACAAGGAGATAAAAAGAAATGAAGTTCGCAGAGAAATGATCAGAGAAGGTTCAAATCTAGAAATGTAGGTATACTTACTATATTGTTATGAATTTCGAGACAGGTACACCAGCTTTTAATAATGTCCCAAAAGTTAAGACCCGAGCGGAATTTGAATCCGCGACCTTCCCCTTGGTTTCGGAGCTGCGCTGACCGCTGCGCCATCGGATCCTAATCACACTCGTCGAATAACGTACCAAGGTCGCGGGTTCAATACCCGCTCGGCTTATAACTTTTGGGACATCATTAAAATCTTTGTGATTTCCTCACTATAAAATCTATAAAACAAAGGACACCAGAGTCTATTTTTCAGCATTTCATTACCATGATCAGCCTGAAGAAGTCCTCTGTCGACCGTGGCCATCATTTTACTTCTTCAGGTTCCAAAATCCAGTCCAGGAAGAACGATTCTGAGCCCTCTCCAGCCACCGTCATCCAGTGAGCTTTACAGTGATGTCGGTCTATCGGGACGTGGGGTGTTCAGTATTCCTGAGGTTAACTGAAGGAAAATCCCGACCCATTTTAAAACTAGCTCTGCTCTTGCTGTTTTTATACGTCATCAAGGACCAATCTAGTATCAAAACAGCAGCAAAAGCTATTAGCTGCACGACAGCAGACGCTGATCGATCGGTTGGATTACGAAAGGTTGCTTCGGCCGCCTGTTAAGTAGGTAACTACCGATCGCCGCGCCGCGCCGCGCCGTCTATGCATGCAACTTGAAGGTCGATGCGCTAATGCCACTACACTAGATTTTATGACTCGTCGTAGCGACCGCCACCTGTCCCGTTCGTGATACGCAACGTATCAGAGCACACCAAAATGTGGTAGTACGCACTTCTAATGTAAAAAACCCTTGAGATGTAAGCTTGAATCATCACTTGCACATACTCCAACCTGCACCAACCAAACTAAAAATATTTTCCCAGGGCGACGCGCCCCGCGCCGAGCGGAGGGTTTGGGCGATTCGCAATTTACGGAAGTATTTTTCATTACAGAAAGTTTCATGGTACTGAACTGAAGAGACTACGAGTAGCACTCAACGGAATCCTGAAGAATATACTGCTAATAGCCAAAACCATTGAACAATTCAAAAGCTGAAATCAAGATGCCTGAACACACTCCAGCACCCACCCCAGCAAGATCTTTGTATGGCTTCTTCATGTATTTATTCAGCAAAACAATTCTAGGAGTATACTGTATTTGGGCATTCACACCTGATTACTATTTACACATGCTCAACATTTATTACTACCCTCAAAAATATTGGGCAACTGCTATACCTATTCAATTTCTTGTAGCTCTCACAATGTTTGCATTTTTTATATATCCTAGTTCAAATATGATTTTGACTTCACACTTAGATAATATTAATACAATAGTTGATCCATTAACTAATTACAAAGCTAAATATGTCATCAAAACAAAATGTTCAGTAGCGATGTCCTGTATTTGTATGGGTGACATCAAATGTAACAAAGATAGCTATAATGAATTGCCTGATAACGAGGAGAGTACAGTCCCACTTCTACATGATCTAGATATAAGACATGTTTGTAGAAAGTTGTATTTCAATAAAGGTATTTGATTTCAAAATGTGGTTAAGTAATTTGTGACTACCTATATCTATCACTTTACGGAGGGTACATCTACATACCTATCTCATCTCATATATTATTCGTATTCAGTGCCTACTAGAACTTCCTTTTTATCTCATCACAGGCGACCCCGGCGTTGCCCGTTAATTTAAATTATTTGATTAATCTGGATCATTCTGGAATATTTAAAAACATTCTGTTCTTGAACATTTTGGTAAATCTCGAATTTTTAAGTCCACTAAGGACTTCTAAAAATTTTAGAAGGATAGACTGAAAAGTCTTTACGTGTTAGAAAAGGATAGGATAGACAGATTTCGAAACTTGCCTCCCACTTCCATCCAAAAACCCGTCCTAACTCCCCAAAAGCAATTGTCCTCTTAACCCTGTGGGAAAAATTGGAGCCTGGGTATGCCAGGGGAGACCAAGGGGTAGGCTACCACCACAACCAACAGGGTGTAGATCTCAGCAGGCGGCGAAAGAGAACACCTGTATGTACGTACCTGCACACTTTTTATAATATACCAGCGGCCGCCCGGGGCTTTGCTCGCCCCGATCGTGTTACTTTTTCTAGGGATAAAAAGTATCTTATGTCCGTCTCCTGGTTCCTACTCATCTTCTAACGAATATAATTGAAATGCTATCGTTAGCGTTTCCCTCATCCACTTTCTCCGTAACGGCTACCCAAAGGATGAAACTTTCAATAAACATAGTTCTGGACCTGGGATAACATACCTAGAGGCTACCTATCTATTCTTACTGCTAATTTTAATTTGTAAGACTTGATGTAATCCTTGCGATTCTAGGGGACCATAATGATTTGGATTTGTTAAATGGCACGCGCATCGCTAGAATACTATCTGGGCTAAACGCCTAGATCACCCACCGGTGCGGTAAAATGGTAATCTGTGAATAAATCAAACACTGCATGGTGCTAAGTATTGCGTCCTAATTATTTGAACACCTAGCTACCTGCTTCAATAGGACAATATTGAAACCATATTTATTATGGAACTCAATGTTAATATATTTTGTAAGGATAAAACAACACTTCCCATGATTAGTATAAAATAAAATTAAATATATTGTTAGTTTTTACATAGATAAAATTTATTTAAAAGTACAGAACATATGAAGGACTACACACTGAATTGAGATAAAATACTTAGTAATTTGAAAATGATGTAAGCCACTTTTTTTAGTATTCACAATATGAATTTATTGCGTTGATTAATGATTATTTGGCAGACCAAAAGAGATTTTCCAACAGTGCATAATAGTTAACCTTATTTATAATATAAGTGAAAATTGGAATAGAAGCTGTAAGAAAATCTGCAATTAGACTAGCCACTACTACACCTTATATGCCGAAACATTACACATGGCTAAGAAACTTTATTTATGTTCCAGCATACAAGTTCAGCTGCATGCAGGCAACAAGGGGCCAGCATACACCCAAATATAAATTATTTTTAAGTAATAGTTCATAGATAGTTATTTTAATATATTTTGTACAATAAAATACAATTAAGTACAACTTGTAGCAAAGATATTTAAAGAGAGTAATTATATGTCAAGTGTTAAAGCTGCAATAACGTGTGTGTACGCACAAGGCATATTTACACAGACACACGCACTGCATGCCAACAACACCAGGGGCTGCACATTATAGTACATAATTAATGTTATTACTAAATAGAATATAAAGACACGCCCAAGCTGAGACTTCTCCACTCACTTTACACATTTCAATGCATGATTAGCCAATGAACATGCCTGTACCACTAGCAATTCGCTATTAAATAATACATTGATCATCGCTTAATATCACAGCTAATTATGCTTTGAAAATTAAAGACATGTCTAATTTTCACTAATGTAGATAACGATTTAGTTAGAGTATAAGTAGACAATCTGAATTAATATTTTACATTACAATATCATGTCTTTTCATATGAAAATTTAAAATTACTTTACCAAAAATTAAACAGTGCAGCGCATTATAAATAAATGTGCATACCTTAACATTTAATTGACTAAATAAATTTGTTGCCTGCAGATCTGATTATTTAAATATCGAGAGGTAATATCTTAAGAGAAATTTTTAACTTCAACTATTGAAAAAAAGTTAAATCCAAATTTAAAAATATTTTGTATTTATTACGACAATTCCCTTCAAATCCACCTAGTTAGTATGAATGTGAAATATCATTCCAAAGCCGAGTCTCCTTCACTCATATTTCACTACCACTATTATTGTGGATCAAAAAGTAAGGATCGAAGAGAAAAAGAAGGTGACACTTCACGAGTGTGCATTGCTATTCACATGCGGTTTCTTTTCCTGAGGGTCTGGAGTGCGCTGTCCATCACGCCTCGGCGGCATGCGCTCATTGATGGCATCCAAACCTTTAGCTTCGGCAAATGAAGTTATCTTATGATTTGGAGAGAAACCTTGAAGAGCATTTTTGAGCGATGTTTTGCCGCCAGAGAGTGCACCCAGGGGCAGAGCGCCAGTTGGAGTGAGACCTTTAAGTTGCAAGACAGATTCACTCTCTTCACGAAGCACCGAAAACACATGTGCCATTTTTCCAATAGCACGGATTTTGTTGCGAATGACTTCCTTTCTGAGATTAGCTTCCTCCAAAGCATCCTCTCCCTCAGTCATCAGTTCATCATCGGAGCAGATGTTCAGCACATTCACTAGCATTTCTGTGACCTTCTCCCCAACAAATGGCAACGACCAAGTGAAGACATCCATGAAATTGGGCAGCCAGTAAGGGTGCGGAGAGCAGTTAAACTGCCTTATATTCATAACATTGTTCTCATACTTTAAAACAGCAGCTTTATTATTGTAAACATCCAGATAATTTGGAGCAGAGAAAATAGTAATGAGACTCGGGAAGCCAGTAGTTTGACTTTTACGATACATTCGATAACCGGCATCTTGGGCTTCATGTGCCCGTATGATTGACAGTAGATTGTTTCTTTGTAGAAAATCACAACAAGCTGCATAGCTGTAGAAGTATGAACATCCTCTCACTGAGTTGTGCGAAAAATGCTCAGCATTTTTTTCATTGCCAAAATCTTCAAGTGGATCTGACCAGAGGAGATCGCACATTGCCCCAAATGCTGGAGGTTCTTTGAATCTATCTAGTTTACGAATATCATCTAAGTTGTTGATTTCGGGCGATAATCCGCCATGCACACATAGGAACTGCTGGTTCATGAGAGCAGCCAGAGGTAAGCAGTCGAACGCATCCATGCAAGCATCGTAAACCTTCTCTGAATATTTGATTTTGCATTCTTGCTTGAAGGTGAAATACTCTGTCAAGTGTCGGCATTCATGATTACCGCGCAATAGGAAGAGTGTCTTCGGGTAGCACAACTTCAAAGCCCAAAGGTATAGAACACATTCAATACTGAAATAACCTCGGTCGACATAATCACCTAAGAACAAATACTTGGTAACTGCAGGCGAGCCTCCAACCTCGAACAGTTTCATCAAGTCGTAAAACTGACCATGGACGTCTCCGCATACTGTCACTGGAGAATCGATCTCAATCATCGTTTTCTCTGATCGTAATAGGGTGGCACCATCTTGGATGATTCGTAGGGCCGCATTTTCCTCAATCCGACCTTCTAGGATAAAATGTTGCTTTAGTACTTCTGGTAGAGGCTTCCCAGCTTTTTCATCGAATACTTCCGATACTGTGAGCTTGTGGCTGGGAGGGAAAGCGACACTTTGGATCATACGCTGCGTAGTCGACACTTTATCATTGCTCCCGGACATATTTGTCACATAAAAAACACTAGATCTAATCCATACACGCCACTATTTTCAAAATGGCAGAATAGATATAATACTAAAACAGAATCCCGAGTTCACGACAGAGAATCTACTGCGCACTGAAAAACAATGCGCAAACATCTGGCGACTGGTCAATAAAATAAACAGGGTTATCGAGCGCGTTTATTACTTTTGAAAATATCATTACATAGTAACACTGGCAATTTTAAAAATATTGCCAGCCAGTGGGTTATTTTGAAAATCATCAGTTAAAAAAACCTTTTTCCGACACTAACATAGACATATATCTAGTTATCTGAAATTATTTATATATTTTTTTCAGGTAGGTACATTACATAATTAATGTACATCAAATTATTTTTCGAGTGTTTATATTTTTGTTGTGTTCCATCCATTGACTTGACAGAAGTGTCGCCAAAACTTAGAATTCTGTCTAGGCTGAGCGCCCAATTTAGCCGGCTAGCCAGCAGTCTTCTTCTTCGCGCACTCAAAAAAAAGTTCTTTGAACTCTGCAAAAGAAGAGTAAATGGTAGGCCCCGAGTTTACGACTGTATAAAAATATTTTTGTTTAGATAACTAGAACAGTATTTATGAAGTCTAAATTGCAATAAAAAAAATATAATGATGATGATGACACTAAATTTGCAAGGTTGTTAACACCGGAAGTGGGACAATGCGCGCCAAATATGAATTTACAAAAGTTGCTTGTCGCCTCGTTTCATCCAATGTCACACACACACGCACCGTCAAATCTTTTGGTGGTTCTTTTCAAAGAGTTCATGTATGACTACTTATTCTTTGTTCTCTCTGGGCTACAGGGGCTACACTTACTGAAAGAGCACGCTTATTACGCTTTGGCAATTATTGCGCTCCTTGCAGCATTGTCTTTGCTTGTAGGGCGCGGTGCAACAAGCAAAGTTTTAGCGAAAAGCGCTTAGGGCCTAATAATCCTGGCGTAGCGTTGGACTAGTTAATCCGTGTTTTGTCTCTTGCATTGACATGCAATTGTCAACTCGAACAAATGTAACAAAACACGGATTAACTAGTCCAACGCTACGCCAGGATTATTAATAAGGCCCTTAATGAATACCGTACGTAGGTAAGTAAGTAGGTAAGCATAGCACTGTACGACACGATCTCATCACAGAAGAAAGAAGAAGCTAATTTATGCACCGCTTCTTTTTAGTACTCTTACAAAGCGTTTTGGTATTATAATGCCACAGGTTTTAACAATCGTCGCTTAATTTTAGGTGGCCCGGGCGGATGGTAACGTATGTGTAAAACTAAAAATATTTATTAAACAATTTTTTACAAAATACACAAGAAACAGTTGAGCTATCTGCAGACCGTTACTAACGATCTAGAGATAGCTCAACTGATCATAATCATTATCAGACGGAAGCCTCCACAAGACGCTGGTATTGCCACGCTGAATAATAAGGCTAATATTTATTTCTAAATTCACTGGACGATTTAACCGTTACCGTACGGTAACGGTAAAATCGTGTCATGCCGCATGCCTGACATTTCATGTTACTCTCTATAGGCACCTCTTGTGTAAATCCGCCGCGGTAAATTCATACTAACAAAAGTAACAATAAAATAAAGACGCTGCTCGCGTTGTTGTATGCACCTGTGTATAATACACTACCTGCAACCAAAGAGATGAATACACGGTGTATCCATCTCTTTGGTTGCAGGTAGGCAGGTAGTACCTACCCATCTTATTTTCAGAGTCACGTTCTAGTCCTGAAACAAACTAGGTAGGTTTGCATAATATAATAGTTGTTAGTATGATAATTTAATGCAAGTAGGTGGGCTATGTACTACAAAGATAATGTAGGTAGACGTTATATTATTTTGTAGGTAGGTTACCTTACCTACCAACCGAATGATTCCAAAAAAACTTGGCATGTCTGAAGTGAACCGTTTGTACAAAAATGGCCAATGATTATAGGAAGATTCGCCAAACGGCTAGCTTCAGGCTCGTCAAAAATTACGTACACCGGCGTAATGTACTTACCTATTGTGCCTTAGTGCTTTGTTCAAATTGTGCTGTAGCCTTCTGATCAAATGGTCTAGGTATAGGTACATACAACACTCCATAATCTACCGAAATCTATTTCTTCAAAGTGGAGTAAATAGATACCTACTTACTTATTTCCTCCACTTTAAAACAAAATTGAACAAAATAAATATTAAAAAAATAAGTGTAGGTTAGTACATAGGTAAATGCATCGTCACCTAAAAAAACGCTGGAAGGTGTGTGCGCGTTCTATACAATTTGCGAGTTTGCGCAGGCAAAACCTACCACTCACACCACCAATAATAGGTTCTCCCAGCATTATTTTAACATGACGTTATTAACCTACCATACTTAGGATAAAGAATAATTTAAGTTTAAAAAACTTGAGAAACCGACTTCATTGTCAAACGGCTAAACCGATTTTAATCAAATTTGTTTGGGACAATCTGGACGTAAGAATAACCTTCCAAATAAAAAAACAATTTTCTAAAACGGTTCATAAATGACGGAGGCATGCAGTTACAAACATTAAAAAAATTATTTAAAAAAAAATGGCAACACCGATTTTCATAAAATTAAAATGGGACCAATCTGGAAGCAGTACCTTTCAGATAAAAAAATAATTTTTCAAATCGGCTCACAAATGACGAAGTTATGCGGTAACAAACATAAAAAAAAAAAAAAAAAAAAAAACATATAACCGAATTGAGAACCTCCTCCTTTTTGATTGGAAGTCGGTTAAAAAATAGATACATAGGTAGGTACTTATTGTTAATTTTTAATACGTTCTGCTTTAGCACCGTGCAGGTGTATCAACATTACTTACTGTGAGACGTAGACGTCCCTTAGCTGTGGTGTGGTGTGTGTGGGTAGGGTACCTACCTAAGTATATAAGTAGATCCCTACCTATTTTTAAATTTATAAACAGTAGCTATTAGGTATCGGGTGACCTCCGCCGCCGCCGCCATCTCAATACCTACCGAGCACAGCACAAACAGTAACGATACTAATTTCTTAATTTTACTGCCAGCTAGGTACTATTTTTAACCTTTTATTTTAGCGTTCTACGTTAGATACCTACGGGACATTACAAACGCTTTGTAACTTTTCATAAATAGTTAGACGGCTGTTTATTTTTTTTAGTTAAGTGTATGAAGTATAATGTTCTCTATACTCAATTCATATGGTACCTAAACAACCATTTTATGGATTATGGGTAATCTTCAAACACCGAGAAAAGCGGTAGTGCATAGACAACGTAACGAGCTGCCACTCTTTCATTTTCATAAGCAAATCCTTCCCAGAAGACCCGCAGTCGCGGTCGTCCTCGTGGTAATAACAAATAAATAAATAAATTCACCATTCCGAGACGCATACACAAGCCAGAGAAGAAAAAATTAAAAGCGGCGCTGTGTTCTGTTCTAATTATTAAATAGGTCAGTCAGTTTGGGATAATTTTGATATCCTCTGCGTTCAAGGATACTTCCGGTTCATTGCGCGCCCTTGGCGGAGTTCCGGAACGTGACGTGACCTATATATTTTATTGATCGAGCGACTCGCTTCGCTCGCACGATCGCCGAGTTTCAATGTACTAGACTAGGGAGTATTGAATCCTTAAAATCTCAAATTGAGTAGTCCTCAATTTGAGTTTTGAGGATGATTGAAGTTATCGAGGTCCTCATTGAGGACCTTCATCATCCTAGGGGAGCTCCATATCCACTTGGGGAGCAACATACAAAACTAATTTACCTACCCGAGTTTTGAAACTGGTATAGGCAAATTGGTTTTGTATGTGTACCTTATGTCAATGGCAATAAATGTTTAATGCGCTCGTGAACCAAGGAATAGAAGGTGGACGGGTCACGCTGTGCTGTGGCTTATAAATTTTCCTTGTTGCGATGACTTATTGACAGACAGGTAGAACTCGTAAAATGTGTATCAAAATATAGAATAAATTGGACTTATGGTTGAAATCAATAAAAATACAAAAAACATTACAATAAAAACTGTATTTCTAGAAACATTTGCATACAACAGATATTTTAAGTTACTTACATACATTAGGGTCCTTATTTTTTAGTGTGCCTAGGTATATCCAGGAACACCTCGATAATTGCGTTTTTGCTGCTGCTACGAACTAAGCCTCCTGGGTACGCTTGTAGGTAATTTAGTGCTGAGAGGGGGGATAAGAAGGAATCTTCGATCACCTCTCACAGACGTAAGAGGCGATAACGGGAAACATGGTAAATCACCGGCCTGTACATTTTGTGAATTTTAGCATGTCCATACTAATATAATACCTATGACAATAATAAATGCAGAAGTAACTCTGTTTGTTTGTTCCCTTTCACGAGTAAACGGCAGAACGAAAGGAGATAGATTATATGCTGAGGAAGTATAAACAGAATAATTATCGGCTTAAAATAACCAGATAATGATAAAAAGCGTTTGACTCTTGCTTAAAAATAAAAACCTTGCCCAGTGAAGTTATTAAAAATAAAACTTAGCCCTAAAAACTACATTAGGTTATTAGGTTTTTTTCGTCTTGAAACAGAACTTTTAACATTCTTGAGAAGATCATTCAGGAAGTTACTTCGTCAGTTGGCTGCAACATTATTATAATAGCTTCCGATGCATCGCGATCACATAATTTGTATTGTATTTATTAATTAAGAATTTTGTTACCTAGGTTTAGCTAATTGTAATTAGCCGTAAGGCCATTGTAATGCCCCAGCGGGGCTCATGTTCTGGACGTTAATACCCCCTAAGACCTATAAAACACATGAAGCAATGCATATGAATATTCTGTGATCGCGACACACGAGACAGCAGAGATGAAACTCTGCCTGTAGGTGCATGATGTTTTGCTTATTTTTGACGTGACAACGTCTTATAATTCGATGGAGCCGGCTGCACGCACGAAAAAACATAACTCATGACGCGTTTCCTCGCTCTGAGGCGTTCCATTTAAGGCTTGAAGTGCAAGCGAGAGCGCGGAACGAGCGACAAAGAGGCACAATCGGCCTCCGCGTTCGGCAGCGTTCGACATCTGTCTCTCTCCTACTTGAGTGAGCGATGCGTCCGCGTGGACAGCTGTTAATATACATTAATCATCGATACTTAATCGTAGTAGCCAAAACCCTTTTATATTATATCGAGCTGTTCCCGCTAACTATATGCACACAATTTTTACAATTAAGATGTATGTCGTCAATTCACGGTGACTGCTGGGTCTACGGTTTTGTACTTCGGCTTGCTATGAGTAAATGGTAGATACCGATATTTCAACATGTGCTGTAAATAAAAAAAAAACAATAATTATTCAATGTGTGTTTTAGTTTTTACACCTTTGTGGTCTGGGGGATTGACCCCGCCTTCTGATTATAAAGGTCAGCGCTTCAAATACGGTGGTACAATTTAATCCATGACCACGGATTTGCGCATTATTATATAGGTTTAAAATGTATGGTTTAATTTCCAGTACTCTCAATCGGTGAAGGAAAACATCGTGATGAAACCAGTAAGAAACAGCGGTGATTGGCTTGCAACCTGTCGTGTATAGATTACGTACACTATCGTATACGTTTAGAGATACTCAAAATTAGGTACTTATTGATCGGTGGACACAGATATTTTGTTCTCTGTCTGGATGTTATATTGTAATCTAAGTATATAAAAAATGTGTATAAGTAATAAATCAGCTATCTGGTTCCATAACACAAGCTCTGCTTTATTTGAGCCAGGGGAAAGACGTTAAGCTGTTTTTTCAAGTTAAATAATTCCAATGGCATTCAGTTCGTTACATTTTATCGCTTTTTCCGCCATGTTCCAAACAACAATCAAACATTATCTATAGACTACGTTGAACACGATACTTTGTCCTCAATTGATAAAAATTAACTTCATTGAAAATTATATAAACAACACTGTATTCTTATGGTTCAGGTAGTTTAATGAGGTTAGCGTAAAACGTAATCCTCGTATCGTAATTTTGGTTCCTGAAACACAGGTTTTACTAGTTGGAACCTATACAATAGATTCAATAATATGTACTGTACCATGTTTATGTCAATGAATTATTTTGTATTTTTTAAAAGGTTTCCCTTACTACAATTCTTAGATACAGGTAATGGTTGAAGCTTAAAAAATATATAATTATGTAATTAGAGTCTGTGCTATCATATGGAAAGACATAACGTAGAACAAAGTAACGCCTGAAACCCCGTCACCTGAGTATGCCGCAAGCTCATGAGAATTTACTTTTGACTTTATACACACTGGGTTTTAAACAAACTTCAAAACAAGGGGAGGGGGGTACTCAATTTGGCAGTATTAGACTCGGCGTTAACCGATGGCCTCGCTGAAAACGGCCCCAAATAATAAAAAGCAGCCAAGTGCGAGTCGGACTCGCCCATGAAGGGTTCCGTAGCATCAATTAACATAATATAAAAGTTTTTGTAGTTCGTCGAAAGGTAAATTGCGGTTTACGATTTATGACGTATAAAAAAAACTACTGACTAGATCTCGTTCAAACCAAATATCGTTGGAAGTTTGCATAGTAATGTACAACATATATTTTTTTTGGATTTATCATTCTCTTATTTTAGAAGTTAGAGGGGGGGGGGACCAACTTTTTTCCACTTTGGAAGTGTCTCTCGCGCAAACTATTCAGTTTAGTAAAAAACGATATAAGAAACCTCAACATCATTTTAGAAGACCTATCCATAGATACCCCACACGTATGGGTTCGATGAAAAAAATTTTTTTGAGTTTCAGTTTCAAGTAGGGACCCCCAAAATTTATAGTTTTTTTTCTATTTTTGTGTAAAAACCTTAATGCGGTTCACAGAATACATCTACTCACCAAGTTTCATCAGTCTAGCTCTTATGGTTTCGGAGAAAAATGACTGTGACACGGCCGGACAGACAGACAGACAGACAGACATGACGAATCTATAAGGGTTCCGTTTTTGCCATTTGGCTACGGAACCCTAAAAAAATGTAACCCTATTTCTTCCTAATACTGGACACTTTTTAATAAAAAATGTATATGTTTTCATTTACAATCCACACAACACTATCCAGTCCCAAATTAAGCAGAGCTATGGGAACTAGATGAATAAACAATACTTATATAATTTTTTTTTCTAATTAAATACTTAGAGAGTACAACACCCAGATAGTGAACAAACATCTGTGCTCACCACTCAAATGTGTTCTCGGTGGGGATCGAACCCACGGCCTATGGCGCAGAAGGCAGAAGACCAAGTGAGCTGACAGGCCAGTCAATGGCTCGATAAAAGTCTCTGTCACTGTCAATTTCATGTCAACAGACATATCTGGCTGTTATGTTAGATGACTGGTATAGAACTATTATGAATTAAGTAGTCATTTAGTAAGTTGCTTACCTTGATTTGACGTTTCATTGTTATGCCGAATAAGGTGATAAAATACATGACTAATATGGGCCAGAATACAGGAATGTTGAATGCATCAATGAAAGTACAGCAAAAACCGACTAGTGTACTTTTTGTCACAGACAGCCAGAACTTAAATTCTGGCAACCGTCGTATGAATGGTCTAAACTCCTCGGTAGATCTAGTTGGCAAAGCTGGCCCGTTTTCATCATCTGGAAAATAAAATGTTTAAAAGTTTTACAAACTGGATTAAGTTATACCTAGATTACCTAAGCAGGGATAAAGATGGCAACTTACACACAATGTTTTTAAATTCTTAAGACAAAATAATAATAATATTCTAATAACATAAATAAAACAAACAGTTACAGTTCTATTTAATTTAAATTTGGATGGTTCTATTTTAGTCACTTCCTGACAAATATCTGGGCCTTTTCAAGGTAAGAGTGAATAAATGGCTTATACCATCCTGGACAGGATGGCATTAAAATAATAAGTTTTCTCACCATCAAAATCCATTGCTGGATCAATCTTAGGAGTCAGGAATGCAATAAACAAATTCAGGTGATAGATACCGAGAGCATATGTTACTATGTACCAGCCCTGAAAAAATAATGATAAGATGTAAAGATTTGTCCTCAATTACAGCTAATGAATTAAGAATAAATGGTGTATAAGTTTTGCAGCCTGGTTTAATTCGCAATTCAATGAACTGCCTAGCTGTTTAACTAAACGCCATTCAACTGCCTAAAATGAAAGTATGACGAGTTTGCCTTTAGACTTTGTCTGGTATAAAATTGGTACTGGGTAGTAGGCTGGGGGGCCCTTTTTATGTGACGCTTGACACGTGCTGCTCGATCTTTTTTAGGTTCTACGACACGCCGGTTTCTTCACGATGTTTTCCTTTCTTTAATCTATAATGTACACATAGAAAAATACAATTATTGATATACAACTGGATTTGAACCCACCACCTTAGAATCGGAAAGCGGGGCCACTACCACTAGACTACCAGTGCTCTTGACTTTGTTTGGTAAAGCTGCATTTATTTTTCCCTCCAACCCAATACTTAGAAAACATAACTTAATTTACCTAATTGCTTAAAGTGGGCCAGGTGAGTTTATTATTACTTATGATTATGAATGATACCCATTAGTAAATATTGTTATCTTTCAACTGTTTTTAGGCATTCTTTTTCTTTTTGGTTTATAGACCAAAATAAAATAAAATACTTATGCCAAACAAATAAACCCTTAGGGGTCATCCTAATTGGCCATCGATCGCGCGATGGTGCCCCACCGTGATGCACGCTGTGCATGGCCAGTTTAGCTGCGTGTTTTAATTTGTTTGACGTGGGTCTACGTTTCCGCTGGAGAACACGAAGACTATGCGCACGGAGAGGCTACGCACGCGCCACTGCATTCCACCGACGAACTGCGCTGCGATAAGTAATCGTGGGTCATATTCGTGAAACATAGACCTACGTCGACCACTTTGAGCTATGTAATTCCCTATTCGAGCAAGTCAAGCGTGTGTCAATGACGTCAATTTTTGCATAGCCTCTCCGTGGGTTGAAGTGGAAACAACCACATACATTTTCATACAAATCGAAGCTCAATACACGTGCGTAGCTTCTGCGCGCGTAGCGGTGGGTCCACGCCTTGAAACTGCACTTCAAGCTTCAATTAGGACACTCTAAAGAAATGTGTGTGTAATTGAATATTGTTGTGCGATGAAAACGCATTGTTTGATCGTTGGCTAATTAGAACTCATTTTTCTAACTTAGAGCACAAATCTATTCTTACATTAGACTCATAAAAGTTCTGGCGGTGGTTTTGATTCACATCTAATTATAATTATTTCCATCTAATTAAATTTATCCACCAAATACAAACATATCCATTTATTCTTTTACTAATTGTTTTATTCTGTAGATGGATAAATATGCCTTAAGTTTGAAGGCCTAGTGGTTCATGAAATTATTAATTATACACACTTGTTTTGTAAATATTCGAAGCATGAATATTGCTAAGAGCACTGCACTGCCTACCCATCTGGATTTCATATGGGGTGTCCATTTGTCTAGTGTTCCTTGGTACACCTGAAATATTAAATATAACATAAAATAGGAGATCACTGTTATGTGGAAATCAAATAGAATTATATGCATTTTTTTAATTACAATTTAAGGTATCTGGTCAGTAAGTGAGACTAGGGCCCATATTTATAATCAGTGCTTGAGTCTGAATCGAGCCTCAAGCATAGATTTTTGACATATTGCAATGGACATCTGTCTGAAATCTGTGCGTCAGGGTCGACTCAGACTCAACAAAACACACAAACTTACCAAAGAACAAAACTGCTGTGCATTAGGCAAAATAGTAGAGTAGTTAGGCCAATATTTAGTTATTTTATCCTCATCACTCCACATAGTATCATAACTCCAAACATTATTAATGCAGCACATACCACTGTGGCTTATGGCTTATAGGGGATTAGCATTTAACTTAAATGCCTATAGTAGGTATGTTGTATGTATGTTCTTACTAACTTTTTGGTTTGTCAGCTATATCAAAGGTATGTTTACACGAGGCGGTGATATTTGCTAAAGTCTAGGAAACCATTCTCACCACAAACATGAATGAATTGCTTACTCTTTCTAATCTATTGAGTTGTGAGATTGGTTAGTCTGCTGAGTGTTCACAATGATACCAAGCAAGAGTGTAACTTACCTGAGACAGCCGTGTCCATGCTTGTGAAAATATGCCTTTCCGGTTATTTTCGGAGGATAAATCACTTCCGTCCATCATATTCCTTTTGGGTAAATCCTTGATTGATGATTAGTACTAAAATCAAAATTGGCGCATCACTGACGCGAACTCTTCAATGAACTATTCCAAAAGAGTTACATTTATTAACGCAGAACTTATTTAGATTGTTTTCATAGATAGTAACATATCAAATCATCCAGTATTCCTAAAAAATCTAAACGCTGGATGAATGAGGGATACGAAACGAATACGATTAGAAATTTATAATGTTACCATGTTTCGTTGGTTTGCACGTCACGTCAGCAAATATCTGTCAGTTGAATGTCAAAGCTTTTGACAATTACAAGAATGAACTGAACAGCATTGATAAATTTGATACCAGAATCTGTAATCATTATAGATTCTGCTATCAAGGCTGTTGGAATTTGCAAATTCCATGGATGTGTTTTCCATCCAGGCTATACAATCTGCGCTGCGTTGCGTTCGACATAACAAAGAGTGGTCCAACATTCTTGAAAAAATTGGGTCCACTCCGCAAAGCAAATAAATCAGCTCGCACAGTTAAAACATCATACAACCCAACCCCGATTTTAGCCCCTCTCTTTCTAACACGTAACTCTATCTCGCACCCTCAACTAGGAAATCACGAGTTGCTATCAACTCGTGATTTTGTACTATTTATGCTGGGAACATATTAGGCGGACGCTCTCAAAGAGTATATTATATTCCTTGGGCGGACGCGTCCGACAGACGCGGCTGTCATGTCAGCCGCGACTGATACTATCTGCTGACTGATCTAGCTACTAGCTAATGAATGTAATGGCTCGTTTACACAGTGCGTGCTGCTGCCTGGCCAGTAGACAGCTACTCGGTTTGTCTACTCGTACGCCGGTAGCTCGGCTCGCCTTTGCTGTCTACACCACACCTAGCTACTGCTCAGTCCGAGTCGAGTCGCGATGTCGAGTGAACTTGTTTTAATTAAAAAAACGGTGGGCAATTTTCCGGCTGGCACTGGCGAGCTACTGCCGAACGCGTCCAAACGATGCGAGCGACGCACGAGCCGCTGTCATGTGCGAGTTGCTGCCGGGCGAGCAGGCGAGTGAAAACAAAAAATGTTGAAGTAACTCGGATGCGAGCTACTGACCAACTCGCACGTACGAGTTACTCGTAAGTGACGTCCAAACAGTGCGAGTAACTGCAGTGCAGCTACTCGGAAGGCTTACTCGTACGCTAGCTCGCACCGTGTAAACCAGCCATTATTCTTGTTGAGTCGCAGTTTTCCTCGATTGGTTTGAACAATTCGTTTCGCCTGCATGTCTCTCTCTTTTGTATGGAGGACCGATGAGACAACAACAATACGTTACGTAGAAAGAAACGATCGAAATGAGTTGTTGTCTCATCCCTTCTCCTTACAAAAGAAAAAGACCTGCAGGCGAAACGAATTGTTCGAACTAATTGAGTAAAACTAATGGCTCGTTTACACAGTGCGTGCTGCTGCCTGGCCAGTAGACAGCTACTCGGTTTGTCTACTCGTACGCCAGTAGCTCGGCTCGCCTTTGCTGTCTACACCACACCTAGCTACTGCTCAGTCCGAGTCGAGTCGCGATGTCGAGTGAACTTGTTTTAATAAAAAAAAACGGTGGGCAACTGTCCGGCTGGCACTGGCGAGCTACTGCCGAACGCGTCCAAACGATGCGAGCGACGCACGAGCCGCTGTCATGTGCGAGTTGCTGCCGGGCGAGCAGGCGAATGAAAACAAAAAATGTAGAAGTAACTCGGATGCGAGCTACTGACCAACTCGTACGAGTTACTCGTAAGTGACGTCTAATGGCTCGTTTTCACAGTGCGTGCTGCTACCTGGCCAGTAGACAGCTACTCGGTTTGTCTACTCGTACGCCAGTAGCTCGGCTCGCCTTTGCTGTCTACACCACACCTAACTACTGCTCAGTCCGAGTCGAGTCGCGATGTCGAGTGAACTTGTTTTAATAAAAAAAACGGTGATACGCTCTATGACAACCATTTTATGTCAGGAATTGGAAAATATCTATAACCATAGCCAATATAAGAAAAAAGAGCGTAAGAAAAGGATTTGGATTAGAGAATGGATGGCTAGAAGATCTTTAGGGGCAACACGTATGATTCTCAATTAGTACATAGGCGTAGCACACAAAAAACACGGCTTCCACTCACAACTGTCCGGCTGGCACTGGCGAGCTACTGCCGAACGCGTCCAAACGATGCAAGCGACGCACGAGCCGCTGTCATGTGCGAGTTGCTGCCGGGCGAGCAGGCGAGTGAAAACAAAAAATGTTGAAGTAACTCGGATGCGAGCTACTGACCAACTTGCACGTACGAGTTACTCGTAAGTGACGTCCAAACAGTGCGAGTAACTGCAGTGCAGCTACTCGGAAGGCTTACTCGTACGCTAGCTCGCACTGTGTAAACCAGCCATAAGCAGTGCGAGTAACTGCAGTGCAGCTACTCGGAAGGCTTACTCGTACGCTAGCTCGCACTGTGTAAACCAGCCATTAGACTAGGGGAATAATTTATGACAAACAATTTTTGACCTACTTTAAAAAAGAGAAGGTATCAATTCTGTGTGCTGTATTTTCTTTTAGTGTATAGGTTACGGCTAGGCTAATACCCGAAGTGCGGCTACACCTAGTTTTAGCCGGTTAGAACTAGGTGTAGGGCTCCTCGCGAGTGTTCTGGCTGAGCCATTGCAGATTCAAACTCGGGGCACCCCGACTTAACACAAAAGTAACAGTAGGTTGTTAGGTTTTTTTTTTATACCTACTTAATTTCAAGAATAGTGCATGGCAGTACCCGAAAACAATCGGCTCGTACTAGGTTTAACCAAGAGTAAGTGGCTACACCTAATTCTAACCGGCTAAAACTAGGTGTAGTGTAGCCGCACTTCGGGTATTAGCCGTAACATGTAAATTATAAACTGCCTGCTTAAAACATAACTCCCGTCATTTTTATGAACTATTTTCTAACATTGAGTGATTAATTAGACTAATTGTTTCAATTTTGTAATGTGCATTCTATAGTTGTCTGAATTAGATGATTATTATTTTATCTGAAAGGTTTCAGCGTAGTAATCCCAATTAGTTCCATAAACAATTCATTGTGTCGGAAACCAGTGTGGCTCCAAAGTTTCTGGTCACATGGTTAAATAGGTCACTAATACACTTGCGCGGATTATGATGCGGGTTTCCACGATGTTTTATTTCACCGATTGAGAGCATTGCATTGCATTTTTCAAATAGATATATTCTTTTGTGAGGTTCTATCTAGGACAGATATTTAAGGGTAATCAAGAACCAGGTTGTTATTGCTTAAGAAATTTAATGAAATCAAATTTCTAAAATTACATTTTATACACGATTACATTTTACATAATAACGATAGTTTCGTTCATAATGTAAAATTCTAATTCACTACTAAATAAATAACATAAAAAATGTTATGCCCTAACAGAGTATCTATTTCTATTATTGCGAGTGTATATTTACAATAATTAGAATTAGTCATATTGTATTGGAGATACAATTAACCACATTACTTATTTCACTAACTTTTATAATAATAGCTTCGAGTACAAAGAAAAATTTTGGTCCAGCTAAATACTATTTATACTAAAGGCAACTCCTAGAGAAATGAGTAGTATTGCTATAAGTTTTTATTAGATAATTAATTTACATGGAAGTATAGGAGCAACTTGCTAGTAATATCCATTAATTTTATGAAAAATACAATAAGATCGATATTACTATCGTCTTTATAACAACAATTTATTATAATACCTATCTCGGATAGGATCTACTTTTGAAGCTAAACAATACTTCGGCATGTGCTCTAGGCAGCATCAACCTCAGCCATCAAGTTATTATAATTATAAAAGAAGTATAGTCTAATCAAAAGCTAGTATAAAGAGATGATAATAATAATTATTGATAACAAATACTGATTATCTATTTTATAAACAAAACATAACGCAACATTTCATTCACGGAATTTCTAGCTAAAAAAATATCTACAAAAATTTACTAGAATTCGTAACCGGAATTCGCAGTAGATCAACTTATCTTAATCAAGCGAAATAAAAATGAGTTCTGTCTTCACTTCTACTGGTGAATGAGTATAGCCTCGTTCATGCTACTGGAAGTACACTTTTAGGCACATATTCAGGAATAGTGCTTGAGTCACGCCTCAGACTCAAGAATTGTTTCTGAATACAGGCCTTACACAAAGAATTGTCAAAAACCAAGTTCGTATTACAAGAAAAAATTACAGGATACACCACTATTAAAAATCAGATGAATTTAATTAATTTGATATGTACCTATAAATGGTTAATAGTTTATTTTACTGCAGAGAAATTTTGTATTTGATTGCTGTTGTTTGATGCCACCCATGAGCTGAAGACATCTCTGAAACAAGAAATAAAATTACAAACAAGAAAATAATTTTCACATCTCGGGAAAGTGTATTATTGCACTTCGATATCCGAGTGCAAAAGCAGTTTTTATCCGCTAGCTAGAGGATAAAGTAAAATTGAATTTAGAACATCGTGTGATTAAAAACATCATTAAACCTTTTTACTTCTACCTTCATGGTGCCGAATTTATCATACAACCTTTTTTGAAAAACTCATGACTCTGAACCTTCTTGGTGAGTTACTTTTATTTTAATTTGCTTTACGCGGGCCATTGTCTTTTTTGCATTTAGTAATTTCCTCGCTCAGATGAAAAGTTATGTGTTGCACTCGAGTGCATGACATGGCGACTTTCGACTTTTAAGGTACCTATCAATAATATCAATAAGTACCGTACATCTGGAACTTAGTAAGAACGAGCGGGACAGCTATTTCTTAAGGTAGCTTAATTAATCTACATGTTACGTAAATTACGAATTTTTATAAGATTCTTGCTTGAATCCAAAAATACAAACGATTCCGCCGCCGCGCCGCACAACATTTTGCATCTTTAACGTAATAGATTCTAGAAATAAAAATGTAACAGTTAAAAAAAAATATTGCTAGTTTCCCTAACTGCTCATGAGCACAGACAGCTACAGTTATGGCGCGTTTAGTTTTTTTAGGATATTAAATCGATAAGTTAGTCGCCCCAAACTCGAGTATTTTTTTATATTAAAATGGACATTGAAGACCACCTGGGATAATTTTGTAATTTTTTTGGTGGTGCGAAACAAAAAAGTGTTGTTACCTGCAATGGTTGACAACACATTCATTGGAACAGTATTCATCCTCCCACTCACTATTGGCTATGGCTGGGTTGGTGCATCCCTGTCGAATGCACGACGGCGGCGTTCCGCGGTTTTCGTTCTGCTGAAAATACAAATAAAAATCATTTTGTTTGTATTTCAAGTGATATTTATCTACCTTCTAGCTGTACCGCCCGCGGCATTGTAATTTAAAACTAAAGAATAACATGAAAAGTCATGTAAAGGCTTAAATCGTTTTATTCAAATTTACCTCTGGTGAGTGATGTGGCACACCGGGACCTCCATTGCTAGTTGGAGAAGGTTGTTCAATTTTAACAACTTGATTTTGGGGTTGTGTTTGTTGCGGAGGCTGCTGGTTTTGCTGCTGCTGTTGTTGTTGTTGTTGCTGCTGTTGTTGTTGGTTTTGTGGCTGATTTTGTTGATGCTGATTTTGCTGTTGCTGGTTTTGTTGTTGCTGATTTTGCTGTTGATTCTGTTGTTGTATTTGCTGCTGCTGTTGTATCTGTTGTTGTTGCTGAATTTGCTGCTGTTGTTGATATTGTTGCACTTGATGCACTTGGATCTGCTGATGAGTTTGCTGCATTTGCTGAGGAAAAACAAAATGGTACACATAAAGGTTGGGACACGTAATGATTGTTAACACATCTCAAGAATTTTCTGAGGATTTGTAGCTGAAGACAGACATAAATGAAAAGACTAGCCAAATTTTGTTAACAATTAAAAGCAGAGGAGCTTTAAAAAATGGCATGAAACACAATTTATTTCTTAAAGCTTAGATCGAATCAAGTGAACGCGGGCGTGAGTTAAGAAAGAACAAAGCAGAAAGTACAATACAGTAGCCCAATTAATACTTTAGCTACTGCTTATATGCGCAATACCTTTTTAATTATAATCTTATTTGTCCTTAAAATAATTAATACCGATGAAGGCGCCACTGGACACAAGATAAATAGAAGACAAGTTCAAAGATGTGCTGCTTACCTGTTGGGGATGATGATACTGCATAGCTGCGTGAACTGATGCCATAGGCGGCGACTGGGGCTGCACCTGTCTGTACCCTGGAGGCGACATGCCGGTCCCAGCAGGGTAGTTGTTGGGCGACTGAGCTGGTTGATAGTTTCTCGGTGATTGCGCAATGTTCGGCTGGCAGTTCTGGGGAGATGTGTTTGGGTTGACCTGGTAGGTTTGCGGAGATTGTCCTGGTACACCCTAGAAACAACATTATTTTTACAATTTGAATAACAAACACATTTAATCTTATGAGTAAGTAAGTTCACCTGTATTAACACTTGTACTGATCTATTTTAAGTCCCTAGTAACTATGTAAAATAAGTCTACTTGGTTTATATTCGCTACATACGAATACCTCATTTAAATACAACATCCTTTGTTAAATCTGCATAATGGGGCACTGGTGACCTGTTACAGGTTTTTCTTTAAAACCTATTTCAGGCACCAGTCTTTTGCAAAACGGGTTTTTCATGGTTGATTTGTATGTATTAAATAAGCAACATCATTTATACTTACCTTTTGCGAGGAGAAAATATATAGATAATGCTGCTTGTGTGTCTCGGACAAATACGGCATACTTCCAAATGTATTTTATTATTTATTATATTAGACTATTGAAGAAAACTTGGTGTTCTTCAAAATCTTATTACTCCAATAGGATATCAGGATATCATATAATATTTATTACACATTTATTCCAACTGCTCATACTTTGGGCTACAACCTCAAGTAATGTTGGTTTAAATACCACCAAAACTACCTAAACTTGCCACTATGTTGCTTTCCAAGATGATAGGAAAAAAATCTTATTTTATCCAACACAGAGTTTTTTAAGTCTGTTATTTTATCATACTGGTTCATAATTCGATGTCAATATAAACAGCGATATAAAATTTACATACCTACTAATAATATAGATAGCCCTGTATCATTGCAATCCCTGGGCTCGGTAGACAGTAGCTGTTAAAATTTTGTAAGAGAAGTGATCAACAACATATTTACCTGGTATGTCTGTGCATTTATTGGCATATTCCCTTGATAGTTCTGTGGTGATTGTTGAGGGTTTGTGGGATAGCCCTGCGGGGTTTGACTAGCATATGGTGTTTGTGGCTGTCCACCCGGGTATGTCTGGGGTGAATAACCCTGTGGTGGGTTGCCGGTGTATCCTTGTGGGGAGTGACCATTGCCATAGGTCTGGCCTGGGTAATAGTTTCCATAAGGGGGATTGGCACTGTTGGTGTGATTGTACATCGCTTGATTTTCTTGTTCACCTCCCTAGAAAACACGTTATTATTAATAAAAAAAATACATTTTACTATTATATGTACCTGTATTTCTACCTACTTAGGTACCTAACCTACATAATTTTCTAAAATAATTATTATTTCGTGAGCTCGAAATAATTTCGAAATATTTTATATAACTTAATTCAATGTAATAAAAACAATGCACAGAAAAAGTGAAAAAACAGTAACTGTACTGCAGCATATTGCTTTGTTTATAAATAGACTCAAGTTCTAACCTCCAAAAACAAAGCTTTCGATTTAAGGTTGCAGAAGCTTACCAATTAGAATAAATACTTCAAGAAACAAAGTAAAATGTTTCCTTGACCTTTTTACAATACAGTTCAATTCACAAAAAGCCACAAAATATGCTACTCAACACAATAAACTTTCAAGGTAATGTTCAAACAAAGTAAGAATGAAGAGAAAGCAAATCTGAAGCTCAAGCTTGGTACATGGCTGGCTGGCTTTGGCTTCGCTTGGCTTGGCATGGCAATCAGTCATTCATTTCACAGCTTTTTGTCGTCGTTCGTTCATTTCATTCATCGGTCACACGCTCCAGCGCCATCTACCAATTGTACACTAAAGCCAGAAAGTGCAAGCTTCAACTTGTAGATGGCAGCACTTTACAAATTTCCATTCCAGGCTATAGCTTATACATTTTACACGAGCGCTACAGTGCCATCTACTGATTGTATTAAACTAAAATTTCAAGCTGGCAAATAATTAGGGTTTTCGTAATTTACCTTAGAAACAAGGCTTGCTCTATATGCAGCAAGTGCTTTGAGGTATTCCTTCTTTGCTACTTCAGTTTTTTGTTTGTAGACCTGTGGTACAGAAAAATTTATAGAAGAAAAGATAAGAAAAAAAACGGTTTAGTTCGGTTTATTCTACAAAAACTGTGAGGAACTTACACTTTTGTGTTCAGAGTCCAGCCCATCCCACATAGATGCGACAATTTTTGAAACTTCTCCGAAGCTTGCATTGGGGTTTTGTCCTTTAATTGCTGCTTGTGTGTCTCGGAAGAATAAGGCATACGCTGACACAGGCCTGAGAAAAAAAAAATAATTTATTTTAATGAAATGAATTAAAAATGGTGCAAAAATCCAGATATAAATTAAAATTGCCACTTACTTTTGTGGTTCATTTGGATCCCGTTTTTTCTTCTTTTTCTGCACTTTAGGTTTTTTCTGCATTTGACCTCTATTCATGCCATTGTCCATTGGTTCAGGGGAAGACCTTTTGACAGCCATGTTCCCAATATTTATCTGTACAGGCAAAATATTGTTGAGAATGTTTAAATGCTTAACAAAATAAAATAGCAACATCTTTAAAAATAATTGAAATATAGTTCATTGGCAAAACAAATGTAGGAACAGTGTAAATAATTCAAGTTAAATAAAGCAATAGAAGCGATAAAATTTGCCTATACCTGATGAAGCGTAGTTTGTTGCTGCCGGCTCGCTGAGCAATAATGGATAGGCAGAAGGCTTTCCGCATCACCAGGCAACTACCAACAAACAACCAATTAATTAGATTTTCTATACTTAGTAATTTTCTAACTATGTTACTGATTTATAATATGCAATACAATCATGATTGATTTGAATGCCAGTGAACTATATTTGTGATAGAAAACAAATCAATAAGATGTATACAAAATAACTCGGCAAGCAACAATGATGTGACATTATCAACTGTAGAAGTGTATGAATTATGTTTGTAGATATTTTTTTTCTCATGCATTATTTTTATTGTCGTACAAAAAAATTATAGGAATATTATGAACAGACAAGCAATCCAACCTGTGAATGATGTGATGATGGTACACTGTCATCAGAATCATCACTAGTAGTGCCCGGAGGAGATGCTCTTTGAGGTGAGCCATACACAGGCGCTGCAGGCTGGGTGGGTGTGCTCGGGGTAGGCGGCCCACTCATCACTTGGCTCGGCTGCATCATAAGTAACCTTTGTTGGCCTCCCGGTTGTTGTTGAATTATATAGTTGCCAGCTGGGGCACCAGCGCCACTGAAATTGCAAATTGGTATAGGTATTTGCTACTAGGTATTCAACCTTAGAATATAAGTATTTTTAAATAACATACCCATGAGATGTAACAGGTGTATGCGGCTCTTGTAAATACAGGGGCTGCTGGTAGGAGGGTGCACCACCGGGAGGTGATAAGCCATCTTGAGCAGGGTTCATCATTCCAACCTAAACAATCATTTCAAACAAATGTCACGCACGCACCGCACTGAACTACAAGTACTTACTAATAGGTATACACGTCAAACTGAAACGCAACTTTAACAAAACATTAGGGCAATGCGGCTATGATAGAAGTATTTTAGAGTTAGACGTGGGTTCGAGTTCGAATCCGTTTTTGTTCAGCAAACATTAGTTGTTGAAAATAAGTTTGAAGAAGTTTGACGGCGAGTTGGTGTGTGAAAAATAAACAAAAATTGCCAGAAAACAGGGAAGAAAGAAATATAGGCAGAAGTTATATATAAACCTGTGCTGTGGTGAAAATAGATAAAGAAATAGATAAATAAAAAAACGTATGAAAATAAAGTGTGATGTGATGTGAATTGTGAAGTCGACAAGTACTGGACGTTGGACGTTTTTTTTTTGGGACGTTGTAAAGTTTGATTGAATTATAGCGATTATGTACGGCCAGTCAATGTACACCCAGCTAAAACGATGCCAGTTGAGCCTCCTGCAATTCAATCAGTGATTTTTGTTTTAGCATCCTTGAGACTTTTTGGCGCGTTTCTGACTTGGATAGGTTTGATTATGTTACAGTGTTGCCAGATGCGAAAGTTGAAAATGCGGTAACGGTACTCCAAAAACGCGGATTTTCAACAAAAAAAGCGGAATTTCCTGTTTTAACGTTACATCGATTTTTCTCACTCAGTTCATAATCGTATTACAAATCAAAGAGTTATGTGAAGTAAACTTCCTTTTCATTGCTCATACTCGGAAAGTAGGTCTGAAGTTGCCTCAGGGGCCTAATTGAAAGTAATACTTTCAGCCCTAGGGAGAATCGCTTTCTACTGACAGCTGTCAAATTATAAAAAAAAAAAAGTTCTATTTTATTCAACCATGTTCCAACTTTCTAAAGTCTTTCTAACTGCCAGGAGGTTTTTTTTTTTTAACCTGCACTGGCCCACTGCTGGGCAAAGGCCTCCCCCAAAATCTTCCAACTATCACGATCTTCGGCGACTTTCCACCAATCCTTCTCCAGAGCTTCCAGATCGTCTCGCCATCGTTTTTTTGGGTGGCCACGCCGCGCGCCGTCACCTTCCGTCCTCCGGCACCCAATGAGTGTTTGCCCACTTTTTAGGGTCCATCCTGCTGACGTGGCCCGCCCACTCCCACTTGAGCTTGGCTGTTTTGCTCTCTACATCGGCAATGCCAGTCATTAAACGCAGCATTGTATTTCGCACCAGGTCGATGCGTTTAAGGCCGAGAATGCTGTGTTCCATTGCCCTCTGGCAAATCTGCAGTCTAGACTTCTGTAACTCAGTCAATGACCAAGTCTGGCAAGGAGGTTATTAAACCAAATTCCAACTTTTTATTCAGCAAGCAGGTTGGAAGCCCATTACAACGGTAAGAAGTTTAAAAAGTCTAATAAGAGCGCGATGTGAAATTTAAATTTTAATAACATAAAGAGTATTAAATAAAGAATATATTTTCTAAATGACTTTATTATTATTTAGCTTCAACTATTTCTTTAAAATAACATAGATTTGAGCAAAAAAATTACCATTTTTTAAATTATGAAAATGAAAATAAAGGCTGAATAATGCTGGCCAGCCGAAGGCCTGCCAGAGAAAAAAAAAGCTGGAAGGCGGCAATTCAATCATCATTTTCACCATCGAGATCTAAGTACTACGTGATGATTTTCACTAATTTTTCTATAATGTTTTTATTTTTACTTTCCTTGTATTCGTAATGAAAAGCACAGTGTTTACCTCGGGTGAAAGACTTATTTAAGTCCCTCAAGCTCTATTGGCGCCCTCACTACGCTCTAGTGCCAAACCCGTCTTGGGACTCAAAAACGTGACTTTCAATCCTCAGGTAACAATGTACTATTACTTCACAGAACAGAAACAGAAGGTGGCTCAGGGAGGCACAAAAGATATCACTCAAGTTCAATCCACATTCTTCACAGTCAGTGAAAAACTTGTAGCTCGATCTGAACTTGCGCGTGTGCAACTTCATAACACTGTGTACCAACATGACAATAGTGATTTGACAACATAAATTTCACGGACTATATGGGACAGCGCTATACTAAGAAAAGAGATACAAGTATTTCTGTCTTGCTTTCTCGTATAGCGCTGTCTCCTACCCAACCTATCTCCCTATTACCCAAAGGTTAGCTGGTAGATAATGCTATCTAGCATTAAGTTCGCCTGTGTACAGTTATTTTTAATTTTGTGCAATAAAGAATTTTCTATCTATCTATATCTATCCTATTTGGCGTAGTTTTGGCAGGAATGTAGAGGCCGCTATAGACATTTTTTAGGTTCTTCTATTTGAAAGAACTTCTAACTGCAAGAGCAGGTAAATATAGAAAGAGAGAAGGGCAACAAGGCTGTAATAAAATACGACAGGATGATCATACTTCCTGACTCATACCAACCTGATACCATTCCAGGTAACAAAAAAAGGACTCTATCAATATCTCCTGGAAATAACTTCCAAGCTCACAGTGCGGACCGCAACTCACACGCCAACAAAAAGAACAAAGCTTTGCCCACTCACACAAAGGTGCAAAGATCATCAAGTATCTCAGAAGGAGTTCTCAAACCCAGTATGCTGAATTTTTTAGTAACCAAAAATACGAGCAGCACGAAAATACTGCAGGAAAACAAAGAAAAAAACACTTAGCAATCAAAGCACCCCCCTCCCACGCAATCAACAACGAACAGAACAACACAAACAAACGCCATCTTCCAATCCGGCTGGTCACCGTGGAAGATTACGACCAAAACCCTCCAAAGAAAACAATAAACCTAAAAACAAAAGATATAAACACAAACATTCAACTTTATAACCCACCCATAGTGCTAGATCATTATCATCCTACGAACGAAAAAAAAAAAAAAAAACAAAAAAAAAAAAAACGTTGTTATTGGCATACCTGAAATAAAACGATCGGGCAACAAAATTTAAGAATACGACGGTTTATACTGTGTCACAAATGAAGACGGTGGATCCGCAGTGGCTCCAATCAGATAAAAAACCGCAAAGATTCTTTGGAGGAGGCCTTCACCTGCGAAAGGGTTCTTGCAAATGTGGAGTAAAAGAAGAATTAAAAATAAATAATTACCTAATAACTACACTTATACTTAAGTACTTACTAACTATAAATATACCTAGAAAATTTAGAATAAGTAGAAACTAAAGATTTTTTGTAAAAATAGCAAGAAATAAAAGGCTTTTTATTTTTTTTTTTTATTTTTTTTTTATTTTTATTTGAAAGAGTAAACGGATCGGTGCCCATAAAAATGTCTTTAATGGGAAGATAATATTTTAATCCTCATGTCCTATCAAAGTCGAAAAAAGTGGAACCCCGCTGGCTAAAAGCGGATGGCGGATCCATTGTCAAAAAGGCGGTGTAAAAAGTGGAAAAGCGGTATGATCTGGCAACGCTGTTATGTTAGAACATTTAAATAACGTTCAAGGCCCCTGAGCAAAATGAGCGTGCCGCGACAGCAGTCGCCGCTGTAGTACCGAAAAATGTTTTTTTACAATCTCTTTGAGGACAATCAAATATAATAGAAATAAGTAAATATGCCGTACAATCCACACAGCATAATCTAGGCCCAAACAAACCAGATGTTACTATGGGAACCAGATAGCTGATATATTTATTTATTTATTTATTTATTTATTTAAAAACAAAGAACCTTACAAATTGCATATACATGGTTTAGTCTAAGTATACATACATAGTTCTTAGTTGTAAGTTAATATCTTTCTAAGATGTTTACTTATTTACGGAAACCAGTTAAGCCGTGTAGGATAAAAACTTAAGGATTATAAAAACAGAGCAGAGAGCAAACAACAAGTGAACCGAATTACTGTAAATCGCATTAGTTAAAAACTGTGTCGCGATTTACAGCAACCGTTTTTTTGTAAGTTGACACTAAGATTTTAAACAAAAATGCAAGATAACTTTAAGTACTTAATAACTAAGGAGAAACAAATACAAGGAACTTATGTAAAATAAGAACTAAACTAATATTATTAACAAAAATAGTCCTAGTCGTGAAGTTCTGTGTATGGGGCTGAATGTGCCTGTTAAGGGTATGTTTTAGCGTGTGAGGGTGTGTACGCAAGTGTAGAGTGTAAAGTGTAAAGTGTGGTGGGTGAGTTGCATAAAATGTATGAGGGTTCAAAGAAATTGAGTTTACTTTTTTATCTCGATAAGGGTCTCAGTGTCGTTATAAGTGAGACTACAAAGCCATTTTTTTGTACATATTTTACATTTATTATACGTCATGGAATAAATTTTTAGCGCTTTATTAACTCGATTGTATACAATCGGGCTAAGGAATTGGTAATGGCGGAAAGCGAACACGGCTCGGGATGGCTGTACAGTGCAAACAATATTTTCCCTACGAATATAATTCTTGAATATACAGGGTGTCCCATAAGTCAACGTCCAGCCGAAATCGGGTGATGCGCCAAGTCATGACAGTTATCAGAAAAATATAAAAAAAAATATTTGCTAAGTAGCTTTCGAGTTATGAGTATTTAAAAAAAACAGGAAAAACTGACACCCTGTGATGATCTTTTAAGTCCTGTGACTACAAATATTAAATTAATATTAACTTTTCATTAAACTTTTTTCTGCAACGTAAGCATGCATTACCCTTCTAGAAATTACAATTCAAATTTAAGCCATAACTGCCTCCGTTTTCAATGAAATCGTGGAGTTTTGGCCAACGTTTCATTTCAGATAATTACATCACCCAACTTTAACCGTCTGTACCGCAAAAAAAATTTACTACACTATCATGGCATGTAACTTTAAAAATTGGCGCATTTATCCAGGATTCCAAAATGGTATAATACTTGCTAGAGTACTTCTTAGTTTTGGAAATAAAAAATGTTTTTTCAACTAAACCGGATTTCCAATCAATTTTATTTCAATAGATAAAATGTTTGTACCCTTTAAATGACGGACTTAAAATGCCTACGCTGTGTTTTTAAGTGACTCACAATTCACAGGTACACAGCAAGTAAACAGATAGATCCACCATCTTGTCGAAAGAGTAATAACCATGGGTTTTCAAGTAATTTGTTAGTTTTAGGTAAAAGTTTGAAATAACATTCAATCATAAGATTACTTCAATCGTGATTTTAATCTAAAGTTTGCCTTCGCCCGTCGCCGGTCTTATTACATGGTTTTTGACGTGATAACGTCTTGTAATTCGATGCAGTCGGCTGCTCGTACGAAAAAACATGACTCATGCGGCGTTATCTCGCTCTGAGGCGTTCCATTTAATACTTGAAGTGCAAGTGAGAGCGCGGAACGAGCGACAAAGTGAGCGATGCGTCCGCGTGGACAGCTGTATGACGTTGTCACGTTCAACTGTCGTCAGTTAACTGACTTTACAGACAGCTGATTTTTTTAAGGAAATGTAGAGCTTGCATCACTGCTGAAGGCTAACAGTTTGAACATTTGCTGTAAATCCTTGATGTAGTTAAATTAAAATCACGATTGAAGAAATCCTATGATTGAATTTTATTTCAAACTTTCACCTAAAACTAACAAATTACTTGAACACTCATGGTTATTACTCTTTCGACAAGATGGTGGTTCTATCTGTTTACTTGCATTGTCGAAGTGGTATTTACTTGTACTTGTAACTTGTGAGCAACTTAAAAACGCAGCGTAGGCATTTTAAGTCCATAATTTAAAGGGTACAAACATTTTATCTCATGAAATAAAATTGATTGGAAATCCGGTTTAGTTGAAAAAACATTTTTTATTTCCAAAACTAAGAAGTACTCTAGCAAGTATTATACCATTTTGGAATTCTGGATAAATGCGCCAATTTTTAAAGTTACATGCCATGATAGTGTAGTACATTTTTTTTGCAGTACAGACTGTTAAAGTTGAGTGATGTAATTATCTGAAATGAAACGTTGGCCAAAACTCTACGATTTCATTGAAAACTGAGGCATTTATGGCTTAATTTTGAATTGTAATTTACAGAAGGGTTATTCATGCTTACGTTGCAGAAAAAAGTTTAATGAAAAGTTAATATTTGTAGTCACAGGACTTAAAAGATCATCACAGGGTGTCAGTTTTTCCTGTTTTTTTTAAATACTCATAACTCAAAAGTTACTTAGCAAATATTTTTTTTATATTTTTCTGATAACTGTCATGACTTGGCGCATCACCCGTTTTCGGCTGGACGTTGACTTATGGGACACCCTGTATATACATATGTACTTAGAATTTAGAATACAATATTACACCCAGACAGAAAACAAACATCTGTGTTCACCACACAAATGTTTGTTCTCAAATAAAAATAAAAGTAATGATTGACTTATTGAACTGCTACAGTGTACATGGGCCTCAACTATCAAAATTTGGCAATGTAAAAAACCAATTTTTATTGAAAACGGGATATTTACCATGATTCAATTTTTGGCAGCTTTTGTGAGAAAGTGGGTTCGTTTTTACTGGCCGTACAATAACCGGACCCGAAAGAGTTTAAATTTTCAGACTTCAATGAACGAGAGTTTCAAGTAGTGTTGCCAGTGGCAGATAGTCAAATATAACATGAGACAGGTCAAAAAGTAACATTTTCACGAGAACCGTAACAATATCATAATTTATGTGGAAAACGATGCACTACTTTATTATGGAATTTTATTACACAAAAACATTCTTGGATGCATTTCGTTTCACGATATATTTTTTGTTTGCTGGGAAATACTCTTTATATTTTATTTATATTGAGTTTTGCACAATGGATGTAATATGAGAGGGTCAAAAGTAACGTAAAATGTTACAAAAGTAACATTCTGGCAACGCTGGTTTCAAGGGAAGATGGGTGTTTTTTTTTTATTCTGGCGCTGGTTACTTGTCTTTTCGTCAAGTCCTATAAACGTCAATCACAATAGCAAAGTAGCGCGGCACACGGGCTCGTGCTTATCTACGTCCGACTATGTATAATAATTACAGAATAGAAGTAAAAACTTGGAACAATTTTAAATAAACATAACAAACAACGCCAACACCCAACAACACTATGGTAAGTAAATAAAATATGAGATACCGTCTGTCAAATGAAAGTAGAGACTAAAAATGTAAAAATCACTAAAAATTCAAATAATATTGTTTGTAAAATGAATGAATCTCTAAAGAAGAGCTGTCAAATTTGACAGCGATTCACTGATCGCCGACGCCAGCGACCTAGGTGTGCGCAGGCCTTAGAGACTAAAAAATTGCGACAAATTGAATAAATATTAGTATGACATGACAGCCCATTAATTAATAGTTATACTTACTTGGAAATATAAAGGTATTTTTGATACTTTGTCTAAACATAGACCTAGAAAATGTAATCCTCATCCCTGATTCTAAATGTAGGTACTTAATTCTATTTAGGTAGATTCATTCTTTTTACAAGCAATATTTTTTGAATTTTTAGTGATTTTTCAGTCTCCACTTTCATTTGACAGACGGCCTTAGAGTATTTACTTTCATTTGACATATTCTCTTAGCTTTGTAGATGCTATTGACATTCTATTATCTTTGTTGGTCGGTTGGTTTACTTGGTAGACTTGGTAGGGAGTTGAAATCGGTTGAATGTGGATCGGTGGTCTCGGTAGTTTATCGGTATTTTTGGTTGGTTTAAGAATATGATGTTTACAAACCGGAAATGCCAATCTTCTTTTGACGCTGACTGTATCTTTTCAGATAGATACCGACATACCTACCTACGTTTAGAATCAATTCTATACCAACACTACAGACTTGATGACAAACGGGACTCATCGTTATTCAATTATAATAAAACCAATCTAAAAAGTAGGACAGCGTTCTCTCTTGCTTACGTTGGCAGTTTTATTGGAATTAGGTACCTATTCTTTGATTATTTACAATCAAAGCCTTCCTACATAAGTATGTCGCAGCCAACTTGTTTAATTCTACATTTAATTAACTGCCTAGCCGTTTAACCAAACTTTTTTTAAAGTCTAGTCATGTAGGAACAAAAAAATAAACGTCTCATTTACTGTCTCAAAATTCCTTTTTTTATGTTCATCGGCAGGTACTTCAGGTGCAGGCCAATACCATCTACCTGAATGTCGCAGTATAATTTAACGGCTTGCCAGTTACATAATTGAATAGCGAAAATAAACCAGTTGGCTGCGACAGGGTTTAGTGGGAAAACACTACCACTGAACGTGGCAAGTATTCCATTATATTTACCTGAGGTGCTGAGTGGTGCAACTGTGCGTATTGAATGTGGGAGTTCGCGCTGGCCGCTGTAGCATGCTGGCCGTGAATCAATGGAATGTCAAACTCTTCGTCGCCAAATGATGGTGTGTGAAATGTCTGGAACAAAATAGAATACTTAGTTTAGGCTATACTATACAATTTGATTATTTACACTATGGGTAATCGGTCAGGCCAGAAGTCCTGTACCTAGGTAGGCGTCCTGTGTACCTAAGTGCGTCGTGGTTTTTGTGGGAAATTACACGCCTGGAAAATGTGAAAATCGGTGTTTCGATGTAACACGCATTTTTGTACGGATATACAAAAAGCGCCTATAGAGAATATAGAACTTCGTGTTTTTCCATTATAAAATGTGTTTTACACCAATAAACCTAAACGTAAACTGACCAAGACTTACAAAAAATTTTCTAGTTAGATCCTAAAACTTTGTAAGTACCTACCGGTTTGTAGTTTAAAGTTTTAAATAAGTAGGTAAGTATACCTAGCTAGTCTAGCCTAGACTTGTGCGTAACTGCTGTCTGGGGTCGTTGAACTAAAGAAAAATCCCTAAATATAATTATTATTATTTTAAGTCCACTGAAGAACTATATTAACTTATTGTTGTTTTTACTTGCGCGATTTTTTTTATATTTAAAATCACAAATTGTAGGTAGAGTGTGTATATAATATATTTATACATTCGTAAAATGCTCTACAAAGGTCTACGAACGACAGACTGGAGGGGTGTATACTATCGTAGGTCTACAAAGGTCTACGAACGGAGGGAGTAGAAGCGCGGAACTTTTCATTATTGTCTATGCTATGGTCTTGATTCAGAACAAGTGTTTTCCAAGGTAATGGAATATTTTTTTCCAAATTTGAAAGTGAGGCTTTGCCTACCCAAAAATTCAGAAAAACAGTCCTTTCACATAAAGATGATTTTTACTTCGTTAGGGGCAACTTTTTCACTCGTGCCAGGGCTTTGGCCACAGCACCTTACGGCTTAGTTGGCCTAATCAAAGGAAAAAGGAATTGACCATGATAAAACGTGTGTTGAAGTAACTAAGTGCTGACTAAGCCCTGGGTTACCTCACGATATTGTCCTCTTTTACCACCATTTTAGAGAATAATGAAAATAATAGGATTGTGTTTTTAGTCAAAACAAAAGTTTTTAGAAAAGACAAACTTTGAATTAAGAAAAGGTAGGTGTAAAGATGAACATAATACATTACTATAAGTTATAAAGTTGTGTGTTAGAAAATGCTGGTATAGAAACAAACTTATCTGTTTTGCGAAAGGCTGGTGCCTGGAGTGCTATAGGACACCAAGGGCCTCCACTTCGCTGACTACTCATAGGGCTGATAACTATCATCTACTGAGCTTGAACTTAAGTAGGTACCTATCTGGTACTTTAATTGGTATGTGTTGAGGTGATGAGAAATCCATAAAAGGCTCATAGTAAGTAGGTGAAACAAAAAACAAAGTGCTAAAAACTCTTATCTAGAGTTATGATTATCAAATAAAAAAGTACTTTACAATGGAATAGCACGATAACAGTGAAACCTCGTTGCTACATTGTCACAACATTTCTTGTGCCTATTCTACTTTCTTGAGTCGTAAAGTTGCATTTTAGGGTTCTGAAGTCTGACAAGGAACCCTTTAGATTTGTTTTGCAATGTGCCCACAAAAGGATTTTGGTATGGGCATAAACCTGAAGTTTTGGTAGGTATGTCTTAAGCTGTGACACAAATAAAGAATAACTCAAAATTTAGGGATTTCGACCCATGAGAAGTGATGGTGAATGGTGTGTAGCGAAAAGTTGAATTTAAGGTTTTTGCGGTCAAGAAATTTTGTGCGAGGGTGAGTGCGAGTATCGCTCGGCACTTATGTATTCATTTATTTTCATCTCGTCGTCGAATCTTAAGGATGGACACAGAAAAGTCTAGGAGGAGTTAATCGTACGTTTTTTTTGAGAAATAAGTAGTGAAACTAAATGAAATGAAATGTATTTATTTGCTTGAAGTTCTTATTAATAATAATGTAGGTACCACATACTTCGTCGGAGACCGACATGCAGAGTTTAATTATTATTTAAGGGGGGCTCCGATGCAACAGACATGTTTTATGCCGTTTTTATAGATAATACCTAACCTTGTCAGGCAGCAAAAAGCTGAGTCGGGGCCTATTTGGCATAATTATGTTTCATTACCTGTTAGGTATAAGGTGGGTGGACCATGGAAGGCCATGCTCCTTTGAAGGCCAACTATAAAAAAGTCATATTTATAGTCACTTGATGACAAATTCCTTCCAATCAAACAAAGCTCTATCAAAGTCAAGGACACAGACGCGGCGGCGAGTCGCTCGCGTTGCTATTTTGTCGGTGCGATCCCTCGCTTCGTAGACTTCGGTCGGCGACGTTAAAATTGCAATTTGCGCGCTCAGCTAAAGGTAACTTTTCAAGTGAATCACCTATTATTATCGTATTCTTCTTACTATAAATTGTTATGTAAGGATTTATTGTGGTACTAAAGAAAAAATATAATAATTTTGCTACGATTTTAGTTAAAATATCGGTAGTGTTCCTATGAAAGCCGGTGGTTCCTTATAAGGCCAATCAAATTTTTCATTGGCCATTACAGGTAAAAAAAATAAATTATAATTTCATTGTAAAACGCATTGGAAACGTATTTGTTATCGATATAACACTCATTACTATATTTTTTATATAATTTCCATTAATATATCCTTAGTTATACGATGGTGTTCAAGGAATATTCATTAGGTTTTTTTTAAAGAAGATTATAATGTAATAGGCATTTATTTTTCATTTAAATGAAAGAGCTTTTTCTGTGGTTTTAGTAAAAGCGGATATTTTGATTATTACAATTCTAGTTTCAAGTTGAACGACTGATTTATAATATTGGCCTTGTATGGAGCCTTATTCCTAACAAGGCCATTTAGAAGAGCTTTATAAAAGTTAAGTTTAAGAAATAGCGATTACATCTAGAATAACAAAAAGAAGTTTGCATGATACTCAATAAAACAAAGTGTTAATTAACGATTAGTTTCTTTTATTTATCCAGTAAATTAACTAATAAAAACTGTTTATTCGTTAAAGTGGCCTTTCATGGTCCACCCACCTTATGTATTATGTTGTGAACGTCTGCACCTATGTATAAGCAATTATTATGTCAAATAAATGTATTTTCTTTCTTTCTTTCTTTCTTTATATGGCACGGGACCCTTCGTGCGCGAGTCCGAGTAGACCCTTTATGGGCGAGTCCGACTAGCACTTGGCCGGTTTTTTTTCTACGAAATAAATTATTAGTTATTTTTCTAAAACAAATTATTTTTAATTAATAAACTACTAAAGAGGATAGTAAAAATGTACCTGATCATTCATATTGTAAACAATATGCTTTGCGTCCCGAGGGGCAGGCAACGGGGACTCCAGATTTTCAGGACGCTGTAACAAGAGAGTTTGGCTTTAAATTTTATTACTTATAATTAAAAAAATAAAACACTATTCCATCTACTTAAAACAATAATAGCGTAGCAATGAGTTTATGTGGCGCGTACGCGTACCAGCTGAGCTGAGCGAAGAAAAAATTGCAAAATGGTATTTTTTCTTCGTGGAGCGTGGAGAAAAAGATTTATTTTTATTTTTGTCTGTCAAATGACAATGAGTCTACAAAAACGAAAAAGTCTTTAGTCATAAGTAGAAAATTCATGAATAAAGACTTCATATAATTCATAAATTCATGATTACTGTTTCATAAAAAAAGGACAAAATATTATTAACCGTCATTATCACAAAATCCTTGGAATTTTCTCAACTAGGTATTTAATTTTCATATTGTATTGGATTATTTTATTTTCTCGCAATCGTTGTGAAACACACGGCGCTAAATAACCATAAACGCAGTTTCTATGTATTTGCTAAAGCTCGGGTATAAAACAACCTCGTTTATAATAGGTCTTTTTAGGTCTTTGCACACAACAACAAGCTACTATTTACTTTATTAAATGCAAGTAATAAGTTTTAAAACCGAATTTATTACCAAACTGCTAAACTGATTTTGATCAAATTTAATGAGACCAAACTTGACTTTTCAGATAAAACAGAATACGATAAAACGAAACAATGCTTCCGAATTGAGAAACTCCTCCTATATTTTGAACACTGTTAAATTTTAATCTGAGTATAGGAAAGTATCTGATATGTTTATGATATGTTTTGCCTAATCGTCCCAGGAAAAAACGGGAAAGATCGGGAGAGCGCCAAAGACTGATGATGACAAAAAAGAGCTAGAAAGATGAGTGGTAGATTCTGGGGAAGTCTTTTGTCCGTGAGATGTTTGTCTTTTGAAACAACAGGATAATCAAAAAAATACTGAAATACCTAGGGTAAAATCTATAAGTTAATTTTTTCGAGACGCGATAGCAACACCCGTGAAAAGCAAAACTTGAGATGGCTTCCTGGCCTGCCAGGCTTCGCCGCCCATGACCAATTTAGTGATCACTAATAATTCCAATAACCATGGACTGCAACAAGCTCGTTAACTTCCCGACATGATAGTTAGGAGCGATTTTATTACTTACTTTTTACTTTATATTAAAGGCATTATTTACGTAAAAAGCCGGTAGGAGCCGCGTGTTTACCGGCTGAGCGGGCGACCTAGAACACTGCTTAGACGAAACTTACACTCTTAGAGATATCTATTTTCAAGATACCTGCTTCTCTCCTTAGTCATAATCATAACCCTCTGGAGAAAGGGTTTTTTAGTATTATTTCACCTATTTACTGAAGTTATCTTTTGAATCTTAAAAGTTTTGGGGACCTAAAAAAATTAAAAAACAGGTTGCAAAAAAACATTTTTGACATTTAGTACGGGAGCTGACAATCAGCCCGGCCAATTTTGCCAATTCTGCTTTTTTTTTGTTGATTCTGAATTAGCATTACCTAACGGTCCTAATTCCATAGATCTCATCTTTGTATAAAGTCGATAGGCACTGATTGTCGGCTCCCGTGCTGATAGTCCAATATTTTCAAAGCTATGCACAGCCCTAGAGTTTGCCATTACATAATAAATTTATGTGTCCGGTAAACAAGCATCAGCGGCTGCCTGCTTTTTGTGTGAAAGGCTTTGATGCCTCCAGGCTAGTGCCCTAAGTAAATTGTTGATTGCATCGTCGCCGTTTAAACTCCAGATGAACATACGATGAAAACTCAATTTGCTTTTGACGACGATGTGAGTAGAAACCATTATTTATTGTAATAATAGATTGATAGTTCTTATGCCAGTATTTTTAATATATATAAGTACCTACTCTTTTGCCCTACACCCTACCCTACCTTACCTAAGTTTCCTGCGTGTAATTTTTTTTGCAATGTTTTAATGTTTTATTAAGTGCGGGAATGCAATTTTGTTCGAAATAAATATAAGTAATTTGGATTGCCTTCGGACGAGGGTACAGTACTTCATAATAGTTATTTACTACTTTAGCTATCAGTTAAACACCTAGATATGTAGAAAAAGCTTGTTCAGCACCTGTAGGCCTATCACAAGTTCTGTCTGTCTCTGTCTCTGGTTTTGAGTCTGTGGGAGTGCTCACCAGTGTATTATACTGTGTGTGTGACGTTTCGACGTAAGTTTAGTCAAAACTCACACAGACTCAAAACCAGAGGTAGAGACAGAGCCCGACAGAGCTTGTGGTAGGCCTAATGGTAGACAAGTAGATAGTTTCATCATCACGAAACAGCTTTAATTTAAATAAAGTCCATGTTTTATTAAACTGCCGGAGGTATCATTGTACCTGGTATTAATGTTTATTTCGTGTTGACTATTGCAATTTTGTGCGCCAACTCTTGATCCAGTTAGTTGATCGGTATTTCCTAAGATTGCATTATTGAATGGTAACATAATTTCATTTCGCCGCCATTCTCTGTTAGTTTGTATTTTATTATTATTTATTGAACATTCAAAGCTTTGTTATGAATAAATTAGTTGTAGCATTATTTATAGCAGAGTGTAGGTGAACAAAAATTCGATTGCGAGTGATAGGCAATGGGCAAAATGTAGGTACAAAGGATGCAGGGAGTCAATATTATGTACTCCCATATCTTTGCTTGCTGGAGTATACAAAAATGTTGGCATAATCAATCTTCATTGCATGAGTGATGTGATTTTTTTTAAGTAGTCATAATTATCCCTGACTGTGTCTACGCTTTTTCAAAATCCACAAGGACCTTGAACTACTAACTGAGGAAATGTCTGTACTTGCCTGTTAAAAAAATATTTCTAGTAAGAAAACTATTTTTAAAGAAAATTCTATTAAAGGAATTAGTACAGTGGGATACAGCTCAAGTTACCTAAAAACAAAGAAAAATGACGCTTACTGCAAGGATATAAGAGCTAGCAGTGTATAGTCTGATGCGTATCCTTGTGTACCTACGATAAATAATTTATTGGACTCTCCACTTTCCATATCGATACAATCTTGACCTAAGTGTCATTACAATGTAACATTTTTTAAAAGATCTCGGATAAATATCTACACGGGCATTTCAAATATGAGAACCGTTTTAATCGTTGTACCAAAATGCGATTGATCAACATTGTATGTGCCTTGAGTGAGCCACAAGTTGGTCTCATGCCTCTAGGACCGGTTTCTGGCACCGGCTGTGGTCCAATGGGCCTTAGTGCCTTTCCACAGATTACAAACTAGTTCCACGAGGCAAGTGAAAGGACACGCCAATTGCTTTCTGTGCTACAGGATTTCATAACTAACGTTAGCTATTGATAAAATAACCATATTCGACAGGCCGATATTGCATGTCGAGGAACAAAAACGGAGGCAGGTGTCTTTTATCTTAGTTGCAATGTACTTACGGTACATGAAAAAGTTTAGCTTCGAATTTTGTGATTTTGGACCGGTATATCTACAGAAGGGACTTAAAAAACCACCAATGTGATGTAAATACTAGTGAAACCACCTACTAGGGAATCCTGTGAGACGATTCCTCGGCTGAGGTTATACATTTATTTTAAATTTTTTGGTAAATTTAACGTGTTACTTACATGTTTTATTTTTGAGTTGTATCTATTGTTAATTGAATTGGTTACCTATAACCACTACCTAGGGCTGGTTTCACGAATTGCTAATCGACAATTAATAGTACATTGTTACCTGAGTGTTGAAAGTCATGTTTTTTGAGTCCCGAGACGGGTTTGGCGCCAGAGCGTAGCGAGGGCGCCAATGGAGCTTGAGGGACTTAAAAGACTTTCACCCGAGGTAAACACTGTGCTTTTCATTACGAAAACAAGGAAAGTAAAAATAAAAACATGAAAGAAAAATTAGTGAAAATGAAGATTGAATTGCCGCCCCCGGTTTTTTTTCTTTTTCTCTGGCGGGCCTTCGGCTTCGGCTCGCCAGCATTATTCAGCCATTATTTTCATTTTCATAATTTAAAAAATGGTAAATTGTTTGCTCAAATCTATGTTATTTTAAATAAATAGTTGAAGCTATGTATTAATCAAGTAATTTAGAAGATATATTATGTATTTTATACTATCTTTATGTAATTTAAATTTAAATTTTACATTGCGCTCTAATTAGACTTTTTAAACTTCTTACCGTTGTAATGGGTTTCTAACCTACTTGCTGAATAAAAAGTTGGAATTTGGTTCAACAACCTCCTTGCAGTTAGAAAGACTTTAGAAAGTTGGAACATGGTTGAATAAAATATAACTTGTTTTTTTTATAATTTGACAGCTGTCAGTAGAAAGCGATTCTCCCTAGGGCTGAAAGTATTACTTTCAATTAGGCCCCTCAGGCAACTTCAGACCTACTTTCAGAGTATGAGCAATGAAAAATATTTGACAGCTGTCTAACGCAAATTTTTGTTAAAAATTTTTAGTTGAGCAACAGCCAATATTTTATATTGTCGATTAGTTATCGATGAAACCAGCTCTTACCTATATACATAACCGTAATGTTTTCTAGACTAGGATACAATATTTAACTACAAATTGTAGAATTGTACATTTTTGGTTTTTATATATTTACTTGTCTAGGTACACTCTTCTTTTTCTTCCTGCGCTTATCCCAGGTACGTTCTGCCAGGGGGGGTATGGCTGTCTAGTAGAGATCGCTGTTTAGCGATAAGACCACCCATTGCATGAGGCAAATAGTTTTTAGTGTTTTTATGTACCTACCTGTACTTTTATAATTTGTTGTGTGCAAGCATTTTCTATCTATCTATCTATCTACGTTAAGTCTTAATATAACGTAGCGATAATGGATTGGTCGTAAAATATTCCGAGTTAAACCATTAAACAATTATAGCGTTCAGCAAAATATTCTTGTAGGTAATTAAATCTGAACAGTAGTCGATTGTGATGTGGCATCCATAACGATACGATGTTTCTAATAATGTTTTTAGAGCGTGGAAAGTAGAAAGTTTTCAAAAGTAGGCAGCATAATACTCTTCGGAAAGTATGTTTTACTTAGATATTTGTTTACCATAATGCTTCTAGCGAATTAAATTGGATAACTCAGTAGTAGGTATTTAATTATCTATGTGAATAGGTATAAATTATAAACAGTTTAGACTACCTTAGTGTTTGCAGACCAGCCACATTTAAAATTTAACCCTTGAACCATAATGGTTATTGCGACAGTGGTCGTACGCAGATGGACTATTGAGCAACTAAAACATTAAAATGAAGCATGGAGTCTAATGCTGTCTATTTGGGATGTAGTGGACTCCATGAGGACGTAATTGTCGGTCAGTGACCCCGTTCTATTCCTCCACTAAAACAGCGTTATATCAATTGATGTTATTACAATTGGAACGCTTTCATAACTTGCTCTCAAAATGTGGGCGAGACGCGACATTTTGAATAAAGTGAACAGGTGCATGTTTTTTTGTTAGTTTGTCGATTTCTTTTGAGATAACTTAAGACGCTGAACGTCGTAAAACAACTTCTCGTTCGCTCATTTTGACCTTTTGAAAGATATAAAGAACTTATTTATCAAAAATCGCCAGCAACTATCTTGTGCGCAATCCGATTATATGAAATTTAAACGTTTACCTACTCATGTACGGAAACCATTCAGGCTTATCTTTTATGTAGGAAAACTAGTAGGGAATAAAATAACTTTTTTGCTAAAAACTGTGTGTAGATTGTAGATTTTAGGTATATCTTTCAAAGGGTCAAAATGTGCAAGCGAGAAGTAGGTACTATATCGATGGGATCGCTCTAAACATACTATGGACTAAAAAACGCAACATCTTCGACACTTTTATGCAATATTTACACGTCTACCTTATTATAGGTACTTAGGTACATATTTAAAGAATTTTTGTTTTTTTACATCATTCAAACGCATAATTTTATTAAATAAGTAGGTATACATTTTAATAAACCTTTCTCTCAATTTTATAAAAAATGTTTGTGGTCATTTCACAGAGATTTACCGCTATATAATAAAACGTGCTAACAACGCCTCTAAGGCTTCACCGCGTGGTCCACTGGTTTCATTTTTAGGACATCTGCTCTCTTCACCTACTGCACTAAAAAACTTACCACATTATTACATAGTGTAGGTGGATCCATTATTCGATTATCCCCATTATTCATTTTACTTGTCTTAGGTACTCAGATACAGAGTGCCTGGGTGTGGTTTAGGTCGCCAGCTAATTGGCTATTTTAATTTTTTCTAGGTTGTTCTAGCTGTTGGGATTGAGTCACCCACCCACCCAGTATTTTTTAAGAAAGTTTAATAAAAAAGCCCCACTTGAGATGTGATAAGTAATGGGAAAACATGATTTTACCAGTATGAATAACTTTTGAGTGTAACCGATAGTAAGGTACAGTCGCGGTATGAAAATGATCGTCACCTTAGAGTCGGTTTTCGCTTGCACCAGTGCCTTGAACACATTTTGACATAATTTGTGACGTTAACTTATCGGTGTATTCTATCTATTCAGTTTCAAAAGGTAATTAATATGTGCTCGTGATACGTTGAACGAATCAAGTTGAAAACTGACGAACATTTTCATACCGCCACTGTACATGTTCACAAAATTTAACCTCATTTTTTTCCTATAGGAAATGAAACAAGGTACCTACCTAATACATATTATATTGAAAACTTATTCGTTGGGAACGTGTGTTCAGTATTTCATCGGATTTGATCTCTTTTGAAATATAACTGATAATTAATATAACTGACAGTTTTATCTTTCTATGTTAATTTGCCAATGATCAAAATGGACACCGACTCATCTTGAGAGTCAAGAAGAACTGTCTTCGCATAAGTTCAGCTCGCAATACCTCTTCCCTCTTTGGACAACTTGTCAGGGAAATCATCCTTCATTAATGTATACCTACACAATAAATTATCGCTGATGTGAGTGATGTTGATTAAAATAATTAAATTACTGAGGGGTCCTGGGCTAAAGTAAACTTCAAAAGGGTTCTGCAATGTTTTCAGAAGCTCAACCCCGTTTTTATTTACGTTTGCTAAACTTTTTGCCAACATAAATATCGCACGCGCCAAATATTAAACGAATGAAATAAAGCGATTAATGCAGAGAATGAAGTACGACGAGTAATCACTCGTGTTGTTACTTATTTCATCTGTGGTATTTTCACTACGCTCAATATTAAAAAAATGCAATGGACTGTCACTTTTTACTCGGTTGCCTAGAAACGTTATAACGTTTTTCGAGTGTGTGTGTAGTAAGTGTGATATAATATTATGTATGCGGGTTCCTTTGTACGTTAGTGCAGCCTAAACGGCTCGATGGATTTTGGTAGGAAAATGTGTAACTTGAATGCCCCTAGATAACGAGCGTGAAATCTACATCTACACTTATATTATAAAGAGGAAAGATTTGTACCTGTTTTTGTATGTTTGTATGTTTGTAATGAATAGGCTCAAAAACTACTACTAGTAGTACTGGGCCGATTTAAAAAAATATTTCACCAATAGAATGCTACATTCTTCCAATTTGACATAGGCTACATTTTATTTAGAAAAAAATTAGGGATCCTTGGTAAAATTTGAACAATGTAACCGAAAGTGTAGAAATATGAGTCTTAAAATGTCTTTCGTCGAATGCGCTGCCGAAACTATTAGCGATAGAACAAAATAATGTACAACAATATTGTCTACCCCGTGCGAAGCCGGGACGGGCTGCTAGTAGGTTATATACCTATTCAAAAAATCCACAGCAACAACGCATAGAAATAATACTGTCAGCAGAACTATTATGGATGACAGTATTAGGACAATAAATTAGAACGCACTTTCGCTGTATTTTGGTGTCAACGAGATACCTAGTTAGAAAATTATTTATTACACACGAACAACAAAACAAACTAACAAAAAGAGAATTTACCAGTTTAATTTAATTTCTTATTTTATAGAGTTGTCTAAATTTTCATTTCAATTCTGAAGAAGACAACGAAAATAAAACCTATTCGCAGCGTGAAGTAAAATTAGATAATCTGTGCCAGCGTCTCTAATTCAGCCTCGAAATTATTATCAAAGTATGTACTTAAACATACTCCTATATGCATATTTTACCTACGTATAAAAAAAACCATGACATGATAGAGGTTATAATGATTAAGTAGGGATAGTACCGTTTTTTACTCACTGCATAAATAGCCGCATGTTTTTAAATTAAGTAATTTGATTAGAATTTTCTTGAAAAATGCGAATATTTTAGCTCTACCTCCGTTCGAGTTTGAAGGGTGCGGGGTGTGGGGTGGCCAGAGTGGGGAGGCCCCCTTGCACCCTCTCACTCCCAACCCATAAATACTCATATAAATACACATATTTTATGAAGCAATGAATAATTCCACATTATTTATGATTAAGTAATTTTATATTATCATAAGGAATAACCCTAAATCTTTAGAATTTAATTAAGTTTGATTAAGTATATTTCATCAGGGGGTAAGTACAAAATCTAGTGTGATGAAAGGGTGGGAAAAGAGGTGCAAAAGTGCGGATTACTGGCATTTAATCGCAAAAAAATCTTAAAAACCTTTGGTCCCTCTTTCATAAAATACCAACAGATTCATAGATAAGGTCTGCATTATTCACCAACGCGTAGAATAACGATTAGCATCGTATAAGATTCTAATCTCCAGTTAATGAATGCTAAAAACACCTGTCTCACAAAGTTGGTAAAACGGCGTCGTCGGCCTTTCGAAGGAACCTACCTACTCGTATTACAAAAAAAATAGCTACAAAATCGACAATGTGCCGATTAAATGAAATTGAAATGTTATATATACAAGATTAGCTGCTTCTTGGGTGTGGTGTGACAGTTTCTGTCAAATGTGACATCTCAAGTGTCAACCCGGGGAGTCACCCATCCACCGCAACGCAACCGCGTGGTTCAACCGTCTTCAATTTCTCGAATACATTTCCTTGTATGAAATTGTAACCAAAGCCGCGTCCTTTTTGTGTCTGACGAGCATGGCACCTACTCTATATAGAACAACATGAGATTTGAAAAATCTTAGTACATAAATCAAGACATAAAAGATAATACTTTTCCAATAAAAATCAATTTGGGTTTACGAGCGACCTGCTTATCCAGTTTTATTTTTAGAACAGCAACAGACCAAGAAATACATAATTAACGCTCTATCTTATCTCTATATCAATATCTTCGTTCCAGTTCTAACCTATAGATATGGCCGTATTTTACTTACAACTTTTGACTGAAATGTTTTATGCTGTTGAAAGCAAAATGATAATTCATAAGATAATATAGAGAATAAAGTTAATTTATTTATCTTATACACCTTTCTTACACAATACTCTAATACGTACCCCATATGCAAGTAGGAAGACCACTTTTTACGAAATAATGTAGAAATGTCACGTAAATACCCGGTTTATTTAAATGTAACCGGTTTTATAAAAATGAACCAATTCCGTTTAGTAAGTTCTTAATAATACTTCAATTTAACAGTTAAATATCGATTGGTTGGTGGGTACTTCAGCAAACAATAAACTAACTTATAGAGCAAATAAAATCTAATTAGAGAAAGTTTGGTCTTACCATTTAAATTTTCAGCAATACTATTCCATTCAACGTCGTCTACTTCATTGATATCACATTAACGAATGCGTTCCGGTTCCAAAAGACGAAATTAATGTTCGGAGGAAGTAGAAAATATTACAATTACAACTATAATTGATAGAGCACTGTTCAGTTCATTCATTAATCGCACTTTACTTAGGTTAGTGGCGCGGTGCGGCCGCCGGCACTTAAAGAGGCACAATTTTCTTAGATATTAATTAGTTCCACTTGCATAGTTTAGTATTTCGGAAGTATTAGTTGGAGGACGTGGAAAAGGCACGCTAGACGCACGTGCGGGTCGCGCGGGAAGACTGCGTGGCGGTCGCGGTACGCTGCGGCGCGGTGGGGGCCGCGCCTTCGGCTCTTCGTCGTCGTCGGCTTCGCCTAGTGCGCGAGACGGCCGCGCCACGCCGGCGGCGCTGCTGCACACTCCTTTACTCACAGGCCAACTCATAAAAAAACTACCTGTCTGCTATAGCGTCCGTCGCCCAGTTCTAACAGCCAACATAAAAAGGTTGCCCAAAAAATAAACAGGCTGCCTCTAACTGTAGAGCTAAACTGGATAAACCTTTGATAAAGTATCTACCATTGTCTATACAATTTTGAATAAATATCGTTAGACAATAAAAATTCATCATTAAAATAACGAAATACGAATATCAGAATTTCCCAAACCTACCCAATAGATGGTTTTTTTATATAACTAGCTGATGAAACAAGCATAATGGCCTACCTGATGCTGAGTTGTAACCATCGCCTATAACAAAGCATTGCCTCGTAGCTCACGCACGTCAGAAACGTTTTCACAAAACCTTATAATATTTATTCAAAATTGTATAGACAACAGATAGTGTTCCAGCTGATTACGCTAATTAATAGTTAGCGTGTAGGTACTTGAGTACTTATTACCTACTGTTACAGCTACTACCTACTTTTATTTACAGTTTTTTTTAGGTGTTGACCTAGATTTCTTGTTGTTAAAATATTTCAGAGTTACGGTGTGTAGGTAAGGTACCTCGTTTGTGGTGTGAACTACGCGATTATTACGAATTCAGTTGTAACTTTTTACAACTAAAATCGTTTATTAATATAATTACTAATATAAATAATCTAATATTGGAATCCAGCGCCACTTCAGTCGCGTGCACACTAGGGTGGGTCACATAAGTATGGTGAAAAAAAAAAGTTTAGTTTTTATACGGGCACAGTGACAAAACGGTGCTAGGTTATAAGTGTAAATAGATTATAAAGTTTCATTGCAATCGGAATCAATCTTCTGCCTCCGGATTCATGTTGGATTGTCAACAAATATGGTTAAGAAAAGGCTTAGCAGCATGACATACAAAGTTACATTATTACATGTACACTATTTATAAACAAAAGTCTTAAATCAATAGTAATTAAAGGTTTATTAAAGGACAAAATATAGCAAATAATACTAGTGTAACATATTAAAGTGAAGGGTTTCAGTTTACAGCAAAATCCTTTTTGCTGTCGAATTTCGGCATTTTTTTTTTCTAGAGTCTATCTGGGCTTTGATGAAACCTTCCATCATTGGCAAGTATATTTAGGAAAATCTCGACACTTGCAAGGCGAAATATCAAATAAAACTTTACTTCCAAGCCGAAACTCTTAAAACTGCTTTTTTGGTATTTTTGGGTGAGACATAAGAGGTTTTTGAATTTTAAATGATAAGCTTGTAATATTACCTTCATTCGTTTTGGTTCTACTGTAGGAATAGATGATTTCACCCATATTTGTATCAGTTTTGCAACTATAACGGCCTCTATTTCTTTATTGTGGGCTCTTTTTTCGTTTCCTTCTCAAATTTTAACTTGTGTTGGGTCCACTCGTAAAACTTCATCACATTTTCGTAAGACGGCAAAAAAATGTATATTAAATCATATAAATAACCAATTAGAGGACACTTCCAACTATTTTGAGTGCATTTCATTTTTCTGTAGACGTAAAACAAATTCTGCACGCAACCCGCGAAACTGGTTGTTTTACCAATAAATTGCGCTTCACTTGTTTCAATTTCCCCCGCACCCCACCTCTACCTAATCCTTTTTCCTTGAACTCAAGCAAACGATTTCGTATTTATCATTAATGAAAACTATTACGCATGAAATCTGATATCAATAGCTTGGGAAAAGTGTTGGTGAAGGGAAGATAAAAATCTACTTTTTTTAAATAATTCAATCACAATCCGGAGGCAATAAGACTTGAAATAATGTTATGAAACTTTTACATGTCAATTAACGACACCATTTGGCACCTTTTTATTGCTGAGCGTTTATAAAAAACGAGAAAAAAAAAATATGACCCACCCTAGTGCACACCCCATTAAACCCCGTTTAAGGAGCGGACTTGAAAAACCTTGTAACACACACAATGTTATGGTTCGTTGTTTTTTTAATATTTAATTGTTAATAATTATCACACCACGTGCTCCAATTTTTTCCATACAATTCGACTTACCCCTTTTTAGAAGTGTGTTTGAAAAATCTCGAAACCTAAAAATCTACATAAAATATCTATCTTAGTTTTTTTTAATATTGATCTCAAGTTAGAGACCGGCTTGGTCCATATTCTTTTCTGTTTCTTTACAAACATCAACGCTCCATTCCACCCCCTTTAAGGGGGTATATAGGAAATATTTCGTTATTTTGTTTTAACCAATTTCGAAATCAATCGCTCAATTCTTTATAACCACAAAAATATGGGAAATTTGACACATGCTTTCTGTAATTTGGCACCCACGTTCACTGAGAAACGAAAAAAAATTAAACAGCTTCAGCTTTTTTTTATTTTGATCCGCACGCACTGCAGATTACTAATTATGGCCTGGTTTCACGTGTAGCCATATTATGTTCAATAAATACAATAAATAAATATACATAAAGTAGCTAACAATAAGCTAATTTTACAAAATAGTTTAGGACCCACTACTGAGGTGATGAATATCCTCAGAACATGGAGACGACTGCATGGATTTCAACCATTAAAACCGGAGTACGAGCTACGAGGCCACAGAATGGCCTCAAACTTAAAACACCTATTTTCGGTCAAGGGTTAAAAATAACCAAACAAGTGTTTCAAGGTTTTCCAAATCCGCTCTCTAAAGGGGATGTCACAGGGTGACCACGCGACCGAAGTTGCACGGAATTCCACTATTGTTTAACATAGTAAAGTAAAGTAAAGTAAAAAGCTTATTTATTCAGGTGTACTTAGTAGCTAGATACATAATACCGTATTCATAATAACTAAACAACATACTAAACTTAAGAAGGTGTATTAAGTACCTACCTACTTGTGACAATAAATCTATGTACTTTAGCAGCCGTGCTAGGTAGAACCTGTGTTACGGCTGCTAACTTTTCCCAATAAAGTATCATACTTCAATTTCTTACTACAAAACATTTTCATTAATCTAGTTCAATAGAATACACACGTAACATGAACAAAAAAACAAAATATTTACAAGTGCAATAATAACCAATCATTGCGGGTAGAAAAAGATGCGCAGATCAGATAGTGATGTACCTACTCAGTCAGTTTGTCACAGCGAGCTGCTAAAACAGAAAGGTATCGAACGCACGCTCACAACTGGGTAGGTAAGTTATTAATAGTTAACCAAAACCGTACAACAATGTAAATGCTAGATTAAAAGTAGGTACCTACAAGGAGTAAATCACCTAAAATTATGTAGGTATCTAAAGTAGAATATTACCAAAAACATACAAATAAACTGCCAGTAATTGTGTAAATAAACTAAACTAAACTTTTGACATAATGGATATAATTATAAAATCATTTGAGAATATATCAACAACGAACAAATACCTATTCACAAAACACACAAAAAGCCAGCAGTGAGATACGAACGTCCAACACTACATAATAGCGATGTTCGAGTTTTACAATGCCACGGTACAAAAACTGAGGTAACCAGGACAAAAGGTATATTTATTCGAACCCCACCGAGAACATAGATGTTGCGATTTGGTCTGAACCTAAACTTTTACATAGGTACGAGCACCTATATTGGTTCTGTAATCTATAATAGAAAGAAATAAAGAAGACGAATTTAAAATCCGAATCATAGTAGAGGTATAAAATTGAGGCCAATATCTTTTTGAAGAAATTTTGAAGCTCGTTTTATAATAATTAAATATTGTGGACAATTCACATAGCATTATCTAGACCCAAACTATGAGTATCTGATGTAATAGTTTTTTGTAAATACTTACATACAGTGCAATATAACACCCAGAGAGAGAACAAACATCTGCATTCACCACGTAAATATTTGTTCTCGGTGGGGATCGAAACCACAGCCAACGGCGCAGAAGGCATGGTAACTACCAACTGAGCTGAGAGATAGAATATCATTACTATTTAAAATGTAATACTTTACTGAACCATGAAAAACACTTTAAGTATGTAGACCAGGTGGTAGAGGCACGCATGGGTTTTAATTTGATCGCTACCTACATAATTCACGCAGTTCAAAACATCTGGTCGGAGCGCCTTTAATTTTCGTGGATGTGGGGCGTTCTAGTAGCGGTTCAGATTTTTCACGAGACACCAATTGATGCTTGAAGTTTCAAGTACGGAAGGTGAAGCAGTGGAGCCGGCCGTGTCTAAGTGATCAGTGAGAACTTATTTGAAGGCTACTTTGGAGCACTTTATACCTTTGGAACGGAAACATGGCATGAAAGCAAGTCCAACTGAAAGCTTAACAATACTTTCTTCAGTCGGCACATATACCCCCGAATACTGAAACGCAACTCAGATTTAAGCACGTCTCAAGCGACGAATATTTGACAGATTTTCATTGAAAACTGTCAAATATTCGTCGCTTGAGACGTGCTTAAATCTGAGTTGCGTTTCAGTATTCGGAGGTTAAGCTCTTACTTAATCGGGAAACTGAGAGGAATGTTATTTTTTTATAAGTTATACGTACTGGAAAAAAAGAACTACGATCTTTATTGGAAATACTTATTTCTTAATTAGCTATATTGCTGTTGATTCTTTACAAAATTATATTTTATTATTATAAAAAATATAAATAATATACGTACTCAACAAGACTTTTTAGATTTATGTTGGGTAGTCTTTCTATGGCGAATCTCTATGTATTTTAAAGGTTGAAGGCACTGCTTTCGACAAAAATCTATAACTTAACGCCATTCTTGTTTCAAGAGGGAGTATACAAAAGGTACATTTACCTCATCTTTGGATGAAATTGGAAATGGTAAGTACCAATTTAAATGCGAAGAGTTTCCTGAATATTTCAGTGTATGGCTCCATTTTAAAGGGATGGGAAAGACATGTTAGTGTATAGGTGGCATTGTACTCATGTATTTTTAATAAATAAGCGTGTGTAAAGCACTACGAGAACTGTATACTTAATATTAACTTTAGATTATATGTATGTATCAGATTTCAGTGACACAATAGGTTTTTAATTATTACAGGCTCCCAGAAGGTTAAGCAGGCTTTCAAAGGCTAAAAGATGTATTAAATGGTTTCTCCAAGGAAATAAATTCTTGTTTTTGTGGTGTGTGTCATTTAGACCAATTTATTCCAAACTGTATCATCATTAAATCCCAAGATACGTTAGTTTGTAACATTGGTTTCTATCTTATTCGAAATATAGAAAAAGATAGAAACCAATGTTACTAATTATATTTGCTATTTGCTATTTGCAATAGCAAATAGCCTTACCAACACGTTTGTTTCTTTTTATTAACGTAAGAATAAGAATAAGCTTCTCAAACTTGAAAAGGGCTCTAGCAATTTTGTAATACGACAATTTGTAACGTAAGATTTTGTAAGATTTTAGCGCTCAAAAAATAGGTATGTAAGGAACCCTCTCTAGGCTTGAATTCGTTTTATTTTAAAACTTTTACAGGCGTAACTTGATTTGTTAATGTGACCACCATGCATTTTTTTGCATCATGGTCCTAAAATTTTGCAAAAATAAATGCATGACCAAGCGTTGAGGACATTGCCATACTTTGAATCTTTGAAAACGAAAGTGCAAAAGACACATCTTTTACTGACGGTCTACTCCATGGGGTTGGATAACATTTATTGATCGAGAGAGCTCAAACTAAGACTTTTCAATTAACTTTGAGGGTTTGTCGTTGCGTGTTTGTACCTATGCATATACTGTAGAACCGTTATTACAAATGGCATAAGACTTGATAGATCGATAGTATCACTATCTAAGTTGCTGGTTAAATTATGAGATGAATCGCCCACACGCAAAGTAAAAAAAATCAGAACTGCATAAAAAATATATCGTGGAAAACGCCTCGTTCGGAGGTCATAGTCTCGTATGAGCCCCGAATAAACCTCTGAAGCATTCGTATTATCGTGAAATTCAGTTTCAGTTTTCTAGTTTAGGTTATCTGAAGACAGACAGACGTAGACGCGCCGGATTGAATTCATGAATGTTCCGTTTTTTCGAAAACTGGACAGAACTCTCAAAATATGTTCCTACACATGTTAAAACAAAATATAATTAATGCTCCATTTCCTAGGCAGGAATATGATGATGTTCCATTTCCTGAAAAAGCAGCAGAATAGGCTTACCTTGTACATGTTATAAATCTTGTATGATCGGTCATGGTCGTCCAAGGCAATTTGGGATTCCATTCTGCTTGATTTACCGAATTATTTGGCACTTTTTGTACTCGGTCCATTTATCGTCTTTACATTACTAACTTTTGAATTAAATAAGTTTACTTTCACCTATAACACCGTTATGACTTATCAATACAGTTAGTCTACGATAGAAATATTTTTGTAGAAATAATGGAGTTTAAACAGTTCTTTACTCGTTAATCGCCAGTTTTTATTTCCCAATGATACGCTGAAAAAACATTGTTCCTTTAACTAATCAATATCGTAATATTATTTATCACCTATTGGTATTGAAAGTTTTATGCAGCAATAACTTGTGCAACGTAGCCGACGGCGACTTTACCAACTCGTTCAGAGCAAGTGTTCCTGATTTATTTCGTATACTTTACTAACCAATTGTTAAACTTCACTTTCGTATCTGGTAATTAAAAAGTAAAAGCCCATTGAAAGCTCGCAACATTGTATTCAAAAAGTAATTGCAAGTTCGAGCAAAGTAATTAAAAATCTTCAATAATGTCTAAAGCACTGGAGTTTAAGATCAAAAACACTGGATTCTTACGTAATGAAAGAACCCAAGTCAAGCAACCGCGGAGCATGCACTCGGTAAACAATAAAGATTTGTTTATCAATCAACGATCATTACAGGTGTTATAGGGTGCGCGTAAAAAGCGTGGTATGTCAGTTGTCAGTGACCAGTAGGTGAGTGGCCACGTGGTCGGCACGCGGGCCGGCGCGCGGTACTTGGCACTTGTACTTGCGAATCCGCGAGGGAGCCCCGCCGGAAACAGAGGTGTACCGGCGCTCTTCGAGTACAGAGAAGTGGCGGCCCGCGGCGCACCGCCCCCGCCCGCGCCGCCCGCACCCCTCGCACGGGTGTGTGGTGCGAGGGGCACATCCACGACCAATTGTACACGGGACCCTAATCTCACTCATATTAAGATGACGACATTGCGGAAGAAAATAATCAAGATTGATAAGATTTTAGATTTTCTTATTGACGACTAAAAGCAGACAAAGTTTTATTACTAAGAGCGGATTTTACCCTCTCAGAGTAACGCTATCCGTCAGTTTTACTTCTTCTTTTTACCTGTCAAAAACAAAGACGGATAGATTTAAATAAAAAACATGTTTTAGGTAACCAAGAAACCGTAAGATTTCAACATTTTGTTTATCTCATATAACAAACCAGTCAGTAACTCAAATTGCAAAGAAAAAACAGTAAGATTTTACCAATCCATCACTGCTCTCTTGCTCCGTAAGTGTTGTGTTGAATGCGGAAGAAGCGTGTCCCGAAGGTGAACTATCCCAGAGCGCATGCACTGGCTCCGCAGCCTTCGTCTCCACACCACCACTCACCCCGCACACTATGTTTGCCTTAAACGCGAATTAAGGTTCCAGTAATGTTTTCTGTTAAGCTTAGAGCTTAATTTGACGTCATTCATTAGAGATCCCATTTCTAACAGATGAAGGGGTTGGATGTAAAGTTTGTATATTCAAATTTACTTAGAATCATGAATTCTAGAAAATTTTACTTGAGTTGAAAAAATAAATCGTTCGAAAAGAAAAGAGAGAAGATAATTTAATTTCTTTATTAACTAATATTTCGCAAGAGCACTTATGATAGATAATTTTTAGTTCTTTTTGTTTAGTAAATGGCTACAAATAACCTTCCCCATGTCTGTCTGCATTCCACAATATAACGTAAATCAAAATGTATATCAGTTCCATTTGCATCATATTGAAGAGGGGACTGAAATAAACCAATTATGCTCGGCCTCTTCCAATTACGTAGGGCATACTCCATCAATAGCCATGGGATTTAATTAAAAACATGATGTCTAACATACAAAATCTTTAATTATATTTCCTGTTTGAACTAATATGATGCTGGGGTTTGAGAAATAATGTATTTTCTAAAAACTGTGAGGCCTTCCGCATATAGTTAAAAAAACATTAGAAGTGCAAGGTTTTAAACTAAAAACATCCACAATTTTAATTCCCATGCACCAAAGACAATAAAAATCTGTGTTAAACTCTGTGTAGCCGATATTGTAGTCTTCATTCCGGTTCCTTTATTCCACGAGACCGGTTGTTCGATTCCGATACAAACTGAATTTACACAACTATGGGCAAACAAAGTATAAACGTACACTGAAATAGCTGTAATAGAATTTTACAGTGGTCTTTATTGCCGGCCAGTTATATAAAGTTGGAGAAAACTGTAGGATATATTAATAAAAAACCAAAAAAGTAATTTTTTCGTCATTCTTTCCAACGGGTACTTGGCATTGAATATGTGAATGAGCTTAAAACATATGTCTCAAAATAGTCGTAAAAGTCTGTTAGTTTTTTTTCTGAAGCCCCGACTGCCACGACCAACGGCTGACACTCCAACTTTATATAACTGGCCGGTAATAAGGACCATTGTAAAAGCCTATTACAACCTATTATTTTAAACCTAATAAGCCTATTAGCCTATTATTGTATTATTACAGCTATTTCAGTGTACATTAATACTTTATTCGCCCATAGTTGTGTAAATTAAGTTTGTATGGAAATCGTACCCCCTTAAATGCCATTGGCTAATGTTAACTGTTATTCTAGGCTTGGTCGCGTGGAACTGCTTCAGTATTTATCCTGAGCGTGGAAATGTCGCCTAGTTTCATCATCATGTTATACAACTGAATAAACATTATTTTGCCCTTTGACTTTGGTAGAATAGCCAATGAGTTATGCGATTCTCTTACTGACGAACGGTACTAAGAACACTCGTAGAATATACGAGCTATAGACATTCAATATTAGATGGTGGAGCCAACGCAAAATAACTCTGCGCGTGACAGATAGCAAGAAACATGAAAAAAATATGGCCTCGAAAGGTATCAACCAGTCACAAATATGCATGGGGAAATAGATCTTGCATTGCGTGCGTGCAAATCCTTATCTGATAGTGGGAGATTATTTCAAGTCAGATTTTTTAACATAATCCGCCATATATCGTGCGCGTAGTTATCTTAGACGGGCTCTAGTAGTATTTATAATAGAGTAGATAAAGTAAAGTAAATGTTACCAGGCCTTGAATCTATTCAAGATGATTTCCACAATGCCCGGGGCAACTTTTAAATCCCTGTTATTTACGGGCCGCTATAGAGCCTTAGGACATTATACAGATTAAACTAAAGTGGAGTAGTTAAGAAGCAAGAATTTAGATTTTCACTTATCTTATTTTGTCAAACTTCCTGCCTTTTATGAAATGGTATGTAATTATGAAACCGTAGGCTATTAATCTAGAGAAGACAATGTTTGGGCCACTCGTATTCATTAGGATCCATTTAGTGAAGACTTGGTATTCTTTTCAAGTTCGTACTTTATGCCACTGCAGCAGTGTTGCCAGTAGTTAAATATAACATGAGAAAAAAGTGTCATTTTCACGAGAAAAGTAACATTACCAAAAATTATGTGGACTTTACACAACATTTTTATAAAATAACATGAGAGAGTTAAAAGTAATGTAAAATGTTACAAAAGTATATAAGGCGATGGCGTGGCGATCAGCTGTCATATTTGACACACACATGGGCATGGGCTGCGCACATGCGCAGGCCCTAAAAGTTTCGCTAACACTAAACTAAAAACCCGGAAACAAACTAATCTAAATTAAAAACTACTGACTAGATCTCGTTCAAACCAAATATCGTTGAAAGTTTGCATAGTAATGTACAACATATATTTTTTTTAGTTTTATCATTCTCTTATTTTAGAACTGAATACTTTGGAAGTGTCTCTCGCGCAAACTATTCAGTTTAGAAAAAAAACTATATTAAAAACCTCAACATCATTTTTAAAGACCTATTCATAGATACCCCCCCCACACGTATGGGTTCGAGGAAAAAAAATTTTGAGTTTTAGTTTAAAGTAAGTGTAAAAATCTTAATGCGGTTTACAGAATACATCTACTCACCAAGTTTCATCAGTCTAGCTTTTACGGTTTCGGAGAAAAATGGCTGTGACATACGGACGGACAGACAGACAGACATGGCGAATCTATAAGGGTTCCGTTTTTGCCATTTGGCTACAGAACCCTAAAAACTAAATGCAACCCTAGGCTTAGTTAAACTTTCCGGAGGTGGTCCCACGAGTGAACCTGAATATCCCCTTTGCATGTTTGATATCATCAACAAAAACCAACATGCAAAGCTAAATAAATAGTACAAGGTGTGTTACTGACATCTTTTAGTTAATAAAAATCTCAGGCTTCACATAACATCCCGTAAATAGGGGCATAGGGGAAAAGTTGCCCTTGACAGAGTATTAATCATCTGGAATATATGCTAAGACTATGCATAACTTAATTTTAATGGGTACAACAAATTGGACGATTCATAATATAATGTAGAAGAGTCTTCTTTAATTTGCATATAAAATATTGACTTTAAGAATTATGGAATGATGCAGACGTTACAACCATTGAGGCAAATTAATTTCCCACGGGTCCCGACCATATAATTATGTACCAGCTTATCACGTAAGTACCTACATGCATAGGACGTACTGAATTTTTTAAGCATTTACTAAACGATGAAAAGTGTTCAAGATACTTTGACCTCGTGAGAAAAATTGATCGTTTGTTATTTTAATTACCTACGTACTTTGAACGTTCAAGTAGATAGATGTAATATCTCTTCATTAAAGATTTAGAAATTGATTTATTTTCACTTTATTGTTCCCTATCTACACTAATATTATAAATAGGAAAAAATTGTATTTTCGTATGTTTGTCATGAATAAACTCAAAAATAACTGTGCCGATTTTAAAAATTATTTTACCATTGGAAAGCTACATTCACCTTGAGTAACATAGGCTATGTATTTATATGTGTTTAAAAAATAAATGTAAAGCCGGGACAGGCCGTTAGTGGCTTACGTCATCATCATAGGCCTGCAAGGCCTTCTACTGTAATTTTGTCCCAACCACACTTTTTGAGAGTTCCATCTTGGGTTCCATCATCTCATCTTCCGGCTTGGGTCCCGATCTGTAAAGTATTTTGGTTCAGTTATTAAACGCAATGTTAGGTCGAGGGTTTGTTTTGGCGCATTTACTTTAAAATTAACGTCAGTGCCCCTTGAGCACTTTCGCCTATATAGACATTGTCTTAAGTAGCAGGTGGACAGGTGGAGCTGTGTTCACTGCTGAGTGATTCTCATGCATCTACTGACTTTATCATGTAGCAAGACGCACCAAACATAAATATATCGGTAGAGCCGAACGTAATATCGTAGTCTCATGCATATAATAACGGTACGCGTAGTGTGTACTTGGCACACAAATAAGCTCATCTCACTGGCTAAGCAAGGTAATTCCATGTTTGAAATTGAGAGCCTTCCGACTGCAAGTGTCATAAAAGTGTCTGGTCTGGGCGCGGGCGCGCCGCATGGGCCGGCGGCGCAGCGAGGCGCGGTACACCAGCGCGCGTGGTGCGGAGTAGCCCGGTCTATTTGTGGTGACAGGAGAAGCGTGGGTGCCGCGTGTACCGAGCTGGAGTGGCAATGACCTTGACACTAAGCGAGTGGCCTTGGGTAGCACGTGGCTGGCTGACACCCGCTGTCTGTTGTCGGAACGCCGCCGCCGCCTTTCCCAGGGGAGCCTATTGTGGACACGCCTTGTAATCGCAACGTTTCGCTCACTGTTTCCGGATCCGATAACGTGCTCAGGCGTGCTTTTACTACTGAACATCCTAGCTATAACTTTAATAATGAAATACTGAGCACGTATGAAAAAGTAGCGCACCGGGCACTTATGTGCCTGTACACATAAGTGCCCGGTGCGCTACTTTTATTTAATTGTAAAATTACTCCATGAAAAAAATTTATATGAAAGGTGTCGCACCATCTCTATTCTGAAATATATAGGCTGTTTTCTTTAATATTTCAGTTGCGTGATGTTTTTCTATTTCCGTGTGTATTATAATATAGAATGCAATTATTTTGTTTCATTGAAAATGTTCGATTTTCCATTAAAACAAATTGTTTTGCACAGTGAATGTAAATAAGCAGGGTTTATCCTTTCTAAGATAATGTGTGAATGGGTGCGATTCAGAGCGTCGTCGACGTGCGGCACCGTGTCGAGTGCGGTCGCCGCGGGGGCGCCGCCGCCGCCGGTAGCCGCCTGGCCGATACGTTTACGAGCCGACACTAACTTTAAGTGACCCCGCTTCAGCCTTGTTTATATCCCATCCCAATGAAAATAAAAGCAAATGTTTTCACAACTTTCCGTTACACAGCTCAGGTAAGTTTTACAAACGATGGTTTCTGTTTGCAAAGAAAGAGCCGAGGCTTGACGTGTCACATTAATTCACTGTTCTCATGTCAACAACAAAACATCTTTTTAACGTCTACAACACACAGTTCGAGAAAATTGCTATCAATCATCGTCTTGTAAAACTTCCGCCCGCCCAAATAGCTAGAGGGTATTGCCACTCTCGGTTGCCCTCTGCTTTTCTGTCAAAAACAGATTTTCAACATAAACAAAGTTACGTGTAGCATACTTCAGACAGATAAATACAGTGATGAGTTTCTGCAACTGCATTCTTCACTCGCATCTAGTTAGACCGGTCCTAGCAGTTCTACTAGTTTGTTGAGTTTGAGAATTTCTATCTCTAAATATACGTCAGAGAGAGAAATTATCGGCATCGTGAGCATGCGGCTAAAGCGGCAAACCAGTAATACGAAGGTAAACGAGGTGTAGCTGTCAAAGAATGCGTGTGACACGATGTGTGTCGGGCTGGGCGCCGGCTGGCGGCGGTGGCGGCAGCGCGTGGCTCGCCCATGAATGAACGCGCTTTTTATCACCGCTTTGTCGAAACCGACGGGTTAGTTGCCGACACACACAACACCTGTAATTTGCTTGTTTGTGTGTGTCAATCAATTTGATTGACGAGTTTACTGTATAAACGATTACGTGCGATATGTGCAAGTCAAGCTATTCTGAATCCATCAGGAAAACGAATAATCATTATAGCGAAGAATGACTAAGAGGTTCCGAAAGACCTATGCTATACAATGTTTATAAAATAATATGTCTCTACGTTTAAAAACGGCCTCACTGCGGAGACGGCGGAGCAGCGCTAACAGCATCCTTCAGGCCATATCTATCAGGTATAGGTAAGTATGAAGTCTTCCATTTGGGTCCTAATCCGATAGACTCATGAGAGACTATATTATGGTCGGGTAACGAATGAAAAAAATTTTTTAATAAGTATCTACTTATTCAATATGTATTTGTTTTGCTAGACTATACATACTTAGGTACTTAGCCTTAGATAGCCTGTATGTTTGCTAACACAAATGGAATAGAAAGTGGACTGATATTACAGATAAAAAATATTTCATTATCATCATCATCAGTCTGAAGAACTCCTATGCTGAACATAGGCCTCTATATATTACCACGAATATTCAGAGCCTTCTCCATCCACCAACTTCCCAAGAGATTTACAATGTCATCGATCCATCAGGTGGGGAGGCATTCCACGCTTCGCCTTCCAGTTCGTGGAACTAAGACTAATACAATATAACACCCAGAAAAGGAACATACATGTTCTCGGTGGGGATCGAACCCACGACCTACGGCACAGAAGGTAGAACCACTACCAATTGAGCTGAGAGGCCATATTGACTAACTGAAGGATTAACTGAAAGACTCTTTAATAGTCTGCACAATGTTTCTAATTATCTCACTCAGGTTCCGTCCTCAGCGGCATATAGATGGCATCGCTGAGAAGTGAGAAGCACCTAAAAGTCAAGCTTATGCTCAGCAGTGGATTAAGTCGGGCTGCGGATAATGATGATGATGATGAGAGCATTGGGCTACATTCTGGTGGCCTCTTTCCCTCCACTTTGCCGGTGATTACCTACTTTTCCTCCGGCCTGGCAATGTGGCTGAAAAATTCGAGGACTCTACGAAGATAGGTGATTGAAAGTCTTGTTTTTATGACGAGCTCTTTTTTAATTAATGCAAAAATATCTACATGATAAAAACCTCATTGAGGTGTACTTTAATCTTTTCGTCACACTGGTTCTTTTACCTATGGCTGGAACGCACTTTTCAAGATTACCACACCTCAGCCTGGTCATTGACACGACGCAATGTCCCTCAAAAAGAACCAAAAAGTTCAGTAAGTTATGGATATTTAATTTTATAAGTGCTACGAAGGTGCTACGGAAGCTCTACGCAGAATATTTTGCGTGCTACGCAGCTAATTAATATCTAGGGATTTGCCTTTGCATATTTTTATCGCGCTTCTATTGCAAAAAGTGGGTATGTCAAATGTAGTTTTTAGGATTGATGGAGTCTTAGACAAAAAACATCATCATCATCATCAACATAGTTGAGTCACACTCCTCTCGTAGGGTCTCCCATAACGCGATTTGTATTGCATTCTTCAAAAGTCTTAGGAAATTATCAAGAACATAAATAATAAAGAGTTAAAATAGAAATCGAAATATATATTACTCGTCGAAAATGCCTATGTATTTATATATTATTTTAATTTTGCCGTGAGAAGAAAAGAGTGTGATCAAAATTAAATTCAGTAAATTTATTAATAATTCATCAATGTTTGTTTCTCCTCCATATATTATCAACAAACCAGGCTGCTCATCAGGCGGTTAATATACTTTTGATACATAATGAGACATGATTCAAATTAAAATAAGCATTTAAATTAATTAGGTATATCATCATCAGCTGCATTTATAAAACTGCCACAGCTACAATATTATAGGGCCATCGATTGGTTAGAATCTATATGGAACTCGTCATAACATTCATTAAAAATTCAACTATATTCTCAGAAAACCACGAAATATTAAATTGTATTAAATTGTCCGAGTTACTTGTTTAACTCGAGAAATTGTGATCTTGTTTAACATTATTCTCTTCTACGTCGAGAGCTTTAAATCGAGTTATATGGGGACAACAGCGATGACGTAGAACTGGCAGAGGGAGATAGAAGATCCACCAAACTCAGCGAAAGATAAGCTTTCAATATTTTATCAAAGCATAAAAACATATTTAATCACGGCCGTGTTTGAAAGCTTACATTGAATTGAATTTATATTTGAAATACGTGAGCACATGGTCTATAGCCGAAACGTATTCGTACATCAGTAGATAAAGTAGATAGGTACGTGCTGATACAGCGATACAAGCGTGGAGCACTCTAAATGTGATACAGATAATATAATAAAATAAAATTGCGATACGAATTCGTGAGAAAATTTAAATAAATGACTTTTCTGTTTGCACATAAAAAGAAATATATTGCGGCACAATGAATGTTGGGGGTGGAGTGGGTAGTGGGGACCGTCGCGAGGCGCTCGAGAGACGGTGCCGGGGGAGGGGGGTGCCCCCGGGGGTGAGGGGGTGACCCACTTTAACGGGACAAGTAATATTACTTTTTACTTTTAGGCAACTATTTCATGTTTTATCGTGATAATATTAATAAGAAGAAGAACATACTTTTCAAAAAAATATTTAAATTTTCTTTGAAGGCCATATCATTTTGTTTTGAGCTAGAGATTAGCAATACAGTAAAAATAGGATTCAATATTGAGAAGTCTTAACCTTGCGCACATCTAAGCGTTCTGTGATGGCAATCAGTGAAACGCTATCAAATATGACAACGATATTTAACAGCGTTTCACTAATCGCATTCGCTAATAGTCTAGATGTGCGCAGGCCTGTAGGGAATTTTTAACCATCTACGGAATCGGTGCAGAACAACGATATAATACGTCGAAAAAAAATGTCTGTCCTTGTTTTTGACAAGCCTAAGCAAGAACATTCTGTGACAAGATATATTTATTGCTATATCTGACTAGGCTCTGGACTTTTGTAAGAAGTAAATAATACACGTAGTAGTTGGTCTATAATATCTTATGTAAATTGACTTGACCAAGAAGATGAAAGTAAATGACTTCTAAATACTTACCTCTATTTACAGTTATCTTGGCTTCAATAAGAGACTTAAGGCTTGCGCACACCTAGTTCGCTGGCGGTAGCGATCAGTGAAACGCTGTCAAATATCGCTGTCAGATTTGAGATTTGACAGCGAATATTTGACAGCGTTTCACTGATCGCTACCGCCAGCGAACTAGGTGTGTTCGGGCCATTAGGGTGCCAGTTTCACAGTTTGCTAATTGGCCCATTAAATATTTTATTTGACAGATGTTTATCTATTGCAAGCAAATATTCGAGATTAACCATACATTTTTATTAAATGAAGCCTTATTTGATTGGGCTGGCCCTTTCTACATTTAAAAAAAGGTAAAGTTTATTTAGGGTTCATCTTTTGGTATTATTTAATTACTTTTTAAACTTTCGCGATCATAAAACATATTTATACTATTACACGGGTATTTATCCCCACTACGGTACGGGGGCTACGGGGGTTTATTATACGGGTAATACCCGTGTAATAGTATAAATATTATTTAATTATGCGACTAGTGGTTAATACACAAACTTATTACAACATCTTTGTAGTATTTTCACTTGAGAAACGAGGTTTTTCTTAACGTATATCCGGATAAATATGTGAAATTTAAAATAGCCTCTTGAGTGAAATCGATATTTAGGGATATTTTTTTTCTTCACAATAAGATAAAGAACAGTGTTGTGTCAAATGTCCGTAAATATTTTGTAGGTATTTGTTTTGTATTCAATTATAAAGACTCTCCCATCGGAGCAAAGGTCTTCCAGAAACAACAAACCTACTTGAACCCCTTGTATAACAATCTGTTATTCTCTAGCAAAAACAATTTGATTTTCGCAAGAAAGCAGGAAAATTTTGAAACATGTAAAGTCTGTAAAGGGGAAAGCAATCATACGTCTGATTCTAAGCGAACACAATGCCTGTACAAATTGTATACAAGTACCTACGTGTATAGGTATGTATGTCTGTGTTGCGATATTGACGGAGCTTGTTTACACACATCCAGCCCTGTGTGTGTAGCTATTCGTTATCCCACACTCTTGTTTTGTATAGGGAGTGTATTCGTTTGAATTTAATTATGTTTTGCAGAATAATTTTTTTATGGTATAAGATTATTGTGAGGTTTGAGTTTATTTTTACATTTATTTTGTTATTAATTCGTACTTCACTTAGTTACTGTAAAATGTATTATTATTAAATTATTAAAGGCTCACTCAATATTACAACATAAAAATATACATCATATACCGTAAAACCAATTTCAAACATTGTTCTACTTAGTTCGTAAAATTGCATAAAAAACCAATTTGAGCGCAGTTTGTTAAAAATCTTCCGTAGAAGCTATAGTGACGGCAATAATGTCGGGGCTTGCAATAAAAGCTATTGTAAGCGCGATAGCAATTTGAGTGTCGATTACGGCTCATAAATTCAGTTATTTAACTAAAAATACCTCTCAAGTCTTAATGGATTTGGAAAAAGGTCCCTCAAACCTAATCTTGGAGTCAAAAGTTAAAGTGAAGAAAACTTTTAATTTTTTCCCTTGAAGGAGGAGGTGAATGTGAAAATTCAGATAGCTTTTGTTCAACTTTGTGAAAACATTTTGTGAGTATTCTACACAGAAATATGATTTTTTTTTGAGGTTTTATAATAATTTACCTATGACTTTATACTTTTTGACAAATGAATACTGATGATAGAAGTTGGATGGGAATATCGCTGTCATATTTGTCAGCGTTTCACTGATCACAACAGCAAAAGGCTTTGATGTGCACAAGACATTGTCACGCACTCCAAATAAAATACTGGTTAACTAGAGCTCTAACCTGTCATTTATATTGGAAAGCAAATATAAGTAAAACATGGGCATGATTCGGGTACATCCCGAGCCTCACAGCTAGACTTTTACTTGACACTATGGTACACTCTGTACAAATCCATTTTGATGCAATCCTCTTTCTAATAAAATCCAATTTAGATTTATTCTTTTGAGAACAAACAAAAAGAAGATTAGGAACAAAATAAGTTAATTCAAAAGGACAAGAACCTTTATATCTCCAAGTTACATTTACGACGAACTGTTTTCATTATCCATTTTTGTAGCACAAATTCTATTAGCAATATATCTCAAAGAAGCCCCAACCAAAGTCAATCAAAAGGGGATAAGAGAAATGGACCTAAATCAATACATTCTCCCCAATTCTTTAACTGTTTGTTTTTATTTTTATCCCCTTATTTTGGTGTAGCGACCTCGTGGGTACTTTAATTTTTTTGTTACACGACCCGTTTCTTTCGCTTGGTTTAGAGCTGGTAAAAGTTCATTGACCTTCATGTAACGTTAGTTTAATTTATTAAGTACTTTGTTGGATATTGAAGTAACATTATATTATGATTGTTTCGTTGGTAAATTGGATAGGATAATAAACGAGATGGCGGCTATTGTTGCTGGTTGACCTTTTGTAATTAATTCCGTACGCTCGATTAATGAGATGAAAGGGTTGCTCCTATATGATGATAGTAAACACAAAGTAGTAGTGATTTAGCAGATTTTAACATGTTTTATGAAAAAAACACGGTCTAGTTTCGTAGCCTGATTTGATTTCTAGGTTAGATAATATATATTCCTATGTTTTCAAAATGGCGGAAGGCTGTTTATACTTTAAAAATTAAATATTGTTTAAACTTCATACTTTGTTTTACTACATAAGTGTCTCTATGCGGTAGGTACCATTCCAGTATAGCCAAGAAGATTAGTAATCAATTTTGCGTTAACTTAGTTTTATAGAAAAATGGTACGAGTATGATAAGGTAGAAATAATGTTTCTATTGGCACTTTTCTTAAGGCCTGCGCACATAAGTCATCATACTATAATGTTTATTTCTATCCATAGGTTGTCTGGAAGAAATCGCTATTAGCGATAAGACCACCCATTGTATAGTTTTTAAGTATTCTTTTATATATGTTTACCTTTTAATTTTTGGTGTACATTAAAGTTATATTCTATCTAAGCGATGGCGATGGCGATCAGTGAAAAGCAGTCAATATCGCTGTCATATTTGATGCTTATAGCCCCTTCCCACCGGTGTCTGATATCGCGCACGGCAGCTCGCACGACACACCATGGGAACGGTTTCGTGCGCCGAGGTGCGGCTAGCACAGGAGCCCGTGTGCGCTGCCGTGCGTCGTCGTTGGCTGTGCGTGATGATCTGCAGAACCACGCACCGTAGGATGGCAGCATAAGATGTGCACAAGGCTTTACTGTTTCTATTTAATTTGACACCTTGTTTATGTGTTCATAAAAGTACCAATATCACTAAGATCACTACACTAACTCAAAGGTTTCATTCTTTTGAGTCTTCTTACTAGGTCTGTATTGTCGAGGAGCTGGGCATCCTCTGGGAGCCTTTTTAGTGAACTGTCGCGTATTTTTTTAATGATTTTATCGACCAACTCATTTGTTAAAGTCCCGATGGACAACCGTCATTTCCTATGTACCAGGGTACATTAAAATCATACTGATGTGGAAAATAAAAGGTTTTGGTATGAAATTAGCCTGCTGATGGCCAGAATTTATGATCATTGTAAAAGATAGACATAATTTATTGGCTAAAATAGACGATTAATACGCCTGCGGCCTTTAGTTTCCACTAAATAAAAGCCGTTATAAACTCATATTTAAGAAATCCATTATAACCAAATTGTATTGCAACATGGCCTTGGTAACCCTTCCATCGAAGTCCGGTTCAGCCAATTAACTTCAAGTACTAGTCTCTCGTTTGAAGGGATTTTTAATGGAAACTAAACTCGCATACTTGAGTAATTTCAGGAATGAAACGAAGACGAGTGCTCGTTTATAAGCGTGATTTAACAACTCCAGCATATTGATTTTTACGTCGCCGTGGGCCCGCCCCCTCCCCGCGGGAAGAGTTGTGCACGGGGGTAATGCTAAAATGCTTGTTCCCCTATTTGAGAGTACATGCTGGAGGGACTTTCAACCGCGGCATCAATTTTTCTCTTCCATTTATGAATGTTTTTTTTAATATCGCAAATACTTTACGTAAGATTTACGACCGGATGCGTCTTCATTCGAACGTGAATGTGACACACTTTCTATCGCACTGTTATCTATATTGTGTTTAAAACAAGTAGTTTGGCCGTGTAGTTTTGTTTTAACAACAAAGGTATTTTAATAGAGCGTTACCTACCTCTTGCAAATTGCTATTTTGTTATTACTAGAGAAAAAGTTTAAAAACTACTTCGTGTTTGGGCTCTTAGTTAAAGGGTCGTGACGTTGTAAAATAATTTGACAGTAGCTTAAATATGTTTCTAGCCTTACGATTGTTTTGAACCCTGGGTTTTGAGCCATTTTTTCCACCAAATCATCAGTTTATTCAACAAAAAACTTTACCTTGCGTAAACACAGGAAGAAAATACTTTAATGTGCAGCCTTAATTCTCAAACAAATAAATTTTCAATAATTTGGTACAAGTAATCATAATATAACCTAAAAATATGAATAAAACGTAGGAATAGGAAAGTGCGCGTCTCTTTTTGCCTGTCCCCGCGAGTTTGTTCAGCCCCACCCGCGCACTTTTCAGTGGGCCACCCCGCACCCTTCGCTGCACCCCATGTGTTATTCTCCACTCGCTCCGTCCCGGCTCGGGACGCTCCTTCATTTTACTCCAATTTACAACCAAAAAAAATCAAACAAACATAACCTATATTAAATTTTATATTGCTTTGGGATTGATTACTTATGGAAACAGCATAATACATAGTTGCTTCTTATTCAAAATTGCTTGTACTAACCAAAATATTGGCTATTTTGGCTTTCATTTTATGGTCAGTCCATCTCCATACCAGTGGTACGCCTGAATACAATTATTAGTTGAATAGACCACAATGGAGCTACATTTATAAAGTTTAACATTTACAAGTGTTGACGTTGTTCCATACTAGATCTTACCTTTTCGCATTTAGCATATGATTTAACGTCGTCTGAATTCGTATTTTCCTCGCAATCATATTTTCACTTTAATCTAACACGCGTACCAAAAATGAGGTCGTTATTTTTCATTAAATTCAATAGGAATTGTTTTTTTTTTAATTTAATGAAAAATCCAGTACTTGCATACTGGGTTCAGTTAGATAGGTATACTTGCACGAAATGAAATTTAAAAACTCAAACTCTTTAAACTAAGGGTTTTCGAAACAGTATAATAACAATTTGACATTTAACTTTAACTAAGAACTCAGGTATTTTAAATGTCAAGGCTGTAGACCTATTAAGAAATCAATTATGTGCGACAAGTATGTAAGTATTATTAATAGCATACATTTCTTATTAATATAAATATGCTTACATTTAGAATAATATCTAGCCCAGACGGTACCTATACTTATTAACAGAGGGGTGCCACCCCAACCCTGGGGTTTGGAAAGGAAAGCTTTTAAGAGCTTTTTGTTTTGTAATTAATTATGTTTTTATTTACATTCTTTGTCGATGTTGTGATTTTAGATGCCATCCAAAAATTCATTTGAATGAATTGGTTTATTTCAGACACTTGAGTACAATAGTGGAAACAGATTTTTAAAGCCTAAAATAACTTCGACAAGAGGTTCACTAAACAAGCTTTTAAATTGTATATTGAGGAATGGATAAAAACTAGACCTATACACAGTTTATAATATTATGGTCATATTTTCGATCAACTCTTTATTTCGACCTCAATGCTTATAAAAAAACCTATAATTATAGAGAATGGGTGCGTGCTTTTGTTCTTTGAGGTAGCACTATGAATTTTCTTGTTTGGACGAAGTATTTATAATCTTTGTTTGATAAGTAGTACCTACATAAATTACAACGTACTCAAATACTTATAAAATTTACTTAACATCGGTTTATATAAATTTATTCTCACTAAACCAATATACACAATTTACGTAGGTTAATGAGAATACCTAGGTATATCAAAAAATCTATAGAGGTATTTAAGGCTTACATAAACAGCAATTTAATATTTTATACATTACCGTAATGAAAAAGATAGAAACATTAAAAGCAATGATGTTGCAAGCAAAGTAATAACTTATAATAACCATAGCATATTCTCATTCATCATGAATCACTCATGGGCTGTCTATAGAAAAGGTTTTAAATTGTTTCTCGATGTTAATAAATTTTAAACAGATAAACCTGTACATCTCGAGCTCGCGGCTTAAAAAACGAGTATCGTGAGTATCCAGACGAAAAAAGTAGTCGCGCAACATTTCACAAGGCACAACGGCCCGCTGCACTGGCATTGTGTGCCTTAACAATATCCACGGCTCAGGGAACAGTGCCCAATAAATACAACACGTCCACGACGTCATTTCAACAAATCAAATACCCTGCGCAAACAAACTCCAATCGACCATTCCAGACGATTTGAATTTTATACCAACCCTCCGTCGCGGCTTTGTCTCTACGTCTACCTACGCGAACGTTGCCGTTCCAAATTAGAGAGGGATGTGAGGCAGACCATCATTTTAATTGAAGTACGTCTTCCTTTCGATTTTACGAATTGTAATAAAATGTAGATTTAAATATTGTAGAACCACTGCTCTTGTTACAGTTACTTAGCATGTTAGGCTTGACAATATTCTAATAATTGCATGTGTGCATAGAGCATTTGGGATTTTTTTTTAGTTTTTTTTGACATATAAATACAAAACTAAACTAGTAACTAAAAACTTATCGTATGACAAATATTGAAAATAATCATAGAGCTCTTTATGGTTGTATTCACAGACAAAATATTGTTTTAAACTGTTCATAAGTCAGAGCTCAGGTCAGTAGAGTACATTCAAGCGAAGCCTCGGTCCCGTCGGGAGGGGTCGCAAACAGGTTATGACCCCGACAAGTTACTTGTTTGAGGCTTCGGATTTGACCACATCAAGAGACCCACAGAACCTTACTGTAAGCACTCCTTATAAAGGGCCAGACAAAGCAGGATAGATCTTACTAAAATGGGTGCAGCCACGGGCCCAAACTAGGATAAGATAAAATATCAGGATATTCAAAGTGACAAAAGTCATAATACTCGTAGTATAAATTTGATAGGACTAGAAGATCAAATTGAGCGTTTTAAGGGCTTAGCATATTTGGTAGTATGTCAGGATTTTTATAAACAACTTCAGAGGTTTTACGATACAATCGAATCCCATAATTTAAAGGTTTATGATGATTTTTGTTCTGAATAAAAATAGAAAACATACGCAGAGGCACCTATTATGGAATGTTTCCATATGTATGGGCCGCTTCAACCCTGCGTCAAGTATATTAAAACAATGCTGCGATTTGTTTAGATACTTTTTCCACGCATAAGTGAATGAATATATTTCTAATATTACCACATAATACGCCATTGTTCTTCAGTTCGTTGATATTTCTCCAGTATTTTCAACGCTTGGACGGTATTTAAAGTGATACACATAACTAGCGAAGCATGAGTACCTATCGTGAACAATGTTACCGAGGGTAATTAAATGACTAACTATTTAACATCGTTTAAGGTTTTGAAAATATCAGCATACTTACATTTATGTAAGTAAAGTAATATCAATTCTTTAATCCATTTTGTGCAACTTTTTATTGTGCACGATCATGCGTTTATATCTTTTGTTTTGTAATGCTAACATTAATTGCGAATATTATTATCACAGATTCTTTTTTTCATACCTATCTAAATATTACTTTTCTAAGGCCCATATTCAGAATCATTACTTGAGTCTGAGTCGAGCCTCAAGCATAGACTTCAGCCATTTTTCAATAGAGAACTGTCAAAAAATATATAAGTACTTGAGAGTGCTTGAGGCTCGACTGAGACTCAAGCACTTTTGGAATACGGGCATGCACGGGAATATGGGCTTGCATGGCAAGGCTTAACTTACAAACTTACAAACGTTACTTAGGTGTGACACATTGCTTCAAGTTCGCCCTATCAGTATTTATCCTAACTAATTTTTAATTTAGTCCTCTTTGATCCCTATGGTACCTCTTTCTTATATTTGATGTTACGTAGTATAGCGCATTGGGTTCTGTAATGTTTTTTTTACCAATGATTAAAATAAACTGAATTTGAATTACCTAGTGGTAAGAGATGGCAATTTCTTATACACTGATTATTTATAAGTAAGGTGGTTAATTACAGTTAAGTGATTTGTATAAAATAATAAAAATTATACCATAGGGTAAGCAAAGTACCTAGTTCTCAGTACAATTGCACAGAAAATAATTTTTTTGTGCAAACTAAATTAATTAATGCAAACTATTTTCAAGTTCCAACAAAACCACGCTCACTCCGAATTGTCTCTCAATTGATTGCCTGTATGGCTTGTATATTCATTGGAGAACTTCGCAAGAATCTTAAAGACTACATTTGAGTAAATTGTAAAGCTATTTTGAGCAAGTGTGTGTAAAAATTCCATAGACAACGAGGGTGCCTGTTTATAGCTGTTAGGGAATGAAACCATGCAGTATCTACTATCTACAACATAAAGACTATACTTGCGCCATCTGGCGGCCATCAAACATTTGAGAAAAAACAAACTTTCTCTGAAAGTAAACAAACATTGCTATCATAAATTTAGACGGCATAGGATTGGAATTTATACAAAACTTATTTATTTTTATAATGTACACCTGTAGTTTTAAGTTGAGTGAGTGGGACTTTAAATCATCACAAAAATAAAAATAACTTTATAAGTTCCAATGGGCCATATGCGCGTTCCATCAGCTATTTGTATACAAAAAAGTTATATAATAAGAAGACATAAGGGTAAGTGGAATTTAGTACGGCTACTCTTAGGAATCCCAATCGAATATTAAAATTAAAAGTGATGGAAATCTCTTGGTTAGCGGAGGGGTAGATAAGAGCATTCACCGGTTCTTTCCAGTTTATTGTTACTGGTTCATTTTAGGCCAACCTGCCCTGGGTCAAAAGTCAAGTATTTTCATATAGACCTCATTCATAATGCCTGAAACATTTTAGCGGACCGCTTAAAATCTCTTGCGGATTCGTTTTCTGTCTTTTTGGGAGTCACATAGCATTTTCATTTTAATTGTTTTTCTGGTGTTATTCTGAGTTTTGTTGTGTAATTTCGGTGGTATTTTAACCAACATTACTTGAGGTCTTAGCTCAAAGTGTTAACAGTTGGAATACAAATACAATACAAATACAAATGTTTATTAGGACACAAATTTGTAGGTACACGTAAGAATTCAAATAAAATAAAATTACATAAGGATGACATACAATACAATAATTTAAGTAACATAAAAATAAATTATAGCTTATTAGACAATAAGCTACGTCTTGACATGCAGCTAGGTATTTTATGCATGCAATTAAAAAACAAAAATAAATCTTACGAAGATTTTGGTGCGCTGAAAGCCGGACTAGATTATCTGTGTCCCGGCTTCCAGTGCCCCCCAGCGGACAATGATATTATGACTATGTGTAAGTTATACAAAGTTAAAAATAAGTGTATAGTTGACATTTACAAACATGACAGAAATTTAGGCAAGTAGAAGAACTACAGTGAGTGTGTTTGCGCGTGTATTATGTGGAAAGGATGTGTGTGATTGAAATAGTGAGCCATCCTACTACTACCAGCCTCTTAAGAGTCTGGGTATCATAGGGCGGCTCACTTGTTTGGGTGTTTATGGGTGTACGAGCGTGAGGCTGTTTGCCTAAAAGTGTGCTAATGTGTAGGTGTGCGTGTTAAAGTGGGCCATCCTACTACTACCAGTCTCTTAAGTGAAGAAGGAATAAAAGTGTCTTATGTGATATTCTGATTTGATCGAAAAGGTTTCTGATGGATTTGGAAGAAACGGCCATCTTTCTTCCAAAGACAATTAGATATATAGAATGCCGACCTGACAGACGACTGACGATTGGACGAAAAATTATTTTATCTGTGTAATATATTATCATCATTCTCATTAAACTACTCGACACTTGCAAAATTGATCCGAAAAGGACAGATGCCGGCGGAGGGCGAGTTTTCATACAAACGTAATACCAAAATGATTACTAATTTAAGCTGATTTTCACTATGTTATTGTAAATATTGTATATGTATAGGACTTATCTAGGTTCCTGAACAGTTTTTATTTTAAATTACTTACCTCAAATGAAATAAACACCAATCGCATTTTACACATTTTTTTCATTGCAAAATGTGATTGGCGTTAATTTCAGAAGAAGAAGAAGAAGAAGCTAAATGACTGATTCGTTTTCTGTAATTTCGGGAAGTTACATAGCTTTTTGATTTTAATTGTTTTTCTGGTGTTATTTTGAGTTCTGTTGTGAAATTTCGGTGGTATTTTAACCAACATTACTTGAGGTCTTAGCTCAAAGTGTTAGCAGTTTGAATTAAAGTGTATTATGTGATATCCTGATTTGATCGAAAATGTTTCTGATGGATTTGGAAATAACGACCATCTTTTTTCCAAAGACAATAATTAGGGTAGGGCCGACTCGACTTTGATTGACTCGACGGAAAAGTATTTTATCTGTGTAATATATGCATTCTCATCTCATTAAACTACTCGACACTGGCAAAATTGATCCGAAAAGGACAGATGCCATTCATTAAGAAGAAGAAGAAGCTAAATGACTGCTCTATAAGGGATTCTTTTTAAGTGTGTAATTTGAGTTCTGTTGTGTAATTTCGATGGTATTTTAACCAACATTGCTTGACGCAGTTGAGTTGAATGGAAGTGTGTTAGCCTGATTTGAAATTCGCCATCTTTTCCTTTAACACGTTAAGTGCGAAGCGAGGCCTAAATCACCCCTGATGCAACTTCCCTGTGGTGCGGCAAGCAAAGAAGTGAATTTCTCTGTCGTGCGAATGGCATAGCTTTGGTTTGGTCCAGTGTAGGAAAGAGATAAATATATATTTGAGATCACTAATGGTTCCGGACTCGGTGGTGTACCTACCTTGGTACCGGATGTCTTAGGCCTCGTGCCGCACTGAATTAATATAATTTTAATGCAGTGCGGAACGAGGCTAAAACGTCCCATATCCCCCCTGACCTCGTACCGCACTCAACGCAAGCTTCCCGCGACCAGTGTTGTGCATCACGTCGATTGGATTCGTCTTTTTTTTCTATTCTGTGAACAGCATTAAGATTTTCATATACAAATAGAAAGATAAACCTTATGCATAAACCGTAATCCATTATTTTCCAATAATAAGTCTGTAATAGGTGCCTCTTAATGGTATAGAATGGAACGCTTCGTGCGCGAGTCCGACTCGCACTTGGCCGGTTTTTTTTCTTTATGGCGCCTTCAAGCACAATTTAGATTATTTAAAAAAAATGTATCCTTTGATAGCTTTGTGTTGTTTTGCCAGGTTTTGCCCTTAAAACGATCTAATGAGATATAATTGATCAAAATCGGTCAAGTCGTTGCGTAGTTAAGACAGTTTAAAAACGTCGATATTATTTTTCCCATCACTAATCGCAGCGAAAAGTTGCCCTATTTCAGTGCGTTACGAGGTGTATAAGATCCCATATTTTGTTTTGCTAATAATTCCTAAACTAGCCGTCAGATCCCGGGGCGACGGTGGATTAGGGTTCATCAATTCACTGTCTATATCAATAAGGACCAAAATTCTCATTTATCTTTGATTTCGCGCCAGAAAATGGATTTTAGTCTGTAAAAGGAGGTGGGGTCTAATAGACCGCGTGTCGCCCTAACGTCTGGTCACGGTACGGGCCGATTATACCTCGTGCCGCAGGAACGGAAAGTATGCAAAAATTGGTGCCGCAGCTAACGTGTTAAAGCCAGTGAGGCCAACTTTCTATTGACTGACTTGACTAAAAACGATTTTATTTATGTAGCATATCCTCACTTGACACTGGCAAAATTAATGTTAGCGAAAGATATCCGGCAGTAGCTGATGACGTAATAATATGAATACCCCGGTTGATTTTGTGATGGAAATAAATATTGAGATAATTTTCTAAATTCATTATAATAATTATAATGAATTTAAGTATAGTTAATTAATGAAGATACTCAAATTTAGCATTCCGGAAGTATATTTTAAGATTCACATAGATAGACATTAAATAGTCCCATAAAAATATAATAAATGTAGCATAATAATATTTTATATTTTTAATGAATTAAGGTGTTATTGTTTGCTAATTATTCCGTTGAATTATTCCCGGATGCATTTGGTTTTGGTTAATTCGTAATTTATGAACTTAAAAAGGGAAAATGCTTATTATCGTTATATTAATTTGTCATAAATCTAATCAGTAATTATCATGCATTAAGATATATTGAATTATTATTATTTACGTTAAAATAATATTCAGGATGTAAATTGTTAGCAAAGAAAGTATGATCTACCTTTTGAATTGTAAACTGCCACTTGGCAGTATATAAGCAGTAGCGTTATGGTGTTCGACCTTCTTTTTTTAAACGCTTCCCTGACCATCGGTCACATTAATCAAAAATGGACAGATGCCATTAATTAAGAAGAAGAAGACTGCTATAGCAGTCTCATATTCCTTTAGAGGGCCATCATGAGTAGGAGCTAACAATTATTTAATTCCATAAACTAATTCACAGGCTACTAATTCTCTGGTTGTTTTATAAATTGATCAAAATTAAAAAAAATATCCCAAGTGTTTATGGTGAGCCATCATAAATACTCTTGTTTATATAAGTAGGTATGTTTAAAGGCATATTTTAAATTATTTCAGTCGTATTCCTATGCAATAAAAGTTAATTCCATGTTGACTCGTATAAACATTGTTTAGTCTCTGCGCTGTGTATACAAAAATGAAAATAAAAAGAGACTAAAAATTGTAGAACCGGTCCTTGGTATCGTGGCGCGGACGCGGAGAGCGTCGGAGGAGTGACCTCAGTTGGCCTTGACAGCTGAGCTCGCTCCGTGAGCCTCTCGATTCAACCACTAATAACTCCACTACATTATAATGCCGATGCAACTATGCGTTACAATAATGTGTTACGTATACGTACTAGAATGCGTTGCCTCGACTCATTTCTCCGAGCGAAGACGACGCGTCGCGCGTCCTCACTCTGCCTTTACAAAACATGATTTGTGGATGCTCGTTTGTCTTCGTAAAATACCTAAGTAGGAGCTTTTATGTCTTTGTTACACTCGTATGTTAGAGTTTAATGTTCCGTTCATAGTGGTCGTGTTTTTTTTTATTATGACTTTCTTGTGTAATTACCAAAATGTTCATTAAAATTATAGTAGGTTTACCAGAGGTGCCAGAAAAATGCAGATAGTTTTACCTTATTCTTTAAGCCTTAAAAACTAAATACACAGGTAACAGGTACGAAAGTTAGCTAATTTCGTGATTCTTAGAATCCATATTTAATTCCAAGTAATCAGTATAGTGACTCGAACTTTAGATTAAAATCTCAAAGCGTGAAATTTCAAATTAGGCACGTGATTTCATTGAAATCTGTTCAAATCCACATGCGCTCTACCGTGCTACTTAGGACCGCTACGAAATTTCAAAATATGGAAATAAATAAGGTTTGGTTGATTTGACACGAACAAGCATTTAAGAAACCCCGATACACATTTCAGTAATATTAAAAAAAATATATAGTAATATAATTTAGGTCCATCAATATACAAAAAAATGTGAAAGAAACATACAAACATAGAAATATTTTTTCACAAGCTAAATAAATGTTTATAATTTGTTACGTGACTCATTCCATCAATAAAATATCAATGAACAACCGCTTTTTTATTCAAAATTGTATTATTTTCATTGGTTTCCTGAAATTAACCGATTCACTTACTCAACGGCCTTTATTCAAAACAGGGTGAATCACCAAGTAAGGATCAGGTAAAAGCGCTGTTGTACATATTTTTTATTCCGTGGCGCGGTGGTAGTCAGAGTCATCGTATACACACACTCTCTATACAGGGTGTAATCGTTAAGTGTGCACAGGCGATTATTCCGTAACTATTGCAGATATCAAAAAACTTTAAACTGATATCGAAAGTACTTTACCTAATGAGTAAAATGACATTAATAACTTTTTAAAAATAAAACGAGAAATATCCAAAAAAAATACATTAATCACTCCCATACATTTAGTATGAGATAGTAGAAAGGTTTTAGTTTCCTTATTTTAAGTGGAATAGTACCTACTCATTTTACCCTTGTCATTTTATAATTATGTACGATATGAAGGTATTAATGAATTTCAAGTAGATCCGGATCTCACGCCTTGTGATTTCTTCCTATGGGGATTTGTCAAAGACCACGTGTACGCTGAGAGAGTACACAGCCTAGAAGAGTTACAGAATCGTGTACGTCGTGAAATTGCTTTAATTACTCCGAAAATGTTAAGGAAAGTTCATTTAGAAACTGTAAATAGAGCTCGTCATTGTATTGCACAAGGAGGACGTCACTTCGAACATATGCTTTGAACACAAAATTTTGTACTTACTAAGAAATAAAATGTATGGGAGTGATTAATGTAATTTTTTTGGATATTTCTCGTTTTATTTTTAAAAAGTTATTATTGTCATTTTACTCATTAGGTAAAGTACTTTCGATATCAGTTTAAAGTTTTTTGATATCTGCAATAGTTACGGAATAATCGCCTGTGCACACTTAACGATTACACCCTGTATAGACTTCTACCATAGTCAAAACGCACAAGGCACAACAAGAACAATCAATGTACCATCAGACTTGAAGCAAGCCTTTCAATTGAGAAATTAAAAAAAAAAATAAGAATACAGATAATACCAACGCAAGTAAAAAAAAAAGCATACCAACGCAGTATAACTTATTTTACTGATGATAGAGTATCAGTAAAATAAGTTATCCTTTTGCTACTGCTTTTTTTTTAATATAGATGATAGAGCTACACATTTGGCTGCCATCACACCTGGTGGAAAGTGAGGATGCAGCCTAAGATGGAGCAATGATCGGCCATAATCCACATATTTACTCATATTTTAAAAATTACTAAATTAAATCATTTTTTTGCATATTTTTAGGTAATAATAACCCCGCCGTACCCGTAGAGTATGTAATATACAAATTCTACGTAGTGTGCTACGTAGAATTTGTCCTGTACTACAGCCGCGCAGACCAACAATCTAATTGGAAGTCAGGAAAAATATTACCTTTCTCCTTGGCATATTGAGTCTAGGGGACGAGTGATAAAGCTAATATTACTTTGAAACACGATTGAAAGTGGCGCAGGTCTGGAATATCATAGCAACGCGGGACAATGGACATTCCAGCCGGCAGGAGTGGGGGAGGGCCCGTCCTATCCCATTGTGCAAGTCAACGCTGTCCCGGACAACAACTTATTAATTAAGTGCATGATGATAATAACAATTCTGTGGTTTTGTCTGCGAGTAGTGATTTTATTTAGCAAACTAACGCCGGCTCCATGTGAGGTAGGTTTTATTTTCGACTGGTCTCTCACCTCAGTTGGTAGAGTAGCCTTCTACGCCGTAGGTCGTGGGATCGATCCCCACCGAAAACAAATATTTGTGTGGTGACCGCAGATGTTTGTTCTCTGTCTGGGTGTTATATTGTATTATATTATATTATATTGTATAAGTAGGTATTGTTAGCACGAAAAACTCTTCATTGATTATAGCTACAACTCTGTTTGAATTTATTACACCGCAGACAATACAACTACACATCACGACGCCATATCTCCTTCCTCTTCTTCTTTTTCTCTACTAAAGACGTAACTTCTTGCTGAATGCTGAAAAATAGAGATGTCCTATTCCCAAAACTGGTTAACAGTATATACATAATTATGTACTAAGTATTTACAAAAAAATGTGCAAAAGTATGTATTTTATCAGCTATCTGGTTCCCATAGTAGCTCTGCTTAGCTTGGGGCTAGATAAAAAAATATCCTAACACATTTTCCTGCTTAAAAAATGGCCTAACTGCCTTTGGTACTTGGGTTGAGTTGTCATTTAGGTACGAATACAGCGTAGAATGCTCCACTAGTTCAATCGTTATCACACAGAATTGTATCGGTAACTAGCCTATTCGAATGCTATGCCAAGTTATTGTCACATACACATTCCACTGGTTAAACACTGGGTCATTCGTGTGTAGTTTGTCCCGTTTGAGAAACGTTTTGTATCTGAATTTGGTAGATTGAGCTGTAAGATTTTAAAAGAATTTAATTTTTTAAAATAAAATAATGCATAAATGAGAATAGTAACATATTTTTACTTTTCATGACACCTAAAGTTGCCGATATTATAAAATGCAAATCTTTCTGTATACTTACTTACTCTTTTTCTCTCTTTCTCACTTCTTTCTTTCTTTATACGGGTTAATTTAGATAAAAATTCAACGGACCGGAACGGAATACCGGTTTATTACCCCTACCTGATGGTAACGGGTTACCGTCGCCCATAGACACCAAGAGTGCTGTCGTTGCGTTGCCTACCCTAAAGGAAATGTTTTACATGTTTTCTTGAACCTATCATGCATGAATAATTCTTATAGACATGGACCCTGTATAGGGTAAAGCAACATAAAACTGTATTTGTTAAATATTAAGGTCCCGAGGAATTTTCTGTTTTCATCTGTTTTCATAACAAATGTTAAAAAAACACGTCTTGATTAGTAAAATAACAAGTCACAATGTATAGCTAGCTACCTATAACTTATAATTTTGTTGTAACTTTAAAACCGGTCCGAAGAGAAATTGTTAACTGTACTTAATGACTTGGTAACTAAACACATATTACAGAATAATGGTACGAAGTTTGTTTATGCCTGTATAAGTAATAATGTACGACCATAAACATTTAATTTAAAACAATGTGTAAATATAGGTACCTACATAAGTTGTTCTCAAATTATATGTACTTAGATTATGTTTTATAGGGCATAATGGTAAAATTGGATCTTGGTATTTTTATTCCGTGAATTGTTGTAGGAACTAATCTATCGACGATAAATAAATTCCTCTGATCGTGGAATTATGTGTGTAATAATGCTGGCTAGTGATTTAGTACAGGTTTTGCTCGCGAGGATCTATATTTCTTAGTTCGCATCGAGGGAGGACGTTATGACTGAAATTTAAAACTTTAGAATAGCTCGCTATTTTTAAATATTTATAAAAATATTTTTTTGTGTTAGGCAGAAGAACCCCGTTCATAGAACATCTCATGCATAAAACAACAGGAATATCAAGCATAAGTTTTAACTTCAATAAGTGAAGGAATATAATTAAATAACCATCCAACAGTGTTTGTCAATTTTAAAGATTCAGGTCCAAAATAATTTCTTTCTTAGTATTTCCCACAAAAGAAGATATCATATTTTACGACGTAAAGCAATCTCTTGCGGAACAATCTAAATCCGTAAAGTTTCCGTATTTAGATTGTTCTGTAAGAGCATCAAAAGAGCTTCAATACTCAAAATTCAGGGTATATCCTATAAAGCTTAAAGCTCCGCACGCACCAAATGATGTTAGCAACATGAGCTTAAATTACCTTTGGAATAAGTTCTCAGTCGTTTGATATTAATATTTCATGAATCTCCAAGGTTTCCCTGTTCTCTCAGCAAAAGTAGGTTTACTCACACTACGGAAAATCCAATTCGCTGTGTCGTCCACACGAGCGCACACTAAGACACATGACTTGAGGGAAAAATAAAATTTCTTGCTAAGTTTATAATGGGAAAACTTTGAGAACCACTTAATTATGTTAATGTTTGAAACAAAATTTAGAAGAGACGCTTAAACACGACAATTATTTAATTCAAATAGTATTTTGTACGTTATGAAGTATATAATATATTAGATACCTAAGTCTGAATTTGGATAGGAGCTACTTTAGGAGCTACTACAGGGGTGTATTCAGCTGTGTTCATAAAAGAATCTACCTAATTTTATTGGTGGTTCTTAACGAGAAGTAAGCTTGCAATGCTCGTGATCTAGTATTTATTTCTAATGTTAATTGAACATTAAAGTCAAAGATACTGCTATTATTATTGGAAGCTGACGCGATAAGTTATTTGATTTAAAAACTTTTCAATTTTGCCGTTATGGATTGGGATAAGAAGAACTGGAAGTTCATAGGGTAGGCCTTTGCCCAGCAGTAGGACTATACTAAGCTCGGCAACAAAAAAAAAACTATTTTTGTCGTACCTCATAAAATTGAAATACCATAAAGCTAAGTACATATTAAATAAAATTATTCTTATTATTTCTTATTATGAGGTTTCAACTAAGATTTTTTTATAATGTCAAAAAAATTAAGAGCCGATCGGGATGGGTAGTTTCAATAACATAGATTTATATGATATGGCTAAGTATATGGTTATTATATCGGGACTAATTAAACTACCTTCACCCCGTGGATTACAATGTACTGATGGTTTGACTGTTGTGCTCGTTTGCAAAACAAACTAGTTGCTTGAGAATTATTTACTCGCTTTGCTCGCTATTATAAGATATTAACCAATTTCTTTATTTTTCTCTCGTCAAAACTTTGCCTGTTGAACATAATTTTATTTTTTGATTGACCAGAGGAGAAGCCATTAATCAAACCGCTTTGAAAAAGGAATAAAAAGTATATTGCACGTCAGTGTCAGGATAATCTGTGATTTATTAAAGCAGTGGGTTTTATTCATCCCTATAACCCACCACCCAAGCAGGAAAACCAAATTACTAAGCCTTGATTGCATTTAAACATTCGTAGGAAATTAATATCTGAAACTAATCAAAGTTAGTCGTTGTTTCTGAAACTGTGCTCTCTAAAAGGAGCTATATTTATGACTTTATATTCGTCTACTGAATTTCTAGTGCTATTCAATCTTGGGTTTATTTTATGGCAAGTATGATGAACTTTCTCAGTCTCTCATCTTATTTTATTTACACAGAAAATCTATTTCTGGGATGTTGATTTTAATAAATAGTCAATAGAATATTATTATTATAATAGAGACACACTTTGCATTATTAAGTTTTGTAAACCCTGAGTCGATTTCGAAATCATTCAAAGGCTTAGATAATATTAAGTAAACTCCAAAAGATTTAACCAGATACTGAAAATAAGGAATATAGGTACATGTACGGATTGTGTTTATTTATAAAATTGAGAGCTTGGGCAGTTTATTGCTACTTCTATTACTTTTTCTAGTAATGTGTCGGTGGCATAAGAACGTATGCAAGCAAAGTATTGAAGCAAAACTTTGCTCTGCCTTCTGCGCCGTAGCTCGTGCGTTTGATCCCCACGGAGAACAAATATTTGTGTGGTCAACACAGATGTTTGTTCTCTGTCTGGGTGTTCTAAGTACGTATTTACAAAAAAAATTAAGTATAATAGTATTTTATCAGCTATCAGCAGGGCTACCACGAGGTTATGGCTATGGCTATGGCTGTCAAATTTTGTATAGATAGGCTGACCCACACATTCATTTTCTTCTTGGGTTTGAATGTGTTGACACTGTTGACACAATTTTGACAGCCATAACCATAATCATATGGAGCTCGTGGTAGGCCTGCTGGTTCCCATAGTTCAAGCTCTGCTTACTTTGGGGCTATACTCTTGTATGGCTGGTCCACAATATTTATTTTATTTATTAAGTATACCTCATTTTCTTTATAATGAAAAATATTTTCTTCCAAGGAGGTATATCCAAAGTTTACATCCGTCATTTTGCATGGGCCAACGGTCGAGTGGTGGCAGGCAGCAGGGGTGCCAGGGAGGCGCGAGCGGGTGGAGCGGCGCCACCCCGCGAGGGAAGCGCCCCCCTCCGCGGGATCGATACGTCATTTGAGCTGGTCGCCATGGAGACCGCGGACTGGCGGGGCGGCGCCGCGCCAAGGGATGGTGCACGGGACATAGCGAAACCCGCGCCGCGGGCCCCAAATGAAAAAATAGATACAACCTCATTTGGGACAAATCCCTCTATAAAATTCGCAATTTATTTGCAGCTTTCCTTTCAAGTTTTCATTGGAAAAGTTTGAGGTACTAGAACTTTTTCTTTTGACAAGCTTAGTATATAATTTTCTAGATAGACTTTACTTATTTGTGGTTTTATGTAAAATTTACTGTCGTTTTTTTATTTCTGCTCAATTGTTAAATTGATAACACACCAGCTACAAATTTGGTCTTTTGGCCTCAAAAATACATTCCGTATAGTTTTTGTTCCTTTCCAGCAGGAAAGCCCTTGGAGCTTAACCGGTATCCGTCCAGAAATTGACACATTAAAGATACTTCTTTTATTACCTGATTTATCAAAGTTCTTCAATTAAAAAAAGGCGATTTAAATAGTTCTTGCTTCTCAATAAATGTAGTATAAGTTGAATTAATTGTTTCCTTTTACTAGTCTGCCCTTCAAACGACTCTGTCTAATGACGGCCAGACAGTTGGACATAGTGAAACTTTACTTCTTGGTAACATCGGAACCCTCACAAACCAACCTACCAACACGCACTTGGCTGTTTTTAATCTTTCAGATTATTTCGTGACGATCAGCATTTATATAAAACTTATTAAATTCGAATAAATCACTTAAAAAGCTTCGCAAACAATTTTATTGGCGAGCCAAAAATTTGAATAGGTGGAAATTGGAATCAACCGCTGGCATGCGATTTCAATTTATTGGCAGCAAAACGGAGGTTGACCACCTACTAGATACTAATTAATCGCTTCAAATGAATGAAGCCCTTAATTGATGTTTACCAATTAACTTGGGCAACCAATTAAAGCATAGCAGTAATGTCTGGCTTGCGCAGGGGATGAAGGCCGTTTCAAAGAACGACTGCTGAAGCACATAACATAAAATAATACTACGACTGAAGCCTGCCCTCTTTTTGCACCTTCAAAGAATTAAAGCATACCTTACTCAGCTTAGTTGGTAGTAGCTCTTCTAGTCGTGGGTTCGATCCCTATTGAGAACAAATATTTGTGTTAAAGATGTTTGTTCTCTGTCTGGGTCATCGAAATCATCGAAAAAATCACCCTGTTTATGAAACGCTAGCTTACTTGCGTATTCTTCAGCGATATTACGACTCCTTCCTACGGAGCGTGATATCACGCACCAGCCCGCACCGCGCACGACGACGCACGGCAACGCACACAGAAAATGCTCCTGTGCTACCGCGCACCTCGGCGTACGAGACCGTTCCCATGGTGTGTCGTGCGTGCTGGTGCGGGCTGGTGCGTGATATCACGCACCGTAGGAAGGCGGCATAATATCGCTGAAGAATACGCAAGTAAGCTAACGTTTCATAAACAGGGTGATTTTTTCGATGATGCTCCAGTGGGAAGGGGCTATTAGGATGACTATTGCTATTTGTTTGGGCACTTCCCTCTTCTAAACCTTGAGACGGCCTAAAAGGTCTGTCACCATGTTGGCATGTAAGTACTATAAAAAAACTGTAAAGCTGTGTTGTTAATTTCACTCTTTTCATCCTTATGGATTACGAGAACTGATTGTTTATTAATTTTATAGTGTTTACTACACTTAAGGAAATCACAAAGATCCGATTAGGATCCGATGGCGCAGTGGTCAGCGCAGCCCCGTACCGAGGGGAAGGTCGCGGGTTCAAATCCCGCTCGGCTCTTAACTTTTGGGACATTATAAAAATCTACGAGAACTGATGTTTTTACGTATAGCATTCGTAAAACATTAGTTTTCGCAATCCCGCCAGGGGCGCTCATCGTTTCTCCAATACAAAATCGGGCCTAACGATTACGTTAACGATAAGTCATTTTGCGTTAAGCTAACGACAAAATGATGTAAAAAACTCAGAATAAGCCCTCTGCTCTACATTTTGCATCACATGGTAACGATCAATTAAAAATTGATTTTGATTTTTGAAAATTGGTCGCACAATACATTATTAAAAGATTGAACTTTATCGATTTATGCGTTACACCGTCTCTCATCACTATTATAATCACAGATCTTAAGGGGATTTAACAAAGTACGTTCTAGCACTACACTCTTCTTACTTATTACTGTACAATACAATCTATAAATACACAAACTTTCAAATACAAACATTTGCTTAAACAAACAAGAAAGTTAGCGAACAATATAAAAGTAATGGGATAGAGTGAAACAGAAAACGTATACCAAACGTTTGTGCAAGCGAGAGGGAGTTATTCAAATTGAGGGTACATATTTCTACATAGGTAACAAATAGCTCGTTGAGAAAAGTATGGATATTCCACTCTCAGAATCTGGGTCACTTACAAGTAAATTGGCACATTTATCATCGTGCCATTATTTATTTTATTTTGGTGATTCTGTATACTTTTCCTGTAGCTGTATTTGATTAGCTTAATAGCTTTTTTGTGATACATTTTCCTGATTTATGCCGCTTTTACCTAAAAAGACGCGTGGTCTTGGAGAAAATATTATTTTTTAGAATTATATTTTAGTAGCATTGATAGGACCCCATTACTATGCCTACGTGTTCGGCGGCAATCGCCGCTTCGCCCGTTTCTTCTAAAATTTAATTCTTAATTTCTTATAGGATGCACGTAGAAGAAAATTTCGCAGGCATTCCGCTAGTTTTGTTTAATTATAATAATATTTATTTCCACTCGTATACGATTAGTTCGATTTCTAAAAGACTACCTACCACCAGCGAGTTTGCTCAACATCACTATCGATAATTATGTCATAATATCTAAGTTATTCCAAGTCACGAACTATCATCCAAGTTTCATCAAAATCAAAAAACATCTAAACTTTCACTTTTATAATATTAGTAGAAGGATACCTGCCATCATGATTATAAATTAATATTAAAGTACATAAACTACTCAAGCTTTTATAGAAAAACTATAAAATAATAAAACCAATTATTTTTAGGCTCAAACGTATCTCCATGTTATGATTTTATTGAACAAAAAGTTGAAAAGTTGAAGAGACCTGCAGGAGCAACTTCAAGAACAGGTATTTACGCTGTTTGAATGTAGGTTGTGCTTGTAGTTTGGAAATAGGCATTTCTGTTTCACCAAAATTCTGTAGGTAATTTGAAAAAAAATCAAGTAAATCAAAAAGTTTGAATAGATTTGTGTTTGTGACTCGATCACGCAGTTACGGGTTTTATAGCATGGCTGTCCGCTTTATTTTTATTAAACAATTTTTGCTATTTAGCTTATTTACTTCACAAAATGCTATAGTTTAATGAATGCTTTTAATTTTTTCTTTTCTTAACTGCTGAACTTAGTCGCTAATTCGTGACCCGATATAGCTTAGAGGTTACTTAATACATTTTAGAACCCTATAAAATTTTTAAAATTCGATAATATCTATAGCTGAGCTTAGTAGGTACATTAGATACTTATAAGTATGTGTAGTTACCTGCATATTAACCTGTATTTAAAAAGGTTTAGGGTAGGTAGCTGGTTAAAAAAGGTAGGTAACGACATCTATGATCCATGCCTCGTATCTTTTAACCAAAAGAGTTTCTCTTGAGTCCATGCGTTTCTACATTATTCCTTTGGCGCTTTGCCTATTTTTATAATAGAGACCTCTATCGGACTCTTTGTTAAACTTATATGGGCGTGCTTAAATTGTATTTTGACCAAGGAAGGCTTTCCTTTATTTTGTTGCCAAATTCCATCTCTACTCTTTTTATTCATTAGTTAACTAGTAGTTTGTAAGCATAGAAGTGCTAGACCGATAGAAACAAAAACGCCTGCACGAGTTCCTTTAATATTTTTTGTATTTTAGAGAAAAAGAGTGTAGGTAAAGTGCATATAATAATTAGATAATACTAGACCCTAATATTAGGGATTTGGATTGAAAGATGTATCATCAAAATATATAATATAGAAATCAGTTTCAAATGAACCAGTGGATTGCATTGATCTTTCGCCTTTCGAATCTACGAGACTACCTGAATCTGTTTGCTCCAACCTTTCCGTGGTTAACTTGAGCTTGAGCCCTAATTTGGCGATCATTGCTGTAACAAAATTATAGGCGTCGTGGCAGCATGTTATGTACAGGGTGTCCCATAACTCAACGTCAAGCCGGAAACGGGCAATGGGCCAAGTCATGACAGTTATCAGAAAAATATAAAAAAAAATATTTGTAATGTAACTTTCGAGTTATTATTTTATATTTTAAAAAAAACGGGAAAAACTGACACCCTGTGATGATCTTTTAAGTCCTGTGACTACAAATATTAATTTATCGTGAAACTTTTTTCTGCAACGTAAGCATGAATAACCCTTCTGTAAATTAGAAAAATTAAGTCATAACTGCCTCAGTTTTTTTATAAAATCGTGGAGTTTTGGCCAACATTTCATTTCAGATAACATTTTGGAATTCTGGCTAAATGCGCTATTTTTAGGGTTCCGTAGCCAAATGGCAAAAACGGAACCCTTATAGATTCGTCATGTCTGTCTGTTCGTCCGTGTCACAGCCATTTTTCTCCGAAAATGTAAGAGTTAGACTGATGAAACTTGGCGAGTAGATGTATTCTGTGAACCGCATTAAGATTTTTACACAAAAATAGAAAAAAAACTATTCATTTTGGGTCCCCATAATTAAACTGAAACTCAAAAAAATTTTTTCATCGAACCCATACGTGGGGTATCTATGAATAGGTCTTCAACAATGATGTTGAGGTTTCTAATATAATAATAATAATAATAAAAACTTTATCTAATATATTTTTTTTCTAAACTGAATAGTTTGCGCGAGAGACACTTCCAAAGTGGAAAAAAGTTGGTCCCCCCCCCCCCCCCTCTAACTTCTAAAATAAGAGAATAATAAAACTAAAAAAAATATATGTTGTACATTACTATGCAAACTTTCAACGATATTTGGTTTGAACGAGATCTAGTCAGTAGTTTTTTTTTATACGTCATTAATCGTAAACCGCAATTTACCTTTCGACGAACTACAAGAACCTTTATATTATGTTACTTGATGCTACGGAACCCTTCATGGGCGAGTCCGACTCGCACTTGGCTGCTTTTTTAAAGTTACTTGCCATGATAGTGTAGTACATTTTTTTGCGGTACAGTCGGTTAAAGTTGGGTGTTGTAATTATCTAAAATGAAATGTTGGCCAAAACTCCACGATTTTATTGAAAACTGAGGCAACTGAGGAGTTATGACTTAATTTTGAATTGTAATTTACAGAAAGGTTATTCATGCTAACACTGCAGAAAAAAGTTTCACGAAAAGTTAATATTTGTAGTCACAGGACTTAAAAGATCATCACAGGGTGTCAGTTTTCCCTGTTTTTTTTAAATACTCATATTTCGAAAGTTACATGACAAATATTTTTTTGAAGTGAAAACTTCTTTAGCGGCGTTGAGCACTTTCGTAATGGGTATAAAATCTTAAACTCGCGTCAGGATCACGTGACCTGATTCGCGTCAGGATCACGTGACCTGATTCGCGTCAGGATCACGTGACTTGATCGAAAAAGCGTAAGACGGATGGAGAGTAGACAGTTTCGTTTAGGCAGCGCAGGGCGCTTGCGCGAATGTTCGTGTATGTTACAGCGTGCCAAATAACAAACAAGCCCCCCCTAACCATTCCAAAATATCAAACATGCTCAACGTTAATAATCAAGTTTTCACTTCTGCCGGCACTCCCGGAGTGCAACCCGTATTTTTTTTATATTTTCTGTTAACTGTATGACTTGGCCCATTGCCCGTTTCCGGCTTGACTTTGAGTTTTGGGACATTCTGTATATAGTTTTTTGGTCATCTACCGTAACTTAATTTAATACCCACAGAATACAGTAGTAATACCTTTAAAAGTTCAAAAGAAGTTTAATCGGCACAGGAAGGAAGCGTACGGTGCTCCCCATAAATTATACATTCACCTTCTGCGGACGAAATTTGGGAATAACATATAAAGTTAATTTTTATTTCTAGTGTTAATATTATCTAATGTTACTTCTAGTGTTAAATCATCCTAATTAGAATTGGGCTAAGAAATAAGAATAGGGAATAAAAACAAGACTCATTTGGAATATTTTATTGAAAAGTCATTTTCACGATTGTACAGAGCTAGTTACTTAGCTAGACCGGTAAACAGAAGTAGACATTATCTAAGGCATGACTTTACACATGACTTTATCTATTTTCGTTGCAATGCTATCTCACTATATCTAAAGGAAGTCATTATTTTGCTTAATAATTTTCAGTTCACAGTGAATGATATAATAAAAAAAAGTCAAAAGTTTTACTGCTTTAAATAAATAATAAAAATTATAGCTATACCTACAACCTGTGTACGCAGGAAAAGATCTGTACGAATTAATGCGATGGCTATATTACACCTTGTACTAAGATACTTTAAACCAAAAGCGATCGCAAAAGTTCTATTAACTTTCGTACCCATCTTAATCTGCTCTAGCGTAAATTCTACCAGCTTCCGACTTCAATATCAAAAGTTACAAAAAATCCTACAATATGTGGATCAATTACGAGTATCATATTGTAAAAATTCTTTACAAAACGATTACATAAGCCACTCACCACTGGTAAGTGCTAGGTAGCTAAGCTGGTCTTTCACGAATTAAAGAAAACAAGATTGGTCACTTTCTGTAAGACGTGCAAGAAGGAAAAGCGCCGGCCAAGGAGCGGCTGGCTCGTCGACCACCGCTTTTCACGTGCGTGTAAAGGGTCTTCGTTTTACTTCTAAAATTATAATAGTCACTGGTCTCAAAACATGGCTTAAGTACTATACACCTAAAATATATAAATTATTACAAATTAAGTAAGGCATTTACATCAGGGATCCCTAACTTTACTTTATACTTACACGATACTAGAAAACGTTTTGTAGCTAATATCGTGTAAAGATAAAGAAATTGACTAAACTTACATGGGTAAAACAAATAAGTTTACTTGTAAAATGGTCAAGATTTCGGCGATCTCGTTGTTGACCAAAAGCTTGAATGTAGGTACTCAGTGAAAACATGAGAACATGCTCATGAAGCTTCGCTTTGGTCAGAAATTTCGATTGACGTTACATAGCATTAATTTTGAACCTCTTTATCATAAAGGCATAGTCGTTTACAACTTAGCACTATCGTTTGGCACTTTAGACAAAGATAAATAATAAAATAAATTAGCCTTAACTGAGACAAAAAATATATGTAGAAATCATACCTTTTAAAACATTTTAATCACAGTCATGATTGATTTCTTACTGAGTTGTGCGTGCCATGACACTATGGAAAGTAATTAACATTAATAAAATAAATCGATCACTACATATTATGACACGAAATCTTATGCTATTCCATCGGGATAATTTGAGTTGAGCATTATTCTTGTGCATTGAATAGAAGATGGAAATTAATATCACACAGGTACTATCCTTGTGATGGCGTTCGAAACAAATGTTGACTTATCGAAATGTGTTCATCTCCGCCGCTTCGCTGACACGGCAGCCGCTATCATCTGCCGCAGCATGGGCTCAGGAGTACATTGTTTCGGATCGCATTTCATCTGACCGTCTCCTCCGCATCTGTCAAATTGAAATAATACATTATTATGATACCACTTCCCTTCCAACTGATAATATTCATTAACATTGTAGGTAGAATACTGTGTGTGGATTGAAAAATAATCTAATTGCTATGAAAACTAGTAAAATACATTTTTTGAAAGAAAACTTTTTTGGATGGAAATTATAATTGTGTGCTGAACTTTGGTCCGCAACCATCTGTTGTTTACGATTTTTCATAAAAATATTTTTTAATAAAACAATATAAATATATAAAACTTATTGAGTAGTCAGCTGCATGAGAATGTATGTATATATTATGTGGAAGCGTTGTAAAGAAAATTCTCAGAGCAATGACTAACAAAATCTTAAAATCAGTTTATAATTTTTTCAGCATTTGCCGCGTAGATGTCCATTGCAATGCTACCATAGTACCACGATACCCAAATAGAATACTTACGTGCAATGTAAACACGGTCCTGATGATGCCCGAACGACTTCTCCTACTTTGTAAGTGTGTCCCTTTATTAGACAGCCTCTTTTCTGCGCCGAGCCCTTGTACGAGTGGACCGGGAAGTGAGGAGGCAGTGTTGTTGTGGTGGTGGTCGTTGTCGTCGTGACGTTCACTGTGGTCGCCATCGATACGGGACATTCGTATCGAGGACAACAGAATCCGGAAATCGGTTCTTCGTGGCATCCATGTATGGGTGGCGGGCAGCTCTGTTGCAGACAAATAATGTCACTTCTAAAGCAGAAACAGAAATCACACGGGTCATCTCGTGGTATTTGTTGAGCAGACACATAGACTTTGCCTCCATAACGACAAGTTCCAGGCCCAAATGTCTGGTCTTCTTCCATATAGTCTGGGTCTGTTCCGTATCCGCTACTTCCGCTTGGTGGAATGGATGATTCTTCATCGGGAGTCAGGATATCGTCTATAGGCTGTTCTTCGGTTGAAATTGGTCGTGGCTGCTCTGTTGCTGCAACTTCTGTAGCTATTTGTGATGGCTTGGTAAACTTATCAACCACTGGAGATGCTGTCGAAAGTTCTTCTGCCTTAGCTGTTGTTAATTTTTCTTCTACTGAAACTGATGTTACTGGAGATGGTTCAGGTTGTAATGGAGTCTCTGTAGTTGTGGCGACTCTTTCTGGCTGTACTTCTATTTCAGGGATTTGTGTTGTCTTATCTTGTTCCGATGCAACGGTAGTAGCTAATTGCGCTCCCTCTGTGATTTGAGGCTCAATAGAAGTTAGCGGTAGGGTTTGATCCGATGCTGCCAATGCTGCTTCGTCAGGTGATGGGGTCGATTTATCAAGTTCTACGGCTGCTGATAAAGTAGTAGAATATATTTCTGGCCTTGATGTTTTGCTAGGCACAAGCTCACCTTCCATCAGTTCTGTGGTAGGTTCTTGTTTTTTGGTCTCCGTATCAATTAGAACAGGTTCACGTTCGGTATCGCCTTCAACAGTATGTTGATCAGAAACCGATATTGGTATTTCAGTGCTTTCCTTATCGATAGATAATATTTTTTCATCATCTATTTGACCATTTGTTGTGGCTTCAGAAATATCATGCAAAGGTGTTGATGTTTCTAAACCTGGCTGGCCGGTACTACTTACTGAAAGCTCTGAGCTTGTTTCAAAGGATTCTGGTGCATTAGTAGGTTTAATTATTGAAGGGCTTGTAGGAGTTGAATCAACACTCTCACTATCGTCTTGACCCTGTACCTTAGTTACATGCTCTGCAGATTCTGGTTCAGCTGGTTGAGATGGTTCGAATGTATCTTGTTCCGGTTTGTTTGTTTCTGTTTTCTTTGTAACTGTTTCTATAGGCACTGGTACTAATTCATTAACTATTTCTGTCTCGGTGTCTGTAGTTTTAGGATTTGTAGTTGTGAGATTTTCTTCAGAAGCTTTAGTATAAGTTTCTTGAGAAGATACCGTTGAGAGTTGCTGTATGTCGGTTGGAAGTTGTTCTTTTGTGCTAGATTCTTGAACAGTCGATATTTCGGGAATTATTGTTTGTGTTTCTTTATCCTCCAGCTCATCTCTACTAGTACTAGACTCTACTTTGTTGAATTCAGTCACATCAGTTTCTGAAGAAGCTTGAGGGGTTTCGGAAGTTTCAGTAGCAACATGTGAGAAGATATTTGATTCCGTAGTGGCATCAGATATTTCAATGGCAAGTGTCGTCTTACTATCTTCATAGAGTTTATCAGAATCAGCTGCTTCAGAAATACTGTGGGTTGGAATCTTCGTGTATGTTTCCTCGTCACTTTCTGTTTGTTTAGTATTTATATCTTGGTACTGTGTTGTTACTGGTTCTCTTTCCACTCCAGAATCATTTTCTGATAATTTATCTACCTCTCCAGATGTGGTTTTGACTATCGATTTATCATCAAAAGGCGTGACTGTTTCCAACGCATCTTGTTTAGAAGGTCCCATAGTTGTTTTTTCAACATAAGAAGCGTCTCCTGTGGTTTTATCCAATTCTTCTTTTGGATAGCTAATAGGCTCCGGTTGTTCCGTTTTCAAGTCAACGTTATACAAGTCATCTGTAGTATCACTTGATTTTATTGTAGTACCTTCAGATGAGGTGTTGTTTTCATCTTCAAGTATTACCAGAATTTCTGTTTTAGCGTCTTCTTGTGCCTTATCATCATCATAACCACTCGTTGGTTTCTGTGTAGTTTGGTCCAACTTTACGCCTTTCTCCGTAGTTTTCTCGGCCTCATCTGGCACTACAGTGATTTGTTCTTTTAATAAGTCTGTCACAGTTTCCATCACTGCATCAGTGGTTTCACTGTCCTTTATTGTTTTATCAGAAGAAGTAACTTCGGCAATTGGTTTCGTTACAAAGTCGAATGGTGTCTCTGTCATAATATCATGATCGGATATTGTTGTAACGTCAGCTTTTTTATGAATAGAGAATTCTGATGAGGTTGTTTTTTCGTCTGTGATGTCTGTAACTGTAAGAATCGATTCAGTTGTTTGTGACTGTTCAATTTTCGTTGATATTTCGGTAAAACCGGGTTTTTCTGCTTCTGTACTTACTGAATCTGGTTCTAAAATAGACTGGGTAGTTAGTTCAAGATCTATGTCTGGTTGTAAAGTTGTGCTTTCGTCCAGGAAGTGTGATTCTGAATATAACTTATGTTCATCTTCAGAAGGTTTCATTGTGGTTAAATCTAATAGTGGCTCTAAGTCAGCAATTGAAGACTGTGTAACTGATTCGGCATATGGTTTTTTTGTTATCTTTTCCATTGGTTCCTCACTGGCATCACCTGGAGGTTTAGTGGTACCTTCTGGTTCAGATTCAGATGACTCAGTACTGGTTATATCTTTCACATTGCTTACAGCTACATCTGTTTCAGTCTCTTGCTGAGGTACTGTTATTTCATGTAATTTATCATCATAATTTGATGGATATGTGTCAGTTTCGGCTATAACTTCCATTGTTGTAACGTCTATAGCTCCAGGAGATGTAGTAACTTTCTGTTCTTCAATTTCAATACCCATTGAAGACTCGGTGATAGGTGATTTTTTCGTAACATCTTCACTTTCAGTTTGTGGTGTGGCTTTTTCTACTTCAATATCATGAGGTTTCAATTTTTCTGTACCAGATTCGTCAATTATGTTAGAAGTTGTTACTTCACTTACAATGTCTTTAGAAGGTTGTGTGACTTCCTGGGCATTTATGTCAGATGACCCTATTATGTTTTTGTTTATATCTTCTTCCATCGACATCGTAGTAAGGTCGCCTGTTCTTTCCGGAGAACGAGTGACATCGTTTTCAAAATAGATAGATGTTTCAGTTGACAGTTCTTCGAGATCATGTTTTGTTATTTCATCGCCACTACTTCCTTCTGGTGATTTTGAAGTTTGTTTAACATCAGATTCAGGTTTAGAAATAATCTCACCTATTGGTGTAGTTTCTTCACTTTGAGATTCTTTAGGAGTTTTAGTAGTTACTTGTAAATCAAAATCATATGCTTTTAATGTAGTCTTATCAATATTTTCATACCCGGTGGCCATAGTTGCTTTTTCTACTTCATCTGCTTGAGGTAATTTGGTCACTTCTTCCATTGCTGAAGTTACAGTTGTAATGTCATCATTCAATGGAGATTTAGTAACTTCATGTAGCTTTTCATCATCATCTGATTCTGATGTTTTAGGTGGTTCAGTGAACGTAACTTCGAAAATACCTGTATCTGTATCTTTAGGGATATCTTTTTCAGGTAGTTGTGTAGTAAATTGTTCTGTGTCTTGTATTCTATTGGGTTCAGTTTCACTCTCGCTAGAAACGAATGTTGTTATTTCCTGATCATGAATTTCTGGTGGTAAAATAGTGACTTCTTTTTCATCTAGCATATGTAATTTGGGTGGTTGAGTACTTATTATTTCGGCTTTTTCTGTTGTGGATTCTTTGTCAAAGTATAAAGTAGGGCTTTCTGTGGGTTCTGTTTTAATTGTCACATCATCTTCTAGTCTGTCTGTTTTACCTAGCAAATTAATTGCTGATTCAGTGGTAATATCAGTATCTGAAACATGGGTTGAATCAGCTACATGCACCACTGGTATTTCATTAATATCTTGATTTTCACTTGGAGTAGCAGACTCATAGATTGTGCTTATTTCTTCTCTTTCAGAATCCATATCAGGAACTGTGGAGGCAGGATATCCCGTTGTTGGAAGTTGTGGTGAAACAATATCTTCTTGAACAGTTACATGTTCACTTGGTCTTTCAGTGTTATATTCATCATCAAGCTTAGTTGAAAGATTGGTTTCGATTGACGGTGGAACAGTCAGTTTTTCAATTTTCTCGGTCACAACATCAATTTTATCTTCTGTTGTCAAATTAAAATCAGCAATAATATCTGTTAGCGGACACTCTATACCTGAACATTTTTTCGGTGGTTTCTGTCCTGATTCGGAGCCTTCTTTCTTCTTACAGGTTTTTTCTGTACACTCTTGTTCAATGTCATGTTTTACCTCATCGTCCTCGTCGCATTTCCCTGCGCTGCAATCTTTAATAGGTATATCACAGTGTTCACCTATGCATGGGGGTTTTTGTGGTGATATTGCATCAAATGTTATTTCACATTCGGTACCTTCACATGGTTTAACTGGAACTGCTTGACAACCATTTTCTTTGGTGCATAGTTGATCAATAGGATCTGAAGATGTGCATTTATTTCCTGAGCACTCTTCTTGGTGATTACCTTCAGTTTGCTCTGGAATATTAGACGGGTGTGAGCTCGTTTCATCCTGACTTGTACAGCTTCCAGATTTACATAGTTCAGGTGTTTTCTCAGATGGTTTATTATCCGCGCTTAGCATGCATTCATCACCATTACATTTAACGGGAGATTCTACTGGTGCTTCAGTACCAGACATTTGACTGTGTGACTGAGGAGGCATTGTTTCTGTTTTATGATCACAAACATATGTAGGACAGCAAGATTCCAATGAATCGTATGTAATTTGACAGTTATCCATATACTCTGGAGGTGGACTGCAAATTATGGGATCACATTTAATAATGCTACTACTACATTTACAACCAGATTGGCATTTATTAATACTTGGTACGGAACTTTCATTCCTATACGTAATTCCGTTAAATAGACAGTCTCCTTCACCCGGTATCCGAGGTTCGTTGATGATCTCATTTTCTTCTAAATCAGCTGTTGTGGAGACAGGAACTGTTGCGTGAGATGGATAATTGATTGAATCTTCGTGTTTTTCTGGGATGATTTCTGATGATTCTGATTCTGTAGCTTGAGTTGACGATTCAAAGCTATCGGTGGTGATTGATTCCTGAGAGTATGTGGTTTGTTTTACATCTCCAGTATTCAAAGGCACCGAAGAAGTTGTACTTTCTTGGTATTCTGACTCAGGGTGTTTTGTACTTGACTGAGGATATGTCTGAGTCGATAATTCTTCTTTAGAAGTTTCGGCTGACACAGTTGTCTGTTCCGTTATGTCTATCCTTTCGGTTCCAATTAATTTGTCCTCGTTCTCTTGTGCTATTGATTCAGTGGTCGCTGTCATTGAATTTTCTTGAGATACTGATGTGTCTGGTGTTAAAGTAGCTGTGTCTTTCTCATCACTTAAGCCATTGTCAAGTTTTGTTGCTGATTCAGTATGAACTATTTCATCTGAATAAGTGTGTTTTTCTATTCCAGGAGATTCAGTTGCTTCTTCTTCTAAGAATCCACTTGGTATAGTGTTCAGCCCCTTATCAGGCTCTGCTGTTGTTAAACCATTCAGTTCAAATGTGGTCTCACTGGTTGTTTTTATTATTTCATCAGCAAAAGTAGTTGTAGGGTTAAACTGTGGAGTTACTGAGCTCTGTTCGACATGTTCTTGAGTCTTGGAAGTCAAAGAATCTTGCGGTGTGGTTTTATCCTCATATTCAAGAGTGTATGAAGTTGTTTCTGAATGTCCTTCAACATCTATTTCTTGGTCTTCTTTTGTCTTAGAAGGAGTCGTAGAGTCTGTTGGTGTTGCTTTCTTTTCATCATCAAATGCAGGAGCACTAGTGTTAGGAGCATATTGTTGAGGTTCTGAACTTTCATCAACACCTATTTCTTGATCCTCTTGAACCTTAGAAGTAGTCATAATATCTGCAGGTGTTATTTCTTCGATTTTATCCGTAAACACGGGAGCACTTGTGGTAAATGCTGTTTTTTGGGGCTCTGAACTTTCTTCAACACCTGTTTCTTGGCTCTTTGGAGTCTCGGAAGTAGTTACAGTTTCTGCAGTTGTTGTTATTTGGATTTCACCACCAAACGCAGGAGCACTCGTGGTAGGAGTATATTGTTGAGACTCTATACTTTCATCATCATGTGTCGCCTTAGACGTAGTAATGCTGGTAGATACTAAAGTATCTGTTGTTTTCTTATTTTCATCGTCGAACACAGGAGCACTAGTGGAAGGAGTATTTGGTTGAGGTTCTGAACTTTCATCGAAATCTGGTTGTTGAACCTCTTGAGTCTTAGAAGTATCTGAAGGTGTAGTTTCCTTGATGTCATCCTCAAACACAGAATCACTAGTGGTGGGAGCATATTGTTGAGGTTCTGAACTTTCATCAGTATCTGGTTTATGGTCTTGGTCTTGAGTCTTAGAAATAGTCATAGAATCTGCAGGTGTTGTTTCCTTGGTTTCATCATATACAGTAGCACTAGTGGTAGAAGCATTTTGTTGAGGTTCTGAACTTTCATCAACGTCTGATTCTTGGCTCTCTTGAGTCTTGAAGGTAGTCAAAGAATCTGACAGGGTAGTTTCAGTTTTATCATCGTCATATACAGAAGCACTTGTAGTAGGAGCATTTTGTTGAGGTTCGGAACTTTCAACAGCATCTGTGTTTTGATCCTCTTGAGTCTTTGAGGTAATCCTAGAATCTGAAAGTGTGGTTTTAATATTATCATTTTCATACACAGGAGCACTAGTAGTGGGAGCATTTTGTTGAGGTTCTGAATTTTCTTCAGCATCTGGTTTATGTTCCTCTTGAGTCTTAGAAGTAGTCATGGAATCGGCAGATGTTATTTTCTTGGTGGTATCATCATACATAGAAGAACTAGTGGTAGGAGCATTTTGTTGAGGCTCTGAACTTTCATCAATATAAGATACTTGTCCCTCCAGAAGCTTGGAGGTAGTTCTAGAATCTGACAGTGTTGTTTCAATCTTATCTTCGTTATAAATAGGAGCACTTGTGGTGACAGAATTTTGTAGGGGTTCTAAGCTTTCATCAGCATCTGATTTTTGGTCTTCTTGAGTTTTTGAAGTAGTCATAATATCTGCAGGTGTTATTTCTTCGATTTTATCCGCAAACACGGGAACACTTGTGGTAGAAGCTGTTTGTTGGGACTCTGAACTTTCACCAACATCTGTTTCTTGCTGTTCTTGAGTTTTAGGTGTGTTTATAGTGTCTGATGGTGTTATTTCCGTATTTTTATCTTCAAACACGGGAATACTAGTGGTGGGATAATTTGGCTGGGACTTTGAACTATCTTCGACATCAGTTTCTAGAGGGTCAGCCGTTGTAATATCATCATTCTCAAGTACAAAACCTTCTGTAGAAAGTTTATTAGAAATGGTCTCATCAATCAAATCTGGGCTTAAACTTTCTTTGTATGTCGTTTCTTCAGTGGGAAGATTCAATAAAGTAGTACTGGTCTTAAATTTATCGGGACTATAACTCTTATCTGGTAAATTTTCAAGTTCTGTGGTATCATTTTCTATTTCTTCTAATAATGGGGTACTTGCTGTCATAGTTATTTGATGATGCAGGTCAAAGTCAGAACCAGTGCCTTCAGAACTATCAGTTACAACGTCTTGTGATTCAGTAGCAATTTCATCTTCGTAACCAAGAATGCTTGTTGAAGTGGTTGAAGATTTTTGTGAATGGAGAGTTGTTTTGTCCTGCTCTGGAGATGCTGAAGTTCTACTGACATTTTCTTCAGCAACAGGAACAACAGTCGTTTGTAATAAATCATGTTCAGTGGCATGGTATTCTTCATCAAGTTTATGAATCTCAGTGTGTGATGGCTCGATGTTTGTTTGGTCTTTATCCGTAATCGGCACACTTGTCGTAGGCTCATTTACGTGAGTTTCCATATCATCTTCTTTATTAGTTTCAGTTGTAACGATATGTGATTCTACTGTGGGCTTACTAGCTATAATTGCTGGCAAAGTAGATGCTGTTGATACTATTTCATACGTTGTCATAATTTCTTCTTCACCTGACCCAATTTCTTCATCTTGAGCAGCAGTTGATGATTCATCAGTGACGGGAACATATTTTTGAGATTCAGTTTCTTTTTGTAAATCATTTTTAGTGGTTACATCAGCATCATATGTAACAGGCTCTTTAGTAGCAGTAGTAAAGATTGTGTTCAAATCATGGGGCTGAACAGTACTAGACATATTTTCATCTGAAGCTTCAATCTTATGACTTTCCGGTAGTGCTTCGGTTGCCACAGGTGGATGAATAGTAGCTTGATCATAGCCACTTCCTTCTGTTTCCGTTTCAAACGTTGGCATCTCTGTAGAAATGCTGTCTGGTTCGTTTCTGTACCCGCTTCCTTCTGACCCAGCCCTTCTGGGTGGTGATAAGGTAGTAATTTTCTCTATTTCCGTAGTATAGTCTGCTTCGTATGCTCCTGTCGTTGGTTCATCACCTTCGCAAATATAAGTGTCTGGGCAACACACTCCTTCACGGGGAGCTAAAGCGGTACAGTTCTTTCCTTCATTTTCCATCGGTGTGCCACACTCTTGTACTACACATACAATATCCCCTTTCATGCAATAGCAGTGATCACAAGCCTTTTCCGTTTTTATTAGTGCACCGTCGCTAATAATTTGATTTTCATAAACACATTCCTGTGACATTTGCGTAACCGGCGAAAGAGTAGTTGTCGTCAACAGGAATCCGGGCGTAGGTCGTACTGTCGTTGATAAATCATCCAGAAGTGGCATTTCATCCTCAGGGTGATCTGTAATGTAACATTAACCATTTCAATGGAATAATATAACCAACACACAATTATACCAAATATAAATTCGAAATAACACCTACCACAAGAGTATCGAACAGGGCAGCAGACATCTTTATGATAGATAGGTGTGCAGCCGTCAACGTGGAGAGTACATTCTTGCATAACGCAAGTCGTCATATTTCGTATGCAGTAGCAGTGTTCGCAAGGTTTGTTCGGAGTTGGAGGCACTTTGGAACCTTCTGGGAAGTATTTTCCATGGATGCTGCAACCGTACTTGTCTAGCTTGCCCAGACCTGTGGCTCCATACTCCGCCGGGGACGTCGTTGTTGAGGTAAGCAGGTCCACTGGAACTGATAATGAAAATCCACTAAGCACTTATTATCAAACGAAAATAAAACAATTAAAAGCTTGAACAAAAATAAATAATATTTTTTTTTATTAATTTATGCAATAAAAGCATACCGTCTGGGCATGTCACAATGGGACAACACTGGTCCGCTCGCTTCTCGATTGTGCAGTCCTGGCCAATGGGCTTCGTGAAAGGACAGACCCTGAGGTAGCACATGAGCATCCGATTGTGACAGGTGCAGTTCAGGCATGGCTCGTTGGTCATGATGCGGTCTCCTTCTCCGTAGTGCTGGAAGTTGTAGTAGCAACCGTCTGGAGCTCCTGGAATATATTTGAGAAAATATTTTATTTACATTTTATGGAAAGCAGCCTTTATAGGCACTTAAAATTATTACACCACACTTTCGAAAGAACTGGTGACGACAAAGTGACTAGACACTAAAGAAGAAAATTAAAAATAGATATCTAGGTAAACAGGAGACTAAAATCAATTGCAATAAACTCTTAGCATTATTTTTGGAAATGTATTAGTCAAATAAAAATAATGTATACAACTATAATTTATTTCAATAATAAAAAATAAATTATTAACTATAGTTGTATAAGTATACATTATTTCTAAAGTTTTGTTATTTTCAGTGGATTAAAAATATTCAAATATTTGCTTAAAAACTCACCATCGTAAATATCTAGAGATGTGTGATTGCTAGCTGTAGGTGCTGTAAATATAAAAGAAAAACAAAATTATTCGGATGATAATATTGTACATAACTCTTCATAACCTTAGCGTTCCCTAGTACATAGGGGCATTTATTATCTATGATGATTAAATGCCATTACCTTAATGTTTTTACTACTTCGTTAAAAGCTCTAATTTATAAAATGTGTTCACGGTATTATTCAGAATTTAACGCATGTGTAAGAATCAATTTCGGTATGGTTTTTCGGTATCGTCGACGTTTTATTTCTTATCAGCACATGAGCTGGAAAAACGCGTGTAATTCCGCCGCCTGCACATTATAGCCGGAAAGTATTGCTTTATTTCAATTTACTTTCAATTGTAAGTTGTATTTTACAAAATAATCTCGTGACCTAGGTTCACACAAGCGATATTCGTCACACGTAAGGTAAACACATGTGGCAGTCGTTTAAAAGGAACCTTTCTTTAAACATGATCCCTATACGGATAACCATGTGAAGAGCGTTCCGCGAATTTACAGCGGTTTTACGAACGAGCTTAGTATGCTTGTCACAGCTGGCAGGATAATATTAGCGCAAATCGCTCCAACCACGATCGGTCATCGTCTTACCCTTGTCATTTTACATATCCGTTTGAATGCGTATTATGGGCATAATTACAGAAGGCGAGCGGCGACGCGACGAAGCCGTAATTAAACTAACGGCGCGCGTCGTTAACATCGAAACCGCAGCTTTACTGCGATTCCTTCTCAGAGCAAAAGTCATAACTGCACGAACGACTTGTATTATGTAGATAATCGATTGGCGGATATTATAAACCACACTCTCAATATCCCGTTCCCATCGCGTTAAGTCTTGCGCATATCTAAGCGTTCTGTATACCAAGCTTCCATTAATTGTCTCCCTGTACAAACTTAAAATTATAGTAGGTACTCAACTATAATTAACTTCGATATGAACGCAGTTACATTTAAAAACTTTTTCTATTATAAAGCTACCTACTAGCTACCTACATTAGTAGGTTGCATTAGCAAGTAGTAATTAATGGCGGTTCTGGTTAATTGTACTCTTAGCTTCAAGATTAATGCAGATAATATGTAAACATTTCATGAACATAACCCAGTACGAGTATTAATTAATTATTGAGATATGGTAGATTTTTGGCCACAATCAAATATTTTTAGAATTATTATTCTTAACTAAATTCTTTCTCAAAAACTCTTTTTCAAATTTTTAAATTCTTTTTCTTTCTTTCTTAATTATTATTCTTTCTTCTTTTAGAATTATTATTATGTGTGAATAATTAAATAATGTCAAGGTAAACATTCCTTTTAGATGTGATTCCATCCGATAGGAAGGAGTTGAAATGGACGGATTGCGTGTGCCAAAAGCTCGTGTCATGAAATGTGCGTGCTGGTTGCAGCTTATCTTGGCGAGGCAGCATCTGCACCGTTAGGGCGCAGCTCGAGGCGCCTGTATATGGCGGGCCTGAGTGGAACACGGCCTCGCTAGTTGGCGCCGTCGCCGCCGCGAGATCGTCCACCTAACGGTCGCCAGGAATGTCGTTACCATCCAGTTTTTTGCTTACCTTCATTTTAATTATAATACAATTCACTCTCACGTTTGGTACTGTCCAAATAACCTACCTACATCCTGTTCCACTCTAATAAAACGCCAGAGACAGTCGTTCTAGTTCCGAAAATGTTCGATGTGGGTTACTCTCACGCGCAGATTGCCTAAGCGGCGGTTTCCAAATTCCAAAATGTCTAAGTGAATAACAATTACCTACCGATCATAGCCACGTTTAAACGAGCGCAGCATGTTTAATGCCTCCGATGCCTAATGAATCTCCTTTACAGAATGTGACGTTATAGATGGCTTTGCACGAACAAAAAACCACTTAATGCAAAATCGTGTGCTTAGGAACATGGGCTCGGGCGATCGAAACGAAGAGACCGCATGAATTTAAAATTTGCACTACATTAATATGGATCGTCGTTTCAATGAATGAATGTCGCCGTGGTCGCCATTCGTGATGAAGTTCACACGGGTAGACCTAAACATTGTAGGTCTCATTTGAATATACTTCCTATGTATAACATACATTTGCATTGCATTTTGCATTTCGTGCAAAGGATACTAAATCTGCTGGTACAAAAATAGCATCATCTAATAACATGCATCGCGAAAGAGACACACACACATAGAAGTGCAGGCAGGTACAGTTAGTGCAGGGACAGTGGGCACAGGGACAGGCCATACAGGCAGGACCATCGACCGTCGTTGGCTACTCCACCTTCACTACGCGGCTCTTCCAGTTTGATTATTCTTAGACTAGTGACGCTTGACGAATGGGACCAAGGACAAGGAGCTTTCATGTGATCATATAACTGAATTTAATAAAGATCTATGAGGATAGAGCCAAATGACAGAGTTTTAATGCATTTCATAATTAATTTGTCAATCAAGTGTTTTATAAAATGTTTTGTAAGATAAATCACCATTATTTACGGTAGCGTTGTTTTTTTACTGGATGCTATTTTGAGCACTATAAAATTATGCCTGCTTCATAATGGTTCATTCCATAAATATACTTAGGTACACAATAAATGACACAAAGTTTGGGTAAAATAAACGCATTATTATTTTGCTAACCAATACTATCCCACTGATCTAAACGCATAATAGGACTTTTTTAATGACGCGGTGCGGCTCTACGTGATTCTAAGGAGCACATTATGCTGATATTTTCATCTATAATCCAACGAAATCATGCCTGTTATTTGGTATCGTCCGCGCGTCTGGTTGCTAATTATTGAGCTCTTAGGCGCAGTTATCCGAGAACTACTAGAAAAAGTTGAACTATCTGAGAACTAAATTATGCACGTTACGTGTAGAGATAAGCCTACACGTACGTATTTTGATACGTGATTTCATCGAATAATACATTATGAACTTTGATGTTACTTTACCTTTATGTATACCTTTATATGCAATAGGTGAGGTCGTTTTTCGTAAAATATCATCAGTATCATGTTTTATTTATTGATCGTTCCCAATATTCAATCTATCTCTTGTTCTGCTTTACTGAGGAAAGAAAAGTCTGCCTATCGAACATTTTGCAGAGCAAAAAATGACTTATTCACAGATTTTTATGTCCTCGGTAAAACCTTGCGCGTATCTTAGCGTTCTGCGGTGGCGATCAGTGAACCGCTGTCAAATACCTATGACAGCGATATTTGACTGCGTTTCACTGATCACCACCGCAGAACGCATATATGTAGATGCGCGCAATGCTTATAAGGCAAAACAAGAGTTAAGTAGATTGAATATTAGAAACGCTATATTAGGTATTAAGTATACCAAACTACCAACCGAGCGAATACTGATAAATGTGGAACAAAAGAAGAGGCTTAAGGCGGTACGATTTTCATACAAACTTAATTTACACCACTATGGGCGAATAAAGTATTAATGTACACTGAAATAGCTTTTACAGTGGTCCTTATTACCGGCCAGTTATATAAAGTTGGAATGTCAGCCGTTGGTCGTGGCAGTCTTCAGAAAAGTGTGTAAATTCAGTTTTTATCGGAATCAAACAACCTTAACTTAGCATAATAAGTTTTTTCTGACCATATTTACACCCCTAAACACTGGATTAGTCATTACCTAATAAAACCCAATTAAACGATATCTTGAGTCATTTTATAAAAAACTGTTTCCGAACGACTTCCTGTCCTACAAAATAGTAACGGGTAAAGTTGAAAATAGTGTGAATTCAAAAGCATATCATCGTGTTTTATGTGTTAATTGGTGGATCACTAACCTCAGAACAGGTTTTTATTTGCATTGAAACGTCACTTTTATAGCACATGAATAATAATCGGGGCTAATACCTACTACATCTCGAGATGAGTTGAGATGAGCCCAGAGAAAATTAATTCGTTAATTATTTCGAATCGATGATTGTGTTTATTTTTGACACGATGTTGTTTTGTTTATTTTTTAACTTCAAAACAGAAGATTTTATTTTTGGTATACTTGCCTCGGTTACGCATAACAAACATTAATTATTTTTTTTATATTTTTTTTTTAACTCTGTCAAATATGATGGATAGCGTTTCACTGATCGCCAACGCGCTACATGTGCGCTAGGTATTTTACTCAATGCGTAACCGAGGTATACCCAAAATATAATCTTCTGTTTTGACTTTCTTTGACGAACAAGACTCTACTGCAGCTTCAATTACATTTTGACGCTTTTATTGGGCGTCTTAACAAGATCCGTTTTGACATACTCGTAAGCTAAAGTTACATATTATAATTTGACTTTCGGCAGACATGTTCCGCCAAACGAAAGTGGATCTTGTTTAGACCTCCAGGGTCATCAAGTTCAAATGATGGTGCAGCATTAGTCGGCCTGGCTAGAAGTGGCCGCGTTCGCTGATTACCAGCTATGCACGCGCGTGGAGAGCACCATGGCGAGAATCTTCTCACGGGCATACGTCGTATTCTGGGTCACGAAACAACGCAACGGTAGATACCTTGCTCCTCGCATTAAACTACCACAATAAATAAGAATAACTCTTATACCGATATAATCCCACCAATACGTATTATAGCATCCATATCATTTTTCACACTATTCCTCCGTTATTCATTGTTGCTATAAAAGTGTTTTATATCTTCGCATTTCATATAGTATTTACTGCCTAGAAGAAAAGTTATTTATTGCCTGTCTACGTCCGTAATATTCTGTAACATTTAATAGCTGTGGTAATCGAAAATCGAGGCGTTTTACTGCTAAGCTACCTGATGTTCAACGAATATGAATTTTATTTTTTTAAATTGGTTAATTCAATTACAGACCTTTTATTGGTATCTCTTGCACCGCTTTTATTAATCGTTACAGTGTTAAGTAAAAAAATCTGTAAACCAATGTTACAAACCTTTCAGTATATAAAGTTATACTTAAGGGGCAACTTTCTGCTAGATTAGCACCTCGACGTGCAATAATTTTAAATTACACACGTAATTTCGTCGAAATAAAGTTCAAAGCGAGGTAACAACCGACGGGAGGTCAAAAATGTGAATGATTTAACGGAAATAAGCGTTCGAAAAAACACAGTTTCAAAGGCTAAATAACAAAAATAAGGAGTAGTACTGTACAAATTTGACGTTTTGTATTGTAAGGTTTTGTGATTAGAACAGAAATTTCCTATCAGTAAAATTGTACGAGTACGTACCTACTCAATTATAACGAAGTAGCTTAGTTAAGGCATGTTAGTCAAGCTTTATGCATTCTTTGGCGATTCGACTATGGGTATAATAGGTAATTACAAAAACACATTTATAAAGAACAAAGTAATAATTATTTTTCAGTTTCCTTCTACATTACGCAAGTAGTATTTGAATGTTTGGATTATCTACACACACACTGGATTGGCACACTTTGACCTTTTAAAAGAAAATTACTAAACTTATTTATGAAAAATCTAAGCAACTATTTTGTATGCAATCCTCCAATTGCACACTGTTTAGCAAAAAAAGTATTTTTTATCCTGACACTTTTTTCACTAAAAATATTTTGTGCGAAATTCTGAAAGCAAACCATTTAGTAGGAAAACGTGTTAGGATGAAATTATCTTTTTTCTAAACTGTGTGCAATATGATTACACTCAAGATAGTTGTTTGCTACTTTTGATAACTATGCTCAATGGTGCGATTCTAGCAACACAAATCACCCAAGCAATCGCTGAAATCGATGTGAGATGTCAATTTTTGTTTGAAAAATTCGAAAATGGAACGCGGATTCAGGGATCACTCAATCGAGCTGTGCTGCCGGAATAGCAGAGCAGTGCGTGGATTCCAGATTTGTGTTACTGAAATCGACGCCCTGGACCCTGTGATAATTCGACATATATGCCAAAAAGCGACAAAATTTTGGAATTTTCGCGCTTTTGTGACATATTTGTCGTTTTTATTAATAGCCTAAGCGCGAATTCCATAATTTTGTCGCTTTGTGACATACATATATGTCGAATTGTCAGGTTCATTAACCAGGGGTCAGCCAGCCAGGTCAATTTAGGCGAGCGAGAAATGTTGTTTCATGGTGTACAGTGAGACCACAGTGACTTACCCGCAGTCGCGTATGCGAGACACGCGGCCAACGCGAGCAGGGCCCCCGCCGCGCGCCGCCGATCCATCTGACCCCACGTCCTTCTGTAACAACAAAACAATCCAATTACACTATAGTCCATCACAAATCCAAATTACCCTGCCTGTCACCTCACCACCCCGCTCCAATCCTGTTCCATTTCATCGCATACCAATTTCGATTTGGCACAATGAGTCATAATTTTGATGCCTTCTGAGTTTTATGTGAACCCCTCACAATTTACCCCAATATACTTCGGAATGCAGAAATACAAGGAAATTTATCACATAATGCGTATTTTTGGGTATCGGTCATACCTATCACAGTAAACAAGAATTATTTATTAGACTAGCGGCTTGTCTCGGCTTCGCACATTTATTTTTTAAGCCTAGGTATATGTTACTCTGAATGAATGTAGCTTTCCAATGGTGAAAGGATTTTTGAAATAGGCACAGTAGGCTTTGAGTTTATTCATTACAAACATACAAAAATAATTATTTTTCCTCTTTATAATATTAGTATAGATTGTGCCTATATTCATCTGCAGCTCGAAATGTAGTAACATAAAACAATGATTATCAGACACGAAGTAAAGTGATTCTCGGGTTACGGTACCCAATGAGAGCTATTTTCACGCCTCATCATTTATAGAGTAGATGCGTTTACCGACCATCAATAAAGCTTTACACTTGCCATGTAGCAGTCGATGCAAAGACATGTACCTACCTGTATCTCGGTCTAACGATTCGTGCAAAACCAATTATTTTATCTCTGATAAATGACTAACAATAAAAAAACAGATAGTTTAGATGTATTAAGTGCTAAGTCATTTTAAAGTTTCTTAAGATCTCTTTGTTTTTTGCGCTGCATAATCCAGCCCAAACGAAGCGTTTGCAATATACCAAAGTTCAGTAACCGACGCGGGTTGCCCAATAAAACAAAGAAGCTCCGAATTCGTAATGAATTAGTAAGTATTTTATTTCTTTCTTGAGCGGCGGCGTACTGTATATCCCAAGGGAATTGGGAAGGGAATAGGGGCAATATACTGGAATGTCACGTGGGCTTGGTTCACTGTGTCGGAGATGTAAGTATCGACGCGTGCTCAAGTGGAAGTAAGGCAAGGATCGAGGAAAGGTCCTTACTACAGAGAAGGTAACAGAGTACATTGGTACTTGAGTGCCAGAACTATTCAACATAATACGTTCCTGGTACGTGCGCGGTAGTCAATAAAATAAAAAGCAATAAAATAAAATGTTATAAATAAAACAAAAACTTTTCTCAGTCGCTGTCTGCATAACAAAATCTAAAATGAATACCATGGTGGCAAATCCTAAATGATGGCGAATCCCTAAAAATCCTTCAGCTTCACGGCGGTCTATTTAACGAGAGAATTGCATGAAAGCAAGTGGGCCATAAAATGTACGTGCACGAAACCTTATTTCCTGTTGAAATAGTGTGTCAACAATGTCACATAATCTACAATTTGCCAACAGTTTATCAGCAGCGAGCTTTATTCAGTAGGTCCTCAATGCATGCGCTGCGCTACGTGGAACGCGGAAACGTGAGGTTCGAGCAAAAATGTGGCCGTTTAGCTTTGAGTGAATAGGGAGTTTAACTGTCCATTCAAACGGGCACTATTCAAAACAATGTTTGTGTTCGCTAGGCAAAGGATTTTCACTGTTTCGCAAGGTAAGACTTTTCTTTACCAGGTAACACATTCCAAGAAACTATGTAGCGGTATTTCTCAAAGATCCAATTATTAATATACATTTGAGAATCATGCATGAGATAGTTTACCCTGTCAAATATCGCACTGTCAAAGTTCCCGGTAGTGGGTGCGGATGTCAAGGGGATGTATGCAAAACCCTATGCTGAAACTGATCGTCATCGCCATCGTAGATCGCCGCGATGTGCGCAAGGCTTAAAGACAAGGCTTAAAGAATAGTTATGGCATATGGCCTGACCTAAGAAATTTAATGGCCTGACCCTGAGCGTATCGGCAATAATAATATATTCTATTATGATAATTTGCATAAATATCTACCATAAAATTAGAGTCTGACAATCTCTTGAAGATTTGGTGCTGTGGTATATTTTATCTTATAGATAAATAATGTTATACTGACGTGCGTGACCTACGAGGCATTGCTTTGTTATAGGCGATGGTTACCACTTAACATCAGGTGGGCCATATGCTTGTTCCATCAACTAAGTTGTATAAAAAAAAGTATGTGAAATGTTCGTGAGACAAACAATACTTTAGGTACATTGTACGAGTAAAAGCTTGCAGTAAAACACACTAGTTACCTACTTGTATTATTCTCTACCAATATTCTAAAAATATAAAGTGTCATACTCATTCAAACACGTAGTAGTGCCTCTTACACGCATTTTCAACTGCCACCCTTACCTCCACTAGCAAGCCTCGAGGGAGACTTCCTTTATTTTCTCCCTTGTCATGTCACGACACCTGCCTGTACGTTAAGTGTTTTGTCCGATTCACCGCTCTACAAAGGCGTTCGTCACAAGCGCCTTCTCGGGTGATGAATCTTGCATCTTATGACATTTCATATATTACAGGAGAGAAGTAATTTATTTTACGGAAGACGCGGTTCTATCTAAAAACAAAGCTTTTTACAAAAAATTGTCAGCCATAAGGTTATCCTAAGCCTTAGGGTAACCCTATGGTTGTCAAATTTTTGTTCTATACCTTAGGGCCTAAGGTATAGACTCACCTAGCTTTAAGACGTTTCATAAAGTGACCCTTGTGATACTATTGAATAAATACATATTTGACTCTGACTTTGACAGGTAAAATTGTTGATAAGAAACTGATAAATAAATAAGAAAGCAAAGTTCTATGAACTTAGAGATATACAGATTTTAAATTCATTCGAATGGAAGACGTCTCCTATGTTCGCAAATACATTAAATCTATCAGTGATATAGTTATGCGAGTATCTGCAGGGGTTCCTCCGTCTAGACGCTCTCTGCAAGTCACCTCTCGGGAGGGTGAGGGTGCGGGAGTTCAGCACTATCTATTTATTTGCTTTACTAAAATACCACGTGTGCCAGACATCGAGAGGCATAACCGTTAAAATAAATATTATTCGCTCGTTCTTAACAGGTTTTTGTGTTTATTCTCACGCTTAGCATATTTAAAAATGCGATCATTGATACACTTAGAAAGTAGTTTACTTTCAAAGTTGGCAGGGTAACATCTTTTAACAATGAAAACCCAATTCCCAAGCTTAATTTGGCGTACCGTTTCCAGCAGCCGTGTGTAACATCAAAGGTAACAGTTACTTTGATTGTATATCTGAAGAAGAAAAATGTGCACTCACAAAGAATATTAGTTAGAGTAATAATATATAGTCTGTTGACAATTGATATCAATGACATTTCAATTTGCAAAAGTGGCTCTAAAGTGCTACGACGGTGCTACGAGACAGTATCTGTTCTTGATAAATGGGATACATACATCACATTATCTTCTCTCGAAACAAAAGACGTGTTTCAAAACTTCTCGTAAGCTGAGTCTGTTATTAGCTCGCGATAGATAAAGTGATTCGATCAGATCGGAAGGGCGTTATTGGGCAGTGGGCGACCGGCGGGGCAGCGCATGGCACGGTGGGTCGGTGTCCGCCTGACGTAGCGGCATGTCTGCCTGACTACGATGTTGCTCAACACATAATTTCGGAACACTGCAACCGCAGCGAGCATTGACACCAATTTCTTGAACATTGGACAAACTGCTCTGAGATCAGAAATAATTTTAATGCATTTTCCTAAAACCCTATTAAAATACCTGGTATCAAAACATTTTAGAATCTTGCAAGAAACTGAAACTATCTACTAAAATGTAGTCCTAACTAATAGACTGTATTAAACAACACCTGAAAAATATCAATGTAATAAAAAAAATTACACACATTTTCGTAGCAAACCGTAGCACCTATAAAAACATCATTTACTGCTATCGGCTACCATAAAACAGTCTAGATAATAAAAGTTCTCTACCTCCGGAATAAGTAGTTATGCTAAAAAGCAGCGATAGATGCGAGACGCGATGACCCTGGGGTCACTCTGCAGGAGGGCACAGCTCCCGCCTACTTCGCGAACGCTATACGTGTACACACACTTATATTCTAATCGCAGATTGTGATCAGAGTTTATGCATATGAAATCGTGTTAATGCACCGATTAGTGATTCTCACGGGTAGGAAGAAATTCGCTCGTCGAGGTCACCAATGCGCGCGCGTCGTTCGCACAATGCGCTCACGTACGCATGTCGCGATTATCGGTCGTCGTAAATTACGTGGCATTTGCATAGAGTCGTGGACAAGCGACGCCGATGCCCGACTCGTTATTAGATTCGGCTACACGGTGACACTACATCGTTATTAGGCGATAATTGTCGGAGAAGTGTAGCGGTCGATTAACGGCAAACTTGGCCAGTCACGTACATATTAAGCAGCCGACTCATGTACGACGTGCCCACCACTTAAACTACATAAATAGGTGGAATGTCTCGAAAACTTGTGATTTTATGGTTCTATAGTGAATTCCTTTGTTCATCTTATTTTTATTGTCTTATGATTCAGTAATCAAAACTAATGAATTATTTTGTTTGAATTTGAAAACATCAAAATCATTGCGCATATCTAAGCATTCTGCGGTGGCGTCATGTGAAACGCTACGCTGTCAAATATGACAGCGATATAAATAAATAAATAAATATTTGAAAGTGTTTCATTGATCGCCAATACCGCCGAACAAAAGCCTTTTGAAGCAGCTTTTATTTCTGCACTTTCAATTAGAAGAAATATATAATTATGAGTAGAGTATAATAAACTCATGAGGCAATAATAACAGCTCACATAATTACGTGTGTGCACAGGTAGGTAGTCATATCACGGAACATAAGTAGAGCAATCTAGTCGGGCGGAAGTAACTCGAGGTGGCAGGGTTTGTGCCCTCGAGGGAATACGTAGGAAGATAGCAAATATTAGTTTCCTTCATGAGGCTGCATCTCGCGGTTCATTGACCTGCGCAAATTTTGTGTCAGAGCGTTCAGATTCAGGAAACCGTTTGTAAATTGTATCACATAACAGTTCTTTATTAGAACACTTACGAATAGTTATGCTACTCATCCTGATTTAGATGCATATGATTTGCATAATGGTTCATTGATTAACCTAATGCAGACAGGTTTCTATTTTAGTAAGAGCTAATTATGGTAATATTGCCCAATTTAATCTGTGCCTCAAAACGTTATCGTCCAAACATAATGCTAAAAAGTATTGAAGTAGGTATTTAGTGCGGCTGATGGAGTTAGATAGCTTCAACCTTTGCCGTGTGCAGCGGTCCGCAATCTTTAGCGAAGTCTGAATTCGGAATAAATTAGGCAGATCCGCACTAGACATCTCCGCCACCGTTAGTTTACGTTAACATTCTGTTCAAGAACTCCATAGAATTATCTTACCATGCAATTTATTCTGTGGATACGATCTAACTATATTACAAACATATAGGTACCATTTGGGTTTTTCAAAACTACTCAGGGTTTTTTTTTATTTTATGCACATATTGTCTATTTTCCATGAATTGAAAGTAGATTGACGTGAAGGTAAACCAATCGTACTTTTGAAAACTAGCAAATGTACTTGCGGAATTTCGCATTACTTTACGAAAAAAGCCAGCTTTAGCGCTTAGGTCCGTCAAAGCCTCGGCTCGCGAGTGCATTCTTTGTCTGTGTGTTCGCAGAAAGCCACCGTTAGTGTGAGTGGCTGTTGCCAGGCATACGTTGAATTCGCGATTGTTGGTGAGCGGGCGCGTCGCTCACACGATGAGCGTTGCCCCCGCGCCGCGCCTGCTCCTAGCTATAGCTGTGCCATGCCATGTGCCGTCAGCCCCTGGCTGCGATCCGCTCCAGGGTTGCCGTTTACTAACATCTCCCACGTTTTGCTGTTCATTGTTTCTGTAATTGCCTTTGATCTGAGATTCTTTTTTGCTATTATTAGTTAAACAGTTTACAAAGTGTGGTTTTCATTAAAGAGTTATGACTGTGAGATGCATTTTTTGTTGGTGATGTTTAGCGGCGAGCAGTTGGCGCCCCCGCATTCGCCCGCCCGGAGAGCGCGGTCCACATTGCTCTGTCTATTAGGGCGAGCACTGACCCGTGCTGCTCACACACCCCTTGCACGCACAAGCTAACTCATGTGCCCATCGCCCACTAAATCAGTGACCTTTGAGCCCTGTGCCCTTTTAATGCGAAATCTAATTACATTTTGTCGCAGAACTTTTGTTATCGCAGAGTCGTGACTGTATGCGTTCCCTGCTTACATTTTGTTTCCAGGAAGCGGGGGCCCCGGCGTGATGTCAATTGAGTTGCATTCACAGCTCCGTTGGAATGCTGAGAGTCGAACAGCCTTTACGAGCGTCTGACCGATAGCTGACCGACCACTCATTACGACCCATACAGATATGCGGAGAATGAATGGCAAGTGCTTACAAACGAATGTCACAGCTTAGCTTCAAACGAGCGGGCGCAGGCACGTATAGGTAGTAATACCAATTTCATGATAATTTACCGTTTCTCATTCAGATGTAGGTATGTAGTACTTACCAATGTTTTTGCCTTTAGTCTATATCGTCACAGTTCAAGTAGGGTGCTTTTGTCCACTTTTCGATAGGCCTTTTTAATTAGTTGTCATGATTATGATAGAGATAATGTTCTTCTGCCATAATCACATTACCCTACATAGCAGTTCCAGAGCCATGGTGTAACTCCCTACCTACTACCTACAAAAAATACTTGGCTGCATGCAGTGGGCCACTCATCTAGATTGTGAGTTTAATTAGTAAATAACGAAGGAGATCTCATTAAAAAGCGAGGTACACCATACACTATTTACAAATCCCTTATGGTAAGTTTTTAGGCATATTAATGTGTAAATTGACTTCTTAAAAACATACATGTATACAATTCATATGTATATATGTATTATCAAGACTACATTTATAAGCTCATGCCATAGGAACGGAATTTTATTTTTTAGACACCTACCCCTAATGGAGCATTTATATGGTCCAACTGATGTTAAGTGGTAATCATTACCAACAACAAACTACTGCCTCGCAGGTCACCCACGTTCTTCTTCTTACCATCACTTATGTCACTGATTCTTTAGAAACAAGTGTTGTGAAAGGATTGGTACGTGCCCTACGATGCAGTTATTATTATTTATTTATTTCTCAGACAACTTTGTGGTTCATTTGTGTTAGTAAACTTACAGATCTTAGACTATTTTAGTATGTAAAAGCAAGGTAACAAACACACATTTAGTAGATAGGTAAATACATAAGTGCCGGCCTAGCGGCATAGCGGCACACCCTAAAAACCGATCCCCAGTCTACTTGACTCTACTTGAGGGCAGAAATAGGTATGGTGGTAGTACTTTCCCGGACGAGGCTTTCACAAAGAGTTCTACTCAAATGCATGAAATGAGTAGAGTACAAAAATAACAATAATGGCCAGTCTCCTGTTTTCGCTGTGGGACTGGATGGTAGGGAAACTGGTTATAGCGCAAAAACGATAATAAAGAGCCCTAGACATGAAATATTTATACATCGCATTATCATATTACAAGGGAATCGTGGTCATCGCTTAGAAAATTATGCTATTCGTTTTCATTTGGAAACCACTGTAGGATAAAAAGAGCTTCTTATTTTTTTTAGATTGGTTGGACGCCTGAGGTATTCTATCCCCTTCGTATCCTCGCTGCTCGGATGATATAATAACGGTGTACTAGAGAGCCGGCAATTGAGACGTAGCAATTATAATCACGCGATGACTTAACGATATATCCTGAAAACCATCATTATCTAGATAGGTCTAGGTTTAGTATTATTTAGTGCTATAAAACGAGAGCCATAAAAATGAGTTTTTAATCAACTGTCTATTATTCATGGCGCTGTAAAACATCCTGTACGTATTGCGATCATTCTATATAACATTACCTGTATCTAGTCGGTGTACTACATGTATTTGCAGCTATCTAAGCTCGTAAACTCAAGAGTTATAGCTCATTACGCTCCGTACCAAAGGATTATTCTCCCGAGATATAGTGCTTCACTAATATAACTTCCAAGACAAACCCGAACTAAGAAACCTCTGCCTACGTGGACTTATTTTATTTTGCATGGCACATGACAGCTATTTAGCATCAAATATAATGGATCACGTTAATTATTACAGAGGATTTCTGTAAAAGGTTCTATCTTAGCTTTAGGAGCTTATATGAATCTTCAGCAAAAACCATAATTTTACGTCACTTCGCTGTTTTGATTTTATTTTTTAATAAAGATATGAGAGCCGTTTTTATGAGTTATTTTTGAATATTTCAGATACGATCAGATTTAATCTAGATCGCGGATCACTATTCTATTACTTACGACTTAGAATTTCTAATAGAGTGTGTAAGCTGCTGAAGGTACTCTACAGCTACGAGAGTTTTATAATATTTCAATTTGTTTCCATAAACCATTGTTGAAAGATATTCAGATCAAAATTCTTAGTTAATTTTGGCAGACAAGATTTTGATGTGATCCGATGCTGTCCATTCCGGATCGGCCGGCGATGCAGTCAACCAGCATCAGAGCTATTGGGATCGAGCATCGATTTGAATGAATTACCCTTCAGCAGAGCACGGATGGGGTCAGTCTGTGCGTGCAACACCGACCCACATTTGAAGGATTACAAGTAGCAGCCAAGAAAATTTACCGCTAACATTGCCATATAAGCTGTATGAATTTTAGGTCGCTACAAGCATAGCATGCTCTTGTGCCGACATCTGCGCAAATATTGATTTAGTAAGTCGGAGCCACAATGGCGGCTGGGCCGCGCCCGCGCCGCGCGCCGACTCGCGAGGGCCCACCAACACAACCATCAACATCACCATTCTTTCACTAACCCATAACCAATAATTTATAATCAATCGATGGCAGACAAATAGCAAGTCAAATATTTTCACACGGTTCACTTAAATGCTAAAATAGTGAACAACAGACCATCGATGTAATTACTAAACAGTTATTCCAGGAAATCCCAGGCCCGTGCAATAGGGAATAACAAGATAGTGATGTCCAACAAATCTTTGCGTCCAATCATAAAAGGCTCATTAAAGCCCGTGGAGCTAACACTCATTCTGTGCGAAGGACAATAAAAGCTGACTTCGGACAGGCTGTATTTCTGCTCGAGTGTACACTTTAATATCCAATAATCATGAAAAGAGAACCCACAGCAGGAAATTATCTTGTTTCGCTTATTTGTTATATAATGCATACGAAGTTGATGGTGGTTTAGTACCGTTATGGGCAATGCTGCAATTTTTGAACAACCACTTAACTAAATGATGCGAATTTACTTGCAATAATACGAGGGCATTACTTTACGGATGCATACGTAACAAATTGCCAGAAACAAAACACCGGGATACACTTTTTACAAACAAAATTATATTTCGTACGATGTTGTTCAACGTTTATTGAAATTTTGCTTTTGGCAATGACATGCAAACGTTTAGTTAGACAAAGCTTCAAAGCATCTTTATACTAACAAAATAAGTTTTTTTTTTGAACAGATGTGAGTTCATCGGCATTTCTTTTATGCTTCAAACTGATACTTGATCGAGATATGTAGTAGATAGATACGTGTAAAAACCCAAGCGATAGCTTACTAAAGAAAATTGTACAGTGAGATAGTAATCGCAAATATGATCGCTTGGGTTTGCTTATCGCTTCGGACGTCTATCACTACGAAATACTGACCTTTTGATGGCTTCTCCAGATTAATCGGTTTGGATCTTTTTGCTAATTCATGTTTTGTAAAATAAATATCTTAGTCGAGATGCACCACGACATTGAAGGTGTGTTTAAATAATAAGAGTATCTGGTATATAAAAAAAACTCCAGCTATAATGTTCCTATGGCTATTTAATTATTTATAAAGTTTTAGGAAGACTAATAGTGCATTAAGAAATCTAAAATAATAAGACTCCACGAGTTGAATCAAATAAACAATAAATAAGTACTGACATAAACTTAAATCATTTCTTGTGTGTATTTAAGTATCTACGACATAAACACATCCATGTATAAACAAAGCAAGGAAGTTAAATATTACGTCAACTATTTAGTTATCAAAGTCACAATAAAGCGTTTATTTTTTTAAGTGTTACAAGAACAGAAACAGTCGTGATTAGCTTTAGCATCAAGATATTGAATGTATACTTATAAAAATTATCATTATTGATGTGGAAAAAACAGACGTTGGAAAAAATTCTATGTTCTTTCAAGGTGAAGATGTCGGCTCACGAATGCTTAAAATCTGATTCAGGGAAGCTGTGAATCAGGAAGTAGCTTCAAAGTTAATAATTCTAGTCTAACAATCGTTTATATATTTTGGGACCTCTATAATTATCTATTCTTTAAAACCCTTTTGTTATTTAAATAGCGGGCGAAACGAAACCGGAGTGCTCCGTAGCAAATTCAAATTAAGAAGGCACGGCTGTAAAGTTCGACACTTGGTTTTATAAGCCTCAACTTAAGACATTATAAAGTAGGTATTTAAATTTGGTGAAGTCCTTACTCAAGCCAGTGATTGCGCTGTTTAGACAAATAACAGCCAGCTATTTTATTTAAGTGTAACATATTAAATAATTCACAATACAAAGAGTCTTCTGAACGAAATATTTTTCATCTCAAATTATCAGTTTTCGTTTGGTTATTATTTTCGTGCTTAGTTCCTTTGGGGATTCCATGTGTAAATAATTCATGTGGGGATTCAGTTGACATATTACTTTCCAAAGAGCCCCAGTACCCTCTTCTCAAGATTAAAGGAAAACAAAGAATATATTTAGGCCGGTTGAGTACTCGACGGCTGAGGGTGAATTTGGCAAAGTGTGTTTGTGAACATTTTTAGTATTCCGTACAGAGTGCATAAAACGGTTAATAAAAATTGTTGTTTCATAATGAAAACAAACTAAGCAATAACACGGAAATTTTACAATAAATGAAATTAGCTACAAAAACTAAGTAGGTACCTAACCTTATTTTGGGAAAAAATGTGTTGCTGGTTGGATGGCAGTATGAAGGTACACTTTCATACTGGCATACAACATAAAACTTCCACCCATGGTAAATCATTTATTTTATCTATTATGGTATTTAACTTCCTAGTATTTTATTGCGACTCACACTTGCCTGCTTTGTATTAAATTATGTACAGCTTTATAACGGGTCGGATGGGTATATTTTTTCTCAAACATAGGAAAGAACTTCAAACGAAAGTGACTTCATAAAGATTTCGAATTTAATGCAACATGACTTTGTTTAGCGTTGTTTTACTACTTATGATAAGAGGTCAGGTGGGCGATTGTGTAATTCGGTTGCAATAAAAAGTTTGATACTAACAAGGAGTAAAACTAGTATGGCAACAGTGGGTTTCGAGAAATGATATATCTTGTTGCTATCATTTCTCGACCACTGTTGCCATACTAGTTTTACTAAGCGTGGTTCCTTCATCATTCAAGGCCTGCGCACACCTAGTTCGCTGGCGGTAGCGATCAGTGAAACGCTGTCAAATATTTGCTGTCAAATCTCAAATCTGACAGCGATATTTTACAGCGTTTCACTGATCGCTACCGCCAGCGAACTAGGTGTGTTCGGGCCATAAGTCTTGTTGTTATCGTTTCTTGTCAGATATATTTTTTGTTTCAATTCGTTTTCTTGCCCAAAGTACCAACATAGTTCCATCTGTCAAAACTGACAGATGGAACTATGTTTTGATTGTTACAAATGATCCGCAATCACATCACAGAAGTGCGAGACATTTTCAGTGGTAGCGGAGCGCATCGTGGCCCGGACAGCGGGGCGGTAGTGTTAGGTATGCGCCTTGGCTTAGCTACTCGTAGGACAATGACATTGCACGTTCCGCACGATAAAACAACCTGGACATTATGGACTGCTACAGACTCTTATTCGCACATAAACCTAGTCAAACTTACAATAATTGCGTTCGTAACCGTTCTAAGTAACATGCTTTGCGAACACTGAACTGTTTGAGAGCGTTCACCGGAACCGGGCGCTATGTGCGGTGCGCCTCAATACTCAATGACACACACGCAATAATACCCGAAATCTGGTTTCCCGGTCACGAAAGGAGGTAAAGGTTCTCTTTAATGCATGAAACATCGATTTGTAATTTAAACAGCGATCGGGTGGAATACGGCCTCATTTTTATTTTGTTTGTCATTGATGCTTTAACGTTACCCAAATATATTAAGCCCTATCGCAGAAAGCAAAACGTATATTTCGTGGTGCCTGTAAACCTCTAATACCCCACAGAAAGGGCCAGTATTTGAACGCAAACAACGGGTTGTTATAGTAGTTAGGCAAAGTCCTTATTCTCTCACACTTCACTTTCGACTCGGGAGGGTGTCGGCCACTATTCAAAGTGCCCTGAGTGCTACAGACAAACCATAACCGAGTCAAACGTCATACATATCGGTACAAATACTAATTGGTAAAAGACCTATTCAAACAAAACATGAGAATTTTTACTCTGTAAATGGTAAAGTGGACATGTCTATTTGTCTTGTTATTTAGAGTGTGGGTGCTATGAGCGTGGGCACCGAGCCAGGCTGTTTAGGGAGGTAGCGAACGCATCTCTTCACGCGACGACCAATCGCAACCGGATTCTATTATCAAAATATTGAGATCTCCTATAAATAATGCATACTAGCGTTCCCGGTGTTTGCGTTTGCAATTTCTTACCTTATGCGGGCTTAAAGTTTCATATTTTGCAACAAAAGGATTCTGAAAGTGGCGAGGAATAAAAGGAGACGGTCAGTGATTATGATCCTCATTGTTAGCCTTCGCACTTGGCATACCTAACAAAGCGTACAGATTTATGTCGGCTCCAACTCTTGTGTGCTGTTGTAAATCATACCTCGCGAGGATTTTAAGACATTTTACTGTATCAATGGATATATCTCATCTTTATCTTTAGAATTTTATTACCTTTATACTAATACTAAGCATTGGTAGAGATATATGGAGATATAGATTAAACAATGAGTGCGATTTCCGTTGGTCAAGTAAGCACCTATTGTAATTTAGTTTTTATCATATTGTACTTAACGTGAGTATAAACGTAGTTTGTGCTGCCTTTAGAACCAGACTTTACATAATATTTTCAGTTCAAATGTTTTCACAAGAAGTAATCCTTTTTTATTTTGTTCAATTGACAATACTTCCTGTGAAGGTAGGTATATGTTTCCAATACATCGACACAGTCGTAGAACTTAAAAATAAAATCGAAAAAAAGTGCAAGAATATGGCTTCTTTGAGGCACATGAAAAATCCTTTAAACAAGCTTATACGAAAACCTAATGACACGTTAAGAAGAATCCGCACCGTTGCATGCAAACAATCAAATGGTAAATCATTAAACTACGATAGACCTTACTTAAAAAAGTAAACAGGCCTTTGCTTTTGCTTTATTCAAGATGATTTATATAGCGTCAGGGGCAACTATTAATAGACTTTACTAACTATTATAAACATACCCCGCTTTAGTGAAAAGAATGCCAACATCATGCTTATAAATCATCAAGCGAAACTGATACTATACTATACAATAAAAAAGTGTATAGGTGATGTTTACGTGTAGTGTTAGGTGATAGCCACGGGTAATTTGAAGAACAAGATTTGGCCCGGTGACGTTACTACTTTCTCGCCATACATATTATTATCTGATTGGTGCGAAAGGAGATACAGCTCGCTATTGTATAAAAACTTAGACCGGCAAAAAACTCGAGCTAAATAGCATCATAACCTACATTCCAATTGGTGCCGACGAGCACCAAACGCTACGATGAATTTGAATGTAACTTCTAAAGAGTTTCCACGTAGGGTCATATTCGTATGTATCTTTTTATCGGTCATTGTGGTCGACTACACAGCCTGGCTATTTCTGATATTGATATTCAAGAGGCGGCCCATGTCGAGGCTTCTGACACGCTCACTACCACACTTCTGCACCTATACATGGAGACCAATAACCATCAACTTGTAAAACAATACATTTCCACTGTCTGCAAATTGAGCTAATTTGCATGTCTATTTGTTATTTACAAAAGTCGCGATACTAGTAAAGTTTTGTTTAATATTTGTGGATTTTTTTTTCATCTATTTGTTCGTAGACGTTTACTATGAATTCTTGATAAGAAAGTTATCACGAAATGTCGAATAACAACTGGTATAAAAACGGTCTACGAGCTTTTTTGCAACAATTTTGTGGTACAGTAACGGTTTTGGCTCCTACAGCCAGCGCAGGCGCAACTTGTAACCGCTGCTGGTCAGACTAGACCGCATCACACTCAACATTGCGATTGTGATCAAACCTAATAACACTTGTATCTTGACTGTAGGCAGACACTCAATATTAACTACAGACAGTGCGAATGATAGAATAAATCATGACCATACTAAAGCATTCAAGAGAAACCTTTCATTGCGGATTGTTATGCCTGTTAGCTCGATTCACCGCAGTCGTCATTAAAACCATTGGCCGTTCCACCCCATTGTGGCTTTCGATTCTTACGAGTCTATAAACCTATATATCGCAGGTATGTGGGTAAATATGAAATGTGAATGGCAACACATGTGCGTCGAGTGCGGCAGGTTGTGCGGGTCAACGGCACCTGCGAGGCCCAGATTCAGTTCCCCATAAGTTGCCATTTTCTCAGGAAGCAACAGGCCGGGGCGTGGAGCAAGCGCGACGCGGGCGCGTGGCGTGGCTGCGACGACGCATTCTGTCACGCCGGGACTCGCGCGCGCATATTCACGTGCGAACGCATTAATGCGAACTCGCCGCGCCCGCGCCGGACTCACCCACCACAGACGTTGCTCACTTTTGAGAGCGTTCATTTTATAGCTGTCGTTTCTTAATAATCGTCGATTCGGCGTAGATGGGAAAAGTTACCGTACGTTTTTACCACTGCCTTACATTCGTGACTGTCGACTTTCCGTTGGAGATCTCTACCGGCTATGACTGTAGAGTTTTTTGCGAATGTCATGACCAAGTGTTAAATTTTTGCATTGTTAGTTTTTTGTGGTCGGCTAGATAAGTGAACATCACGGTCGTGAGGTGCGAAGGAAGAACGTCATCCAGCCACTTAGGCTCTGTCAACTGAGCGTGTTTCCTCGCTGCCAGCGAATCGAAACGAACAGCGCGCTGGCCTTGCCAAAGCCATCAATGATCACCAACTTTTATAAATTAGTTTTGAGTAAGTTCAACAAGCTTTAAAGAAAACTATTTATCAGTCAGAGAGGGTTATGATTTATTTTTCCACTTTTATTTTCTTAGTTCATCTCGTCATTACATGGGTGTTCCCCGCCCGTTACGGTTTTCACTTTAGTTCATACAAATTTTCTTTAATAATTTAGGAAGAATGTTGCACATACTTTTATTAATGATCTAGATGATACAATACTGTCATTCATATTGGTTTGTTTTGCTTGCTGTGTTTCGGTTTGATGGTGAAATTACCGGCACGTGAGGCTGAACATCTATATGCCTCAAGTTGATGGACGCAGGGAAGTGCATCGTAGTGCAAGTTCCTCACGTGCGTGACCTACGAGGCAATGCTTTGTTATAATGGTTACCACTTAACATCAGGTGGGCTATATGGTTTTTCCATCAGTTAGTTGTATAAAAAAAACATCCGAAATCCGAATCGAACCCGACCCGACAATAAAAAATAAAATAAACTGCAGTAGTTTCAAGTCAATCAACAAGTAAGCTGCTGTAACCGCTGGTAATCGCGAAACCTTCACCCTGGACTTGAACTCGGAGCTTTACGCAATCAACCGCGCAACGCGTCGTTCGACTCACCGCCCGGATCGTATCGTACTCTTCTTCACACTATTTAGCGCTTCCACAGAATAATTACTTTAGCAGAAGCTGTGGTCGATAATTAAGAATATAAGCTCACGGCTGTACCTATTATCAACTGATCAGGAATATTATCCTAAGCATTTCTGATTGCCCCATCGATCGTATTACAATTTTTCACGATTATACTCTGTCCAAAGTCAAAGTCAATAATTTTTTATTCATTACGATGCAAGAATCACTTTGAAACGTCTTAAAGCTAGGTGAGTCTAGGTGCCAGTTCCACGCGACCAAGCGTAGAAGAACAGGCAACAAACTAAGAAGAACAGGCAACAAACTAGAAGAACTGGCAACAAACTCCAGTTGCTAATCTGTTCTGCTGCTAATATGTCCAGCTGAGCTGCAAATCTGTCCAGTTGCTCCGGAGGCTGCTCAAGATCCTGTCGGGTGCCTAACTCTGTGCACGTGCAAACATTGAACAATGCATACTTTTGTACACCAAATTAATGCTCGTTAAAACGAATATCAGTTTCCACAAGCTCTGATCTTATATTAGGTTCTAGACCCGGTTTTAACAACGAATGCAATGAGTGAAGAGTGTCCATAACTAGTACAAATTAAAAAAAATAATTAGTTATTTTTATTTAAACTATTTGATTGCTTACTTCCTATTTCTCACCTACATTTTACCCTACCATGCTTTTATTTTAAAAAGCTTTCTAAAAACTTCATGTAGTAGAAATCCTTCAGCCTAAGCTCACCTCACCTATCTGGCGAGTTTGCGCTTTTTCTTAGCGCTATAAACCGAGCCAAGGATTTGCATTCGTAAAGGCCTGCGCACACTGGCGGTAGCGATCAGTGAAGCGCTGTCAAATATCGCTGTCAGATTTGAGGTTTGACAGCGAATATTTGACAGCGTTTCACTGATCGCTACCGCCAGCGAACCAGGTGTACGCAGACCTTAATGTCTTTACACTGTTTAGTTAATTTAGTTTTTGTACAATAAAATATACGAATTGGGAACCTAAACTAAGACATCGTCTTTTAAAATTGAATAAAATAAAATATCTTGGTTTAGCTACACTTTGTGCATGCGTTTCATTTTATTCATATTTATTTTATGGCTTTAACTCTCTCTCTCATTTTTCATTTAGATAAATAATGTGATATTGGTAAGAAAACTTGATGTTGAATTCTAGTTCTTTTTATGAATAATATAATGTTATAAATTTAGTTTTATAATATAATTTTAATATATAATATTAAATAAAAAGCAATTTTAAAGTGAGGGTTAATTATAATGACAACGAAACCTGATTCATAAAGTTATGCTAAAAATATACAAAGCATAGTCTAAAACCAAAATTTACAAAGTAGAAAACCATACTCTAACCGCGGTGTAACTTAAAGATATTTAAAAAGGAACAACAAAAGTGAAACAAGGTGCCGTCAATTTCAGTATCTCACAAACTGCCTTGGTTAACTTAGCGGAAAGGAAACAACAAAAACAAGATGGCAAAGGCAAAACTCGAGAAAAGTTATAGCCAGGTGGATAAAGCCCGCCTGCGTCGAGGGGAGAAACGTATATTCACAGCACCAACAGGGACCAAAGTGCCTATCGGCTAGATTAACTTCGCAGTTCGTAATAACCTCGCGCGCTCCACCGCCTATAAGACAAATTACTGCGGTAATTTATGACACTTGCATAATGTTCGTAATCACGACTCTTCGGGGACAAAAACTTATGCAGGGAAACCCGCAGTGCGAGATGCGAGTTTTGCATTATTCTAGGTAGGTAATAGCTATTTGCATTCGCTCTCGTCGTTTCCGTAAATGGAAAATGACGTATCAAAGATTAAACACGGCTGTCCATTATTATTGTGAACGTTCTGTGCACTCCGCTGTTACTCAGTTGTTTGACAAGAAATTAAATGGTACTAGAAAATGGTGTATTTATTTAGATTGGACAAATAATTTCAAATAAGTACAGTTAAAGTGTCTGACACCCAAGAGTTTGTTCGCTTGGCATAGAACTGTACGTGCGAGCCGCGCTCTCACGTAGGCGATGTAGAGCTGAGACCTAACAAATATATTTTCGGATGAAAAGCCTTTCAATTATAAGAAGATAGGCGTATAACATTTTGTATTATTGCCTTGAACCGTTATGAAGAAAATGTGTCAAATAAAATTAACAAAAGACTACATTTTTGAAAAGGTTTTCGGAAACTGGGCGGAAACTGGTCTCGCTACTAGGGTCAATCATTTTATTTTTAACCGACTTCCAAAAAGGAGGAGGTTCTATGTTCGGCTGTATGTATGTTTTTTTTTATGTATGTTCATCGATTTCTCCGTCAAATTGTGAACCGATTTTGAAAATTATTTTTTTCTATAAAATAGACAGGTTGAACAAATTATTTTTATTTGATATAATTGGAATTACTTGCCAACTATTTGATTAAAAATGAATAGTACTTCGTGAAAATATAATAATGATACAATAATGGTCTGTGTTGTTATTACTTCTAATTTCTTGATGAAATTCTTAATTGAGAAGCAGAGTTTTTGGTTAATATAATAATGGTTTTTGTTTTTATAATCGTGAATGATTGGTGGTGAGTGTGAAGTATTGAATCGGCTACGCTCGTTGTTTGCGACGCACGCGTCTCTATCGGATTCACTCACGGTACATTGTTCCTTTTATTGTACCTATTTATAACCAATTCAAATGCATCTTATGAATAATAGAGAAAATAAATATAATTATATTTATATTCCATATTCTTTGTGCGAATAGTCTTCTCATTTTTTTTAAAATAAATATCTTATTAAATGTTTATTTTTAAATGGTTCATTAAAAACCTCTCAGTAGGCATTATGCTTTCTTGAGACAGGGTGAATTAATCTTACTTAAATATTATTGATAAATTTATGCATGTTTTTTATCTTAATTTAATCTGTAATTAAATTAAAGTCACCTACATAAGAGCAGGAAGAAATAAAATAAAATCATGTTAATAATATGCGATTCAAAGGGTCAATTTCATCATCGATACATATTATAAAACCAATGCATCAACCTAACATACATATTATGTAACTTGCTAATTAATAAAGAAATATTGAAGCTGTAAATAAATTAATTACTTTCTGTGTTTTTCTTTTATAAAATCAATTAAACATAACAATTGATTGTATTTAAATCCATCGTATAATCACATCGCGTTAATAGTTGGAATCTGATTTCCTCTGAAGTGCAACAGCGGAAAAGCTCGCCGACCGGCTTTTTCAGACGCTACGCTCATATGCGGCTCGATATACTTTTTCATCATATAGCTTAAATGTAGCCTATAAACTTCAATTTTTTGTAAACAATTAATGTTTAGTGTATTATAATAACACATTCTCAGAAAACTGACTGAAATACCGTGAAAATTCGGGATGTTTTCCAATGAGCACCTACTTGATAAAATAAATTATCAAAGACTTACCAGTTCTGTGCAATGAATATAATTCTCGTTCACTTGAAGTGTCGAATGGGGTAGAATGCAAAGTTTTCGATACAATGAGTGTCCAGTGTCCAGAGTATAATAGTTGATATAGAGCCGGAGCGTGGTGCTTACGGCGCGGCCGGGCCGGCACTGACGCGAGGCGGGTGCTCGCGCGATGCCCCGCTCGACGTTCCTCAGGAGGCTTCGCGGCGCGACGCGGCGCGAGCTTTCAGCGACACACGACCCGCACGCACTTGCACACTGCACTCGCCCTCGTCTACCCACGCGTTGCGATTCTCTCGACCGTCTACTGTTCCGAGCGCCCGACGCACGTTTGAACTCTTTGCATCGTCCGCTTTAGCGTATAAATATGAAGTCCGGTGGCGGGGGCCGGCGTCGGACCCCAGCGCATCGCGAATCCAACGACGCTTAAATTCAAGATGCAGCCAGTGTCCTAACCATTGATTTTATTACTTATCTATGAGGAACATCCAATTAGCAAAATTCTCACCATCGAGCTTCGACAGTCGTGACACTCCTAGTAATCGATGCGCATAATATGCTATATTTAATTATAAATAACTAGTTGTCTTTGTGATGCTCTGGAGTATTACAATAGCCGTCAGATTAATGATCGCAGTTTAAGCTGTACTGAAGAAGCCTCTAGTAATCGTCCTATAAGTGCGGCAAAATTACCCACATTTGCAGAACGTTAAGAAATAATTGAATATAACCTCAGGATTAAATGCTACAAAAAGATCTTAAAAGTTTCAAAACATCACCCTCTGGCCACATATTTAATGATGATAAAAAGAGATCTCCCTGCAGAAACGTCGGTGCGCTTTGCTGCAAACTGTGCGTCCTACGTGCGTATCCCACTTGCAAGACTTCGTAATTCGTTACGGCATGAACACATCACTCTCCGATTACTTTTATTCCATCTTACCATGATATTACAGAAGAATCTTGTTACGAGCGCTGTCGCTTTTTCTTGAGGCATACCGTTTTTTTAGTTCTTGACTAGTTAGCTACTGTGTTTGTAAAATGTATTTTACTTCTTAAATTAATGGATTTACTTTGCTTATAGTAGACGCACCGAATTTTCATCAAATAAAATGACGTTTCATTCACACTTTGAGTATGTAACAAATTAAACAGTCATGTTTAAAATTGAAAATGAGTGACATCTGAAAAAAATCTGTTTCAGTAGTTTGTATTTTTAGATTTCAGTTTTATAGTAGGAAAATAGGTTACCCGGGCTTATGTTACTCACGTAGCGTTCACAGACAATGCAGTGAGATAATTATTGTTAGTTCAGGTGTTTCAATCATTGTACTAAATTAAAAAATCTACGTCATCGTAGTAAGACACTTCAATGTGAAATTCTTGCTCATCGTGTTTTATGAAGGTTATGATTTCTTCGGCCTGATTTCACCCACCATTCAAGGCTCAATTTGGGCTACCAACTTCGTAAATCCTTAACATTGTATCATTTTGTACACGGGATCAAATTCACATCATTGAACTATTTTACAGCCATCACATAATTTTACATCGTGGCTTTAATTACGCCTTGGTTTGATTGTAACGTCTATAGGTAATGATGTTATAACAAGTAATCGTTCAGGTTTTCTTTCGCTGAAATTAGTAAGGTCACTCGAGAACAGTGCAGTTAAAATTTTGAATGCGCCATAAGATTAAACTTTACTGGTTTACCCCAGCAACGGTACCTACATATTATATACAGATACACTGGACCAAATCACCCAAATCACCGTTAAAATGATAGCAGCTCCTTTTAGCCAATTACTCGAATACCTTCCGGAAGGACGCTGTAAATAATTTATGATCACGAATTAGTGATTAAATATACATCACTTGATTACTCGAATAACCAGTTTGTTAGTGATGATATTTCAATACACCATATATGTTTCATCTGATTATGGATATAATTAATACCCCAATAAGTTTACAACATAATTTAATCGATAAAATAAATCTATTTACCTTTGTTAATGTTTAATTATTGTAATTGGTGTTAACCGTTATAATTAAAGTAAAACAATAAATACAAATACAAATTAATTTTATCTTGTAGTTACATAATTTGGCAATGGAAAATACGAGTTCTTGGGTTTGTATTTTATATTTTCATGTTGTGACTAGAACACTTTTGCTTAAGGAACGTTTTAAAATTTGAAGTAGGTGACTTACTTTGTTGTGGAACATGGTTGGGAAAGAAGAAAGACCAAGGCTTTTCCTTTTGTTTTAGTTAGAGCAGACTTTTCCATCAAAGTATAGACTCTATAGTGTATACTTTAATGGAAGATCTGCTCTAAGTAACGATGGAGCTTAGCTGTATCCGTCAGATAAAAATATTTCCTTATATTTTTGAGGCTTATCAAAAACAAGGGCTGACATATTTTTATTCGGCGAATAGTGTCACTCCATCAAGGATTTTTTTAAATATCCTTGCACTCCATAGATGGAAAAATTAGCCCTTAATGAATGAAAACGGGAATTAACAGAACACTAATTAGTACCTTCGGTATATAGAATTGTAGACGGGGCTTACTGTAATATGACTATGTGATGCTATCATAGAACCGGCGGCGTTGGTATAGCGGTTCAGCAGCTGCAGGCGAAACGAAGGGTCAAAGTTACGATTTCCGGATTATATAGGTTTATTCGTTTTGCGTTGAATGTATGATGCCTGGGGAATAGTCGTGGGTGAGCCTATTTTTGCTAGAAACTTGGCTACATTATAGCTCTTACAGTTTTAATATGACGCATATATCTCACGTCCGCATGTGATCAAGAGTTCTTTAGTAAAATTAATTAAATAAAATGTTGTGGACAATCCACACAAATAAAGAAAATATGTAAAAATGAAATTTTATTTTGTTTTACCCTCTTATGAATTCTTGCTCTCCTTATACTATTTTGTACTCGTAGAAATAATAATTTCTGGGGAATATAATATGTGCTAATGCGACCACGAACCGAAACATGAAACTTAGCACGCCCTAGATCAGGGATTCCCAAACTATTTTGGACAAGTGACCCCTTTTCCAAAATGAATAGTTTCCTCCGACCCCCATGGCCAAATCACCTACTTTTAAGATCAACCCCCTTATTCGCAATGGTCCGCTAACTTAAAACAACTGCTACAGAGTGTTATTTTTCATAGGTCTCTCTCGATTTAGGCCAATAGAAGAAGACAGAGTGAGAATTAGCAATGCTTTAAGTCAGCAGACTATTATGAATAAGGGAGCGTATCTTTAGTTTTTTCCTATTGATACAAAATACCTAGGTACTAAGGTACCAATTGGAAAACTTTGCACTTGGTTAGGTGATTAAAGTTGACTCCATTTTCTCATCAAAATTTAACAAAATAAGCGTACGTTGTACGAACTTGAGACTTTACATTACTACAACAATGCTATTTCCTACAAAAATATTAATTATTCTTAGTACACGTAACACAACATAAACAATACAGTACCTACATACCTAACTTAAAAGTTTGAAATAAGAACTTGTGTTAATTTAATAGGGGTCGATTGTTAGACCTCGTCGACCCCCAAAATCAGTTTTCGTTTATGTCGACCCCTAGGAAACCAATATCGACCTCAAGGGGTCGGTATCGACCACTTTGGGAATCCCTGCCCTAGATGGACCCATGACATAAAAACGTAAAAATGCTTCGCTCATTAGTAAACTAACTTGTCAAAAAAAGTTAAAAATATTTTGACCCGAGAGATAAGGTTACTTACTATAAGTCAGTAAAATCCATCCTAAGTATTCATAAAAAACTTGTTTTTGATTTCGTATCTAGTTTAACATAAAAGTAAAACCACATAATTTCTTACATCCAATATAGATAGAAATAAATTAAGGACGACAAGAGAATCTAATAAGTCCCAGCGGGAAACCAACAATAATTTTGTTAACTTTCTACCAGAAAATACAGAAATAAAACTGATCACGGTAAAGAATCATGCGAGGAACATTTGCATATATTTAGCTTATAACTTATGTTTTTGGTTAAAGTCTGCTTTTAGTTGCTGACAACATTTAAAATCAGTTCGTATAAATTATGTTGCAAGCAAGAGAATCTCGCTAAAAGCTTTAAAACAAACTAAAGATATGCGGTCAATCATCACCTACTTAAAGTAGGTGCTTCCAAAAACAATGTTTCAGATTGACAGACAGAACTACAACGGTTCTTTATTACTTTACTGGTTAGTATAAAAAAATGCTAGTGAGCAAATTTACTTGTAAAGGAATTTCGTAGAGCTTTCGTAGCACTTAGTAAAATTCGAATACGATTTTTAATTGTTATTATATATAAATAAACTGAAACTGAACTGAAACTTTATTAGAACAATACCGCCAAGATACACAATTATAATTTCAGGGTCCTGACGCAAGTTTAGATAAAAGTAATCTATTGACTCGTTAAAAGCATATCAAATTTACCGCCTTGACGCATGCAATTTCTAGAATCTATTCACGTCATAGTATCGTTGAAATAAAATTTCAAGGATATTAAAAGGTAATTTGTAGCATATAAAAAATGCTGTTGTGATTCAACTGAGGGATACAGGCTGTAAGTAGTGTAAGCGTGTGTCAGTGCAAACCGGCGCCCACACCCTTCGAACCCGAACAGCAATGTTTCTGCTTCTATTTGGCGGCAGAGTGGTAGTATTTCGCTAGCCGAGCCCCTCACAAAGAACTCTGTTACCAATAAAGTACCAGTTCTGCTACTACGCAGGGCGTATTCGTAATTTAGCCAACATGTGTCGATTCTGAGAGTCCTGGCCTTAAATAAGCACCTATACGTTTGAGGAGTTTTTATGCATGAATTGAGTAGCATGAAGCCAACTTATTATGCTATGCCAATACGAACTGATAAATAATAACTTGGCTTGGTCATCAATGCATTAATTCTTCTTTTTCTTTGTCCACTCCTGCCATCATTATTTGGGGTGACTCTCTTCACTCTTCATTTTTCTGCGCCTAGACAATCTGTCTTGTCAGCTCGGACAAATTTAATGAGCTTTCATGAGGTCTCTCGTCATATTGGTCTAAAAGTGGATGATGTTCAACAAATTGATGGTAAATACTACATTTTTATTTTCTTTTGTGCTCTAATACCTTGAAATTTCAGTATCAGAACAGGAATGTTTAACATGTTGTTCACGAGTCTTTAGGATATTAAATATTTTCATATAGCCATAATTAATGTTTTCATCGTAGCAAGCATCCTATACTAACTACTACACAAAAAAATAATGCACAAATGCGAAAATTCCACCGTAAAGGTTAGTTAGACCAAATTGGATGAAATTCGGAATAAATACAGACCGTTACCTAAAATATCTTATAGGCTTACGTTTTATTCGGGTGTTATGTGAACGAAACCGCGAGTGGAATGTAGTGCTTTTGGAAAATTCCAATAATGTGAGTTCATACAGCCATAGAATAGATGCAGATAACGACGTGGACCGAATAATAGAGTTACACTCAGTGCCCAAGTAATGAGACTACATGAATCTGACTGACGATCAATAGTATAGGATCCCGCTATAGAAGGACCTTCACCGAGCTGGTTATTTAATGAAACGTATTTAATGAAACGTATTTTTAATCAAACATGCCAATAAATATATTCTATATGGGTTGCCTATCAAATTTCAGTCCAGGATATGATTAATTAATCATTTAAAAAAATAATTGTTTTTTTAACTTTGCACCGATTTGTTTATTAGACAAATTTTATACCAATCGTAAGTATAGACCCCATAGAATATGCAAACGTTAGGTTGCCTATTTTTTTCCGGTCACAAATCTCGGGTAGCCAGGTAAATCGATACTAGCATTTTGCACCGGTATGTTTATTGAATAAAAATACTGGGGTCTATACTTTCGATTGGTAAAGAATTTGTTTATTAAACAAACCAGTGGAAAGTTTTTTTTTTTAATTATTAATTAATCATAATTATCCTGGACTGAAATTTGATAGGCAACCCATAGGTAAAGAATATATTTATTGGCATGTTTAATTAAATATAAAATACGTTTCATTAAATAACCAGCTCGGTGAAGGTCCTTATATAGCGGGATCTTAGACTACAATGCCTGACGAATTTAAATCAATTCGCTTTCCTTATTTTTCGTTACAACGCTTATCAGCATTTCCACGTTCGCGTTTTTGTGATACGTGCATCCACAATGTATTATGTATTATTTATGCTATTGTACATAGGTAGCGGTATTAACATAATGCGTTTATAATCTTTTGTACCTAATTTGAAATGACGTGATCCACTGACCAACGACAGTCAGACTAAAACCTTGCGCACATCTAGATGGCGTGCGATGGCGATCAGTGTATCGTTGTCAAATATCGCACTGTCAAAGTTTGTGATAGTGTGTGCAAAACCATATGCTGAAACTGATCGCTATCGTCATCACAAATCGCAGCTGACCACCTGTATGCAAGGCCTTGAAGCCCTTCACACCGTTATTCGGTATTCACTTTTCATTTAGCATTAAAAAAAACAACAGTTGTTTTTAGTTATTTGTTGTTTGGAGCTTAGTGGCAAATATATTGTGTACGAATTATTAAGCGTAAGACAGCGAAAATTACTTCTAGCTCTGAAAAACCGGCTAAGGTCCCTCATTGCAAACCATAGTTAAAAAGACATAAATACAGAAAGATGATAAATTCACACGGTATTATCGAACCATATCTATGCTTCCTTCAGTCGTCTGATGTATTCGAAGGAAATCGTAAGTCATTATAATCATAACAAATTACTGTAGGAAGAAAACGGCCAATGCTAATCTAAATATCACATCATTCTTCATGATCTCTGAGCCACAATGAAATATTTATCCTTCTAAGCTGAAGGTTAGTGACACCGCGGTAAGCGCCACTTTTTACATTAATTAAAGCGGACTCAATCCTAATATAACGGCCGCAGGCATTACTATGCTAATTTATTATTAGGGTATTTTCTCAGCATCCGCAATGTGACATACATTTTAGGACTTAACTGTAGCGGAAATATGATTGATAGTTGACCGTTTGAGTATGCTTCAGTTGTCTGTCTCTTGTAGGCGCTTGGGCAAATCTAATCTGTGCTCTACATCGTAAGTGGGTAGTTTATGACTTCTTGCGGACCCAAAATATTTATTATTGAAACCACTAAGTACCTAACCATTATTCAATGACTAAATATAGCAAACTAGATTGAACGTTCGTTTATTTTATTCGAACTCAAAATTTTTATGATTTATGTATGTAATAATAAAAGCTATTTTTTTTTACACTCTGCACCTAAAAAGCTTTAAATTTAGTGAATAATATTGTGCTATACAGTGTAACACAAATAAAAAGAAAACAACGCAGCTAAATCGACTTCCCATAAAAATGATCGAAATAAGGTATTCTTCCGTACTATAAACTGTAATACATTGCAATTTAAGTGACCTCATAATAGAATTTCCTACCGACCCTCGACATAAAGTTCATCGTAGACACCACCTGTTCCAAAGATAATTTCGGAGTTCGGGGGTTGGCGTACGCCGAATAAAGATTCGCGATGTGTGCAGATTTCCTGGCGGTGGGGCAGCTATTCGTAGCGACTATTGATTTTGTCCACCCCAGACCAAACGCCGAACTGCATCGAACTCTCCGCCTATGGCCGCATTCACGTGTGGAACCGGTGGTAGAATATCTACCGGCTTTGCTTACATACTTCGGCGTTAAGTTCGGCAAGTTTATCATGCGCACTTGATGTGCGGGCAGGTTTTTCCGCAAGTAGGCCGCTGGCGGGCCCTTTTTGCGTGACCCTTGACACGTGTTGCTCGAACTTTTTTATGTTCTTCACGATGTTTTCCTTCACCGTTTTGAGAGTACTGGCATAGTGCACATACATTTTTCGATAGAAAAACTCATTGGTACACGAGTGGACGAGTGGACCCACGACCTTCGGATCGGAAGGCGGGGCCACTACCACTAGACCACCAGTGCTCTTATCATACTTCGGCGTGTATTGTCTCGTAGTGGCAGCGGGGTCATATTATCATCAACAGCCCGACTCTACCCATGAGCACTCAGCAGCCACGAGTGTCATTCTATTTTACTTAGATTAGAGAGGAATATTCCTCTCTATGTAAAATAGAAATGTCTCGGTCTGGCCGGACGCATTATTGCCAACGATTCGTCACATCGTCTGCCCATCTTGCCGCAGGACAACCGAAGCCTCTACGTACAGTTCTTGGACGCTCTTGGAGTTAACACTTTAGTCCACTTATCATCACCTTGGCTTGTCACGTCTCATCTTTATATATCTTTATTTTTTTGTTTTTGTTATAGACGATGGTTACCACTTAACATCAGGTGGGCCATATGCTTGTTCCATCAGCTAGTTACATAAAAAAAAAAAAAACTTCTTACTTTAGGTACTTCACCTTGCCATGCCATCACGTGTCCTGCAAATCACACGATTCACATTCCTTAGCTCGCTACATTAACAAGTTAGTATCTATTGCTTAGTCTAATTCTATTAAATTATAGTACAATTTAACCCAGGAAGAAAAGCATTTTAAATTAAAAAGAAATCGCTTTTTGACTAATCCATTACGTTTCTTAATCAATTTGGTGTGTGCGTTTTTAGTTTATTGTTTTCTTGACTTTTTAGGTAACTTATGCTTCAACTTTATCATTCTAATTACATGTAGGTACTAATGCCTGCTGTAGCATAAAATGATGGTAATTTTCTGATATGTGTGTTTTTATAATTTTTGTGTTTGTTTTCTAGCTAGCAAATGTACAGAACCTCTACTGGGCGGAACCTTGCGTTGGATCAGCGGCAAATAGGATCTCTGGTCTCAACTTTATTTAGGTTTTATAAATGCTATTTAAACTTATAAAATTAATAAAATAAAATATAAATATTGTGAACAATACACACATAACACTAATCTAGCCCCAAATTAAGTAGAGCTTGTACTATAAGAACCAGACAGCTGATATAAATACCTACTTATTACTCTTTTTGTTATTAAATACTTAGAATACAATAGAGCACTGCGACAGAGAACAAACATCTGCGTTCACCACACAAATATTTGTTCTCGGTGGGAATCGAACCCACGACCTACGTATACATAATAGACGTACTTACTTATACACACTTAAGCATATATATATACATGCTTAAGTAATTATACATAATAAATTGCGTTCTCGTGTAACTATTGTAGTGAAAAAATATAGCACTAGTTATCGTAGAAACCGGTTTTATACGTAAATGCAACCCTTTACACTTACCTCATTGTTATAAATTTATGGATTCTTCCAAGTATATTACCCATCCTTTGTTATGTTCCCTTTGTTGTTGTGTAATGATGTTTTTCCCTTTCTTTTCACTCTGATTCTTGTTTTTATATTCTTTCAAGAAACAAAAATTTGAGTAGGTAATTGGATAAGCCATGATGCTAAAATTTCACCAGGGGGACGTTATTAGGTACACACACACACTCATAAGCTTTTTTTTTCAAAATAATTTTCAGGGCAAATGTTGTGCGGCACATCTAAGCAATCTGCGATGGTGATCAGTGAAACACTGTCATATATGGCTAACTTTAACAGCTACTTTTGTCAGCGTTTCACTGATCGCCATCGCAGTCACCTAGATGTGCGCAGGCCTTAATCCTTTGGGTTTTTGCATGGGGGTGTATTTTATGGTGTTGTTTTTTAGGGTTCCGTAGCCAAATGGCAAAAACGGAACCCTTATAGATTCGTCATGTCTGTCTGTCTGTCTGTCTGTCCGTCCGTCCGTATGTCATAGCCATTTTTCTCCGAAACCGTAAGAGCTAGACTGATGAAACTTGGCGAGTAGATGTATTCTGTAAACCGACTTAAGATTTTGACACAAAAATAGAAAAAAAACTATAAATTTTGGGGGTCCCCATACTTGAAACTGAAACACAAAACATTTTTTTTCATCGGACCCATACGTGTGTGGTATCTATGAATAGGTCTTCAAAAATGATGTTGAGGTTTTTAATATAGTTTTTTTCTAAACTGAATAGTTTGCGCGAGAGACACTCTCAAAGTGGAAAAAAGTATATGTTGTACATTACTATGCAAACTTTCAACGATATTTGGTTTGAACGAATTCTAGTCAGTAGTTTTTTTTTATACGTCATAAATCGTAAACTGCAATTTACCTTTCGACGAACTACAAAAACCTTTATATTATGTTACTTGATGCTACGGAACCCTTCATGGGCGAGTCCGACTCGCACTTGGCTGCTTTTTAGGGTTCCGTAGCCAAATGGCAAAAACGGAACCCTTATAGATTCGTCATGTCTGTCTGTCTGTCTGTCCGACCGTGTCACAGCCATTTTTCTCCGAAACCATAAAAGCTAGACTGATGAAACTTGGTGAGTAGATGTATTTTGTGAACCGCATTAAGGTTTTTACATAAAAATAGAAAAAAAACTATAAATTTTGGGGGTCCCCGTACTTGAAACTGAAACTCAAAATTTTTTTTTTCATTGAACCCATATGTGTGGGGTATCTATGGATAGGTCTTTAAAAATGATGTTGAGGTTTCTAATATCGTTTTTTTCTAAACTGAATAGTTTGCGCGAGAGACACTTCCAAAGTGGAAAAAAGTTGGTCCCCCCCCCTCTAACTTCTAAAATAAGAGAATGATAAATCCAAAAAAAATATATGTTGTACATTACTATGCAAACTTCCAACGATATTTGGTTTGAACGAGATCTAGTCAGTAGTTTTTTTTTTATACGTCATAAATCGTAAACCGCAAATTTTTTTTTCATCGAACCCATACGTGTGGGTTATCTATGGTTTAAAAATGATGTTGAGGTTTCTAATATCGTTTTTTTCTAAACTGAATAGTTTGCGCGAGAGACACTTCCAAAGTGGAAAAAAGTTGGTCCCCCCCCTCTAACTTCTAAAGTAAGAGAATGATAAATCCAAAAAAAATATATGTTGTACATTACTATGCAAACTTTCAACGATATTTGGTTTGAACGAGATCTAGTCAGTAGTTTTTTTTTTATACGTCATAAATCGTAAACTGCAATTTACCTTTCGACGAACTACAAAAACCTTTATATTATGTTACTTGATGCTACGTAACCCTTCATGGGCGAGTCCGACTCGCACTTGGCTGCTTTTTTATTATTATAATAGCCTATGTACTCTAGGTATATTACCTCAGCAGGAACGAATTTCTCAATAATTTGTGTAAACACTTACTTATCACGTAGCTGATAAACTTTGAAACTGAGAACGCAGAGTTATAATCTCAAAAATAAACCTTGCGGTAAGATAAAAAAATTAAGCATTCGAAGGGTCAGAAACTCAAACTCTCAACCGAGCCGAATCGAGCCTTCCACGAATTTCCCGATAATAAACCGGCCAAGCCACTGGCGCGATACGTGATAGGTGCACAACGGCTTCTCAAAATTTATTGAAAACTACAGGAAAATATAAGCAAAATCAATATAGGTAAGTTCTGTTGTAGATAAGTACACTCCGTGGGAAAATGTGGTGTTTATTCTAAGCTCTGCATGGTTTTACTAAGTGGGTAAACACGAACTACTCTAGGAGCTTTGTAACTGGGTACCGTTTCGCGCAAAATTACCAATAGATACGTAGCTACTTACCGCATTTTATTTGAGTTTTTGGCTACGATCGCAATAAGCAATGAACGCTGAAGCCGAGCCAAAACATCAATTTACTGTAAATTTAATGAAATATTCTATAAAAGAAATCCTTCAGTGCTGGTTCTTTAGAGATTGTATTGTACTCTCGATGCTTTTTAATTGACCGCTAAATAAGATTAATAAAAAAAATCATGGGTTTGATAAAATATTTTTGTCAATAAAAGTGATGAGTTTCAGGTGCGGGAACCCCTTCATAATTCATTAAAAGTGTAAAGTGTAGGCGTGATGGCAGCGCTTTTTTGTAAATACCAAATTTCAGACACAATAGTATTTTATTAAAAACGATCATGGTATTTCAGTACCTTTGATTGTACTTCATATTATAGGTAAGTACCTAAGCCAATAAAACTAGAGTTTAGGTACTTACCTAAAACCATGAGACGGCAAGAGATAATTAGAGCCTCTTATAGACGTCAATGAACTTTTGGAATCTATACCAGCTAACGTGATTCATGGCACGTTCGATACAATAAGGGTGGCTCGGCTAATTTAAGGTTCCCAGTTTCTGCACTCCTTTCCTTCAAGTGGCGTAATTTCGACCATATACAATCCCCATGAATGATTGAAACGATATCCCATATTTTTTAAATTTGCAGTGAAAACAAGATAAGTATCTAAAGATGATCATTTTATTAAATATAATAACATATTTGAATAAAGCGTTCTAAATAGTTGTTACCTTAGCGCTGCAGATCATATTTCATTATTCAAACTACATATTCATAAAGTTAGTCTAGCTCACCTTGATGGTGATAGCTGCATAAAGCTCATGAAACAGAATAGTCGCAATGCCCATCGTTCGGTGCGCAGGCGCTGCGCTACAGGGAGGCGGCGACGGGCGGCGGCGGGCCGACGACGGCGCGGGCTGGCTAGGCGCGGCGCCAGCGACGATTCTCGTTTGCGCGATGGCTATCAGAAGCGCAATCCTCTATTCCTCGCAGTGCTAATCAATGAATAATTACTCTGTTTAAGGGGCACCTCTATAAATAGCCGGCTGGAGCGCTGACCTGGAGCGACGGGTTAGTCCGGCCCGACAGCCGCGGACACTCGCAGCAGCCTCACTCGTCCCTCCCCCCTGTGATCCTCCGCACCACCGCCTCCGCCATTCCTCCAGGGTTGCCATTCCTCTACGATTTGTATCTAAATAGTCTGTAGCTCTATCCATTTCGGTGCCTCTTTTTGCGTTCCGATCTTTGAGTCACTGAAGGAATGTCATATTGAGGTATATAATACAACTTACAGTTTAGAAGATGCTAAAAATGCTGCAAACCTTTTTCCTAATTTTGAGAAATTAATGAAACTTTCAAATTATTTATCAATGTAATTATTTATCAATGGAACGCGGTACTAATCTTTGGTACCAGTTCCACGTGACCAAGTCTGGAAGAACAAACTTCCGGATATCTTAGAAGTAATGACTTTCCATTCTATGAGTTTCCCGGGCAGCCCTATGAAGTCGCCAGTACTCGACACGCCTTCAACTCCGCATCCTGCCATTTTTTGCTAAATTAACAAAGTAAGAATTGTTAGCAAAACGAAAACCATTCTCCAATAGATCTATGGAATCTCGTAGTTCTACTTCACCATCAGCCACAAGCTCGAAACCATGTACACTTAACCGTACTGAACCCTAAATAAGGGCATTGATATAATATTTGAAAAGTGGTTAGCGCTCCGGCACAATGCTATGAGGATTGTGCGTGTGATTTTACAAGTAACGGCAGTTCTAACCGAAGCTATCGAGCGGAGTATACCTTCGGTGCCAAGGGGTTATCTGCTATCGAACCCTCTATAGAGAGATATGTAGTTATACACATGCGGCATAACAATTCCACCGTTCGTTTAAGGATACCTCAACATTTGATGATCAGAAATCGCAAAGAGAAACACCTTTACTAAATAATGGCTTATGTCCAAAGGGACTTCTTCAGGCTGAAGATGATGATGATAAATGATCTTAAAAATAAAGCCAGCAGGAGTACCTACCAATTCGTTAAGGCCTCGAGCAATCAGAAAATTGAATCAGTAAATTACCTAAATAGCCTGTGTGTTGTTTTATTTTGTGAACCAATTACCGAGAAACGTGCGACAATGGCATAGACATCGGCAACGGAGGAGGCACAAGACACAAGGCTGAATGTGGTGCGATCTGTCGACCGGCCGGCGACCGGCGGCGTGGAACAAATGCGGAGACGACGCCAATTTGCCACTCAACATGACAGACACTCGCCACCTTATTTGTATAACGTTAACGTGCTCCACTAGATCTATTAGATATTTGTTTCTGTGCCCAATACATATGAGCTGGCCATATTCTACAACACATCCTCCTAAAATGGGCACAACTTATGTCGATAAAAACTTCAAACTCATTAAAGTGTTATTCCACTATGACTTTTTAACATCAACGAAAAAAATATACGCAGAAACTAAACTAATGAACCTAAAACAAATATATACATACAAAACCCTTATCCTAATACGTAAATTACTAAACAATGAAATACAATCAGAAATAACTTTTACAAAAAACGATCAACTAAACAAAAAAACATTAAGAAATGCTGAAGATATAAATCTACCCTTTCCGAGAACTAAATATGGCACTAAAAATATTATGTTTGAAGGAGCTAAACTTTATAACAATTTACCTAAAGCCATTAAAAAAATAGAATGTACAAATAGTTTTAAAAAGAAAGTCGCTTCACATGTGATTGAAAACGTTCCGATATAATATTCCTATATTAGTTTGCAGGTAGAAATGTAATCTTGTGTTGTTAAATGTACTTTTATTCTGTAACCTATATTTAGCCTGCTCACTGTATAACATTATTTTATAAGTTATCTTAAGTTGTCTTTTAAGTGAAATGTAATTATTTCTTAAGACAATAAATTCTCTAAACCGAAGAAAAGAACAAGTTGAATTAACTTTAGTTTGATCGTTTCGTCTACCTCCCATAACACTTATCCACTCAGTCTCAAAGACGAGAATAATGAAATCTATTTCGAGACCCTCTATTAATGTATCCTTGATCCGTTTAAACGTATCATAATCCATAGCGAGGCTCCAGCCTGTCGATAATTAATTAAGGTCGTCGATGTGGCCTTGGATGTAAGACATCATAGAACCTGTACCTACAGAAGAAAATAATAAAAATGACTTCACAGCGATTAAACTTGTTGTAATGAATTACGGCATTGCAAGGACGCAGTAAAGTTGAATATTGCATCAGAAGGCTGCAAATGAGGGAGGCAACGATCGCGCGGAATGTCGGCGAGCGCCGCGGCCGCAGCCTCGCCGACTCTGCCCGCTCTCGCTGGCGCCCTTGCTTCCTGCCACAGTGTCCCTGCCCTTAGCAATACAATATTGTAGTACCCACCACCTAACCGACCTTTAACTTGGCGCATACCTACACAAACACTGGTTAAACTTTAAATATCAAAATATAGAAGAAATATTTTCCCTAGTGTAATTTTTAATAACATACCCTCATTCAAAATCAAAATTGATGGATTTGAATTAAAAAAGCTATTAGTTAAATAATCATCATAAAACTAGCAAGATTGCCTGTCGAAGGGTAGAGGCCATGAGAAAATCAAATAACATGGAACCAATAGAGAGAGATCGTTGTCTCATTTGCCTGTGACTCACCTGGCATCTCTTCCTAAGTTGGGGAAGTACGCGACGGTGGATAATTTGCTGCTGATTTCTTGCAACGGTCTACATGACCGCTTTGACGTCAGTGTGTATTTAACGGAGATCAATTTATGATATCAAATTTTTCCTCCAGCAGTATGTGAATCATCAGAGACAAAGATTTCCTTCCTTGAGGCTCTCAACTCAAATTAATTAAGTAAAGGCCACTGACATTAAAAATCTCTAAACTACAATTCTGAATTAATTTGCTTTAATTGATATTTCATGTTGATACTTAACTAATTTGATGTTTTGAGTTTATATCATCAGTTGCAACTTGCAATATTTCTGATACATGGTCAAAAGATAGATTCTATACATAGCCATACATTATTGAGTACAATAAAGTATTGTTACTAGAATAATACGCTCACCATTTAGTAAGAAAAACTTTTGCAGGTTCATGTAACTGCTATACTTACCAACTTAAAATGTTCTTATGGCGTTTACCATAAGAAAAGCAGCAAGGCAACAATTTGTATTAAAACAACATATTATATCAGCGATAGTTACTTTACCTTCGCGAATTTGTTGGCGAACCATCTTCTCCTGAAGGAGGCAGAGCCACTTCACTGACACGTCACGTCTCGAGCAAAACAACGCATTTCAAGCCAATCAAAGATGTTCACGGTGCCCCGAATCCATAAGACTGTAGCACCAGCTCGGGCATTGTTGAATTTCCAGTTAGTTCATCGTAAATGCCAGTTAAAACTTTATCAACGTCTTTAAAGACGTAAAAAGGGTTCTAAGAGGTTCCGTGACCTTTCTAAGCATTTCATCTTCTGGATGCAACTATTTCTGAATACTACCCCGTTTACTGTCTACGACATACCTCACGTATTATAAATTCGATAGTAACGCTGTTTGTTACTTATTCCGACTAATCGGTGGAACGGATCGTAACTAAATTTGACAAGGAGATAGATTATATTCTTGGAAAACGCATCGGCTATAATTTTTATGAAAGAACCTTTATAAGTACCTTACCTTTATAATGAAAGCGTTACTGAATTTTTTTATGGGCCATACAGAATTCTTCATGATAAGGATCTGAAAGTTCATATTTAAGCTTCTGGTAAGAAATGCGTGTTTCATTGTTTTTGCATAATCATCCCTAAAAGGGGAAAAGTAGTGGGTTAAAATTATGTTTTTCATATAAATGGGAATAAAGTCGCGGGTAACAGCTAGTCACTATACATTTAAGCATTTAGACCATGAACTCGTTAGCGATTCGATAATTTTTAAACTGTGCTTACTTGAAGTAGCCCGTACTAAGTAGAGTGATTGGAATTATTTAGAAGCAACCAACGGCTGCTTTAACATCGAAAGAAACCTATTCAAGAAACAATGTACACTAAGTACCTTAGTGTACTTCTCAGAACATAGTTTGGTTTGCTTACTCTTTCTCTCTTTCACTCTATTTTCAGAAATTGACTTCTTCCTCCTTTTGTTTGATTTGTATTAGCTATTATCATTCAGATAAGCAAATCATGATTTGCACCTGTCACATTCCATTTATTTCTCGAGAAAACAATGACTAAGCTAAGTCCTGACTTAGCTTATGATGTGGTAGTACTATGCGGGGCTCATATGCTATTATTATTGATAGTTATGGGAAAACTTCAGTTCCCTACAGAAAAAATAAAGACACAATACAGAAACTTCACCTACCGGTAGGACAGTCAAAGCGCGCAAGACAGTAAAAGGTTTTATTTCGTACAATCAATTATTCCAAAGCATTCAATAAGCTTACAGAGTTACGTCGTAAGAGACTATTTCCTGATTCTTTGTACTGGCAGAGTAAATATTGTACCTATGTGGGGTGATAGTGCTTGAGTGTAGTGCGTGGGTGTAGCTTGACACACCATAGAACTATATGACCAATATAAGTCGGTTGCTAAATAATATCGATTTTATGGCGCGGCAGATGGCCGGCTCTGGAATCGTCCGTGCCTGCTCCCCCTATCCCCGGCTGCACCGCCGCCCCCTCACCCCCGATTGAGATTTATCCACCCGAAACATCCCCTGCAAAAATAGATTATTCGATTTATATTAAGTTTCCGCAATTTTCGCTTAGAGGGCTGCGAATGAGAGGTAAACATTAGCGCTGCGAATTCGCTCCTTTGTAAACTCGGGGAAGGGCAAGGGCATGTTGCCAATTGGCCGTCATTAATAATGACAATGCGTTATATTAATCGACTAATCTATCGATGCATGGCCATCTGTTGCATTAGAGATGGTTCACACAAACAATCGCCAGTTGCCGTTATCATGTATGCGACTCGATTTATTCAAGCTCACAGACATTCGACTCGTTTACAGTTATGGCAACAAGCAAAACGACGCTTAGCGAAGGATACTCTGTTTTTATTCGGCGTCAAAATGCAATGTCATTGCGCAGAGCAAACAAGAGCGTTTCAATAAGATAGCGAAGATAAATCTCTGGCAAATACCGTCATAAAATAAAACGAGAGAGCTAATATCCAAGGCGCGCGAAGCAAAGCTTTAGTGATAAAAGGACGTGAAAAACGGATGAGTTTATATTCCATTTTACATAATCTCTGTCTAGACGGAAGCTGACCGCTGCAATGGTCGGTGTTCTCGTATTGAACGCGAGCGAGTTGCACCCACTCCGGTTGCCGAAGCTGCAAATTGGCCTTTATGCGCGTATTTGTATGAAGGATGATAAAATTCGTTTCATTTTCACAAATTCAAATAAGCTTTCAACGCCGGTGGGCTTTTTGAAACATGCCACATCGACTCTTTAAGCTGGCCTTTATGTTTATGCGAGTACTTACTCGTCTGTGCAGGGTGTAAAAATATAGCATCTAAATACTAAAAGGACGCAGTTTCAGCCTGCAGACATTTAGAACTTTCTAGAGGAGAACGAGACAAAGCTCATAGCCGAAGTAAAGAGCATTGCTCGATTTTATAAAAAACTTCAACACCATTTATGATTTACTAATGGAAAATGGTGATTGACTGATGAATTGTGAGTGTATTTCAGTTTTATTGAAGAAGTTGAAGTTGTTAAATTTTACTCACCGAACGTTTAAAGTTTTGATTTTGGTTGTAAAGCAAGTTGGTTCACTGGGCGTATCGAACATGGGCTAAGTGGTTGGCTAAGTGGTAGTGTTATATTTTTAGATTTTTGTAAATTGACTTTTTAACATTTATTTTGCTTTTGTTTGTAAGCAAAAAGCAGTTCAGTTTTGATTATTTTATTGCTGATTGCGACTATTAGCATGATAAACTACGACTATTTCAGAAAGTATTTATTAATTGATACATAGATCTGATTGATAAATACGAGTCGTTAAAGATGGTTAGGTTTTGAAGTATTGGTTTTTTATGTTCGCTTGTTTTTTTTTTTAAGCTAAGGTTCTGTTATTGCAATTTTTATTCGTTCAACTTTATTAGACACTCAATGGGTTCAATGAATAATAAATAGGTGTATTTTCATATGCTGCTTGAACCCCCTTCCCCCCTTTCTCTAGGTTAAAATGAATTACACGTATAAATAAAAAGCTTGCATCGTTTAGGGAGTTTCGATAGGGAAACAGACCCCCAAGTAAGACCTAACATATATTCCGTTTTTCTAAATCTAAAACGTAACTCTAATAAAAAGAACAAACGCCCATTGGTGGTTGGTGGCGGTGTTGCTGTATCATGTTCCGCAGTGTCAACGGACGCCTTTCTGTTCTTTTCTCGCTAATTCTAATTAGTAATGATGCTCAAACGTCTGCGGTCACATTATTGTGTGCAAAACTTGAATGCTAATATTCTTTTCATTTATTCTCTTCGCGGTGTGTAACTTTCTGGACTAGCTCAATTAATAATTTTTTTTTCAAGAAATACAATTATATTAAGAAAACTGATCTTCTATATTTTTCTTCGAGATTTTCTTCTTTTAAGGAGTAGGTAATAAAAGTATCAGTTAAGTTAGAATTAAAATGACCATCACCATATAAATCCGGGAGCTCTATCTAAGTACCTACCTAATCATCCTGAGTGGGTAAGTACCTACTAAATCAAGAACAAAGCATGCTTTAGCCGAGCATGTGGGCCCCACATGGGATTGATTTTCACTTCCGTCACTTCTTGTACTTTTTTCTCTGTCTTCGTGTTCGCTCCAAAATTCAGCGAATTAATTTGGCTCATGGAAGACATAACAGCCCTCGTGTCCAATTGCAGCGGGCGTGTCCTATGTCAATGACATTACTGAACTCATTTTCAAACTGAAGCGTACAGGCAAATTAAGACAATTCTTAATTGAGTAAATATAATAATATTATAATATATAAATATTATAAAACACCACTATTTTGTAACTACCAAAAAAATAGGGTAATGTAGTAGGGGTAGAACATTATGAATGTGCAATCAGAATTTTTAGTTTCGATAAAATGACAAAGTTATTAAATGTTAAAATTTTCAGAAATCCTGCATAAAATTATGGACATATTAGTTACGTAGTACTAGAGAGAAAAAAAATTACGCTGTTCGGTTCCGCTTGGTATTTAGCATTTATGAATGAAATGATTTTTGCTTGTTGAATCATTCCTCAATAGTTGACTAAAAATTGTCGTTATTTAAAAATATTTTTTTATGTCTCAAAAAATTTTATTTTTCTTGGATGTGTTCAGTATCGGCAGCCATTATCGGCATTTGTTTGTTTTTTGGTAGTTACTAAATAGTGGTGTATAATATTATTTTATTTTATTTTATTTTAAATCATGCCTTGTACGAGGTTAGCATTCTTTTCTGCACGCATGCTAGCCTGCTTTCTTACCACAAAAACATAATAGTAATGGGAGTCAAATGGATAATTTTATTGCAACTTTAGCGGTTTCCAAATCCTTTAAATTAAACAAGGGGATAGTTTATATTCACTGGTTTTCAATTATTTATCATATTATAAGACTTCAAGGTTCCTACGTATGTACTGGCAGTAAGAAAATTACTAAGTATCTAAGTTTGGATTCCAATCACGATTTTGGACTTCGCGGGTAACCTGCTATATAATTAAAGAAATGAAGAGAGCAGGAGCTTTTATAAACTTATACCAATATATAAAATATTACCAATTCCAGTTTGATGATGAGTTCCTTGATTGATACTGATTTATTAGAAACTCCGTAGATTCCTACAATCTATTTTCAGCGAGAATAGGAAGGTACAATTAAGTCATTAGCCAATCATCGGATTGTTTAAATTACACAAACATTTTTGATTAGTAAATTGGTTCATCATTGGTTGATAGCAAAAAATAATAGAACAACTGCATCTTTTATTGATGAAGATTTACGTTTATTTAGTTGTGACTTGATGACATCATAAAACCCGTTCAAGAATGATACGAACAATTTTAAGGTTCCGTGACAAAATTAAAATGGAAAAGTTCGTGACTTCAACTTCTTTATAAATCAACGATCACTATATTTTTTTTTGGATATTATGTACCTTTCTTTTGTTGTTACTTTTACTACTTCCACTTACTATAACATCTAGGTATATGTACAGTCAACAACAAAAAACCAGTTATCAGTTTCAGTTTATTAAAATCTTCCGGATGTCTTTTAGATTTTCAATTATAAGCTGCTTTAATTAAATTTATTTTCAGCTGATTTAAGCATTACTTCCAGATTTAATAAACCCGAATTTTAAATTAACTACGACGGTCATTTTATGCCATCATTGTGTAATAAAAGGAGATTTCTTGATTATTATAGTGCCTTACCTGTACGTGGTTTGACACACGCTTGACTAATTTTTATTTTACTATGCGCTATGCCCACTTATATTCCTAGTTTAAGATTCAAATCTGCTGAAGTTGAACTTGTGAATTCAAATAAGGCTGGCACCCAATCTCTTATTTATATTTTTAAGCGTCTAGCGCTTTACGTTTGCTGACTGCAAATTTGTCAAGTATGTAACTGTATCAACAGCGCCCAGCCTAACATCGAGATTAAACGGTATAGCTCTGTGAACATTGCTCTCGAAAACAGTTCACATCCTTGAATACTTTATCAGACTATCAAGTCTCACTTTACTTAGTTGCCAACTCGAATTCGTAGAAATTTTACGATTACAACACTAAAAGGCGGTCCCAGAAATCCCAAAAGATTAATGTACGTAGTAGTAAATGCAAGTAATAACGCCTCTAGGAATAAAATAAGTACTTACACAGCAAAACTAGGAAGTACCGTAAGCGGCTATGGGTCATTGGCTCAAGAAGATATCAGGTAAGCAATAAAGTTTATTTCAAACGATAGTATCGCTATTACAATTCAGTGTTGGGATTGCTGGCTGGCGATGCAACGATTAATAATCCCTAATAGGTATGTGGATCGGACGGAGCGGCGCGGGCGCGAGCAATGAGCAGCAGCGAGCAGCGGGCATGCGGCAATGGAAGCGCACACAATAAACGGTACTGCAGCTTGTTGCCGCAAAACTAACTTGACCCACGTAATCTGACCTCTAGCTATAAACTGCCTTCACTCTTTCTGCGTTCCTAACTCTTCGGAATCGCCAATCTACACCGTATAATCGGGTTCCGTTTCGCGTATCCGAAACATTCGTTTGAGTTTCCATACTCACAAGATGAGACACGACTGAACTACTCAAGTGATCTCGATAAATATTTTTAATTGACCTCGTTTTTGGTGGTGAAGTCTTTGAAATACCGCTTTTGCATTTAGGAGTTACTAAAAGTGTTTAAATCTTTGAAATTACACTAGCCAAGTTGGCTCTACATAAGAGATATTTTTGTGTGTGGGGTGCAAACCCGACAAACGATCAGTATATAAAAGCTCCATTCATCCATATCATAAAAGCATATTATGTATCATAATTTGTTTTTGCACAAATTTATTACAGTCCACAATATTTATTTATATTTATATATTTGTTTTTGCAATCCCAGCTATTAGACACCGATACGGCCACTTCATAACACTTTAGTAATTAGTTTATTTCTACCTCAAAAGATATGACTAATTCGATTTAACTTCGGAAGCATTTACCCTTTGAATAATTAATGATCACTATTTTAGCAGATACCTTCTCAGTATGTTTTTTTATAAAAAATGAATTACCTCATGCCTATTACAAAACATTACCTCACAACACAGAGGGCACGTCCACTAAGGACGTGCCTTAAGTTGCTTTGCGCTATCATTCTGACGCTACGGTGATAAGACTCATGTACTTGTTATTACACTGGCATCACCCCAAACTCAGCATCAGAATACAACAGTGAAGCATCACTACTTGGCTGAAAAAACAAGAACGGACGAGCTCTTTCACGTAGAGCACTACTACTCTACTATTTTATTACTCTATTTATTTATAAAAAAAACAGGATAAACTCATTTCATGATGAATTGATATGTCCCTTTTTACTGATGTACCGATGGTCATGCATGATGTGCTCATTTGAATAAACTATCATATTTTTACAGTCGCTCCGCAGAGTTCACATGAGAAATCTAACGAGTTCCACGAGAAAGAAAAGCTTACCTATAATATTTATTGGTGGACGCTACACCTGTGTGCTGTTCGTAGGGCGTATATGCTGGGCAGGGTACCTACGAGTGATTTATTGCAACGCACCGACTGGCCCATTACCGTGTCACAATCAATAACTAGCAGGCTGGCGAGTCTCGCGACTGATGAATTCTGCCTTCAGCTGCAGTGCCATCAAAAACAACGCCGCCGCTGCTCACCTCTCCGCCTGACTAATGGAAATGGAATATAAGTATTACCGACTACACCTTATGTTTAACTGTAACTCCTATTACTTAAATGGGAACACCCATCACCATGAATAAGCAACTTTATGGGCTCTAAAAAGAAATGTCCTGATTGCTTTCTCCATGTTACAACTGCAACAAAATCTATTTAAACTTGAAACATAAAATAGCACACAGTTACGCCATAATGTAACATTATGACAGTATTATTTGAAGTCTCTTGGAATCCAACACATTGAATGCAGTGAGAAGTCCGTAAAACAGTGTGAGGTACGATATTAGAATTTAAGTTAGCCGTTTTGTATTTTCACTGTTAATAGAAAATGTGTCTTTTATTATAATAAAGTCTAGCAGTTTTTCTTTATAGATGCTAAATTAACACCTTGCATGCAGTGTTTCTTCTTAACCTATGTAAAATAGGTACTCGCATTACATGCAAATTGAATACAGAGATAACTTGAGAAAATGTACGTGAACTTACACTGGCGCCAGTAGGACAGAAGAGATGGGACCATTACCTACTCCACAAGTGTTAAATCAATGTAACGTGTAGCATCAGAAAACATCGAACCTTTGTTTGAATAAAGTGCGAGCTAAACTCTCACGCCTCCTTTATAGCAAATTAGTTATGGGATAGTAAGTATGGAATTAGGCTGAGATTCATAGACCGAACTTTGACTTTACTTTGATGGAAAGTTCAACTTTCAACCAAAAATATATTTCATAGTTCTGTCAAGCTCTTCTTTATTCAAAATGTTGAAGGTAAACTTCGATAAACAAAGCTTACTTTGCGAAGACTCCTTTGCTGTAAAGCAAAGTCACGTCTATGAATCTCGGCCTTAGAGAATAATACATAATATATGTATACATGCATTTATACATAATCACCAACGAATTAAATAGCATCACTATTTTAACCAGACCCGGTACACATCACCTTAGACGCACACGCAAGACGCAACAGAAAGAAGCGAGGTTCAAGACAGCGCTCAGGGAACTGTTTGTCTCTTGTTCCTCCACATCATTTGTGTCACCATCTGTGTCATCATCCGGTCCACTGGAACGTTGTTGCCATCAATCCAAGATCCTACTCCGCTATTTTAAGGAGTTGGGCTGGCTGGGGTGAGGCGTCCCATCGCGGGACGTCGGTGCAGACCTTAATCCCCCAACTCAAATAGAATTAGATATCCCCTTAGATATTTTTGATAACAAGTATACAAGTAGGTTCATGGACAATAATTTATGAGGGGTGAGAATTAATAACATCTAAAACGAATTTTTAGAAAATTCGTTGTTTTTTTTCAATTATATCCACTTGGCCTAATGTCACGTTGTTTATCTAGTTGTTAATTTTATAACTGGCTTTTTGTGACTTTTTAGTAACGGAACCCATTTTGAGTGCTATGGGTGACACCAAGGACCTCTCCTAGGGCTCTTTGTTTCTCATATAGCTATACTTTCAGGTTTCAGTCTAGGTACTGACAGCATCAGAAATTAGTGACACTTGCAGAATTATTAAAATAGAGTTAACCTACCTACCGTTATCGATTATTTTTTATTGATACGAGATTTAACAATTCATTGTGTACTTAATATATGTTATTGTGTGTTCATTTTTCGTACACAACAGTATTTATAGCTTATTAAAATTCGTAAAACTTATTTGAACCTTGATTGTGTAGTCGTCATCTACTTTTGATGCTGATTGTACAATATTAGACAACGGCACCTTTTGTCATAAATAGTACTCTCGTAGAGATTTGGCGCTGTGACACACGACGTACAGTTAGAAAATTAAAGTACTCACAAGCTTACAAGAATTCCGTATTTACCATAGGTGATTATTTACATAGACGTTCTCAGGAGGCTTCGGTCATAGGTACTACATGATAGGTAGGTAACTACACTCGTATATGGTCAAGTGAACGGAGGTCCGTCTTAGCCGCCGGAACGTCTATTTGTCTTAACGCAATACCTGTCAATAGCCGTCCCAAGTTCATTGGCACTCCCACTTTAGCGCACCATCGCGTAGATCTGTGCAGCGCAGTGCAAGCGCACATCACCATTTGTTCAGGGACCCACCAAACTGGTATCCATTCTCGTAACATGATCTTTGGTATGCCATTAGCTTGTTTACACATTCAATATTAAATTATTGTGCTCAACAAGAGCTTAACAACGTTCAGTTTGCTAAACGCTTAAATTACATAAGAGTAGCTTCCAGATCGAACAAACAACATCCAACATTATTCGTACAGTCACACGTTCTAATAAATTAAAGGTATTTTCCTACATGATGTGACACCATTTTTTTCATCACGTTTAAGAGTTGGTTATCCTACAAGGGTCAAGCTTCTAGTCGTAAAATTTTGTCATAGAACTGTTTATATAAGCTCATCGTTAGGTCAATATACCGTTTTTAATCACCGATATTCATTTTGCAAACAACCTGGTGAGGTTTCCAAACACATGAACTTACTATTTGTCTCGTATACCTGAACCGTTATAGGAACAAATGTAATAGGTATTAAGTATGTAGATTTAGTCAGGTCTATAAAAAAATATCCAAAGATGGCATTAGTAATAAACAAGGTACAAAAAACTCGACACTCACAGCTATGTCGATCTGTTTACCATCGAAAGAAACTGTCAAAAATTGATACAGTTCTGGTTTTTTTCTGACGTTTCGTAACCTCTATTTAACTGTGTGTGAAACTGCTTTTGCTGCCAACACATTGTCATACCTAATTTGTGAGTTGGTGTTAAATAAAACGGTATTCAATATTTTGTAACAAAACAAGGAACACAAAGGGCGTTACTCTCTATAGGTAAACATAGAGTGTACCAAAGAGAGAGCTATGCAAAACTTATGGTAGGTGTACATCGTTAAAAATCATCTGTAAAAAAAGAAGTGACAGTTTAAGTTCCGGATTCCGTTATTATTCAAAACTTTACTGGAAATTAACTTATATATTATAAAAAAATACAAGACATAATTATGCAAGAGATCTACTGCTGGGCATGTTGCTTAAATTTACCTATTGAATTGCATGAAATGAGGCATAACTATCCTTCTGGTTCATTCTATAGCTGCTTAACTTTATTAGCTCGTGTGTGCAAGAGTTATTTGGGCGCGTGTCGTCTCTTGCCATCACTCCGGTCGCACCTATCATCAAATTATCACAATTCAACCTCACAAAAGAACGAGAGAACACGTTAACAAGTTAGTAACAAATCGTGCAAACATTTACAAATTAATTGGAATGATGTGAAATGGACAGGTGATACATTTCTTTTCAGGTCTTCTTAAATTTCAGAAACAGGCTTCACGGCATTATTTTTCTTGAAACACGTCATTTATTACCCCATAGGCTTTTTAAACTCCTTGCTGTTGGATTACGATCTCTTTAGTTGTCATTATTTAGAAGAAAATGTTGTTTTTTGAATTGAGAAGATTACCTACTGACATGTTTTACTTCAACTGAATATATTTAAAACTGCACACGTATTATTTTATTTTAGTAACCTTTTTTTCTTTTTGATTCTCACACTTGCTTCCTTGTTTTTATAGGACTCTATGGTCTAGTCTAATGTTTTGATGAGGTGTAAGAGGTGGTTTGATTAGCGCAATGGGATATAATATTATGGCTCATTTCAGCTGTAGGACGTCCATTGTAAAATATTATTAGATTGTAGATTTTTTTCCGTAGCGACCGATCTCCGATCCGATCCGATCTTGTATAGACAACGGGCCCCAGTAACCTTATGTCCATTACTGGGTCTTTTTACATCTAAAAGGGGCAAAACGAGTCATACTGCGCTAGTGCCTAACTCAAGAGTCTCTTTTTTATAGGTAGAGGGTACCTAATACGGGCTAAGTGTTTTGGAGTCAATAACAAAATTAGTAACCAACAAAATATATGCCCTGGTATAGCTTTTTGTGTGGCAGCTTAAGATACCAATATTATTCTAATTAGAAAATAAAATATCGTGCAAAAAACTGACGGCTCTTTTGCTTGCTATTAAACGTAGCGTAAAAGTTAACTCCGCTCATTACACCGACCGGCCATGATCTATACGATATTGCATGGCGTCCCGCAAAAAGTACTTGCGGGAACGTGGGATAACATTAACTCTTTAATGTGCCTATTTAAAGCCTGGATCACTTAAAATATTAATGTAGATATTAAAGAGCTCGAGTTAAAGTCAAATTTGAAATTAAAACATAGAATAAAAGCTGAATACCTACTTAGGTTTAAATTAATAACTTTGGTAAATTTTACCTCTAAGTACATACTAATATTGTTTTCCCTAGGAAAGAACCAAGACATTTACTCTATACAATACAATAAAAATACTGTATTATCCATACTAATATTATAAATGCGTTTGTAACTCTGTCTGTCTGTCTGTCTGTCTGTGTGGCTTTAACGCCAAAACTACTGAACCTATTGAAATGAAATTTGTTACACAGATAGTTGAGGGCCTGAGGAAGGACATAGCCTACTTTTTATTGCGAAAAAAGGGTTGTAAGGGGTTGAAAATAGGGGTTGAAAGTTGTATAGAAGTATCGTCATTTTTAGAGCTAGAAACTTAAAACTTATTTTTTAGTCTGTTGATTTGATATAAAAAAATATGACATTCAAAGTTTGTGCTGGGGGGGTAGAGGGAGGGGAGTACAGGGGGGAGTGTGGAGGGGAGTACAGGGGGGAGTGTGGAGGGGAGTACAGGGGGAGTGTGGAGGGGAGGTGCGGGGGGAGTGTGGAGGGGAGTACAGGGGGGAGTGTGGAGGGGTGGTGCGGGGGGAGTGTGGAGGGAAGGTGCGGGGGGAGTGTGGAGGGGAGTACAGGGGAGAGTGTGGGGGGGAGGAGTGAGGGGGGATGCGGGGGGAGTACAGGGGGATTGTGGAGGGGAGTCTGAGGGGAGTGCGGGGGGAATGTGGGGGGGTGTTGAGGAGAGTGGGGGTGTGTGGGGGGAGTTCGGAGAGGAATGCGGGGGGGATGAAAGTGTGGCGTAGTACGACGCCATATGCCATATGTCTAAGTTTAGTAAGAGGGCAGACGACTGTGTCACGTGCACGCGAATATGACGTTGTTATTTAATTACTGTTTTCTTCCGCTGCAAATTAAAAATGCTACCCATAGACACTATACCACGCGGACGAAGTCGCGGGCACAGCTAGTAGATTTATAATTGTTTTCCCTCTAAAAAGCAAAATGTACAAGCTCGCAAGTACCCTTGCCCGTCACAAGAATACTCAATGCTAAATTTCATCCAGATCGACTCGTTAGGTCGTGAAAGTGCAAAAAAACCAACAAACATGTATACTTTCCCCTTTACATCAGTAAAAAGTCGTATAATAATGAAGCGAAGTGAACAACCCATACATTTATATCTAATGATTATAGCTATTACGAGTATGTACTAATGTGTAGTTCTCCCTAGGGTCCGTGCTGTGAACCGGAACACAATGAAGCAGGTATTACTGCTAAATGCCTACAAACAGGTACCTAACATGCACGCAATTTCAACATGATTGCACTTCCCTAAATGGGCTCCTAGTAATCATAATACGTACTTGTAATATTCATATAACTGAAGGGCTTTTAAGATAAATTAAGAAGAGCGCTTATTTCTACACAAACAAGAAATATTACAGTTATTTGTACCTAGTACTAATACTACTACTAATCTAGTAGTAAGTCAAATCATTCGAACTTGCCTTTTATTTCTAGATTCAGCATCTGTACCAGGAAATAGGCAACCCTGGACAACAGATATACCTACTGTGCTTTGGAGCTTTACCTCCCGTGCTAGTTAAAAAACTGTGGACGTACATTTGTACATTTCTCAGAAGCGTAGCCTGAGTGTACCTACTGTTTAAATTATCAAAAGTATTCTTGTTACACCCTGTATACTTCCTTTTCAAAGTTGTTTTTACTTTATTAATTAGATGTGAAGAAATCAAGGATCAGAAGGTGTTTTGTAAACATTGTAACAGTTATTGTAACGGTCTTTCTCTCACTCGGTAATACCTGACTCTGTAATTAAAATTGTCCCACGTACTTATCTTAATGCTCAGTCTGACTGCCCATTAGCATACTGGTACAGAGCTGTGGAAACCTCATAGTTTGTGCGCCACACTGGTATTTTCACCATCACTTACTAATTATTTTCCGGGGATACATCAACTTTGTCATTGAGCTAATTTAACCAAGAAGGAACCATAACGCTTTCTTTTTAACCCCTTACGCAAGCAAAGGAGTGATAGGTATGAGTTTACGTATCTTATGTACCTATCTACGTATTTTTTTAAATAATAAATCAATACAAATTAAAAAGCTTTTTATGAATACACTGTCAAACTTGCACGCATATAATGCTTTATGCACTGCGTATATCTAGGAGTATGTATGTACCTACTTCAAATTTCTTTCAATACATAGGTACATACTCATATTTAGTTTTTAACAAATGAATCTATATAAATATAAATGGATCCCTATTTCTTTTGTTCACGCCATCACGCGTGAACGCTTGGACTGATTTGGCTGAAATATGTTAGGGAGGTAACTTTAGATTTAGGAGACGGACATAGGATACTTTTTATCCCCGAAAAGTAACGGGAACTGGGCGAGCGAAGCCACAGGCAGCCGCTAGTTACATCTATTTTTTACTGTCTTTAAGAAATCCAACCATTACTTTTATAAAAAGTCTGTCATTACCACCAACACCAGTGATTATTCGAATTTGTGACTTCCTTTATAACTGAATCTTAATCTGGTCGTATCTTTAGCCGTTATTTCACAAATCTGAACGATCTTGTAAATGAAAGCAGTTGAATATATAAAGCAAAGTCATTAGGATACGCAAACACATCCTGTCGTAAACTAACATAATCGTCCGGATAATGAACCGATTCGGGCGGTTTCCTCGTAGCGTTTAAGCTCTTTTAGTGTTTGTCTATAAATAAAATAGAGCTTTAATTTTGCTCTGTATAATCAAAGAATATAACGGTGTGTAGAAAGAATAAAGGATATTAGAAAAAAAATCAGTAATAAGTAGAGCGTATTTCATTTGAGGTAAATAAGAGCTTTTTGTATGCAATACAGTGTTAAACAATATTTTTTTCAAATATGCTCAGCAAGCGTCCATTTAAGCAAGCATTGTTTAATGTTATGTTATGTCATCAAGTTAAAAGGTGTTAAACAATCCTGATTTTTGTGTATAAGTAGGTGCTTAGTAATTTAAAAGTTTATTTAATTTAAAACCCTGATGCCTAAAATAAATCCCAAAATTATGTGTAAAATTGCGATGCGGATGTAGACCGCAAGTTAATTAGAATCCAAGCCAGGTACCGCAGCGCCCAAGCTTGAGGCTGGCATCATTTGGGCAGTTGAGTGTGACGAAGCGATCCACCGTCCGGTCAACGATCGGCGCCCACAATTTGGAAGGTCGCAACACGGCCTTCTTTCGACGAAACATACGCTAATGTACCAGCTCCGCTGGACACCCTGTATTTATCTTCATACACTAACAGTTATGAATGCTCTCGCATGCGTACATGTAGGTTATGTTTCTGTGTCGACTTCGATTCAGGTTCAATTATAATAATATTAATAAAAACGACTTTTAAATTGAATTCTTGATTAAAATCGACGATGTTTCTATAATTGCAGGAAGGATGGCGTGTTAAATCTAACATAGGCATCGGCCAGCATTTAGTTCAGTCTGTCTTCGGATCTCACGGTGACATTATCATAATGGCTCACTAACTCTTTCCTGCGAATACCTTTGTGAGAACGTCAGGGACCAGTGATGACTCACAAAAATAAACACACCATGCACTCACAAACTCTTTTATGGTTTAGAATAATATAGTGTACCTACCTAACCACCACATGTTTACGTGGATTTTATATTAATTAAAAGATGCATTGAATTTAAAAAATATTGTAAGAATATGTTTGCAATTTGTTAAGAGGTGAAGGTATTCGTCAAAGATGAGGTCAACTGAAGATGCGTCGCATTTGATTCATTTCTATTCAGCTCTATTCTATCTCTACCCTTGACTGGCAGGATTTCTCAAGAGTTGACTTTTAAGTTAAACATCTTTGTATGTAATTATAGCTTCTTCAACATTATAAAGCCGTTGCTTGTTATTGAAAGCTTGTTTTTAATTTTATCTTTTTCAAGCAAAAAACGTTCAAATCATGATCTGCCTAAAAAGCATGTAACATGCTTCACGAAGAAATATAGTGGCCTAGATATGAAAATCATGCAGCAGTTGTAACCGTTATAATAACGAGGTCATTTATCAACTTTCTGTATTTGTTTGTGTCTGTCTGTACGCATTAAGAAAGCTATTAGATTATGGAGTCGATAGTACGTATAAGTTCGCCGCAGTGTACTAAGCATGAAGAACCTAATGCCGTTTTCTCATAATTCATTAAAAAATATTTTATTTACAGTTAAAGTGCTAACAATTTTTAACCGAAGTCAAATAAAAAAGGAGGAGGTTCTCTATTCGGTTGTATTTATTTTAATGTTTGCACCGTCCATAGTTTTTTTTGTATTCTTTTAGTTCTGTTCACTGTTACTTTGTACTATTGATGAAACTTTAGTTGTTTACCAAATAATATAATCAATATAAATATCATATAATTGATTTTGAAAGCTCACTCTCATATTCAATTTTAGAACAAGGCGAGTTTTAGAAGGCATCAAAGTCAAACAAGAGTTGAGAGAAAATCCCGTATGGATTCAAGTTACCTTTGACCACCTCGTCCCGTCACTTTCTCACAAAAAAAAGTTAGCACACATATTGTATTCAGAAAATTAAATGAATCAACCGTTGAAGAAAACTTTCACTAACATGTTTTGTATGGCATGATTGAAAGTATTAATTGAAACATATTAGGTACCAGTCGAGGAAGAAAGTGCCTTGTAACTTTTATTTTCCTCTCTAATTGAATCAGATAAAAAGTGTTATAACTCTACATCTTATTTTTTTGTAATAAATAGAGTGATAATTAATTTTTTGCAGAGTTTTTGTTCCTATACCTTGATGGTTTCCTCAGAAGCATCTCAAACGATGTTTACGACTTCCTATAAAATTGGATAGATACTCAATGTTTTAAGTAGCTTGAAAATTGCAGAAAACCTTGGTTATAAGAGTAAGGAAGAAGGTACACTTGAAGCCTAAATATACAAAGACATCACTATATCGATTAGTGCATCTTAGATAGACGACACGATAACGATATCGATGACATTCTTTATTAGGTACTCGTTTTGGCACATTGTCTAAGCATTACACACATCAACATTGTCTTTTACGTCCCACGACGAGGCCTTATTGTGGTTTCTAGAGCGATTTTACTCGCAAATTATGTATTAGTTGACAATTTTTCACGCAAGACTAGCTGAATAATTAATTGATTCACTATTCTATTCTTATTTTATTTTTCTAGATTTATGTTTAAGACAGCTATGTTATGATAATAAATAAATCAAGCTTAAATTAGTCCCGTTCGTTATTATATAATTTTGTACGTATTTATAGCTTTCGTGTGTATTGGAATTTTTTTCACCAATTTTTTTTGTTGTTTTCCCTCATTATCGTGTCGGGTCATGCAACATCACCCTTGTATTCCGTAATCAAACTATCAAGTTTATCTATCAACTATAAACTTTATTGTAACAAACATTATATAGCTTTCAAGCTTTTCAAGCACTTTTATAAGTTGAAGGTTTCTTTGTTCTACCTCCTAGCAATAGCAATATTTAGAATATTTAGAATGTTTTTCTGTTGACAGAACAACATTGCTATCTTTTTTATTTAAATACAAGGTCAAATAATCAGTAAGCTTTAGTTAGCTGTGATTATCTAACTATTTCTTTAGAGTAACCCTAAAAGCAAAGTAAAGATATTTCAAGAATTCGTGTACCTACATAAAATTTTAGCTTTATTTTCAAGCGCTTCAAGATGCGTAATTTTTAAAGACTTTCTATTTAAATACCATAAAACAGCAAAATATTCTTGATCGAAATTCAGAAGAAAAAAAAGAATTTACGTCGGAGAGAAAGAAATTTTGTAGGGTGCGTATAAAGTTCAAAAAATTATCGCAGGGTCGTGATCAAGGCAGTAAACGAGCACTTGAGGGAAATGGGGTTCAGGTGGAAGTTTCAGATTAGCTTCAGCCAGGGGTGAGGGGACATGTAATAGAGGGGAATAAAATGGCAAAGACGGCTCTTAGCGCGGAGGAGTATCGAAACGCAAATTGCTTTTTTAACAAGTTTAGCTTCATTCCCACTCAATTATAATTAATAAAGTCAGAACTTATTACGATACTCCAAATTATGTTTACGCATCAATTCATAAGCGACCGGGTCTACTGAAAGCTGATCAACTGCTATTTCAAACACTAATATAATTTCACTTGGCTGACACTGGCAAAATTATTCATTCTTGGCGGAAGACTTTGTATACGCCTGCACAATAAAAATGACAGATCATAAAATGCCCAGGGAAAAGGAATCAAAATAAAATGCCCATAAATTAAAATACAATCAAGATTTACATCACATCACTGTCAGAACTTTTGTTTCCCATTTCCCTCCCATAATCGAGTTTGGTCATTGTCACCGAACTCATCGATATCCGATCACATTGCTTATTGTGGGTTCAGTGCACTTGAAAAGGCTGATCATTTGCTAATAAACTGCACGTTACTTAGTTGGGTATACAGAATAATATTTGACCGGTAAATTCATTATGAATTATTGTCTAGGAGGAGTATTAGACAAACTTGATGAACCAGACATGAGGAAGTAACCTTTGATTGCTGAAACTGTTTATACACACGCGTATTACTTAGGTTCATCTTCGATACGCACGACTTTTAATAAAAGAATATTTAAGAGTTTATTTCACCAAATTACCGTGAAATAAAATCATATGTAAGTTTATTTAAGCTAATGAACTTGACTTCTGATTGGTTAACTGTTAGCTTCCGGGTAACAGGATATTGGAGAATACTACAGCCAACCTGGTGGTAATAAAGAGGCTGCAGCATAATCCAAAACTATTAAGACAGATGGCTAGTAAATGACTTTTATAACACATTTGCTCATAAAGGGTCTACTACTTCACCGATTTCAATATCGTTATGTATGGTTTTACGTACTTGTGCGTTATCGTAATGTAAAACGCACGGTTATCAATCCACGAACGGTACCTTTTTAAATCTTAGCAAAGAGTTTTTATGTCAGAAAACTGACATAAAAACTCTTTGCTAAGATTTTTTTGTGGTAAACATTTTATGAATAAAATTAACTCTGGGAGATAAAATATAGAAAATACACATTTATTCTTTAATTTAATTAATTTTAACAATAAATTAATACCATTTATTTGTAACAAAAACAAAAAAATATTAATTTACTCTATTAGTAATACTGGCTGTTTTTGCCTTAAAAAAAAAATTAGCTAATTTGTGAAAAAGTAAAAAGTTATTCCGCGCGCTTTTTCTTTTCGCTGTATTATTTTTGTTTGAAAATGTCGTCAAGTAATGATGAATTTATTAATTCGAACCGTTAAAATTCTCAGAGGCAGTGAAAAAGGCTACTTTAAGCCTCTTGCCTGAAAAATCGAACGATAGATACTTACAAGCGTATCAAAACTTCATCTTATGGAAAACAAGCAAAGATGCCAATTCATTTTCACAGAAAGTGTGTTTTTAGCCTATTTCATGGAACTTTCTTAAAAATATAAGTCAAGCTCATTGTGGTGGCAACGTAATAATCAACTTTACAAATTGTTCAAATTTTTCCAACTGTTTTAACAAGTAAGTAATTACTACAAGTAAGTAAGTTCGTCCGAAAGTCCGAGTATTATTTGTTTCCTCGCAAATGTGTTATAAAACGTCGTATGACATATGTGCGCTTTGATAATTACAGCCTCTGCTTTCTTGTAGCCCTCGCCTACGGCTCGGGCTTGCAATAACGCCTCGGCTGTAATTTTCAACTTACCGCACTTATATCATAATGTACTATTGTAATACTTTTGTAATGAAATGCCGCTCATGGCAGCTGTGCAGGGTACAACATAACGGCGGCATACAGCAATATGTACCAACAACTTTAATAAAGATGTAGTAGTTGCAACAAACATAAGTAATTTCTTTGATATACCTACTAGCATAATATAATACGCCCATGAAATACTTAGCTTGACATTGATTACACACACTTACCTATTTGAGTTGGTAGAGCCAATGAGAGCCATCACGAAAAAATATGATAATAGGCTCACGACTTTAAATAAGTACACCCATATTTCGTAACGACCAGAAAAAATATAAAGGGCTATTTCAGCAGAAGGTTTTTTTTATCTATGGTTTACAATCGTTGGTAGATGCTCCTTCTTTTTATATTATTAGCACTAATCCAAGTATTTAAACATGCAACAATAATTGAGTTAATACTTCAGACCGTAATAATATAATAACCTACCTAGTGTTTATGGTAATACGTAGCTCCCATTTGTAGCTATCATAGTACGTCCATGTTACTGGAGCCATGATTGATGTTGGGCGCAGTGAAAGCATTTAAGTATGGATGTTGGTACTACATCCAACTGTAGCGGTAATAACCCACAAACATGCGTTAAAATTTTTCTTCCACATTGCACAATACGAATTTGTTAACGGGAACCGGTCATCTACATTCGTCTTTTTTGTTTATACGGTCAGTACAAATTGATAATGTTGGTAATTTGGCGCCCGTGAGTGCCGTTGCCCGCTATACTAATGAGTTTATAATGGACACAGTAATATACCTTGATAATATATTCTCAAAATCAATGTCTAGGTCGAGTATGTTAGTCCAGGTACTTCGGATGGCTTTTGTTTTTCTAGTCGCACCATTAAATAACCTGCGAATAAATATAGTCACCTAATAAATCATATTAGTTCTCAGCCCAGCAGTGACCACGATACTTTCAGCTCTGTACAACCCTGTCAAATATCTAGGTAATTTATTCATGAGCACATGCTTCTAGGACCAGCATCAAATTTTTCGTACAAGTTTTGGTAAGTGTTGTTTGTAGCTCTTCCGCAGACGTTCTTCAAAAACTTCTAAATTATCTGTATGATATTAAAAAGAGCCTCGTGCAGTTAATGACACAAAACCTCAATTCTCACAAATTCCTTATATCTTAATGGTTAAAACTGTAATGTAGAACAATGGACGGAGGAGCAAGTGCTCACGCCACGCTTGACGCCGCATAGCAAAGTGTAAATTGTCGAGAGCACGCTAAATCGGAACATCTAATTACGTAGAGAGAAAATTTGAAATATTGCTTCATTGCCGCTCATCGTAGAAAAACCAGTACCAACTGATGTATTTCAAAATTATCACATCGGACTTCTGCGTGAGGCGCTAGCAAGAAAACTTGATCTTTGGAACAAAAAACGAGCACTACCTAATTGCGCACTTTAACCACAGGAAATGTTTTGAACAAACTAAAATTAGATGCTCACAGCTGAACCCCAGTAAGTTCCCTATAATTATTTAGAATTATTGCACGTTTATGCTAAAAGTTTACTTAATTTCGAAGAAACTATGAATACCAGTTGTGGGAAATGGAAACGAAAGGTCCTAAGACGGGTTTATGAAAAAAAAAAACAACGGTGGTGAGATCACACGACAGAAGCAACATATACTTATTTATTTGTTCTAAAAAACACAAGTAACGTTTATCCTTAAAAAAAACTAACGCATACCTTGTGAATCATCAGCAAAACAAACAACGCAGTACAAGGCAAAAACAAAAAGAATCCTGTACCGGCAGGAATATTCTACATGGATACTCACTAAAGCAAACCAGACACGGCAACTTACGAGATAATCTAGGTTACCTATACATGTCTCTAAATTATATTTAGATGAAATCAATTTAATTGATGAGTGTGTAAATGGTTTATGATGTCCAAATGTAACGATATTCTTGAAATAATAAGACCTAGAAACAACCAATTCATTTTCAGTGATGCCAACTGACAAGCTGTGGATAATAGTTAAAAGTAAAAGTAAATAATAAAATTAATTGAAAGTGAAAAATTGAGTCAATCTATGCCGGAGACCAAAGCAACGACTCTATTCGCTACGTAATCGGTGATAATGTAATTTTATTAATGCCCATTAATAAAATCTGTTTTGTAGTGATAAATGGCAAAACGTGATGAGGTCGGTGGCAGCGGCCAATGATGACGGCATTGCTTCCAGATCTTCCTTGTACTGTGACTCATCTTTGTACCGTGGTCATGACCCGGTTCACGGATTTTTTTATTAACCCTGACTTCTTATGCGTACATTTAGCATGACGATACAATATTAATAACTTTTACTAAGAACATTACTAAGTGCTATTTTAATTGTTGAGAAAAAAGTCTACTTTTTGCAAAGCGTTCGAACCCATAAATAATAATGGTGCTTTTTATATGGCGTCGTCGGTAAGCTAATGAAAGGTAGGTAGGTAAGCCAGGGTTGAGCTCATTTATTTTTCTAAAGTGGCTATGTATTACTTTGTATCGGATAGTATAGGCTTATTCTTAGAAATCAACAATTTGTATGTGAAGCGCTCACCTCATCCCCACGATCGCTCGTGATATCAGGCTACTGCAACCCACATCCGGGTGGGATCTCTTACATACATCATTATAATTAATAATCAATATAATAGACACATTAATATCTAGCCCCAAACTAAGCAGAGCTTGTACTATGAGAGTATACTTGTACTGGATGAGCTTTAATATTATTTGATACAGTGTATATTTGCCATAATATTACGCAGCTGCTTAGTATTAGCCGGTTTTGGGAATAGGATGTCCATACTGAGACCGTGTGACGAGTCACATCGCTAAGTCGGGATATAAAAAAATGGAGTCGAAATGCGTACCTAGATGATTGTTTTCCGTGTGTTAAAGTTACTCAGAGTTCTAGCTATATTTAATGGTAGTTTTCGCCGTGATATTAGGTTCTTAACGTTATAGATTTTTCTTACCATAGGTTTGAAAGAAAACAAAATGTGTGTGTGTGTGTTTATTCTTAACACTTTGTGACTAATTAGATGCTTTATTTTACTTTCATCTTTATTATCAACTCGTAAAGTCATAAAATTAGACGGCTATTATTAAGTTAATTCATCTTAAAATTCATGCTTAGATATTATATTTACAAAATATTTATTGACTTCAACGGTATGTATGGTATGTGTGTGCGTAAATATAATAAATTTTACTGATTTTATAAGTTTAAAACCTTGTGAACCATCGGTGTAATTTATAAGCTCTCATAACTTTTATCGCATTGTTTTGTCCAAGAACATCTCTATTTATCTTTGTAATTACAAAAGCTCGCCTTCACTTCCTGAACATAACTTTTGTAGTCCAGACAATACGTGCTGCCGTTACAGTTCAAATGTCGTGAGAATTAGATTCATTCAGGATGATCAAAACCATGGTATTGTTTGTGAGTGAGCAGGGGCCTAATTCTCGGGCCGACCGAGATGTCCCATAAATACACATTGGCATTGCACAACCCCGCACTTTTTCTAGGTTTTCCGTATATCGTAGCTGTCGAGGCTTCTACGATGAGGTCGTCGATGAATTACTCAAGGAAATCATCCATTCTCTCTTCAAAAAGAAGCAATAAAATAAATTTGCCAAATGATCCGAGATGAGCCTGAGCCTGAGCCTGAGAATTAGGCTCCTGGTGCTAATCATTGCTAATATATAGCGCAATAAAACATCTACATAATAATATCTTAGTATAGGATCCCGCTATATAGAAAGACCTTCACCGAGCTGGTTATTTGATGAAACGTATTTTATATTTAATTACACATGCCAATAAATATATTCTATATGGGTTGCCTATCAAATTTCAGTCCAGGAAATGATTAATAAATAATTTAAAAAAATTATTAAAATTATTTATAAAAATTATTATTAATTTTTGGTTTTTTAACTTTACACCGGTTTGTTTATTATACAAATTCTATACCAATCGAAAGTATAGACCCCATAGAATATGCAAACGTTAGGTTGCCTATTTTTTTCCGGTCACAACTCTCGGGTAGCCACTTAGCCAGGTATAAACAGGTAAATCGATACTAGCATTTTGCACCGGTATGTTTATTGACTAAAAATACTGGGGTCTATACTTTCGATTGGTATAGAATTAGTTTAATAAACAAACCAGTGGAAAGTTTAATTTTTTTTTTTTAATTATTAGGTTATTAATCATAATTATCCTGGACTGAAATTTGATAGGCAACCCATATAGAATATATTTATTGGCATGTTTAATTAAATATAAAATACGTTTCATTAAATAACCAGCTCGTTGAAGGTCCTTCTATAGCGGGATCTTAGACTATCTAGGGATGTACTTTGTAACGATGATTAGTCCTTTGCAAATACACAATACCACATCATGCTCACAATCATATCACACTTTTTATTCATCGTTTCTTTTTGTAAACCTTATAATAATGTTTATACCATACCCCCTCTAAAAAGCTTATTTTATTCACGGGAAATCGTGAATAAAAAGCTCTTTTAATCACGATTTTGGTGTTTGAATTTGGAACACACCAATAGGGTCGACCTACATATTAATACTATACAACCATGATACAAACTCCTTGCGCCAAAAATACTCTAACTTGATTGGTCGAAATGTTTAACAAGGAGTTTAAGCAATGCTAACCTCCTTGGTTAAATACTGTTTTGTGTTCTTTGTTGTCATTGTCAAATGTCAAATGTAAATATCAATAAATTGCAGCTATTTTGAATACAGTGCACGTAAGTTATACAACACAAAGTTTGGTAATAATAAATCGATTGAAAATGCATTCTAGAGATGAAAAAGTTGTGAGTTTTGTTGTTCAATTGAGTTGTTTAGTTTATGAAAGAAAGGTCGGCCAATATAATAGAAAACTTGCATTAATTTAACCTTAAGTTAGTTTCCTTGTTTTCAAATAAAACCAAAATCAAAAGTTACTGGTTTTATGTCACATTAGAATAGAACAAACAAAGTTTTTAATTCTTTTTCGCTTCATCATCATCATCGGCCTGAAGAAGTCTCCTGCTGGACATAGGCCTCCCCTACACGTTTCCAGGAAGAACGATCCCTTTCCATCCACCGACTTCCCTCGTTCTTAACAATGTCGTCGGTTCATCTGGTGGATGGGCAGGACGCACGTTTTTCGCTTAAATCTTTCTTTTTCTCGAAGTCATGGTATAAAGTATAGTATGCAACTCTTGAATAAAACGGATTTGTATCGAGGGCCATGAATTACTCGCGTCGTTTAGGGTTCTAACACTTGAATCACTCGCTACGCTCGTGATTCAATCATTATGAATCACTCCCTACGGTCGTGATTCATTCGTTAGAACCCTTCACTTGCTCGTGATTCATCTATGACCCTCGATTTAAATCCGTCTTTTATTCACTAGTTACATAATATACTATTGTTTACTTTGAAGCATGTTTGAGGGTAGCTTATTGACCTAAAAGAATAGACAAAGGCAAAGCAATAAAGACAGGCAATAATAATAATAGGATAATAATAAATAATAGGAAGTGAGTTCAAAAATCTTTAACCGAGTTTAAGTTGTGAAAGATTGATTCACACACATTTCACAGTCGGTAACGGTGACAGTATCACTTGTCTGCACGATCAGGCACGCCAATTTTGAAGAAACCAATTGAATATGTACGTTAGTCTGTGCGGAAAGTTCCAAAAATGTAGGGCATGTAGTGTGCTCTAGTTTTCCGGCGTCGGATAATAAATTAACGCGTGTAGTGCGAAGCAGTTAGGGTAATCGCAAATGGGCAGCTAGTATATGTGCTAAAATCTGCTTAGCACACGAACAACATTTATGCTTTTCTTTATTTGTATAGCTATAACCGATGAAAATCCTGTTATCAATTCTATTTAAGGTACCTTTCAGGAAGTAATGATCACCATCGAGTGTCTTCAGTTGCTTAGTCGCAGCCACATGGTCACTGACAATCTTGCAATGTGGGCCGATGGCAATGGCGATCGGATCGTGTTAGATAACGGCATCTAACTAATTATCTATTAAAGCAACAATGGTGTCACGTCGGAGCGGGTGCGGCCGTCTCGTCGTGTCGCACGCATCATTCCGCTTCTTGACAAAATACCCTTATTACTATTCGGAAGCGTTCGGAAGTGCTATTGTGCTGAGCTGACTACTTATCAATGAGCCTTTTTAACGAGGTAAAAGTATAATGCGAGCTTTACACTGGAATCGCTTCATGGAGAGTTGTTCAAGATAAATTAATACTCGATTTCTATTCAGTGAACTATAAATTGTGGTATATCATGTATTTTTGTTAGTTTTCAAGTGATATCAAGAAGTATAAAAGTATTTTGCAGCTAAAGCATTCAGAATTGTAGTGAAGATTGATCATATTTTTGCAACATCGTTTTGTATTGAAGTAGTTAACTTGCGTATTTTTGTTGGTTGCTAAGAAAATATTCTTTTCTACCCTAACTCATGTACTAGTCGTCTTTATATGGTATAAATACTGTTGTTTTAACATGAAGCATTCTAATAAGCATCAAGATATGATGAGGCTAAAGTAAGTAGGTATCTTTTCCAAAATCCTAGCTTTTTATGCAAAATTACGTACGATAAGCACGAATTTGATGTTGATAACTCCAAATTTATTAAATGTATGGGTATGTTCCAGTTACATTATTACAACGTTATTTTATTCATATGCAAATTTGTGTCTACGCTCTAAAAGCATAGCTCAATTCGTAGTTGCAAAGCGTACTGGTTAAAATGCTAAGGATTTTCCCTGGCCAAATGAGAGCAGTATCTGAGCTATTCCCAGGCTTGCGATACGAATTCAGCTCACACAGAGCATAGCCGCAACGTAAGCGATCGGGTCAACCTTTGCACACTGAACTTATTACCCCAAGTGCTGCTTACCATAACGTGCAATACGAGCGGCAGATCCTCGTGGGTCTGAAGTGGGCCGTACGAAAATGCTGAATGTCGGCCAGAAGATTCACCAAACGACTAACTTAAAAACACGACAGCATCCGACAGTAGTATCTGAGTCTATGATATTGCAGGATCGTTTAGAAAAATGAACTGGCTACATTATTGCAATCTCCAAACACGGTAGATTAAAGTACTCTGTGCACGCTAGATCTCGAATCTCTTCCGTGACATTCAAAATAGAAGCGTCCAAACGATGTTTATGAAATACCTCTATGGAATTTTCCTCCTATTGGAAACTTCTTATATAAAGTCATGCTATCGATCATCATCGACAGAGTTTGTAGCAAAAAGTTTTAAAGTAGTAGTGCTGTTATTCATAATATAAACCAATACAAGATCGACCGACCGTCCACATTTTTTGCAAGTGAATGTTTTCAGAAATGTGATTGCTTCGATATCTTGCTCGCTCTCCTGTCTTCTGAGCTAACATTTCAGCTCCTTGATCGATGCACAAAATATGGACATACAGACATACAGACATCTGTAGGCCTACCACAAGCTCTGTCTCGCTGTGGTTTTGAGTCTGTGTGAGGTTGACTTAATAAATCATACGTCGTAAGGTCACACACACAGTCTAAGTAACAGTCACACATGGTGAGCACTGACACAGACTCAAAACCAGACCCAGAGACAGAGCCAGACAGAGCTTGTGGTAGGTCTACTGAGCTTTCTTTGAACTCTTTGCAACTCACTTCTACAAGATAGACGTCAAATTCTAATAAATAGTTTTGTGCGATTAGACCACCACTGGTCGTAGGGCAATGGTTCTGCTAATCACTTACACATTGAATACAAAAGTAATTGCTAGTTTATGTATATCAGTAGGTATGCATTGACTATCATGTTAACATCGTAGGTTCATGATGTGGTTTAAGTACCTGCCTTTTAAATGCATTAGTCTGTTAGTAAGATCGAGTTTATTGTTGCTCCACGTCTATCAGTGATAGGTATGTCTGCCAATATCAACAAGTGGTCAGAGATTCAGGCGGGTAACGGTATCCCGCTGGCGGCTCCGCACACAAATTAATGGTTGCCGCTCAAGGCCGCCTACAAGCAATCGACATAGATACATCGGTTTGTCGACTATGAGAACACGGCGCCTTCTGACTCTCGGTCAGAATGAGGTCGAGAAAGCGGTCCGAGCCTCGAGCACGAAGCTCTAGTACCAGCCGCTGCCGTATGCTCAGCTCATCAGCACATCACAAATATCCATAGCTTTTGTCTCAAGCAATTAAATTTTTATTTACAAAGATGGCAAAATCAAAGGGGAGCCAATTAGGTACCCAAGCTCTTAAAATTTTTTAAAAATTGTTTGTTAAAAAGTATTTTAAAAGGGACTAAAATCCAATCCTTTTAAAATTTAAACGAATTAGAAGCAATAAAACTTTGTGTGCAACAACTACATAACGGATTTGGTTGTCCAAAAAGTAGCAGAAATTTTTGCCAAGGTTGAATGCTTAAAACTTCCAGTATACCCCATCTACGTGGACGAAGTTTCACCATAAAACGAACCTTTCGAACAAACTGTACATCAATTCATTAAAAGTCAGATCGCTTATCTCAGTACCGAGAGCTTTCCCTCTATTATTATTTAACATAAATAAACTTGCAAAAAAATCTTCATACATGCTAGAAGTGAATGTATCACTAATTAAATCCTGTTCATTGATTCAAGTTACACAGAACACGTCTTTCGTCCATTCACTAGTTTGGAGTCATTATATTTGATGTCGGAGCACAAAGGTAAGCGTTTTGTGTAAGGCACTCTTGGGTGCCCGGTTTTTGCCCCGTTCGTGGGTGTACTGTTACTGTTAACCGACTTTCGGCCGCCCCGCCACGCCATGCCACTGCCTAACCTTGATACTTTCAGTTACGACGGCTAAAGTCTATTTTGCACTTCTCTTGTTACCGCTGTCATCTTATTGTGACCGAGTTAACTGACAAAAAATATCAATCTAAATTCTAGCACAAAAGCCCGAGGCACTCGCGCTCTCTTGCTCAACAGATGAACCAAAACTTCAATGCGTTTGTAAATCACTAGATAGGTACTTACTTACTTGATTGACTGTTTATGAAAAGTATTTGAACACGTTTACATTCATAATTATTACCTAAATACCTCCCGTTAGTTATGAATTATGAACCACTGGGTGATAGGTACTTACCAACATAATAAGGTAGCGGGAATCATATCCCAAAATACACAACACGTGATTTGCTAGTTTATCGACGTACCTTACCTATACTTACCTATATTTTTATGCAAAACTTTAAATATTATTTTAACTTAATGTTTTATTATTGGACAGTATAATTCATATCTATTTTAAAAGCCATTTCTCAAGTAGTTACAGTCATTCCATGCAAATCAAGCAGCTAAGCATTTAACGCTTAGCATAATTTATAGCGGAGTTATCTTAGAACAGTCGTGCTTACAAATACCAATGTAATAATAATAACAGCATCTCACAAAGAATGATTTTACAATCACAAGAACTATGAAGTAAGGAGCGAGATGTACCTAGCGTGCGACGTGCAAGTTCAGTGACTTTACCTTCCCTTCGGGATTCGCAAGAGCTGCATTCGCTCTCCGAACCTGTTTGCGTATCCCGACGCCACAGATGTGGGGATTTTGGAGGCCAATTAAGTGTTCCTTGCCGGTAGAGCGAGCTAAAATTGGCATGTATCAGATATTTGGGTGCGATGCACGTAACTTTTCTCTGTTACATAACAATTAGCGAACGAGCTGGTCCGCGACGCGACGGGCGCCTGCCAGCGGGGTCATTGGCAAGGCGGCCGAGAGCTGCCACTTTAGGTTCAAGGGTACTACGATGCGGCTACATGCCGCCCGCGCCACCACGTTGTGCTACGCAATCGACAACGTAGCTTTTGCAACTGCAGTCTGCACATACTGCAGTACTACAAAACTGCTACTAAAATGGCTTGAATGGCTTGAATGGGATGCTTGGTAGATCTAGCCAGCTTTTCTGGCTCGGAAGACCGTACTAACTATCCTTTAACCTATCGGCCTTATCCACAGTCAATAAACCGAATACCGAGAACCGAATATTTTCAGTGCTTATTTTTCAGTTTAAGTCGGCTGTCAACTCTCTGGGTTTCACTGCATTCTTACGTAATATCCATGAATGCACGATAAGAATTGAACCACAAATATCGGATCGAAAGGTCCCCCCCGACGCGGTGCCGTAGGTACGTACAGTGAATGACCCATATCAAAAAGCATTTTGCGGAAGCAGCACGCAGCGCCATGTAAGCCGACGTCAGTTTTGCTGTTCTTTGTCATTAGCGTTCTCTCACGTCTAGTGCATTAGCTAATTTGTCATCATGGGTGCACTTGCGCTTCGCTAATCGATTTTACATAACGCTAGAGTTTTTGTTGTATTTCTACTTACGGAGGCTATCAATTACTATCTACCTTCTCCGTGATTGACTCTGCTTGTTTTTAAGACGGTTGAATAATGTAATGTGAAGTCAAAGGTATAGTCAACAATACATGTTGATCAACAGTTTGAGGTAATTTTAAACACGTTTTATTTCTTTTGTAGATAAATGGTAACTGTGCCTTGCAAATTGTTATGGGCCAAAGAAAATCTTCAAATTAGCTAATGATATTACGGGTTCCGGAGTTATTCAAGATTTTAAATCATCAAGTTCATGAACTTTCATTGCTGACTGTGCAACCATTATATTTTTAATTTTTAATATGATTGTTCAATTGCTATTTTGTTGATAGCCTCCACTGAAGTGAAATACCGCAAAGTTAATAAAGCGTGCATAAGAGCAGCTCAAGGTGACAAACGCAATGCAATATCACGTTAGGTAAACCATTTCCTGAAACTGAAGTTGTACCTACCTAACATCTAACAAGGTACATAACTCATTTTTATATATAGGCACTTATTTAGTTAAACACGAGAGAAATTGCAAGTAGTTTCTTTACTTTTATATCAATGCATTTTTTATTCTTAGGCTTTCTTTCGATGCTTACATCCCATGCAGAATTTTTGCCTTTGTGAAAAAAAATATACCTACTTTATGGCTATGAAAGCTATGCTATGCTCTAATAGGCTATGAAAAACAGATATGGCAAAGCTCTAGGGTTCCTTGTTGGACTTCGGAACCCCAAAAACGATGGACGTCAAATTCCAGAGCACTTTAAATAACTGTTGTCATTTTTGCACTAATTAGCTTCGACCGTTCTTTTTGATTGATAGTCCATAAAATACGAAATAACATAAACGGTAAAAAATATGCAAATTGAACCAATTTCCTAGATGGATATCGAGTATGTACCTACTACCAATGATTCGGAGTTCATCTATTGTGATACCGCCTGCCAGGTTGATTGCATGTTATTGCGTGCTAAAAAGATATACCTTACCTACCTACTAATTTACATATGCATAATTTTATGCTGTTAAAAATTAAGGATTATTTTTGCGTTTGATTATTATACTCTGACTAACCTCTAAATCTCTAAACTTTTTTTGAGGCGTACCGGTATCGATTTTGACATACAAATAAATGTGTAATAATAATCCATGCCTATAAACTTTATTGAATAAAGATGAATCAAATTATAAATACACTGCATGAAATGTTATTTAGAGCATTTTTGTGCTTTTCAAACATGCTTATAGGTAATTATTTTTGTGAAATAATTTATATTACTCCGTGTTTCGCTGTATGCACAAACTGTTACAGAATTATGATTACAAAAGACAGGTTCCTCCAGCAAACTTGAGTCTAGGTTTAGATAAAGAATAATTCGTTACTAAAATGGTAACGAATTATTCATTGTACCATACATTTTATACGTAGGTAACTGTGACAAGATGCATCTGAAAGTTACGCAACAAGTAGGTTTACCACATCTTAAAATATTATAAATCATAAACACAACTGTACAAGAGCCATAGCCATATCATTTATTCATTTATCTTAAAGGCACCTACCTAAACTTAAAATAATGTTTGCTGGCTACTATAAGGGAACCCTATAATTTTTACAAAACATGAAGTGCAGGCACCGTTATTTTTATCGACAGTCTCATCGAATAGATCGTTAACTGCGTCGATTTTAATTAATAACTAACTAAGAAACTATAGAGGTGGAAACGTATGTTTATTTATCCCCGTGGGTTGGTCTGCGGATGACAATTTCAGAAGTCCACAAAATAGTAAAACCTAATATAGTTAGTTACATCATCTATAAAGTATTCTGTTAAACGAAGAGCCCTCTCGTTTATCAGAAACAAGTAATTCTCAGGGAATGAATGATGCACGAGTATGACGCATTGTCTTCGGACGTCCATCACGAACTTGGCTATGCATTCTTTCTGTTTTGCCTATAAATAACTATTAATAGACGCCGACCACGAAAAGCAATCTCGCTGGATGGCAGTTAAGAGCCCTCAGGTTATTTTATAACTAAGCTCATTAATGAGTGGTTGGATGTGACTGGGGGAATATGCATCGAGCCTTTTGCGCAGTGGGGCCTGAATTGTACTGCATCGCGCATCGCTTTAGCCAGCTTTAGCCGCAACATTGTATAATAATGATTACTTAATTGTTTAATCAAATGTAATGGTATTAATGATGATATTCCTATCATAGTATCGAGTTATTCTAATGTCCTACAAATTCAAGCTTGAATAAGACCGCTTTGATTTTTAAACAAGGTGTCAAATAAAAAGAAAATCTTCACATGCTTTTCTAAAATACGTTACCTACATAATACATCTTCAAGACGAGTGTTTTATAGCTTATTTCACGTACTCGTAGGTCTACGTACTGCAGCGCGTTGAAGTCTTATGTACGGGAACTTACCGAAAGCGCGTAGCACTTCTGCTACGTCACGCATCAATCATGATCTTTCAAACGCCCACCGGTGAACAAAGACTTCTTCATCCCAATATGCACGTCCTAGAGACCATCATCCACCCCAACAGCATATCGACTGTAACCGCCATCAGCTACTGTAACATTTTCTGCGGCATTTGTTTTGTTGAGCAATCTATCGGAAGTTCTAGGATTTTTATTTACCGATAAAAGGATGAATTATGTCGTCATTTGTTTTTTAAAATCGTGTCGACTGAGGCCTTCCTCACACGGTTTGGGCACAAAAACCACCAAAATGGTTAGCGGATGAGCTAACCCGCCCCGTCCTAGCGCACGACTCATTCATTTGATTACCTTGTAAAAAACTCAATCATCGACTTAAATTAATACCCTCATCGAACTATGAAATTCTATCATTCCGATTCCATGAGGTGGTCATCCACGGAAATCATCAGTGCGGAACCAAAACTACGTGCAAAACTGACTATGCTGACGAACATAGACTTGCTCTGCCATTGTATTGTAATAAGGACCGCGGTCAATGTAATTACCTCTTATAGCTCCATCATCTACTCATCATTACAAAATAAACACTTTAGCGACACTCATGATTTAGCTCAAGCATGTCAAACTAGGTAATATATTTATCTAGGTAGCACCTATCGTTCCTTCTTGAGAAGCCTGTCTCATTTCATACTTGAAGCGGAAGTGGTTGTTGAAATAAGTAAACCGATTCCGGAGTAAAAAGTTCGAGGTAAAAACTGTGCAAGAATATTGGAAAAGATAAGCCAAAGAAGCTAGCTTTTTTATGATGATTTTACTAAAATAAGTAGGTACCTATAAAAGATGGTAGGTACTTATTATGAGGCTCTTCGTAGAAACGTGAGCCATGAGAGGGTCAGGAACTTAGGTATAGATTGAACCCTAAAATGAATGAAGCGATGATTCATAGATTATAGCGCGGGATCATCGTGCAGACGAACCGGATACTATTCACATAATGGTCCATGCTGATGTCAACATGATGACGTCTTCCAGGAGTTTATCTCAGCGCAAAAAGCTCTCATGATTTTACGTGCGAGTGCTCAGTACAGTGTAGCTTGCGTATTTTTTATGAAGCTTCCAGATATTTTACTACCTTATCTATTGGTAAAGTTGTGAGTAGATATTTTTTACTTAAAAACACACAAAGTGCCTATACCAAGGTACTGATCAAGTTACTATAATATAATAACATGCCTTGGACTATGAAAAAGTTTCAACTAAGTGGTTTATTTTTATAAAAATCTTTGAGGACACAAATTGTAGGTGCACGTTAGTATTAAAAATATTATAAACTTCATGACGGTCAACATACAATATGCAAGAAACATAATAATAAACTACAGCTTAATAAGATTACAAGTAGCTAGGTATTTTGTGCATGCAATTATAAAACAAAAATATTTTACAAGGATTTTCGTGCGCTAAAAGCCGGACTAGATCGTCTGTGTCCCGGATAGAGACCAACTTGATTGTCACACCGATCAAAATTGTATTCCCTTTTGAGGCCTAAATCCTGCTGTTGTCGTCTTCAAATCTTGAGCTGATAATTTAACGGTTCGGCTTGTGCAAATTTAAGCCAGAAAAAACAGCTTGTTGACATAATTTTGTCTATTGACATTTACAGTTGGTGCCTATGTTGATGTTAGATTACGCACGTTTTCTTCACTAATCTGAAATCATTATAAATATAAGGTGCAAAATAAATGCAGACCTCTAGCATTTCCCTTGTAGCATTACTGAGTGATAAATCGCAAGTCGTGATTGAAGCTGTAACATTTTATTGCTGGGACTTGATTATGCCGGAAGGCTTGATGGTAGACTTCAAATAACGAATCCTTGCATGCAGCTGTTGTGAATATCTCTAGGGAGATATTACAATTAGTACAGTAATATCGAATTCCTACGATATCTCGTTTACAATCGAGAAATTGTAGGCATCTTCCCGGTTTCTGCACTGCTGCAATTTCAAGGTACTAATAGTTGGGGTAGAAGTCTCTAGCCTACTCAATGCTGGAGGCAATGCAGAGGGAGAGAGTAGGTACATCGGTAAGTAGTGTTAGGATAATTGGTTTTATCAGGTGCGGTTCAAAAGCGGATTTAAAAATTTTCAAGTAGGCAAGATATGCTCTACGAGTGGGTATGTATTGCATAGGCCTAATTCAATTTATTATTTTATTTTATCCATGAATCAGCGGTCCCGTCCGGGGCGTCATATCCCAGAATAAGCGATTAGGTCGCGAAGTCAAGCCGCTTACGTGATCTGATAACAATAGAACCGAACCAGTCTTTGATTATTATTATTAATGAGAAACTTAAAGATTGGTACCTACCGCAATAACGTATCAACACTAACATTGTACTTACTTAGGTATGTTTTCCAAGAAAAAAAAAAAAAAAAATACGGGTTGCACTCCGGGAGTGCCGGCAGAAGTGAAAACTTGATTATTAAGCCTCCGCTATACGCTGGTCTAAAAACAAAACACGACCGGAAAGTTGGAAAAATTTAAAATAAAGATGGCGTTGCCTGACCTGAGCTGTGAATTCATGTATTTGATACCAACTATTACTTATTCTGTGCTTGGGTCTGACATTTGTCACGACATTACAATGTGTTGACTAGAATACGCTTCGTTAGACAAAAACACAGACATATATTCAGTAAATAAATATAACCCAATTGTTATGTTAGCTGATTCCCGTCGCAGAGTTTCCATTGCATATTTTTCATCCAGGATTGGTGATAACAATGGCAAGCTGTGCGGTATTTTTTAAACTACCACGAACGCTACATTTTAAATCTAACTTATATAGTAGTGTAGTAGTAGTAGTCTAATTTATATAGTATAACAAGCAAATAGCCCCAGATTTAATAAAATAAACCTTCCACCAAGAGAGATTTTCCTCATATTATGCAAAACCAGAGTGAGTTGCAAGTTCATAAATGTCGGTAGTCGGTGAATGAACACTTGTATTTTTTAAAGGTAAAAAACGGAACCCTTATAAATTCGTCATGTCTGTCTGTCTGTCCATCCGTATGTCACAGTCACTTTTTTTCAAAAAAATGAAATGAAATGAAAAGAAATAATTTATTTGCTTGAAGTATGGTACTTACAAAACTGTAAAAGCTATATGTACTGATGAAACTTGGTAAATAGATGTATTCTGTAAACCGCATTATGATTTTTATACTTAGAACTGACACTCAAAAAATATTTTTTCATAAAACTTATGAGTTTTCTTAACATTAAGTAAAAGATTATTAAACCAGTTAAGTATTTACGACAGAGATGCGTTAACGTCATCGTAATTAGCCTTCTATCTATCGACTTTAAAAATTAATGAGGTATCGTCAGCAAATAGTACTGTTTCACATAGTTTTTTAACCAAAAAAGGAAGGTCATTTACGTACACTAGAAACAAGAAAGGACCTAATATCGAACCTTGTGGCACCCCTATGTCAATAACTGACCCAAAAGATCTCTCACCGCCCACATCAACTTTAAGGATTCTATCAGTCAAGTACGATTGTAATAAGTCAATGGAGCGATTTAGAATACCGTAATGTTTAAGTTTAGATATTAAGAGGGTGACGGACGCAGCTCGCAACTTCAATTCGAGGCGCGGGCAAAAATTGCTCCGAATATAGCTATCTCTATTCATTTGATGCGGGCGCCACGGAATATATAATAGTAGTATACACACACAGGCGCTCGTGTGACGCGCTACTTCTATACGTGAATCCAACCATAGTGCCGCGCTTGTGCGTGTGCGTCAGCCACTGATAACGATTTTTATGCATTGCCTAATTTCGTCAACGTTACTAACACCCGTTTTCACTAAACCTAGGCGACGCCTAAATCGGATGCCTAAATATTAACGGGCCGACGTACACAGCTCGCAACTTCAATTCGAGGCGTGAGCAAAAACTGCTCCGAATATAGCTATCTCTATTCATTTGATGCGGGCGCCACGGAATATATAATAGTAGTATACACACACAGGCGCTCGTGTGACGCGCTACTTCTATACGTGAATCCAACCATAGTGCCGCGCTTGTGCGTGTGCGTCAGTCACTGCTAACGATTTTTATGCATTGCCTAATTTCGTCAACGTTACTAAGCGTCAGATAGGCTAGTGGCTAGGGCGTGCGGATTCACACTGAGAGGACGAGGTGGGCGGGAGTTCAAATCTGGTCAAAGAGAGTTGACTTTTTGCACCCTACAATTTTATGTTTTTATTTTTTGTGGCTGCATTACCTGACTAACCCTCTAAGCTTATTGCTTGCTTGTTTCGCTTTTCTAGTATTCAATAAGCAAGGATTGGTCATGCTCTGAATGCAAGAATAAAGTGAAAAAAAAAACAACATTCCTGAACCGATAAAGAACCTTCAGAGTAGCTATTTACGCACTTAGAAAAGACACCAGGAAATTCTCTAACATGATACGAGTGAGTTTATTCATCAGGTAGGGTTTGTGCGGGTTCTGGACCAAATTGAAGAAGAGTAAAGAGAACCATTGACTCCGAGTTGAGTTGAGAGAGCCATTGACCCCGGCGCGGTGCGATGGAGTTGTGGTTGATGACGTTCCAGTAGAGGATGATGGGTGGGAGTCCGCTCAACATCAGGTGTGGTGTGGTTTGCTTGACCTCATTGGCCTAGTGGTTGGAGGGTGCGGGTTCAAAATCAGTGATAACGTTACAGTAATAGATGATGGGTGGGGTCCGCTCTACGTCAGGTGGGGTGTGGTTCGCCAGACCTCATCGGCCTAGCGGTTGGGGGGCGTGGGTTCAAAACCAGTCATGACGTTACAGTTGAAGATCATGGGTGGAGGTCCGCTCAACATCAGGTGGGGTGTGGTTCGCCAGACCTCATCGATCACACACACACAGCAATAAAAAACACGCAAAGCGGCTCACTTACCAAAGTACAGAAAGTCTAATAATGTGACTGCATTTAAAAATATACTTTATTCGTTGAGCAATTAGGTTGCTTTTATTCTGCTTATTTACATTCGCAAAACCAACGATTGCGAACATCGACCTACAATTACATGGACCTCGGCTTTCGCACAAAACTCGCGAAAAAAGTGTACCAAGCTAACCTACTATAGGTGGATACTTATATAATGATTATAAACAAACTGAAAAAAAATATATTTATGTCTTATCACAATTACTATATAGAACTCAATTTTGATTGCATGAAGCAACTTCTAGTGAACGTTACAGAAATTTTTCCAAGTCTTTTTATCAATATTTCCACCAGACGTTGAGCAGTACTCTGTTTATTGAGCTCCAGTTATATAAAGAAAAACTATTTTGTTAAAGTATTTTTCAGTCTTTTTATCAATATTTCCACCGGACGTTGAGTGGTAGCAGTTTTTTGAGCTCCAAATAAATAAAGTTTTTTTTTTAATTTCTTAGTCGTTTTATCAATATTTCCACCTGACGTTGAGCTGTAGTTTATTTCTTGAGCTCCAGAAAAATAAAACAGAAATATGTTGTTCAAATTTTTACAAGTCTTTTTATCAATATTTCTACCTGACGTTGAGTGGTATCAGTTTTTTTAAGCCCCAGATAAATAAAGAATAAAAATATTTTGTAGCCATTTTTCTTAGTCCTTTTTTCAATATTATAACCTGACGTTGAGCGGTAGTCGGTTGTTTGAGATTCAGATAAATAAAGAAAAAAAATATTTTGCTGAAATTTTTCCAAGTCTTTTTATCAATATTTCCACCTGACGTTGAGTGGTAGCAGTTTTTTTAAGCCCCAGATAAATAAAGACTAAAAATATTTTGTGGCAATTTTTCTTAGTCCTTTCATCAATCTTTCCACCTGACGTTGAGCGGTAGTCGGTTTTTTGAGATCCAGATAAATAAAGAAAAAAAATATTTTGCTGAAATTTTTCCAAGTCTTTTTATCAATATTTCCACCAGACGTTGAGCGGTACTCTGTTTATTGAGCTCCAGTTATATAAAAAAAAAACTATTTTGTTCAAGTATTTCTCAGTCCTTTTATCAATATTTCCACCGGACGTTGAGTGGTAGCAGTTTTTTGAACTACAAATAAATAAAGAAAAAAAATAATTTGTTGTAATTTTTCTTAGACCTTTTATCAATACTTCATATACAGGGTGGAATTTTGTAATGCCACCTGGAGGGAAAGTACTCTTAATACTCCAGATAGAAAATTTTACTCACAGGAAACATTCCTTTATTTTTGAATAGAAAGCAAACTGCATTCAAAGTTTTTCGAAAATTCTCTCACACCCGGGAATTGAACCGGCTAAAATCAGAAAAATTATACCTTGTACTTTTATTGCATCGATCGTTAGTCAATTATAAGGATGAAATCTCTCTAACAAACATGATAAATTAAATGAAAGAAAAACCAGGAAATCTTAAATTAATTTAATTATTTACAAAAAATGGATAACTAACTAGTTACTTGAAATTAGTTGCTTGAAATGGGCTCCATTCTCTTGGATACACAAATTTATTCTTTTAACGAATTCATTTCTTTAAAAGAATAAATTTATTCCTTTCAAAAAAAAAATTAATTTAAAAATTATTTTATTTTTAATTTTAGAAATTGCTTTCTATCCAAAAATAAAGGAATGTTTCCTTTGAGTAAAATTTTCTATCTGCAGTATTAAGAGTACTTTCCCTCCAGGTGGCATTACAAAATTCCACCCTGTATAGAAATTAATGGTTCATAATTTGTTTTAGTCGAAATGTTGGCTTTTTTCGAAATTTCGGCAGACTTTTTGACCTAGTGCTGCACCTTGATTTCGTTTACCCAACCTACAACCTACCTAGGTACTTAGTATTTCCCATCTTCACTTAGTACCCTTCCTAAACTAACAATTATCAAATATCTAAGCATTATGTTTTATGCCAGTGTAGGTATTTAACTAGTCCGAAGTCCGAGCGATTCACACACACAACCGAAGTGTCCCGTGTGCTTCAAGCGTTTCCTCCCCCTGCACCCCGCCACCCGCACCGTGCGTGCGCGATAGCAATAGTAGCCGTTCGAAAATGCCATGAATTTGATCGTGTTCCGTAATACCAAAAATGATGACTGAAAACTTTTTGTATTCTTTACATAGTATTGTTATTCTGTAACTAGACAATATAAACTAGGTTCCTTAACAAAAAACACGTAAGATATTGTTGTTTTTAGAGATATTGTTACGAAACCAATAGGTAGAAAACTTGATAAGTTTAGCATAAAAATGTGCAAAATGCGATTGGTGTTTATTTCATTTTAGGTAAGTAATTTGAAATAAAAACTGTTGAGGAACCTAGATAAATACTATGCAAATACAATTATTACAATAATATAGTGTAAATCTGTCTAAATTAGAAATCATTTTGGTATTCCGTTTGTATGAAAATTTTCCATACGTCAGCCCCTTAACTAGTTTTTTCGTGTGCGCGAGCTGCAAGCAGCTCGCGTGTCGGTGTGCTACTCCCAGTTTTACATTACACTTGCACTTGTAAAACCCCAAAAAGTAGTAAAGAAAGTCCTAAGTAACCCTAAAAGTCGATCAGTGAATCAAGTTCCTCAGTGTAGTAAAACCCCAATCAAAGTCCTAAAGAACCCTAAAATTGTTTACATAATCAAGGTCCTAAGTGAAGTAAAATTCCAATTAAAGGCCTAAGGAACCCTAAAAGTTGTATATTTTATCAAGTTCCTCAATGTAGTAAAACCCCAATCAAAGTCCTAAGGAACCCTAAAAATGTTAACATTATCAAGCTCCTAAGTGTAGTTGAAACTCCAATCAAAGTCCTAAGGAACCCTAAAAGTCGAACACTTAATCAAATTGCTCAATGTAGTAAAACCCCAATCAAAACCTTATACGGAACCCTAAATTGTACGTCAAGCCAAAACCCTTAACGGGTCGAAACCGCTGGAAGGAACCCAAACGTTGACTAACGGGTCGCGTGCATCGCGAGCTGCAAGCAGCTCGCGTCCTCAATGCGTTCCCACAGGGGCGGAACCCTAAACCAAGTGAAGATCCAATCAAACACCTTAAAAAACCTAAAATTCAATCTCCAATCATAGTCCTCAGTCGAATGAACCGTTTGAACGACCTTAATCGGACGATTTTTGCAAAACCGGAAGTGGCACAGCCGCCATTTTGAATTTTGAACTCAGTCTAGTGAACATTTTTTCACACCCCTAAGACACCCTAAATTTCAGTAGGAGGGGGTTCTAAATTTCAGTAGGGTGGGCGTGGTCGGGTGGCGGCTCGCTTCGCTCGCCGCAACGTTCCCCCCGGGTTCAGGAGGAGGGGGTTCTGGGGGCTTGAGGGGGGGGTCACAGCACGGCTCGCTTCGCTCGCCGCGACGCTCCCCCCGGGTTCAGGAGGAGGGGGTTCTGGGGGGCTTAGGGGGGGGGGGGGGGGTCACAGCACGGCTCGCTTTGCTCTCCGCACTGTTCCCCATTCGCTCGCCGCAATGCTCCACTCGAAAAAAAGGGTCAAAAATAATAAAGGGGTCTAGAGGGGGGAGGGGGGCAAAATTTATTTTGCTTTCAAAATAATCTCACCTTCCCTACATGACCCAAAAAAAAAGTCTTGCAAGTCACTCCGCTTGGAAGATACGAAAGGGGGGGGGTGAAAAAAGGGGCAAGAGGGGGGTGTTTTTTTTGTTTTTTCAATTCAGGAAGAAACCCTCTATACGAAACCCTAATCGAAAACCCCCTATCTCGACGGCATCCGGTAGCACTCACAAAAGGGGGGGTCCTGGGGGGCAAGGGGGGCAATTTTTTTTGTACAATAATATTCTTATCTTTTTTCTTCTCTTTCGTCTTCTCCCTTTTAATCTTTTTTTTTCTGAAAAGTAATATTTCATCAAAATCGGCTAAGCCGTTTTGTTTTATTATTTGTTACTGCATACCTTCGTCATTTAATTTTATGATCCAATTTAGTAAATTTTCTTTTATCTAAAAGGTTATACTTCCAGATCTGTATGTAAATCTAGTAAGTATAACTTAGTGCATAGAATTCATGCCTATGGAAATAAATAATAATAATAATAATAATAATGCTGGACAATTCACACAACATTATCTAGCCCCAAGCTAAGCAAAGCTTGTGTTATGGGTGCTAGATAACTGATATACATAATACAATACATTACATGCATAGATAATTTTCATTTCAATTCATAAATGCATTGAAATGGAAATTATTTATGGGTGGCTTTAAGCTTTGCACTCATTTAGGCCTTCGGTGCTCATTGCGGTGGAGATCAGTGAAGCATTGTGAAATAACACTGTCTATTCGACTTATATTATTGTATTTTATCGGCATTTAAAAATATTAGGTATACCAAAGAGTTTCGACAACCCCAACTGACTCTTCAAAGTTCTGTCAAACGCAAAATCTTGGGAAACTCCTTGCTGCGTGTATAGAAATAGGCACATGTATTTTGGTATTTGGGTATTTGAGCGCACCGTGCATGAAGCCTTTGACAGAAAGTTCCAGAATTCGGGACATTACAGGCACCTCCAGATTTAAAAGACGGCAATCAAAAATACTCAAAACCCATGATATTATTGTTATGACTGGGCTCTCAGCTCATTTATTAGTAGCTCTGCCTTCTGCGCCATAGGTCGTGGGTTCGATCCCCACCGAGAACAAATATTTGTGTGGTGATCATAGATATTTGTTCTCCATCTGGATGTTATATTGTTTTCCAAGTACCTATGTATTTACAAACAAAATGTATTTAAGTATTACATCAGCTATCTGGTTCCCATAATACTAACTCTGCTTAGTTTAGGGCTAGATAGTGTAGTGTAGATTGTCCATAATATATATATATATATATATACTTCCTTTTCATTGTAATGGGCTCCCAAACTCTTTGCAAAATCGACACTATTTTTATAAAGGCCTAAAATCGGCTACTAGTTTTTGAGTCTTCTTCTTGTCATGTCAATAGAAAATTAAAGCTGGTGTGGTGGATTATGAATGTGCCTCAAAAGTTTTGCTACTTCACGTTGGTTTCATTTATTGTTTTCCTTCACCGTTAGAGTGTACTGACATAGTGCACATAGGTTTTTTGGCAGATAAACTAATTTGTGCATGACGGGGTTTGAACACACGCCTTTAGAATCAAAAAGCGGGTCGCTACGACAATATAACCGGTGCTAAGCAACCAGAGCGCCCCTCCACCTAATGGACCGATGACATTCTAAAGATCGTGGGAAATCGGCAAATTGTTTTTTCATGGAAATGTATAAAGGAGGTCTATATCTAGCAGTGGACTTCTACTTACTGATGATGATGACGGAAAGCACTGGGTAGATAGGAAGATAGCTACTTATGCAACTACAAAAATGGAGGTATTTAACAAAAGCATTGCGCTTCGCTGGTCACGCACGATAGGAACGTGCCCTAGAATGTACTTGATAAGTTATATGCTACATAAAATATATACTTCTACAGGCTGATGATGATGTGAATACAGGTTATCGATCATAATGTACGATGAAGATGGTTTTATGTCATTTCGTTATACTGTGACAGTTTGTTTTATGTTACACTGTGGCAAATTTATAGTACCAGTAGTAGCTATGATTTAATCTAGGGTATATTTTACGTAGTCAGAGATGAAATGTCATGTCACGAAATTTGACATAGGTCCAACCTTCTTGGCCGCTCGGGCTGTACTGAGAAGTAAGTACAGAAACCTATCTATTTATATTTTTGAAAATTTTATTTTTTTATAAAAACTACGGCAACTAAGAAAAATGCAATAACATCAGGTTTTTACGTATTTATTAAGGTAAACGGGAACAAAACTTTCATTGCAATGGCTCTAACAGCAACGGAAAAAAACCATTTCAAATCCAAAAAAAATTGAGAGTTTTTGGCAAACTTTGCGTTCAATTTTATCGAACCCTGTGAGTTGAGGAGAATTTCTAGCCTAATCATAATTTTTTTACACCATTTAATTGTAATATTTTACAAAAAAAATAAATGGATTCGTCCATACAACGAAAAAAAATGCTACTTTACATTTTCGGTTTCACCTCATGTAGGCCCTTAACGTTGAGCATGTTTGATATTTTGGAATGGTTAGGGGGGGCTTGTTTGTTATTTGGCACGCTGTAACATACACGAACATTCGCTCAAGCGCCCTGCGCTGCCTAAACGAAACAGTAGGCCCAGGCATACATTTTCGCCGCGCCGTAGAGAGGGGATAGCTGTCTACTCTCCATCCGTCTTACGCTTTTTCGATCAGGTCACGTGTCCTGACGCGCTGACGCGAGTTTAAGATTTTATACCCATTACAGAAAAAGTGCTCAACGCCGCTAAAGAAGTTTTCACTTCAAAAAGTTCCTGAAGATTTTTATAATGTCCCAAAAGTTAAGAGTCGAGTGGGAAAAGTTCCTGGAGTTTTGAGATGAAGAAACCAAAGGTTTTCCTACGCCATGATGGTCTTTCCACCTGAATTTTTATAGTGCGTGACTGTTAAGGCTGCAGAATATTGACCTCACCAGATATTCATTATTTAAATAGAGAACTAAATGATAATTAAACATAAATTCAGCATAATAATGAAAATTAATATCTTCATAAACAATGTCTTTTTACGAATTTAAAGACGAAAAAAACTTATTAACCTAATGTTACTTTTAGGGCTAGGTTAGGATTCAGTTTGTAATGTTTTTAAATGTCTTGACTGGTCAAAAAAAAACAAAAACACAGAATTTTATTTATTTATTTATTTGAAAAACAAATATATAAATAAAATAAAATCGTTTGCCGCCGCCGCAGAAGAAGTGATAGTTACCCGTACTACATGCACTATGCCTGGTGAATATGATACTCCCATCAACTCTTTGCAAACATTAGCTAGGTAATTGCTTGGTATTCATTATCCACTCTGCCTGAGTGAAGAAGGAACCTACCATCTGGTAAAATGGTGGGCATTTTTATTTCTTTTTGGATATTTTAATGAATAATAAGAATTTCATGTTTCTAAAAAATTGCGGATTCGAATCCATACCTAACCTTTGAATCGGAAGACGGAGTTGCTTGCTACCACTAGAACACCCTGGTGGTCTGGGCAAGAGTATGTTCTAGGTTTCAACTTACAGCGACCTCTGTCTCGCAACCGGGAAATAGCAGGCTGAGAATAATTGGCAAATTCATCATCCGCACTTGGTGTGCGGACTGGTTTCCGTAAGTATAGGCCGCTGGCGGGTCCTTTTTGCGTGACGTTTGACACGTACTGTTGGATTTTTTTTGGGTTCTACGACACGCCGGTTTCCTCACGATGTTTTCCTTTACCGTTTACGAGTGCTGGCATAGCGCACATTAATTTTTCGACAGAAAAACTCATTGGTACACGGCCGAATTTGAACCCACGACCATAGGATTGGAAGGCGGGTCCAAAGCCACATGGTTTTCATAGCACATGCTTTGCTTAATTCAGAGCTAGATGGCGCTGTTTCAATGTCCACAACCAACAAAATTCACCAGAATGTTAAACGCTAGATGAATGTAGGATACCTACCTATACCTATAGCGTGACTGGAAAAGGGGTCAATAGGCCGCTAATTTGATCATCTGATTCTGCAGCTTGGCCTGTTCATACATAATGGTTAGTAGGTAGACAAGTTTTAAAGTTAGTTGATAGGTCTAACATCTCTACATTTATTACTTAATTACAACTTACCTACGTAGGGACCTCTAATTAACTTATGGAGCATAGGAACATATTTATCCTAAGATAAAGTAGCCGCCTCATAAATTTGTGCATAAAAATAATATGGGTCCAGGATTAAAATTAATAAAGCTTAGCTAGCACTCATAAATCGCATATAGGTACGTAACTATCATAAAATAAACATAAGGCAGCGCCTAAAGCAAGATGCGCACGGTAAATAAGTATAACGGTGGTTTTACTACCGCGGCACCGACCGGTGCGCCTAGCTTAGTCTCGGAGCCTTGCCAATTCCCACTGCTCAACACTAGCATTGGAATTTCTCACTTGAACAGACATGAATAGATTTATAGTATAGGTATTCATTTCTAACACATACATTTCTTGCAGTGGGTGGGATGTGCGAATGTTTTTTCAGCCACTCTGCAATCATCATCATCAGCCTGAAGAAGTCTGGAGATAGGCCTCCCCTACATTTCCAGGAAAAAACGATTCAAGATCTTTCCATCCACCGACTTCCCGCGATCTTAACAATGTCGTCGGTCCATCTGGTGGGTGGGCACCCAACTTTTCGTCTTCCGGTTCGTGATCGTCATTCGAGAACCTTTATTCCCCAACGGTTGTCGGTTCTTCGAGCTATATGACCTACCCATTGCCACTTCAACTTACTAATTCAAAGAGCTATGTCGGTGACATTGATTCTTCTACGGATATCCTTATTTCTGATTCTATCACGTAGTGAAACTCCCAGCATAGCTGTCTCCATAGCTCGTTGCGCACTCTGCAATCGGCAACCTTTAACTCATTGCCAAACACGGATTATCTAAAAATATATTTTAATGCCTGATTACGCATCTACTAACCATCTAACTAACCCCAACGTACACGAGCATTGTATATCCACTTTTTGTTGATACAAGGCTAATCTGGCCTTCTTTATTGTGCGTTTAAATGAATATAATACTCATATTTCACAGCAATAAATTTAAATTACCTAGAATGTTATTATATTATCGGCGTGACCTGTGTAGCGTGTCGAACACAAGTTTGTAAGAAGTTATAGCATTTGTGATGAACATAATGTTTTTTCTGTGGCTGGGTGTGATATTGTATTTAAGTTAATGTTCATAAAAAAAATATATAGGTAGGTACATGAGTCATCTGATACCCATATAACAAGATTTACATTTTTTAACCGACTTCCAATCAAAAAGGAGGAGGTTCTCAATTCGGTTGTATTTTTTTTTCAATGTTTGTTACCGCATACCTAACTTCGTCATTTTAGAGCCGATTTGAAAAATTTTTTTTTTATCTGAAAGGTACTGCTTCCAGATTGGTTCCATTTTAATTTTATTAAAATCAGTGTTGCCATTTTTTAAAATATTTGTGCTGCATGCCTCCGTCATTTATGAACCGATTTAGAAAATTATTTTTTTATTTGGATGGTTATTCTTACGTCCAGATTGTCCCAAACAAATTTGATTAAAATCGGTTTAGCTGTTTGACAATGAAGTCGGTTTCTCAAGTTTTTTAAACTTATAATTATTATACAACTAGCTGATGGAACAAGCATATGGTCCGCCTGATGTTAAGAAACAACCATCATCTAAGTACAAAGCATTGCCTTGTAGGTCACGTACGTCAGGAATATGCCATACGATGCACTGCCCAGCGTCCATCAACTTGAGGCATATAGAAAACTATCTCATACCAGAAGTTTGTACTGTGGGTCTTGACTTGAAGTGATTTGATTTTGGGACTATGTTGTCCCAAAGTCAAATCACTTCAGTACACTTGCAGTAAAGTGGTGTGTGAAAAATCTTCCCGGTTCATATTTTTATAGAAAGGCCTCTTAGAAAGTTATCTCCATCTCTCTTTGATAGACTGTTAGCCTGAAGTAGGTTAAGGTGGTCTCGGGATTTTTATAGGCAGTCATAGATTAGGCAAAATGACTGCAAGTAACCGTATCCAAAGCGATCTATCGAAAACGCTTTCACGTATCGTCTATACCTACCTGATTATAATCATTGTAATATTTGTAATGGTTTGGAACTTATAAATCTATATAATATAAAAGAAAGGCGTGTTAGTTACACTATTTATAACTCAAGAACGCCTGAACCGCTTTGGCTGAAAATTGGTGGGGTAAGGTAGCTTAGAACCAGGAGGACATAGGATACTTTTTATGCAAAAAAGTAACAGGAACAGGGCGAGTGAGGCCGGTAGTTAAGAAATAAAATGTCTGTAAATAAATTTAGAAATAATCCAATGTTTATTTAAAACGTCATGATTAAAAGTAACAGCGTCAACTTGTTCCAAAAATTAGAAAAGTTATTACATTTTATCTAGTTATTCATAATTTGTTTTTATACAATACTTTTAAATATCTACAAAGAAATATAATATACCTAATTTATAGGGCTCTTTTGATTAGGTACGTTATAACAAATCTGATTTAACAATTTATATAATTATATGGAGCTCATCGTATTTTTTGAACTAATTAATGGTACCTAGTTTTTATAAAATCACGATACCTGTTGGTAATAAACTGTAAGTACTTAATTTTACACAGGGTGAAAAAATAATACTCCCGAAAACCAAAACGGGACATTTCTGACCATGTTTATCGATTGCCATCAATTGTTATTTAATTCAAATACTTATGAAATTTATTAGAATCCGGGATTCAAATTCGAATAAATAATACGAAGTGGTATAGTGGCCGTCACCGGTGGCCGGTTTGCAAGTTCGCTGTAGCTACGTTCTTTTACTTACTACATTATCATCAAAAGATCAGAAAATCAGTATTCCCCATTTAAGGCCAGTTTTCGGAAGCTCTTTCTGATTTTTTTACACCCTGTATTTTCTGAGAAATTCAAAATCAAATTTCGAGCTCTGAAATCGACTGCCAATAATACATTACTCCATGTAAACTATAATTAATGCGTCTATCTAGAAAAACCATACGAATGGCATAGCTCGCAAGCCCAAATCGATCAAAATATGAAAATTTTCGTAAATACTATAAACTAGAAGCTTCCATAAAAACATATTACAATAACAATAATCTGTAATTTCATTCACAACTTATCGATGCTGATTGAACAATATTAATTAAATCTTTTGATGTCTTAACTAGTTTATAGAAAATTGAATTGATACAACAATAATTTCAAATACTTTGTACTACGTTTTGTTACCAAACAATCGTATAAATTCTGTATAAGATTATTTATTAAAGATAGCGTGTTCGAAAAGTTAATAGGCAAAGATAGATAGTATTCAAAAACATAATCTAATAAAATCTAGCATCTAGCAATCTCCGCACAAATTGTCAGCGATGGATGGCATAAGCATCGCAAACACACACACGCAAATGTTAAACTGGCAAAATGTAATTTTGAAAAAAAAACTAGAGTCTAAAAGTTAAGAATAATAACTATAAAACGTGCAACGACATCATAAATTCATTACCCATAAAAGTAGTCAACTATAGTGTAAGTGTAAATGAATTGAGACCATATGCAACCTGTACTTGACTATAGTTTCGTAATTACAATTGAATTACTATAACCTAGCTACAAAAATAAAAGATATACTTAGTATATTACAAAAAAAAGAATAAAAATAAAAGCTCAGAAACACTATTCAGTGTTTCTGAGTTGATGGTGAGTGTGACGATGATTCCATCGTTATCACCTTAACTAAATTTACGAAAACTGAAAATACATAAAAAAATAACAATTGTTTTGACAGGAACACAGAGGTGGAATCCTGTGAGCTCTTAAAGTAATCAATGATCCGACTATCTACTGGTGTATAGGTAGCGGCACATAACTTTAGCGCTGACCGTTATTGCGCAGAAGTCAAAAATAAGGTATCTGAGGAGGGCTAGCGGAATGAAGGGCGGGCGTGCGTAGCGTTTATTGGCTCTCCAGTTGCACTCCGCTCTCTGTACCAATAGGACACTCTGCACACATCCACATAATATGCGTATCGCTCAGCGTTAAAGTTATGTGCCGCTAGTTATATTTTTACTTATTCTATTCAATTCCTATGCTATAGTGAGATGCACCCGTGTTCGTTCCAGTTCTGCCAGAAGTGAATGCGTTTTTTTAAGCACTGTCGTTGCCGCAACATTAATGTCGCATTGCAAGATGAAAATGAGGATGAGCAGTATTACTTATCCCGTTCAGACTATCATTGGCGGCTGGTAGCCTTCTGTCGATGGGGCGTCTTTATTCTGTAACAACAATATTTATCGTAAAAGCAGTTTATTGTAGTTTTGAACAAAACCCTTGAACTTGTTTGAATTAAAGACCCATCAGGCTTTTGCTAAGAAATCTATCGAAAAAAAAAAACTAGAAGGGCAAGTCCCACTTCGTTCGCCTGTTCGTCTGTCTCTATTGTATAGAAAAAAGATGAGACAGCAAAAATACGTTACGTAGAAACGATCGAAACGAGTTGTTGTCTCATTAATTTTTCATACAAAAGAGAGACACATGCTCACACGAAAACAATATTTGGTAGACGAAATGTGGCAGCAAAACTCCGACTTCGGGTACAGTAATTTTTTTTTAACAAGTGAAGTTATAAAAAAATAAGAAACCGACTTCATAACCAAACTGCTGAACCAATTTTGATAAAATGTCTATGGGACCAATCTGGAAGTTATGCGAACAAACATTAAAAAAATACAACCGAATTGAAAACCTCCTCCTTTTTAATTTGAAGTCGGTTAAAAAGTGATTAAATGAGGTTTCAAGTACCTATCTAATTTGTTTACTATTTGTAGTGTGAACTCACCGCAGTGGCATCGTCACGACTCAAGCCTGCCCATTGTACGAAAGAGGGCAAGTCACGCGTCGGCAACTCAGCTGCCAGCGCTTTGACGCGCAAGTTGCGGTCGTCAGTCAGTAGTACTACTTCGCGGACGCGCTTCGGGATAACCTCAGCGCCGCTGGCCTCGTCACCGCGGCTTTCTGGAACGGAGTAATACATCAATATTGTAGACAGCCCCACACAAAACTATCTAACTGCAAACTAAAAAAAATACGGAAAATCCACACAACACTATCTAGCCCCAAACTAAGCAGAGCTTGTACTACTATGGGAACCAGATATAATGATATAATACTTATTTATTGTAAATACATTCATAGAATACAATATAAAACCCAGACAGAGAGAACAAACATCTATGTTCACCACACTCAAATATTTGTTCTCGGTGGGCATCGAAACCACGACCTACGGCGCAGAAGGCAGAGGTTACTACCAACTGAGCTGAGTAGGTCAGTCAAACTAAGCGAAGCTTGTACTTGTACTACGATTGCGTAGTACAAGTACAAGCTTCGCTTAGTTCGCGTAGGAATCCACACAATTAGCGTCACTTGTGTGGAGGTAGGGAAATCTGTTTATCTGATTAGTTATCATTTGGAATGACCGAAACTTACTTGTTAATTTTACTTTTGCAAAACTGTATGACCAATAAATTGCAAATTAATTTTTAAACCTGTATTTTAATTTATTAATTTCTGTCACTTAGAGTAAGGACAAGGATAAAATTAAATCCAGTACATTATATCACATAACTTAGCTTAAACTGAGATAGGCTAAGTCATGTTAGGTATTGTATGCCTAAAGTTAATGGACACAGGGCAGTGCATCTTAGAGAACGTGCTCGACGATCGGGTGGGCTTGTGCGATCAGCAAATTTTACAGACGAATAAAAAAAGCTTATTTGTCTGTATGCTCTTTTTGTAAAACAGATAGATAAATAGAAAATTATATAATCCACTAAAATAAAAACTGCATCGTACATAGGCGAACTTAATGCTAGAGAACATTATCTTCCAGTAAACATTTTAAGGATGCATTATATTGATATCTTACCGGACTCAAGGGCAGTAAGGTTGGCATGCAGATTGAGCGCAGTCGCTAGCACTTTATCATCGTTGGTCGAGCGCAACTGTTCCTTCTCGTCTGTGAACGCGCGCGAGGCTAGAAGAGATCCGAGCGAGGTGGCGAGTCGAACCCCAGACCCAGCGCTGCACACCCATGACAGAGCCAAGGTCGCGTTTGTGCCCACTCGACTACACTTTTGAAGTCCTTCCAACTCCGTCATAACTGTAAACAAAGACATACTTAATTGATGATGTGGACTTTTCAATGTGACAATGTACCGTTACTATGTACGTATAATGTGGACGTAAACTGTACGTCGTATGTGACCGTAAACTTCAATGGCGTTCCAGCTGGCTCTAGTATGGACCGCTGCCAGACATTTGTCTGCGTGTCAATTGCCATCTACATCTATGTTTTAGTACGCCCATGTTTTACCGTTACATTAAAATATCCCATCGGAATGTTAACTTACAATAAATATTTTTTTTAAAGGATTCATACATTTTTTTGGACAACCACTTTTTTACATTTAGAATAATATCTTCCTAATGGATTGGTGTCCACAGTAGCCCAAACCAAAGACACCAACCAAGAAAACTAGAGAGCTCAAGAAAACTCTATTCAGGGGGTCTATTCCACATGGTAAGTCAAGGCTGACGTAATACTCTATTATGCATGCTGGGCTTCTAAAACTAGGGTAGTAAGTACAAAGTGACTTACCGACTAGCGGTACAGCGAACAAGTAAGGCTGCGAAGGCGCGGCGGTGATCGTTTGAAGCAACGGCAGGTGGTCTATAAAGCAGTTGGTGTCGGGAACTAGCCATCGTGGTCGCACCTCTACCTCGGCACTATTTGCACCACCACGCAGTATTTCCTGCAAAACAGTCATGAGCATTTCAGGCATAAACAAATCTATATATTACTTAGCGGCCTGTCCCGGCTTCGCACGGGTGGACATTTATTTCTTAAGCACATAAATGTAGCCTATGTTACTCAGGGTGAATGTTCGATACATTCACCCTGAGTAACATAGGCTACATTTATGGCAGAAAACTATTGGGGAGCTTAGAAGCTTTTATCCCGAAAAACTAACGGAAACGGGGCGTAACGGGAAAGAGGCGAGCGAAGCCGCTGGCAGCCGCTAGTAACATGATCATTACTCATGTATATAATCGCATCACCTGTCAAAAATGTCGTAAGTGACAACTTAAGGGCACGCGTTTATATTATAATTCCAATCCAAATAAATCAACCGACCTGATTAAATTCTCAAATCGAACTGTTTTACTTAAGAACGTTCATCCGTAAATTGATGATTTCAGACGGCCAATAACACAATATGTGTAATTTGCACAGAAGATAATTTGACCTCATATTATTGGGAATGACCAAAACTTAATCATATGGGAAAAACATTTTCAAATGGTTGTATAGTTTTTTCATAAGATTCAACTGTTTTTCCTAAACTTCCGGTTGATGGTCTACGCAGATGCGATTCAATGGTAAAACTTTAAACGACAAACTTATAAAATTTTACTTTATAAAAGCTAATAACATGTATTAGTGCTTAATGGCAGAATAAACACGATTACTGTAAGTTTTCATTCATGAAAAAAATAATCAAAGGAGTAATTTTTAGCCACTTTTGGAGATATCAGACGTGTTTAGTTTATGATGAAATCCGAGGTATTTTTGTTATTTTTTTTGCCTAGTAAATGAAGAAGTGTACGTTTTAAAACATGTTTGAATTTATTTTTTTATAACATGAATATTTATTTTACTATGAATTATTTCGTATTACTATATAATCGGCGCGGAATCAGGTCAACGCTCAGTGCCGGCCGAGGCCTTTCAGAGGTAGGACGTGCGTCGCTCCCGGTTGCTGCAAGCATGCTGCAAGCCGCAAAAAATGTTATTGTAGTTTTGCGAGTTTATAGCGCTACTGGGACGTTTTGATACTTTTTATTGTTTAACAAAACTTTGGTGAGTTTTTTTTAGTATTTTAAAGTAATGGTGTTGCATTAACTTATTAACTTTAATTACCCCTGGTTTTTGGTACGCAAAAAATAGTTAATTATTTTAATTTGTATTTCTGCTTAATGCATGTTTTCATTCTTTACTTTTATTTCAGATATGGCTAACAAAAGGCGCTATACAGGCTGTACATCACGAAAAAAAAGTAACAAGTATGTCACCAATTGCGAAAATTTTGTCAAGGCTAATTAAGCTAAAAGGTATGTTACCCAGGGGTTTCTTTTTACAACGTAACATGTTATAGTCAATTCCCATTTTTAACTGACTTCCAATCAAAAAGGAGGAAGTTCTCAATTCGGTTGTATTTTTTTTTTTTTTTTTTTATGTTTGTTACCGCATAACTTCGTCATTTGTGAGCTGATTTGAAAAAATATTTTTTTATCTGAAAGGTACTGCTTCCAGATTGGTCCCATTTTTTTTTTTTCTTTTTTTTTTTTTTTTTAATATTTGTAACTGCATGCCTCCTCGATTTATGAACCGATTTAGAAAATTATTTTTTTTATTTGGAAGGTTATTCTTACGTCCAGATTGTCCCAAACAAATTTGATTAAAATTGGTTTAGCCGTTTGACAATGAAGTCGGTTTCTCAAGTTTTTTAAACTTATAATAATTATTACACGGAGATAGAAGTAGTAATAATTTGCATTATGAAAATCATTATTGCTAACTTATCATAAAAAGTAACAAGCCGAAAAAAAAGGTTGAAATTAGCGGGTACTTTCAAAAAGTCATCCAGGCCGCAAGTCCGCACGATACCAAAGCTAGTGTTCGAAGCACGGAGCCACTTGCACTAAGTAATCAATTAATTTTGTTCGAAATACGTACATCAGTACCTACCTACTGCATATTTTATTGGGACTTATTGCATGCATTACTATATTATTTTTTTTATGATTTTATGTAGTTTCTTCTGAGTTCGCATTATGGTTTCGGTTTCTGACATAATTATGCTTTCTTTATCATTATTTTCTTTCAATTTATTATGGTTACAGGTGCTTCGCCGGGTGGACTAATTGAAAATGATGGTATCACCGAAATAAAATGTCCTAGTTCGGCATTCGGATTAGAGGCAGATATCGCTATTAGCAAAAAAAAAAATTTATTCTGGAAAATAGATGGATCCGTGAATCGATGCCATGACTGGTTTTATCAAATACAAGGGCAGCTGCACGTAACGAATAGAAATTACTGTCTATTTGCTTGTATGGACAGGCAAAAATTTTAAATTAAAGACAGAAAAAATAATTACTGACGATACATTTTGGAGCGAGAACATGGAGCATCATCGGCTAGTCAGTTTTTATAATAAATGTCTATTACCCGAAATTGTTGATCCCCGAAAAGCTAGGTCCATGAAACTTAGAGACGATAAATATTAAAATTGTATTTTACACGAATTACATTATTTTGATTTATTAACCTAACCTACCTGCCCGTTTTTGCGTAAGTAGGTACTCATTCTACAAAATGTTGTACCTACTTACGAAAAATGAATACATACCCTACTAAGAGCTGGTAAAGTATCAAGGTGATTTATTCAATGTGGCGCATGATACGCGCTCCAACACAGACGGCTGTGTGCGTGCTAGGTGTAACTGTATAGCTAGGTGAGTAAATTTACCCAAACTTGAGTCACACCGCTCGGGATAAACGCTCTTAAAGTCTTTAGAATTTAGAATGCGACTTGGCTACAAGCGTTCGTGACCGGAAGCGCAACACAGAATTAAATAAACATGTTTGTATATACAAATAGCGGTTCACGTAGCGCTATTTATAATAATTTACGCATTTCTTTTTAAATCAATAAGTATCGTGGACACTATCTAGCAGAACTGGTCCGTGGGAACAAGATAGCTGATATAATACTTTTTTTAAAGTAAATACATACTTAGAAAGTTGGAAGACAATGTAACACCCAGACAGAAAACAAACATCTATGTTCACCACACAAATATTATTCTCTGTGAGGATCGAACCCACGACCTATGGCGCAGATGACAGGGTTACTGCCAACTGTGCCGTGACGCCTGTTAAACGTTTACGTTTAAGCTGAGAGACCATTCAAATTTATTTGATTTTATTTATAAAAACAAATAAATTTGAATGGTCTCTCAGCTTAGTTGGTAGTAGCTCTGCCTTCCTCCGCCGTAGGTCGTGAGTTCGATCCCCACCGAAAACAAATATTTGTGTGGTGAACACAGATGTTTGTTCTCCGTCTGGTTTAAAAAATAATAATAATTAAGTATTATATCAGTTATCTAGTTCCCACCGTACAAGCTCTGCTTAGTTTGGGGCTGTGTGGATAGACCACAAGATTTATATTATGTAGTTGTAGATAGTAGACATACGTGCACTCTTTCCCGTTGCCGGTCTAAGGTCGCCTTCCGAGTCTCGAGCAGTTCCTTCCTGCGCAGTAGTTTCCTTGTGACGGCGTCGGGTCCCTCCCCGAGCAAACCCTCAGTCAGGCTGGCGGGGCCACTCAGGCTCGCACTGGTGTCATCGTCTTCTAAGTCTTCAGTCTGTAACAATTTCAGTATTTTTTACTATCATGTTATCATGTTTACTATCATATTTCTACCCTTATCCCCATGACTCCTTATCCATGACTTAACTGTGTGTTTATTTTTATTTACATCTATATATATATATATAAAAGAAAGTCGTGTTAGTTACACTATTTATAACTCAAGAAAGGCGGAACCGATTTGGCAGAAAATTAGTGGGGAGGTAGCTTAGAACCGGAAGAAGGACAAAGGATACTTTTTATCCCGAAAAAGCAACGGGAACGGGGTGTTACGGGAACGGGCGAGCGAAGCCGCGGGCGGCAACTAGTAGATTATAAAAATCAATAAAAATAATAATCGCACGCACGCATTATGTGCACTACCCAACCTATCCCCTTATTACCTAAAGGTTAGCTGGTAGATAGTGCTTTACAACATTAAGCTCGCCTGTGTACAGTACAATTAATTTGTGGAATAAATAATTTTCTATCTATCTATCTATCCCACTTTATGTAGGGTCGGCATAACATGTTTTCCTTTTCCATTCCCCTCGATCAACCGTCACTTCTGTATATTTCAGCATTTTTTACCATAAGTCGTAAACTGGCCCTAGATACGAAACTACTTTTTACCCTCTTTCATGTCTAGTCACACATATAATTTCTGCTTGTAATATGGAGCGAATAAAACATTACACAGGAGACATCCCCTTAAATCTCTTGGTATAAACTCTTGAACCTAACCTCCTTCTTTGAAAATGAATTAGGGTAGTTTGAGGTATGTTTGAAAACTTCGTAATTTCTCAAGTCGTAGAACAAACGTTCTTCGCCATGACGCGGAAGTGTGAAATACCCCCGTTTAGGGATTATGGGGTTATTATGTTGCAATCTGTATTCATTGTATTGATAATACTTACTTGTAAGATAAATACTTTCGCAAGGAAAAAAGTGTGCCCTACAAGGCTACTTAGCGAATAGTAAACATCTGCCCTATACGGCGTAGTAGTCGCTCATTACATTCCCTTCAAGATAATGCCAATTCCACATTAACTTCATTCAAATCAATGAAGGTCAGTAGGATGCATACATTGTGACTTAAAAGGTCCAATGTGTCAACAAATGATGTCACTTGCATAAAAAATATGTAAATTTGTGTAAGGTGGAAACAATCAAATAACACCCAGCATTCCCCTACATAGTACTAAACCCACATTAACGTCCCAGTGTCGTCATACGCAAAAATGCTCGAATCAAATATTTGAACATAATCCAAGCTGAACAAAATCCACTTCTCTCGTGTCAGCATTTCCACTATCGACACTTCGCATCAAAATTTATAGCTATTTCAAAATGTCAAAATAAAGGCTCTAAAGGTGTTTTCGAATTGGATCACCAGGATCTTCGAACGTGTTAAAGCTAGATTAATCTAGGTGCAATAATGATTTTTGTTACAAAATCCAAACTGATCCAGTAGCTAAGTCACAAAAATTTGTACGTATTATAAAACTTACTATTATTTTTACTAGCGGCCTGTCCCGGCTTCGCACGGGTGGACATTAATTTAAACACATAAATATTGCCTATATTACTCAGGGTGAATGTAGCTTTCCAATGATAAAAATATTTTTTGAAATCGGCACAGTAGTTTTCGAGTTACTTCAATACAAAAATATAAATCTTTCCTCTTTATAATATTTGTATTACTATTCCTATTATTGGGTACTATGATTATGTCAAAGAAAATTTGGCTATATAAATTTTCTTTAAATAGGTCCTTTAAACAGAAGAAATACCTAGTTAAATAATAATAAGTGTTTGCGGACCTTTGTTTTACACAATTATTCCACTTTCTAGGATGCGTTACTGTGTCCCTATTAGCGCATGCAATCCGATAATCGATAATCGATAAATTATCGGTAATCGGCTCATTTTCACCAGCGATAATTATCGAAAATAAAAACGATAAAAACCGATAAACGATAAATTCAAAAATGTATGAATGAACTATTATTACGTACGTATTTCATTCTTATTCCTAACGATAACAAAATGTTAAACAATGCGTACATTCTAATTGATTGTTATTATTGGTTTCTTTATGTAAAAAAACTTTTATAGATAATGATTACCTACTAGTCCAAGCATTCTACTGACTGATTTACTTAAGAACCTATGACCTTACTTATAAAAATATGTCAAAAGATAAGCAGTGCTTAAACTATTGCCATCTCTTACCACTGGATAATGACAAATAGTGGCAGGGCTAACTTTAAACAATGACTAAATTTAAATTGCGTTTATAAGTATGGCTGCTAATCGTTAAAATACCTCATAATTATTAGAACGGAAAGTGTCATCTAATTAAAAGCTTTTCGATTAGTGACACTAATCGAAATAATATGTAATAAAATCATATTTATTAGTAAATAATGAGTTATCAATCCCAAAATTGTAATGTAAAGTTCAATATTTTTTAGCTATTTTCCATATTAATGGTACATGCAATCCTTGAACAAACAGTGAACAACAGAAAGATGTTTACAAAAAAATTATGTAAAAATCTAAACAAGAAAGTGACAAAAGGCATCCTCTGTTCAATGCCGTTTCATCCACTTTACACTCAATTTTATTGTAACTTCGACACGATAGAAAAAGAATGATATAAGTAGAAATAGATAGATAATAGTAGGTTATACCTACGTAAATCTTCTTGTTGATATGACAATAAAGCAGTTAAATTAGATACCGAAACATGAAGGTTTTTCCCTTTACCAACAACCGATAATTATCGATAATTATCGAAAAATAGAGCGATAAATATCGTATTATCGATTATCGAAAAGTTTCGATAATTGCATGCCCTAGTCCCTATTCAAGACTTAAGAAGTAGAACACATTCCCTATTTAATAGTATAATTCAGGACTAACAGCAGGATTCCCACCCGCGCCGCTATTAGAGAGGTTGCCGCAATTTGCACACGCATCACACGTTTAAATGGTTAATCACGTCATTAGCACATTCGTGACTTGGCTTCGATGCTAAAATACGGTATCCGCAAGTCACAATCACAAGTTCCCGACATGCCTTGATTAACCAACTGTTACAGTAGCTGTGGTCAACATATTTGACAACCCCACTTTTGTTCTTCCTATTTTTAGGAGAGAAGCTGATGGAGCCCGAAGATGAACTTATCCCAACAAGTGAAGTTTATAATACTTGAGAAACCGACTTCAAGCCCAAACTGCTTAACCGATTTTATAACATTTCTCTAGGACCCTGACCTTTCAGATAAAAATATATTTTTTTTAAATCGGTTCATAAACTATGAAGTATGCGATAAGAAAACATAAACAAAAATACCACCTGAACATCTTTCGTATTTGAAATTGGTTAAAAATAGCTTTCACAATATAAAATGGTCAAGATATCAAAAAATTAAATGGAAAAGCTCAAAGCTGTAATCCCCATACGCGGTAGACAAAAATAGACACAAGAATATCGAGATAAGTAACGAAGGATGTCCCTCCACAATACAAAAATATAAATCTTTCCTCTTTATAATATTTGTATTACTATTCCTATTATTGGGTACTATGATTATGTCAAAGGTGTTGTGACTTACCAGGTTTTGTAGTGGAGGATGATCTGGCTGTGCTTTTTGTACCGCGCTGACGTATCGGGGCGCAGCGTTTGCTGGATACTCCAGTCGAAGTACTGGAGGCTCCACGCCCACTAGATATCTGCAACGCGTACAAACGAAACTGAATAAAACTGACCACGATATGATTTATTATTGGAGATCATTCTCGAACTTCACTGCTATTAGGATCATACAAAAACTGTAGGAATCAAGTTGTAGTTTGTGGCCTGCTCTTATAGGCTTGGTAGCGTGGAACTGGCACCTAGGCTCACCTAGTTTTAAAACGTTTCAAAGCGCTACAACTGAATAAAGAAAATTTAAATAAAGCTGTTGAATTCAGTTATAAAAAAAATCCACCTGCGACAAAGTTTTTTCAAATTTTGATGAAGAGCAGAACTCTTACTCTAATAAAGCATATATTTTGAGCGTGGTCCATTATTTCTGTGGTGTGTGTGGACTTTTTCATTTTTTTATGGCCCAATGTCGCTTTCGTTATCCAGGGGAGTCCAAAGACACCTTACCAAAATCTATGGAGCCGTTTAGGCTGTTCCAACGCACAGAGAAACCGAAATACATACACACGAACGAAACACACTACCCTGGTACTATCCAGGTCAGGTAGTACAGAAAGATACAGCTCATATCTCAAACTTAGATAAAAGGGTAAATCTATGCTGCGAGCAATGCCCATTGCCCACTAAAGTTACATAAAAACAAAGAAAACTGACGCTTACCACAAAGACATAAGAGCGAGCAGTGTATAGTCTAATGTGTATTCTCGTGTACCAGGGTAATCTGGTAAAATAAGATTTGACTGCAGTGATTACTCACTCGGTACCAAAGAATAGCAGTTTCTGCGTCCTCAGCGCGTGCTCAGCCGTGTGATAGAAGACAGCTGGCTCCGCTCGCACCCACGCCACTCCCGGCTCCATATACATGAGCGGCGTAAACCCGCCTAGGGTCGCGTCTTCGGGCAACCGCACGCATATTAGACCTACACACAGTTATTGAGTTATACTAAATATAGTAACTACATTTTAGCAAAATTTTATGTGTCAACAAACAAAAAACAAACATCTAAAGGGCTAACCCCACACATCCGTGGCGTGTCAGAGACGGGACATAGACGTGTTTCATCAGGAGCCTAAAAAAATATCACTGACGTGTGTGAATAGGCTCCTGACGGGACACGGATGCTCGGTCTTGCCACGGCCACGTTCCTGTCCCGTCCCTGACACGGCACTGATGTGTGGGGACAGACCTTTAAACTCCTCTTTTGGTGTTGTTTTTATAAAATAATTGGAAGCATTAAACATTGCAAGCAAGATCTCAAAAGGTCAAGTAATTTAAAATCTGTTAAAAAAATCCAGATCATGAAAGTGATTTTTTAAGTTTCGTTCTACGTTTCTTTACAAATATTCTACATCGAATTTGGCTATATAAATTTTCTTTAAATAGGTCCTTTAAACAGAAGAAATACCTAGTTAAATAATAATAAGTGTTTGCGGACCTTTGTTTTACACAATTATTCCACTTTCTAGGATGCGTTACTGTGTCCCTATTCAAGACTTAAGAAGTAGAACACATTCCCTATTTAATAGTATAATTCAGGACTAACAGCAGGATTCCCACCCGCGCCGCTATTAGAGAGGTTGCCGCAATTTGCACACGCATCACACGTTTAAATGGTTAATCACGTCATTAGCACATTCGTGACTTGGCTTCGATGCTAAAATACGGTATCCGCAAGTCACAATCACAAGTTCCCGACATGCCTTGATTAACCAACTGTTACAGTAGCTGTGGTCAACATATTTGACAACCCCACTTTTGTTCTTCCTATTTTTAGGAGAGAAGCTGATGGAGCCCGAAGATGAACTTATCCCAACAAGTGAAGTTTATAATACTTGAGAAACCGACTTCAAGCCCAAACTGCTTAACCGATTTTATAACATTTCTCTAGGACCCTGACCTTTCAGATAAAAATATATTTTTTTTAAATCGGTTCATAAACTATGAAGTATGCGATAAGAAAACATAAACAAAAATACCACCTGAACATCTTTCGTATTTGAAATTGGTTAAAAATAGCTTTCACAATATAAAATGGTCAAGATATCAAAAAATTAAATGGAAAAGCTCAAAGCTGTAATCCCCATACGCGGTAGACAAAAATAGACACAAGAATATCGAGATAAGTAACGAAGGATGTCCCTCCACATAAATAAAAGAAAAGAAGTTGATAATAAGAACTATTTACGCAGGCGCATCTTTTTATGGGTATCGTGCCCTTCGATGCATAAGTTTTTTTACCATCTATGTAATTCTCTTCAATAATAAAAAAACTGCGCATGAGTCATGTAAGACGAGTAAACTGGAATGGTACAGTAGGATACAGCTCAAGTTACCTAAAAACAAAGAAAAATGGCGCTTACTGCAAGGACATAAAAGCTAGCAGTGTGTAGTCTTATGCGTATCCTTGTGTACGTAGCACAACTCAATCGTTCACATTGAATTTTTATGAGCGAACCATTTGCGGTAATCCGTGCTGTTAGTCAATCAATTCTACGTACGTGGCAGCGCCGTCACAAACATTTATAACGACCTAATTAGTTACGTAAATAATTACGAGACATGTTTGCTAAAACTGTAACAGGAACACTTGGGGTATGCCCCACTCTTTAAATGTAACGTGATGGAAGAGCTAATAAAAGACACCCACCCACAAAAGCATCTCTTTACAAAAAAAAAGCAGCCAAGTGCGAGTCGAACTCGCCCATGAAGGGTTCCGTAGCATCAATTAACATAATATAAAGGTTTTTGTAGTTCGTCGAAAGGTAAATTGCGGTTTACGATTTATGACGTATAAAAAAAAAACTACTGACTAGATCTCGTTCAAACCAAATATCGTTGGAAGTTTGCATAGTAATGTACAACATATATTTTTTTTGGATTTATCATTCTCTTATTTTAGAAATTAGAGGGGGGGACCAACTTTTTTCCACTTTGGAAGTGTCTCTCGCGCAAACTATTCAGTTAAGAAAAAAACGATATTAGAAACCTCAACATCATTTTTGAAGACCTATCCATAGATACCCCACACGTATGGGTTCGATGAAAAATTTTTTTTTGAGTTTCAGTTTCAAGTATGGGGACCCCCAAAATTTATAGTTTTTTTTTCTATTTTTGTGTAAAAACCTTAATGCGGTTCACAGAATGCATCTACTCACCAAGTTTCATCAGTCTAGCTCTTATGGTTTCGGAGAAAAATGGCTGTGACACGGCCGGACAGACAGACAGACAGACAGACAGACATGACGAATCTATAAGGGTTCCGTTTTTGCCATTTGGCTACGGAACCCTAAAAATTGTTATTGTTATTTTGGCATAAGCCGTGTACGAACTACGCTCTTAGACAACTCCAAGTATTTTAGTTTATGAAATCCAATCGTGAGCATTTTATTTTCTTAGTCATAAGAACATCCCGGACATAACAAACCTACCATTTAAAAAGTAATGACGAATGATGAAGAGTTATAATTATTTACTAGTCTTACTATAATTATAAGTTTAAAAAACTAGAGAAACCGACTTCATTGCCAAACGGCTAAACCGATTTTAATGAAATTTGTTTGGGACAATCTGGACGTAAGAATAACCTTCCAAATAAAAAAATAATTTTCTAAATCGGTTCATAAATGACGGAGGCATGCAGTTACAAACATTAAAAAAATTCTTAAAAAAAAATGTTAACACCGATTTTAATAAAATAAAATGGGATCAATCTGGAAGCAGTACCTTTCAGATAAAAAAATAATTTTTCAAATCGGCTCTCAAATGACGAAGCTGTGCGGTAACAAACATTAAAAAAAAAAAAATATATATATATACAACCGAATTGAGAACCTCCTCCTTTTTGATTGGAAGTCGGTTAAAAATGCCGACGTATCGATACATCGAGTAAAGAGTAAATGCTATTGAGATAACATAAAAACATAGCTCACCTTCTTTGGGTTCATTTTCTAATTGTATTGTCTTGTCGTCCAAAGCTTCGAGAATGTTCATAAGCTTCGCAAGCCAATCCCATGGGTCGTTTTCAGAGCTACAAAACGAACAATAAGTATTACATAAAATACACTCATCAACATTGTCTAGGCATATTCCATGACGAATTGATTTTCAGATTTTTTGAAATTTTGTTACTCCTTTAATTGTTATTATAATTCGGCCGTTCAGAGAATGCGTTCCTGACACGTCGCGAATGATCTGACGACGTAACTTTGTAATGGCGTTGCAGTTACGATAAAAATATTTTTGCTGGTTGTTTACCGTTTTAACAATTGATGAGCATTAAAACAACATTATTATATCAATAATCAATGAATTTTATAATTTTGTGCCAAACTGAGTGTCAAATAACTTGTTATACAATATTTTTCTAAATCTATACTGCGCTATTACAAGGTTATGCCAGCAGCGCTTTATATTTGTAGTGCTGTACTAACTATGTGACTAACTGTGACTAACTGATCAAACTGTCAAACGCATTCTCTGAACGGCCAAACTATAAATAATATCAAACAGTTGAATTTTATTATTATTATTAAACAAGACAAAATAACAATTTTTGCCATATATCTAGTTTCCTAAATAAGTTATTTTCAGTTTTTGTAAAAATCATCAAAAGTTGAATATCCCTAGACAATGTTGATGTGTGGTAGGGGCATTACAAATAGAAGAAAAAAATCCCTAATTATACTCACTCGGTTTCAAAGTTTTCAAATGTCGGCGGGGGATTCCATACGCTACTGTGGCAAAGCATCCAGTCAGACCACACCTGCAATAAAATAAGTATAATTGAACTGAATGGCGCGATAAATAATTCATACAAATGTATGATTACGGCTTTGAAATATATCGAACTTGTTTGCGAGACATGTAGCACGTCTTTTTCTGAGCATTGCTAGGTGTTGTTAAAGCTGGACTTTAAATCGTTTTACACTAAAAAACTGGGATATTAAAAATATTTAACGAGAATGGAGTTAAGTGTTTTGCCACGGCTAAGGCACTGGCAGCGGACCGACCGATACTTACAAGCTCTGCTTAGTTTGGGGCTAGATCGTGTTGTGTAGATTGTCCACAATATTATTATTTATAGCCTAAGCGATGTTACTAGTAAGCAGAGCTTGTACTATGGGAGCAACTTAGCAGATATAATACTTGGAAACCTTTTTTTTCTAAATATATACTTAGAATACAATAAAACACCCAGACAAAGAACAAACATGTTCACCACACATTTGTTTTCGATGGAGATCGATCTCACGCCTTCTAGCGCAGAAGGTAACTACTTGACTGCAGAGCTCTTTTTATGGACAATCCACACAACACTATGTAGCCCCAAACTAGGCACAGATTGTACTTTGGGAACCAGATAGCTGATATAGTACTTAAATACTTTTGTTGTAAATATCAGGGCCTCTTCAAGGCAAGAGTGAATAGGTGTCTTCAAGACCATCCTGCTTAATCGTTGGCTAAATCGTCTCTTACCATTTGGTAAAATTGTAGCCAAAGGATGGTCTATATAATGTGGAAAAATAAAAAAAATACATACTTTGAATACAATATTGTGACCTGAGGTAAAGCAAGCATTGAATAACCTTTCGACGTTATCTTTGACGACCAAATAGTGGCGCCCTGCGGACGATTTCATGATTCGTGTTGTGGTATTAACTGGTAATTACTGACACCAGGCACAAGGATAAGAAGTGAATTCCATAACGATGTACGGGACTTTTAAGGTTTTATTGACCAATTCGGCTAAAAATAATTACTGTTTTATTACAATCGAGCCCTGCAAATAACGGTCCAAATAATTACTGTTTTATAACGGTCGCTTACTAAAAGTCCCGTCTAGCTATTCCATTTTACGTGCTTTGTGCCTTAAGGTGGCAGGTTAGGCGTCTTAAGAAATAACTTTTCATGTAGTAATTACCACGGCCCGTTATCTATATTTCTGGATTTTATAATGATTAAACATGCAAAAGATTTTTTTTTATAGCTGATGAAACAAGCAAATGGCCCACCTGATGTTAAGTGGTAACCATCGCCTATAACAAAGCATTGCCTCGTAGGTCACATTATTAGGTGCGGATTTGCAAACACCCCCACCTGTCTCTCACACCCCTTCCACTTTCTTCCAGCGTTATTTTTACGTGACGCGAACTATACCTTGATTGCAGGCAGAAGTAGTAAGGCATCAGAGTATTGCTGCGTGTCCGCCGGCTCGGGCAGAAGGGCGCAGCATCTCTCAACAAGCGCCCCAAACATCAGCAGAGACACGCTGAGAGCACACTCCAGCCACGCCGAACGCTCCCCGCTGCTGCTTTTATCTGCGAAAGTATCTTCTATCAGATAAACAGTGGAACTAGATACCAGCGTCTGTTATTCCGAGTATCTATAATTTCAGTAACTCCCATTTTTTCTATGGAACTGTGACATCATAGAAATTTCCAAACTTTTTTACCCTTTTTTATGGCAATCGTCAGTATATTTTGGACATTTCTGCCAGGGTCACATCGTTCCTTCTTGCTTTTAGTTCAATGGTAGAACTAATAAAACAATAAGCTCTGTTAAAACATAAGTCTAGATTCAGACTGTATAAGAATCAGGATTAAAACGACGTGAAAAAATAGAAATGTTTGAATTTGAATATAAGGTTGCGGTTATTTTGTAAACTTTATTTAAGGCCTCGGCCTCGAATTTAGCGGGCAGCGGGGCGGCCGCGGCGGCGGCGCGGGAGCGGCAGGATTCTTATGCGTAAAATTAAACGGACCCCCCGCCCCGCCCCGCTGCAGAGCCGCCGCCGCTGCCGCCGCCCCGCTGTCCGCTAAATTCGAGGCCGAGGCCTAAGAGCTATCGACTATTATGATTATATCGTGTCAAACAAAAGCTCTGGAAGTGTCGAACAAACAGAATGATACTGCTTTTGCAAGTGCTATAATCGCATGATCACAAATTCCAATGCTCGTGCAGACATAGCAGAACTTTTTATCCAATATTTACGAGCACAAGCAAATATTAATTGCAAACAGTCGCGTCCCCTCCTGTCCACACAAATCGGTTAGGAATAACCGGAACGCTACTGTTCGGTCAATATGCGCGATGCGAAATACATACAATGCATATGTAATTATAAAAACCATGTACACAAAGTGTCAAATAAATAGGCCCTCACTAAATCTGGTAGCAATTTTTTCTGCTATTATAAAAAGTAGTGAGCTGTTATAAAAAAAGCGGCCAAGTGCGAGTCGGACTCGCCCATGAAGGGTTCCGTAGCATCAAGTAACATAATATAAAGGTTCTTGTAGTTCGTCGAAAGGTAAATTGCGGTTTACGATTTATGACGTATAAAAAAAAACTACTGACTAGATCTCGTTCAAACCAAATATCGTTGAAAGTTTGCATAGTAATGTACAACATATATTTTTTTTAGTTTTATCATTCTCTTATTTTAGAAGTTAGAGGGGGGGGGGACCAACTTTTTTCCACTTTGGAAGTGTCTCTCGCGCAAACTATTCAGTTTAGACAAAAACCATATTAGAAACCTCAATATCATTTTTAAAGACCTATTCATAGATACCCCACACGTGTGGGTTCGATGAAAAAAAAAATTTTGAGTTTCAGTTTCAAGTATGGGGACCCCCAAAATTTATAGTTTTTTTTTCTATTTTTGTGTAAAAATCTTAATGCGGTTCACAGAATACATCTACTCGCCAAGTTTCATCAGTCTAGCTCTTACGGTTTCGGAGAAAAATGGCTGTGACATACGGACGGACAGACAGACAGACAGACAGACAGACAGACAGACAGACAGACAGACAGACAGACAGACAGACAGACAGACAGACAGACATGACGAATCTATAAGGGTTCCGTTTTTGCCATTTGGCTACGGAACCCTAAAAACAAGAGACGCTAAAGTTATGATTATAACCATTTTATCCCATAGTCTCCGTAATAAATCTAAGCGCTCAAACCCATTAAGATGATTACGACATTGAAATTGTATCCATTAGCATAACATTGACAGGCAGCGGAAGAGTATTTCCAAGGGATCTACAGTCGCAGTAACCCATTACAACGCATTACACAGGGTCATTTTGAAAATAAATGCTAGAACCGGACCGAGCAAGGCGTGATAGCGTTATTACATAGACAAAATGGACATGTCGCTCATTCGTCGGATTATAGGCGGCTCTACCGGTCGCAGCGATCCGGTCTGTTAAAAATAGATCCAGCAATCTATAAATAAATAGCACGGATTGCACCTGCAAACGCCTACAGTGCTCACAAGAACAACAAAAACAGACACCCATGTCACGCAACATGTTTTTTACAAGACACATACTGGAATACGAACAGCACCATCAAATTATCTTGTCACTGAACAAAGAAACCCCTCGACACTTTACGCAAAAATTATACACGTTAGTCGATACGAGCGTCGATACGGTAAATTAATATTTTGAAGCGATAATAACAGTTTTATTTTTGCAAATTGAAACGAATCCCGTTTTAAAAACGCCAGACCTCATTAAAAACAAAATGCTTATGCAAGAGGACGACGCATACAAAGCACTGTTATCTGAATATCTTTCCTGGAAATCCAGCGTCAAAGTTTTTGCAACAGGGCATCGCCTTGCCAAACGCCATAATTAAGGGTCTCGTGGACCGTAATTTTTCTATAATAATTCAAAACATCATTACAAGTAATGGCGTAAAAGTGCGGTCGCCTCTCCGGGCGCAGCGTTCGTCGTCTCAGTTTGTTGACCCTGTCTCCGTCAAATGTGGGCATTTGTGAGGAGCGGGGGCCGAGCCGGTCGCGGGAAGGGCCCGGTGCATCAACCTCCGATAACTTGTAATTTGTAATTACAAACCTCTACTGCGCTGCGCCCGTACCCAGCCACAGGAAATAGCCACACTTGCAAGCTCACGTTATGTATTAATTTTGTAAATTGAATACGTGCTAGATAAATATTTTGTATTACGATTTAATTAGTAAATAAAATGTCTCATTAAAAAACCTTGCAATGCGTGTCTGATGAACACAGTTAATTTAAAAACAATTTAATAAAGAAATAAAAAGATGCAAGGCCATTAAAATGATAATTTAAATGGTCCTGCATTAATTTGAAAAAACATTTTTATCTTTTGCTTACCGGTATGATGAACAACAGATCGATTAATGCACATTAAATACGTTTTATGATAAACGACTCCTTCATTACTTGTTCATTGCCGAGACCAAATATACATGAGAAACAAGTTTGTTTACATTTTTTTTTATAAAGGCTCGTAAAATGAAAATTAAAGCGATTAAAATGTTTAATTAAGCAACCGATTAAGGTAAGACCTATTTGCCCACTTAATATTCTTAGACATGGCTATTTACGCATTACAAAAATAATCTACACCACAGAGTGCAAAAAAACTACTCTGGGAAATTTAAGTTTAAATTGTAATTTCAATCCATGCCGTTCAACCGATAAGCACCGTAAGAGCAACATTTTTTTTATCTTTTTTTTTTATTTATATAGAAACCCATTCCGTGGCTTTTTAGCCCAGCTATGCATTGCTTAGTTTGCGGCTAGATAGGTACTGCTGTGTGTGGAAGGCCCGGAAATATAATAATCTTTAATTTATATTTATTTATGGTAGCAGTTGTGCAGCACCTTATCTTTTGACACCCTGTACCATAATAGTAGCTAGCTAGTTAATGCATTTCAAATAATATACCATGGCTATAAACTAATAAATGAACTTCATTTATAGCCTAAGAAATGGATTGGTGCATTTCAAACTAAAACGTTTTACTGTTTTAATATTGCCCTACATATCGCACGTTTAAATTAAAACCGTTATAATTTTTATGCGCCATAAAATGCATATTTCCCCATCACATAATTGCCAGCTAACTGTCAATTTGTTTCAAGTTTAATTTTACTGTGAAGCATTATTATGAAAGTTATGATAAAAGCATGCCACCAATAAATAACTTGATGCAATAAACACAGCTACCGAATTGGTGCTAATATTTTAGAGCAGATTGGATTACAACCGACAAAACTGGTCAGGCTTAGTGGTTCGAAAGATCGTTTTATATTGGTGCTTGGAAATAACTTTTCAGGTACACGATAATTATAACTTGGAAGGCAAACATTATTCACTTTTAATTTGATTTTTAGAATTTTTTTTTTATCTTGTGAGGGAAAAAAATCTCCAAGCGCGCGTCTGACGCCCAAAATAAGTTCGTCTTACAACCTCTTCTAATAAGAGATCCCTTTGTCGCTTAAAAACTAACGCGCGAGAAAAAACACAAAATATCGAAAATTAGTACAGTAACAGTATTAGTACAGTTTTTGGCTCTAAGGAGACAAAAACTTGGTGAAACTCGAATTCCTTGTAGGACTTCGGAAATAATAATTGCACTAGGGCATTTATACATAGCGCCGTAAATTAAAGTACGACATGCTAGTCATTTAGCAAAGAACGTGGGAACATCGAGTAGTTGAAATGCATTAAATCCTTTGCATTTAGCTCTTGAGTGTTTTTAGGGTTCCGTAGCCAAATGGCAAAAACGGAACCCTTATAGATTCGTCATGTCTGTCTGTCTGTCTGTCTGTCTGTCTGTCTGTCTGTCTGTCTGTCTGTCTGTCCGTCCGTATGTCACAGCCATTTTTCTCTGAAACTATAAAAGCTAGACTGATGAAACTTGGTGAGTAGATGTATTTTGTGAACCGCATTAAGATTTTTACACAAAAATAGAAAAAAACCCATAAATTTTTGGGGTCCCCATACTTGGAACTAAAACTCAAAAAATTTTTTTTCATCGAACCCATACGTGTGGGTTATCTATGAATAGGTCTTAAAAAATGATGTTGAGGTTTCTAATATTGTTTTTTTCTAAACTGAATAGTTTGCGCGAGAGACACTTCCAAAGTGGAAAAAAGTTGGTCCCCCCCCTCTAACTTCTAAAATAAGAGAATGATAAAACTAAAAAAAATATATGTTGTACATTACTATGCAAACTTCCAACGATATTTGGTTTGAATGAGATCTAGTCAGTAGTTTTTTTTTTATACGTCATAAATCGTAAACCGCAATTTACCTTTCGACGAACTACAAGAACCTTTTATTTCATATATTTTTTAATATTATGTTACTTGTTGCTACGGAACCCTTCATGGGCGAGTCCGACTCGCACTTGGCCGCTTTTTATTTATACAGTCGAAAGAAACATTTTTGACAAGATAATACAGGGTTATTCATAAGCCTATTATTAAAAAGGAACAGGTTTTACAAATAATCAGCTTGTCCATCAAGGGCCGCAGTGCGGGTCGCGCTGTGATGACCTACGACAACATTCTATTGAGCGCCGTATGCTAATGCTTTTGTTGCAGAAGGACATGGAACTGACGTAGTATACACCACTATTTTATAACTACCAAAAAAAAACAGGGTAATGTAGTAGTCTAGAACATTATGAATATGCATTCAGAATTTATAGTTTCAATAAAATGACAAAGTTATTAAATGTTAAAATTTTCAGAAATCCTGCATAAAATTATGGACAACATTAGTACTAGAGAGAAAAAAAAGCAGCCAAGTGCGAGTCGGACTCGCCCATGAAGGGTTCCGTAGCACGACGAACTACAAGAACCTTTATATTATGTTACTTGATGTAACATAATAAGGTTCTTGTAGTTCGTCGAAAGGTAAATTGCGGTTTACGGTTTATGACGTATAAAAAAAAAACTACTGACTAGATCTCATTCAAACCAAAAATCGTTGGAAGTTTACATAGTAATGTACAACATATATTTTTTTTAGTATTATCATTCTCTTACTTTAGAAGTTAGAGGGGGGGGGACCAACTTTTTTCCACTTTGGAAGTGTCTCTCGCGCAAACTATTAAGTTTAAAAAAAAACGATATTAGAAACCTCAACATCATTTTTGAAGACCTATTCATAGATACCCCACACGTATGGGTTCGATGAAAAAAAAATTTTTGAGTTTCAGTTTCAAGTATGGGGACCCCTAAAATTTATAGTTTTTTTTTTATTTTTATGTTAAATTCTTAATGCGGTTCACAGAATACATCTACTCACCAAGTTTTATCAGTCTAGCTCTTACAGTTTCGGAGAAAAATGGCTGTGACATACGGACGGACGGACAGACAGACAGACAGACAGACAGACAGACAGACATGACGAATCTATAAGGGTTCCGTTTTTGCCATTTGGCTACGGAACCCTAAAAATGACGCTGTTCGGTTCCGCTTGGTATTTAGCGTATATGAATGAAATGATTTTTGCTTGTTGAATCATTTCTCAATATTTTACTTAAAATTTTTTTATGACTTAACTTTTTTTTTTCGTGGATGTGTTCAGTATCAGCAGCCAATATCAGCATTTTTTTGTTACAAAATAGTGGTGTATAGCTGGGGGGGGGGGGGGGGGGGTACTTTTCCGTGCTACAATACATAGACGTGAACGTATAAAAAGCACGTACCTTTTAGCGCGGCGGTTGTACTCTCCACAGCGAACATATTGAGCGCTGTTAGCTGCAGAAGTCTTGCGGCCGGCGTGGGTAGAGGCTTGCGGTGTAAAAGTGCACGGAACTGACGTAACATCTGACTCGCACATTCGTGGAATGACTCCATGCTGGTAAAGAAATGCTTTTTCTCAAACTGCCCGGAAATTTGAGCCTTATTTTGACAACCTTCTTCGAGATAAATCGAAATTGATGTACTGGCCAGATACATGCGAGCAGCGGCCGGCAATAGTTGTATGAAAATCCAATACTGTAACGTTTAGTCGCCACAATAAATTACATAGTAAACTCATGTGTCGTTAATTTAATTAAAAATGGATTATTATTATTATTGATTAACTTATCACATATTATTTTATTTCGATTTGAATAGCAAAATTATAATTATGCTGTATATTGAAAAAGAAAACAAATGAACATTTTAACGCAAGATAATAGTGTTGTTCGTTGTTTGTCGTATTTGACAAAATGAGTTCAAGTAGTACTACTAAGTTTTCTTTTCTCAAATAATAATTATTTGAGAAAAGAACTAAACATCAGGAAACCAACACAATTATTTCTTAAAATCGACAGCCAAAAGAAAACTTTTGATATTTTGGTTATGGTTTGTTTACAAACATTCTACATGAAATTTGGCAAGATCATAGATGTTAAACGAGAAAATACGGTTTATATTTCAGATAAGAATTTCTTATTACAAGATTGAAGCATTTTTCTTTTAAACAGGGTAAAACCGATCTTTAGCCTCTGTCAATGCATTTTCCATTGTTTTTGGATGGATACCTATTGACAAAGCAGAATAACTAAATGATACATACCCAATTTTAGTTATTAGCTTCCCGTGTACGTGAAGATAGCTCGTTATGAAGGTTTTATTTAGCTGTAACAAAAAAATCATGTTATAAGAACATTCAGTAAGTCTCCATTAGATAGTAGAATAACCTTCCAACAGTAGGATTCGATGATACGAAGACATAATAAAAAACTAAACATATGCAGTGTACAGACACAGTATTCATTATTATATGGAATGAAGCATCAATTTTTATCAAATCTTTAATTTGTATTTATATAATTGCCTAACAGGTCTTCAGTACAAAAGTAAACTTTGTAGGAGGAAACCCTATTAGAATCCAATTTTTTTTAACCGTGTGCAATCGGATTGCACGTAAGATAATTTTTTGTTTATAGCGATTTTCGATAAACAAGTTCATTTTTTTATATTATTCAATTGATCTAACTCAGCGAGTGATAAAGTCATCGACGGCGGTCTGTACCATACAAAAAATATGGGCTATAAAAATGGTATGTTACCTCAACTGAAGACATAGCAGCCAGCTGTTCGGTTTGCGGGTCTATCCTCGGAGTTGTGGTGGTTCGATGCCCGCTTGGCCGCACCCACACCTCCCTACGATTGCCTTGCGGTATGCTTTTCGCGTTGGTCGCGTCACTTCCGCCCTCAGGGTTTTTGCTTTCTATTGCTATGCGGCGTTTACGCTCTGCGGCTTCATACTGAAAGAAAATCGAGTGTGAAATTTTGATACCTACTAATCTTTTTTTTTCCTTCTTCTTATTTAAGGTTGTTCGATTCCGATACAAACGGAATTTACACAACTATGGGCAAACAAAGTATAAATGTACACTGAAATAGCTGTAATAGAATTTTACAGTGGTCTTTATTGGAGAAAACTGTAGGATAACAGAAATATTAATAAAAAACCAAAAAAGTAATTTTTTCGTCATTCTTTCTAACGGGTACTCGGCATTGAATACGTGAATGAGCTTAAAACATATGTCTCAATATAGTCGTAAAAGTCTGTTAGTTCTTTTTCTGAAGCCCCGACTGCCACGGCCAATGGCTACCACTCCAACTTTATATAACTGGCCGGTAATAAGGACCACTGTAAAAGCCTATTACAGCTATTTCAGTGTACATTAATACTTTATTCGCCCATAGTTGTGTAAATTAAGTTTGTATGGAAATCGTACCCCCTTAAATGCTATTGTCGGCGTACTGTATGTATTTTTCTCCAGGTATTTCATTTGAGGGCAACCTCTTTGACCTCCTTATACGATACTCATTCGCCTGAAGAAATTCATATCACATATCAGCTGGACATAATGCCTCTCTCATACATTTCTAGTAAGAACAATTCTATGCCTTCTCAGTCCACCGATTTTTACAATGTCATCGGTCAAGTAGAAGAAGGAAGACTACTACTATTTTGTATTAATTTACCTTTCTCCTATTTTCTTCGAAAAGCGATAACAAACTTTCTCGTGCTGAATGAAAGGGATTCGATGACATTAAACTTCTCATATAATAGTATACCGCGTCTAGTTTTCTTCTCTGCAACAAAAAAAATATGAGTTTACTTTTCGATCTTGTGCTTACTAGATCGATTTATTATAAGCTTATTGTAGGTACTTACTGCATAAATTGCTAATATCGCTAATTGATTATAAGGCCGTCCATTCTTAGGATTGATTTGTTGAGCTTTAGTATACCAAAATTTACTCTTAGCATAGTTATTAGTCTCATTCACTTGTTCCTTATACCTTGCCAAGTCCCCCAAAAATACATATAACTTCTGAACTGAAATCAAGGCGAGGCCTAAGTAGCCCAGACCTTTCGGCGGTAATATGTGATTGTCATTTATATAATCATCTATGTTGAATTTATAGCTCTTTTCTAACATCTGAACCAGATTCTCAAAATATATATTTCCTTCTTCAATGATTGTGTTGATCAGTTTCACTACTTTCGGTTTATCTTCAGGAGATATTTGTGTAAAGCTCTTTCGTAGGACCTCAATGAAATTGTAGTATAAAATTTTCCAAAAATGGTGCTCAATGTTGTCCGCTTGGCAATATTTTAGATCTGACATGAGGAGCTTCTGGAGGGCGCCTTGCAAAAATATTCTGTAAAATAATAATGCGTCATTAACTAATCGTCAACATCCTCATCGCCCTTAAAAATCCACTGGTGAACTTTGATATCTTCTAATTTTTATACGGATTAGAGACCTATAATTTAAATAAATAAATATTTTAGACAATCCACACAACACTATCTGGCCCCAAACTACGCAGAGCTTGTAATATGGGAACCAGATAGCTGATATACTACTTATATATTTTTATTGTAAATACATACTAAGAATACAATATAACACCCAGACAGAGAACAAACATCTGCATTCACCACACAAATATTTGTTCTCGGTGGGCATCGAACCCACGAACTACGGCGCAGAAGGCAGAGCTTCTACCAACTGAGCTGAGAGGCCACTCAACCATCCAAATTTATTTATAGGTTAATCGAAAGCAAATCTAGATAATTCTTTTTAAAAAGTTCTATAACTACCTAGTCTTACTGACATCCGCCCAATGATTGGCAAGAGAGAGCGGTCCCCTCATGGAGTGCGTTTGCAGTATGACGTCAGCGCGGTCTACCTCCTGCAGCAAAGTGCGATGCCTGGCCGCGCGGGCTGCGTCGTTCGCTTCGTAGCCGAGACCACCGCGTGACGCTGACTCTTTTACCACTAACAACATAGAGAACATTTTAAATTGAACTAATTTTAGCCTATCAAAAGCGCTTTTCCATGATAAAAACGATTAGTTACGAATCATACTACTGTACAGTCACACAGAAAAGAATAGAGAGAACTAAGAGAGGTAGTAAATTATAACTGGTGGAATCATAGGAGACTTCGTTTGCGTTAAGCTTTTTCTATAAACACTTCAACCCCTTTAGTTGTATAATTTCGGGAATCCCCTACTTAGTGCAACCCTACACTACACCAGGAATCTTATAAGGAACCTCTTTGAGGCGCACTTAAAATCCTTTCACCACACTTGGTTCGAAAGAACCAGTGACACGATAAGAAGTTTAGGCTGTGTTGATTGTCAGTCAGTTAGTCAGTAACGTAAGAGATTTATAAAGGATTAGCTTGATTTTTAACAGAAATGTGGTGTTTGAATAGTTTGATTTCACTTACCTTGTTCCATTCTCGTATCCATTTTAGAAGGATTTGTTTGAACTATGATTGGTTTGGATGGGTTTTGGTGATCAAATAGAGTTTTCTGAGTATCCACATTGCTTCGCCTGGAAATAAAATGGGAATAAAAAAAAATAGGTCAAAGAATTGCATTTTATTCGATTTCTCGAATTTTTAAATTTAATTAATCTTACCCTAGATCTTTTTGTAAATGATTGATAGAGCCTTGGGGCAGCATTATCAGTCCCGGGTGTGGAGTGCTTGTATCTGGGTTTGATTTATCAGACTTAGTGCTGTTCAATCTGTTGCGCTGATGAGTAGATTCTGGTCTGGAAGAACACCATAGAATTATTTGAATCATATTATATAATATATAATGTTCAATATAATATGTTCTATCTTCCACTCTGTAGCCATTCGTGAGCACCGCTAATTGGCTTCTCTGATAACCTAGACTAGATTAATTAGTTATTAAGTTTTATAAAGCTGTTGGTTTTCCTAAGATAAATTAATTAATATTTTTTCAGAGGGAGCGGAATAACTTGATAGATTTTTCTTCCGGGTTCCACTGTTGCTGGGCAAAGGAGAGTGTCTACCGCTTTTTTTTCTTTCTGAGAAGGGAGAGGGGGGGGGGGGGGGGGCTACTAATAAACACAACCCCCTAAAAACATCCTCAAAGAATATCAAGTTCTACAAGAGCTGAGAGGAATTGAATAAATACAGCAATGATTCTCAAATGCACAACAACTAGTAGCTGATAACATTCCTTCAATTAGAAGCGCGAGTGCGTTTCACATTGGTAGGTATAAATTAAAGTTACTTATACCTACATGTGGTACAATACTACACATGAGCCTTCAATACTTTGCTTTTTTGTGTCTCTCTGAGGCATAGTACCCAAACGGATGAGCTACTATGCCCCAGGTAGGTCATCTGTTTGAGAGGTACTATGCCCGAGAGAGATTATCAGTTTTTCCAGTTGACAAAGGACCCTACGTAGAGTTCCTAATTTTTTTAAATAAACCGGTTCCTTAAAATACTAAGATGGTGGGAGATTCTCCCTATCCCTCAAGATAGGCAGAACTGGGAAGTTTTTTCCCAGCAGGCACACTTACTTGTCATGTGTGCTCTTAGTAGCCAGTATTTCTTCTCGCCAATTCATCGTTGTGGATGCGTTGTGAGGCGCGGGAGGCGCGTGTGTTACAGCGGGCACGATCGGCGGTGGCTGTACTTCCGAAGCGCGGGATCGCTTCCGCCCACTGCGACGCTTGGACCGCCGGGAGCCACCGCTGCCACCACCGCCGGGCTCGGCTGACGTCACGCTGGCCGTCGGCGACTGACGACCCCTTTCCGTGCTTGCTGCACGCCCGTTAGCCGACACAGAGACGTTGCTTTTCTTCTACACAATAATAAAAACAGAATATAAATTCATACATGCATAAAATCGCTTCTATTTCTCATAGGTTCAAAGATGTATATCATTGTATAACAAGTATCACTATGAAACGTCTTAAAAATAGGTGAGTCTATTCCAGTCTAGGTGCCAGTTCCACGCGACCAAGCCTAGGAGTAGGCAAGGCAGGGACCACGGATTTCCACTTGAGAGTGGTTTCTTGGTATTGTAAGTTCAAATGAGCGAAATGCGAATAAGCGAAATTCAATCCCTTATAGGTGCAGCAGAGGCTGAACGTGAACCTAGATCTTTATAATATGATATCTTATGTTCACATTTTTAGAAGAGTTTCGGTTTGAGATGATAAATCGCTAATAGATGATATTAGTCATTAACGTATTATGACAAAGGCTACTTTACTTTTACTTGGAAGAAATTGGACCAGTATCAGAAAGCAATATTATTTGAGTCACATTACTAATTTTACGACATCGATATTATTAACCCGCATTCTGTCAGCGCAAAAAAAAACATAAAACGTTTCTTCTATCTGCAAAATACTGTATTTAAGTATTTTGAGTAATGTTTTGATTAATCATCAACAGGTAGGTATGCCATCTATTATGCCAAATGCAATGAAAACATGTTTATTTGTGTCTGATGACAAAAATAAAGGTACATACCAGATTACTAGAGACCCAAGCAGCGGATTTGTTAACTGCTGAAGGCACTCGGAATCCATCATTATCTCTGGGACTCATGGCACGATTTGTTGAACCCTCTCTGCTGTTGCATTGAGAAACAATTCTCCTGAAAAAAAACAAAGACTATTCAAACTATTTTTTTTTATGGTAAACAAACAGGTCAAGGAAGATGTGTAGTTTAAAATGTGCAATCAAGTCATTCAACCTCTTTTATTGAACACTAGAACCCGGCTTGACTTCCCATGGACGCAAATCGAAGACCGACGCGTTTAATCAGCATTCGTGATGGCGTCCACGGTGGCGATCAGTGTTCTAAAACTGGTCGTTCTAAAGTTGGGTAAACATGCGTGGGTGGAAAGAACCGACGATATTGTAAAGAACAAGAGAAGATGGATGGAGAATACCCATAATCGTTCTACATTTAGAAATATATACAGAAGGCTTAATTATGTCCAGAAGTGGACAGACTGATGATGACGACGACAAGACGCGCCAGTGTGAATAGGCACGTACAAAATTATTGTACACAATATGATTGCCGCCGCAGACGTTGAATGAGCGTATTGGTGCGCCCTGTGCTATACAATGTTATATAATGTATTGAGGGTGTTTAACGCATATCTACTGACCCACCTTTCTTACTTTCTCAACGTTTCGACTATGTTGCTAAGTTTTTTCTGTATGAGTAAAACGTTTTTTGCCTATTTAATATTGTTTTATTTAGAACTGGTTAACAAAAACTTACCCGTCAGTACTTTGTTCCCTGCTGTATGATCTCAACGACCTCCAACGATCCAAGTCATCCCGGCTGTTTCCTAGTGTAGAAGAGCGATTGCTCCGGTGACTGTCCCTTCTCTCCCTGTTCCTAATGTTAGGAGGAAGGGACTCATATGGAATGCTATTGCTATCCTTTCTGATTACGTCATGTTCAATGTGTACACTGGCCGTACTGTCCTTTCTATTCCTTTCTGGTTTTTTTTCACTGTTTTTTAGACTCCTGCTCGAACTCCTAAAGTTAAAATACAACGTTTTTAAATTTTAACAGGTAATTATAATTTAATGTATTGAACAAAAAGAGAAAAATCAATGCAAAAGCCGCATCAAATGTAGCTAATTGATACATGCCCCTATTTACGGTGCATGAGACGGGATTTTAAATGAAGTAGATCTTCCGTCCTCACAGTAAAATTAGCCTAATTCACAAGATATCATAGTCAATGCACAGAGCACTAGAACATTGCATGCTTATTTTTTTTAATAGAACTTTTTTTCCAACGGATTAAATTGAATTCAAGCATTTGACTAGAACAATCCATAAATGTATAGTATAAATATTGTGGACAATCCACAAAACGCTATCTAGCCCCAAATTAAGCAGAGCTTGTACTATAGGAACCAGATAGCTGATATAATACTTATTTTTTATACTTGGATAAAAATATAACACCCAGACAGAGAACAAACCACACAAATACGAGTATTTGTTCTCGGTGGGGATCGAATCCACGACCTACGGCGCAGAAAGCAGAGCTACTACCAACTAAGCTGAGAGGCCAGTCAAAGGCTGGACTTCATTATGTTCACTTGACTGGATTCTAAACCGCAATACCACATCACCTTTTGATATCAGTAATGAAGAGTTTACCTTCTATCTTTACGCCTGGATCTGCTACTTTTCTTAGGCTGGTCAACTGGCTTAAGATCTTCAATTCTAGATGGCTTTATATTTTGAGAGAAACCAGTTGGTTCATTATCATCCAGTTTTATATTTTTTTCCACTTCTTCAGTCCAATCCTAAACAAATTAAATATTTAATTAAATCATGATCATCCAATTAATGACCAAGGTGGTCGACATAGCTCAAAGAATTAGTAAGCTGAAGTGGCAGTGGGCCGGTCATGTTTGCCGTAGAACAGACAATCGATGGAGCAAACGAATACTAGAGTGGAGACCGCGTTTAGGTAAGCGTAGTGTAGGACGCCCTCCGGCAAGGTGGGGCGACGATCTGCGAAATGTAGCTGGCAAGCACTGGAGGAGAAGAGCTGAAGACCGGGCTCAGTGGCACGTCTTGGGAGAGACCTATGTCCAGCAGTGGACTAATACAGGTTGATGATGATGATGATGATCATCAGCCTGAAGAAGTCTATTGCTAGACATAGGCCTCCCTTATACATTTGCAGGGAGAAAGATTCTGAGCCCTTTCCGTCCACCGATTTCCCGCGATCTTTACAATGTCGTCGGTCCATCGGGTGGGTGGGCGTCCCACGTCTTCCTTCGTTTCGTAGTCGGCATTTAATTAAGTAAATGAATCGTATCCAATTTTTGCTAGGCAACTATGATCAATGATGTGATGACAGACTTAAAGTTTGCTATATTTGAAACAAGGTGTTAGGATAAGAGTCCAAAAGAAAAACACTTAGAGACGGACCAGGACAGATACAAACGGATATTTTTAAAATCAAAAGCTTGAAATGGAGATGGGCAGGAGTACTGAGGCATTGATTATGTGGAGCCCAAGAGCTAAGGAGTCTAGAATCCAAGAATCAAAATAAGATGTAGAGGAACATTATCTTCTTCTGCTCTTTTTTCTGGTTTATAAGTAAATCAAAAGAGCGTTAAACTATGGAAAAACGATGTTGTTGAGGCAAAACAAGCTATGTTATCATTTTTTTTTTCGTAAATATTTTCTAAATAAATGGATTTATTGGCTGTGACTGCAGAGCATAAATTCAGTCTATGGCACAACTACTGATCAGTTCCCTGTGCCTAAAAATCTGCACAAGGGACGATCTTGTCAAGGCAACAGACAGCAGTAGAGGTGGGAAAATTAATTGAAACTGTCCCGTGTATGTGTACCATTGACATGATAGAAGAAGGATTTAGTATCAGCTGTGTGGTGTTCACATTGTTTATAAAAAAGGTTCTACTTACAAGATTTGTTACATCAAGAAGAGTTGATGAAATCTGTGAAGTGGTTTCACTGTCATGATCATTGTCCGAGTCCTGCTTTTGAGAGTCTATCTGATTGCCTGATGCAGTGTTTGATTGTAGGCTGATTCCATTAAGGGATGCTGAAAAAGATTTTTCATTATTTTTAATATATAGTTACAGTATAAAGTGGGATAAGGGCAGGAAGAAGAAGAAGAAGAAGTTACAGTATAAGTTGCACTGTTTTTTAATTTTAATTTTTCTTCATAAAAATTGATTAGAATTCAAAAACTTACCACTTTCACTTATATCTTTGTGGCTATCTATGCTAATTGTCATGTCTGATTTTTCATCAATGTGTAAATTATTCATAGTATGACCATCATATAGGTTAGCATATGAACTACTAGGGGTTGATTTTCTAGAATTTTGTAGCTCATGATTTTTTAGGTAATTGTTCATAAACTTTTCTCTATCAAAACTATCACCATCTCTTAGCCGCCCCCTTCCTCGGGATGGTAGGGTTTGCGACCAATTGGCACCAGCATTGTTATAATGTGAAGGTGGAATGGGTGGATTCAATATGCTTTTATCTTTGTAAATTTGGTCCACACTTTTTGAACTATAATGTCCCGACTGCTCTAAAAACTTCTTTCTGAATCTTGGAGGTATGTTGTCTATATTTACCATGTGCTTTGGTCTAGATGTATCAGAAACATACCCTGCAGAGTTTCGTCTACCTGATGGAGGTTTGCCACCAGCCATTGATGAATGTCTGCCACCTGAAGTTTCCATGCTTCTACTGTCTCTGTTTCTATCTAAAGAATTTTGGCCTTGTGCATGAAAATGTTTAGGAGACATGGACCTAGTTTCAGATGTTTGTCTGAATGATCTATGGTAGTCATTGCTTTGTCCCTCTTTTGTTGAATCATTCTCAAGTTTTCTGTCTCTTCTCGGGGCCCCAGGTGATCGATTCCCTGTGCCACTATTATAAGATTTATCAGAATCATTAGGGGCTTTTCTACTATTGAATGGATTAGAACTATCACTTCTAATTGACCCTCTGGACAATCTTTCACTATCAGGAGGAAAATCACTTGACTTGGCTACATACAGCTGTTGTTCTGGCTTCTTTTGACGCATATTGGCAGCAGTTATGTCTCTATTTCCGACATTTACATCATTCACAGAATTTTGAGATCCATAGTGGTTTTGATACTTTTCTTTTCTCACAATATCAGTATTGTATGAATCCATTTTTGTGTCAAAACCGTAGCATGATCGTCTCAAAGGACCGCTACCAGGTTTGTACAATCTTTGCTGTGGCTTATTACGTTTAAACTCCTTATAATCATCATCCATAGCAAACTAACAAATTGGAATTCATAGAAACGACGAAAACCTAAGTAAAACAAAGCCTAAATGATACACACACACAACGCTAAAGGGTTAGATTTAAATTACTATTTAAAACTTGTTGACGAGGGTTTTGTGGATGAACAAACAACTGCTCTAGCACACTTCAGCGTAAATAACATAGGTCGAAATAACTTTTGTAAATGTGCACTTGCTTATTTTTATTTCAATTTTCTTTCTCTGGGATCTATCTTCCTTCTTCCTTTCATTCTGCAAATCTGCATCCTCCATTCCATTCATTTCATTCATTCATTCATATTATATCGATTCATCGGGCATCCCCATCCCTAGAATCTAGAAAGAGGGATGCCCAATGAATCGATCTTTTGCAAGGACGCAATGCTGCAAGGCAAAAAAAAAAATTCGGATTACGGCTTTTTGCGATTGCTGATGCGTTTAAAAGATATATTGCTAAGTAGAAAGTCATCAAAAATCGTGAGGTTGCTTCTGTTATATCGGAATGCATAGTCTCAAAAGTAGCTACAGTTGGCTCACTTTTGAGAGTTTTGAGCAAGGAATATAATACTCTCTACGAGAGGTTTTGCGCCTCTTCGTAAATTATCATGAACGGTTACTACTATAGGGTCGTATAGTCGCTAAGTGACGAAGCCTGTAGTGCAGGACTAAAAAATTAAAAAAAGCCCAAAAAAGATGGTTTCTGGCGCTGGCGATGGTTATTTTGCGAAGTCTATCCGGTTTTATATTTCTGTGAACCAGTTGTGATTTTTTGTTCAGGCAATAATAAACCAATAACGTCAGTTTTTAGAAAGTTGTCTTGTCTATTACTCCAGTTAGTACGAGCTACTAGATTTGATACTTAAAAGTTTCTTTAAATTTGAGAGCAGTGTCTTGTCAGTGGCCAACTTGTGAAGAATGCCCCCAATTGCGGGGAATTTTGAACTTAATTAAAACTAATTGATATTCCTCAATTAGTAACTACTTACGAATATTTTATATAATCGAACTCCTAAAGTATAAAATGAAAAATATGACCAAATCGCTTCCGCCAAGTTTAGTGAAAATCACTGGAAATACACAGTTCCTAATTCTCAGCAATTGGTGAACTGCTGCAAGCCTTGATGAAAGATTTTTCACGCTGCGCTCGGCAGATGTATCATACGCTTTCTACTTGACGTGTCAATGGTTCTTTCGAACCAAGTGTGGTGAAAGAATTGTCTAAGTGCGCCTCAGAGATAGCTAGCGAAGTTACAGACTAGAGAAGATAGATAGCCTAAGTACCTACATGAATTGATACAGATTGCCAATCTGAAATAAGTATGTTCTACCTGCAGAAAACTGGAATCGGCTGAATAAATATTTGTAAATAATAAATATGAAAATTCCTTAGAAATTGACATTTAGTTTGCTCTATATAAATAGGTAACTATTTTCAAAATAGGTACTTATAAAGAGAGCAAACTACAACTACAAAAAAAACCACAGTAATTTTAATGCATTGGCAACTCTGCCTGTTTGAAGAGGGTGGGTGCTCTGTGTAGGAGTGGGTTGGAACAGGTAAAATACGAAACCTGTTCCGCCTGTTCCAGTTCCAGTAAAACAACAGTTCCAAAAACCTGTTCCAAAATAACAGCTGGTTGTGTTGCATGCAACATAGTATTTTCCGAACGCAACACCTGTTCTCTGCTTGTAACAGGCTATCTCGTTCTAACAAAGGTAAGATGCGTAAGCTAGAATAGAGAAGAGCATGTTCCGTGCGTGGCGTCTCCTTCTAACAAAAGTAATCTCCATAAGCTAGAATAAAGAGACGCATGTTTCGGCAGATTCGGGCTGTTGTGGAATGGAACTGGAACTGGAACAGGCAGGGAACAGGCTCTCATTGGTTGGTTTAGACAACAGTTCCAAGCTGTTATTTTAAAACACCTGTTTTTTTGTTATCTGTTCCGAATGTTCCGATATATATGCCTCACATGTTCCGTGCGTGGCGTCTCCTTCTAACAAAAGTAATCTCCATAAGCTAGCTAGAATAAAGAGACGCATGTTTCGGCAGATTCGGGCTGTTGTGGAATGGAACTGGAACAGGTTTTCAGTGGTTTAGACAACAGTTCCAAGCTGTTGTTTTAAAATACCTGTTGTTTTTACCTGTTCCGATATATATGCCTCACTCCTACTCTGTGGATTGATTGACCTTCCCAAAATATCAAAGTGGTTAATTGAGCTATGTTTTCATCGCAAATTGCAATGGGTTCCTAAGCCCTAGGTGACGTCTAATTAATTTTATTTATTTTATGGCATAGAAATTGTACAGTTTATAGTATTAAGTGTAAAGCCTGTGTATAATTTTATCAATTTTCCTACAAATATTGTTCATGACTAAGAAATAATGTCATTCGAATATTTGCCCGTGGCTGAAGACGAAAACGAGGAACCCATAGAACTACCAGTCGAAGAAGATGGAACGTTAATGTTGACGACTGTGTCCGCGCAATTTCCAGGCTGCTGCGGACTCAAATATCGGCACCCAGAAACAAAAACTATACGGGGCATCAGGCTAAGAGATGGCCGACTGTATCCTCCTCCAGAAGGATGGAGTAATCAGCTGTATATTTGTAGCTTTCCAAAAGAAAGCAAACGCAAGACTGGAGAGAATTCTGATGGTTCTGGCTCCAAAAACAAACGAAACGATAATCTTTGCTCTGACCTGATAGTATTAGGCCTGCCATGGAAAGCTACAGAACAAACTGTACGAGAGTATTTTGAAAAATTTGGAGAAGTGTTGATGGCGCAACTAAAACGAGATCCTAAAACTGGTATGTCTAAGGGGTTTGCTTTCATCCGTTTTGCCTCTTACACATCACAAATGCGGGTGCTAGCACAGAGGCACATGATAGATGGCAGGTGGTGTGATGTGAGGATACCTAATTCAAAAGAAGGGTCAGTTGCATCAATGCCGTGTAAGGTATTTGTTGGCCGTTGTACCGAAGATTTATCAGCAAATGACCTTAGAGAATATTTCTCACAGTTTGGTGAAGTGACTGATGTTTTTATACCAAAACCATTCAGAGCTTTCAGCTTCATTACATTTTTGGATCCAGAAGTAGCGCAGAGTCTCTGTGGTCAGGATCATATAATCAAAGGTGTCTCTGTAAATGTTTCAAATGCTTCACCTAAACAAAATAAAGGTATAGCAAACCAGCGTCACATGTCCAGCAGAAGTTATGAAGAGGGGCATCCTCATAGCTCCAATAACAATTCTTGGAGCAGCCGTAATATGGATATGGTGAATATGCAAGCCCTGAGTATGTCTGGTCAGCATGGGCAGACTGCTGTGGCTGGAGGTGGCGGCCAAGGTCAAGGAGGGAGTATGCCACTCGGTATGGGGGGAATGCCTGTGAATCAAGCTTTAGTGGCGGCCGCTTTGAACCAAGCCGCTGGCTGGGGTCTGATAAACAACATACCTTCCAGTGGCTCGGAGCAAGGTGCCTTTGCTGGTCCAACATCTTCGGCGCCTCCCGCTCCGCCCAACTTCCTCTCGTGGATGCAACAAGGTAATTCAGCCCAAGGACCATCTAGTCAGTGGGGCCAGCGCCACCAATCCCAGGGCCACTCTGTTTGATCTTATTATCTGACGCATCAAGCTCACAATAATCTCTGTGATTGTAGCAACAACTTAGATAATATTGTTCTTTGTTTTTTATCTACAATACAAATGGGTTGTTCTGTTGGTGAAGAGTTCTACATAATTTGCTATAAATGTTATTTATTTATTATGTAATTGCTTGTGTTTTGTGGTTTTTTTTTTTAAACGTATCATATTTAAATTAACAATGACCAGCCATGTTAATGAATAGAATTTATAATAATCTAATTTAAATGTTAGATAACCATTCTACAGAAAAATATACAATTAGTGTTACATTAATGAAATAACAATTTGTGCTTTGTTTGTTAAATTGATATAATTTGTGTTAAAATAGTTTTATCCTGATTATTATGATTGTTCCATCAGCAAGTTGTATATATCTTACGTAATAATTGTCATTTTTTTATATATCAACCGTGAGAGCACTGGTGGTCTAGTGGTAGTGGCCCCGCCTTCCGATCCGAAGGTCGTGGGTTCAAATCCACTCGTGTACCAATGAGTTTTTCTGTCGAAAAATGTATGTGCACTATGCCAGTACTCTCAAAACGTTGAAGGAAAACATCGTGAGGAAACCGGCGTGTTGTAGAACCTAAAAAAGTTCGAGCAACACGCGTCAAGGGTCTCGCAAAAAGGGCCCACCAGCGGCCTACTTGCGGAAAAACCTGCCTGCACATAAAGTGCGCATGATAAAACTTATCTATATATCAACCGTTAACAGACCAGACATATTGTAATAATTGCATAGCAAACACAATATGAAATTTGGTTAAAATGAATGAAATTTAGTTGAATTTAACTAAGTCTTATGTCAAATATTATTTACTTGTCTGAATGTATACTTATAAAGATGCAATCAGTAAATTACAAAAATTATAGGTATATTGCATAACAATAGCTAAGAGAATGAAATAACTGCAATGTATGAAATAGCTTCTTTCTAAAAGTGGTAATGTACCTAACCGGTTTCTAAATTATACTTTTAGTAGAAAAATATGGTTATAAAGAAATCACAAGTATCACCTACCTAAATATAAAATTTAAAAACTTGTGTTGCAGTCATTCAATTACTATATTAGCAAATTAGCTAATTAATGTGATTACTATATTAATACATTTGATGAAATACCTTATACTTAGTTAAAAGTAATTCTATTTACATTTGTTTAAATATATAGCTAAATTGTTTAGAAAATATTTAGATTGTGACTACATACTGTTAAAAGATGAAACCATATTTTAATTAAATAGAAAATCTATTGATCGTTATCATTGTTTAACAAATAATGTTGCACATTATAAAATTATATTGTGTGTTTTTTCTGGTGGATGTGGGTAAGAAAACATAGTCAGATTTCTATTTTCATGAAATAAATAGAATATTTTTGTTACTATTGTGATGTGGGATTGTTTACTGAATGGGTATATAATTATGGTGCAATGATAAAACCATTGTAAATACATTAAATAGAAAAGTCAACTGGACGATTGTACAAATTGCAAGACTGTAAATAAACTTACTGAAAGTAAAAAAAAAGTTACCTCTATAATAGGAGATTGATCAATCAAATAGGTATGTGATTGTGTTTCAAAGGTAAATTATGTATATTATATTTGCAAATAAAATGCTGAGTCTGCATATAATGCATAGGTACTTGCAATATTTACTTACAAAGTACCCTACATATTAGATGTATGAATCTAAGATGCAATAAACAATAATGCAAAGTGAGTAAAAAAAGTTGTAGATACCGAACTTTCGCGTATTAGTGTCCTATATTGTATGAAATAAAATGCTATTATTTACAATACAGAAAGATTGGTGAGTTATGCAATTGTATAGATAGTGTTATCGTTACCCGAAATATGAAGTACAAAACAAACCTTGTAATTGTATAATAAACATACTTATTAGAAAATGTACATAATTATGTATGCGCATTGCCCTTTGTGGAATAGAGAAATATATTTTGTGAAATGTAGTAAAAGATATGTTTGCCCATTGTCAGGTAATTGAAATGTTTATGAATAGAAACAGTGGTGAGGCTGGAAATGTAAATATCTGTGCGAACGAAATGAGAATGATCTAGCCAGTAACCAATAGTTCCCTCAACTAGAATGAGTAACCCATATCCACGTCATTATACCACTCCTTAGCCTAATAATTTAAAAATACTGATACTAAATTATGTATGCCTACAACGGACCGCCTTTGAGTCTAAATACGGACATGGAGTCCTAACACAAGATATAAGTTATGTATTCCTATCTAAAAAATCTACGGCGTCGTCATAATTGGCAGTGGTCGTACGATGACACCATGACACGATGCGTTTTCGCCGTACGACTGTTTGCGAGCTTACCGACACTGAAAAAATCTGAATGTTTGAACTCATAGCACAAAAAATGGAATTTGTGATTATGGTTGTTCGATTTCCATACAAACTGGTTTTTACCATTTATGGGCGATAAGAGTATAATTGTACCCTGAAATAAATTTAGTTGGCAAAGTAAAAGTGTCAAAGTCAAATCGCACGACGAAAACGCATCGAGCCATCGTACGATTTGACAATTAGGACGACGCCTAATAATCTGGTTACTTCCGAGTCTACACAATATTTTTTCAGAATTTAACTATCTGTAATGTAGACTTCGTTTTCATTTCAAATTGGTGGTAATCTACCTATTGTTTATTTTAGAACCTAAATATAAGTACGTTACGTTAAACTACTAACATACAAAGTGCAACGCAATAATAATTACTTGGAATAATTTTATCTGCAATCACAGACACTGCACCTATCTTATCCTCAATTATAAAATTTAATGTAATTCATTCTTATAGCATGTGTGGAGAAAGGATAGCGCAGGCGCTGCCCAAAAAATATGTTTGAAATAGTAATTATTTCTATGTTACCACTTGAAGCAACTTTAATTTAAATTATGATCCTTCTATTTTTTTATTAATGAATGTACTTACTAAATTAGTATGGGCTCTTCAGGGTGTAACTCTACCTTAAGGTACCCATTAAATAAGTAGATATCAATAGATTTGAATTATATTATCAAAATGTCTTAATCACGATTACAGTACGGATACGACCGTTTAATATTTTATTTCAATAGCCTAATAAATTATTTTTTATTTATATGTTGTATATTTGTTTTATATATTTGTATTAAGGGTCTATGGTAGTACCTACAAACTACATACCTATGTCACTATTGATGAGATGGGATTTGTACCAGGGGGCTAATTCTCGGGCCGATCTCGATCATTTAGAAATTTTATTTTATTGCTTCTTTTCGAAGAGAGAATGAATTATTTCCTTGAGTAATTCATTAACGACCTCTTCATAAAAGCCTCGACAGCTACGATATACGGAAAACGTACAAAAAGTGCGGGGTTGTGAAAAGAAGCAATAAAATAAAATTTTAAAATGATCGAGATTGGCCCGAGAATTAGCCCCCTGATAAGGGAAAGTATAGAAGTTTGTGTATGTTTTTTTGCTTGATTTCGATTTTATTAACTTATTTGGCTACATATTTGTTGTTTGGTTCTAATTTAAAAATAATGTGCGTGTCGAATGTGGTCTGAGTTGGATTTTGATGTTTGACATTATATTATACCTACCTACTTTTATGTACCTATCATAAAAAACAATAAAATAGTGTACCTATAGCCACGACAAATATATTGTTTTCATTGTAATTTAATATTTAACATATTTTATTTACTATTGGGTAATCCTTAGTTTAACGTTAATAATGAATCTGTTCTGTATAAAAATAAACTGATTATAATTCTCTGAATATTTTATTCAAAAATGTTTTTCTTTATTTGTCGTGGTAGGTAATTGATTAGAATGCACTGAGGAACGTAAGCTACATGTTGCGCGAAGTTGCCTATCGCTTTATTACCATTGTCGTGGGATCTGGAAAAGACGATTATTTTTAAATGTACTTTTCATACATGCTGTATCATACATAATACATACCATACCACATCATGTTTTTTTTATTTAACTTGTCTTCCACTTGAGCGTGAGGGGCTGGAATGCGCGAACTAGCGCGCTCATTCAGCTACCATTCGGTGTATGTACTATAGGTATCGGTACCTACACATAACAATGGCATCAATTTTACTGTGTATTATTACGGCCATGTTGTAGTATAATGTGTAAATGCCTAAGTATAAAATGATATTGAGACATAGTAGGTACTTAAGTATTAGATACTTGCCTACATTTACCACTCCTATCATCATACACCAGCTTAGTAGATAGGTAAAAAAAAAATATGCAAAGGAAAAGTTTACTAAAACCTGGAAGTATACAAGGTGTATCTAAATATGTGTACTATGCGAAGGTGGGGGGTTTCAGACCACAATGGTGATCAGTTGTGGGGGGGGAGATAATTAAAAATACCTATTTTCAGTTTCCCATACAAAAATATTTAATTTCATAATGCCTAAATAAATTGACAACCCTATCCTTGTAACCCCTTGACCTCTTGACCTAACCTCTGTAGGTCTACTACTACTACCTACTACCTCTGTAGCTGAGTTTAGGGTTGTCACTTTGTATAAAGTCAGCTGTTCATGTCTTCGTTGCAGTTTTTTTCAGAGATACCAATCGAAGTTCGAAAAGTCGTTGAACAAAAGTTGTTCCCCGGGGGGTGGAAATTCACCCCCCTTCAGGATAGTACACATATTTTGATACACGTTGTATACATAGGTACTAACGGAATAATAAGGTCGACTTAGACTTCCAGCTTTCATAGACGCAGCGTGGTGTTATATTATGATCCATACGAATATCGTTTTTCTTACACGGCATACATACCACAAACCTAATATAAAATGAACCATGCAGCTTAAACCCGAGTCAATAAAACACCGAAATAATCTTTCTTAGTATAGTTTAATGATCCAAAATGGAATCTGTGATTATGATTGTTCGATTTCCATACAAACTGTTTTTTACCATTTATGGGCGATAAGAGTATAATTGTATCCTGAAATAAATTTAGTTGGCTTATATATTGTTCTTTATTTACGGCAATAATATTAAATTGAAGAAACTGAGTAACAGAATTCATAATTATTGATTTACTTACATAATATTATCATTTACGAAGATTTGGCCGTGTAAAAGAAAATAAATAAGTACATATTTTAGTTTTTAATATTATCAATATTAATCTACAGTTTTCTGAAATTAAATATAGTTTACCGTAAGTAAAGACCATTATGAAAACTAACAACGGTTATTTCAGTTTACATTTATTATACTTACTGAATAGATTACACGGGTATTTATCGCCTTATTTTATTTATTGTCCTGACGTTTCGGCTATGTTGCAATAGCCGTGGTCGCGGGCAGACTAGAGCTTTTGCATGAGTGCTACCGTCGTCGTTGAGAAGTGGAGGCAGCATCACTAACTACCCTCACACTTGATCTTCTTTTTCCGTAATGTCCGTGCACACACCCGGGCACGGGTATTTACCCGTGTCATAGATTCAGTATGTGTTATGATCGCAAAAGTTTAAAAAGTACTACCTAAGTACTTACATTTATTATGGAAATTGTATCACCTTAACAAAGAAATAGCTCACGTAAATTTTTAAAAATAATACTGTGTGTATATTTACAGTGATTAAGTTTAGGTTGGGGAGAAGGAGACGCCCTTGAACATTTTTTACATTCGTGTCTGTAAAATCTAAAATATAAATAATTATTTAGCAATGTTTGCTTTTGTAGTTGGATATACCTATTATTTGGCTACATGAACCCATTAAATCAAAATGTTGTAATGTATTTCAACCAATATGTAAGTGATTTAGTCACAATCGTCATTTTAGTTTTTTTTTTTGTAAGTTTGTTAGTTTAGCTGTGCTTTACACATAACTTGCTAAATTTTACAACTCGTTTATTCGAATGTGCCTCCTTCTCCCCTATCTAGGTACTTGTTTACCAAACTGACCTACCCAATGCTTTGCAGATACGACACTATTTAGGTTAGGAAGCTGTACCTTATAATTTGAGTGTGGAAATAAATACCAATTGGCATGAAATAAACATTTATTTAGCGTTGCAATTTAGTTTCATTTTACGTTATTTGTTAGGTACTTACCTATAACTTTACTAACAGGTTATAGGTTAGTTAACAAACGAATGAAGCTTAGGAATGATAAAACAGCCAAAATCTATTTTCTAATCAGATAGCTAACTTTAAGAATTTTACACCTCGCCGTCTTTGAAGGCCGATTTTAGCCAAAGTAGTTTTTTTTATGATTATGAGAGCTGAGAGATTGGAAAACTTTTGAGAATTATTTATAAATCACGGAATCACATGAAATGAAAGTTTAAGTCATAATTCACCAAATGTAATTTTCTGACTTTACACGAACATTTTCATAGTTTTTATCAAAGTTACGTCGCCAATTATCTAATAGTACATTGTTACCTGAGTGTTGAAAGTCACGTTTTTTGAGTCCCGAGACGGGTTTGGCGCCAGAGCGTAGCGAGGGCGCCAATGGAGCTTGAGGGACTTAAAAGACTTTCATCCGAGGTAAACACTGTGCTTTTCATTACGAATAAAAGGAAAGTAAAAATAAAAACATGAAAGAAAAATTTGTGAAAATGAAGATTGAATTGCCGCCTTCCCGGTTTTTTTTTTCTTTTTCTCTGGCGGGCCTTCGGCTACGGCTCGCCAGCATTATTCAGCCATTATTTTCATTTTCATAATTTAAAAATAGTAAATTGTTTGCTCAAATTTATGTTATTTTAAATAAATAGTTGAAGCTATATATTAATCAAGTAATTTAGAAGATATATTATTTATTTAATACCATCTTTATGTTATTAAAATTTAAATTTTACATTGCGCTCTAATTAGACTTTTTAAACTTCTTACCGTTGTAATGGGTTTCCAACCTACTTGCTGAATAAAAAAGTTGGAATTTGGTTCAACGACCTCCTTGCAGTTAGAAAGACTTTAGAAAGTTGGAACATGGTTGAATAAAATAGAACTTGTTTTTTTTTATAATTTGACAGCTGTCAGTAGAAAGCGATTCTCCCTAGGGCTGAAAGTTTTACTTTCTATTAGGCCCCTCAGGCAACTTCAGACCTACTTTCAGAGTATGAGTAATGAAAATATATAAAACTCTTTCGTTACTGACTGACTGACTGACTGACTGACTCACTGACTGACTGACAATCAACGCACAGCCTAAACCGTTAGTCCTAGAAGCATAAAACTTGGAGGGTATGTTCCTCTTATAGCGTAGAGGTGTACTAAGAAAGGAAATTGGAAAATTCTTTCCCGAAGAGGAGAAAAAGGGGAAAAAAGGTTTACAGAAAAATCAACACACAGCCTAAACCATTAGTCCTAGAAGCATGAAACTTGGAAGATGTGTTCCTCTTATAGAGCAAAGGTGCACTAAGAAAGAAAATAGGAAAATTATTTCCCTAAAAGAAGAAAAAAGGGAAAAATAGTTTAAAGAAAAATCACAAAAAATTGCTTAACAAAATACGCAAAAAAACAGTAAAAAAAATCTACTACCGCAGCTTCTGTCACCAAATTTGAATACACACAAAAGTTTACATAAACCCCACCGTAACCACTAAGACAAAATCGCGGAAAACACCTATCATACCGAAACTAAACACCGCACCGCTTCAAAAAATGGCTAAAGAACATGCTCAAAACTATGGTAACCAGCTGGTCATGTCAAATTAAAAAAATCTGATTCGATTATACACCAACACGCATACGAAACCCTAAATTAGCCACTAATACAACATAAAATCACAAAAAATTGCTTTACAAAATACGCAAAAAAAACCATTAAAAAATTTTCAGCTACCGCAGCATCTGTCACCAGGTTTGAATACACACAAAGGTTTACAAAAAAAACAATGATAATCACTTAGACAAAATTGCGGGAATCATCTATCATACTTAAGCTAAACACCGCTGAAAAAAATCGGCTACAACAGCACTCGCCTTCAAATTCAAATAAACTCTAAAGTACATGCTCTAAACTATGGTAACCAGCAGTTGGTCACGTCAAATTAAAAAAATTGATTCGATTATACACCAACACGCATACGAAACCCAAAATTAGCCACTAATATAACATAAAATCACAAAAAATAGCTTTACAAAATACGCAAAAAAAAACATTAAAAAATTTTCAGCTACCGCAGCATTTGTCACCAGGTTTTAATACACACAAATGTTTACAAAAAAACCGATGATAACCACCAAGACAAAATTGCGGGAATCATCTATCATACTTAAACTAAACACCGCTGAAAAAAAACAGCTACAACAGAACTCGCCTTCAAATTCAAATACACTCTAAAGTACAAGCTCAAAACTATGGTAACTTGCATTTGATCATGTCAAACTAAAAAAACCAGATTCGATCATACACCAACGAATACGATAGCCCAAATTAGCCACTTAAACAAATCACGAAAACGAGCTTTACAAAATACGCAAAAAAAACATTAAAAAATTTTCAGCTACCGCAGCATCTGTCACCAGGTTTGAATACACACAAAGGTTTACAAAAAACCGATGATAACCACCAAGACAAAATTGCGGGAATCATCTATCATACTTAAACTAAACACCGCTGAAAAAAAACAGCTACAACAGAACTCGCCTTCAAATTCAAATACACTCTAAAGTACAAGCTCAAAACTATGGTAACTTGCATTTGATCATGTCAAACTAAAAAAACCAGATTCGATCATACACCAACGAATACGATAGCCCAAATTAGCCACTAAAACAAATCACGAAAACGAGCTTTACAAAATACGCAAAAAAAAACATTAAAAAAATTTCAGCTACCGCAGCATCTGTTACCAGGTTTGAATACACACAAAGGTTTACAAAAAACCGATGATAACCACCAAGACAAAATTGCGGGAATCATCTATCATACTTAAACTAAACACCGCTGAAAAAAAACAGCTACAACAGAACTCGCCTTCAAATTCAAATACACTCTAAAGTACAAGCTCAAAACTATGGTAACTTGCATTTGATCATGTCAAACTAAAATAACCAGATTCGATCATACACCAACGAATACGATAGCCCAAATTAGCCACTAAAACAAATCACAAAAACGAGCTTTACAAAATACGCAAAAAAAAAAAAAAAAAAAAATTCTGCTACCGCAGCATCTGTCACCAGGTTTGAATACACACAAAGGTTTACAATAAAACCAAAGATAACAACTTAGACAAAATTGCGGGAATTATCTATCATACTTAAACTAAACACCTCTGAAAGAAATCGGCTACAACAGCACTCGCCTTCAAATTCAAAGACACTCTAAAGTACATGCTCAAAACTATGGTAACCAGCAGTTGGTCATGTCAAGTTAAAAATTCAGATTCGATTATACACCAACATGCATACGAAACCCCAAATTAGCCACTAATATAACATAAAATCACAAAAAATAGCTTTACAAAATACGCAAAAAAAACATAAAAAAATTTCAGCTACCGCAGCATTTGTCACCAGGTTTTAATACATACAAATGTTTACAAATAAAACCGATGATAACCACCAAGACAAAATTGCGGAAATCATCTATCATACTTAAACTAATTACCGCTGAAAAAAAACAGCTACAACAGAACTCGCCTTCAAATTCAAATACACTCTAAAGTACAAGCTCAAAACTATGGTAACTTGCATTTGATCATGTCAAACTAAAATAACCAGATTCGATCATACACCAACGAATACGATAGCCCAAATTAGCCACTAAAACAAATCACGAAAACGAGCTTTACAAAATACGCAAAAAAAAAAAAAAAAAAATTCAGCTACCGCAGCATCTGTCACCAGGTTTGAATACACACAAAGGTTTACTATAAAACCAAAGATAACCACTTAGACAAAATTGCGGGAATTATCTATCATACTTAAACTAAACACCTCTGAAAGAAATCGGCTACAACAGCACTCGCCTTCAAATTCAAAGACACTCTAAAGTACATGCTCAAAACTATGGTAACCAGCAGTTGGTCATGTCAAATTAAAAATTCAAATTCGATTATACACCAACATGCATACGAAATCCCAAATTAGCCACTAATACAACATAAAATCACAAAAAATAGCTTTACAAAATACGCAAAAAAAAACATTAAAAAATTTTCTGCTACCGCAGCATTTGTCACCAGGTTTTAATACACACAAATGTTTACAAAAAAACCGATGATAACCACCAAGACAAAATCGCGGGAATCATCTATCATACTTAAACTAAACACCGCTGAAAAAAAACGGCTACAACAGCACTCACCTTCAAATTCAAATACACTCTAAAGTACAAGCTCAAAACGATGGTAACTTGCATTTGATCATGTCAAACTAAAAAAAACAAGATTCAATTATACACCAACGAATACGATAGCCCAAATTAGCCACTAAAACAAAATCACGAAAAAGAGCTTTACAAAATACGCAAAAAAAAACATTTAAAAAATTCTGCTACCGCAGCATGTGTCACCAGGTTTGAATACACACAAAGGTTTACAAAAAACCCCATGATAACCACTAAGACAAAATCGCGGGAAGCACCTATCATACCAAAACTAAACACAGCTGAAAAAAATCGGCTACAACAGCATTTACCATCTTTCGAACACACTTTATATAGTTTTGAATGCAAACTCAAAACTAAGGTAACCAGCACTTGGTCATGTAAAACCAACGCATACATAACCCAACTTAGCCACTAAGGCAAATTCACGAAAAATAACTCTCAAAAAATACGCAAAAAACAGTGAAAACATATCAATAGTTGTCCGCTTTCCACCATAAAATAGTTTCTTTTAAACGAACTCAAACTATGACTTTATACTAACCACGCGGACGAAGTCGCGGGTGACAGCTAGTTTTATGCATAAAAGAACAACTCATCAAAACTCAGTAGCAAAAAAGAAATTTCAAGAAAGTTATCAACTTTTTTTTAAATAATTTTTTGAGTTGTTCAAGTCGAAAAATTTCTAAAATTCGGAAAAAAACTCATAACTCGAAAACTATAAGAAATCGCGGAACATACATGGGGGTGAATCGGATACCCCAAGGAGTGTTCTATCTCTGGACTTTCGCTTGACCATACTTTCTGGGACACGCTGTATATAGTAGAGTACTCTGTAGTCTGTGGAAGTATTTAGGTATGTAATTCCTCCAAGATGTAAGTAGAAGATTGCGATGCGAAGTTCGATGTAATTTAAAGTGTAGGTAAGTGAAAACAAAAACTTCTAATATAGGTTTCGATCTTTTTGGAGCCAAGTTATCCCATCAATATTCTATTTATCATATTATTTGACTTCTAAAATGCCTCTATGCTCTATGCTCTAGTGACAATTTAGTTTTGCATTTTGCACCAAAGTAGGTATAGGTACATTTATTTTTACCTTTTATAGGACAGGTTTATTCAAAATGTACACGAGCTCATATCATGGAACCACAAAGGAAAACTGCGGCAGGTCCAATGGCTCCGTCTAGTATAAAAACAGCACGGAAAAGCTTTGCCATTACCAATGCCTTCGTGAAAAACAATGCCCCCGAGAAAGAAATTATTACAGTGCATACGAGCACACCTCATGTTGAAAGGCGCTCATTCCATGTCGCACAAAACCAAGTATATCAAGGCGATGTCAATATTCTTTCGATAGTGTGAGTTTATTACCTTTCATTCAAGGAAGTGACTATTTGTACGGGTGCTGGATGAATAAATTATATTTATTCGTATATTTATTCAATTTTGAAGTGAAAACTTCTTTAGCGGCGTTGAGCACTTTCTGTAATGGGTATAAAATCTTATGCCGGCTGTACACTCTCGACGAGACACCCCGAGACAGGCCGAGAACGAGAATGTACATGGGGCTCTCGTCGTGTCTCGCTCTCTCGCTCCTTGCCTCGGTCGGTCTCGGTCGCTTGTCGGTTTTTTGTGCCCGAGTCAAAGGATCTCGTTGGGTCTCGCGAGGAAAACGAGAGCGTGCATGTACACACTCGTCATTTAGTTGTTCGTTGACTGTGTTTGTATGAAGACGCTTTTTTAAATACACAGAATTAATAATACTCTAGCTAGGTATACATAATATACAATACACACATCAACTGACTGTTGTTCAATTTGAAGTAGGTCCTGTTTCTATTGCGGTGCATAGTAACCATCCATTATCTTCTTCTTCGCCATGGCTTTTTAATTTCTTTTTGTGGTAAATGTTTATCAAATTATAATAGCTCACAGCACAAAGACAAACAGCAGCAGCAATTTATACGTCCATTACTGCGAGAATCTACAGTACTAATGAAAAACGAGAGTGTACAGGTATGCTCTCGTCGAGAGCCTCACCGGCCGAGGCTCTCGGGGAGACTCTCTCGCCGAGAGTGTACAGCCGGCATTAAACTCGCGTCAGGATCACGTGACCTGATCGAAAAAGCGTAAGACGCTACAGATACGCTAGTAGTTACTATGACACGGTAACGTCACAGAATAGATAATAGTTAGTAGCAAGCATACCAAGGCGTTTTTCGTGACTGTAGTAGGTATAGGTACATACCTATTATAGATTTTATGAACTAGCGGCCGCCCGCGGCAGGTAGTAGTGGTCATTGGTACATGATTTTATAGATCTACTGTATTTATTTAGGTATTATGAATAAGGTAGGCAAGGCACTGATAATCCACAAAACGATGAGAAAGTTTTCACTTCTGCCGGCACTCCCGGAGTGCAACCCGTCTTTTTTTTATAATGAGTATATTCATACGGATATTATTCAAACTCAGGGCACCCCGACTTAAGTCACAAAAGTAACAGTAGGATGTCAGGTTTTTTTTTTTTTTTTACCTGCTTAATTTCAAGAATGGTGCATGTCAGTGCAGAGAGGATCCCTCCCCCGTCCTTCCTCCTCCCTAACAATACTAAAGCCAACCCAAATTTTAACTTTACTACGCCTTTTAAGCGACTGTTAAGTGTTTTAAAAATCCAGATTCAAACTCGGGGCTTTCCGACTTAAGTCACAAAAGTAACAGTAGGTTGTTAGGTTTTTTTTTTTATACCTACTTAATTTCAAGAATGGTGCCCCGCCCCCCTCCCCCCGCAGTACCCGTATTAATAATTATAAATTGTTCGTACAGTACCTGTATTAATAGACTCAGTCTTCATTCAATACATTTATAGGCAAGTTTTGGCAAGCCTAGCAGTTCAGTTTGTACCTAGGAGCTCTGCCTTCTGCGCATTGTCTGTGGTGGGTTCTATTTTCACCGAGAGCACAGAAAAAATATAGTAAAAGTACCTACTTAGGTATTACCTAAGTAGGTTTTAGAGATTAGACTAGATTTTTATTCTCTCCGAGTGCTCACCCCATTATTATTCTTACTAAGGGCAGGGACTGACGAAAGAACCTACATGTGGCAAAGATGCGAATGTGAGATGAATGTGTGGAGTGATAAGATACGGAATATCAGGCGAAGTTTGAAAGTAGCACCGTTGACAGAAAAACTGGAAAAAGAGAAGAGGACATGGATGATCAGTGAAAGACGACATGGATAAGAAAGATGTGAATACAGAGATGACTGCTAATATACTTAGAGTAGAATCGAAGAGGAGATAATGTTGTGCCGGTGGTAATGTAGGTAGGTAATGCCGTTTACCTAACCTACAGCTTTTTTATGGTTTTAGCGATACCAACAAAGATATAATGTGTTGTAAGTACACGGAGGATGTAAACGACATAGCAGCTGGTTTCACAGATGGCACCATAAGACTCTTCAACTGCAACACAGGAAACTGCTCTCACACGCTCGTAGATGACGAATGTCGGGCGTACCCCGGCCCCGTGACCGCTATCAAACACAGGCCTGTCAGCAAGGCGCATCCTATCACCAATATGCTGCTATCATCATGTTAGTAGCCCACTTATCTATTCTGCGGTAGCCAACATAGGATTGTTTAATAATTATTTCATTACCACGTCGTTGTTGGATACTAGGTATTTAGGAGACTTCTGTTTAAGTGGTTTACTTTTGATAAAACTAGGTGATGGAAAAAGCTTAAGGCCCACTTGATGTTAAGTGGTAACCGTTGTCTAAAACAAAGCATAGCCTCGTAAGTCACGCACGTCAGGAACGTGCCCTACGATGCAATTCTCTACATCCGTCAACTTCAGGTCGTCTAATTTCACCGGCACCCATACCCTACAAACCGAAACACAGCAATGCTGCTTCACGACAGAGATAGGCATGGTGGTAGTACTTCCACGGACGAGCCCTTCACAAAGTGCTGTACTACTACTGAATAATTTCATATCTTCCTTATATAAAGTGGGCGAGCCAAAGGTATAAACCATGTGCTCCATTGGCGGTTTATACCTTTGGCTCGCATGCTCGTCGGTTTTAGCTCGCCAATGGATCACCCACTTTAGGCTAAGTAGGTTAGCGCCACCAAGGGTTAAAGAACGGTTACGTGTTACAGATGTAAACGGTTGTATAAAATGCTGGAAATATAAATACGGCCAGTGCTTGTACACAATCCGGGAAAAGAGGCAGACGCTTGGATTGAACTACCATCCTCGATACAGCAAGTTCGTTACGTACGGGGACGATGCCAAACTGAACATGTATGATGAAGAAGCGCAAACTCAAGAAAGGGCCTTCTATTCTAGGTATCATCACTAACAATCCGTTTTTATAATAATACATACAAGTTTAAAAACTTGAGGAACCGACATCGGGACCCATATGGGACCAAACTGGAAGTCATCATCAGCCTGAAAAAGTCCACTGCTGGACATAGGCCTCCCCTACACATTTACAGGAAGAACGATTCTGAGCTCTCCCCATCCCCGAATTCCCGCGATCCCGGTCCATCTGGTGGGTGGGCGCCCTACGTTTCGTCTTTCGGGTTCGTAAACTGGAACCTTCCAAATAAAATAATTTTATATTATCCATTTCAAATCGGCCTATAAATGACGAAGTTATTCTATAACAAATAAATATAAAAAAAATACAACCGAATCGACTACCTTCTCCTTTTTTATTTGAAGTCGGTTAAAAATATTTTCAAACGATTGTTGCCCGTGTGGAGCTGGGAACGATGATTCTTAGAACCGAATCTCGACTGGGCTGTATTGGGTGTTAGAGCGTAGGTTCCAGCTCCAGTCAAAAACTTCTCAAAATCCAGCTATCTATAAATAAACTATAGTTTAAAAAACTAAAAAAAACGCTTTTATAACTAATTGAACTAAAAAGTTAAAAATAAAACTGTAATAATCAATTGAAAATTTATATTATTGTACAAAAAGCGTGGGGTGCTTTTTAGGGTTCCGTAGCCAAATGGCAAAAACGGAACCCTTATAGATTCGTCATGTCTGTCTGTCTGTCTGTCTGTCTGTCTGTCCGTCCGTCCGTATGTCACAGCCATTTTTCTCCGAAACCGTAAGAGCTAGACTGATGAAACTTGGCGAGTAGATGTATTCTGTGAACCGCATTAAGATTTTAACATAAAAATAAAAATAAAACTATAAATTTCGGGGGTCCCCATACTTGAAACTGAAACTCAAAAATTTTTTTTTCATCGAACCCATACGTGTGGGGTATCTATGAATAGGTCTTCAAAAATGATGTTGAGGTTTCTAATATCGTTTTTTTCTAAACTGAATAGTTTGCGCAAGAGACACTTCCAAAGTGGAAAAAAGTTGGTCCCCCCCCCTCTAACTTCTTAAGTAAGAGAATGATAATACTAAAAAAAATATATGTTGTACATTACTATGTAAACTTCCAACGATTTTTGGTTTGAACGAGATCTAGTCAGTAGTTTTTTTTTTATACGTCATAAACTGTAAACCTTAATATACCTTTCGACGAACTACAAGAACCTTATTATGTTACATCAAGTAACATAATATAAAGGTTCTTGTAGTTCGTCGTGCTACGGAACCCTTCATGGGCGAGTCCGACTCGCACTTGGCTGCTTTTTTTATAATAACTTCAGATAAAATAAACTATTGATAAAATATTTACAACAATCAAAATCAAGCCCCCCACGCTTTTTGTACAATAATATAAATTTTCAATTGATTATTACAGTTTTATTTTTAACTTTTTAGTTCAATTAGTTATAAAAGCGTTTTTTTTTTAGTTTTTTAAACTATAGTTTATTTTTAACTTTTTAGTTTTTTTTTTCATATTTTTTTTTTCATATTATTGCATTGTCATCGACCTTTGACAGGTGTGCAAAGTTTGAATCAAATCTGATCGTTCAAAGTAGGACAAAATCGAGCTCAAAGGGGTCGGTTACATACATACATACATACATACATACATACAGGTGAAGCTAATAAAAGCGTTATAAAAAGTTTGGAACATTTCCAGTGCAAGGAAAGGCATTAACGATGGCCACACGTCCAGAATATTTGCGTGTGCGTTCAATCCTAAGTCCCACCACGAGTTGATATCTGGCGGTTGGGACAACACAGTGATGTGCTGGGACGATCGACAGCCATACGCGACCCGTTTCTTCTTCGGAGTACACATGTGCGGCGAAGGTCTAGATTTCGACAAACCGGGAAAACAGGTTACACTAATGAATTCTTGTTTTTTGTATAAAAGGAGTATCATGATCCAGCCAGTATCGAAAGTAGATGACAGTTCATTGTTTTATTCGGTAAGTAATTTTTTATAGAACTAGCTGATGGAACATATTTTTTTTCACCTGATGTTAGCATTGCCTAGTGACGCACGGAACGTGCCCTACGTCCAAAAACTTAAGGCATACTGATGTTCAGTAAGCCTCACGTGCCAGTACCCTTCATGAGCGAGTCCGGTCCGACTCACACTTGGCCGCTTTTTTAAGAGTAGAGTGAATAGGTACCTTCTAGGTAAGCGTGCTACGCCGTTGACCGCATCATTATCTGACAGCAGGTGAGATTACGGTCAAACGCAAGCCTATATTATGTAAAAAAAACATCCCTATTCATTTCTGCACTTTTTTGACACGCATCTTATTCTAATACAGATATTCTATTCAGATATTTACGTTTTCGTGGCAAGAAAAGGATTGCATACAGATCTGGGACTACGGGTCGTGTAAATTGATAGATACCATTGTGCCGGACGCCCACCAATCAAAGCTGTACTGTGGAAAGCTAGTTCCACAGACTAATCTAGTGGTTTGCGGCGGTTCTGACTCGAATGTACTACGTGTGGTGGATACCAACTTGAAAGTTGTAAGACGTATAACTTTTAAGTCATAATCGAACCGTTAATCATGTTTGATTTTAATTATGTTCCTTATGAGTATTTTTTTTGTAGACTGAGTGCTGTATTAGAAACAATCCAGGCGGCATCTACTCATTTGATTTCGGAACTGTCAGAAGAAAACCACAAAAAGTGCAAGAGACTTACAAAAAAATAAGCGAAATACAGAATGTGCCTCGATTGTCTTTCGTCACGGGGAAGAGGCTACAAACTGTGGACTTTGGCTAAAACAACACCTTCAAAATAATTTGAATTGCTAATAATGTCAAAAGTAAGAAACCCACTTGGTAAAAGTTGTACATCAGTTGTATTAATTTTTATTCTCTTTAACATTTGTCTACTCAAAACAGCCGCTTAATACAAATTATGTGAAAGACAAATACAGTGATTTAATTTTGTAAATATAGTTTATAAAACTCTAGAAGATAAAATATCGAGTTTGGCAAGAATTCATAATAAATAAAAAAACATAAATACTCCTACATGGTATTGTATACAGGATTTGAACATCTATTATTCGACCGATTCAGGTTGAGCCTCGTCAACGGATGAGTCTTCCCGTGTTGCAATTGTTTTTTTTTGTTTTGAGCGTTCGACATCACAGTTGGAACGAACACATCGCTATAGTCAAGGGGCGCTATCGACACTACGGTAGGAGCGAGGGGGGGTCGTTCACGCGGCGCGGACGCGGGCACTGGGGGAGGCTGCGTGCGCGACCGGTCGCCGCGGCGCTCGCCCGCCGAGTCGCAGCGCGTGCGCGTGCGCGGCGCCTCGTACCGGTGCACCAGCACGCGCACCGACACGTCGTCCGGAGGCGGGTCCGCGCGCGCCTCGAACTCGCGCTTCAGGTGGGTCACGAGCGAGGCGGGCGCGGCTACGGGCGCGGGCGCGGTGGCGGCGCGCGGCAGGTCGCCGTGCGAGCCGGCGGCGAGGCGGCGGCGGCGCGGCGCGGCGCGCAGCCACGTGTCGGCCGGCGCGGACGCGGACAGGCGCCCGCTCCACGTGGACACGCCGCGCCGGCGCGCGCTCTCCATGCGGGCCGCCGCGCCCGCGAGCTCCTTCAGTATGGCACAGGTTTCGTTGAACTTGCGTTCGTTATCTGCTATGTGGGCGGTGCGGTGCTCGCGGTGCTCGGTGATGATGGCCAGGTTGAGCGGCTCGTCGGCGCGCGGGCCCCACGACGAGTGGCGCGACCCGTCCAGCACGACGGCGCTGTCGGACGAGCTCCACGAGCTCTGCCGGCTCGGCGCCGCCTCCGACTCCCTCCGCTCCTCCTCCTCCTCTACGTTGCGCTCCCCCGTCACTTCGGTCACGATCACTTTATTTCTTACGTCTATTATACCACTGTCACTTTTCACTATAGTGTCGGGATCGCCGCGCGGGCGGCTCTCTCGGACGGGCGCCTCCCCCGGATCCCACGTGTGTATTTTTTCCGGTTCGAAGTTGGATGGTGCGGTGATGTGCGTGAGATGCCGCGAGGGCGACGGCGAGAGCGGGAGCGAGGTGGGGTCGGCGCGCAGACAGCTGATGAGGCGCTGGTAGCGGCGGCTGGACTCGCGGCGGTCGCTGCACGCCGCGTTCTCGATCTCGCTGACGATGTGCCGGACGCTGGGCGCGCCCTCCTCCTTGAGCCGGATGATCTGGTTGGGCGAGACGCTGTAGGTGCCGTTGGCGCACGGCATGAGCATGTGGCGCGCCTGCTCGCCGGCGCCCACCTCCAGCGGCAGGTGCTCGAGCGACACGGAGGTGGGCGGCGGCGGCGGCGGCGCGGCGTTGCGCCGGCTGTCGGGCGACCACGAGCGCGGCCGGGCGCGTCGACTGCCCGCCAGCGCCACCAGCTGAGGCGTCGGCGACGACACCTTGCTCTCCGCCTTGCCCGCCGTCTTTGCCTTCAGATTCGTCTCGGACTTGGATCGCTGCAGCTTTTCTTTGTTTTTCATCGCGTCGAGTATTCCCTGGTACGTTTCGAGTTGGTTCAGAAAGTTAGTGTTCGGTTTGATGCAGCTCCTTTTCCACTTGACGTGTTTGAGAGCCTTGTCGAAGTTCCAGTTGAAGGCCTTCATGGCGTACGCGATGACGACGGACGCCGACCTGCTGATGCCCATCTTGCAATGGACGAGAACCTTTGAACCCTCATTTCTGGCTTTGTTTATGTACTTGAAAGTGTTATCCCAATGTTTAAGTAAGTCAGTCTTTTCGTCATCGTACACTCTTATGTTGAGATAATCGAACATACCAGGGAAAAAGTTGTCTATCTCTCTCGTCACGTTCAAGATATGTCTGACCCTGAAAAAGAAACAAAAACGTTTTTAAGATTAAATTGAGCTAGAAGATGCAAACGATCTCAAAGATACATTACAAATTATCTTTCAGACCTTGCTTCTGAATAAAATAGTCGGTAACTATTTTACGCACCCATTCCGTTGTAACTCTTCTAAATTGCTAGCATTCCATTCGGATCCGAGGTACACGTGGTCAAATATTTCGGTGGGCGCGTCCATTTGTCCGAGAATAGTGAGCATCTCCTGGTCAATGAACGACTTGTATTCGGCCAAGTCCATATCGAGTTCCGCTTCCAGCCGACCGCGGATCGCTTTGCTCGTTACCTCGTCTAGGTCTACGCTCATCATTATTTCTTTCAGTGTACAACGTATCACGCGTTCCGTTTCATCCCTTTGACGTGGCCTGCAAAAGAAACAAAGTTGGGTGTGTTAATCGATTTTTAAGGGTATGGTATGCAAAACAGTTAGTGAAATGAACATTATTTCATTAACGACAGCACATTTACTAATGATTTATAATGGAATGGAAATGATTTGTAATGTGTAATAGTTGTGAAATGAAATTATTGAAAATTACGAACCGAAGGACATCTAACCACTTATATTATAACACGTTTAGGTACTTGTATTATAACTAAGAGTTCGCATGCAGATAACGCGTCTTAATTAGAGCTTCAGCGGAAACGCGGTCCTGTTAAAGGCCAAGAAACTAGGTCTAGGCGTAAGCATAAGTATGCACACAAACAGTACTAAATAAGCAAATAATAGCGATAATTTAGTTTCTTCTATTTATTGTTCATTGAAATCTGGACAAACAAAGCTTTACTGATCCAGCTATTCACTTTACGCCAAAGTTCATTGGCTTTAATTCTTAGCGGTAATAGTTAATTAGCATTATACCTATACTCGGATTTTTAATTAGACGAAGCTAGCTGACGTTTACTGTGTTGTCAGTTTTTGATGAAATAAAAATAGTGTTGTGACAAAGAGAATGATTGAAAAAACTCCTGAATGAATGAAATTGCCTCATTTTTCAAGTGAATAGTTAGTGTGCCGATTTTGACTTGACGTGCCCGGTTGAGGATCCATATCGTTCGCGTGAAACAATATAGCAACAAAATACACAACAATTACCACAAACACAACGTAACGAAAAACTTTACAAAAACAATAACTAAACAGCGTGAGCGCAGAAAAACATTCGTGCTATCAGACCAGAGGTTAGAAGCCGAATTACAAACAAAATGGTGACCGACGGTGTTGGCACTAGTCGCCACACCGCGCTTTGTAATAAACCCTCAAAAAACTGATTGTAAAAAATTAAAAAGGAAAAAAAAAAATTACAAAAATTACAAAAATTACATACTACAAGTACCTAACTTATATCAGAGCACTTTTATACATTTTTTTATACAAATTTCAATATTATTTTATAGTTAGAAATGATTAACTATTCACTCATTGTTCATTCATCTGATTGAACGAGAACTGAACGCTGCACTATTACTTTAAATATGGCAACATTATTTTACAAAGTGACATTAGCTACTGTCAGTGGGTATCGTCTAATTAAAAATCCGACTATAGCCTAGATCTTTGGTTAGCAATTTTGAAGTAGGTAAACAGGCCATGGACTTATTCACAGCTAGAGTTCAACCACATCGAGTATATGATTGATTACAGCTATTTTTAGTTGATCACGCAATTTTTATCCCATCATGGAATACATTAGAGTCCAACGAACTATTCCAGGATAATATGCATAATCACAGCTACAAAGTTCTTTTTTAAACGAATTCTAACGGAAGCTAGCAGCCGCCGCGGCTTTCCGGGGTAGTATTGCATTATAACACCCAGGCAGAAAACAAACATCTGTGTTCACCACACAAATATTTGTTCTCGGTGGGGATCGAACCCACGGCCTACGGTGCAGACGGCAGAGCTACTACCAACAGCTAAAAACTGAAACAGAAGGCTGAGCTGAGAGGCTAGTCGTATAGCACAACTTATCAAGAAAACAAAACACTTTCGCATTTATATTAAGGTTAGTCACTCACTTGTGCCTAAGTGAGTCAGGTGAGGGCGGTCGCCTAGATTCAATGCTATCCATGGCATGCCATTCGTTGAGGCAGGATCGGTCCGAGTCGACATGGCTCTCGTAGTAAGCGCACCAGGCGTGCGACGTTCCTCCGGCGAAGTGGTTCAGCTCACGCGCCCGTCCGCTCGCTCGATGCAACGTTTGCAACGCTGACCTGAAACAAAGAGACATACAATCAGCCAGTGAAGGGAAGATTTTGCCGTCTACGGAATAACGCTACTCTTCTTCTTCTTACTGCCCTTATCCCACTTTATGTGGGGTCGGCACAACATGTCTTCTTCCTCCATTCCCCTCTCGTCAGCCGTCATCTCTGCATTCACTACTCTCTTATCCATGTCATCTTTCACACAGCTCGTCCAAGTTTTCCTTGGTCTACCTCTGCTCACATATCCATCCACATCCATACTCATTACTCTCCTAGTCACATGACTTTTATCCCTCCTCATGACATGCCCGTACCTATTGCTCCTCAATTTTTCTTTCACTGGCGCTATTTTCAAACTACCCCTGATATACTAATTCCGTATCCTATCCATTCTTGTCACTCCATCATCCATCTCAATAATAATAACGCTACTCGTTGAACAAAAAAAGTCAGTCCTTGTTTTTGACAAGCCTAATAAAGAGATGGGTATATTAATTTAACTAGAGATTAAAATTGCGATGCCTAAAGGGAATAGGGTGAGGCTTGAGAGGCTCCGGAGGGCATGTAATAATAATAATAACTTATTTCCCTTTACCCAGCAGTGGGACACAACACAAGGTTTTACCAAAACAAAATACATAAGTTTTAAACCCCTCCGTAAATAAAAACGAAATAATATCGACTACTTATCACATAAATAAAAATAGCCGCAGTCATAAAGCTACGAGGCCACATCCAGACACACGCTAAGGCCTCATAAAACATCACTATATTGAGTAGCCTGCAGGTTAAAAAAAACAGCGACAACAACAAAGCAGAAACAGAAAAAACGTCCTTACTTTTTTGAAATAGATTTAGGTTCAAGGATACGCTATTTCGATTTAGTAAAAAAAACGCAAGGCAGCAAGCGACCGCCATTTGTAAATTTTTCAAATCGAATGTATTATTTATTTATTATTTTATTTTATTTAGACATAATGCTATTTGGGCTTACGGCTCGTTAATATTAGGAACATATCGATCGAATATACATACTATCGAGTTATAATACACATTATAGATTAATTAACATGAGTGGTGAATGCATAAATTGGATACGGTCTTAAACTAAGATACGTTATCGTGTAAAAGTTCATGATGCATGGAATGGAAACTCACCACATGGCTTGCACGGACACCGGCTTGAATATGTGTTGCTGGCTGCACACACACACGCTGAACCCTCTGCGGATAATGAATCCTTAATTAGTTATTGTTCTCTTTTAAAGAATTCATAAGGTGAGCGGTCTCTTCTCGGTATGGACTGTAACTGTAAGTCTGACTGCCCAGGAATGTGCCACCGGGAAAATGCACTCACGATTCCTTCATAATTTTATGACATAAACCTTCCTTATAACACAAACAGATTCCTAAACTGAGGACACAAACTTTGAAATAATCGATTACTCCAACCTACAAAAACGGCAAATTCATCATCCGCACTTGGTTTCCGCGGACTGGTTTCCGCAAGTAGGCCGCTGGCGGGCCCTTTTTGCGTGACGCTTGACACGTTTTGCTCGAACTTTTTTAGGTTCTACGATACGCCGGTTTCCTCACGATGTTTTCCTTCAACGTTTTGAGAGTGCTGGCATAGTGCACATATATTTTTCGACAGAAAAACACATTGGTACACAACTGGATTTGAACCCACGACCTTACGATCGGAAGGCGGGGCCACTACCACTAGACCACCAGTGCTCTCTCCACCCTACATAAATGATATGAAAAATCTATCAACAAACTTTGGCTTAAGATTTCGGATAGGTTATTGAACTTTGATTAATAATCGATAACTAAAATTACTCAACCTAATCCTAATCATAAGGATATTTACTGGCTGTCCGCCAGATAGCTCTAGGTAACAAATCGATTTGATACATTCGTAATATTTTGTTTACATGCAAATATATTTTTTCCATATTGTTGCAGAGACATAAAGTATAATAGTGTTGTTCTGAGAAGCGAATGAATAATGCTCCGAACGACTTCTAAGGATACCAAATGGAATGCTGCCAACTTTCATGATCAGAACAAACTGAGCAACACACCAGACATAGGCACTTGAAAGAGTAACGCACAAGATTACTCGTCTGATCTGTCACGATGATCATTAGGTTTCCATTATGATAAAAACAAACTGAATAATTTCATTAAAATTGTTCGTTTCGTAACTAGTCCCATTGCGTATGGTTACACACCACGCTTTATCAAGTATGCGCCTAATTAAGAACAAATAAATAGATTATGTAAATAGGTCATTCTTTACATTTTGAACGCGCTTTTGGATTACTTGACTAGAATGCTTGAAACGATAAAGACGAAAATACATTGACGTAATGTCATATTTGCAAGGCTAACTTAAATGCTTTGCTCTTTGTAGTAAGTAAATGCTTCTATATCCGTAATGAGTCATTATTTTATTGTATTGCTGCAAGCCTCTACAAGCAGATAAGGTTAAATTACTAAAATTGAACATGTTTAGGCAATGACTTCCTCTTTGCGATAAAAGAACTAAGTTCATTTTCTTTTGTGTTATAAACATAAAAATGTTAAGTATCAGCCGACGTTTCCGTTCAGGTTTACCTGTTTGCTTTGGCTGATCACAATAACTCAAGACCTGTCTGATTAATTGGTATACATTAATTGGTTTTTAAATAGAGCAAATACTCGAATCGGTTATTTATCCTTTCATAACCCGCAGGAAGAAACAACAATAAATTTTGACCGAATTCTTTCATTCTTTCAAACTGGTGTGAGACCGTACGCGGGATTTTTATGAATGTCTCTGGTTTTTATTGTGAAAACTTTAGTTTGTTTCTCATTTTACATTACACACGCTGAACTGTACTGAAATCGATATTCGTCGATGTTTGTGTGTCATGCTGGTATTTAGGAAGGCCCGCATAGCGCTCAGTTACAAATACAATAAGAGTGGAGTTCATTCTTACCAGTCTTCCACTTTAATGGAGTGCTACCAGGTATCTTGCATCAGACATAACAGCTAAAACAGTGAGATAAGTGGCTCTTACCCGTCGCCATCCAGTTTGATGGAAGTATCAGCCAATACGCGAAGTACGAGGCCAACAGAGGTGCGTTCGTTGCAGTCGATCCCGAGAAGAGCCGCCTCCTCGCTGCGACATACCACCACCAGGTATCTCGTGCGGCCCGGATGGCCGCTCTCCAGTTTCACCGCCTGACGATGTCAACTTCTCTTTAGAGCTTAGGTAAGATAGATCTTTGACCATATTTATAGGAGTTAGGCAGAGGAACGTTTTAACATAGTGTGAAATGTTTCGTTTTAGCATGTACTTAGCTACGTAAGATAAGGAAAATAAAAAGCTTTTTTGAGATTCCACACTGGCAATCGTTTCCCAAATAAAGAACAGAATTGGCCGTATGCAGAAACTATGCTTGAGTCTGAGTCAAGCCTCAAGCATAGATTCATTGAAAAATGACAAAACCCATTGACAGTTCTTCATTGAAAAATGTCAAAAATCTATGTTTGAGGCTCGACTCAGACTCAGAACTGTTTCTGAATACGGGCCTACGTGTAGTAAAGTTAGCCAGTGGCAATTCATACCATTTTAAGCGTTTCCTCGGGACGCAGCAAGTAGAACATTGACTGGAGGTGGTGCTGTATGTCCGAAGGGGGATGGGCCCGCACCGGCGACCGGCGTTGCTCCCCGCAGCCGCGCTCTGAAGCACCCAGAACCACCGCGGCGCCCTTGTTCGCGAAATAGCACTCATTGAGACTGCAACAATGACACGCCGTCATCACTAAGTTCTTACAAAACCATGACAAAAGACTTAAACCACAATTAAATACCCATATATCAAGCTAATTTAACAACGTAACAAGTACAGCAGATTTACAACCATTCATAATCAACTTAACATTATGACATATCAAGTTTTCAACATACTGAACTTGAGCAGGTTCTTCAAAATCGCACGATATTCGTCAGATGAACTTGCAGGCAGGTAGGTAGGTACCTACTATAATTGCTATTAAAGGTACAATGTAACCGCGAAATGTATGAATGATGCCATTTTTAGTAGAGTTGCTGCAATTCGTCTTGCAGGCGGCGCGTTTAACCTCCCTTTCACCGGCGCAGCGCGGCGCGGCTAGTAACTTTATTAAAGTCGACACGTTCGGTGGCCACGGAGGACGACGACGCGCTGGCTGGCCGTCGCCAGCCGTGCCCGCTACTGCTGCCTCTCTTAGCCCGTGCACTCACCACTTCCGAAATCATAAATCTTAATCCTCGCATATTGCACCTCATTCTACTCTTAAGCGATACACAGTGCGAATCAACGGAAATTATTATTTCAAACATCAAACACTTCCAAGAGAACAAAGCGTGCAGCTTAGTTCACCGAGCGATACTATACTACCGAAAATACCCTTCTTTATCGATATAAAGACGCAATTATGGTTTCACGAACCACGATGACATTTAGCTTCATACGGGTCGAATGCCTTTTAAAAGCAGAAGGTAGCTAAGTATTTATATTGGGCGTAAAATGCATGATGAGGTCATCTGAAAATAGCTCCGCGGGAACATGTGGGATGAGTAAATTCAGACAGACCTACTCTTACAAGGAAGGAGGGTGTCAGATAATAATAGAGCTACAATAGATTCGTGATGATACGCGATGTCCAAATGCTGACTTGTCTTTAAGCGGCAAGGGCGGTTTCTCTCAAGGTTCATTAAAAATAGCGTGTGAGCGAGCGACGACGACGGCGTGTTGCCAAAACGTAGTCCGCCCATACTATACGTGGTCAGGCGCGAGAGCACGGAGCGGCGGCCGCCCAACGCGCTACCACCAACCAACCTTACCCAATGAGGAGCATAATGCTACATCGCCGCGCCCGTATCTGACCACGACCACGCTGCTCTACCTCACTCACCAGATACACGTTTACCAAATATTTACATACGAACACTTGTATAAAGGAATCTTGCAAGTCCAATACAAGGATTAGGCATATTTACGAGATAAATTAAAACCGAGAGAAGCTATAGATTCAAAGAACTAAAACAAAATGCAAACATACCCACCCTCTAGCAAAATGTAATGGGCAAATCGATGAAATCTAAACGCCCAGACTTACCAAACTTATTGCACTGTAGCTAGATAATTTTAAGGGCTAACGGCTAACCCACACGCCTGTATCAAAGGTTAGTTAAATCGTTTATTGTACATGTTCCAGTCATTGAAATAAAATCAGTGTTACTAAACGAAATGCTTGATACTTTATTGGTTCGTCCGTACAGTTGCAAATTTATTTTATTTAAATTGATCATTGTGTGCAATTCAATGTTAAAGTTTCTAAATATCAAGCAAGGACACGGACGATTACTTGCGATTCGTAATGTTCTATATGATATTCTTTGAGTAAGGAATGATTTATTCGTTATGTTTTATCAATTGCTGATGTGATCGAGTTGATTAATCAAACAAGCGAATAAAATGCGACCTCATGCTTCAAAGGCTTGGGGCTAGATATTGTGAGGGTTACCCACAATTTGACTAATACTAAATACCTAGCCAAAGAGTACCAACATGAAATTAGGTGTATCGAACTCGTTGACGATACCAAATATTGATCAAATCACGTCATGCATAGTCACTGCATGTTTTTTAAGCATGGGAATAAAAGATACCTCTTTCTACCGCCTTAGGTCTTTTCATGACTTGATAGAAATAAATCCATGAACTTTCTGTCCTCATTTTGTTTCATGAAACTGCTATATATTACTGTTTTATGACGATTGAAGAACAGTACCGAAGTGTGTCTTCTTGGAATTTAATGATAACAACTTAAACAACCCTTAACTTGAGGACTTTATCAGAACGAGATAGTACCTTGCGTACGAAATTTAAAACTGTAGTAAGCAGGTACCTACTCTGATTCTCATTAACCAGATTGTATGCTGTTCATTATCACTAGAACCTTATCAAATACCAATCTTATCGACCCATGAACATTATAAAATGTGACTATAACATAAACACGAGGAAATTTGTAGGAATTAGGTACTTCAAATTACTCATTTTGGGAGTATTCAATTAATTTTTACAGGGAAAATGAATAACCGAAGTTCGAAAGGTTTATTTAGACACAACATTACGAAAGTACAAGTGCACAAGCTTACACACAAGGAGAATCGCATTGTTTACCTGAAAGCAACCATGTTGAAGACAAAAGGTAAAGGTAATCCGAGTACCGAATGTCACATACACCGCGCAAGTTCGCACAACTATCGCGTCACATAATAACATCCACGCAAAAAGGTTGTGGTCCTGTGGTTACGATTTTTCTACGGATGCGGTAGGACGAAGTGCGTATCCGCACACGAGGCCATGGGCCGTTTACGCGATGTGCCATCCGTCGCAGCCAACCCCGAGCGGCAGCGCCGAGCGTGTGGCGACCGCATACCTACTACACAACACAGCTTGATGTGCCCGACGATGCCGAACAGCCGACCGACCGACGTCATAGCATTCGCAGCTTCCCTCTGAACTCGGCGCAAACTGCCGCGTAAATATAGAAACGCCACCGAACAGGAACACGAGGCGATGAGGAAAGGAATACACTTTTACGCACACACACGCCTTGTATTTTAAAACGGTTCAGTATGAACAAAATACATATATTATGAGCAATGTTCATTATTGCGCATTAAAACTAAAAGTATCGAGGAAAACAAAAGTTTGTTTTGGGATTCTATACTTTGTTAGACTTTTCTCTCGAAGAGAGGGAGAGAGTAGGAGTTCATCTCCAAATGCGCTCTATTGGTGGAACCATGGAAACATTTAAAGATTCCTAATAAATTGAGGTCAACCTTAAGCGCACTTATCAACGCAGCTTTCATTAGTTTATCCTTGTAATATTCACTTTACTTATCTCAAGGTAATTTGAATTGGCTAATTTAGAAATCGCAAAAAAAAGATCTCAATCGAAATAATAATTCTCAATTAACACTGGTATACAATATTTTAAACTAGATTACTGTACGATTTCTGACCGTGAGGCACCCAGCGACCCATGGCCATACTTAAAGACCTACTTATCCACAGACATGTACAAGCTAGATGCTGATTTGGACTTACTCTGGTTTAGCGTTCCTGTCTTATAATTTACAGCTCAATAATACGTACCACACATTTTTCTCAAGAAAATCTGTAAAAGCGAGCGTGTTTTAAACCTATTGGACTTCCAAAATTTAAGAAGGAAACTAAATTAATTTGAAATCTTCTTGATATCACGGAAGCTAACAAATTACCTTTCAAATGATACCACAGCTATAGATCACTGCATAGAAATTCAGTAAAAATAAGTCTTGAACAACCCTCCAAGAAGCAATTCCAGTTTGAAGGTTGCAAATGTAGCTGTTTAGTTTAAAATAACTAAAGTCATCACTAAAATTATTCAGTCTCAGTATTCTTCAATTTTAGTGATTGTCAAATGAAGTTAGTAAAAAACTTGAATATTTTAAATCTTATTTAAGTCTACGTAAACTGGCGCTGTAAATGAAATAAGAACTGAGTAGAAAAAATGTAATTTTAAAATTTGCAAGTCTGAAGTGAATGCTAGTTTTTTTTACTTATTTCACTGTTAATTTGAGTCATTATTTGATCGGTGGGAGAAAAATGTTTGACTGAAATACATAGACAATAAAATAACATACCCATAGGATGTACAAGTGTACAACAAACAAGATCCAGTAACACACTTTGAGCTTACTACTAACAAACTATAACATTTTTAGTAACCTGTTATGTGCTAAGCTTAGAGGCTAAGCTTAGCACATAAAAAAGTGGCAGAAAGAAGAGTCAGGATAAGATTAACCAAAATAATGTTGAGTATATTGGAAATCATAGCTTTATGGCCTATAGATAAATAGTTTAATTATTACTATAGGCCTATGAGCCAGATAGATACTTCTACTTTAGTAAAGATAGGTTTTAAAAAAGATTTTAAACCTTTAGAGCAGCTTGTTTCTTGGCATACCTTTTACTGGAGTGGTTTCCAACATCATTTTCAATGAGTTCATCAGTCTTTTCTTCCTCGTCCTGAAAGAACATAACTAAATTAGACAGACATAGCACCGAGTAGGTAGTCAGTTAGCAATCAATATCTGGTAAGAATAAAAATTGTGATGATTTGATGTAAATTATTCAGTTATATTTTTAATGCATGACAGAATAATAATATCCATATTAATTTATTCATGGCTTCATGTGTTTTATAGGTCTTAGGGGGTAATAACGTCCAGAACCTGAGCCCGGCTGGGGCATTAAAAAAGTTATCAAGTTTAATTCAAGTACCTATCACAGAAGTAAAAAAAATGAGCATTGTGGGTCGATATTGCACTTGGAAACTGGCTATTATAAGTAGGTATTAATATTGACCAAGTGAGCATCTTTGTTTTAGCTTGCTGAAATATGCTTTTGTGTGTCTACCCAGATATTTTGCTTCTCTTCAACAGGTCTATTTTAAATCTGGAGGTTGGTAAATACTTGGTATACAGGTTTTAAGACTTAACAGATTTTTAGTTGTAGTGAATTTTTGATTGGAGAGGTAATTCCTCCAAAAAGGATCATGGGACTCATGGGGATCAAACTGGATCGCATATGGCAGTGCTACTGGACAGATGTCCATGACCTCTGCTATATGCAATCCAATTTTGATGTTTCTGTTTTTATTTGAACGGTAAACTTTATGTTGGTCATAAAGATGGTGAATCCTGTCCATCCAAAGGTTGTCTGGAAGAGATTGCTCATAGCGATAAGACCGCCCATTGTGCTTCGCTATAGTTTTAGTTTTTCGCTATGTGTAATGTCCTATTCTTGTGGTGTACAATAAAGTGTCTATCTATCTATCTTTGGCGAAATAGGCTGAATATCTCCTAAAAATGTAGTCAATGAGCTCGCTGAAATCTCTATGAACAAGTAAACGAAGTTAAATTAAAGAAAAATAACAATTTGAACCAAATACTAATTGCTAAGCTGTATTTATGATTGGTGTAAACAGACCTAGCACAATATGAAACATCTCTTTTCTTGCGATGTCAACAGCTATCAGAGCCACTTTATTCTGTCCATTACATTATCAGTTGGAAGCATACATGCTCTAAGTTTCATCATAATTAACATTACATAAACCACCTTTATGACTATTTCATGCTATGTACCGAGAGAACAGTATTATATTAGGTCAAGTTCTTTTTATGGAACATTACTTAGATTATGGCGATTATGCATGTTATTAAAACTTTCAAAAACCTACCAAATTTTTTAATTAAAAAAAAATAAGAATACCAGGCATATTGGTTATGATGTCTGTACACATTTGAATGTTTGTTTATAAGTACCAGAAAAAAACGTATTATGTGATGAGATCTAGGTAGGAAAGGTACTTGATTGATCCTTGCATTCTACATCAGACTATCGTCAACAATGGATAGTGTTAAACGTTCGTCTTTGTTTATTACTCACCGTTTTCCTTGGTGTTTGCACACTCGGAGAACGTCTAATAGTTACAAGTGCCATACCACATAACTATTTACGAATCATTATCGAGCTACTTCAGTACAAAGCAACAATCACAAACTTGGAGAAATGGTACACTGACTTATCAAAACACTAATCCAACATGAATCATAGACGGTCACCGATTAACAAAAACACATGACTCGGGATACGACTAAAATACACATATTTGATTCCGGAGAATACAACACGGCTATCTAAACATTTTTCTCATTTTATTGCTAGTTTTCTGGGGAGAAAATAGAAAAATTGCAAATGTGTGTTCCCTTGAGAAAGATGAGTGAATGAATCACAGACATTATCAGATCAGAAGAACGAATGCATGAATGAAGTACATTTGTTTGACAACGTAACGTAGTGACAACGAGGATTGAGGTACTTCCTCCAAGTTTGACAAGAATTGACCTTGGAGGAAGAATGAATTACAGCACAGCGCATTACGGAGTTATTCGATCAGTGTATTCTTTGCATTCCATAAAGCCCGGTTTCCACTGCGAAAGGGTAATGTGCGGAAAATGGTTAGGCGGAACGGACTCCTTTTTAATGAAATAGGTTTGCGTTTCCACCGACGAAGAGTTGGTCATGAGAAATGAGCGGAATGAGCTGAACGGAAAATGAGAAATGAAAAACGAATAGATAATTTTCACAGAGAACGAGTTCAGTTGAAGTTTTGAGCTGGTCGTGTTGTTGCGATGTTATCGAGTGCCCCGCTCACCACTTTCTGTGTGGAAAAGCTACTATATAAATTGTAATTGCGAGTTAAGCGGAGTCCGTAAGTTCTCCGCTCTGCTCCCTAGAACTGAGCGAGCTCATTTCTACTCTTCCTACACGCTCGGCTCTTTCCGCCCGACTATTTGTTGGTGGAAATACAAGCATGCAGTTTGCATTTGCGAATTTAACGAAGTCATTAATGGGTCCGTTCCGCTCGCGGTGGAAACCGGGCTTAACCATTTTCCGCACATTACCCTTTCGCAGTGGAAACCGGGCTATAGACTTTTTGTGTCGGCTGCACAGACAGGCTTTCCGTTTTTGGTCATCCGAAATGATCCGAATACATGGAAACAATGTATTTTATTTAAGTACCTAATATATTATCATTCTCATTAAACTACTCGACACTGGCAAAATTGATCGAAAAGGACACATGCCATTCATTAAGAAGATTCCTCTTCCCTGCATCGTATCGCAACAACACGACCACACGCAACCAGCTCAAAACTTCAACTGAACTCGTTTTCTGTGGAAATTATCTATTCGTTTTTCATTTCTAATTTTCCGTTCAGCTCAGTCCGCTCATTTCTCATGACCAACTCTTCGTCGGTGGAAACGCAAACCTATTTCACTAAAAAGGAGTTCGTTCCGCCTAACCATTTTCCGCACATTACCCTTTCGCAGTGGAAACCAGGCTTTATAGACCAGAGAGAGATGGTAAAATATTTAAATTACGCTGATTTTCAATCCTGTAACTAAACCTAAACAGATCTTATTTAATTATTAATACATTGAATTGAAGTCGTAGACAGTTAGTTGAAGTATATTACTTAGCATGAAATGGACACTGGCAGAACTGTGACAATCAGTTGTAGTAATAGCAGTATAGCATCCTTGGATTTTTCCTCCAAGTATAGCATCACAAGAAAAATAACGAAAATAATAAGAAATAATATTAACGATAAAATAGCAACTCCAAAAATAATAATTTCACCATTTTACAATTATCTAAAAAATAGCAATTTTTATTGTGTTCGCGCGATCGACGCGTTAGGCTGTGGATTAATCTAAAAACGAATAATTGTATGTATTGTAAATGTTTCTAAAGTTTTTTCGATTATTCACTCAAACGCCTCGCGATTCCAATGTTGTTATGACATCATTGCAGTTGTTCAAATATTTGTTACGTCAGTGTGAAAGGTTACCTCCGGACGCTTGTAAACATTACAAATTCGCTGTAAAACAGGTAGTGACTTTTGTTAAAAATGTTCTCAGTTCGCATTCTGAGTGTTATATTGTATTCTAAGTATGTATTTACAAAAAAAAATGTATTCAAGTATTATATCAGCTATCCGGTTCCCATATTACAAGCTCTGCTTAGTTTGAGGCTGGGTAGTGTTGTGTGAATTGTCCACAATATTTATTTATTTATTTATTTATTCATGTCTAGTACAGTAATGTAAACATGTAGCAATAACACCAAGCTATTTCTGTTCCAGAGTTTTATTCAACATAAATTTGAACCTGATCCTCAAAGAGTTAAAGAAATCATCAGTAAAAGTATTGAGGATTCTAAATGGATTATGAATAAGGTAAACAATCCATACCTAATGCCCTTATATGTATAGTCTTCAAAATGTATCCGAGTGAAACTATTGAGAATAAGAGATACAATGTATCTATCCATTCAATAAAACACTGGCTTTCCTGCTACTTTAACTACCAAAATTAATTAAAATTCAAAAGTTGAGTGTGTGTATAGATCTCTGTAACTACTTATCTCCATACCAGTTATACAGATTTGCATGAAATTGGGTACATAGTTTGTGTCACTGTTTTAACCACAACACAAGAATTGGTAGATGTTAGATGTAGGTACCTGTATAATGGAAATTAGCTGATATTCTGGGATTTAACTATAAATTCTCTATTTTTTCAGTATTTGCATCAATGATGGACATCTCTCAGAATATATTCTCAAGTATGCCAGATAGACAGCTCAGCTTTATTCATGATATTCGTATATTGTAGCAAAAGTGAACATGTTTGGTGAAAAAATAGAAGAATATGAAATATTAGAACATCTTGGGAAAGGAGGATTTGCACATGTGTACAGAGCAAGATGTCGACGCACTGGATTATTTGTTGCCATCAAGATGATAGACAAGGCTTTGATGGCAAGTGCAGGAATGATTGGACGAGTGAGGCAAGAAGTCACAATACATTCACGGCTCAAGCACCCTGCCATTCTAGAATTGCATACTTTCTTTGAAGATGCTCATTATGTGTATTTAGTTTTAGAGTTAGCTCATAATGGTGAACTAGCTAAGCACTTCAAACTTGGAACTCGTGGTCTTTCAGAGAAGGCTGCTGCAGACATATTTAGACAAGTACTGTGTGGTGTATTGTATCTACATGCCCATAATATAATTCATAGAGATCTGTCGCTGAATAATCTATTATTGACCAAAGACCTCAATGTGAAAATAGCAGACTTTGGACTAGCAACCCAGCTAAATGGACCTGATGAGAAACATGTTACAATGTGTGGTACGCCTAATTACATATCACCAGAAGTGGCCTCCAGAGAAGTGCATGGCCTACCAGCAGATGTTTGGGGCCTGGGGTGTATGCTATACACTTTATTAGTAGGTAGTCCACCTTTTCATACCCAACACGTGAAAACTACTTTGAATAAAGTTATTAATGCTGACTATAAAGTTCCAGCAGAGCTATCTACCCAAGCTCAAGATTTGTTACAAAAATTATTATGTAAAGATCCAACAAAAAGAATAACCCTGAAGGAAGTAATGGATCATCCCTTTATAAATATATCAGTATGCAAGCAAGATCTTTCAAGAGATTCGGGCTTTCTTACAACATTGCATAGCACCCAACACAGCCATAAACTAAGGTCTGAAGAGAAAACAGGGTCTGACTATATTGGCCTGTGCAGAGAACAGAAGCCATTGGATAGTAGACCCAGATCATTCAATGTATTCTCAGCAATGCAAGAAAATATCAATTATTCAAACAGTAACAGTGTACCCAGTAATAATTTTATTCAAAATGAAAATAATTCAGCTGAACTATTTCACATGAAATACCAAAACAACAAATTGAACTTGAACCAAATGGATAGTGGTACTGAAGCAGACCTGGTTGAAAGCTTGAATAAAAATGCTATCAAATGCAAGAAAAACCCACATTTCTCCAATACTGCTGTTGATAAAGAAAATAAGGAGAATATACTTATGCCTTGTACTGTTACTCCAACTCTGTTGAGTGTGCCACCACTGTGTGCAGACAGATTACCATCAATATCTCACAAGACCCGCAATGCAATCTTGAAAATAGAACCCACAGGTGTGATTGTTGAATTTATAAAAAAGAAAGGAAAGGATAGGGAAGAAAGAGTGGTAGAAATATGTAAAATATCTAAAGATGGGATGAAAATAGTAATTTATATGGTGGATAATAATAATAGAGTAAAAAATGGTAATATGGAATATGACCCTCATCCAGATGAAGTATTTTCTTATCATAACTTGCCACAAAAGCATTGGAAGAAGTATTTATATGCCTCCCGTTTTGTTGATCTTGTCAAGGCAAAGACACCAAAAATAACATTGTACTCACCATTAGCAAAGTGCCAACTTATGGAAAATGGGACAGATATTGATATGTTTTTCTATGGGGGAGAGAAAGTAACATACACTGCTACAGAAGGGCTGAGAGTTATTGATAAAAATTTGAAGACACATCACAATTTAACCACAGCTCCTGAACTAAAGTATATAACTGATCATTTTGAAGAGTGTTTGAATCGCATGAAAAGGATACAGACAGCTTTATCTGGTATCTCAGATGAATGCTTTCCACTGATAATAGGAAAGAGACCTGTTCAAGCAGCCAGCAGTAACATAGGCTCGCCTCATCAAGGTTCTGTTGCTACTAACTATAACACTCCTCTAATGCATTTTGGATCTTTCCATCGAACAACTGCTAGTTCTAGTCAAGCTCAAAGTGACTACAATGTAATATAGGAGTTTTTACAAAATGTATTTAGTAATGAAGCAACTTATTTGTTCATTAATTAATGTCTACCTTAGATTGTAGATTTTAACTTGTTTGTAAAGCAATCTATGAACATTAGACACGAGCTTATAGTTATAAAGACAAATTCGTGAGAATGCATTCAAAACCAGTATAAGTATATACCAGAGGTATACATGCTTCACCTGTGTAACTTATGTCAGAAGCCAGGCAGAAAATGGTACAAGCATTTCTCTGTGACTTTAAAAATAAATAAACTATACATTTGTTGTAGTTCAGTACATAATAGTATAATTAATTCCTATTTAAAATAATATTCATGATTATTTTTTGCCTCAATAATATTGTGGGAATAATATTTTACAATAATGAGAAAATACTGGAGATATTTCTTGCCTAGCCTGCTGACCTATTACAATAATCAGTAATAATCAGTAATAATCAATTTATTGGTAACTGCTTTAGTATTGATGCCTATGTACTGTATTATATTATGTACTTCGAATTAAAGTATGTATGTACATTTATGCATAGCATAAATTCCTTTTGCAATTTTTTTCTTGCCGCATGTAATTTTGCAACATTAGAACATCAAGTTGCAAACTTCATGCCGTCTGACGAGTGACGACACGCAGGAAGCAAGCAGCAGCACTGCAGTGAGAATCAAATCCGCACCTATGAGCAGGTTAGTCGTCAGTCTTTTACGAAACTCCCAAGTTAAAAATATAGACTATGATAGTTACTCATCGTCCAAAGAAAATATCTACCCTCATCTACATCTCAGTCCGCTCACAAAGTAGGGATTACCCAAATTTTTGGGTGTCTTGCCGAGACGAGACCATAGCCGGCAGCCACACACAGTCCAAAGAGAGAAGCCGTGAAGCCGCTGTCTTCCAGCAAAAATAAATCTATTTTCCGAAACGCACAGCGCCATCTAGGAATCGATGAAATCCTACTAGCTCCAAGCCTACTAGAGACTAGAATCAAGCATGATTGCGCCACTTTACAAGTAAAGTAAATTATAGTCTGGTTATTTATTTTCTTACTAACATAATCTGTGATTGGCAAATGCATCTAGATGCGACGCCAAAAAAAAAGAAACATAATCTGTGCTAACTTTTTAGTGCTGCTAACTCTACTACTGTAAAGCTAGATCAAGCAGTTTGCTATTAAAACGACATCGAAAATGATAACACGGTAATAAATAATAAGAAAATAATGTAAGATTAACACAACTATACATTGTGACTCACCAGGAATGCTGACAGAATTGAAAACTTGTACAATTACCTTACTTACACAATTACCTTACCTTACCCAATTACTTTACCTTAGTTACAATTACTTGTATAATTATTAATTGTGTATTTTAAAATAGGAATAAGTAGTACCTATGTATTCACAGTATTATTATTATTTTAACAAGTTGATTTTAGGAATTAATTGGTTATTATTACTATTATTGTATTTCTCTTTTGAATATAGTATTTAAAAACTTTTTGTGTACCGCCGTCTATCCGATTTTTATCTATCCTTTCCATCCAAAGGGTGTCTGGAAGAGATCGCTCTTAGCGATAAGGCCGCCCATTGTACTGATTATTTTTGTAATAGTTTCTGTATGTATTTCTTTGTGTACAATAAAGTGTTAATCTATCTATCTATCTATCTATCTATTACCCCCCGTTTTTAATAATAAAATTAAAAACGGGGGGTAATAGATAGATAGATAGATGTAATCTTTGTTGTAAAAACACGAATGTTTTCGGGCTTGTTCCGCTCGCCGCGCGCACGCTGCCCGGCTTGCTTTCGTTGTCGAGTGTTTCTGCTCCTAATATTTGATGATATTAGCTGCATGCTGCAAGTATGATATAAAAAAACTAAACAAGGTACAGAAAAAAAGGAAAGTTTACTTTTCACATCAAAAATTAGGTGATTTTTGTTTTGACAAAACTCGGCATTATAGTTGGTAATACCAACCAATTCGTTCGTCCATCTTTTCGTCACGATGCCTCCCAAGAAGCAACCAGAGAAATCCGGTACGTAAATAATTTTGAAGGAAAGACGTGGAAAAGGCATTCACAAAATTGAGAAATCTACTACATTCTAAATTTAACATTGTTTGAAGTGATAAACTTGTGAAAACTATGTTATGAAGTGACATGAATGGCCACGCGGTAAACATGTTGTTACTGTGAATATTACCTGCTACAATGCTAAAATCGACGCCTCCTAACTTCCCAATCAATATAAATCATGCATAGTACTTGTCGTTCTTCAGCATCATTTGCGTGTGTTATTCAACTCAAAATAAAAACATGTTGAGGTTAAGTTTTATCACTTTTCTTTCTGCGACTTGCAGCTTCAAGCGGGTCCAAACCCGCGGAGAAAAAGACTACTGCTAAGACTCCTGCACCGGCACCCAAGGCTGCATCGACTAGCAGTGTGCCGAAGCCGGCTGCTACTGCCAAGACCCCCGCGCCCGCTCCTAAGGCCGCAGCGCCCAAGGCTGCCAAGCCTGCTGCGGCACCGGCTGCCAAGCCCGCGGAGAAGAAACCAGCGTCTGCTCCGACTGCCAAGCCCGGTTCTGCTAAGGCTGCCGCCCTCAAGACTAAGTCCAGCGTGAAGCCCTCTGTGAAAAAGGCTGCAGGAGCCGCCAAGCCCAAACCGGCAGCAGCCAAGCTTAAAATTGCACCCAAGCCCAAGAAGACTGGCATCAAGGGTCAAAAGAAACAAGTTGTGAAACCTGTGGCGAAGGCACTAAAAGCTCAAAGGAAGGTATGGGGGCTTTATTTTCTAGTTTATTATTATGATAAGGCTTTGTGTCATTTTTCATCTCTTGTTTAGGCGAGTGGCTAGTATTTAATGTTGTTACTCAGGGTTAATGAGCATTCAAATGATGAAAACGTTTTGTGAAGTCTCTCATTACTTTTCATATTATTTGTTGCTTTCAAAACTTTCCTCTTTACAATAATAGCCTGAAGTGATATGAAGAACTAATATCTTTTCCACTTTTCAAAATGTTTGACTCAACTTATGTATCAGGTGGTCAAAGGAGAACATGGCAAGCGTGTCCGTCAAATTCGCACATCTGTGCACTTCCGGAGGCCAAAGACCTTTGAACCTCCCAGGCAGCCTAAGTACCCTAGGAAATCTCTGCCTAAGAGAAACCGGTAAGTTAAAACTTACTCCTAAATATGATTGTGTGTTAATTACTTATCTCTAAACATAGTTTGAAGATAATGAATTCTTTTTTTTTGTGTTTGTGATTGTCAGGAGAAGAACATAATTATATTTGTGTAGTGAACACAGATGTTGTCATCATCAGCTTGAAGAAGTCCACTGCTGGACATAGGCCTCCCCTACACATTTCCAGGAAGAACGATTCTGAGCCCTTTTCACCCATCAACTTCCTGTGATCTTAACAATGTTGTTGGGCCATCTAAATGTATAAGAAAATGTATACAGGGTGTGGCGTAAAGAGTGGATAATCCTTTACCTACGGGTCGGGGGCATCACAACTGTTCAGAAAATAAAAACATGTACCCAGTAAAAGTCCCACGGTTTTCGAGTTATTAAACATTTTCGAAATTTTCATTATTTTGTACTTCTGTCCATACTTTTCGATGCCAAGATCACAAATCAAGGAATTTTCTCCATCTGTTTTTTTTATAGCGTTCTTAGATAACTGTTCTATCAAATGATAACTGCCGTTGGTATGTCAAAGGTACAGTTTTTTTTTTTAGAATTTTTTTTAGAAATAAAAATGTGATTTGCCAATTTTTTCTAAAAGTTTGACCTCCTGTGGTTTAAAAAAAATGTATGGTCACCCTGAGTGACCAACTAATAAATAACTTGCCTACTTCATTGAGATTCCGAAATGGTATAGCACTTGCTAGTTCCAACTTTCAATGCAAAGAATATTTGTGTTAAAAAAGGGTAAGGGTCATTTTTTCAAATTACAAGTAAGATTTTACATAGCAATCGAATTTACTAAAAACAGAAAATAAAACAAATTAGATATTTAAAATACATTTATTTCATTAAAATTTCTTACAACCAGTGCTCAAAATGGCTCAAAATGCTCAAAATGCGCGCAAGATAAAGCGTTCTTTTATTAGAAGATGCAGGGCTTGCATAAGAGCAAGTGGAAGCCATTTTGAGCACTTGTTGTAAGAAATTTCTAAAAAAAATTCTAAAAAAAAAACTGTACCTTTGACATACCAACGGCAGTTATCATTTGATAGAACAGTTATCTAAGAACGCTATAAAAAAAACAGATGGAGAAAATTCCTTGATTTGTGATCTTGGCATCGAAAAGTATGGACAGAAGTACAAAATAATGAAAATTTCGAAAATGTTTAATAACTCGAAAACCGTGGGACTTTTACTGGGTACATGTTTTTATTTTCTGAACAGTTGTGATGCCCCCGACCCGTAGGTAAAGGATTATCCACTCTTTACGCCACACCCTGTATAAGTATTATATCAGCTATCTGGTTCCCATAGTACAAGCTCTGCTTAATTTGGGGCTAGATAGTTATATGGAAGAAACGGGTATTTATCGCGATTACTTTTATTATTTCCCGACATTTCGACCGTGTTACAACAGCCGTGGTCGCGGGCAGAGTGGCACAACAACTGGATGCCGATCGCGTTAACTTAAAAAGTGCTAGTTAGTGTTGTGTGGATTGCCCACAATATTTATTATTTTCCCATACAACTTTGTCATTGGTATGTATCACAGTGTATCTATAAAGTGGATTTAATTAATTTCCAGCATGGATGCTTACAACATCATCAAGTACCCCCTTACCTCTGAAGCAGCCATGAAGAAGATTGAGGATAACAATACCTTGGTATTCATTGTCCACACCACTTCCAACAAGCACCATATCAAGGCTGCCGTCAAGAAGCTTTACGACATCAATGTTGCTAAAGTTAACACCCTTATCAGGTTTGTTGGTTATTCTGTTCTTGAAAGGTTTTTTATAAATGCTTATAAATGCATGTGGTACTTTCCAAATTAATAATATAATAGGTATAAGTTTTAAAATCTTAAGAAATTGACTTTATGACAAAACTGCTGAACCTGATTTTATGGGACCAGATAAAAAAAGAACTTTTCAAATAGGCTCATAAATGACGAAGTTATGCGATAACATAATATAAAAAAACAACCGAACTGGTAACCATCTCCTTTACTTGAAGTCTGTTAAAAATTAAAAAAAATTTAGATGCTGTGTGGAGAAAGAAGACAACTACTTTTTTTATATAGGCTTTGACCTAAATGATGAAATCTTGTGGGAATCTCATTGATAGAGAATGAAAGAAATAATACACAATTCTGACCATTTCAAGTCTTCAAGTGATCTCCCTATTTTTTCTTGAAAAATAAACCATGCAAATTTTCCAGGCCCGATGGTAAAAAGAAGGCGTACGTCCGGCTAGCCCGGGATTACGACGCGTTAGATGTGGCGAACAAGATTGGCATCATATAAGCAATTTGCTGTAAGTAATATTCGTTTTTATTGAAATGTGGCTTCATCAGCTTAAATAAGTCTACAGTTTTATTCAAGCCTGAAAGGCCTTCCTAATTTATGGTGATAAAAAAGTAAAAAAAAAGTAAACAGGCCTTTGCATCTATTGTAGATGATTTATATAGCGTCAGAGGCAACTGGTGATTACCCAAGCAGTAATCGCGGGACGCTATAGTGTCTGGGAAAGGATTTTAGATGGAATAGACTTTCCCAGCACCTATACCATCCTGGCAGCTTAGTGGGCCTAATCCACAGGAAAGACATAGTCAATACGTGCGGAGTTGACTAAGCCGCGGGTTTTCTCGCGATGTTTTCCTTCACCGTTTGAGAGCAGTAGAATTGTGTACATAAATTTTTCGACAGAAAAACTCATTGGAACCCGACTGGATTTGAACCCACGACCTTAGGATCGCAATGCGGGGTAGCTACCACTAGACCACCAGTGCCCTCGGTGGTGATTAAAATCTATATAATATTATAACAATATACCTCTTGACAAAAAACATACTTTCATGATGAAATCTTTGTGGGAATCTCATTGATAGAGAATGAAATAAAAAATACACAATTCTGACATACATACTTTACCGAAACTAGCATTTTGATTATATTGCTGTAGAAATAAAATGTTATAAATTTATTATTTTCAGACCTAACGGAAGCGACGTGTTTGTCTGCCAAGAAGATCGGCAAAACGCTATATTTTATTTTATAAGAATAAACAATTAAAATTATGTTTTTTTTTTTATAATTGCGCTGCGTAGCACGCACATAGGCTATATACGCCTACGCTCTACAGGCCCACTATAGGTGATTGTAGGGCTGACATTTAATAATGACTAGTTACACCTTTAGTATCTAGTTACGAGGTTTTCCAAATAGTGGGTAAATAAATATCTGTTTGGAACTGGTTTTACCTACAGCTCTAAATCTAACACGAATAGTAGGTACCTATCTAAGTAAATCTACTAGTATGCGCATAGTTCTCTTATATTCTTGGTTGATGGAAAACCAGAGAACAATACAGCTTATATATGATAATGCCCCAGCGGGTCTCGTGGTCTGGGCGTTATTACCCCTAAGACCTTTATAAACACATGAAGCAATGAATAAGATTAAGTAGGTACGTAAGCTTAGGATGAAGCTCTGCGCATCTAGGCGGTGGCGATCAGCTGAAACACAAATATGACAGCGTTTCAGCTTATTTAAATTGTCTAAGTATGCTGTCGAACCTGACCGGGGCTTCCGGCGGCGCGGCCGGGCGGCGTAGACGTCCAACAGCAGCTTAAAAAAGTTCGAGGGAGGGGTGTGACTGCTATGAGCGAGTTTACAATCATACCTTTTTGGGGTCAATTTCGCTTCCTTGAAGACTCGAAGGAGCGTAATTAACCCTAAAAAGGGGGGCCAGCCATAAGACCTGTACAATGCCCACCGACAAAGCCCTAAGCATAAGTTTAAACAAATAATTAGCATATTACTGGAAAACGACGATAAAAGCGAAGATCGCCGTCATGTCGTTTATAGAGGTCAAGGAGGTTGCCCTCAAATGAAAATACCTACCTGGAGAAAAATGCATGCATTACGCCGAAAAGAGCATTGCTCTTAAATATGAAGAAGAAGAAGAAGAAATGGTTCCCAAAAGGTAAGATATTAATTTTAAATCTTGATATCACCTAGAAAGCTAACAAAATTATCTTTTACCATAATTCATGGTTCACTGGCATAGAATTTGTGCAAAAATTCGTCTTGAACAACCCGGCATGAAGTGATTTATAGAAGTAAGTGTAGGTGTATTTATACCTACCTCTTACAACTTGGCCCTTCTTTTTAAGATTTATATTTTTGCTTACGTATACTGAGCACGCATTTGAGGCCTGGCTAGCCCTCACCTTGAGTAGCTGACCTCTTATTGCGTCACACACAAGTATATGTATACATCCAAATCATACATTATTAAAATCGAGGACGTTGTTTTTTCCGCATCATCGTCAGTCTGTGTAAATTTAGAAACAGAATGAAATGACCGCTCCAAAATCATAAAAGCCTGTATGTATCTATAGGACCACAGAAAAACAAAAACGCTTTTGCTATATTCTGTGTAGGACAGCCCTCATTAGCTCAGTTGGTAGCTTAGCTCATAAATATTTGTGTTCTGAACGCAGATGTTTGTTCTCTGTCTGGGTGTTATAATATTGTATTCTAAGAATGCATTTATATCAGCTAACTGGTTCGCATAGTACTATCTGCTTAATTTGGGGGGCAAGAAAGTGTTGCGTGTGGTTGCGTGGATTGACCAAAATGTTTGTTATGCATTATATCCTTACCTGACGGAGGTATTCAGTTCCAAACATTAAAACAAAACAACCTAACCAATTTTGATGAAATTTATGAGGTAATATTACGTTAGTTGGCTTATAAATTACGAAGTTATGCTATAACAAACATAAAAAAAAAAAATACGGGTTGCACTCCGGGAGTGCCGGCAGAAGTGAAAACTTGATTATTAACGTTGAGCATGTTTGATATTTTGGAATGGTTAGGGGGGGCTTGTTTGTTATTTGGCACGCTGTAACATACACGAACATTCGCGCAAGCGCCCTGCGCTGCCTAAACGAAACAGTAGGCCCAGGCATACATTTTCGCCGCGCCGTAGAGAGGGGATAGCTGTCTACTCTCCATCCGTCTTACGCTTTTTCGATCAGGTCACGTGTCCTGACGCGCTGACGCGAGTTTAAGATTTTATACCCATTACAGAAAAAGTGCTCAACGCCGCTAAAGAAGTTTTCACTTCAAAAATATAGCACTCTGAGAACCTCATTTTTTATTTAAAATCGGTAAAAAACGAAAGATTTTGAAATAAGTTTACGTACGAACTTAGAGTTATGTTCTCTAAATGCCCACTACAATGCTGCGAAACTTATTTTAAAAATATTTAAGAACCTCCCATCAGCTATTTATCAGTCATCACTCATCAACCCTCTCTTCATATTCATAAATCTAGAGCAGTGTTTTTCAAACTGTGGGTCGTGACCCCTATCGGGGGTCTCAACTCTTCAATAAAAAGGCGAAATGAGTAGTAACTTGGTTACTCAAGCGAGTACCATACTAAGTTAATCGGAGGCAAGTCCAAACATTTAACTCTGATGATGTAGCCAAGGTCTGTTCAACGGAACTCTTCGTTAAATAGGCTAATTGAGTTGATACTTGGTTACCATAACCAAGTTAGCTAAAGAAAGTCAACTCAGAAGAGTCCAAACATTAATCCCCTTATTCATAAATGCCTGACACTTTGCTTTTTAGCTCTATTTTTAGCGGCTTGCTAAAAAAGTCACTGTCTCTTTCATGCCAACCAACAAATAGACTTAGGACAGGAGCCGACTTCACGGAGCGAACATCACGTGTCGTCGTGATGTCAGTCTGAAGGTCTATTCGGATATTTGCGGTCACGGTTTCTGTTAACGAACTTGCATTTTCCCTCTATGTACAAAATATGCGAGTGTTGAGCTCGCTTCGCATTCCTGTACGCACAAAATGCAAGCCTGTCACCAGTCACCGTGACTGCATTGACTGCAAAAGTCCGACCCCCTGATCGGGGCGAACAACTAGTTATTTATATGAGATGATAGAGCAAACTGATAAGCTGACTCAGTAGGTCGGTCGGTACGGTAACTGCTTGGCCTACCTAACTCCTGTGGTTAACTCAGTCAGTCAGGCACAGCTCATCAGCTAGCTGAGCCTCAGCTCACACACTTTTGCAGGACTCAGCTCAGTTCAGTCAGTCAGTCAGAAATAGATCAGTACTCGGAATAGACGTCCCTCCCCCGCGGACCGCGCAAATAGTACTGTAAAAATACTAACTAATACGAGTTTAATAATCTTGTATGCACTCGGTAGTGATTGTTACCTACCTGGCTACCTAGCAACACAAATAAGTGGAGGGAGTTTGTCTCAGTTGTGTTTTGCACAGAACACAGGTGTTTTGCCTGTGGATTTGCCCACGTATGTAGACTTTGACTTCATTCGGCTGAGATCGGCTCTATTCGCATTGGTAGCATCGACGAATCGAAGCGTTCCGGCAGCAGTCGTTCTCGTTCATTCGGCCACTTTAGGCCGACAAAACAGGATCTTCTTAGACTAGTATCCTCCTGACTACATCAATCACGTCATTGAGTGTTTGTGCAGTGCAGTGTAGTGTAGTAATATTTTTTTATGTGAGGCGCGTGGTCGCCGGTTGTGTTTTATTGTTCTCGCGTGTGTAGCAACTATTGTAGAGTGACCTTGTACCCTCGCATTTGGATTGTTAACCCCGTAAATAGTTGCGAAAAGGTAGTTAAGTCACACCATGTCGGATAATGGGCAGGACGTGCTCATAGATGCATCCACAGATGCCGCGGCCGCCGCGGTTGGCTCGCTATTTAGCACATTTGACATTGTAGTGCTTGTCATTCTACTGGGTGGCACTATTTGGTGGTTCTACAATTCCAAGAAAGAAAACAAGAAGGATGAAATTTTGCTTAGTAAATATTCGATACAGTAAGTACATTACTATGCTAGACCAGGGAATACAAAACTTATTTGGGTGCGCCCCCTTCTCATCTAAAATTACAAACTGTGCCACTTTCTGAAAACAGCGAAAACATGTAAAACGGCGTGCGAAGCGAGCCGCAAGTCTTTCCCTTTATAAAACGCTTTTATTTTATTGCTAACTTTACAAAAAGGAAGAAAAACACCCAGTCGGCACGTGTTTTTTCATGCATTTTGGTGAAAATAGTATGAAAATCCGTTCGCTAGAAATTAAAATACGGCGAGCTTAAAGCAAGTTTCAACTTTTACGTGTTGTCTTAGTAGGGTGAAAATTATATGAAATACCTATTGGTCAACTAGCGCCCCTTTTGACGAATCCCCCGCACACATGGTAACCCCTAGCTAGACATACAATTAGGTGTCTCCTTACAAGAATAATTACTCAAGTAGGTACTACTAATTATAGTTAATTATCTATAGGATGTAACAAACAACTGCGTGTTTCAAATTACATGCGTAAACATCGTTGAAATAAAGTTCAGAACAACATGGGCTCTACATAGTTACATGATAAATGCTAAAGAAATTATCATCTGTCCGTCTTTGCAAAATTCTAAATTTAAAAAGCCAATCAGCGATGTACTTCTTGCTCGCATATTTTGACCCTTTGTAGGATCACTGAACTTACCTAGCGAAAATCACGACCAAAATTAAATAATAGGTATTTTGTGTTCAATCCTATTGCACAAAAAATTACTTTGACTCAACCTAACTTAACACGTTTTCCTACTTGAAAGTTTCGTACTTGGGTAAACTTTTATATTATCTTTATCTTTCAAAAGGTCAAAGTGTGCGAGCGAGCAGTTGTCTCACAGTATTTAGCTCTATAATCGTGAACTTCAAGGGTGTTTGTACCGAACTTGACATTATAAGCTGCGGATATAATTTTGATTCGAATTATGTGTCATTACATTACAATGTGTCCCACAACACGGCAAAACCAACCTCCACGCCTGTTGTTAGTATCATCTGTTTGCTTATGCGCATAATTGAGTGAGAGACAACGTTTGGTCTCGGCATAGCAAAGTACCTATCCATTTCAAAAAAAAGTTGTAAGGTGATTGAAGATAATATTATTAGTAAGTAAAACCTAGTTTAACGTGTGGTTTTTTCATTGTTCAAATAGTAGAACTGCAGTTTATCAACACTGAGTAATTTTAAGCACATTAAATAACCGCCAATTGTATTAGATAGGACCCATTGGGGCAGATGTGAACAAAATAAAGAGGGCATTTTGGAACAAAGACATTCTTTTATTCAGTTCTTATTATAAAACGTTATATCATGTGGTTGAATATTTATCAGGTAAAGACGTTATCTCTTTAAACAATTGAATCTTCTTTTTTTGGTCTGGATGAAAAGTAATGCCATGCCAAATAATACACTTTTGAATAGGTACTTCCTTGCTGTTCGTAGTAACACAAAAGGTATGATTTCATGAAAATATATTTTGTAAGTTAGTATTTTTTGTTTAAATTCATAGGTACCCCAGGTAAGTTCAAAGTTCAGCAAAAATAACCAAATAATTGTTTAGATTTTACAGACACGAATGTATCAAATGTTTAAAGGTGCCTCCTAAAAAAAATTATATGTCATGCATGACCAATGTAGGGGAGAAGGATCTCTCCTACATTGGTTATGACTTATGACATACTATAGTTTATCAACCTTATTTCAATCTATAAAAAGAAACTGATATTATTATGATGCCAAGTTAGCAAGGGTAGTTAGAAGCAAGTCCAAATAATGCAAGTCCGGAGCGAAAATCACGAGGTTTCAGTTCGGGATCAACTACTACCAGTCTACCTCTCTCTCTACCCAGTTTCTAAGTTACTCGTACCTAGGGGTCTAGAATTTTGATAAGTTAGTCAGTCAGTGATTGATAAATACTCTACCTAGTAACTCATTATGTCTAAGAAGTTGGATCTTATCAGTAAGTAGGTAGGTATCACTATTTTATAAAACTATCAGGGTGCAAGTCCAGCTGGCACTTGTAGGAATAATTCCTTTATCATCTACAACTGCCTGATGTAACTCCTATACATACAGACTCACCTTGTAGGTATGAAGTAGGAAGTTATGTTACGAGCAGGTACCTTCATAAAGTTGTACGTAATACGTAACGCAACTTACCTACCTGCTTATCTATATCACGAGATAGCCAATTCAGTTGGTAATTTGGTATTTATAGGTATAACAAGTAGATTAAAATAATTAAACATTACAATCACGTGTAAAACGCTGCCTGTTGTTAATACCTAATTAATTAAAGTATACCGTTTACTTAAAAAAAATTGGATTCAATACCATAGGTGCCTGTTCTTCTAGGCTTATTCGCATGGTACAGGCACCTAGACTCACCAAAGCTTCAAAATGATCCTTGTGATACTACTGAAATATATTTGACTTTGAGGCAATGTCAAAAGGTTTCTCTAAAGCAGGGTTTCTTAAAGTGGGGTAAACGGACCCACAAGGGGTCCGTAATAAGTGAGACCGTGGGTCATTACAAAAAAATCTGAAAGTGGTCCGTGGCTGCATATAGTTTAAAGATAAAGTTATAAAAAATTATATAAATATTAAAATAATATAAGTCTGTAAAAATAAAAAATGGAATCCATGGTCTAAAGTGAGCCTCCCTAAATAATTTGGAAATTATGGGTGCATGTTGTTAAGTATTACCTACTGTGTCATTTGAAATTGCACACGTTGAGATGCTCTGATCAAACTATTTTACCTACCCATCTTGAGATAGTACTTGAATTCCCGGTTTGTCAATTACAATCATGGACATTGCCATTTTTATCTACGCGACTTTTAACCTTTATCAATTAAGCATATTATTATATTGTTTCGGTCTAGTTTTGCCATCAGTCGTCGCTCTTACATTTAATTCCTTTCATATTCTTCCAATTGTTTATAAATGTTTTTTTTTCAGACCGGCAGGATCGATTCAAGTGACAGAAAATTCATTCATAACCAAACTAAAATCATCGGGGAGAAGTTTAGTTGTGTTCTATGGATCCCAAACGGGCACCGGCGAAGAGTTTGCTGGCCGCCTGGCCAAAGAGGGCATTCGGTATAAGATGAAGGGCATGGTAGCCGACCCTGAAGAATGTGATATGGTAGGTTTTTTTAATTAGGTTAAGTACATAGGTAACTGTAGTGTAGAAGAATCAAGGTCACCGACATAGCTCGTAGAATTTGTAAGTTGAAGTGGTAATGGGCAGGTCAAATAGCTCGAAGAACCGACAGCCGTTGGGTAATAAAGGTTCTCGAATGGCGACCACGAACCAGAAGACGAAAAGTAGGGCGCCCACCCACCAGATGGACCGACGATATTGTTAAAATCGCGGGAAGTCGGTGGATGGAAAGGGCTCAGAATATTTCTTCCTGAAAATGTGTAGGGGAGGCCTATGTCCAGCAGTGGACTTCGTCAGGCTGATAATGATGATGATGAAATGACTGTAGAAGTTTATTGGGTTACGCTCTAGTGCGGTTGCATCAGTCCGACTCTAACAGCGTCATTTTTTAAAGAGCATTTTGTGAAAACATTTTGAATACTGTCCTGGTTTTGGTCCTAGTTTGGAAATACAGCAAGGCTCTAAAGACGACCATTATGTTTACAGAAAATTTGAATAGACAAAGTACCCTGCTACGTGTGATGTATTAATGGATGTTTGATAGACTTGTTTCAAGGTTGACGATCAGCATGACTTGTCAATATTGTGACTCAGCAATAACCATTCAACTTTTAGCGATGCGCTAACCAATAAAACGTATTTTAATCAGAATAATATTTAAAGGTCAACCTATTTATTTACTATCAATAATCCTACAAGTGATCCATCCCGGATCGCTCCGACCCAAATTGAAGTCGCGCACTTCAGTCCGGCATAAAATATTATCTTAATCTTCGCCTTGAATTGAACCTGAACTGAGGTCTCGCTGCTGTATAGTTTATATCTCACTAGCTGTGTCCCGCGGTTTCTCTCACAGCTTTGTAGTCTTAAGATGTTTTTGTTTTGTCTTTTCTAATTTTAAAAGTTAAGACAAAACAAATGTGCTTACTGGTCAATGGAAACACCAACGGAATCGATCCTGAGATGGGAGTTTTAGGATCGTTGGTGCCAAAATCTGCCGTAATAATACGGGCGGCATTTATATTAATCTTGCATTACATCGACTGGATACGGGTTCATAACTAAATGAATTTTTCAGGAAGAGCTAACGAAATTACAAGATATATCCAATTCACTTGCTGTATTTTGTATGGCAACGTATGGAGAAGGAGATCCGACCGATAATTGTATGGAGTTTTACGATTGGTTGAAGAACGGAGACCCTGACCTAACTGGATTAAACTATGCGGTAAGTTTTGTTTGGTTTTGGTTGGTGACGCAAAACCATAATTATTTTTGCATCACCATGAGTGCTCAAAAAATTATGACGAGATCGTGAATGATTAGATAATAGGTTGGTTAGTAAGTAGGTATCTACCCAAGGACTTTGTATAGGTGCTTTGTTACGTAGCATAAAAAATACTTGTAGGTGCTTATTAGGCCTTAGTATTACCTACCAGGACGCAGGTGGTTACATTAGTAACTGTTTTTTTTTCTTAAATGGATTAGAAGTTAAGACATCCGTTCGATGTAGGTACTTCTCGTTCGCACATTTTGACCCCTTTAGAGCTTTACAATCACTGAACTTATCTAACGAACATCCCGAAAAACTATCTTGTGTGCAATCCGATTGCACACAGTTTAACAAAAAATAATTTTGACAACCTAATGGGGTATCTATGAATAGGTCTTCAAAAATAATGTTGAGGTTTCTAATATTGTTTTTTTCTAAACTGAATAGTTAGCCCGCCTAGTTTGCGCGAGAGACACTTCCAAAGTGGTAAAATGTATGTCCCCCCATATAACTTCTAAAATAAGAGAATAATAATTCAAATATGAACTTGCAATAAACGCAATTTAGGTTCGATTTCCCCATTCATGTTTGTGATCGGAAATTTCCAGCCCATTTTGTTCGTTTCTGTCATGCACGCGTAGACTTATCTTGTGCGGACTCTACATTCTCTAATCCTATTTCCTTTGTTCAGTCATCGCACGTAAAAAACAGTCAACGTCATGTTTTCTAACTGTCAAACTCATGTTAGATCGTGACGTCTGACATAAGTGGCGGGCGCGTGTTTATTATTTGTTTATTCGCTTTTGGAGTCGAATTCAAAATGCAAAATGTGGTTTATTTGAATAAACTACACAATTAAATTACACTGCGTCTGTTTCGCATTAAAGTTTGCAAATAACCACATTCAATGTACGCCTATCTATACCGTATTAGTACAACCTTGTGCGTTTGCGTTTTATAGTTACATCACAGTAAATATTATTTTTAGTTTTTGTTAATTTATGAATGAAATAAGTGTGTTATTCGCAAATTTTGGGTCGATATAATGATTGTATATGTTAGAATACTGCCAAGAGTGATAAAAAGACGATTGTTTGCCACAGCTATCTCAAGATTGCGATCTAAGGTAGGTATGGAAATTGTTGTTATTAAAGGTTCCTTCTTCTTATACATATCTCTGCTCAATTTAGGAATCATAGAAAAAAAAGTGGACAATCCACACAACACTATCTAGCCCCAAATTAAGCTGAGCTTGTAGTATAGAAACCAGATAGCAGCTGATATAATGCATAAACATACATTTTTTGTAAATTCATACTTAAAATACAATATGACACCCAGACAGAGAACAAACATCATAATCTACCACACAAATATTTGTTCTTGGGTAGGAATGATCGCACAACCTATGGCGCAGAAGGCAGAGCTACTACCAACTGAGCTGAGAGGCCAGTCATGAAAAAGATTGTGTATAATATTATTTTAAAATTGCAGAAATTTACATGCAATTGCCCATTATGATATTAAAAGTATTAAATATTTATGGCCTGTTACTCTATGCTTCCTACAGTCTTTCAAATATTATATAAAAGTCATATACCATTAATAGACACACTGAAACAAAACTATGCAAGGCTAAATTACATAGCTGTCAATCTCTCAATAATTGTTGCCAAATCTATAATGGTAACATATTTTTATTAAGACTTTTTAAACAATTCAAAATATTTTTCAGGTGTTTGGCTTAGGAAATAAAACCTATGAACACTACAATGCTGTGGCTATTCATTTGGACAAGAGATTAGAAGAGCTTGGAGCTTGTCGTGTGTACGAACTTGGACTCGGAGATGATGATGCCAAGTGAGTAAATAGGTATAGGTATCATTGAATAAATTATGAAGACAATGAATACAACACTATCTAGCCCCATACTAAGCAGAGCTTGTACTATGGGAACCAGATAGCTTTTTTTATAATTTTAACTTAAATTTTACATTATTTTGTAAAAATAAGCATTCAAAAAAACTAAGGTTTGTGCTGATGCTATCGCGAGGGTGTCACTAACTAGCTGATATAATATTTTTGTAAATACATACTTATAATACAATATAACATCCAGTCAGAGAACAAACATGTATGTTTTACCACAGAGATATTAGTTCTCAGTGGGGATCAAACCCACAGCCTACGGTGCATAAGTCTAGGCTACAACCAACTGAGCCGTGACGTCGTTAAGCTGTCTGTTGTAGGTTGAAAAGTGTTTTACATCTTACAGCTTTTATAACTAGGTTCCTAGTAACATACTTTTAATAAAATGAAACTTTATAAATACCAAACCTGAATTGAAAAATAATAATACCACTCTAACTTTGCTCTGACAGCAGATGTCCTTCACGTTGCAATTGAATAGAAATATTTAATTGAATGTTTGTATTTTAGTATTGAGGATGATTTCATCACATGGAAAGACAAGTTCTGGCCAGCTGTGTGTGAGAAGTTTGACATTGAAAGCACAGGAGAGGAAGAGCTTATTAGACAGTTCAGCCTGGTGCGCCATCCTCCGGGCGAAATAGAACCTAACAATGTATTCTCAGGAGAAATTGCTAGATTGCACTCGCTACAAGTACAGAGACCGTAAGTGACTTTATTGAAGGAAGGTTATTTCCTTAAATTTATTTATCCTTTTGACAGAAATACAAAAGTTAAAAAAAATTGCTTCTAATAAAACTCCTCTAAGTTCTGTGCTAATGCTATAAATAGTGTGTCACTGTGTGCAATGTGTGTGATTAACTTTACACACACAATTCCATGTATGTAAAAAAGCGGAACGTTTGTGAATGTGTCTTTTTCTTATCAGCTTTGAACAGCTGATTAAATTAGGATGGAACGTGAAATTTATATAGTAAAAAACAAAAAAACATGCAAATTTTTATTATATTATTGCTTACATTTGGTTTTAAAATAATATTTGCGGGATGATTGCGTATCTTTGGTTGCTATCAAACCCTAGTCGCATCTGTCAATTTTGACATGGTTTTGTAGGTACTTCAATTGCAATAAAAAAATAAATAGAAACAATTTGTTTCCTTGGCAAGGCTTGTTTGTTCTTTGGCAAGGAACTATGGCAACAAGATGTAACGTTGACGTTATAGAGATGAAATAGCGAATAGGAACTTTAAGTTGTAAAACCAGTAAAGCAACTGATAGTGATGATGACACCAAGATACGTAGTCATTCTTCCTTGTTAGTATCATTTATATGTTAATATCAATCTATGTATAGCAACAGAGTTATAAAAATCACTGTTTTACCTATCATGCCAAAAATGCCAAATTGGTTTGTTTGTTTTTTATAGCTACACAATTTAACAATTAGTTTGGTATCAGGGGGCTAATTCTCGGGCCGATCTCGATCATTTTGAAATTTTATTTTATTGCTTCTTTTCGAAGGGGGAATGGATAATTTCCTTGAGTAAACGATTCATAAACGACCTCTTCGTAAAAGCCTCGACAGCTACGATATACGGAAAACGTACAAAAAGTGCGAAAAGAAACAATAAAATAAAATTTAACAAAATTTTCGAGATCGGCCCGAGAATTAGCCCCCAGTATGTATGTAAAGTGGGTGATCCATTGGCGAGCTAAAACCGAAAAGCCTGCGAGCCAAAGGCAATGGAGCACCTACAAAACAGCGGTTTTGTTGGCGGCTTATACCTTTGACTCGCAGGCTTGTCGGTTTTAGCTCGCCAATGGATCACCCACTTAAAGTTTGAAATGTTTCCAGGCCGTATGATGCGAAGAACCCATTCCTGGCACAAATCACAGTTAACAGAGAATTACACAAGGGAGGTGGCAGATCTTGTCTTCATGTTGAACTGGACATTTCTGACTCCAAGATGCGGTATGAAGCCGGTATGTAATACACCTAAAATCAACAATTTACTTATTTTTTTATTTCTAACAGCCGCTGGACAATTTCAAAGTGACCCTTGTGATTTGTCGAATGACGACCACTAACGCCCCCCAGGACCGAAGTCATTGTTTATGACCGCGGGAAGTCAGTAAACGGAGAGGGCTCGCAATAGTTCTTCCTGGAAATGTGTAAAGGAGGCATATGTCCAGTAGTGGACTTCTCTAGGCTGATGGCTATTTTTTTATGCAACTAGGTGATAGAGCAAACCTATGACCCACTCAATGTTAAGTGGTAAGCATTGAAATGTGCTCTGCCATGCACTTCTTGCGCATATTAGGCCTACATTATTGCCAGTAATTTGACTTTATAATGTAGAGTAGACCAATTTACGGACACCATTCATTATTCTACTTATTTTTCGCCGTGCGAATATAACTATTCCGGTCTTCTGTTCAAAAACCCAAAAAAAATCTTTCAAATCTTCCAATTTCCACTTGTTAAGTAATTGTAAACTTCAGTATAAATAGTATAGGAGTTAAACGTTGGTTAACCTTTCGCATTGTATGTTAATTAATTTTACATCGACATTTACGTATTAATTACATAAGTTGGACTGTATACCGATCTCCGTCAATATACATTATATATATACGAATACCTACGTGACTTTTGGCAGGCAGTAGCCTATCTTTTATTCATCTATTTGTCAAATTTGAATATTTAGTACTTAGTTAATGCTTAAAAAGTGTGTGATGGAATGTTCGCTGGTATTTATTTATTAATAGGATGGTAGGTAGAAAGAGTATTACTAAATATGAATGAGATAAAGTGTGTTATATATTTTTATCTCTAAACTAAATTTTTTCTAATCACATTTTATGACGTCAAAGTTGACGAAAGAATCCCATCACAAATATCCACGCAATAGTATTAGTTCTCGCTCAGCTCAGTTGGTAGTAGCTCGTCTTCTGCGCCGTAGGTCGTGGGTTCGATCCCCACCGAGAACAAATATTTGTGTGGGAGCGTAGATGTTTGTTTTCTGTCTGGGCGTTATATTGTATTCTAAGTATGTATTTACAAAAAAAAAGTATTATGTATTATGTCAGCTATCTGGTTCCCATAGTACAAGCTCTGCTTAATTTGGGGCTAGATAGTGTTGTGTGCATTGTCCACAATATTTATATTATTTATTAAGTTCGCTCCGAATCTCCGCAAATCCATGTCTCTGTGAACTATCAGTACGTAGAACTATTATTTATTCTGTGCTATCGGCAAGGTCAGGGTCGTTAAGAATCAGACGGAAGTTTTTTACCTGTAGGCTTATTCGGACTTTTAACATAATTTTGTCGTTAGTTTAACGCAAAATGACTTATCGTTAGCGTACTCGTTAAAGGTTATCGACCCCGATTCTGTTTAAAGAAACCATGAGCGCCCCTGGCGGGATTCCGAGAACTAATGTTACAAATGTTAAAAATAAAATAAAAATGTTAAAAACATTAGTTCTCGCTTATTAGTTTTAGTTTAACGATTGTTAACGATAAGTTAACGATTACGCTAACGATAAGTCATTTTGCGTTAAGCTAATGACAAATGATGTTGAAAACACAGAATAAGCCCTCTGCTCTAGACTTCATTCGCATGGTACTATATTATTTGAGAAACACGAACATTTTAGATACAAAATCACATTGACATAATACAAGAAGTGGAGTGATAGACGAAGAATACAGATACATTGAAATGGTGTCTCTCAGTCCCACGTGAAGGCGTCACAAAATGGTATCCAACTCAGCTTGATGTTGTGTTTCAGGTGATCACGTGGCGGTCTATCCTATCAACGATAGCGATCTCGTAAAACGGCTTGGTGACCTGGTCGCAGCTGACCTAGATGAGATCTTCTCTCTCATAAACACGGATCAAGAGAGCACTAAGAAGAATCCTTTCCCGTGCCCGACTTCATACCGCACGGCATTGTCTCACTACATTGAGATAACAGCGCTGCCGCGTACACACATTCTCCGGGAGCTTGCGGAATATTGTTCTGATGAGGAAGTTAGTACTCGTATATCTATACAACGTGTTACAAGATACCCCGTAAAAATTATCAAAGCCAAATTTTTTTTTCAATGCTAGTGATCTGTCATGTCAGTAGGGAACCAGCAGGCCGATCGTGTAACTTTTGTTGCAATGAAAATCTTCAATCAAAATCTTATTGAAACTGTCAATTTTCTAACTATAATGTTACTACGGTTCTTGAATATTGTGAATGCACTCGTTAAGGCCCCATTTAATCTCCTTTCGGCTTATTTAACACCCTGTTTAAAAATGTGGTAAACAACTTGCCGATTTCCGCTTAACATTAATTAAAAAATATCAGAGCGTAAGTGATAAACTTTGAGTGCAAATCTTGTATTTTTATACGGAAGTCAAGTTAAATTTGCTACAGTTCATGGCCTTGCGCTTTCGCGGCGGTTTTTTGCCAAAACTACCAAAATAGCTTTAAATACCATATACCGTTTAAACATTATGAACAAGATACAGACAAGCAATGACAAGGAAATAACGATTCACGAGGTCGCGCGGTCTTGAGTAATTTGTATTATTATGTCTTGTATATTAAGTGCGTACTTGTGGGGTTTAGTCAACATTTATGGCCTGTTCAACATGTTTCTCGTTAGCAGATTGATATTAAAAGATTGTCAAGTTGAATTTACAAAAATGTATTAAAGTTAAACCAAGAGCTAGGTTTCTGAGAAAAAGGGCTAAGCTGACACAAAATGTACATTTTTTTACAGGACAAGAAAAAACTTATCCTCATGGCGACGAATTCAACAGAAGGCAAAGCATTGTACCAATCTTTCATCGTAGAAGCTTGTAGGAATATTGTACACATTCTAGAAGACATTCCGTCGTGCAAACCGCCCTTGGACCACATTTGCGAGCTGCTACCTCGCCTTCAGCCAAGATATTATTCAATTTCTTCTAGTCCTAAGGTAAATTTCGCTTGTTTATATGCGCAGTACGTAAGAAGTGGGCTATGGATAAGGCTATGCTTACCATTCTTCCCAAAATTGAATCCGAAATGAAGAGATCAGTATACACTACAGACAACGACAAATGAGACATCCTAATAGCTAGGGTATTTGAAGGTTGAATTTGCAATGGCCGGAGAATATCGTTCGGAGAACAGTTCGTTATAGTCTACGATCTACAAAAAAAATGGCCTTTTTGCGTGACGCTTGACGCGTGTTGTTCAAAATTTTGTAGGTTCTATAGCATGCCGGTTTCCTCACGATGTTTTCCTTCACCATTGGAGAGTACTGGCATAGTACGTACACATACATTTTTCGACGGAAAAACTAATTGGTACCTACACGATTGGTTCTGAACCCACGACCTTAGGATCGAAAGACGGGGCGGCTACCACTAGACCACCAGCACCAGTGCTCTGTATACTAGTAGTCTACGATCTATTGGGAGGTTCTTTAAAGACCACGCGTCAAAAGCGCAGCGTAGAAAAGTCCGCGACATTGAAAGATGACCTATGAAGGTTACTGGGAACCGTTGGTTGCTAGCTGAACAAGGTCGGTCGCTCAGGAAACTTTGGAGGCCTAAATATTCAATAGTGAACGTCCTGCTCTTGTAATATGATAATTATTTGACCTTAGCCGTTGCTACCCACCGGCTACGTAATATATACCGGAACAATCCTGTTTGGGATCTTGGTGTCCTAGGAGTTTGGTGCTGCCAATAACTTATAGTAGTAGGCAACAAATATTTTGGCTTCATAGAGCATAGTGTGCGTCAGAAAGAGATAGCGCTCTACAAAAGCAGTAAATTGTGCAATATTTATTCAAATTGGTCCCATAGAAAATTGGTCCAAAAAGATGGTTTCTCAAGTTTTTCAAACTTATTGCTTGTATTTTTATTGATTTATAGTGTTTACTACACTTATCAAAATCACAAAGATTTTTATAATGTCGCAAAAGTTAAGAGCCGAGTAGGAATCCGATGGCGCAGCGGTCAGCGCAGCCCCGTACCAAGTGGAAGGTCGCGGGTTCAAATCCCGCTCGGCTCTTAACTTTTGGGACATTATAATAATCTTTATTGTTTGTATTTTTACAGATTTACCCAGAAACGGTGCACATTACCGCTGTGGTGGTCGAGTACAAGACTCCGACGGGCCGCGTAAACAAAGGCGTGGCTACCACCTGGCTTGCTGCTCACAAGCCTGAGGCCGGCAAGGCATTGCCTCGCGTGCCTGTCTTCATCAGGAAGTCACAGTTCAGGTGAGTGACACTACACCTTTATACCAAAGTCAAATATATATTTATTCACATGTATCAAATCAAATGTATTTATTCTTATGCTACACAACAATAATAGCATTACACAAGGATGATAATTATATGTACAAGTAAAAAATGACACAAAAAATTGGCCGTCACTAATAAGGTAATTTACTCGATAAATACCCGTGTAAAAAGCTTTTCAAAGTGATCTTTGTGATGCAACTGAATAAACGTTTTGTAACTTTGATTTTGACTAAGTATAGCTGCATTAGTTCATTAATATTTAAATAATATCATAAAAGAACGCTAGCAGAGTTACTACATAACCCAAATACTTCATTTATTTTTTTAATAAATTGCTTCACACATTAAAAAAACGAATTAAGAACCTCTTCTTTTTTAAAGTAGGTTTATTAATAGAGCATTAATTGTGCATTCAACAAATATGACATTACATACATTTAATAAACATGTAGGTTTCAAACACCCATCTTTAGATTGTGAAGGTTCCAGACACAATAAAATGTTATCTCGATTGTCAAGTATCCTTGACGACAAAGTGCAAAACTGCGACGCAGTTCCATAATTAATTTGTCGGAATCGTTTACATAATAATCAACTTTTATTTTGTAATGAAGTTCCATTTCCAACTTAATTATGTTATAACTAAAGATATAAAAAAACATCTGTAATTGTAAACTGTTACTGAACAGGTCATTGCTAACAGGAAATAAGTATTTTCCTTAGTCTTAGCACTACTTTTCCTCATGCCACCTTCGTGCGCAGTAGTTTCGCCATATTTCTAGAACTAAGTATACTTTAGTAATGTTGAGCAACTTTCAATCTAAAGTGTTTATGTTCAAGGCGTAAACTCGACGGAAACGTACCTAAATTAGCCTGTAGCTATTATATAAACACAGATTATGGATAAATAATGATAATATGATACGAACATTCAAATTAGGTACTTCTATAAATGAAGATAGGTAAAGTAATTTGATGAGTCACATATACTGGTTTTGACTTATTTTTGTTGCCTTGTTGGTATATTTTTGACATTCAAAGTTTTTTATAATTATTGACCTTACAATTATTAGATTGTACATACTTACTGATAGCGTTTGGTTTGTTTTATTATCTAAAATAAAATAATTTGGTCGCTGTCAGTTCATTTCAAACTATTATACTCTAATGAGATGTTTTGACGAGGTTGCCATTGCTAAAGATAGATAACTTGTTTATCTATCATTCATTTTGCTAAATCCAAAAAACTTTGTAAATGTTACGCAATGTTATGTAGTAATAAAATATTTCTTCATTGTTTAAACGCTGTCAAATATCGCTGTCGAATCTCAAATCTGACAGCGATATTTGACAGCGTTTCACTGATCGCTACCGCCAGCGAACTAGGTGTGCGCAGGCCTTTACCCCATTCGATTATTATAAAAAATAGAACAACATAATAAGGACAGAATTAAATACCAACAAGGAATTCCTACCTACAGTAAATACCACTGGGTATTTTGTCGTGACACAATAATAAATATTGTGTCACTCACTACACTATCTAACCACAAACTAAGCAGAGCTTGTAATATATGAACCAGAATGTTAATTAATATATGTAATAAGTGTATTAATAAATATATGTAAAAATAAATAAATACTGTAGACAAGCCATACAACAATATGGGAAATACATAGCTGAAATAATACTTATTTTATTTGTAATTTATACTTAGAATACAATAGTACACTCAGACAGAGAACAAACATCTATGTTTACCACCTAAATATTTGTGCTCTCTGGGGATCGAACCCACGACCTCCAGCGAAGAAGGCTACCGATGAGCTATGACGGAAGTCACAAAAATGACATTGTAATTTAGCAATGACATTTTTAACGGGTACGGAACGAAGTAAAATGTCACACAAACACAAAACTAAGAAAAAAACATGAATAAACATGATTAGATAAAAATTAATTCTATCACATTGGCAAAAAATCTATATCTTAAAAGTCTAAATACGTGTGTTCGGTATCAATATAGATAACAGTAGGTATCGATAGGTCCTTACAACGTACTCAGAATAAGGAAATTGTAATTATGATAAGATACGCTTATTTATATCTGTTCAAGGATCACCACTTCGCTTTGTCAAGAGATAAGTACTTGAAATTGACCACCCTTTCACCAAAGTAGGAACCTTCTTATGTATTTTCTGTGGTTGACCCTGCAAGTATAAAGGGTCTTTACCAGGGATCACCAAATTAGTTTAATTGGCGGTCCGTTTAAAATTAAAACCAAAAATTACAATCCTAATCATTTTTTTTTTTTGTGTTATTATTCTAACTATTATTACTATTATTATAATGAGGTAAGGAGGAAGTCAGTAAACAGAAGATTATTCATTAGATTTATTGGACTGCTATGTTTTGCTTTGTTATTTCTAGTTTATTGCGTAATTTATTTAAATATTGTGGACAATTAACACAACACTATCTAGCCCCAAATTAAGCAGAGCTTGTACTATGGGAACCAGATTGTTGATATATTAATTAATTTCTTTTTTTAAATAAAATTGTAGTTTGCTACATAATTTCTATGTCAGCTTTGTGTAAAATAATGAGTTAAATCATTATTTTACACAAAGCTGACGTAGAAATTACAGAAACTACTAAAAATTATGAGAACAATGCGTGGCCTCATCGCTTAAGGCTATCTCTTTCAGACACCTATGGATGGAAAGGCACTTTGATGATGATAGGATTCAAAAAGCATTACAATACAATAATAAATTTATTTTCCAAAAAAGGTTTACGAAAGTACCTACTGCTATTTTAATAAATTAGTTAGGTCCAAAAATAAGTTAGTACATATTATGTCAAATTTAATCAAATCAGAAGTGTATTTATTCAAGGATTCTGATAGCAAGGATCACTTTGAAACGTCTTAAAGCTAATAGATGAGTCTAGGTGCCAGTTCCACGGCTAACTATGGCTTAGTTCCTACAGTTTTTTATAATATGATCCTTTTACAAATAAAAAATAATCGAATATAGGTTTGTTATTCGTTATTTAGGTCATCGGAATTACCGAGTGTCGTACCAGAAGGGCAAGTCCCACTTCAGCTACAACATTTTGTCTACGAAATGTTGTTTTCGTTTCGTCTATTTGTCTCTCTCTATTTTATGGAGAAAAGATGAGACAGCAAAAATAAGTGACGTAGAAACAATCGAAACGAATTTTAGCCTCATCAATTTTCTATAGAAATTGGAATGATTGTGTTGTTTGTTGTCGCAGACTGCCGTTGCAAAGCCAGACGCCGATCGTGATGGTTGGTCCAGGCACGGGCTTGGCGCCGTTCCGCGGCTTCCTGCAGGAACGCGCCGCTGCCCGCGCTAATGGAAAGGACGTCGGCGAAAACATACTCTACTTCGGATGCAGGCATCGCGACCAGGACTATATCTATCAGGAGGTTGGTTCAACATCTTCACTAACAAAAAGAAAACCTCTTTACTGCTTCTACGTAGCAAAGTTTCATACCAGAAGGGCAATTCCCACTTCATTTACAACATTTCGTCTACGAAATGCCCAGTTGATAGATGCAGGGCAGTGCATCGTAGGGCACGTTCCTGACGTGCGTGACCTACGAGGCATTGCTTTGTTATAGGCGATGGTTACCACTTAAATTCAGGGGGACCATATGCTTGTTTCATCAGCTAGTTACATATAAAAAATCATCACACTACTCTGATATCCTTGTCCATCCTCAATCTTCATAGCTCAGTCGGCCTAATCCATAGTTTAGAAATTGTCAATACGTGCGGAGCTGACTAAGCCGATTTCCGATGTTTTCCTTCATTGGTCATCTTAAATCCTGTCCCAGTCACCCCGAAAATAGGGGCATAAAGGGAACCCCTTACGCTGCATAAACCATCAACATAATAATATATTTTTTAATTATAAGCCTTAGGCTACCATGACGCCAGATGGAAAGTGAAGGTGCAGACTAAGATGGAGCATGCCATATTATCCTGCTTAAACTCGTCTTAAAAAATAACAGACAGGCATACAGATGTTCAGCCTCTCGTGCCAGTAGTTTCACCCTTCAAACCGAAACACAGCAATGCTGCTTCATGGCAGAAATGGGTGTAGTACTTCCCCGGACGAGTCCTTCACAAAGAGCTCTACAACTACTGCTTGACTGTATCCTTGTGTACCAACACGGAAACGGATATAAAAGCGATTAGTGTTGACCACAGCTCGCACGACCGTGTTTTCATTTTTCTGTGGCTTTGAGTAACTTGATTTGTATCCGGGTGTATTTCTAACCCACAGTGGATTGTGGATTCGACTCTAAACCAACGACAAACATTTTTGAAAGAAAAAACAACTTGATTTATCTAAGGGTTTTATAATAGTTAGGTCTAAGTATAAAATTGTCAACACCATAAAATTACAAAAAAAAAATATTGTTCTTCAAGACCTGAATAATATATTTTTAAACTACAATAACTTCCATTAAATCGCAGAACAAAATGATAAGATAAAAAAACGACTACAAAAAAACTGATAAGCAAATTACCTTCTCATGATGACTGTTGAAGTAATTTACTTCCACTAATATTAAATTTACTAGTTGCCGTGACTTCGCAGTTTTTACCCGAATACGGCGAAAAAGAGGGTTATTGCGTCTTTGTAAATGAAAATAAATGCATTTTTAAAATTTGTATTGTTGTTACTGTTAATGCACAGTTTTATTCAACTTTCTATAAATAAATGTGTAAATAAATGTTTGCCGTAAATAACAGACCCATAGAAAGACCCATATACTCGTAATAGCCAACTACAGTTATTTCAAGGTAAAATTTACTCTCATCGCCCATAAATAGGCGAATACCCGATTAGTAGGCAATTTTCTTGTTTAATTCTTTAAAGAACATGACCGTAAGGGGAGGTTTTAGTTTTAAGCTTATTTTTTTTTCATCATCATCAATCATTCTTTCAGTGCAATATTTGGAAACTCAAGTAGTAAACTCTATAAAGTATAAACGTATACATATATCGCGCTGCTGTATCGTCACTGTTCACAGCGCTGAACTACGATCTAACCCCAGGCCTATTATTACGAGTATCTCATAATATAATATCTAATGCAATTATTATTACACCGGTAAGGTCTTAAGTTAAAAATGGTGAAATCGTATGTATTGTAGATGAATTATATAGCGACTAAGGCGAATGTTTTTTCTCATGCCTAAGGGCATAATAAGTTACGGGGTAGTGTCACGATATGTTTTCCTTCACCGTTTTTTTTTTTTTTTTTTTTTTTTTTTTTTATGTAAGTCGCTGATGGAACAAGCATATGGCCCACCTGATGTTAAGTGGTAACCATCGCCTATAACAAAGCACTGCCTCGTAGGTCACGCACGTCAGGAACGTGCCCTACGATGCACTGTCCCGCGTCCATCAACTGGAGGCATACAGATATTCAGCCTCACGTGCCAGTAATTACACCGGCACCCATACCCTTCAAACCGAAACACAGCAATGCTACTTCACGGCAGAAATAGGCATGGTGGTAGTACTTCCCCGGACGAGCCCTTCACAAAGAGCTCTACTACTACTAAAATATATATATATATATATATATATATAATAGAAAATAATAGGCCCTTATATGATGGCCTATCAATATATGGAGTGGAAGCGGGCTGGAAATGGAATGGCGGTTGTATTATGAATTGTAAAACTTTAGTAGCATTTTTAATTACATGGGTGTACTTAATTTAACCATGACATTGGTTCAGTCGATTGGTTGATAGAAAATTCTTTATTGCACTAAAACAAAAATTGCATCGTACATAGGCGAACTTAATTCTAGCACTTTCTTCCAGTTAATATTTGTGTAATTTAGTCGATTGCATTTTTAAATGTATTGTTACGATGATTACATGCTCTTATCAGTCCAAATTACAAGTACATGCCTTGTCTAAACAAACTTATCTCACCTACGTGTGCCTTAATCAGCGTCATTTAACCTTAAATAATTTGGCATCAAGGATACGATTAAAAACCTATCATAACGAGCATGTACTTTACTTAGCTCTTATCTTTTCGTTGTCACTTAACAACTTTTTTAACTAGTGGAATTCCGCGCGACTTCTTTCGCGTTAAGCTTTTTCCATTAAAACTTCAAACCCCGCAGCCCCCCTTTTGGGGTTGAATTTTCAAACATCCCTTCTAAATGTACCTACACATTTCATAATGAACACTTCCCAAAGGTGAATTATTTTTTCAAATCGGTCCAGTATAGTTTCGGAGCCTATTCAACGCTAAAAACAATCAAATCTTTCCTGTTTTTAATTTATGTATAGATTCAGGAGCCTAATTCTCGGCTCATCTTGGATCATTTTGCAATTTTATTTTATTGCTTCTTTTCGAAGAGAGAAGGATGATTTCCTTGAGTCATCGACGACCTAATCGTAGAAGTCTCGACAGCTACTATATACGGAAAACGTTGAAAAAGGTCGGGGTTGTGCAATGCCAATGTGTATTTAAGGTACATTGAAAATCTCGGTCGGCCCGAGAATTAGGCTCCAGTTATAAATGTATCCGGTTTCACTGTTTCTAAAATAGAGTTTACCATTTAATTTTTGAAGATTGTCGAAATCACAATCATCCAATTAGTAAATATATATAATCTCAAAGTAGAGGTCATCTTTCGGTGTCACTGTTCTCGACATGCTTTTGTACTACATGTGCCATCATCTGTCTCTTATCTCTCTTTATCTTTGTTGTTATCTTGTCTTATCTGGTTCCCATCGTACTAGCTCTGCTTAGTTTGGGGCTAGATAGTACTGTCTGGATTGTCCACAATATGTATTATTTTAAAAAAACCGAATAATCGTTACAATGCAAATAACTTTCTAGGAGTTATCAAAGTATGAAGAGAACGGCGATGTCCAGTTGAACTTGGCGTTTTCACGAGACCAAGAGCAGAAGGTCTACGTCACGCATTTACTGGAGAAGAAGTTGGATCAGCTGTGGGACATTCTCGGAAAACGGAACGGACACTTCTATATTTGCGGGTATGTGTAGTTCTATTAAAAATCTATTTTCTTTTTATCGTGTCACTGATTCTTTAGAACCACAATTGGTGAAATGATTTTAAATGCACCTCAAAGAGGCTAATTTCTTGCACTTGACACATATTTTCGAACTTTTTAGGTTCTACGACATGCCGGTTTCCTCACGATGTTTTCCTTCGCTGTTTGAGAGCACTGGCATAGTGTAAATACATTTTTGGGCAGAAAAAGTCATTGGTACACGACTGGATTCGAACCCACGATCCTCGGCCACCAGCGATCCCAAAAAAAAAGCTGCAAATATCTGTTAAAAGACGAACAATGATTTCATTTGCTGTTGTTCACAGAGGACAACAGTTTATGTAATAAACATTGATGTTTGATCATAAACATGTTTGTTGTTTGGTTATAATAAATTAAAAGGAAAATTTATAAGAACAATATATTAAGATTTCTAATGTCCAAAATTTGCTTAGTTTGGGGCTGGATAGTGTTTTTAAAATGCTGTGCTATGGTCTATTTTCTATCTTTGGTTATTTCTGGTAAAAATGTTTACACTAACTCGATCTTTTTAATAATAGTGATATCTTGTTACAGTGACGCAAAGAACATGGCGGTGGACGTGAGAAACTTAGTTCTAAAAGCAATTATTGAAAAAGGCGGCAAGACCGAGGCCGACGCAATCCAATACCTTAAGAAACTTGAGTCGATGAAGAAATATTCTGCAGACGTATGGAGCTAAGCTATCATACAATTAATGAACAAACGACACTGAATAAAAAACTTAAGCAAATAATAGTAAATAATGACAATCACATAATTGACTGACCTCTTAGCTCAGTTTTTCCTTCTGCGCCGGAGGTCGTGGGTTCTATCCCCACCGACAATAAAATTATTTGTGTGGTGAACATGGTTGTTTTATGTATTATATCAGCTATCTGGTTCCCATAGTACAAGCTCTGCTTAATTTGGGGCTAGATAGTGTTGTGTGGATTATGCACAATATTAAATCAAATATTTATGTCGAGATTTTTTTATGTAATTAGTTCAATCAACAATAATAACAGTTAATTTAAGTTAATTGATGTTCAGTGTCTCCATTATAATTACAATTTTTATTTTTGTAACTTAGCAAAAATGTCAACATATTCTTGGCAATATTCATTTGTTTCATGTTAATGCCTACAATTGTGATATAATTATTATAAGCGATAATGGCATAAAAAAAGATTATCTTTATTTTAACTAAGAGCATAAAATATATATCTTTAGCTTGACATGAACAGGGTGAGATGTTACCTATCTTCAAAAGATAGAATATTTACAGTAGAATATGAATTGTATACATGCATACCCCGCTTTTGACTTATACTAATTGCCTTATGATTGCAAACCCCTACCGCGAAACCAAAATATTGTGGGAATCAAAATTTTGGTAATTATTTCACAATATTAGCGACATCTAAAACATTTTCAACTTGATATTGCTAAAAACTAACTCCTAGTTAAGTTTAAAAGTATTTGGAGACTTAAAATTAACAGTTTTCGGTTTCGCGATCACTGCTTGTAGCACACTGTAACTCCAGGGCTTCTCCAGGGGAATTACTTACACTAAATAATGAAACTTGTCTGTTGTAGACCTGTATTTTTAAGATGTTGTAATTATATTTGTTCATAATTATTTCTATGTAAGTGGACTGGGCATTTAGGTGTAAGCTATTTGTTACTTTTAAAATATATTTTATACTATTAATTTGTTTTTTTATTTCTATTACGTAGGTCCCACCCAAAGTAGGTCCGGTCCAAACCCATTATTATGGAGAGGAAATGTCATTGGTTTGACTAGGATGCCGAATTTATTCGGTATTATGAACTACCGAACAAATACTCTTAAAAATGCAGGGAGCGTAGATAGTAGGGGAATATAGGCTCTTTTTATTACAAAATGCCAGAATATTATCAAGATAGATAGATAGGTAATAACACTTTATTGTACACAAGGATACATCGAAGTAACAGCGTAATAAATTTCTTCCAGGCAACCTCAAGGTGCATTACTGATCTTTATTAGCAACTTTTTGTTTATATTATGTTAATGAGGCACGATCAATCCGTTCGGTTCCTAGTGAGGTTTAAATTAATGTTCTTAAAAATTTGAAAATCGAACCCGTATTCAGCGATATATACCGCTACCATGCTCTTCAATCTTTCTGTAACCGGCGCTACTTTCAAATTTTCCCTGATTAAACTCATTCCGTATCTTATCCATTCTTGTCGAGTCACTCCCTCACACCCATCTCAACATTCGCATCTCTGCCGCATGTACGAGTATGTACCCTTTTCTCGTCCGTCCTTTTCGTTGCCCAACACTCGGATCCCTAATGTATGGATCGACGGGTCCTATGATCGTAATATAGATTTTTAAGTGGATCACAAGTTGTTCCTGTGACCTGTGGCCATATCCATCCCGCATTTATTATATTCTTCGAGTCTCGGTCAATGTCGCCGTCGTTTTGTATTTAATGATGAGCCGTGGTACCGGAAATCCGGACAGACTGGTAGGAATACAATACATAATTATACCATCTAACGCAATTGGGATAAAATTGGATGGACCACCTAGGTCACAAAACAGATGTTGTTTTGGTTCTGCTGATCTACTCTGGTCGTCAGCGAACAGCATGCCTCTTTCTTTATGTCTGATGTCAGAGCATCTATTACCAGGATAAACGGATAAGGGCTCAAAGCCCACTACTGGTACCAGCCTACAGCAGCTACAACTAGATTGCACTCGCCGGTAACTCCAGCCTCGGACCTGATGTATGGTATCTCCCCTCTCGTTCGTCTCCCTGCAACCTTCTCCCAAAAATCTTCATACTATGTCACATTATTCTTTAGCTTTATTCCTCTATAGTTGTACATTATGGTCACGGAATGTTTATAATAATATTACGGACTTTTTCAAAGACCCTTCAAATGACAACAATAGTCTCCGGCCGAGAGTCTGCAGCGGTAAGTATAGATAGTGCAATTCACGAAGACGCGCCCCTCGCGGGGTGCGGGGCGTTTGCTCCGAGCGGCAGTCGCGAACCGTAGTCTATTCATTGTAGTGTGCGTGTGCACTCATAGGTAATTAGTGTGTACCGATAACACTCAAACATTGACGGAAGCTTGCACACATATACTATAAACGGTTAGGAGGAATAGTGGGGCGCGCCTTCGTGGATTGCACTATCTATAGATACTCGTATAAGCAATTTAGGCATAGTAGTCCATGACTCTGGTAATCTAAAATATTTAGGCTGAATATATTTTTAATTATGAGAAATACCTAGTTTTACTACTTCTTCATTGACCACGACAAATCGTGGACATGCCTGCAGATTTTTTTGTCCCTAATACTTTTAATATGCTGACACAATTAATTGAAACACAAAACATTATTTTTAAAACGATAATTTATTGATTTAACCGCAAATATATTAGTTTATGTACAAAAATAAGGACGTCAACAAAATGCAAACGGAGAACCAGTTGTTCCCATGTACTCGAATAATATACTATCAGACTACAAACTTCCGTTTGTAATGCATTCTTCTTTTGAGATTACACTAAAAGTGTATTTGCCAAGTATTCGAATACAAGTGTAAACTGGCTTCATACTTCCAAAATAATCTAAAGTTGTCTTGACTTCTAAATAATAACGGTCGAAATCACAATCTAATTACTATTCTAAGAAAAAGCTTGCCAAATTCACTACTAAATTAATCATACAAGGAATTTCTACAACAAACATTCAACTTATCAAAATACTGAATTTACTTAAAAAACATTAAAATATCAAATTGCTTTAGATTACCTATCTTTTACAATAAACACTAATAAATTTACTCAACAAGTCAGGATACGCAAGTGCTCATTATAACAGTAACTGTAAGTGATCTTATATTGAGGTTTTTCCATAAACGAAGATAGCTGAATTCTGGGTAGAATTTATGTTTAGTGCCATCTGAAAGTAAAAATGGAAGCACTGACCACAACGAGGCTGATATTGTAGACGACTAGAAAATTTGCAGCAGATTAGTTTATGTATCAATTTTCAATTAAGAATATTATTATAAGCTAAACAGCTAATCACATAAACGTTGATGGAACAATGTTATCTATTTGACTGCAAAAATTCTAGCCACAATCATAACAATGAATACCATCATGAAATTATCTCATACCAGCATATTGACACAATTTTCATTATGTATCTTCTTTTAACACATTATTCTACACTTCGTATAACTGTACATTACTATACATTTTTCAGTCTTTACGCACAAAGAGAAACATAAGCATTAATAATTAAGTGAGGACACACTTCACTGTTTCAAATTTACATTTCATGACTTACAGCTTTGTCACAAAAAAGATAGCACTGAGATCCAAAGGCACATTGTAATACGGCATTAAAAGCCAGGGGGACTAAGTTTGTTTGATTAGGTACATCATTTTCTAAGAAACTGTAAATATTGTGACAGAAATTTGGCACTAAGAGCATTGTTGAATCAAAAATGCACACAAAAAGTATAGAGAAAAGCAAAGTAGATTTGGAACTTAAGAAATGAAAGAAAAAATGCAAATGGGCAGTAACACAAGACTAAGTATTATTCATAATTTATAATGAGCATCCTGAACTTCTTAATTTATAAACTCACTATTATTGTAACATTTTATAACTAAAATTGACCCATATTATTGGCGCCTCTTACCGTTACCTCTATAATTCCGAAAGGTTTCTTTCTACTCAACAGTTTATTATAAAGCATACTGTATTCATTTACGATGTTCATAATGTGGGAGCTAAGACGAATTAGTACCTGATATAACAATCATTATCGTGAATCAGGTCAACAAGTGATGTTCATTAATCCTAAATTTGTGTGTATACTACCTCATCAAAAGCGATTCAGTATAACAGACCGTAAACAATTTAAATCTACATCAAAATATTATATGTCTATAGAAAATAAACATTTATTAATTTATCAGCTAAAAGTCACAACTCCGAGGTGAGACTAAAAGCATAGCCGTTGAGAGACTTGGCTTTAACTTTTTGTAGCCGGTAGTCTCGAGTGTAAAATACTATGTACATGTGTCAATGAAATGAAATGCAATTATTCCAATATACAACTAGTCAGCGTCATTAAGTTACGAGGTGTTGAGCCGGCGGAGGCAGCCCTCACGAGTCCGGCGGCACGTCCCATTCCGCCAAACCGCGGTCCACAAGCTCGCGGTTCAGGAATATCACTTGCTGGAATTACATTTTAAATATAAAATACAAATATAATCAACAATTACACTAACTAAAACTATCAACACTGCACTCTCACACACAGTGGAAAACTTACGAATTTAACGCAAATTAAAGAAACAGGTTGACAATGTTACACATTGAACAGACGCCAGTTTTTATATAGTGGTTAATCTTGGCGAAACCTTGATCTTTTAGAGCAGTTTCATTGATATTTAAAATTAAAGTACGATTTAGTGAACGGCCTTCTGGTAATATGGTCGAGGTCAACTGTGATTATTTCGATAGTTTGTGAAATCAGGAAACAGACAGGAAACCGTCCCATCTCAAAATACCGGCAAAATATAGAAGTGGATCGCAAGTAACTACCAGAAAAAAATAAGAGCTGTTGTCAGCGGAGGCTACTAATGACTAATAAAAATAGCACGGGCAGATTTTTTTTCAAAAAACGGGACCTATTATGGACGCATTACTAGAAAATACTTCACAAGTACTTTTTGAACTTTCGCGATGATAACACATACTGACTGACTCTAAAACACGGGTATTTATCGCGTATATTATTTATTTTTCCCGCGGGTCTGCCCGCGACGGCTATTGCAACATAGCCTAAATATCGGAAAAATAAAGGTAATTTAAGCTATAATTACGTGTGAAATAGATTCAGCTTATGAAGGGGTTTAACGAGGTTTACTTTTGTAGTACTTTGGCAAAAAGTTTCGTAAAAGTCGTCCCGCTTTTGTCGAAACACACCTCGATAACTTTGCAGTAGGTAAAGATTAAAAAGCTCTGACGGTGCTGCTGAAACAGTCCTTATTTCTGGTTGTTACAAAAATACACTTCTAATACAGGGGTGTATTAGTAATAAATAAATAAATATTCTAGACAATCCACTCAACACTATCTAGCCCCAAACTAAGCAGAGCTTGTACAATGGGAACCAGATAGGTGATATACTACTTATATTTATTTATTTTTTGTAAATACATACATAGAATACAATATAATACACCCTGACAGAGAACAAACATGTGTTCACCACACAAATATTTGTTCTCGGTGGGGATCGAAACCACGACCTACGGCGTAGAAGGCAGAGCTACTACCAACTAAGCTGAGAGGCCAGTAGTGCGCATCGTGTATGTATTAGTATAGTGTTACCTGAGGATGGAGCGTGAGGTACAAATGCACCAGAGGCAGGCCCGCCTCGTCATATCCGGCGACCTGCGCGTGGAGCAGCTGACCTGCCGTCAGGCCGGCCATGATGCGCAGCGCCTCGCCGCTCCATTCAGCTTCTACGAACACAATACGTCGTGGGTATTTAGTAAGGTATCAATGAGTTTTTATGTCGAAAAATGTATGTGCACTATGCCAGTCTTCTCAAAACGGTGAAGGAAAACATCGTGAGGAAACCGGCGTGTAGTAGAACCTAAAAAAAGTTCGAGCAACACGTGTCAAGGGTCACGCAAAAAGAGCCCGCCATCAAGCGGCGGAAAAACTAGCCCGCACATCATGTGCGGATGATACAAATTTGCCGAACACAATACCATCGAGACCATTTTATTTTCACGTAAAGAGCTTCATCTGCTTGATTCTTCCTGACAATTTTTTTTAAACAATATCTTTCGGCTTCGTGCGCTTATCCGCTATTGCTTCCAGTTATCCGGCCGCCATTAGAGAACCTATGTCGGTTTGAGATATACAAATTTATCATAAGCTAAGCTAAAACAAAAAGTACAACCTAGTAAAATAATTATTGCGATGACATGTCGATAATTCATTTCAATAACTCGTTGGCATTTTTTGCATCTGCCTCATTCAGAGAGCGATCGCGGTGACCTTGCTTCTTCCGCAGACATCCTCTATTAGGATTTAACCACGTAGTGAAACTCTAAGGGCCTTATTAATAATCCTGGCGTAGCGTTGGACTAGTTAATCCGTGTTTTGTCTCTTACATTGACATGCAATTGTCAACTCGAGCAAATGTGACAAAACACGGATTAACTAGTCCAACGCTACGCCAGGATTATTAATAACACCCTTAGCGTACGTATATCCATAGCCAGTTGCGTGACTTGTAGTTTAACAGATAGCAAGCACGTCTCAATTTCATAAGTCATCACTGGCAACATGCAATAATTATAGTAGTCTTGATTATAGCAAACTGTACCTCTGACAAGATGTGGCGTTAGTTCCCGAACCGATATCGAAGAACAAGTTATGATGGCAATTGGCAATGCTGTACATTGCAAAGAGCCCACTGCTGGAGACATGCCTTCTTAGTATCTGTATTGAAAGGGATGGTGAAGATATAAAAATAAATTATAAATTTACCATTATTGGCTGGTTTGACAAACGCGAGAAGCGCTTCTGTGGCCTGGAAAGGCAGCGTCATGAAGTCCGAGCGGATCTGCTTAAGCTGGTCGTTGTCGACGGTGAGGTAGCCGCCGAAGTCGACCAGCTTCACAACAGACGTGTCATTCTCCTCCGAGGTGGATATCACTTGCGCGCGGTACCAGTTGTTCTCGGTGGGAGCAGCGCAAATTGACCCCTCTGTTAGTGACAAAGTAACGGATGTTACCGTGAATAAAATAAGTAAATAAATAAATAAAATTACCAACAAGACGGAGCAAAAAATTATTTATTCGATTGTATCACACGGATCACTTTGAAACGTAGATAATTATAATAGTCTTCGAGAGTAGCAGCTCTTAGACCTGAAGTGGGCGATCCATTGGCGAGCCAAAACCGACGAGCCTGCGAGCTAAAGGTATAAACCACCAATGGAGCACCTACAAGACCGCGGTTTTAACATATAAAATTGGGATTCTAGGTAAAAGGCGTCATAGTTCTTCAGTTATGAAAGTGTTGAAAGTAGCTCGAAATGATTCGTGTAAATATACACACGGCCGGTGTAGCGCCAGTTTCTTTTGCGAAATTGGCTGACACATTGCCGCGTAGACACAATTATTTGACCTTAATTTAATATGTAGTAGCCTTAAATACAATCGAGACAAAAAACGTGGCAGGTCAGAAAAAAAGAACAAGTCTTGTCGTCATGAGATGTGAATGCCGTGTCGTAACGCGAACTGGTTCCGACATTGATTACCTTTCACAGGGCGCGGCAAGGAGGGCACATCCGGCGTCTGGTATGTAGAGGCCATGAGGCGATGCAATGCGTGCAGCGAGGGGAAGGTCGGGTGTAACGGCTGCTGCAGGAAGAAATGTCCCGCACTCACCAGACACGTCATTATAGTGTCATTGTTCACAGACTCCACTAGCTGTAATTATACATTCTACATTCGCAAGCATCACAAATGGGAGGCACCAGAAGCAGGGAATTGGGAAGACTATCTAGCATGATTCACCACACACTACTTTCTACTAGGTAGGTGGTACTTTATTTTAGGGTCATAGTTTTTGTTCCAAGAAATTAAGCACTAAAAATAAAATAGTTACTAGGTACAATACTAAAAAAGTTTTAAAGATTTTTTTGATGTACCTGAACTTTTATCATTTGTTGTGTGCAATAAAGTATTTTCTATCTATCTACTAAGTTTGAGATTATAAGGGCAATTTTTTTTATATACAGTTAAATTTATGCGCCAGATAAAAATATAAAAATATTTCTTTTGGGCTTGCCAAAAACAAGGACTGACATTTTTTATTAGACAAATAGTGATATTCTGTAGGTGGAAAAATTTGCTCTAAATAGCATAGTGTTATGCATTTAGCCGGTTTAGGCTGAATGAAAGTAAGCATTAACTGGTTTTATTTTTACCAGCTCATCCACTCTACATGATTCTTTTCGGTGATAAGACACTTCATAATGCGTGTGCAAGTTTGATTTGTAATATACCAGATTTATATCTATTATTATTTTGTCACAAAGGCTAATCAAAGCTATAAGTCATTGGTACATTTAAATCATTGGTAACATGGATTAGGGGCAAGTATGGATTATTGTCTCGAGATAAAGTTTTGCAGTGGTTTTTTCTAGATCTATTAAATTAATCTCAAATCTGTAACACAAAAAAAAAATATGCGCCTCTAATCGCGCCTTGGTATATTATTTCGTTTCATTACAAACTATATTCCCAGCACTTAAAATTTTGTTGATAAAGTTTGAAAAAAAAAAGTATCACCTGATTAGCTTAACAGAATTAAATAGTGGTATTAAATCAGAATATTAGTGATATTTGTAATGATTTGAAAAATAATGGAAAATAATTACATTGAGAATGGAATAGTTACTTGATAAAAAATTACTCATCACTTACTTGAAGGAATTCAGGCACAAGTGGAGTAAGTCTCTGATACAGCTCTGCACTAATTTCTTGGAGGGAGAAATGGGGGAATTTCTTTTCAGGGAATTTTTCTTTAACCATATCTAAAGCTGCTTCAATCTCGCTTTGAGTTCCTGAAAAGTAAGAGTTTCTAGTAAAAGCTCATAATACAAATAAGGGTTTCAGGTTTTCATAACCGTAGGGTACCTAACTTACTGACGAAACTATGCAAACTACCCCCCCCTATATGACTATGCAAATAACTGCTTACTGGTGGTAGTTTTACCAAATAATGTATGACTATGTCTGCTTGTTGTCGGGCGCCCCAGATTCATACTGACAAAAGGCACTGCTTCATAATCCATCCCACACATCAGGTGAACCTCACCAATACTCGTGCACTAGAACAGTATAATATTAATTCATAGTTTTTTCTTACCTTCAACTGCGCAAATTTTTTGTTTGACAGAATCAGGGTGTCTCCTCACATACACTGTGGCACCAGTTTTTGATTTGATCTGAGTAACAAATGAGCCATGTTTGCCTATAAGAAGCCCCACAAGGCTCTGTGATATGAGGAATTGATGTATTCTAAGAGCAGATTCAGATGGAACTAAATTTAAATTAGCCGGAGGGGGACTAGCAGCTTCTGAACAGCCTTTACCACTGTCACTTGAACCCTGAAAAGAATAAATATTTTAGATTTCAAGTAAAGTTTTAGAAGCTCCAGTAAAATTAGATAAAAACATTTATGAATTTACCTCACTGTGGTTGTCAGAAAAGTGACACATGGAAGGACTAGCTAACATAGGATCCACAGGACTGTGGTTTGCAGAATCCCTCTCAGAGATATGTCTACTTTGAGATGTAGAGAACCTATTATCACTGTCATTACTATCACAAGCTTCGTCAATAACATTATTGACATTTAATTCATCTGCATCAGTGCTAGTGCTCTCTTCATTTGTGTTGATTTCTGAGGTTGTCACCTCAGATTTGGTGCTAGTTTGCTCAGTCACATCGTCTTCGTCATTAGATATATCTATATCTTTTGGAAATTGTTCATTATTTAATGAAGCGTTAGCATTCACTGAACAAGACATTTTTGTTTTCAGTGGTGAACACATATTAGGTGTTGATTCTTTCACTATAAATGAGGGTTTAGCAGTGGAGGAGCTCACCACCAAGTTTTGATTGTCAATACCAGCTGACATTCTTTTTTCATTTACAATAGATTTTTTTCTGCTTATAATTTTCTCAATCTCAATATCCACCTCTTCGTCAGTTAATTCCAATGGAGAAGATCTCTGAGAGTTGACTCCGTTGGGTTTGATATCAATTGGAGCTGACTTGATAATGGATTGATCTGCCTTTCCCAGAGGAGATGCCTTCTGTGCTTCAGCGTGAGCATTAAGAGCTTCTGCAAGTTCTTCTTTAAGGCTTTTCAACCTTTCTCTTCCACCTGGGTCAGATTTGGCATATTCCCTCTTTTTCTTGAACCAAAATATTCCCAGCAACACGGCTATTGATGGCACCGACCACATGAGTAACTGACGACAAGGTGCCATTTTGTTGAGCCACGTTTAGAATAATTCTAAAACAAATAGGTTAATTAGACACTTATTCTTGCACAATGCTCAGCTTGCTTTTTATTTATTAGGTTTATTGTTTAATTTTCCTTATATTTGTATATCAGGCCACCAGGCCGGTATTTTAGGTTCTATTAATATAGAAGATTCAAATTTTGACAATAAACTTTGAGGAAAGTTATCACTGATGCCAAAATGCTACTCCAGGAGTATACTTTATTTAAACAGACTGCCAATTTGATATTTTTTATGCAAAAAAGCATCTGACATACTTACATGAGGGCACTCCATTTTGATTTTGCAAAATCAATTTCTTATCATCACATGGATTTATTGTAATCTTTGACACAACGAGACTAGAGATTACAGCAATGTAAATAGGTTATTTTACGCGTGTTTATTTACAATTTATTGGAAACTATCTAAAATTGTAGGTACCTACAGGTAATTACAAACCCAGCAATCCAAATGATAAAATAAAGTATAACCAGACAAGGTTACCAATTTAGTAAATAAAATGCGTTAGTGTACCATGCCGTGCTCTATGCTATTTTTACGTATGCATGTACGTACGTACTTAATATTGCAATTTTATTTATTTACTTAGACAAATACACTGTCTATTAATGTAACCTAACGTAATTTGTAAGTGGATTGAAAATGTGATCTGAATAAACCGGTGAGGGTCACAAGCGGTATGTGGAAACCTTCACATCACACGGACACACGTAAGCAAATGTGGAATGGTAAATGAAAGGTTACGCAATTATACCTGTATTGATATCTCGATAATACGCGGAACAAACATACAATGAATAGTCGTGGTAGAAAGTCTTGAACTGTAGACGAATTCGTGTTCCAATTATAATGTTACGACCGCGGCCTACCAGCTACCAGCTTGCGACAATGTACGATCCAAATCTGGAATCATGCCACCGGCAACATAATTAGTATTACAGATCTTGTGTACTTACTAAGATTCTTCAAAAAAGATCCACTATTCGTAAGGATTTTGAATTTATTCTGAAACGATGGAATAACTGTTTTTACTGCTGAATTTCACCAATTTTTCGAACTATCCACGTGCTCACTATGTTTTCGAAGCACAACAAAATCCAATATGGCGGCGCCGTGCCCGTGCCGTTCGTGACGAAACCGAAACATACCAATCAAGCAAGCAACATGGCAACTCTTGGCAACCTAGAATCTTGTCTATGCCCACCATGGAGCAAGATTATTATTACGATGCCCAGCTCTATCTGAATCACAGACTTTAAAGGGCCCCTCGAGATTGAGAAAACAGGTTTAGAAATAAAGTACTGTAGGTTAAATTGTCTAAGGTACTGGCACGTGAGGCTGAAAATCTGTATACCTCAAGCAAGTTGATGATCGCAAGGCAGTGCACCGTAGGACACGTTCCTGACGTGTGTGACCTATAAATAATAATAATGCGAGCGTGCGTGGTAATGCTTTGTTATAGGCAATGGTTACCACATAACATTAGGTGGGCCATATGCTGGTTTCATCAGCTAGTTGTATGATAAAAAAACAAATCAAAAGGCAATTTTGATGTGTGTGTGTGTACCTATTGTATTGACAAAAATAATTTGGTTTTTCTTCCTAACAAACAAAATTAAATTATATACCTAATTTAATTATGAATAGTTACCGACCCGACCGCTATAAGAAATAAATAAATACTACCCATCGAGATATAAGTACTACCTACGTACTAGCAAAACCTACGTCAATTAACTGAATTGTCCTATTCTTCGTAATTTATTCTCGGCATATAGGTCTTAAGCGCCATGTAAATCACGGCACTTACGCGCAGAGAGCGACTGAGTGAGGTGCGGCGAAACTGCGGCGCTATCGCCGCAGTTGAACGAGACAAAGTAGGAATTTACGTAGCGATGGGCGATTGCTTCAAAAAAAACAATCGAATGAATCGAATATTGCGCTACTGCGCATTCGATTGTCAATTTAGTAGTTCCTCCCCATGATTATTCGAATAACATTCGACAAACTACTATACATGTAAGTGTGCGTGCGGTGCGGTGAACTGCGCTGCGGAAGGCCGCGCGGGGCGGTGCATGCGGGGGCGGGACGGTGTTGCGCGCGGCAAAAATAGTAGTTAGGTGCGTTGCGTGGCATGACCGCGCGGCAAATAAGTAGTTAAAGTTGGTGCCAGTCATTGTCGCCGCGCGCCGCACGCCGCACGCGCCGTCAGTCGATAACAATCTACTAGTTTCAATTGTTATCGACTGAACCGAACAATCGACTAGTTCGATAAAATATAGTAGTAATCGCCCATCGCTAATTTACGGTTACGGTGTCTTCTCTAGTACGTAGTACCTATATCTCGATGATACTACCACACAATACAATTTAGCCTTACATAAATGAGAAAATCTTGTATATTACATATAATCAGAATCTCGGAAACGACGCCAACGATTTTCATGAAATTTAGTTTAAGGGGGCGATATAACGACCTAGGTATGATTAATTTTTAGAAAATGAGGCCATCTTTTGCTTTGCTGAGTAGTATAGCTCAAAAGTTAGTGTCACGGAGAGCGCCATCTATTGAATAAATACGTAAGCACTCGAGACAAAAGTTCCGGATAATTACGATCTTCATCTTCATGAAATTAAAAGGTTTCGGGGACGATAAATCTACACAGCTAGGATAAATTTTTAAAAAAGTTGGCAGGTTCATCATCATTACAAAAAATATATTTTTGTCAAAGAAGTAAGAAAGCAACAATGTAGCAAAGAGTTGTCTATGTTGTAAATAGGTCTCTCCTACCTCCTAAAACAAATGGCTGAGTCTTCAGAGTCACGTCTTCTATTCCAACAATTCATTACCCCACCTTGCTGGAGCGTTCTACACAATGCTTACCTAAACGCTATGAGAACTGATGATGCTCGCAGATTCTCTGAAGGATTCAATCTGAAACAAGCTGTTCCAACAGCGAACCAAAGTAGCCTACATAGCTCAAAGAATTAGCAAACTGAAGTGGCAGTGGGTTCGTCCTGTATTTGTTGCAAAAGAGAAAAACATTGAAGAAGTAAATGAAAACAAGAGTGGAGCCCACGTTGGAAGGTTACAATGATATAATATTTACTTTTACAAACATGTTTATTATTACTCTTCCTAAATAATTTATCGTATTGGTTGTGCACTAAGACAAATGTTAGTCCCTATAAAACACAGCTGCTAAAAACAACCTTTATAAATACTAAATCAGTATGTATGTAATGAGAATGAAAAAAATTAAAATACTTTAAGTTTTATACAACTAGGTATTCAACATGTTTCTATGAGCCACCAATCTTTTGTTGTTGAACACCTAAACTGCAAATAATAGAAGAAGTGTGGAGTCTCGTAAGATTACAAGGCTAAGTGATCTCAAGGAAATGATAGCAAATTCATGTATGATACAATTATTTAATTTATAATATACATTCCTTAAACTTTTAAAAATACTTTTTAGAGTCCTAGCTGAGAACAATTCAAGGAATGTGTTACTTTAACAATTTGACCGATGAAAGAAATAGTAGTTTTATATCTTTACATTATAATAAATAAAGGTATACCTCATACAATCGTGTTATGAACACTTACATCATCATGAATAATTGTATAGTTAAAGTGTACATACAGACATAAATAAACCATACAAATTTAGGTGTAAGTATGAAATAATGTTGAAAACTAATTTATAAATCACAAGTCATGTTTATTTGTAACAGAAAAACAAATTTACACAAACTTACTTTATGTAGAAGATAAAAAGGGAAAGTGATCCTAAATGTTGTCTACAGCATCAGCCTCATCTTCCGAACTGACTTCATCACCAAACTCAATATCCTCATCCAGGCCATCAACAGAGTAGACAACAGTCTCGTTGATACGTACTGTCTCAGGGAACTCTCCGTAAGTCTTCAGATTCCTTGCCTCATCAGGTGTGTACTTCAAGATTACATCAGCTTTGGCATCTTGGTAATCTCGTAAACCTATTAGTATGATGTCCCCTTGATTTATCCATACTTTTTTTCGTAGCTTCCCTCGGATATGACATAGACGTTTTATGCCATCAAAGCACATGGCCTCCAAGCGGCCATTACCGAGCATCTTTGTGACCTGGGCGTACTCTTGACCATCTTCTTTGAAAACTAACTCACGTTTTTCTGTTTCATTTTCGTTCTTTCCCCTCCTCCTGTTTTTACCTCCTTTTCCTTTGTTTTTCGGCATAATTTATAGTAACTTGAGTACAAACATAAATTCTATCTACGAAAATCTCATGAGTAGTGCTGCCATCTCCTAAAAATATTTATGGCTAAATCAATGTTTATAAAATGCCAAAAGAATGCTAAGATTGTCGGACTAGCTAAACCGTCAGAAAAGAATGAACGAACGATACTGTTCATGGTAGTATTTTTTTGGCATGTTATTAACTTAATACACTATAAATAAAAAAAAGGGTGTGTATGTAATATCAGCAGATAGCTGATAGCTGTGTACCTAACATAATATTGTGCACGAAAGGACCCTCATTGAGGCGTACTTAAAATCCATTCACCTCACTGTTTCTTAAGAATTAGTGCCACGAAAACAAGAATATCAGCTATCTCCCATATTCAAGCACAAAATTAGGGCATGGCTGTGAGGTGTTCTACATAGGGGCAAGTCATAGTTTTACTCGATTAGTTTGAATAATTTGCTTTGCCTACCTGTCTCTCTCTTTTGTATGGAGAAAAGCTGAGAAATAAACAATACGTTACGTAGAAACGATTGAAACGAGTTGTTGCCTCATCAATTCAACTTGGACTACGGGTACAGTTCAGGTGAATTCCTAAAATAAAACACGAGACTATATTTTTTATACAAGTAATTTTTCCAGGGAAAATATGCTATTATTAAATAAAAAAAAATATGCTTCTCTTTCACCTAAAAATATGTCAAATTCAGCCATAAAAATGATAAACTGGCAGCACTGCTCATGACTTTGCTGTCTGTGGATCAAGTGCCAAATGTTGCGATTTTGACAGAAGGCCAGGGTTTTTTTTTATGCGTCGTAACCAGGGTTGCCAATGCGATAAAATGAGGATGACATAATGACATTACATGTTCTGACAGTTCTATGGTATTCTCTGCATTCTGTCATGTATGTCATGGCATATATTTTGCTTGGAGGAAGAATATTTCCAAAATTTTGCGATTGAGGCGAAGTCGAAATGACGGATGTGATTGATATATTATAATAAGGTGCTACTACGGGATGCCAACACTTGTATCAAAATAACTTTGCCCTTGAACTTACACACTTGTAAAATTCAGGAGGGTGTTTTCCCTAAAAAATAACAGGTACTTTTTTTTATTTGACGGGCTTCTCAGCTCAGTTGGTGGTAGCTCTGCAAGTATTATTTTATATCTACTATCTGGTTCCCATAGTAGGTACAAGCTCTGCTTAATTTAGGGCTGTGTTAATGTGGATTGTCCTGAATATTTATTTATTTATTTAAAAATACCTACCCTCAATGAATGTGCTACTGCTACGGTATATCAAGTTTGTTTAAAAAACCTTCCACACTTGAAAATTCATAAACCGAACAAATAAAAGTAAAATTTATTGAAAAAAAAAACAATAACGAAGCGACAGGATGTCCGATTTTAAAAAAACTATTGTTTGTCTTTCAAACTTTGCTTGGTTTACGATACATGAGACATGTAGGTACGTTACAAACTATAATAGTTTGAATTTCATACACACAAGACATGTAAACTTTCGAATTGCCGCGGCTGTGCGTTTTCACGTCCATCTTAAAAAAAGCAGCCAAGTGCGAATCGGACTCGCCCATGAAGGGTTCCGTAGCATCAAGTAACATAATATAAAGGTTCTCGTAGTTCGTCGAAAGGTAAATTGCGGTTTACGATTTATGACGTATAAAAAAAAAACTACTTGCTAGATCTCGTTCAAACCAAATATCGTTGAAAGTTTGCAAAGTAATGTAGGTACAACATATATTTTTTTTAAATTTATCATTCTCTTATTTAAGAAGTTAGAGGGGGGGGGACCAACTTTTTTCCACTTTGAAAGTGTCTCTCGCGCAAGCTATTCATTTTAGAAAAAAAACGATATTAGAAACCTCAACATCATTTTTGAAGACCTATTTATAGATACCCCACGCGTATGGGTTCGATGAAAAAAAATTTTTTGAGTTTCAGTTTCAAGTATGGGGACCCCCAAAATTTATAGTTTTTTTCTATTTTTATGTTAAAATCTTAATGCGAATCATCTACTCACATGAATACAGAATAGATGTTCACAGAATACATCTACTCACCAAGTTTCATCAGTCTAGCTCTTACGGTTTCGGAGAAAAATGGCTGTGACATACGGACGGACAGACAGACAGACAGACATGACGAATCTATAAGGGTTCCGTTTTTGCCATTTGGCTACGGAACCCTAAAAACTATGTTAGAAACCTCAACATCATTTTTGAAGACCTATCATCCATAGATAATCCACAACTAGGTATAGGTTTGATGAAAAAAATTATCGAGTTTCTGTTCGTATGGGGGGGACCCCCAAAATTTATTGCTTTTTTTTCTATTTTTGTGTGAAAATCACAGAATTCTGTACTTGCAAAGTTTCATCAGAATAGCTTTTACAGTTTCGGAAAAGTGGCTGTGACATACGGACGGACAAAGAGACCGACAGACAGACAAACATACAGATAGACAGGGGTTCTTTTTTTGCCATTTGGCTACCGAACCCTTAAAAGCTCCTACCTATAATAAATGTTACATCTCGATGCCGCCAATGCAGAATTTCTGCAAATCAATACGCCAATCTGTAAACAGCAAGGAGGTGTATACACATTGGCACATGATAATACCTAGTATTATACCCACTAGATAAGTCTTCAACCGAAGGTAAGTTTCAGTACCTAAGCGCAGAGCGTAGGCGGGCGAGCTCAGCGACTGCAAGGGTTTCTGCAGTTCATTCGCCGTCTGGCCTCACCCCTGGCACTCTCCCACCACCCCTGTCGCCGTCGACCAGACTGCACGCTTGTCATACTGCAATCCACTAGGTACTTTCTCACTAAGGTATCTATTTGCTACCTATTCTGTCATAGACAGATACCTAGGTACCAAGACACAGTAGTGTGCTGCCATACCTCTTTTTGCTGTCGATACTATTTGAGCACTGGTGATCATCCCTAAGGTTGCGGGTTCAAATCTACTTGTGGCCAAACGTATGTTATATAGGAACGTACCCTGCCTTGGGAGTGATTTATTGCTAGATTATTATCGCACAAATCGCTATACTTCCGTAAACCCCTCATTTTATTTTGAATCTTAAAGCTTTATGCTACGAGGTTTATTCTGCTGTAGAGAACGCACTTTTCTGGTGCAAACGGTGAAGGACTCTTTACCGTCCTTGGTACATCTGGAGCATCAAAACTTAGGAATTTTCAAGACAAGAGCGAATGTATTCAAGCTAAGTTTGGGAGGTCTTTAGGCTGAAATATAACTTTAGGCGGCAAATAATCATTAATTTGAGCATCACAATATTGATCCCTGAATTACGAGAATTAATTTGTACCTTATGTCCAGTAGACAATACAGCTACGTACTACCTACGGCCATAAGGCCATAATTAAATGTAACTGCATGTAAGCCAAAACACAGCAATGCTACTTGGCGACAGAGATAGGAATCGAAACAGGCAAACGTAAATTTAATTTACCTACCAATTAAATGTAAGGGAAGTACGTGACTTCTAAAGGATCAGCCTATGAAGTAGGCAATAGGTACATAATACCTATACCTAAATACAAACCTTCATAAATCTTTTCATAACAGGGTCATGGACTGTGTCGGTAAGGTACCTAAATGGTATGGCGCTTGCGCGTGTAAAGGTCAAGGTCAGTTGCCCTGGAAGATTTCCTTGGAGGTCGATGGCCGAGGCCTCGATTTCAGGGAGTTTGGGACCCGCGACCTTCACCGAGTCATAAGCCCCAAGGCGGCACGTGTATGAACCTGAAAGAACGTTACGTTCCATATGATTATAAAATAGTACAATACCTATTCGTTCATTGAAATATATGCTTTCTTATTATACAATCCTGATCCTGTAAATGAACCGATTTGAGTCCAGTAGTGTTAGGGAGTTATTGAGCCACAAACATTCAAACATCCAATAATACTTTCGCATTCATAATTTTGGTCACAGAAGAGAAAAACGCTTCAAGATATTAGTAGTGGTATGTAGTACATTCGAGCTCCGCAGCAATACAGCGTTTGTAGATTATGTTTGGCAGCACTAGCTGCGTGCTGCCAAGATCCAAATCATTCATACAGTAGGTATCATTTATCATTTTGATCCAAACAAGTTTTCTGACTAAAATTTTGCGTTACTAGTAACTTTTTGGTAGGAAACTACTACTAGGAACTAGGACGTGAGTAGTAACATTATAACTTAAAAAACTAAAAACATTTACCATTTTACTTTAAACTTTCTCTTAGCACTTTTGCTGGAAGAAAACTCTTTTTAGGGTTAAGCTCGCCTATGTACATATCCTTTGTTATTACTTATTTGTGAATGTTTCCGTGTGCATTAAAGAATAAAAGAAAATTTTACAGAGTATTTATCAGATTGTTATGCCAGCTTCATTCAATAAAATTAGCATTATTTAGGGGACCGTCTCACCGAGCCATTGCTCGAAAGGTGGTGTTCAAGATGGTGATCGAAATAAAATACAGCGATGGACTTAACAGTAGAGTCTAATAATTGTAATAATACCTAGTGTTGAAGGCTTGTTGAAGGCTTGTTGAAGGCCGCAGGGTGGGGCGGTCACGGCCGAGGACGCGGCCTTGACACGCGCGCGCAGCTTCCACGGACGCCTAGGCTTGCTGAAGGCCTAATATTTGATATTGGCTCCAATTCTGTTGTTTACTTTTCCTGAACTAACCTATTTAGATCGTAACAAAATTGATGCTTTCTCTACCCTTTATAATAAAATAAATAATAATCATAAATATTTAAGACAATCCACACGAGACTCTTGAGCCCCAAATTAAGCAAAGCTTGTACTATGGGAACCAGATAGCTGATAATTATAATACTCATGATTTTTTTAATAAATACATACTCTGAATACAATATAATACCCAGACAGAGAACAAACATCTGCGTATACCACACAAATATTTAAAAGAAAATAATAATTTAAAAGAATTGTCTTTGTCAATTTAATTTTAGCGCCTGCAGGGAAATTGGAAAGTATAATTATCAAAATAAATCGATCTATTCAAAGAAGCCGAATTTTGGCATTGAATGAAAAGAAGCCATGAATCTCATTGATTTGAACCTCAGTATTTCGGTTGCTCTCTACGGACTTTCGCTACGCACGGTGCTACGACGCACGGCTACGAACGGCTATGCAAACATTTTTGGGTCGAGTTTATCTTTCATAATGTAGAATTTATGTTCTATTGTATTGAATGTATGTTGCATGTTCTGTTATAGAATTATGTTGGTATTGTATATGAGTAGCATATTAGGTAGTTGCCTTATGTTACTTAGAAATATCCCAAAGATAACTTCTGTATTTTATTACTTTTCTTAAACATTTTGACTCCAATTTGTTAATCTACTTTTGTTGCTGGCTGTGGCTATGTTTAAATAAACACAGCGTTTTTTTTGTCCTTATCAATGCGTAGTACATAGCCCACCCATAAGTTCTAAACAGCAACGGCATTTAAAAAACAGAAGCTTTCTCACTACGTAAATAGATAAAAATATTCAAGAAAACAGGATGAGTATTTGCAGTTTTTTATTCATATAAAAGCAAATACTCGTTCTGTTTTCTTGAATATTTTACATTTAATATGAGTATTTTACATATTATTGTACATATTATATCAGATATCTAGTTCCTATCGTACATGCTCTGTTTTGGGCCTAGATATTGTTTTGTGAATTGTCCACAATATTGATTTATATTTAGTCTTTTTTGAATTTGTTCAAATCACTAAGCAAAAACAATCGCAGGTTGGTACTAAACCCTTGGCCAGTGAAAGGTTATTATTAATCGTCTTCATTTCTTACAATGTCAGGGGCCACTTATTGTAACTCGCATCGCCCGCCAGTCACTATTATGCTAAAGCATTATGTTAAGCTAAATTAAAATCAGCTTTAGATTATGAAAAAAAATTGTGGCACACACACACATTAGAGCAATTTTTTTGCCCCCACCCCCAACATTAGTCGAAATTTTAAGATCTTGACGGTTACGAGTTAATTGTTTTATTTCTTATGTGTCCGATGTGTTTAGTTATGGAACCCTCGACGCATGGGTATAATTCCGTTCATTAGTGAGCATAGAAGCATTGAGTTTAATTTTTTTCCAAAATCGCATTTAGAAAGATTGGCTGCTGGGGCTTGTGGTAGTAAAAACCAAAAGTACTTAGGTCGCGGTTATAGTAAGTATATATAATAGTAAGTGGTCGATAGATACAAAAAGCTAGCTCCGGATACGGGTCTCGCTAGATCAGAACACAAGGGGAAGCCAGGGTGGCGCGGGCGAAGGGGAAGCGCGGGCGAGCGCTCCTGGAGTGCATCGGGACGTTGACTGTCTGGCTCTGGACTCAGCCTGCCTTATCTGCAGTTGCCCTTTAGTACGATGCACCTTCACCCGCCTTCTACCCCCACACGGCGGGATCAGACTTCTGCAACCCCCTACTCGTTTTATTCCAGGACCTGCTATTGACCTGAAATAAGAAGGTAAACATGTTTTGATACGGGTCGATGACCTGTCTTATTTGAAAAGTTGTACAAAGTTTCCAATGAAAAATTAAATAAGTAAATGAAATAAAATAACAAAATTTTAAGTTGGGCTTAAATATGGTGCTATGCTAAGCTCGAGTTAAATGACTTAATAACACTCTTGTAACTTTATTGAATTATTAGGTCGATGATCCTACCATATTTATTTTTCCTAATCCGTTTCTAACTTGTTGTTCTGTCGGAAAATCAGACACACTTTTGTTTCGTACGAGACCACAAAGCTCCGTATGCTCCAAAAAAATTCCGCATTCAATATTTGCAGATTGGCATTTTCAGATTTGGTTTTATTAATATATTTAATACAAAAATAATTTATCTAGCCACCACGCAAGAATCGAACACGTACTATTCGCAACTCACGTCATTTGTTACGCTCTAGACTTCTAGAGGTTATAAAGCCATTATAACACTAGAGCACTGGTGGCCTAGTGGTGGTCCAAAAATGTATGCACACTAGTACACTCGAACGGTGAAGGAAAACATCATGAGGAAATCAGCATATCGTAGATTCCAAAAAGTTCGAAATCGTCGAAATCGTCGTTCGTGTGTCAATTGCACGTAAGGAGCCTCTTTGTTTAGCTCTCTTTTTTTTAATTCTTTCACCACACTGGCACTGGATCAAAAGAACCAGTAACACGATAAGAAGAAGATATTGTTCATTGACATCTTGTTTTTAAATGGAGCCTCTTACCTTGAAACATGATTGAAAGTATTGTTATAAATCAATAATGTTTTATAATGTGATGTTGTTTTCATACATGATAATACATAAGTAATTGCTGACAGGCCTTGAACCTGTGCAGTGAGGACCTTCACACTGACTCGCCCATTGTTTATTGAGTATTGTTTATAACGAGCTTCTGTTCACGAACACTGAGCTGTGTACCTAGTACTTACTCCAGTTACAATATTTATTGTCTCTATTCAAGTCCGGGGCACCTGTTTGTGCAGTTAATGTCGAATTTTTATAAGAAGTTTTCATTTTTACACTGAACTAATAGTAGTAGGCAACAAATATTACACATCGGCTAATTTCGGCTTCATAGAGCGTAAAGTTTACGTCAGAAAGAGATAGCGCTCTACGAAAGCTGAAAAGCCGATGTGCAATATTTATTGCCTACAACCGTTCCATGTGTTGCCTACTTAGCATATTGTATATTATACCGGCTATTTGGGAGTATCCTTGCTAATTTACGAACCAGCCAAGTGAAAAATAAAATTAAGATATTTCTTCAGAAGTCACTCTCAGAATTTTATTTGGTACGCGTAAGAATATATAAATCTTTTGCTTTCAAATATTTTTTGCAAATAAAATAATCTACAGGAATTTCTCTAAATTCCTAGTAGTATTCTTTTTCTTCTATTTTGTGTGTGCAGTGAAAATATGAAGTAAAATAAAATAAACAACAGGAATTTAGCGTAATTTGTGTAAAAATCTGTGCTAAAATAAAGGTTACACAATGTTTACTCAGCCGAAGAAAAGAAACTAACTTCCATTTCTGGTGACGGGCAAAAGTTTGGGAAGGGATTTATTCAGGGACGTGGTTCAGGGCTTGGTGACCTTGGAGTGCGTCCTCGACTCGTGTCAACGACAGCAAGACCGCGGCCTCGCTTCGTGCCTCGTCCCTCCCCACACCCCGCATGCCCTTTAGGGGGTAACCACCCCTCGACACCCCGATTAGGACCAGAAATTTAATGAACCCGAACTGTAGATATAGATAGGTACAACAGCGATTGAAATTAGTATTTATTCCAGACCAGCCGGTCTACTCTTGAACGCGATTCCGATCCCAATCTTAAGTTTTGACGGAAATCTTATGGGTTTTCTGCCAAAATTCCGTCAAAACTTAAAATTGGGATAGGAATCGCGTTCAAGGGTAGACCGGCTGTTTTGTTATTTAGCATTTATATGTAAATAAAAAAAAAAAAGCAGCCAAGTGCGAGCCGGACTCGCCCATGAAGGGTTCCGTAGCATCAATTAACATAATATAAAGGTTTTTGTAGTTCGTCGAAGGGTAGATTGCGGTTTACGATTTATGGCGTATAAAAAAAAACTACTGACTAGATCTCGTTCAAACCAAATATCGTTGGAAGTTTGCATAGTAATGTACAACATATATTTTTTTTAGTTTTATCATGCTCTTATTTTAGAAGTTAGAGGGGGGGGGGACCAACTTTTTTCCACTTTGGAAGTGTCTCTCGCGCAAACTATTCAGTTTAGAAAAAAACGATGTTAGAAACCTCAACATCATTTTTGAAGACCTATCCATAAATACCCCACACGTCTGGGTTCGATGAAAAAAAAATTTTTGAGTTTCAGTTTCAAGTATGGGGACCCCCAAAGTTTATAGTTTTTTTTCTATTTTTTGTAAAAACCTTAATGCGGTTCACAGAATACATCTACTCACCAAGTTTCATCAGTCTAGCTTCTATGGTTTCGGAGAAAAATGGCTGTGACACGGCCGGACAGACAGACAGACAGACAGACATGACGAATCTATAAGGGTTCCTTTTTTGCCATTTGGCTACGGAACCCTAAAAACGAATCCGTAAATGCGTTGGTTTCCCAAAGAACCCATCGCAATTTTCGTTTCTCTGTGTATTACCTCCATGTGTGCTTAGATAATTAAACTTATTTTATTAATTAATTAATATATATAAAAGAAAATCGGCTAATAGAGGAGAGTGGAGAACGAAAACCTGTTGTGCCTACCCCACATGAAGTGGAATGTGGGATAAGGACAAGACAATGATTATGATGATAAAAGAAAGTAATGTTATACGGCTCGGCCGTTCTTGACGTAACTCAAGAACGGCTGAACCGATTTGGCTGAAAATTGGTCGGGAGGTAACTTAGAGCCAGGAGACAGACAAAGGATACTTTTTATCCCAAAAAAGTAACGGGAACGGGGCAATCGAAGCCGCGGACAGCCGCTACTGTTTATAAACTTACCCGAGTGCAAGGAATATAATACTCTCTACGAGAGCCCGAGTGGATCCTAGAGCCGATGCTAGTAACTTTATAAATAGGTATACATTTTAAACGCTGACGCTCATAAATGATGAAGTTATGCGATACCGAACATTAATAAAAAACATCCGAATTGAGGATCTACTTCTTTTTTATTTAAAGTCTGTTAAAAATAGTGATAGGTACTACACATTTTAATTTTAAATAGTTTTGTTTATTTACACGTAAGATAAAGAATGCGATGATTCAGTTGGGGTGCGTCGGCCGGGGGTGAACTATGCGAGGGCGTCGACTGGCACCCACAGGCCGACATTGAGCTACCCTCGCAAGGGCATTCCACTGCACTTTATAAGGGTCTCAGGGTTTGTGAAAGTTTAATTCAAGAATTTCCTTATAAAATAATATTTTTTCTTTTTTACAGAATATAGCAAAGCACCCTGGCTTCGCACGGGTGAAAAAACTCAAAGGCAATGACTTCACATTTTTTAACTCCTCTTTTCTTAATTATACCCGCGCGAAGCCAGAGCGGGTCGCTAGTAATAAAATATAGCCTATGTTTTGTTAGCCTACGCAGAGTTAACAGAACAATCTAATGGTGAAAGAATTTTAGGAATCCGTCTAGTCGTTTTTAGGGTTCCGTAGCCAAATGGCAAAAATGGAACCCTTATAGATTCGTCATGTCTGTCTGTCTGTCTGTCCGTCCGTATGTCACAGCCATTTTTCTCTGAAACCATAAAAGCTAGACTGATGAAACGAGGCGAGGCACAAAAATAGAAAAAAAAAACTATAAATTTTGGGGGTCCCCATACTTGAAACTGAAACTCAATTTTTTTTTCCATCGAACCCATATGTGTGGGGTATCTATGAATAGGTCTCAAAAATTATGTTGAGGTTTCTAATATAGTTTTTTTCTAAACTGAATAGTTTACGCGAGAGACACTTCCAAAGTGGAAAAAAGTTGGTCCCCCCCCTCTAACTTCTAAAATAAGAGAATGACAAAGCTAAAAAAATATATGTTTTACATTACTATGCAAACTTCCAACGATATTTGGTTTGAACGAGATCTAGTCAGTAGTTTTTTTTTATACGTCATAAATCGTAAACCGCAATTTACCTTTCGACGAACTACAAGAACCTTTATATTATGTTACTTGATGCTACGGAACCCTTCATGGGCGAGTCCGACACGCACTTGGCTGCTTTTGCTGATGACTTTATTTGTACATAAAATACGTACCTATATAAAATACGAATGTTTCTTCAAAGATTTTTTTTTATGTCCCAAATTTAAGAGCAAACCTTACCGCTGCACCATCGGATCCTAATAACACACAACCAAAAAATCTTTGTAAAAACACTATAAAACCAATAAAAAAATATTTCCTTTCCATAATATTATATAGTACGAGTATGATACAGGTAAAATTAGAGCTCAGGGTAGGTATAGGTTTCATGTTTTTCATAACAAAGCTCCTCCCAGAGTTCAGTTGCTTGCATAATAAAACGCTTCTTTTAGACTTTGTGAGTGTAAGGTTGTAGGTAGACCACCTCTCGAGGTGGGGTCGTTGACTGCAGCCATAGATTTTTCTCAGAGTTCAACTGAAAGTTTATAATGAAATTAGTATACAGATCGTCTCGACTTGAAAGATGTTATTATGAGTTGTATGCGTATTTATACCTAAATCACACCTATAATAATTATTATTATGTACGTATTTACTTCAATGTTTTGAAAAGGCCTATATCCTCTTTGATGAATACGCTTATTACCATCACAGAATTCACAGACCGTCTCGTGTTCTAGGTTCTAGTGACTATGTGTGCCAGACATTTGGGACAGTTTGGGAAACTCCTAACTGTGAGATAATAAATGACATTTGGCTACTATTTTTAGTTTAGGTACAACAAAAAAAAATGGAATTGGATGTTCACATTGATATCATAATTTGTCAACACCATCGTAGTTATATTGAAACAGTATTTTGAAATACATAGGTATCGTAGGTAACAAATTACAAATAGAAAGGATAACAATAAATTACAGCAAGCTAAATGGTTCTAAATATGCGTTATCCTATATAGGTAATAGTAGTATGATTATCTAGAAGACAGACAGACGGACGGACAGAGAGACAGCTTGTCAAACGGACACGATGAAACTAAGGGTTTTTGTTGGTCTATTGAACTTTAAAAAGGGAATCCGATAATTATGTTAGAGAACGGATATGATTTACAGCGCTAAAAAGTAGTTATTACATATTCAAAAATGTTTTTTTATGCGGTACTTTTGCTAGAATATAAAAAGCATGGTCTATATATACGAGATCAAGTGACTTAAATTTCAGTTGGATTTCACATTTGATCACCTGATTTTTCCCGAGACTGTCGAATAGAATGCGTAGCTCGTACTCAGCCTAAGTCGAAAGAGCTTCGAAATATAGTGCAATGTGGCATTATACTCCACAGGGAACATGTTCAGTGGTGGAAGAAATGTACGTCTAGCCGGTGCATATCGATCGCGACGGCGACCACCCCGCCGCGCTGCCACTCCGCCTGCAGATACATTCACACCGATCTATGGGTAATTTTGGCCTCCTTTTTCATAATTTACTTCAAAAAACTTTTTATTATAAGTACACGAAGCGTCTTTCAAATTCGAACCACGAGCACAGACTGCTACCACCACCTCTTGAGGTCCTTAATACACGCAACGAATAACAATAAAACATCACCAGTTCAGCATTTTTACTCTAACAGTTATATTTAATCTATAGCTAGCTGGGTTCAAGATGTGTTTGTTTTAAGGAATTCACAATTTTATCATAATCTAAGGACTAATCTTTGTCCTGCCTAGCCTGTCTAGTTGTTGCTGTTGAATTTTTTGTCTTTGTGCGTGATTCAACCCCCAAAAGAGGTGTAGCGTGGATTTAAGTCAGTACGACTGCACGAGTTTTACGCAAGTAGTTGCGCTGGATTACCACTGTTGACAGTGATCGCCATCGCCATCGTCATAGCCTAGATGTGTGCAGGTCTTGAAACACTAAGGTACATAGTATAATATGTTGAGTTTGGGCTTAAACTATGATGGATTGTCAGACATTTCTAGGTCTAAAAATACTACAAACGTTATAACCAGCACTTAGTCTATGTACTAAAGATTTACATTGCTGGTCTATTCTCTGCTTAAGTTGGTTTTCTAACTGACTTCAAACTAATAAACTATAATGTACCACACCTAAGTCACTGAACTTATTATTGCACGAATGAACCCATAACCTTTGCATTAGATGGTGGATCGACCCCAAATACATTTTCAATCCACTTTCACAGCAACTATTGAATTTATTTTAAGCGGAGCGGAGATGTGTAAAATTGCGTAAATGACGTGATGCCTAGGTATTTGACAAGATTTTATTGGTTGTTTTCGTGGCTTTTACATTTCCGAGTACACGGTCGCTTTTGCTGGATACTTACTAGGTGGTCATATACTCCGTCAAATTGTTAAGAGCGGGTCATGCGAAAATTTGAGATTTAAAAAAAAAAAATCATAACTAAATAACTAAGTGACATTTTAAAAATCGCAAAAGGACTAATTGTAGACTAACAATAAAAATATACTATTTAACATGACATTCTATTTAACGCTGACATACGATTTTCATTAGCGTTAAATAGAATGTCATGTTAAATAGTATATTTTTTTAACACACTTAAATTCGAATTAATCTCAAATGTATAGTCTACAATTAGTCCTTTTGCGATTTTTAAAATGTCACTTAGTTATTTAGTTATGTTTTTTTTTTTTAAATCTCAAATTTTCGCACGACCCGCTCTTAAACGTTCAGGCATTATTCAGGAGGTTAGTTAAATGACACAGTTTAAAACAAAAATAAAAAAATAAAGTTTATGTTAAAAAAATAGGATATACAGAACAACAGACAGAATAACAGTAACGGAAAAGGGCAAAGATAATTTGTTATAACAAGTACAAGTGATATGCAGAGCCTAAGATTAATAATTTTGTGCCGTGTCCTAATGAAACGGCTGGACAGTTCATTACACTGCGAATTAAATCTAGCTACGACACAGTCTCCGAAAAAATAACTTTTGAATAAAGTCTCCTTATTTGGTAGGTATGGCCCAGCCGCGCTGAACTCTATGGGGCATACGAAGGTTGTTGGTGTGACCGCGCCATGGTGGGTAGCAGAGCGCAAGCGCGCGCCACCCTATTGCACCCCGACTCGTGTCCCGGTGCCCTTACCGCACCATACAACTTTCACTCCCGAATACCCATCAGATATTCTATCTATCGATAAAAACACAATTTGTTGCCCAATTTTACACGTGTGCGAATTGTGTTGTTTCATTCATCATGATGACTACAGTATCTAGAAGCTCAATCATTCACCCAAAAATCTGAGTTCTTTTAGTTGATAGGATAAAACACTTCAGATTTAAATACATTTTATTTACAAAGAAAATATAATCGAATCACAAATAGCTGATCAATGTGTAGACGAGGCATTGGAAACTATGATAGAATCTCAATAAATTTAATAATAAATAGGTTATAAGTATACTTATGCAAGTTCCGTGTTATTTACATCAGTTTTTATACATGCCATAATTCGAGAAACTTAGGGCCGACTTGACTGACTTGACTAAAAACTATTTTATTTAGGTAATATGTATATCGACACTGGAAAAATTGATCCAAAATAGACAGATGACATAATTAAGAAAAAGAAAAAGACATTCTAATTTTCCAAAACTGATAATTAAACCTCTGGATTTTCACTGAACAAACCCTGAATAGTGTGAAAAATAAAGCAACTATACGAAGCAGTGTCAGTGAACACGTTAGTGAACTCCCTCGCTAGACAAAGCTTTGCAAAGTGCACACGCCTCCATCGATTGCTGAAGCCTGCCATATAACGGGTCATTGAGACTTGTCGCCAAAATATTCGCAAGCATCGGTCTCGGCCGTGAGCCGCCGATGGCAGTGACCCCGGCGCACCCTGGTCACAGCACAGCTGCTAGTTACTATTGCAGACTGCAACACACCCCTCCCCTGCCACACCCGGAGTCACCAGCTCGCATGCTAATGCCATACACCCTATCCCAGACACCCTCTTTAGGAATATATAAAAAGTAAGATAGTCTGGCAGTCTTGAATTCATTTTTTAACGGATTTTTTAAATAGCTTAGGTTATTAGGTTAGTATATGTAGTGAATTTTGTACTAATATTTTTGTCATCGTTCAAAATAAATAAATAAATAGTCGGTAAAGTAAAGTGGAATCCCTATTTCACACCTTCAAAAATATGCCTGCATATACCTAATGAAAACAATAGGTATCTGTTATCATCACGCGCCATTAAACTGCTTAACTCCACATATACTAATCATATCCATCAACTATAGTGAATAGTCTTATTTCTGGTACGGAACTGTTACAACGGCTGTCCGGTGTGTGCTATCTAGAAGATGGTTATCACTTTATCAGTGTGCGTGTCCAAACGTTCGGCGATCGATCGGGACGAGCCAGACACTGTGCGCTGAGGTATGTACTCTATCGCACTTATACAACTACGGAAGTGATAACGATTGTCTGCCGTATCTTCTTATATTAACATTGACCGAATTAATGGAAATATTACAAAATGTCTCAGGGTTTCAAAGACAGCAAAAGTTAAATTCTATGAATTCGCTTTCTGTGAAATAAACTGACCTCTATTGTTCAAATAAATCTCAAGATAACGGACTACACTGCGAGATATTTAAAATCAGCGTACTTCTATGACGGAGTTTGTATGGTTGTCTCCATCATGGATTCATGGTTATTTTAGCCGGAATGTGAATTCATGTTGCGAAGCACAAAGCACTGCCGCAGTCAACAGTGACTCCTCTAATCTTTAGAACCATTCATGATTGGTTGATGCGTAATAAATATGAGTAGGTACCGAGAAAGTAATGAGTGTGTCACGGAAGACAGAAGTTTGTGAAGGTCTCTATGGTTTTATGCATACTCGTTACACTGCTGACCGTGTCATACAATAAGTTATGGAAAAATGAGCAATAAATGTGTAATCCAAGGCAATCGTGCAAGGTCGTGCGATGGAAAATATAAGAAAATTAGCTTGGCAACATGGAGCAAGACCGATTGCTATAAAAAATCTTACGATAATACCCGCGACCGGACGGAGATGGGAGTCTAGTATTTATTTATTTATATTTTTTATAGGGAAAAGGCTGTTATCACAGAGAGACACTGATGTTGCACATTGGTCATTTTTTGATTGTGCAAAATAATATGGAAGTGAAGGCCTGCGCACACCTAGTTCGCTGGCGGTAGCGATCAGTGAAACGCTGTCAAATATCGCTGTCAAATCTCAAAACTGACAGCGATATTTGACAGCGTTTCACTGATCGCGTTCGCCAGCGAACTAGGTGTGCGCAGGCCTTGACTATTTGTACGGGTGCTGGATGAATAAATAATATTGGCCTTTGGCATCCTTTCGGACACTTTTACCAATGTCAAGTGATATTGATTAAGTACATAAATAAAATAGTTTTTATCAAGTCAGTCAATAGACAAGTCGGCTGTCCTTGTCTTTGAAGAAAATGGTGGCGTTTTTCTTCAAAACCCTCGGAAACATTTTCGTTCACTTTAATTCCGACTGCTCATACTTTGTGCTTAGACCTCAAGTAGGTAATTAATTGGTTTAAATACCACCAAAATCAAAACCGGCAGAACTCAAAATGACACCAGAGAAATCAAAATAATACCAGAAAACAATTAAAATAAAAAGTGGCTTCCCAAAATGACAAAAAACTGTTATTTAAATACTTAATATTGGTTTAGAATGCATGCGTTTGACTTTACATAATCTTCTTCTTCTTTTTGTGGCACCTGTCCATTTTGGATCAGTTTTGCCAGTGTCGAGTGAGGATATAATAACATAAAAAAAATAGTTTTTAGTCAAGTCAGCCAATAGACAAGGCAGTCGTCATTGGCTTTGAAGGAAAAGATGGAGTTTTTCTTCAAACCCAACGGAAACACTTTCGTTCAAATCAAAATATCACATAATACACTTTCATTCCAACTGTTAACACTTTGAGCTAAGACCTCAAGTAATTTTGGTTAAAATACCACCGAAATTACACAACAGAACTTAAAATAACACTAGAAAAACAATAAAAATGGAAAAGCTATGTGACTTCCCAAAATGACAGAAAACGAATCCATAGTCAAAGTCTATAATAAATTCGACTGACAAACGACCTGTGTGTGCCACATCCCGATGAAAGACGTGAAAATGTCATTCTTATTAATTTGGCATTTTAATTTTGCTAGCAACTAAACAAACCTCACCTCGACCTTTGTTGTCCTAGAAGCGACCTTGTTTTGTATAATGAATACATTATACATACTTCGGTATATTTAATTATCTAATATGATCATCAGCTAGGTATAATTACATGCTTATAACTTCCTTACTCATGTCTTAGGCTTGTTTATTTAAAAACAGACTTACCTAAGTGGCCTGCGTAACCTGCGTTCGAGAAGTTTGATTTCTATACAATTTGATTTTTAACGTAATAAATGGGCGATGAGAGTCTATAATTAGGTATACTGAAATGATTGTGGTTTGCTTTTATATTGGTCTTATTTACGCGAAACTATAAATTGTGGCACTCCGAGAATGCAGGCAGATGTGAAAACTTGAACTCGTGTGACGCGTGGCGATAACGAGTTCATTGGTTTTATCCTACCTACCTCAAAAATGCTCAAGTCCGTATAAAGAAGTTTAAAATGCTTTCATTTATTTATTTTTTAGTATAATTATGTATACGAAGGCTTCACCAAGTATTTGGTAACAAGTTTGTGAAAGAAAATAAAAACATGTTTTACTAAGAGGATGTTTGGCCATGTTTTGCAGTAGTTTTTATCTAATTAATTTGATAGTTTATTGAATTTACCTTTGTGTAGCAGTGCAGTGCACTTTGTATAAAGGTCAGAGCTAAGGTTAAAATTGATGTTGGATGGGCGTTGCAGCGGCGGCGGTGACGGCTCGGTGGTGACGGCGGTGACGGCAGTAGTGGCATGGCATGGTATCCAGCAACGCTGGGCGGGCGGCGGCAGCGGTGCAGGACACCTGAGGGCGGAGGGCGCGGGGCGCACGCTGCAGATTCACTTTCGTCCGGCTGGCTGCGACCGCCCGCCCGCCAGCCCGCCAGTGAGAGAAAGTTGGCCGCGGCGAGCGAACGAGTCTCGCGGACCGAGCGGCGCGTCGCGCACGCACGATACGCGATCTACCGGCGCCCGGCATAGCCCGCCCTTGCACAAATACACATCATATAAACAATGCACCGAAATGTCTATGTAAATTAATGAAGATTTCCGCATTCCTGTGAATATTTTCGACACCGTGTTGGACGTTTTGATCCTTTGAGATAATATTACGTGTTTGTGCCGAACTTTAATAGAATTTTTTGATATTTGTATTTTATCGAATAAGTGACTGAGCAGTATTTAATAAGGAACTATGCAGTGCTACCCTGATCTGTCGCCGAAGCGGGAGCCGATGGAGGTGGTTTACGGGCACATGGAGCCGGAGATGATGCCGGCGCGAAGGCTGGAGCTGCCAGCGCCGCCGGGCAAGGAGTTCCTTGCGCCGGTGCTGCTGGGCCCGCCGCCGCCGGTCATGCCGCAGCACCACTCGGTGATCCAGTGCATGCGTCCGCCGCCGCCGCCGCCGCCGCACCACCACCCGCCGCGCCTCCACAAGCCGCCCATGCCATCCATGTTCGAGGAACCCACCAGCTCCATTCCAGATTTAGGTAAGAATTATTTCTGTAAACCATTGTGTTTATTAGATATTTAAAAAACCTCCAAATCGAGAAACTGCAGCATATCAACGAACATTTTAAAATTGCATAGAATAAAATATATAAGTTTAGAAAAGGCCAGGATTATTATTGGTCGACAACGCTCCTTGCACTTTTCTTCTCAGCACTTCGGAAAATTACTTTCTTACACATCTTATTGAAACGAAACGATGGCTGACTTTGTAATGCATCAGATACCTACTTAATTTTTTTATTGGATGATAGTAGGTAATAGTATGAAAATAACACAATCCTAGTATTATCTAGCTAGTACACAAGTGCTATAATTATGTTGAACCTACCATGTTGCCAACCTTGATACCATAAAATACATTGTATACAGCTACGTACAAATACATTCAACCTAATAATATTATTGAATGTTATAATTTTGCTTCGCCTTGGCCATTGTGAATTATGCTTCCTCCTTTGGAAAATTGTAAGGCCTGCGCACACCTAGGTCGCTGGCGTCGGCGATCAGTGAAATGCTGTCAAAGGGTTTCCGCCAAAATTGCCCCAGTCCCGGCGCAAAAGAATTGTATCTCAGATTTTAGATACTTATTAGTAGAAACAATGTCAGGTGTCGCTATTTCCTGATTTCGTGGCTAACATGTTTTTTTTACCCAGAGAAGTTTCATAGGCGCTACATGCAAAAATGACACTTTTTAGGAAAAACTTCATGTTACTGTGTGTAATTGACATTGAATTGGCAAAAAACTAATAAAACACATCATATAAACACATTATCACATATGTAATATAATGTACCTGACCTATGTAATTTTTTTAAAAACTTCATTTTACTGTATTAATTCACTCATTAACAACACAAACGTGCGGGTAGTTGCAAAAAATGAATATAATACGTACACACTGATACGACTCGTGGTTGGTTCCTCCTGATTTATTTTGTTTTTACGGCGACTTGGCATTAATCCCTGGACTTTTGATTTTTCTTGTGATATGGCAGACAATTGTGTTTTGTGTACACGGTCACTTCGGCGACTTCGAAGACATGTTCTATTTTAACATTTTCTTCAATCACGTCGAGAATTCGTGGTACATATTGTACGTGCGTTCCATTTAAACAAAGTATTTATTTTAACACAATGAATATATGCATAGATATATGCTAATAAATTACTGTTTAAGTAAAAGAACGCATTGAGCGCGCTTTAAATGACTGAGTATTGAGTTCTTAATGCACACTTGAAACATGTATGAATAAACTTATGTCGTCCTTGTTCCTCAATAACAACATTATGTACTAGGGTATATGTGTGTGTTTTATTCATTTTTTGCCAATTCAATGTCAATTAGTACAGTAACAAGTAGTTTTTCCTACAAAGTGTCATGTTTACATGTGGCGCCTATGAAACTTCTCTGGGCAAAATAACCATGTTAGCCACGAAACCAGGAAATAGTGATACCTGATATTGTTTCTACTTATAATTATCTAAAATCTGAGATACAATTCTTTTGCGCCGGGACTGGGGTTTTTTTCTATGGCCCGTGGCGGAAACCCTTTGACAGCGACATTTGACAGCGTTTCACTGATCGCCAGCGACCTAAGTGTGCGCAGGCCTTAACAGAACATTTACAGCTACGATTATTTCCGGGTGATGACGTTTAATTAAGGCCATATCATGCATTGATGGCCAGTGGATAATAATCACTCCTTAACAATGGAAAATATATAAACAACACCGGCCGATACTACGCTGGTATTAGAACCTGCTCAATTTCTTGCAGTAAATTAATGGTCAAATACTTGATTGGTCGATTATTCATCCGTGAAACAGGGCTTTAGCAGATTAAGGGCTGAATTGTCCAAATTGTGTATAAATTATTTGTTTTTACCTACGTCTGAATACTAATCCTTGGTTAGTGGACAATTTCAGTGATGAACGGACACAAATTGATAAAGATTCCCATAGTGTAAATGTACTAATTATGCTATAAATAGAACTTGAAGTCATAAATACGAAATAAGAGACATTTTAGGTAGCCTATAAATTTATCAAATAACCGGCACGTGTAGTGGTATCCACATTCAATTTGTTTTTTTATCTGTTTTATTTGTATGTTTTTCTTTTATCATTGGGCAGATTATTTTTGTGAAACACTGCTGCTATGCTATCCGATGCAAGCACGTGTTTTGCCTCTCAATTTTCCTATCTCTTTCTTAAAACCAAGTTTCAATTCAAAACGTTATTTACAAACATAATAATTGTAGACAGGCCTTTGGATCTTTTGTAGATGATTTATATAGCGTCAGGGGCAACTGGTGTTCACTAATGCCCCTACTTACGGGACGCAATGGTACCTGGGTCAAGAATTTATATGGAATAGGCTTGTCTTAGGTATTAGACAAGCCTTTACCATCCTGACAGCTTAGTCGGCCTAATCCACAGGAAAGACATGGTCAATACGCGCGGAGCTGAGTAAACCGCGGGTTTCCTCACGTTGTTTTCCTTCGCCGTTTGAAAGCATTGAGTAAATATTTTTTTCGAAGAGGTAAATCCATAGGTACACATGACTAGATTCGAACCCGCGACGGTAGGATCGGAAGGCGGGGTACTAACACTAGACCTCCAGTGTACCATAATACATGTAGGTATACATATAATAATCCTGCCTTTATGTTTTCGCGAATATGATTAGATAAATATCACAAGGTCAGTATGACGAACGCGTGCTAGAACGTCATTCAGTGTCATTAAGGTCACTGTGACATTGGGCTGATACAGTGACAGAATAATAGCAGAGTGTACCTGTCTTATCTGGCAATGTCACACGGAAAAAACGTAACGGTTGGATTTAAATAACTTATTGCTATTTACAACAAAGCAACTCGTTTCGGAGGGAACCTGCAAAGTGTATTGCTAATGCTAGACAAGCCATCTTTGCTACTGTAAGTTAGTAATATTAATCTAGAAAGTTGGTTAAAATTTGATAACCTGGGCTAGGTAGCTTCCAACCTTTTAATTTAATAAAGACAACAAAGCTAATTGTGAACGTGAATCGAGTAATTCTGTTAATTATAACCAAGCATCTTAGCTTAAATCGTCGATTTTATCAAATCAACTTTGTAAACACAGCTAATGAACGTTTCTATGTTTAACAAAGTAACTTTGTCAAATTTTGGTATACTTAGCAAAGTTACTCGGCGCTGTCAATCGTGTCCACTGGATAGCCATACCCAATATACTTTGTTACTTCTAACCAATTCAAATAGGTATACTTAGCAAAGTTACTCGCGCTTTCAGCCGTGTTGAGTGGGTTCGCTACAACCAATCTACATATTTACCTCTAGCCTACTTGAATCGGTATATTTAGCAATGTAGTTTGTTGTTCTTCAACGGGTTTATTGGGTTCGCTACAACCCATCTAGTTTGTTGTTCCTATGCGGGTTTATTGGGTTCGCTACAACCCATCTAGTTTGTTGTTCCTAAGCGGGTTTATTGGGTTCGCTACAACCCATCTAGTTTGTTGTTCCTAAGCGGGTTTATTGGGTTCGCTACAACCCATCTACATTTTTACTTCTAGACTACTTTAATTTGTACCTATTTTAGCAATGTTGTTTTTTGTTCTGCAAGTTTATTGGGTTAATACTGCTAAATACTTAGCTGCAGATACCTACCATTTCCAAGTGACATGAATATTAATAAGCTTTATTTTAAGTTTGATAGCTGCTTTTAGTACAATGCACGTTCAAACTTAAAATCTGTAGCATATAACTAAGTATAATATTGTTGTCAATCGGAAATGGTACCAGCAGCTAAGTATATTAGCAGTATTAATCAACCCAATAAACCAGCAGAACAAAAAACAACATTGCTAAAATTCCAATTAAAGTAGGCTAGAAGTAAAAAAGTTCTTCATTTTGACGCTAGTGAAAAGTTGATATGTAGGGAATTGAAAAAGATCGTTAATCTGGCGAACTCGAAAAAGTTAAATCACCCTTTTAAAAAAAGGACTGAACGATCATATTTCATTTGCCCACAGACCGTACTTCAAAGTTAAAAGAATGTATATGAAATAATAAAGTTTTATTTAAATTCTTCAACAATCGTTAATAAATTCTAAAATTCTAAATTAGACCAACTAAAAATAATATTTTTAAGAGCGTTTACATCTATCAGCTATCTTTATAAAATTTTAATAAAAAAATATATGTAAATTCATATGATTATGATTTTTTTTGTAACCATCAATGCTAATATAACTTTTTTTTAAGTTACTCACATAGAAACATTATTATTTAAAAAAAAAGCTTAAAGGCAATAGAAGGATGTAAGCGCTCTTAATAGCTAGTAGATACACGATACTAAATAACGATGTATGCTTCAGAGAAGAATCAAATATGTTATTCGTTAATCAACATAAAAAGTTACATTCGAGAGTAGTTAGTCTTACATTGTTAATTTGTGCAAAGTCATTTTTACCTCAACTTTTTCAATTATTATATTAACCAATATTTATCATAAATATTGTTTGTTAACTTATGAAATAGGTACTTAAAAATATTTTAACAAACATAAGTCTAACGAGTACTTATACATAAGTATTTTGTATGATAACAAAACATTTAATTTTTTTTAGGTATTTAATTTAAATTACTCATCATGTTGATGATGATGGCTTTAACTTAAGTAAATGAAGATTCTTTTACCTACATAGTCTTAGCAAAATATACAGTTTCTCATATAAATGCACAATATGCGAGATCGGTACTTAGATCATAAACATTATAATTATACCCACCCCTATTTTGTAAGCACCATACTGGTAAGCTACAATTATGTTTACCACATTTATATTATAAATACGAAGTTTGTGCTTTTTGCAAATAGCTGGAAGGGTGTTGATGAATTCATCTATCTATAACCACGAAGTAGTTATTTATACTGTCAAGAGATTCGCCTACGATCATGATAAAAGGTTGCATTGTAAGTCTATATTCTTGAAACTTTGTTCGCTTACTTGCTATTGCACTGTGGATATCCGAATCGTTTTTCACATGCTGTACAAAACTAGCAGTTGCTTCAGCTTTCGAAGGACACCAAATCTTTTTGCGACTAATTCTTCAGCCGAACACTTGTAACAGCCACGAGATATGGCATAAGCAGCAAACAAGCTATATTTGATGCCTCCTCTGAACCTAAAATTAGAAAATATAATTTATAAACGCTAATAGATATAGTACTCGTAGTTACTTACCTAACAGGATGAATTAATAAAATACTATGTTCAAACTTATGAGAGCATTTTTCGTTTGACAGCCTGACAGCTCAGTTGGTAGTAGATCTACCATCTACGCTGGAGGTCGTGGGTTCAATCCCCACCGAGAACAAATATTAATAATATAAAAAATAAATTAATAAATTACCATGCTGATAAGTGGTTTGTCCTTGGTCTTGGTGCGCAGTTTAGCCAGCTCAAAGATGTTGTCCTTCAAAGCAGGATTTTTTTCTGTAAAAGGATAAATAAATAAATAAATAAAAAATCGGCTTGTTCAGCGGCACGCACCACACTTTGTTTGCTATACCTAGTGAGCCAAGCCAACCGCGGGCGCACTGCGGCTTGCCCGGCGCGCGGCGCGGCCGGTAAAGATGCTGTGGCAAGCCACGCATACCTTTAAGTTAGGTAGGTATTATGGCACATATAATTATAGAACTACGGCTTTTTTGCAGAAAGTTCTACCAGGTAATTCTTTGTCTTTCACCTAATGTAGGTAGGTAGAAGTAATGGCTTCAAGCACCAATTAGCACACACGATAGCAACGAGTTTTGCCAACTACAATAATCACCGTGGTAATACTTACTTTGAAAAACTTCGATATACTCCTCCAAGCCCCAAGCAGTAAGGAGATTCCTTACGTCTTCATCCATCGGGCGTTTTGTACTTAATGCAGTTTTATCAAAAATGATGAATGACAAACTGGTAAAGCGCTGCAAGTTTTCTATGTTCAGGTGCCAATCTCACTTAACTCACTCAACCTCTGCTCTCACACTGTTTATTATAAAAGTAGATACTCTCGTGTCCGCACCCAAGAACTTGTTGAAAAGAAATGGCCGTTGTCCTTGAATTGCACGCGTGTCTAAACGCATTATCCGAGTTTACACAATTCACATGTCAACGAATAACCATTTTCTTCGATTGTTCCAATTAAGTTACTTGTTTAAAATATTAAATAGCCAAACACTTATCTATTGATTGCTGTGTTACTTGCTTGTTGATAGCTAATTTACTTGTTTAAAGTTTTATAACCCACAGTCGTAAATAACAAATGTAGGGATAAAAAAGCAGCCAAGTGCGAGTCGGACTCGCCCATGAAGGGTTCCGTAGCAACAAGTATCATAATAAAAAGGTTCTTTTTAGTGGAAGTTTGCATAGTAATGTACAACATATATTTTTTTTAGTTTTATCATTCTCTTATTTTAGAAGTTAGAGGGGGGGGGGGGGCAACTTTTTACCACTTTGGAAGTGTCTCTCGCGCAAACTATTCAGTTTAAAAAAAACCATATTAGAAAACTCAACATCATTTTTGAAGACCTATTCATAGATACCCCACACGTATGGGTTCGATAAAAAAATTTTTGAGTTTCAGTTTCAAGTATGGGGACCCCCAAAGTTTATAGTTTTTTTTCTATTTTCATGTAAAAATCTTAATGCGGTTCACAGAATACATCTACTCGCCAAGTTTCATCAGTCTAGCTCTTACGGTTTCAGAGAAAAATGGCTGTGACATACGGACGGACAGACAGACAGACAGACAGACATACATGACGAATTCCGTTGACGGGTTCCGTTTTTGCCATTTGGCTACGGAACCCTAAAAAAGCGGCCAAGTGCGAGTCGGACTCGCCCATGAAGGGTTCCGTAGCAACAAGTAACATAATATATAAGTTATTGTATGTTCGTCGAGTTTTGTTATGTACGGCATTGCGCTGTCAGTTGTGTAGGTAAAAGTAGGTACATGCACACAGACCTATACACGAATTTTCGAAAGGTTCTTTATTGGTGATAAGTGCCATCGCTAAAGAAGTTAGTCCCCGTTTCTGTTATTTTTACGGGATAAAAAGTAGCCTATGTTTCAATACCGGATACAATCTATATTTGCTCAAGATTTCATCCAAATCGGTCCACTGGCTTGAGCGTGAAAGAGCAACAAACATCCCTAATGTATATAAAAACTTTCGCATTTATAGTTGTAGTAGAAGAAGCATAGGTTTTTAAACTTCTGCTACGGTTACTTTAACAAAGATACTCACTGGGAAATAATGATTTACTCGGAAGAATATACAGCAAAACAAGCTTGTTTACTACAAACATACGTCTATTCCCTCTATTGTACGTTTTAAATGAGTCTTGGTTATTTGTAATCATACCAATCTATACAAATTTAACCGAGTAAGAGTAGTCTAAACTTAGAAAGGTCAACTTGTCAGTTTATAAATCTGAAAACTTATCTATATTCAAACGGAAACTGTATAGGTTACTATAACTGAGGCACTCACTTTGAAACTATCAAGTACTCTGTTAGAATTACCTAGAATATACAGCAAAACCGGCTTGTTTACTATTAACAGAGCTTTATTGTGCGATTTAGATAAGTCTTAGTTATAAGTAGTCAAAAAAAAAATAACCAAGCCAAATTGGTACTTTGCTAGTGCTCCGTTTTTTCCGTGCAGTGGCGCGGGCGCAGGTGATCGCGACCCCTACTGGGTTGTGATTACATTGACTACTAGTACGGCACTGCATTGTCAAATAGTGACTCATACAGTCAACTCCTTAGAACAGCATAGTCAATAACATTAGTAAACAGAACCGGTACCCAGGTGACAACAAAACTACCAACCACCTGTTATTTGTTACATAAATAATTATAAGTTTAAAAAACTTGAGAAACCGACTTCATTGTCAAACGGCTAAACCGATTTTAATCAAATTTGTTTGGGACAATCTGGACGTAAGAATAACCAAATAAAAAAAAAAAAATTCTAAATCGGTTCATAAATGACGGAGGCATGCAGTTACAAACATTAAAAAAAATATTTAAAAAAAATGGCAACACCGATTTTAATAAAATTAAAATGGGACCAATCTGGAAGCAGTACCTTTCAGATAAAAAAATATTTTTTTAAATCGGCTCACAAATGACGAAGTTATGCGGTAACAAACATTTATAAAAAAAAAAAAAAAAAAAAAAAAAAAAACTTACAACCGAATTGAGAACCTCCTCCTTTTTGATTGGGATTCGGTTAAAAAAGGAGTAAGGTTCTAAAGCTAAATTTTAGGGCTCCGTATCGCAAAAAGAAAAACAGAACCGTATCACTATGATGTATGTTTGTCTGTCTGTTGTCACTATTTCTTCTATATGCCACTTTTGCTCAGAGAACTTCAAAATTATTCGAAACTAGCAGCCCGTCCCGGCTTCGCACGGGGTAGACAATATTGTTGTACATTATTTTGTTCTATCGCTAATAGTTTCGGCAGCGCATTCGACGAAAGACATTTTAAGACTCATTTTTCTACACCTTCGGTTACATTGTTCAAATTTTACCAAGGATCCCTAATTTTTTTCAAAATGAAATGTAGCCTATGTCAAATTGGAAGAATGTAGCATTATATTGATGAAATAATTTTTTTAATCGGCCCAGTACCTTTTGAGCCTATTCATTACAAACATACAAACATACAAAAATAGGTACAAATCTTTCCTCTTTATAATTTTAGTTTTCTAAATAAAAGATAAATATCCGTGACCTTATAGTGTCGCTTAAAAAACCTGTAACTCCACATCAAAAGAATAGCAATGACTGTTTAATTTTTGTATTGAAATGGCTACAATCAAAAACTTCTAGGGTAGTGTGCTGGAGACACCCAGTCTACCTACTTACCAAATCAAAACTAGGAGCTTTTGTGACCCAAATAAAGGAAAAAGCCTAAAATTGAGAATTATAGTGGAATAGGGAAATAAGTATAGGAAAAGACGCTTAAACTCGAAAAGGTATATTATAATAATACTTCATAGAAATTTACAGATTTTTTGTGATCTAGAAATTTATCTAGCTAAGTTAAAAAACCACACGTGCGTGGGTCTCACTCGCACTTGTCCGTTTTATTGACTATTAAGTTCAGGATAATTATCGTCTGATAGACTAAAATTAATTTGAAGATTGGCTGACTTATTTTAAAAAAAACCTTGCATACCTTTGTAGTAAATTCCTAGAAAATGGTATCGTGGTACGGATGGGGGAAACCAATAAGGATTATAGGTATAGGTAAATAATTCTGTGCTATATAGACTTTTATAGATTTATATACCTAGCAAAAACACACAAGACAACTGACAAACAATTCAAGCAGCACCTGTTGGTTCCCCAGTAAAAAAGTAATGGCAATGTCGCAGACTGGGCCAAACGGACAATACCTATCACCCTATTAGGGTTCCTTATAGCCTGCAGAACCCTGAAAGGCCACGGCATAACATACTTATTAAGTAGGTATATGTCGAGAGTCAATTGTGCGACATGATGTGTTATCAACATAACCTTCTGTACGTACGAGCAAATTACTTCCCGTACATACCTACTCGCTCGCTCTATCTAAGGCCTGTGATATATCTGACGGAAAATAGCGATACCGTTTTACGCGTAAATCATATTAGGATTACACGCTTTGATTTGTATCTAATTTACTTGCTTCCGTGGCATCAGCTGGCGCCTGGACGTTATTCAAAGTAATTCTAAAACCATCGGTTTTGTTTTAAAAGTAAAATAAAACAATAGATTGTCTATGGTATTCTTGGACCAAGACAAGACACGTCTAGAAAATAAATAACAAGGCTCTTGATAGGTATTTATATTCTAGAAGATGCTGACTGACAGTGTCGAGGGCCACTATCCATTTTTTTAATCCTTCTCTGCAGCGCTACAATAGATTATAATCATTGTGCTCTTTCAAAAACACCCCGGAAAACAATATGCTGAGATTTTATCGCTCATTATACTCGTAAATACATATACAATGTAGGTGTACAGATTTATGTAAGCATCCACGCTATAAACGGCTGAGCACACAGGGAAGTGCCGCTCGCAACCTTGGCCGAGGTCGGCAAGCGTCACTCGCAACACTTACAAACGGTTTCATAACAGCAACTCATTCGTAAATACATGTAATTGCGAATTGCAACCTTAAGTCATTTCCTGAAACCTAACGGAGATATAGAAATAGATGGAAGCTTAACCCTGGATCGTCCTTCGCAGTAGCTCCATCCCGCCCCTCTACCCCGTGACCGAGCAGGGGTCACGGTCGCATATTTGCCAAGCACGTGCCCCATAAATTTTCTAACAGAGCTAAGTAATAAAATAGGAGGTTCAATGAAACTCGGTACTAACAAAGGATGATTTACAATAAACTTGTTCTAAAACACATCGATCCATCTTTGGTAGCCGATACACTTAATATTTTACGGAAAGAGTAAATCTGATTCAGATTTAACAGGCAGCAAACTATATAGGTACCAGCACGATGGAATGAATACCATAGCTGATAGCTATACCTAACTATACTTAGATCTTCAGTTGATTTCCTTGTAATTACAGTAAACTTATGTAGGTATTTATTTATCGTTCATGTTGTTCTTGGAATGTTATTAAAATCTACCTTTGAGACAACGCTGTGTACTGACTACTGACTCGTATCAGCAAATTTTACTTTTGTTATTCGATTGTGCAAGTCCAAGAGTTGCATGAAGGTCGCTGATAAGAAATGAGCAATGTAACAGTCGGCAGAGGTGCCTTATGTGCTTCAAAGTAATAAAATAGCATGAGGTATTACATGTTTTGATATACATATTACGTTCATTGTGTACGATATTAACGTTATAACCTTGTACAAATTCAAAGGCACTTTTAATCATCCATAATCAAATAGTAGCACCGATAAACAGTGTGGTCGCTTCAAAATTGTCGCAGATACTTCGGAAATAGGGTGACTGGTATGATCGATAGTTGAATTACCTACATAGGTTGTGTGTACACGTGCGGCCCTGAACTTCAGAGCGCAGGCTCCGCTCGGTACATCTCCGCGCACCACCCACGCACATCTATCTACAGCATTATTCAATATTGCACCGGATTTGAAGCCTTTATTGCTATAAAATTGCTATATTTTTGCCCGAAGTCTACCTACCTATCTCTGTTTGTTGTACTTGCTCCTTCCGATCTTCTCCTGTATATCGTCTAAAAGTCATTTACAGCAACCGTTTTTGGTTCTGTATCATTTCAAAATAAGAAAATCAACAGAAACCTGTTACTCAATGCTGAGTGAGGTGCACAAGGAATGTTTTACTATACATTTTCTAGAGCCGTAATCTGAGTGCTGTCTAGCGGAACTAAAGATTTGCATTTCTCCAACTCTTCCAATCCAGCAATGAGTTTATGAACTTCAATACGGTTGTTTCGAAATAAATGGGAAAGATCCCTAGGATAATTAATAAAAAATCTGGTGTTTGAGTTCCACATACTGGCAGCCCTAGAAATGTAGGCAAGAAGCGCGAGCGTGTAGCCGATGCGGGGCGCCCCTGACCGCGGCACAGTGCTGCCACTGCCATGGTCACGGCCAATCAATGCCAGCCGGTGCACTAAACCACGCAATTTCCACTCCAACTGAGGAAATCACCATCTACCGGGTTCTTGTGTTGCTTAAAAGCCGATAGCAGCCTGAAGAAGTCCACTGTCAGTCATTAGCTTCTCCAGTTCATTTCCAAGAAGAACGATGCTGAGCACTCTCCCTCTATCCACTAACTCGTTACAATGTTGTCGGTCCAAAGCCTGAAACATCAAACTGAGTTTTTTTTTAATTTTTAAAACATGGAGTACTTACAATTTATGCTATAACGCCCTCTCTCGAAATAAAGCTTAACTAAGTGACAGAAAATACGAGTACAGGAAACACTCTCCTGTCGGTAACTTGTTGATATCGCATATTGTTGTGTTCACGAATCACCAGGGCGATTGTGTAATTCTGTTGCAATGAAAAGTTTGATACTAAGAAATAAATTATACTAACTAGGAACAGCGATCACCATATTTTGTAACCATCATTTTTCGACCACTATTTATTTGTTTCCATATTAGTTTTACAAAGCGAAGTTCCTATTACCGCTATCTCATGTACGAGTAAGACGCCATTCAGTCTTGTTGCAATCGTTCCTTGTCAAAGATAAGTTTTGTTTCAATTAGTTTTTTTATGCAATCGAAGCTTAAATTGACGAATAGGACTTGAGGAAGACGCGTCCCTCCGAGATCAGTTTATTCAATTAGTTCGGAGTGTATTACAAATCTGAATCAACACATACCACCACTTTTGCCAAATGTACTATCGTAAATATTACTTTCACTCACAAAATCTAAAAAAAAATATTGTATTTGAAATTAATGTCAAAAGTGACAGATGCAACTATTTTGTTTGCAACAAAACATGTGATGTGTACCAGTACTGGCGTACCTGAGCATCATTTTGACTACAAGCTAAAAAAATCTAGCAATACCTACTAAAGTATACTACTAAGTAAATGTGGCACAGTAAGGTGATTCGACAAAGCGATTTATAACCTTTTCCAATGCCACGCCAAGAAAGTAAGTAATTGAATTTAAAATCAATATCTCTTAGCGTCCTCTATTTGCATTACACTCGCGCATCTACGATAGGCGCCCCTGACCTGACCTTACTTAGATGTAAGTATATAATGGATTGAATAATGGGGAAATTTATTCTAGCATTCAATACCGTGATTATCTGAAGAAAGATTAATGAAACTACGACTACTATCAACTGCGAGTGTTTTTCCGTTCCATACAAAAGTTGGCAACCCTAACTAAGAGCATTGAGCTCGTTTTCCCCACTTCTATCTCTGTGCCAAAATTCTAGTTAATCCGTGCTTTTGCTGACCAGTTGACATTTTTACATTCGAATGAAAATTCATTCCGTCTTCCTCTTTTCCCAAATAAACATCTTTCAATTCTCTATACACAGTTTCTCAATCCTACTGTTCCCGAGTCACCCCTGACCCTCGCAGTGGTTTTGCGTTGCCATGGCTACCGATCAATGCCAGTGCAAATGTAGGTATACAGAACCATGAGCTCGAATCAAGGCTCAAGCGTTTTATTGTTTAACCTTTTCAATTAAATTAATAAATATGGGTGAACATTCCACACAACAATATCGGTTTTTATACCCTTTTCGCATTTTCCATGCTTATGACCGGTTTCACGGATTGTTAATCGGGGCTAATTAATTTTACAGCTGTTTATCTCGAATTTTTCAAGCGAAATTTCGAGTTAAGCAACTGTCAAAGATTTTTACCGACGTACTACCAGTCTAAACAAAAATGAGAGCAAGACGAGATGAAAATATAAAAATTATATCCAAACACTATGCATTATATTTTTATTAACTCTCATTGCAATAAGTACGATACTTTTATTTGTAATTGTGAAGAAATAGTTCTATTTCATGCGGCCCTGACCCTCGCACTCGGCTCTGCGTAACCATGGTCACGGCCGATCAATGCCAGAAGAGCGAGGATTAGGGCAGTGTGGTCGCATTGCGACAAAGCCCTTTAAATAAATTAAAAAAAAAAAAAAGAGCGAGGATGCACCCGGAACACAATATTATATTCAAGGCAAGCCTAGCGCAAATACACCATCTTTACTTGAGAGCATAATGGCAGGATATTCAAATTGATATTTCCTTGTTTACCATGATCTAGATAATTCTATTTTATTGTTCTATTATATTTAGAACGTTAAGCATTGCCTCGTCTTCATCTTATCGTTTCACTTGTTCGAAAGAACCAAACAATGGTTACACAAAGGTTTTCGAACTTTTTTTATTCTTAGTATGACATGCCGGTTTCCTCACGATGTTTTCCGTGTGAGAGAGTAATGGCATAGTGCACATACATTTATGATCAGAAATACTCATTAGTACACGACTGGATTTGAACCCACGACCATAAGATCGGAAGACGGGGCCGCTACCTATAGGCCACCAGTGTTCTCCAGCTTTATTGAAATGAATGATTTATTAAATTAAATTAAAATTTGTTTATTCAGATGTCACAAGATCCTAATTCCTAAAACTAACACAACACATACAATAGCAAATAAAAAAAATAAAAATAAACAGAGAACATTACAGTAGGAGTGCAGTGGGTGTTTATAAATAAATACAAATATTTTTTTTATTGATGACCATCACAGTGTATTCGGTCCATCGAGAAAGGTTTCACAGTTTGACTGATGGTTGAGGGTTGAGGGTTAGAGAAGCGAGATTCGAGAACTTTTACCTACGAGTACTAGTTGGTTGTCGGTTCTACGAGTTATATGCTGTGCTCGTTGCCACTCGTTCTGAGGACCACGTATCTTGAAATTTCCCCATGCATTTGAGATTGTATTACCTCGTGAAACTCTCTTTATAACTAGTTATCCTAGATAATAAAAAATACTGAATAAAATAAAAAGTCTAACGTTTAAGCTGTAGCTTTATTCTTCTAATAACCCAATAGAACATCTCGAATATTAATCTATATTATCTATGTACTTGCGCTAAATATTACTACATGCTACTACAGTTTTGAGAAATGACAAACTGTAACGCTATTACGCAGTAGATAGGTATGAAGGGTCAACGACCGCGCGGGTAAAAATAAAGAGCTCCCTAAATAAGGCGGCGAGATCGAGAGAACGAGTGAACAAGCCCACGCAATAACTACCGCCCCAGAACGAACTATACATAATCTTATTATGTTAAACTACTATAAGACGTGTTACCAAATAACTCGTAAAAAATATAACTAATTATTATCAAAGCCTACATAGTAAGCTGTCATGTTAGGGAACCAGGGGGCTAATTCTCGGGCCGATCTCGATCATTTTGCAATTTTATTTTATTGCTTCTTTTCGAAGAGAGAATGGATGATTTCCTTGAGTAATTCATCAACGACCTCATCGTAAAAGCCTCGCCAGCTACGATATACGGAAAACGTAGAAAAAGTGCGGGGTTGTGAAAAGAAGCAATAAAATAAAATTGCAAAATGATCGAGATCGGCCCGAGAATTAGCCCCCAGATTATTTAACAGAAAGGCCTACGTACCTTTTTTACCTAATAAATGTCTGCTTTAAAAGTTTTCTATTTTTATTCATAAATGTGAATAATAAATATTATAATAATTAATAATATTGTTAATGGACTCGTTATAAGGCCCCATTTATTAACCTCCTTTCGGCTGTACGGGTTTAGTCTTATACCTAACATCCTATGAATACTCAATAATACTCATACGAAACAGTTCGGGAAATGGATAACTCAACCAACTCTAACTAAAACCGCTAAATATCTACAAGGCTGCAATGACGAAACTGAGAAAAGTACGGGAAGTTAAATCAGCCAATGATTGGCTGATTTAATATAATCGAATCGAATCTGCCAATGATTGGATTTGCTTATCTGATATTCGTACTCACTCGTATATATTTTTTTTTGGAGGATAACGTTTAGCATTAAAATAATTATGTGTGTGCACTTAAAATAGTTGCTCGCGATTTTTCATTCTTATGTTCAGTTGTTTTTCCTCTATTTAAATTTATGGGTGATTTGTTTCATTGTGCACTGAAATAACTTTGGTTGGCTTTCATATTAGTTTTCATTTACGGCAAACCATATAATGTTGATTAAAACTGTAAATTGAAAAAAATACAGTAATAATAATAAAACATACAATTATTTATCTTTTTAACTTATACACACATTTATTTATGGGAATTGAAAAACCTATATTAGCCTACAATATTCTGAATTCGGTATTTTAATATTCCAACGGGACTGGTCTGGGACATAAAATTATCCCTCTGTGGTATAAAAGAGAAATTACGAGTAGTAGTTATATAAGGATTTTCAGGTTCTTAAATTGCAAGCTAAACATGACGTTCAAAAGGGTTTTTAAATATTATTAAGCAGGTAAAACTGTATTCATTTGTTCAACCGACCACGTTGTCGTACAAGTGAGACCTAACTAGGATTGTTTCAACGAAGTACTGTGAACTAAAAGTCCTTTTCATAAAAGTAGATTTAGGACCAGAAAAGGGTTGTGCACTGAACGAACCTTTGTCACCAGGATAACAGAGCTTGCCAAGAGTTGTTTTATGCGCGCGCGTCGCCCTTGCTACGTCACATTAACATTGCGACGTCAAATGCATTGGGTCATTGCACACGTACAGTCAAGCTTAACGGTGTTAACAAAGCCATCTAAAGCGGTTGGATTAAAATAAAATCTTTTACGAATGGGCTTGGGCAGACGAAATGCTTTATAACTGTCCTAAAAACGTTAGAAAATGTACATATACTTATATGATATTATATCTTCGTTATAAACATAATTTTCACCTGAACGGGATATTTAACTATTGAGTTGTGACTTTCATTATTTTAAGTCATTGCGAGTATCTTGTTTAAATATGAAGGTAGTATTTTCAAAATCATAAATCCATTGTCCGGTAGCGCTGTAAGAATCGTCAGACGATCACCAGCATTTTGTCCATTCGAAAAAAAAAAAAAAAAAAAAAAAAAAAACACATAAATATTGGTACATATCTTCTTGTTAGATAAATTATTATGATTGATGTATTAGTCACAATTAAAAATGAAATTTATTTTTGCACAAAGCTATTACGAGTATATTTAAAATTCATCTCAGCAACCCATCTCAAATTTTGCAAGCAAAATTTTTTTTAGCTAAACTTCTGACAAATATTTTGATGATTAGCAATCCCTGAAACCGGCAAAAACCATCGGCTTCAGTTAGTAAATATTTAGTGATTATATACCACTATGGTAAAAATATCACTAAATACTTAATAGCTGGAAGATTCACCAACTAAATTGTGAATGCATTGTTTGTGTAACTGCACTTCATAAATGAGTACAAGTGCAATTCACACGTCACTATCGCAAGCAGATGCACACTATATAGCCGTCTCAGTCGCACTCACTGGTGAGGCAGTCGCGAACTGCATAAGATTGCATCGCGCCAACTTGGCACGTGCAATCTCCTGGCGGGCTCAGCTGCCCTGGTAGATTGCAACAAAACTTGTCAGTTCAATATTATTGTTGTTGAACCTGTTAAAAGGATAATAAATTAAGATGGCCACTATTAGGGTTGAGTATTTTAATTTTTTCTTGAAAAAATCCTGGTTCATTTAAAGTACCTATTCTTAAATTAGTTGATTATTACAAGGAAGTGAACAAGGATATTATTATATCCTTCACCAAATAAACAGGCTTTTATTAAAGATGAATTATATAACGTCAGGGGCAACTGGGGTTTGCTTATACTCCTACTCACGCTTTACGTAGCCTTCACCAAGAAGGCACGGGAAATTAGTAACAATAACCACTTGCACAATAATAATTAATTATTGTAAGTCAGTATTGGTTTGAACTCATAATTACTCGTATTATTGGAGCTAGAACGTTATCGCCTTCTTCCTTACACCCGACAACTCCAGTTTCGGAGGGAAATTTAGATGCAGCCCGACAAGAACTCACAACGGCCCATGTCCATATTGTCCATGTCCTCACTCAGTCAGACCAGTTTGTCCTCATTCGAAGACTTTTTATTGAAAGATGGACTATTAGTATTTGGTATTGTGCTTGTACTGTATGCTGATAATTGTTTATTTAAATTGAAATTTTCGAAGGGCAGCTCCTCATTTCAACCTATAGGTACTAACGTTTTAGATAACATTCAAAACTGATTGTGACGCACGCAACAGTGCGCGGGCGTCGAAAATGCACTTTAGTGCAACCAACTACCAGGCGTTCATGACAACATAAGAGATTGGATTACACATTTGCAATGCGTTGCAGTCATTCATTATCTACTTTGAAAGTAAATTACGTATTCTTTTGCAGACTTTAAAATTAAATGTAATTGTAACACTCACCGTGTTATTGTGATTATTATTTTATGACAAATGAATAATCAAAATGGTTCAGTAAAAATTGTATTAGGAGATGGGGTTTTTTGTTATCCATATCTTGTTTACATAATTGAATTGATAAGACAAAGTGACCGTTGCAACAAGTAACGCATCTTGGACCAAAATGTTTAGAAAACACTCCTTGAATTATAAATAGCGACCGACACAACCCATTTCGGTCGAGAAGTCATAACAGTCGTGCAAATGTTTTTATTATATCTCTTTGCAGCATCAATTGTTATTGAGATGGCTTTGAAAGCTTTTGAACTAGTATGTCGATGGATGATCAGTTTTTGGTGTTTTTTCTACGTTGTTCGTGAAGGTATATGCAATTTATAAAAGCATCGTTACATTGAATAGCCATTGCTCTCGCTTTTAACTTGTTACCGAAGTGGTAGTTACGAGTGGTCGAGCGTTAGAAGTAATAGGTGCTGCTTTCTAAGCAGTGAAGGTGAGGTGTACGCCCGCGCCGCGCCAGCGCATTGCCGCCAGTTCAAGTTTAGTTGCGCGGCCGCTGCGATAATTGCAGAGATCGTTGCACTTCTAACGCCCTCCATAGGGGCAACGAACGCATGCAGCTGCCCGGGAAATAGATCCCGTCCCGACTATTTCAGAGCACGCTTGCTAGTACAGATACCGACACTCCTGTGTAGCTTTTAACTAACGACTTACCTGTAATGTGAGAAGTTGCCATGAAAAAAACATGCGCGGTGTTGCATGCATTAACATAAAATATGGGCTCAACGCTCGACGTTCTATATTATCTGCTCGGTATTAATAGGTATCGTATCGTTTGTTGCGTGTTGGGATCGGGTTTTCGCACCAGAAATATACCTAACTAATGCAACTAAAAGCATTTATTTTTAGTTTAATTAATGCTGTTCCTAGTTGTAAACCCATAATAAAAATATAGATTTTATTATCGAAGGTCTAGGCCAGTTGTGGGTTTTCTAATTTTGTTTGGACGTCTTTCCGAAGGAACCATGGAGCTGGTACAGTATCCAAGCTCAGCGCATCATCATTTTCATTCAGCGTGGCACTGAAGGAAGCGCCCTGGGGAAGCCGATTGGTATTGTTAGATCAGTTGAGTTTTCTCTATATTGATGTTTGCAATGACGTAAAAAGCTCGCATGTATTATGTAAGCACTATTATTTGTAGAAAAAAATAACCATTTAAAAGTTTAAACAACAAAACATATTGCATATAGGTATTTTTTATGTGTTTATTGTTTCACGATATTTTGGATATTTTTACTAAACCATGTTTTAAAAATATACTAAATAAAAATATGAATAATAATATCTACAAGTTAATAAGAACCCACTTTTGAAACCTAGTCTTGAATTTAATTTTTAGCCTATTTCATAACACAGTCAATATTATATCATCTTTCTGGATTACTTAATATACACACAGTGCTACACTGCTAATAATTTACTTTCCATACTGTCAAGCGTGCGTATTAATATAGTGCGTCCCACAAAGTAGCGCGAAGTTCACCAGGCCGTTGCACTTTCGATGCGAATCGGCTGCGCTCGCGCAACGACGCGAAAGTGATTCATAGCGTGCTCGACCATAGAATAGACGATAGTACAATTATCTCGAATATTCACTTCAGCCAGTATTCAAACTCTAATTATCATTAAATCTGTTACTTGTTACTTCCACAAAAATATTTTTCAAACGTGTGACAGCAAATATATTTTTCAAAATAAATTTGTATGCATAAAAATATTTCCCAAGCATTTAAACAACTTTGTGAGTGCAAATTTCATCTATTTTACAGATATTTTATTTCACATATGATCACGATTTTTTAATTTTTATTTGTGAATCAGGCTTTAAAATACATGGCATAAGGATTACTTTCAAATGAAAGCTGATTTAAAGTAACGTGGCCTTCATTGATGTGCTTGGTGCATCGTGCGTGCTATTGTTGATAATATCTACCACTCTTAAGACCATACTTACTGGGGTTTCAATGGGCATGTGCAATTAATCTGTGCATGCCAGCAAACGGAGATAAAATACGAAACATTCCTTCAATGAAAATTTACGTGGAAAGTGGTAAAATTATTGGAACTTTGTCACAATTTTATGACGACTGTACCCCCCTTAGAAAAAATCCTAGCTTACATGGTACTACTTAGGAGAAGACATTATCTTCGGATAGCATAGTTGAAAGATGTTGTTTATAGTATGCTAATTTTTGCTAAAGTGCGTCTCTATGGGTGAACTAAACCTCTGCTGTTGACTGACCATAAGCCAGGATTGAAGGACCATATTTTTTATACCTCGTCTACTTTGAGCCCTACGAGTGTCTACACTAGCAGTACAGGGTGGTAACTGAAGCTAGTGGTCCTAATGTTCTTCAATCATGCGAGGGACATATTATATGGTTCTCAATTCTAGCTCTGCTAAATCTTCTTCTAAAGCATTTTCATAAAAATAAAAATGGAAAATATGTCTACAGTCCCAACTTTCAAGTTTATAATAACAATACTTGTTATTAAACTTACTATAACTTAGTCCTAGTACTATAGACACCCATGTTTTACAGACCGAAACACATAGCACATTTTATTTCTTATACTAATGAATAAAAGCTCGCATCGCCGGCTATTATAAAGTCGCACTGCAAAGTAGATATCTAGTTACATTATAAAAGTTGGTTGAACGCACCGAGCTGGGAATGTTGGTAATAGAAAAAAAAGCTGCAATGTTAGAAGTATCTAAGGTAGTTGGGTGCAGTGGCCGGGTGGTGCCAGTGACCCGCAAGCGAGCAACCAACGCTCGTAGACCGTGCTAGAACCCTCGTAGCACGCTGCTACGAAAGCGCTACGAGAATAAAAAAGCGCGGTCACGTATGCTTGTTTTATGTTTCTCATTCAAGAAATAAGGTTAAGAACCTTGCAAATAAAGCTTAGGGTTCTCAGAGCATTATTAATGGGGCACAAGAATCCCATGCGGTTACTGGCGGGTGAAGTAATTGTTTATAGGACATGATGAGTGTATTAGCTCGCTGCTAAAATAGGCAACTTTATTCGCACATAATATTAAACGCCTTTCAATTAAATCATTATGTATGGGCATCTTCTTTACCATAGTAAGAAATAATGTTTATGTCGTACTAGTGGAATCTTTTTTCAAAAAAAAAACATAAATCCGTTTTAGTGTAGGTACACTTTTCATAAAAAACACACGCTCCAAATTTCAAGTGGTTGGCTGTGAGTTGTAAACCAGTCACTCATACCTTATTGCATAGTAAAAATAAAATTATGATATATTATATTGTGATAGCTGCAAAAAATGATTAAGAAACCAATAACATCAAGAGGGGCTGAATAAAGTACGCTCTTAAGCCTCCCTAAAACATTTCTTAGAAAATCATTCCTACTTTCAGGATTAGAATGAGTCATAGTATTTTTGCACCCAGCCCAATGACGTGTATATCGGGAATCCCGTATAGTAAAGCCTACCAGCTATGATGACTCACGGTAAAATTATTAAAGTTATTTCAGGTTTAAGGAAAAGGTAAAAGCCTTTCTAAATTTAGCTAGTGGGACGCAGAACCAGCATAATTTTATCACTTAAATAAAATAAATAAAAATAAAAAATAAAAAAGCCTATTTATTCCGATTTAACAATATTCACATAATACTTAATTATTATAGTTCACTATCACATGCATTTCTTAAAATGGTATATTCACATTTTTTATTTGTAATCTTGTTATTATTCATTTATTTCATACATATTTTATAGTTTATTTATTATTTTACAGTATTTCTTTGTTAGGACCCCTCTCGGGTAAAGGCCTCCCCCAGTTCTTCTCATTTTATCACTTACCTTACCCAATTACCGACTTATCCACCATGGATGATCATGGTGCGAAGACACTTTTTTCATGATTTTTTTTACGCTTCTAGTTCTTGGACGCCATTTATTTAACGCTTTACTCCACCTGTTATCACTTCGCCTTGCCAGGTGTCCTGCCCAGCTCCATTTTTAGGGTTCCGTAGCCAAATGGCAAAAACGGAACCCTTATAGATTCGTCATGTCTGTCTGTCTGTCTGTCTGTCTGTCTGTCTGTCTGTCCGACCGTGTCACAGCCATTTTTCTCCGAAACCATAAGAGCTAGACTAATGAAACTTGGCGAGTAGATGTATTCTGTAAACCGCATTAAGATTTTTACACAAAAATAGAAAAAAAACTATAAATTTTGGGGGTCCCCATACTTCAAACTGAAACTCAAAAATTTTTTTTTCATCAAACCCATACGTGTGGGGTATCTATAAATAGGTCTTCAAAAATGATGTTGAGGTTTCTAATATCGTTTTTTTCTAAACTGAATAGTTTGCGCGAGAGACACTTCCAAAGTTGAAAAAAGTTGGTCCCCCCCCCCTCTAACTTCTAAAATAAGGGAATGATAAAACTAAAAAAAATATATGTTGTACATTACTATGCAAACTTTCAACGATATTTGGTTTGAACGAGATCTAGTCAGTAGTTTTTTTTTATACGTCATATATCGTAAACCGCAATTTACCTTTCGACGAACTACAAGAACCTTTATATTATGTTACTTAATGCTACGGAACCCTTCATGGGCGAGTCCGACTCGCACTTGGCTGCTTTTTTGTTCCGTAATACGACTCCGCCAACACATGTGACCTTTGTTTAACTTCGATGTTGGGTTTGATGTTAGGAGCACGTCTGTACCTAGGTACATACGTGTACTTACCATAAATTCATGTATATGTACTATGAACAAAATTCATGATTCTGTGATCTGATTTGAAATGCGAGTAATTTGCGATGCAACGACCGAAGACATCAGCATCGAGACGATGTCAACTTGAGGACAACCATCTTGCACGACCTACCTTTTTATGTATTTACTTGTCTTTATGTCGAAAGGAGACGAATTTATGTCTATAAAGAAAGAAAAAACGTTTATTATACGTTACGGTGTTTAAATGTATACGTTTCCGAGACCTATTTTATATCGTACCTTGAATTTTTGTTGCCATTCTATAGCTAGCTTTTTGAACTACATTTTTGACGTCGCTAAAAGCAAAGCCATTTAAATATACCAAAATGAAGACCTTCAGACGGCGTAGAATTTTAACTCAAGTCACTCACTAAAAGTTCGATATAACTAGGATATTTTAATGATATTTATTAAGAAAAAGGTTATTTCTATTCTAAAAAAAAATAATGTGCATAAGTGAAAACAATGCACCATAATGCAAAAGGCTTTACCGTAAAGCAGCGATCAGTGCAATGCAGAGTAGTTGAAGGTACATTATACATTTTAGAAAGCGCATGTGATTTGCGAAGCCGAACGACAACCCGTGTGTTATAGGTGAAAATACCGAGGCAAACTTAACTGGTCACTAATTATGTATCAGGAAAACTAGCTCCTGTGATTAGCTTTGAACTATTTCCAGCATTTCATGACAATTAAGAACGTTTCACTTTCCGCTCGTTGAGAAATGCTCCCTAGATTCAAAAACCTTGTCTATTTTTGGGAAAATTACAATGATTGTTGGTAGCGTCATGTCAAACCAAATATGTAATTGCACTTTGCATGATCATTATAGTATTAGTTTCAATGTAAATGTTGTTGGTGGATCGTTTATTATTTATTTCACGTAATTGAATGGCAGTAAAGATGATAATGAAGTTATATGGCGATGTGGATGCAGTGCGGGCCGGCAGTTTTTGCTGGGTCTCTGCGGGTGCGCATATAGATGCGATGCGACCGCCAGCGGGCCGCGGTTGACGACCCGCCGCGGGCCGGCGTTTGACCCCGCTGCACCCAGCCAGCCCAGCGAACCCAGCCCCCACCCGCTCTGTTAACTACTAGATTTCTTTAAATCATTGGGCAGAAAATGAAAAGTTTACGTAAGCTGGAGCAAAAAAATCATTAGGGAATCAGTGACTCATCTGTGGGTATGGTATACCTACTAAGTTAACGAATAAATAGGTAGGTATTCATTTTAGAGCTGTGAGTCACAGGAACGGTAGATAGTCATCGTCTGCGGCTCAAGTGGCGATCAATGGAAAATACATACTCGTAATCCTTAGACAGTGTAGTGTATCAATGTCGATTTTGAATTTGCGAGCGGCCGTTATCCCCATCGTCTTTGATGATCGCAGAATTCAGTAAACGTTAACCTAAGTACAAGTGGTAGTAGCTATCGAGTATAGAATAATGCAGTGAGTCGACGGCCTCGGCCAAGGCCTGGCGTCAGCGGTCAGGGACGCTATATCTAACTCGATTGTGCTCCCATCTCTGCGAACTCGTGCAGGCATTAGATAAACGCAATGTTCTTTGTTGTTTCACTGCTTTTATTCATTTGATTTAATTATGTAGTAACTTTCTAAGTTTTAAGCTTACAATCAGTTTTTTTAGTATTAAACAATAAAGCTTAAATTTAATCTTAAACTATAAATAAAAAATTTTGGATGGAGAATTCATAATACCGTCAAAAAGCCGAAAACTAAAACTAAACTGTCACACGCCCGTCATGTCACCCATATTATGTCGTCTTTTAATAAAATTTCATACACATCCATCTTTTTGAGCTTACTCATGCAATAGAGCCAGTTTCTTGGTTTGCTAATCGAGCAGTTTAACATTTTGTTTATCTATAGTTATTCAAGAAAAAAACTGAGTTAAGCAACTCTCAAAACTTTAATTGGTTGACTAGCAATCTTTAAAACTGGCCTTTAGTATTTTTTGCCCTATACGCGTTACATGCCCATATTACTACTATACCACCAGTATTTTGTAATTACCAGAAAAAAAAAATGTCGATATTGGCTGCTGATACTGACAAATATTTTTAAATAACCACAATTTTTAGTCAAATATTGAGAAACGATTCAAGAAGCATAAATAATTTCATTCATAAACGCTAAACACCAAGCGGAACCGAACAGCGTAATTTTTTTTCTCTCTAGTACTACGTAACTAATATGTCTATAATTTTTTGCAGGATTTCTGAAAATTTTAACATTTAATAACTTTGACATTTTATCGAAACTAAAAATTCTGATTGCACATTCATAATGTTCTACCCCTACTACATTACCCTATTTTTTTTTGGTAGTTACAAAATAGTGGTGTATAAACATTGTTTCTAAAATCATCGTCTCTGATGCCAATTTCTCTAATTTATTATTTATTCCTTTTCGTCACAAAATCATCTCAGCACTGGTACCTATATTTGTCTCATTCCCTCCTCTTTGATCCATGTATGAGGACTCAACGTTAGAGCAGAACACAAATCATAACTTGTAATTACCCCATGCATTTTCCCCCGTGTTCAAGAGGCAAGCCTTTGAAAGGCCTCCTGTTAGCTTACACTTGGTACTGCATTGTCGGCTACGATTACTCAGTCTACATTCGTGTACGTACACGCTGGTTACTGCACTTGGCTGCGGAAACGAGGTGCGTTGGCTTCTCCCGTCTAGCCCCATACCACTAGCCACCCTGTCTGCAAGCCCCCTTCACCCGCTGCATCACCCCTGCACCCCGCGGGTGTAATTCACTCTCACTAACCCACTGCAGCATAGTCAATCATGCATAGTATTGTCTTCAAGGTGATTCAAATGTAATGGCCTAATGATCTAATTGCAATTGATCAACCTTACTACGAAAACCACATCCTTGAAATAGTTTTTTTATAATAGGTATATTAATCTAAATCATAACATTATATTTTTATGAAGTTAATACCGTGCTTAATAAAAAAATGTTACCCTATCTATATTAAATTATACAAAAATAATTATCACCAAAGTTTTGATTCCCATTATTATTTCGGTTTTGGGTTGCAATGAGGATCGCTATCACGCTTATTATACATTATATACATGTGTTCCTGTAATATAAATATAATATATGCGTAGCGAAATGTCCAGCTTGTAAGGTAATCGCGGTAAATTCCAAAGCATCCTTCCTCCTTATGTTTTGATAAGCTATTGCTGTCCTATCAATATTGTTGCGTTGACAAAATGTCCAAAAACCTCCTTGATGACTGGGCCTTGTAGCAAACAAATGGACAGATTTATAACGCACGAAAGGAGCCTCTTTGAGGCGCACTTAAAATCCTTTCACCACCTTGGTTTGAAAGAATCAGCGACACGATTAGAAGAAGTAACTAAATTATTTTACTTCTATAGGTAATCAAACACATATGCCTTGTTCAAAATTATCGCCAAACCTCACCTTTCTACGTTTAGTACGTGCATGCATTCATAAAATCACGCCCGCTTAGCTCGGTATTCCACTTGTTTTGATCCATACCTAAATATTTTTTCAGTATTAACACGTGCCTATCATATAAAAAAAATGCGAACATTTCATGCACACTGGTAGCTTTTAATTCACAAGTACCCTCACTCCTCGTCGCTTGAAACGCTACGTGAGAACACCCTTTATAATGTTTCATCTCCATATCCCTGGGTTTTTGTTCCCATGTCACACACCACATCACTTAAAAGCTGGGGTGTATTCTCTTTTAAAATGTCTGCAAGTCTGTGGTGAAAGCATCAGGGTACGGGGCGAGCGAGGGGCGAGGGACGAGGACGGTAAAGAGGGGAAGTGCCCCCATGTCTAGACTGGGTCGGTAGTTTTCCGGGATTCAGTCGGCTTTGCCTGCAGTCTGTTCACCCACTCACTGCAATATACTTACAAAAATGTATAAGCATGGGTATAAGTATACTTTACACGTCCCGCCCGCGCCGCCTGAGTACACTTGCCGCGCTTGACGCAGTTTCAGAGTTTGCTATGTAGGTTTGGTATACAGCCGGGGTGGAGAATATAAGCTTATATCAGTAGGGGAAATTTAGAGCTGTAGGATCGATACCTATGGTTGTGTTTTGTATTTCGTATTTTTGTACGCAGATAGGCTTTGCGTGGCTACAATTGACCCATTACTCGATAAGATCAAGGCTAGTTATGGCGCCTTGCTGGTAAATGTAAATTATTTAATTGTTGCTTTGTAGATAAGTATCTGTGTGACTGAAATGTTAGTCGTTTTTAAATGGAAAGGGTTTTCCAGGGATTATTAATTTATTTTAAGTACTGTTTTGTCATTGTAGTCATTGGATACCTTCCGTGGCAAATTCTAGGAGACACAGATCCTATTACTAGCAAATAGCTCATTCAAATCCATAAATAGGAGAGTCTATGAACAACAATAGGCCGTTCGCATTGATTCCTTGTAACGGGGCTTTGTGACACTGAGCTACAAGTATCGCTATTAGAAAATATAACTTTATAACTTCACTTATCATACAATACTACTTGCCTACTTTTTAAAGTAGGTACAGTAGAATTTATAAAATTATACGTAAGTAATTTCTCTAGATTTTCCGGGCTTATATTTACGGTGCGGCATAAAATAAACATAAATGCCTAAATCGCCTTGTACCTACACACATAAATTCATTAAATTCAAAGAAAATTCAATGTGAAGCGAAATAATCATCCGTTCACCGGTAGTGACCCGCGTGCTCTTCAGCCGACAACCGCGACTTCAATGAACATTACTGGCTGTCATTATAAAATGAAACACGATTTTTGGAACAAACTTTCACCTGAATGCAATTTTTTTTTTAGCTACGTTTGGGCAGTTTTACATGAATCTTCATTATTCGTGTGACGTCTTTACACCTTGTACGCAATGGTTTTCCCAGAGATTTTATTAGTGGCGTGTCGGGAAATAGTTAAAATGGAATAACCTCACGAATTAATCCCCAGGCACTTTTAAAGGGTTAAATAAATTGCCCAAGTTGCAAGTAAACCTAGTGGGGTAAGTAGTAATAAATGCTTTGCATCGTATTAAAACTTATCAAAATATCAAATCAAACCATGCCTACCAAATATCAAAATATGATTTGGGCGTATTTTTATTAACCCTTTCGTGGATATTGCAGCATCTTCTTAGATGATGTAGTACCAATCTCAATTAAGAAGGCATCACCGGGCTTTATAGCCGCTTACTATTGTTTTAGTTTTAAGTCATATTCGAATACGATTTTAATTGTTTAATGAATAAATAAACTGAAACTACCTTACTACTAGATAGCTATAGAAGAGACGGCCAACAAGCGAAAAAATATGATTGGCAGACATGGAAATGATTACTACTTTAATAAAACTAGAACGTGAAATTAAATATTTTTGGCTATTATTTTCTAGTAATAAAGATAACAGTGATGTGTGAATTATACCATGCCTATCATGCATCCAAAATCAATATTTTTTGTTATTTTTACGACCAATAGGGTATGAATGGAAGTACTAAAATAATTTACGCTGGTTTTGTATCGCCACGTGGCGTGGGTAGTTGTTTAGGTATGTTTTGGCCCAAAATCTGTTGAATGATACTTGACGAATATTGGTTAGACATGGGAATATAAGGTTAGAGATAAAGTAAGATTTATTATGATTATAATGGATTTCTTGAAATGTGCTGACAAACTACTGGTATAATTTTCCAAACCATTCCAGAGATCAAATAGTTGTATAGAAATAGTCAGGCTAATTATATGTGGTAACGTCGTCTGTTCGGCCGCAGGTACCTATATTTAGAGACGGGCTCCGAGGGGAGGTGTGCGGGTAGGGGGAGCGGTGACGCGGAAGCGTAGGGCGGGCGGAGGGCGATGACCGTGAACGTGGGGCGGCATCGATCCGGGCGGCCATACCCTCGCGCAACGAGAAGTGTGTGCCATGCCGACTCGATGCTCACACGATTTTATCCGGTTTTAATGACTCATTTGAGTAATGATTCTGAATGATGATAATGATGAGTAATGAGACACATGAGGTGTGCCTAAAAATCGAGTCAATCATGACTCGATTTTTAGGCACACCAATTTTATATGGACTAGCAGTTGTATTTTTAAAAACAAATTTTAGTCCATTTTATAACACTAACACTTAATAATATAATTTATTCTCTAGACACCAAAACAACATGAAAAAAACAAATAATACTGTACTAAAAAATAAAATATCTTAATTATGGCGTAAAACACTAAATTTTAGAGTTTGTGGAAAAAAATTGTTAGGGGCCAATACTGAATAGATATTATAAAATGCGTTTGAGCCCACGCAACCTAGGGCTGCAGCAGGTTAGCATTTTCTAGGCTTGGTCACGGGGAACTGGCATCTTTTTGTCCTGCTGTTCCTGCAACTCAAGCCGAGTTGCAGGTTCGAGTGATCGCTGAATCCGCGTTCGATTTTCAAATATTTTAAACAAAAATTTAAAACTCAGCGGATTCAGCGATCGCTTAAACGAATTGTGTTGCAGGAATAGACCCGCTGAGGTATGTGTGACGATGTTTCTCTTCTTTCTTGTTAGATGGTATCTGTCCATTCGGTAAATTTTACTGAATTTTGACCATTACGATACAAATGAATAAATTATATTTGACTTTGCCAACATCACGTTGACCTTTTAATGTTTTTGCATAAATTTACCTGACACTTCTAGCCGTCTTGCACCTAAAAATATAAATTATAATTTATATCTAAGTAATAAAATACATTTCATCATGGTACTATTGTACAATAGTAACAATACGTTAATCAATACAGAGCAAGTAGAGCTTGTATAGCATTCATCGTCTTTAATATTTTACCGCAAAATATTGACATAGCTACACCAATGAAGATTTATCGTAAGAAATACGAAGGGAAGCCGAGACGGCTTGGGCCCTCTTTCCCTCTTACCCTCTATCCCTTCGATCTAATAACGAAATAAAAGTTAGTAGGGTGCCCTGGTCACAGGGGGCCGCATTACGTGATATGAATTGCTATAGAGAAGTGGGGAAAGCAGTAGGGGACTCGGGAAAACCGAAAACTGAAGTTGGTGATTGCTCCTTTTGCTCGTATTTGCATGGAATTACTCTGTATAAAGAATCTTTTAGCAGACCAATGGTTGTATTCGGTTTCTAATAATACAATGCACATGTTTTTTTCCTACTTCCTTAACCGGCTGATAACTTTTAAACACTTATGCTCAGAAAACTTAAATCATAAGTACTTACTGGTCTTACCAGTTAATATTAGTATAGGTACACGGCGTGACTAGAGAGATTCATCTCTAATTTTAATACATATTATAATAAAACTCAATTACTTAAATACGCACATATACAGGCCGTCCCACGGAAATGCCACATGGAGGGAAAGTACCTTAAATATTGCAGATAGAACATTTTACTTAAAGGACACTTGAATTAAAAAACTGCATTCATGCATACTTTTTTTTTTTAATAATCCTTATGATGATGCCTTTCGATCGGTATGATAAAGCTATAAGGGTGTTTATTTTTATCATGTAACCGGTTCAATTCCCGGTTCAACAATGTAATTATTTAAATATCTATGAATGCAGTTTAAATAGTTTTTTAAATTCAAATAATGTCTTCTTTCAGTAAAATGTTCTATCTACAATATTCAAGATACTTTCCCTCCATGTGGCATATCCGTGGGACACCCTGTATACATTATACTACATTCGACTAATGTAAAATAACATTTATATAATTTCCAGTCTATTCAGGCAGGAATATTATTCCGTTATTAAATTTCCCTCGTGTTATTCCAAATATCCCTTCAGATATTTCCATTTAAATTGCGTTAAGAACGATTTATGGTAATTGCTTTAATTTTAGCCAGTTTGATAACGTGCAGCGGGCTAGTGGGGTGCGATGGGGGAGAATGGGGTAGACGCGGGTAGTTGAATGTCGGGCAAGGGCGTGAGTCACGGCCGAGGTCGATAATGCAACGGCGGAGGATGCGTGCAGACTGCGGCCGACCAATCGTATTCGGGATACCGAACCGAACCGAACCCACTGCCTACTGCACCACTCACGAACGAGCCTTTCAACTGCAATGTAGGTTTATGGTGTTTGCAATTTATGAGTTTCGCACACGACTCCCTATAAGGTTGATAGGTTGTTTTAGCGGTTGAGATCACCACTACATACGAGTTTAACATTTGCTGTAGCAAATGGTAAAAAATCTAAACCAAATACCTAAAAACAAGTAAATAAATTACTTATGCATGTGATTTATCATCCATGAGTATCTAAACGATCAAACATGCATTTTTTTATGCCTAAACACAAAACTTGAGCAACGTGACTTGTTTGAAATTTTTATGGTTATTTTGTACCGGTTTCATTAGTTTTGGGGTAACAAAGAAAATTATTTTTTTATCTTAATTTTTTAAGAGAACTCCCAACGTTGATTGCATATGAATTTGTTTTATCTTCAAATAATAGTTTTACAAACTTGAGAAACCAACTTCATGGCCAAAATGCCGAACTAATTTTGATGGAATTTCTATGGGACCAATCTGGAACCTTTTAAACAAAAAGAACAAATCCCATAAATGGCGAAGTTATGCTATAACAAACAGGAATGGATATTTAATTCGTTTCGTTTGCAGGAATATGACTATGAGTTAATTTTTTCGAAAAGCCTCAAAGCTCTTGTACTTAGTAGTAATTCTGCCTTCTGCGCTGCAGGTTGTACATTCGATCCCCTCAGAAGACAAAGATTAGGTACCTATGTGTAATTAACATGCTCATACTCATATTATTTATTGCAATTATTAAATTACATGGTGAGGTCTTAAAGTTAAAAATGATGAATACATAATACATAACAATAATACATAATAATAATGGTGAATAGATGTTTCTACATATTATAAAATTAATAATTTATTCTATCGGTTATTAAGGTTCCTAAATACAAAAATAGTTTGGGCTTTGTGTGCACTGCACACTTATATTTATTACGGTATCACGCGAGTGAAACCACATTGGGAAGCTAGTATTATATAAGAGAGCAAAGTAGTATTTGTTGGTGAGCAGTGGAGTGAAAAGCATGTTGGCATGGGCACCCTGGACGTTTGCCATTTGGCGTTGTCTGTGGTACATGGTATGGTAGTTGTTCGTGTGTGTCTGGATAAGTGGAAATATATAGATTATTATTAAAATAGCAAGCAAAACACGTACATATTACTAAGTGTTTATAAAAACTATATTATATAAATTACCGTTACTACCGTATTCTGTGTTGTGTGTGTACTGAATCAAAATGTGTTACACACACTAAGGGTTAATTTTTCAATCTGCAAATATATTATTATGTATACGTCAAATAATATCTAAAGTTATTTGTGATACAAGAGTGCAAAGTTGCTTTTAATCGCGTGCTCAATTTTGATGGCCGAGCAAGCGAAGAATTCTAAAAATTTTTTCAAGCACGGTTTATCTTTTGGTTTATTTTTATAAGCAATAGGCTTTAAATGTTATTTCAACCTAAGAGGATAAAGTAAAATTGAATTTAAAACATCGTGTGCACTAATTTTGTGAATTCAAAACATCATTAAACCTGTTTGCTTCTTCCTACATGGTACTGAATTTATCATTCAATACAACCTTTTTTAATTTGTTAAAAACTCAGACTTTGAACCTTCTTGGTGTCTTACTTTTATTTTTGACTGGCCTCTAGCTCAGTTGGTAGTAGCTCTGCCTTCTGCGCCGCAGGTCGTGGGTTCGATCCCCACCGAGAACAAATAATTGTGTGGTGAACATAAATGTTTGTTCTCTGTCTGGGTGTTATATTGTATTCTAAGTATGTATTTACAAAAAAAAAAAAATGTATTCAAGTATTATATCAGCTATCCGGTTCCCATATTACAAGCTCTGCTTAGTTTGGGGCTGGGTAGTGTTGTGTGAATTGTCCACAATATTTATTTATTATTATTTATTATTTCAGTTTGCTGGCGCGCAATTTTCTCTTTTGCGTCTCCTCGCTGTGGTGGGATGAGAAGTTACGTGTTGATTTCAAGTGCAAAGATTTTTCACCTCGTGCTCTTTTGATTCCTTCGCTACCACTCAGGATTCAGATTTTTTATCCAGCCGCTGCGCTCGTGAAACAATTTTAGAATCCTTCACTTGCTCGGTCATCAAAATTGAGCACTCGGTTAAAAAGCAACTTTGCACTCTTATACATATAACAAATAACTATTATTTACCTCGTTAATTAATAATTTAAACAGACTAAAAAAAAGGAAGCTAGAGTTCGGCATATTTTACAACCATATTTATTTGGTTTATTATGATGTCATCAGTACTGTGCCAAGCATACATTATGTAGGTGGTATGACATTGAACTTGAACTTAAGTAGCTAGGCTAGGTACCTAAACAAGATCATTAAAACGACCAGGAAAATAATATTTGTAGGTAGGTAGTGTTTTTATTACTCACAGTCTTTAATATGTAAAATTTGACCCACATTATTTTAATAATATGAGTTGCTCTTAAGAATATTTTTACTAACTCCAAAAAATTAAGTGATATTTGAATTCTGCAGGAATTAAACAAACTGAGAGAGTAGAGAAGTACCGAGACTTGAAATTATTGACGGCTAAAGGTGCTATCAAAACCTATGAAGAAGCTGTAGAAAATTCCAAACAAACATGTTGTTTAAGTCCATACAGAAAACAAAAATATAATATGTAAATGTTCGGTGGCGCGGGCGCTCCGTCATGCTTGCGTGTATTTTGTGGCATTGAGTACTAATAATAATCGGTGAACTTGACATTGAGCGGAGCATCAGAGGCTCGTCATCGCACCGAGATTCTCCATCTCAGTTCTGCATTACTACCTTGTTGAAGTATGAAAAGGATAGTTAATGTTATCTTCCAATGTTCGCAACTGTTTGTAGGTCAGTCGTGTATATGTTCCGGACGTTAGTCCGAAAGTCGGCTGGAGGTTACATTATGTACGCGTTATTTACGTTAGCATAATATTAGCAAATATAATCAACTTGGATGGAAATTTTTAATCAAATACATTAGTACGATGCTAGGAAGTACTTATTTCTTCATGTTATTTTTATAAGAACATAATTATCATGACCTTTATCTATTCTAATTTCATCCAAATTAATTCAAATTGGCAGCTTGAACTGTAAACATCCTAAGTCTTAGCTTTCCATATTTTATATATTCGTAAATTTTAACCAATGTCTTATTAATAATCCTGGCGTAGCGTTGGACTAGTTAATCCGTGTTTTGTCTCTTGTATTGACATGCAATTGTCAACTCGAGCAAATGTGACAAAACACGGATTAACTAGTCCAACGCTACGCCAGGATTATTAATAACACCCTTACAGGGCAACTACTCTAAAAATAAGTGAACATATCAACTGATAATAAACAATAATCTTGTTTATAACAATAACTTTGAAGTTTTTTTTATATCTATCCCAAAAGATATGACAGGAGTGGGATTTGGGCTGGATTGGAGTTAAAATAGAGTTGTTAGTGCGCCCTCCTCTACGATGTTTATAACTTTTTTGATACAATAATATCTTAGAAATGCAGTTGATCTATATAAACAAATAAAATATTACCTGTGGATACACGTGTGAAAGGTGGAATTGTAGGCAGGTTAAGTGAAAGGTTAAGGAAGGTATAGGTGAAGGCTAATGAGCCTTCACCTATACCTTCACTGAAAACGTGTAAAAAACAGATATGGTATAATATGAACCGAGCGAGCGAAGCCTCTTAGTTACGTATTAGTTTCGAGATTGGCCAAAACAACTTTTGTCCGGTTGTCGGAATGTTGGTCTGTGCTCGTATTTTTCAACCGATCTAGACGAAACTTGGCACAAAGGTTATATGACTTCATAGAATTTTTTCTCGTCGGGGGGGCTTTAAAAAGAAACCTACAAGATTATCTCCGCTGAAATTCGTTTTCGATGATTCATTTTTTATTTAGTATTAAGCCTCCGCTATACGCTGGTCTAAAAACAAAACACGACCGGAAAGTTGGAAAAATTTAAAATAAAGATGGCGTTGCCTGACCTGAGCTGTGAATTCATGTATTTGATACCAACTATTACTTATTCTGTGCTTGGGTCTGACATTTGTCACGACATTACAATGTGTTGACTAGAATACGCTTCGTTAGACAAAAACACAGACAGATATTCAGTAAATAAATATAACCCAATTGTTATGTTAGCTGATTCCCGTCGCAGAGTTTCCATTGCATATTTTTCATCCAGGATTGGTGATAACAATGGCAAGCTGTGCGGTATTTTTTAAACTACCACGAACGCTACATTTTAAATCTAACTTATATAGTAGTGTAGTAGTAGTAGTCTAATTTATATAGTATAACAAGCAAATAGCCCCAGATTTAATAAAAGAAACCTTCCACCAAGAGAGATTTTCCTCATATTATGCAAAACCAGAGTGAGTTGCAAGTTCATAAATGTCGGTAGTCGGTGAATGAACACTTGTATTTTTTAAAGGTAAAAAACGGAACCCTTATAAATTCGTCATGTCTGTCTGTCTGTCCATCCGTATGTCACAGTCACTTTTTTTCAAAAAAATGAAATGAAATGAAAAGAAATAATTTATTTGCTTGAAGTATGGTACTTACAAAACTGTAAAAGCTATATGTACTGATGAAACTTGGTAAATAGATGTATTCTGTAAACCGCATTATGATTTTTATACTTAGAACTGACACTCAAAAAATATTTTTTCATAAAACTTATGAGTTTTCTTAACATTAAGTAAAAGATTATTAAACCAGTTAAGTATTTACGACAGAGATGCGTTAACGTCATCGTAATTAGCCTTCTATCTATCGACTTTAAAAATTAATGAGGTATCGTCAGCAAATAGTACTGTTTCACATAGTTTTTTAACCAAAAAAGGAAGGTCATTTACGTACACTAGAAACAAGAAAGGACCTAATATCGAACCTTGTGGCACCCCTATGTCAATAACTGACCCAAAAGATCTCTCACCGCCCACATCAACTTTAAGGATTCTATCAGTCAAGTACGATTGTAATAAGTCAATGGAGCGATTTAGAATACCGTAATGTTTAAGTTTAGATATTAAGAGGGTGACGGACGCAGCTCACAACTTCAATTCGAGGCGCGGGCAAAAATTGCTCCGAATATAGCTATCTCTATTCATTTGATGCGGGCGCCACGGAATATATAATAGTAGTATACACACACAGGCGCTCGTGTGACGCGCTACTTCTATACGTGAATCCAACCATAGTGCCGCGCTTGTGCGTGTGCGTCAGCCACTGCTAACGATTTTTATGCATTGCCTAATTTCGTCAACGTTACTAACACCCGTTTTCACTAAACCTAGGCGACGCCTAAATCGGATGCCTAAATATTAACGGGCCGACGTACACAGCTCGCAACTTCAATTCGAGGCGTGAGCAAAAACTGCTCCGAATATAGCTATCTCTATTCATTTGATGCGGGCGCCACGGAATATATAATAGTAGTATACACACACAGGCGCTCGTGTGACGCGCTACTTCTATACGTGAATCCAACCATAGTGCCGCGCTTGTGCGTGTGCGTCAGCCACTGCTAACGATTTTTATGCATTGCCTAATTTCGTCAACGTTACTAAGCGTCAGATAGGCTAGTGGCTAGGCCGTGCGGATTCACACTGAGAGGACGAGGTGGGCGGGAGTTCAAATCTGGTCAAAGAGAGTTGACTTTTTGCACCCTACAATTTTATGTTTTTATTTTTTGTGGCTGCATTACCTGACTAACCCTCTAAGCTTATTGCTTGCTTGTTTCGCTTTTCTAGTATTCAATAAGCAAGGATTGGTCATGCTCTGAATGCAAGAATAAAGTGAAAAAAAAAACAACATTCCTGAACCGATAAAGAACCTTCAGAGTAGCTATTTACGCACTTAGAAAAGACACCAGGAAATTCTCTAACATGATACGAGTGAGTTTATTCATCAGGTAGGGTTTGTGCGGGTTCTGGACCAAATTGAAGAAGAGTAAAGAGAACCATTGACTCCGAGTTGAGTTGAGAGAGCCATTGACCCCGGCGCGGAGCGATGGAGTTGTGGTTGATGACGTTCCAGTAGAGGATGATGGGTGGGAGTCCGCTCAACATCAGGTGTGGTGTGGTTTGCTTGACCTCATTGGCCTAGTGGTTGGAGGGTGCGGGTTCAAAATCAGTGATAACGTTACAGTAATAGATGATGGGTGGGGTCCGCTCTACGTCAGGTGGGGTGTGGTTCGCCAGACCTCATCGGCCTAGCGGTTGGGGGGCGTGGGTTCAAAACCAGTCATGACGTTACAGTTGAAGATCATGGGTGGAGGTCCGCTCAACATCAGGTGGGGTGTGGTTCGCCAGACCTCATCGATCACACACACACAGCAATAAAAAACACGCAAAGCGGCTCACTTACCAAAGTACAGAAAGTCTAATAATGTGACTGCATTTAAAAATATACTTTATTCGTTGAGCAATTAGGTTGCTTTTATTCTGCTTATTTACATTCGCAAAACCAACGATTGCGAACATCGACCTACAATTACATGGACCTCGGCTTTCGCACAAAACTCGCGAAAAAAGTGTACCAAGCTAACCTACTATAGGTGGATACTTATATAATGATTATAAACAAAGTGAAAAAAAAATTATTTATGTCTTATCACAATTACTATATAGAACTCAATTTTGATTGCATGAAGCAACTTCTAGTGAACGTTACAGAAATTTTTCCAAGTCTTTTTATCAATATTTCCACCAGACGTTGAGCAGTACTCTGTTTATTGAGCTCCAGTTATATAAAGAAAAACTATTTTGTTAAAGTATTTCTCAGTCTTTTTATCAATATTTCCACCGGACGTTGAGTGGTAGCAGTTTTTTGAGCTCCAAATAAATAAAGTTTTTTTTTTAATTTCTTAGTCGTTTTATCAATATTTCCACCTGACGTTGAGCTGTAGTTTATTTCTTGAGCTCCAGAAAAATAAAACAGAAATATGTTGTTCAAATTTTTACAAGTCTTTTTATCAATATTTCTACCTGACGTTGAGTGGTATCAGTTTTTTTAAGCCCCAGATAAATAAAGAATAAAAATATTTTGTAGCCATTTTTCTTAGTCCTTTTTTCAATATTATAACCTGACGTTGAGCGGTAGTCGGTTGTTTGAGATTCAGATAAATAAAGAAAAAAAATATTTTGCTGAAATTTTTCCAAGTCTTTTTATCAATATTTCCACCTGACGTTGAGTGGTAGCAGTTTTTTTAAGCCCCAGATAAATAAAGACTAAAAATATTTTGTGGCAATTTTTCTTAGTCCTTTCATCAATCTTTCCACCTGACGTTGAGCGGTAGTCGGTTTTTTGAGATCCAGATAAATAAAGAAAAAAAATATTTTGCTGAAATTTTTCCAAGTCTTTTTATCAATATTTCCACCAGACGTTGAGCGGTACTCTGTTTATTGAGCTCCAGTTATATAAAAAAAAAACTATTTTGTTCAAGTATTTCTCAGTCCTTTTATCAATATTTCCACCGGACGTTGAGTGGTAGCAGTTTTTTGAACTACAAATAAATAAAGAAAAAAAATAATTTGTTGTAATTTTTCTTAGACCTTTTATCAATACTTCATATACAGGGTGGAATTTTGTAATGCCACCTGGAGGGAAAGTACTCTTAATACTCCAGATAGAAAATTTTACTCACAGGAAACATTCCTTTATTTTTGAATAGAAAGCAAACTGCATTCAAAGTTTTTCGAAAATTCTCTCACACCCGGGAATTGAACCGGCTAAAATCAGAAAAATTATACCTTGTACTTTTATTGCATCGATCGTTAGTCAATTATAAGGATGAAATCTCTCTAACAAACATGATAAATTAAATGAAAGAAAAACCAGGAAATCTTAAATTAATTTAATTATTTACAAAAAATGGATAACTAACTAGTTACTTGAAATTAGTTGCTTGAAATGTGCTCCATTCTCTTGGATACACAAATTTATTCTTTTAACGAATTCATTTCTTTAAAAGAATAAATTTATTACTTTCAAAAAAAAAATTAATTTAAAAATTATTTTATTTTTAATTTTAGAAATTGCTTTCTATCCAAAAATAAAGGAATGTTTCCTTTGAGTAAAATTTTCTATCTGCAGTATTAAGAGTACTTTCCCTCCAGGTGGCATTACAAAATTCCACCCTGTATAGAAATTAATGGTTCATAATTTGTTTTAGTCGAAATGTTGGCTTTTTTCGAAATTTCGGCAGACTTTTTGACCTAGTGCTGCACCTTGATTTCGTTTACCCAACCTACAACCTACCTAGGTACTTAGTATTTCCCATCTTCACTTAGTACCCTTCCTAAACTAACAATTATCAAATATCTAAGCATTATGTTTTATGCCAGTGTAGGTATTTAACTAGTCCGAAGTCCGAGCGATTCACACACACAACCGAAGTGTCCCGTGTGCTTCAAGCGTTTCCTCCCCCTGCACCCCGCCACCCGCACCGTGCGTGCGCGATGGCAATAGTAGCCGTTCGAAAATGCCATGAATTTGATCGTGTTCCGTAATACCAAAAATGATGACTGAAAACTTTTTGTATTCTTTACATAGTATTGTTATTCTGTAACTAGACAATATAAACTAGGTTCCTTAACAAAAAACACGTAAGATATTGTTGTTTTTAGTACGAAACCAATAGGTAGAAAACTTGATAAGTTTAGCATAAAAATGTGCAAAATGCGATTGGTGTTTATTTCATTTTAGGTAAGTAATTTGAAATAAAAACTGTTGAGGAACCTAGATAAATACTATGCAAATACAATTATTACAATAATATAGTGTAAATCTGTCTAAATTAGAAATCATTTTGGTATTCCGTTTGTATGAAAATTTTCCATACGTCAGCCCCTTAACTAGTTTTTTCGTGTGCGCGAGCTGCAAGCAGCTCGCGTGTCGGTGTGCTACTCCCAGTTTTACATTACACTTGCACTTGTAAAACCCCAAAAAGTAGTAAAGAAAGTCCTAAGTAACCCTAAAAGTCGATCAGTGAATCAAGTTCCTCAGTGTAGTAAAACCCCAATCAAAGTCCTAAAGAACCCTAAAATTGTTTACATAATCAAGGTCCTAAGTGAAGTAAAATTCCAATTAAAGGCCTAAGGAACCCTAAAAGTTGTTTATTTTATCAAGTTCCTCAATGTAGTAAAACCCCAATCAAAGTCCTAAGGAACCCTAAAAATGTTAACATTATCAAGCTCCTAAGTGTAGTTGAAACTCCAATCAAAGTCCTAAGGAACCCTAAAAGTCGAACACTTAATCAAATTGCTCAATGTAGTAAAACCCCAATCAAAACCTTATACGGAACCCTAAATTGTACGTCAAGCCAAAACCCTTAACGGGTCGAAACCGCTGGAAGGAACCCAAACGTTGACTACCGGGTCGCGTGCATCGCGAGCTGCAAGCAGCTCGCGTCCTCAATGCGTTCCCACAGGGGCGGAACCCTAAACCAAGTGAAGATCCAATCAAACACCTTAAAAAACCTAAAATTCAATCTCCAATCATAGTCCTCAGTCGAATGAACCGTTTGAACGACCTTAATCGGACGATTTTTGCAAAACCGGAAGTGGCACAGCCGCCATTTTGAATTTTGAACTCAGTCTAGTGAACATTTTTTCACACCCCTAAGACACCCTAAATTTCAGTAGGAGGGGGTTCTAAATTTCAGTAGGGTGGGCGTGGTCGCGTGGCGGCTCGCTTCGCTCGCCGCAACGTTCCCCCCGGGTTCAGGAGGAGGGGGTTCTGGGGGCTTGAGGGGGGGGTCACAGCAAGGCTCGCTTCGCTCGCCGCGACCCTCCCCCCGGGTTCAGGAGGAGGGGGTTCTGGGGGGCTTAGGGGGGGGGGGGTCACAGCAGGCTCGCTTTGCTCGCCGCACTGTTCCCCATGGTTGCATGGCGGCTCGCTTCGCTCGCCGCAATGCTCCACTCGAAAAAAAGGGTCAAAAATAATAAAGGGGTCTAGAGGGGGGAGGGGGGCAAAATTTATTTTGCTTTCAAAATAATCTCACCTTCCCTACATGACCCAAAAAAAAAAGTCTTGCAAGTCACTCCGCTTGGAAGATACGAAAGGGGGGGGTGAAAAAAGGGGCAAGAGGGGGGTGTTTTTTTTGTTTTTTCAATTCAGGAAGAAACCCTCTATACGAAACCCCAATCGAAAACCCCCTATCTCGACGGCATCCGGTAGCACTCACAAAAGGGGGGGTCCTGGGGGGCAAGGGGGGCAATTTTTTTGTACAATAACATTTTTATCTTTTTTCTTCTCTTTCGTCTTCTCCCTTTTAATCTTTTTTTTTTCTGAAAAGTAATATTTCATCAAAATCGGCTTAGCCGTTTTGTTTTATTGTTTGTTACTGCATACCTTCGTCATTTAATTTTATGATCCAATTTAGTAATTTTTTCTTTTATCTAAAAGGTTATATATACTTCCAGATCTGTATGTAAATCTAGTAAGTATAACTTAGTGCATAGAATTCATGCCTATGGAAATAAATAATAATAATAATAATAATAATGCTGGACAATTCACACAACATGATCTAGCCCCAAGCTAAGCAAAGCTTGTGTTATGGGTGCTAGATAACTGATATACATAATACAATACATTACATGCATAGATAATTTTCATTTCAATTCATAAATGAATTGAAATGGAAATTATTTATGGGTGGCTTTAAGCTTTGCACTCATTTAGGCCTTCGGTGCTCATTGCGGTGGAGATCAGTGAAGCATTGTGAAATAACATTGTCTATTCGACTTATATTATTGTATTTTATCGGCATTTAAAAATATTAGGTATACCAAAGAGTTTCGACAACCCCAACTGACTCTTCAAAGTTCTGTCAAACGCAAAATCTTGGGAAACTCCTTGCTGCGTGTATAGAAATAGGCACATGTATTTTGGTATTTGGGTATTTGAGCGCACCGTGCATGAAGCCTTTGACAGAAAGTTCCAGAATTCGGGACATTACAGACACCTCCAGATTTAAAAGACGGCAATCAAAAATACTCTAAACCCATGATATTATTGTTATGACTGGGCTCTCAGCTCATTTATTAGTAGCTCTGCCTTCTGCGCCATAGGTCGTGGGTTCGATCCCCACCGAGAACAAATATTTGTGTGGTGATCATAGATATTTGTTCTCCATCTGGATGTTATATTGTTTTCCAAGTACCTATGTATTTACAAACAAAATGTATTTAAGTATTACATCAGCTATCTGGTTCCCATAATACTAACTCTGCTTAGTTTAGGGCTAGATAGTGTAGTGTAGATTGTCCATAATATATATATATATATACTTCCTTTTCATTGTAATGGGCTCCCAAACTCTTTGTAAAATCGACACTATTTTTATAAAGGCCTAAAATCGGCTACATAGTTTTTGAGTCTTCTTCTTGTCATGTCAATAGAAAATTAAAGCTGGTGTGGTGGATTATGAATGTGCCTCAAAAGTTTTGCTACTTCACGTTGGTTTCATTTATTGCTTTCCTTCACCGTTAGAGTGTACTGACATAGTGCACATAGGTTTTTTGGCAGATAAACTAATTTGTGCATGACGGGGTTTGAACACACGCCTTTAGAATCAAAAAGCGGGTCGCTACGACAATATAACCGGTGCTAAGCAACCAGAGCGCCCCTCCACCTAATGGACCGATGACATTCTAAAGATCGTGGGAAATCGGCAAATTGTTTTTTCATGGAAATGTATAAAGGAGGTCTATATCTAGCAGTGGACTTCTACTTACTGATGATGATGACGGAAAGCACTGGGTAGATAGGAAGATAGCTACTTATGCAACTACAAAAATGGAGGTATTTAACAAAAGCATTGCGCTTCGCTGGTCACGCACGATAGGAACGTGCCCTAGAATGTACTAGATAAGTTATATGCTACATAAAATATACAACGTGTATCAAAATATGTGTACTATCCTGAAGGGGGGTGAATTTCCACCCCCCGGGGAACAACTTTTGTTCAACGACTTTTCGAACTTCGATTGGTATCTCTGAAAAAAACTGCAACGAAGTTTCAACATGAACAGCTGACTTTATACAAAGTGACAACCCTAAACTCAGCTACAGAGGTAGTAGGTAGTAGTAGTAGACCTACAGAGGTAGTAGGTCAAAGGGTAGGTGAGTTAAAAGGATAGGGTTGTCAATTTATTTAGGCATTATGAAATTAAATATTTTTGTATGGGAAACTGAAAATAGGAATTTTTAATTTTCTCCCACCCACAACTGATCACCATTGTGGTCTGAAACCCCCCACCTTCGCATAGTACACATATTTAGATACACCTTGTATACTTCTACAGGCTGATGATGATGTGAATACAGGTTATCGATCATAATGTATGATGAAGATGGTATTATGTCATTTCGTTATACTGTGACAATTTGTTTTATGTTACACTGTGGCAAATTTATAGTACCAGTAGTAGCTATGATTTAATCTAGGGTATATTTTACGTAGTCAGAGATGAAATGTCATGTCGCGAAATTTGACATAGACCAACAATTTGACATGTACTGAGAGAAGTAGCTAGGAAATCCTACCTATATATATTTTTGAAAATTTTATTTTTTTATAAAAACTACGGCAACTAAGAAAAGTGCAATAACATCAGGTTTTTACGTATTTATTTAGGTATACGGGAACAAAACTTTCATTGCAATGGCTCTAACAGCAACGGAAAAAAACCATTTCAAATCTAAAAAAAATTGAGAGTTTTTGGCAAACTTTGCGTTCAATTTTATCAAACCCAGTGAGTTTAAGAGAATTTCTAGCCGGAACATAATTTTTTTACACCATTTAATTGTTATATTTTACAAAAAAATTAAATGGATTCGTCCATACAACGAAAAAAAATGCTACTTTACATTTTCGGTTTCACCTGATGTAGGCCCTTAACTTAAAAATTTAGCGAAGATCTGATGAGGATCCTCGAAAAGAAGAATAGTTGCGCAAAATGCAGTAAATTTCTCACTAGTGTGCTCGCAAGGTCTACAGCTAGTTACTAGTGGCTCTTTGAGCTGCACTAGTAATATAATAATACTAGATAGCTAAAAATTATTCTCATACATAGACATGACAGAAGGATACCAGGCCATCTAAAAAAATCCACGGCCCGATCGATATAGCATTATTAACTTTTTAAGACCAACAATAATGCAAATTGACCTTAAAATACATTTAAAAAGAATGTAAGAAAATGCAAGAAAAGCACTATTTTTTTGCTGGCTTGCTTGCTACTTGCAGAGACTGCCCTCGTAGAAAAGTCCTAACAAGGACTGCTACGACTACGACACGTCAAATATTAATCCGCAACCCAATTTGCAACCCGTGAAACCGGCCCTAAAATGTTAATAAACTGTCAATCAACATTAGATTTATCTGTTTCTCGTACTACTATTTTACGTACCTAAGGCTAAAGGCAGGATTTATTTTACTTATTAGTTCACTAAATACTAATGCTAGTGTAGTATCTATACCACACTTGCAAATATTAGGGTAATATCTAATAACGTAAACAGTGCTTTTTCCTTTTACTTGAGGTTTATAAAAAGTTCGAAAAATCATGCTTGAGTCTAGATTCAAACTAAATCATTGTTATACTTTATACGATTAAAAATGTCTTGTGCAAATTTTAAGCCAAATTGAGGAAAGCGATCTCTAGTAGCGCTTTCCTGAGCTACGACGCAACCTCAAGCGTTGTGCCTTCAAAGCCTACTTGGTTCAGGAAAATTCCGTTAGATGGCGCTACGTGCGAAGGCTGCCAGTAAGTTTATAGCTTCGAGTAACTTGCTAGAGATGGCGCTGCTTGTTTTAAACTTGAGTTGCAACGTTACTTTCACCGTGTAAAGTGCTTATAGTACACCAATTTACTACTCCCTCACCTTTACACTTCCTTTTATACTTCTACTTATTCTTGTTAGAAATAAACATAAAATGACTATCAATTGTTCCAATTTCCGGATAACGTTCTGCGTTTTATTAAATAGTTTGGCGATTTAAAATTGTAGACAAACCTTAAACTAAGTTTTTTATACTAAGTAAGCAAACAAGCCAGTCAGTGACTTACTTGCGCGTTGACGATATATTTATTATAGGTAAATGAATTTTGTGACTTTTTTGAGTTTTTGAGAGACTTTGAGGAATAAATTGATTTCGTGTCAATAGAGCCAAGATCAATTCTTTATAGATTCATTCAAAATTTTAGTTTCTATAATTTGTATTTATTGGAGAACCACCTTTATAACTAAAGATTAAATAACAAATTAGATTAAGAGAGCCAGTTAGTCACGTGTAGAATTATGTATTGAATTATTATACTGACTAGGTAACCTACGAGTAACAGTAAACATAGAAAGCCTTTGTTGTTTTCAGTTTGAAATAAAATTTGGTTTTATTTAACCTCAAACCATTTTAAACTACGTCAAACGAATTTTAAATGAAATGCTTATCATACGATTTGTAAAATGTGTTTACGTCAGACTATCGTAAAGAGATGCGTCAGACAATGCCGTGCGGTCAACGTTCTCATTCAGAAACAAATAAATATTATGCCTTGACTCACTGTTCTACTATTTTTATCAAGAATTGGTTTTTATATATAATATTGCTTTAGGAATAGGAACAATATCTTTCTGCTGAAATTGGCATTTCATGTGAAATGGAAGCGTATTACTATTTTGTGGTACGTTACCCCTATGTTTTTGTTTATCAATAACAGCAGCAAATTATATATCAACTTATTTTTATAGGTACATTAAAATCTGAAAAAGGCAGCTCCAGTAGGCAATTCACATTTAAATAATTTTGCACCAACAAAACAACTTTGTTAAAATTAATTCATGGACTTAAATGAAAATATAAAATTTACTATTAAATATTTATTTAATCATTACGGAAATCTCAACGAAGGAATGAAAATATATTCAAAAGTGAGAGATGCTACTCGCTACTAGATGGCGCTACACGTTAAATCCAAGCGCTTCGTCTCTAATAAAGTTGTAGAGCAATGAAAATTCTCGTGGCAAACCTGAACAACGATAGGATTTATATTTTCATGTAGTACCCAGATAAAGGAGTAGTAAATTACTATGAATCAATTTTCTACTATGGTTTTTGGATTACCAAAGTTTGTGTATATTCCAATTTTTATAATACATATATTTAAATATAATATCTGACTTTTTGACAAAAAATAAACAACAGATTCATAATAGTCGATGTTGATGAAGAGACAAACAAGCATTTAATTTTGACGATTGCTTATCAAAGTAATAAAAATAACATATCTCGAAACATTTGCTAAATGTGTTTTATATGCCTACTGATTCTTAAAATAAAACAGTTAAGTAAACCTTCAGAATCAATATGACAACATAATAAAACAGTTCGTAGGAGAGAAGGGCGGGTGATATCGTAACTGACATAGATTAGTCATTAGTATGTAAGTCTATGTGCACACTACGCCTTGTATTTTCCGAACATTTCCTAATAATGCATAACTCCCCGTAGCCACAGCCAGTTTTTGAAACTTATTAATGTTTTGGTATCTGCGGGGATGTCTTTTTAAATATATTTATTTCAGTTTTACCACATGTAAGATAGTTTTCTAGTTTTACAAGCAGAAAAGGCCATGCCTGCCTTGAATACATAACATTGTTCATAGAAAATCCAAATTCATACTTGCATTTTTCTTCAAAGATAGATAAGATTTGACGTCTGAAAAAAAACTTTAGTGAAATTATGTTTTAGTCGATGCGCTGTTTTAGCTTGTCATCCTCCACTGTGTGGCTTATCGCAGGAGACGATCGTACGTTTTTTTGACAGAGTTTAGTTTGGTGTTCACTTTGTACGCACACTCAATTTTTATATAGAAACAAATATTTGTCGGCTAGGGGAGCTTTCGTTTTTCCATACAAAAAGGTGGCAGACGTGGCGACAGGCGTCAGGCCAACAGGAAGGCTCTCATCAATGAGTAATAATCAGGAATCTTTACGTGCCTTCTGAATAAACTGTAAAGAAAAGGAAATAAAAGACATGAGCGGTGTATTAAAAAAAATAAAAGAATAGAATAGAATATAACTTTATTGTACACCATAAAAGTTATTTATGTAGCTGCAAAAAGTAATATTAAAAGCATTACAAGCTGTATGCACTAAATATTCATAAAAGTAAAAGTTATTTTTAATGTACAAAGTTCTAGTTGTAGTTTAATATAACATAGTAATGTGTACAAGGACTAACTGTAGCCAGCGAGCGAGCTAACGACAGCGCAGTCAGTCGGTGTGCAACCTTGCAGAGTTTGTTGCTCCTGCATGGCGGAGGGGAGGGGGGAGAAGGCACGGGGAAGGGGGGCTAACCTCAAGTGACATGCCTCTGCACGATACCACGGTATGACGATACCACCTTATACAGATATCGTGATTGCAAGGTTCATATTTGAATCCTTTTAGTTTCGAGTTCTGTTTTTAGTTTCGAGTTACTTCTATGTGGGAATAATATCCACCAATTTTACAATTTGTTTATTACTTTAGAACGCATTATTTAAGTATGACAGGAGCCTCTCTGAGGCGCACTTAAAATCCTTTACTACTCTACTTTTTACTTTACTTTTTTTCTTTTTACTGGTACGAAAGAACTAGTGACACGATAAGAAAAAGAAGAAGTGCTATTAATATTCGTGTCACTAGGTATTTAATATTACACAATTTTATAAAAATTATGATGAAACTGCTTCTTGCAGCCTGAAAAGTTTGCAGGAAGAAAACTCCTTAGTAGTGTTAAATCTACGGCTGTACGAGCTAAGTTCCAAATGCATTTTACTTTGGTAATACAGATAGCTTAGAAAAGGTTTCAGTAAAGTAAACAGGCCTTTGCATCTATTGTAGATGATTTATATTGCGTAAGAGGCATCATGAAGTAAAGGTTTAGGAGGAGAATAATCCAGAAATAATGGGTGTAAACAACTTTAGGCTCGAATCGACCATCATAGCACAAAACCGCACAGAGCGGACTTAATGTGGGGAGGCTTTTTCCCAGCAGTGGGATAAAGAAGGCTATTATTAATAATGCTATTCTTAATTTTTCCGTATAACTTTGTTAAGTATTACTTTTTTTTTGTAATTCGATACTTTTACGTAAAGCTCGTTGAAATCTTTTAAAAGGAAGAAACATAAAATGATGTCTGCTACGCGTAGCAGCATTGACCTCAAAATGTGTGATTGAGTAATCTGTCGAAGTACACAAAAAATGCTGCAATGTTTTAAAAGTGGGTTGAAGTGTTATTTACGAAAAAAACACACACGAAAGCAGCAATCAAATTCATAACAGTTGTTACAAATTCATACTGTTCGTGAAATATGCAAAAACTATTTATGCATGTAGGACTACCAGCCTTCAGAGTATACCGAAGGTAACAACAGGGTTCACTGTATCGAACGCGTATTGCATTCTAGCTATATGCGTGCATGTGTATGCAAATTCAAAGATAAACAACGCCCATCTACTCAAAAACAATGAGATAATTACTAACCTATCGAACAAAATTATCTGGTGTTCTTGATGAAGTTTATTGCCCCAAATACAGGTTGTTTGCTTGCACTGTGCTTATATGCATTGTTTCACTGAATTAATATCATTCATCATTTATAATGCACATTAAAATTCGTAATTAAACGGATGTTTAACAAACAATAAGTAATAAAACGTCGAGTCTTGTAACAACGTTATAGTGTTAATAAACGTCAAAAAGCACTTGTTTGAGGACTTTTCTTTGATTTTGTATTGCATTAAAACAAGTTTGTACAAAAGGAGAGCTTAATACTATACACATTTTCTAACAGCCAACCTGGACAGGTGAAAAATAAAGAGGTTGGTGTGTTTAAAATTGAGTAGAAAACAGACTTTCGTGACGAAGCAGATATCTGCTAAAACGTAAGAGATGCGGGTTTTATTCTCTCGGAGGAACAAATGTTTGAATGATCTGTGTATGCTTATAATTTCTGATCACATCACCTACATGGGTCACCTACATGGATCTTTCGATCCATGTAGGTGACTGTTGAGTAATGTCAAACGAGTTATAATGTATGTTTATCAATTAATTTGACGTAAAACAGGTTAGTATGTATCTGGGCTTTGTTATATTTTTTGGTGTTCCGGTAACAAGATTAGAAAAGCGGAACACTGTTCTCATTTTTGTGTCTGATTGTCCGTCTGTCACCCTACTGCCCCAGACCAGCCAGCTAGAGCCTTGTTGCCTGTTATTCTAGGCTTGGTCGCGTGGAATTGCCGCTTAGATTTAATACTTACCGTTTTTTTTTTATTTATCAAAGTGATTCTTGTGACTCTACTGAGTAAATGATTTGTTTACATTGACTAGATCATGTGGAATTATAACGGAGACTTGTTATGGGTTGAGATACGAACAAAATATTCAGAGCAGATAATAATTTTAGGGTCCACAGTAAATATGTGAATTACCTAGGCCCCGTATTCAACCAGTGCTCGAGTCTGAGCCAAGCCAATATTTATGTGGTGAACGCAGATGAGAGAAAAAAAATGTATATAAGTAATATTATATCAGCTATCTGGTTCCCATAGTAAAAGCTCTGCCTAATTTAGAGCTAGATAGTGATGTGTTGATTGTTGTACACCAATATTTTTTAAATTGTCCATTCTTTATTCTTTTTATTAAGAACTCTTTGTTTAACTGTTGTAGTATAATACTTCAATGCTCATCTACACACTGGTTCTTTCAATTGGAACACTAGTTTTACAGTCAGTACTTGCACAGTAATACCTAATTCTACACATAAATATGTAGTTTTGTAAATCAATTTTTATTGCAGTGTTTCAGTACCCATATATTTTCATCTACGGTGTAAAAAAAACTCTCAATATGTTTGTTATTATGTTTATTTTTATACGTTGATAGAAGAATAATGGCCACGGGATGTCCTAGATTTTATACAAGTCGCGTAGCTTAGTGGAGATTACTCAAACCTCCCTCCGCTTCTTAGCTGTTTACGTATCCGTCGGCCTGACCTATATACTACAACAATTGTATTATTCATGAGCCTGTCACTTTGTGCCTTTGTACTGACTACCTACATAATTTAAGGCACTGTTTTATAGAGACACGTAATTTCTTGAATCTTAAAAGGTAAAGAAATATAATTGTTTTTCTTGGTCATAAAATATTAGTCTCTTTTATGACCAAGAAAAACAATCCTGTTTAGAACAAAGCATATACAAACGTATCAGCGTATATAAACCTAAGAGTTTAACATTCCATTTTAGAACTAAAAAGTTCACAACAACATTTTACCTCAAACGGAATACAATGACGTTTCTATGTGGGTGAAAACAATAATTATGACACTTCAATCTAAAAATAGTTACATCGCGCTGGTTTTGTAATAAACCTTTTAATTATTCACAATGATTAAATATACAAAATTCAACAAAACTCAGCAGCAATTAGTCATAGAAACATCTGGAAAATGCTGTTTAACCAGTGAAGATCAAATGAATAATAAAACAAGCTTCAGAATGTTGACATTTAATAGTATCATACCCAAAAGTTATTTTCTGCACATTTATTTTTGTTTTTTTATGTGTCAAGTATATTGTTGTACCACTCACTCCCGCTGACCCAATTGTGGATCTTTGTCTACTTACGAGAATGAGTTTGTTCAAACGATGTTATAGCATATATCTTCCTATGGTTTTGTTTGATGTTTTGTATCACGTGTATCACAAAATAAATTATGATGATGACGGGCGGGAAAGAATGCTTTTATTTTAAGTTCACCTCTGTTATTTTTAAGGAACTATAAAGTTGTCTACCTGGCAAAGTTGGTAGACGTGTTAACTCTCGTAAAAAATTAAGAAGTGTCGAGCGAAAATTTGAGATTTGTTGTTAAAAAATTCATAACTAAATAACTAAGTGACATTTTAAAAATCGCAAACGGACTAATTGTAGACTATACATTTGAGATTAATTCGAATTTAAGTGTGTTAAAAAAATATACTATTTAACATGACATTCTATTTAACGCTAATGAAAATCGTATGTCAGCGTTAAATAGAATGTCATGTTAAATAGTATATTTTTTTAACACACTTAAATTCGAATTAATCTCAAATGTATAGTCTACAATTAGTCAGTTTGCGATTTTTAAAATGTCACTTAGTTATTTAGTTATGAATTTTTTAACAACAAATCTCAAATTTTTGCACTACCCGCTCTTAAATGAATGCACAAATTGATTATCTAATTCTATATGGAGAATTATTTGAGTTGTACTTCTTTGTCACTTTTTTATCGATAGCTAGGTATATATATCGGACCTCGGGAAGGTGATAATTACGAAGGTCGTTCTGTAGCTAGATCTAGCATCAAGCCCAACTCCTCCATGTAGTAGCGCTTGCGAGGTGCTTTGTGACGATATACCGGCCGTCATAATCCGCAGACTAAAACCATGCGTATTGTGACAGTTATAAAGCGCAGTTTCCTTTGAGTAGGGTGTCGGTCGGTGGCCTTACCTCGTTAGAGTTCATGCACCCGCGCGAAACTGGGGCACGTACCGCGTGCTCCCTCCCCCCTCCGACTCTGCCGCCCCCTACCGTGCCGTTACCTACCACTAGCTTTCAATGAAAATGATTATGTTACTTAAAATATTGTTCTATGGTAAATGCAAATGTCTTGCTTATTAGGCTTGCTCTAACAGAAATAACAGATATCTTTATGTTCGTTAAAAGTGACAGGGTCTACGAATAGCACTAAAGCACTCTCTGTGAAACAATTCTAGGCTTGTACAAATGATTGTAGCTCTAAGGTCGAGTTGTCGTGCAATAAAGCAATAGGCTGTTTATGTTTAGCAGCTGCAGTGGATTCCTGAGTGATTATATCATAGGTCTATCTAACAGTTTTATTGCAACTGAATAGTTTGGTTATTGTAGTTTGTTCTATTTGTATGGCATCAGTATATGAGGGAAAAGTCGTTACTGTCACCATGGCACGGCGGGTGACTGAACCAGTATTGCGCCGGAGTGGTTGCGCAAGCGCCGACGAGAAAGTGCGAGTAAAAGTTGACGCAACCCACGTCACACGCTCGCTTCGCTACCACACACACACATAAGCTCGCTCATGTGTGCATTATTATGTGCTCGTATGTGCTACTATGCACTGACGACACTTGATTTAATTCGATTGTATAACATACAATGCTTTTAAAAATATAAATCTTATAGAACCGCAGCCTAAACCTAAATAATTATTCATGCATCCACAGTTTAGATGAAGCCAGCTAATCGCAGTAGATTTACTTAAAAATTCATAGATTCAATAGCTTTCTAGCATATTCTTTCAAACAAGGTTATCGTGGCGGGGCTAGACTGTAGTTGCTTATCTTTTTTAATGATTTTACAAAATAAGGGCGAATATACTGCAGATAAAATATTGTTAGAAATCCTTACTTCGTTGCGATTTGTGACATTTAGTGTGCCAGATTTTTAAATGCGATACGCGAATTTATACTACTATTGGTGAGATATTCTGATACTCGTTCCGGTTATAAAAATATTTATAGCGTCCGTGTCCTCAATAAAAGATGAATAATGTTATCTGTCGCGTTATTCACAAATATCATAGTTTGTTATTTGATACTGGGAATAAAATATACTCATACTTAATTTTATCTACTGCAAGTCTGTAATATGGGGGTTTTGATAAAATAGCATGATTTTTTCATTATTTTTTCACCGTATGTTAATTTCTGAAATTGAGTAAGGTGGCTCTAAATTGGAGTAATTTTTAGAGGGTTCTAGAGACGTGTGAGATAGGGGGGGGGGGCACTCTGTGGCGACAGAAATAGGGCGCGGAGGACAGAGCAAGGCTGCCCCGGTTGCCGGCCAACGACCCGCAGCGTAGTCTCCTACAGTTCACGCGCGCATGTGTGCGAGCTACGAGCCTGTGACTATGTATGCCGTGTAGCTGTGTGCGCATGACGTACTGTACTATTATACTATACTCTTCCGATAGGGATGCATCGGGGTTATTTACGCTAGGTCGTGGACCCGTGCTACGTTTACGTAACGCATTTGTATTTAAAACACTTTTTATTTTAATTGTTATCATTTACGTATTTTTTTAAAGCATCATCATGATTCATTCATATTAATTTGTATAGTAAAGGACAAGATGTTTGTAATCATTATTAGTTATAGTAGTTTTGATTGGTATAAACCCAGGTATGAAGAAATTAAATTAAGAAGTTCAAAGGCGCCATCTGTATGTTGCAAGTGATACTTTTGAAGCGGAGAGTCGTTCTCTGCCGCCCTCCGCCCCGCGGCTCCCCCGCGATAAGGGCACAGGTTCGTTGCCCCGATAGAGGCTGACCTCAAAAACGAGGACACTGCAAAATTAGGACAATGACAACGTAATGACTTGAGCGCCCGATTGCTGCATACGAATATAGACTTAAAACACTAATGGATACGAAACACAATAGCTCACAGCGACAGATTGAACAACATGTATTTGATCAATTAGGCAAATACGCTGACTCTGAAGTGTTTTACTGTACCTACCTACAATATAGGTTCCTTTAGGATTTATTCTAGGAATCTGTGTAAATCGGTGGTATTTGCTCTCCACTAATATATTTTACAGGTTGACTATGCTCGTAAAACTTAACAGTAGACGTAGTAAATCAAAATATTTACTAGATTTTAGCACAGGGTTACACACACCCGGGGCCGTAGTACGAAGTCTTATTGCATTACATTTACCTGAATGATTATTGTTTGACAGTTTCTGTGACATTTGTGTCCACGTGATACTGTTCAATTTCATTTATTTACCACATTATCACATTGGCTGTAATTCAATATTACTAACTAACATCCATTGTTGTTCCATTATTTTTTGCAACCAAGCAACGCCGAATACGTCCTGCTAATTTTAGCAGGGCGTATATACTGGAAGCTCCAAAGTTAATAATAACAGATGATGTTAAGTTTTTGTTACTTGTAATTTAATAATCGCATCATCACTTAACGTCAGGTGAGATTGTGGTCAAGCGTTCGCCTATAAATTGTAAAAAAAACAAGGAACATTTTTTTTTACTAAAATTTTTGTTGCATTAGGCTGCCAATTCTATTTTTAACAACTTGTTATTAATTATATACTAATAATTATTTGACGGAAAAACTGGTCCAGAACATAAGTTGTTTAGCTTTATTTTGGATCAGTTGAGCTATCTCTAGTTCGTTTGTAACGGTCTGCAAATAGCTCAACTATTTCTTGTGTATTTTGCAAATATTTCTATTTATTGTAAGTTTATTTGACTAAATAAGGTTTATTTTATTATGTTTATAAGTTTTGATTTATGTATGTGTTTTTAAAAGTTTTCAGGGAAACAACAAACATTTTAAAGGCAGAAAATTATTTTGCTACCTGAAAATCTTTGCACGTATCCCTTTACCAACATACTTAGTATAATTATACGGTGAAATGTGTTTTTTTTTGTAGTACATACAAAAACTTGGACTATTATCAATAACAAGTTACTGATCACGCTTTTATATTGTTTCAGGTATGTCCAGTCACCAAATTGTCGGTTGACTTAATTTAAATTCGCTACCAATTGAGGAAGGTTATGTTTAAAACAAAAAGGTATGTACGGGTTAGGATTTGGATGGGGAAGCTTGTGGCCTATAAGAGCAAAAATTATATCTTGCCAGTAATAATTAAAAACAGGGTGTAACAAAAATAGCACTTTTAAAAACTGACATTGCATGAACAATCAAGGCATTATATCAGAAAATAACCGTTTGATTAATTTGCTGCTATACGTAATTATCGTACAAACAGGAGCGCTGGCACTATAAATATTGTTTACCCAAACATGAAACGGTTTTGACTGAAAAATAATTATATTTATTTATAGCGATCAATGAAACGCTGTCAAATGTCGCTGCCATATTCACTGATCACCATCGCAGTTCGCGATATGCGCAAAGCTTAAGACAATAGAATGTTCTAGACTTCTCGCGTTCTTTTCGTCCTACGGTAAAAACCGTGAAAATATCATAACATTTCGGTATTGCTAAAGCTTGTTTTACAAAGTTTCAATAAAATCTTACACATTAAAAATTCAGAGCATTGTTATTTTTCAGCAGTTTTTCGGCTCAATTCTTATTTTAGAAAAATATTATCTGTATTCTAAATAAGGATTCAAGCAGATGTATTAAAAATATTTTTTTTCTTATAAAAACAACGCGATAGCGATATTATAACGAATGTAAAACATATGCAGCATGCACCCGGCCCAGCTAAATATAGTCCGGTCAGCGACCGGGAACTAGGGCGCTCCCTCGGGCACCCCTACTACCCCCACTAAACATAGCTATAAACTCTACCCCATTCGGCATTCTTTCGGCTTTAATAGTTGTTTCGTAGTTTAGTTTCACTGGCTGTCCGGCGTGCCTTGTAATGAAAGGTTGAATAAATATTTTCAGCTAAAAATATGGCAAACTCGCGATGCTGGGTACTCGCTGCAAAAAAATATCATACTGACAACAAAATGCATCTTTTAATAAAAATCTAATTAAAACTTTAAACAGTATAGATATCATATAGGTAGTTAATCTTAAAAGTGCTTTACTAACGTCGAATAATAATACAGTAGATGATAAAACCAAAACTTAGATAGCACGATCCTTGTTCTGTGAACTACATCTCTGTGTTAGGCAGTACAAAGGATTTAAAGAAGGCAAACACTGAACGATCCCAATCACTGAAAGTTGAGAAAGTTCTTAGACCTGAAAGTTGCGACATTTAGAAGTAGCACATTATTGCATTCGTATTAAATTGAGTAAGGCCACGTCAGCAACGTGGGTGTTGTTGTTTTCCCCATGGCTGGCTGGCGAGCTCGGCTGGAGCGGGCGCGGGCGCGGGGCGGGTGTCGCAAGCAACCACAGCCTACACAAAACAGTAAACTAACTGTTCATTACATACCTGACCTATCACAAGCTTCACAACTCTAGCACTTGGACAGCACGTTCGAACTTTTCCTACATTTATTTCTCAGCTCCGAGCTAGTGCATAGTTGATTTTTGTGTAATCTCACTGGTATTGCTTAGTTGTTTGACTGGTGTTGCTGGTCGCTGGTTTACTGTGGCTCGGGTGCATGGCCGGCCGTCGGCACCGCGCCGACCCTGACTGACTTATCTTGCGAACGTGCGCCGAGCGCAAATTCTAATGCTGGCAAATTTAACAAGCCATGGATTATTGTCGAACATTGGTCATAATAGCACTCGGGCTTATCTTAACTGCTACTAGCATGAAAAGAGCTTGTTCGCTACTTCTTGCATTAAAATTATAGCATAGGGTTGTTATTATGAAAGCTTTCACTAGTAAGCAACAATTATTTTTTAGCTATTATTTCTTATAGGCTACTTCAAATAAAAGTTCTCCATTCTCTCGTTTTTCAATAGATTTTTTTTACAAGGTTGCCTGGTAGAGATCTCTACCCTACCTCATATAATACCTCTACCTGGTAGAGTTAGCGATAAGGCCGCCCATAGTATTACTGTGCCTGTATATTTTTAAGCTTAAAACTGTATCCTACTTACCCACTGTGTCATGGTAATCAATAAAGTTATCTATCTACTTGAAAAGTTGAGATCAATGCCATTTATTATTATAAAGCAAAGGATAAAGTTATCGACAACCTTGATTGGCGTTGTTTTGTAATTATCATTGTTCTATACTTGGTATTTCAAGTACGTTCCTTGTGCACTGTCACTTTATGCAAAATGTTAAAAGCACAACTTCTTCTTCTTCTTCTTATCGTGTCACTGATTCTTTCGAACCAAGTGTGGTGAAAGGATTTTAAGTGCGCCTCAAAGAGGCTCCTTTCTTTACAAAGCACAACTATTGTAGTTACACAAAGTGGTTTATTACTTTTTTGACGTGAATGTCTTTAAAGTTGCTTCCATAAGGACGTAATTAAAAAAAACTAATGATAACAAAATCGGGGGATACAGTTTAGTGTTGCAGCTACATATCTATTATCCCTCCCTCGCCCTCACCAGCCTCCCAGGACTGGCCTCTCAGCGCAGTTGGTAGTAGCTCTGCCTTCTGTGCCGTAGGTCGTGGGTTCGATCCCCACCGAGAGTAAATATTTGTGCGGTGAACACAGATATGTTTTTTGTCTGTATTGTATTCTAAGTACATTATTTACAAAATGTATGTAAGTATTATATCAGCTATCTGGTTCCCATAGTACAAGCTCGGCTTAATTTGGGGCTATATAGTGTTGTGTGGATAGTCTACAATATTTCTATTTATTTATTATATTATTTTATCCCCATCCAAATTTCAATTAAACCACTGGATAGGTAAAGAATTAAGGAGTATATTATGCTAAGTAAGGACTGTAACACATAGCGCGTGGCGGAGGGGGAAGACCCTAAGATACGAGACGTATTCACGTACAACCAACGGCCGTGTCCATAACACAGCCACACCCCATTTTTTTTCTTTCTTTCCACTTCCTGATAGAACAACCTATGGCCTAACTAATATTAAGTGGTTACCATCGCATATATCAAAGCATTGTCTCGTAGGTCACGCACGTCATGAACGTGCCCTACGATGCACTGCCTTGCGTCCGTCAACTTGAGGCATGTTTAGCCCCACGAGTCAGTAATTTCACCCACACCCTTCAAACCGAAACACACTGATGTTGCTTGGCGGCAGAAATAGGCATAGTGTGATAGACTTTTCCGAACGAGCCCCTAGCAAATAGCTCTACTACAATATATTCATATTATACATATAGGGCGTCCCACGGATATGCCATATGGAGGGAAAGTACCTTGAATATTGTAGATGGAACATTTTACTGAAAGAAGACGTTATTTGAATTTAAAAAACCAATTTAACTGCATTCATACATATTTAAATAATTATATGGTTGAACCGGGAATCGAACCCGTTTCACGAGAAAAATAATAACCTTGTAGCTTTATCATGACGATCAAAAGGTCAGAAATAAAAGGAACACTGTGAATTTTAACATTTTTAATACAAAATTAATCAAAATAAAAAAAACTATGATTGAAGTTCTTTTTTTAAATTCAAATAATGTCTTCTTTCAGAAAATATTTCATCTACAATATTCAAGGAACTTCTTCTCTGTGTGGCATGTCCGTGGGACGCCCTGTATATATCACGCGGAAAATGAGCGTTCAGATCTTAAAATTTGAATAATTCAGAGTTATTTTAAGGTTTTCTCTTCATATTTTACATAAAACTAATATCAAAGTGAATGCTTGAGACTTTGAGAGCAATAGTATTATTATTGTAAGTTTTTACGACAGATTTGGAAAAAAACATAAACTTACCCCCTAAGACCTATAAAACACATGAAGAAATGAATATGAATACCAACATAATCTGAACTGTGGCGCCATAACAATGCCAATAATTAGAGATCACATTATACTGTTTATTTTTAAATTAAAATGGTTCAGCTATTTTCTATATAACAACACTAGTTACTGTTATTTCACCCGGAACAAGTAAATGCAAGTATAACTTACTTGTACCTTGGCCAATTTATTTATTTTATTTAGGTCACATTGTCTCACTTCGCGTATCGCGGTTTAATGTAGCCTCGGCCTAATTCTATTAGTAGGCGCGGACGGTGGAAGTATTATTTTAACAATCTTTTTATCTGACTGTACCAGAAGAAAATACATAAGCAGTGAGCTCTCGTTTAATATTAATTTGATGAATAAATATCTTATTGATATCAAACATTCGATTGAGTGTACATATTTGTGTTTTTCTCTACTCATTAACGGATTTGGATGAAACTTGGAATATACATACCTAATTACCTACACGGTTCGTGACCTCAAATAACACTTTTCATCTAGCTGAGTACCACGCACGCAATTGGAACCGCAGGCGGATGCTAGTGTTAGGTAATACAGTTTACTGTGGCATCTATCGCGCTATACCTTTTGCATCCTGATTAAACTTATCATCAAGGTTGATACAAATGTTTCGATTACCTTCGGTTATGTACTGTGTTGCATTCGTGCAGAATCATAATCTAAATGCCTCTGAGGTAGCATTATGGTACATAATTGTGTGTTTGAAAGCCCGCGACTGTGGAGCCTGTTGGTTTCACCTTGGCGTAATGAGTTAGACATAGGTTGTAGGCATTGGCGTGCAGTAAGAGGCGAGCCTAGCCTGGATCTCAAAGGCAGGCAGAGTGGCAGGGAGCGGCCGCGACCGACTCGGACTTTGTAATACATTCGGCCTAGTCAGCGTTCGTTGCCCCGCCGCCGCGCTCGAGGTCGCTCCACGCCAGCGCCAGGCGGCTCATAGCGTCCCAAAGACTCCGCCACCAGCCGAACACGCACGAGCACCAGCGGAAATTCACGAACGGACTTGGCGCGCAATTCGAAACTTTAGAACATTTCGAAATTTGTCCCATTTCCGAATTTGAAACGTGTGTGATAAGGTAGATATTTAGATCTGCTGAAACGGGGGCTCGTAGAAATGAACGCAACGGTGTGACCCAAATCAGAGGAATGTCAGTTCAGTTGGTTGGGCACCATGCAAGAGACTTTAGACTTTTAAGACTTTTAGACTAGAAATTAATGGAAGCGACGTGCTTTAAATGTGGATTCAGCTATATGTGCTATATTTTGTATATAAGTACTTAAATTGATGAACGCGTGAAACTATGGACTTTTCAAATTGCATTTGTAATAAAATAGGAATAAAGCTCACAACAACATGCGCTTTGCCACTTACTACCGCCACCGTTAGGTCCAAAATATAGAATGTTGATGATTTTATGTGAATTAAAGCCGATGTGAAGAGAAGCCGTCACTTATTTTCGAAACAAATACTTCTTGATGAAATGTGAACATCGTTTAGAAGTTAATAAGCATTTATTAAAGCAGCCTTTCTAGGTTATTTTTTCACATGCTAAGTGAACATTATCATCCGTCACTTAACTTATGGATGGTATTTTGTCAAAATTAATATTTATTCGTTTTTGTAGTTGAAATCTTGACATGACATACCTGAAACCATCCACATCCTGAAATCTAATAAGTAATTCACGCTGGTTCAAAAGAACTAGTGACGCAACGAGAAGAGAAAGAGATAAAAATGACTATTTTCTCTCATTACCTCTACATTGATCTTTGCACAAACTCATTGTTAGTTTTATGACTCGTACTGTTTGTATAGTTTACGTAATGACAATGTTTGTAATTTCCCTGTAATAAGTAAAAGCTAGTTATATAATAAAGAAAGCATAGTGTAGTGACACTTTAACCCAGTGCTAGTCGGCTAGTCCAACGCACCCGGCCATTAGTATGGAGTCAGCGCTCAGCACTTTCACTCTCGCCAATAACAAGTGTTACGCAAGCGCCGCTACGTCACAACTCTCTAGCGAGCCTCCCGCTGCTTCAAAGAAAGCTTCATAAATTCGCAATAGTGCTGTAAGACGCTGCTGTAAGGTGCATCCTCGAGCCTAATCGCACTCTCAGAAATGAAAGTGAAGTGTTTCTGTTCGTAGTAGGTCAGCGGAGTAGGGCATTGGGGGGTCGACGCCCGCGCAGCCTCGCCGGGTGAAAGTGTCCCTCCCCGCAGCAATGCCGGTTAGCGCGTTGAGTTACCTGCGCACGCGCCTGCTTTTTTGCAACTTGGCCATGGAACCTATTACGATAACTGCGAAACAACGATCCAGCGGCAAATGTAAATGCATGGCCTTTATTTGTGCTCAATCACACGGCGTGCCTGTGTAGACATTCTCTTACGGACCTTACTCAGTACGATTTTAACAGTACTTTATAGTAGGTACATACAGGTTTCAAACAAAGTAAAATATAGAACTGTGAACAGGCAATAACATATATCCTTAAAAAAATATTGCAAGTTACAATTTCAAAAGCGCGAAAATGTAAACTTTGAAAAAAAGTTAGAAACTCTATAAAAGTGTCAAACTTAAAAAATATCCACCACCGCGCCACAATTTTAAGTATGAAATCAAAGGACTTCTTTTTTTTTAAACAACTAAATTAATATTAATTAGCTCATTTAATGAAAACTACAATGCCAAACAATAGAAAAATTCCATAAAAAATGGCCCATAAGTTCTTTCGTAGAGCCAGCGTAGAGCTTGCTCGTAGCCTACGTCGTAGCACGTGCTACAAACGTAGCGCGTAGTATAATCTTTATTCGCCTGCATGGTGTATTAATTTGTATTTGTATCAAGAAATACTCATGAAATTGAATTTATGTACATAATTTTGTTGTCATATAATATATGGATGGAATATGAGTTAGTACTACTGCTACCGTTGCTACTTATCAAGGAACATGTTCTTTCATATTTTAGTGCTTGAGTAGAAATAAGTAGCAGTAGTTTTTCCTTGAAATGACATCACCAGCAGTGTAATTCAGTGGAAACAATAGCTTGTTTATCGCTAGTAAGGAATAGATACTCGAACCAAATGCTTTATGTAACCGCGGCAAGCGGTAGTGATTGAATACGTCTCATCTTACGTAAAATGTAGCGTACTCGTACACATATTAAATACTATTTATGTAACGTTTCAGAGTTCTCACTTGATACAGTCATGTTTGAGTTCAGTCCTTTTTGCTACTGTTTGGGTATAAATTCACCCTCTCATTCTCAGAGGAATGAGGTTTTTCTCAATTTCGAATATTGCATTTGGTTCGATTACAATTGATTGAAAACGATATTTTTTCATCTCTCCTCAAAAAACTGGTATCAGTATTAAATCATAGTCCCTCTAAAAAATTGGTTATTCTTATACTGAAATCGAATAACTTAGCAATTAATGTATCTGTAGTTATAAATTACATAATAAATAATGATTCATAAAACTATAGTGTTTACAAAAATGACTGGCACGAAAGACTTTCCCTCTTACCTCACAGGGTGATGAACTCTCAGCACAGGCCTCTCTTTTGATTTATTATTCAAAGAAAAGAAAATATATGATTCAAGCTTTATTTGTAGAAAAATATGATTTTATACTAAAAGGTTACATACATGATATCTGAAAACTGCAATCGGCTTAGGATCGCGATTCCACAATGTAAAATTTATAATTGTTCACATTTCTGAAGGCGCCAGTGCGTGTAATATTTGAATTTAACAATAAACAAACATGCTTCGTTATGTATTAATAAAAACAAGCATATTACGTACGTAGTACGTACGGCGATTGTAATTCAGATGAGTGAAGGCTTAATAAAATGATTCGAGGCTGAAGCGGAGCCAGTTGCGACAGGCGAACAAAGAAAGCGGTTGCGGGCCCGGCCTTGTTGAGTTCATCGACCGACTTTTGCAGGTCGCAAGGTTTCGCCAATCGGGCTTCTCTAGCTCCAGGATATTGCCAATTCAGTGCGATCAAGGCTGCGCGCCACCGAAGCCTCTTACTTTTGGTTTGCATTGCAAGGAAAAATCGGTCCACGCGTTGCATTGCATGCTTTGTCACACAGTATGTTAGGATTCATGGCTATTTTCATCACCAGCTCATAATAAAAATTAGTATGCGACAAATAAGACCAAATGTCATAAAAATAAAAGGAATATTTTTGCATACACAAATCATCACCAGTTAGCCAACAGAAAATAAAAAAAATCATACAAGAAAAATTGTCTAGTATGTATATTTACAGCAACTAGATAGAACATTATGAATGTGCAATCAGAATTTTTAGTTTCGATAAAATGACAAAGTTATTAAATGTTAAAATTTTCAGAAATCCTGCATAAAATTATGGACATATTAGTTACGTAGTACTAGAGAGAAAAAAAATTACGCTGTTCGGTTCCGCTTGGTATTTAGCGTTTATGAATGAAATGATTTTTGTTTGTTGAATCATTTCTCAATATTTGACTAAAAATTGTGGTTATTTAAAAAGATTTTTTTTGTCTCTAAAAAAATTTTTTTTTTTCGTGGATGTGTTCAGTATCGGCAGCCAATATCGGCATTTTTTTTTTTTGGTAATTAAATGTAGGGGTGTATAATGGGACTGTAAAGTTTGTGATAATAAAACTAATAATCCCAAAAAAGACGTAACTAAGTTTCGTAATCATGTACGGATTTCGGGATTTGTGGTTAATAAATTCCATTATCACAAAATGATAACAACATCTGTCGCAGGTGCTAAAATCATCCGTTTTCCTGTAAAATTATATAAATAACTTGTTACAAAAACATGTACAATCATATTCGTTCCGAGGTCAGCCACTACCCTGATACCAGTTCAATAGCAGCTGGCACTACTTTCGGTTCAGCAAATGATTATTCTTTGTGTTGTGTTCAGTGTTCTTACGAGGTTGCGTACAATGGGACGGCACGGCTGTGATGTTTACAGTTTGTTATAAATCTTATCGCACTAGCCTATACATACAAACAGTAGATATGTGCTTAGGCGGCCTTCTCGATCGGCGTTATAAATAGTTTATACCACGTACGACGTTAAGAAATAACCATGAAACTGCTGAACAGTTTGTACGGCCACAAATGTTTACTCCTATTTCATACCCGGTGGGGCTAATAGACCAACGATTGGATTGCGCTGGTGCCCTCTATATTTTGACATATAGATTTATATTACAGAGCCACTAAGATTCGTACTCGAAACCTAGATCGTCATCGCAACACGGTTAGCATTATCTGTCGCGATCAAAGCCAATGCCTAGGGGCATACGTCTGTCTGTTATCTGTAAATAATTGCTACTTTTTTATATATAGATAAGTAAAATATGTACATACACAGAATTCATATTTATATTTACTCGTATAAGTAGATATACCTACCTAAACAGACAATAAAATTACAAAATTTCGAATACTTACGGTAGTTGTGTTAAGAGTACTAATGAGTTTTAGGGCTTATTCTATATTATTTTTAATTTTAGTAAGCGAATAAACCATATTGTAAACTCAAATAATTTGAATATTTATATTCGATTTTTTTAATGCATATAAATGAAACGTACAAGATTTATAAAAATAATAACAAGCTTAATAAAATATTCCAACCATCAAAAGAAATGACTTTTTTACGGGTTGGTATAAAAAGTTAAATAATTTAATTATTCGATGGTAATTTATACTCCTGAATGGTGCTAAAGTCCCGTTACGGTAGACAAAAGGTGGTCACATGTGGCACAGCTTAAGTCATTTCCTGTGTCAAGTAAACACAATACATAATGTAAATGATACTTGTACCAATAACACGAAAAAACAGAAAGGTAAACAAATCTTAGGGCTTATTTTTCACAAGTCCTTATTTTACTCTAAAACTATCGAAATTATCTAGTAGTGCTTAGTATTCTAAGGGCTCATTTTTCCATCCACAGAATTACACTACTCGTCGAATAATAAAATGTCAGTCCTTTTTTTTGACAAGCCTAAAAAAGAGATGGATCTATTTTATTCGACGGATTTATTTATCTATAGACAGAAAAAATAGCCCTTTAAATAATAGACCTAAATCTGGGCCGTATGTCAGATGGAATATAGAAACCCATGGTAACAGCCTCCCGCCACCGCTGGTCTGGTCATGTGTGGCTAACGTGTTTGAGCTACTAAATTAGAAAACTTTCGTTCATGCATAGAATTATATAGAAAGATCCGAACACATCAATCAATCTTTTGGAGCGAAATCTTTTGATGAGAAAGTAGGCCACCGAGATGATGTTTAGCGCAGTCATCAGTCACACTGCGATCACAATGCAATTAGAAAGCGAATTGCACAAGTGGCGTTCGCACTGTGGCTCAGAAGAAAGCGCGTCCAACATAGGAAAGTTGAATCGGCAGGGGAGGGGATTGCGCGCACGCAGCCTTAAAGTAGTACACTTTCGATCTCAACTCGCGTTGGTGAGAGTTGTGCGAAAATGAAAGTGGTGGTGTCATTATGGTCCACTTTCCATGGGGTCAAGAACCTAGCCAGTTCTAAGCCTGTTTGATGACTGTTGGACCTTACGTATTTACCTTGTAAACTCGTATGCTGTAACGTATGGATTGTGGGGTGTATTTACTAATGTAAAAGTAAATATATCAGATACATAATTTTCGTTGAAAACTGCTTACAGATGTTTATAAAACTATTACGACGACATAACTGGCCTAGTACGACATTATGATAGCAAGTAAAGTAACCAGCACAGAAGAAAAAGTCAATATTTTACTTTTTAGTAGACCTAAAACAGGAGGATAGACGTGAGTAAGAAATTAGAGGTGATCCATTTTCAAATCAAAATGGTTTGAAAATGGAACACTCCTAACAGCAGTTAAAATTTTTGCCACGAAAATAAGTAGTCATTCATTGTACATTATTGTTTCTACGAGATGGAAAAGGGATCTGAATAATACGGCCTAGTTTTTTTAATATTTTAATAAACCATAACCATTATATCTACATATAATGGTTAACCATTATATGAAGATATAATGGTTATGGTTTATGGTGAATTTATTTGTCCATTACCATCCTTATGGTAAAGTCCTTATGGTTTGTTTAAAACCTGGTTATGGACAAATAAATTCTAAGCCACGTTTCTCTCCTTTGTAAGGCCCTGGGAATCAGTTCTGGATGTGGAACGAAGGTGTGGGGAGGTTGTCGACCTCTTGTGACGTCAGCACGACCTGATGCTGGCCGGGCCAGCTGCAGCTTAACCCGAACTATGACCTCAACAATGCAGATATGCAATGTTTTATGTTAGATTAATAGTTTATTACGAATTAAATGGAATTTATAAAATAGAACTAAACCTAAACTTGGGATTAAAAAAAAATACCTCAAGAGTAGTGTTGTATGAGTTATGATGTTTTCCTACACAGTTCGAGAGCATTGGAAATACACAATTAGAAGTGATGGAGTTGTACCTTGAATTCCGATTTTAATACGAGCGTTCATATACAGATGAATAGTGGTTATAATTATGTACGTAATGTGTGACGCGCCGTAAAAACTTACTATTTACTGCTTGGCGATAATGTTCGGAACGGGCTCCTAGCCGAATAATTGGTCGCCTTGGCCTATAAACTCGTTTCTCCGCTCACCGCCCAATTCGCCAATTCCAGATTTAGGTTTTCAGTTCAGTGGGTTGAGCTGGACGCTTCCGATTTAGACTAAATTGTGGTTAAGATCACCAAAAACGCTCTTGTGGGTTGTTGCTGACTGACTGACCTGAGATCATCTAACTGACTGACAATCAACACACAGCCTAAACCTGAAATCCTAGGAGTACCTATGAAGTTAGTAAGAATCCTTTTTCACAGTTCACGCACACTATAACAGAAAGCTCTGTACATTGTGCGTGAACTGTGAAAAAGGATTCTCTAAATTCGAACCCTGAAAGAGTGCACCGAGGGTTGAAGTTTATTTGAAAATATAAAGGACAAAGTGAAATCTTGAAAATTTTAAGCATACAGATGTGATCCTAAATTTGACTGTAAAAAATTTTGGGGAGCTTATTTTTAACCTTTCTATTAATTTTTAACCTTCTTCGAGATGGATCGAAATTGCTGTACTGGCAAAATACATGCTAGCAACAGACAAAAGTGGTATGAAAATCCATAACTGTCGTGTTTAGCGGCCAGATAAATTACATAGTTAACTCATCTGTCGTGTAATTTAAAAATGGAACGATCTTTACTACGAATATGGCAGCCAAGGAGGTAACATAGCAAAAGTATTATTTAAATTTCGAACTGGGTTGCAAAAAAAAACACAAAAACAACAAAAAAAAAACTGTATTAATTTTTTCATAATTGTATTGACAAAATGAGTTTAAGTAGTCATCATCATCATCATCATGATCATCATTCTCATTGCATTTTCTGGACAGTCGGTTACTGTGAAAAAAAAACAATTTATAAAAATAATGTGCGTCTCAATATGTCATAAAACGATTGACCTAAATAGTGCTATAGGTTAAGCTAAGCTCATTGACCTGGACTGGAGGATAGGTACTAGGAGTGACGTGGCCTAAAATGTACACTACGAGTACCTACACTACTAGTACTTAGATATACCACACGTGCCGCTAAAACTTAAAGCTTTTAGGCCTCGGGGTTAGAGGACACTACAAATATATTTTAATCTTTTGTGATCATAACCCGTAAAGATATGTGACTAGATATATAGAATAAATAATATAAAATAAAATGCAAATAATACTCATCATCTTTAAACATAAATGTGGATTTATGTAAGTGAGTGGAACAGTGTATAATGGGTCATGTTTGTTCCCACTCATATCCATAACGCCTGTACAGAATTCGTTGGAACTTGGAATTTAATAGTAACCTGAAATAATTAACAGATTACTTTATATCCGGTACCATGCGAGCTTGGCTACGGGCAAATGCAAGTATGACATAAATTCCAGATTTTGAGAGTGATTTCTTAGAAGCACCCGAAGTTAAATGAACTGTGGTATATTTGGAGGCCTGTAACGCGATTTAGAGCGCGCCACCCCGTACTCTCCATGACAATAGGCTGATGAAATGCCGGGTTAAATTTGAGCGGCGAGATTATATCTTTGGCCCATTGAAAAAGTTGTATTTACATGATTATACGAATAAAATAAAGAATTAGGAACTTAGATCCTTGAAATGATTTAAAGCTCTGGGGCAATAAGTTTTGATGGCTGGGGAAATCATCACACATGGTCTCTTAGATTTAGGTAATAAATTAATTCTAAACTTTAAAAATAATAAAGGTAAGGGTTGTGAAGGTGTTTGTAAGGGGCGGGCGGCGCGTAGATGGTCGGGCTACGAGCGGCGTAGCCAGCGGGCGCGCGCCATTCGCGCTGACGCCGCCGCCGGCCGCACGCGCCCTTCTCGCGCGGTTCTTATGCGTCTCCCGAGCGACATGACTGTGACAGAGTGCCACCACCTGGACCCCAATGACGCGGCTGAAACTACCCCCAACGACGCCGAGGTGCTCCTCGGCCGAGTCCTGGCAGGTGAGACCGATCAGCTGATACTGACACCTACCGTTATAACCATTGTTTACTGTGTGAATTGCGGTTCACTAACCTTATTTGAACTTGCTAATTTTTATGTAATGCATATAATGCAATTAATCAATGCACTCGATAATGCAAGCTAGGGAGTTCGAGCACGTGGTTGGTTATTGTCTGTTGTGATTGGATGAATAGTGAATAATGAATTTGACGGTTCGATTATCATCGATGATGTGTTGTGCCGTACGGATTGGATAATAGTGTTAGTTGTAAGAATGTTTTTTTCACTTTCTTGCAAGTAGTGTTTAGTGGTAGCGTACGGGGGGAGCTGCGGGGTGAATGGGGGGGGGGTGCTCGCGCGGATCTAGGTCAAGCGGAGTTCGTTGCCCTCGGCCTTCCCGGCTATATTCGACGTCGCTAATCACCGCCCCGCGCCCGCGCCGCGCCGCCTGCGGCCCGCAAGCGCCCCGCGCTCGCCTCGTAACACAGAGCCGGATTAAGGATCTATCTCTAGATTATTAAAAATTTACGAAGGCTGTATTGATTCCAAATATAGGTATTTAGGTAGGTAGGTAGCAGAGATGGTACGTGACCGGACCCGAAGGCAGAATTTAGCCTGTATTTTTTTTTATATTAATTAGGTCAAGATTTCTTCTTAGTAGGTACTTGAAGACATTAAAATGCTCCCTACGCTGTTCTAAAGCAAAATAAAATTTATCTTTAATGGGGATAATCTGGTAGAGCGTACGTAACATACTCAATCTAAATTGTTTGGAATGAATAGTTATGTGCAACCACAAAAAGACGCAAGTGAGTCTCTGCACTCGACATCATGGTCGAGTCGTGTTTCGCAAGTGGAGCCCATCACTGAATGCCATTTTATTTTGGAGGCCGTTCGCGCAGTCGGAGGGCCCGCGGTCAACGGCCCCGCGCGTTATCTAGGTCGACTCAGAATAACCTAGCGCCGATACTCTAATAATAATCAGTACGAAGCCTTGAGGCATACTGTCGTCCCACTCTAGCTAGCGAATCTTATGCACCCGCTGACGGTGACAACAGGATCATTTCGCAATCTACTTTATTTCGTATGCGAAGCAGCTCACTAGATTTAGACAGTCCTCTCTTTTACTCCCTACTGAAAGTCTGGGTAAACTAAGCAAGTTAGATCAACGATTCTTTACTATAAAATTTCAGGTTCATACTCATACAATAGTTTACATAACACCTGACTTCATTGTGTGTTAACAGCTGTTTAATAGACTGTTGGACAAGGGGTCAAAGCATGTTTAAAACAAACGATTAAATCCAGAGACCAGATTCAGAACATCAGTGAGGGGTTCAGTCCAATGAAATGGTAAACCTAGTAGCTGTATTACAATTTAATATTGACATGCAATTATTTTATTTGGCTATATTTTTTACCTACGTAGTCATTGAAAAAGACATTGTGTTATGATAATCATCAATTTATTGCACTCGCATTCAGAATTGTTTGTCTACATTAAAATAATTTTATGAGGCGTGTATTTCAAAGAAAAATATTGTAACAATTTGTGTTGCGTTTCATGCGTTACTAACAGATTAAAGAATAGTAAGTACGTTGGTTGGTTGCGGTGACGTACGACCGCGGCGCGGCGGCGGCGGTGGCGTGGCGTGCGGTGAGCGGGCAGCGCGCGGTATTGCGATCAAGGCCCCGAGTTCGTTCACCCACCGACAAATTGGGTCACGCTTGCCAGTTGCCCCGCTCCGCACACTTATACCACACAAATAACTGTTTAAATCACACTAAATCCGCGCCCGTAACGTCACGGTAGGTATGTAGGTAACCTTAATTACGTACATTATTTTGAGAAAACATGTATTATTTATAAATTATTTTTTTTGTATACGGTACATTTATTATTGGCGGCAAAAAAAAGGAATGCTAGGTTGATTTTTAACATTTGATTTTAAAACTACAGCATAAAAAGCAAATGGAAAACAAAGCTCTCTGTAAAAAAACAAACTCATTTTAAACAGTTCTATTTTAAAACTTATTAACATAATAATTATATACATGAATTCTGTAAATTTAAATAAAACATATACACTATGTACTTATATGGACATTCAATATCCATCAGTATTTCGTACGTCACCGATCAATGAATATTTTTAGATCACACTTTCGATTTTATTTTTATCATTAATTTGTCCGCACCTATACTACCGGAGTACCCTGTCAAAAATTACTTACAAGCTATCATATTGATTTTGCACTTGTGCATAGGAAAATGCATAATTAATTTCATATAAATATTTTTTCTTACAACATTTATGGATAAGACCTAATCATCGCATTCAACGAAAGTTTTTTAAACGTTAACTGCATTCATTTCTAAGGGTATGGGGTAAGTGGCGCTTGGAATAAGGGGTAAGTGGGGTTGCTGAAGCGGAGGGGTACGGGGGGCAGGTACAGCGGATCGAGAGGCTGGCAGGTCGACGCCCGCGCCGCCCTGACCCCAATTCGCCGTGCGCTCGCGTCATACCGCGGACTCTCGTCCGGGCAACTCAGCGGAAAATACCCATTTCGTTTCAACATATAGTATAATTCATGAATGTCTGAGTATGTAACTGTGTTCAAATATGCACTATTTTAACAATAAGATCACTATTTGATGTGGTCCAGCATATGTATGAGGCAAGGCATCTAGTATGCCAGCACCATTATTACCTTTCTTTTCTCTATGATATTCGAGGTCGTGACGAATTGGTCTAGTAATTAGGCTATTAGACAAACATTTTCGTTTGAATAATTTATGTATTCATTGACCGTTGTGTTCATTGCCTCAATTTTTTACAAGAAATTTCTATAAACATTGTTCATAATTCGATTGCTCATTTTTTGTGCACAGTGGGTCATGACTTGGTTTGTTGATCTACTTCTTGCGCGGTAACGCTTATGACCAAGTTAACAGTGCTTTTACAAACAAATTGTTACCTACTGGGTTGTATGGGAAATCAAGGTATTTCACAAAAAAAGCCGAGTGTGGGGGTGAGTGCTTATCGCGTTTTAAACAAATACCTGAGCTGTTGTCAAATACACATTTTTATACAAAAAAAGTGATGACAGTAATCACCTATTTACGCTTCTTACAAACCTGTATCGAGTTACGTAAGGGGTAGGATCCATCAGTACATTACTCACGGAGCTTATATAGTTGGTGGGTCGTTCCATAAAAGCAATTTGTAAGTAATATTCTGATGACAAGTTAAACCTGTGGTTTACTAACAAATCGTGAAATATATATTGACTCTGCTGATAATGTTTTTTTGTTCAAGTAATAAAACATAGTGGAATTAACATTTTAGTATTTGCTTGACCATGATGGGCAATAAGTGACAATTATGTGACGCTAATGACATTAGCAGCATTACGAGTCTTTACAAGGTAACTTTGGATTTCTTCATTATTAATAAATAAAATTCCTTGCTTAGGGGCAACATAAGCAATTATTAAATGTTTGATCGGTCGATTATTCATCCGTGAAGTCGCCCCATAAAAACTAAAACGGTCCTCTGACTGATAACTTATTCAAAATCTTTGAGAACACCCTGCTTGGTATCCCGAAAATGAACCCGAAAAAATTTAGAGTACTAACAGACTTGTATCCATATTGGGATCTCACTATTGTCTATTGTAGGTTAGGCTTTTTAGTAAGGGATATGATAATAATAAGAACAGTAATTTGCATCACGAACAGACTATGCGTGCGGTGAGTTTAAAATAATTACGTCATGCGTTTTTAAATGTCGCTTCAGTCTTGACTTGAAGGTTATTTTTATAATGTTAGTTAAAGTATGTTATAATATCACTATGACCTCGCAAAAATAGGACGAGATTTTCAACATGCACATTCAAATATGTGTTGGTAATCGTTCACTGAGCGTAAGTTGATGATTAAGCGTATAGTGGGTCATGTCATGAGTCAGTGTTGACCCAGATGTGGTAGGCTGTATCGGTACTTGCTCTAAATACTCAGAGTAGGTTAGGGAGCGGGGTCGTCGACCTCAGCGTGCCTTGCCTACCTACCTACCCTACCGAACTTTCCGGGTCATCCAGCGCTTGGGTAGAAATCGGTTCAATTTCGTACCTTTTTTTATGGAACTTCTACTATAATTTCAACAGAATGTGGTTGCTTTATAAGTACAAGTTATTATACTGAAAAGTAGGCGCCTACCTAGGTAAGGTACTATTTCAAACTTAAATAAAAAATAAAGATGATCACACAAGAAAAATAAAAGTAATAGGTATCAACATTTATAATTTCAAAGAGTTAAAAAAATAGTAGAGAATTTTAATAAAATACGATATTGAAATCTTTTTTAAAAATAACTTGAAACCACATTCATTGTTACTTTATAGAAAAAAAGAGTCGCGTAGCACCGTGCTACAAATAGTAAACAATAGGCTACGAAAGTCAGCGCCATCTAGCGTCGAGTAGCTTGTATACGGAACATCCAATAGATGTCGCACGTAGTCGCTTTTGACTTCACTTTGCACTGAAAGAAGGCAAATGTTTACTTTTTGCAAATTATTATGCTTTATTTGCTTTTTTAGCTTTAAATATAAATAGTATAAATAATAATTACTTATCTAAACGGTTTTTTGTATTGCGTACAATGTTAAATATAATTTTTATCTATTTATTTATAACAAAATCTATCCTGTGTTCACTACATAAATATTTGTCCTCGGGAGGGATCGAACCTACATCTCCACGGTAGACGGCGGAGCTACTACCGCCTGAGGTATAAGGCCAGTCCAAATATCAATTGAATAATTCTGTACTTATCAAAATTTATTTCAATATCGGTAGTAGATTGATAGCAAGAGAACACAAAAGATCACAAAACGTTATGTGGCTTCATCTAAGGGTTTCATACGTCATTTGACACTAAGAAAATATTTTACCTTGTTTTAGGAAATACTTAGGCCCCGGGATTTTTTATCCTATTTATCAGAAGAGACAAATAGGATAAAAAATCACGGGCCTTTATTCTTCAACAGCATTCCTAGATGGAGCTGGCAGTTGGTTAAAAATAGACGCAGGCTGGGTGTGGGCAAAAAGGGGTGGTAGGGTGGCGGGCGTCGGCCTTGAACTCTCTTAACCCCACCGCCTACACGCAGCGAAGATTTTCCTAACAATTTGAACCCGGTGACATTTTCCTAACATTCTTACATCTGGCACGTAATTGATTTTCATGGATTGCGAACTCGACTTATCTAGTAACATCAAAGTTTTTAACGGTTATATAATTGTAACGGTTATATAATTGTATAATTGTAAAAAAAAAACAATTAATATTATTATGTAGTAATGTTACTACGACAATTACAGATAAAAAAAAAAAACACGTAAACTGGAGGAGGCCTTTACCCGAAGAGGGGTTCCTAACCAAACGAACAGGAAGAAGTACCTAGCGTAAATATAAATAAAACAGTCATACAATTACTAGAATTTCGTATTAAGAAGTGTAAAAATTTAGTTGGTAAGGAAATAAATGGGCTTTATTATTATTATATAATTGTAAAGCTAATTTGGTACAGCTTTCCTTCAAAAAGACAATAGAAAATGGTGTTAGGAAAGCTTGATCAGAAAAAGGCTTCACACAGAAAAAATCTTTCGACCTCTTTTGTGTCTACAGATTTTTAATATTGTCAGCAGTACCTTCTTAAAAGCATTGCTTATTTGACTGGTTTTTAGGAGCATTAAGCATCACTTTTGTTTTTCTAAGCATCACTAGACCCTCAAACAAGTAATCTATCATTATAATCTTATAGAGCAGTCCTTACTTAATAATTTTAAAGTGTGTGGGTGAAGAGGTAGCTGGGGTTAGTCCGTAGACGTCACAGGGGCGCATGCGCCGTGGCCGCCCCACGCGTTTGCAGCACGCTCTTCACCGGTTTCGCGCCAAAGCTGTTTGAGTCGCGCGCCGTTCATAACCTCACTTTACGAGGCTTGCTAGTATTTTGATGCGTGAGCTCCAATTCCAAACATGATGCAGTCAGGAAGCCAACTTGTCCCGCCAAGCGAAGTCACAGGTAAGCAACAACTACTCGCATGCTAGCTAGGTCTACTAACTGAAATGGAAAAGCTTGTCTACTTTGAACTTGAGCGCTCTCTGCGGTCATTGAACTTTGTCCTATTGTTTTCATGAATTAACTCATGACAATGCTACCAACCTAGTTGAGCATAGGCATTGTTATGATCGTTCATTATTTTCATAACACGTTACACAATAAATAAAAGTTTATTTATCAATAACATGCCCATTCATATTACCTACATACCTATCAAGTAATTTATATTGCATCTGAACAAATATATGTACATATACAATTGCTTATTGTGTAGTGTAGGTATTTTATGCATAGATTATACCATAATTGCATTTAAATCGATTACGAGTGAAAAGAGTAATAATTAACAAAACGTCTTGAAATTAAAAATCTGTCCAGAATCAAAAGCAGCTTTAATTTAAAAAGGTTTAGTTTTTTTGGGTCATTTGGGAACTACAAAAAATGCGGTTCATAAAAAGTCTTGCTGCAAGAATGCATTGCAAATTGCTCTTCAATTGACCACTTGATAAGCAACAGATGTATTTATCCGTTTGTCCAATTAAATAAAAAGTAAAGTGAACTCGGTCGGCCGGGCCGGTGACTCAGGCGCATTCAGACCGGAACTTCGCTTGCACCCTGCATGGTCACCCCACGCCATTGCACTCCTGCATATTCCACAAAATCGATTTTCGTTCCACTTTTACAACTGCTGTCGAACCCGAACTTATTTATAGAGCTTTGCATATTTGACACCATTTCCAGTCCAACCCATTTTTAATCTGCAATTGTCTAATATTGCACAAACTCGATCCTCAATTATAACTTTTACTAGGCGAATCTTTGTTTATATCCTACTTGGCTTGGTTTACTTCTGAAATCATCGGTTATAAGACTGATAACAGCTTATGCAACAATAACGAAGTAGGCCACGATGTAACTACAGGAACCAATCAAAGTTACAAGAGTGTATTACGCCCGGTTTACACTTCAATGTGTTGAATGTACAGTGCAGTAAATGAGAAGAAATTTAGCACCAACGCGGCAAAGGTCCGTAGTTGAGTTGTCTCGCTACTGTCCTTACCAAAGTGTAAATAGGGCTTTACAGAAACCAGACAGGACTCGTTTCAAAGCGTCGTAAGAATTCATAGCGCATTTCAATTTCCTACGACAATATTCTTTTCAAGCAAACTTTTTTCTAAAGCCCCATGCAAGCTCATAGGAAAAATAGGTGTGTGCCTTAGTGTGCGTATAGTAGGCGGCTCTAGTCGCGTGTACTGTGAGTGCATCGCTCCCGGGCGCCGGTGTCGTCGCACCGCATATAGGCCAGTGCACGCGAATGCCCGGGGCCCCCCGCCCGCGCTGCCTTCCCCGATGCACTTCGCGATTTTCCATTTCCATCGTGGCCGCTCGCTAATTCCAGCGGTGGGCTGCTGGCTCGCCCCGGCTCGGTGTCGAAACGCGGGAAATTTCTCAGGCCTTTCTCCGCGATGACGTCTTCCGGCAAAGGGCGTTCACAGCCCATTGAGATTAAACACTAATAAACTTGTATGTTTATACGACGTGATATCTTCCAGCTTTAAGCTGTGCTGGTGTTAACGGATTATGTTACGTCTAAGCTTTTATGGTTTGGCTCTACGGAATACACTATCAAGGTACAAAAACTCCAAATTGTCATTATTTCTTGTAGCTTTCATCCAGCTTTTAACTTAAAAAAATATAATTTTCGGTCCCAAAAAACGGTTTCTGTTTTTAATAATACCGAATTTAGTTAAAAGCTCTCTTATGATCATTTCATAATTGTTATTATCTAATTGTAAAGTTACCTTCATGTCAAAAGGAATTTCAGAATATTATTCAGTATCGATAAAATATAATTGTTAATTCAAAACTAGTTCCATCAGATAAGCGAACCAATTTGTATGATGCCCTATAACGCGGAAGCCTATCAGTATTGCGAAGAACGCCTATGTCCCGTCGAGTGCGGGTTCAAAGCGCTCGGTAAGAGGCGCGCGCCGGCAGAACGCTGTAAGTCCACGGGCTGTAGACGCGGTTACGTCGTTTTGCCTGTAAGCTCGTGGATGTAGTTACAAGTTCCCGCGGTCGTTGCCCGCTCGATGTGCGCGACTCCCCTATATATCGGTAACTGTGGCGCGAAAACTAAGCCCCTGTACACGTTGACATGCCGCCGTCTAGCTTTGGTATTCTAGTTGGAATGTCAATCAATCAATGAACTACTTCTAATTTAATATCCAATTGGCTGTTCAGTGGAATGTCCCTTTGACATTAAATTATTAAATTGTGTCACTGATAACTTGAACTTTAAAAAAGTTCATTGGTCATACTAGGTCATACTGCATAATCTGGATAGGATGGCGAACACCACTTTTAGGCAGACCGTTTTTCTATTTATTTTTGATATGAACTACTTACGTGGAATAGTGAAAATACACAAAGGAGATATAAATGCGTGAACGCGGAAACGGGCGGGTGCCGTTAGTTTAGTAACTGTACGAGTCTAGTCTAGAACAATCCTGTGTAAGCCACGCTGATAGGATCGAGCGACACGTCCTGAATTGATGAGCAGATACTAATATAAATTAAATCATATTTTTCCATTAAAATCTTGATAACATAAATGAGTCGTGCTCAGATTATTATTCACTATCACTGTTATCAAAGATGGTTTTTCTTACAAAATAGCAGATAGCAGTTTCTCTGAATATATTTCTGGTTAGATGAGTTTCAACAATCTTCATGTTCTAATGATTTTATCTTTCTGATAGATACGTAGTAATGTTTCACAATACGATTGCATTGATTATGCCTACTCGAACTGCGATTATATTATATTTCTTGACTGCATGTTCGACTTCTATCTCATTCATAACTTTTTCTTATATAGGATAAATGCGCGATTATTAAAACGCTGTCAAATATCTTGATTTTTAACAGCGTTTCATTGATCGCCACCCCAGAACGCTTAGATGTGCGAAAGGCTTAATAAAATATACACACACACGGCACACTAAATCTTCACTTCTTATTATTTAAGAACAATATCTCTTGTCGTCGTAATGTATGCATTTTTATACTAAATAATTACTGCAAAATAACCTTTATGTTGGTTTACATTTAATGAAATCCAATTAGCCTTATTCTTAAAAGTATGCAATCAGAAAAAAGTTGGAAATGTAGATTCATGCAACAAAGTAAAAGAAAATCGAATCTTCCATATTACAAAAGTATAAGATATTAGGAAAGGTACCCAGGGTCGAGTTGTGAAAATGCCATGAATGCGAGGGTTGTGTAGGGGTGAATGAGGGTGGAGCGAGGTGAACGACCGCGTTCTGTCGCCATGTCGTGCGAGTTTAGCCAGCTTATGACGCTCTGCTCTAACACTGGTGTGCACTCTGCACGCGATTTAAGAATGCCATGCTCTGTCTATTCTAGTCGAAATATATAAAACTCTAGCGTTACTGAGTGACTGACAATCAACGCACAGCCTAAACTAATTGACCAAAAGCGGGGGTTGAAGTTTGTATGGAAAAAGTTTAAGGCGAACGAAGTCGAGAGCTATTAAAAACTAGTAACACAATATGCCCAACCTACGAAAAGTCGAGTATAGCGATACGATACAGAAAATGTTAATGTTTTTTTAATATTTCTGTAATACCTGTCTGTTTTAACCGCGTATGGTTATTACACATTCATTTTAGTAGACTGAGAAAACAACATCCGGCATACTATTGACCCCTAATTTCGAATCTGGATATGAAATAATTTGATCGAACTTACCTCTAATGTTTTAAATTCCAGCGAAACATGGTAAGCTAAAGCGACCTTAGCTGAATATAAATAGAGGTAAAAATCATTCGGCAAAGCGTTGGTGGTTTATAGTAGGGAATGACGTAAGCGGCGTCCTTGAAGCGAATCTACAAACACAATTGTACAAATATCTGCTGCCAGTAGGTCAGTCACCCTCGACATGCGAGCTTCAATTCGGCGCTCTATAGGGCTGCCACCCACGCAATTTTCCTTGTTACGCTCCGAAGCATTATTACAAAATCTCAAAAACAAACAAGCGTCGTAAACTCCAGATAACAGTTTGTTTACTTCTTCTTCTTCTTATTTAAGAGCAACGCTCTTGTCGGCGTAATGTATGCATTTTTCTCCAGGTATTTCTTTTGAGGGCAACCTCCTTGACCTCCTTATAATAGTTTGTTTACAGTGTAATAATATTTTCTTTATATTATAAAATTGTGCGAATACTATTGAGACACTTCTAGCACTCGAATCTTTTAGTTTCCAATGCACGTTTTTGTAATTATAATAAAATTCCAAAAACGTATTTATCTGATTAATATAGTTATGAAGTGAGTTGAGCAGCAACCTTAAACATCACATAGGTTTCACAAAATAATAATACCGTGCATTGTTAGGTTACATTGACTCGGTGATGTGATGCCAGCATATGGCTATGGCTGGCACGCGTAGGTGACATGAAATAGGTTAAATAACCCGTAAAAACCACGTAGCATCTCCATCGTTGTAAATTATTATGACATAGCTGTCAAATAACGACTTTGTACTACGTATACGATATAAAATAGGTAGCGTAACATAGGGCGCCCACCCACCAGATGGACCGACGATATTGTTAATATCGCGGGAAGTCGATGGATGGAAAGGGCTCAGAATCGTTCTTCCTGGAAATGTGTAGGGGAGGCCTATGTCCAGCAGTGGACTTCTTCAGGCTGATAATGATGATGATGATGAAAATAGGTAGGACCATATAAAGTTATTTTAATGTTAGTCAGTTTCAACCATTTTGTACAGTGACATATGCTTGGATGCGCCTCTGGTTGTATTTTTTTTTTTTATAATGCGGACAATCCACAAAACACTATCTAGCCCCAAACTAAGCAGAACTTGCATCCTAACATTAAAACCCTCCTTCTAACGGGTGAACAGATTTGGATGAAACTTGGAATAGCATAGTTTGTGGAACCAGGAATTACATGGGCATTTTTAAACCGGGTACGTGCCACGCGCCAGGAACCGCGGTTGAAAACTATGGTACCTGAATAAATATTTTAGCTTACCTAACTATTGACAAATACAGCATTATTTCACGAACTGGTTTGGAAGCGTTTATTATTTTGAATTCAAGGTTAAAATCGTGCAAGGCATTCACCTTTCTAGATTAGATAAGTATACCCATTTGAAATGATGATGTGACAACACGTAAGTCATTCCTGATATAATCAAACTAAGTCCTTTATCGATACTTTAGCTAAGTATAGATAAAACATGATTTAACCTACCTAAAAACTAGGCGTAGCTCTCAATTAGCTCATGCTCCATCTTTTAGTGAAAACAAATAGTGCCCAAAAAAAGAATGTCACTTCGGAGAGAATTGCTGTTTTTTCACAAACCCCAAATAAACGTTTTCTTTGCTATCAAAGTCCACCGTCATTTTTTTTCATGTTTTTCTTTCGTTTTAACAGTGACAGATAATGTTTAACACGTGCGTAGCCGGGTCAGGTTTACTTGTACAGTGCCACTAACTTATCTGTTCAGTGGACCGAGAAACGAATATCGACATTTCATTTTGTTTGCTCAGGTGCCATCTTTTGTTTCCCGATTTCGGTGACAAACTAAATGGTGGCGTGCCATTCTCGTCTGAACAGATAAGTTGGTATCACCTTATTATCCTTATCCAACTTACGGCACAACAGGTTTTCGTTCTCCACTCTCTATTAGCCATCATTTCAGCAGTCACTCTTTCTTACCCCTTGTCATCCTTCATACAATCCATCCATATTTTCCTTGGCCTTCCTCTACTTCTATATACATCCACATTCATTGGTATTACTTTAATAACTATTACAATTTAATTTAACATAGTGTGCTGCTGGCTATACATTGCACGGTCGCGACAGTAGGTTCCGCTAGGCGGCCATCGCACGTCAACCGTTGAGTCATGTCAGTTCACTAGAGAAGTGCATTGACATGACGGCTTAGTGGATGTGAATAGTTCCTCGCTATCTCTACGTGCCCGAAATACATGGTTCAAACAACAGATGGCGTTTAAACCGTATAAATAGTACATCTAACAAATTTATTTAACCTGATGTGAAAAGTTGACTGGCCTCTCAGCTCAGTTGGTAGTAGCTCTGCCTTCTGCGCCGTAGGTCGTGGGTTCGATCCCCACCTAGAACAAACATTCGTGTGGTGAACACAGATGTTTGCTCTCTGTCTGGGTGTTATACTGTATTCTAAGTATGTATTTACAAAAAAAATTATATAAGTATTACATCAACTATCTGGTTCCCATAGTACAAGCTCTGCTTAGTTTAGTTTAAATTTACATAATAAGCTGTAACCTAACTGTATAATAATGTTACTGTAATGTTTGTTAATATCTAATAAATTTCATTTCATTTCATAAAAATTTCATTTCAGTTTGGGGCTAGATAGTGTTATGTGGATTGTCTACAATATTTATTTATTTAAGTACTTTTACATGTAAAGTTTTATTTTCTTTTATTTCTTTCAAATACTTTAAAATGCAACCCGTGGCGTCGGCAAGCTAACGTTATCATACGTTCAAGTAAATATATAAATAAGTTAGTAATAGTCGTAGAATGTAAAATGACTTGGCACCTAGACTTATATTAGCCTCGTCCAATATCTAAAGATGAAGTCCCTAACTAAAAAGGCTCGACTTTTCGGTAACAATGGTATACAGGTTCATAGAAGTTTGTGAGGATGTTACGTGGTTTTATTCAAGCAAACAAAGGTATAATCTACAGTGTAGGTACTATCAGTGACATACATAGCCCACTCGATAGCAGCATGGAGATAAGCTCGAACAAAAAATCGCCTCGGTACATTGACCCAGAATTATATAAAAATGTCCTCGATTTTGATAACGCTCTGACAATGACATTTCATGACGGCCTCGTGATATAATTGCTGGAAACTTTATTATTATTTATTCCAGGAAAAAGATAGCGCGAGTACTTATTTATACGTCCTTTTCACGACCGAGTCTACTAACATGTGTCGTATTGGGTCAAATCTGTTAACCTACCCGATAACTTCAGTTTTTATGTCCAATTGATGGTAAGAACAAGATAAGAACTAAACGTAAAACTCATATGTGTATACAGTATACAGTCTGTTTGGAGATTTTACGCCCATTGTCCATGTTCATAAGTTCAAGTTTACGTTTTAGAGATTGTGTTTCTGGGGGACAGCGGAAACTCGTTACAAATGTTTGTTTTGTGTAAAGCTATGCGCCATACTATGACGTACGCAGTAGTAATACCTCATTGCTTGCACGATGTTAATTGGGTTGCACCGCAGTCCGTTGACTCTTCATCAGAAGTCACCGGATCGGCCGGCCGGATGTCAACTTTCTCGCGGTTACGTAATGAGAGAATTCTGATGTGGGTACTAGAACGTTCGCGCTTGGAGTCATCGACCACGGCCGCTTACGAAACCACACTCTTTGGCTGCTAACCCGGACGTTCACCATAAGATAGTAAACTGTAGACCATATTTTAACGCATACTGCATTAAATGCAACGTGCGTAGAGCTAGAAACTATTATTAGCTGTAGTTTAGATTAAACTTGCCGATGGACAAGTTCAAACTGTGAAAACGCGTTATTTAAACGATATACTCAAGTAACTATGTAGGAATTATGTAATTACTTATTTTTTTCCTAATATTATAACTTCTACAAAATATTAAATTGTTTGAGGGTAGTTCGATAACACTATGCGCCAGCTATTGACAGAGGAGACTGTGCGCCCGGGTCATTATTACGCACCATAACAGGGATTATAGTTCGATACGGCTGGGCATATTAATATCAATTAATCTTACCTTGGCATGAAAATTACTGAAGTATACATACACCTTGTTAGGATAAACTACTTGCAATAATCTGCGAAATGTTCCCAATTGAAAAATTGCAATACTCATAATAGTTATGATGAGCTATTTGGTCTCCTAGCTTTGGAGACAACTATGATCCTGCTTTGTCTGCGGATTGAGAGATATAAAAATGGCTGTTGCAACAGGTTTAGTGCAACATAGTTGGTCGGTAATAATTGACAGGTCTATAAGATATATCGTGGGTATTAGCCATGCCCTGAGCGGTTGGCATGGAGTGTTGGGTCGACGCTCGCGACTCTCAGGTCATCGCCGCGGCGCCGTCCGCCGCTTTCACGATAGATGCCTTACTCCCACTTGCATTCACCAGAGTTCTAGCATAGTCAACTCTAATTTAGCAAGTTTTTTTTGTAGATAATGGATGGATTAGGCACAAAATAATTTTGCATAGATCTGAATAAAATATGCGTACCCATAGGTAGCATAAAATATATGTTTCTGTTGGTGAATTTAATGCTGCTAATTATTTAAGCTGGATGGACCCTTAATTTCAAACTGATCATCTAATGTCATGGAGAATTGGTCGTTTTTATAAATTTAAGACGATAATAAGCATTACACCAATGCGTTATGAAAAACAATACAAACAATTTAGAAGGAACATCATAGAAAACAAACAATTACTAGCAGGTACTTATTTTGGCAAAACATTTGATTAGAAATAAAATAAATTCTGGTTCTTCGGCGGTTAGTAGGTATATTCACATTCTATCCGTACACATAATTTGATGTATTGTTCAAATGGAAAGTTATAGTTCTAAATAGGTCAATATCAAAACAATAAAAGTATTTATTTTGTCCAAGATAAATGAATTATTTATTGTCTCTATCTGTTTATTTTCTTCGGTATCTATTTCTGGGTCACTAGATCGTAAATATTCGGTTGTTTACCCTTCGAAAGTATCACTGTATTATCAGTAAATGCTTGGGTTAGAGACATTACCACTAACATAATCAGGTCAAAATGGTTGTTTCTTAAATGATAAGAGACTTTAGAGTGAGCCAATTGGACAGGTATCTCTATCAATTTAGATAGAAAAAAACACCAATTAAATTATTCCTCACATTTGGACTTTATTTTTTTATTCGCTTGGTGATCAAAGAGCACCCTATATACTCGTTGAATAATATAGGCATTTGGAAATCGAAAACAATAAAACTTGCAGATCAATGGACTAGAGACACTGATATCGACGGGAAATTCTGATTTATGCATTAAACATGACCGGTTGAATTTAAAATCTGACCCAACAGCTAAATTTAAATGTCGAATTCTCTCGAATATCGATCGAGACGCAATAAAGGTGATAAACATGTTATGTAAGTACGTTGCACCGAAGGATTGACGCTCATGACACGTCGGCAATTAATTATAAGCGTGGAGTATAAGCGTCATTGAACTCAAGCTATTGCGAAACAACGGAAACCAGTCCAGCGCGGACCCCACCTGCTGCGAATTCTTAAAATCCTAGATTATAGTTGACATGCGACCAGCTCTCGCAAAACGTGATCGGCATATGCGTTCAATGGTTACATCACTATTCGATGCAGTTTGCAAAAAATATTTATTGAAGAACTTTTTATTTACAAAATTAGTCTGTTCATACTAGTACATTCATACGTTCATACATTAAGAAGAGTGTTTTAGATATATTAAACGTGAACTCTACATACTTTAATTGTTTTGCCAATTTTTTGGCCAACAAGATAAACTACACGGTTGTCACAAAAGTGCTTCTAGGTAAATCACCTAGAAGCAATTTTGTGAGATAATTATGAATATGGCGCCATACTTATTAACACACAATACGTTCGTACACCTAAAAAAAATAAAGGGGACACAAATTGTGTCGAAGACGGCGCGTTTTAGAAATAGAGTTTAATTATAAAATGGCAATAGTCGTGAACATCTTCAATCTTACAAAATAAATAAACTATATGAAAGAAAACATGATAACAATAAATTATTTTGGTTCGATCTTGCGTCATATAAGTTCAACGCACTTTGGGTCAATCTTATTTATACGTAAACAACTGTCTACCCAGAATTGAAATATTTTTTACAAAGTTTTCCTCATAATAAAAAAGCTGTGAATACGTTTAAAGGATTAGGCTGCCGTTGCTGTCGGTACATCGCCTAGCAGCGACCTATAAAGATACGTGCGTGATAGTGGTGCAGTCAGGGACAACGGCCGAGCTGCCTCATTCGCAAGAATCGCAGGTAGGCTAAGGGGTTAAAGAACTCTGGTGCACTATATCAAATACCAGTGAACCTACTCTATCCTGCTCACTCACTGCATTCAGCGATGCATCCACTGCACTCTTCACCGTGCGAATCCTGCCTGTCTGATTACGCGCTACGCATGCGTATGACATTATCTACGAGCAGCTAACTATGGAACACGTAAACCGGTATAAGTGCGTTACATAGACCTATGCGGCACCTTGCGAGAATCATAATGAGCAGGAAAACATAGATAGCCAATGCAAAAGTGCATTGGATAGGTTAGGTTACTGCAGGTCATTGATTCAGAATCCCTTTGCAGCGGGAAATCCGTTTAGATATTTAATGTATGACATCACACAAAGTGATAACTTTACTTATCTATAAAGTTAAGAAGTTTTACGGATATGAGAAGAAAAAAGCAGCGAGGAAAATATTTATTTTGAGATAGTCCAGAGCTAAGCTAGTAACTCGATCCACCTGTTACATAATCGCGTGTAAGCGCTCAACATTGCCGATGATCAAGTTTAACGAGTGGAAAGTTCATGGAGGGCATCGGCATCAAACGCCACGCTGCCGGCGGCACTTTGTCGCGCGCTCGCTGGAAAATCGCGTTACCTGATCGCGTCTTGTCGCGCGCGTCGCTCTGATGGGTTCTTGAACTAGGAACAGACATTATATCTATGAAACACTAGCTCAAATTGGCTCCGCTTTTTTCTTCACATAATCCACCTTATGGTATGCGTTGCTTTTCAAATATACTGAACAACAGCGTTGCCACTTTGTCGCCGAGCAGTCGCTTGAAAATTGCGTGATCGCATCTTGTCGCGCGTCACTAACTACAGTTTCTTGAACCAGGAAAACATATTTTTTTTACCTTTGAAACTTAAGCTTCTTTCTAGTTACTCGAGCCATGTGCATCGCGTCTATTTATAAACAATTACAAAGTCGTATCATTATGAATATTAAAAAGCTTTAAAGTTTTGTTGTTTCAACTTATTTGGTTTTACGCCTTAAATTCACGGTATACACAATCATAAACACGCAAAATAAAAACGTGAGCGTGATTGCGCTTATCAAAATTATTGTTTCAACCACTTCTATAATTTGGCAGACAACGGCGATAATTTCAAGGAGAGTGATAAAAAGTCATTGAACTTGATAAAAAGAAACGGTTTTTTATAATCATAAATCATGTGTAGAATTTTAACAAGTATAATAATTGAAGCAAAAAAAAGCAGAATATGGTGAATGTTTTTAGTTGTGATCAGATAAGGCGTTCCACGGCGAGCAGGGGCCGTATCGTGCGGCCTCATAGCCACTGGACCATTTCTCCAAATCGCGCGTTCGCCTTTCCCACAGACCCCGAGTCGACTCTACTAGTCTACTACACTGCTACACTGGCTCACTGACCGCTCTTCGGACGTTAGTACCAACTGCGGGTTATTCTGTGCACTCGCCCTCAATGTTGTAGCAGCGTAGCACTCTTGTAGCGCCACGTAGCAATTCTGCCTACAATCTTATTTATTTGCTCTTGGGCACACCAACGAACTTTTTTAAAATATTTTTTACTATGCTTTAGAAGTCTTGATATTTTATTAAAATCCATATTAATTAAATCTGCACACTTTTATACGACTTACTTTATATTTTTAATTATTAAGTCAGTACAGTAACGATATAAATATAAACAGAAGTTCTATTCTTATTTTTATATTGTATCGCCAAGTTCGACATGTCGATTATCTTTATAAAATACATTGTTCTAGTACAAATGCTAGAAAGTTAGTACAATGGCATCATTTTCGAATAAAACTACATTGTGATGCGTATACCCATAGTTTCTATTACCGAACATGCTACTTATTATGTTCATACAAAAACCCCCTTGCGTAAACACGTCTGTTGCAAGGCAAGTGATTAATGATCATTTTGAAAACTGGATGCCTATTGCTTGCTTGTGCAGTGAACAACGATATATTGATGAATACAAATCGTTCAAGTTTATATATTAAACTTTCTCAGAGTAACCAATTAGTACGAAAACCATTCAAAATTGTATTGGAAGAATTTGTAACTGTCATTATGTAATAATACTTTTATGCTCTAATAGGGTAGGATTACATCAAATCAACAACAAGAGCTGATTCTGTGCATGTACCAAACTCTTCAAATAAATGTACATACTTTGAAAAGATGACATCGTCAGAGCATTTCTGTATAACAGTTATTTTAACAAAAAGTGACTAAATGTAGTCAATCGAGTAAATTGTTCTTGCAAACCTACTTCGGGAAAATGTTTTGTTCAACACGAAAACATATTCTTTGCTAATAGGTTAGTTTAAAGATAGCCGTGATAGAGATATCTGCGTCGACGTCGACACTTGTTTACCGCGCGCAGACCTTGAGATTCGGCGGCGGTCACTGGCCCTGGTGCCGCTGGCGGCCCGAGGCCTGCGTACATAACATAAATCTTATTATTAAAGCGATACCACGTTGAAGCAATATAACATAACCCAGCGGTCGTCAAAAATCGGCCCGCGCACGTGATTTGCGCGGCCCGCGAACCAAATCAAATTTTGTGTACGAAATCACAGTGCGAACAGTGGATCTCAGCCGTTTAGCTGTGCGGCATGGCACTCAACTTACGAACTTAATGAATGCCACAAAACCATCTTTTAACCAACATTTTTTTCGGCCTCACTTAGGCTACGGTGGATTTACCTACCTAAAGACAACATAGTTTTACGAAGAAAGGAATTGGCACAATAGATTATGTAAAGTGATATTGTCAAAGCTAATGAGTACCCCTTGCCCCTTGTACAAACAACGTTAGAGTGCGGACCGGCAGGGATACGCATATTATCCTATGCGGCCCTCGGCCGGAAAAGTGTGACGACCGCTGACATTGTCATAACCGATGGATAATACTGCCGGTATTAAAACATCATATAGGTAATAAGCAAACTTCCGATATTACGAGTAGGTATTTTAAAAGATTTGACACATTCCATAGTTCCAACAGTGGGCGATAAACTTCTGGCAGAGTTCTTACCAATCGTATGTTTTAAAAGCATTTTCAGATTATTTAGGTAATTATGAGCTCATTGCCATTCGGTAATTTAAATCGCGAATTTTTCAAAATATTGGGCAAGTTAAATGTGGTGATACTCGGTAGGTACTTAGATATTTTAGCTGCTTTATTTTATGATATGTAGGTACTTAGATATTACTTAGATCCTAGGTATATATTAGCTTTGATACCTGGGCTCAGAACCCAGACATGATTATTCATTGATTTGATTTCAGGCGACAGAGTGTTAAATTTATTCTTATTAATTTTACGTTCAATTTTCACATCGTGGTCCGTTGACTTCGAGTTGCGTGTGTTGGTAACCAAATTCTGTATAACCGGCAACATTAGTGTGGGTTAGCTTTCATCATGGGCTATATAGGCTTGTGTGTGTGCTTATTACTCTTCGTAAGACAGAGTAACGCATCTGTGTTAGTGATTGGCGATTTTTGTGGTGGATTCAAGGACATCCAGCTCAGGTTCAGTAGCCACCTTCGACAGTGAACGACATCATTTCGTGCATTGACCCTGTCCGTTTCCTGTATTAACTGAAGTACACCCGATGGGTCGTGGATATGTTCTATTTAAAATGTTTAATGTATGCACACCATTTAATCGACTTTGACTTAAAAACAATACCTGTATTTGCATATAGAATGATTATGTGGAGTGTTAACGGCCTCTTTGTATAATAAGGCAATGAATTTGAGTCACTAAAATGTGTTACTTTTTCTCTATATTAACTTAAGCGTAGTATTAAAGTGTTATTATTTTTTGTTACAGGTAAGTGTACTACTTATACTTAGTAGCCAGAGGATTGGATGCAGCCGAGGGCGCAGTCTTCGCCATCGGTAATATTTGTTGGCTCGCTTGTTATGATTGCACGTAATGCTGTGTTCTCGTTAGAGCACAATGCACCAGGTTGCAATGGCAGAGTCAGTCACCTCGTCCTAACGGGGCTTGCCCTATGCCCGCTCTCAGGCCGCCGATGCCGTCATCGCGTCGCACTGCCATGCTTGCATTCGTTACAACTTCTTCTTCTTCTCATCGTGTCACTGATTCTTTCGAACCAAGTGTGGTGAAAGGATTTTAAGTGCGCCTCAAAGAGCCTCGTTTTGTGCACTTGACACATATTTTCGTTACAACTGCAAATACAACTATTGAACTATAAAATAACCACCAAAAGGAATGTGAGAAAGAACTTTCTCTTAAATAATGACTCCGTTTGTAGAACTAAGAAATGTCCAAGGGTCCCGCTGTGCTCTGGGCTATTTACACAAACCACACTTTAGAAAATGTTTCATATTGTTATAGCAATGAATGGAACCACTAATCAGTGTAGCGACTAAATACTTCGATTTGACCATTAATTTCTCGCAACAAAGGTTCCTTGGGCATTCGCTAATCATTTCTAAAAGAAAAAAAACAGAACTTAAGATAATCACTTTACACTTTGCGTTGTGCCTTTGTGTGAATCTAAGAAACGTGAAAAAAGTTCTTAGTTTTTTCTTATTTTTATAAGTAAACCACTTCTATTAAGGTAGCAACTTAAATAAAAGAAAAAGTACATAAACAAATAGTTTACTGTTCCGAAATCGAACACGATAAAAAAGTCATTATCACAACATTTGCTGCATTACAATATCTAAATATCAAAACTATAAATTGAACAGTTCTATCAAAGCCAGAAATGTGATACTAAGATCGATTCTGAATAATATACTGATTATAACAATATAATATTATGAAAATATTACGCGGCATCCCGCTGATACTTTATCACGAAGTATAAGATTGAAAAGGCATCCCTTCGTCTTTATCATTTAGCACAGACACAATGCATCGCATATCTGGGAATGTCGGTTACGAATGCATTTGACAAAAGGATGTTAAAAAACAAATCCATAAAAACTTCTTTAATCCATCCATTTTTTATCGTCAAAGCTTGGGTTTTAACAATAATTTTGCACTTTTTCACAAGTTCACAGAAAATTTCGATATCGCGATGCACAAAGATTCTGTTTCGGCAAAAAGTTGGACATTTACCTGTTCTTGAAATCCGAGATAAAAAGAAAGGGTAGGTCGAATCGCATCATTTTTTTACAATGAAGAAGATCGAATTTTACCTGCTTTTTATAAAAAAACTTGAAAAAAAATTGAACTCCTAAATCCTTACTCAAAAGGAAGTCGCCGGTATAAGGGTTAGTGGAAGTTTTTTGGCCTATTGTCAATTTATTCGGTAGCAAGGGTATTAAAATTTGCTAGTTGCTCCCTGATCTCACGACAATATGGGTCACGACTCCCGACCAGTCAGGCATAACAATATCCTTTAACCCACATCAGACATTTCGGACAAGGCCTTGTAGTCCTCCTTATTTAACGTATCTATTGTTCCACATTTCTTTTTGTGGCAAACAATTGTTATTACTCCAAGTAATGAAACAATGACTGCTCGAAAGTCCCTTCCATAGAATTTGAAACAAGTAATGATTTCTATAATAAATCTTTTAAAATCATTTGTTTAAGAATTAACAGCTACGGAACCACAATACATTTTTATTTCTCGTCGTTATTGTCATTACTAGTGTATTGTGTAATGATTGTTTGCTTAGATTTTAGTTTTTTTTCTTGTGTCATTTTGCCGTCAAGTTTTCGTTCATGAGTGATAGAAGAGTGGTGTTGCAAGAACGTGATGCACCGTTAAACGTATTCGCGGAGTTGAGTGCACGCACCAGCGGTCGCCGACACTATAGTTCTGACCCAGCCATAGCCCATAACATTGGCACACACTAAGCACAAACTAACTCGAAACAATCCATATCAAATTGGTTTAGAAAGCAAGAACCACGCGAACACATTTGGTCCTTGAAAATAAACTTCCTCAAAGCCGGGTGGCACGCGGCAAATCGCGCGTGCTCCTCCTATTTTCGTAAAAAAAGTACCACAAAGCCTCAAAACTATGTAAATGACGATTTCTCTGCCAATTCACTTTTTATTAATAACAAGGTGCAGTCTGGTGCCGCGTTTCTCCGGCAGCTGGATGATCAGGAAGTGAGCGCACAATGGACAAGACGCAAATTGCTTTTATAGCCCAAATTTTGCCAGCGATCCAATACTGCGGTTATAATATAGCTTTTCGTTATAAAAAGAAAAAAATGCAGCACACGTAACCACCTTTACTAATAGGCACGTATTTCGAGTTGAACGACTGCTTTATTGTTATTTTTTATCAGCAAAGAGGTCAGTGTGCGCGATAATCCATCTAAGATCCCGCTATCGTAGCCCAAATTAGAAATTATTATGTAGAGGTAGAATAGGCATCGTATTATTCTTTGCTAATATAATTACATCAATTCCGAAAATGGCTGAGACACATCCTACGCACAACATTTATATCGATGATAAATAAGTTTAGTGAACTAACGTTCATTAAATATAATGGCTTATTTAGATTAAAATGAGTAGTTATTTAGATTGTTTCATTTTTTGTCTCAATATTCTACTACTACTTATTATTAATGAGATGAGTATGCAAAATGTTATCTTCCATCCTTCCAGGTTCTTCTTCTTCTTGTTATGGCTCTCCGTTTATATAATTTTGCAAAGGTTTTTAATAAATATTTTAAATAAAGGTTCCCCAAAATTTAAGCCGAAATAAAACAAAAATAAAGTGTATATTCAGAACCGGTTGTAAGGAAGCACACTGGATATTGTTATTGATAGTAAACTTCATCACTTTCTCCGTGAAGTACTTGCTTTAAGTAACATGTGTACAAGTACCGACTTGAGCCCTCCCATCGATTGTATGCAAAAAAGTTACGACACATTACATGTTATGATTACGTACTTAAGATGTTGTAGACTTAGTACCATAAGTCGATTACGTGTTTGTTTCATGCAAGTATGTTTTAGTACAATATTTTATACAATAAATATAATATGGTGTATAGTAGGAATGGAAGCTGAACTCTGCGAAATTAATCTCAAGCATGATCTGATTAACGACAAGGTTCCAAAATTGTTTATTGAGATTTGGATGCGAAGCCTATGTCATAGTTTTAAATTCCATAATTTATAACCAAGAAATATTTAATATTTAAGCAGTGTATATTTAAAAAAAAAGCGTCTAACACATAACTTTTTCCCCAAACGTAAAACGTTTATGTTCTGTTGTTGATAGAAATCTAGAAACAAGTTTTAAAATACTTGTTTTTTTTTATAATGCTTTTATTTAACCTTCAGTTTTAACGGTCTTTTGGCATGGAGTGTCTGAAGTGACAAAAGCGATACATGTTTTCCACTAAACCATTGGAGCGACATACGGTTGATGGAGTGGGTGATTTAAATAAAGTCAAGGGGATCTCTTGAGCTGCGAACGACGGGGTCACTAGACTCGGGCACTGCCGAAATTATCGCGCGGCGTACACGAGCCGCTGCGGCCAACGAACGAGCCAAGGCCAAGTCGCACCGCGCCTCACACCAACTCAAGCTTTGCTAACAAATCGATTACCACCCTATTGTATTATCAACCTTGTATTCTCAATAGAACCCTACACGAAATATTATTAGTTTAATCATAACTGACCGTTGGGTTGCTACGTGGCTGCTACGTGCTATTCTACGCAAATATAACGAACTATTAATTTTGAATTGAATCTAATGTATTCCAAATTTACTGTGAAATTATTTGTAAAAAAAGGGTTTTTTTACTGCAAACATTAGTCACTTTACCTACATTAGTTATTTACCATATTGAAAGACAACAAAAGCGATGAATCACTTGCCCTTGTCCACATTTATTTCATAAGGTAAAACACATAATGTTCGTAATTGGTGTTCGATAATAAGCAGTAACATTTAGATTGCGATGATGCGTGGGCGGCGGCAGCGGAGAGGAGGCAGAGCGGAAGCGAGTACCTCTGAGTACCATAGTACATTTCTACCAGTATCGCAATCAATCATCTGGGTTGTATTGCGTCATCGTACACAAAATATTTCTGGATGAATTCTATATTCTGTAGTAATAATTGGTGTTATTAGGAGATTAAGTTAATACCTAAATTCTTTTTTCTCTCGTTTATAATCAGATGGAAATTAACAGACTAAGCGGCAGCCATCTTATGGCAGTGGATTGATAGAAAACCATTGTAAATATAAATTTTTGGGTGTGAATGAACATGTAAGCGTTTCATCGGTTGTTGTTAATACCATCCCTTAAACCCAAAAAGTTCGAAAACATGTGAAACAATGCACGAAAATAACACCTTTGAGGCCAACTTAAAATCCTGCGGACCTGCGCACATCTAGGCGATCAGCTGAAACGCAGTCAAATACCGCTGTCATATATTTGACAGCATTTCAATTGATCGCCATCGCCATTGCCTAGAGGTGCTCTGGCCTCTGGTCTTTATAAAGTCGTTGTACTATTTTTTTTTTTTTTATACAATATAACACCCAGACAGAGAACAAACACCTATGTTCACCACACAAATATTTGTTATCGGTAGGGATCGAACCCACGCCCTCAAGCGCCCAGAAGGCAGAGCTGTGAAGGCAGTCAAACTGCAGCTGTACTGTTCTCATTTACATGGTCAGAGATGGAAGTGAGGTGCGGGACGGCAGGTGGTAGCGTCAACGCGCGGCCGTGAACTTTCTACGGACACGTTTTCAGGAGCAAAATGCTGCGCAGTATTCCGCGATGGGGCCCCATTCCCCCGCATCCCTCCCTCCCCCCCTCCCCCCCTCCCCTTCATCTCCGCCTCCAGCTGTCTTCCAAACGCTTTTCTAATCGCGGATTCGTGACCGTGACAAATTGTATTAAGATCTAGAGATACGATTTTTTTAAAGATTATGCTTAAGAATAACACTTTTTTAGAGTTTGATTTTCGCGGAAAGGCCTGCTTGCAAGCCCTTCTATAATTATAGGTTGGCATTGAGTTGCTATGTGAGTTCAGTACCCACCTTAGGGTGTCGATACGAGACCCTATTAGAAAACCTTTGCGGCCAACTATCCGTCTGATTTCATGTTTTTGTAATATAAAAGGTTATTCGTATGAGTAGTATAATAGTATTTTTTTAAAGGAAATATTAAATTAAAATCTGTGTTTTGTAAGCAATATTTACCAAAAGTGACAGCAACTTTACAAAAAAAATAATCAATTCAATTTATTTGATTAAGTTTAATATGGTAAAAGTAGAACGTAAACTAAGCATTATTTTCTCCTGGGTTTTCTTTTATCATTCCTATTAAAATGTATTTAGTTCGAGTTCAAGTATGCTAGGTAATCGCATATGGATGAATACACCGCTTGTCGAAAACAGAAAACGTAGAGTGATTTAGTGATTTTATAAAAATGAGGCCAACGTTGTTGTTTTACTCGTGGATATAATGGCGCTCTTGCGTTATTGAAAGCAGGCAGAGACGTATCTGAGATCATAAACCTATCTACAGCGAGGACGATTAAAATGTAACAAGGAAATGTTCGCAGTGCTTCCTCATTCTTGCGCGCGCAGTGTAGGTGAGTAGAGTAGCGCAATATTACGCTGAAGTTGCGCGCGCGCAAAACACTCGCGGAGATTATACAACCGGCGCATCATCGCTGCGAGGGACACCGCGATGCTCTGATTACTAGACCTATTCTCATTGCAACCTACTATGCATACCCTTTACGTTTATCTTATGCATTTTCCACCAAATAGGATTATGAAAAGAAGATTCCTATTTTTAGTTTACGCCATCTAGCTTTTATCATAATAGCTACATACTATGTGTATGTAACAAAACCTAACCGCGAGAACCTCTAAATCTATTTTGTTGTTTAATTTTTGGTTATAAAGTCGTCGGTACATAACGCATCATTTGAAATAAGCTTGGATCAATAACGACGACCGATTTCTATGCCCTAGTTCACAAAATCTAGCTGTTTTATTATAATTTCTTCTGATGGTTTTTATCATCTTTCTCATAAACTGTTAATATTTCTGTGTCACTGTACCTAGATGTCCTCTATCAGGTGCAGGAAGTCTGGCTCTCGATGTAAATATCAAGGTAAAATTAACTAAAGGAGAAAGGCTCCCCTTCATTTGCACTATTTTAGCTCATAGCTAAAGCTCACTGAACAACTTTTCATAAATTGTATTTACTTATGGTTAGTGAATTATGCTGTGAACAGGGAGTTCCAATTAAATTAATTAATTTGTGTTTTTCAACTGTACAATGCGTCAATATTATAATTTGCAACATTACATACATAAAACAATCCTTATAATAAACCTTGTGGTAAGGTATGTTTTTCAATCGTGTAATATTTATTTTTCGTTATTTTTTTTATTAATAAGGCCAATTGTGTTTAATATGCGGATTGATAAAAAATGTGCTGGGTGTTTACGACGATAATAATACGGTTCGCTCTTTTTTGCGAGGTCTAGTGTTTAGTATTATTAGAGTCGGTTAACAGGTCGGTTTCCTCGTGGCTTCACCTTGAGGCTGACATTGCGGCTAATTCAGCACTCCGACATTGACATGCTCCGATATTTGAACGAGGAAGTTCCACTGGTTTATTCGGCGGGGCCATGCGAATTCAGTTCATTTTACTAATTTCCTAATACAAACAGACTGGCTAGATCTTTCCGGGCTGACTTATAAAAATTTGGCAAAAGATCAACAAAGCTTATGAGCTATTTCCTATTATCTTTTAGCAATGGGTAGTGTGATTTATTTATTATATTTCGAGAAGCGACTAAGTCAGCCCTAAATTGTTAATGATAGACAATAGCAGAGCTAATTTTAAACAATGGTTTTATAAGCAATATTGATATATATGGTGGTACCTGTTTATTATATCTACGTAGGTGGATTACCTAGTAGTGTTTTATTGGATGCCTTATTATTCTATACTTAACGTACTTGGTTCACTGTGGAATATTTTTGAAAAGTATTTGTATTCAATCACATCGCTCGGGGTCATTGTATGGATGATATTATTTCTGCGCGGGAGTCGAAGGTCAGATTGCGTCATGCTGTTTGACGGTTCCTACGAATGATGGACGTTGCCTACGCTACCATGACTTTTAGGTTAATGCCAGAAAATAATATCCAAATGATCTGCTAACGTATCTGGGGTTTTAAAAAATAATGTATGCAACGTACCTACTTATTTCGTTTTATATTTTAGCTCATATTTTTTAATAAATTTATATAGTTGTTAGTAGTAGTTCTTAGAATTATCCATTTGCATTGTAACAAAACCTGCCAGTACCGCATTTTCAATAATTTATAACGTGATTTTCCAACAAGTGACTTTAGAAGAATTCTGTATGTCAAATAATTTAAATCTAGACACCTGTTTTAATAATATCAGTAGTCTTTGATGGGTCACCAATTTCATGTTGTATTTTTTTGTGAGGTTCCAATGATATGATCAATCGGACATCAGCACAGTAGTCATAGTAGTCATGAAGGCATTAATTGGACGCACCCGACTATGACCTTGGCCTTGGCCCGAGTTGCCGAATCAGCCGAGGTCGACCACGATTGAGAGCGTCCGGATCACACGGATCGCATGTCATACAATCACGAATATCATGTATATTACATTAGAAATGATTTGGTGATAGCAGGTGGTAAATCCCTGATAGAATCTTCTAGGCAACCGCCTAGAAGACATAAAAGAGGCCTTGGCAGACCAACAGCCCGGTGAGTTGATGACATCTTTGCCTTATAGTAAAAATCCTAAATGCAAAAGGCCTAAAATCGACAAGAGTGACATTTGAGAGTGAAAGCTGATGCCCAGCATCGGGCTATTCCGACTGCCTGATGATGATGATGATGATAATAACAAAAGATTTGCACATAATGCTGCCAGTTTTAGCACGGCCTTTTGAGTTCAGACGAATATCCTATTTTTTTTAAGCCGAAATATTTGCTAAGCAAATCTTAGTTGGATTAATTGTTTATTAATTTTATAGTGTTTACTACACTTAAGGAAATCACAAAGATTTTTATAATGTCCCAAAAGTTAAGAGCCGAGCGGGATTTGAACCCGCGACCTTCCCCTAGTAGCTTTAGTTGGATTAGTTCGGTATTTTTGAATCGGATCAACACATTTTTAAGCTATTCTCTGAACGAGTTAAATGTGTGTACTTCACTAGGTTGTATCTTACAGCCAATTATTAGTAGTTTGCCAAATATACGTTACCCGGAAATTACCACGAGCTATTTACTCACAATGTCTATTACTTCAAAGAAGAGGTTAACCACTTGCTTCGGTGACTGTACTACATTATTCAGACTAACAGCGTGATACATTCTCGGAAGATTTTTAATAGATCTCCTAGGAAATGTTATGCACACCTACGGACGTTCATTTTGTTCTTAGCAAAGTTAAATCTGTAGATATTAAAACAGGAACAAAAGTTGATGTAGTTAATAATGATTTAAAACCCTGTATATTTTCGTAAAAAGTCTAAAATAATGATATTTTGAATTCAAAATATCTTTATTCGACTGTATCACAAGGATCACTTTGAAACGCTTTAAACCTAGGTGAATCTAGGTGCCATTCCACGAGAGCAAGCTAAAAGTACAATAAATGAAGTTGGTAAAGTCTTGAATTTGAAAACATGTTGATAACTTTAGTCGTATTTTTCTTTCGTGGTTGGTAGAAAAGTAAGTCTAAATTAAAAATTAGGTGAAGTAATTTGAGTAGGAAAAGCGGCACGCCTACGTAATGTCTTCGTCGACAACTCCGCAGCGACCGCGGGGTAATTGACTCGGGGTGACCTCGCGCTGCTTCGGAAAAACTCGCCCGGCTTCGGCACTCTACGCCGCGCCAGCCCCTCAGCGCTTGCGCATTTTTGAAATTGTAATGCTCACCTGAAACTGAATAATGTTTCTCAAAACTCGTAAAGTTTTACGTTTGAGGTCATCTTTTTTTTTTAATACTACATACGATTTCGTTGTAGAGCCGTACTACGTAGTAGGTAGGGTATTCAGTTTTTAGTTTTTATCATATAGTAATATGTATTATAAATAGGAAAGACTCGTATTTTTCATGTCAATAATTAAAATATTACGCATACTATTTATAACCACCAAACCGTGATTTGATATGACAGTATTATTTGATGGTATCTACAGTTTTTATGAAATTTTAGAAGCATTTTAAAAGTGGATCTTCTTTCCACTTCTAAAATCAACACGCCGAAGTTCAACCAGTACGTTATTCTAATGTCGATACTAAAAGGGTTTTACGTTGAACTCCGAAACCATAAAAACAATAAAGTTTTCCACCATACAAATTGCTGCGTCCACTTTTTTAGTAACAATAATAATCAATACGAGTGTCTTGTTACAATTATTCCGAGAACGACACACGATGCCCAAATCAACTGTGAAAACAATTATGTCAGGTTAGTGCGACTAATGTGGTCGAATATGGTGAGCCATAACAATACGTCAGGTCGAATTTCCGATGCGCGGGGGCTTCACTGGCACAGCGAGGCCTTGACCGCTGCCTGACTCGGGTTTCGGGACCACAGTTGCCGTAACAGTCACTGCAACACTTTGTGTAATAAATAGACACACTGACAGCAGTAACATTATTACATCTTGCCAAACATTTGCTGGTAAAGTCAGCATCAGAAGTAGATTGGCAATCTGTTATTAAATTCCCGTATTCTTTGGATTTGTCAAAGGCATTTTCGCTTTGCAAATATAGTTTAAAACGTCAAAAGAAATACAGAAATGCCAACCTACTTTTGACGTTGACTGAACGTACTAAATAATCCCATCAAAAATTTCAAATTTTAATAAACTCTATACTCTATAGTTTATCTAGTTATTTTATATACTAGTTATTTATATTTAACAAAATATCGTTCAATAAAAACACCAAAACTGCATAAATAAAAATAAACTTAGGGCCGATCTCAAGGATTTTTATCACATCATTTTGCAAGGAAAAACAACTGTCAAATATTTGATTGTTCGATTAGTCATCAGTGAAACTGAACCTTAGGTAATTAAATAACTGTGATAAAAGCAGGGAGGAAGTTCAATTTGTCGACATTCAAGTTTATAAAAGTAACTACGCAGTGTCCGTCCGTAACCTTGACTTACTTTTTCCCTAAGTAAGTAATAAGTACTAATAGTGTCAACACAATTTTTTGATGAGTAAACCGAGTATCATTAATCACTCTCATAGCCTTCAGATATGCCTACACAATATCCCACGAATTAAAAAAGTTTAATAATAATATATGTACCTAAATACATAACCTAGTTTGACTTTCAGTAAATATAAATATTGTAGACAATTCACACCACACTATCTTATTGTCCGGTAGCGCTGTAAGAATCGCCAGACGATCACCAGCATATATATTCCTTATTAGAGAACAGACACCTGTGTTCTCTATACAAATATTTGTTATCGATGAGGATCGAACTTACGACCTACGGCGCAGAAGGCAGAGCTACCACCAACTGAGCTGAGCGGCCAGTCAAAGTAGCGCGTTGAAATGATAAATTTCATAATATTTATAAATGCAAAATTTTATAATGATTTGCTTCCGCATCTAACAAATGTTGTGATCGGCAAACATTTTGCTTGGACTCAAAGACCTTCCAAATATTACTGGTACGTTGCAAGTTATTTAAATTTGCCAAACAAAAAACACACAAACCCAAGTAATAACTATTAAGTTCATTTTAACAATGTAGTTTGCGGTCGACCATGATGAATAGGGTCCTTGGCCATATTCCATGAATAGAAAGTTGTAAATGTTTTTACGACGGGTATAATGGATTTAAAGTTAATAAAATGCCAAGTCCCGTTTGAGCAGTGGGCCCTGGCCGCACGAGGCCTATTGTCCTTCGTCCTTCGGTTGACGTGGGAAGGCTGACCACTCTATTATACTCTCAGTTTATTTGTTCATTATATTTTTAACACTTAGTTTGCTCTCCGAATGAAGCTATTTCTGCATCTGTTCTTGTTCATGCAGTTCGCGCCCGAGGTCGCGGTTAGTGATGTTATCTCGGCGTTTTTGTTGTTGGTTTTATATCCCGCATTTTTTGCATTCCATATGCTCTTCCGAAGCCTAAAATTGAAGTTCGGCTAAAAAAGTTGTCCTTTTTCGCTCAAAATAAAACAATAATCCGGAAGCACAAAAAAAGGAAACCATAAATTGCAAACAATATGGCTCGCTGTTTACTTTTATAGAAAAAAATCGACCGATCGTCAATCGAGATCATTAAAAGTGAGTTGATCTCATCGACCGCGGTCACATTGAACAATACGCTATACATGTGGCTACCGACTGGCGATACCCACCCTGCACAAACCTTCAAAGTAAAATCAACCGTATTACAGAAATTTAGAGTTGAATATATATTTTATTATATAGATGCATTAAACTGGCTATGAAATTTGATATTCGCACCCCGACATTAAGGCGAGGGCAGAGCGGAAGGAAGTAAAAAAGTGGGTTCCTATTCACTTTCATGTTTTAATCGAAGTACTCACATGTTGCACATCTTTTTATTAGGGTCCTTTATAGCCTAGCAAGAAACCTTTAAACTGAAAATGTTGTATTTTGGCTCTAGCCTTGCCTAGCCTGCCATATCAATTAGAAAACAAATCAAATTAGTTTTGTGAATAATAAAAATAATAGATTAAAACATTTTTAGTTCAATGTAGTCTTTCAATACGCACCCGTCTGGTTAATGCATTGTATAATTACATTAATTTTAAAGTTTTACACTCAGATCATCTCATCTTATTTGTTTAAATCATAATAATATTGATCTCTTAGTTCTTTAGTATTAACATATTATGTATAAATTATTATTGTGGACAATTCAATCATCACTATCTAGCCCCAAAGTAAGTAGAGTTTGTTTTGTATCATTTATTTATATACCTACTGTCTGAACCCTTCTTATTTTAAAACGAATCATTTAATAAAAAATCCATGTGCAATGTGCACGTGTGGGAGGATATTTGCGAATCCTTTTAAAAAGCTTCCTTTGTGCATAAGGGAAAGTATTGAAGCGAAATAATCACGACAAAAAGTGTAAATATAGGCAAAGAATGAACACCTTTGTCAGATGTTTGTGCAACCCTTTGGTATTTTTTTTAAGATTTTGCCCGAAATCGCATAGTGCATTATTATGCATCTGCCTTTGGTTTTAATAAGAATATCAGATGTGTTTAACTCATAAAGAAAATAAAAAAATAATAAATTGTGTGAGTAGTAAAAGAACTCTATGCTTGATATTGAATGTACTTGTATAGTAAAGGCTTGCGCACATCTAGGCGATGGCGATGGTGATCAGTAAAACACTATCAAATATTGCTGTCATATTTGGCAATCGTACCCTAAAGTGTGTATGAAGTGATTAATGTTTTACAGAAATAGTTTACAACGAAATTTTTGATGAGACCTCTTTAAATCATTTAAATGTTAATAAGGGACAAAACAAGTTAAAAAAATGTTATTCACCTTACATGAAGAAAAGAGAAAAACGAATTCCTTCAAAAAACTTTTCACACTATTGGTTTTGTACCCAACATGTGCAGCAAAAAAGTTCTTTGACGTTACTTCGAAACCGCAAAAAACAAGGCTGTTCGAAGTTCATTGATATGTGAATTGAGCTAGAGTTCCCTCAGATTCGTTTCTAAACGTGATTAGATCTAGATATTGACTGACACAGTACAGAAGTAGGTCCTATAGTATTGCGAAGCGCCTGCGCGCCAGTGGCCTTGACCGGCCTGCGCCAAAATTTCCAGGTCGTTCACCCGCGCCGCCCACCGCCACTCGTTTTATCTCGCATAAATAACTCTCGAACCAAACGATTCTGTACTCTTTTTTCTTACACATGAGACTCAAAATACCTTGGCGCTCTCGCAAGCCGATGATGTTATATAAAGCCGTGTTTATGTGCCTACCTATTGTTAAAAGTAACTTGTTTATCAATAACATGTTAATAGGTAGTACCAAGTTTGTACTAGTGGATCAATTATGTAAAGTTACACTATTTACCTACCTTCTACCAATTAAATTTGAATCCTCAGACAACATTATTTAAATGATTCTATATTTTAGGTACCCAACATGTCTCTGGTACCTATGTTGTGATAGGTAGGTCTATGTTCTTATATTTCATAGGTATGCAATTAGCATTGAAATGGAATATTTCATAGGTTTGTCGATTTGTATCCTATTCTATTGATTCGTACGAGCGAAGTTTCTAGGTGCTAGTGACTGGGTGGTTATTGAGTGAAGGCAGAGGCAGTATGAAGGAACATGGCGATACCGGAAGTGATCGCTAGGAGGGTAGGCGGGCAGGTCACTCCGACACGCGGTGACCTACACACAGCACATAGCGGCAGCTCGCCATCCATTAGCTCGATTCCGTGTTCAAGTTCAGTCGCTCCATCACCAAACATATTTTGGTGGTGTGACGCAACCGAGAGCGGCTACGTCCCACTCGAACGCGGCGGACGGCTCTCCATCGGTGCCGCTCTCGCGCGACCTTGGCCGCGGTGAGCCGCAAGGTTCGGGTCTTCGAACTCCAGCTCGCGCGGGGGCTGCGAGGAGCGCGGGCCGCGGGGACACTGCTCCTCCAATCAGTCACCGCGCACCGCTGAGCGTGCTCGCGATTGGTTCTCCAACGGAGCGGCAATGACCTCGGAGACCGGAGTTCGAAGCGCGCCGATCCTCGCCTCGAAGCGCAGACCGTCAGGCTTTGCCAGCAGATAGAGGCTATATTCGCTCGACGAGGCCGGCTCCGCTGTCGAACCGATTGTATCGCACGGAGCGCTGATCTTTTTGCAGACTTTCACTCTTAAGGGGAAGCTCACGCGGCTTGAAGCAGGAGCGCGGGCGGCGCTCGCTCAGTTCGTCGATCGAGCTCGAGCGAGTAGCACGCTGTGCGTGTAGAGACAGTGTAGCGATTACGCGACCTTCATCCCTCGCGACGTGCCGGCCGCTGTGTCTCATGCACTCCTGTCCTATTTATTCAGTGATAGAGTGCGCAGGACCATTTATGTTTGAGAGCCGACGTGCATCGATGTGCTTACCGTGTTGTGCAGTGAGAGGAAAAAACAATTGAATAGTTTTAAGGATATCTAAATGAGTTCAGTGATGTCTCCTGATAGCAGCTACGGGCGCTATGACACGCCTACGGTGGACCATGGACTCATGAGTCCAATACACAAGGAGCGTGAACCAGAGCTGCATATAGGTAGTCCCCGTCTCTAATCAATACTTGTTTTTTTCAGCAATTAATTTCGTGCCGAGTTTGTTTCATAAAAAATCATTTTATCATGACATTAAAAAAAATTATATAATAATTAATCATGTTAAAACAAAACAGGAACATTAAAAACATCAAGGATTTACTTACGTATTCAATGTCGAACTTCCGAAACAAAACCATTGAAATCAGACCTAGGTTTTGCACTCTCAAGGTCTTTGGCATACACCTCCACATCATATCTTGCAATTTGTTCTAACTAATTAAGTAGTTGTGAATGGTCATACTGACACAAAGAGACAAGACAAACCTAAACTAAAGTTTGTCATTTAGCTTAGGCTTGTCTCTTTGTGTCATCAAGAATGTTTAAATATTTTTAACAACAGTAAATTATTTTATGCACTCTTTCGAACTACCCCTTGCTTAAGAAGGCTGTTTATGTTATAAAAATACCTTTTGTGTCACCAATCTAAAAGTATCCCATGGTATAAAAAAAAAGGTTTTGGTTATGTAACAGTAAAAATAAAATGGTTTTTATTTTTTCCAATGCTCAATCTGTCACCAATGGTATAATTCTTGATTAATGATGAAAATCCTTCTGATTGCAACGGTAAAGGGTATACAATGCTAACAAATGTAGTTTACCCGTCTGCAGAACGAATATTTGATTGATGAATTGTTGCACGTTTCCGCTCAAACAATCTCGCCAAAAACAATTAAAATAGCATTGTCCAAAATATGAACACTCTAGAGCTTAATCGACGAAATCCCTTGTGCAAATCGATAGAACACAAAGGAACCCTGACTGCAGGGGCCCTTATTGATATATGTTCGATTCTTAATGATCTTATCGTTTTCTCCCGTGAAATTTGAATCCAAATCAACAAAAGAGTTACCGTTGGTATTGGTACCCCTTCCGAAGTCGAAATTAATGATTGTTGACAATCGTTTGAAAATTGTGTAAGAATAGCAATAACATCACTAATAGCTCTACGAGCTAGTTCCACGTGGCGTCAGCTGGGGTGTCTCCCACCAGGCTACCACACTACTTTTACTTTTCTCTCGACGCACGACGCGCGCACCCACCAGTTGAATGAACTGCCTAGAGTGCATTTTGAAAAGTTCTACACTGCTCACAGCATTGTTGATGCTTGCTTTGAATTATATCTTAGCACAAGTGAAAAGCATCTGGTTTATATGACAAAATCTGTTCAAAGAAATCTGTGTATCTGGTACACTAAATTATTTTGAACTGCTTGCTAATGAAACCACAAACCCGAGTCTTAGTTGATAGCGCATCCCCACATCAATGGGAAAGTCAGTCAAATCCCACTCGGGCTGTTGGGCAAAATAAAACCTTTGTAATAATTAGATTCATGATAATACCAAATTGTATCGCTTATTCCAATATTATTAACAAGGAAGTAAAAAATAAACGTGCTCCTCATCAAGGAAACAGATAGTGAAACGTGATATAAGAGATATATATTTACAAACAAACATCGCCGTGACACAGATCTGCAGCTGGAATGGAATGGCAGCGTCAGGTTCTGCTCGGGCGCCGATGCCCGCCACGTTACGTGGACGAGAGACTTTCTCGCACACTTTCCTCGACACTTAATTGACGTAACGAACTAGCGACTCTCACACGCGCCGGTGAAAAAACGCGCGTGTTGCATCACTCGGAGAAATGGTTGCACGCTACTCACTCTGTTGCAACTGCACCAGTTACGTCTAACGCTTTCCCTGATCTATTGTGAGCCCTCGCTGCTCAACGCCAATTCAAATACATTGCTTAAGATTAGTTCAAATTCATTTTGAAGGCTACATAATATACCTTTGGTTAGAGAAAAGAAAGTAAGCATAGAAAGCGACGAGCCCGTGCATCGACCCGGCTCGAGTGCTCGCCAGAAATAGAAAGTTCATACCAAAAGACCCGGCCTGCTCCCTTAACAAATAAACAAATGTATCAGGAAAGTGAGAGCAGTCGGGGGCGTAGGAACCAGTTTCAGGGACGAGACCGCTCCCGCACTCCCGAAACTAGCAGCGCCGGCCGCGTCGTCGCCTCGCCGCTTCTAATTCAACACGACACCTGTTGTTGTCACCGAGGGGACGCTACATACACTGACCTACTAACAAAATTGCTTAGCTCATTACGTATCATACCATGTTTGACGATAAAACCGAAAATGTGGTTTGGTATCCAATTATATGAGTAATTTATCGTCAAACCAAATAATGTCTGACCTTTGTATCGCATCACTGGCCACAATTTTGTAGCTGATAAACTGATTTAACGAAATCACTTGTTTCACCCGCGTTTTTGTTGGTAGCAAGGGGTCACTGACTCTACCAATGTAGAGTAGAGAGAATCGTTACTTTCTAAAATAACTATTCAATGTCACCTTGACGCACGCAACACGAGGTTGCGTCACTGATTTCATTAGTAAGATTGTTTTGTTTTAAGTTTAAATGCTTTTAATTTGAAGTATGAAGCTCTTTCTCTAAAAAAATGGCATAATTGTTATACTTTGATTAATAGTACGACAACGAGCTAATTAATGGTGCTTGATTACGTAACGAAAGTCAAGCCAAAACCTCACTCTACTCCTGGGCACGTGCAGTTACTGACCAACGTCATTTAATTTTCTTATCACTTCATTTATTCATTGTTTTGCATAACTACTTTGATGTACAGGTAATTCGTACAAAGTTCGTGAAAATCCTTGCAAAATCCATTACGAAAATACATTAGTAGCCTATATTTTCGCAAGGTGCTGGCAAGGTTACCGTATCACTAAAATCACGTGTACGAGCGAGATTGTTTGTTATACATGCTCGTTTTACAGCCACAACCCAGGATGTTTGGCACGCGCTAACACTGTAATCTTTACCAGCTCGACCAAACACGTCGACTTGTTCACAAATATGATGGTGCATGTACGTTCTTGTAACCTAAACTCATGGTGCATTTCTTTTGTTGCAGAGTTTGACGGCACCACGGTGCTGTGCCGCGTATGTGGCGACAAAGCCAGTGGCTTCCACTATGGCGTGCATTCCTGTGAAGGCTGCAAGGTAAATATGCATACTGATACATTTAAATGCAAATACAATGTTATTATTTGCTGTCATTTTTACGTGCTCACCAGCATCTACTGTAATATAAATACCACCGTAGCACTGCCACTCTTCTGCGTACGATTCATACCTAAATAGGAAACGTCTGAACACGATTGTTATTAAGTGGGTACCTAATTGAGTCACGTATGCGGGTAGCCTCAGATCTGAAGTAGGAAGCCAAACTGCGGGTGACATGGAGCCCTCCGCCCCCATCTAGCTGCACTGAGCCACCTCTCGGTTCCAACGCCAAGGCCGAGACACGCGGAAGACAATCTCTGTGCATTCGCACCAGTTGACCTTATTTACCAAATGTAAATCTGATGTCTGCATTGCCAGGATAATAAACTAGACAAAAAAATATCGTGTGAACTTGTGGCGTCGAAAGCGGTTTACGGGTCGTCGAATACCTGCTGGCCTCGACCGGCCGCGCCGCTTCGGTCAAACCCTTAGACCCTTATCCGATGCTTACTTATTATTGATACCTGTCCCGGAACATTCACAAAAGAACGCCGTGTCATTTCTATGTTCGACTGCATACAGACTTGCATTGTAGCGTGCCAGGGTCGGGGTCAATTTAAATGCAATAAGGTTAAAAGGTAACTAACGCTCCGTCCCCTTCCTAGTCATGCCTGTTCTCGTTAAATGCAATATCTCTAGTATGCAATATTCACGTCTTAATTTATATTGGATCTTATAGAAAGGAAAAAATACCACCCTAGAGCTGTTCCGTGCTTATTGTATTGATAATAAGCTGGATTGCATCTTTAATACCTGTCCTTACAATCGTGTCCATCCAAATATAAAATGAACTCAAATACAACCTACCTGTAAATAAACGCTACATAGACTTTATTGAATTGTATACAAATGAGCGATTCCCCTAAAATACCAATGACATACTTTCAATGTGGATACGCAAAACAAAAGACAGTATAAAAGATACCCTGTCTGAGACTGGGATAGGAGTGCAAGACGTGTCAGTCGCTACTGTAAACTGGTTTGGACTTCAAGTTCGGCGGGACTCCGCGGCACAAAGCGTGTCCTTCAAGCGCGGATGTCTGGTGCATTGTGCAGCGGCATGAGACGACAGACAATAATAACTCAAAGATTGGCCCCTATCTCACCCCTACGGACGCCCGGTCATCGGCCCTTTCTTTTCGTCTTTTGTCATTTATATGCTTTCAAAACGAGTCACAGGTCTGGCTGCTTTTATTGCAAAAAGTCCAACTAAAATGTATACCGTTTGTATTCGTATTCGTTCGTTCAACATTTAAATGTAATAAAATTTTTTTCTAGCCGTTCAATCTTCAATTAAAAAAAATGATAACACCCAAGTAATGGTGTATTTTACGTAATCGTGGCTTACAGAGCCATCTAGCGGCAATAAGGAGAAATATGTCATGCTAGTTCAGCCACTCGGCGCTAGGTGGCGTTCACTGCGACAATCTTATCGCGACGCGACGGTGCTGCCATTACGCGATACGACTACGGAACGAAACTGCCTTCAATGAATGACGACGGAGCGTGTAATTTTATAGCTCGATGTGAGATGTAGGGCGTTCCAGCGTACGCATCGATGTCAACGAACTCCGCTTACCTATACAACTTTTTAATTAAATATACATTAATGTTGTTATAGAAACAAAATGCGGTTTTTAGAACTTTGTTGATATAAACACTAACGAGGTTAACAGTTTTCGTGTCATCACGTCAAATGCCAACGAGGTTACATATTTTCAGGATTTGCTGAGTTCATGCTCACCGACTCTTATAATTCGATGTTTAGGTAGGTATACCCTTACATGCGTAGGGTAGGCATACCGGCATTTAGGACGAGAATGAGAGCATCGTGTGATGTAGAGCATCCAGTTGCCACGACGACGAGCTCGGGCTCTTTGTTCCGCGGCCGACATAATTTCCGCGTCTTGTGGGTCGCTCATTTTTTCGGCACCAAACTGTGGCAGGGCGCGGGCGTTGACCTCGCTCGCTAGCGTCGCGCGCATGCCTTCTCTCGCCGTAAACAACTTTTACGGGCATCGAATGTACGCGCAACGTGAACGTAACCCACATTATTTTTGAACTGTCAGCGGCGAAGTTCGTTGATCCCTCGCCGGTCATATTTATTGAGAACATCGTGAGTCGACTGTTGAGGCTACGATTTCCTGTTCCACACAATGCCGATGTGTATAAAGATCTTGACTCTAGCTAATTAAAGCCTAAAGTTATGATTTATTGAATTTAGTTTACGGGTAAGCATTGTAGCAGCACTTATTTAGGAACGTGATTTTTTTATTGGGCAAGGAGCTTTTGTGGTTTCAATGGTTCGTAGATGGGGATACAATTTAATATGAAACATTATTTAGGTTTTGAGGTTCAGGCAACTTTTTTTTAACAAATCACTTACTCGGTTGATCATAAGAATAAAACCAAATTAATCTCTTCTTCTGAAAGAGAAGATCAAATAAATGAAAGGTATAGGTAGTTGTTATATCCAATGAACCTGTTAATTAACAACGTCAGATAACAGTTAGTGTTGAAATTTAATATTTAATTTTAATAAAAAATCAAAAACTATTTAAAAAGGGAGCCGTATAATCTAAAACAATTGCTTCTTAAAATCATTAGCTTTCTTAGCTATTTGAGCATAAAAAAATATGGGACTTGTGTACATATTTAAATACACTGAATCACGCGTTATTCAGTGGTTTTGTGCTTCCCGTGCAGGGCAGGCTCATAGCATACAAATATTTTGTATACTAGGGCACGTAGCATACACACTATTGGTGTATTCTGCAACACGTAGCATAAAGGTTAGATCTACAAAGGATCTTAAATTGGTACATGGTACTTATATATCTAAGGCGATGTCTACCCTGCCTGCGAATAAAAGCAGTGAAGCTATTTCTTTTTAAGTAGATAATTAATACATTTTAGTGTAACCAATAGCATAACAAGTAACAAGCACATTTGCTACAAGTGTGATGTAGGCTGACTTTCACATTAGTCACTGCATCAAAACAAAAAAATAAATGGGTTTTATACAGTAGAATCACAAGGATCACTTAAAAATGTCCTATAACCCAGGGGAATCCATTGCTAGTTCCTCGCGACGAAAGCCTAGAAGAAGTATAAGCACATAAGTTTGGAGTTTTCAGCTCAATAACATTTCTTCCAAATTGTGATACTTTAATATACTGTTGTGGTCCGTTGAGGTCGCTTCCTCAGAAGAGGCATGCGTCAGTTTGGAGTCGATGCCCGCTGCACCGTTAATCGCGATGACGACGCCCCCGAACTAACTTGTCATTATGAAAGCTCACCTGTAAATCATTATTTCTAATCAGTTAATTGATCAGCAATTCCTAATACTATAATTTACTGTAAAATGGAGATGAATCGAATCAAATTTGACAGACGTTTCTAATAGTATTATGTGGTATCAAATCGATCTAAATGATTTTATGTTAAGCTTAATCCCCTTAATCTTACTGCGGCTAGTTCGGGCTTAGTATTATTTTTTAACGACAGCTCATTGGCCCCACATGATTTGTATATTCAAACAGATAATTCAGCAAGTACGGCTAATAAATAAAGTAGGTACAAGCGTAAACAAAATAACTGAAACAACAACAACTAACATCAGCACATGCAACAAAACACAAAGTATGTTGTAAAAGCAGAGTTTATTGGCCTAAATAAGAAAAGGCCACAATAAAACTCGAGAAGTGTGTCAATGTAACGTTAACGACAAAAAGTGTTGGCGATCGCTTATCGCGAGCTTCGGCAACGCTGTGTCGAAAAGTCTAGATGGCGGGTGCGACCCACATAGCACTGACGAAACACTCGCTATGTGGATATTTATGTGCCAGTTTATTTATATACCTGTTTTGTGAGGACTGTGAGTCACGCGGCTTAGCAGAACATGTCGTGCGACCTGTCTGTCTTTGCCTATATACTTCTATCGATCCATATGCGTCACCATTAAAATATGACTACTTCTCCAACTTTTGTTGATATGCGTAAGCTTATCGGACTTAAAGCTATTAGTCACAGCAGCAAATTAATGGAACACTATTCCTTACATTTTGAAACCAAAGTAGGTATATTCTATAATAATAATGGGAGTTTTACTCACCGAATTAATCAACTGACCTGATTTCGAATGAACAACATAAAAACAACTCTAGGTAGGTAACTAACATGAGGTATTTCCAATAAGTACAAACGTTCATTATTTTATTTTTTTAGAGCTCTAAAGGAAGTCACTGGGTTAGTAAGCGGTCATTGACCCTTCATATTATTATAACTCATAAGGAAAATATCGAGAATTCGCTGTCGAAGTAGGCAGTTAGTAATTGGGTCACTGATAAGGTGGAGTGGGTTACCTTCTGAACTATATTTATCCATTTGTTCCAAGAAATTTAAACACCTTTTCGTAAGAAACGTAGACGCATTAAGTGTAGTGCGGGGCGAGGCAGTTAAGGTTTTGTTTTCACGGCACCAGGTCAACGACCGCACGGTCGGTCAGTGCCCGTTGCGACCAATTATGGGCCACTCGCACAGCGCACAATGGATCGATGGCAGCGCGAAATTGGGCCACCGCCCCGCCCCGCCCCGTCCCGCCCCGCGCCACGCCGCACAGCCTCCGCGCTCCGGTCGAGCGTAATGAGGGCCTTCGCTACTATACCACTAGCATCCCCGTAACCTGGAAACACGTATTTTAATTATCACACGCTAGGTATTATGTAATCATTTAGGCCCGGGTTAGCATTTCGAACCTGGGTTCAGTTAGGTAACCGTTTAGGGACATGACTCGATAATTGTGTTTCGTTTTACAAATAAGTAAACGTTACTGCTAGAGTATATGACCTACTAAGGAATCATTACATATTAGGTAATCCAAATAAGTGTGATCTAATTAATTTCAGCGCAATAAAGAAACAGTTAAGGTAATAGGTTTGTAATATTTAGAATTTGGGGGGTTGCGATGGTTAGTCAGTTACATTTTCAGCAGTAAAGTTTCGAATTCATTCCTTCGCTGGATGGTGGTACAGAGGCAAAACTAGTCTAGTATGAGTAATTAAATGACTGCAGCCCCTAGGGGAGCGCGCGCGCATTGAGGTAGGCCGTGACGCATGTGTGACGTCATCGGGCGGGCATATAGGCGGTCGGCGACCTGATCTGGCTGTGCCCTAGCTCCCGGGAGCCAGCAGGCGAGCGGGAGGGTACGCGGGGCGTAGGTGCGGTTGTGCAATCGAACGGTCGACGACCCGGGGTGAACGGCCGCGCGCCGCGACGCCCGCCGGGATGCGCCCGGCCTATATCCGGCGCACCGGTGCAGCGGCAGCGGCGCATTCTAGAGCGGCGCGGACCGTTAGGAGCGCGAGCGAGCGCCGAGCGGGGGGGGCCGGGGGCACTCTCACTTTCTCGGTTGGGTCGGCGGCCGGCAACTAGGTCGCGCGGCTAACTGTGCGCCGCGCGAACCAGCGCCCGCACAGTTTGCCTTCGGCCACCATCCGTGTCGGTGCAGCGCGCGAAAGCCTCGTTATACCAGTGTGAGATTTGTGACGAGGAGAGTGGCAGTGGTTGTGCTCGCTACAGTGCTATAGTGGACTGTGTGTGCGATGTCGTGCGGTGCCGAGCTGCGCGAACGGCACTCGGTGCTGGTGAGCATGCTGGAGGGACGGACCGAGTCCAGCGACTCGGGCTGCTCCAGCGACGACAGCTCCGACACCGAACGTGAAACTAAATGCCGCTGTGATTCCCAGGGTTTCTTCCGACGCTCCATACAACAGAAAATCCAGTACAGACCCTGCACCAAAAACCAGCAGTGCTCCATCCTTCGGATTAACAGAAACAGATGTCAGTACTGCAGATTGAAAAAATGCATCGCCGTCGGCATGAGCAGAGATGGTGAGTTCAATTTAATTATATTATTAACTAAATTTTTAAGAAATTGGGATAAGCATTTATTTTATTTAAATTTCAAATATAAATATTAAATCTTTTAAAAAACATCTAATGCTAATGCTTATTCCACTTTCTTCAATAATGTATGGTGTGCTTTTATCTATAAGAAAATCTATTTCCACTTAGAATAAAATAATAAAGAAAAGTGCTCAAACGATAAATTAACGTGAAATGTGTGTCAAAGTGACGCAACGGGTCCACGAATGTAATGTGGCGCTAATAGATTGCATCACGTCATAAATGTACGCACGGCGAGTTGCAGCGTGCATACGCAATTAGCTCGGGAAGGTCGCGCGAGACATCTCGCTCGCGGCTTGCAAGCGCTCGCCAAGTGGGACGCTCCTGCGTGCGCTCGCAGATCCTATTTCGCAGCAGCATGATCAGTGGAGGGGATGTGTGGAGGGGGCTTAGGCATGGCGCTGGCCGCAGTGTGGGAGGTCGGTTATGCAAGCGCGGGTGAGCGCTCGGTAAGCGGGTCGACGGCCGCTCAGCCCCGCTGCCCGCGCGGCGGTTGCGACACCGCGCCCAGCAGTACCTCGCGGGTACCGCCGAGGTGAAAGCAGAGAAAGGCATTTCGTAAGCGCGAGAGTGAAATTTGTATTTTCACTTTCATAATGCAGTTTAATGACCCCTCGCTGTGGAATATGAAAGAAATTAACTTGTCATTCTATTTGAATACTCATCACAATCTAAAGAATTCCTTGATAGTGATACGCTAATATTATTTATTTTCAACAAGTTGTAAGCCGTTAAAGTTACTCTAAAACTAACGTTAAAAACAACTCTAAAACGGTTTCATATCGTAGTATTTTCAATTTTCTCACTAATACTCTCTTCCTAATCCTTTATTTTTATAGGAATCTATCTATCTATTCAGCCTGTATGCACCCACTGCTGGGTATAGGCATTTATAGGAAATACAAAATAAATAATAAATGTTAAAATCAATACATATAACATCTCAAGATTTATTTAGGTCACGATTACGCTCAAGGCATTATTTTCTTAATATGAATGCCAGGAACCACAACCCTACGCAGCTACGTGGCCCAACTAACCAACGAACGTATCGTAGAGGCAACGAAGCTGCGTAGGGCCGTAGAACTTTCGTAGAACCTTCGTAGCCAACTTGTAGTAATTGCTTAGTTCTGCCACTCGTCAACAGATGGCGCTCAATAGTTCAAACGCGCGACCTCAGCGCCACGCGGCTTCGGTGAATGATCGTTGAACTTTTGATACTCTGATCCAAGCTTCCGCAATTTACCACAGAATACCATAATAAGTAAATGATATGACTACTTCTCGTAGTATTCCAATCAAGCGCGGAGGGCTCGAGCCAAGGAATGTATTTACTTCGTAATTTGCACGCACGCAGTGGTTAAGGGAATGACTAGATTTTTTTTAATTCTTTCATCTCAAACATTTCATTAACAACAATTAAATTTGTCGCAGTTTCTAAAAGCAGTGAACACAAAACAATGCAAAACGATTTTAAAACTATAAATAATTTAATAATTAAGATAGGTACAAAAATTGAATTAATAACAAGAAAAAGTTACAGATATAGAGACGAAATGTAGAGCTAGCATAAGTCATAATAAATAATCGCCAAAGAAACACTAAAAATATTAAAGTTAACATTTAGGTAATCAAAATAAATGTGATCTAATTAGTTTCAGCTTTTGTTAATAATCCTCATAATATTTTTAACCAATAATAAGATCAATTGATGCCTTAAATTAACAAAATAACACGAGGTTGACATACATTTTGAATACCTGGTTAATCTATAAACATAATAAAATCAATAAGTTACACAAACAATAAATCTTACAAGAATCTTCCTGGTTCTACGGCGTAGCATATGTTTCGTAGCACGTAAACGTAGTCAATCGGTGCGCTAGCGGCGGTGGGAGGACTGTATATTTGCATTGCAAAATGCGGACATCGAGCGAAAAACTATGTTAATGAATGGAAAATTCAACCAGGAACTGCTTAGAGCAGGAAGCAACTTTGTCATAAATACAATTGACAGTCAAATCTGCAAGATGATGATGTAGCGCGAATATCGTTGTGGGGTGTAGTGGGGAGCAGGGCAGAGCGGGGGCAGAGGCCCCGCGGAGTTTATTGACGGTGCCTCCCCTCTCCGCATCCCGCGCGTCTCGCTTCAAGTTCAAGGTTGCGCGGCGCGCGGCGCGGCGGCGCATCGGCGCAGTGCGAGGGAGTCCGGCCCGCGCACCGGTCGTCAGCCCTCATACCACGCTGTATCGCGAGCGCTCGCTATGACAAGCTCGCCAGTTCGCACACGACTCGCGAGCCTCTCTCACGGCAACCGCTCCGCTCCACGACGCTGAACGCTCACATTGGATTGCAACCGATTCGGATTACAGTGCTTGTGCAAATAGTTCTACGAGTGATATGTGACACTTAGTGAATACTTTTTAATTATTAGTCAAAAACTTAACTCGAAGTTACCAACTTATAGTTATCTGTGGCCTTAGGCTGTGAACTAGTTGTTAGTGAAAAACTTTAAAATTATCAATCATGGGTGAAGATTTGCCGATTCTCAAAGGGATACTGAATGGTGTTGTGAAATATCACAATGCACGTATGTATTTTTGTTATTTTTTTATAATTTTGCAACATTTTCATAAAGTTTTCTGTCATACTTACCTATTTACGTTTAACTATAGAAGAACTCATCTGCTACGAATAGGTCTACCTACCTGCCACGTGTGTATAAATATATTTTGGTTTATGAGAAATTTAACTTAATAACAGGATATAAACAGAAATAATAATTTATTTTATAATAGTTCTAATTAAATAAATACTACAGGTATATAATACGAGCTCTACCCAGGCACTTCACACAAAAAGTACCAGCGTGCTATTTATGATAATTATTTTAATTAAGAGTCAATAAATTTATATGCAAACAAAATATGCTATGACATAAACAATAAAAATAATTCTGATATATCTGGTCCGAAATTTTACTTAACAAGTAATACAAAAAAATACGAAACGTATGAAAACAGGCCAATTCAATAACAAAATATTGTCACCAACAAATAAATAAATACACTAAGTATACAAAAAAAGAAAAAATTATAAAACCTTGCATATCGTGTGCATGTAAATAAAAGCACACGAAAGCATAAAAGAGAGAATATAAATCGATAGCGAACAATGGGATCGCGCGCGCATCTGGTGCGGCCCACATTCTGCAGCGAAAGTCGGGAGAAATGGCGAGAGGGCGCTCTCCGCTTTCGTTTTCAATCGTGAGCTGCGCGCTCAAACACTTTCACCGGCGCGCGCGCAGCAACGCCGCAAGCGGCGCGTGAGCCCCCGGCGCATAATACTTTTCGATCCGCAGACCGCAGCCTGCCTAGCGCGAGAAAGTCGTAACACTTTTTAGCATGACCTCGCGGTTCGCGCTTTGTCACTCGTCATTCAAACTAGTTCACTCGAAAGCGACGCGATCGCAGACTCGCCGGATTTTCTAAAGGCACGCCAGACAGGGGTGGGTCGCGACCGGTGCCACGGCCGATGAACTCTACCCTCTCGCCGTTAGCTGCGCGTGCACATGGCTCGCCGCTCGCCCGCATTGATGCATACTTAGCGACAGCTGCAACCCTACGTATGCCGTGACCTTGCACAACATTCCCGTCGTTATTTGCAACCGCTTTGTGTATCGTTTTAATTTTAGAACTTGGCTCTTTTATTAACCTGGTGTTTGTTGTTGTTGCAGCCGTGCGATTCGGGCGCGTGCCGAAGCGCGAGAAGGCTCGCATCCTGGCGGCGATGCAGCAGTCGTCGTCATCTCGCGCGCACGAGCAGGCCGCCGCCGCCGAGCTGGACGACGCGCCTCGGCTGACGGCGCGCGTCATGCGAGCCCATCTCGAGACCTGCGAGTTCACGCGTGAACAAGTTGCCGCCATGCGCAGCCGCGCACGCGAATGTCCCACATACTCGCAACCCACTTTGGTGAGCATCTATTCCCTCCAATCATTCGTCATTGACCATTGATTTTCACTACGTTTGATAAGTTCTCATTGAAAATTATTCTGAATCAAACTAATAAACTGTTTCTATTGTCGTAGGCATGCCCTCTCAACCCGGCACCAGAGTTGCAATCGGAGAAGGAGTTCTCTCAACGCTTCGCCCACGTAATCCGCGGCGTTATTGACTTCGCGGGATTGATTCCCGGCTTCCAACTCTTGACCCAGGACGACAAATTCACCCTGCTCAAAAGTGGTCTCTTCGATGCTCTATTCGTACGGCTAATCTGCATGTTCGATGCACCGCTCAACAGCATCATCTGCCTAAACGGACAACTCATGAGGAAAGAGTCTATCCAGAACGGAGCCAACGCAAGATTCCTCGTAGATTCCACTTTCAAATTCGCCGAGCGCATGAACTCGATGGATCTCACCGATGCCGAGATCGGGCTCTTCTGCGCCATAGTCCTGATCACCCCAGACCGGCCGGGCCTGCGCAACATCGAGCTGGTGGAGCGCATGCACGCGCGCCTCAAGGGCTGCCTGCAGACCGTCATCGCGCAGAACCGCCCCGACCGGCCCGGCTTCCTGCGCGAGCTGATGGACACCCTCCCTGATCTCCGTACGCTCAGTACGCTACATACGGAAAAACTTGTCGTTTTCCGAACGGAACACAAAGAGTACCTGAGGCAGCAGATGTGGGGCGACGATGATGCACCCCACTGGATGGACTCGGGCGCCGACGACTCGGCGCGCAGCCCCATCGGCTCGGTGTCGAGCAGCGAGTCCGGCGAGGCGGCCGCCGACTGCGGCACGCCGCTGCTGGCAGCTACGCTGGCTGGCTGCCGGCGCCGGCTCGACTCGCGCGGCTCCGTCGACGAGGAGGCCCTTGGCGTGGCGCACCTGGCGCACGGCGGACTCACGGTGACGCCAGTACGCCCGCCGCCGCGCTACCGCAAACTGGACTCGCCCACCGACTCCGGCATCGAGTCCGGAAACGAGAAGCACGAGCGGATAGTGGGCCCCGGCTCCGGGTGCTCGAGCCCGCGTTCGTCCCTGGAAGAGCACGCGGACGAGCGACGGCACCACGCGGCGCCCGCCGACGACATGCCCGTGCTAAAGCGTGTGCTGGAGGCGCCCCCCCTTTACGACGCCTCCTCGCTGATGGACGAGGCGTACAAGCCGCACAAGAAGTTCCGTGCTATGCGACGCGACACTGGTGAGGCGGAGGCTCGGCCCATGCGACCGACGCCGTCCCCGCAGCCGATGCAGCACCCGCACCCAGCGAGCCCGGCGCACCCGGCGCACGCGGCGCACTCGGCGCACCCGGCGCTCTCGCCGCGGCCGATGCGCGCCTCGCTCTCGTCGACGCACTCGGTGCTCGCCAAGAGCCTGATGGAGGGGCCGCGCATGACGCCCGAGCAGCTGAAGCGCACGGACATCATCCAGCAGTACATGCGGCGCAGCGAGGGTGGCAGCGGTGGCAGCGGCGCGGCGGCGGAATGCCCGCTGCGCTCGGGCGCGCTGCTGGCGTGCTACCGCGCGTCGCCCGCGTGCTCGCCCGCGCCCGCGCCCGCGCCCTCGCCGCTCGCGCTGCAGGTCGACGTCACGCCCGAGCCGTTGAACCTCTCCAAGAAATCGCCGTCGCCTCCTCGCTCCTACATGCCGCAGATGTTGGAAGCGTGAGGCTGGCCCGCGGAGCCGCTCGTCTCCGCCACCCCACCCCGACCTACTTTAAATTAAAAACTTAGGGATAGTAATCGTTCGCAGATCGTTTTAATATATTATATGTGATAATTCGTTTAGGACGCGTGCGAGCGTGGCCGGCGCAGGACGAGGAGAGCGCAATAGACTGAATCAATTAATTTAAGAAACTATATAAGTGTAATTTATAATGCAATGCAGCGCCGGTCGCGGTGTGTTTGTGTGTGTATTGTATGTGCGTATGTGAGCGTGCTCAGTCATTTGTTTGTTAATATAATGACAGGTTGTCGAATTAAAATAAAACAAAATTGTAAAAATTACTTTGAATTTCATTCTAAACCCCAGAAACCCCAGAAAAGGTAGGAATCCAAAAGAAAAATCAGCCATGAAAGTCATAAAATACTAGGAAAACTATGAAATATACAGAATTAAAGGAATCGTGCGAAGGTGCACGTAAATGAACTAGTCTGGTTATGGTTAGGGCTAAAAATTGGTAAATGCAAGAACCAACATAAACTTAATAATAATGAGCTGCCATATGTAGAAATTAAAAGAACGATGATAATATATTCAGTTTCAATGCTAAATACCGCACATAATTATATAGATCTGCATCATAGTGCGCTGTACTGAACGTGTGAACACATCTTGCATACGTAGTAAATGCACCTACTTGCGTGCACAGCTAGTAGGCGCTGTGACGTCATCGTAGACGAAAATCTGCACACGTAGTCATACAGTTACTTTCAAGTTGATATACGAGCTCCAATAGAAAAGAAGAAGAAGCTCATTATTCTTAAATCTGAATCAGGAGATTACTAAGAAATATTTCGCAGTAAATACTTATGCACTCATTAGAAACCCTTCTTGATGTGTAAAGAATATGTAAGCTGTTATATTCCGTTTATAAAGTCCACTGCTGGACATAATATTTTGAGCTTAGTGACAGCGAGGCGGACTCGTCGCCGCAGTGTTTTGTAAAAATTGCCTATTGCTGAAACAGTTTCGCTATTCGATGAAAACTGGAAAGTGTTTTAGGCCGGCATAGAAATACTGCTTCAGCTTTATATGTTAGGGAACGGCTTCCACCTGTAGGCCTACCACAAGCTCTGTCTGGCTCTGTCTCTGGTTTTGAGTCTGTATGAGTGTTGACTAAATAAATCCTACGTCAAAACGTCACACACACAGTATAATAGACTGACGAGCACTCACGCAGACTCAAAACAGAGCCAGACAGAGCTTGTGGTAGGCCTACTAGGTAGGTACTGGTCTCACTTTTTAATTAAATTAAAAAGTAAGACCAGTAGTTAGTGTCACTGCCATTATAACTCATGCAAATATTATAATGACGCAACCTAAGTATATAAATAACCTATTTCGATAATAGCTCCACTTTAAAAGAAAGCTAATCTGTTTGAATTGAGAATGTCTTGTACCTAACTGTTAAATAATTCATCAGTTAATAAATAAATATTATATGCAGCCTTAGTCACAAGAATTGAGGTTAAATAAAAGACGAAGGTAAAAAAACTAGAAGGGCGTGCGGTCGTCGACCCAGGTTGACGCCACCTGCGGCGCTTCCGGCGCGCTACCGCTTCCACCGGTTGACCCTACGTCTTTCCGCGTCCGTAGCATAACACAACACGCCTACCAGCAGCCTGCCCCTGACTGACGAACGACTCAACTATTCAACAACTTAGAAGTGCGTGACGGGCACGTGACGTGACACGCAAGAAGCCCGGATTCATGCTGGGTACACGGTGCAGGGCTGGGCACGGCTGAACTCATCTTTGTCGGACTGTTAATAGGTTAGAGTGAATAGGTATCTTCTAGGTAAGCGTGCTACATCGTCGACTGCATCATCACTTAACAGCAGGTGAGATAGCGGTCAAATGCAAACCTATAAATTGTAAAAAAAAAAACTGTTGATAAATTAGGGAACGCGAACGAATATGGATCGATTGCAAAAATTAACAATCGATGCGTGTTTGATTTACTTCTAGCACTCTGGTGCGCATACTATGTTTGAAGCTATGTTTGAAGCTGTAGAATTCTCATATAAAATAAGCGTCGTACCTCACGACTCACGCCCTTCACGGAGAGTCATAAAATAATCCTTTTATCAGAACGCAAGGTCGAAATCTGACGTTTGATTATTTAGTAGGATATCACATTGTAATAATTGAACTTGCTATTGTTTAGATGACCATGCGATGTGATCTTGCCTTCGACAACTGGTTCAGTAAGCCTACCACAAGCTCTGTCTGACTCTGGTTTTGAGTCTGTGGGAAATCATCTCTATAAATCTAGTATATACTCCGTGTGTGACGTTTCGACGTAGGATTTATTTAGTCAACACTTACACAAACTCACAACCAGAGCCGGAGACAGAGCCAGACAGAGCTTGTGGTAGGCCTACAGACTATATCAGAGTTTGCTATAGTTTTACTTAATAAAGCTCAATAAGATACATCATCTTAAATGGGCAAGTTTTATAGCTCTCTTCCGACCTTAAAAGATCATCATTTAATGAATAAACACACATGATTTCTGCCAATAAACTGTGCACAATAAACACCAGGAAGTCTTTGCCGGAAATACGAACTAACAAACAACTAAAATCTAAATTTAGCTGTTATTTCTTTGATTGATGACGTAGGATAAACTGTTCTATCTGAAAATAAAACAGATTAGTGTGGCAATACAGGGGTGCAATTCTAGCAAGACAAATCACTCAAGTGATCGCAGAATTCGAAGTGAGCTGTCAATTTTTGTTTGAAAGATTTGAGCCGTGTTGCCGGAATAGCAGGGCTGATAGTAGAATCATCGTTTCACTGTCTGAAATCTGAAAAGTCTTAAAGTATGCCACTGCTATGAGTATGTAATTGTTCGCAGTTGACCGAAGTTCGAAGAAAATCGTGTTGCTTGAACCTAACTAAATAATACTGGCTAGTTGGTGGGGGTGGTAACCTTATGCGTTGTTATGAATTCAATTCCCATTCGACAATAAAAAAGTAATTAATAATTCTGTGTGTAATTGTTATGTTTTCATTTTTATTTTATGGGCACAATTTGAACAAGCGCATCACTTACATCCAAAATATTTCATTAACAACAATTAAAGGAGAAGTTTCTAAAAGCAATTAACACAACATGCAAATTAAAAACGTGCGAAACTATTTTAAAAGTAAGTATTCATTCAGTTATAGCCCTAAAGGTGTATCAAAATCAGAGTTCGCTGAATTATAAGGTGCTCTAGAAAATGTGTGCTCTGAAAAAAACATGACGTTAATTCTAATGAAAGCTCATTTAGTTCTTTCACGAAAAATATTTGGTCCGGAAAACCTGTAGTAGGTTCACCGTTTACTAACACTGAGGTAAATGGCCCCCTTTCAGGTTATAAATGGTTCTAGTATGCAAATAACGTTTCAGAATAAGTTGCTACGTTACTAGGTAAAATTAGCCCTGAAGGGCAAGTCCCACTTCATTTCATTTACGAAATGTTTTTGCGTTTTGCTCTATTGTATAAAGAAAAGAGCAAAAATACGTTACGTAGAAATGATCGATACGAGTCGTTGTCTCATCAATTTTCCATTAAAAAAAGAAAAAGACGCGTGCCCACACGAAAACAACATTTGGTAGCATAACTCCGACTTCGGGTACTGAGCTGAGACCTACTACCGACAATAACTAGTAAAACAAATGAAAGCTTCCGTTTGGATTTAATTTTAATATGTTCTTAAAATCTTAAAAATGTATAGCCAAGAAAAAAATGAATATCTTATTTTAGAATAATGAGATTTTTGAGCCATTTTGTGCGGCACCTTCCTTTAGAGAAAATCTTGATAGTACAACCTGTCGAGATCCGAACAACGGCTCGAGAGGTTATGCTAAGATTAACTTTTGAGAAGGTTGGTTGTGTAGGAAGGCTGCGCCCGCTCGATCAATAAAGTGAATTATTGAATCCACGGTAATAACTCCGACTTCCGATTCCTGAGATCGTCAGTTCAAATCCGACGGATCTCGGTCTTTGTTTCAGACTCCTGAAAGCCAGTTCCAATTCAACGTTAGATAGGTAAGGTACCTACATTGTTCCGGAAGCATTGTAAAATATTATTGTGTGTACAGTTTTCCAGCTTTATGTAAGCTTGTAGAGCAGTGTCATATTGTTCAGCTGAATAGCTGTGTACGACTTCCTAGTCAATATCCTATTCCCAAATTCTATAACCTATAACAATTATATTGCAGAAAGCTGGTCTCCTTTTATGGATATATCAGGATGTTATTGACCGGGAGTGCGCGCAGGCGCGTCCGTGGCCTGCCGTGCACTTGACTCGCTCGGTGCATCGGCCCGTCCCGCAGTGCCCGTGTACTCAGATAACCTCCCCCACCGCCCACACCACCCATCCTGAACCCCTGTTCTCCAATACAGCCTCGCTTCACCCGGTCCACTGCATCTATCATTTTCAGTAAGGTAACTTCTAAAGTCAAATATTAGAGCTTTTATACAACCTGCTTAGATAAATTTGGACTGGCCTCTCAGCTCAGTTGGTAGTAACCCTGCCTTCTGCTCCGAAGGCCGCCGAAGGTTCGATCCCACCGAGGACAAAATATTTGTGTGGTGAACACAGATGTTTGTTCTCTGTCTGGGTGTGATATTATATTCTAAGTATGTATTTATAAAAAAAAAGTATTTTATCAGGTATCTGGTTCCCATCATACAAGTTCTGCTTAGTTTGGGCTTGATTGTGTTGTGTGAATTGTCCACAATATTTAATTATTTAGGCGATCCTCGTAGAAATTATTTATTTATCTATTTAATTAAATATCTGTCCATACTTTTTACTACTGCGCCACACATGTCTTTGACTCATAGTGCTCATCTTTTTGGGTGAACTAGAAAGGGAAGTTTTTTGCAATTATAGGAGGTTAGGAACTCTTAGGCTTATAGTATACAGCAGCAAGGCAAAGTTCATAAAAAACTATGCTCGACATTAGCCCTAAAAACTATACAGGAAGAGCGCTTTAAATACTGCAGCGCTACTAGACTTTATTTACTGAGTTATGATTGTACTGTGCACCACTATACCTATCTACAATGCCTTTATTACCTCTTCCCACTCCACGAGAATACCAGGAAGAGGGTGCCGCGTTTACGTAAGCACTTACCTGTAGCTATATTATATTACTATTCCTTCTACCTCTAAAGGCACGTGCCATCTATATTCTATGCAATACGCAGATAAGTGTGTTTGATGGTTAAAGTGATTCTATATTTGCCATTGCAACACCCTGTTACACTTATTTCAAACGAATGAAGAAATTGCTTGAAATTCTTATACATATGTTCTGTTATATTCCCAAATAAAATAAAATAAAAATGTGAAATAAAACTATTTACCGATTTCTTGTTGCAATGATTGCAATATTAAAATATTGCATTGTTTTGCGACAAGTCTTTAACATAAGCAAAGCCAGCGTACACTGGTGTGTTTTTTACATTTCATAATTATATTTATACAGGTAGATATTGAATTAATTCCCCCTCGATTGCTACTTTGACATGCTTTGAGGTTGGTTTTTAAGTATGAAAATCCATCCATCTCATATTTCTATTAAGTAGGTTATGATAAAATATGCGTCAGAGATCAGTTAGATTTTTAAAATAAAAAAATACAACATAGAGGCCGCATTTTCACCAAACTGTAGCTCGCAAATACGCAAACGAGCCAAATTCTGGCATTAAACAAAAAATCCAAATACCTTCAGTATTTTACCGACATTCTTATGTAACTGAAGCCATTAAAACATCACAGACATTTTTTTAGTAGGTGAGTTTAAAACACTTTGTCAACTTTTATGAAGCACCTGCAATTCTTCAAACTGAGAGAAAACAAGCGTATACCTTCCTAAAGGGTAAGTACATACTTATATAAAATATGTATACTTATTATCATAATAAAAGAAATCCTTGAGTCAACTTTTGAAGGAAACCTAAAAAGTCAGCCTTTTGGTTGAACCTTACCATGGTAAATTCACGCTCTGAGGCTGTAACAAAAAAGCCACCAATCGGACTTTTGAATTGAAAAACGACTAATGAAAACTCTTAATATTTTTCAAAATCCTTCTAACGATACTCCACACAAGAAATAAAATTAACAAAATATCAACCCTACATTACGTAGAGGGGGGGCAACCTTAAAAATATTTTTTAGAACCGTTTTACTCGTATACAATTAAGCGATCACACTCAAGTTTTACAAGAATTTGTTCTGACAGCAAGAACGGCAAGGGCAGACAGACAAACGAATGAACGGGACGGTCAGACAGAGTGAATTATAAACGTTTCTTGTTGGACTTCGGAACCCTAAAAATGTGCTTACCTAACACAATGTCGAACAAACAAGTCAGGAGTTCTCCTACCTACTTCCTGTTTCAGACCGCCGGGTGTTCCAAGAAGCACATATTGTTACTGCCAGTGATCTCACTAGTACTTGTTTCGTCTAGACTTGATACCATAATAATGGCATCATTTTGATGAAACGCTAATTAGAGTAGGCTGACAGTACATAACACAAAAATTTAATGGTACAAAAAGGTGATGTCACAGTCCAACAAAACTTGATTAAGTAGAGTTTTATAGAGCACTTTTTCTTTCCAATATGTAACTAATTTAAAAAAAAATTGTTGTCATGTGCCATTTATGGCCAATGTTCATATTAGCGAAAATTAATGTTTTTATCATAAGAGTACGGGTTCCAAACATTAGTAGTCATTATTCAAAAACTTCTATTTAGGGTCGGTTTCAGGCATTGCTAACCAACCATTTAAATATTGGAGTTAAACGTCTGACAAATATTATATATTTAATATTTTTCCTAATAAGTGTGTCGCTAGCAAATGTATAATGTACATAGATACCATTATACATTTGCTAGCGGCCGCCCGCGGCTTCGCTCGTCCCGTTCCCGTTGCTTACATCCGTTCTCCGTTACAATAATTTTTGTAAATTGTAGCCTATGTGTTATTCTGATGTACTTATGAACTATATTATTGTAAAAATTCTTTAAAATCCATTCTGTAGTTTTAACGTTGAAGAGTAACAATTAAACATCCATCCATCCATACTTACAAATTTCACGTTTATAATATTAGTAGGATTATGATAATAAATTTGTTCAGCAGACGTTCAATGTCACAGACCTTCAGGCGTCGTACGGAAACCCCGAATCTACCCGCAACCTTGTGCTGCGAGGCCGGCTTCACGCGGAAACAGGACATCAATAACTCCACATATAATCAATATATTCAGCGATATACCATTCAAAATATTACTAATGATTTATTTGTTTTGTATTCAAACTGAAACTTAAGCTAAACATAACCTATGAAAAACATGCTCCCTCAACGACAGACAGCCTTGAGTTTAGTATATTATGTAACTAGTGAATAAAAGACGGATTTAAATCGAGGGTCATAGATGAATCACGAGCAAGTGAAGGGTTCTAACGAATGAATCACGACCGTAGGGAGTGATTCATAATGATTCAAGTGTTAGAACCCTAAACGACGCGAGTAATTCATGGCCCTCGATACAAATCCGTTTTATTCAAGAGTTGCATACTATACTTTATACCATGACTTCGAGAAAAAGAAAGATTTAAGCGAAAAACGTGCGTCCTGCCCATCCACCAGATGAACCAACGACATTGTTAAGATCGAGGGAAGTCGGTGGATGGAAAGGGATCGTTCTTCCTGGAAACGTGTAGGGGAGGCCTATGTCCAGCAGGGGACTTCTTCAGGCTGATGATGATGATGAAGCGAAAAAGAATTAAAAACTTTGTTTGTTCTATTCTAATGTGACATAAAACCAATAACTTTTGATTTTGGTTTTATTTGAAAACAAGGAAACTAACTTAAGGTTAAATTAATGCAAGTTTTCTATTATATTGGCCGACCTTTCTTTCATAAACTAAACAACTCAATTGAACAACAAAACTCACAACGTTTTCATCTCTAGAATGCATTTTCAATCGATTTATTATTACCAAACTTTGTGTTGTATAACTTACGTGCACTGTATTCAAAATAGCTGCAATTTATTGATATTTATGACAATGACAACAAAGAACACAAAACAGTATTTAACCAAGGAGGTTAGCATTGCTTAAACTCCTTGTTAAACATTTCGACCAATCAAGTTAGAGTATTTTTGGCGCAAGGAGTTTGTATCATGGTTGTATAGTATTAATATGTAGGTCGACCCTATTGGTGTGTTCCAAATTCAAACACCAAAATCGTGATTAAAAGAGCTTTTTATTCACGATTTCCCGTGAATAAAATAAGCTTTTTAGAGGGGGTATGGTATAAAAAATTTTTTGAGTCGATTTTGAGCTTTGTTTGAATGATCGAATCTTTAACGTTCTATTACAGGCTACCAAACAGTGGACAAAGTATTGTAGAGTTGTAAGCTTTGTATGATTTTGTTACAGCTCGATCATGTTGTATTTCAATTTTCAGTTCCGCTCTCGTTAGGTAGATGGGTATTAAATTTTGCAAGAGTAGGTGTGGGCGCTGGGAGATAGAGGGGTTGCGCGTGGGCGCGGGGGTGGCAACTCCGGAGGGGGGGAGCCGGCTCCAAGGTCTCAGAGTCACAGCCGGGCAAGGTCGCGGTGCCCGCGCGTGCCTGAGCCCCCGCTCCCCTCTCTCCCGATTACCCCCTACATTTGCGTGGGACGTGACCTTTATCCAAGCTTCGTAGAAATAATTGTTAAATTCATGTTTGTTTTTTCAGGATGATAGTTTCATGCTCGCAGTATTCCCAATACATTAAAGCTATTTAATAATTCAATGGAGAGATCTTGAGGAGAACAAAAAATAATTCAAGAATAGACGATTCTATATTCTTCTACGATTTTATATTAAATTTTTTTAGCTTTTAGCTAGTAGGAATTAACACAGACTTTCAAACTAAGTACCGAATATTATCATGATCATACTGGCACCAAGTACAAGACATGGTGGAGGTACCGAAATAAAATAATTTAATATTAACAGCCGCCCGCGGCTTCACTCACGACGTTCCCGTTACTTCAATTTTCTTATTTTTTTTCATACTTAAGAACTTTTTCCTGACAATAACAAACATAACAAAAAAAATTTGCGAAATCGGTTCAGCCGTTGACACGTGATGGCGTTATTAAGGGAAATAGGGATTCATGTTTATATATATAGATAATGAAGGATATACGAGTACGAACCTCTTATTTATGAGTAGTTGTACCATCCTCGAGCTATGCCAAATTGTTTTTGGTGATGCATTTTAGACGCATTTTCTTATTTTTGAGTGGTTGTACCGTCCTCCAGTCCTTCTATGCCAAATTATTTTTGATGATCCATTTTAGATGCATTTTAAAATAGATAATGTGTGTGTAGCGTTATGGAAAGTTTTCTAGGAATGCCCGGGACGGGGTTGTGGGAGCCCCCTCGCCCCGAGCGGAGCATACACGTGCTGTACTAACTAGATAGGTACACACAGCATTGTGCGCCCTTCAACTCTCCAATCAATCCACCCACTTGCGGCTCTGGGATCCAGGAACTGACTGTGACCTTCTAACGCCTTTACCTCTGAAGGTTTAATTACTTAGAGTGAAAATTGTGTAGGTGTTTCAACAAGATCTTTGAAAGTAATCATGAAAAATTGCAAACAACCAAGTTTGGGGGAATAACATTATGAAGATTTAGTTAAAATTTTACTAAAATTGTATATTTGTCTGGAAGAGATCGCTCATAGCGATAATACCGCCCATTTTACTTCGCTATAGTTTTAGTATTTTATGCTTTGCTATGTGTAATGTCCTATTCTTGTGGTGTACAATAAAGTGTTATCTATCTTTATATCTATATTATAAAAAAAAAATGTGCGAGCGACATAGAAGCCAAACGTATGTCAACGTCTTAAACAAAAAAAAAACAAGGAATAACCTATGCTACAATTTTATCTCAAATAAAATTCGCATCATATTATAATTAATGAAAGAGGAAACATAAGAATTACGTGTTTTTTGTACGGAACTCTGAGACAAGCTATACGAAGCTCCGACCTCTAGCATTTTTATGTGGCAATAATTTATTGGCTGAAAATATTCTCAAGGTTTTCGCCACTAATAAAACTAATTTACTCATATTTATCCTGTGCAAATAAACCTTAGTAAATGGGAATACCATATTTGAATTTACGCATATAAAGCCTTGCGCATCACATATAGTCGATCTCTGCGATGGCGATCAGCTCCAGCATAGGTTTGCCTTCATCCACACACACTGCCGTGAACTTTTACAGTGCTATTTGACAGCGATATACTGATTACCATCGCAAGGCATGAGAAATAAAAAAATTGAAAACTTTTAGCCTGACACATGTCTACCTACACAATATACCATGCAATAGCTAACGGGTTCACAAAATGCTCCTTCATCGGTTACCATTCAAAAGTGACAATAAATTGTATATTTGTTTAGCTAAATTCCAATGTTTAGGTATTCAGAAAAATACTGATTTTAAATTATGATTATCACACACAATTCTTCAAATAATATTTTCGTAGCAATCTCGTAGAAGCGTAGCAGTTACGTAGCGGCATTAAAAATATCCTACTCCCATAGCTAAGATGAGTCTGTTTTAATATATCCCTCTAAACATATTTTTATACATTAGAACCAACGATATTTGTTATGAGAAAGCTCGATAAGTATTTATATAAGAGATTATAACACTAGTAACACGAGGAATAATGTATAAATAAATAAATTCTAACACAGACAAAAAAGGTCGGAAGAATGTACCAATGTTCTGTGATTTGCAAACGTCGGTAGAACGTAAGTGTATTATGTATATTAATATCAGAAATCTGGTGTAGTTCTCCACATAATCTGGAAACCTTACAATCCAAAAGTCTATCCAGCTAAAGTAGAATGTTTGCAAACAAACCTCAACAATAAAATCTAAGTGAAAAAATATATATGTATATTCTTCTCATCGTATCACTGATGGTCTTTTCAAATCAGTGCAGTGTGGTGAAAGGACTTTAAGTGTGCCTCAGAGAGGCTCTTTTCGTGCACATAAAAACCATAAGGATTGTCTATGAAGAAACCGTAAGCAATATCTCAAATCGACTAGTACATAATACAAAATCTATAAAAAAAACCGGGGGTTTTATGGATATATATATATTTTAGATACTAAGCGAAAGCTCAATAAAAGCACAATTGTTTAAATATTATTTAATTAGGCACGACTTGTCTTTTAAATTCGGGCTGCGAGAGACTGACTGGACCACCTCTTGAGGTCCTTAATACACACAATGAATAACAACAAAACCACCAGTTTAGCATTTTTACTCGAACATAAGTAATTATAAAGATAGTCTCAGCGCTTTTTTATGTTCATCGGACATCGCAACCTTGTTATTTTCAATATTTGCGGGTTGTACTATAAAGTAATCAATCGATTTTACTAACCTTCGTATGATGGTCAAGCTATCATTTATCTAGATATATTTTGACAATGATAACACAAAACCCGTTGCTAACATATTTTTCCTTTAAAATTTAGGAAAAATATAACAAAGCTGGCTTGCAAACGAACTATCTACCACCATATTATAATCTATCCTACTAATATTATAAACGCGAAAGAGTGAAAGTATGGATGGATGGATGTTTGTTTCTCTTTCACGTAAAAACTACTGAATGGATGTTAATGTTACTTTACAATAATATAGCTTATGCACAATTTATAAAGATATTATAAGGGAGAACGGATGTAAGTAACGAGAACGGGGCGAGCGAAGCTGCGGGCGGCCGCTAGTATCTCTATACAGGGTTATTCATTATTAGCTGCAAATACTCAGGAATTAGGTTCAACAAATAGAATAAAAAATATTTATGAAATTATTTTTTTGAAATTTGATCAAAAAATTTTTCAAGTTTTTGTATCAAAATTTTATTTTTATTAATTTCTTTACGGCTATTGCATAATGATTGCCATGGAGAACAGGACGATGACCCACCCAGGCGGTGACTGAACGCAGAGTGTCACTCACGGCGCGCAGGCGCGGATCAAAGGTCAAAATAGGTCAGGCGCCAATGATTCCTTTATCGATTTTCTCGGGATTTTCATAACAAAACTTAAAAAAAATCATTTCATAAATATTTTTTATTTTATTTGTTGAACCTAATTCCTGAGTATTTGCAGCTAATAATGAATAACCTTGTATAATCTATATCTAACTATATTTAAGTTCTAAAAAGTACCATACTTTAAGTAAATAAATTATTTTTCATTACTCATACTCTGAAAGTAGGTCTGAAGTTGCCTGAGGGGCCTAATTGAAAGTAAAACTTTCAGCCCTAGGGAGAATCGCTTTCTACTGACAGCTGTCAAATTATAAAAAAAACAAGTTCTATTTTATTTAACCATGTTCCAACTTTCTAAAGTCTTTCTAACTGCAAGGAGGTCGTTGAACCAAATTCCAACTTTTTATTCAGCAAGTAGGTTGGTAACCCATTACAACGGTAAGAAGTTTTTATAGTCTAATTAGAGCGCAATGTAAAATTTAAATTTAAACAACATAAAGATAGTATTAAATAAATAATATATCTTCTAAATTACTTGATTAGCTACAACTATTTATTTAAAATAACATAGATTTGAGCAAACAATTTACCATTTTTTTAATTATGAGAATGAAAATAATGGCTGAATAATGCTGGCGAGCCGAAGCCGAAGGCCCGCCAGAAAAAAGAAAAAAAAAGCAGCCAAGTGCGAGTCGAACTCGCCCATGAAGGGTTCCGTAGCACGACGAACTACAAGAACCTTTATATATGTTACTCGATGTAACATAATAAGGTTCCTGTAGTTCGTTGAGAGGTAAATTGCGGTTTACGGTTTATGACGTATAAAAAAAAAACTACTGACTAGATCTCGTTCAAACCAAATATCGTTGAAAGTTTACATAGTAATGTACAACATATATTTTTTTTAGTATTATCATTCTCTTACTTTAGAAGTTAGAGGGGGGGGGACCAACTTTTTTCCACTTTGGAAGTGTCTCTCGCGCAAACTATTCAGTTTAGAAAAAAACTATATTAAAAACCTCAACATCATTTTTGAAGACCTATTCATAGATACCCCACACGTATGGGTTCAATGAAAAAAAAATTATTGAGTTTCCGTTTATGACGTATAAAAAAAAAACTACTGACTAGATCTCGTTCAAACCAAAAATCGTTGAAAGTTTACATAGTAATGTACAACATGTATTTTTTTTAGTATTATCATTCTCTTACTTTAGAAGTTAGAGGGGGGGGGGACCAACTTTTTTCCACTTTGGAAGTGTCTCTCGCGCAAACTATTCAGTTTAGAAAAAAACTATATTAGAAACCTCAACATCATTTTTAAAGACCTATTCATAGATACCCCACACGTATGGGTTCATTGAAAAAAATTTTTTTGAGTTTCAATTTTAAGTATGGGGACCCCCAAAATTTATAGTTTTTTTTCTATTTTTGTGTAAAAACCTTAATGCGGTTCACAGATTACATCTACTCACCAACTTTCATCAGTCTAGCTTTTATGGTTTCGGAGAAAAATGGCTGTGACACGGCCGGACAGACAGACAGACAGACAGACAGACAGACATGACGAATCTATAAGGGTTCCGTTTTTGCCATTTGGCTACGGAACCCTAAAAACCGGGAAGGCGGCAATTCAATCTTCATTTTCACAAATGTTTCTTTCATGTTTTTATTTTTACTTTCCTTGTATTCGTAATGAAAAGCACAGTGTTTACCTCGGGTGAAAGTCTTTTAAGTCCCTCAAGCTCCATTGGCGCCCTCGCTACGCTCTGGCGCCAAACCCGTCTTGGGACTCAAAAAACGTGACTTTCAACACTCAGGTAACAATGTACTATTAATTCATTGTATTTCAAAAATGAGGTCTCCAATTTACGTTGAATGGGAGCAACTGTCAATACCACGGAACAAAGTAGAACGGCCATGTGGCCGGAAAAGTGTAAGTGTAAGTGTGGCCAAAATACATACGCATAATATTATGCTCCTTTCTCCATACAAATTCAACCGTTTTTTCGGGAGTCGAATGCCTTGAAGCAGTGCAAGAATGACTTTCCAAACAAGTTTAGAAACAATATAAGACATAGCAATAAATACTTTCATAACATCTTCCTTCTTAGAATCCTCATATTTAGTGGTATTTTAAATATAATAGTGGAAATGTAAAACTGGCGACATCGGCTCCCATACAAACGGCGCATGGTCGCCTTTCTACTGTATTCAGTATTCTGTGGTCAATACCTATGTCCCTGGCTGTCCTTGGAAATAGGCATTTCGGACAGGAATCTAGGCCGCGCGGAGGCGAAGGGAAGGCAGCAGCGCCAAGTTAGTAGAATGGAGCGACCCAGATCTCAGATATTTATTACTCTAAGACAAGCAAGAACGGCAAGGTTAGAAAGTACGTATTTTGGCCTAAATACGAAGGCGGTAATAAGATCACTTTATGTTTCCAATTCTATCTACGCATAGCTAGCCGGAACGTAGGCAAGTCAATGTTGGTCATGCATGAGATGAGTTACGAAATGTGGTTATCGAATGATAATTAAGCTTCGTGTTGGACGAGCTTTTCATATTTGTTTAAAGACGAACCCTAACTTGCAACGGCCTATTAAACTTTACATGCATAAAATCACGCCTCATTCCCATGGGGGTAGGATTTCCACTTGCTACTATCTACACCTCTTTTGCATCATTCACAAAAAAATAAAAAAGGAAAATCCCATTAAAATTGATAACATAAATCCTACTTATATTATAAACGTGAAAGTTTGTAAGTATGGATGGGTGTTTGTTACTCTTTCACGTAAAAACTACTGAATGTATTTTAATGAAACTTCATAATAACAAAGCTTATACATCAGAATAACACATAGGTTACAAATTATTAAGATATTGTAACGGAGAACGGATGTTAGTAACGGGAATGGGGCGTAACAGGAACAGGCGAGCGAAGACGCGGTAAACGCTTGTATATATCACAATCCAAGCAAAGTGTGTATTGTAAGACCATGACCCATAAGACACTCGTATATCCGTAAGCCTTAATACTGGCGTAACAATATTACCTTAATACTTGAAATCCCAGATAGGAGAGGTGTATTGAATTAGGTACCTCTCCGATGGTTCCAAGGCTGCGAACTAACTTGATGGCCTGGGAGGGTTGACGGCTGTAACGAGGGTGGCGTAAGGTCGTGACAAGGTCAACGCGAGGTCGCTCGTTACCCATTGTCTGCAAACATCATTTTAGAATAGATACTGCCTATATGATGCTAACACTGTATTGTTGGGCTAAACTCGGATTTTGTAAAATTTCCCAAGAACTCGAGGAGATTAATAAGGCGGCCCTAATGTTGCAAAAATGACCAAAATCGTACCGGTCACACGGTCATTCCACCGAACACCCTGTATATCCTGAAGGTCTACCTCAAGTTCTGTCTGGCTCTGTCTCTGGCTCTGGTTTTGAGTCTGTGTGAGTGATGACTAAATAAATCCTACGTCGAAATGTCACACACGCAGTATAATACACTGGTCAGAACTCACAAAGACTCAGAACCAGAGCCAGAGACAGAGCCAAACAGAGCTTATGGTAGGCCTACTGTTTTGTTTTCTGATTAAAAGCTAGATCTAGACATAAATATAGGTAATTGACGAAAAGTTATTCAAAGTATCTAGCTCTTAGTTGACGCGTCGGTTGGCTAAATAAATCTAACCTAGATCAAAAGAGCGGCTAATTAACAGTTGAGTAGGCATGTGGGACTATCGGTCACGGTGACCTTGTGAGGGCACATTAGCGAGGATGTAGGGCAGAAAGACGTGCCCTTGACCTAGGGCGGCGTGTCCTTCAGCCGGCTTCAAATAGCTATAGACAAGGGCGGACATTTCAATTCAGACTTTTTGTTGCCAATAAAAACAGTTTTAGGTATACGCGGATCAAGTTTTACTTGAATATCAAACATTAACTTACCTACTAGACACTATAATAATTTGGTGAATTATACAGATTGATAAATATCTCCTTTGTCTTAAATTATTTATTAGCATGGAACAATAAAAATAAATAAAGAAGCTCACGTCGGTAATCCTTACATTTCAAATTAATCGGAGACGTATTTAAGAATTTAGCAATGGGTGACGCAACTGTAACAGAATTAAACCCGAGCCGATAAATGATGACACCCACTCAGGGAATAATTTGACTTTACCCTGACCTTCCTACATTATTGCAGAGTGCAAGCAAAACTTGTTTTCTTTTTTTGCGAAAATTTCCGGGAAGTTTAAACGGAGGCGAATAACGGGTTAGCTGCTATTATTCTAACAATATTGATCTTGTGCTTGTGTGAGTGGGGCGTGTGTACACACAGAGAAGTCGCATGTATGAGTGCGTGACATTGAACTTCACACTTCACGGAGCGGCGCACGAGTTGCGTAACCCACGCCACGCCACGCTACGACTTCACACGCGTTTGCGACTCGTTGCTGGGCTCGCATCTATGCCTAATCGTAAAAATTCGCATTATCTTGTCCAGTTGGGTAAAATTACTTCATGTACAAACATGCGCGAGGCCAGAGGTCGTTCAAGTAAAATCTTTCATACTGCCTCTTGAAGACTGATAGACAGAATATGTCAGTCTTCTTTCATTTACTGTTATCAATAATATGGTTCGATTTTCGTGAGCATCTTGTACGTCCTAATTCTAGTCAGCTAAACAATAAATAATACACTGCCTACAATGTTGTCTAATGAAATAATGTAACCTTGTAATTAAATATGTTTTCATATCAACAACGCCATAAAATCAAAGGCAATGGTCAAGGTCGAGTTATTATTTGCAGCTGTCTTTAAATCACAGTGTACACGTGCTTACATGATAATTCTACTAGAACATGGACCGAATAAAATAAAATGGCTTCAAGAATCGTAATTCTGACAGTGACATTGACATTGACCGCAGTCAGGGCTTCGAGGAGTCGCGGCGCTTGGCAACGACGTCGACGCCTCGGTACAGCGGCAGCTATGACACGTCATCATCAAAATGTCGCTACAATATTAAAGCTATTCACATGAATAATATACCTAGCTATTGTTAATTACATCTGTATATTTGTTTTTAAAATATCTATATAAAAAAAACACCTAGGTACCTAAAATTAGATTTGCGTATGGAATTGTACCGCCTCATTGCAAACGGTACAGATAATAATAAAATACATCAGACAAATTGATCTTAAGAATATGCCTTAATTGTTGCATAGATACATAAATGCTTATTGCTATGGTTAGGCTTATGATATTTTATTGCGTAATAAATATTATATACTCACGTTATGTTATTACACTGGTGACCCGTCCCAGCTTCGCAAGGTTCTAATTTAGAAAAAAAATGTGAAGTTACTATTTCTTTCCCATGCGAAGCCAGTGTGGGTTGCTAGTTATTATATGTAGATCTTTCGTGAAGAATTATCTAACAGATGGTTAAAATCGCATCAAAATCCGTTATGTGGTTTAGGAGGAGTTAATGGAAATACAGACAGACGCGAAAAGTGATTTTCTTATGCTATGTTAGGATATTTATATTTTATGAATGTGTGAAACTGTACCTTGTTACCGTGAGCTTATGACTATAATAAAATTGGACCTAACCGGTGTCCGTTTCGTCCTTGAATGTTATTATAGTAATTTGCACATTGCTTCCGCGAGTACCGCGAGGTCAGTCTTATTACTGACGGCCGGCCTCATCCCGCTCGTTTCCGCGATTCATATTTATCAATGAATAACCCTTTACTAATATGAACCTTCTGATCTAGATTAACTTCATAAATATATTACATTATACCGAAGTAGACTGACATAGCATTTCCTCTTTTAAAAGAAAAAGTAACGGAACACGTAGATATTATGCAATATTTTAAAATATGATGTTAGTAAGCATTTATAACAAATGTTTACATCGGAAATAGTCAGTAAACCTACACCTAAATAACCAAACAACCTCATTATTAAATTTATATCTCCTAAAATAAATTAGCAAACACATCAATAGTTGTCAAATGTGAGGAGTCAACTGGGTGGCCTCCACGATTTGCAAATAATAGTCTGTAAATTGGCAAGTCCGGGTGACGCAGATTGCCGGGCAGGCGGCGGCGCGGGCGCGGGTGCGGGCGATCGCCTATCTGACTGTACAAATAGCGGCAACCTTGAGATTCGGCGCGCGCGACAAGGTCACCGCGCAAATCGTTATCAGCCTGACGTCAGCAGGTGACCTCCACCGAGGTGCCCGCGAGATAACACTTGTACTGATGGCGACCGATAGTGCGGAGTCGTCCTCCCCTCCGCACCCCGCCAACACTCGCACCACGCTTCCGCGTCAACCTGCTAAGCCGTAGCCATCGGCCTAACCACTGACTGCCACATGCCCGGAAATACTATTCGCAAATATTATTTTCGATGGTGTAATGTTGTTTTTATGAAGTTTGGTAATCTTCCATGTAAATAGGAAGATTTTTGTTTCCGTACTTTTAGTGATATAATGAGCACTGGTGGTCTAGCGGTAGCGGCTCGATTTCCAGTTCACAGGTCGGTGGTTCAAATACGGCCATGCATCAATGAGTTTTTCTGTCAGAAAATGTAGTGCGCTATGCCAATACTCTCAAACGGTGAACGAAATATACTTTAAGCATTGCTTTGCTACACTGACGGAAAAAAACGCTCCGTTCGAGGTAATAAAAGATGAATCCCTACATGTGATATACAATTACATTAGGTGTACTGTACTCGTAGTAACATAGTTAATATAACTCAACGTGACTTACACCACTTATTACTCTGACGACTTTGGTTTGATATTCAAAACTCTTTGACTCCAATGTTATTTTATTTTCGGCACCAGTTTTTCTGATGAAACAAAAACTTTATTCGATTTAACCCAAGTCGGTAGGTAACAAAACAGACCTTTTTCGATTCAGCTAATATACATATTATAATTTTTGAATATTTTAAATGAGACATCGAGACAATGATTTCATTGCAAATCAAATAATTTTTACTTTCATGTGGAACGTGAAAAGAATGTAATTTAACCAGTTGGAAAACCGCCAAATCCAATACATGGGTGCGAAGTAATAGTATAATTTGGCGTCGACGTCGATCGAAATCACTTTCTACGTGCTTATCGTGTGGTTACCGTCTGCAAAATATTGTGTCGACCTTGTGTGTTCACGGTCGTCGTGCAAAAATACCAACTTGACATTCTAAACGATTTCCCGATCTTTGAGTTGCTAACCAGGAAGCAATGGTTAACATTAACCACTACTCGTTCCACGAGGTCAACAGTTAGAATGATCTGCTATTTCTACTCTATGTTATTTTTATTTAGACCAATGACAATAGATGGTTGTAGATATATAATTTACGATGCACAATTCTACATATTATATCTGAATAGTTACAACAGAGAGTAAATTCAAGTTAACTCCAACAAAAACCATTGTCCATAAAGGTCATAAAAGTTACAATAAATATTTTACGATGTACAAATCGATAAGAAATGCACACACCATGGTCGAATCAGTAGCATACAAGGGATATTTTTACCTACGTTATACCCACAGAACACAAAGTTAATAACGGTAAAAAAAAATACCAAAAGTAATATCGATTTAGGTACGTCAGAAATTTTGCGCTTCCGAAATTCGCAACTTTAGCAAACAAATATGTACCTACCATGATTTTTCTAGCTTATCCCTTTAGTACCTTTAGTTCATTTAGAGCATTTATTTCTGATAACCGTATGACACGTATGACCATCAAAAATACCATATCTACTCTTGTATCTAGTCATCTTATACCTATTCGAGATCCTATACCTATCGCGTCAGGTATGCAATGTAAATTACATTTTTTATTGTTAAGCCTTTATTGACTGAACTTAAATTAACATATTACATATGATATGATTTATTCTTATACTACTTAGCCAGTTTCGATTTCTGTACGTCCATCCGACGCAAAGGCTTCCTCCAGCTGTTTCCATCTGTTCCTGCCCTGTGTGAGCCTAGTCCATAGTGGGCCTGCTGTCTTCTAGATTTTTCTGGTTGAAAAGATTTAATAAGTAGGCTCATAAAGTTCCATTATCGTGAGAAAAAGTTAAGTAAACTAAGTAGACTATGTTTGGGTGAGGCGATTTGACCTGAATCCGAATAAGGGCACTCGAGAGAAATCTCCGAGCGCAGCTGGTGCGAGTTCGCGGGCCGAGCGACGCTGCAGCGGAGAAAGGACCTCTTCCTTTATGGCCACATGGTCCCACAGATGTAGACAGCCGTGTAGTCATACTGCAGCTTTCCCCACTAAAGATATACATCTCATTCGTTTAATTATAATCGTGAGTGAAATGCCTAGATCATGTTCTAAAAATGGGGTAGGTAGAGCAAGATTTAAATTTCGAGTTTATGATGGTTTAAACGAAATGTAGTCTGGGGCAAAGGGGATATGGGTAATAAAACAAAGAGTTAAAGAAACTTAATAAGTTTGACTTTCACTTTTCTGGTTCGACTACTATACTTGTTTAGTACAAAATTAAGCCCTTCTCCTGAATTAGTACAAGGAAACCCACATTCAAAACTTATCCACAAAATATCCACACGATATAAAGCTTTTTTGCAGTTTCTCCAATAAAATTCAGAGATAGCTGCTACCGAGAACTAGATCACAGGTATCATCTTTGTCGGTCAGTGGGACAGCAAGTACTTACATATCGTATAAATAAGTGATATCGCCTCAATTTCTCTGGTGAAAAGAGCGAGGGCGCGGCGGAGATATCTGCGTAGCGTATAATCTGATAGCGGCTGCAGACTGCAGAGACAACACGCACAATGGAAGGAGAAATCGACCGGATGCTGTCATCGCACTCCGGAGCCTCGACTACCTCGATGACTTATGGCTTACAGAATCTACATACAATCATCAGCGGTGTAGGTCAGGGCAGTGGGCCGAGCGGCCGCCGCCTCGCCGCGCATCCATCGTCACTACGCACACAATGTCATACACGATGCATTTTTTTTACTCAATTCAAATTCAAATAATTTATTGCACTTATGTTGTTATAGATACAAGTGATACAGTAGAGTTCAAACATAAACCCTGCTAGGGCACCGCAACAATTTTTTTTTAATCATCCTTAGGTAAAAAACTTGATAAATCTACTTCTCCGTCTGACAGACCGATTTCGATGAAATGTGTATGGAATCCAATCTGGAAGCAATAACATTTCAACAGTATTTTTTTTTTAAATCGGTTTATGATAATGACGAAAGCGGTACATAAAAAAGCAAATATGAAAAAAACTGCTAGGAAAAAGATTATTATTTTTACAGTACCTACATTTTACAAAGTATTATGCAAAAGGCGTAAGGAAGAGTAAAATGTAGAAAGAGCGGCAGTTCATTTTCAAGATACAGCACTCGACTTATTCAGCAACAAACTAAAAAACGATTACTTTTGTTTATTTACTGGGCATTGACCTGAATTCAGCAAGCGTTTTTCAATCGTTTTGTTTTTAATTTCACAAAGAAAGCTGGAGAAAAAGGCAAAACGGGCAATGAACCGGAGAACGTGTCGCCAAAGATTGGTGGCCGTTTTACAACGGTCAGTAGTAGTGACAATAGCGTTGTAAATTAAAATTTATCATGCCAAAATTTTTTGAAGTGACAGTGAGCATACCTTTCCTTACCTAATACCGTCCCCCAACAGGGGGGGGGGTAATGTGTAATGCGGTAAAAATGGGGTAATTTGGTAATGTATAGTCATAGTCATGATATGACGGTGACACCTTTTTGGACAGTCTAAGAAACAAAATGATTTATAACAGTTTTAAATTTTTTAACACTGAGTACCAATATTTTAAGATACAATTTATAATCTCTTTAATTCTCCTTGACTTTCGTGTTGACGTATCATCCGTTTATTTAGCTTCTTTAAATTAAATTAACCGCACAATCTTATAAAAGATTCTAAAATAAAATTACTTCCCAATCACCACCAAAATTAAAAAAAAAAACATAGTTGGCTGTTACTGTTACCGCTGTCAGTTTATGTTGCGCAAAAACACGCTGCTTTGGTGATGTTGTACTGTCATTCGTATACCTATTGGTCGATTGCCCGAGACTACACACAAGGAAACGTCCGCTCCTGACCTGAGGCATGTTGCGTACTTATAAGTTACTATCGACACGTGGCCGGTCGATTTGAGGTTACTTTATTCCTACATTGTTTTGGTTGACATTGAGATTGCTCGAAGTAGCCTCGAGGGCACAACAGAGTGCAAAGGCATAAAGCGAGTGGATTACGACGCAAAAGTGTTTATCGGTCGTATAGCAAGCACACGTGGCGTGGTGCGTGCGACGTCATGTCACAGCAACGTGATCCAGCATGATGCACGGGAAAATCCATTGCAGGTTCAAGATCACTGTAATCGATTCAGTTATTGTCCTAGATTGTTATTGGTCTTACTTATATAAATCATTCAGATGCATTGCCATTTCTTATTCGGCTCTTATAAAAAGGGGTTGGGTCAACTTTAGAAAAAATAATTATCGACTAAAAAGTTAGTGCAAAGTCAAAGGTCATTCGAGGTTTGCAACATGCACAAAAGCAAATTTGTCTTTGTGCATGTATACTAGCAAGAATAGTAAGTTATGCCCATTTGTAGCCTCCTAGTAAGAGTATTTTGTTGAAAGTTATGTGCCAAGAAAATCGAAGCTTTTTTATTTAAATCACGCTGTTTACCATTTGTTTTCAAGGAACACTAAAAAATAGTGTTTACTCATTTTAAAAAGAGCGCGCAGTATTTTAGTGTTTGATATCGGTGAGATTTACTGCTTTACACATAGTTAAAAATAACAGTGTTCGTACCTGTACCTAGAACTGTACACAACTTCTACATGTGTAACTAAACTACAAGGTCACAAGATTCAAAAAATATCGTAGATTGTTCCTATTTACTTCATACACCACCGAATAAAACAAACTAGAAAATGATCACAAATAACTTTAGTTCTGTCCCCCATAAAAGTATGGCTTCTGGACTGTTTTACTTATACTTATGTTTTGCAGACAGTAGTTTTTTTAAATATACATATATACCTACTTTCATACAGCACAATCTTGCCAAGTTTTTGGTGTTACCAAATACCAAAAAAGCCTGTTTAACTTTTGAAAATGCATTGGTCTTTTGAAACAATACTGAAGTCTAATGTCTGGAATAGTACAAAAAGTAAACTACAATTGAAGAAAATACAAAAAAGATCAAATATTATTGCTGTTTAGCGAATGTGTTCTATGAAAATAGTCCTTGGTACTTTAAAAATGAGCGCGATTGGTCTGTCATAAGTGTAACAAAAGACAAAGGCCGCTCAAATTGACAGACTGACCGGCAGTTTAATTTAGTTTTAAATCCATTTAAGCCTCCGCTATACGCTGGTCTAAAAACAAAACACGACCGGAAAGTTGGAAAAATTTAAAATAAAGATGGCGTTGCCTGACCTGAGCTGTGAATTCATGTATTTGATACCAACTATTACTTATTCTGTGCTTGGGTCTGACATTTGTCACGACATTACAATGTGTTGACTAGAATACGCTTCGTTAGACAAAAACACAGACAGATATTCAGTAAATAAATATAACCCAATTGTTATGTTAGCTGATTCCCGTCGCAGAGTTTCCATTGCATATTTTTCATCCAGGATTGGTAATAACAATGGCAAGCTGTGCGGTATTTTTTAAACTACCACGAACGCTACATTTTAAATCTAACTTATATAGTAGTGTAGTAGTAGTAGTCTAATTTATATAGTATAACAAGCAAATAGCCCCAGATTTAATAAAAGAAACCTTCCACCAAGAGAGATTTTCCTCATATTATGCAAAACCAGAGTGAGTTGCAAGTTCATAAATGTCGGTAGTCGGTGAATGAACACTTGTATTTTTTAAAGGTAAAAAACGGAACCCTTATAAATTCGTCATGTCTGTCTGTCTGTCCATCCGTATGTCACAGTCACTTTTTTTCAAAAAAATGAAATGAAATGAAAAGAAATAATTTATTTGCTTGAAGTATGGTACTTACAAAACTGTAAAAGCTATATGTACTGATGAAACTTGGTAAATAGATGTATTCTGTAAACCGCATTATGATTTTTATACTTAGAACTGACACTCAAAAAATATTTTTTCATAAAACTTATGAGTTTTCTTAACATTAAGTAAAAGATTATTAAACCAGTTAAGTATTTACGACAGAGATGCGTTAACGTCATCGTAATTAGCCTTCTATCTATCGACTTTAAAAATTAATGAGGTATCGTCAGCAAATAGTACTGTTTCACATAGTTTTTTAACCAAAAAAGGAAGGTCATTTACGTACACTAGAAACAAGAAAGGACCTAATATCGAACCTTGTGGCACCCCTATGTCAATAACTGACCCAAAAGATCTCTCACCGCCCACATCAACTTTAAGGATTCTATCAGTCAAGTACGATTGTAATAAGTCAATGGAGCGATTTAGAATACCGTAATGTTTAAGTTTAGATATTATGAGGGTGACGGACGCAGCTCGCAACTTCAATTCGAGGCGCGGGCAAAAATTGCTCCGAATATAGCTATCTCTATTCATTTGATGCGGGCGCCACGGAATATATAATAGTAGTATACACACACAGGCGCTCGTGTGACGCGCTACTTCTATACGTGAATCCAACCATAGTGCCGCGCTTGTGCGTGTGCGTCAGCCACTGATAACGATTTTTATGCATTGCCTAATTTCGTCAACGTTACTAACACCCGTTTTCACTAAACCTAGGCGACGCCTAAATCGGATGCCTAAATATTAACGGGCCGACGTACACAGCTCGCAACTTCAATTCGAGGCGTGAGCAAAAACTGCTCCGAATATAGCTATCTCTATTCATTTGATGCGGGCGCCACGGAATATATAATAGTAGTATACACACACAGGCGCTCGTGTGACGCGCTACTTCTATACGTGAATCCAACCATAGTGCCGCGCTTGTGCGTGTGCGTCAGCCACTGCTAACGATTTTTATGCATTGCCTAATTTCGTCAACGTTACTAAGCGTCAGATAGGCTAGTGGCTAGGGCGTGCGGATTCACACTGAGAGGACGAGGTGGGCGGGAGTTCAAATCTGGTCAAAGAGAGTTGACTTTTTGCACCCTACAATTTTATGTTTTTATTTTTTGTGGCTGCATTACCTGACTAACCCTCTAAGCTTATTGCTTGCTTGTTTCGCTTTTCTAGTATTCAATAAGCAAGGATTGGTCATGCTCTGAATGCAAGAATAAAGTGAAAAAAAAAACAACATTCCTGAACCGATAAAGAACCTTCAGAGTAGCTATTTACGCACTTAGAAAAGACACCAGGAAATTCTCTAACATGATACGAGTGAGTTTATTCATCAGGTAGGGTTTGTGCGGGTTCTGGACCAAATTGAAGAAGAGTAAAGAGAACCATTGACTCCGAGTTGAGTTGAGAGAGCCATTGACCCCGGCGCGGAGCGATGGAGTTGTGGTTGATGACGTTCCAGTAGAGGATGATGGGTGGGAGTCCGCTCAACATCAGGTGTGGTGTGGTTTGCTTGACCTCATTGGCCTAGTGGTTGGAGGGTGCGGGTTCAAAATCAGTGATAACGTTACAGTAATAGATGATGGGTGGGTATCCGCTCTACGTCAGGTGGGGTGTGGTTCGCCAGACCTCATCGGCCTAGCGGTTGGGGGGCGTGGGTTCAAAACCAGTCATGACGTTACAGTTGAAGATCATGGGTGGAGGTCCGCTCAACATCAGGTGGGGTGTGGTTCGCCAGACCTCATCGATCACACACACACAGCAATAAAAAACACGCAAAGCGGCTCACTTACCAAAGTACAGAAAGTCTAATAATGTGACTGCATTTAAAAATATACTTTATTCGTTGAGCAATTAGGTTGCTTTTATTCTGCTTATTTACATTCGCAAAACCAACGATTGCGAACATCGACCTACAATTACATGGACCTCGGCTTTCGCACAAAACTCGCGAAAAAAGTGTACCAAGCTAACCTACTATAGGTGGATACTTATATAATGATTATAAACAAACTGAAAAAAAAATATTAATGTCTTATCACAATTACTATATAGAACTCAATTTTGATTGCATGAAGCAACTTCTAGTGAACGTTACAGAAATTTTTCCAAGTCTTTTTATCAATATTTCCACCAGACGTTGAGCAGTACTCTGTTTATTGAGCTCCAGTTATATAAAGAAAAACTATTTTGTTAAAGTATTTCTCAGTCTTTTTATCAATATTTCCACCGGACGTTGAGTGGTAGCAGTTTTTTGAGCTCCAAATAAATAAAGTTTTTTTTTTAATTTCTTAGTCGTTTTATCAATATTTCCACCTGACGTTGAGCTGTAGTCGGTTTTTTGAGATCCAGATAAATAAAGAAAAAAAATATTTTGCTGAAATTTTTCCAAGTCTTTTTATCAATATTTCCACCAGACGTTGAGCGGTACTCTGTTTATTGAGCTCCAGTTATATAAAAAAAAACTATTTTGTTCAAGTATTTCTCAGTCCTTTTATCAATATTTCCACCGGACGTTGAGTGGTAGCAGTTTTTTGAACTACAAATAAATAAAGAAAAAAAATAATTTGTTGTAATTTTTCTTAGACCTTTTATCAATACTTCATATACAGGGTGGAATTTTGTAATGCCACCTGGAGGGAAAGTACTCTTAATACTCCAGATAGAAAATTTTACTCACAGGAAACATTCCTTTATTTTTGAATAGAAAGCAAACTTTTCGAAAATTCTCTCACACCCGGGAATTGAACCGGCTAAAATCAGAAAAATTATACCTTGTACTTTTATTGCATCGATCGTTAGTCAATTATAAGGATGAAATCTCTCTAACAAACATGATAAATTAAATGAAAGAAAAACCAGGAAATCTTAAATTAATTTAATTATTTACAAAAAATGGATAACTAACTAGTTACTTGAAATTAGTTGCTTGAAATGGGCTCCATTCTCTTGGATACACAAATTTATTCTTTTAACGAATTCATTTCTTTAAAAGAATAAATTTATTCCTTTCAAAAAAAAAAATTAATTTAAAAATTATTTTATTTTTAATTTTAGAAATTGCTTTCTATCCAAAAATAAAGGAATGTTTCCTTTGAGTAAAATTTTCTATCTGCAGTATTAAGAGTACTTTCCCTCCAGGTGGCATTACAAAATTCCACCCTGTATAGAAATTAATGGTTCATAATTTGTTTTAGTCGAAATGTTGGCTTTTTTCGAAATTTCGGCAGACTTTTTGACCTAGTGCTGCACCTTGATTTCGTTTACCCAACCTACAACCTACCTAGGTACTTAGTATTTCCCATCTTCACTTAGTACCCTTCCTAAACTAACAATTATCAAATATCTAAGCATTATGTTTTATGCCAGTGTAGGTATTTAACTAGTCCGAAGTCCGAGCGATTCACACACACAACCGAAGTGTCCCGTGTGCTTCAAGCGTTTCCTCCCCCTGCACCCCGCCACCCGCACCGTGCGTGCGCGATAGCAATAGTAGCCGTTCGAAAATGCCATGAATTTGATCGTGTTCCGTAATACCAAAAATGATGACTGAAAACTTTTTGTATTCTTTACATAGTATTGTTATTCTGTAACTAGACAATATAAACTAGGTTCCTTAACAAAAAACACGTAAGATATTGTTGTTTTTAGTACGAAACCAATAGGTAGAAAACTTGATAAGTTTAGCATAAAAATGTGCAAAATGCGATTGGTGTTTATTTCATTTTAGGTAAGTAATTTGAAATAAAAACTGTTGAGGAACCTAGATAAATACTATGCAAATACAATTATTACAATAATATAGTGTAAATCTGTCTAAATTAGAAATCATTTTGGTATTCCGTTTGTATGAAAATTTTCCATACGTCAGCCCCTTAACTAGTTTTTTCGTGTCGGTGTGCTACTCCCAGTTTTACATTACACTTGCACTTGTAAAACCCCAAAAAGTAGTAAAGAAAGTCCTAAGTAACCCTAAAAGTCGATCAGTGAATCAAGTTCCTCAGTGTAGTAAAACCCCAATCAAAGTCCTAAAGAACCCTAAAATTGTTTACATAATCAAGGTCCTAAGTGAAGTAAAATTCCAATTAAAGGCCTAAGGAACCCTAAAAGTTGTTTATTTTATCAAGTTCCTCAATGTAGTAAAACCCCAATCAAAGTCCTAAGGAACCCTAAAAATGTTAACATTATCAAGCTCCTAAGTGTAGTTGAAACTCCAATCAAAGTCCTAAGGAACCCTAAAAGTCGAACACTTAATCAAATTGCTCAATGTAGTAAAACCCCAATCAAAACCTTATACGGAACCCTAAATTGTACGTCAAGCCAAAACCCTTAACGGGTCGAAACCGCTGGAAGGAACCCAAACGTTGACTACCGGGTCGCGTGCATCGCGAGCTGCAAGCAGCTCGCGTCCTCAATGCGTTCCCACAGGGGCGGAACCCTAAACCAAGTGAAGATCCAATCAAACACCTTAAAAAACCTAAAATTCAATCTCCAATCATAGTCCTCAGTCGAATGAACCGTTTGAACGACCTTAATCGGACGATTTTTGCAAAACCGGAAGTGGCACAGCCGCCATTTTGAATTTTGAACTCAGTCTAGTGAACATTTTTTCACACCCCTAAGACACCCTAAATTTCAGTAGGAGGGGGTTCTAAATTTCAGTAGGGTGGGCGTGGTCGCGTGGCGGCTCGCTTCGCTCGCCGCAACGTTCCCCCCGGGTTCAGGAGGAGGGGGTTCTGGGGGCTTGAGGGGGGGGTCACAGCACGGCTCGCTTCGCTCGCCGCGACGCTCCCCCCGGGTTCAGGAGGAGGGGGTTCTGGGGGGCTTAGGGGGGGGGGGGGGTCACAGCACGGCTCGCTTTGCTCGCCGCACTGTTCCCCATTCGCTCGCCGCAATGCTCCACTCGAAAAAAAGGGTCAAAAATAATAAAGGGGTCTAGAGGGGGGAGGGGGGCAAAATTTATTTTGCTTTCAAAATAATCTCACCTTCCCTACATGACCCAAAAAAAAAGTCTTGCAAGTCACTCCGCTTGGAAGATACGAAAGGGGGGGGTGAAAAAAGGGGCAAGAGGGGGGTGTTTTTTTTGTTTTTTCAATTCAGGAAGAAACCCTCTATACGAAACCCTAATCGAAAACCCCCTATCTCGACGGCATCCGGTAGCACTCACAAAAGGGGGGGTCCTGGGGGGCAAGGGGGGCAATTTTTTTTGTACAATAATATTCTTATCTTTTTTCTTCTCTTTCGTCTTCTCCCTTTTAATCTTTTTTTTTCTGAAAAGTAATATTTCATCAAAATCGGCTAAGCCGTTTTGTTTTATTGTTTGTTACTGCATACCTTCGTCATTTAATTTTATGATCCAATTTAGTAAATTTTTCTTTTATCTAAAAGGTTATACTTCCAGATCTGTATGTAAATCTAGTAAGTATAACTTAGTGCATAGAATTCATGCCTATGGAAATAAATAATAATAATAATAATAATAATGCTGGACAACTCACACAACATTATCTATAGCTAAGCAAAGCTTGTGTTATGGGTGCTAGATAACTGATATACATAATACAATACATTACATGCATAGATAATTTTCATTTCAATTCATAAATGAATTGAAATGGAAATTATATAGGGGTGGCTTTAAGCTTTGCACTCATTTAGGCCTTCGGTGCTCATTGCGGTGGAGATCAGTGAAGCATTGTGAAATAACACTGTCTATTCGACTTATATTATTGTATTTTATCGGCATTTAAAAATATTAGGTATACCAAAGAGTTTCGACAACCCCAACTGACTCTTCAAAGTTCTGTCAAACGCAAAATCTTGGGAAACTCCTTGCTGCGTGTATAGAAATAGGCACATGTATTTTGGTATTTGGGTATTTGAGCGCACCGTGCATGAAGCCTTTGACAGAAAGTTCCAGAATTCGGGACATTACAGGCACCTCCAGATTTAAAAGACGGCAATCAAAAATACTCAAAACCCATGATATTATTGTTATGACTGGGCTCTCAGCTCATTTATTAGTAGCTCTGCCTTCTGCGCCATAGGTCGTGGGTTCGATCCCCACCGAGAACAAATATTTGTGTGGTGATCATAGATATTTGTTCTCCATCTGGATGTTATATTGTTTTCCAAGTACCTATGTATTTACAAACAAAATGTATTTAAGTATTACATCAGCTATCTGGTTCCCATAATACTAACTCTGCTTAGTTTAGGGCTAGATAGTGTAGTGTAGATTGTCCATAATATATATATATATATATATACTTCCTTTTCATTGTAATGGGCTCCCAAACTCTTTGCAAAATCGACACTATTTTTATAAAGGCCTAAAATCGGCTACTAGTTTTTGAGTCTTCTTCTTGTCATGTCAATAGAAAATTAAAGCTGGTGTGGTGGATTATGAATGTGCCTCAAAAGTTTTGCTACTTCACGTTGGTTTCATTTATTGTTTTCCTTCACCGTTAGAGTGTACTGACATAGTGCACATAGGTTTTTTGGCAGATAAACTAATTTGTGCATGACGGGGTTTGAACACACGCCTTTAGAATCAAAAAGCGGGTCGCTACGACAATATAACCGGTGCTAAGCAACCAGAGCGCCCCTCCACCTAATGGACCGATGACATTCTAAAGATCGTGGGAAATCGGCAAATTGTTTTTTCATGGAAATGTATAAAGGAGGTCTATATCTAGCAGTGGACTTCTACTTACTGATGATGATGACGGAAAGCACTGGGTAGATAGGAAGATAGCTACTTATGCAACTACAAAAATGGAGGTATTTAACAAAAGCATTGCGCTTCGCTGGTCACGCACGATAGGAACGTGCCCTAGAATGTACTTGATAAGTTATATGCTACATAAAATATATACTTCTACAGGCTGATGATGATGTGAATACAGGTTATCGATCATAATGTACGATGAAGATGGTTTTATGTCATTTCGTTATACTGTGACAGTTTGTTTTATGTTACACTGTGGCAAATTTATAGTACCAGTAGTAGCTATGATTTAATCTAGGGTATATTTTACGTAGTCAGAGATGAAATGTCATGTCACGAAATTTGACATAGGTCCAACCTTCTTGGCCGCTCGGGCTGTACTGAGAAGTAAGTACAGAAACCTATCTATTTATATTTTTGAAAATTTTATTTTTTTATAAAAACTACGGCAACTAAGAAAAATGCAATAACATCAGGTTTTTACGTATTTATTAAGGTAAACGGGAACAAAACTTTCATTGCAATGGCTCTAACAGCAACGGAAAAAAACCATTTCAAATCCAAAAAAAATTGAGAGTTTTTGGCAAACTTTGCGTTCAATTTTATCGAACCCTGTGAGTTGAGGAGAATTTCTAGCCTAATCATAATTTTTTTACACCATTTAATTGTAATATTTTACAAAAAAAATAAATGGATTCGTCCATACAACGAAAAAAAATGCTACTTTACATTTTCGGTTTCACCTCATGTAGGCCCTTAAGGTGCGGCGGGGGTGTAGTGGTGTTGGTGACCTTGAAGCAACATCATGCGATATTTTTGCTCTCGGCGTTAATACGGAAGACTATTTCAAGAGTCAGGGTCGTCGGCGGCGCCCGTCACCCGCGCCCGCGCCCGCCGCGCCACGCCTCGGCCCGTCACGCTCTTGGTGTCAGGTTTCCGTAAGCTGAAGCGACAACCCTAATCACACTCATTTTGATTGTTAGTTCAATAGTGATAAGAAAGTGAAGAAGCAATACAAGATAACTCTTCATACAAACGAAACCGCCCATTTCCGCGTACGAAAATACACAACGCGGAAGCTTATAGTATAATTTCAGGTTTTATTTTCATGTTTATAGCTCATTGAAGGCTATAACCCTTACATTAGGTGTCCAAGGTTCTAATAGTTATTTATTTTTCAGTTAATCACTTCCTGTAAATATGTTGAAACATAACAATGGTAGATAAATAATTATTTAATACCATTAATTTACAAAAGCATCTACAATGACCGCGTTCTTGAAGTTGCGGTGAGTTCTTGTGACCTCAACCCGCTTGTGTGAAGGTAACCTATAGTCATGTAAATAGACAGGAAGCTCATGCAATGTCAGGAGCCAATTCAATATTTTTAACTACTTTGCATTTTTATGGTTCTCCAGTAAAATTTATACAAACTTCACAGATGCAGAAAACTTTTACAACTAAATTAATATAGAAGCTGACAATGATATTACGGGGGACCCGAATTTGTTCCAAAACATTTTGGTAATAAGATGTCAAAGATAATCAATTAAGATCTTCTCAGACATTGCCGCACCAAGGGCGTACCAACTTGTCAAGGACGGGGAACTTTATGCAGACACTTATTAGGTCTAGCTTAGTCTTTATGTATATTTTTGTATCCCAGACCGTTATACATATAGATAGATAGATAGATAGATAAAAACTTTTATTGCCTAGATTTAACACACACAAAATAGAATAAAAAAATACAGAGATATATTATACAAAACAAGAACTTAACAAGAAAATAAAAACTAGCTACGAAAATTAAGATAGCGTGTGTGTTGCATTCCAGACAAAAAGATAATAGCTCAGCGCATATATTGCACAAGTGCAAACACTGATTTTCAGCTATTACCTTTTTATGTGCATATACTACCAGACCTTTCTTGGAGGTGAAGGTTTTGTCATTGAATCGGCTTAACGATTCTGCCAAGAGTTCATAACTTTTATTTACTTAACATTACATAACCAAGTTAGTACCAAAACTATACAGGGTAAACTATACTTGTAATATGTATAAACAAAGTAAAATAAAAAAATATTTGTTATTTATTTTACAGTACTTTGGTAACGGATATTTATGATATTCAGTACTAGCTACAGCGGCTTCCTTCGCGTAATGGTAATGATAGCTAACTTCAATAAAGACGTTTTCTATTTTTGCCTTCATCAGCTTATTCTACCGCGTGCCGATATATAAAAAACCTTTTCACGATAACAAAATACATATCAGGGGTAAAATACTTATAACACGGTTACGAACAAACTTACCATTTTTATTTGAATTAATTATTATGAAAAACTCTACTTATTTGCAGGATAAGATAAAGGCTGCCTGTGAAATTTTGTCCGTATTTTTAAAGAAAAAAATAATATGCATACTGAACCCATACGCCAGATTTTTTGGGTTTGTTCAGATGGAGACATTTTACATCACAAAACCATTGTTATTCAAATTCGTCTGTGTAAATTACGACTGAGATCATTTCTGTTTGAAAATGAATCCAAGGTCAGTGGTAATATTCATACGACCTTCATTTTTTCCTGGATTTTATGTTCAAATATATGTAAAGAGTAGACACAGGAAACAACATAATTGATACGAATTGTGGCAAGTTGAAGTGGCAGTGGACATTTCATTTATTCATTATAAATCCTCTTACAAATCGTGTTTGACAGGCCATATGCCTGCCTTTTAGAACCTTTGTTCTCAAATGACAAACACGAGGTTACTGCGATCGTATGTAAACTTGTATTTGCTATATTATATCATGTATAACGTAATAATAAATTAATTAGTTAATATTGTGGCCAATTCACATCACACTATCTAGCCCCAAACTAAGCAGAGCTTGTAGATACTATGGGAGCCAGATAGCTAATATACTACTACTACTAACTACTACATACTACTACTACTATATACTACTTGTATAAATTTTTTTGTAAATACATACTTGGAATACAATATAACACCCAGACAGAGAACAAATATCCATGTTCACCACACAAATATTTGTTCTCGGTGGGGATCGAACCCACGACCTACGGCGCGAAGGCAGAGCTACTACCAACTGAGCTGAGAGAATATGAAGATAATGTGTTTCCATTCTGAGTATACCTACTATGTTTCGAGCTTTACGATGACTACTTCTCAAATTCATCAATGCGTTGTAGCTGTGGTTTGGGCTGTATGACTCACAAAGAAGCATGAAAATATATGACAATACCTATTCAACTTCATGGCAATTATTGTGAAAATAATTATGTAAAGCACCGGACGATGAATGCAAAAGAAATAGTCGAAATTGATTGGCCGCGATATTGTATACCTAAGATATAGTATCTAGTAGGTACTATACCTTAGGCCTTTGGTACTACTATATTACTACTACCACCACCAAGTACTTACATAAATAAAACTTAATAACGTCTTTTTTTTAAGTCATTTAATTATATAAAAATAGGCTACATGACGTAGGTTAACTTAATTTAATTTATAAAATTTTTCGTCATGGCAGGCTGTAACAATCACAAAAGCTATATTTTGAGGTTTGTTCATAACATAAATAATGAGTGAAGGTCACTTGTCTTGTATAACAAACAAAAGAACATGTCTTCTTTGTTTGTGTCATTTGTTTTTGTAATTTATCACAAACTCTGACAATCTTTTTTATACAATAAAAAAGATCCATCTACGTAGTACAGGCATGGGGTCATGTTGCAAACAAATATGTACATTGTATTAAGAGATATTAAAAATAAAAAAACATCCAGCCACATGCCTACTTACTAAAAAGTTAATGTTAGACATTGCTTAGCCCGATAAAATAGTTTTTTTTAATTTAAATTCAAAATAAAATGGTGACGTACTTTGAAGGCGATAGGTTGATAATTCTTTGCACTATAAATAGTCTCAGTAACTAATGTACAGGTAAAGGACTCTCATCGATTTGATCAAATTACTTCAATTCAAAGTGCAAACTAAATCTGCAAATTCTTCAACAGCTTTGAAGCTAAAGGGTCGAGACCATGCATGGTAATCGAATTATTAATATCTTGCAAAAAAATAATTTTCTCGTGACTTATCAGCGGTAGAGGTATCGGAATATTTATTTGGTTCCTGATACGGCACTGCCACGTGACCGGCTGCCATGCAGGTGGTGTGCAATGCACCTGCTGACTCGGCACATATGCACGTGCACGTAAAGAGGAAGTACATGCATGCCCTAAAAGGCAATGAGTTATGATCAAAGAATGCTACATTTGTAAAAGGATACGATTGCCTTTTCTAAATCCGAAGTCTGACAAGAAACTAAGTTTTGCCCAATCCTAAACAATTGACAATTTGTTTGTTTCTTTTATCATGTTAAATATTTATAATCTAACGTAATTTTATTAATATAAGTATGTACTGTGTTTTTATTTGTCAGCCTGAATAACATTATTTAATACTGCAACTTTTCAATCTTCGGAATAACGCTATTCGTCGACTAAAAATTATCAGTACTTGTTTTTTGACAAGCCTTAAAAAGAGATGAACATATTTTATCAGACGGATGAATTTATCTTGTACTAAATATTTTTTTGCGCAGAGTTACAAATGCAAAACCTACGAAAGAATACACTGCACATTGTGATTAATTGAATATCATTGGACCCAGGCAGCTGTCCTCGAGACCTCCATGTGTAAGGTCCGAGTACGTTCCACTGTCGTTACCCCGGGCACAGTACACGTTACAGTTACTATCTCTGGACGCAGAATACACTGTAGTTTGTACAGCACATGCCCCGGGCCTTGAACTTTGTGAGCGTGCGGCAAACATGTTTGCGTAGAACCCACTGCGCACTCATTAGTATGACGTCTCACTTTGCCCTGTACCTACTACCTACTTCACATTGTTTTATTTACCTGGCTGATTCCGTTACCTTCGGCACGTGGCTTGCAATTACCTACCTTATAGTTTTATAGACTCTATATTTAGAAAATAGTCCCTGTTTCTATTTTTCCTCGCATATTTTTTGCAAGCTAATCATAAAATGGTTTTCGTCTGCTCATAACGCATGACCCGAAAGGTCATAAAAAGTATTGAGAAAACTTTTAGCATCATCAATTCTATTCTATAGGTATATCTAGTAGTTTGGTGATTCCCCACAGTTGTTCTAAGAATAGCGATCATGCATGTAGGTACATACTACTACATACTGTGTAAGTAATACATCTTTACATTACCTGTAAAGATAAGATAGATAAGGACTCCTTAGGCCATTGTTTTCTTTTTAATTCCGCTAAATAAATTCATACTCATCAAATCAAATGATCATCGATTATCATCTTGAATTAAAAACTTCCTGGTTCTCTGACATCAACTCGATCATTACAATAATAAATAGCAATAACAATGATCGAGGAAAATAATCTTGTTTACGTTGTTCTACGTAGTCGGCTTGTTTTTAAAAATCCTTTGTGACAGATGCTCGGCTATGGGGTTCGGTAGTGAGCGAGGGGTGGCCAAGGACAGCGTTGCTATAGGAATCATTCAGAGGGGAGCTAATAAGGGTGCAAAAATCAATACAAAGAACGATTATTAAAAGCAAATGCAATAAACAAAAAGTCTGGCAACCTAATTGCAGTTATGTTAACATTTCTACGGGAAACAGCCTTCGACTGGCCTCTCAGCTCAGTTGGCTCTGCCTTCTGCGCCGTAGGTCGTGGGTTCGATCCCCACCGAGAACAAATATTTGTGTGGTGAACACAGATGTTTGTTCTCTGTCTGGGTGTTATATTGTATTCTATGTATGTATTTACAAAAAAAAGTATTTAAGTAAGCTATCTGGTTCCCATAGTACGAGCTCTGCTTAGTTTGGGGCCAGACAGTGTTATATGGATTGTCTGCATTATTTATTGTAGATTATTGAAAAATCTAATAAAATCATACAAATAGTTTTTAATATAACTTCTTCGTACATTTTGGTTCAAGAGCGTCTCTATCGCATTTTTTTAAATCAAAGCTGATTTGACGGGTTTTTCGGGGTGCCTCCCCTACATTACGGTAAAATAAGGGGTTGTTTCTTTTCATCATACTTAGTTTAAAGTATCGCTAGAAAGGCCTATTGAGCAAAACATTAAAAACCTTATATTGTTTATAGCAGTTTTTTGGTTTTCGCCAGATACGTGATTATTATTGATTTTCTAATAGGTAATAAGTACCACTGGCGCGAGCATTGCAAAGTCTAGCTGGTCGTTGTCACAGCGTTGAGATAATGCGAGAGCCAAGGTCAACGCGTGTTAATTACAATTACCGTGAGTGGACATTCTTTGTTCCAATAATGATTAATGCCGACCGAGAGGCGAGGAGTATCGCAAATGAGATAACAGGAAGCGTCCGTGTCGCGCCAATGTCACACTGCAAGGTCGCTCTCCGACATTGCCCGCCCGTCACCTCCCTACAGGGTGATCCATCTCTAGCACTTGTGTTTCACTCCACCCTCTGCCCCCGATCTCTCTTCCCTCTGCTTGTATCCCCACGTAGTAAAAATACTGAGGGATTGTTTTTTATTCTTTTGTCCTTGTACTTTGCATATAAGTAGGTAGGTATAGTTGTAGTACAAATCAATGTTGTATCAATTTATGAATGTTTTAGCCACCAAAAATTCATAATAATGTATTTTTATAACATAGGTACTGTATGGCTGAGGACTGGAAAGCGTTGGAGGTCCAGTAGCACGATGGGTGGAAGATATTTGTCAGCGTCGATCTTGGGCTACCCTCATCCATCTGTGGTCTAACAGATGGATGAGGGTAGCCCAAGATCATGGTGAATAGCATGAGCAAAGAGAGGTCTATTCTTAACAGGGGGTAAGTCAAGTTGCGGATGATGATGGTGAGGTAAGTATGGGGTTAAAATAAAATAAAAATCATCAGATTTCTCATTTTCAAAAAAAAGTCTAAACCAAAAAACCAGGAACATACAGAAAATATTTTCAGATACTTATTTCTGAGATGATGGCTGAGAGAGGGGAACGGAGGAGGAGAACAGTTGTGCTGACCCCACATTTATGGTGGGATAAGGAAGAAGAGAAAGATTTCCAATAAAATTTACTAAACTGGTCCACCCTGTTTATTATACGCGATTATGTTTTGCGATAATTTTATTTCATGAAATCGTTATCATTGTTTTTTTTTATTTCGAGTAAGTAGGTACATCAGGTACACATATATCGTTATCAGCAAACAGCAAAAACGTTTAAAATACAACCAAAATAACAAATGTTATTTCACAAAATTAATAAAAACTTACGTGTTGGTCAAAGCTATGTTTTGTTATCGCACATGGTTATAAAACATGGTTTGGTATACTAATTAAAACTAATAGTGGCTCTATGAGCTGTAGACCTCGCGACAATTCACTGCATTCTGAGGAATTCTGCTCACCATGCCGAAGATCCTCCATTTGATCTTCGCCATGTTTTTTATTCTGGCCTGCGCACACCTAGTTCGCTGACGGTAGCGAACAGTGAAACGCTGTCAAATATCGCTGTCAAATCTCAAATCTGACAGCGATATTTGACAGCTTTTCACTGATACTAGGTGTTCGAGCCTTAAGACAAAGTTAAAGTTTCTACCTTTTTTTTATCTTGACAAAGCTATGTATTTTGACTCGATATCTAGCACCTATGTCTTGGGGGGGAACTAAATTACTGCCTTCAGTTTTTGTAAATCGTAGTATATTATATCCCTTTTTTTGCCCTGACTACTCAAACGTCAAATTACCGAACAGGTGCAAACCTTGTGCTCCTCATAGATTTCCCAACGATTTTCTTTTTGAGTTGTAAGTATTCACGTTATATAACGAAACAATAAACGAAATGCTTGCGCAAATAAATTAAAGGTACTTATTCCTTATCTTTGTATCACAGATTGCGTCATATTTAAAGAACTAATAACACCTACGTATGATAACTAATTACATAGTATGATTTCCAGAACAAACTGTGACCTTGTAGAAGCAAGAAATCAGCAGAATTACAGTTATTGTTCCTGCATCATGTGTAACCAGAAATAAAACCTATTTAGACTGATTACGATTGAAATTTCATTGGCGGAGCATGTGTTTTTATCGGCGTACTCCTAATCAGAAAAGCAGCAAGACCTTGAGCCTGACCCTGGATATTTTAATCCGCATACATTTCGCAAGTGTTGCGCAGATAGCCACGGCAACGTGATGAGGAACTGCCAACAACACATGTTTTTACACAGTATCAGATAAAAATTATAGATAAAAGCAAATGTCATAGACGTACCGTAATTTCTGTTTATACAAACTGAAATAATTATGAAACCACACGTGTAGGTAGTTTTGAAAATGTAGTTAGAGTAAGAGTTCTATATATTTGCAAATATTTTTTCCTGGTATATAAATAAGCATTAAAATGTTCCACGTTTGACGTGTTCTCCTTTTTCAGCTCATCCGAAATCACGAGCAAATGTCGGTTTGAAGCGGATAGATAAGAGGGTCTGGCGGCAGCGGCGGCGGCTGTGGTGAGGCGAGGCCGCTGTCGAATACCGATCTAGGAAGTCAAGCGATTTGGCCTCGACCTTGACTGTGCGAAAAATATATTCAGCCACGACGCACGCGCCTCACTCCCTCGGCCCACGCGCACCGGCGTGCTTTACAACCCTAGCTGAAAATGTAGAAAATACTTTTATTAAGCGTTCGGCTATGCTAACGATTGGATCGAAAGGTTTTATTTTATAATATACGCAGCGTCTTCATAGATGTGATTTTTCTTATAAGCAGCCTTTTAGCCATCGAATCGATGTAGGTATATTACCAATGCTTAAAGCAATTTTAACGCGCCGCGTAGCGCACCAGTGGGTATGAGACCTTTAGCTTATCAGCCCGAACAAATATAGCACCATCTACGTAATAAGATTAGCCAAACACGGAAGAGATTGAAGGACAAATAAAAATCTTTGTTTAAAATATACTTAGCTAAAGTGGCAAATAATGCGAATTTATACACGGAAGTTCTACAAGATGTGACATAATTGGCATAAATTAGTCACATAATAGATACAAAATGACACGGCTACACTAGCAACACAACTCTTACTACTAAGAAGTAAGTATATGACTACAAATATGGGAAGGGCTCGTCCAGAGAAATACTATTACTATGCCCATTTCTGAGTTTTGGTTTGAAGGGTGCCAGTAAAATTGCAGGCTTAACATGTGTAGGACTAAAGTTGATGAATGCAGGGTAGTGCATGGTAGGTAACGTTCCTAGCCTCGCCTGACCGTTAGAGAATGCTCTGTTATAGATACCACATAAACATCAGGTGGGGCATCTGCTTGTTCCATCGGCAAACGAATATTAAGAATTGTGTTACTAAGACAGCTTCACCGCGTGGGCTATGTGTGTGATTCATCCAGCAGGCTATATTTTAATTATATAGGGTGACGTGGACGATCTCTTGAAAAGACAGTTTTTTTTGTTACTTTACGAGGTAGTTTGGAGGTTAGTATGAAATTCCATTTTCTTTAGTACTGATCATCATCTATGCTGCTCATCAGCAAAATCAGACTCTTTTGGATTACATTTTATTTTAAATGTCTCTAGTAGCCCTTATTAATAAAAATATGTCAAAAGATAAGCCGTGCTTAAACTATTGCCATCTCTTACCACTGGGTAATGACAAAAAGTGACAGGGCTAACTTTAAACCATGACTAAATTTCAATTGCATTTATTAATATGGCTGTAAGAGTCGATTTCACGGATGCCTAAAGGCCTGCGCAAACGATCGCCGCGAACGGTCGCTGGCGATGACGATGACGATCAGCGAAACGCTGTCAAATGTGACAGCGTTTCATTGAACGATATCGCCAGCGACCCAGACGTGCCCAGGCCTTTATAAGACGATCAAATTTTTCACAGTCGTTTATGTCAAGAGATGTGATGTGACAATAATTTATGTCAAATTCTGCATACAAAATGCATAGTTGAGATAAATTACTGTCACATACTTGATTGGTTTAATTATCATCCGTTAAATTGGCCCTAAGTATATAATAGCATTAATTTAATACTTCATAAAACCCCAAGCAACGCTATCCGTCAGATTTAAATGTTTCCGTCATTATTTTTGAGAAGTTAGCGCAGACTTGTCATAATATGTATGTAATTATTGAATACTAAGCAGGTCTGAATATATAAGACTTTATACTAGTTTAGTAGTTTAGTGCATGAATTACAGCATAAGCTGGATAGTATAGTCTTATACAAGGCCTAAAGTGTAAATGTATGCTATCAAGCTATCATACATTCATTAAAAAAGATTTTAGGTTGATTTTAAATTATTCAGATAATTATTTGAGGTGAACTCTGCCGTAAAAAAAAAAGAACATGCATGCATGATGTCAGGATTAGATATAATTCGCAGAAGCACGCGTAACTACAAATGACTCGTTGAACAGTCAACTGATATTATGGCAATATTCACCCCTGCCATTGTTCTCGCTCTCTTACGCAAAAATGTTTTATAAATACTGCAACTGGGCTGTTTTCATTTGCTATGTAAACAGTTACGAAGTGCCAACGTACATGTAGCTTTGTTCTAAGTATAGCGCTGCTGATGAAAACGCAAAGGTCAATCTCGGAAACAAAAGTATATATCAAGAATCCTGCAACTTATTAATAAGTAATGCAAAAATCTGCTTCAATAAGAACGGCTTTACGTACGATGCGGACATGACATGAGAACATTTCCTTTCACTACATAAGTAGATGTTCGTGTATGATGATTAAACCAGCTTGCTTTTTACGGTGCGACCTTAATCTTGAACGATAGAGCACAAGCGCAGCGCCCCCGCCTTATCAGACACTTGTTGCCTCTTGCCGTAGCACTTACTGCTACATATTCTGTGTTATCGCCTTATTTACTTCACACATTCGCACGTAGGGTTGGCACAGCATGCTAGATTACGATTTCATTAAATAAACTACTGGCTCCTATAAAAACACAGTCTGAACTAGTTAGGGACCGGCAGCCTAATAGTATCAATTATGTGCTGCATCATGTTATGTCAATTACATCCTTTTGTATTCATATTATATTTATATTTGTAAATCAACAGCGGATACGAGTTAATTCTTAGCATATAAAAATAGCGTAGTAAAGTCAAGTGACTACTATTAACTATAACTGTTATGCTTAAATATTAATTTGGTTATAATTTGCCATTCGGTTAGTGCATAAAGTGCATATTTACTCAAATTTTCTTGGTTGTTTTAACAAAAACTTCCCAAGCTAGCATCCTCGAAAAGGAGTTGTAGGTAACAAATTGTTTTGATTTTAAAATATTCTCATTTAAAACATAAGCACGTTGCACCGGTGGGCGGGCTTCTGAGAAAGGTTTGGCGCTACGTGAGGAGGTATCCTTTAAATAAACATAAATTTACCCATATTATATCCTAATCACATGAGTATTTTAAAACACATCTTAAATTTTCTTTGCCTTTTTATACAGACGCGTTTTTACTTGTTTTATTACAAACTGATAAACCCGTTTTCCATCTAAACCACACAAAGTAAGTTCAATCAGACAATACAAAGTTATTGGTAGCAAGTACGAGTACAAACAACATCGACTTTGTGGAATATAACAAGCCTGCATTGTGTACTAAATAAATAAATAACAGCCATTATATTCCTGGAAGACACTCTTTGAGCCCATTGTCGCGAATTAACAACTGTGTTCGATGTTATATGTTATCAGATAGATAACACACGAGTAACCTATTTATTTTACCCTAGAATTTTGATACTGTACTGTGCCTGATCTGAAAAATATTGACTCTTTCGCAAAAAAATGTATTGTAACAAACAACTAAAATACTTTGTAAATATTGAAACACTCTACTATTGTAAAAAACATTACATTTTCTATTTTAGTATATGTACCTAAATAAATAAGCCTACCAACTGGTCTTCGTAAATTAATGTTTGAAGTATTAGCGAACCATGTCAATGACACAGGTACCTATTCTGATCAGGTATAAAAGATTGAAACTAGCAAAAGATTGAAACTCGCCCGAGGTACCATCCCGTCATGTTCACATTTTCATTTTTTTTATATGAGACTAGAAGCTCGACCGGCTGATGCACGGGTGGGAAATTTTATACACCTCTTTTTTTTTAAATTAAATACGTGCAAAGCCGGGACGGGTCACCAGTAATAAATATAGTTAATATTACTTAAGGATAATGTGGCATTATAATGGCGAAATAAATTTTGGAATCGGTCCTTTAATTTTTGAACTAAAAGATTCATTTAAAAATTTCTGGAGTTTACTCAATACAAACAATCATACCTTCAAATATTAACTTCATTTCTTTATTTATTTGTAAATAATAAATAGCAGTACTCGGAGTATTAATTCCTTCCAATTTAGAGTAATATCACGCCCTAATTACTCGTATATACGTTTTCTTAAAAGTAATCCGAGATCCCAGTACAGTAGATACTCGTAACTCGCATGTACTGAAGGTACTGAACATGCTCATACGTCACTAATGTCGGCCCTGAGCAGATCATGAGTAAACACTACAATCTACATCCAAGACAGAGGTATAATATGCCACGTAGAGAAAGAAACCGTTGGGGAATAAAGGTTCTCGAATGGCGACCACGAACCGGAAGACGAAGCGTAGGGCCGACGACATTGTTAAGATCGCGGGAAGTCGATGGATGGAAAGGGCCCAGAATCGTTCTTCCTGGAAATGTGTAGGGGAGGCCTATGTCCAGCAGTGGACTTCTTCAGGCTGATGATGATGATAGGGAGTACTCATATAGGTATATATTAGGTATGTTATTCGTATTTGTACATGTGCTTACAGTTCATACATTCATAGACAACATATCAGTCACGTTTCTGAGACTCAAGCAATCGACGACGCAAGAGACTGCTGACTTCCTTGTTTGTCTTTGTGCTCTTATTTTTGCAAAATAATAAAAACGCAAATGACAAGGTCATTGTGACCTTGTTTACTAGGAACCGATGTGTCAGATTAGGTACCCACGTATTCAAATCCATTTGTTAATTTACATTACTTATACATAAAAACCGTACAGTATAGGCAAAGTTCAAATGTATAATAATTCGCAAGAAACTAGTCTTTATTGTTCCGGTACCAAGTTTAGAAAAAAGCGGCCATGTGCGAGTCGGACTCGCCCATGAAGGGTTCCGTAGCAACAAATAACATAATATAAAAATTCTTGTAGTTCGCCGAAAGGAAAATTACGTATAAAAAAAAACTACTTACTAGATCTCGTTCAAACCAAATATCGTTGGAAGTTTGCATAGTAATGTACATCATATATTTTTTTTAGTTTTATCATTTTCTTATTTTAGAAGTTAGAGGGAGACACTTCCAAAGTGGTAAAATGTTGGTTCCCCACATTTTACCACTTTGGTAGTGTCTCTCGAAAAAACTATTACGTTTAGAAAAGACCTATTCATGGATACCCCACTTATGGGTTTGATGAAAAAAGGGTTTTTTGAATTTCAGTTCTAAGTATAGGGACCCCAAAATTTATTGTTTTTTTTCAACTTATGTGTAAAAATCTTAATGCGGTTCACAGAATACATCTACTCATCAAGTCTCATCAGTCTAGCTCTTATAGTTTCGGAGAAAAATGGCTGTGACATACGGACGGACGGACAGACAGACAGATAGACTAGACGAATCCATTAGGGTTCCGTTTTTGCCATTTGGCTACGGAACCCTAAAAACGAGAAATAAGGAATCTGATTAAAATTCGTTTCAACTCTAGTAAAATATTTCGATGTACATAAAATATACGAAATTGAGCCAGAAGATCATTTATTGAGTGAGCAAAGACCTCCCAAAAGTTATACAAATCAGCGTTGTACACAAGTAAGTATTATCCATTTACACCGATAATTTGATTTACATAGAATTTGGTAGGTCGACCAAATCGGATAATTCGAAAAACATTTTTTTTTTTTTTTTTTACTATTCTATATATTGTTGGTTCAATCGGCTTAGACGTACGATATTGTGGTACAAAAATTAGTGGATGCAGTTCCAGTGTGATGCAAATCCTTATTGGTTAGACATAAACAATACCTAAACTGTATTATGAATATTAGGCAATAAAGCTAAGGGCCTACTCGAAGCAAAACTTTCATAGACTGCAAACGTTTCAAATCAATAATAATGCACAAAAATATCTCTTCTCAGCGTCTAACTGGCCTCACCACTTCTGTCGACACTTTCAATGTAAACAACAAGATATAGATAGCAACCTATAATAACGAAAATAGTAAAATTTTGGCAACACAACATAATATTTGTTAGTTTCGATGACGTTGGATATAAACTAGATTGCCTATCGATTAGAAATTAATTTTTCATTACTCATACTCTGAAAGTAGGTCTGAAGTTGCCTGAGGGGCCTAATTGAAAGTAAAACTTTCAGCCCTAGGGAGAATCGCTTTCTACTGACAGCTGTCAAATTATAAAAAAAAACAAGTTCTATTTTATTCAACCATGTTCCAACTTTCTAAAGTCTTTCTAACTGCAAGGAGGTCGTTGAACCAAATTCCAACTTTTTATTCAGCAAGTAGGTTGGAAACTCATTACAACAGTAAGAAGTTTAAAAAGTCTAATAAGATAGCGCAATGTAAAATTAAAATTTAAATAACATAAAGATAGTATTAAATAAATAATATATCTTCTAAATTACTTGATTAATATATAGCTTCAACTATTTATTTAAATTAACATAGATTTGACATTTACCATTTTTAGGGTTCCGTAGCCAAATGGCAAAAACGGAACCCTTATAGATTCGTCATGTCTGTCTGTCTGTCTGTCTGTCTGTCTGTCTGTCTGTCTGTCCGGCCGTGTCACAGCCATTTTTCTCCCAAACCATAAAAGCTAGACTGATGAAACTTGGTGAGTAGATGTATTCTGTGAACCGCATTAAGGTTTTTACACAAAAATAGAAAAAAATCTATAAATTTTGGGGGTCCCCATACTTGAAACTGAAACTCAAAAAATTTTTTTTCATCGAACCCATACGTGTGGGGTATCTATGGATAGGTCTTCAAAAATTATGTTGAGGTTTCTAATATTGTTTTTTTCTAAAACTATAAATTTGGGGGTCCCCATACTTGAAACTGAAACTCAAAATTTTTTTTTTCATCAAACCCATACGTGTGGGGTATCTATAGATAGGTCTTCAAAAATGATGTTGAGGTTTCTAATATTGTTTTTTTCTAAACTGAATAGTTTGCGCGAGAGACACTTCCAAAGTAGAAAAAAGTTGGTCCCCCCCCCTCTAACTTCTAAAATAAGAGAATGATAAATCCAAAAAAAATATATGTTGTACATTACTATGTAAACTTCCAACGATATTTGGTTTGAACGAGATCTAGTCAGTGGTTTTTTTTTATACGTCATAAATCGTAAACCGCAATTTACCTTTCGACGAACTACAAAAACCTTTATATTATGTTAATTGATGCTACGGAACCCTTCATGGGCGAGTCCGACTCGCACTTGGCTGCTTTTTTTAAATTATGAGAATGAAAATAATGGCTGAATAATGCTGGCGAGCCGAAGCCGAAGGCCCACCAGAGAAAAAGAAAAAAAAAAAACCGGGAAGGCGGCAATTCAATCTTCATTTTCACAAATTTTTCTTTCATGTTTTTATTTTTACTTTCCTTGTATTCGTAATGAAAAGCACAGTGTTTACCTCGGGTGAAAGTCTTTTAAGTCCCTCAAGCTCCATTGGCGCCCTCGCTAACGCTCTGGCGCCAAACCCGTCTCGGGACTCAAAAAACGTGACTTTCAACACTCAGGTAACAATGTACTATATGATGTGGTGGAAATCACAGGATCTCAGCTTTGGTCGAACTACGGTTTGATACATTACACTATGGGCAAATATTTCAAAAATACATTAAATCAACAGCAAGTCACAAGTAGAGACACACAAATATTTTTATCGGTCGGATAGCGTAGCGTTTCTTTGAGATTGTAAAATCGCCCTATAAGTGATAAGTACTTAACTTGCTGTATCGTCATTTGAAGTCTTTCAAACGGGATCGCATGTTTATTTTAGGCACTGTTACATGGATAACTACCGAATTGACCACTTACATATTTGATAGCCCTTCAAATAAAAAAAAATTGGTCAATTAGTCCGTATCCGTAAAACCGGCACTTAGCCGACCGACACTTTGTTTAATGAATCACCTAATACTAATAAATTAGAATGTCAATAACCTAATTATGTACAATCAATACATAAACATTATTTTTAACATTCATATCATGGTCAACTAAAAGAAACAAATATCAATAGGCATTGAACGAATGTGTGTCAAGAGTGTGCGGCCGTAGGGCCACAGCTTGCGTAGTGACTGTTGGAGCATTTTCATGATGCAGCGAGTGAGGGCGCTTGTACACGCTAAGAAAAAACGCCGGGTCTACCCAAGAATTCGTGTCGTAACTAGAAAATAACTGTGTACACTGCTCGCAGCGGTGCACGAAAAAAATCTTATCTGCGCAAGACACGACGCGGCGAACGTTGTTGCGTTTTCGTGTGTGGAAAAGACAAAATTCTTGTCTTGCGCAGATAAGATTTTTTTCGTGCACCGCTGCGAGCCGTGTACACAGTAATTTTCTTGTTACGACACGAATTCTTGGGTAGGCCCGGCGTTTTTTCTTAGCGTGTACAAGCGCCCTGAGCCGGCTGGTTCAAGCCGGCTCGCTCGCGGCATCTGCCGTATACCGCGCCGTTGGATCGAGGGCGGCACTCGGCACTAGTACGAAACGAAGCACCATTGTTGCCAACGCATTTTACTATTTTGAAGTAAATTATTTATAATGGTACCTAGTACTTATTGTATGACCTGTGGTCTTAATTCTGTGATCTGTGGTCTCACCTTTATTACAGTATTATGTCGAATGGATATTGTTATTGATAACTTTGCTAATTACAACTGTTTTTGTCAAAGTACATTGACCTTCGAGGAATGTTTAATCAAACTATTCATAATTTAAAAAATCGTATCACGTAGAATAAAAGAGAGATCTAGCCAAATAAAGGTGGCAACATCGCCAGCTCCGTCGTCGTCTTGCATCTGTCTTCGAAACGGGGGCGTCATTGTTACGGCCGGCGTTCGACGAAACTTAATTGGCCCGACCTAGCTCGTAAAAGCATTGTAAAAAGTGTGAAGGTCTGGCGGAGGTAAGGACTCAGCAGAAAGAGGTCAAGTGTAATGCTTCGCGTTCCACTGACCTCATTTGGCTGCTGCCGCGTTGCCGTGAGCGCTCGCCTTTCATAAGAATATGTCCTAGTTTGCCACTGTCCTACAAATTTTGAGAAATTATCATACGCGCAGTTTTTGTTCTTCTTATTGACTGATTTATAATAATTATCAAAAAATAATAAATATTTACAAAAAAAATGTACGCTAGTTTTATATCAGTTATTTGGTTCCCATAGCTCTGCTTAATTTGGGGGTAAACAGTGTTATATAGATTGTCAATTTTTTTTTGTTTTAATCCTTTTTGCACACTGAAACGTCTTCGCAGCATTAAAAAGGACATTTACAGAAGGAAAACTCGAAAATCATGAAATCAATCGATAAGTTCAATTATTGTTTGAGTGCATGTCTGTTCATGTACATTGTAAAGCTAATACAAATAGTTTATTTCAGTAAACTTAATCTAAGAAATATTATTTTAAGCATGGAAATACCTGTGTATGAAATGAGATCCTCGCTTTTCCGTGGTACATTTTATCATGACTAAAGCTGTGACACTATTTTGTATGAGTTGTATTCTATCGCCGTTGTTTAGCTGTTACGTAGACGAGAATCAAACACACCCAAACCAAATGTGTAGTAATAAAAATAAAAAAGTCAGTGCCTTTGTACGTAACTAATATCAAACAAAATTTCTTTTTTACGAATTTTGGCTGCAAACCGAACGATTGAAACCTTCCTGGCAAAAACAAAATAATTTTCTCTGAAACATTCTGTCTTCAACAAGGTAGTTTAACTCTTTTGTTTCAAGTTCAAAAGCGTCATTGCCACTGTTCTCAAATAATGAGACACAATGCATCCGGAAACAGGTCGTGGGAGAAGTGACCTCCCGATGTCGAATGGAACCTTCAGATGCTATTATTAATCCTAACGGCCGTGAAATCGGAGCACTGACATACATCGCGCCCGAATAATACCATATACTCCATAATTCAGAGGAACCTTGGCCCCAATACCGCATGCTATACCGACTTCCCAGACGATACGAGAACTCTTCCTTGTCAAAATAATGGGAATTCACATATTGGAAACCTGACATAAATACAAAAAATGTGGTTATAGTATACATATTAGATAAAAACTAGGCGTTGACACCTACAACGTTATAATGTAGTTATTTATTACAAATGATTACAGAAAAGTGGCCACTAAAACGTATAGACAATTTGCATCAAAAAAGATGCAAAGGCCCTGTCTACGTATGCAATAATATTTTACATAAAATAGTTATTGAATAATCAGTTTACATGAATACATACATGGAAATAAATAATAATATATATCGTATTTATGGTTATTGATCGAATGCGCTGAATATGACTGTGGTTTTCACAAACAGTAGGTATCATGCCTTTCCTTCAAAAACTGAAACCGGTAATAATCTCATTTAAGAACTGCCAACCATCCCTGAAACCCGTTTTATTTAGTTGAAGTTAATTTTTATAACGCTTTTATTAGCTTCACCTGTATGTATGTATGTATGTAACCGACCCCTTTGAGCTCGATTTTGTCCTACTTTTAACGATCAGATTTGATTCAAACTTTGCTCACCTTTCAAAGGTCGATGACAATGCAATAATATGAAAAATAAATTTAAAAAAATTAAAAGAAATAAAAAAAAAAAAAAAAAAACCTACTTTGATCGATCAAATTTGATTCAAACTTTGCACACCTGTCAAAGGTCGATGACAATGCAATAATATGAAAAAAAAAAATAAAAAAAATGAAAATAAATAAATAAAATAATAAAAAAACCTAATTTAAACGATCAGATTTGATTCAAACTTTGCACACCTGTCAAAGGTCGATGACAATGCAATTATATGAAAAAAAATATGAAAAAAAAAAAAAGTAAATAATAAATTATAGTTTAAAAAACTAAAAAAAAACGCTTTTTTAACTAATTGAACTAAAAAGTTAAAATAAAACTGTAATAATTAATTGAAAAATTTATATTATTGTACAAAAAAAGCGTGGGGTGCTTGATTTTGATTGTTGTAAATATTTTATCAATAGTTTATTATATCTGAAGTTATTATAAAAAGCACCCCACGCTCTTTTTAACCGACTTCCAATCAAAAAGGAGGAGGTTCTCAATTCGGTTGTATGTTTTTTTTTTTTTATTTTTTTTTTTTTTTTATTTTTTTTTTTAATGTTTGTTACCGCATAACTTCGTCATTTGTGAGCCGATTTGAAAAATTATTTTTTTATCTGAAAGGTACTGCTTCCAGATTGGTCCCATTTTAATTTTATTAAAATCGGTGTTGCCATTTTTTTTAAATAATGTTTTTAATGTTTGTAACTGCATGCCTCCGTCATTTAAGAACCGATTTAGAAAATTATTTTTTTTATTTGGTTATTCTTACGTCCAGATTGTCCCAAACAAATTTGATTAAAATCGGTTTAGCCGTTTGACAATGAAGTCGGTTTCTCAAGTTTTTTAAACTTATAATTATTGTACAATAGTATAAATTTTTCAATTGATTATTACAGTTTTATTTTAACTTTTTAGTTCAATTAGTAATAAAAGCGTTTTTTTTTAGTTTTTAACCGACTTCCAATCAAAAAGGTTCTCAATTCAGTTGTATGTTTTTTTTTTTTTTTTTTTTTTTTAATGTTTGTTACCGCATAACTTCGTCATTTGTGAGCCGATTTGAAAAATTATTTTTTTATCTGAAAGGTACTGCTTCCAGATTGGTCCCATTTTAATTTTATTAAAATCGGTGTTGCCATTTTTTTTTAAATAATTTTTTTAATATTTGTAACTGCATGCCTTCGTCATTTATGAACCGATTTAGAAAATTATTTTTTTATTTGGAAGGTTATTTTTACGTCCAGACTGTCCCAAACAAATTTCATTAAAATCGGCTTAGCCGTTTGGCAATGAAGTCGGTTTCTCAAGTTTTTTAAACTTATAATTATTTAAACTATAATTTTAAACATCATGTCAACAACATGTTAAGCCTCCGCTATACGCTGGTCTAAAAACAAAACACGACCGGAAAGTTGGAAAAATTTAAAATAAAGATGGCGTTGCCTGACCTGAGCTGTGAATTCATGTATTTGATACCAACTATTACTTATTCTGTGCTTGGGTCTGACATTTGTCACGACATTACAATGTGTTGACTAGAATACGCTTCGTTAGACAAAAACACAGACAGATATTCAGTAAATAAATATAACCCAATTGTTATGTTAGCTGATTCCCGTCGCAGAGTTTCCATTGCATATTTTTCATCCAGGATTGGTGATAACAATGGCAAGCTGTGCGGTATTTTTTAAACTACCACGAACGCTACATTTTAAATCTAACTTATATAGTAGTGTAGTAGTAGTAGTCTAATTTATATAGTATAAATGTCGGTTGTCGGTGAATGAACACTTGTATTTTTTAAAGGTAAAAAACGGAACCCTTATAAATTCGTCATGTCTGTCTGTCTGTCCATCCGTATGTCACAGTCACTTTTTTTCAAAAAAATGAAATGAAATGAAAAGAAATAATTTATTTGCTTGAAGTATGGTACTTACAAAACTGTAAAAGCTATATGTACTGATGAAACTTGGTAAATAGATGTATTCTGTAAACCGCATTATGATTTTTATACTTAGAACTGACACTCAAAAAATATTTTTTCATAAAACTTATGAGTTTTCTTAACATTAAGTAAAAGATTATTAAACCAGTTAAGTATTTACGACAGAGATGCGTTAACGTCATCGTAATTAGCCTTATATCTATCGACTTTAAAAATTAATGAGGTATCGTCAGCAAATAGTACTGTTTCACATAGTTTTTTAACCAAAAAAGGAAGGTCATTTACGTACACTAGAAACAAGAAAGGACCTAATATCGAACCTTGTGGCACCCCTATGTCAATAACTGACCCAAAAGATCTCTCACCGCCCACATCAACTTTAAGGATTCTATCAGTCAAGTACGATTGTAATAAGTCAATGGAGCGATTTAGAATACCGTAATGTTTAAGTTTAGATATTAAGAGGGTGACGGACGCAGCTCGCAACTTCAATTCGAGGCGCGGGCAAAAATTGCTCCGAATATAGCTATCTCTATTCATTTGATGCGGGCGCCACGGAATATATAATAGTAGTATACACACACAGGCGCTCGTGTGACGCGCTACTTCTATACGTGAATCCAACCATAGTGCCGCGCTTGTGCGTGTGCGTCAGCCACTGATAACGATTTTTATGCATTGCCTAATTTCGTCAACGTTACTAACACCCGTTTTCACTAAACCTAGGCGACGCCTAAATCGGATGCCTAAATATTAACGGGCCGACGTACACAGCTCGCAACTTCAATTCGAGGCGTGAGCAAAAACTGCTCCGAATATAGCTATCTCTATTCATTTGATGCGGGCGCCACGGAATATATAATAGTAGTATACACACACAGGCGCTCGTGTGACGCGCTACTTCTATACGTGAATCCAACCATAGTGCCGCGCTTGTGCGTGTGCGTCAGCCACTGCTAACGATTTTTATGCATTGCCTAATTTCGTCAACGTTACTAAGCGTCAGATAGGCTAGTGGCTAGGGCGTGCGGATTCACACTGAGAGGACGAGGTGGGCGGGAGTTCAAATCTGGTCAAAGAGAGTTGACTTTTTGCACCCTACAATTTTATGTTTTTATTTTTTGTGGCTGCATTACCTGACTAACCCTCTAAGCTTATTGCTTGCTTGTTTCGCTTTTCTAGTATTCAATAAGCAAGGATTGGTCATGCTCTGAATGCAAGAATAAAGTGAAAAAAAAAACAACATTCCTGAACCGATAAAGAACCTTCAGAGTAGCTATTTACGCACTTAGAAAAGACACCAGGAAATTCTCTAACATGATACGAGTGAGTTTATTCATCAGGTAGGGTTTGTGCGGATTCTGGACCAAATTGAAGAAGAGTAAAGAGAACCATTGACTCCGAGTTGAGTTGAGAGAGCCATTGACCCCGGCGCGGAGCGATGGAGTTGTGGTTGATGACGTTCCAGTAGAGGATGATGGGTGGGAGTCCGCTCAACATCAGGTGTGGTGTGGTTTGCTTGACCTCATTGGCCTAGTGGTTGGAGGGTGCGGGTTCAAAATCAGTGATAACGTTACAGTAATAGATGATGGGTGGGGTCCGCTCTACGTCAGGTGGGGTGTGGTTCGCCAGACCTCATCGGCCTAGCGGTTGGGGGGCGTGGGTTCAAAACCAGTCATGACGTTACAGTTGAAGATCATGGGTGGAGGTCCGCTCAACATCAGGTGGGGTGTGGTTCGCCAGACCTCATCGATCACACACACACAGCAATAAAAAACACGCAAAGCGGCTCACTTACCAAAGTACAGAAAGTCTAATAATGTGACTGCATTTAAAAATATACTTTATTCGTTGAGCAATTAGGTTGCTTTTATTCTGCTTATTTACATTCGCAAAACCAACGATTGCGAACATCGACCTACAATTACATGGACCTCGGCTTTCGCACAAAACTCGCGAAAAAAGTGTACCAAGCTAACCTACTATAGGTGGATACTTATATTATAATGATTATAAACAAACTGAAAAAAAAATTATTTATGTCTTATCACAATTACTATATAGAACTCAATTTTGATTGCATGAAGCAACTTCTAGTGAACGTTACAGAAATTTTTCCAAGTCTTTTTATCAATATTTCCACCAGACGTTGAACAGTACTCTGTTTATTGAGCTCCAGTTATATAAAGAAAAACTATTTTGTTAAAGTATTTCTCAGTCTTTTTATCAATATTTCCACCGGACGTTGAGTGGTAGCAGTTTTTTGAGCTCCAAATAAATAAAGTTTTTTTTTTAATTTCTTAGTCGTTTTATCAATATTTCCACCTGACGTTGAGCTGTAGTTTATTTCTTGAGCTCCAGAAAAATAAAACAGAAATGTGTTGTTCAAATTTTTACAAGTCTTTTTATCAATATTTCTACCTGACGTTGAGTGGTATCAGTTTTTTTAAGCCCCAGATAAATAAAGAATAAAAATATTTTGTAGCCATTTTTCTTAGTCCTTTTTTCAATATTATAACCTGACGTTGAGCGGTAGTCGGTTGTTTGAGATTCAGATAAATAAAGAAAAAAAATATTTTGCTGAAATTTTTCCAAGTCTTTTTATCAATATTTCCACCTGACGTTGAGTGGTAGCAGTTTTTTTAAGCCCCAGATAAATAAAGACTAAAAATATTTTGTGGCAATTTTTCTTAGTCCTTTCATCAATCTTTCCACCTGACGTTGAGCGGTAGTCGGTTTTTTGAGATCCAGATAAATAAAGAAAAAAAATATTTTGCTGAAATTTTTCCAAGTCTTTTTATCAATATTTCCACCAGACGTTGAGCGGTACTCTGTTTATTGAGCTCCAGTTATATAAAAAAAAAACCATTTTGTTCAAGTATTTCTCAGTCCTTTTATCAATATTTCCACCGGACGTTCAAAAATAAATATATAAATAATAAATAGTTTGCTTTCTATTCAAAAATAAAGGAATGTTTCCTTTGAGTAAAATTTTCTATCTGCAGTATTAAGAGTACTTTCCCTCCAGGTGGCATTACAAAATTCCACCCTGTATAGAAATTAATGGTTCATAATTTGTTTTAGTCGAAATGTTGGCTTTTTTCGAAATTTCGGCAGACTTTTTGACCTAGTGCTGCACCTTGATTTCGTTTACCCAACCTACAACCTACCTAGGTACTTAGTATTTCCCATCTTCACTTAGTACCCTTCCTAAACTAACAATTATCAAATATCTAAGCATTATGTTTTATGCCAGTGTAGGTATTTAACTAGTCCGAAGTCCGAGCGATTCACACACACAACACCCCGCCACCCGCACCGTGCGTGCGCGATAGCAATAGTAGCCGTTCGAAAATGCCATGAATTTGATCGTGTTCCGTAATACCAAAAATGATGACTGAAAACTTTTTGTATTCTTTACATAGTATTGTTATTCTGTAACTAGACAATATAAACTAGGTTCCTTAACAAAAAACACGTAAGATATTGTTGTTTTTAGTACGAAACCAATAGGTAGAAAACTTGATAAGTTTAGCATAAAAATGTGCAAAATGCGATTGGTGTTTATTTCATTTTAGGTAAGTAATTTGAAATAAAAACTGTTGAGGAACCTAGATAAATACTATGCAAATACAATTATTACAATAATATAGTGTAAATCTGTCTAAATTAGAAATCATTTTGGTATTCCGTTTGTATGAAAATTTTCCATACGTCAGCCCCTTAACTAGTTTTTTCGTGTGCGCGAGCTGCAAGCAGCTCGCGTGTCGGTGTGCTACTCCCAGTTTTACATTACACTTGCACTTGTAAAACCCCAAAAAGTAGTAAAGAAAGTCCTAAGTAACCCTAAAAGTCGATCAGTGAATCAAGTTCCTCAGTGTAGTAAAACCCCAATCAAAGTCCTAAAGAACCCTAAAATTGTTTACATAATCAAGGTCCTAAGTGAAGTAAAATTCCAATTAAAGGCCTAAGGAACCCTAAAAGTTGTTTATTTTATCAAGTTCCTCAATGTAGTAAAACCCCAATCAAAGTCCTAAGGAACCCTAAAAATGTTAACATTATCAAGCTCCTAAGTGTAGTTGAAACTCCAATCAAAGTCCTAAGGAACCCTAAAAGTCGAAAACTTAATCAAATTGCTCAATGTAGTAAAACCCCAATCAAAACCTTATACGGAACCCTAAATTGTACGTCAAGCCAAAACCCTTAACGGGTCGAAACCGCTGGAAGGAACCCAAACGTTGACTACCGGGTCGCGTGCATCGCGAGCTGCAAGCAGCTCGCGTCCTCAATGCGTTCCCACAGGGGCGGAACCCTAAACCAAGTGAAGATCCAATCAAACACCATAAAAAACCTAAAATTCAATCTCCAATCATAGTCCTCAGTCGAATGAACCGTTTGAACGACCTTAATCGGACGATTTTTGCAAAACCGGAAGTGGCACAGCCGCCATTTTGAATTTTGAACTCAGTCTAGTGAACATTTTTTCACACCCCTAAGACACCCTAAATTTCAGTAGGAGGGGGTTCTAAATTTCAGTAGGGTGGGCGTGGTCGCGTGGCGGCTCGCTTCGCTCGCCGCAACGTTCCCCCCGGGTTCAGGAAGAGGGGGTTCTGGGGGCTTGAGGGGGGGGTCACAGCACGGCTCGCTTCGCTCGCCGCGACCCTCCCCCCGGGTTCAGGAGGAGGGGGTTCTGGGGGGCTTAGGGGGGGGGGGTCACAGCAGGCTCGCTTTGCTCGCCGCACTGTTCCCCATGGTTGCATGGCGGCTCGCTTCGCTCGCCGCAATGCTCCACTCGAAAAAAAGGGTCAAAAATAATAAAGGGGTCTAGAGGGGGGAGGGGGGCAAAATTTATTTTGCTTTCAAAATAATCTCACCTTCCCTACATGACCCAAAAAAAAAAGTCTTGCAAGTCACTCCGCTTGGAAGATACGAAAGGGGGGGGTGAAAAAAGGGGCAAGAGGGGGGTGTTTTTTTTGTTTTTTCAATTCAGGAAGAAACCCTCTATACGAAACCCCAATCGAAAACCCCCTATCTCGACGGCATCCGGTAGCACTCACAAAAGGGGGGGTCCTGGGGGGCAAGGGGGGCAATTTTTTTGTACAATAACATTCTTATCTTTTTTCTTCTCTTTCGTCTTCTCCCTTTTAATCTTTTTTTTTCTGAAAAGTAATATTTCATCAAAATCGGCTTAGCCGTTTTGTTTTATTGTTTGTTACTGCATACCTTCGTCATTTAATTTTATGATCCAATTTAGTAATTTTTTCTTTTATCTAAAAGGTTATACTTCCAGATCTGTATGTAAATCTAGTAAGTATAACTTAGTGCATAGAATTCATGCCTATGGAAATAAATAATAATAATAATAATAATAATAATGCTGGACAATTCACACAACATGATCTAGCCCCAAGCTAAGCAAAGATTGTGTTATGGGTGCTAGATAACTGATATACATAATACAATACATTACATGCATAGATAATTTTCATTTCAATTCATAAATGAATTGAAATGGAAATTATTTATGGGTGGCTTTAAGCTTTGCACTCATTTAGGCCTTCGGTGCTCATTGCGGTGGAGATCAGTGAAGCATTGTGAAATAACACTGTCTATTCGACTTATATTATTGTATTTTATCGGCATTTAAAAATATTAGGTATACCAAAGAGTTTCGACAACCCCAACTGACTCTTCAAAGTTCTGTCAAACGAAAAATCTTGGGAAACTCCTTGCTGCGTGTATAGAAATAGGCACATGTATTTTGGTATTTGGGTATTTGAGCGCACCGTGCATGAAGCCTTTGACAGAAAGTTCCAGAATTCGGGACATTACAGACACCTCCAGATTTAAAAGACGGCAATCAAAAATACTCTAAACCCATGATATTATTGTTTTGACTGGGCTCTCAGCTCATTTATTAGTAGCTCTGCCTTCTGCGCCATAGGTCGTGGGTTCGATCCCCACCGAGAACAAATATTTGTGTGGTGATCATAGATATTTGTTCTCCATCTGGATGTTATATTGTTTTCCAAGTACCTATGTATTTACAAACAAAATGTATTTAAGTATTACATCAGCTATCTGGTTCCCATAATACTAACTCTGCTTAGTTTAGGGCTAGATAGTGTAGTGTAGATTGTCCATAATATATATATATATACTTCCTTTTCATTGTAATGGGCTCCCAAACTCTTTGCAAAATCGACACTATTTTTATAAAGGCCTAAAATCGGCTACATAGTTTTTGAGTCTTCTTCTTGTCATGTCAATAGAAAATTAAAGCTGGTGTGGTGGATTATGAATGTGCCTCAAAAGTTTTGCTACTTCACGTTGGTTTCATTTATTGTTTTCCTTCACCGTTAGAGTGTACTGACATAGTGCACATAGGTTTTTTGGCAGATAAACTAATTTGTGCATGACGGGGTTTGAACACACGCCTTTAGAATCAAAAAGCGGGTCGCTACGACAATATAACCGGTGCTAAGCAACCAGAGCGCCCCTCCACCTAATGGACCGATGACATTCTAAAGATCGTGGGAAATCGGCAAATTGTTTTTTCATGGAAATGTATAAAGGAGGTCTATATCTAGCAGTGGACTTCTACTTACTGATGATGATGACGGAAAGCACTGGGTAGATAGGAAGATAGCTACTTATGCAACTACAAAAATGGAGGTATTTAACAAAAGCATTGAGCTTCGCTGGTCACGCACGATAGGAACGTGCCCTAGAATGTACTAGATAAGTTATATGCTACATAAAATATATACTTCTACAGGCTGATGATGATGTGAATACAGGTTATCGATCATAATGTATGATGAAGATGGTATTATGTCATTTCGTTATACTGTGACAATTTGTTTTATGTTACACTGTGGCAAATTTATAGTACCAGTAGTAGCTATGATTTAATCTAGGGTATATTTTACGTAGTCAGAGATGAAATGTCATGTCGCGAAATTTGACATAGACCTCACCTCGTCGGCCGCGCGGGCTGTACTGAGAGAAGTAGCTAGGAATTCCTACCTTTATATATTTTTGAAAATTTTATTTTTTTATAAAAACTACGGCAACTAAGAAAAGTGCAATAACATCAGGTTTTTACGTATTTATTTAGGTATACGGGAACAAAACTTTCATTGCAATGGCTCTAACAGCAACGGAAAAAAACCATTTCAAATCTAAAAAAAATTGAGAGTTTTTGGCAAACTTTGCGTTCAATTTTATCGAACCCAGTGAGTTTAAGAAAATTTCTAGCCGGAACATAATTTTTTTACACCATTTAATTGTTATATTTTACAAAAAAATTAAATGGATTCGTCCATACAACGAAAAAAAATGCTACTTTACATTTTCGGTTTCACCTGATGTAGGCCCTTAAGGATGTTCCTTTTATTATTTGAAAAAAGTTTTACTTTATATTTAATTTTATGAGTTTGCAACGCACGTCGTCATTGACATTATATACCTACTCCAAAGAAAAGGGAAGATCTTCCATCGAGCTACCCTTCTTTTTTAGGATATGCTTTGTTTGACTAACCAATGCAGCTGAAACTGTCAGTCATAAGGTTCATTTCAATATGCCCGTTTGTTAACAAAGGCTTAGCAGGCCGTTAAATGTAATCTCTCATGTCAAATATTAAGAGCTGCGGCCATTTTGGCATCTCAGATTCGATTTAACGGCCTGGCCTGCTAATCCTTTGTTAGTAATTATTAACAGAGTGTAGTAAAATGTAAGACGTAATGTTATTAGGGTGGATTTTTATCTGACTTAAATAACTCTTTACGTCATATCCGAGATGGTCAACAGGGCCACTCTTGTTGACACAACCTAGATCAAGGTTAAACGCAAACATACACAATGACAATGGACACTTTGTTTATTATCAAAATCCTTGAAAATAATAAAAGATGTACTTACTTAGTCACTTAACATTGTTCATACAAAGTAGATTATACATAGTAGAGTTTATTCGTCATTATGTTCTATCTAGATTATTTTATATACTAGTAAAAGTGCTCAGATCTTAGGGCGCAATGTACAAATCGTCATTTTGACCCAAAATTGCGATACGAGCTTTTTTGGGCTGATAATGAGATGCTAAGAAGCCGCATTTATAAAAACATAAGCGTCATACTTATTTATGACTACATAATATCTAACATAGATAATTATAAGTTTAAAAAACTTGTGAAACCGACTTCATTGCCAAACGGCCAAAGCGATTTTAATGAAATTTGTTTGGTACAATCTGGACATAAGAATAACCTTCCAAATAAAAAAATATTTTTCTAAATCGGTTCATAAATGACGGAGGCATGCAGTTACAAACATTAAAAAAAATATTTAAAAAAAATGCCAACACCGATTTTAATAAAAATTAAAATGGGACCAATCTGGAAGCAGTACCTTTCAGATAAAAAAATAATTTTTCAAATCGGCTCACAAATGACGAAGTTATGCGGTAACAAACATTTAAAAAAAAAAAAAAAACAACCGAATTGAGAACCTCCTCCTTTTTGATTGGAAGTCGGTTAAAAATCGGGCTGGTCTCGCCACCCCTCTTGTACACAGGGATACGCATCAGACTATACACTGCTAGCTCTTATGTCCTTTCAGTAAGCGTAATTTTTCTTTGTTTTTAGGTAGCTTGAGCTATATCCTACGTACATGTTAAAGTCTGTACTGTTTGTACAAAAAACTCGATTATTAAAAAAACACACAGTACAATAATTAAATAATAAATGGCGTAGATGTGCAAATAACACAGCAAAATAAACACTTTGGAAAACATGACGCGTGCTTTGGCTGTTTACCAGAACTTGCCTACATTGCACAAAAGGTTATTTATAGGTTACGACGATCATAACACCTTATGTGAATTAGGTACCTATCAATAACAAAAATAACTCGAAAATATGCACCTATACATGACATATTTCTAAAGGCCTCCGCACATCTAGGCGATAGCTTTGGCGACGGCGATGGCGATCAGTGAAACGCTGTCAAATATATTATGAATTTATGACAGCAATATTTGACAGCGTTTCGCCATGATGGTTTATCATCAACTGATGATAAAATCACGATGTTTCACAGAACTTTTCTGTACATAAATAAAAAAATAAACATATTGTGGACAATTCACACAGCCCTATCTAGCCCCAAATCAAGCAGAGCTTATACTATGGGAACCAGATAGCTGATATAATATTTACATACATTTTTTTTGCAAATACAATATAACACCCAGACAGAGAACAAACATCAGTGTTCACCACACACATATTTGTTATCGGAGGGGATCGAAAGCATGGCCTAATGGCGCAGAAGGCAGAGCTACTACCAACTGAGCTGAGAGCCAGTCGATAGATGTTTGATATGATATGAAGCTTTGAAGTAAGAAGTAACTCTATGGTCAAAACCTAATATCTCAGACTAATTATATTATGTAGGAACTCATAGAGCATAAAATATTAATTCTGGCCTTCAGACTAAGTACATTAATTTGGTCATAGGACAGACAACGTGTGACGCACAATGGATTTGCCTAAACCTCTTTGTGAAGACGACCATGAGCTCTAGTTAGCCTCATTCATTACACAGCTCTTTCGTGTAATGAATTAGTTAATTTAGTGGTCGCTAACTATTGGCTTCGTGCACAAGCTCAAAGTCACGCAACGAGCTATAGAGAGAGCTATGCTGGGAGTTTCACTACGTGATAGAATCAGAAATGAGGATATCCGTAGAAGAACCAAGGTCACCGACATACCTAGCTCGTATAGAATTAGTAAGTTGCAGTGGCAATGGGCAGGCCATATAGCTCGAAGAACCGACAACCGTTGGGGAATAAAGGTTCTCGAATGGCGACCACGAACCGGAAGACGAAGCGTAGGGCGCCCACCCACCAGATGGACCGACGACATTGTTAAGATCGCGGGAAGTCGATGGATGGAAAGGGCTCAGAATCGTTCTTCCTAGAAATGTGTAGGGGAGGCCTATGTCCAGCAGTGGACTTCTTCAGGCTGATAATGATGATGATGATTACACAGCTCTTGAGACTAGCCTAACAAGCTAATATGCAGACCTACTAAATTAACATCCGGAGACAAAAAACATTTGAATCAATTACTTGGATTAACCTTTACAGACGTTCTTCCTGGACTCCACTGATGAGTTGTGTACCTACTGCTACTGCCTGCAACAGTTGACAAAGATCTCATTCAGCACGAGCGTTGAATAACATTAAATTTTTATGTGTAGACGTGTCTTTACTTTGCCTTATAAAGATCTGCATCTGTGTAGACGTATGTTTGATAGCCCCTTTACTTTGCCTTATAAAGATCAGGAAATCAGTTGGGACCATTATTTTTTTTCATTTGATTTTGCGCGTTGATGTCTTTTCGGTAAAGCCGAATTAGAGTTAAGCCTTGCGTACATCTTAGCGTTCTGCGGTGGTGATCAGTTAAACGCTGTCAAATATGACAGCGTTTCCGCTATCGCCGAGCGCTTAGATGTGCGCACGCAAGGCTTTATGGTGAAAAAAGATCTCCGAAAACTAAAGCTAGCCCTTCATAAGGCCCGAAAATGCCTTTATTTTTCAGGATAACAGCTCAAAAAGTTATCTTTCATTTATTTATTTTACCGTATTTTCTGAAGGCGTTTTTTCAAATCTTGGGGAATTTAATTTTACAAAACGCGGGGCAATAATCGGTGAGACTGGCATGGCACAGGATTGTGGTAGATGGCATAAGCTAACAACTTTTAGGCTAGTAGGTAGTTGCTTATATGTAAGTAAATAGTTACCTACCTACTTAAATGAACGTCTTTCAAACAGGATAGGTCGGATAATATTACTTCAAGGTCTGTTGGCGGGCTGACCTCGGCGTATCGGTCGCGGAGGACAGACGGTCGCAAATATTTGCGCGCGTGAGAGGCGCGCGGCGGGGCGTGCGCGGGGGACGGGAGGGGTGACCTTGCCGTACGTCTGCCGCGCGACCTTGATCTTGAGACGACCGGCATTGCGCCCTCGCAACCACGCGAACAACATCGACACCTATTAGATACACTCATTGTGATACCTACAGACTCAATTGTAATTGCACCACATCCTTGACAACGTGGCCGATCGCAGCAGAGGTGGATATGCTTTGGTGTGTTTTTCTTTGGCAAGATCACCCCGTCATTGCGGACAAGGATAAAATGTTATTTATTTTCTGAACAAGAGCAGGACTGGATGTTTTATCAACGCTAAGTATCATATTTTCCAATTTAATGTAGGTTTTAAATAGCTTTAGTTATGTTGCAGCTTGCATATTTAAAATTAAATTTAAATAAAATTTATATACCTACACAATGCTAGTGCTCTCAAACGGTGAAGGAAAACATCGTGAGGAAACCCATGGCTTAGTAAGCTCTGCACGTATTGACCATGTCTTTCCTGTGGATTAGGCCGACTAAGCTGACAGGATTGTATTATTCCATCTAAAATCCTGTCCCGAGCACTAAAGCGTCCCGCAAGTAGGGCTTGTGTAATCACCAGTTGCCCCTGACGCTATATAAATCATCTGCAATAGATGCAAAGGTCTGTTTTTATATATAGGCCACAGAGTAATTGTTAGGTTTAACTTTCATTTTTATCAAAATACTATGTGATATAACTGCCACCAATCATGTTAGTTTTCCCAAAATCGCAGGTAAATGAGTGCCTTCTAAGTCCCAACACTCCCGCTCTCCGGTCGTCAGTTTTTCAGGCTGATGATGATGACTTTACTTAACTTACAAATCAAGGTATTTGAGAGTAAATAACCTAGCCTATCCGTGTCAATATTTTCCTGCACTGAAAGGAATAATTCGGTATTGATGATGTAACTATGTATGTATTTTAATAGGCCTGACGACTAATTTTCAAAATCTCTTCTATCATATTCAGAAGTATCTGTTATGTCTAAAATATATCATATTTCTGTAGAAAATTAAGGTTTTTGTGCAATAAAAGTACATTTAAATTGAAATTTTCAAATTCACGCCAAAACGCTCGCTGGTGTCATGGCGTCTGTTATTACGTCACGTTTCTGTATATCAACAGTAAACATTGGTGCTTTTGTACTAAATCAGAATGACGTTTACGTAAACGTGACGTAATTCGCTCTGACCGGTGTTTAAGCTATCATGGCGGATTGTTGTATTTTGTAGATTTATATTATCAAATAAATTGTCAATCTCGACATTATTATGAGTATAAATACATTTTTCAAAATCTTTGAATCCTTTTTCATTAGATCAGATAAATATTTTGGCGATACTTGATTACTGTCTTCATGCCTTTTATCTATTATCATTATCATTATATGATTATGTTCAATATGTTGGAATGAAGACGATTAACAAAAATCTATGTATCCGCATTATTATCACTATTTTACAACGACACGGCGAAATTAAATAATATAAATACAATGTATAAATTATACCCATAAACATACAATAAGTCATCGTCAAAAGTGGATTGGCAACTTCAGTTAGTAAATTCTCTTATTATCTGGATTTGTTAAAGATATGGAAACTTAGTAGGTTTGTAAATCGTTGTGGCTCAAAGTGGATCTTCAAATAAAGTTTAAATCAGAGGTTCCCAACCTTTTTTTTCTCATATACCACTTTCAAAATATTTGTAATTGTCAAACCAGAAATGCCAATCTATACTTTTGATGCTGACTGTCCCCAGGAGTACGTAATAAAAGGTTATTTATGTACTTACTAATAGGTAAGTAAGAAAATAACTATGCTCTGGGAATTGCCAGCTATAAATGTCATACCGCTGATATTATACTGAAAACTAGTCAGGTTTAGCAAAACGTGGCTTGTGACCTTGTGATAAGTCGTATCTCGTGTTCGCTAAATTTTCTTGGTATATTATACTAAGAAGTTAGGAGAATGGTCCAGCACTAAACATACGAAAAATTCGACTAGGTACCTTTATTACTCAGTTGGTTTGGTCTTTAGTGACTGGTTCTAACACGGTTGTTCTTGAAAATCTGTAAAAATTGGTTTCACAATAATTATGACAGTTCCCTGTATAAGTGGTACGAGTAGATGTCTATTTTTACTCAAACGGTAAAAATAGACTCTATTTTAGAATACTACAAATATTTGTCTATTAATAACCCACATGAAATAGAAAACGGCGAGAAAATGGCGAGTTTTGAGCTTAAAATAGCCGTGATGATATGAGCAGAAAAACAGTCAGCTTCATACACGTGGCTTCACTGTGTTTTACGTAGGTTTACATGGCTAAACAATAGTTACTACAGCACGTTTGCAGAATGACCAGCCAGTAGTTAGTACGCAGCGACCTTGCGATAAGACGCATCCGCTGATAAGGTTCGCGTCACGCCCGCGCATTTCTCTCTGTTCTTGCATGGTTCTTGGTGTTTTCACTGCGATTGGCAAGGTCGCGCGTGCACCCTGCTGCAATAAACTGACACGTGTTATTGTCACGCGGCTTTGAAGAAAATGATGGCGTTTGTCTTCAAAACCATCGAAACATTTTCCGATCAGGATATATCGCATAATGCACTTTCATTCCAATTGCTTACACTTTGTGCTAAGACCTCAAGTAATTTAGGTTAAAATACCACCGAAATTACACCACACCACAGCAGAACTCAAAATAACACCAGGAAAACAATTTAAAAGAAAAAGCTATAGAAATGACTCCCAAAATGACAGAAAACGAATCCCAATTCAATAACTACTTGCAGATCATAAGATTTTACTAATGTACTTTCTTACACTGTCGAAGAAAAGTGCGAGATACTTAATTTGCGACATGCGCTCGATGTGTGTTGCAAGCTTTCAAGGCCATTCGTCCCGTGTTTCAACACGTATTCGTGTTGAGTAGCAAATAATTACCTACATGAGTATTCATCATTTACATACTCGCAATTGGGGTGCTGTATGTATAGGTAAACAAGGATATGAATTAGACTATACACTGTTAGCTCTTATGTCCTTGCATTAAAAGTACTTTTTTGTTTTAAGGTAACTTTAACTGTATCCTACTGTACATTTCCGATGCACCCCTGCAATGCCGCTAAGGGTCGCAAAAACGGTACACTTTTTGATAAAATGAGTCGCTGCGTTGCATGATGGAGTGTTGCTAAATCAATCCGTGTGATAATCATACACTGATAATAATGGTTAGTCATAAACTTATTCAACTCTTCGACAAAACTAAGCATGAATATTGTGATGGGATCGTAAATATTATAATAATAGTACATTGTTACCTGAGGATTTAAAGTCACGTTTTTGAGTCCCGAGACGGGATTGGCGCCAGAGCGTAGCGAGGGCGCCAATGGAGCTTGAGGGACATAAATAAGTCTTTTACCCGAGGTAAACACTGTGCTTTTCATTACGGATACAAGGAAAGTAAAAATAAAAGCATGATAGAAAAATGAGTGAAAATGAAGATTGAAATTGCCGCCTTTCCGCTTTTTTTTTTGTTTCTTCGGCGAGCGTTCGGCTGGCCAGCATTATTCAGCCATTATATTCATTTTCATAATTAAAAAAATGGTAAATTTTGTTGAAGCTTCTATCTACTATCTTTATGTAATTTAAATTTAAATTTTACATCGCGCTCTAATTACTTCTTACCGTTGTAATGGGTTTCCAACCAGCTTGCTGAATAAAAAGTTGGAATTTGGTTCAATAACCTCCTTGCAGTTAGAAAGACTTTAGAAAGTTGGAACATGGTTGAATAAAATAGAACTTGTTTTTTTTATAATTTGACAGCTCTCAGTAGAAAGCGATTCTCCCTAGGGCTGAAAGTATTAATTTCAATTAGGTTCCTCAGGCAACTTCAGAGTATGAGCAATGAAAAGGTACTTATTGTAGGTAGAGCCAAGCCAGCCCAGACACTGCTACGTCCCTTAAATAGACTTGACAAAGTTTCACCGAGACGGTGTATTTAGTAATAATACAGGTCTAGGCATATACGCATATACGCCTATTAATTTTTTTTTAGGTAGAGTGCATTCTGCTACTTTTACGCCAAAATCCGTCTTGCTAGAATTCCGGTAATATTGTTATTAGAATCGGTATTCTTTGACAGCCCTCACAGCTTAGTTGGTAGTAACTCTGCCTTTGCACAGGAGGGCGTGGAACCAAGAACAAAATATTTGTGTGGTCAACTCAGATGATTATTATCTGGTTGGGTGTTTTTTTATAGGTACCTAATAAAATCTTTATTTCGGACAACTCAGAGTAACCTAAAAACTAGTATGTACATTAGAGAAAAATAATACATTATCTTGCAATGGGCGGTCTCTTCCAGACGACCTTTGCTTAAAACTAACTTAAAGCTAAAGTCATTATGTAACAGGTGTACAATTTAAATGGTGCTATACTATTGTATATTAAAATATGTAAGTGTGTTCTATTTTATTCTAGGTTTATATTTACAAAAAAACTAGGTTTGGTACAAAGTATTTCAAAATGAACGGAATCACGTCTAACTAAGTACGTATGGTAAATATCAACCTTGAACGAAATCGATGATTGTATTTCTTATCGACAAAGTCATGTACGTACGTAGTACCTGACGGTATGGCGTAGTTATAAAGGCTTGCGCACATCTAGGCGATGACGATGGCGATCAGCTGAAACGCTGTGAAATATCGCTGTCATATTTGACGCTGTAAAATATGACAGCGAAATGTCATCGTTTAGATGTGCGCAGGCCATTACAATTGCAGATAGATCGTTTTTCAAAATTCTGCTTGGCATATCAAAATGGCCACATGACGTGAACTACCAAATTTCAAAGAGGATTTATTTAGTAGATAGCTATAGTTTTTGGCCTGGCAGCACCTTAATGTAACTTTTGTCTCCCTCACCTCTCTGTCTCCTCTTTAGAAGCATGGAGGCTCCCAAGGAAATCATACGCGGTTTGGTAGTTTTCGATAAAACACGAAATTGCACGAAGGTTGGTCAAAACTGTCAAACGGAAATTTTGATAAGCCCAGTAGGCGTTGTAAAACAAATCTTATACCATTGTGATAAAACCATGTTCACCACATTCGGTATATTTAAACTAGACTAAGAAAAACATTTTTATAATAACCTCCACAGGGGGTTCCTACCCCATAGGGGATTGGATAGATGTCCATGGAGATATGTCGAGATCTTCTCCCGAGATCAAGACTAGTCCAAATATCCCTTTATAAAGTTCCATCAAGCCTCAGTCCATCATCTAGCCTACTCTAGACTTGATTTAGCCTAGATTCTAGGGTACAGATCGAGCAAAAAACTTAAACTCGTATGTATACGTTTACATCCAAAACATAGCCCTCCCGCCTGATAAACAAATACTTTATCCGACTGCCCAGAAGTCGGATAAAGTATTTGTTTATCAGGCAGGTCGAAAGAGATGACTTGAAAAAGGTCAGAGCAGGTAGGTCGAATTGGTTGTCAATTGATGTTTTGTTGAATGTGACCGCGGGGCTGCAGCGGACGCCGCGACTTGCCGAATGGGGGGTGACATTGCGTGACCGCAGTGTTTTTGTACCCGCTGAAGATACGCTGACGTAAAACGTCTGCCACTACAAGGTCAGTGTGCGAATTGTTTAACATAAATGGTAGACAGTAAATAAATTAAATTAATCGTTTGCTTATGTTCACAGGCGTGGAGGTGACGATAATCTTTGTGAAGTACTCAGAAGTTTAAATAAAACTCTCGTTAGTAATGAGCGTAGTCCTGAAACAATAGTCATTAAAGCCATAGAAAAATCAAATACTTATTATTTTTGTAAATTAATGGTCTTACTTATAAAAATATGTCAAAAGATAAACAGTGGTTAAACTGATGCCATCTCTTACCACAGGGTAATGACAAACAGTGACAGGGCTAACTTTAAGCAATGATTAAATTTAAATTGAGTTTATAAGTAGGGCTGATAAATTTTAAAATCGGTTTTCAGCAAATAATTATCAATCTCACCACTATAATGAAAAATATCTTAATTTATATTTGGTATACATATTTTAAAAGCTGCAAGAAATATGCGTTGAAAATTAACTATTTTTGACAGCCCTCGAAGCTCAGTTGGTAGTATAACGGTCTTTTGCGCTGGAGGGCGTGGGTTCGATCCCTTCACCGAGAACAAATAATTATTTGTGTGGTGAACTGAACATAGAAGTTGTTCTCTATATTATATTCTAAGTATGGATTTAAAAAAAAACTGATTCCTATCGCACAAGTTCTGCTTAGTTTGAGGCTTGATAGTGTGGTGTGAAATGTCCACAATATTTATTTATTTTTATAAAATAGTACAGTGGGATACAGCTCAAGTTACCTAAAAACAGAGAAAAATGACACTTACTGCAAGGACATAAGAGCTAGCAGTGTATAGTCTGATGCGTATCCTTGTGTACCAATGCCCGGTTTCATTAGGCATGTAAAATTGCCAAGGACTATTTATGTGCCTACTGTACCGACGAATCATAATGTGGGTTGTACTATACGGTGTCATTGTGTGATTGTGTGAACGGATCCTTGTAGTACGTAGGTACGCCCATCAATAACAACCGCACAATAAAATTGACTCACAAGCAAATAATACTGCTTTTATCGGTCACCTGCGTCAATGCAGCGCAAACAATGTTCTACGATAGCTGTAAACCTACACGACTTGAAAGCTTAATTCGATTCTGCGCGAAAATACATAGCCATGCCCAAAGAAAGACTAGTATCACATAGATACAGTTTTCCTCTATCCTTGTGAGTCATAGATAATATTGTGCTATAGTAGTTGGCAAGTACCGTGCCAGTAACTGTTAGTCAGTTTCATGACTGTGCTGGCACAAATAAAGTAGAATGTCCTACATGTTCGTTTAAGTCAAAAAGGATTTATGAAGTAAATAGTATTCCCAATGTATGAATTCAAAAGATTCATCGGATCTTTAAAGCCTGTGGAAACGCTTTGTTTTTGAAATTAATAATCCTCAATGTCAATATCTTTTGGTAAAATCATAATTAAGATTATTAGAAATTAATACATAACCGCGTCATGTTCACCTACGTTACGTCCATACCTCTGTTCCGCTCGTGGAAACGCTCCCTTTGGCTTTGCGCCGTCGTTTTTTACTCCCCTAAACCAAAAAATACCACACATTACCTACCAAAATAGACAGATCAGTGAAATGCTGTCAAATATCGCTGTTATATTTGAGCGTTTCACGGATTGCTACCGTAGATCACTTAGATGTGCGCAAGTCAAGTAAGGGAGGAAAGACTTCTCTCACTAGTTTGTGGCTTCGAAACGAAAGTTCACATCAGATACAGATGCAGATCATCAGCTCCGGAGTTCTAGTTATGGTTGGTTTAAATTGAGTCATTGACTGGTAAGTCATCCGTGACTTGTATAAGCATTTCAATTCACTATAGGTTTTCACAAACAAAACAAATCGCTGTGCATTGTTTTCGGGCCATCAATCGTTCTCACCGGGCGGGTCACTATTTTTGGGGGTTTTGTTTTTCTTATGCTATTATGTTGAGTAAGAAAAAGAACCTAACCAAAAACAAAATGCGATAGGTCCGGCTTACATAGAACTTCTTTACATGCAGCCAATTATATTTCGTTAAGTGAATTAGAAATAGAACGCGTTTGGCAGTGCGATGCAACGCTGTTTTATAATTAGCGATGCACAAACAAAGTGGCTTCGAAGGAATTGGGTCGGTGCGAGTGGCGGGCGAGAGGGCGGAGTGCGGGGGGCGTGGAATTCGCGTAACGTTACGTCAGCGGGCGTCGGCCTCACGCCGGTCGATGACCCACGGCTATCTCTAGCGCGGCTAGTCGCACGCGCATAAACGCACACATCAACCTAGGATTGTAGGTACACCTACTGTATGCACGCACACAATATCCTGACTGGTGCTCTATTATTGTCTATTTTATTACAAAATATTATGTTACGCTCCGAAAGATACCTTTAGAGACTTTCTGAATTGCATCTCCTGTTTAAGCTAAGTACAGTCGCCTGCACTAGAATGTATCTAACTATGCAATTCGTAAATTTCAGTCGAGTCGAAGTTGCAGTGTTGCAATGGACATTGAAGAGTAGGTATCTAACTATAGGAAAAAAGAAGAGAAGAAATAGAGGATATACCTATTTCTTAAAAAAGATAAATAATAAAAAATCACAAAAAAACATCTGTCAAGACCCCTGACTATGAACATTACTTATGCTCGTGAGCTTAATTCACAAATCCTTCCTTTACTTCCTTATTAGGCATAATACTTCTCCAAATTTAACACATGCAGCGAACACCGTTATAAATAAGGCAACATTAATCGACAAATCATATCAATATAGAATCTCTGTTGTGTAAATCCGACACAATTTGAACGGTGTCACCCGCCTCTGCCGAGGTTGTTGACCCCATTCTTCTGTATTCCAACGCAACGCTTGAACCGTTGAACTATAGGTTCATCCATACCACCTAGGCAGGTGTGGGTATACATACAGACTAGGCAGGTATTATCTATCTTTACCGAACGGGATATGATACGGTTCATTTACTATTTAAAAGTCCGAGCACATTTCACACTTATGTAATTACCTATGTTAGGTAGAAAGATACCTAACGCTGGTATATTTCTATGAATTGATAGTATCTAGCTAGGAAGTAGGATATATTACGTGAAGTGGAAGTCATTGAACTCACCTATAACCTCATTGATGAATAGGTAGGTAGTAGGTACCTTAGATCATCATCAGCCTGAAGAAGTCCAGTGCTGGACATAGGCCTCCCCAACACATTTCCAGGAAGAACGATTCTGAGCTCTTTCCTTCCACCGACTTCCCGCGATCTTAAAAATGTCGTCGGTCCATCTGGTGGGTGGGCGCCCTACTTTTCGTCTTCCGGTTCGTGGTCGCCATTCGAGAACCTTTATTTCCCAACGGTTGCCGGCTCTTCGAGCTATATGACCTGCCCATTGCCACTTCAACTTACTAATTCCTACCTTACCTTAGTTAGCTCCATGTTTTCTTCTTACCTAACCCTAAGATTGATTTAAGTTTTAAGGTATAGGCAAATTTAGGCAATGTTAAAAACAAATTTCTGAGGGTCTTGTCTTGGAACACAACTCATTCAGGCTATCACTGAATTCGCTAAGTATGTGTTTTCAATGATATTAAACAAAAAATTAAAATCGCCCGCGCATTCAGAAATTCGCCCAAGCCGTGTTGCAAGAATACCTGTAACTGGGGTGAGAAGGTACCTTGCCGTAACACATTTTATTAACTAGCACGGAAGGTAAAACTCCAAAGCACAGTATGTGCCTATTGTCTAGGGTTGCCTATTATTTCCAGAGTCAACAGATGTTGATTCTGAAAATAAAAGGCACAAAAATGTCGTAAGTACTAATAACAAATAACTGTACTTATGCTTTTTTTTGTTTCGAAATAAACGTTATTATAAATAAACGCTATAGAATAGCAGCTGTTTTTTTTGTGTTGTTTTCGCCCGCGGCTTTGTGTGAGTAGTTTAATCTATTTATCTAAATGCTATAGGCATGACAAATGGCAACAGTGGTTTATGCTAGCCGGAAAGCCGAAATAATAGTTATTTGTTATACAAAGTGCTCAATTTTGATGACCGAGCAAGCGAAGGAATCAAAAGAGCACGAGGTGAGAAATCTTTGCACTCGAGTGCAACACGTAATTTTTCATCCCACTTCAGCGAGGAAGAGGAAATAGCTAAATGCAAAAAAGAAAATGGCGCGCGAAAATTAAAATAAAAGTAACACACCAAGAAGGTCTGAGTCTCTGAGCCTGAGTTTTTAACAAATGAAAAAAGTTTGCACGATAAATTCGGCATCATGAAGGTAGAAGTAAATAGGTTTAATGATGTTATGAATTATCATACTCAGGCCGAGATTCATAAACCGAACTTTGACTTTACTTTGATGGAAAGTTCAACTTTCAACCAAAATTATATTTCATAGTTCTGTCAACCTCTTCTTTATTCAAAATATTGATAGCAAACTTTGATAAACAAAGCTTACTTTGCGAAGACTGCTTTGCTGTAAAGCAAAGTGCGGTCTATGAATCTCAGCCTTAGTGCACACGATGCTCTAAAATCAATTTTACTTTATCCTTATAAATTTTAGAATCCTTCGCTTGCTCGGTCATCAAAATTGAACACGCGGTTAAAAAGCAACTTTCACTCTTGTATAACAAATAACTATTGTTATTGTTTACTATTGGACACAAATGAACCTTTACCGGAGGGATAAAAGTTCATAGGATTACTCTGCCGAACACTGAATTGAATTTATTTTAGCTTCTCGGTCGGCATAATCCGTAACCAAAGGCTATATTGAAGTCTAAGGTAGGTAATATAGTATAGGATAACACCGTGGCTCACGTCCAAGGACACGAGACGTGAGGTTCTAGAGATGAGACTGGAATCAACAAGAATTTTTAGACTTGGACAAGGCCAAAAATTCTTCACTCTATGAACTCCATTTCCGAATAAAAAGTAAGTTATTAAATCGGCCAAGAACATGTAAACCGCACTGAAGTACAGTTTGTAGTCTTTGGTAGGTACACTACTAAAATTTTACCAGAGTGGTGTAATAACATATCTCTTTCGTGTCGCTTTAGAAACATTCGATTTCTAGTAGAATTGTTTTTTTCAAAAATCTACTATTTACGTAAATAATAAGCTTTCGAGCTTATTATTAATAGTCTAACTAAACAATGCTAGTACTCAACGAAAAAGCTGTACTTAACAATTTTTGTACTTACTCTTTTTGTAAATTGCAATTATTTGACCATTTGTTAAATTAATTATGTAGGTTATAAAATGCCTTTGAATTTCATTGGGATTTACAGAAATGATGTTCTAATGACTTTTACTACAAACAAATACATAATGATTAATTAATTCACTTTTACATAATTAATATAATTGCCCAACGATGACATACTTTCTTTGCATAAATATAATGTAAAAGTAGGCGCATGCTCCTTTTTCAAGACTCAATTCACCAAACATAGTCAAAAGAAATTCCAACTTCCGGAAGCAAAATAACAAACGACTGTAACTAATAGATTAGATTGAAAAAAGTGGTAGAAAGCTAGAGGGGGCGAAAGTAGGACACTTTCATTTTCGTTCATTTCTTTTGGGATGCAACGCGTCGAACATTTGCTGTGCTGCTTAGCACGTATCCATTACCTCCTTTCTTCGCACACTTATTAGTAGGACTTGGTTCTGATTATGGTATTTAATTACATTTGCTCTACTTAACAGCAGAATTATTAATTATTCAAACAGAGAAAATTCAGTAAGTATTCATTATATTTAAATTAAATTAAATTAAATATGATGGACTTTCCACACAACACTATCTAGCCCCAAATTAAGCAGAGCTTGTACTATGGGAACCAGATCCTTTTTTTTCGTAAATACATACTGAGAATACAATATAACACCCAGACAGAGAATAAACATCTGTTTTCACCTTAAAAATATTTGTTCTCGGTGGGAATCGAAACCACGACTTACGGCCAATATATATTATATAAGTAATAAGGTATTTATTGTCTTATTATGCAATTTAAATAGCATAGGTATGTAGTAGTTTTGTATACTTTCTTATAGTTTTTAATCATAAAAAATATAAAAAGTAAAAAAAACGGGTCAACCGTTTCAAAGTAGGTATCTATTAATCTAACTAAAAGTAATGGCCCATAGCTTTGTTTTCATCTGATAAAATATTATTTGATTGTCTTTGCTGATCGGATTTGTTTATAGCTAATATTTAAATGAATTCATGAATAAATACACGATGAATTGATAAATAAAATATCAATCAAAAGTTATACCGCAGCACTGCATATTAAAATGTGAACCGGATTTTAGGCGATAAGTTCACGACAGAGCAAGCTTCGCGTCGCGTCGGCCGCGCCGCGCGCCCGTGTCCGTGCCGAGTCGTCGAAAGTAACCACTTTCTAGGCCACTCTTCGAGTCACGCTAATCAAGCATTTTTATAACACAGGAGTTTTCTAATGTATTTCCTAAGTAACTTCCAAAGTAATTGGTCGCTGTTGGACCTCTTACCATTTATTTATTGTGGCTTCCAGGAGACTAACATTTAAAACATTGGTTCAAGATGACGACGTAGATAAAGAAAGTTATTTGAAAATGCTTTGCTGGGTACATAAGAAATGGCAAAGTTATAAATTTAACACATTTTCACTGAATATTTAAACAATCATGCCGACTTAGAATTTTACTGGCAAGGAAGATTTGGGTAAAATTGACTGTATAACATTGGGGCTCGCTGCGCTCACCGATTGTTTTCTTTTTACATGACAACTTGATATAAGGCTTCAAAAAAAAATTCTGGATTGCCCCTATAAAGATTAAATTTTACGAAAGTGTGGGGGCGAAGCTTTTAATTGTATACTTACATAAAGGGGGGGGGGGGGTAAAATAAATAATTTGGTAAACAATGTAGGTAATGATGTTGTTGTAATGACTTCATTAAAAAAAAAATCAATGTTGTTCAATCAGTGTTTCAATGTTGTTTATTGTACGTATAATAAATAAATGGTTTGAAAATAATGCTTTTCCAATTTAACGAAACCCCAGTTTTAAAATGACAGTAATGCCAGAAAGTTGTATTTCAGTTGAAGTTGTGTTGTTTATTTTTAATGAGCGGGAATCTCTTTATAGGTTGAAATGATGCCAGGAACAATAGCGCTCTTATAAATAATGAATACAAACAAATGCATATTTTTGTCCTGATATCATGATAATAAGCTGCACCTGGATGTAAACTAAAATTGCATCGTGAATACAATTTAAAATTACATGAGTGGTCTTTTTACACGCTGTATACTTAATTAAACCCAATAAACAACATCATATGCAATATTTTGCTTCATAATTGAGCGTTTTAGCGGTTTCCCGTTAGGTTCCTAAATGTTGACTTCACTGCAACGTACGGCATGCAGCTTTAAATATTTGTTCAATCATCACTTTCGCTCCCCAGCTCGCGGCAATATTTTAGTTTTTTATGTATGAATCAAAACCAACTCAACGTGCTGAATATGCACCGGCGATGCGGCCTTCTGTTGCACTGCCCTACTTATGTAGATGGAGAACTAATAAACGTTAAATACGACAGAACTTTCTACGGACAGTCGGTCGGGTCAAAAAGTGCAGCGAAATGGCGCAGTGGAAAAGGTGAAACTTAGTGGAGCGAGAAATCGGCGGGATGCGATGTTTATTGTAACGAGCCAGGTATCGGGCGCGCGCGCAAGAGAAACTGAAAGTAATGGCGCCGCATTCAACCCACTTTCACTGCTCTGGTGCGCAGCGCAGCCCACCACCACCATCACTAACGCCCTACACTGCGCGGGAAAGCCTGCCAGTAGGTAGGCGAACAAACTTGTTCCTCCACTGCGATTGCGTGTATGCATATATCATATTTTCCATAGTAATTGCTATTATTGTTATGGAGATGGCCGTAAAAAGGTAAATTGGCATACATGGCAATGTTATTAGGAGAAAGTGTTTGTGAATTTTATACTAACATTACTTTCTTTACGGTGAAAACTACGTAGGAGGGACTGTGAGTTTAATGGATTGAGATCTAGACCAATTCGCACTAGGCCGATGTTGGTACTCTAGATATAACCTGCTCCCTTGCAGCCAGAGAAAATACGAAGTTAAGAGAAAGCTCAGTTAGGTGCACCGCTTTTATTATTGAAAACTTAACTTCCCATGCATCCTGGGTTATCCTTATCGTATTTATGAAATTTAACTTTTTAGGAAAATAATGATTGTTTTTTTATCTATTACACGGGTATTTTTCGCGTAAATTACCTTATTTTATTTTATTTTTAGACGTTTCAGCTGAGATCCCGACGTTTCAGCAATAGCCTTATAATATAATGTTAATTTATTTATCGCTTTACATTTTTGATAAGAATTGAGAAAAAGAATAGGGCTAAGCCTTTATACACATGATGATCCTGCCACATTACAGTAGTAGAGCTCTTTGGAAGGGCCCGTCCGGGGAAGAAAGTACTGCCATCATGCTTATTTATGCCGCGCCGTCAAACAGCATTGCTGTGTTACTGTTTAAATTGTGGGTGGGTGCCGGTGAAATGCGGATTATTACCGCTGCTCTCAACACTTTCGTGCCCTCCAAAAATACATTATTTTACTTTACCTACGCATAGCTAGCTAGCTCTTTTTCTCATTTTTTTTATATTTCCAGTCGCTCAAAGTAAGAGCCGAAGTTACAACAGGTCGCCTTGCAATAATGTGACGACTCCTTGATGAAACAAAACACAGATGAATTTTTGGATTGGGTCCTGAATATGGCACTCTTCAACGGCCAACAGCAAAGACACGAAATTTTATGTACTTATGCTGTTCATCATGAAAAACCTTGACATGACTGCTGCACTCAAGGTTGGCTCCTAACCGAAAACTCTTCAAACACAAAAGGCTGTCATGATCATCATTTTCTTGTTCTTGTCCCACTTCATGTGGGGTCGGCACAACAGGTTTTCGTTCTCCACTCTCCTATTTGCCGTCATTTCAGCACTCACTCCTTTCTGACCCATGTCATCCTTCACAAAATCCATCCATCTTTTCTTTGGCCTACTTCTATAACCATCCACATTCATAAGTCATAATAGTCATAAGTCATTTATTGGTAAATTAATTTACAGGTCTAGACATAGCACAATTAGAAATAAAACATGTATAATTGTACCTAGGTAGCCATAGGTACCATATGTAGCATTCCCCTCGTTACAAACCTAAAAGGTTGTATTTGCATCTTATTGTAAATGGCCGTAAAAAAGCTAGCCCTATATTTGGTCAGGGGTCAGTTTATTATCGGTATGCAAAGTATCCGGGGTTCCCTGAACTTTCGAACATCTACCTACTTAGGGCCGATATCACGGATGACTAATCGCCGACCTGATGTCAATTGTTAACCATTACCTTTAAGACGCTGAAAACAGTGGAACTACTTCTCACACTTTGACCTTTTGAAAGATATAAAACATTGAACTAATTTATCGAAAATCGCGAGCAATCTTGTGTGCAACCAAATTGCACTCAGTTTACCAAAAAAAAAGCAGCCAAGTGAGAGTGAGAGTCGGACTCGCCCATGAAGGGTTCCGTAGCATCAATTAACATAATATAAAGGTTTTTGTAGTTCGTCGAAAGGTAAATTGCGGTTTACGATTTATGACGTATAAAAAAAAAACTACTGACTAGATCTCGTTCAAAACAAATATCGTTGGAAGTTTGCATAGTAATGTACAACATATATTTTTTTTAGTTTTATTATTCTCTTATTTTAGAAGTTAGAGGGGGGGGGACCAACTTTTTTCCACTTTGGAAGTGTCTCTCGCGCAAACTATTCAGTTTAGAAAAAACCGATATTAGAAACCTCAACATAACTTTTGAAGACCTATCCATAGATACCCCACACGTTTGGGTTCGATGAAAAAAAAATTTTTGAGTTTCAGTTTCAAGTATGGGGACCCCCAAAATTTATAGTTTTTTTTTCTATTTTTGTGTAAAAACCTTAATGCGGTTTACAGAATACATCTACTCCCCAAGTTTCATCAGTCTAGCTTTTATGGTTTCGGAGAAAAATGGCTGTGACACGGCCGGACAGACAGACAGACAGACAGACAGACAGACATGACGAATCTATAAGGGTTCCGTTTTTGCCATTTGGCTACGGAACTCTAAAAACCTTGATCCTTAGACGTTTTCGTACTTAAAAGTTTACCCAAGTACAAAACCGGTTAGGGCAACGTTTAAAAGGAAAACGTGTGCAATCGGATTGCACACAAGATAATTGCCCCCGATTTTCGATAAATAAGTTCAGTTATTTAATATCTGTCAAATGGTCAAAATGTACGAACGAAGAGTACCCGACGGTCGTCTACGCCTTAACAAAACATTGCTTAGCATGCCACGCACGTCGAGAACGTGCCCTACGATGCACTGCCCTGCGTTCATCTTGTCATACAGGTGTTACGACTCATGTGCCAGTAGTTTCACCGGCACCCACACACAATACCGTCTTTACCATAAGGGCACACGGGGCCAGTGCCCAGGGCCCCCATTCTCTCGGGGCCCGAAGGACCGACAATGTCTCTAACACATTTATTCTCAAAAAAAAATTGTCGGGCACACTACATTTTTTTCACAATACAAGGCATATACTACGCCATTATATCCTACTGTATTTGATTACCTATAAATGGTAAAGTATAACACTTAGAAAATAAATGTTATTTTTGCTGTTATTACTTTCCAAAAGGGCCCAAAATTCTTGTGTGCCCAAGGGCCCCAGCCTAGTTTAAGACGGCCTTGCCCACACATACTCTTCAATTCGAAACACAACTTACGAATGAGAAACACACAGCGCATCATAAGAAAAGAAAGCACTGCTAGGTTCCGGTATAGGTGTCGCTGCAATTATTATAGGCATTTACGTCTCACAGTGCATTGGTGGCCTTCCGATTCTAAGGCCGCGGGTCGAATCTAGTCGTGTACCTATGGATTTTTCAGTTCGGATAATTTATGTGCGCAATGTTAGTGCTCGGAAACGTTTTGTAACCGAATTTTGGAACTTTTTGAGAAACTATAAGTGCTGTATAAAATATTGCATTTGCAGAAAAGAACTAATAAGCACTGTGTTTTTTTTTATATAAGCTGAAGGAACGAGCATATGACCTGATGTTAAGTTGTAACTATCGCCTATAACAACGCATTGCCTCGTAGGTCACACACGTCAGGAACGTGCCCGCACGATACACTGCTCTGCGTCCATCCGCTTGAGGCACACATGTTCAGCCTCACGTGCCAGTAATTTCACCGGCTCCCACACCCTTCAAACCGAAACATACCAATGCTGCTTCACAGCAGAAACAGATATGGTTGTAGTACTTCCCCGGACGAGCCCTTCACAAAGAGCTCTACAAATCTCTCTCTGTAAATATTGTTGTGAACCTATCCTCGTCACGTCGTGCCCAAGGACATAAAATTAGGAATTCACTGTGTCTTATCGTGTCACTGGCTCTTGCGAACAAGTGTGATGAAAGGATTAACTGTACTAAATACATGTGGATGTGGATTCTGTAAAAATATGGGCATTATGCCGTGATTAACCTGTATATAAAACTTTGGTAACGTGTTTCTGGGTTCAGTGACCAGCCACAGCACGCTCTCTTGAAAAAAAAAGACATAAACGCGCACCAAATTTGCGTACAATCGCACAAAGAAATGAAACACAAGAACTGACCTGAATAAAATAAGTTCTTTCAAAACTTTTTACTATGTAGGTAAATGTAGATACATTCCAAAGTTTGGGGAGTGTATTGCTTATACGAGTATAATGAAATAATCCATAAAACAACTGAATTCTAAATTTGAACCCACAAATTTGGGTTCTTACTGCATTTCAGCAAAAGCTTTCAATAATATGCGGTCTGCTATCAAATCATTTTTGTTACGTAGTATTTTACACTGTATTAGGTAATTCTTTACTAATCGGGGCAAAGACCTCTAAGCAGGTTCAGCATACCTTGTTTACCGTACCAAAAACTGTGCAACTGTTTACAGCATACAAAGACGTACGCAATAACTGTACCGCTTCGTATAAACTTGCTTTTGCTCGCGGTTTTGTCTGCATAGACTTTGTTTTTCTCATACTAAAATATACTTCCGCGATATAAAGTTTCCAGTTGCTAGGTTACTTATCTCAGTGCTAATTTTATAGAGGGCTGTTCATATTCAGTATAAATACGCGAATACGGAGAAAAAGACAGACATTTTTGTATTTTTTATATCACTGGCATAATATTACTATAATACCTAGAGTAATGGATTGTAATTATCATTATTAATTGAACTTGAATTATTAAAAAAAAAAAAAAAATTGGTTTTGGCGCTATTTTTATTAACAACGGGATATTTACCATGATAGGAATAAAAACTCATAAATTAATTATGAGTTTTTATTCCCGATATTTTGGCACAGGTGCATGCACCATGATCACGGGTTAAACTGAACTACTCGTGTCGAAACAAATAAAAAAGTGCGAAAGAGGGTAGATCGATTTGTCTGCCAATAACATTTCATTTTACTCGTGGATTCGTTCAACCGGTGCATGCAATTGTGCCAAAATATCGGGAGTCAAAACTCATAAAATTAAACCATGGTAAAAAGCCAGTTGTGCATAAAAAATAAATTATTTTTCACAATTTCTATGCTATTTTAAGGTCACTGTCTTCATGTTGTAAAATTGTACTTGTCAAGGACAAGGAAAGAGCGGCGGCGGCAGCGGTAGCGGCAGCGGACGGTGTCGGTGAACCCGCTCGAGTCAAGGGCCTCGGTCGACGACCGCGCGGTCGGGTTTCGCCACAATACACACATAAAACGGTCAGACCACTTTACAATTTACTATATAGTGCTCGCTTTTTGTAATTCTAAAATATCGTAATATTTTTGGTGATATACCTACTTTTGATTGTCTTACTCGTTATTTTTTACGTTACTAATACTTCTGGCTCCTTGAGCTAGAGACCTGCGGGGCTATTCCTGCAAGACAATTTGTCCAGACGGTCGCTAAATCCGCTGTGGCTTTTCAATTTTTGTTTGAAAAATTTGAAAATCGAACGAAGATTCAGCGATCACCCGAACGAGCCGTATTGCAGGAATAGCAGTGCTGATATTAGGGGGCCTGAAATCGGGTCCCTGAGACTAACATAAAATCTAAAGAGACTCCAAGACCAAATAAATAAATAATTGAACGGTTGAAAGCGAAATACTTCCAGATAGTTCCCATTGAAATTTCATAAAAATCAAAGTTTTTTAAACTTATGTTATCGTTATCAGGTACACTAGATAGGTACCTCACCTGCACATTGCGAGCTGAAATCTTTATTATAGTATAATTCCCACACGTGAATCATACCCGTTACTATCCGAATGTGCGACAAACCTAATAGGGTCACTTTTAACCGTTACTAACTGCCTAACCATAACTTCTCTATGTTGGTAGATCCGCTACTTTATTCCCATTTATGTATAAGTTTAGCTCAAAATAGAGTTAGATTTAAAAATATCAGAATCTTATTTGAAATGTCTAGATGCATTTGGAAAATCTTTTAAGTCATTATGTAAGTGAGCTTTCATAAAAGTTCAAAAAAATCTTTTGGAAAGCTTTTTTTTCGTTCAAATGAAATCCTTTCATCAAACAGAATTGGTTTCAGACCATCAGAATGTTTACATGGAACTCATATTATGACATTATCAATACCATACATACTAATTCGAAAGTAACTCTGTTTATTTGTTTGTTACTTTTTCACGGCTAAGGCCTGGTTTCACGGATGACTAATCGACCAATCAAAATATTTGACTGTTTAACTCACATTTTATCGATTGAACCCTGAATGTATCGTCATGAAACTTGGCAATGTGATAGATTATATTCCTGGGAAGGATTAAGGCTATTACTGTTTCAAAAACTAATCGAGGGATTGACGTTGCGGTTGAAAGTTTGTATGGACAATCCTTAAATCCTCAAGTTAGGTAATTATACTTTTGGCAAGAAATAATAATTATCTTCTTCTTAAATTTAAGAGCCTAGCTCTTGTCGGGGTTTTGATGTAGTTTTCTCCAATTGAATCCAATTTAAGCAAGTAAATATTTATCTCTTCTCGTAACAATACAAATTACTACACTTAATATAATCATGAATAATAAAATATACGATTGCTAATATACTACATTATGCCCACACACGCGTGCGAGCGTGTGTAGTGGGTTTTCATTGAGCAAGCTGCAGTTGAGTCTAATCGGTCAAATACGAGTAATGTGGCGTGCAAGTGGGGCGCCCTGCCACGGTCGGTCATCGAACTAGCTAGCGCAACACTCCGCGCCAGTACCAACTGTTGTTATACTGTGCCTGCTTTGTTTTTTTATAATTCTGCATATTTTTATTATTTACTGTAAGAACATAGTAATAGATATAACATAGGTTACCCCTAGACTTTAACGCAAACGGACGGATCTGTATCAATCCTTCGTTGCCGCTGCTCTGAAAGCTCCAACCTACATGAAACGGATTCAGCTGAAGACAATTCAAACATTCAGATTTTGTGTAATAGACTTTTTTATAAATAAACATTGTGGACAATCCATACACTATCTAGCCCCAAATTAACTATGAGAACCAGATAGCCGATTTATATATTATTATATACTTACATACATTTTTTTTGTAAATAGATACTTTGAATACAATATATAACAATATATAACACCCAGACAGAGAACAAACACAAGATCTGTGATCACCACACACGAACCCACGAACTACGGCGCAGAAGGCAGAGCTAATACCAGCTAAGCTGAGAGGCCAGTCACTTGAAGACGACATTCTGTCACAAGGGTTACTGTCGGGACGTGGCTATAAAATGCCTGCGGGTCTTACTTGCCAAATCGGCAGCGGTAGCACCTTAGCCGACCCTATTTATTATCCATTAGGGATAATGACCGTTCGGCGATGATGGTTCACCTGCGGGTAACTGTTGCTGTATTTAATGTTTGCCAGAGGCTTTGTTCTGCACGCTGCGCTGTCTCGGATGGCCGTGAACGTGGTCGCTCACCCGAGCCGTACGCACTAAATACGACTCTTTATAGTGCGGGGGCGGCCAAACGTCCACGAGATTTGTGTAACGTCCCCGCAAACAGGCAATCCATCCGCGACTCGATGACTCCCGTCCCGGTAAACGAAGGAACAACAAAAAGGTAAATCCGATTTGGACTCATCAAAGTTCAAGAACAATGCTGGATTGTTGAAAGCTTTAATTGAAATGTATTCGATAAAACGGAATGGTTGCAATAAAAGCTTTATAACCATTTCAGTGAGGCTAGTGGACTCGATAATCGACTTTACAGTTTCATCAGCTTCAACAAATCTTCCATCACCTCGTTCGAAGCACAACATTATGAGGAACATTAAATTGAATTCGCTTGAATCAGATCCAACCCAGATAACGTATAAGTATAACAGAAACCTTAGCAAACGAAGAGAGGAGCATTTCTAATAAAATCTAAATGAAAGAGAACTGAAGTAAGTAATCAGTTGAGGTGTGGAGTGGGAAGGTGGGTTGGTGCTCCTTTCGGAGGGGGAACGCCTCGGCAGTCACATTATACAAGTACCTACTGCCTATGTATAGCCCTACTTACATTATTTGAAGGGAGAAAGGTCACGAAACTCAAGGTTATCGTTCCATATATTTATCAACATTTGGATAATAATCATCACATAATGAATATTAAGATATTAGATTGAGCGTACTCAAACACCGATTTTAATGACGTTTAGTTTTAAATAACTAGAAAAATGGTTGAAATCGGAACAACCGAAACTATGTCCCGATTTCGACATCAGGAGCCTAATTCTCGGCTCATCTCGGATCATTTTGCAATTTTATTTTATTACTTTTTTCGCAGAGAGAATGGATGATTTCTTAGAGTAATTTATCGACAACCTCATCGTAGAAGCCTCGACAGCTACGATATACGGAAAACGTAGAAAAAGTCCGGGTTGTGCAATGCCAATGTGTGTTTAAGGGACATTAAAAATCTCGGTTGGCCCGAGAATTAGGCTCCAGAACAGAGAGTGAGTAGCAGCATCTCCTGAGTAAATAACACCAAACCTGCGATTCCCAGTCCATCTGCCAAGAAACTTGTAAGGACTACAGAAATGCCCGCAAGGGCACCTTTATCCAACAGTGGAATTAAATTCTGATTGATGATGATGATATTTCCGATGCTTTTTAGATTCTCGCTTGTTCTGCATTAACTTTAGCCAGTAGATACAATTTATATTGCGTTTTGGATTTTACATCAGAAATCTTTGACTAAAAGACCAACTTATCCTACTGAGAGTCTGAGAAACAACAATAAAAAATACAAGCGAATTAAAAACCTCCTTTTTCATTTGAAGGCGGTTAAAAATACGACAGTGTATCGGGAACCGAGAGCCATTATGGAAGATTACTGAGCAGGGTGGTAGGTAGGTACTGTACTGAGGGTACCTACTACATGTGGCGATGCCGAGTGGAATGGAACCCGCGACCTTGCGAGGGCGAGGTCACCCGCCCGCGCCTCCCCGCCGCCGGCCGCTGCCGCTACCTGCTGCGGACGTCATTCCGAACCCCCCTTCATACCCCCTGCTACATATAGCGAACACGAAATGCCTACTCCAATTTCTAAGGTCAAGCTCACCTTAACCTTTGAAATATTTTTATTCCACCGCATATCGGTTTTAGACTATGTTCGTTGAAGTGGGCATTTCGTCAGATTACATTTCATAGGTATCCGAGTACGTAGTTAAATATAAATACCCAACGGAAAATAAATCCAAAGTATAGGGGTTTTTTTAATTTATTACTTGGGGCTAACATTACAGTACTTTTCTTATAAGCTAAATTGTGTCTTACGTCATGATAAAATAGGAACATAATGTCTATTCCATAACAGGACATCCTCGTACCTCCACAAAATAACATCATTAGGTTCAAAGTATACATATTTAAGATAGTTTTCAATAAAGATTAGGTATTCTGATTCTCAATAAACTCATTTTAATTTAATTTAATGCTAAACATTGTATCACTAAAAAACTGTTTTAAAAGGGGAATTTAAAGGGGAATTTTGACAGAAATCCTTTGGGTTTTCTGTCAGAATTCCGTCAAAACTTAAATTGGGATCGGAATCGCGTTCAAAAGTAGACCGGCTGGGTCTAGATTTTGATTTTGAACTAGTTTTAAATTTTTTTCTACCTCGTTTTTTATTTGTGTTCATCATAATTGACATTTTGTGTTACACATACACTATCTACCTACGCGGCAACGACGACGCGATAACTAAAATACTAAATAAATAATGTGGAATTCACACAACACTATCTAGCCCCAAACTAAGCAGAGCTTGTACTATGGGAACCAGATAGCTGATACAATACTTGAATACATTTTTTGTAAATACATACTTACTCGTAGAATACAATATAACACCAGACAGAATAAACATCCGTGTTCAACACACAAATATTAGTTCTCAGTGGGGATCGAACTCACGACCTACGGCGCAGAAGGCAGTGCTACTCCCAACTGAGCTGAAAGGCCAGCTAGAGAGATAACTCAACAACAGCAGAGCGCACATTGTATGTCAAATAGTCAATACGACCCATAGTTTACCGGAATAGACCCCAAGACCTTGGAACAGAAGATACGACGCAATAAGCCGGGAGGGTAGGCAGTGTACATAAGCGTTATATTGTAATACGTTTTCGCGGAGCTCGGAGTCTCAGGGGTACACGGGGGCACGGGCGGTCGCTCGAGCGATGACGAAGTATACGACCTTGGCCGTGATCGCGCTCGATATAGCCGGCCGCTGCCGCCACCGCCACAGCCACGGCCACCGCCACCGCCACCGCCACCACCCTCTGCCTCCAACCTCACACTCAACCAATTCCTTTTAAGATTAACCTGGAAATATCTGCCAGATATTTCCAGGTTGATCTTTAAACAAGCTCTCATCCAATAAGAAGTGGAATAGAAGTATATTATAAGAAGTGGTATACCACACTGGAACTTCACTACTATTATTATAATTTTTGTTTTGTAAAAGGATCATACAAAAAAACGGTAGGAACCAAGTAGTATGGTTGCCTGTTCTTCTAGGCTCGGCCGCGTGGATTCTCACCTAGATTTAAGACGTTTCAAAGTGATCCTTGAGTTACTACTGCAAAAAGACATTTTTGACTTTGACTTTGTCTAATGATGGCCACAAAATAAGAAAAACAAATTACAAGATCTTTAAAAAGGAAACTTTATCATGTTGCACACGTGTCAGTGTCAATACATTTGATTACCAATCCAACAAATTCGTAATGTAGACTGAAATTTAATTATTACAGCTACTTCGGTATAGGTTTGCGCTTTTTGATGTAAGACGTATCCTTATTAAAACTTATTTTCAAGCAAACCAATAGGTACATTAAAACATGTTTTTTGTAATTGGTTAAACAATATCATAAAGTACAAACCCAAGTATTAAAACGACCTTCTCGTTTAATTATCGGGGTGACTTCCACATGTCCTTCAAACAACATGTATTTTCCACAAACCACAAGGATAAAAGCCGGCCAAGTGCGAGTCGGAATTACGACGGCGCCGGCGTTCCGTCATTTTGCACGAAAATCAGAGGGCTTATTTTGTTGTTAGCCTAACGCAAAATAACTTATCATTAGCGTAGTCATATTAGCCCCGATTATGTATGGAGAAACGATGAGCTCTTCTGGCGGGATAGCCCTTCTCTATCTGATGATGTGGAACCATGACGACAGAACAGGGTTGAAAGACAGACACACAACCTACATCCTTACCTACAACCTTGTAATTTGGAATATTCACATCTGTAATTTTTTAATTTAATTTATATTCGAGGGTTTGGGCGCTTTGGCACGAGCTGTACGCCCAAGAGCATTTTGTATAAATAAAATAAATTTTGATTGTGAGAGATAGATAGGCTGCTGCCGCGGTGTAAGTAATATGTTCCCGCCAGCTTGACTTTACGGAACTCTAAAAATATTTGTGACGAAAACTTTGCCCGACTGTATTTAGTAGGCAGACAACGTAGTTAGAGCGAATCGGAATTAGACATCAAGGCCGCGCGGTGGAGTGATATCATTTATATGGCGGACTTGTCCATGAACTCCAAGTGACGCACGTGAATTCAAATATTACCCTGACCTTAGCCGTAAAAATAATCTTGGTAATACCGCCTAATGTGTCTGCTGTCCACCCGTTTCACCCCAACATTATTACCACCCGGCCAACTGGTATCGCTTTAAATACCCTTATATTTATTTTAGAATATTGCTTTATCCTGATAGTTAAGTACCTATACCTCTATACTTACTGCTGTGGCGCAACGAACCAAAGTGGATATTGGCCTCCGACACCTGAGTCCGCCAGGCTTCTCTGTCCATACAGGCTTTGCGTAGTTGCTGGCTCCGAGTTCTTGCAGGTCCTTTATCATCATCATCAGCTATATAGTTTTGCTTTTGATTTAGGGTTTTTTATTAGTAGTTTATCACTTTTATCAGAGGTTAAGTCAAAAAGTATTTCAAACATTACAAGAAAATTTATTCTTATAACAAAATGTTATACATTCAATATCATTGATTATTTTACAATGGAAGATTTATATACTTTTGTAGTAACTTAAACTTTCTTACCTTTCTTCTTAGGCGGGGTCTTTTGCTTGTTATTAGCTTTACCTTTAGATACCTTGCCTTTCTTTCCACGGCCTTTCGTCTTTTCTTTAGCTTTAGCGGCACGCAAGTCTTTCTTCATGCGTGGATCGACCACCTTGTACTGGCCTTTGACTCCATTCGGCCGTTTCATTCGTTTGGCCGAAGTGTGTTTTTTTGCTACAACATATGTTATTTTCTTTTTAGGGTCCGCCTGTGCCTTTTTGTACAGATGTCTGACTTGCTGTGCTTTTTCTTTCTCGGACATGTCTGCATTCTCCATAACCGCTTCGACCTTCTTCTTAGCGCGTTCCATTTTCTTGACCATACGCTTCTTCTTCCTCGCTTTAGCCTCTATGACCTTCTTGATGGGTCTGGCGTTAATGTCTTGCAGCCGGTTCTTGTATTCGTCGGTGAACGCCTGTTAATAATTGCACATGTTATTAATGAGTGCCTTACATGTAATTTGAATCATCCTATCCTATACCATGAAAAAATTACTCATACGAACCTCTGGAATTGCAACAGGTCTAGTCATATGTTTTTTCTCGTCTTCCGTGAACCAATCCGGCAGGTTCTTATCGTTGAACGCATATCTATTCCAGGCGTCATCGATCAAATCACGTTTGAACTTTTTCGATGTTGCGATCATTGTGCCCAGGGCTAAGGTTTCGGCGTCCATTTTCAGGTTTTTCTTTAGCCTCTTTAAGTCTGAAGGAACATTAAAATGATAATATAATAGTGTAAATAGTCCAAAACATCTGTTTCGAATACAACACATAAAGGGCATGTGACTAGTTATGATAGGTGCACCGGCAGTGCACAGCTGCGTCGCACACTAGCCCAAACGCTTTGTTATAACTGTATTCGAATTAGTCAAATCTTTACTAAAAATTTAATCTTCAACAAGAGCTTTACCTGGGTCTTGAGAGACGACTTCAAAGCTATCCTTGTCCTTGCTGCCCTTGGCGCCGGCCGCACCGCTGGCTGTCACTGTGTCTTCGACGTCGTAATCGCTATCCGAATCATCGTCATCAGAGCTCTCTTCAGCATGTTTCCTCTTCACACCTACGCCAATACCATCTTCGTTGGATATTAGGTCATTGTCAATAACTTTTTTGCCTGTGGGAAATAAATTAACAAGTTAATTTTATAAATAATTAACCCATTTGTCCTATAAGTATTCAATTAATATGCTCCATGTTGCTAATACCCTATACTCCATGTGATACTGAAGAACTATGTATATACATAAACTAAACCATGTGTATGCAATAAATACATAAGGGTATTGAGTAATATGTATCTACAGAACATGCATGCCGAGTGAAGGGTTGAAGTGTGTGAACTCAATTAGTTATAAGGCCTGTACACATCCATACTTACTGTACACAAGCAAAATAAGTAATTTCATTTCATATTAGCTAGCTTTTGCCAGCAAGCGCCTGCAGCAAAGTCGCATGTTACGGTTATGCTAGTAGTAAAGTTAAAGTAAGTAAAATATATGAAGTTGTGTTGTGACAAACACATCCCAATGCCAGATGGTTTATAAATAAGATCCTAATTTACCTTTCTCAGTGTATGTTTCCGTTAACTTATCCAAATCCACGCCTTCATCATCTTCCTCGTCGATATCTTTAAAGCAGTCCTTCTGGAACCAAAGCTCTGCTTTCATAGATCGCCTTGAGATCGGGTCTGTGTTATCCAAGTCAGTCAGCAGTGGATTGTTCTTGGGTATTTTTGGAGTCTTGCTCACTTTACTGTTTCTCAAAGTATTCTGTTCTGTTATCTTGTCTATTTTTTTTTTCTTTTTCTTTGTATCATCATCAGAGTCTGAGAAAGCTGTAAATGACAATGGAAATATTTAAATTGATAGGTTTTTCAAAACTAAATTATTTTATACTAGCGGGTGCCCGCGGCTTCACCCGCCCCGTTCCCGTTACTCTTTCGAGACAAAGTCCCGAAAAACTCTCGGGACAAAGTCTCCTGGTTCTAAGCTACCTCTCCACCAATTTTCAGGCAAATAGGTTCAGCCGTTCTTCAGTTAAAAATAGTGTAACTAAATAATTTTTACATAATTTGTGGTTGTTTTTGTCTGATTTACCTAGCGATTCTTTCTCCTTTTCTGTGTCAGAATCGGACTCCATTTCCAGTTCACTGTCGGAATCCTTGTAGTACAATCCAGACGAGTCTAGTTTGGAAGCTTCCACATCATACTTGACGAATTTTTGTTTGACTTTCAATTCATCATCGGAGTCATCAGCAGGATCTGCTACTAAGTCTGGTGCCTGATCTATTATTCTTGATAATTCCTTAAACATGAATATAGAAAAATGTATTAGTATGTGATGTTCATTGAAATTCATATTTTATTATTAAAGTATAACACCCAAAATTAAGCTTACCTCAGCATTTTTGATGTCAGACAGGCTGAACATATCATTGCTTTCCATAATAGGGCCACCATCACCTTTGAGCACCATTTTAAGATTCATTTTCTCTGCCAATTTTTGTCTTTGCTTGTTTAGTTGCTTCCTCTTTCGTTTTGATAATCGACGCTCTTCATCCTGCAATGTTTTGTAAATTGGTAACATATTCCAAAATGTGTGCTCATAACATTTTAAAATAATAGTACCTACTTAGAAATAAATTAAACCAGTTTCTTCAAAATGAAGATCCAACCTCTAAATAAACAATAAAAACGTATTTACCTGAAGTTCAGCAATTTTGGAATCAACTTCTTCTTCATCATCCGCTTCTTCAGTATCATCTTTTGTGGTTGCGACTTCTTCTACCTTATCTTCAGTTTTCTGAAAATATATTAGGGTAGTAAAGTTAACAGGTACATGCAAAGGTCATCTACTGTCAATCAACAGGCTTCAAGGCTCAGTTAGTAGTAGCCCTACCTTCTGCGCCATAAGCCATGGGTTTAATCCCTACTGAGAACAAATATTTGTGTGGTAAACATAAATGTTTGTTCTGTCTGGGTGTTATATTATTAAGGTCTAAGCATGTATACAAAATAAGTACATCATTATTATACAAGCTCTGCTTTAGTTAGAGGCTTATCCACAACATTATTAGCAAGAAGGCAACATGGTAGTCCGAAACATAGACTACTACACAAGCTTGACTATAGCTCATGATCGGAATGTGTGGACACCGTGAAGAGCATTTGTAAATAGTAAAGAGTGTGACACTGGTAACACAGTTTTTAGCCACAAAATTACTATAGCAGGGACCAACAGAAGTATTCATATAATTTGTATCTGAATACTTTTGTTGTCAATAAAATTAAAAACTTAGTAACCTACATACCTTTTGAGGACCTTTAAATTCTTTCATGTGCTTCAGCCATGACAGTAGAGCCTTTAAATCTTTTCTGCCAAGTACTTTAATGTCGTTGCAACATTCTTTAATTTCCTCAGTTGTTCTGGTGTGGTTTTCAATGCTTGGATCATCAATTACAATCTATAAGAATAAAAATGGCTTAGTGTTATGATTTTTTTTCTCTCTAACTACAGGTAACAGGTATATTTACAGAAGACTTCCATCTGTTTTATAAAACTGATGAAATATTTAAGTTATTGAATAAAAACTAAGCAAATAAGTATTGGAAATGTAACAAGATCTCCATACCTGAGAACACCCTTGAAGAAGATCTATAGCATCACTATCTTCTTTCAAGAACTGTGAAACCAACACCTTGTGGTGCGTTGTGTAATCATTTTCCTGGTAACCCTCAGCCTTAGCCTTCTTTTGCTTTTCTGGATGTAACAGATTTGTGTGCTGTCTCTTCACAATATCTAAATCTTCGAACACATTTTTGGGATCTAAGAACTTGGGATCTATTGTGTCAGGGGCTATGTAACCCTGACACACAACGAAAATTTCTGATGACTCGTTACGGGAAGCCTGAGGTTTAGTGGCATGGACTTTCTTGAAGAATTGTTTCATGACCCACAGGAGAGCATGGTAATCTTTAGACCTGAAGACTTTAGTCACGAACCAACCCCCTTCTCTTAAAAATTGAGTAGCAAGTTTCATGGCACTGAGTGTAAGGCATGATTGCTGGTAAGCATCATGAATCCAGTTCAAACCGACATTTGGAGCTCCATCATGGAGCACCACATCAGCTTTCCATGTTTTTATTTCTTTCTTGATAGCAGTTTTACATTTATCTGTGGTTATATCTTCAGTTAAAGCAATGCAGCCCGTCACTTGCTTTATGGGGAACAAGTCGACTCCAATAACAACGCTGGACACAGGCATGTTCTGGTGGGCTACCTGCATCCACCCACCCGGCGCAGCACACAGATCGATACATACTCTTGATTTTTGTAAGAAACCAAACTTTCTATTTAGCTGAATCAATTTAAAAGCAGCCCTGGAGCGATAACCTGGAAATCAAAAGAGATCGATGTTTTTATTATCAGGATTGTCGTGGTTTCTCGTTTGAAAACGTTTCAGGCATATTACATTTAGGTAAAAAGGAAGTAACACTGACCTGTTTCTTTAGCTAGTTGATAATATTTATCTTTCCGCTGTTTTCCTATTTTAGTCTTTTTCCCCATTGTGAAGGAGGAACAACAACGCTGCGAAAGGTAAAGTGTTTACAATTTTACATTTTCATTTACAGTTTTAGTTTTGAGGTTATTTTCACGAGTTTGTTTTTGCATGCCAGCATGCCAGCTGCAAAGACAAGAGTTGACAATTGACATGTTGACAATGACAAGCAAAGACAGCAAGCTTTTGTTTCTGGAGCTGGATACTTGCTTTTTCGCCAGGTGAGATGACTGACTTGACTTGACATCCAAGGAAGATAGAAACGAACTATTTCTCTTCTTGAAGCTGTCTTGAAGTATTCTGTGCCCTGCCGTCAAGGCTTTCATTCTCTCAGAGAATGAAAGCCTTGACGACGCCTTGACGGCAGGAACAGGAACAGAGAATTTCTCTGTTTACTGTCATGTCATGTGATTTCATGTCAATATTATCTGTCTGTCTGTTTCTGTTTCTGTATCGTTCGTTCCATGAGAAATTACTGACGTGTTGTTTTGAATCTAGCGAAGCAAATATCAAATTGTTCCTCAACTCAAATTGCGTCATCATCAGATCCAACTATATTTTCTTAAACTATTTGTGAAAAGAGTAGCAAAGTATTATTTCTATCGATAGATCCTGTTTTGTAATTAAACATGGCACCTAGCATCCAAACTTTCATCAACAGTTTTCAGAATCGACTGTGAGTATTTTGTTTGTTTTCACATTTCTAAGCTCTATTTCATATCTTTAGACTTTCCACGATGTTGTACTTTTCTTTTGTGTAAATACAGTGTTGTACTAATCTGAATGTACCTAATCCAGAAAAAAAATCACGGCAATAAATACGGTGGGTAAAAATTTCTTCAATGTTCTAGAACTTCCTACCTACGTTTGCTTGCGTTAATTAGGAGACTAAAGTGCGCGCTATAAGGCTTATTTTTCAATAACGCCGTAACATTCCCAGTCATTGGAAGCCTATCTGTCTTGCCTATCCTAATATACTATCTGTAGGTAACAAAGACAAACTCCTTGATGGGCTAATACCTCATTGTAGGTAAATAGATATGAAAATAGTCCCTTTTTTCAACATATATTGTTTACAGGGAACCACCAGTGCGACAACATCTGAAAAATGTTTACGGTACATTGATGATGACCTGCGGTGCTGCCTCTGTGGGAGTATATGTTGACATGTTCACCCGCTTCCAAGCTGGATTCCTTTCAGCGATCATTGGAGCTGGTCTCATGTTGATGCTAATTGCTACTCCTGATAATGGCAAGAACACTAAGCAGAGGCTCGGCTACCTTCTTGGCTTTGGTCTTACTTCAGGTATGATTTGGACAACCTTCAAGCTTCTTTTATTTTTGTATAGACTTGGTAGTGTTGTTGCAAGTAACCTTGAAATTTTTTAAACAAAAGCACTAGAGTGAAATGATTTTTACATTGCAGGAATGAGTATGGGTCCACTGCTGGAGTATGCTATCATCATTGATCCTTCCATCGTTGTGACAGCTTTGTTGGGAACCACTCTGGTCTTTGTATGCTTCTCAATTGCATCCATGCTGGCTGACCGTGGCAGCTGGTTGTTCCTTGGAGGAACTCTGATGACCCTGCTTACTTCTATGTCCCTGATGACTCTGGTCAACCTGTTCGTGCAATCTCACTTCATGTACCAAGTAAGTGACCTTAAGGGCTGTAACTAATATTTTTATGAATAAATTTTCTATACATATTGTTATCTATAGACTTAGTTCATGCCATAGTCATGATGACTTGTCAGTTTTTAATACTGAGTCATTTTTTAATGTTTATTACAATTTAAATAGTTGTTAAGTCTTAAGATGGGTACATGAAGAACTTTCTAGTTTATTATTCTAGACTAGAATGTTTGCTACATGAATGAGTGTTACAAAAATGTTTTATTGTTTTTTAGGCATTTGAAAGCAAAGTCCTAAAATGTTTATGTACTTTACATAAAGAACATTCTAGTCTATTCTCTACTCTTATCTATTCTATCTAGTCTTTTTAGTTTTTCTAGAATGTGAGTTACAGAAAAATGTATATTGTTTCTAGGCTCACATCTACCTTGGACTGATGCTGATGTGTGGATTTGTGCTGTATGACACCCAGCTGATCATCGAGAAGCGCCGCATGGGAAGCCAGGACTTTGTGCAACATGCCCTTGAACTGTTCATTGACTTCATTGGTATCTTCAGAAGACTGGTTGTCATTCTTACCCAGAAGGTAAATCTAGCATTTATCAAGAATAAATATTGGTGTTCATTCTGTTGAAAGCTATAATGTTGTAGCCATCCTAATTTTTAGTACTTTTTGAAGTAAGTTTAAGATATTGTTATGCAATAGGGTCAGGCCCTATTTAAATGTTGTGTTGCGTCACTGCAACGGATCGACGTATTGTATGCCACACTTAAGGCTGAGCGTAGACTTGAGTCACAACAGTCACGAAAATGTAAAATTCTTTCACCATTGGAAAGCTACACATAAATGTCCACCCGTGTGAAGCCGGGACAGGCCGCTAGTTATATATAATTACAATAAAGGATTTGATAAAATAAGGCCAGACCTAATAAAAAATAATACAAATGTTATTAAAAGCTTACCCGTGAAAAAACTCTACCTTTTAGGAACTTACGTCTAGCGTTTTTGCCTTTTGACGTTGACAAAGTAATTGGGCTTAGTTTATTTGATTATTTATATAATATACCTACAAACACATTATTTATTGCATGTGTTTCTAATTTCAGGAGGAGCAGAACCGCCGCCGCAAGCGTGACTAAGGACTGCACAGGATTGATTGATATCAAACTCATGGGGAATTGGATAGTCTTCAGGTTTACATACTTATGAATATTACTTACTATTTTGTTGTTAACAATTTAAATTTATTGATTATATAACCTTATCTAGAAATAAACCGGAACTGACTGGAAACTTTGTTTTGATTACCAAGGCTTTTTATTCCTACTAAATCATACTAATATTATAGAGGAAAGATTTGTATGTCTGTGATAAATAAATTCAAAAACTACTGTGCCAATTACAAATATGCTTCTCAACTGAGTGGTAGTAGCTCTGCCTTCTGCGCTGTAGGTCGTGGGTTCGATCCCCACCGAGAACAAATATTTGTGTCGTGAACAGAGATGGAGGGCATGGAGCAGGAGTGTCGTGGTATTGTTCTTCAAAAAAGGCAATAAAGCTTTATTGAAGAACTATAGACCGATCTCACTCTTGAGCCATGTCTACAAACTGTTTTCCAGGGTTATTTCGAACCGTCTTGCGCGAAGACTTGACGAGTTTCAAACACCGGAGCAGGCTGGGTTTCGAGGAGGATATGGCACCATAGACTAGTAGCTGGCAAGCACTGGAGGAGAAGAGCCGAAGACCGGGCTCAGTGGCGCGTCTTGGGAGAGACCTACGTCCAGCAGTGGACTAATATAGGTTGATGATGATGATGATGATGAACAGAGATATTTATTGTTCTCTATCTGGGTTATATATTGTATTCTAAGTATGTAGGTAATTACAATAAAAAATTATATAAGTAGGTAGGTACATTAGCTATCTGGTTCCCATCGTACAAGCTCTGCTACGAGGGCAGGCTGATAAGTCCGCGGCCTAAGGTACTTAAAAAACGAAAAGTCAAGTTTTATATTTTTTATTTCTCAATATAATCTCCCTCAAGGGATATGCACTTCTCGCATCTGGCGTATAACGCCTTTAAACCACCAAAAAAATATTCCTTGTCTTTGTCTTCAAAATGTGTATTTACGGCGGCTATCATTTCATTGTCATCTGAAAATCTCCGGCCCCGTAAGTCCTTTTTCAAATTGGAAAAAAGGAAAAAGTCGCTAGGAGCTAGGTCTGGACTGTAGGGAGGATGGTCTATTTCAGAAAAGCCGGTGTCATGTAGGGCCTGCCTCGCAACGCGCGCCTTATGAACGGGCGCGTTGTCTTGCAAAAAGAGCACTCCACGCGCTAACTTCCCGCGTCTCTTCTGAACAATAGCTTCACGAACCTGAGCCAATAAATTAGCATAATACTGACCATTCATTGTAGTTCCCTTAGGTAAGTAATCAATTAGCAAAATGCCTTCGCTATCCCAAAAAACAGTCGCCATAAGCTTTGACGCTGACTTTTCCACCTTAAATTTCTTCGGCGCCCTTTCTCCTTTTTTCATCCATTGCATGGATTCTTGTTTGGACTCCGAGTCATACTGGCGAACCCATGTTTCATCAACGGTCACGATACGATCGCAAATTGCGTCCAAATTTTCGCCGGCTAACTCCAAAAAATCCATGCAAGCCTGGATACGTCGCTCTTTGTCGTGTGGCGTAAGCATTTTTGGTACCCAACGCGCACAAATTTTTTTCATGCCCAAATGTTGATGTAAAATTTCTCCAACCCTTTCTTTGCTGATCTGCAACTCTTCTGCTATCTGCCACAATTTAATTCTTCGATCGGCCAGTACCAATTTTTCAACTTTTTTTACATTTTCTTCGGTCACTACCGTTATTGGACGTCCCGGGCGGGGGTCGTCTTCGCAGCTTTCTCGTCCTTGTTGAAATAAACGTACCCATTTTTTAACCGTCGTGTATGAAGGCCCAGAATCCTGAAGAACAGATGACATGTCTTCGAAAATGTCTTTCGACGATTTTCCCTTTTTTACAAGGTACTTTATTACGGCACGGTGTTCCAAATTGCGAGAATTCGTAGATTCGGCTGACATGATGTTGTTCAATGTTACACAAAATATTGAGTTATGACTTTAAAAAATAATTAGAGGGTAGTTTCAAATACCATTGAACCTCGCAATAAGTGATTTCAATATTAAGAACACAGGTTATTTTTAAGTACCTTAGGCCGCGAACTTATCAGCCTCCCCTCGTAAGTTTGGGGCCTAGATAGTGTTGTGTGGATTGTGTACAATATTTATTTATTCTTTCACTGACTTTTTATTAAAAGGGCCCCGGCTTTGCACTGGGGGTGTAATTGTCAATGTGTAGTGGTCTCACTATTTCGTAAAGACAAGTATGTACCTACATACCAATGGACAGAAATTGCCGCTTCTAGTTTATTATGATCGCGTTGAAAAAGTGGATTTTGAAAAAATTACAAACAAGTTTAGCAAATTTATTATACCTTCCACTCATAACAAAATTTTTAATTAATATCTATTTTTATCTTAACACATCTAAATAACACCAACTTATCTTATGTAGCACCATACCATATTTTTACTCTTTCGTAAGTCTTAAAACAACAAATTTTAACCTACCATTGCCACAATAAGATATCCTCGCTTAGGTGCTATAAACAACGTATTTTGTAACTTATTTGTTCTAGACAACGACGATTGAAAGCATGAGCTATTTATATTCCCAAACTGTGAACTATGCCACGGACTTTGCTTATTAGAATCCTAAATATTCAATACATTCCAAAAAATTTAGTTAAAATATCACTTTATGTCATGCGTAACTTCGTGGGGATGTATTTTGTTTTTGTCATAGAGCAATATTTTTTTAGCCCTATCAAGTTCATTGGTTATAAGTATTCCTATCAAATTTGCTACATTCGAGCTATCGTCGTCGATGTGATTCGATTGTGCAACTACTGATGGTGAAACATTTAGCTTCTGGTCAACTGCTTCATTTTCACCAGGTTTGTTTTGAACTGACTTGTTCACATCTTTTACTTTACTAATTTTGTAATTATTAAATTTCTTGGGCAGTTTTAATGTTCTACAGCCGTATCTGCCCATGTAGCAGGGACGCAGCACGTCCGAAGGTCCACTGCTCACCATGTATTCGTATGTAGACACTCCCAACAAAGCAATGTACGCATGGAAACAACACAGATGCAATAGTGGACACGCGATGGCTAAGGCACATAGACCGAAAACTATTAAGAATATCAAAAAGTAAATTGATGATTTACAGTAGCTCGAAGGAACTCCTGACATCAGAGTACAATTTACAAAGTTTTGTGCCGGCAAGCTTAAATAACTAATGTCCTTAAAAAATAGTACAAAGTCTGTTAAACATAGACACATAGTAAGGGATGATATCATCAAGGCGGTGACGACGCTCGCGATGAACGCGCCATAGTTTCGGTGTCCGACGCAGTTGTTGAGCCATTTGCAGTGATGGTCGAACTTGTCTACGCATTTATTGCACAGGCTGCAATGCTTTGTCTTCTTGCTACTAGTATGTATGTTGCAGAGGTGACATCTCCCGTTTTCTATAACATGAGCGTGTACGTTGCAATCGAATTCTGGAACGTTATCCACAGGCAATTGTCTCAGTTCTTCTTCGCTTGGGTCTACCCATGACGCGGTAATATGGCACGCTGAATGTGATAGGTAAAGAACAATGTAAACCACCAACATTACCATTTTAAGTCCTTCGAATTGAATTTGTATAAGAATTATAAAAATTATTAAGGCAGTGGTTGCATACACTATCCATCCGGCAACTTGTAGGTAATTTAACGGTAGTTGGAAGCCGTTTAGTCTTCTTTGCTGTCTTGGAGAAGCGTTATCTCCAGCACAGAATTTATCCATTTGTTGTAGAGTATCTCTTAATTCCGCTGATTAAGTACACTTTCAAAACTGATACATAATCCGAATAATTGTCATTTATTAATCATTATCGGGCCTGCGATTCACTGACGAGTCGTAGGTTTATTTTTTTATTTGTATCTAGGTATGCCATCGTTTTCTTCAGATCTGTTTTTGCGATTCACACACCTTCGTATCTAAGTTCGGAAACTATTGAATCGATGTGCTGTCTAGGCTGTTTATAAAGAGAGCCAAGCCTCACAATGCGCGCGCAATTCTAATAACATTAGACTTCTCTAATTGATGGGCATTCAAATCCATTTTATAGCTGCTTCGTAGCTGTAGATAAATATAGATAGGACACCCTAAATTACGAGTTTTCGTGTTGAATATGTCAGTGATTTTGTTTATTTTAATAACTGGCACGCAACTAAGCCCTCTTAATAAATAAACCTCAGTTACTATGGTGATTTTGTCTATCAACATTGCAAAAGGTTGGCAAAAGGTCACCTAGTGACTTAGGGAGAAAGTAGGCACTGTACCTACACCTGAAATATATTCCAATAACCAAAGAAAGGAAGAGATTAGAAATCCTATAATTTTTTAGGTACATTCTGGTGCAGCCGACTGTACCTAAAGCAATAAAAGACCGGAAACCCTGTAAACAAATATGTATATTTGTATAAAACTTAACTGACAACAATGTCAATAAATAAAAACATTTATTATCCTTACATTATGTAAGTTTGTTTTCATGCATTATCTACAACCATGCTTTCTTTGACTAGGTGTAGGTCATTGTTCGCGAATTTCTTTGCTGTTTGTCTTCTGGTAAAAACAAGTATTCTGTGCCCTGTGCAATCAAGCTCCTCTTCAAAACATTTGTTCCTGCAGCACTTTTTACAAAAACTATAGACACACTTGCCTCCCTGAAATAAAGGATAAGAAAAAACGTTTTTAAAGAGTCTAGAGAACCACATCGGTATATTAGTTGGTTAGAGCATCCTCGTACTAAGGGGAAGGTCGTGGTTTAGAATCCTTCCCGGGGGGTCAAGTTAGACTGTTTATATTGAAATATGATTCTAGGGGCTTTGCTTGATTACTTAGAAAAATACGAGTTACGGCATCGCGATATACACGGTTATAACACGCAAAAAACTCGACTAGGCCCAGTTAATTGCATGGGATATCATAAAATTATTGCGATTTCTGTAAATATAAGTTAATTTTATAAATTAAAGTTTATTAAGATATCATGAGTGAATGCATGTTTCGACCATCCTATAGCTTCTGTGCCCAGTTTTGATATTGTACTTTTTCTAAGCCAACGCAGCCGAGCCGTTTCGTTATGACATAAACGACGACAAAGGATTTGCTAGTAATAAGTACTGTACTAACTTTTGAAACTATCATGGTTTTTAACACTATTTTTATGAATCATGGTAAATATCCCGTTGTTTCATAAAAATAAGTACTGTACTGTTGTGATGCAGCCATTTAAATCTTACCATGGGATTACGACAGGTGCTCATTTCACATATTTTTCCGTTTCTAGGCGTCTGTTGTGAGTCGGGTTTTACTGGTTTGCGGGATGTCTTTAATATTTTTTTCATTTTCTTTCTTGATACAACATTTCCATCTGGATCCTCAAAATTTCTCTTAACTTGGTCACTTTCCTGGAAAAACAAATCCTAAAAGAATTTTGATATAAGCGGTATAATAGCCCACCGAACCAACTTGAAAATCTGGGCGTACTGACAGCTCTGTTGGTAGCTCTGCTTTCGGCGCTGGAGGTCGTGGATTTGACCCCCGCCGAGAACAAATATTTGAAAGGTGAATATAGATGTTTTTTCTGTCGGGGTTCATTGTATTTTTTTATTTAAGCAGTGAAAAATTTAAAAAATACAACCAAATTGAGAACTAACTCCTTTTTTGTTTGAGGTTGGTTAATAAATGTTTTCTGTAATTATTATATCAGCACAGACATATTTTACTAAAAATAATTTTACCTGATTGCTGCACAGTTTTTCCATTTTTTCTGTATAATTTTCTGGCGACATCCGCACATAAGGTTGGCATATCCAAGGTGGTAAGATCAAGTCATACCCACACCTAGTAATTTTTTCTTGATTTTGAAAATGTTTATGCCCTTCATGGTATGGCAGGTATTTTTCTCTTATGTTTCTACAAACTTCTTTGAAGTCATCAAGGGTTTGTCCAGTTGCCAGAATTTGTCTATTATCATTGTTTTCTTCAAAAGTAAAACTAAAAAATGCATTATTGATTTAACAAAACTTAAACTTCACTACTTACCCACCAAGGTACTTTCTATGCAAGAATCACTTACATTTTATGAAAAATCTTAAATAAATGCCCTCTTATGAATGACATAGGGCAAGGGTATGTTTCAACAAGATCTAAGTACTCCTTGGCTATTTCCCAAGATACTGGATTGATCCCTTCAAATATTGCTGGATTTGTTAGATTTCCTTCAGCACTCATTACTCCATCAACATTAGTATATTCCATACATCTGTGTACATCTGCTAAACACTGGATATTACCATTTGCAAACATTGGTAAAGTCACAGCCTCCCTAGAAAATGAAACATTACATTAATCATAAATTATACTGGACTAATAGCACTGGCCTCTCAGCTCAGTTAGTAGTACCTCTGCCTTCTGCAGCATTGGTCCTGGGTTCGATCCCCACTGAGAACAAATATTTGTGTAGTGAACACAGATGTTTGTTCTGTCTGGGTGTTATATTGCATTCTAAGTATGTATTTAAAAATAATGGATATAAGTATTGTATCAGCTACCTAGTTCGCATTGTACAAGATCTGCTTAGTTTGGGGTTAGAAATTGTGTGGATTGTCCACAATATTTAATTTAAAAAGAAATTAATTATAAATAAATAACATGCACAATACATTATTTACTACTATCCTTATTAATATTATAAATGCGTTTGTAACTCTGTCTGTCTGTCTGTCTGTCTGTCTTCCTGTCTGGCTTTCACGCCAAAACTACTGAACCGATTGAAATGAAATTTGGTACACAGATAGTTGAGGGCCTGGGGAAGGACATAGGCTACTTTTTATTACGAAAAAAGGGTTGTAAGGGGTTGAAAATAGGGGTTGAAAGTTGTATGGAAGTATCGTCATTTTTAGAGCTAGAAACTTAAAACTTATTTTTTAGTCTGTTGATTTGATATAAAAAAATATGACATTCAAAGTTTGTGCTGGGGGGGTAGAGGGAGGGGAGTACAGGGGGGAGTGTGGAGGGGAGTACAGGGGGAGTGTGGAGGGGAGGTGCGGGGGGAGTCTGGAGGGGAGTACAGGGGGGAGTGTGGAGGGGAGTACAAGGGGGAGTACAGGGGGGAGTGGGAGGGGAGTGTGGAGGGGAGGTGCGGGGGGAGTGTGGAGAAGAGGTGCGGGGGGAGTGTGGAAGGGAGTACAGGGGGGAGTGTGGAGGGGAGGTGCGAGGGGGGATGCGGGGTGAGTACAGGCGGAGTGTGGAGGGGAGGTGCGGGGGGAGTGTGGAGGGGAGTACAGGGGGGAGTGTGGAGGGGAGTACAGGGGGAGTGTGGAGGGGAGGTGCGAGGGGGGATGTGGAGGGGAGTACAGGGGGGAGTGTGGAGGGGAGGTGCGAGGGGGGATGCGGGGGGGGGGGGGGGTGTGGAGGGGGAGTACAGGGGGATTGTAGAGGGGAGTCTGGGGGAGTGCGGGGGGAATGTGGGGAGGTGTTGAGGAGAGTGGGGGGAGTTCGGAGACGAATGCGGGGGGGATGAAAGTGTGGCGTAGTACGACGCCATATGTCTAAGTTTAGTAAGAGGGCAGACGACTGTGTCACGTGCACGCGAATATGACGTTGTTATTTAATTACTGTTTTCTTCCGCTGCAAATTAAAAATGCTACCCATAGACACTATACCACGCGGACGAAGTCGCGGGCACAGCTAGTTAACTATAACTCTACTACTAACAATAAAGGCCTGCGCACATCTAGGCAATGGCAATGGCGATCAGGTGAAATGCTGTCAAATATGACAGCAATATTTGACAGCATTTCAGCTGATCGCCATCACCTAGATATGCACAGGTCTTTAATTACTACTAACAATTAAAAGTACATATTACAGGTATAACATATAAATATCACAATTTAGACGTATTGAAATATTCCATACAAACCTTACAGCTTTAATGTGTTTCCAACTTGCAATCCCAGTGAGAGGGCCCTTTTGCTCTCTAGTCCTACCATGCACTGTTAGCAATTTGCAGCCAGCTTTTTGTAACATCAGAGCATATGCAACCGTCTTCTCAATATCTTCAAAAACCCTTACCTTACAAGTGATTGGGATGGAGACTGCTTTAGACATGGTTGACACTGAAATTACAAGTTTTATTTAAGAGAGCAGCTTTTTTGTTCAACAGCTGATTATATTCTATGGCTATAATGATAATCATGCTGATGAAGTTCTATGATATCATACTGATAGGTATCATGTAATAAAAAAGTTGGACAAAGGTGGACCAAGACAGGGCTCAGGGAACTGATTGAGTCTTGTCTCTTCATATCCACATCTGTGTCACCATCTCGTCGAACGGAACATTGCTGCTACCAACCGAAAGTCCTACTCCATTATTTTAAGGAGTTGGGCTGGCTGGGGTGAGGTTTGGCAGGTGGACAATACACAATACACCCCATCGCGGGACGTCAGTGCAGATCTTATTCCCCCAACTCAATTAGAATTAGAAGGACCGGATGAGTTTGACAGGTACCTATTTTTTGGAGTAGATCCCATTCTTCTTGGAGAAATGACCCATATCGACCTCGCTTAGCGATTGATTGGGGGCATCCAAGGTTTATATCAATAGCATCACAATGTAGTTCAACCATTTTAGCTGCAGTGGCCATTGTTTCTGGATGATTACCACAGAACTGAAAAGAAAAATAATAAATTGAAGCTTATGTGGGCTTGTTCCACGAGGTAGGTAGCTACTATTGTGTATGAATAATGATGTTTCTATGATTATGCGACCACTTTACTACTTATGTGATAACGAGATTTATCTAAGACTTGTAGAATTAAGTTCATAGACTAGACTATAGGCCACCTATACTTATTATTAATATAATTTTTATCTAAGATGGTTCATACATCATACTCCAAGGCTAAGACTCTACGTACCTAGTTTAACCAAACAAACAAACCTGCACAATTAAAGGTCGATCTTTTTCACATGTTTGCATGTTATCCTTTCTATATTTAGGGTCTTTAGTGAAGACCTGGCTATGAAACATAGGTGTGTAACACAACGTTGCACCATGTCTGCGGCATAGAAGCCGCCATGCGAGCTCGCTAGCATCTACCATAGGAGCAACCACGTAACGAGGGCTGCCTATGCTTTGAAACCATTCACTAGGCATTTCTTTGCTAATTTATAACCAAAATAACCAAAAAAACTCAACATGAACGTACACAACAAAACCCACAGAAAAATAAACTCTCTCTTCTTCTTTTTCTTAATGAATGGCATCTGTCCTTTTTGGTATCGGAAAATCAGAGGGGGCACACTCACACTTCTTCTTCTTCTTAATGAATGGCATCTGTCCATTTCGGACCAATTCAACAAAATACTTTTTTGTCAAGTCGTCAGTCGTCAGTCACAAGTCAGCCCTACCCTAATTGGCTTTGGAAACAAAAGATGGCCGTTTTTTCCAAAACCATGAAACATTTTCAATCAAATCAGAATATCACATAATACACTTCCAACTGCTAACACTTTGAGCTAAGACCTCAAGTAATGATGGTTAAAATACTACCAAAATTACAGAACAAATTAAATTTAACAGAACTCAAACTAACACCAGAAAAACAATTAAAATCAAAAAACTATGTGACTTCCCAAAATTACAGAAAACGAATCCCGAGGGTAATAAATAAATAAATAAATAAACCTTACATTTTGAAGACGACAGCGCCAACTGGTGCCAAGGTGACAAACTAAACAACAGCCATTTTGTGACGTCATGACAGGACGGAGAAGGTTGAACTGTCTTGTGTCTTGTCTGAAAATTCTATGATCCTAAGATCAAACAAAGATACAATTGGGCTTGGCAAAAAGACTAAGTTTCCAGCGCCAGTATAAAATGAAAAAATAATCTTTTAAGTTGCCAACTTGTGAGGAGCTCCCCAAAGTGCGAGGAACTTCAAGGCCGAAATGAGTGGGATATGCAGGGAATTTCATATATATTTTCTTATTGCTAAACTATAAGGATATGACTAATGCAACTAAATATGACCAGCATCAAGACCAAATAGCCTGCCCCCCCCCTTATAGGTTGATAGATACTGTGAATTTTGACATCAAAATAATCATCATGTATTTTACTAAAGAACATTTACTTAATTGAACTATAACTTAAATAACAAAAAAAAAACATAAATATAAATAAATCATCGTGCATTAAATTATTTTTGTCAAATTAAATGTTTATAATCATTGATATTTCGTTGATAGTTTTACGTTAATTTTTCACAAGGGTTTTTTTATGTAATTTGTGAACTTTGTGATTTTAAATTTTAATTTATTTTTACTTTTGTAAAAAACAATTCAGCGTTGCCTGAAAGTTATATTTATAACCTTTTAGTTAGATTTCATTTAGCTTTGTCAGGTTACACGATTCATAAAGGTTACTACTTTAAATGATTTTTGAACTTCGTGGAGTTTATATACTGAGATGTTTCATGGAACTATGGAGCCCACGCCAGGTCTATGTTCACCAATCTTAAAATATACAGCTCAGGACATGTAAATTAATGGCCGAAAATTTTCCAAGATCACGAATACTGGTGAGAACTGAAAAAACAAAAGAATGGATACGCCTAATTTAAAAAAAAATTATGACATTTTACAAAACCAAGCTGGCAGCACAGCTAGTTTGTTTTGTTTGTTGGGCTATAATAAAATTTAAATAATAATTAAATAAAATAACGGCAAGTTCGCCTGCGAGATATCGTACTCGGCTTGGTTATGCGATAATTAGTCAGGCCAATCAATTTGATTAATTACTACACTGTGCCGGCAGTGGTGTCGTTATAATTTATATACATAACCTAAACTAGCTACGTTTGCCTCTGTTGAAGTCTGTTGGCGGTGAATAAACGTCTAGAGGACCAATCATGGCACATGATATAGCTGTAAGTTATAAAGTAGTATCTCATAATTTTTAAAACTAATTTTAAAAATTATTTTAAAATGTAGCTTGCTCGTTTCAACAAAGTTGTATGCCTCACATGTTTATTGTTGATGGTACCTACTAAACTGTGATTTATTATTTCAGAGCCAATTTAACGCATGTCTCACCTTTCCACCACACCAGAAACTTCTTGAACTCACCAAGATCATTGATCAGTTCAGTCCTAACAAAGAGTTACAAGCTCTATTCCCTGAGCTTATCAACAATATATTTTCCACATCATTCAGCAATGGTTGGGGCTTGAAGACAATAACTTTGGAATCAAACAGAGATGACTACGAGTCCCTCATAGGTTTTCTACACCCCCAAGGGCCTTTGTTTCGTTTGTGTTACAAATTACTAGCAGACCCTCAGCTAAAGTACCCGTTACCTTTAAGCGCTTTGCCAGTAAGTATTCACATTAATACTTTTTTTATACATCTATCTGATGCAACAAGCATATAACTTGATGTTAAGTGATAACCATCGCCTATAACAAAGCATGGCCTCACATGTCAGGAACGTGCCCTACGATGCACTGCCCTGCATCCATCAACTTGAGGCTTACAGATGTTCAGCCTCTCGTGCCAGTAGGTAATTTCTCTGACACCCCCACCCTTCAAACCGAAACAGCTATTCCACTTCACAACAGAAATTGGCATGGTGGTAGTACTTCCTCAAGTGAGCCCTTCACAAAAAACTCCACCAGTACCAGTGCTTTGAAATAAATCTTAACTTTCTTATCTTATGTTTCAGTCAGATCTTCAAATGACAATAGAAAGGGGTAGATGTCCGCAGTTCTACGCAGACATGCTTGCTACTGATCAACAAACAATGAATGTCATAGCACTGATGCTAAGTATCCTTTTATGAAATTAATACCACACTTGCTCGAGTTCATACCTCTGCTATGCTGCCTATGCTCATGAGGAGCACATTCTTAAATAACTTGACCATGTAGCTAAAATCATAAACCATTGTAATCCCAATCGTTTTTAGATGGTCCCAAAAGTTATGAGCTGAGTGGGTTTTGCACAACCTTCCTCTTGATACGGAGATGCGCTAATCAACTGCGCCATCAAATCCTAATCACACTTTACGGACAACTCATAGAGACAGACTAACACAAACATTGTAACTCCCTTTTATATAAAGAAGGCATCATAATAAGGATGTGTGAAGGGTGTGGCTTTATATTTATTAGTTAAACAATAATTTTACGAGTTTTGACTAAAAAAGAAGAAGAAATCGTCTATTGCTAAATATTAACTCCTGAACAGCTATGCCAGATCCCTTCGACTACTACATGTTCAACTTTGCTCTGCATGTGGTGAACAATAACCAGAACAGGGTATCCATGGACAACTGGCAGAGTGTTTACTTCACTCTGGCATGTGACTACCTCCTACATTTCCTACCCGTCGACCCCAATGAGCCTGTGCTGCCTCACATACCCAATTATACCGGCAAAGTTCCTATATCCGCACCTCTGTTAACTGCTAACAGGTAAAACAGAACTTTGTAGCACAAACAGTCAAATTATAATAATCGCTTAGAGCAGAAGATAAAGCATGCATAAAATACAATGCTTTAGAAATAAAAATGAATCGCGGAAATGTATGTCCGCGCATAACTACAAAACGTCGTGCAGTCGTTTTGTAGTTATGCGCGAACATTACATTGATAATTCTTTTTTTTTGTGTTCGTTTTTGTCAGGATACGACGCACATTGTAAAAGTTGAAAAAAACAAATAAAAAATTCTGGTTTCATTTTATCCTGAAAAAAATAACAAGAACGAGCAAAAACTCCCACGCGAGTGGCCACTACTCTATTATATTAAATTGCATGTGCATATTTTTTTCAGGCCATTATATTCACCATCTTTGCTTCAAATCCAAGATTTAACTGGAGCCATGATGAGCAACCAACCATCATCACAAAACCAGGCTCGCAATGAAGTGTGGAGATCAGAGACTGTTCTACAAGTGTTCATTGATATTTGGATGAGCACAGAGCAATTCAGTGGATTGAATAACAATGTGGGTAGTTGGTAGATGTGAATATGATAATTGTGTTTTTCAATGGTACTGGTGGTACCTAAGTTTATGGTACCAATTTTACTAAAGTTATTTTCTTGATTTCAGATGTACCAGAGAAACTATTCCGCCCAATTCTCAAGCCCAGAGGGAGTGCGCACTGTTCGCGTACTTATCAAGCATCTCCATGCATTCTCAGCGAAACACATATCTGATCCCGCGATACGTTCATCGGCGCTCCGGAAATACGCGCGCCAGATCTTGTGTGCGCGAGCGTACCACTACATCAAGCATCAGGTCACGACGTGGCCATTAGACGCATCTTTCAGGCTGGTTCTTGAAATGTGGCTCAGTTTTATTCAGCCTTGGAGATATGTGAATAGCAGTATAATCAAAGACAGGTGACTGAACATGAACACGTAAACGCTATATTTGACTGGCCTTTTAGCTCAGTTGGTAGTATAGTAGCTCTGCCTTCTACGCTGTAGGTCGTGAGTTCGATCCCCACCGAGAACAAATATTTCTGTGGTGAACACAGATCTTTGTTTTCTGCCTGGATGTTATATTCATATATTATAGTTATATTGTTTTCTAAGTATGTCATGTATTTACAAAAAATATACCGTATTATATCAGTAATATTTGATAATCAAACGCACAATTTCAGACTATCAGACCACCAAGAAGACCATCAGACCAGCTCGAATCCATTAGACCCTGCCTTCATACAATTCATTGCTGAAAATTTTCCCTCATATGTCTGCATATTCCAACTGGTGCTGCCAAGATTCGTCCATCTTGATTTATCAGCATATAAAAATACAGTAATGCTGTTCAGGTTGGGAAAAGTATTTGCACAGGCTCACCTCGTCGCCATACTTAAAAATCTGGAGCATGCAGTTGTAGATAGTGCCTCTGGCATTCAACACAGTCCAGATTCCAGTTTTAATAACTCTGGTTATGAAAGGTATTATTTATTTTCTTATATTTTGAACTATAGTTAAAATAGCTGTTCAATACCATGTCTGTTCAGCAGTATTTAAACTTTTTACTCTGCCTTTCTATCAACCTGGCCTGAAATTGATGCAGTTGTTTATTCTTGTCTTATCGTGTCACTGGTTTTTTCGAACCAAGTGTGGTGAAAGGATTTCAAGTGCGCCTAAAAGAGGCTCCTTTCGTGCACTTGGCACATGTTTTAGAACTTTTTAGGTTCTATGACATTCCGGTTTCCGCACGATGTTTTCCTTCTCCGTTTGAGAGTACTGGCATAGTGCACATACATTTTTATACAGAATAACTCATTGGTACACGACTTGCACCCACGACCTTACCATACCATAGATAGACCACCAGTGTTCTTGTTAGTCCAGTGCAGTTGTTTATTGGGACACTCTGTTTAAACTTATTGCTTGTCCACAGTTACGCTTATAACGGTTTTTTTCTACACAAATGGGCAGGAATAGCAAAACAAGCATTATCAGAGTTCAATTTAACGGCAAACTTTGAATATCAGCCCCTATGGAACGACAGTACCCGTCAATTCGCAGTAGAGTTCGTGCAGAAAATACAGAATGCCGTAAGCACTGCCAACCAGAACGAGGAAGCGTTCACTCTACAATTAAATGCGAAAAAGAGCGGTAAGTTATAATTAAAAAATACACAAGATCTTATAGTGTGCTGTGTTACTAGGCGAACTGGAGTATGAAGGAATTCCTTATCTCACTTCAGAATATACTAGCAGTTGGTGACCGAGCTTCGCTCGGTATTTTTTATTGTTAATTTGTATTTTTAAGAAATCATAAGAGTCATTATTATCTTTATTGGCTTATTTTTACTGAACAACGCCATCTGCTGGATATTATGCTTGCAGTTAGTTGCTCACAATCGTCAATAGATGGTAGGAGCAGTCACATATTCAGTTTATGTTTAATTATTGAGCTCGGGGTGAAATAATCATTTTCTTAAAATGAATCCCAGCTAGATCAATTTATCGCCCCCGAAAACCCCTGTACACTAAATTTCGTGAAAATCGTTGGCGCAGTTTCCGAGATCCTAAATATAGTATATATATATATATATACAAGATTTTCTTGTCTAAAGGTATAAGATATTTATTTTTCAGGAATTTGGTATGGCGTAAAGCACTGGTTTATGTGGAATAAAGACGAAGATGAAATGCTGTTGGAAGAGTTCAAAAAAGTTGCACCTTTCTTAAAATCATCGATTCGATACTTCTCCGCAATATTCGCTGTATGTATACATTTAGAAACATGAAGTTTTTTTATAAAAAAGATTTATTAACATAAGTTTTACTTTTACAGCTGAATGAAAGCACGTTTCTACAATTTGAGCCCGCAGTTGAAGAATCGCTGGAGGTTTCTTCGTTCGCGAATTCGTTGTCGTTCTCACGATCCATCACAAACAAGGTCCGTAGCGTATAGGTAGCGGCACATAACTTTAGCGCTGACCGTTATTGCGCAGAAGTCAAAAATAAAGTGCCTGAGGGGGCTAGCGGAATGAAGGGCGGGCGTGCATAGCGCTGATTGGCTCTCTACGTGACATGGCACACTACGACGCATGCGCAGCGCGTATCGCTCACCGCCAAAGTTATGTGCCGCTAGTTATACATATTATAACGTCATCATCAGAAGACGACCTTATAGGAGGATAAAGGAGTCAGCCGACGGGAGTGCTATTAGCAGGGCTGTCATTACACCTTATTTTGGAACGTCAGGGCAGTTCCTATTCCCCCCAACTCAAATTAGAATTAGAAGACTGCTTTATCGGTACATACTTATTTATACAGGGAGCCCCGGAACTCGTTATATTTTGCATCGATGGAAGTCGATGGATGGAAAGGGCTCAGAATCGTTCTTCCTGGAAATGTGTAGGGGAGACCTATGTCCGGCAGTGGACTTCTTCAGGCTGATGATGATGATTAATTTGCATAGGTCGTTTGTGAATATAATATTATAGTTATTTATTCATTATTTTATGTTCCGCAGCTCCGGAGTACGGCGTCAGTACAGTACATGGGCGATCCGGATCTGATGCCCATTACTACTTACGAGAGTACAATCTTAGTTAGGATGTTGTATCAAATTGCGTCACGGATTAACGAATCGGTATGTATCAGTGTTGAACAAAATGTATGTATGAATGGACCTAGATTAGCATCGCCACCTCATAAGGGACGGACGACTATATCATCGGGTATAACCCGCGCCAACTAGCGCTTACCATGCCGTGCTTGTGGGATTACTAGTGATCGGAGAGTGCAATTTGCTGTCATAAATCATAAACTATCAAGAACCACAAAAGATATCAATAGTATGGATAAGACTCATCACGAATTACAATTATTGTTATTTTGCTTAATTTCAAAATCATTTGTTGATTTTGATGTTACAACATAATTATATGGGGCCAGTTTTATTCAAATTTATTAATGCCTACAAGCTCGGCTTAATTTGGGACTACATAGATAGTGTTGTGTGGATTGTCTACAATATAGTGTATGTATGTATATTCCTACTTAATTGAATTACTTTTCAAGTTTCAGCTGCAGTTCACAAATCTATGGCACAAAAATGACTTCTGGGGATTCGTGGCGAGAGAAGTGTTACAGAAGCCTTGTAGGATAAAAAACTACGTCAAAGATGCTGCTAACTACCAGAATGTCGTGAGCGAAGAACTGCCGCCGCGACTTTCACTGCGAAGACTCGGCTCACAAGCTTTCGTTGCATGGTTCACAATAGGATACCTCATATTCAGAATGTTCTCCTATAGCTTTATATTTTACGTATTTGTGTTGGTTGCAATGTGGGTGGCCTACGTACTGATGAAAGCGAGCTTGAAAATGTTGAGAAAGTTGTAAAGAATCAATAAATTTTATCGTTTTTTAATAAATTATTAAAACATGATTAATATTTTGTTTACGATTTTAACTATTTGTGGTTACTGTCAGGTGGATATGCCGTGCTCAGCACAACACAGCTCAGATATTAGTAGATCTGCCTTCTGCGCCATGAGCTTTATTTTTATTTTTTATTTTATTTTATTAAATTAATGTTAAACAGCAGATAGGCATATCAATAAGGAAAGTGAAAACATTGCAGCCAGACGCCTAGAGAGAGCAAACTAAAACAAGAAAAAACATTTATATCTTTTATTTTTAAAAAAACTTAACAGTACTTCTTCAACGTAAGCTTAGGCACTATATTCATAGAGGTTAGTTCCTGAAACAGCAGCTTGCATGCATAGGGCATGTCCACACTGGAGACGGCTGCAGAGGACCGGCAGGCGTGACACCAGGCGCGGCTGGCGAGGCGGCCGCACGCGCCGCAGATGTGGGCGCTGAACGCGTCCGAGGCCAGCATTAGCCGTTCCATCAGCAGCATACTGAAACAAAAGTATCGTCAAGACTATTGTTTCTAAAATTCCGAAATCCGACAAGAAAGCCGACCTTTAGCGCACATTCAGCACGAGCGCAATTTTGTCGAGAGCGGTCTTACCGACAAAAATCGACCTGTTGTGAACGCGCGCTTACAAGGATTTGCCATGTTAGTTCTGTCTGTCGCTAGTGGTGCGGCCAACTAGGCTAGACCGGAGCGGTCGACTATTGTTATACTCAAAAAAACTTGGGGTAAATTTACAATAGTGACAGTTTTTTTTATTTATTAAAAAAACGCAAACTTTTCAAATATCGCTCTTATCTTAAAATCACATAACATTAATTTAAAGAATTTTACCTCGTTATAAGAGCATAGAGAAACTAAAAACCGTATACTTGTGTCGATGTAACTTTACAAAGGACTGATATCAAAAGTGTAATATTCCACAACTCACCTAGCTCCGTATCCAATAAGGCAATCACGCTCCATCTCTCCGAGTCGCAAGCCTCCGTCGCGCGAGCGTCCCTCCGTCGGTTGCCGAGTCAGTACCGCTCTAGGACCGCGAGCACGAGCGTGCATTTTGTCTTGTACCATGTGTTTCAGTTTTTGGTAGTAGACCTTTGAAAACAAAATGTATGTAAGTACTGCCTGTTGTAAAAACTCAAGAATAATACATCCGGAGTAGCGGCATAAGCCTTGATGCTTATTCAGATAAAGAACACATCATTTTTAGAGACCATCCAAAACTTTAACCGTCTTAGTCATAATTAAACATCATCATCATCTTTAAACAGTAATTTAGCTCAGGCTGTTAATTCTATTGCTTTCTCTATTTGTTGACATAAAAGTGACAGTGACAAGAGACTTTTAGCAAGCCGTTAAAAACTGTCAGGCATTATGAATGAGGGGGTTATGGTATACTTTGCATAGCTAGAGCTTTATATCTTATTGCTTACCGGGCCAGAATAAATATACGCTTCTAGAGGTTCTCCAGTCAAGCCAGAGTAGAATATGTCTTTGCCGTGATAGTTGTATCCATGCTTTTCTAGCTCTTTACAGACATCGCGCACTTTCGACCCTCCAAATGCAGTGCCTGAAAATTTATTGTTATTTTTCAGAAACGCTACATACTAACAACTCGTATTATTTTTTGTCCTAAGTAATCTACTACAACCTACCATAATGAAATTTTCCCTCCATCAAACCAGCTTTTCCAGCCAACAACTCAATAGTTTTGCCGACCGTCATTCGAGACGGAAACCCGTGAGGGTTCATGATCATATCCGGACAAATACCTCGGTCATTGAAAGGCATATCTTCTTGCTGAACTATCAACCCAGTAACACCCTTCTGTCCGTGTCGCGAACTGAACTTATCACCAATCTCTGGAATTCTCGTTTGTCGCAACAATATTTTGATAAGAAATGCGTCTTCCGAATTCGATGACACCATAACGGTTTCGATGTATGATTCGACAGGCCCTTTGTACGTGACCGGTACATCTTTATACTCGATCACTTGAGGTTGGGGTTGCCCTTGAGAGACACTGCTCACATTGGCCGGTGGCATCTGCTTATTTATAAGCACTTGCCTATTCTCCACCATTTCACCAGGAGACGCAATACCATCCGCGTCTAACACATCGTGCGATTTTATGACTTTGCCAGTCGTAGCGTCTCTTGACGGGCCTAGAATTCGGTCCGATGTTTGATTGCTATATCGTTTCATAGTGGTTTTAGCGCTTTTGTAGACTAGACAGCGTCCATACCCGCGGTCTATAGAGGCTTTGTTGAGAATAAGGGCATCTTCGATATCGTAACCGCTGTAGCTCATTACGGCTACCGTAGCGTTCTGACCGGCCGGCAATTTATCAAAGTTGGTGAGTTCTATCGTCCTTGTTTTTACCATAGGGCATTGTGGATACACTAAATTATACATGAGGGTGTCTATTCTGTTTCTTTGGTTGTAAGCAATTGTTCCTGAAAACAAATTATGCATTTTAAATATAAGATCATTCTTGACCATTTAATTTGTATTTGAGGTAAACAATATTTCTATTTGATATAGTAAGGAACTCACCCATGGCTTGTTTACCCATGGCACATTGGTAGGTGTTCCTCGGACTCTGATTATGATGTGGGTACGGCACAAGCCCCGCACACACACCCAGAATAGTAAACGGCTCTATTTCCAAATGTGTTGTCACATACGGATCTATTTCAATTTCAAGCGTCGCAATATAACTGTCATTCTCTTCATTCACGTCGAGATATTCAATGAGTCCATCATTAAGGAAGTCTTGGAATTTTCTGATTCCTCTGTTAAGTTCGTTTATATGGTGCTGCAGTACCAATGGGTATCCTTTCTCGACGATGATGTACGGGCGGCAGAGTCTACCGCCGTCGCTGCATATGTACACAGTTCTCTGGTTATGGTTAGGATAGATTGAAACGAACGCTGAAATAAGACCTCGTCTTCTGAACATTCTGAAGACTTTGATGAGTCGTTTGTATTGTCTTGTTACTCCTAGAATGTTACCTGAAATAAAAGTAATTATGCTATTGAAACTGGGTAGTCTGGATGGTCAATCGGCCATCACTGACTCTATCCCACTAATATTATAAACGCGAAAGTTTGTAAGTATGGATGGATGGATAAATCACGTAAAAACTACTGAATGGATTTTAATTAATCTTACAATAATATAGCTTATCATCAGACATCAGAATCACACATAGGCTACAATTTATTAAGATATGGTAACGGAGAACGGATATAAGTAACGGGAACGGGGCGAGTCAAGCCATGAGTGGCTGCTAGTATTATAATATAGACACACAAAAGCTCAGTGGTAGTCATAGTTGAACTCCCAAGGGTGTCAATGAGGGGCAATGTGTGTTTATGTAAAATATATAGGTACGGTACATTATTCATCAAAACAAACGATGGATTGCCAACGCTATACTTTACCATTGAGAAAAACCATGTAAACAGCGGGGTGGTTGATCTCCTCTCCGCCCAAAAGCCTGACATCTTCTACGCCTGCATTACATGCTAACCTCGCAATCGGTTCTTCGGAACACTCCGTGGTGATGTGCGTCATCAGAGCCAAGTTCTTCACGAGACCACAAGCTTCACCTTCGGGAGTATCAGATGGGCACAGCATGCCCCATTGAGATGGCTGCAGGGATCGCGGCCCTGATACTTTTCTGGTCTTCTCAAATTGTGAGTTTACTCTGGTCATCATACCCAGTGCCGATATATAAGAGAGACGAGAGAGTACTTGAGTCACGCCGTGCCTTTCCATTTTGAAACGTTTTATTGTCCAGTTACCCTGAAAAATAATTTTGTAAAAAGTTTGGATACATCAAGGAACTCTTTTTTGAGAATTGTGGCACTGATGACCTAATGGTATCGGCCACGCCTTCCGATTTTACGGTCGTGGTTTCAATGAGTTTTTCTGTCCAAAACAGCTATGTGCACTATGCCAGTACCTACTCTCAAACGGTAAAGGAAAACATCGAGAGGAAATCGGTAAGTGGGCGAAAGGAGCCTCTTTGAGACGCACTTAAAATCCTTTCACCACACTTGGTTGGAAAGAATCAGTGATACGATTAGAAGATTCGATTCTATAATGCATACACATACAGCTTTCTACAGTGAATATAACTAGTACCTACTTACGCTAGAAATAGCAGCGAACAGTCCATTAGCAATCAAATCAGGCCGCATGTACTTCACAATATCAAAGGGCGCCACTTTGATTTTAGGAATAAGTTTATCAGCAGTCATCTTCATTTCCCAGTTGAATCTTTTGAAGAGATCTTCAAACATAAGTGCCAACAAAGATCCCGCCAGTTCAAGTCTCTTATTACCGTAGTAATCAGGATCGTCTATTGCAGCTTTGTTGGTTTCTGCTTCAATAACTCGCTTCACCATGATGGCGAGATATATAGCTTTAACGTAAAAGTTGAAGTTGTCGACGATAACGTGCGCTAATATAGTGGTAGCTAGAAGATCTCGAGCCTCGTCAACTGGAGTACGATTTTTTGAATTTGAGGTTTGAAATCTGGAATCAAGATATACCACAAATAACAACTATACTGAATATCAAATATACTAAAATTATTACTGCCTATTGTTCCTACAAATAGTTTATAAATTTTTTATCCTTGTCTGTTTCTATATTTTTTTGAGCAATAAAGTATTTTGGTAACTGTAAAAATCCGTGTTTCAGAATGTGTTGTGATCGCGACAGTATAAAAAGTACTTTAACAAAAATCGACTTTCAGGTATGCTATTTTGCAGAAGATTTTTTTAGGTACCAACTTGTAAGCTTATAATTCTTTTTATATTTTTACCTTTTGACTTTCAATTTACTGCCAATGTAAGTGAGAGCTTGATTTTGTGTAAAGATCTTCAAGTTATGGCAGTCCATGATACATGGAGCCATCTTTTTTACAGTGTTGTCCTCAGTCCCAATAAGTTGCATTATTTCCTGGTCACTGCAGATTCCCATTGCTTTGAAGGCCACTGCGATTGGTATATCCTAGAAATACTCTAAATATATTACACTACTTGATTATGAAAATCTGTCTTGTCTTGCGGTCGTAGCGCTCTTAGCGATAAGCCTAGAAGTCCTGGCTTGGTTCCTACCATTTTTTTATATGATCATTTTACAAATCAAAAATAATACTAATAGCAGTAAAGTTCCAGTGTGGTGCCACTTCTCTTAGTGAGATGTATGCAATAATACAAAAGCAAAAGTTTCAAAGACAGCACATGCTACGCTTCAAAGTAATAATAAAGTGTACACAGTAATAATAAGTGTAACACAGCATATAAAAAAAAGATACGAAAATATTTGTAATCTTTCACTTTGATGTACCCATAAAGTTACATTCAATTCTATTCTTTGATATACCAACTTGCTCAATTGTTTAAAACATTAACTTAGCCTGAGAATAGTTTACTTACATCAGACAATGCATTATGTCTCAATACATATTTTCCATTCTTCACTATAACATTAGTTCTTGTCTTCTTTTCGTGGGTAGAACTCGTTACCTGACACTGTATGGCCCCTTTGAATTCATCCACAATCATTCGATTCCTCGAAAGTTGCTCCTGAATTAATATCACTTTTTCTTGACCTAAAAATAATAAAAGACGTAATTAAAAAAAAAGACTTGGTAGGGCAAATCTAAACTGGCTGAACTCAGTTTTGAAGCAAACATTTCTGTTTATCACACAATTATAATGTTCTTTGTGGGGATCAAACCCATGCCCTCCAGCACAGAAGACAGAGCTACTACCAACTGAACGGAGTTTATTTATTCATTAAAACAATTAAAAATTGTATGCCAATAATATGTACATATAACAAACATCATATTGTGAATCAGACTTGAACTGTTGCATTTTGATATCATTAACTGGAAATGTAATAATGGAATAGTTACCTCTAATTATGAAATAACCACCGGGGTCATGCGGACACTCATTCAATTTCGCCAGTTCATAGTCAGATTTGTTAGTCAGGACACAGTTGGATGATCTCAGCATTAGTGGCATCCTGTAACCCATCAATTAGAACCTTTGTAGTATTTATTTTAAAGCAGTTTGCTGTATAGATTTATTTATATAATAATGTTTAAGCTTAGTCAGTTTACTGACAACTAGGTGGGCTAAAACAAATGTTCCAAGCAACTACAGCATTTTTTAAATGGTGACAAGAGTCAAAAGTTGTCCCCAAAGTGTTTGTCTATGTTTATGTCTATAACTTTAGAGTAAACTTCAATAAAGCTGAAAAGATGGTTTTAAGTAATCTTTTAATACAAAATAATGACTAAATTTATTTATATAATAATGTTTAAGCTGCACCTAGTCGTCAGTAAACTGACTAAGTTTACTGACGACTAGGTGGGTCTAAAACAAATGTTCCAAGCAACTACAGCATTTTTTAAATGGTGACAATAGTCAAAAGTTGTCCCCAATGTGTTTGTCTATGCTTATGGCTATAACTTTAGAGTAAACTTCAATAAAGCTGAAAAGATGGTTTCAAGTAATCTTTTAATACAAAATAATGACCTTCCAATCAACTGCTTATTCTTAATAACTCGCTGATTGCCTCTTATGTATTCAATATCCACTGTGATTGGAGCTGAATATGTCATGTCTCTGAGTCTGCATTCATGAGGAGTAGTGGGCTTGGATACATTGAATCCTTCTTCGAGGTCCGGAGTTCCAACATATGCATTCAAATATTTGATATAAAATAAAGGGTCTGCATCACAGAACACTTTTTCATTAGCTTGTACTATTTTCTTGATTTCAACATTTATGAAATAATTGAATGAGTCTATGTGCTGCTTTACAAGTCCTTTAACTTGTAAAAATGATGGGACTAGTTTCCATTTGTCCTGAAAAATAAAGGAAGTGGGCATTTTATTGATTATCAGTCACAGTGTTCAGAAGCAGTGGAGCTCTCATGCCTTAGATTGCTTGGTCATTCTCATACCATTGATTATTTCAATTAGAACTGAGTGTAGGCTTGTTGAAAAAATATTGATACATCGATATATCGATATAATTTTTTCAATATATCAATATTTTTGAGCGATATTTAATAGTTCGATATATCGATGTATCGATATAAAATTCTAAGTATCGAACAGGTATAAAAACCGATATTTTTTCAGACCAATAAACATTTATAAGTTTTAAGATTAAAAAATCCCAAAAAGAAAATACTTTTTATTTTATACTAACATCTTTTAACAAATTATATTTTATGTATTTTTTTTTTTGGTCGACTTGATTTGCTGTTTTATAGTTTGGTTTTTAAGTTGGCACCGATATATCGATATTTTTTAATAAAAATATCAATATCGATATTGATATTTTCTAAAAACATCGGTACGATATACATATATCGATACTTTATTGCATTTCCGACATCCCTAACTGAGTGTGGATCATTTGATGATAGGTAGTTTGTATTGCAGGCCTTTACCCAGCAGTGGCTAGGACAACATAGTAGTGACAAAGGACTAGGACAATACAGTATGTTACAGTATTGAAAGCTTATAGGATAGGCCACATTGCGGCGAACTGACCGTGCGAACAGTACCCGCCCGCATACACCACCAATAACAGTTCTCGGCAGTGTGTGCGAATGAATGTAAAACCCTATGCTAAAACTGATCGCTACCGCCGCCTTCCTTCGAAGTTCGCAGCTTTTGACGCAAGTGTTTTAGACTTCCTGCAACGTTCCATAAGTACGTGGGCTCAGTAGCGTAAGAGTGATGTTAGCTAGCGATCAAAGATATATAAATATACCTATTTACCTGATCCTGAATAGAAAATACAAACTAACCTCCAAACATTTAATGGGTTCTCGTAAACCTTTGCCCGAGTCCCAATCATTTTGCTTTTTATTTAGTTCTCCCATGTTGTATGCAGAAAAGGTTTCTATCTGCGTCCTAGAATCACATTTTCAATAAACTATTTTATTTTTTGGCCGATCTTATTTTCACGAAAAAAGAAGAAGCAGATTTCTATGGTGTATGTGTGCGTATACGTATGTATATCTACATTTGTGTGCGTAAATCTTTTAATTCAACTGTCAAAACTGACATCTCAAACTGTCAAATATCAAGAGGTCAATGTCATGCTTGCTTCTGCTTGCTACTGTTCTATATTTCTTGCTAGGCTATTTCGAGATACGAGCTAATATTTACGAAATAAAATCCACCGGAATATTAAATAAGACAGAAATGCGATGGCTGCAACAGCATCGGTAATTAATCATCTGTCTTATTATTATCATCTGAAGAGTATTTACCATTTCCTACAGCACAGACGACTCCAATACCTCCAGCAGCGTTGGGAACCAACTGCTCCTATTCAACTCCTACGCATAGTTACAACTGGGCAGTCATCAATAATGAGAAGAACGTTTAATTCTTCAGGGCTGGACACCTCTGCCGCATGCCAGACACCTCGTGGGCTTTCATCTTCAGTGGGCTGAAGATGTGTGTCAAACTTAGCGCTAGAAGGTGGTAGACCCGACTTTAGTGGGTGTGTGATGTGTGTTTATAACCCTGCCAAAAGTGTGATAGGTCAGATTGTGAATGAAGAAACTTGCTATATGTGTGTGATGGAGTAACTACCTACTAAAGATATCTACAATGTTGTATAAATGTTTTTATAGCGTTAAAGATTTCATTTAAATTATTTTATATTTTCTTTAAGAATTATTATTCTGAATTGATTATTGTTATTATTCACACGCTGATTTATTTTAATTTAACTTATATTTTCTACTTTTTGTATGAATTTTGTATATTGGTCGCCGATGAAGTATGTGAACCACTTTTTTACATACCCTATGATCTTATAATTGTACCATACTTCTTGCAAATAAATATATTTCATTCCATTTTATTTGTACCAACTGTCGAACTACTCAGTAGTTACTAAACTACAGATGCAGAGTTATTGGTGAAAGAGACTCATTTCCTGTAGGTTTCATTTGCTCGAACGAGATATAATGTAACTATGCTACTCGGGGATAATTCAGCATTAAAGAGGCGAAAAAAATTTATCAGTCCAGTAGTTTTTGAGTTTATTCATTACAAAATACAAATCTGTATAATAATGATGATGACAATGTTACCTACCTAAGTACCTATAAGTACATACCTACCTATTTGCTGAGAAGTCCCATTATCACACAGAACGCCTACCTATACATACATATGATTAAGTATTATGATTACACGCTCCTCTGAATCCACCATCAGGTAAGCTCGTTGGCAGAGAGCACTGGTGGTCTAGTGGTAGCGGACCCGCCTTCCGATCCTTAGGTCGTGGGTTCAAATCCAGTCGTGTACCAATGAGTTTTTCTGTAGAAAAATGTATGTGCACTATGCCAGTAAAACATCGTGAGGAAACCGGCGTGTTGTAGAACCTACAAAAGTTCGAGCAACTCGTTCGTGTCAAGCGCCACGCAATAAGGGCCCACTAGTGGCCTTGCGGAAACCAGCCCGCACATCAAGTGTGGATGATGTTTGCCGGAGCTCGTTGGCATCAGTGCCTTGTCTACCTTATTCATAATAGGTAGGTACCTAAATAAGGTAGGCCTAATGATGATGATGATGATGAAAAGGTACCTCTATGTAGGTAGACAAGTCTATCTACCTATTTGCTGAGAAGTCCCATTTTACACACAGAACTCCTACCTACCTAAGAGCTGGTAATCATTTTAAACATAGGTATTCAGCTTCTGAATCCACCATCAGGTAAGCTTGTTGGCATCAGTGCCCACCTTACTCATAATACCTAACTAAATGCAGTAGATCTACAAAATCATGTAGGTAAATAAAACAAACATTCCACAGGATGGATGTTAGCAATGACCACTACTACGCGGGCAAAGCCTGCCGCGGGCGGCCGCTAGTTCATAAAATCTACAGTCACGAAAAACGCCTTGGGATGCTTGCTACTAACTATTATCTATTCTGTGAACCGAACCGTCACAGAATAGATAATAGTTAGTAGCAAGCATCCCGTGTCATAGTAACTACTAGCGTATCTGTAATTCGGAAATATCTTAGATTCACGAAATCTAACATCATCATCACCCTATCCCGAACCTTATCCCATACTAACTATCCTTTATTCCATGTCGTGAGAAACACCGCTTTTTTTTTACATTCTAGTTGCATTCGGTAAAAGCCAAGGCAGGAGAAGATTTGACTTCCTTAAAAAAAATTTTTGCTAAATGTTTGCTAGTGTGTATCATCAACTTATTATTAAAAAATGATGAAAGCTTTAATTAAAAATCGATGATAGATGAATGCAGTAAGATTTAACTTAAATAAGCTTACAGAGAAAGAATAAAGAAAGAAGATGAAGAAAGATAGTGGAATATTACAGAAAACTTTAACCCAAAAAGCTCAAATTAAAATTAAAAAAAAAATTTGATAAACATGCCGTGGTGAATATTGCGTAAATATAAGAGCGCCGTTATTTTTTACCAAAACACCAACATCAAAACAAAACAATTGTTTTTTAATTTTGTGCTTGTGCTGGCTTGGTTAAAGACAGAGTCCTTCTGCCAAGTGGTTTTTGTTTATTAACCAGTGTTACCACCTTGATTTTTGAAAATGGGCAGTCGTACCGGCTAGAAAGAGCTAGATTTAGCAAATTTTGTCATCAATGGAGGTGCTAGAAAGGGCATAAAATTGAATACAAAATGCAAAGTATTAGAAATTGTTTATTTGAAACGTATTAAAAGAAAGTGCAAAATCTAACTTGAATGAAGCTAATAAATTCCTAAAAATCAGAGTCTTCATCGAAATGGTCCAAAATCATAAGGCCGAAGCAGAAGTTCTATCAATAAACTTTCAAAATATTCACACACCGTATTTAGCAAAACTGAAGACACGATAGTGTTTAGTTCACTCGCTATTAGTCCGTTTAAACTAGAAACAAACTTGGGAATTCCCCAGTAAAGAAGCAGAAATAGTACCTTAACAAAACTTACTATAGGTACTCAATTAGTGATCATAAAGTGTGAACTGATAAAATCTATAGGTACTACATGGAGAGCATTCTTTCATTACTTGGTAATCACGGTGCAAAGTTTTCGTATCGCTTAAAAAGAGCAGATTGCTCTTTTCGGGCTAAAGCATGAAAGATCGAGTTTTACTAGAGTAAAAAATGCTAGATCTAGCCCGAAAAGGGCTAAGCACTGATGTTAAGGGTGGCAGCACTGATATTAACTATACTGGCGCTGGTTTACACTGGGTTTCAATTTTTCAGTACAAATTGACATACTTAGCTTAGCCAAATATTATGCTCGAAGGCCTTCTCACATCTAGACGATGGCGATCAGTGAAACGCTGTCAAATATCGCTGTATTTTTGACAGCGTTTCACTGATCGCCGTCGCAGATCGCTTAGATGTGCGCAAGGCTTTAAATTACGTACATTACGGCGAAAACTATCCACTGAATGTAGCTCTGTATTACGGAAAACAGTCATTTACGCATTACGACGCCATCTTTCCAGGGACAATCATACGTAGTATCCCTTTAATGTTTGTGGGACAATGCTTGCATCTTTCTATATCCCGACTACTGATGTAACTCCTCGCCCGGTCTTAGTAGAGATGTCCTATTCCCAAAACCGGCTAACGCTAGATACTGTACCTACCTAGTAGCTAAAATAAAACAATTGGTTACAAAATAAAAAATGACCTTTTAATTCAATTTATGAAGCATGGTAACAAGGTATATTGTATATTATTATTTTTCTTTGTAATTATATTGTTGGAGTTCAAACATTTTTTTATTATATATGATTAATTTCTACCAAAAGATTAGACCTACGGTAACTTGTATAAAATGTACATTAACATTAATATGCAGTATAAAACAGTACCTTTATATATTACTGATATAGCTAGGGCATCTTGTAGTTGAATTTATCTTTAGTATGTAAAAATGGTCTATTTGCTATGCAATTATTCTAGGCCTGAAAAAATTAAATTTTCAGTCAATCACATAGATATATTATTTATTTTGTATTAAAATAGTGAACAAACATTGCATGATTAAATGCTTTTGCTTACTTTAAGGCAGTTTGACACTTATCCAGTACTTATCTATCTATTTATTTTCATTTTATTTTATCTTATACATTTTTGAGTAGTACTGGACTAGCAAAACATCATACACTTGTACTAACTTGGTTAATAAATATTCTGCGTACATAATTTCCTAGTCATTCATTATACTTATTTTTAAATCATTTAAATTAAATAGATGTACAGACTTTTAAAACTGTCAATTAACATGAATAACAAGAGCGTTTCTTTCACTTTCACTACAACATTAAATTAAATCAGCGATTTAAACTGTTACTATGAACATCGGGTGTTAACAATAAATAAATATAACCATGGAAACGGGAAAGCTTGACAATCTTCAAACACACATTTTTTGTTAATTAATTTCAGAAGTTATTTTGACAAATCACATGGCCATAATATACCTAACCCTTAAGCTTGATCAGCCTTTTAAATGAAGGAAATTTGACAAACCACGGAGGCAGGTTAATTTTCCTAGTTCGATATTTATAGCTCGACTGGTTTAGGCGCGAATCTAAATAGCACAGTCCTTCATCTCATCACATCGAGGGAAAGTCGAGATAAACTATCATTTACTTGTTTTCTATTTATGTTATTACAAACTAAATATTAGTATTTAAATTCAACTAAATAATGTTAGTATGTTTAACATGTTATTTCAGGGCACGTCTATTAATGGTTAATCTACAGTGTTGCATGCTTCAGCATCGCGTCCCTAGAGAAAGTAATTCCGTGCGATAGCACGACATAAAATAGGTGTTATTCTGATTAACTTATGTAATTAAATAAAGAGCTCCACACACAGAACACAGCGCATTTGGAAATTGCGGTGCGTTTTTTGTATATTAAGTGTAAAAATGCATACCAAGCTCAGCAGCAGTAGTCAAATCTCCTTAGTGACCACTGCTGTGTGTGCGTGTGTAGAGATCCTTAGGGTCAATTTCACGGATGACTAATCGACTAATCTAATATTTGAATTAAACAATTGTCTAAAATTTGATTGGCCAATTAGTCACCCATGAAACATGTCTTATTTAACAATACATTTTTCATATAATCAGATGGTTGCCATCAGTAACGTGATAACTGTGGTAAACTGGAGCCAAGGAGCTTTGTATGTATGTTTAAATGGTCAGAGGCCTAAATTTAAAACAGATACTGATTAAGGGTGTTCGATTTCCATACATATTGATTTAACCATTTAAGGGCGATGGGAGTATAACTGTTCACTGAAATAACTGTGTTTGGGTTTTATATTGGTTTTTATTTGCGTAAACTAAACGGTAAAAACAGAATTTTATGGAATTCGAACCACCTTAAAAAAAAAAGAACAGGGACGGTAGTTAAACAAAAAATTTACACAGAAGATGCGCATGTACTATATTGTACTACCTGCATGTACATGCAGGTAGTACAATATATTTCCTAAAACCTTTGCATTGACAGAGTTCCGTATTCGTTAGTAACTAAGAAGAATATTTTACAAAGAAAACACACAATATAAATTGTTTTCAACAATAATATAGACCTAAAGTACACACAGTCACAAATAAACGAAAACAAAACTACCTACACATTTTGAATAGCGAGTGCGTCCAAATGACCATGTTTGTATTCACACCTAGGAGGAATTTCTTATCGGATTTATAAAGTCGTTAGTGTTATTGTTTTATAAATTTAACATTATTTATACACAAATAACAGATTTAAAAACCATAGCTAGTTGTTACAAAACAATATAAATACTCCAATAAATACTGATTAAATAAAATATCATCATATCAACACGTCAATATGTTGACTACTCTATAAAATCATGAATATGGTAAAAGTACAAAAATATAGCTCATACTTCTCATTATCCACTCATTAATTATCTGTTGGAAGTACCTATTTGGAAGCCAATGTTGTAGACGCACCCTAAATGATTTACTAAATACATTATTGGATTACAAATAAGCATGTATGATCCATTACAGTTCAGTAGGTAAATGACAACATAAAACTTTCTATCTAATTTAACAATTCAAATTCCTACAGCATAATATCATCATTATCATTTTTCTATTACACTTTCGTTTTCACATAAGAAAAAATATTCTTCATAATGTCTGCACACGATTTTAGGGCCGCTACTTATTCACGCATCTTCGCAGATACAGATCCAAGTTTTAGGACGGTATCGCGTATCAGTTTATTTTTTAAAGCAATCAGGTAATCTGTGCCATAAGTCTTTTTTTCGTTTTCTGTATTACTAGCCCGTTTTTGAGTTGGTTTTGCATGGAAACGCGAAACCTACTACTACTGAAAATCCGTTCTCAGCGCGCCCGATAGGAGGGCTTATTGCGACTAAATAAAATCGGCTGGAAAACTTCGCAATACAGAAGCAAATAAATTCAAAAGAGAAAACAAAATACGATTGAAGGTGCCAACAGTAGCCCAGCTTAGGCTACTTGGAGTTTGACATCTCAACGTAAAAGGGTAAAAAATAAATGATTGAAACTCAAGCATTGATATTCTAGTCTCGCTTGATTCAGTGAGTTTTGTTCAAAATACAAAGTAGATGCATTGCTATTACAAAGCTTGATAGTATCGGCATCACCAATGCGAAAAACGCATTGCATTTCCTACACCTTCACTTTCGTTGTGCCCTAATCCAAGCAACAGCTTTTTAAGTCACTTGTTGTATGGTGTTCTTTCCTTTTAGTGTTATAAATATTCATAAGTCTTGGATGGTAGGATCAACCTTACGGATATTATGTGCACGTGCTAGCTTAGCTTATATCAGTTCAGACACAATTTAATCCTAATCTAATGAGTCAATCACAAACGTCTACTCTTTTGCATTTACTATTGCCTACTAATAGGATGATTGTGAATAAAACAGATCATACGCGGAGTTGTAAACAAGTAGCGGCCCAGCACATCGGCAGACAGTGACAACATAAGCTACAATTATTGCTAGTGGAGTTACTTACTATATAGGTAGACCCTGGACGTCCATGTGGTCTTCTTGAGCGTGCGAGTGGGCAGTGGCGGCGGGCACAGTGAAGTAGTTGTGGTTATGTGGTAAGCGCGGGCGGCGTGGCGAACGCGCGGTTATCACGCGAGGCTTGTGGATCTCGTCCATCACGGACGGAGCCACGTATGTGAAACCCTGCATGATCAAGGAATTCAAATAATTAATTTTAAATATAAACTAAAGGTTTAGCCTCACGCGAAGGAAACCCCGGTTTTGCACAATTATAGGTTAGATTTATATTAGACCAGGCCGGCCGTTTTAATTCCGTAGCTAAAGGACGTTAAGAGACGAGTCCGGACGGGATACGGATCAGGCACCGTTTAAAATATTACACACTGCTTAATCAACGTTAATCACAGACGAGAGCAAAGTGATCTCTTGGTACGTTGTCTAGCTTAAACCTAAGCTTATTTTTCAGAAGTTATATGTAGCATTCCTACAGTTGGCAGCCCCATCGCTGCTGCTAGAACGATTGCCGCGCCGTCTTTGGATTAATAACTATTATATAGTAGACGAAACGATGTTCACAGAATCCACAAGTTATGAGTTTTATGAAAAGATCAGGAAGCAATAAAGTTAGATAAAAATAACAGATTAATGGTATCTATCAATATGCTTTAATAAAAGATCGGCAATCCAGTCATAGATTGCCTTACCTTATCTGGGAAAACTATGTACATAATTAGGATTACGCAGAGGTGAATTAGTCTGGCTAAGTGCTGATATTTTGTAACAAGTTGTTTTGTTTAACTTGCATAGCGCCAGCAACACATATAACTAGACGTGCTCAAAACAAGTTATTTTCACATGATAATTATTGAATGATGTTCTTCAGACAAACAAAAATATTTAATTACTGTTGTGAACAACTTGAATTCGTTTCAGCAGAGGCAGACAGCCCCTATAGGATTGGATAATTATAGTATTACAGCTTAGATCACTTTGCAAAGAAAACTACTGCACTGATCAGTGCATTTTAGCGGAGCTCTAAGAAGGCCGCGCTTGAGTTGATAATGCGATATGCAGGCTATATTTTAAGAACGAATTTCACACTTACCTGAAACATAAGGTTGGCACTTTCACTAAGAGTAGACTCATCAGGTGAGTCTATTGGAGTCTGTAGTGTAAACCTTGTGTCAAACTGTGAAACGTCATCTTCACTTGCCTGGAAAATAATAAAAGGTTAATGTAGGTACACAGACAAGAAACAATAATGATCTAAAGGTAATTAATATCCTGAAAAATGAAAAACTTTGGCTGATTGTCGGCATTGTCACAGGTTATTATAGTAGTAGGGAACAAATATTGCACATCCGCTAATTTCGGATTCATAGGACGTAGTGTGCGTCAGAAAGAGATAACGCTCAACCCTAAGGCTGAACATCTGTATGCCTCAAGCTGATGGACGCAGAGAAGTGGGATCGTAGGGCACGTTCCTGACGTGCGTGACCTACGAGGCAATGCTTTATTATAGGCGATGGTTACCACTTAACATCAGGTGGGCAATATGCATGTTCCATCAGCAAGTTGTATTAAAAAAAATACACTTACCAAACATTTTTATAATGTTCCAAAAGTTAAGAGCCGAGCGGGATTTGAACCCGCCCCGTTTGTGTTTTCTTAAGTGTAGTAAACACTATAAAAACAATAAAAACATACTAATAAGGCGAAAACTCTTCATTGAATATAGTGTTATATATATTATATATATGTATATATATATATATTCATTGTTTTACTTTTATTAGACGGCAACCAATACAACTACGCAAGACGCCATCTTATCCTCTCCTTCTTCCTGCTCTAGGGATGTGTCCTGTTTCTTGATCCGATTATAGATGTCCTATTCCCAAAACCGGTTAGCAATACTTACCAATTTAGGTTTAATAGGTGGTTCGAGTCTCCTGGCAAACACATCATCCCAGCGGATGTGTTTGAAGAAGGCGTGACCTCTGACTGCGGCGGCTCCCGCGGCTCCGAGGCGCTGAGTCTCAGATCGCTTCATCAGGCGCTTTATCAAGTCCCGGGCGTCTGATGTAAGGTAAGCAGGCAGCATCAGCTTAGCCTTCAGAATTTTCTCTATAGTCTTTGTACGATTATCTCCTGTGAAAGGCGGCTGAAACGAAAATTACCTACTTGTAAAGAACTGGAAGTCTTTGGGGGAGGCCTTTGCCCAGCAGTGGGACGATGTAGGATGAAATAAAAAAAAAAGAAATATTAAAAATAATTGTGGTGGTTTAACGGCGAACCTGTTAATAAAAAAACCTCATCTTTTCACCACCTCACTTCACAAACAAAAAGTTTCAGGTTCGTGTTTTATAGTGTTTCATAATAATTATAAACCAATACTGACTGAATGATTATTCTTTTTTTATCTCTAAATTTGGCGTCATCCTTTCCAAGAATTAATATCGAACTCAACCTCTTAATTTCAGAACGTAAATAGGAACCGGTTTTATATATCACAATGATAAACTCAGCATTGAAAATGCGTGAAAATACTATCTGATGTATAAGTATAGCTATTATATTTACCTGTCCAATTAACATGTCAAACATCAAGGCACCAAGACTCCACCAGTCTACTGCTTTACCATGGCCACTTCTGGTAAGGATTTCTGGAGCCCTAAATAATTTCAAAGTATATTAAAGGATTTCAACTTGAGAACCAACATTAGCAACAAACAATAACATTTTTTTTAATTTATTAATTACTAGCAGCCCGTCCCGGCTTCGTTATTACGGGGTAGACAATATTGTTGTGCATTATTTTGTTCTATCGCTAATAGTTTCGGCAGCGCATTCGACGAAAGACATTTTAAGACTCATTTTTCTACACCTTCGGTTACATTGTTCAAATTTTACCAAGGATCCCTATTTTTTTTCAAAATGAAATGTAGCCTATGTCAAATTGGAAGAATGTAGCATTCTATTGGTGAAAGAATTTTTTAAATCGGCCCAGTACTTTTTGAGCCTATTCATTACAAACATACAAAAATAGGTATAGGTTCCTCTTTATAATATTAGTATAGATAAAGTTTTGGTCAAATTCAATGGGCAGAAACTGCATCTATTTGATAAAAAGCAATCAAGACAAAAATATGGATGTGGGACTACTTACATATACTCAATAGTACCACAAAATGTGTGGGTGACTATCCCTTCCTGAATATGCTCTTTACACAGTCCAAAATCTGTCAGCTTGACATGCCCTTGTGCATCCAAAAGTACATTCTCTGGCTTTAGGTCACGGTAAATTATACCTAGGCTGTGTAAATGTTCCAGTGCCAATATTATTTCGGATAAATAGAAGCTGAAGGAAAAAAATAGTCTTAGGTACAAACCAATACAATCTTGCTTTTTATCTATTACAATATAATGAATAGCAGTGTAAACATAACCTTTGTATGACAATAAACAATATTAGGTATCAGTTTTGTACTAGTAATTTTTCATACGATTCATATTTTGCTGTGTGGTCTAAAAGTTTTAGACCTTCACCAGAATTAAGTGTTTATGAATAAATAGTTTTTTTATGAACATTTATAAAGCAGAAGTCCATTCCTCTTTACTCATCATCAAAACTAGCAGGCCTATGAAGTGTAAGAATGACTTTTACCTCTATATTAATTTGTTTTTAAATTTTGCTATAGAAATATTCACATCACACTATCTAGTCTCAAATTAAGCAGAGCTTCTAGTATAGGAACCATTTAACTGTTATGATACTTAACACACAGACAGAGACCAATTATCTATGTACAAATATTTGGTTCTCTGTGGGGATTGAAAACCCAGTGTGTAAAACAGAGCTACTACTGAGCTGTGAAGACTGAATTTAATTTGAGAAAAACTTAAAACTAGGTTTATTATTCTGTTGATGAATACTTTTGTCTGTGTTTACCTGGCAGTGTCTTCCAGAAATATACCTTCTCTCTCAAGGTGCATAAAAAGCTCACCACCACTCAGATATTCTAATATTAAGTATAATTTACCACCAGTTTGAAAGGCATATACTAATTCAACTATAAACGGGTGCTGTAAACAGAGAAAAGTTTTTCATATTAGTAAAATCACCAGTTCTAAAATTATATGGTGAGCTAAAGGCTATGTCTATGTAATCTTACCTTTACTGCTTCCAAGATATTTCTTTCAGCTTTTGTGTGAGCAGTGTCTTTTTGATTGCGTACTATTGAAGCTTTTTTGAGCACTTTCATAGCAAAATGTGCTCCTGCATCAGTGCCTGTTATTTTACGCACTTGGAATACTTTTCCATATCCACCTTTCCCAAGCACTTTACGGAGCTCAAAGTCTTGAGGACCAAGACGCTTGCACTGCCCTGGATTCACATTGTCTTCACATAGTTGGATTGTCTCAGAGCCCTCAGCGCTGAAAGTCAAATTACTTTGTTATTATTACAAATAGAGCTAACACATATTATTATGATTGTTCTAGTTTACTGTAAATTATGAACTTTACAGTAAACTAGTGGAATGATCTTAAAATGTTACATAATTATATTGGCTGACTTCAACCAATGATGTTTATAGGAACCTCTTTGCCAGTGCCATTCCTTACACTATGATCCTAATACTTGTCACATCCAGTTATAACTGCCTGTTATGCCATTGTCTTTTTTCTTTATCCCCGCAGGACGACTAAAGGTTATGTATCCAGCTCTAAGAGTCTTCAATTAACACTTTACCTCACTTGTACCATTCCAGTACATTCCCAACCTGACCATTCTATTTCTAGGCCTCCTGTTGTGGCTATGTAATAATTTGTACATATGCCTTGCCATAATTTTTAAAGATTATAGATTATATACTTACTTAACAATAGTATTAACATGAAGTTCGGGATCATAGTCTACCTGCAAAGGACAAGTAAAGTTTAAGCTGTTACCTAATTAATTGAAGCAATGGTGGAGATAATTCTACAGGCAGCCTAGATGGTTAAGCATAATAGCGGAGTTGCATGAGTGTCTATCTATACAACCTATCTATGTATTTATATGTATTCACAGTATTATTATTATTATTTTAACAAGTTGATTTTAGGAATTAATTGGTTATTACTATTATTGTATTTCTCTTTTGAATATAGTATTTAAAAACTTTTTGTGCACCGCCGTCTATCCGATTTTTATCTATCCTTTCCATCCAAAGGTTGTCTGGAAGAGATCGCTCTTAGCGATAAGGCCGCCCATTGTACTGAATATTTTTGTAATAGTTTCTATATGTATTTCTTTGTGTACAATAAAGTGTTAATCTATCTATCTATCTACAACGTTGGTATTTTTATAGCAATATCGCAACCGCGATGAAATGTATCCTTGACCATCGTGAGAATATAGAACAAGGTTTTAGGTTAGTTTGTAGGTAGGACAAAAGGGTAATAGCGAACGAGTACCTCATCAACGTCTATAATGTCGTCCTCATCTGAATCTCCAACAGTTACAGTGTCTACATCTAAATCTAAATCAAAAACACCAGCCATATAGGATGACATTTCAAGAATTATCACATCAGCAAGCACTGTTATTGTGAGATTGCAAGGATACTCTTGACTCAAACAAATCGCCTTCAAGTTATTCACGCTTCACTTTATATGTAACCAGTTCTTTGGATTGTTTAATGTTTGAAGGGAACAATCACACAATCACTTTCCAGAAAATGAATTAATTCTAGATCGGAATTAATTCAAGGAACAAAAATATCGAAACTGCGCTACGTCCGAATGCGTGCGGATGAACAAAAACAATGCTGCCATCTCTAAAATATTAAATCGTGAAACCTATGATATTGTTAGATGAATGCCAATAGGTAAAAACTTGGAGGAATTAGAAATGGAGGCGTCAACGTTTAAATCCACGAACAATATTTTCTGCCAAAATTGACGGGGGACGAGGTAAACACGCATGGCACACGCGCATAGCAAAATCCTATTCATGTAAACACACACATTGACAATCCCGCACACGATCTTAAAATTTGCACACAGATAAAGAATATAACGTAGTTATGCAGTGTCAAGACTCACATTAGGATAATCTCTAGTGATGGGCATTTAGTAAGACCGGTAAATTGAACGATGAATAAAATAATGGATGAAATGGGTTTTTAGGTACAGGTAATAGTGAGTGTTATGAATAAGTTATGCACAACAGGTTTCACATTTTGTAACAGTCAGAAAATAAAAGAACTGAATTTAGTTGCTATGTTTTATTAATGGTTATAAGTTTGAATCAATAGTTCTTAACATGTTATAGCATAGTACACATAAGTTTAGTCTTTTACTGAATAATTGAAAAATATATATAAAGTGAAATCACATTACATCGTCAGCCTTCACACCACAGCGAAGTTTGTAGTTCTGCCTTCTGCGTCGGAGGCGTTGGTTCGATTCCCACCGAGAACAAATATTTGTATGGTGAACGCAGATGTTTGTTTGCCCGAGTTTGAGAACTTTCTGTAAAATGTTCCGAGTAAATCACACTCGTTCTTGTTGCATGCCAAGTTGTTTTTTGGCCAAAAAGTTTTGTCCACTCTTCAAGCAACAGGGTTTTTTGGAAACCTGCACAGGACGTAAAATAAATATAAAATAGGCAAAAAAAATGTTTTCACTACGCCCACGACTTTATTTTTGAGTATGATGTCATGTCCTATTTTATACATTGATGAGTAGAGGGTTTGAAGACTGGTACCTAGGATAACCATATTGTGGGATTTGTGAATAAATGTAATTCGATATTTCGTGGCGGCAGCCATCTCGGACCGATTTTCATCAAAAATAGCTAAGAACACTCCCGACTATTCACCTTTCAAACAAACAAAAAACTAAATTAAAATCGGTTGATTCGTTCGGAAACTACGATGGGACAGACAGACACACACACAGACACCGCAAACTCATAACATCCCGTCGTTTTTACGTCGGGGTTTAAAAAGCACCAAATACGTAATTAGACAACACAATCATTATGGTGATAATAATTTAACGTTTATTTTATCATTCATTCATTCATCAATTTCATTCAACTTTTCCCAACACTATGCCTTCTACCAAGGTATAATCTTTGACAATACTGTCGTAATACTGTCGCTAATCTGTCGCAACCGGTATTTCTTTTGAACTAAAAATCTACAAAATTACAAACACAATTGACAAAATAATACTCCCTTGTGGTAGGAAATACCATGTTCCCGGAAGTTTGATGTCTCTGATCGTCTTTTACAAGAAACTACCATGCAATTCACCATTTTCGCGGAGCTCCACTTCGCGACATGAAACGACACACAATGGCTGCAGTTGCGAGTAAAACAGTTTTATTTAAAGGATATGATCGAGGTCGGTATATGACCAGCAGAGGGGAAAGCCCTGTATTGACATCTCCATTTCTAATTCCTCCAAGGGTAAAAAGCAAAAAAAAATAAAAAAATTATTTAAATGCTCTACAAAGAAGAAAATACTATATATTTAGATAACAGAAATCCAAACTCAAGGTTTGCCAACGGGCAATGGAGCGCAGCATCCTATGATTTAACTCATAGGACTTGGCGGAAGGACTTTGAATCCAAGCCAACACAAAATTTAAAAAAAAAAAATCCTATGAATTTATGAATTACTAGCTGTGCCCACGACTTCGTCCGCGTGGTACCTATAGTGTCTATGGGTTTTTAATTTGCAGCGGAAGAAAACAGTAATTAAATAACAACGTCATATTCGCGTGCACGTGACACAGTCGTCTGCCCTCTTACTAAACTTAGACATATGGCGTCGTACTACGTCACACTATCATCCCCCCCGCATTCCTCTCCGAACTCCCCCCACTCTCCTCAACACCCCCCCACATTCCCCCCGCACTCCCCCCAGACTCCCCTCCACAATCCCCCTGTACTCCCCCCCCTTTCCTCCACACTCCCCCCTGTACTCCCCTCCACACTCCCCCGCACCTCCCCTCCACACTCCTCCTGTACTCCCCCCGTATCCCCCCTCACTCCTCCCCTCCACACTCTCCCCTGTACTCCCCTCCACACTCCCCCCACACCTTCCCTCCACACTCCCCCCACACCACCCCTCCACACTCCCCCCTGTAATCCCCTCCACACTCCCCCCGCACCTCCCCTCCACACTCCCCCTGTACTCCCCTCCACACTCCCCCCGCACCTCCCCTCCAACTCCTCCCTGTACTCCCCTCCACACTCCCCCCGCACCTCCCCTCCACACTCCCCCTGTACTCCCCTCCAACTCCCCCCTGTACTCCCCTCCACACTCCCCCCGCACCTCCCCTCCACACTCCCCCTGTACTCCCCTCCACTCCCCCCCTGTACTCTCCTCCACACTCCCCTCGCACCTCCCCTCCACACTCCCCCCTGTACTCCCCTCCACACTCCATCCTGTACTCCCCCAGCACAAACTTTGAATGTCATATTTTTTTATATCAAATCAACAGACTAAAAAATAAGTTTTAAGTTTCTAGCTCTAAAAATGACGATACTTCCATACAACTTTCAACCCCTATTTTCAACCCCTTACAACCCTTTTTTCGCAATAAAAAGTAGCCTATGTCCTTCCCCAGGCCCTCAACTATCTGTGTACCAAATTTCATTTCAATAGGTTCAGTCGTTTTGGCGTGAAAGCCACACAGACAGACAGACAGAGTTACAAACGCATTTATAATATTAGTATGGATACCTTGGAGGACAGATCGCGTCCGAAGTCCGAAACACTATCCTGCGCTCCAAAACAATAGTACATTGTTACCCGAGTGTTGAAAGTCACGTTTTTTGAGTCCCGAGACGGGTTTGGCGCCAGAGCGTTAGCGAGGGCGCCAATGGAGCTTGAGGGACTTAAAAGACTTTCATCCGAGGTAAACACTGTGCTTTTCATTACGAATACAAGGAAAGTAAAAATAAAAACATGAAAGAAAAATTTGTGAAAATGAAGATTGAATTGCCGCCTTCCCGGTTTTTTTTTTCTTTTTCTCTGGCGGGATTCGGCTTCGGTTCGCCAGCATTATTCAGCCATTATTTTTATTTTCATAATTTAAAAAATGGTAAATTGTTTGCTCAAATCTATATTATTTTAAAGAAATAGTTGAAGCTATATTTATATCAAGTAATTTAGAAGATATATTATTTATTTAATACTATCATTATGTTATTTAAATTTAAATTTTACATTGCGCTCTAATTAGACTTTTTAAACTTCTTACCGTTGTAATGGGATTCCAACCTACTTGCTGAATAAAAAGTTGGAATTTGGTACAACCTCCTTGCAGTTTAGAAAGTTGGAACATGGTTGAATAAAGGCTCGAACACACCTAGTTCGCTGGCGGTAGCGAACAGTGAAACGCTGTCAAATATCGCTGTCAGATTTAAGATTTGACGGCGATATTTGACAGCGTTTCACTGTTCGCTACCGCCAGCGAACTAGGTGTGCGCAGGCCATAAAATAGAACTTGTTTTTTTTTCATAATTTGACAGCTGTCAGTAGAAAGCGATTCTCCCTAGGGCTGAAAGTTTTACTTTCTATTAGGCCCCTCAGGCAACTTCAGACCTACTTTCAGAGTATGAGTAATGAAAATTAAATTACTGACGTGGGCGCTATAGCCGATAAACTAAAATGGGACTGTGGGCCAAACCACTACCGAGTGGTGTGACACCACTGGTGTCCTGCCTGACACAGTGAGGTGGCGCGCGGCGGGCGCGGCGTCGCGGCAGGAGAGATGGAGATGGAGGGACGAGCTGGACGCTTTTGAGCGGGACTGGCAACTTAAAGCAGAAGATCGTAGTGACGTAAAGCGTAAATGGGGGGGAGGCCTTTGCCCAACAGTGTGACACTACAGGCTAGTAGTAGTAATAGTAATTATATTATATTATAGGATCTCGGAAACTGCGCCAACGATTTTCACGAAATTTAGTATATAGGGGTTTTCGGGGGCGATAAATTGATCTAGCTACGATTCATTTAATGAAAATGATTATTTCACCCCGATTTCAATAATTAAACATAAACTGAATATAGAATAGAATAGAATAGAATAGAATAGAATAGAATAGAATAGAATAGAATAGAATAGAATAGAATAGAATAGAATAGAATAGAATAGAATAGAATAGAATAGAATAGAATAGAATAGAAAATTGTCAGCAGCACGCGTTGGTGTTTCGAAGGTTGAAACGCACCGTCATTGATGAGTTGCGAACTGTTGCAAACATGGTTGCAAAAATAAAAACCAAAATATTGTGTTATCGACGAATCGCGGGGTAAGCAGGACAGTGCGTGAGCTACATCCTGCTTCGCAATCTTGCACGGCAGAATGCTAAGCAGGTGGATAGGTAGTGAATGGGACCCTTCAGATCAGCTTGAACAAAATTATGCGAGTGAATGAGAAAAAAGCTGGGGCGGAAGTCCCGCTCTCGTTCGTCCGTTTGTCGCTCGGGCGACGACCATTCGGCGATGTCGTCGGTCGTTCAACAGTGGTGCCAACTTAGATTAATTTACCTTGGATTTAGGGTAAAATTATGAAAAAGTGTATGTTATTTTCCTCTGAGTAGTTAAAATTTGTTGAAGCGCCTCAGTTTGAGATAGGCCAAAAATGCTGTCTGTAGTCATATTTTTCTATCTACTTATGCTAAACTTGGTATGCAGGATATTATTACTTTATGTATTTTTATGTTGTCAATGATTTGCACTTTCTCCAATAAGCAGCAAAAAATAGGTGATGTGATTAGATATTTCCACCGAATGAGATCAGATCAAACTATTATTCTTTTTTTAATGGAAAGGTTAGTCTCATACTTTGGCAAAGATATAATAAGGGTCTTCGGGATGATAATGAAAACCCTAACAATTTTGCAGCTTTCAAATCCAATATAAATAGGTAGGTACTGAAAAATAATGCTCATTACAAACAATTTGACATGCTCCCTTCATATTATTATATACTAGTGGCTTCCCGCGGCTTCGCTTGCCCCGTTTCCGTTACGCCCCGATCCCGTTAGTTAAATCCGTTCTCCATTACAATATTTTTATAAATTGTAGCCTGTGTTATTCTGTCTGATGCATAATAAAGCGTACGTGAAACAGTAACAAACAGACCTACCCAGAAATGACAGAATTTACCTACCTAAAAATTAGACATGCCCATTTTAACTTTACGTCAATTTTAATTAAAATAACGAACCACCTCATCCCAACTGAATTTTTGCACATATATAAACGATAAAAATGTGTCTTACAATTTAAACTTAGTACACCTTTTTCCTTTTCCGTACCATGTTTTTATGCAAATAAATAAATGAAATTAAAAAGATAAAAGAAAGTTTGCTTTTCACACCAAAAGGATATAATATATTATGACTTCTTCAGGTGACTTTTGACAAAACCTAGCTGCCAACACTAATCTACCTACTCCCGTCTGTTGTGGTGTGAGGGGTGTTGTAAACATTGTTTTTATACTAATTTTGCTATAAACTTCGAAACTTCATTGTTGTATGAACTGTTTTTGATAACAATGAAAGGTGTAAAATGAATGAACCCCTGAGATAACTTTCTTGTAGTGAATCCTTTCAATGGCCAGTGACAGCGACAAAAGTTCGAATCAAAACTTACATGGATCTCTGAAATTATCGAAGAAGCACGGCAACTGTGATAATACTGGTAAGTGGTTAACTATGCTCTCTTTAATTGCATACCGAAAGTTATGTTCTAATAAAATTTATAAATTTCCAATGAGTCAGTCCTGAAACTATAACCTTCGAAAACCAATATGCAATGTTGGTAGATAGTAGAAAATCTGTAAATACTAATAGTTTTACAGTATGTTATATTTGTATGATGTACGTATGTAAATAATAAAAATGTAAATTATCAAATTAATATTTACTTGGGTAGGTGAAGATCAGAAAACAGTATAGCATGTATAAAAATACAGTACGTACATTACTTATACAGTAAAAATGTATTTCATACTTTATTGGCTGAGCTGTACTACTCCATATGATCACCTAGGACATCATTCTTGCTGAACTTGCTTGTTGAACATGCCATCAATTGTTCTTATAATGTATTGCAGCCCCTTGAACTTTACTATTTATGATGTGCCTATCCTTAAGTACAAAAGTGTTACCCTCCCTCCTAACTTCAAGCCCGTAGGACTTGCAGTTTTAAAACTTAATTGAATTCAACTTTTTTTGACGTTGCATTTCATACAAAACAAGTATATTGTTACATAATTGAGTTTTCGAAGGAAAGACCTAATTTCCTTGGAAATAAATTAAACTTGATATTATTGTATACGTTTTCTTTACTTTCTGCCAGCCCAAAAGCTTTGGAATGCTCCTCATACAAAAATGCTATGTTATGTATTTGAAACAACTTCAAGAACTCATAGAGCAGTTAAACATATAGCAAGGATAGATGCTACAAAGTACAGCATGAGTGAAAGAGACAGTGTTCATCTGTTGTTGATGTGTCAGTGTCAGTCAATCATGGAATTTCAGTCAGTCAGTGTCAGTGATCAAGCAAATTTTGTGATCTGGTGTTGTTTATTGTTGATGTACATTATACTTTTGATGATTTTAAATGGAATCAGAAAAAAATCAGCTAGCCATGGCCACAACATTGGAAGAAAGCTCTACAGAAAAAGTACCTCAGCTACTGGAAAACATTTTGAAGAGAATAACACCAGAAAATGTAAATGATTCAATTCAGAAAGATTATTTATTTATTGTTATCTTGGTCTCAATGGTAGAAAATGGACTTGTGCTTGTTGATAATGAGTGTCAAATCATAGACCATGCTTCAATAAATACAAAACTACTATCAAAATGGAAGAGTCTATCAGGAGTGTATGAAACATCATATGTATTATATGGATTCAAAAATATGCCATTGAAAGTTATAATGAGTCCTCTAGGTGCAATGGTCCTCGTAAATGTTGTTATAAATGACCTTGATTCTGAGACATATTCCGTGTGTTTGCCTGTAAGCAGATATGTGGTCTCACCCCAGGCCACTACAATCCCTAAGATATTTCGTGACCTTAAATCATTTTCAATAACTTTCAAAAATAAAATATTGACACCAGTAAAAAGCACAATTCTGAGCCACCATGGCTATGCAAGTGCTAGCCTTATAGGATTACCTGAAGAACTGCTATTTAAAATTATGCTGAATCTTAATGTCAGGGATGTGTTGATTGTATCAAAGACTTGCATGTCTTTGAACATGGTATTGCAATCGGATATTTTGTGGCATGACATGGTCAGAAGAGATTTCGAAGCAGATGATAGAGAGTCTCAATCGGAAGATTTGGATTGGAAGGAAATTTACAAAAAGTCATATATTTTTAAGACTGACCAACTGCAAAGAAGAATACCACAGGCTGCAGGTGCTCTCCATGATTTGATGGACTATTCAGATTATGTTTCATATATTGACAACCCTATGTGGAATGTAATCATGTAGGTATTAAAACAATAAAGCAGTTTTTATAAATAAAACATTTTATAATGCACCAGATACACTTTTATTTTATTTTACCCAAATGCATAAAAGTAACTTATACTGCTGCTTTACTATGAAAACCAGATAAGTGATAGCATATTTATTGTTTATCTACCATCTCTTGTATAATAAGAACAATCAGATTTTTTTTTAGGAGAAATTTATAGGCACTGTACTAGAGTACTCGACTTGCAACCTCCCCAATATCCTTAATTAGGAGATTGGTGAAAAGCTCCTCTAACTACTTATTACTTTTGGGTGCGAGAGAGCACTGGTGACCTATTGGTAGAGTTCCAGCCTGCCGATCCTAAGGTCTAAATGCAGTCCTAAGGATTTAAATGCAGTCTACTGGCATAGTGGCACTGTCAAACGGTGAAGGAAAACATCGTGAGGAAACCGGCATGTCGTAGAACCTAAAAAGTTTGAAAATAACTATTGACACGATAAGAAGCGCGAGTTGAAAATTTTGAATAGTGAGCACAGGTTACTGTACCTGCCTACCTCTAGACGCAAGGCAATATTGCTGTAGGTCGTGCGTGGGATCTATTTGGGGTCCCATCTGTAGTAAAGTAAAATAAATAGAAGAGGCATTGATAGCATAACATATTTACGCAATTCAAATGTTTGTTACTTAGGTCAGCACGGTGAAAAAAACAATTTGGATGGGCTACCAGTTGGCAAGGGTGGCCGCAATTTATCGATACCCTTCGACTCAGCGACAGTTAATGGGGAGATAAGTAAGTAAAAACTCTTGTGCTACGTAGTCTTATTCATTTTAGGGAGGTGGTAAAGGTCATTTAGAAAGTTTTTGTAAAAAATGACGACCCCGCTAAACTGCTCTAGGATTGACCTGTGGAAAAATATCTTAAAAATTGTTCAGCGGCTCATGGTATTCATGATATTGTATTGATTCTGCCTGCACTGTAAAATGTAAATACGACAAAACAAGGCTTCTTTTCATAAATCGCATTAGCTGCATACCTATTGCCTACAGCCCTAGTTATAATGACTGAGGATTACAACGATATGATGCTTGTTTTGTGCTAAGGTTGTCTTAGGTGCTGCTCATTTACCTACCTACCAAAACACTGCTTGCTACCGATTAAAACAGATTGACCATACAATACCAGCGCATGTGTTACTTGAGACAGTACAATTACTTAGATAAGAACATAAATAAATAAATAAATAAAAGTCCTTATAGGCAGCTTTTATCAATTTCTCAAAAGAAGCAATAAGTAGTTCTTTTACGAGTATGTAATCTTGCGTTTTAAGTAGGAATGAGACTCGGCGCGTAAACAAATTACAGCCCTAAAAATCTTTAAAAGCTTGGAGTGATAAAAAGAGATTCGCAATCTGCGACACGATAATTACCAACCCCCGTGTCGTGCCTGTGAGGTACGGAGAAAATCGGAAGGGTGAGATGCGCGCGAGGGATGCGCCGCGCAGCGTCCTCTCGGTCGCCTCCGCTTCTGTGTGCCCGCCATCAGCGCCGAGTTGACGTGTGTCGTGTGCATAAGCCGAGCAGCCGCGCCGGACTACTCCGTACATGTAGGGCTTCGTGCTGTGCTTGTGCTGATGGGCTGGCGTAGCTGAACGGTGGAGGGTCCGCGATCGCGGCGCGACAGGCCGCTGTGGCGGTGCTACGGACCCATGCTCACCCACAGTCGCTCCGACGGAGATTTCCCTGTGTACACTAGAGGTGAGCGTGACCACTTATCCTGCTATTGTACATGCAATTTGTGGTTATTTTATCTTAAAGTCATTCGCCATTCTTAACTAATCTATTACTGAACGCAGCAAGTACGTCTCGGTGTGTAGATACACTAGCCTAATTAGCACATTGCCCCATATTGTGTCTAAATTGAAATACAAACTAAAATATTCTGGAATGTTACGTTCCCAGTATATTTAATTAGTTCGATACGATTATAAATCCATAGTAATTGTTAGTGTTAGCAGGATTTTACGCCCAATGTGCATGTAACTAATAGTGGCGTCGTAATGTCAGATTGTCCAAGAAGAGATTCATAGATCAATATCCTTGGACGTCTGTGTTTATAGCCACGACATGTTACTATAAGTTTTCTTAAAATTCAATTTGTTTACGAGTGAATATAGTCTTATCAATCATACACTTACATATTTCTGTTACAAGTGATTGTAAACAGACAGAGTAGAAGTCCATGTTAAACTATTGTTTTTACTTCGTCTACAATTTATTTTTGGGTTTGACTTTTTTATCATACGTTTTGGATAGGCTTCACTGCATTCATTATACGCTACGCGGGTAGCATGAAAACATGGTTCGCTTATTTTCTAGGACAATATACACCTATTAATAAATAAAGGCTACACGCCTAATCTCACAGTGCCCTCTACATTCATTAAGCCAATGAAGTGCAATGTGATCATTCGAGCAGATACTTTTTTACATCACCCTGGCTCGACCATGAAACAATCTAGACTAGGCTTTTGTTATATTTATTTCTTCTATTCATTATATTATTGCACTCTTCTTCCCACCTAACTTCACTGAATACAATAAAACTAAGTTGATAAAACTAGGTTTTCGAGGATAATAGTATTACTGGATTTCAGTAACTTCAAGTGCAAGACACTCGGATTTGATCTGTTTTTGAATAGTGAATAAAAATGATTTAATACTAATATTGGCCTTGTAAACAAGCTTATTTACAAGCGAAGAAATGAACGAGAACAGGTACCAATAGAATGATCGTGATAAGTAGCCAACGTACTATCATTGCCTTGCTATCTAATCTTGGTGACTGTAATATCTCAGTTTTAATTCGCGTTCCGATCTACTTAGACACAAATATATTTTTGTTATTATGGGAACCTGAAAAGTGTTTTTGATTCGGAAGTGGATAATGCTGTCAATTGTTAAAACATGGATAAGGAAACAAGAACGAGACATAGGCCGATAGATGATGATACTAGAAGTGATTCTGGAGTTTTAGATATCGAGCATTTTGATCGTAAGTGACTACACTAAAAATCTATCTGTATTACTTGCTCTATCGTTTTGGTAAGATATTTAAATATCACAAGAGGTTTTCCATTTTATTCGATCAATGTGTATGTGATCATAAATTATTGCTACGTTCTACATTCCTTGCCCAAAAATATACTTTCGGAATACAAATGGTGACTTCTTAAATACTTATGGAATTTACAACTGTAAGAAACACGAAGAGCACCTCTATGTCTATATCTTAATCTCCACCCTTTAAATCAAATCATTTTTTTTTATTTAGTTGTATCACAAGGATCACTTTGGAATGTCTTAAAGCTAGGTGAATCTAAGTGCCAGTTCCACACGACTAAGTCTAGAAGAACAGGGAACAAACTACTGTTTAAATAAAATAACAGGCCTCTAAAAATGTGAATGCATTATTATGCTAAAAGCTGCACAAGCTGCCTATAACTTTTCTAGCCAAGCTGGTTTTCCCCAGTGCCGGTAAATAGGCATTGGAATAGGGTGTACTATGCAGTGCAGTGCGCACACCTGCCTTTATTCAAAACTGTCGGGTAGGGGCTGTGTGGCTCGCTTATGTTATGAGCCATTGATGTACCTATGTTTGCCTACTCCTATATTGTTCGTTGTTCACGTTTCCGAGCTACATACAGCTTGGTTTGCGAGCTACATTTACACAGGAATGGGGAACTTGTTTTCGATTTAGTCGTTAAAAGAGCTATCTAGGTAGAAATCAACAATGTAGGTATATTTTGCCATAAAATATTACTTCCTATAGTTAAACTGCATGCTTCTGCAGGGTCGTAGAGTGAAATAAGTACCTACGTCCAAGCGACAAGTTTGAGAACTTGATTCTAGATCGAAGGCAATCCAGTCGCTCAAGTCAATTAAGAAACATTGAACTGAACTTGAACCCCCATCATATGCATTTAATTTCATAAAGGACTTTGGCTTAGTATCAATATTTTGTCAAAACACCCTACATTAGCTGGAACTAATACAGATGGTTTATACCTAGTAACCTTCTTCTTCTTCCTGTCCTTATCTTAGGTACTTTATGTGGGGTCGGCACATGTCTTTCTCCTCCATTCTTCTCTGTCAGCCGTCATCTCTGCATTCACTCTTCTCTTATACATGTCTTCTTTCAAACATTTCATCTATGTTTTCTTTGGTCTACCTCTGCTCACATATTCATCCACATTCATACTCATTACTCTCCTAGTCACATGACTTTCATCCCTCCTCATGACATGCCCATACCACGCCAGCCTATTGCTTCTCAATTTTTCTGTTACTGGCGCTATATTCAAACTTCCTATGATATACTCATTCCGTATCCTATCCATTCGTGTCACTCCACACATCTATCTCAACATTCGCAGCTCTGCCACATGTACCTTTTTTTTATCTGTCTTTTTTGTTGCCCAACACTCAGATCCATACACTACGACAGGTCTTATGATCATCTATTTTACACCTAGTACCCGCCCAATATATTTTGATAAACCATGCCCTGCGCCGGCGGCTCCTAATAGAACCCAACCTACTAAATGATTATTGAATAGGTTACTCACGGTTTCTTCATTCATCAATTGGATTGGAGTATCTTAAAATGCTGAACGAAAGTTGTGATAATAAATAAGAAAACTATTGACGTGTAAGATTGAGGCTGTTCCATAATTACATATGTATTATATTAGCGATCTGGTTCCCATAGTGCTGTACCTATGGAATGCTCTCAAATATTTTATTAATTTCGCCAATACATAATGTTCTCAACAAGACTAGACTACACAATTCAAATTGCTCAGATCAATCATCAAAGAACCCTACTGTTTTAACTTATATTATGCCATATCAATAATACTAAAACAAAAGTGCAGTGGAGGGTCCGTTTCCCGTCCCACCCAACCCATCGTCTCCATACCATCATTAGTTGTTTCGGCGTTGCGTTGATGAGAACCCCAGACTTGCCAAGTCGCCAGTCGTCTCGCCACGGTTCGCCGAGGAGAGTCGGGTGCATTGCAACATGCAGGGACTGAAGCAGGCAAGCGAACCCCCACCCTGCCCCGCGTAACCACTTCGGCCCGCGCGCCAGTTTGCCGTCGAGCGTCCCTCGCGGCGCAGGCACTTTACGATGAAAACGTAAGTTATATTGTTGATGCCGGTTCCACGCGTGTGCCTTTGTTTTGTGTCCGTTAACAGTTTGGTTAGTGTTGTTTTGTTACCAAAATTGTGGTGTGTACGATATGGCGACGCGTAGTTGACATGTCGCTGAGCGCGCCCGTCCAGGCGGTGCGCGGAATGAAAACCAGCAGCCTCGACACACTCGATTTTCAGGAGCGCAGGCAGTTGATTGCCAGCTCCCTATCGCTCACTGATTTCTTGCACGTTGGAGCAAAAGAAGTGGCTGCAGTGGCCGGTCAGTTTGCCTTTCCTTTTTGTCTCTCATCAATTACTCCACTCGCATTCCAAACAATAGCTTTGCGAAATCTCAGATTCGTGCAGCCAATGCACATGGTTTTAGTTTGCACTGCACGTTTACAAATTCTATTGCATTAAGCCTCCGCTGAAGAATAATTAAAAGTTTTTAAATTGCTTGTTAGTGTATGCTTATAATATTTTTAATGTATACCAGGAAAAAAATAATAACTAGTTTTCGAGAAAAATATATATTCTGTTATTATTTTTCCCCTCAAGTGACCCGCTAACATCACAATAAGCTGAATAAATTCCGTACCTGACTAATCGGTTACGGATCACTTTGATTTCGGCGCGTGAGTTTAACTAGGTAGGTAGGTATGTAGTTACTTGGCAAATTTTTTAGTGTCGATAAAGATCTGCCTTCTATTCTCGCAGAATATGAAAACTATCACGCAACTTGCAGGAGTGGTTCGAAAAAGTTATTTTGGGGACGTAGTACTTATATCTCGATGTTTTGGGGTATTAACCTTGTCCACTTTGGTTAAACACGAACGTGTGTCTCTGCTTGCTATGCTTTCAGGAGTAACTCAAGCTCTTGAACTATGATGGATTCATAGGTACCTATATCTTTAAAAACAAAATTGATACAAATAGAACCGTTGAAACAAATACTCCCACATACCTATTACACAAAATATGACAAGAGCAATGTAAGGTTTCACGGTCAGTCGCATCATTGACAATGTTGCCAATTTAAATATCAATAGCCAGTTTCCGAGAATGGTTTTACGGATCACAGAAGTAACCTTAGCATGTTGGAAATCTTGCTGACTGCCTCTTGAGGTCATTACATTAGTAGGGAAGGTCAATTAAACGGCTGTAACTAACTCGTACCCACGTTTAGTGCAAAGCGATCTTGTACGTTATCGATATGCTCAGCTTAAATTGGTTTTTATTCATGTCTGATATAAAACTTTACTAGTGCATGGTATTTGGTTGCATTTAGCCTAAGTATACAATGTCCTCCAAAAGGTATTAGACTTTTTCGAACTGTGGCGTAGTTGGTATAGCTCACCGCTCTCTGGGTCTATAATTTTGGGTTTTAAAAAGTATCTTTATGAAACAAAAGTCTTACCTCGTTCCTTCTAATTCATTCTTGCTAAATCCAGATTCTGAATTAATATTACAAAACCATTGCATGCAAATAATGATTTGAAACTCGAACATGAATCCTGTGTCAACTAGGGTAAACAAATTGGCACATCAATTGTATACTACCAGCTGATGGGTTAGTGTAGTTTAGTGAAATCTACGCAACGATAGAAAGTTTCTTTGTTTGTAATAATAAAGCAAAAGAGATCAAATCAGTGATATTTATCTCCGGAGCATTATTCACGGTTTGGTGATGTCACATTGCTGTTTTCACCGTCATAGCCATTACAAATGTGGCGGCGGTGCTTTCATTGTTGGTTGTTCAATATTACGTTTTGCCAACTACAGTTTTGTTGTAAATTATTTTAGGATTGCCAGCGGAGAAAAATAAATGTTTTAATTGGCCATTTATTGAGTACCTTAGATCGCAGCGTATAATGAAAGAAACAACGAAGTAAGCGGGAACGGCGAAGTCAGTGCACCGATAAGTGCGTAGGTATTCAAGAAAAGAGTATATTTTCCATTAATTTAATTTTCATTATCATATAGGAGTAAGTAGTAGGAGTAATATAAACTTATAAATAAAATATGATTCTGATCATAAGATGATACGCTCATTGTTCATAAGGATATACTGATAAATGAAAGAAAAGACAACATACCTACATACATATAAATTAGTAATATTAATAACTATTTTTACCTTATTAACGAATAATAATAATAATAATTAGTTTGGAGATATCTGTAGTGTCCACAGTGTTATAATAACAGTAAATGTTAATTGCACATGTAGGTAAATGATATACAAAGAAGGTTAGGTAAGTACCTAAATATTAACTATAAAAATGAAAAATACTGTTTTACCTAATCTGTTTTACTTTTATCAATAAACAAACGATGGTCTTTGATTTTAAAACTACTTACGTATATTGATCATTCAATAGTCTATTTTGGTGGTGCCTCTAATCAAAAGGTCGGTGTCGCCGACCAGAGTCTATCTTGTGTTTACTTGTCTACTTCTCAAATAGAATAACGATGCTGACAACTTGCTAGCACTCATGTGTTACGATATGCATAAATTATCGTCTTCAGAACTACTCGCATTATAGCTAGTCACTTGTTATTGAAGCGTACCTACCAAGTGATGTTTCATTGTTAACACTTGCGACACCCGTGGAGCATAAATATGATAAGTTAGGTATTGGTTTCGTAAATCCTGGATCCATGCGGTCATCCTTTTATAATTTTCTTTGACACTCCTTTCTAAAACGTTAATTCAATATCACAAAAATGGGGCTTCGGTAGGTTCAGCTTTAAAGACACCGCAATACTTGTTGGTACTCATTGGTTTAATGAATGCCAATACAAATAGGCAAAGTAAATGTCGGCGTAAGCACGAATAAAGGTCACGGTTCTCGAAGGTAAAAGGACCTCAAATCATAGAACAAGGTGAGGTGTTACTGAGGTGAGGACGCTCGGTGTGTCGTAGTAGGTTCGTAGGTGGGCGCAAACGACGCAACATGGCAAACCATGACTCACGCAACTGCCTCTGCCTATTAATCAGTCATTTACTGATCATACCTGCTCAAGTACACTGGTAGCACAGTCATCAAATAAACTATAAATGAATTTTATAAGCTAAAAGCAATCATTTTGACGAAATAAAGTCATATATACCACCTAGTTACTACCCCAGTGGGGTAGGTTAGAGGATATTTCTTAGGAATCTTAAAAACATGTTTATATATTTTAGGTAGATGTTCAAAATGCTTAGGATAAGTAAGAGCATATCCAATCCATGCATGCTACTTTTCAACGTGCTTGCAAGAAGCGGCGACGACGACGACACAGCTATATCCACTGTGCTACCCACAAGCTCGTTATTAACATGTAGTTTGCGTTTGTATGGATAAAAACACAACACGATGCAAATGCTGAAGCGCGTATAAAAAACTTCCTGTGCATAGCCCCTAAATTATTCCGATTTGTTTATGTACTAACAGAGACCCTTGATTGGTACCATAATATGTAACGACTATTCTTATCTGTTCCTTGGTGAACAAAATTCTTTAGATGAGTAATTGTAGTGTTACGCTTAAATCGTCGATTTACAAAAGCGTATCTTTTCTGTGTCATCTATTTATGTAACCACTAGGCTTACTACAACCGGATATTGTTCTAATACGTCACAATATCTCCAAAAGGTAGACATTATACATGAATGAACTCACCTAACTATTATGAGAAAACTATAAAAATTACGTAGTATTCGTAACTAACCTACGCATATTTTTTACGAAAGAATATGTCAAATACCCGGTTCACTACGATTGATGAGATTGGGCATAACAAATATAATTTATTTACAAATATTGTTCTAATGATTTATATTTTCCATGTTTTCAATTGATTTTAGTTGCGGTTCTCTCGTCTCGATATTGTATTTTAAACCTAAGCTAAGATGTATTTAAATTTAAGCTATTCACATTTGTCGTACACTGAAGTCAAGAGTGCTTTGACTTCAAGTGAGCATCAGGCATCATTGACGTCGTTTGCATATAAATTTGTGTAATACATGGATTGTTATGCATGCCTTGTGTGTCCTGCTTTTCTTGTGATCGTCCTGTTCTTTCCTTTACCTTATTTTTATAGATTTGCGCGTTTGTGATACTATTACTTGATGAGATGATTTATTTTAAAAGCAAATCCTAAAAATTAAAAATAGAAGAATATAAGTTTTGTATTTCCGTTGGTTGATTTAAACAAAAATAACTAGTTTTTTCTTCTGTTTTTCTTTTTGTGGTTATAAGAATTTAGGACTAAAAAGGACTAAAAATGGAATTTCGCTTTTAATAACGCTTCAGCACTTATTTTTTAATTTTAGCATTCCTAATTTTATGCCCTAAATTTGAAAATCAAAGCAGGCCTTGGGTTAACTGCATTTAGGAATTTGGGCGTAGGTGAACGTTCATAGTTTACATCAAAATACCACTCATACAGAATACTTGGAGGGACGAGAGAATTTCTCTTTTGTATGTGTGTGTATGTGGTTCCCGTTGGCATTGTATTGCGATAGGTACGGACAGTTCTTAACAATAGACTCTTGACATAATGGGGCCATTGATTATGTGGATGTATCTATTATGTGCTTGTGTGACTAGTATTTGTACGATCGTGATGGTGGTAGATAGTAGATACCTATAGGAATATTTTTGTATTGACGTGAGAATATCTTTTCAGATGATATTCTTTGTTCCGTATAAATGTATTACACAAAGATTTGTTACTAAAAAGTTGCAATTGAAAAACATAGATTCCAATAAATACTACAAATCACTATCATACAATTTATATTTATCATATTTGGTATTGATTAATAAATAAATGTTTTTTTTTTGTTGCAGCAAAGAAACAAAATGGCACTGCAGTGCGCACGAATAGCCTGGGATCAGGTGCGCGCACGCCACCTGCTGAGAGGACCAAGTCGAAGTTTTCCGCTTTCGGCAGATTATTCAAACCGTGGAAGTGGAAACGGAAAAAGAAATCTGAGAAGTTTGAGGCTGCATCTAGAAGTGAGTATAATTCGCAGCAATTACATGATGATCCAGAAGACTCGATAGAACGATGACATTGTTTAGATTGCGGGAAGTCAGTGGATAGAAAGAGCTCAGAATCATTCATTCTGGAAATGTATAGGGGATTCCCATGTCCAGCAGTGATGGTGATATGATTTCTTTCATCTTTATAAATATTAAGGAAGATATAAGTTGGGTAGAATCGAACTTGAAATTAAACAGATATTCGACACCCACTCACCCCTTGGGTTACTGAAAAAGATGACACAAGAAACGCATCAAAAGTGCATTATGTATGCTTAATACGTACATTTTAAATCGATGTCAGGTGACCCTTTTGCGCCCACTAAACCAACGCACGGCAAGTGCAAAAAACCAGGTAGTTGACCCAAACAGACTCAATAACCAACCTGTTCGATGTATAAAAGAACTATCTTTTCCTGTATCAGCAATTCAAATCCAAAGTGTATTTATTCAGTAGGATCTCCAGGATCGCTTTGAAACGTCTTAAAGCTAGGTGAGTCTAGGTGCCAGTTCCACGCGACCAAGCCTAGAAGAACAGGAAACAAACTACGGCTTGGTTCCTACCGTTTTTTTATATGATCCTTTTACAATTCAAAAATAACAGAATATCTAATCTAATAATCTAATTGTATCTTGTCCACAGCATTAGAGAGGAAGATATCCGTCCGGGCGAATAGAGATGAATTGGTACAGAAGGGCATACTTCTTCCTGAGAGTCCAGTCACCCCGGTACCCGAAGGCAGTGAGTACTATTTTCTCTATTTTATTTTATTAGAAAACCAACAGTACCTAATTATTATAACACAAATTAATCTTAAATAAGTGGAAATATCTAGCCAATTACTGGTTAACAATTAGATTTCTAATTTTAAAGAATACTAAAAAAAGAAACAAGTATTTTTATTATGTTATCTTATGGGAAAAAATAAGATATTATGTATAATACTTTGACAAAACGATAGTCTAAGGTTGAGTCTTTAGTTTGAACCAGTTATTTGAAACCTCCGATAGCAATTGAACGACACTGAAACGAAATTGTTATTAATAATCCTTCCCAGTCGTTATTGAGCCGCTGCTTTGTTCATCTTAAACATCAACGCTTTTGTCGATCAAACGTTATTAATACATAGTTATATCCTGGGCTTCTCTTATTCTTTTACTTAGCCTATCCCTAAATATTTATACACAAGTGTGTGAAAATGATAATTACTTATTATACATATTTTGGTGTCTTGCAAATCAGTCTTTGCTAAGATCACGTAGTAGATGTGAATAAGCCGTAAGCATTATGCTCGTTCAAACCACCAACTTATTCGTAATTTTTTCTTTAGTAGGTATATTTGTATTCATAGTCCGCTGTCAAGCATACTCTATGTAGATTGTCTGGCTGGATTTGTAATGGATAAAATGAAGGGAAGTGGGTGAGCTCGATTATAAATTATGCATAATATTTGCTTGAGCTATTGAAATCAGAGGTATTGCAATTTTGTTAATTACCTACTTGTTTGTTTGTAGTAGTTTTTTGTACTCCACTGCAATTTGGTCTTAGTGGGTAAATTGCCCGTGGCATCACCATCCGGCTCTGACGGAAGACCAGCGTTGGTTGCAAACCAACCAGCATCATGCTGAGTCAGAGTCCAGTTTTGTGTGACACAGGCTTACATATAAATTTAGTAATAAGAATTTTAGTTGTTATAAAAAGTGTAAGTTCTGGTTTCGCAAAATAAACTTCATAATTCATAAATCAATTTTTTTATTTACACAATGAAACTTCAAATATAACAATTTTTTACAAAATATGCAAAATACACAAAAAATAGTTGAGCTATCTGCAGACCGGTCCAAAAAATCTAGAGATAGCTCAACTGATCCAAATTTTATTTAATTGGCTTTGATGAATACTTGCCCATCGAAAGGTCCGATATAAAAAACTTGAGATTTAAACAATTGATTTATAATTATTTTTGCGTTTCTACTGCTTATTCTATTGTATTTTACAATTTCAATATACCTATTACCTACATATTTATTATCCAACCATCTAACCGACAATGAAATATGTAGTTTGTGTGGATATTTGTCTGTGGTTTTGCCGCGCTGCCGCAACTGATAAACGGGGTTGGATGAAATGTGAATTGGATACGATCAACTCATCTGTAACATGGAAAATGAATATTTTACCTTTTATCTCGATGCACCGCGAGCGATGCTGCAGACAAAGCCTATATTTTTATTATTTAGGCTGAGGATAAGGCCGGACATGTCATCAACGTCGGTAAAGTTTAGTTTCCTCAAACAATCCTTCGGAACTTTCCTCGTTTATTTTAGACCTCTAAACTAGAAAATTGAGAGGAATACCAAATAGGCGGGTGGACGGAACCCGTTTATGCTCTCGTTCGTTGTGGATTAGCTGCTATTATTCTTGGCGTCATAATGAAACGAGTGTTGCGCAGTTTATGCGTTGAATTTGCATAGAGCACTTTGATTAGTAGCTTATGAGTTCTGTGACTAACACTGGAATAATGTGTAATTATATCCATCATTTAATATAACGTATGATTATCACTCGTGGATCGTGGTGTTCGAGAGCAATCAGGCTTTGACTGCGTTCATAGATGTTTATAGCCATATTATTAAAGGATTTGGGGGGACTTTTCCACTCCCGACTATAAATACGGACGGTAAACATTTATTTATGAGTCATCAGATTCCCACTTCAGAGACAGGTTAAATACTGGCATGTGAGGGTGAAGACTGAACATCTGTTTGCCTCAAGTTGATGAACGCAGGGAAGTGCATCTTAGGGCACGTTCCTGACGTGCGTGACCTACGAAGCAATGCTTTTTTATCGGCGATGGTTACCACTTAATATCTAGAGGGCCATATGCTTGTTCCATCAGCTATTTGTATAAAAATAATGTATTTTCTCTTCCAGAAAAAAGGTATCGAATACGGACAAATTCAACCTTAATATAGGATTTATCCTACCAAATCGTCACACTAAACGTAGATAAAATACTTGTAGGTGTAAAGTGAAAATTGCGTGTAATTAACACGACGGATATAACTTTTGAGTTTTAACAAGAGAGATCGTTTGATAACTCTGTAACGAATGTGAAATTAGGTTTTGTGGCGTGCCCACGAAACAATGTGCCAACCTTATATGGAGAGCAGTGCCATCGCAAAAAGTCGATTACTGTCGTTTGTCTTGATGAGCGTCGAGCAATCTGGCATGTTATGATAGTTACGAATATACGGTTGTAGGCAATAAAATATTGCAAATCGGCTTTTCGGCTTTGTAGAGCGATTTGCAATTTTTGATGCCTTCTACTAAAACGATATACTGTTACTATAAACTCGTAATAGATTGACCATGCCCGCCGTCCTTTGTTAAAATCACCATAGACAGCTCGTACTAACCCACTGCTGGGCCATAAGCCCTGTAGGGGGCCAGGTATTATTTTAGGTAATAAAATGCAATAATTTCGACAGACACGTTTACTCCAAACTTGACAGGAGGATGCAAGAGAAACGAACACATAAAAATAACATAGGGTAGGCACGATATAAAAATGATAAAGCGCGCGAAGGTTTAAACTTGAACATGCCCCCGCGCGTTGAAAGCTCGTCTTTCAACGGGAGACATCATCTTCTGGTAGGAGAGGTACAATCTTGCTGAAGCTTCGCCGCACGACGCCATTTGAGACTCGTATGTCAGCAACACGACATATGCCATCAGTAGGACCAGGATGCGCAGCTACGACACGTCCAAGCTTCCATTTTAAGGGAGGAATGCCATCTTCCTTGATTAGGACCAAAGTTCCATTCTGGAGGGAGTACTTGTTACTTCGCCATTTAGTTCGCTGTTGGAGTTCAGCTATGTACTCCTTACTCCACCTTGTCCAAAAATGCTGGCGTAGTTGCGCAATGCGCTGGAAGCGTGTCAATCTATTGACTGGATCGTCGTGGTAGTTCCTTTCTGGCAGGGCAGTGAGAGGGCGGCCGATGAGAAAATGGCCCGGCGTGAGCGGCGTCAAGTCTTCTGGATCCGACGACAACGGAGAGAGTGGCCGAGAGTTAAGTATCGCCTCGATTTGCACCAACGTAGTAGTAAGCTCCTCGAACGTTAAATTACAATTGCCCAGCACTCTATTTAAATGATATTTTGTCGACTTGACACCAGCCTCCCAGAGTCCTCCGAAATTAGGGCTGTACGCGGGAATGAAATGAAAATTGATGCTGTCTCGAGCGGTCTCAGCAGCCAGAGTGTCACAATTACCTTTTAAAAACTTTGAAATGTCATTATACGCGCCAACAAATGAGGTACCGTTATCTGAAAAAATATGAGTGGGTTTTCCCCTGCGTGACATAAATCTGCGTAATGCTAGTAAGTAGTAATTGCTTGTTAAATTACCCACTAACTCCAGGTGTACAGCCTTAGTTGTAAAGCATACGAAAATAGCTATGTAAGACTTGCTTAGCCTACAACCTCGACCTATGCGACTAGCGACAGCCACTGGGCCCGCGTAGTCCACGCTTACACTCTCGAATGGGTATCCACCTGGTTCAAGTCGCTGCTGTGGTAAATTACCCATCAGCGGGTTATACGTTTTACCCTTCATGCGATTGCAGCGTACGCATTGACGGAAACATTTCTTAGCTAAATTGCGACCACCTATCGGCCAATAAGTTTCTCTTATTGTAGCCAGTAAAAGTTGAGGGCCGGCATGCATTAACCTTTTGTGTTCAAATTCAAATAATAACTTCGTAACTTGATGTGTGGACTGTAATATAACAGGGTGCTTCTTCTCAAATTTAAAATTAGAATTATCTAACCGACCTCCTACGCGAATTAAATTATTTTTATCTAAATAAACATTAAATTTAATCAGTGGGCTTTTATTAGGCAAGTTTTGCTTTTTAACTAATACATTATATTCAGAGAACGATTGAATTTGAGACTGCTTAATTATTAAACATAACGCATTATCTAACTCGTCAGTATTTAAATATGTATGTTCATGTTTAGTCCCTTTCTTTAAAATGTTAATGAACCTTAGCACATAAGCTACGGTCCGTTGAAGCCTAGAAAAATTAGAGAAGCGACTGAAATCAATAAGTTCGCAGGAGGTTGAATTATTAACAATTAATGAAACTTCAGTTCGAGTTTCAGGCAACTTGTCACCAGTACTTGGAGTTGCAGGCCAGTGCGAGGGATCGCGTTTTAAATAATCTGGTCCATGCCACCATAACGTGAGAGACTGGAGAGAACTAACACTGGTTCCGCGCGATATCACATCCGCGGGGTTCTCATCAGTCGGAACGTGTCTCCAAGTACAGCTGGCAGTTGTTTCTAAAATTTCAGCTATACGATTACGCACAAACGGTTGTAACTGAGAAGGCAACATTTTAAGCCAACCTAGGACAATCATGGAGTCCGTCCAGAACACAACATGATTGATTTGAGCTCGCAATGCAGTACTGGCTTTTTCATACAAACGAGCGCCAATCAAAGCACCGCAGAGCTCGAGTCTTGGTATCGTTGTGGGCTTGATGGGAGCAACTCGGCTTTTAGAGATAAGTAAGTTAACTGAGACCTCACCTTTATCGTTAGCACTCCGAACATAAATGCAAGCGCCATACGCACGCTCGGACGCATCTGTGAAAATGTGCAATTCCAAAGAGGAATATGAGTCACAGATGACGCGTCGCGGTATGCGTAAGCTGTTCAGACCTGGCAGGCTGTCGACCACTTCGACCCACGCCTGGTTGATCTCTGGTGGCAACTCATCATCCCAAGACAGTCGTTGCAGCCACAGCTTCTGTAATATAATTTTCATGAGGATAACACAAGGTGAGATGAGCCCTAAGGGGTCGAATATCTGAGCGATAACTGATAAAATATCACGCTTTGTGTTCCCTTTTACTATGGTTGGACTGATGGAAAAGTAGAATTGATCTTGCACTGAGTGCCACCCGAGGCCTAACGTTTTACTGCATTCGGTATCTCCGATGCTAAATTCCGATGATAACAAATCAGTTTCTGGCAACAATTGAGGCTCATTGGACTTCCATTTCCTAAGAGGCATGCACGCTGAGGCTAGCTCGGCGGTAACCTGGTTGCGTATTTGTAAAACTTCACTTAACTCATCACCTCCACTCAAAAAATCATCAACATAAAAATCGTGAAGAATGATTTCAGATATTTTAGGGTCCTTACAATCTAAACCTATTTGTTTCAGGCAGCGAGTAGCTAAATACGGCGCACTAGCCGTTCCGTAACTCACCCGGTTCAAAACATAACTTTTGATAACAGAATCGGGTTGAGTTTGATCACGCCAAATTATTTGTTGCAGCGGCCTGGAATCGGGATGTACTACGATACATCTATACATCTTTTCAACGTCCGCAACTATAACATATTTATGCTGTCTAAACCTTAAAAGTATCGACAATAGGTCATCTTGTACTGTAGGCCCAATCATTTGAATCTGATTGAACGAGACTCCCGAGGTAGTAGGACTACTTGCATTAAAGACGACCCGTAGTTTGGTCGTCGTACTACTCTCACGAAGCACGCCATGATGAGGGATGAAATAATGAGGGACCGATGTAATCGGTTCGCACTCTGTCATGTGATCTAACGATTCATATTCAGACATAAAGTCTACATACATTTTACTAAATGAATCATTACCTTTAAGTCTGCGCTCTAAAGAAAGCAAACAATGTTTAGCTCGCTGATAAGAATCACCTAACACGCTCGGTGTTTGTTTTAATGGGATCCTAACGCAAAACCGACCGTCTGCGAGGCGAGTTGTATTTTTTACAAAATGTTCTTCGCATTGCTTCTCCTCTGGAAAATAATGAGATGACTGAGGGCTAACTTCTTCAAGCTGCCAAAAACGCATTAATTGGTTTTGGATGTCATCATCAGAACAGTGGGAAGTCAAAGAATCAACTTTGGTAAAATTACATTTAACTTGTGAAAGCGTAGGTACGCGGCCGCAGTTAACAGGACCGGAAACTATCCAACCTAGTCTAGTTTCATAAAGTACCGGCTTACCATCTCCTAATTTAATATTTTGCGAACCTAAAATGTCCCAAAAAACATCAGCGCCAATGATTAAATCAATGGCGGAGGGCGAATAAAACTGAGGGTCCGCTAAACAAATATCTGATGGAATGTCTAAATTCCTAACATCAATATGACACCCGGGAACGTTATCAGTAATCGACGGCAGAATAAAACAACTTAGGTAAGTTGAAAAACTATCACATAATGACTTTATAGGCAAGCGACACATTTGACTGATCTTCGATGTTTTATTATTTATACCTACGACAGTCCTATCAGTGCGATCAGCTGGTAAGTTCAATTGTTTATGTAAACGCTCGGTCATTAGACACGAAGTGCTACCGCTATCTAAAATCGCACGGGCGATGACCTCACGATTGTCGCAATCATATAATTTCACTAATGCAGTGGATAATAAAACATCACACTGACCTGACTTCTCACATGCAGTAGCAATACTTCCTGTAAGTGTGACATTCGCGCTCTGAGAACTCGTCACAATAGGCAGCGAGTTGCTCGTACGGCTGCTGCTATCGCAATCAGCTGTTGTAGCTGTAGGCATAGACGTAGACGGCTGTTTTGATACACTAAACTCGTTCATGTGGATGAGTGAGTGATGTTTACGCTTGCACAGTTTACAACCTGGCCGTTTACACGAATTAGCGTAGTGTCCACTACGGAAGCAATTAAAACATATTTTATAATTAGGCAATAACTTGTATCGCGCATCACTGCTTAGAGCGAGAAACTTCGGACAGTTATTTAAATAATGTTCTTCATTACAATTAGGGCATGGTTTCATTGACGATGAAGACGTATCATTTTTATTGTCATTACTCTGATAAGAAACCATAGCTTTTATTTTTGACGCCTGTTTACTACTTGTCGCATTATTTTGTGACAACTCAATTGTCTCAATTAAATCTGCGCGATTACGCATAAATTCCAGAAAGGCTACCAAACTAATCGGCTTATCTTTAGATAAAGTACCTTTGCATTCTTCCCACTCACGAAATGTCTTCGCATCTAACTTCTGAGTGACGAGGTAAATCAAAAGAGTGTCCCAGTGTTCAATGGGTTGACCTAATGATTCTAATGCACGTAAATTCTTATTTAATTGATCTATTACGCGCTTCAAAATAACGGATGATTCTTTTGTGACCGGTTCGATGTTGAATAAAGCTGAAACATGATTTTGTATTAACAAACGTTTGTTATCAAACCGTTCACATAAGAGCTTCCAAGCCACTGAGTAGTTATTAGCAGAAAACTCAATAGATTGAATAACTACAGAAGCCGAACCTTCTAATGACGCCCTCAAGTAGTGAAATTTATTTATTTCGTCTATCTGATCATTGTTATCGATTAAACTTGAGAAGGTGTCGTGGAACTCTAACCATTTTTCGTATGAACCTCCAAACTTCGGCAACTGAATAGTGGGCAACTTAACAAGCTTATTATTGGAACGAGAACTTGACGCACTTTCTGTTTTTTCTTGATCCTTTTGATAGGTATCTAACATTCCCTGAGCATCGGCAATTATCCGATAATAATGATTTTCAAAATCAGTTCTTTCCAACAGCTGGGCATCACTGTTATCAGAACTACACTCAATTTTTAACTGTACCTCATCGTATTGTTCGTATAAAGATTCCATCTTACCGATACGTAATTGTAACTCCCTGGCTTCCGAGGCACTCAGCGACTTCAACGTCATCAGCCAATTCGCGAACGCAGTAACACGACCTTTGATACTGCCGCGTTTTTTAATGAGCTCCTTATCCTCGGACATTCTGGGAGACCAGCACGGTCCACCTGGAACTGATACAGGCAACAGGTTTACTAAAGTACTTAGACTATTACACAAAGTACCTAGAAACTACAATGACAAGATAAATAACATCAAGATACCTATTTATACGATATTTGATTACAATGTAAGTATATATCTGAGTGTGAATGTTAAACTGGAAACTGACAAACAAAACTTTATGATTTTACACAACTGAATGAATTACTAATAAGAAAGAACTGTTACTAACCTGTTTTAACGTCGAATTATACCTAATTATACCTGATTAGAGTGTTGGGTTCTAAATAAATCACTTTTATCCTGCACGTTGCACTTTTAGACTTTGAACTCTCGACCACTCTGGTGACGCGCAATCCCCGTAGCATTGATTTGCGCTCCACTGCTTCAAATGTGATGGAAACTTCTTCCTCGATATTATAATGAACTGGTATGAATATCCGGCGTAGATCCAGGACCATGTAGGGGGCCAGGTATTATTTTAGGTAATAAAATGCAATAATTTCGACAGACACGTTTACTCCAAACTTGACAGGAGGATGCAAGAGAAACGAACACATAAAAATAACATAGGGTAGGCACGATATAAAAATGATAAAGCGCGCGAAGGTTTAAACTTGAACAAGCCCTCAAACGCCACTCTTGTTAGTTTTGGGCCTTTTGAATCCAGTAGGATCCAGGACTTCAAAGCAGGACGGCAAAGATGTCACCCACCCACCGGGCTGTTGATCTGCCAAGACTTATTTTGTGTCCGCTAGGCTACCGTTCTGTCAGAGCCTTACTCCACCTACTATCATTAAATCTTGCCAAGTGTCGCCCTTAGTTCAAGTATCAAGTAATATTTGATATTGGTTTTTAGGGTTCCCTACCCAAAGGGTAAAACCTTATTACTGAGACTCCGCTGTCCGGTCTGTCTGTCTGTCTCAGATCACTCACAAATGATGTATTTCTGTTGCTGCTATAACAAAAAAAAATACTAAAAAACAGAACTAACAAAAAATAATTATTTAAGGGATCCATGAATACTCATACAACAAACGTGAAGTTTTTGCCGTTTTTATAGGTACTAGCGGCCGCCCGGGCTTCGCTCGCCCCGTTCCCGTTACTTACATCCGTTCTTCGTTACAATATCTTTATAAATTGTAGCTTTATATGTTATTCTGATTCTGATGTATAAGCTATAATTATTGTAAAGTTCTAATAAAATCAATTCAGTAGTTTTTACGTGAAAGAGTAACAAACATCCATCCATCCATCTATACCAACAAACTTTCGCGTTTATAATATTAGTAGGAAGTAGGATAGGATGGTACAGAACCCTTCATGTGCGAGTCCGACTCGCACTTGTCCGGTTTTATTCAACTTGTTTAATAACATAATAATGTACAGATGAAGAGTTGTCACCGTCGTACGAGGAGGCGCGAGGCGAGCCAGTGCGGGACGCCCAGCAAGAGCGTCATGCGGGGCTCGTCAACATGCATGCTGCCCTGCAAGCTCAGCTGGCACAGCAACTGGCGCAGCAGCAGGCGGCGCTGGCCACCGCCATTGCCGCCGCGGCTGCGCACCATCACCACCAGAACAATAACGTCATCGGTAAGTCCCCTACCATTGTAGATGGTGCTATAGCTGGCATGAGCCCCAGACAAGGGTCTTTTGTCTATAGTAAGTACAATAATAACCATTTAAAGAAGCAATTAAAACAAAACGGCTTACCGGATTTTGATGATATTTCTATGGAACCAATCTGGAAATATTTCGTTTCAGATAAAAAAGAGTAGTTCAAATCGGCTCAGAAATGACGAAATTATGGAAAAACATAAAAAAAAACTACCAAATTCAGGACCACCTTTTTAACTGACTGCAAAACTACCATTTGAAGTCAGTTATTAACAGGAATGATTTTCGTACTTTTTTTTTGCGTGACACTTTAGGATAATCGCTGCCACACGAGCCGCACCTTGAGCTCTGTTCATAGGTTTTTCACCATTCCACCTAGTATTAAGTATCTGATCACGCACCAATCCCTTCGACATGCACGCGTTCCGAGCCCAGCGTAAGGCTAGTCGTGATCATAGTAAACAAACTTTTTTTTGGTACCTTTGGGTAGGTTTAGGATACCAAAAAATGTTTGATTAGTTATAATCCCTTTAATAAAGAGACTCTTGATAAAGGGAGCCTTAGACCGCTTTGACCGCGTCATCGTTCCTAAATGGCCTCATCCTCCACCACCGGTATCCTTACATTTAGGGATAGTTCAAATTGTACAATTTTTGCAGTCGTAGTCATGTATTTTTGGTAACTTTTCTGTACAGACCTCGTATCATTGCTTGTAATCTAAATTATTATTAAAAGGTTTTTTTAATTCAATAATTATTGTATTATCTTATCAGATAAGTAAGGATACTCATATTAGATATAGTGGGATGAGAGTAATATCACAATTGAATCATGTTGCCTGCCCATCATAAAAAAAATATCTTAAAACTATCCGCGAGTCACGCACGGCGTTGCCCAGGTAGAGTCTTTGAATCAAATTTGTTTAAAATAATTCTAGATTATTCTGGAATATTTAAGAAGATTCTGTTCTAGAAATATTTAACAAATCCAGAGTTTTTAGAAATATCCTTACGTGATAGAAAAGGATAGACATAGATTTCGAAACTTTTGCGTCCCACAATCACTCACTTCCATCAAATCCGTCCAAACTCCCGCACTTGCAGCATGAGACCGAGGGGTATCTACCAGCATAACGGCTAGTAGATCCTAGTCAGCGGTGATAGAAAAAACCCTGGACATACGTACACACCCTTGCTTTTTAGGGTTCCGTAGCCAAATGGCAAAAAACTGAACCCTTATAGATTCGTCATGTCTGGCTATTCGTCAGTATGTCACAAATATAATATATTACGGAACCCTTCATGGGCGAGTCCGACTCGCACCTGTTATAATATTTTGTGTATATTGATTGATTAATCAGAAGATCAAATAGTAAACGTTTGAATCATCGTTTGAATCAAAGCTGCGTGCGGAAGCTAATCATTTAATAATATCTTCGTGATTATTACTACTTTCTTAACGTTTACAAAAAATGAAAGCAGCATGTAATTAATTAGCTTGTTAACAGTTATTTTACTTACAGTGAAGCACGGTAATTTATAAAAATTAATTGCTGGTTAGAAAACTGTTTAAAAATTTAATTTGTGCTTTCCTACTTCATTATTAATTATAATTTGTGAAATCTCTTAAATTTACCTTACGTGTCGTGTCAGCAAAAATCTGCTAACTGAACTGAATGTGACTGGTAAGAATGCAATATTAATATTTCCCAAATTTGATGTAAGTACTAATTATATTTCAATGTACCTGTGTAATTTTCTCAATAAAATCTAGTGAAAGCTCAATAAAAGCACAATTGTTTTAAATATGATTTAATTAGGCGTCTTTCAAATTTGGGCTCGAGCACAGATTGGCTGGATCACCTCTTTGAGGTCCCTAACACCCACAAAGAATAACAACAAAAACACCAGTTCAGCAATTTTACTCTAACACTACCAAACCAAACCAACTTAACATTACCAAAGCCACTTTACAATGATTGTGTACAAAATGATAAAATTACGATAACAAAGGAGAAGTTATGCACGTAATTACATAATAAAATAAAATAGTAAGTATTGTGGACAATCCACGCAACACTACTTAGCCTTAAATTAAGCAGAGCTTGTCCTATGGGAACCAGACAGCTGATATAATACTTATAAGACCCAGACAAATATTTGTTCCCGGTGGGGATCGAACCCACGCTCTTAAGCGCAGAAAGCAGAGCTACTATCAACTGAGCTATGACGGCTGTCATACCTAGTAGGTACTTAATTTGTTCCATTAAATATTTGTTTTACTGTGGTTACTTTTTTATTTCTTTGTAATTATCAACCTTAATAAGCAATCAAATCATATTACGTCATGTGACGTTTATGTAAAAAAAAAAACTTTTGCCTGCTACAATCCGGTATCTTTAGGGCGCTTGTACACGCTAAGAAAAAACGCCGGGTCTACCCAAGAATTCGTGTCGTAACTAGAAAATAACTGTGTACACTGCTCGCAGCGGTGCACGAAAAAAATCTTATCTGCGCAAGACACGACGCGGCGAACGTTGTTGCGTTTTCGTGTGTGGACAAGACAAAATTCTTGTCGTCTACACGAAGAATTTGTCTTGTCTGCCGCAGGAACGGCAAATTTTCTTAGCGTGTACAAGCGCCCTTAAGGCGTGTCAAAATTATCTTCCGGACCTTAGTAATCCATCATTGTCACATTATTTTGGTCACAACCCTAGGGTTTTAGAAGAGAAAGGACTATTCAGCTCTAATTCCAAGATCTAGGTACAAGTACTAATCCTACGATTAGTGCCTATGTCGGAGAGCTTTTCCCTAGTGACTTGTATTACAGGTTTTAATAAAACCTTCTCGGGCACAAGTCACATGCAATGTTGGTACATATCCTGTCATGCTAGTCCTAGTATAATATGTAACATCATTCAGTTTATAACTGGAAAACCCTACTTCAAATAAATATTTGTGACGATGAAAGCCTTTCAAACAAAAAGGAATTTCCGCTCCATAATTGACGAGGATATCGATAAGGATGAACATGAATCAAAAATATACAGTTAAACACAGAACGAAATGTTAGCTTTTATTAACCGACTGTTAAAAAAGAAGGGTCGAAAAGAAGGTCGGTTAATAAAAGATAACATTTCGGTGTCGCTGGCATAAAGTGCAAATTAAACAATGCGAACAGGAATGCAAAATCGTAGAAAATTAAGTCGTGGGATTAGTTCTTATTTAATGTCAGTCAGTTTCCTCCTATTGCGAATAATTAAACGCGAACGTCGTATTCCTCTTGCTAATTAGAACTGCGTTGGTATATATTTTGCATTTACGTTATACCGAAGTGCGGGTAAGGCGTGACGCGTGGCAGGAATTAGTTGCATCCTGGCAGGACGACGCCGATCGTTGACCCAACTAGGGTACTAGACAAGGGACTATTGACAAACGAATCGCAAACGAAACACTCGCAAGAAACCGTGCCCGCAATGGCCCGCAATGGCAATTGATTGCTCGTGTCTTGATGACATGACAGCTGGTAGTATAACTTCAAATGATGACATTTGTAAAGAAACACAAAATGTAGCCTTGCCATTTAAAAAAATGCTTAAACGCTTGCTTAGAATTATTATAATTTTCAATCAGCAGTTATTATATTAATTAACGCTTACTGAGACCAAAAAAATAATTAAATTGGTCGTTACTTTCTATTTCGTTTGTTCCATTGCTTATTGTCATCATTGGTATATTTTAAGAAGGTTTGTGTTCGATAGCCATTTGTCTGCTTTTGCAGGCTACAGACAGTCATTGCGTTGGTTCACCAGCTGTTGACGTCACCAAGACGTGTCATATCAAGTCGTATACGGTGATCCCGGCACGTTCACTATGGCATTGTCTGAACTATCTTGAGCTTTTATAAAAGAAGAATTTTTAATGATGACGAATACCATGATTCAGCCTTTCTTGGGAATTTTTTTGACATGATGTAAATAATGATTAGAATGATGACAAATAATACTTATTTATTAACCCTTACTTTGCTAGACTTGCAATTTCGAAGATTGCTAGTTCTGTATGTAGCATTGTCTTTTGATTTTGTTTGATTGCTGAGTCTGTTGTGTATTCTGATTAATAGGCATTGGGTGTCGTTGACTCATTTGGTAAACGCTGCGATCTCTTTATGAAAACCTGCAATGGCGTGAGGCTCCAATAATTTAACAGCCCATCAATCTTCGTCTGATCGCAAAGTCAGCTTTAGTCATATTTTCTCTATAATTTATTCACACCACCGTTAAATGGCTCGTTCAGCGTTATTGAGCACGCAACGAACATACTTCACATCTCACTAGCAAGCTCCATTGAGAGTCTCTTGCGACTAGATTGTCTACAGCCTACGTAAGGTTTTCTCGGCTTTCCCTTTGTGGCTCGTCAGCATTAGTCTTGGAACTGGAAAATGTTGCTTTTTACTGCGAGTGAGCCGGCGTTAGCCGTCTTGCGGTCACGTTTACCGTGCATTTTTGTTCCGATAAATATGGCTTAATTGTAGCGAAAGTTTTTCTTGCTCAGTAAATACTTAACATTTTCTCGCTTTTTACTGCGAATATCTTTTTAATCAAACGAACCTCAGCGGGGAGCATTGCAGCACTTTTCTTTTCAAATTCAAAGCCTCTGGGAATCTTTGAAAGGTTTCGGAGTTTGCAGTGTTCTTAGCTGGTTTGAATGTGAGACGTTTAGCGTAATGCTGGCTAGGTTTGAAGAGGGTCTAACTAACGAGTAGGGGGTCTTGCTCGGAGCCTAGGTGATGTTGCCGACTTGCCGGTGCCGGTGGTTGGGGTGCGGGTGGCGGTGCGGGGCGCGGGGGGTTGCGGCGCGCGCCTCAGTGTCGGTCCGCTCGCGCCCGCGCCCGCCGGCCCGCGACCTGCCTCTACCTAAAGCTTTCCTGTTACCCTTGCCTCGTCCTAACCTCTATCGGTTTCCTTACCTTCCCACCCAGTTTCCACCTGTCACATCTCTGAATAATCCAACGCACATTCCATTATTTTCCCGACTATCACCTAATCGGTGCACAAGAATGTTTTTAGCTAGGGAAAACGGTTGTGATTATTTATGTTCTTTGTCAAGTTAAAGTATTGCTCCAATTATTCTAACATAGATTGTAAGTTATTAAACTAGAGGTATGCCTATGCGTTTTGATACTTTCTAATATTGCACTAATTGTTGCAAGTTCCATCACATAAATACAAGTGGCTAAGATAACACGAGCTTGTGGCACCCATCACAGGTTTTTCTTTGAAAAGCAGCCATTTATCTATAACCTACTGAGCGGTCGCAAAACATTGATTTTAGAACAAGCGATAATTTTCTATTCAAATTCAAAAGTTGAATCTGCTATTAAAATAATAATATATTAGAAATACTTAGAAAAATATATGACCGAACTTGTAAAATCAATAGTTACTTCTTCTTTGAAGACGTTTAAAAACGGTACTTCAACTTAGAATTTTGTGGATAAGTTATTTTTTTTTATATTAGTATGATTGTCGCGAGGTTGAGTTCGCGTGCGGTATCGATCGGCCGGCCGCCTGGCACGCGATCGCGGCCGGTGCACCGCCGTTGAAGTCCCACGACACCCTTTCCCATGTTCCGATGACACTATAACATATCCAATTATGTACGTTGAACTTTAATATTATATCAAAGTTTGACATAGGTACTTCACGATACTCCAATGCGTTTTTGTATGGCTGTTATGCCGGCCGGCGTCCGTCGTGGTACACACGCGCGTGCGTAAGCAACATCAGTTAAAATTGTTCAACAAAACAGATTATAATTTAAGAGAACACACCAAAAAATAAATCTAAAGACTGCGAAAAGCTCAAATGAATAAGTTTAAATTAAAATGTAGATGCATATCTTAAACGTGTGCGGTGAACGATGCGTGTATGTTATAGTACTAGTTTGACTGTCGAGAGTGTGTCGGTCCGATGAGTAATGCTGAGTGATGGTATGAGATGGCGCGGGGTTGAGTGCGGTGGGTGAAGGCAGGCGCGGTGTCGCGAGCGCCGACTCACCGCGGCAGGCGCGTGCCGCCGCCGCCGCCGCCGCCGCGCGCTCCGCCGCCGGCCCAGCGGGTCTCTGTCATGGGCTACATCATGGGATGCGCTTGTCTGAGAGGTGCGTACGTATAAAAACAACTAGGACACATAAAACTCACCGCCTTACCTATAGTTTCATAGATTTAAACTTCAAACTGCAGTCTATGATCAACAGATTCGTAACTCGATGAAGGGCTAATAAAATAGTGCCTGAGAGGTCCCTTGCGTACGTTTAGCGACCACAACTTAGGACATATTATTTTTCTTCCTGCCCTTATTCCTTCCACTTGACGTAACTTTTGAACTACAAAATTGTCGTAGGGGGGGAGAGGTATATGATCAAATGATTCCGTAACTCTATAAAGGGTTACAATATTGTGCCGGAGAGGTGCGAATCCTAAATGACCACAACTAGGATATATAAAACACAATACCCTACCCTCTCATAAATGTAACTTATGAGCTACAAAATTGTCGTAGTGGGTGGGAGGTCTATGATCAACAGATTCGTAATTCTATATAGGGTTACAATATAGTGCCGGAGAGGTGCTATGCCAGAATCAGATGACCACAACTAGGACAATATAAAACACACTTCCCTACTACCCTCTCAAACTTTCATTTATTAAACCTTTGACCCATAACATTATCGTAGTGGGAGCTGTCTATTATGATCAACAGATTCGTGAAGGGTTCCATGAAGGGTTACAAAATAGTGCCTTAGAGGTGCCTCGTGTACGTCTAGCGACCATAACTAGGAGATAGAAAACACACCACCCTACCCTCTCATAGCTTCATAATATAACCTACGAACTACAAGGTTGTCGTAGGGGGTGGTCATAAACTTATTCGTAACTCTAACCATCTCGTAACCAGGTGACCACAACATTTAAGACATGATAGCAAATAAATATTCTACGACTTTTGTAAATTCGGGGATTTTTATTTAAGAAATGTTCAGTTTAAAGCTCGTTACTTTGGTGCACATTTCTGCAATAAAGATACCCACCTCGTCGGTATAAAATACTAACTCTGGGACTTTGCAGTCACACCTGAACTATGAACTGAAACTAAACATTGCAACTTTCATCATATAAGCATGTCAATAAAATTTTAAACACTGCATGTTAGTTTTTTTAATATTATACCATGTTAGTTGACGAACCAGGAAGCCTACTTAGATTCTCCGTTGCGAAGCTTCGTAAACGAACGAAAATCGAACGAAATTTCGTTGGTCACCCTAATCTAACTCTTTTTCGTATTATAATTAGAGTAGACGTCCAGGTGCGGGGCGACGCGTCTGTAAAATAAGACTTGATAAACCTCCCTATGGTTACTAAAATCGATACCATGTCAGCCAATCATTTTTCTTTTTCAATATCGATAAAATAATGTCCCTGAAAAGTATTGCTCAGCGAACTTTTCTGAAATAAGCCGCGCGCTACCGATTCCTATCTTTCGGTAGAGTCGTAAAGGCGTAATGGGAGTATTTCTCATCCCACGCGGCTTTTCACTTATTTGACTACCTTATATCGATAGTGAACATACTATACTACACTACAACATATACTATACTACATGTACTTTGTAGGTGACATGTGCTCTTTTTCATATCGTACTTTTAAAAATATGAATAAATACGTCGTGGCATTTTATCGTTTGTTGATGGAACGTCAGAAAATAAACAAGTAGGTACTTGCTATAAGTGACATTAAACCTATACCAATACATAGTATACAAGTCAACTGCATACTTAAATCAGAAATGCTGCCAATACCAGTAACTTTTGGGTTTCGTCAAAAGCATACAAATTATTCCACGTTTACCTACAAAGTGACATGCTGTTACGACATTGCTTTGGCCAATTGTTCGCCCGTTGTATTCCGACTGCCAAGTCAGCATTATCATATCTTACAAAAACGGGCTGAATCTTAATCATGTCAGCTTGTCTCCTGACAATGCCCAAAGGTTGCGCAAATACGGCTCGGGACCAGTTTTTACGGCTGTGTCTGAACATTTCCAAGTAAATGAAAACGAGGTACGGGTAATATGCTGTAGAAAATATTTGTTTATATGGTGTGGCAGCAATATGTGAAACACACCCAGACCAATAAATTCGTGTACAAATGATATCATTTGGCAGGCTTGGCTACAACTTTTACACACTCCCATCAATTTCTAGTAATTTGTTTAAATGTTCTAATAAATTAACATCAAAATAGGTGTTGTGGCTTTCGCGGTCTTTTCGGTTCGGTATTTAAATGCAACGGATGTATCTGCAACAATATTACAAATTAAAGCTAGAATAAAACTGCACGTTGCATTACAGAGTATAAAAAAACTTCCCTATAGCTCAAAGTGATACGCTACATGCGCAACTATGCCTGCATAAATCATCATACATATGCACCTATTGCTTTATCCCCAGGGATACGACGTCTATTCTTGAATTAGGAAAATACAAAAGTGCACCAAACCTGTAACAAGATCATAGCAAGGTTTTTATCTCTTCAGTGGCAGCTCTGTACGTGCAAAATGAATATTTTAAATTGTAGAATCCATGAACACGAACGGTGTCGATGACCTCGGTTTTCAGTATAAATTCTGTTGGTATCTGTGGAATTCAGCTGGTTCTGTGCTGAAAAGAACTTTCATTTAGGTTTACCTTTTATATTATTTTGGCTAACAACTGTAGGTGCAATTCTAAACAAAACAACCTACAACTAACCTATACTTTAATTAAACACTTTGTCAGCTGCATGCTTTTGCAACTTTAAAGAAAAGTTTTCATAGCATTCTTTAACATGAAATTAGACCTCATAACCGTGTAATCCCATTCTACAAAATCCAAATAAGTTTAGTAAAAACTTTTCCTTATACTCAACGACAATTAATATATCATGGAAAAATAATTACTTTTCTAGTGAATTGTTGAACGAAATAAGAGGCTTGTTAATGTAATCATTAAATAAATAATGTTCAAGGTGGCGTACTGCCATACTTCACCATTTTAATCTTATCTTATTTTTTAAAAGGTAGTGGTAAAAAAATCTGGATAAAAGTCTATCTGATCCAAAATCATTTAACGTTGTTTTAGAGAGTACAATACAACTTTTACCCGACAGAGCCGCGGGCGGAGTTTAAATAAACTTTGTGTTGGCAGCTTATGAAAGTAACAATTAAACCAGTGATGCATTTATAAAAATGCCAACGCAGTTCATCGCACTCGAAATATTAGTGTTGCTCTTTTAATGTTCAGCGTGGCGCGAGTGCTAGGTGAATGACGATAAATTAAAAATTCAAAACAAAGCGAGTCGGTGCGTGGGCGGGCGAACGGCAAAACGCGGAGGGCGGGCGGCGATCGAAGAGCGCGCGCGGTGCCGGGGCTGGGGGGCTGGGTAACGATCGCTTGGTCGAGCGCAGCACAGCGCAGTGTTCCAGCCGCCAGCGCGCCGCGAGCATGAGCGACGTCGGCACGCTCGCCGCCATGGACGCCTTCGCGGGCGGCGCCCGGCGCAGGCCCGCGCGCCTGCCGCCGCCGCCGCCCTTCGTGCCGCCGCCACCGCCGCGCCGGCACGACCACTACTACGTGCGCCGCAAGTCCCCCGTGCCCAAACAACGGGGCAACCTCACCCTCTTCACAAGCACTAATGGTACCACCGGCACCGTCCTCACATTGCACCGGCACTATCATGCATCGAACGAAACGCATGCTGCTGTTTGTTATCAACTCATCTCTCGCCGCCCGCCCGCCGCGCCGGCCCACCGCTTGCGACGACGTGGCACTACTGAAAATCGTTGCACGTGCATTTCTTAACTGTTAGTAACTTTCTTCATAGTTTTTAGGCATGACCTTCCTATTTCACCAGCATTTTCATTTATCGAAACTGATTTTAGTCAGCCCATCTATTGCCGGCCAATAGCGACGTGCATTCACTCACAATGTCAATGTCACTACCGTAGTTCCTTCGCACGCGCATTACTTACTTCTGATGACGTTCTATTAATATCTTATTTGTCTTAAATTTATTTTACATCTACAGTTAATTTGAAGTCTATCACTGTTTTCTTGGTATTCTGTGTGGTAAAATTAAAAAGAGTGTCTCATACCTCTTCGATATCGAGTACCAGCTCAAGATTCGGTTAAGTGTTTACTTTGCATCGTATTTATATACTTCGTATCCGAAAATATCAATTTGAAATGTTTGAAATGCTTACCAGAGTGGTTTTAACAGGCTTAATGGAATAATTAAAAGAAACGGCCAGTCTCATCTGAAAAATTATAATCAGCTTTATTTCCAATTACAACAAAGGCAGGTTCTGTGAAATAACACTAAATATTCATTGTTAGCGTACCCAAAGGTACGAAGGATAAACGCCCGCCCACACGCCCAACCGCCTTTCACAAGTTTACTGTACAGTAATAATCTTGTATGCATAATCTAAAGTTCATGCTTGAAAAGACGTTGAATTCAATATTCATATTCACTTTGATATTTTAATTTCTTTATACTGCATAAAAGCTAAAAATAAGTATTGAGTCTTAAGCGAAAAGCTTATAATGCCTTCTCTAAGTATTTATTTACAAGTAGGTTTTTTTTTGAATACTGTTTTCAGCAGATCTTTTAAAAATCCATAAATAAATCTGTAGAGAAACAATTAATTAGTAATTTAAAGCTGATATCTTGATAGATCGAAATCGGCGATGTTCGAGAAAGGCGGATGTTTATTAGGAAGCTGAACCATGTGGCGTCGACGATGAAGATATCGATAAATACCGTAGTGGCGCGTGCCGTGGCCTTGTGCAACTATTTGCGGCCTGCGTCTGAGTCGGTACTCTCGGTACCCGTTTCATTTTAATTGCCCCGCGAATGTCAATCATCACATTCCTTCGGGTAACGACGTCCGTCTTCCTGAAACACGTATCTCAAGTTCAATTCCCATCACGTAAATAGATTTTTGTTCAGTTTAAAATTCAACAGTTGCTCCTTGCTATTAAATTCGTCGATTGAAACTATTTTACGACGAGCTTGAAGTCATAAGAAATATTCTGCTTGATTCATTTTGACTAGTGGATATGTCTAACTATTTACACCCTGTACTGTAATACTTGCACGCATAACATAGTTAGTTCCATTGCGAAAAGATCGTGACAAGCCTTAATTTCCATTCATTCTATTTTTCAGGTTTGTCCTAAAATTCCATCCAAGATTTTTGGTCAAACGGCATAGGTAACTAAATAACATACTCACGTTCTCTTGTATTGTTCGGATTTTGAAATGGTCTATTATGTTATTACACGCTCTTACTAAACTGTAGAGCGCTGGTTTTTGGAATGTGCGTAGCTAAAACAACGCAATCTCTTCAATTGTAGTTACGTGGGTAATGCTAATGGCATAAAGGCAAAGCAATAACTCAGAGAATGCGAAAAGGCTGGAGGGTTGCGGGCGCTCTCGCCGCCGCTTGCCAGCCGCAGGCCGCCCTTGACCCGTCGCTGACTCCGGACTACCGGCCCAATAACTAATGGTGGACTATACGATCCCTATTTTCTTCTTACTGAGAGTTTATCGTGGCTCGAGAGAGGTAAACCATGTAGAATCAAAGGTTACACACGCCCGCCTATTTATATTTGTTTGCTATGTGGTTGAAAATGTGCCTTGTATCAAGTAGTACATTTGGATTTGATATTGGGTATTTTCCTCAAGTTTCGACCACTTCCATTATAACATACGAAACAATTCAGCATTGGATGACGTACTTCATTATTCTCAAAGGAAAATATAAATGACTAATTATTGTTGTAGCCACTCCTTTCGTTAATTAATTCTCCTGGCGGTCTTTATGGTAACAAATTATTGTCTTTATTGCGAAAAGTTTTCCCTGTAGTTTAATTATTGAAAGAGTGATCGAGATGGTACACGAGGTATGTAGCAGTTTTTGGTCCGGTAAATTGGAAAATAGGCGGCTCTTATTAGCTACACCACAAAATGGAACATCGCGGTATCTCAGTTCGAACCACTAGATAAATAAAAAGTGGGTAATATTTTAAATCGTTATCACGTCGCAGGCGCCATACGCCATCCGCCTACGTGGCACTCATCAATGTCACGACTGTTGCTCATCTTGGTCTCCCGAATTCCTCTAGCCAATATTATGCGACCTACTTGTCGTGTCGACTCGCTGATTATATTGTCCTCGTTACGAATTCAGAATATTCGTCACTGAATTTATAATAGAAGATGATACAGTCTAAATAGAAAAGAAGAAGAATAATTTGATACATTTTTGATTTTCTTCTGTAGTCATATTAATTATATCATCGTAATACTTCGCAATACCGCGGTGCTACAGTTGTAATTTGGTCGTAAATAACCAAATCGACACTAATAACACGCTAATAGCATTCCATTTCATGCCTGAAAGTCTTAATGGATATCTCAGTTATTTGCCAATAATTATTACTATTGTGTCGGGCGTACGAAATGTATGTCCGATAATTTCAAATTTTTATTTTTATTTTATTAGATAGTTTAAATATTGCATGATTAAATGAAAATTTAAATATTGCACATATTGCGAAAAAAAAAAATCTAGTTAGGCGGAAGCCTACCCACAACGTAAATAAAAAGAACCTTGAGTTTTTAGACAACGAAAGAAATCCTATTTTACTAACGTAATTATCCATGCTTACCATGATTGTTTTAATGCTGATAATTTCATCCCACGTAAAGATCATTAAAGGACGTTAGAAGGTGAGTGTTACCACCACGTGTAAGTGCTTACGTAACGCTGCAGCGGGCGGATGTCCTCGAGCGGAGCGGCTCGGCCAAGGGCGGACGCATTGATCGGCTCTCCCGGCGACCTTCCCGATCACAGTGACGTCAAAGGAACGCGCGAGCGCACAACTTGGACTCTATGGGCCGTATGAAGAAACTATGCTTTAGTCAGAGTCGAGTCTCAAGCATAAACGTTTTGAAGTCTCCAAAAATCTATGCATAAGGCTCAACTCAGACTAGAAGCATTGTATCTGCATCTGGTTCTGGTTGACATTGACACCTTGGCTTTTAACTTATTACCTTCTCTTTCTTTGGTGTGTGACCACAACTATACTAGCTCCTGTTTTTCTTTATCTATTCTGTTCGCGTTGGAGCTCTTTCCGATCGGAATATCGAGGTGGAACGGGCAATGAGCCTGCATTGATCGGCTCTCCCGGCGACCTTGTCTATAGCAAATACAGAGGGCACATACGCGCCCACACCTGCTTGAATAGTCAAGCTAGCTGCTTTTATTTCTATGTTTCATAACTTCGCAAAAGTATGAGATACGATCTTTTGCCCACATGTGAATACACTTTGCTAATACGTATCGGTGAATAATACGAAGGTTGTCTACCCGTTAGGATGTTAAGGGCTTCTTACAAACTTAACTACACGTAGTTGATGGGAAAATCATAATCTACTAAGTATTTAAAAAATGATCAAAAACTTTTTTCATCTCCTGGTCTCTTTGGTGACATTAATTGATAAGTAATTTTCAAAAAACGTATCACACACTCTGGAAACACTACACGCCTCTCCCTGGTCGGATAGAGTTCCGTTACTTTCCTGAAACGTTTCCGAACCACCGGCCCAGGCAAAAATCTCGATCGTTACCATAATAAGGTATTGAATGTCGCACATAGGTAATTGGCAGTTGATCTATGTCGCAATACATTTGAGTAACTTTGCCGTAGCGGGTCACGAAATTCCGAGGCTGGTGCCGCCAGGTGCGCTGCTAACTCATATTGCTTCATGTCAATAGGCAGGGTCTAATGGCGCCGAACTGGATTGAACCATTTGTTTTGCATTACTGCTGTACTGTTTCGTGACTTCTTCACTCAAGACATGTTTACAGATTAGAACTTTGTAAACATGTCTTGATTGATTCCTGTTCTGAAAGAATTTCATTGAATATCTTTGCCGCCGCCGTCTAGCCCGTTTGAAACACACACATGTTTATTTTCTTTCGAAACGAATCAAAGTGCTTCTTGTATAAAACTAGGTTATATTTATAATTGTATAAACCATTTCGTATATTGACCCGAAATCTTAATTTAACGCAAAAATGCGGTTAAACTGAATTATTTTATGATGAAAAATCTTGGACGAAATAATAATAACTGAAGTGGAACACGAAAAGATATGTAATAAATTATAGTTTAAAAAACTAAAACAAACGCTTTTATAACTAATTGAACTAAAAAGTTAAAAATAAAACTGCAATTGAAAATTTATATTATTGTACAAAAAGCGTGGGGTGCTTTTTATAATAACTTCAGATATAATAAACTATTGATAAAATATTTACAACAATCAAAATCAAGCCCCCCACGCTTTTTGTACAATAATATAAATTTTCAATTGCAGTTTTATTTTTAACTTTTTAGTTCAATTAGTTATAAAAGCGTTTGTTTTAGTTTTTTAAACTATAATTTATTTTTTACTTTTTAGTTTTTTTTTTTCATATATTTTTTTTCATATTATTGCATTGTCATCAACCTTTGACAGGTGTGCAAAGTTTGAATCAAATCTGATCGTTCAAAGTAGGTTTTTTTTTATTTTTTTTATTTCTTTTCATTTTTTTTTATTTTTTTTTTCATATAATTGCATTGTCATTGACCTTTGACAGGTGTGCAAAGCTTGAATGAAATCTGATCGTTCAAAGTAGGTTTTTTTTTTTTTTTTTTTATTTCTTTTCATTTTTTTTTTTTTTTTTTTTCATATTATTGCATTGTCATCGACCTTTGACAGGTGTGCAAAGTTTGAATCAAATCTGATCGTTCAAAGTAGGACAAAATCGAGCTCAAAGGGGTCGGTTACATACATACATACATACATACATACATACATACATACATACATACATACATACATACAGGTGAAGCTAATAAAAGCGTTATAAAAATAGCATTTACGAGTATCAATTTCTGCACGATGTGATGTAGGCGTGTTTTCATGTACGTTTATTAGTTATTATCTCGTCGAGTTACGGAGATGCGTCAATAATACAATTCCATGAGGCCAAGGCCGCCGTCGACGCCAGCCGGGACGGTGAATGGAACAGCGTAGGTACCCACTCGTCTATCGCCTATTATTAGAATCATCGCCATACCCGCCCGTACAACAAGTCGTACATTTCACATATGTAATGTACAATACAAACATCCTTTGATTACGCGAAAAATTTTTTCGGATGTAGGCCAGTTTCTTTACACAATCAGTGTTAGAAATTTTTCTCTAGTAGATAATCATTATATTCACACACTAGAGCGAACCGTATCGCTCTTATGTAAATTGTACTAATTGACGCAATAATGTTCAAACAAACAACTGTAACAAATAACTGCTCTCAACACTTTTTAGTGTCGATCTTAAAATTCCTACGCAACTTAGTCTACATTTCTTTATTTTCAGAACCAAAGAAAGACAAATTGGAAAATGGTGGCGGTGAGATGATGAGGCCTGAGAGGCCAAACTCCCTGACAACAGGCAAACATCCACGACGGATATGCTACCAAGGCGATGTTGGTAAGTAACTGTTCTTTTAACGAAATCTAATTGGTATACATTCTTGCGTTTTAAACTAAGTGAACACTTGTTGAAAAATCTAATAATTTCCCTTGAACAAACTTCTTGTAAAAGATGCAAAAATATGTAGCAGTTGATACGGTCCACTTAACTTACAACCTTCAACAAAAACTTTTAATTTGAAATTGGTAAAGTGCTCTACAATCCCAATTTTTTCAGGCATTTTTAAATTTGACGCTTAAAAGAAATAAAAGTAATGGTTTGTGGAGACAGCAAGATCTGAAAAATAAAGCAATCTTTTACTGCTCGCTCGTGTAACAAATACTCACTCAGTGATGCCTTGAGTGGGGACTGGTGGCTGTCCGTAACTAATTGGTCATTATTAGCTGACAGCTTACAAACTGTTGCTTCCATCTTCGTCCATTTTTTTACACTTTTTTGTAGGCCGATATTTCTCGCCACAAAAAGCCATACTTTGTATACTTCTTCCATTTTAAGGCAATTCTGTACCGAATTTCATCAAAATCGGATTGGAGGCTAACCCCTCAAAACGTAATTATTTTAGCAGACATTTTCACACCTCTAATCTGGTGCCTGATGTAGGTTCGTAAGAACCTGTATTACAGGTCACCAGGCCCCACTAAGCGAACACATATCACATCATTTATTCAAAGGGTAGTTTTCGCATACTAGTAACGATTTAGTCCTCTGGATGAGTTTCCTTAGGTTATATTGAACGAAGTAAATGAGGTTCTTTGTGCATTCTAGTGGGCGGCTACGGCCAGGCTGGCGACGGTGGCTGCGTGAGCGACGAACAGCTGATGCTATCAGACCTGCCGGAACCGCCGATAGCCGTGTCCGACATCGGGCCCATTCCACCGCCGCCCATGTTCAGCTCGCCGAGCCCCACAAGACATCACCACTCAAACACGCCGCATCACTCGCACCAACATGCACTCTTGCAGCATCCTCTCTCTGACTGTAAGTTTATGGTACTATAAGCGGCCGCCCGCGGATTTGCTCGCCCAGTTCCCGTTAATTTATCGAGATAAAAAGTATCCAATGTTTTTAAGCTACCTCTCCACTAATTTTTTACACACTTTAATACATATAGAAAGAAGAAGAAAGTAAGAAAAACATTTTATTGACCTTAAGAACTAATTACAATGGGTACCTACCTACCTACTGCCAACCTAAAACATAAAACATACAAAAGACATAAGTAAAGTTAAGTAATTTTAAACAAAAATAAACCTTAAAAACTAGAATACATCTGATTCAAAACAAATCCATCCCACGGGCATACATTTTATCGGGATAAAAAGTCTATGTGCTATTCCAGACTATATCTGTGCGAAATTTCATCCAAATCCGTTCAGTCGATCCATCCATCCATACTTACAAACTTTCCCGTTTATAATATAAGGATTAGGATAGGATTATACTGCTACTATATTATAAATTACTGTCTGTGAGGCTTTACATCTGTATGCCTCGTTGGACGAAGGTTCATGTTCCGTTCAGGAAACTTAAAGTAGATTAAAACCAAGCGTCGTCGGTAACTCACACTAAATCGGTTAATATTGCGACAAAGCAATATTGATTTATATTATTAGTTTTTTTACATATAATAACAAGTATTTACAATGGTTTTACATTTATCCTTCTCATAATTGTGGTTAATTCTGAACCAAATATACGGGAATATGAATCACCAAACGAACCGATCATGCCTATTTTCGTTGGCCATGCCGGCTCAAGCTATTATGCGAAGTGCCGTGCCAAAACGACGGATTTAATGAAAATGAGTGTGTGACTCTCATTATAACTCTTCTTTTATGGAAATTACCATGCCAGCGTATTTTCCCGAAGAATATAAACACTTTTATCTAGTTAGCTACGAAAAGAAAACAACTATTAAATCACAGTCCTATAAATACACGTATTCACTTTGATATGACCATCTTACTGCTTTGGTTTTGCCAAGTCTTGATAGAGCCTTTCGAAATTAGCTTCACTACCCTATTTAAATGAAATAGGCTGGACAGTAGGTAATCGTAAGATATGTTATGTAAAATAAGGTTTACATAACATATCTTACGATATAACTTACAGTCAATTACGGATTTACATTTTTCGTGCAAAACAGATAAAAAGAAATAGTTAAATTGCTTATTAAAAAAGAACATTAGTAGGTAGGTAAGTGTTGGTTGGTTGTAACTAAATAGAAATGTATGAGTGTAGTGTGGGCGAGTGCATGTGTGTATGTTTGGCTCTCAGTATCTAATAAATAAGTTTTCTTTCTTCTTTCTTCTCCTGATTGGACTAATACTAACTTACAGTCTCCAATTTATGTATGATTCCCCTTCAGCCGAGGACGAGGACGACCAAGACGACGACGATGAGCCCCAAGACACAAACAGAGTTGAAGAGATCCCTCCCAAAGAGCCCATCTTCAACGCGGTTCCACTAAAGTCTGCATTGAAAAAGCCTCTTGCGCCGGCCGCTTCGCCCTCCGGCACACCAATGACTACGCCGCTCACACAGCGACAGGACCATCACCATGCCAGCTTCAAGTCAGTATCTAACAACTTCAGTGATCAACACTTCTAATTATAATAAATAAAATAAAAGAAATAATGTGGACAATTCACACAACACTAGTACTAGTCAATAATTTAAAATAATTAAGTATAGAAGTTAATATCTCTCAACAAAATCTAATAAGTTCTACTTTTGGAATTAGATTCTGTTGTGGGGAGGAATATTTTGTACCCACCCTTAGCACCGAACATAATTAACACAAATTAGCATTACATGAGTCCAAAGCTCTTGTTTTGCCTCAGATATTTATTCATCATTCATTAAGCATAATTGGTTTACGGCGTGATGAAAAATGTGATTGTTTATTTCCATCACGCGGCGGCAGCAGGCGACCGCCGCCTAAACCCAGGATCCGAATATGGTAAATGAACTACCGTCGATATCAGCCTCCTTAGCCAAGCTGTTTACAGTCATTACCGCTGACAAACGAAACTAAATGTATTAAAATGGCAGACGCTTACGATAAGCAGCATTGCTGTATTTCGGTTTGAGGCTGAACATCTGTATGCCTCAAGTTGATGGACGCATTGCAGTGCATCGTAGGGCACGTTCTTGACGTGCGTGATCTATGAGGCAATGCTTTGTTATAGGCGATGGTTACCACTTAACATCAGGTGGGCCATATGCTTGTTCTATCAGCTAGTTGTATTAAAAAAAAGTCAAGCTTGAGCGTGTTACTTTCATACATTTTTGTCGTTTCCTTAGCGTTTGCGGCTGTATGAAAACAACTTGGCTAAGCCTTCAGAGGCCCGCAGACGGCCAGCTTCGCAACGCATCGTGCATTGCACGCTTCCTATCATCTGTTACCTCTAACAATTTCTCGCAACATGAGTTATTACCGTTTGCCCCCACGGTAGAAACTATTGGGATACACTCCATATTCAAACTTGCTTCATCATAGCCTTTAGTGCAGTCTGCTGCATTAGTGTATACTCGTACAATTCGTAAATTTCAAGTTAGTATTGCAATAATTCAATGGACATTTACTGGGCAATTACTCAAAAAATAAGTGAACTTATCAAACTGGTTTCATTGTATTGCTAGAGCACTGATGGTCTAGTGGTAGCGGCCCCGACTTCCGATCTTAAGGTCGTGGGTTCAAATCCAGTCCAATCAATGAGTTTACGACAATAACCGGACTGTCTTAGAACCTAGAAAGCACGAAAGAAGCCTCTTTGAGGCGCACTTAAAATCATTTAACGATAAGAAGAAGAATTGTTCTTGCTGCAACACTACTTTGAAATTTACGAATTGAATAAAACTTGTGAAAGTAATTCGAGATCAAAATAAATTTAAACTTCAACTGTGGAATTGAATCCCTATGAAATGGAAATTCAATGGGGTCAAACTGAAATAACCTTGCAACGTCATCAATGCATTACTAAATCTGCCATGATTGTGACGCTTCACCGATACCAATACATAAATTATATCAAACGTTTGTCGATGTGCATTTCCTAGAATGATTGTTCCTGCGATATGGTTTTCTCGTTACTTCTAAGTGTTGTCTTTATGTTGCATGTAAGTGTACCAAATAGGGTTACAATATCATAGATTAACCATAGATCGTTGTAGATGTAAAGTTCTAATCGCCTTATTTATAATACTCAACAAAACTGAAATAGCAAAAATACATTTCTTTTCGTTGTCATGCAAATGATAATGACAAGAAAGATTTGATAAAATCAGTTATTTTCATTATTAATAAGGCCCAAAATCTATATGTTTTAGGTATTTTACAGCTTATTGTTTTCTACGTTTTAGAAATGTATTTCAGTTGTTTAATAATGATGAAAACTAATTATTTTTGGTTGTATGATAAAAAGTACATATTGCAAACATCTTGAAGCAAATATTGTGTGTAACTAACATTTGCACTACACATGTTACTATTACACAACCATTGAATGAAAACACAATACCCCACAAATCACATAACTAATAGAAATTCAACTATCGTGTAGTTGCATTTTCATAAGTATTCATACATATTTGTATGTTTTTTTTGTGAAGACCATCCTTTAATAATGACTCATTTAAGAATCCTATAGTGCCATATGACAATATAGCGCTATATGACATACTTTTTTCTTTTTTACAAGCATCGATGGTATTGGAGTTTTGTTAATGGCCTCCGTTAACCTCTCTCGGTGCTAAATATAAATAAATACATAGTGTTGAACATTTTACTTAGCATCACCTAGCCTCAAACTAAGACAAGCTTGTACTCTTTGAACCACAAACCTGATTTAAAAATTACATACTTATAATCACACAGAGCAATGTTTTATGTTCATATTATTTGTGATACACACATGTCCTGTCAATCGAATCAAAAACCTAAACCGTAGAATGCTAATATAGTACTTCTTAAACTTTCGCGATCATAACACATACTGAATCGATTACACGGGTATTTATTGCGTTAATTACCTTATTTTATTTATTGTTGAATGCTAATATGTTGATAAAACAACAGTACCCGACCGGTGCGGATGGGAAGCGCGCACGAGAATAAGGAGAATGCACGTCCGTGGGAGGAGTCTTCTCATCGCGACGATTACTCCAACGAGTCTGCGGCCGCCAAACTCGCGCGGAAGGAAAGCCTCAACATGAAGCTGGCGCTGCGACCCGACAGGCAGGAGCTTATCAACAGGTACACTCGAACAACTTTACATATTTTCTACTAGGTACTTGCTGATGTAACAAGCAGAAAGGAAAAGGCAAAAAACTGTTTTTGAAACTATGGCTTGCAAGCAGTTTAGCTAGTGTCTTTTTTTGACAATTGAAGATTAAATACCTTGTTTTTTGACCGATATATCTGTGGAAATTGTGGTTAGGTGGATTTTTTAGAAATGGAGTGCCTCTTTACAGGCTTTTGCATCTACTCTACTGAATTAGATAATTCTCGACGATCGATCGATCGGGGATACTTTTTATATAATATTTTTTCTGATTGATTCGGAATCAGCATCACTTATCGTCATATCATTACATAGCGGTCCTGATACCATACATTTTTGGATCATGGCGGCAATCTGACTGTCTGTTGAAAGTTGAAATGAGTGAATGAGTGAAAAGTTGCCCCTGGAGCTATTAGTACGGGACTAATAGCTCCAGGGGCAACTTTTCACTCATACCTGGAGATGAGAAAAGTTGTGGTGCCTCGTATAGTTTAGATAGGTTTGGCTAGTCCAGCACCTATTTACCATCCACGTTTCCTCGCAACCTTGTCGGCCTCAGGATCGGGACACAGGAAATACATAGGTAATACCGTGCGGAGCTGACTAAGCCGCGGGTTTCCCCGCGATGTTTTCCTTTACCGAATGAGATCATTAGCATCGCATACAATTCATTATTATATTATTTTTTAATATAAAAATTGTTAAGTACCTATTTTGAAATCTCTCTGAAGGGAAAACTACCGTGTTGAAATTTGTATTTTAGTATTTTTAGTAAAAACTAAATACGTGCATGGGACTTTTTAAATAGCTAACTACGGTTGTAGGCAATAAATATTGCACATCGGCCTTTCTGCTTTCGTAGAGCGCTATCTCTTTCTGACGCACACTACGCTTTAGGAAGTCGAAATTAGCCGATGTGAAATATTTGTTGCCTACAACTATACCATTGTATCCTAGGCCACTCCAACACTCCCCAAAAATTCAAATTATGAGCAGTTTCGCATATAGTTCAATTCATTTATTGGTAACAAATATAAAAGGTCACAGGTACAGCTAAGAGACCTTTCGGTTCAGCGTGACATCATAGAGCTACGATGTCAATGTCACGACCTACGTTCACCTGAGCACGTAATGAGGGTGGTCACTCATTACTTATCTTTCGCGTATACAAAATTGGAGACCTATTTATAAACGAGAGCGATCAGCTGAACAGGAACACGCATCGTTGATTCATGCCAATGTGCTAGTGTTGTTTTGGCGTGTTTCTATGTGCCAACGTGTCAGAATTATTAGATAACTGGCAAATAAATAATAGCCAAGTCAGGGATGTCTCTGTCTACTAAACAGTTACTATAGGTACTGTAAAAGCCCAGCAAGATTCAACAGTACTAGAATTTAAGTTAGCAACATTTTAATAGTTGAAGATGATAATAAATCTCTCAATAAATGCAAGAACAGCTCTCCCTAGTTTTTCAAAAATAAATCCTCCTATACAGCACAGTGTGTGTGACTGTTTTTTTTACTTTTTTATAACCGAAGTTCTAGTGAAAGACAATTTTACGTTGAATTTAGATTTGAAGTGACCAAAGCTGCCAACCAATGAACTGAGAAATTGCATAGTAACTACTATTATTTATTCTGTGTAGGTAGTAATGAGCGACTATAGTTTGTAACACCGTAGTATCGCCCGGTGACAATGCATGCCTGGGAGTGTTATTTTTGTCAGCATCGGCAGCCAGAGTCATTGTTATCAACGTTTTTATTCTTCCTGTTTTTGAGAGCTCGCTCTTGGCAGTGACATTGTTTTTATAAGCGGACGCATTGGTGTAGTTAACGGTAATTTTTACTTGTAATAAACAATTTTTTATTCATATTTTTTCAATCTTTTGTTTTTGCGCGGGCTACAAAAGTTCATTACCTTAACTATGAGTAGTGGTTGAAGATTTATGACTTGTCTATATCTATACTAATATTATAAAGAGGAAAGATTTGTATGTTTGTAATGAATAAACTCAAAAACGACTGTGCCTCAAAAATTAACATCTGGATTTATTTCTATTTGATCATTAATTATTAAAACTAGTGTTGCCCAAATTCAGTCTTGGTCTTGCAGTCTTGGTCTTGTTCTTGCGTTTTTGCAAGACCAAGACCAAGAACAAGACCGCGTATTTTTAGCAAGACCAAGACTGACCGTGCAAGACTTGAGCAAGAACAAGACATAGCCTGCAAGACTCTTGCGTCTTGCAGCTAGGACTTAGCGCTATTTCACTGAGTAGTTAGGTGTAACAGTTCGGTGTATAGGTAGGTACGCTTAGGAATTCTATGAGACGCAAAAAACTGTATCAAAAAAATAATATTTAAAATACAGTCAAGTTATTGTAATTAATTTGTTTTTTTTACATGTTTTAGCAAATGTAAGCTTATAAATCATAAATGTTTATTAAGAAACAGTTACTTCCATGGAAAACGACATATAGGTCAGTTGATTTTTCGAATTTCTTATCAAATCTTCAGTTATTTATTAATCTGCTTGATCTTTACTATGGCTATGTTAATTCAAGCTCACAATGTTCCAATTCTAATACGTTTTTCTAAGATTTAAAGTAAACTTTAATAAATAGTAATAGACTAATAGGTAATTGCAAGACTTGCAAGACTCTTGCTGCAAGACCAAGACCAAGACCAAGACTGGGAGCGCAAGACCAAGACCAAGACCAAGACCAGGTGTATTGGCGCAAGACCAAGACCAAGACTGGCTAAGTCTCGTCTTGTTCTTGCATTTGGGCAACACTAATTAAAACGATCTATCATCTGCCTGCCACTCTCGTATCGTTCTATAAAGCCATGAACGGAAGTGTTCCACTTCTGGTCCATGTGCGGTTACCTAACAGGCTAATGATGATGATGATAACCATCTAACTAAAAAAAAGGTTTTACATACATAAATAAATAAATAAATATTGTGGACAATTCACACAACACTACCCAGCCCCAAACTAAGCAGAGCTTGTAATATGGGAACCAGATAGCTGATATAATACTTGAATACATTTTTTTTTTTTTGTAAATACATACTTATAATACAATATAACACCCAGACAGAGAACAAACATTTATGTTCACCACACAAATATTTGTTCTCGGTGGGGATCGAACCCACGACCTACGGCGCAGAAGGCAGAGCTACTACCAACTGAGCTAGAGGCCAGTCAAATATACATAAAATCACGCTTCATTCCCATGGACCCCCATCAAGGCATAGATCACGGATTTCCATACTTGCTACGATCCTGACTGACATACTTCTCTTGCTTCAAAAATGTTTTCGTGCAATTATTTATTAAACATGGGCCTAGATTACGCTAGTTGAGCGTCTGCCAACAGGGTGTTGTTAATCGGATATAATATAATCATTTTCAACGCGCAAACAAATTTTATATTGCCGGTCTCTTGGCAGCGATGTAGTTTTACATGCTAGTGTTCGGTACAACTCGGTGGAAATAACGTCCATCAGAACGTATGAGTTTACAAGTTTGTACAAATAGAAAAAAGTTAGTCGAGATCCATTCGTAACAAAAAGTAGGTTTGTGTGACCTAGTGACACATTTTATGAGTTTATAGGCCGCCTGAAGAAATCGGTAAGCAGCCAGAGACTGAACTTAGGATTTAATGTACTCTTGAGAGTCATCTGCACCTGATAAAGCTTTGCATATTTATAGATTATGATATACTTAAACAAGCTGTTTTTTCCTAAAATACAATGTACATATTGATTGAAACTTGTATAAGAAAAATACTTAGTAACCCGTTTTTGCAACCAGCTCCACCAGCTGGTGGAGTGAACAAGCATACTTTGATCATTTCTTGACTTTAAATCTTTTATCTTTATTTTGATCTATAAATACACAAGTGTAACCAATTTTTGCAGTTTTTCGTACTTATCTGAGAAACGTGTTTGTAATGAGCGTTTTGTATGCAGGAATATACTGGTGGTGCAGAGTGAGTGCGAGCGACAAGAGTCTTGGGAAGCGATAGGCGCGCGGCTCATCCGGCGCCTGTCCATGCGGCCCACCGCTGAGGAGCTCGTCGAGAGAAACATTCTCAAAAGTAAGAAATTTAAGTTAATTTTGAACATATTTAGTGTTTAGTGTCGCCACTCATCGAAGCTAAATCCGCTGTGGTCTAATGCTGGACTCGCAATCCTAATAAGGTCGATGGTTCAAATTCGATCGTGGCAGATTGGTTCGTAAGAACTAGTGACAAGAGAGTTATGATCATCGTCATCAGCAACCTGAAGAGCTCAACAGCTGAACCCAGGTTCCCGTCGATATCCGAGTCGAACGATCTTTGAACGATTAGAGTTCTCATTCAAAGAATGACTTTCCATGACCATAACAATGTCGTCGTGGGCCCGTGTGACGTTTTGCCGACCTTCACATTGGCGTCGGCCCATCGGGTGTGAGTCCAACTTACTTTTTGTCAACAAAGTTTACAAGATAAAACTTTGAATTTTCTAGATGAGTGATTTATAACTGTTAACTCTTTCTAGGTCAATCGCCGGCTGAGGAGAAAAAGCAAAAGGAGGAGAAAAAACGATACCTGCTGCGCAAACTGAGCTTCCGACCCACTGTCGACGAACTCAAAGAGAAAAAGATCATCCGTTTCAGTGATTACATTGAAGTAACACAGGTAGTCTAGCAATACCAAGTCTTTGTAGGGCAATGTGTACTCTTCTCTAACGAAATTCAATAAGTTTTTTTGCTCGAGTCTAATGCTCGAGAAATATGAATTTTACATTCCAACATAACATAAATAGATAGATGATAGACTAATCCGCTTATATTTTGTCAGGCACACGACTACGACAGACGCGCTGACAAGCCGTGGACACGACTGACGCCGCGAGATAAGGCCGCCATCAGACGCGAGCTCAATGAGTTCAAGAGCTCAGAGATGGCTGTGCACGAGGACAGTAAACATCTCACAAGGTTATCATCACTTTTTTATATCATCACTACATTCTTTATCTCTGTTTTTCTATGGTATGAGCCAAAGTGGCAGTAGGCAGGGCTTATAGCTCGGAGAGGCGAAGGTTCATGAGTAAAGACCACGCATCGGAAAGCACAGCGTAGAACGCCTCCCTCGAGATTCGATGGAAGGTTTAGGTGGTTTTATAGTACGAACTGCCAAGGAGTGGAACTCTCTTCCGGCGCCAGTGTTTCCGGAACGTTATAATTTAGGTTTTTTTATGACAAGAGTGAAAAAAAGGTCTAGTTAGACCGCTGGGTGCAGGCTATATAAAAAATGCAATACAGAGTGCCTTTGGTGAAAATGCAATACAGAGTGAATCTGAATACATTACGTATGAGGTGATCGGCGGCCTTGCGCACATCTATGTGTTCTGCGGTGACGATCAGTAAAACGCTATCAAATATCGCTGTCATATTTGACAGTGTTTTACTGATCGCCGCCGCACGGTTTAACTCTTCTCAGAATCTGAGAAACTTCCTGGGGGCATCCAGGCTAAGAGGAGTGTGATCTGAATATTTTTTATAAACTTTCTGGTTAGGTTTTGAGGATAACGGATGGTTTTTTTTTGTCAGATTCCATAGACCCTGACAGCTGTGCCTTAGAGCCTCGGCGAAGGGCCGCGCGTGACTCGTGGTGGCACGAGGCACCTGCGCCGCGGTTGTCGCTCGCTCCCGGAACGGAACCCACTACTCGACGGACACGCACTGTGATCATAAAACGTTAATCATGTTGACGCCTCCGAGACGCGGGGGTTTATTCGCAATAACTTACAGACGCATCGGTAAAGTGTTGAATATTCTAAAGTTGCGTTACGACTGTTTTGATGTTACATTTTGTAAGCGAGTGCAATCTTGTTTTTTAATATGATTGTATAGTAGTTATTGCCGAGTACAATTAATATTACTATGGTGTCGTTTATGTTAAGTTGACGTATTCTAAGCGTACCTATACATTCTTTGAATTGACCTTCGAGAAAGGTTAGTGATACTGATGATTGTGGAGAAAATGCGCTTTCCAACGCGATGCGTTGTTGCGACTCTATCGTTTTGATATGTAGCACGTATCCATCTTATTCATTTTGTGATTTTTCTTATATATTACTAGCTTTTAGCTCGGTAGTCATTAAGCTAGATTCGATTATAATTTTATTTATTTCACACATTTGTATCGCATTTTATATCGTATGGTCACAAGTTTAATTTGTAGCAAATTAAATCTTTAAATGTAATTTTACTTTAAAACCAATTTTAATGGTAATATTGACATTCATCATAGTGGTTTTGAATGAATACATTACATCCGTATTATTGAGTATTTAATTGATATGAGATTGATAAATCTGTTTTTTACTTCTCAAAAGTGTATTTGAAATCTAAAGAACAAAATGTAGGTTATTAATAATCAAACTGTATTTGTAATAATTACTGTATTTTATTAAATTTTGAGAAAAAAACATTATTATTATTATAAGATAGGGCAATCGTATAATGAAGAAAATAGGTGTTATATTGGATTGCCAAATGATTGAATGCTCAGAATGGTGTTTGAAATCTTGCGTGTGCGTGCTTCCAAACGGTGTGCGACAAAACAATAATGGTCTGATTTATAAAAATCCGTCAAAGTCAAATCAAAGTGAAACATGTATTTATTCAATAGAATCACAAGGATCACTTTGAACCGTCTTTAGCTAGGTGAGTAAACCAATGCTTAAACTATTGCTAGGTCTTACTAATGAGTAATCAGAGTGTCTGGATTAATTTTAAGCAATATTTAAATTAAAAAACTCATCTGTTAGGGTACAATAACCTGTGGTAGATGAGTTCAACGTTTCTGTTTTCCCGTAACTTTCGAAATTATTAGTAAAAAAGTTGTTTTGCCGAACTCAGCCAAATTATTAAAAGAAAGAAAGAAAAGCTTTTTATTGACCTTAGCATAAGTACACACAAGAATATCTACTTTAAAACTCAAAGCTGCACTAATATATCACCTATTTTATAATACGAAGAAATTGTTAATTCGTGTATTGTTATCTTCGTCGTTCGCATCTGTATTGGTTCCGATGCGTTTTATTATTTTATCGTAGTGTGATTTTATGAATATTCCATTATCAATAATGCCCTTATATTAACTGATTTAATAATAACCCGAACAGGGATAATTTACGTTTGTGATTAATAAAGACAACTGGTCCAGTAAAGAGATTCCTAAGTACAGGGAATGATTCAGTGATTGTAAACGCACTCATGGAACGCTGTTGTTACTAAATTAGCGCAGATACTGTTATACAGAGCTCAATGCAAAAACGAGTTGATGAGGTAGGTTCTTACCCATCTAGCGCGGGAAGACAAACCTCGGTGGGGTTAAAGTGTTTTTTAATACAGTTGCTCAAAAAGTGGCGAATTGCAGGGACGTATAGCGTTCGGGATGTGGGCTATTACACACGCGTGCTTTTTTTTTACCATTCCCGCACTAGTGCTTTTTCTTTCCCAACTGTCAAAATAATGTCTAAAAAGAAAAACCAACCATGAAGTTTTTACTAAAAAAATTCATCGAAGTTTTTATGATTCATGCAAATACGTATTATTTCTAAAAAGAAGCTACTTATTTGTTTCATTAACAAATTTAATGATTTGATTGAATGAGTTATGTTAGGTTTCATTTCATTTCATCTCATTAAATTTCATTTTCAATTCATATCAATAAAAAAAATCTACTGAAGACTTGGCTGTATGGGTATAGTTCCCTTTGCCTTCCAGAATGGGTGAAGAAAAAAAAAAAAACTCAGCTTATATTTTACGGTTGGCGCCATTTTTCTGAAATTTTCTTTGCGAGTTTATTTGTTTTTTGCACAAAATGAGTAATTTCGACCCTAGTTTTTTTGAATTAACACCACCGGAACTCAGTATAATTGCACAAAATGCTTCGGAGAACATTTTACCGGAAAAGTCAAAAAGTCGCTGCGTGCATACATACGACGAACTTATTGCGTGGAGAGAAGAGAAAAAAGCAAATGGTATTTTTATTATTTTATTAAATTGCTTAATTTTTTCGCAACTGTATTAAAAATAGTCGTTCAGTACACGTGCGGAACCGTCATTGCAACTTGTTCCGACTGTCAACCCTCGCCTTCGGCTCAGGTAGACATTTGTCGGAACTCTTTGCAATGACAGCCTTCCCGCACTTGTAATGAAATATACTATTTCATTGCAGCTCTAGACTAGAAGTAGCGTAAGGTATTGACTTGAACGAACTATCCAATAAAGGACTATGTTAATAATTGAATAAGCTGTTAAAAGATGTAGTTTTTCTAAAGCACATTCGGGGAAACTTTATACAATGTAAAATTATAAGGAATTAAGTGAATTTCACAACTTATTTAGAAAATATTATACGTGTATTACCTTTATTACGAGTCTTTTCGCTCACTGTAAGACAGAACTTTTATATTACTTCATATCCCGGTTACGAATTAAGAACTGAATAACAACTTTTTTATTAGTTGGGAACCCGGTTATGAGCTAAGAAAAAAAATTCTTCTACACAGCTGGTTACGTTCAAGCACTAAAGACATATTAAAGGTACCACGACTATCGAAAGATAGAGCGAAAATATCCGGAGACTAATAAAGGTAATACGCGTTTACATTTATTAGAGCAATAGTTCTCATTGATAAAGTTAATTTTCTATTTTGATGATACGTTGACACAGGACATCGTAGGGCACGTTTCTGATATACGTGACCTGTGAGGCAACGCTTTGTTATAGGCGATGTTTACCACATAACAGCAATTATATAAGAAAAAACGTTTTAAAGTACAATAGACTGCACTGATTTTCCCAAGAATATCTTTAGCCTCCAAAACTAAAAATCAAGCTACTCGTACCCTTCCAGCATAACCAATGTCCAAGTAAGATGTATTGTCTCTAGAATTTGTCTTTTATTCTTGTGAAGCCGTTGTAATTCTTACAGAATTGTGGTTGATGTTAACCAACTACGTTATATATTTATCAGCTGAACGTATTATTCCAAGAAATTGGCTGTGGATTTAACTTTCATTCGATACATGCATATAATTCCCTGGCAAGTCGTATTTTGGTACATACTAGTATGCACTGTTTCTTACTACAGAGCATCCATCTCCACTCTTGTGTATTGATGACATCAGTGATTGTTGTTGCGCATCTTGAGATAACATTATGTATGGTGGGTTTGATGCGGCATTGTTTCATATGAATACTACTTTCTATACGATAGTAGGTATAGAAGAGCAATAATACTAATGTCGACTCGTTGAACTAAATTGTTTCAACATAGATTTTAAGAGCATTTTTTACATTAATGTATAGATAACTTCTTCTTAGTGTTAACTCATAGATAGGATCAGTTATAAATATTTTTTTAACGCGTTGTAACATTCAGTAGCGGTGCCATTTTGTGAAATTGACGTGTATTTGGAAGTCGAGTGATACCACTCTTGGTTTGAAAGAATGTCTTTGTTTTGAATTTGCATTACAAAGCTAAAAATTATAAAGTAAACAGGAAATATCAAATTGCTATATACCACACGAACAAGAAGTTATTTTGCAAAAAATAAACTTACTCGCGTTTTGCGTTATTTATTGACGCGTGATTATATCATATGACAACGTTATGATTATAATGAGTTGCAAATGGTTATTCATGAGACCATTCCATTACTTATAGAATAAAGAGGAAAGCCAAAATAACGACTTATTTTTCTAAACAATTTTGTTAGATTTGCAATTAAATATAAGGTTAAAATGTAGATGTTTATCGATATATATAATATATAAGACATTCAAGATTTCCAAAGATCTAAAGGCTCAACTAAATTCTTTTAGCAAGCTTACGTATGTACTCGTATTATTGCTAGTAATATTATGTTCGCCCGTAGAGTTGTATCGCGTTTCGTCCTCGGTGACATGCACTACGTCGAGTAGCTAATTGAGAATATTTAGATAATATTGTATTCAAAACCAGACATCACAAATAGATTTGTTAATGCATTGTTATTTTATCAATAAATTGTGATACCATTCGTATTTAGTGTTTTGTATTATTTACTTGTGATTGCGTTGTGTGAATATTAATCTGATAATTAAATGCTGAACGGTGCTATTGTGGGCATTCAAGCAATAATTTATTGGTTATGGTCTTGCAAAATTATACAAATTTCTTTGCACAAAAACATTTTTTTATCGATATTTTTTTCTGTTTCACATAAATTGATATTTTGTAGTGTACCAATATTTTAACGCAGGCGTAAATATATTAAAATAACTTCAATTGGCACGCACTTATCCAACTGTTAGTAGATTCTACAAAAATGTAGATGAATTTCATGCAATAAGATTGGTAAGTGCGTATATAAAATACTATAATGGACAATGGTTTATTTTCAAACAAACTTCGATGGAATAATCACGTTAAATTCGTTGCACTAACTTTGAATACTGTGTTCGTTCATGGTTCTTCCAATTAGAGAAAATATTACTATTTTAAATTACCTATAGATAATTGACTATATCGATAAACATTATTGAAAATATAGCCTTTATGTATATAATTTCTAATCTTGTTAATTACGGAATCTCTTTATTTCCATCTTACTTAATGTCGCGCGCATCTTGTGCTATTTCAATATTATTGCTATTTCAGTAAAATGTATACTGTTGCTTATAATTTAATATTGTGTAAATTAATGACATGTTGTATAAGTATATATTGATAGCCATACAATTACTTGTTTTATATAAAGTAAGTTTGTAAATATCATGATTATACATTAAGTTTTATACTATATTGTTTTTGTTTCGACTCCAATTTTCACAAACACGACTTTTGAAACATCAATCAACGCCTTATAAAAGTGCAGCGCTTTTAATTTTATTACACGGGCTATTATTGCATGCGCTCGATTACTGTAGGTACCTAGGTACATATAATTTGATTGACAAGAGAATCGTTTTGGTAAGTACCAAAAGTGTTTGACAATGATTATCTCGGTTCTTAAGGGGTATTAATGAAGGCTTTGACCCGTGAGGCTGTACCGGCGCGGCAACGACTTTCGATGGTGCTTACTATGGTCGTGCGACTGGGTTGAGAGAAAGTTAACTGTAGTGCGTGCCCGTTACTGCGGCGCTAAGCTTAGTCTGCGTCCGTCGATCGAGTCGTACTGACCGCGCGCGACTCACGCTCGTACGCCAGTCGTCAGTCGCCAGTCGCCAGCCTCCACACAATGTTTACCTTACATCCAGCGATCCGGCAAAACGATAACAGAAAGTGACAGTGCTGAACAATATCTTCAAGTTCTGTACATCGGTTAATAGTGAGTGCTGCACCAGTGAGTTCAGAGTGCATAAGTGCAACGGAACAAAGGATCATTTTGTTCTCTGGAAATATGAAGAAGAGCAAATCACGAACGAAGGACTCGTGGGAGTCAGAGGTAAGACAGTTTCAAATTAAAATGATAATCTACTATGTACTGGTTTTCATCTAGGTACACTTGAGAGCTTTTAACTGGAATCGCTTCATGGCGGGTTGTTCAAGTCTGTTAATAAAATTAAGTTTATGTAAATAACATTTATATGAATTGTTGCATATCATTTAAAAGGTAATTTTCTTAGCTTTCAAGTGATATCAAGAAGATTAAAAATTAATTAAATTTCCTACATAAATTCAGAAAATTATGTCCATAGGTCAAAGTTAGAAGAAGAGGCATATTTTTTTAACTAAAACTGGGCTTTGCCGATGGGCAGGAGGCATTTTAGTTCCCATGGCTGGCCTTTTTGGGGTCAAGTTAGCTTCTTTAAGTCTTCGTCGGACCGTCCACTCCTCACCGAACTTCTCTTAGCTGCTGTAGGACGTAGGTATATACGCCGATCAAGTTTGATAGGTTACAAAATTACCTTTCAAATGATATGCAAACCCTAGTTCATTGGACATAAATTGTAAAAAAATATCTTGATGAAGCGATTCCAGTATAAAGCTCGCAAGTGTATTTGTTTTCTCTTTACCTGCATATAATGCGCAAGACTAGAGAGATATAAACATAAATGCCTCATTAGTTTTACGCGACAGTTAGTCTTAATCGCCACTTTCTCTTCATTACCATGTCTCAACCATAAGTTTTTGCTCACACCATTGTGTGTGAAGTTGAGAATATGCCTTGGTAGGCCAGGATTAATAATACTGATTTGACTATAGCTCTTTTACATAAATTAATTTCAGTTAGCAGAAATGAACATGAGTAGGTATAGGTATACCTACTTAGATATTTGAAAGTACATGTTTAGTAGGGCAGTTAGCTGTGATAAATTAGAGCCTGTAATACCTATACTGTTATGCAAATAAAACCCATCATAATTTATACATTCCCTGTTTCATGGCAATAAGAAACTAGCGTTCAAATTGCATATTATTATCAATAAATCAATCAATATTCATGTACCTATTATAAAAAGCAAGTGTACGTATACGTATAGGATTTTCTCCATCACCACCAACTGGGATCTACTCCCCATTGTGGTGGTACATACCCCTTGGTCTCCAGATGTGAGTAAGGGACGTAAGGGGTGGATTGGGTGGCAAAAGTTTTGAAATCTATAAGTCTTTCCGTTTCTATCTCAGAAGGCCTTTACTATCAAGTAAGAACTTTTCGAAAAAAGGTTCTATACTTCTCTAGATCGATCTAATATTCATACCATTAAACATACGATTTCTATCCGAGCAACGTTGGGTTCCGCTGCTAGTGATCAGACATGATCAATATTTGCAGATGATGCAAAGCATGGAACCCACTCCTCAGCCTGTGGTTGCCGGCTGCGCAAGTAAGGTCAACACAAGGCCGTGATGCCTCTTCGATTTTTTCAATTATGGTAGGTAGTAAACTCGTGGGTTCTAAAACCTTAATTTGATGACTGCGTTGGTGGCACTTTAAGAGTTAACACAGCCCTCATGTGCTCAGGAAACTTCCACTGCATAATCTTGTCTATCTCGCCGATTAAAAATTAATTGATAGTGATCAGCCCAACGTGTTTGGTGATTGATTGATAGCGAAATAAGACACTCGTGCCTGGAACCTGTTTGACCAGGAAGTTCCTAGGTACCTAACTATGACTTTGTATTTTTATACTATGGTATGGGCAAATACACAGACAGACAGCTTATGCCAAACTTCCTTATAGAAATTGCAGATTTTAAATGTATTCAAAGTAGATGTTATTGTTATTGCCACATTCATACACAATAGGTGCGTTAAGATCAAACACGTACGACATTTTTTCTTCAAATGATCTGCACGCACGTAGATACAATACATGGTGATCATTGTTTAATGCTAAAATATCGCGCACACGATTTTCCTGAATAGGTAAAGTCAGCATAGAAGTTGACGATTACATTTTCAGAATTATAATTTTGTCTATTATACAGTGGCTGTCATCATAGTTCTTCAATCCTACTACTAGGTACTACTGTTACCTACTACTTGGGTACGAGTTTGAGTTTTGCATTTCAGTCATAGTTTAATTATTTTAATGAATAAAATCGTTTTAAAATATAACCTGTCATCATTCGCTTATAATGTTGACAGTATCAGTGTGCTAATGCACTCGAGACGCATACCACGTTTCGGTAAATCACGTGTAAAAAAAGTAATTCTGAGGCAGTGTGTCAGCTGTTAGCGGTGTCATCCATGATCCGGGTCGCAATACGACGCGGCATCCACGCTGGCGCTGGCGACAGTTAGTTTAAAAGTCATCTTCAATAGTATTAGAGTTAAGGTCACCTACATAGCTCGAAGAATTAGTAAGTTGAAGTGGCAATGGGCAGGCCATATAGCTCGAAGAACCGACAACCGTTGGGGAATAAAGGTTCTCGAATGGCGACCACGAACCGAGATGAAGCGTAGGGCGCCCACCCACCAGATGGACCAACGACATTGTAAAGATCGCGGGAAGTGGATGGATGGAAAGGGCTCAGAATCGTTCTTTCTGGAAATGTGCAGGAGAGGCCTATGTCCAGCAGTGGACTTCTTCAGGCTAATAATGATGATGATGATGATTACAGTTAGTGAATTCCTATAGCCAATCGTATTCTGAGAATTAAAAATTAAGATATATTTACTTACCCAAAAATCGTCTTCAAGCTCAATCACCTACCTACAGAATCTAATGGAGAATCTTTAGGTTAATATCTACCTCTACTTATTACTGAGACATAAATCTTAAGGATTTTATTCGTATCTTTATGCAAAGCAAGCAAGGTGAACTTCTCAAAAGATCACAACCTTCTAAAATATCGGCCCGGCCCGGCGCAGTCACGAAGCCATCTTTGTGCTATGCAATAATATTTATTTACTTTCAAATAATCAGCGAAATATGATACCGTTCAGGTGTCTTACGAAATGCAATTATTGAAATCCGAGCAAAGTGCACTGTACTAATACCTAGCTGTTCTGTATCTGACTGGGAACTAGGTGAACTTTGAATAACTGCAGCTGTCTGTATGTAGGTAGAGTATTCATTTCAAAACGCTGTCAAGAACCGCGGTTCTGCTATTTGATTACCTCTACCACAGAATACCTTTATACTACTTTTGACCGTCTCGTCGTCATGTGATACGTGTTCTCTATACCTCCTACCTACCAGCATACCAACCTTTTGTCTACACAACTACTATGCGTTTCGCCAAAGTCGGACAAGATCTCTATGTTTTTACTAAAAACGAACTAAATAATTAAAAAAGAACTTTAGCACTTCGTGGTAAAGTTTCGGCTCTATTTGCATATTGATTTTAATCTCTTAGCAGAATCAATGATTTTATGAGGTCATATTTTAAACGTTAACTATCAAATCGTAAAAGTAGAACCGATACGTACCGTCTTCTTAGGGCGCTTGTACACGCTAAGAAAAAACGCCGAGTCTACCCAAGAATTCGTGTCGTACTCGTAACTAGAAAATAACTGTGTACACTGCTCGCAGCGGTGCACGAAAAAAATCTTATCTGCGCAAGACACGACGCGGCGAACGTTGTTGCGTTTTCGTGTGTGGAAAAGACAAAATTCTTGTCTTGCGCAGATAAGATTTTTTTCGTGCACCGCTGCGAGCAGTGTACACAGTAATTTTCTTGTTACGACACGAATTCTTGGGTAGGCCCGGCGTTTTTTCTTAGCGTGTACAAGCGCCCTTAGAGTTTTCGCAAACCTTGCAATAATGTTCCTACTGTCATACAAACTAAGCTACTCCTAATTACAAACCCCACGCAATCTACCCCGCAATGTGCTACGGCTGTCTACGAAAAATCCGTAGGTCCGTAGCTCGCTGTACAAAAGAGTTTACATCATACATGCTCAGTAAATAGGATTTTCTTTAGCGCAAAGAGGCTGTGTAAGTAGGCGTGTGCAGCCCAGTGCATTGTAAATGCGTTCCATTTTTAAATCACTTTTACCGCCACACTATGCTTGATACGTAATGGTTCATTACAGTTCAAGAGCTATGCAAACCTCCTTGGTGATGGTTCATTACAGTTCAAGAGCTATGCAAACCTCCTTGGTGAAACAATCTCTTTTCTTACAAAATGATCATCATCTTCCTGCCCTTATCCCACGCTAAGTAGGGTCGGCACAACAGGTTTTCTTCTTCCACTCACTTCTATCATTCGTCATCTCCGTGCTCACTCCTTTCCTGCTCATGTCATCCCTGACGCATTCCATCCATCTTTTCTTTGGTCTACCTCTTCTTCTATAACCACCATCCACATCCATTCCTAACACTTTTCTCGTAATATGACTCTCATCCCTCCGCATGACATGCCCATACCATGCTAACCTATTACTCCTCATCTTGTCCGTTACCGGCGCCACTTTCAAACTTCCTCGAATATACTCATTCCTTATTTTATCCATCCTTGTCACTCCACACATCCATCGCAACATTCGCATTTCAGCAGCGTGCACTCTTCTCTCATCCGTCCCTTTCGTTGCCCAACACTCAGATCCATACAGTACGACAGGTCTTATGATCGTTTTGTATACTTTCCCCTTAAGTTTAAGGGGCATTCGTGGATCACATGTTGTTCCTGAGACCTGTCGCCATTTCATCCATCCTGCATTTATCCTATTTTTCACATCTCGGTCGATATTGCCGTCGTTTTGAATAGATGAGCCGAGGTACCGAAAATCGGAGCAGACTGGCAGGGATACACCGTCTAAGGCAATAGAGGTGAAATTGGATGGACCACCAAAGTCGCAGAACAAGTGCTCAGTTTTTGTCCTGCTGATCTTCAGTCCGACACTCTCCAATTTCTCCTGCCATTTTCCCAGCCTGCTCTGGACCTCAAGCGCATCTTCACCAACAAGAACGATGTCGTCGGCGAACAGCATGCACCAGGGTGCTTCTTCCTGTATGTCCGACGTCAGTGCATCCATAATCAGGAGAAACAGATAAGGGCTTAATGCCGATCCCTGGTGCAAGCCTACAGCCACACTGAACTTGTTGGTGACGCCAGCTTCCGACCGAACGTGAGTGCTGGCTCGACTGTACATAGCCTGAACCAGTCGCACATACTTCCCAGGCACTCTTTTTTCATTCAATGCCCACCACAGAACCTCTCGGGGCACTTTGTCGTAAGCCTTTTCCAGGTCCACGAATACCATGTGCATGTTTTTATGCACGCGTCTGTATTTCTCGCACAGTTGACGTACCGCGAAAATGGCGTCCGTGGTACTACGTCCTGGCATAAACCCAAACTGGTTCTGTGATACCTCGCTCTCCTCTCTCATACGTCTCGCTATCACTTTCTCCCATATTTTCATACTATGCGACATTAGCTTTATTCCTCTGTAGTTGTTGCAGTCTTGTACATCACCCTTGTTTTTAAAGATGGGCACCAGTGAACTGTTGCACCATTCATCAGGGATCGCCTCTTCATGCATCAACTTATTGAAGAATAAAGCTAACCACTTCCATCCATCCGCTTTTAAAACCTTCCATACTTCCGCCGGTATGTCATCTGGTCCTACCGCTTTTCCATTCTTCATACCTAGTACAGCCGTTCTAACTTCATACATATTTACCTCATTTATCATTCCCATGTTCACCGCTACTTTATCTAACATACCACTCCAGTTGTTCTCTTCATTCATCAATCTTTCAAAATATCCTCTCCAGCGTTCTTTTATCTCGTCATCTTTTGTCAAAACCTTTCCTACGTCATCTTTTACACATCTGATGTGAACAATATCTCTTGCATTCTTATCTCTTTCTTTCGCTATTCGGTACAGCTCTTTCTGACCGTGAGGGCTCTCTAGAGATTTATACAGTTTGTCCTGTACCTTAGCCCGTGCAACCGCAACAGCTCTTTTAGCATTTTTCTTACAATCCATGTATACTTTCTTTTTAATTTCTTTCATAGCCCCATTACCTTCAACCATCTTCCAATCTTTAAATGCATTCTTCTTATCTTTCAAAAACTTTTGTACCTCTTCGTTCCACCACCAAGTATCCTTATCTATCTTACCTTTTCCTTTTGTTTCCCCAAAAACGTCCTTCGCAACTCTTCTTATACAACTCGCCATTTCATTCCAACATTCATCCACTGATCTCCCTGCCATATCCTTCATTTCAATCATCTTATCTACCAGTTCTCTTTGAAATTTATATGCCAACTCATCCTTCTCCAATAAATGCCATTTTATTTTCGGTGGGGCCTTCGGTTTCCTTTGAACTGGTGGGACCCTGATTTTTATCTCCAAAATAAGCAAACGGTGTTGGGAGACTAAAGCCTCGCCCGGGATTACTTTGCAATCTTTAACTGCCCCTACATGACTTCTTCTGAGGAGGAAGTAGTCAATTTGGGTGGTGTGATTCCCGCTTTGATACGTGATTAGGTGTTGATCCCGTTTTTTAAAGAATGTGTTAGCCACCGCAAGATCAAACGCAGTGGCAGCCTGTAACAAAGCTTCTCCATCTTGGTTCATATTTCCAAAACCCCATCCTCCATGCACCCTTTCATAACCTACATTTATTCTTCCCACATGTCCATTAAAATCACCTCCTATATAAATGTCTTCACTCTGTGGGATATCCATCATCACCACATCAAAATCCTCCCAAAACTTCTCTTTCACAGCATCCTCACAACCCGTCTGCGGTGCATACACACTTACTATATTTATAACAGAATCTCCTAGCATTATCTTTACGACTATCAACCTATCATTCATCCTCTTAACATCCGTCACGCACTTTTTTAATTCACTATCCAATACAACTCCCACACCGTTTCTCCTACCATCACTTCCGCAATAATAAAATTTATAGCCTACTCCAATCTCTCTAGCTTTCGTACCCTTCCATTTCGTTTCTTGCAAACACGCTACATTTATTCTTCTTTTTTCTAAAACATCCGCTAACTCTCTTCCTCTTCCAGTCATCGTTCCAACATTCCAACTTCCCATCCTCAGTCTTACGTCACGCCTTCTTACAAAATGATATGAAAACTTTTTACTGAAAAGATATAGGAGCTCACAGATGTATGCATAAGTGTGCGTCTTCGACTGTTTTAGCAGATACCTACTGGTTCAAATATTTTACTATTAATTTTAATAAAAATAATAGTGTAATTATAATAATACTTATATTATTATTGTAATTTTATTTTTCTCAAATTAAAATTACATTTTGTCATACCCGTACCCGTGTCATAAATGTTGTGTTATTCTTGTATTGTAAGCCTATTTCTGCCGAAAAGCAGCATTGCTGTGTTTCGAGTTGAAGGGTATGGGTGCCGGTGAAATCACTACACACACATGAGGCTGAACATACGTATGCCTCAAGTTGATGGTCGTAGGGCAGTGCATTGTAGGGCACGTTCCTGACGTGCTTGACCTACGAGGCAATGCTTTGCTATAGGCAATGGTTACCACTTAACATCAGGTGGGCCATATGTTTGTTCCATCAGCTAGTTAAAAATTTACCTCGCATGAATGATGTAAAGTAGAATGCTTACCTCGGCCATAAGTAGCTATTGCACCCTCGAACTATATTTGCCCTCGCTCGCTTTGCTCGCTCAGGCATCTAAATATCTCGGGTACACTCGATCCATTAGCGCCCTTTGCGAGCTGCGCTCGCACGGGCGCCAAAAAGGATCTTGTTCTGCAAAAGCTCACTTACTGCCCTTGTATAACAATCTACTATTAACGCGCTCCTAGATTATAAGTAATTTTAACCATCAACTTCACTCAATAAAAATTATGTAACTAGTGCGTAACACTTGGGTAATTAACAGAATAATTACAAGCCATTCTCAAATAAACAACAGTTATGCAATAAGCAGTGATTAACATTTTGACAACATAATCGTAAACTTTCATTATTATATTCCCAATCTTACGTTTCTTATTTCATTTATTCTGAATTTTTTAATTGATAAACGTTATACCACACTGTTTTTGATTCCAATTTACGCAAGCGCGATGAGGTATTAAGTTTATTACTAATTGGTATTTTGTTGACTTACAGATTCAAATATTCAATTGCATGAACAAGTAAAGATACGTGCTGTAGAAATCATAGAATCTCGCTCTTAGATACAGTAAAAATAGTCTATCCAAAGAAGTAAGCGCTCGCGGTCGTGGTAGCCATTATTTGTAAATGGGCACGAACCCAACGAAAGTGAGGGTGTCCGCATTGTAAGAGTTAGAGATCTTAATAGAAAACAGCGAAACTGCGTGCTTTGTTGCGGCGAGCAAAAACGTGAGCCTGGGGATGTAGGTCGCGGCTACAAGTGTAAGCCAACGATTTGATTGCATGCATCTTCTCTTGCCTAAGTAAGGAGAATACAAGGATGTAGGTATGGAACGTAGAGTATTTTCTAGCCAAAAATGCCTTATTTATAACTATGGTGTCCAACTACAAAATAAAATGAATGTGCTGTAGTTAAGACCTAATGTCCTACAAAATAATAATTTCAAATTTTAACACTTGTAAGCATTTCTTAATTTGGGACACGTACAAACACTTATATTTAATACAAGTGTTTGTATGTGCTAGCTGCCTTTAAGCATATGATGTTAAAAGGCAGGTACATTTATCAAAAGCGTACTAAACATCCATGGCTCATTGATTACTTACAAAGGTACATTGCGACACCAAAAGTTTTTACAAGCTTGCTTGACCTTGTTCGTACCGTACGAGTCAAGTGAAGGAACTATTCACTTGGAAACGCTTCAAAATATTCTTTGTTATGCATATTTGCCAAGCCAAATGCTATTTGGGTCAGCTTCGTTACACTTTTGTGGGCCCTAGCTTGAACATGATGCTTTGTGAGAGAAATTGTGTGGCCAAAATATAAGCCGGTCGAGGAGACTTCTAAGAATACAGCCGTTAGGAATTCAGCTTGGGAAGTTTATTTATTTGATTAGCAAATACCGTTAGAGAAATATCACCTTTTTGGTTTTAAACATAACCTAACCATAGCATATTAAATGCGCATTCTAGGCGATGGCGATATGGTATGGCGAGATTTACTTAGAAGGCCTAAAAACCACCGTTATGTTTGAACAATTTCTTAACTTCAGTGCATTCTATACTTATTCTCTTTTGAATTGTCTGTATTGCCCCATCTTACATTTAGCCTTTTCCCATTCTGCTATCTGATATTGGCATCGAAATAAAGTTTGGTTTCAACACCATTGACCAAGTATGTATAGGTGGGTTAGATCGCTAATTTATAATTTATATTATGTAATTTATTAATACTTACTAAGAATAATACGAGTTTGAAATAAAAGCAGCCAAGTGCGAGTCGGACTCGCCCATGAAGGGTTCCGTAGCACGACGAACTACAAGAACCTTTATATTATGTTACTTGCTGTATCATAATAAGGTTCTTGTAGTTCGTCGAAAGGTAAATTGCGGTTTACGGTTTATGACGTGTAAAAAAAAAACTACTGACTAGATCTCGTTCAAACCAAATATCGCTGGAAGTTTGCATAGTAATGTACAACATATATTTTTTTTTAGTATTATCATTTCCTTACTTTAGAAGTTAGAGGGGGGGGGACCAACTTTTTTCCACTTTGGAAGCGTCTCTCGCGCAAACTACTCAGTTTAGAAAAAAACTATATTAGAAACTTCAACATCATTTTTGAAGACCTATTCATAGATAGGTACCCCAAACGTATGGGTTGAAAGAAAAAAAAATTTTTGAGTTTCAGTTTCAAGTATGGGGACCCCCGAAATTTATAGTTTTTTTTTTATTTTTATGTAAAAATCTTAATGCGGTTCACAGAATACATCTACTCGCCAAGTTCCATCAGTCTAGCTCTTACGGTTTCGGAGAAAAATGGCTGTGACATACGAACGGACAGACAGACAGACAGACAGACAGACAGACAGACATGACGAATCTATAAGGGTTCCGTTTTTGCCATTTGGCTACGGAACCCTAAAAACATGAGAAACCAACTTCATGGCCAAACTGCTGAACCGATTTTGATGGATTTTTCATGGGACCAATCTGAAAGTAGGTATGTATTACCTTTCAGATAAAAAAGCAGCCAAGTGCGAGTTGGACTCGCCCATGAAGGGTTCCGTAGCACGACGAACTACAAGAACCATTATACAGTGTGTTAGGTTAAACGAGGGACATATTGAAGGAGGGTATTCAGTATTCGATTCTCGTCCCAAATTGTAAAAAACCTATAACCTTAATTTGTGACGTAATTGTCCACTAAAATACATTATTCATGAACACTGAGCGCGCAAGAAGTGAACTTGTAAACAGTAAAATAATCACGCGGCAAAACACGTGCCGATCCTGCCGAAAAGGAAGCTTGTGCGCAAACCCCGCCCCTTCCCTTTGTGTTGCACCGACAGGAGGACACACTCCCGCGCTGACCGCAGTCAGTCTATGCGAGAGCGCTGCTATTTCCGCATGCCTAATATTGCGCTTCCGCGTATCGCAAAAACAACCCCGCTTACTTCGGGATAAGTGTGTCCTGTAAACGTGTTCTTTTAATAACCAAAAATGACGTCTTATCGATATTCTAATGAAGAATATTGGGATATGGTTCGTGCCTACGTGTTATCTAATGATAGTGTGCGAGGAGCCATTATTTTGTACCGAGAGATGTTTCCCAACCGCCAGATTCCGTCGTACAATCTTATGCTAAGTGTTAACCAACGATTGCGAACATTCGGTCAGTTCACCGTACCGACGCATGCCCAAGGACGAGGAAGGGAGCCATACCCAGGTAAGCCAGGTTTAAAGTATGAAGGGAAAATGGATTATACCTAAAGGTCATTGACCCGCGCACATGTTCTGCGATAATATTAAATCGCTAGCGCAAGGGTGTACACACGTTGCGAGACTTTTGCGAAATTTTTGTTATGGTTCTGTCTGTTATTTATCAGTGTTTTTTTTTTGTTCATATTTTTATTAGTATCATATAATCATGCACTATTGTGGGTTTCAATACGTCCCTCGTTTAAACTAACATACTGTATATGTTACTTGATGTAACATAATAAGGTTCTTGTAGTTCGTCGAAAGGTAATTTGCGGTTTACGGTTTATGACGTGTAAAAAAAAAACTACTGACTAGATCTCGTTCAAACCAAATATCGCTGGAAGTTTGCATAGTAATGTACAACATATATTTTTTTTTAGTATTATCATTTCCTTACTTTAGAAGTTAGAGGGGGGGGGACCAACTTTTTTCCACTTTGGAAGCGTCTCTCGCGCAAACAACTCAGTTTAGAAAAAAACTATATTAGAAACTTCAACATCATTTTTGAAGACCTATTCATAGATACCCCAAACGTATGGGTTGGATGAAAAAAAAATTTTTGAGTTTCAGTTTCAAGTATGGGGACCCCCGAAATTTATAGTTTTATTTTTATTTTTATGTAAAAATCTTAATGCGGTTCACAGAATACATCTACTCGCCAAGTTCCATCAGTCTAGCTCTTACGGTTTCGGAGAAAAATGGCTGTGACATACGGACGGACAGACAGACAGACAGACAGACAGACAGACAGACAGACATGACGAATCTATAAGGGTTCCGTTTTTGCCATTTGGCTACGGAACCCTAAAAACATGAGAAACCAACTTCATGGCCAAACTGCTGAACCGATTTTGATGGATTTTTCATGGGACCAATCTGAAAGTAGGTATGTATTACCTTTCAGATAAAAAAGCAGCCAAGTGCGAGTTGGACTCGCCCATGAAGGGTTCCGTAGCACGACGAACTACAAGAACCTTTATATATGTTACTTGATGTAACATAATAAGGTTCTTGTAGTTCGTCGAAAGGTAATTTGCGGTTTACGGTTTATGACGTATAAAAAAAAAACTACTGACTAGATCTCGTTCAAAACAAATATCGTTGAAAGTTTACATAGTAATGTACAACATATATTTTTTTTAGTATTATCATTCTCTTACTTTAGAAGTTAGAGGGGGGGAGACCAACTTTTTTCCACTTTGGAAGTGTCTCTCGCGCAAACTATTCAGTTTAGAAGAAAACGATATTAGAAACCTCAGTATCATTTTTAAAGACCTATTCATAGATACCCCACACGTATGGGTTTGATGAAAAAAACATTTTTGAGTTTCGGTTTCAAGTATGGGGACCCCCGAAATTTATAGTTTTTTTTTTATTTTTATGTAAAAATCTTAATGCGGTTCACAGAATACATCTACTCGCCAAGTTTCATCAGTCTAGCTTTTACGGTTTCGGAGAAAAATGGCTGTGACATACGGACGGACAGACAGACAGACAGACAGACAGACAGACAGACATGACGAATCTATAAGGGTTCCGTTTTTGCCATTTGGCTACGGAACCCTAAAAAAAGAATGTTTCAAATCGGCTCATAAATGACGAAATTATGAAACGAAACATAAAAAGAAATAAAAATACAACTAAATTGAGAATCTCCTCCTTTTTTATTTGAAGTCGGTTAAAAAGAGCTGAACACGTCAGTAAAAGCGGTAACTCCCATTCGTTCTATAAGAATGTGACGTCATAGAACTTTTAATACTTTTTTATCCTTTTAGTTCCATGGTAGAACTAATAAAACGAAAACTGGCCCATTTGTTCTATAGTAGGTACTTTGAGTATCAATTATACAATAAATGGTATCTTTTATGATTTAGCAATAGGAATGGTTTGCGATGCAATGGAAGCTGCGATATCTAAAAACAGAAAACTTTCCTACAACATAGGTGGGAAAATATGCAAGAATATCTGATAGATTTTACTACACCACAGACGCCGGAGATGCTAGCAATAAAGCAATTACTAAAGTTAAACCAAGTGCCTTGACGGAAATGCCAAAATAAATTGTTGGTTATAAACATTTAGACTTTCTATCTGAGGTGTGCTGGCACTTCAAGGTTACCGGCAACGATGGCTGGGTCATCGGCCATTCTGTCAATTACTACCTGCCCAGGTAATGTAGGCCATGTAACATCGATTTTCACGGGTTCACGGGTACTTGCGGATTCACGCGGTAGTACCAGATACTACCAGGTATATTTTAACATTAAAATAACATACAGCATAATATTCTTTACTAGCATAATTATCTAGGAATTGAATGAAAGGTTTTTAAAAAAGGTCCTTTTGCTCAAGGAAGCATCTGAAGTAGAGAAGCGCTCAGATGTAAACGCCACTAGCGGGCAGCAATCCAAATGATGCAGAACGTTGCTAAACTTAGTCGATTGGTTAGAAATGACCAAGCAAGTAACGCCACGAGCGCTTAAATTGTGTAAGTAGCGTGTAACGAACTGGCGAGGTAATTCATTCTTAAATTTAATCGCGATTCGTTGTAGACCAGATTCTTCTTCGTACCGTATCAATGCTTTGAAAAATTTGTGGCTTTAGGCCAGATAAGGATGACATGATGGATATGTTTGGTAAGGATTGATCCACAGGCACAGGCTGTGAGCCAGAGCTGTACTAAGTAGTAGTTTAGTAGACCGTGAATTATAGGGGGATGGGGATGCCTGCGCAGTGGAACGAAAGCATAAATAACGATGTGAACGCAAGCTAAAAATACGAAAAACGGTAAAAATCTAAATATATAAAACTCTTACGTTACTGACTGACTGACAATCAACGCTCAGCCTAAACCGTAAGTACTAGAAGCATGAAACTTGGAGGGTATGTTTCTTTTATAGCATAGGGGTGCACTAAGAAAGGAAATTGGCAAATGATTTCCCTAAGCGGAGAAAAAGAGGAAAAACTTTTAAAAGAAAAATCAACGGGGCGTAACGGCAAAGGGGCGAGCGAAGCCGCGGGCGTCCGCTCGTATGAATATAATATTCATAGTCAATTTGTTAGGCAATGTGGTTCGGTTGTAGGCCATTCGTAGGTAGGTAGAGAATTGCACAGACTCTATGCCAGTGGCTACCTATGTTATTTTCAATAATTGTTAGGAAATGGAGACCATAAGTCAAGCTTGAGCGGAGATCTGGAGATGCCACGGTGTCTGGCCACAGGAAATGGTAGAACAGGTACCTAGATATTACTAAATTACTTAGGTACTATACACTCTTAGTTGCAACCAATTATTTCTCTGGGTATAGAAAATCATGTTTGTCATAATACCCATTTGTTACCACATTATTATGATATTATTATTATTTATTGTGAGAAAAGTAGCTTTACCTACTTTTTTATTAAGCAATTAAGTTTACCTACTAAAACAACTTATTTGCGAAGTTTGTTTCGAAAGAATCATTTTCTTAGGCCTCAAACATTGTGTAGGTACCTACTTCTTAGGTACAAGTAGTACATTACAAAATAGATGGAGCGTGTCATTCAATCGTGGTTGCTTTGTGTTTAGTTCAGTGCAATAGTAGGTTAGCGAAACTTTGCCCAAAAGCGGTGTTTCGTTGAACTCTAGACTGAACTCGAAACCTTTCGTAGTGCACCTGACGCAACCTTAGCAAATAACAGTGGTAGGTAATATGTACCTACCATAAATACTTGCACCTGCCTCTTTATCTTTTTGCGCAACCAACATTTTGCAATATTTTGGATTTTTAAAATGGGAATAAAGAAAAGTGGTGCATTAAAACTTGTAGATATTTTACAAAAAAACTTACTAGCCTCAAAACCAAGCAAAACTTGTACTAGCTTGCACTTTATGAAATTTGTTTGATAAATAGATACAACGCTTAATAAAGTAGGACACCCTTGCCCTGAATAAACATCTGTAGTTCAAATGCAAATGTTTATCCTCGGCAGGTTTCGTTGACGAGCTACCCTCACTCTCCTGCACATTTGCTGGTTTTTTCTTATAAGTTTGTTGAATTCAGCTAGGGTATGGATGGAGCCGCAACGGCAAGCAGGCTTGCACGCGGCACCGTGCGCCGGAGTCGACAATGTCGGTGAGCAGCGACATCCGGTTCACGCGGCGGAAGATGAGCCGCGGATGCCGCGGGTGCTGCGCTGCGACCGCGGCTCTCCTCGTCCTGCTGCTACTTGCTGCTGTTGCTGTCTACTTTGGCCGTAGGTATCGCTTCCTCATACTTTTTTAAGCCATCACCATGTACCTTGAGTTTTATCTGACGCCTCCTCTGCCACCTTTCTGTATGGAAAAGCGTGCCCAGCCGAAAACTTAGAGAACTTCTCATTTCCATGTAAAAATTGGGTGTACCTCTAAAGTACACCACGTTGTATATAATACAGCGTATGACCAACTCACTACATCGGTACTGTATGGCCCACTAAGGCATTAGGCTTTTCTGACTAGACTACTTACAATATATTAAGTTCCATCAATCAATATTACTTGTATTACTGCAGCAGCCACCAACAGGTATTGAAAACACTAAGTAACACTACTGTAAGTAGTAAGTAGTAAGTAGTCTATAATTTGATTGATGGACTGTTTGTACCACGGATCGTACTCTTAAACGTAGTAGACTATAATTCATAATTATTTATTTCGGTCAACATGGATCATTTTGTTAGTAAAACTTAAATCTATTGTTAGTAGTACTTAATTAACCTTTACACATACATTTATATGGAGAGAACCCCGCAGCGTGTAACCTATCTAATTGTAGTTTTGCTTGTCATTAAATGAACCATATCGCAATGGTTCATGTAATGACAATCAAACCTACTGGCAAACACCACTATGACTATGACTATGGTTTGAACATCATTACCGTACATTATTAATAGTTACACAAACTTCTTTTTTGGCAAATTGTGTGGATAAACTTCTAAGATTTTCTCAAAAAATCTGTACACAACCATAGAAGAAAGATGCAAGCTAATTTTGTTTACCGTGAAACTACCTACTATGGATTTATATTTATATTTTATTCATATTTATAAAAAAAAAACACTATGCAACGTTGTACACTGGTTTTACACATATCGAGAGCTCCCATTTTAAAATAACCTTGTTAATCGAAGCTACATTCACTTCCTAAAGTAATTACCGGTTCACCCTTTTCAAACCTTATGCGACCAACATGTTTCATAATTCAGTTTAAAATTGTCTGCTAAATTCTAAGGACTAGAATCTAAATTACGATTGCACAACTCGCTAAGAGCTGTGTAAGTGTGCCTTAAAAGCTACGCAGTATTTCTTAAAGATTCCCGTGAATATCATAACGAAAAACACAGCAGGTATAATAATAATGCTATTCAACAACAGCCAATTATGTTTACGTAAATCTAAAAACAATGGGGCAAGAACAATCACAGCGATGGAGTATCAGAAAGTGCTTTTGTATGCGCCTTTCTAATAGGTTTATTTGTATGAATGGTATTCAAGTAAGCCACGCTTACCATGTCCTACTTAAATGGTGGTTATTTTGTAAATTAAGCTATTTGCTCAATTTGTTCAAAATGATGAAACCTGTAGCAAAATTAGCCACACCTACCTAAATAATGTCAAACACAAAACTTCGATTGTAAAACTCACATCATAGGTAAATATCAGGGTTCCTCGTGCTAGGACAGACATTTCGCCCGTCACTAAGCAAAGGCCAGTGGGCGAGCGGCCTTGCGGAAAGCGTGCTAGGTAGAGCGACAAGTGTAAGATGCCTTTGTTATCTGCAACATTTTAGCTTTTGATTTGGATTGGTATCGGTGTGATTTATTATGTTGACATAATTTCCAAAGACCGATTTTACATTTTTCATGAAAGGTAGGAAACAATAAACTGTATAATTTAGACACCTAAAAGATCTACTTACTAGGTAGGTAGGTACTACTCGGCACCCATAATTTTATTTTTTTACCCGACTGCCCAGAAGTAGGCTAAAGTTTTTGTAAGAAACTTTCCTTACTTACAATGTAGATCATTTAATCTTAGTCAGAAAAACAAGACTAACAAATTGGATGGTTTCAGATATGTACCTGTTTGGCGATCCATTAAATCGGCAGACGTTCCGAGGCTCGTTCTTAGTGTCCAGCTGGCAGGTGGAAGGGACCGAGGGAACGCAGGGCAAGGAACTCGAACCGAAGGGCAATCGCACCAGGGAAAGCCGGTTGCAGCAAAAGCTATTCAACCTGTATCGCAGCTCCGAACTCAAATTTTGTTTTATATCGGCTGATATATTAGCGTTAGACAGGTAAGATATTTGCGACTGGTTTTTTGTGGAAATAACGGTTGTAGAGCGTTTAAAATTCCAAAACGAACTGATATCAAACACATTTTAGTAGATAGATGTTTAATTTTAACGAGTAGTTAAATATTAAATTTAGTGTGGACAATCCACAAACACTAATTAGCCCCAAATTAAGCAGAACTCGTACTATGGGAACCAGATAGCTGATACAATACTTATATATTTCTGTAAATAGATCCTTAGTATACAATATAACATGCAGACCGAGAATAAAAATATGCGTTCACCAAACAAATATTTGTTCCTGGTGGGGATAGAACCCAGGCCCTCCCAACAGAAGTCCAAAATCTGAATTTTAAAAAATTTACAAATTATTTATTAGCAACAACTTTTCCTTCATTAGTGTTGAATGAAAACATCAACAAACCTGAAACCAACGAGTAGGTACAGTTATGGAGGGAGCCCGAAACTTAAAATAACAGCGAAAACATAAGAAATGCGTTGGTTACTTCAGCTTGATTATGGGTTTCGAAACAGATGACTCACACATAGGTAGGTAAATGATTCAAGAATGAACTTACGTTACCTACGACTATCTGCTACAGCGATATAACAAACCGATCACTGATATTACAAGAGAAAGTGAACTTTCTCGGATCGCGAGCTTGATGGAGTCAGCGCATGCTACTTTTAGTAAGCACCTACGACTTGCACAACGCAACTTTAAGCTGCACAAATCACGAAGAAGCAAATTGGAAGATTCGTTGCGCAATATGAAACATTATTTTTAACTCACAATGCACGCCTGTCTAGAAATTCAGGTTTCGGCTTAGGTTAGGGTCAAGTTCTTCAAAGCGTAACGTGACCTCGATTGACCACGTTCGATTGCAAATGACTTCCTCTTTACATAGAATATTTTTAATTCTAGACGTGACGCATGGAGAAATTTTTATAAGTAGGTGGGTTTTTAGTATGGGTAGGTGGCTCTACCTACCGGTTCTCAATTCCGCTGTCCGACTTTTGTTAAACCTTCTAGCCCAGTCAGTTCCTTAGCCTAAACCGGAACAGTAGGTAACTATAGCTGACACACAATGCCCTATACTACCCTGCCTACCTACAATAGGTTGTTATACCTACGTGAGAAAGAAAGCTCCTGCTAAATACGTGATTTTATTGGTAACGTTCATTGTAAATGCGGGGCACGTTTGTGGGTAGTCCACATTGAAGGTTGTTCTCGATGGTAATAAACGTTAGAGCCCTTTCCTTTTGTGATCTGAATCTCAATGGTTTGGAGAGCAATTTAAGCTAATAAATGGCACTTAGCCACAAGCTTTTTAGAAATTAGAATGAAAATATGTGAAGGCAACTATCGAGAAACCAAAACTAAAATGGTGATGGAATCAAAATTTTGATGTTTTCAAAATCAGCCATATCGAGAAGGTAAAATATATATTATATTCATTTACGTCATTACTAGATGAGTAGATACCACAGGTTTAAATAATTTGCATAGGTAGTACCTAAGTAACAGTTAGTTTGAACAAAGCTCCATAAAAATTTAGATTTTCGATTTTCAGACAGTCTCTCTCTGCAGTCAGTTTATAGCAACTAAAAAGCTTTTCATACAAAAAAGCAGGAAATCAATCACACAGAATTTGATTACCGTTTATGTGTTGAATGTGCCAGTTTTTTATTATGGGCTTACGTGATTGAGCAACTTACCTAGTTTAAGAATCACTTCCGGTCTCCGCAGATAAAATCTATTTTCTCAGTAACGCGACGTAATCGTACGTATATACTTACATATACTTGCCTTATTTACTAAAATATATGACAGCCACATACGCTAGGTTCATATTATCACGGTTTTTAGGTAGTCTAGACAGTAGACACAGCTCAGCTCAGTTGGTAGTAGATTTACCTTCTGCGCCGTAGGTCGGGGGTTCGATCCCCACTGAGAAAAAATACTTGTCTGGTGAACACAGATGTTTGTTCTCTGTTTGGTTGCTATATTGTATTATCAGTATGTATTTACAATTTTATTTTTATGTAACTTGCTGATGGAACAAGCATATGGCCCACCTGGTGTTAAGTGGTAACCATCGCCTATAACAAAGCCATGCCTCGTAGGTCACGTACAAAAAAGTATTATATCATCCATCTGGTTCCCATAGTACAAGCTCTGCTTAATTTGGAGCTAGATAGTTTTGTGTGGATTGTCATTTATCTAACATTTAACATTATTTAACATTTATTGATGATTTAGAATAAAAATAGGAACTCGTATAGCCTTAAATTACACAATTATCGCATATAAAAAGTGTTTCTCTTAAAACTCAAACTGTTAATCGACTTCTGTTGCTGCCAGTACCAACTTCAATTTACACGAACGCTTATTAGGCACTTATGTACCTGCTAATAATTATTATTATGTGCCAAAAATGTAATTAGAAGTGTAGTAGGTATGTGTAATACCTTGATATTAATTTGACTGTTATAGCTGCTTTCAATTGCGAAAAACCTATAGGTACCTACTTAATTAACTTATTTACTAGGTCAGACTAAAAGGTCAAAATTGGTAGGTTATTATTACTTATTAGTTAATAATTAACAAAAATAAATAATAAAGTAAGATACCGCGCGTCTAGACTTGAATTTTTCATAATTTGAAGAGGGGAGAATCGCACTTATGCCCGGGACACACGAGGCTAGTTTATCAAACCAGGATAGCAAGATAGTGATAGCATAGACTAAGGAAGTAATAGTTAGTTTGACTGGCCTCTAGCTCAGTTGGTAGTAGCTCTGCCTTCTGCGCCGTAGGTCGTGGGTTCGATCCCCACCGAGAACAAATATTTGTGTGGTGAACATAAATGTTTGTTCTCTGTCTGGGTGTTATATTGTATTCTAAGTATGTATTTACAAAAAAAAAAGTATTCAAGTATTATATCAGCTATCTGGTTCCCATATTACAAGCTCTGCTTAGTTTGGGGCTGGGTAGTGTTGTGTGAGTTGTCCACAATATTTATAAAAAAAAAAAAAAAAAAAAAGTTAGCAGTTCTAGCTTCGTAGGTATATAGTTCTGATGTTTACACGAACCTAGAACTTCTAGCTTGCTAGACTACTACCGCTAACTAGCCTCGTATATCCCGGGCATAGATGCGATTCTCACCTCTTCAAGTTATGAAAAGTTCTATTCCAGAAATCTAACGTCCACGAGAAAGTTTAAAAACTAGTCTCGTGTATCCCGGGCTTGGGTCATGGGTTCATATCATCACGGTCCTAATCCGTCTTAAAACAGTCCGTATAAGATGACCAAAAATAAATTAAGATACTAAATATTAACCTGTATGTTTGCAGTGTGGCGGAAGGCACGAAGGTCCATTTCGAAGTGACGTTCGAGCCAATCTTCACAGCGGTGACCACCGGTGAGGTCACCAATGTGCTGGCTCAAGAGCTCACTGTCCCCACAGTCTTCTTCAGTGACGTCACACCGCTTCCCGAGACGCTTCACATCGAGGTAAACATTAAAGTAGTATTTATAAAGGCCAGTTTCATAAAAATTAATTCAGTTTCCGAAATATTAGACTTTACTGTAACCGTGTGTATTTTTTAAATGTTCTCGTCTAAGGTCCGAAATAAAAACAAATTGAATTTAGGTAATTCTTTTCATTTTATAAATATTGTTGACAATCCACACAACACAATGCTATCTGGCCCCAAACTAAGCAGAGCTTGTACTACTAACTGAGCTGATAGGCCAGTCAATCAAAACCAAACGTCTTAAAAGTTCCTCCAAAACAAGTTTTTAAATTTTACAGGAAAGTTCAATGATATCGTCAATGCAGTTGAAAGAAGGTGATGATACTCCAGCAGAGCCACCTACGACAGAAGCCATAGTATCCGAAGCAGTCGAAGAGATGAGAGAGTGCTCTATGGTGTCTCTGCCACTCTGCTCACACTTGCAGTACAATTCTACTGCTTATCCGAACCTGGTGGGGCACGCTTCAAAGGACGCGCTGATGAGGGACGTAGTAGCTTTTAGGGAACTCCTTGATGCTGAGTGCTCTCATCTTGCACAGGTTTGCATTTTCACTGTAACTCTACCAACGCGCAAACTTATCAATCCGTATTCTATTGAATGAAATACATTGACGTTGGAGAGAGTAAACTAATCAAACCGTTTTTCACGCTTAGTTTTTTCTTCTTCCGGTGTTTATGCTAAGTAAATAGACTGAATCTATGCCGGCTCTGTTAACTCAGCAAACTCATCGTATTAGTGATCTTTCTGATAGAATCTATTATTGTGGGCAGGATTTCGTTTGCCAAATGCTGCAGCCGCGATGTGAGGACGATCACCTGGTGCGTCCTTGCCGCGCCTACTGCCGGGCTTTCCACGCCGGCTGCGGGGCTCGACTGCCCGACAGGCTGAAGCCTCACTTTGACTGCGCACGATTTCCTGACTACTTCGGTCCAGGCACTTGCACATTGGAGCCAGGTAAAAAATATCAATAAGCAAACCAATCAGCAAAGTGTGCTCTGATTTTTACTAATTGAAACCAAGAGGAAGTAAAAAACATTGCATAGATACCGCCATTCTCCTCGAAGTTTTTTTTTCCGTGGAGTAATTACTTGCACAAAAAGTGATAGGTACCTATTACATATTTGGCCGTGTTTCTGAGTTGCAATAAATGACGTAACTATTTAGATTGCACCGGAAACCTTCAGCGGCTGGCCCTATCGCGGCGCTCCTGCGACGGCGTGCCAGACTGCGCTGATGCACGAGACGAGCGAGAATGCACGCACTGCGCGGCCGCGGGCAGTGGCGGGCTGCGGTGTGCCCTGCATGCACGCTGCCTGCCCGCACATCTGCGATGCGACGGCACGCCTGACTGCCCTGATGGAAGCGATGAAGCTGGGTGCTGTAAGTACCCTTATATTTAATCCTACGCTCTTTTTGAAGAACCTCATACTGTAGTCTCTAGGGTAAACCTCAGCAGGAAGAGTATTCCACAACCTTAGAGTGCGCGGGAGGAAGTTTCTCTGCCGGCTCCAAGGTATGTGGATGAGCCCTCTGCCTATGGCGAGTTGTGCAGTGATAAAATGAAGATGTGAGCATCATTATGGCCGAGACTAGCCTACCGATTCCCACAGTGGCGACGTCTTTCAATAAGTAGGTATAGCTTCATCAGTGTAGCGATGATTTTATTACCACCTAGCATTATTATTAAGTAGGTACCTACTATTTTCTCTGCTGCTGGGCATAGCATATTCTGTCCGTATCGGGCGAAAGTTAAACAGATAAGAAAGGCACTTCATACTTTATGACCTATTATTTAGCAATCACTAGAAATGCGCTTTCCAATAGCGATGTTTGTTGTTTAAAAAATGGCAACGCGCTTGTGATGCCTCTGGTATTGCAGGCGTCCATAGGCTACGGTAACCGCTTCCCATCAGGTGGGCCGTATGCTTGTTTGTCAACTTAGTTGTATAAAAAAATATATATTTATAGTGTGGATTTCCCGGTCCCTGGCATCGTGGCGGCGAGAAAATAGTGAGACGACTCTCGGAGCGATTCGAAGCCGGGCCGGCTACGCGGTGTGGTCGGAACGAGGAAGAGACGGCAAAATCTGTGCAGCGCCTTACGAGAACGATAAGCGAGCGCTGACAAGTGTGGCTACTTCACTTTGCCGGGCTCTGACTTTCAAGTAAGATATTTCACAGTATTAATTTAGGTACCTATTAATATTCCATCTAATAGTATGCACAAAACAGGAATAATAATATCTTTTTACATTAACGACATACATACTGAAGCGCGTTGAAGTCTATTATAAGCTACGATTGTCTACTACGCGGCGACGCCGACGCGTAGACGTCTTGAAGCATGTTAGCGTGCATTGCTTAGATCAGGGATTCCCAAAGTGGTCGATATCGACCCCAAGGGGTCGATATTGGCTTCCCAAGGGTCGACATAAACGAAAACTGATTTTGGGGGTCGACGAGGTCAATAAATCGACCCCTATTAAATTAACAAAAAAAGTAAAATTAAGCTCCCTTATTCATAATAGTCTGCTAAATTCACACATTGCATTGCTAATTTTCACTCTGTCTTCTTCTATTGACCTAAGTCGAGAGAGACCTATGCAAAAATAACACACTGTAGCAGCTGTTTTAGGTAAGCGGACTATTGTGAATAAGGGGGTTGATCTTAAAAGTAGTTAATTTGGCCATGGGGGTCTGAGGTAACCGTTCATTTTGGAAAGGGGGTCACTTGTCCAAAATAGTTTGGGAATCCCTGGCTTAGATACTGCATATTTTTTAATAAAAAACTAAATACAAACCTACTCTTGGTTTCGCTACGCAAACGATGCTAGATAAACTATTCGGGCAATGATGTACATAGGTACACGAATTATAAATATCTGGGTTACGTAGGTACAAAATCGTTATAAATTTTCAGGACATAACTTTAGCATTCATTTCAGATCGGCTGTGACTGCAGAAGTTGTACTAGATGCTGAAGAGACAGATAAGGACCATAGTGGCCATGAAGCTCCACAATATGTAGAAATTGTAGATCCATTTGCTTCGGAAATATCCTTCCTCAAAAGTAAATGCCCAGAGAGAAAAGTCATAAAAGTAGTCTGTGATAACTTAGGTGAGTACCTACTTATCTAAATTAGACAACATCATGTAATATTAAACGACGACTCAATTAATAGGAACTCGGAGGCATGGACAAGACGGAGACAGAAAACATCGAGTGAAACACAATCGCCATTCCATTGAAAATCCGTGTTGCATGAGCTAGCGTTTAATGCTGCTTAATTTTCGTGCCTTAGAAAGTAACGCCTGCTGGAAGTCACTCTAAAAGCCGGAATCTGCGTGATCGAAATTCTGAATCAAAATCTGATCTACTAGGAAGAGATTCTCAACCTGGTGTCTGGAGCCCTTTTTTTATGCCATAGCTGGCAGACGAGCCACCTGATGGAGAGCAGTCACTGTCGCCCATAGATACCTGCAACACTAGAGGTGGTGCTGATGCGCTGCCGGCCTTTTAGGAACAGATAGACCCGCCTTTTGAAGGACCCCATGTCGAAGCTCCCTGATTAAATGTAAAATTGTTTCCAGAATGTGGTCTACCATCTGGCAGGGGAGCCAGCTCTACGAAGGGAGTGGAAGGGATGCTTCGTTCCGCGCAGCCAGGCGACTGGCCCTGGCACGCAGCTCTGCTCAGAACTCACGTGCACGCTTGCGACGCGACGCTCATCCATCCTTCTTGGCTGGTCACCACCGCTTCATGTTTTCAGGTAAAAACTTTACTCATACAGATTCTTAATCAAGGTGGGTTGCATCTAGTTGCGTCACAGGCAAGACATTCAATGTATTTTGTGACACGATAAGGAGTTTAAAACTCTTTTTAAAAATAATTTATATTGCAGGGTCAACCAAAAGCGGAGTGGACCGCAAGATTCGGCACAGTGCGCATTCAGAGCACGACTCCCTGGCAGCAGGAGCAGCGGATCGTTGGCATGGTGCGGTCCCCAGTGGAGGGCAGCATGCTAGCGCTGGTGCGACTACAAGAACCAGTCGAAATGACAGACTTCGTCAGACCAATCTGTTTGCCCGAAGATGCCGGCTCAGAGAACAGCATATGTAATACGCTGGGCTGGACGAGGAACAGAGACCAGCTACAAAGGGTCCATGTAGTCTCCAGTCCGATGAATACATGCGAAAACGTCAGCATAGCCGCGATTAACGGGATATGCGCCGAGCCGCTCTATGATCAAGATGACTGTGATGTAAGTTTAATCAACGGCCTGTCGCGCGTAAGCAACTGTTCAACTGAGAAATAAAAAATGCTGGTTCAATTCCGTCGCAGCGCGTGCTCAGTGCATAATATGTGCTCAGTAGAATTTAGCCAAGATGCATTAACCTACTTAATGTTGTTATAAACTGCATATGGCATATATTATTATCCCAATTATTGTTTCACAGGAAGAAGAATATGCTGGCAGCTCTATGATGTGTTTCAATCAGGAAATGAAACATTGGTCTCTGATGGGAGTCAGTGGATGGAGGATTGCATGCTCCAAGATCGGATTGGGTCGGCCTCGGATCTACGACTCTATCAGTTCTCATGTCGATTGGATCAGACGAACAATCTCTAACTCAGCAAGGTGATAATCAACAAATGTATTTTATTGGTAAAGACTGCATTTGATGTGTATGATAGGCAAGTAAGTTTGTATAGTTTGCAAAGTAATGTATAGTAATTTTTATGCATTGTTACTTTTTAAACGGTTTACCAGACAGTAGAATAAAAAATTATCTACTATCTACCTGACACAATACCCTAGTTTAAACAAGCATAATTTGTTTTATATGAAAAATACCCCTTTGTTACTTTAACTGTTTGTTAAATTTTATAGTTTTATTCTTTACGTTTGCAAGTAAGTTCAGTTTTTTGTACCTAAGTAAATATAATTTTAAGATAATTTATTATGAATTAGATTTTTTACCCTAAAATGTTTAACATTTTTGTAAATATTGTGTTTTAAAGTTATGAACCAAATTGATTACTGTGACATAATAAGCGTGTGAGAGTTAACATAATATTAAATTTATTTTTACAGTAGATCCCTTTTATTCTATATTCCTAAAAACTGATGTACCTTTTTGATTTCATAGTAATTTAGGCATATATGTTGGGATTGGGCAGATGAATGAAATCATTTTGGTTGGAATAATAAATAGAGTTCCAAAAACCTGTGGAGTTGGCACAGATTTTCCTATTCCTATCTGTCAGTTGATTCAGTTTCATGATTTCTCTAAGTTTATATAAATACAGGAAATTTTGATGCAATAAAACATGAGATAATATAATATACAAATCTACATTTAATTATCTACTTATTGTAACAAATTACTTTAGAATACCTTCTTCTTTTAACTCGCTTCGTATCTTCACTTGCACATGCTCTGGTAGATTTTTAAGCTCCCTATTGATATATTCCTGCAGATTCTTTAGTGGCTGGTAATATTGGTGCACGATTTGAGAGCCAGCGAGCATGGACAGCATTGCCGCAGAAGAAAATGCTAAGTACTGACCCCACGAAACTCCTGCAGGCATTATGAAGCCGCGTATTTCTTTATTTTTTCTTCAACTATATCGTGTGCTCTTCGTTTCTTGAATGTGTTATAGAAGTTTACTTCACCAACTTTCCAGTTGATCATTGAAAATTCAAGGCTAGCACCAAGAACAAAGAACATTGGGAGAAATCTATAGATTCCAAATATCTTTTTTCCCGGCCATTTATCCACAACTTTTTGAACCCAGCCTATTTTCATTGAGTTTTGGAAGAATAATCAGTGGCACAGCGACAAGATCTCCGTTTCTAGATGGTCATTCAATAAATTTTTGGCTTGGTTTTGGCAAATGCAAATTTTGGTCACTTTGCGTAGCTTTAGTCGTTTTTACTTTTTTGTGGACTGACTGTAGTGATGACATGACATTGACAATGACATGTAGGCTTACACTGACACTGGTATTTGTAAGGTCAATTATTGTACACCCAGGGACACTATTATTCCAGACATAATATAGTCATGTTATAAAAATTGGACTAACTGGAATAGCTAGGATTTTCTTTTACTCAGTCTGGTATAAATTACTTAATATGCTATAATTTCTCTATTCCCTCCTCTAAATAGATTTTGATTTTAATAGGCCTTTGTTTTTTGAGTAAGTAAACATGCCTTTGCATCTTTGTAGACGATGTAAATAGCGTCAGGGGCAACTGGTGATTACTCAAGCCCTACTTGCGGACCGCTTTATGCCTGGGACAAGATGTTTTAGAGAATAGGCTTGCCCAGTACCTATACCATCCTGGCAGCTTATTCGGCCTAGTCCACAGGAAAGACATGATCAATGCGTGTAGAGTTGACTAAAACAAGGGTTTACTTCACGATGTTTTCCTTTACAGTTTGAGAGCACTGGCATAGTACACCAAGTGGTGTACCTATGGATTTTTCTGTTCGGAACATTTATGTACACAATGCTAGTAAGGAAACCGGCATGAAGTAGAACCTAAAAAGTTCGAAAATATGTTTCAAGTGCACGAAAGGAGCCTCTTTGTGGCGCACTTAAAATTCTTTCACCACACTTGGTTCCAAAGTTCGAAAGAATCAGTGACACGATAAGAAGAAGAACTACTGTTTACGTTTTGAATGAGATATTTGAATTTATAACTATTCGTAGATTTCCATTATAGTATAGCCCTTGTTTTTAGGCAAAATGATATCTCAATTTCTAGATTTAACGCATTGGTCTCGGAATCTGATGGTTCTTTGTGAATTTGTAATTTGTTAATGGTATTGTTATAACTGGCCGTACATTATCTCCTCCCTCTGACTGAGTTTTGTGATTGACTGTCTTCTGGCTTCTTTCTCTGTCATTGGCATGTCATCCCATCCATCATTCATTAACCATCGACGAACGAACGGGAGGTGATAATGTACATCATGTTATTGTACACACTGTTATTACGCCAGTTTAGCCACATGCACACTGGAGCAATTCAAACATGATTTGCTTTTTTGTTCTAGCACTGGATACCTAAGCCTTGTCCTTGATACTTGATAGGGCAGATCCGATTTGAATAGGTTAGGTTATGTTAGAACATAAAAATTACGCACAAGGCGAGCGAGCAGAGCGAGTGTGCCACGGTAGCAGCCACCGCAGTGCCAGAAAATGTTTTTTCTCAATACCCTCAAAGGGGCTGTCCCGTTTAGTACAATTATCCATTGCTAGAAAAAAAAATAATAATCGAAATATTCATCTGCGACAGTGTACATAGGCCTTTACAATTTCCCAGTGGAAAAAAGTGGTATCGTCTTAACAGTGTGTACATTAACTGGACCCGAACGAACTTGCTGTCTTGTCACAACGTAAGACTAGGCGGTATGGTCTTGGTATTATAGCCTGCTTCGAAAGGAGCGAAAAGGAAAAAAAAAATTGCTGTCTTGTCTTGTCCAAGGAATAGTCTTGTCTGTCAATGTCAAGTCAATGAATAGAACAAAACAATCAGCTGATTTGAATCTTAGATTTTTTTCAAAAACTAGCAAAACTCCCCACTAGCACAAATATTTAATAGTTAAATTAGATGAGCGCACGAGGTGTTCTGTTGGCTGTGACAGATAATACTACCGCGGTAAACTGTTTTTATTTATATGAATAAGAAACACAGTCTTTATAAATTTTATGATAATGTGGCACCTGTAAAGTTAACCGAGGCGCGGCGAATAAAACTTCATACGAAAGGATGGGGAATACTATCAGATTACTATCTTGAATCTGTTAAAATAAATCACAGAAAAGGCATTGCGTCTTCGGCTGCTACTTTGAGGATTGTCGACATCTCTGGACAGACAACTTGCATTGTGAAAGGACCTGCTGTGGGAATATTATTTGGCCTGCCTAAAGAAGAATGGAGGGATGTGGAAAACTTGTGCTACCCTGGACACCAGCTTTTTTATAGAAACTTTAAAGACGGAATTAGTAAAAAGTTCAACTATGAACAAAAACTATTCTATACATTCTGTGCCACAAATCAGAACAATGAGCCACTTGCTGTTATATTTCTGAGGTGTACAAATATGAGAAGTAATTTTAAAAATGATGCATGCATTGAAGTTGTTGATATTATGCAGTGTGATGATCATCTGATGAACTTGTACAAAAATCATCTCCGAGGAGAAAAATCATGAATAATGCAGAGTAAATATATTTTTTTTACATATTTTTTGGTTGTTTCTGTACTCATACCTACATACTATGAAGATACATAATTATTGCAAAACCCATTAGGGGCTTAAAATAATATTCAGCTCACATAAACTGTCAGACGTTTTTGAAAAATAGCTTTCTACGGCTTAGTGCAATATATTTCTCCCTCATTCTCTTTCTTATCCACAAAGTGACTTTCTTATTTGGTGTGACATTTCAACGACTCAAAGGCACATCTTACATGCATTTCAAGGCGCTAAAAAATGTATTTCACACCATTTGGCTCTTCATTGCTGGTGTATGTAACTTACTAAGTATGTTTAGTCAGGCAGTAGGTACCTACCTCCTAATTCAAGAGACGCGTGGGTCGCAAGCGTCATAGGTCTAGTTAGCAGGCCCCATAGATATAAATATGTATAACCCATACCTACCGATAATCTGGAGTGGGCGTTAGATCAAGTAGGTGAGGTTTTTGCCAGCGGAAGGCAATGACGAATTCAAGGTATTCAAATTTATTTTGTGGGCAGAAGTTGTATGTATCACGTAAGCGAAGCCTGGCGGATACTGGTGATTGGTTTGCTGGCATCAAGGCGCGGGCGGCGCGCAGCAGGCAGTCAGTAGTCTTCGAGCCGGCGCGTAAGGCGAACGTGCGTCAGCGCTCTATCGAACGGGCCTTAGTGCTTCCGCGTGTCGCTGCAGATATCGAAACTAAGACAGACATCAGAGATGGAAATAGCTGATCAATGGCGGCGAGAGTGGGCAGGAACTGCTGAATATGGGAAGGTGAGAGCTTTTAACTAAGCCAAGGTGTATTTCTACTTTTGTTTATTACACAAGTCTACAATAAAGCCTTTTTGCTGTGCAAAAGCTCTCTTAAAACTTGTAACAAGCAGTGTCTTGCAGACTGCTTGTTTCAGTGGGTGTGTTTACCTACTCTTGCAAGTTGCATCTGAAATGGTAGGCAACGCGTAAGCTTAATAAAACATTTCAGTCAGGCGGTCATTGCCAAAAGGCTAAAGTGGACATGGCCTAATACGGAGTTAAAATCCCAGAGTGGCGAGACAAGTCGGGCTATTTAACAATTTTAATCCGTTTTTGAACTGACTTTGAGTCTTGTGTGCTGCTAACTTAAGGTTTAATGTTGATGGCAAAAATGTTTCACTAAACCTGTCTGAGCCAGTTTGGTATCTTTTTAGGGTTCCGTAGCCAAATGGCAAAAACGGAACCCTTATAGATTCGTCATGTCTGTCTGTCTGTCTGTCTGTCCGACCGTGTCACAGCCATTTTTCTCCGAAACCATAAGAGCTACACTGATGAAACTTGGTGAGTAGATGTATTCTGTAAACCGCATTAAGATTTTTACACAAAAATAGAAAAAAAACTATAAATTTTGGGGGTCCCCATACTTCAAACTGCAACTCAAAAAAAATTTTTTCGTCGAACCCATACGTGTGGGGTATCGATGAATAGGTCTTCAAAAATGATGTTGAGGTTTCTAATATCGTTTTTTTCTAAACTGAATAGTTTGCGCGAGAGACACTTCCAAAGTTGAAAAAAGTTGGTCCCCCCCCCTCTAACTTCTAAAATAAGGGAATGATAAAACTAAAAAAAATATATGTTGTACATTACTATGTAAACTTTCAACGATATTTGGTTTGAACGAGATCTAGCAAGTAGTTTTTTTTTTATACGTCATAAATCGTAAACCGCAATTTACCTATCGACGAACTACAAGAACCTGTTTCCTGTTTATTTTCTGTATATTATGTTACTTGATGCTACGGAACCCTTCATGGGCGAGTCCGACTCGCACTTGGCTGCTTTTTTCAACATAGGTATTACAGGTTTTCTTTTACTTCTTATCTGGGAGATTGATCCAGGTGTGTCAGACTTGCGATTGCAAATATTTAAGTAGGTACGTCACTGTAAATCAACATTGCACGCCGTCTTCAGTGAATCTTATCTTTTCAAAGAATTCAAAAAATAACTTCTTTCTCTTCATTATCAGCATTGGGAAGCTTAGAGAAGCTCTGGTTGGACGAATATAGATTTCAATGAAAAGCGACTTAAGCTTCTCTATCGACTGACTTTCCGCGATCTTCACCAAGTCGTCAGTCCACCGGGGGACCGTCCTATACGCTTCGACTTTTGGTTCGTTGTCGCCATTCGTTAACATTTCATTATAGACCCAGGATTTTCACCGGTAGGTAATCTAAGTACCTATGCAGGAACCTAACTTAATATACGTACCTACCTAGGTACTCAAATATGATGCGAGTTTTCAAAAAAGTATTTCATAGATCGTCGTTGGCAATAGGTACCTACAATAGGTTCAAATCCCACTCGACCCATAACTTTCGGAATACAAAAATGTACAAGTTTATGTATACTCACAGAAAAGCAAAAACGCTTTTGCTGGTATACTCAACTTCAGCATAGTAAAGTATGGCAACTTGTTTACCTAGTTTGACAACAAAACAATGGTACCTTGGGCCTATTAAAGTACTATAGTACCTACGACTAGCCCAATAAAATTCAACTTCGCTATGTAGGTAATATGCATCTACACGTTCACTGGATTATCCAATGGTGAAAGTGATAAAACGTGAGGAAGCTGCTAAATAGCCAATTCAAAGCGCCATAACATTTTGGTGTTTTAGAAAACTTTTACCTAGGACAAAACTACAATGTTTCAAAAATACCATTCAAACGTTCAATTCCTTCATACAAAAGACTTCAACGCGCGAGAACTCAGAGCACGTAGCACACAGAAATACATTCAAAGTCAAGTGCTTGCAAGTGAATAGATACAGGAGTTAAATAGGCGTTGGACATATACATAATATACATATAATATTACCTGTTTATAACTTACTTACAAAAATAATAGGTTATATAATAATGTCAAAAACGGGAGCAACGAAGCATGTCAAGTTTTGTAGTAGGTAGTAGCCATGGCCGAAATCGGTTAGGACTTCGCTATGGTAATCTTTGGTTGGTAGGTATGCTTGAAGGTACATACATGATTCCAAATAAAAATAAACGAAACGTTCTGTGTTTATTCGGGTTCGTGTGCACACTGCCGGAAATCCTGCGCAAAGGCCGTGGTCCGCGAGGCTGCGCCTGCGCTGCCATCCGCCTGGCACACTGTTATTTGTGTGTCGTGTACCTACATTAGCAATCTCATCATTTTACTCATGTCGTGTAATTACTAGTAATTTGTATGCAAAGGGCTTTGAATTGAACGACAACACGCCACATATTAAACATGGATACATAAACATGGATTTTCAGCAGTTTCTCCTACGATAATAATGACGCGGTTGTGCCTCTAAAACACAAACTCGTAAACAAAATAAACCAGTGGCGTGTGACATTTAGTTTTGTATATTTTCCGCGTGCACACTCATCGAAAAACGGCATTTAGTTTTGACCGGTTTATCGGCTGATTCATATTAAAATATCATATTATCATGTTTATTTGAGGGTTTTCCTTGGGATATTCTCGAGAAACACTAAGTGTGACGGCCTCACTAGTCGACGACCCCGCGCGTCACGGATACCCCGCTATAGGTACCTAAACCTTAGAGAATGCCACTTTACGTCTCACGGAACAGCCACCTTCCGTGCACTGCACATCACATCTTGATGCTCACACATTTATAATTGGCACTAACAATGTACGAACTGTTATGTAGCCGAAGAAGCAACCGCCAGATAACATGTCACATTAATATACTCTTTACTTCCATGTAGTTACGCAGGTGTAATAGCTAATGGCAGACCGCCGTCGTTTATCTAATCACTCACAAATATCTATGAATGCAGTTTAAATTGTTTTTTAAATTCAACCAATGTCTTCTTCCAGTAAAAGGTTCCACTTAAAATATTCAAGGTACCCTCCTTGTGGCATATCTGTGGTACGCCCTGCATTTACTAAAGATATTGAAATCTATTCATGGTGTACAGAGATAATAAGATTCTACTATAGCCGCTAGTTAGCCGCCTGTTAGCCAGGTAGGACAATAGAGGAAAGTGATCATTTTCCCATTGCGAAAGTGTAGTTTCACTGCGTGTTGATGAAAACAAAACATAGTTTCTTTATTTTTTAGAAGCTACTTACACACCCCCAATTCTGAAATTCTGTACTTTACGATTTACGACCAATTTTACTAAAACTAATTTAATTCGGCCACGACCTACGTTTGATACTGACAGTACCTACCAAATTATTTTTCATTACTCATACTCTGAAAGTAGGTCTGAAGTTGCCTGAGGGGCCTGATTGAAAGTAAAACTTTCAGCCCTAGGGAGAATCGCTTTCTACTGACAGCTGTCAAATTATAAAAAAACAAGTTCTATTTTATTCAACCATGTTCCAACTTTCTAAAGTCTTTCTAACTGCAAGGAGGTTGTTCAACCAAATTCCAACTTTTTATTCAGCAAGTAGGTTGGAAACCCATTACAACGGTAAGAAGTTTAAAAAGTCTAATTAGAGCGCAATGTAATATTTAAATTTAAATAACATAAAGATAGTATTAAATAAATAATATATCTTCTAAATTACTTGATTAGTGTATAGCTTCAACTATTTATTTAAAATAACATAGATTTAAATTATGAAAATGAAAATAATGGCTGAATAATGCTGGCGAGCCGAAGCCGAAGGCCCGCCAGAGAAAAAGAAAAAAAAAACCGGGAAGGCGGCAATTCAATCTTCATTTTCACTAATTTTTTTTTCATGTTTTTATTTTTACTTTCCTTGTATTCGTAATGAAAAGCACAGTGTTTACCTCGGGTGAAAGTCTTTTGAGTCCCTCAAGCTCCATTGGCGCCCTCGCTAACGCTCTGGCGCCAAACCCGTCTCGGGACTCAAAAAACGTGACTTTCAACACTCAGGTAACAATGTACTATAGGTTTCTAACGGATTGAACGGAATTTAAATTGTACACATAAAATGACAGTTGAGTAGGTACTTACCTAAATACACGATCGTGCGTTTAAATTTCACGGTAGCTAGAAAAGCTCATTGTTCTGTCAAACATTAAGCACGGAGTCTAGTGGGCTGTGCCTGCGCATGCGACCTTACTTTTGATTTTACTTTGTGTTCGATTATACCGGGGTGACGTCATTATTATCTACAGAATTAAATCGCCTTGATCCAATAATAAGGCAGTAAAAGGCTGCCGCGGTTTTATACCAATACGGAATTAGCACATAAAGTATAATTATTTTTTAAGCACATAGGTACCACCTCTTATTTTCTATAAATGGAACTTAATGATGATCAATTATTTGATCTAACAATTGCACGAACTATTTCGGTTATGCAGGAAGCTGATGTCACGGAGTAGTTTCCTATATACTTCGAATTAACGTAACATAATAAAGCATGATAAGTGGAACACCATTAGGTAAAACAAACTACAGTAGATAAACTAGGTCTATGTATGTTGCTCAATTCAAAAAAGCTAATTTATTTAGGTATTGTGATTCAGCTGTGTTGAAACATAAGTAGTTCCTTTCCTACTCGTTGAAGCCCCGTTATGATGCCCAAACCATCAAAGAACATTTCCATATTCAAAGGGTTTCCGCCAAAATTGCCCCAGTCCCGGCGCAAAAGAATTGTATCTCAGATTTTAGATAATCATTAGTAGAAACAATATTAGTTGTCGCTATTTCCTGATTTCGTGGCTAACATGTGTTTTTTACCCAGAGAAGTTTCATAGGCGCTACATGCAAAAATTACACTTTTTAGGAAAAACTTCATGTTACTTTGCTAATTGTCATTGAATTGGCAAAAAATGAATAAAACACATAATATAAACACATTATCACATATGTAATATAATGTACCTATACCCATTATGCCAGTTTTTTGAAAAACTTCATTTTACTGTACTAATTCACTCGTTAACAACATAAACAAGTGGATAATTGCAAAAAATGAATATAATAGGTACATATGCGTACACACTGATATGTATAGCCTGCATCATACTTATATACATTTTGTAGTTATCTTTATTTTATAAGAAAAAGAATACTGCCTTTAGTAATCGGGGTTTAACTTTTCTCTGTTATATTATTAATATTACCTACAATAGGTTTTCATTATCGTTTCTCAGAATTCAATAAGGGCTTGTGACGTGAGTGAGCGCGCTCTCGCTCCCACTCAATTTGTTAAAGGGAGAAACATAGTCACCCCGATTACTAAAGGCAGCTTTTAAAGGCGATTATTTTCCTTATAAAATAAATATAACTACAAAATGTATATAAGTATGATGCAGGCTATACATATCAGTGCGTACGCATTTTTTTTAATTTTTGTTTTATAATACGGACAATACATATCTACCTATTTATATTCATTTTTTGCAATTATCCACACGTGTGTGTAGTAAATGAGTGAATTAATCAGTAAAATAAAGTTTTTCAAAAAATGAAATAATAGGTATAGGTACATTATATTACATGAGTGATAATGTGTTTATATTATGTGTTTTATTAATTTTTTGCCAATTCAATGTCAACTAGCACAGTTACACGAAGTTTTTCCTAAAAAGTGTCATTTTTGCATGTAGCGTCTATGAAACTTCTCTGGGTAAAAAAAACATGTTAGCCACGAAATCAGGAAATAGCGACACCTGATATTGTTTCTACTAATAATTATCTAAAATCTGAGATACAATTCTTTTGCGCCGGGACTGGGGTTTTTTTCTATGGGATTTGGCGGAAACCCTTTGTGAATGATCGATATATTCGTACACCTACGCGAAAGTGCAAAAGCGAGTTCAATGAAAAGATCGCAATCACGAGGCTCCGCCATTTCATATCGCCCCCGCTTTAGCGATCACGTCACATAAATCTTGTAGGTATAAACCTACTTATGTATGTATTTGTGTAAGTAATCAAAATTAATGCCTTGAATCTAGGTCAATGTACATCTCATCTACACTTCGACACTACTAATTACTAATATTTTATAGAGGCATGGTTCTTACGTAACGAATAAACTTAACCGATTTTAATAATTCTTTCACCATTAGAAATCTACATTATGCCTGCTTAACATAGGCTATTTACTAGCGACTAAAGGTACTACTAATTATAAAGGTATAAAGAAGGTTCTTCTAAAAGCTATCTTTATTAATCTGAATCTGCCTACTAGGTAAGGATCCTGCCCACCACATAGGTACATAGGTATTAGGATTTAATCATTTTCCATCGAAGAATAACGCGCAAATAATTAAAAACGAGTATCTAAGGTGTAACGTAGATACATTTTAGACGTATCTAGTTTCTATTTTAATCATAAAATCAGTATTTAAAGGTACTTTCCTACCTACATATCATTAGGTACCTATGGAAAGTAGCTTCAATTTGAACCAAAATTAAATAATACCAACGTCTGTGCCTCGCAGAATTTGCTTTGCTTGCAAATCCGAGCGCGTCGGCTCGGAGGCACTCGGGCGTGTTCGTATTAAGCGGTGCGCGAGCGCCTTGTCGCTGCACAACCGCCATTCCCCGGTCGGTCGCGGTTGCTCGTACACGCTTCTGAGCGTGTCGTTTGCCGAGCGCCGCCCGACCGGGAATCACTTTGAGGAACATTAATTTCTTTCTTTTTATCTACTTAACCTTTTCTTACGTAGACATATCACTCTCGTAAGCCATAATGTAGTAAATTCAGTTTTAAACCCGTATATCGGTAAGTGTTGAACAACCGTCACAAAAATGTTGTAGGTAGGTTCGTGGCATTTTGCAACGAACTTTTATTTTATGTTTCTTTGTGTAATCTTTCTTCTTTTCAGCTTTAGCTTGCTTTTATTTTAAATAGCTAGGTATCTAATCTTTTATTAGATATCCTATTTCACATTAACTTCATATTTTGTTCATTTCATGTCATTTTAATTTTTGTAATTTTAAATTCTTTCTTTCTCATTTCATTCATTTCTCTTTGTAAACTCCGCTCTGATTGTGACATCACACACCACCGTGTCGTACTCACCTCACCTCATCATTACGTTTGCTTCGCAACGGCGGTGGTCACAATCAGAGGGTAATGAACCTGGACCTGCTGGTGACACCTACTATGTTACTTTCCAGGGTTCAATACTCGGACTTCAATGTTCGGATTCAATGTTCGGACTTCAATGTACGGATTCAAAGCTTGGACTCAAAGTTTGGACTGCAATATTGAGACCGCAGTATTGGACGTGTTCCCCGAGTCACCCACCGACGTCAACTACGTGTGACCACGAACTCCTTCTGACTCCTTCTGACTCCTTCTCGTACCTCGGCCGTCGAAGCAAGCCGGCCGACGTCTACAAACTTGAGGAGAGTACTTTTCCACCCCCTACTTGGAAGCAACCGTACAAATCGGTGATCGGGCAAATTTTGTATACAGTATAATCACTGGCGCCCATACGTGTTCTTGGTCACTGATTTTGCTTTCAGGTAGGTTGTGTGTTTTTTTGTGGTTGTGTGTGTTTTTTATTTTATTTTGTAAAACGTTCTTTCTTTTCAGCTTCTTTATTTTTGGTTGCCGGTAACTAAGGTGTACGTAACGTTTTTTAGTATTTTGTTGCAACTTAAAATACAGGGTGCAACAAAATTAGTTGATTTTTGTGTCTATTATTTTTAATTGATTTATATATTGTTTACTGACTGTTACCGTTACCAGGACTTTCTGTTTTGTAAAATTTTTTTTTTTTGGTACAGTCGGTACAAAAATTTGGAGACAATGTTTTTCCTTCCCTTTCTTTTTTTAATTGTATATTTATTTCGTTCGTACACATTAGTTGCATTTAAATGTTTTTTTATTTTTGGTTGCAATATTATAATTTTTTTTAATTGAAAAGAAAAACAACCAAAGCGTTACTCAATTTCCAAACCTTTTTGTAACAGGCGGAGTATTTTGTTGTTTTTTTTGTTAGTGACTTATATACGTTGTTCAACTTTTACCGATACTCTTTTTGACATATTTTTTTTAATTTCTAAACTTTTTTGTCCTTTAAGACCTTATGTCATAACATTTTTTTTTTACTTTCGCGCATCCTTCCACCATTTTGGAATATGTATTTGTTGGGTTTCAAGTTCATATCACAACTTGAACCCTGTTGATGTGTGAGTGCGTCAGTAATTTTAATACACAGTTACTGCCGCTATATTGAAAGCGTGAAGTATGAAATATGAAGCGTGAGGTATGCAAGATGATGAAAGTTATGAATGTGTAGGCAAATACTCGCTTATTTTCCTTTTAGAAGCTATTTTATTATTTCATTTTATATAAAATCTGCAACTTTCCTTCTTTTGGCGATCGACACAAACTCGCACACACTGGGACCTTTTTTCCTTATAGTGTGCCATATGTGAGCAAGTGTAGATTTTGAAAGAATTGTGAGCTTTAGCTTTTGGACTTGCACATTATTTGTAAGATTTCAAACTTTACGTCTAGAGTTTACCATGCGGATTTTATTCTTTTAAGAAATAATAAAATCCTTCACTAAGCGCGGGGGTATTGTAACGTAGATACATTTTAGACGTATCTAGTTTCTATTTTAATCATAAAATCAGTATTTAAAGGTACTTTCCTACCTACATATCATTAGGTACCTATGGAAAGTAGCTTCAATTTGAACCAAAATTAAATAATACCAACGTCTGTGCCTCGCAGAATTTGCTTTGCTTGCAAATCCGAGCGCGTCGGCTCGGAGGCACTCGGGCGTGTTCGTATTAAGCGGTGCGCGAGCGCCTTGTCGCTGCACAACCGCCATTCCCCGGTCGGTCGCGGTTGCTCGTACACGCTTCTGAGCGTGTCGTTTGCCGAGCGCCGCCCGACCGGGAATCACTTTGAGGAACATTAATTTCTTTCTTTTTATCTACTTAACCTTTTCTTACGTAGACATATCACTCTCGTAAGCCATAATGTAGTAAATTCAGTTTTAAACCCGTATATCGGTAAGTGTTGAACAACCGTCACAAAAATGTTGTAGGTAGGTTCGTGGCATTTTGCAACGAACTTTTATTTTATGTTTCTTTGTGTAATCTTTCTTCTTTTCAGCTTTAGCTTGCTTTTATTTTAAATAGCTAGGTATCTAATCTTTTATTAGATATCCTATTTCACATTAACTTCATATTTTGTTCATTTCATGTCATTTTAATTTTTGTAATTTTAAATTCTTTCTTTCTCATTTCATTCATTTCTCTTTGTAAACTCCGCTCTGATTGTGACATCACACACCACCGTGTCGTACTCACCTCACCTCATCATTACGTTTGCTTCGCAACGGCGGTGGTCACAATCAGAGGGTAATGAACCTGGACCTGCTGGTGACACCTACTATGTTACTTTCCAGGGTTCAATACTCGGACTTCAATGTTCGGATTCAATGTTCGGACTTCAATGTACGGATTCAAAGCTTGGACTCAAAGTTTGGACTGCAATATTGAGACCGCAGTATTGGACGTGTTCCCCGAGTCACCCACCGACGTCAACTACGTGTGACCACGAACTCCTTCTGACTCCTTCTGACTCCTTCTCGTACCTCGGCCGTCGAAGCAAGCCGGCCGACGTCTACAAACTTGAGGAGAGTACTTTTCCACCCCCTACTTGGAAGCAACCGTCAAATCAGTGACCGGGCAATTGCAGAACCGTTAATAAATTTGTATACTGTTTATTGTGTTTTCTTCATAACCAATAGACGTATCAAAGGGCATATATTTCTAAAAATCGATAGCTAAATACCAAAACTCAAAGGAACGATAATTAATGTAATTAGGTAGGTAACGTAGGTACTATTATTATGTATATTGAGATAGGCAACTCAACATTCGTTGCGCGAAGGTACAACATTTACCTAACATTTAGATTATGTCAGTTTACTGCGAATTCTGACGAACGGCATTGCTTGCATTTTAACCACATTTGGTAGTTACCTACGCTCTAGCTAGAGTAGAGTAGAGTAGCGGCCACTAGACAGTTATATCAACAGTTGAGGTCACATTATGCTCATGAATATTTCATATTCTTATTTAATCAGCCACTTGTATCTCTGTATAGTGTGTTTAGGATTTTAGGCGCATACAAAATACCCTCTTATTTCTCGCATTGTCATTTAAGTACATAATTGACCGTTAGGTAGGAAAACATGGCTTGGACTTCAAAACTAACATAAAGCTCTCCTAAAATCAGGTCAGTAATAACTGAAATGTTACGATACCCCACTTAGTATTATGTGAGTATGAATAAGTATAGGTAAGCTCAAACTAAAATCAGGTCAGTATTAACGGAAACTACTTACTACGAGTATTATGTGAGTATGAATTATTATAATCAAAGAATTCATTACCTATCAAAAAACATTGTGCCTACCTACGCAAGTATCTTGTCTACGGATAATGTCATTGAACGCCCACTTATTGAATTTACCTTGAAAAGTCTTATTAGCTTCGATAGAAAACTTTCATTTCTACTAAGACCCGGGAAACATTTTCAATGTGTGTTGAAAGGAAACCCTTTAGTCAGCTATGCATTAGGCAACCCTACTCCAGTCTCTATTTTAAAGGAGCCCCAGGATGAACACTATAATTTCTAGCAAACACGGGCATGAGTGAAAACATCATAAAATGATGAATACAAACTAGTCTACCAAATAATGTTGTGAAATATAACGGTTTGGGATGAATCACGTTCCGCTACCGCCATTGTCCATGACTGGTGAGAATTCAGACCAGAGTTCTTGAACTCTTAATTCAAGTTCAAAATTACTTATAATGACTTTTTTCACTTAACATAAAGATTTGCATGATATAGATTTTAAGTGGGGGCACTTCGAGCAAACACAAGGAATTTACAAAGTAGTTAAATAAAGCCTGCATTGTGTTTTGTGTAAATGAAGCTTCACTTGAATCAAGTATGAGGGAGGATCGATCACTGACCTCGTGACAAAGAAGTATCTAGTAAAATGGTATTATAGGTATTATTGAGTGGCCTCTCAGCTCAGTTGGTAGTAGCTCTACCTTCTGCACCATAGGCCATGGGTTCAATCCCCACTGAGAACAAATATTTATATGGTGAGGTGAACATGTTTGTTCTTTGTCTGGGTGTTTATATGTACCTAGATATTTTTGCAAAAAAATATGTATTATAATAGTTATCAGGTTCTCATCATACAAGCACTGCTTAGTTTGGGGCTAGATAAAGCTGTGTAAATAGCCCACAATGTTATTTATTACTAGCGATTCGCCCCAGCTTCGCGCGGGTCGCTAGAAGGAAATAGCTCGATGTTATACTTATAGCTTATTATAACCTTTCTCGATAAATTACCTATCCAACACAAATTTTCCAATTCGGACCAGCAGTAGTTCCCGAAATTAGCGCATTCAACCAAACAAACAATCAAACTCTTTAGCTTTAAAGTATAAGTATAGATTTATTACATAAACCTTAAAGCTTAAGAGTTTGATTGTTCACCGACATAGCTCGTAGATTTAGTAAGTTGAAGTGGCAATGGGCAGGCCATACAGCTCGAAGAACCGACAACCGTTGGGGAATAAAGATTCTCGAATGGCGACCACGAACCGGAAGACGAAACCCCGTAGGGCGCCCACCCACCAGATGGACCGACGAGATTGTTAAGATCGCGGGAAGTCGATGGATGGAAAGGGGTCAGAATCGTTCTTCTTAGAAATGTGTAGGGGAGGCCTATGTCCAGCAGTGGACTTCTTCAGGCTTTATTTATTTATTTACATCCAACAAAGGAAACACGAAAATTACAATTAATAATATTCACAAAACGTCTTAAAACTATGCGTCCCTCCATAACCAAACGATCAACTCAACTAAACTAATAAACAGACAACAAGTACTAGACAAGTAAGTTAAAAACATAAAAACTAAGAAAAAAAAACTTAATTAGAAAACACAAACCTTGAAAAAATAATCTATAAATATAAAATTTAAAGATCACACCCAAATAGTGTTTACTAAATAGCCTTAAAATTATTAAACATATGAATGATGATGATATATTTATTTATTTATGATCTGTTGTGCAGGTAGTAGAAGGCGGCGTGACGCGGCGGATAGCGCGCGCGATGGAGGTGCTCCATGCCAGCGGGCCGGGCGCGCGCATGAAGGTAATGCGCGCCGCCTACCACACCACGGCCGGCCCGGGGGTGCCTGCCTCCTCCTACACGGTCCACGCTTCGAGAAGGGTGAGGCTTTACTATTCTTATTTTTATGGATTTTATAGTGTTTACTACACTTAAGGAAATCACAAAGATTACTATTCTTACCATCGTGTCTCTGGTTCTTTCAAACCCAGCGTGGTGAAAGGATTTTAAATGCGCCTCAGAGCTCCTTTCGTGGACTCGACACGATGTTTTCTAATTTAAGATTCTACGACATGCCAGTATCCTCATGATGGTTTCCTTCACCGTTAGAGAGTACTGGCATACATATTACGTTTTTGACAGGAAAACTTATTGGTATACGACTGTATTTGAACCCACGACCTCAGAAGGCACCGCCTTCCGATCACCGCATTCCGCTACTACTAGACCAGCAGTGCTTTACCATTTATACACGGGGATAAGGACACGCTAACTAAAAATGTATACTCACTATCTACACAATCAAACTTTCTAAATAATGAACGAAGTATAATATTTTTCCAACATTGATTCGTTTTCCATATCATTTTCCATGCACAGATATCCATAATAATATTATTTATATTTTTATTACAGGTATACTCTTCGGGTTTCAACTCTTCTGGTTATCTAGAGCCACCGTCGATGCCGACGAAACCCTTAGAAATATCCTCAACGCCACTAGCACTGTTACAAGACCCACACGCTGACACAGAAAACTATAAAGTTACCGAACCGGACGACTTCGAGATTTCAGAGCCTTCGACATGGAGGAGTTCAACAGGAGGTTCGATTAGGATGCCCAGTGAGGAGTCTTCTTCAACAGATAATGCAAGCATCATAGATGTATCGAAAAATCACAAAGATGTGTTCAGAAAATATTCATGTGATTCAGAAAACAGTGACATTCCGACCAATAGGAGAAGCAGTGGAGTATCACCATTATTAGATGGCCCCGCCCTCAGCACTCTAAAATTCAAATCACTTCTAAACGGCAATAATGAATGGAACAACCGAAGGAAAAGTTACAGCTTTGAAGACGCCTCACCACTATCAGAAACTATAGTACACAGTAATGATACTTTAGCGATGGAATCATCGACGGATAGCGGTATTTGCAAGTCCACTGAGCTTGTCAACGAAAATGCAAATGACACTTCTCATGTTAGATACTTCGGATCAAAGGAAAGGACTGATTATACGTCAGATAACACCTTTGAAAGTTGGCTGTCCAAAAATAAACATAATAATTACTACGCTGGAACAAAATTCAAGAACTACCCCGACCATGAGGTTGTGGATCGAGCTTCAAAAGGAAACAACATTACACTGCAACCGACAGGAAAGGTAACAATAACATTGCCGATAACTCTTGAAACAGATCAAGAATACGAAACTAGAAAGAATTACGAAGAGCATGAGCGAAAATTTAAAAAAGTAGAGTTCTGTAAAACTGAACTTCATTTTGCCGCTGAAACTGGCAAAGTTAATATAATCGCGACAGACGAAAAACCTCCCCCATCAAACGATTTCCGTAAAAGAAGAAGTGCCTTTGTCCCTATGCGCGACATGTCTGAAAAACCGATAACGCTTTTTGGTGAAAAGACTAACGATTTCTCGAACGAAAGTAATTCACTAAGTTATACAATTAGTGAGTTCAACGAAACCGATGAGAATACGGCAGCTACAAAAAGTATTCTCAAAAATAAGATCCCGAAGCCCAAACCATATCTCTTGGGAGAGAACATGGCATTTGGGACTCACGATGAACCAAAAGTTGATGATGAAAAAGACATGTCGTATAGTCCAACAGCCATCTTGCTTGTCAATAAGCAACTGAAGCAAGCAGAAAAGCGGAATATTGGAGAGATGTCAACTAGCTTTTCCCATCAGCATAATGTCTCGACGAAATTCAATGCATTCCGGAATACGAATCAAAGTATGTATGCTATAGATATAAGTTATACTTATTGATACCTTTATTTTACGTTGTTCATTCTTAACCACTAATTTCATTCCAGGTCCGCCAGAAAAAAATATTGCCAAAGAGACAAATGAATTCGATAGAGAAAAAACACAAAAAGTCGTGAGGATACACGATGAAAGAAATACATTTAATTCAACGAAGAGAACTCCCGCAGTAATAAGATCCCCAACTCCTGCCAGACTAAAAACGAGGAACCTAAGAGAAAGTGATCTGACATATTTTGGAGTTGAAAATGCATTGAAAAATGTTGAGAAACCTAAAAACAGTCAACCTCAAAAGTTGGACGAAGATCCAATTCTTCACGACTTGTTTCAATCAGTTCGGTTGATTCAGCAAGTTTCCAATAGTGTGTGCAATAGTGAGTCAGAAGATGCGCCGGAATATCAAAACATCCCGATGAATTCGAACTATATTCCTAAACCTACCCCACGTATACGTTCAAAGTATGATGATAAGCCAAATCATATTGATGAAATCGTACTCAATCCTATAATTGAACAAGATGTTAGTTCATACGACGATTCTACAACTTATCGACGATCTAAATCAAAAAGGCAAGAGGAATTGAGCCCTATGAAAAACCGAAGTCGCTCGGAACCTCGCAAATCATACAAATCTAGTACAATTGAAAATAAGCAGCAACTCGATCAATCATCAAGGTATGTCAAAGAAAGACCATGAATGTTTTAATTATTTTATATGCCACACATATTAACACTTGTTTGTCACTTATTTCAGAAGAACGAGAGATCACCTAAATACTGAAAATGAACCGCGACACCGAAATCAATCTATAAAAACTCCTTACAAAGCAAAGGCGATAAAGGAAAACGACAACCCTATTTATATTAATCTTAAAAAAACATGTGATCAGAACACAAAGGACGTCATTCCTAGATCTGATGTTAAAATTAGTAGCAATAGTCAGCAGAGAGCCCTTAAAAATGTCAGTCAAGAGACAGACAGTAAAATGTTAGAGAAAAAGCGTCAGATGAATGAAGAGAAAAAGCACACGTCTGAAAGGAAGAAGAATCTCAGTCTTAAACGAAATACAGATAAACAACACCTAAATAATGGTGAAAAATCACATATTTCCAGGCACAAGGCGAATTCGGAACTGTCGAATGATACAGGTACAAATAAATCTTCTGATAGCAAACTTTCTTACAAACAAGTTAACTCAATTCCGGTGAAGAAAGAACGCATGAGTAGATCATTGCACAGACACGGGAAAGAAGCGCCTGAAGAAGTTACTCTGCAAAAAACATCTAGATGCTCGAAAGATTCAAATGAAAAAAACACTGAAAGTGAACAAGTGAAAATTCATAAACGACAATCATCAAAAGATAAGACAAGCAACAGAAATGACTTGGTGACGATAATACCAAAAGTTGGTAAAGATTCAACTGGTAACAAACCTACGTATAATAAAGAAACAGCGACAAGACACGGTAGCAGGTCAAGTCGCCGTGAATACGTCATAAACTACGACGATAAAAACGGAACAGTATCGTCGATATGCAAGATTAGATCTGGATCTACTTCACCTAGAAGAAAGAAAGGTCCGAAAGAAATAGTAAAAGAAAAGTTTAAGGAAAACTTGAAAACCAAGTCATCAGACAAAGCTGCTCTGCGTAAGTAGTCGTGCATGCTCTAATAATACAAACCTAACAAAACCAAGCCAACACATCTATATAAATGAAAATCTTTCAGTGCAGTTTGAAGATCATCAAAGGAATTCAAATCCTGTGGATGGAGATAGAAAAAGGAAGAAATCTAAAATGGAGAGAACTTGCCAAGTGTTATAGTCTGAATAATTACTAGTTAGCATTTAATTTAATAAATGCAGTTGATAATTCTCAGAGTAATGGCTGAAGCATTACAGAAAAAGAATAACTTCATGATGATCTCACATAATATTTACTACAATCGATTTATAAGAATTAATTAATAAATAACAACATACTTACTTAAATTTAAAATAAATTTTATTTATGTTCCTTACATAGTGACAAGTGGGTCCCTATCTTCCTTGCTTACAATAACTTCGACTTGATCATCCAATCTCTTTTGAAGTTCAGGAGAGAATTGCTTCAAAAATCCTCTTTCAGAGTCCGAATGGTTTGTGAGAATAACGCTTATTCCTTTTTGAGTTGCATCAAGAACGTCGTGGTGAAGCATTTCACCTGCAAATATTGTTTTTTAGGGACACAACAATTAGACAACAACAAATTATTTTGCCGTAAGCCGCAATTATTGTCTAGCTTTATTTTTCTCTTTACCTGTCAAATAGAGATCAGCTTTTGCTCCTTTTAGAACAGATGCTCCGGAGCCAGCACAAATAGCCACAATCCTAACCGCGTTTTCCATACATTTGTTCTTTCCCAAGGCCAGCCTCACATGTTGCAATCCAGTTAGCTTCTTTACTTCATCAACAGCATCAGCTATAGTAAAAGACTTAAAATTGTCGGGTTGAATAACTAGGATTCTGGAAAATAAAACATTAGCACCTTTAAGTTTATACAGCTCAATAACCAACTTTGGTCGACTTTGGTCGGGGTTTTAAGGCGTTACTACAGCTATGAACAACATCTTGGGCTTGAGGTGCCCTATGGAGCAGTGTTTACTGACTTTGTCTTTGGTGTTAGGATTAACGGAAGGCCTTAATGTAGGTACAGCAAGCATTTCGTAACAAGCATACCTGCCAGCGCCAAAGTCCGGATTTTCCCCAGGAGTTATGGGCTTTGATTTATCATGAGGAAAGATTGATGCCAACCAGTCGTTTACGCCGCCTCGTACGCAGTCCCAACTGGTGTGTGGAGAATACAGAGCTATGCGATTTTCCAACAAGTATGCAACGATTCGTTCCTTCCATGATCTGTGACAAAAAAAAAGTCAAGTTAGAAAAATCAGCTCTCATTCATAGCTCAGTTGGTATTGGTAGTAGCTCTGCCATTGGCGTGTGTTTGATCCCCCCCCCCCCCCACCCCTGTGGACTTCATGCGAAGGTATGGTGTACCAATACTAACTTGAAAATAGTTTTATATGGCGCTTGTATGACCGCCAGCGCCGCCGGCCGTCAAGCAAGCGACTAGCTGTCAACAATTTTTTTTTATGCAAATAAATAAATAAAATAAGTAACTCGCTTCTAGCTCATTGCCGCCGCCGGATATAGACCCGTTTAACATACCTCTTAACAACTGATTTCATTGGGGCAAATATTGGAGGATGGTATGATACAATCATCTCACAGCCCCAACTTGTAGCCTCTTGAGCCACATCTTCTGTTAGGTCATTTGTAAGCAAGATTTTTGTTATAATTCTGAAAAACAAAAAAAAAGTAAGTTCATTATGTAGGTAATAACCAACCTGACCCCCTGTCAAGCATGGTGACTTCGGCAATACCCCCTTAATATGTGGTAGGCCTATATCAAGCAATGGCCCCATATTATAATAATAGATGCTGCTATATTGGTGTACAAAACTGAGCAAATACCTACACACATCAACATTGTCCAGACATATTCAACATTTTGTTGATTTTTACAAAAACTGAAAATAATGTTTTTAGAGACTAGGTATGGCAAAAATAATTATTTTATGTTGTTAATAAATACAACTGTTTGATATTATTTATTAATAAAATCTCGAGAAATCAGAAAACCAATTCGAAATGTAATATCCCTAGACAATAGTACATTATTGTCTGTCTTCAGTACCTTAGCTACTGATGAAACCAAATTGTAACAAACCTTGGCGTGTATGGTTCAACCAGAAGTCCAGTATTGTCCCAGCTCTCAGCAAGTGCTTTGGGCGCAAAGTTTTCCAGTGCAGCCACCACATTTTCTAGCGACACACCAACTTTTTGTCTAGATGACATTTTTGAAGGGTTTGATGAAAGAAGCCTTGCAATACTGGATTTATTTGCCTGGAATAATCTTCCCAATTTATAAATCATTACATGTGAACTGAAATAAACAAATTGTATTAACACCCATCGAACAATCAATAGTTTCATGTACATAATTATTAGAGGTATTTTATTATTCTTACCTAAATATCCAAGTGCATTAATTATAGTTCATTTAACTAATAAAATAGGTTCTCTAAACTGTAATCTTTAGTTAAAGTAAAAATATATTTTAAAATATGAACACCATATTTTAATTATTATCACTTATTAAATAAACAAACCCAGTATTTTTTTTATAATTAAACTATACATTAATTGTAGGTAGTTGCTTTTGATCCTATATTGATTTTTATCGCTTGATGCTTCCTTATTAATATTTTGTTCTTATAATAAGCAGGTATAGGTATAGACTAGATCTACTCTGAAAATTTCCACAGCCTAATTTCTCCATCATCACTACATGAGAGTAACTCTTGATTGCCAGAAGGATTCCATGTTACACAGTTGACATCCTGACTGTGCGCATTCAATTTAGTGCAGATAAGGTCAAATGTTGGTGCATTCGGGTCAGAATCTTCAGCTTCTTTGAATATCCTTATGATGTCATCACCACTTGCAGTAGCAATTAGCCCGGTTTTATGGCACCATGCTATATCATAGATGCATCGAGAATGATAGCCTGATAATGTACAGACACATTTCCACACTGACTCGTTATCCGTTACTATAACCCCTTCCTGATTGTTGGGCTTATATTCTTTCCAAATCTTGACAGTTCTGTCATCGCTAGTTGTGGCCAGTCTTTCTCCAGTTTTATCAAAAGCTAGACTCCATACTGTGGACTCGTGAGATTGGAGTGTGGCAATACAAGTCCAGTCGTTGTCAGCCGGGTCTTCCTTGTACAATTTAACAGTATTGTCGTAAGATGCCGATGCCAGAATGTCTAGTGAAGGGTGCCATGCAACCTACAAACAAAATAATAACTTAAGCTGATTTTTATCTTTTGTCAAAATTTAATTAAACTGAATAGTTTACATACTTTCTTGACATCTTGATTGTGTGCATTAAGCACCGCTTCACATTCATATTCATCATCTCCAGCCACCTCCCACACCCAGACTGACTTATCACGGCCGCAGGTAGCCAGCAGTTGTCCGGAGGGCGACCAAGCCACACTTTTGACTTCATTTTCGTGTCCTTCTAATGTTGCATTGCATTCAAACTGACCTATCAAAAGTTTATCAATCAGAAAGTTGCTTGAATAGATTGAATCTTTTACAAGGTTGCAATCATCTAATTAAGAGTTTCAATAATACTGACCACTTTTCTTATCCCATATTGCTGTGGTAGCATCGAAACTAGCTGAAGCTAGGAAATTTCCACATGGAGACCATGCCACTTCTCTAATGGTGCGCTGATGGCCATCCACAAGTACAGTCTTTATTGTCCAATCATGACCTTCTTTGCTCCAAAGCTTTATGGTTTTATCTTCGCCACATGATGCAAATACTGTTCCAAGTGGATGCCAGGATACATTCCACACTATTCCTTTGTGCCCAGCTAAGGTTTGTGATAGTTCTAATTTCGCCATTTATACTGAAGGATGTTTGATGATTTGCTATAGATGAGAAATTTTGTTGAGAGCTTCAGCTTAAAATGTTTTAGATATTCTTGCCTTGGTTTCGGAATTTGTATATTAAGTTTATAAAGGTGTCCTACATTTTCAGAGAATCTAAAGTCTATAGTAGTTACCTACTTATGGTTCAAAGTATTATGTTCAACCTCCACTGCACATGTTTTAAGGATACCAATATTAGAACTAAAGTAACAAGGCGAGGTGATGACAGGTGTAGTATGGCGATAAATTAACTGAATGGTGTCCAAGAACTGGACATAAAAGCGTCGCTCGTCCTGCGGTAAGATGAGCAGACGATGGGACGTAGGTAGGTATATCGTGGGCCAAGAATAAGAGACTACCACAGAGTGGCACATACATAGAGGCAAATACCCAGCAGTGAGTGAATTCGGGCTGTAGATGATGATGAAAGTAGCACTGAGATACTGACGCACATGAAAACAGCTGGGGCTAAGCAGTACCAGCTGATTTCTCTATTTTCTAGTCATATTATTGTTCTGTGATGTAAACTAACCTTACTTACCTTGTAAAATATATTTGACTTGGACTACGATTCAGAGAATGATTTGATTTCACACCTATAGAATACAGTACTTAAAGTACTTATTAGTTACTGTCGTCGTACATTAAAATAAATTTTCAGTTTTAGCAATAGTTAAGCTAAACATAGATGGAGGCAAGGAAAGGAATATAATACTCTCTACGAGAGAAGAACCACAACTCCATACATAAAAAGTGTAGACGAAATGTCGCATAGACGCTAACGCCATCTATTAGGGATCCCACACTAACTGCGAGTGCTGGCGAGTTGGCGGGTAGTTTGACATTAGTACCTACCTACGCCCTACTGTTATTGCAATACTTTAGATAGGTATAAAATAAAACGAAATCATGATGATGATGCTTCGTTTATTGGTCTAAAATCTAAATACATAAATTAATTGTTGTATAACAAACAGAAGTACAATTACTATATAAATTATTAACACATCCAAATTCAACGTGAGGTATTTGTCAATAACCGCAACAATATAATCGAAAATTAACTTTTTGGTTTTTACTATCAGGATTGAACATTGTAGGCAAGATCTCACATCAACCATAATAAATATTTTTGGACAAGAACAGATTTTTTATTTGTTTTCTCTTCAGCACTGTTCTCACACAAGGTTTCTATAAGTCACTATATTATTGCTCACTTTTTTACTAACTAGTCTCAACCACAGTGTTGTGTGTTGCCTCAAGCAAACAGGGGGAGAAGATAGTAAACATGTATTTGTAGAACCTTTCATCACAAACTAGAAAAACTCGAACAACAAAACAACAACTTTTTTTTATAATGTCCCAAAAGTTAAGAGCCGAGCGGGATTTGAACCCGCGACCTTCCCCTCGGTACGGGGCTGCGCTGACCACTGCGCCATCGGATCCTTATCACACTCGACGAATAACTCTTAGGGACTGTTCGGCACTAACGCGACCGTGGCTCCATCTACAGTTTTGACGTTATAGTCAATTAACCTGCTCGATAACCGAAGTTGCATTCAGTTGAATCGACGAGAGATGTCACCTTGCGTTTTTCATAAACCGTACCGAGGGGAAGGTCGCGGGTTCAAATCCCGCTCGGCTCTTAACTTTTGGGACATTATAAAAATCTTTGTGATTTCCTTAAGTGTAGTAAACACTATAAAATTAATAAACAAAACAAAAACTTTGTGAGAATTTCAGTTGAAGTTGACATTTTGTTAAAATTAGGGTTGCCATCCAACAAATCTTGATCTCGATTCTTGACATCTCACTTTGTTGAAAATAATCGATTATTTTTAATATTGAGCGTATTAATGTGTAGGTTTTTAATAAAATAATAAATTAACTTTCCATTTAGTAATTTATTAATTAAAATAAGTGTAAACATATCATTAACAAGTAAAATAAACTATAGAAAATAAAGTTAGTATCGATATTAATAATCGTTTTCATCGATTGTTGATTGTATGACAATGTTATTAATTTAAACTGGAAAGACATAACCTCAGCTCTTGACGCTAATTTAGCAACTGACTCTCTGTATGCTCTTCTATACAGCTGCTTTAATCTTAGTGTGCCTAAAAAGGTTCGGCGACATAAAACCAAACGATACCCAACATGGTACAATAGTGACATTATTTCTTACCTAAAATTAAAAGCATGCCTACACAAAATTTGGAAAACATCAAAAGATCCATTTATGTACAGTTTCTTTTCAGCGATGCGGTCATATATTAAGCTGAATATATCAATAGCTCATGATAAATATATTAATAACATACAAGCCGAACTATCAGTGAACCCACAGGCGTTTTGGAAGCATGTGGCTAATCTAAGAACTAAGGGAGGATTCGAACCTACTGTTACCCATAATGGGTGCAACTACACTGGGCCAGAGGCTGCTAAAGCCTATTCAACTTACTTTAGTAGTGTATTCCTGACTCAAACACCGATACTCAATATAGAAAACATAAAAACTACAGGAAGTAATGGCAGCCTCATTAATATATACACAATTAGTGAAGAAGAAGTTGAACATCATATCGATAAGCTTAAAGCTATAAGTTCTACAGGCCCTGATAATGTACCTCCATATATAATTAAAGCTTTTAAAAGTCAGCTAGTTAAGCCTATAACACATATATTTAACTTGTCCCTCAGCACCAGCATATACCCGACAAAATGGAAAATATCGAGAGTAACACCAATCTTAAAATCCGGTAGCAAAACTTTGGTGGAAAACTATAGGCCTATTGCTATTCTGCCAACGTTTGGAAAACTTTTCGAAAGCATTTTACACAGTAGGATTTCTAAACAAATTGCACCAATTATCAGTGATACCCAACACGCATTTAGAAAAGGCAGATCCGTTAACACTAACCTGCTTACTCTGGTAGATTATATATCTCAACGTATGGACACTAGCACCCAAGTAGATGTAGTTTATCTTGATTTTGAAAAAGCATTTGATAAAGTAGACAATGAAGTACTTTTGGCGAAATTAGATTGCTATGGATTTGCCCCCAAACTCTTAAGGTTCTTTGCAGACTATCTAAGCGATCGCAAACAGTTTGTAAGGCTGGGCTGTTTTGATTCGCCATCCTATAACACTCGATCGGGGGTGAGTCAGGGATCATCGCTGGGCCCATTACTTTTTTCCATAATGATTGACGATCTGGCTAGGTTTTTGTCAACATCAAACTGTCTTATATATGCGGATGATGTTAAGATCTTCATGGAAATAAAATCAATTCAAGACTGCGAAGCATTACAACAAGATCTAGATACCATTCAAGTCTGGAGTGTCAAAAATCGACTGAATTTCAATATTGACAAATGTCAAGTCATGAGTTATACTCGTTCAGCACAGCGCATAACGTCTCTCTACACATAACATGGGCAAATTATATCAAGATGCAATACAGTTAAAGACTTAGGAGTACATTTCGATGCAGAATTAAATTTTCATGAGCACATTCGCTCACTGACAATAACATGCTTTAAAAGACTAGGATTTGTTTCACGCACTTGTAGAAAATTCACTAACATAAATGCAGTTAAACTGTTGTATACCTCACTAATTCGATCAAAGTTAGAGGCGATTGCATGCGTATGGAACCCATATGAATCCACCTACACGCTTATGTTAGAAAAAGTACAAAAACGCTTCTTGCGGTTCCTCTACCAGAAAATTCACAGATATTACCCATTCATGTATCCCACGAAATACCTTTTAGGCACCCTAGGTTTTAATTCAGCTGAGACAAGAAGATTAAATGACCAAATTTTAACTATCTGTCGCATAATCCGTGGTCAACTTGACTGTCCCGTACTATTAACTAAGGTCATTCAGTTAAGCGTACCAGAGAACAGGGCTAGGTTCCGCACTGGGAGAGTACCACTATTTGCAAATTCTTGGGCGCGCACAGTGTCACGACAGGAATCACCGATCTCCAGAGCGCAACGTAAACTGAATAACCTTATAGCCATGCATCCTCAGTTTGATGTGTTTGCGGATGGATGGAAGCTGATTGAGACGGTATGTCTAAGTTTCTGTGAAACTTGACAATAGGTACCTAATTGGTTATTTAATAGAACGTATGTCTAGGTAATTATTTAAAAGATTATTTATTTTTATAATACCTGCTGTAGGTAGGTAGGTAGTACATATATTTTTGTTTTTCTTTATTTGTACAAAGTTATTTTATTTTAGTTCTCTTTGATCTCCATGTTGTTACCTTTATATTATTCTATTTTATTATAGTACATAGTTTAGCGCATTGGAATAATATTCTGTAATGTTAAGCTAATGATTTTTAATAAACAGAATTTGAATTTGAATTCATCACAAGACTTTTGTATAATGGTAACTTTTCCTTGTTCTGTCTCGTTTCCTCTTGCATATTCAATATCTTCTGCCTCACTCACTATGATTCCATATTTTGTAGTCTTCACAGCTTCAAACAAAGATAAATGACCCTGGATGGAGGACGGACGTATATGTAAATGGGGTCCGGTTAATGTACGTCCAGTTATTGTAGTACAGCATGTTATTGTACACCATGTTAAAACGAAACCTTTTTTTCGTTTTTTGGATTCGTTTTAACCTGCCGTACAATAACTGGCTGCGAATTAACTAGGTGCACAAAATTGTCACGTGATGTTATTGTACAGCATGTTAATTGGATGCCATTAGGGCCCGTGCACACTGAGGCAATTCAATTATTTCTTATTTTTTGTAGGCAATTGATACTGACTGCTCCATAAGAGAATAGCCCCTTTGGGGTAAATGTAAAAAAACATTTTTTGACACTGCAGCGGCCGCGACTAAGTGAAGTGGCACCACACTGGAACTTCACTGCTATTATTTTAGACTATTTTTGATTTGTACAAGGATCATATAAAAAAACGGTAGGAACCGAGACGTAGTTTGTTGCCTGTTCTTCTACGCTTGGTCGCGTGGAACTGGCACCTAGACTCACCTAGGGTTACCATATGACAGGCGTTTGCCGCATTTGACAGGCATTTTAAGATTTAGACAGGCGTGCGGCCGGCATTGGTCTGAAACAGGCATTTTTAAATTTCGCGAAATTGGAAAAATGGATAAAAAATATCTTCCTTCCAGTTGATGATTTTACAAAAAGAAATGAAAAGTTTCTCAAGTTCTGGTTATTTTCATAGCTTCATCTGTAGAATTTATCTCTAAGCTGAATATCAGTGTTGACGACGTGAAATTGTTTGACGAATACGAAGTTCTAAAACAATATTGTAGAAGTTCAGATAACATATTTTTTACTGAAGGCTTAACTGTGCAATGTGAAAGTGGTGCAATTTTCTCGAAAGTAGGGAAGTGAATGGTGACATTACAGAATTTGTGAAAATTTGCCAGTTTGTGTTCTCTATTTTGGCACACAATGCGAACGTTGAACGTATGTTTTCTCTCGTCAACGCCCAGTGGAGTAAAGAAAGAAATCGGCTGACAATTGAATCAGTAAAAGCAATATTGATTACTCAGGAAAATTACACAACTGTATCTTGTGAAGATTTTTACGTTTATGTATTAGAAAAGAACTATTAAAAAAAATTATTTCCTCTGACAAATATCAGTAATAAATATCCTTTTGCATTATTATCTGTTGGCTTTTACTTATTACCTACAGCGTTTTGCTTTAGACAGGCATTTTCTGAAAAATCAGGCATTTTAGGTACCATAGACAGGCATCTCTCTATAAACATATGGTAACGTCATAAAGCTAGGTGAGTCACTCACCTAGCTTTATGACGTTTCAAAGTGATTCTTGTATCGTATTGAATAAACGCTTATTGAATCTTGAATCTATTGCTGCCGCGGCACGCTCTATTTGCTCGCTCGCCTTGTGCGTTATTTATATGTTCTAACATAACCTAACCTAACCAAGTCGGATCCGCCCTATAAAGTCTCAAGGACAAGTACAAGTATCCGCTGCCAGAACAAAACAGCAAAAATCAATATTGAATTGCTACAGTGTGCACGAGGGTTAACTGGCTTCGTACTAACGGTGCATACAATAACAACACGTGACGACATTGTACAACATGTTATTTCGCGACCTTTTATTGTACGCCCCGCTAATCCAAACAACAACCTGCTGTACATAGTCGGGAGGCAATAATGTACGACCCGTTATTGCACAGTATGATAATGTACAGCAGGTTAATGTACACACCGTTATTACGATGCCAGGGTTTGGATTAACGGGGCGTACAATAAAAGGTCGCGAAATAACATGCTGTACAATATCGTCACGTGTTGTTATTGTACGCACCGTTATTAGGATGCCAGTTAAGCCTCGTGCACACTGTAGCAGTTCAATATTCATTTTTGCTGTTTTGTTCTGGCAGCGGATACTTGTACTTGTCCTTGAGACTTTATAGGGCGGATCCGACTTGGTTAGGTTAGGTTATGTTAGAACATATAAATAACGCACAAGGCGAGCGAGCAAAGCGAGCGTGCCGCGGCAGCGGCCGCCGCAGTGCCAGAAAATGTTTTTTTACATTTACCCCAAAGGAGCTATTCTCATATGGAGCAGTATCAATTGCCTACAAAAAATAAGAAATAATTGAATTGCCTCAGTGTGCACGGGCCCTAATGGCATCCAATTAACATGCTGTACAATAACATCACGTGACAATTTTGTGCACCCAGTTAATTCGCAGCCAGCTATTGTACGGCAGGTTAAAACGAATCCAAAAAACGAAAAAAGGTTTCGTTTTAACATGGTGTACAATAACATGCTGTACAATAACTGGACGTACATTAACCGGACCCACATAGTCATGCTGTGCAATAACGGGTCGTACATTATTGCCTCCCAGTAATTGAACTGCTGAGCTGAACGAACGAACGAGATCGAGAACAAATTACATCACCCGAGTCGCGAATGTCAGTGTCAAGTCAACGTACAAACGGGTGAAAGTTACTCACTTTCTGTCATTGTCATGCGATAATTTGATTTTAGGCTATGAATTTATGTTTTTTTGTTTTTTACGGTGTATTATTTGTTTAAGTACATACATTTTTATTTTATTGATCGGCACCGGCACATTGATTTAGCAAAGCAAAGGTCGGTCGTACCAAATAAAAGGATTCTATTAGCTGTAGAAAGAAAGTGGGAACATGGCAAGTTTGAACGACTATATGATTGTGCCACCACATCTTAATGCAGAAGCGTACAGAAATGATACTTCAGGCAATGGCTTAGTAACATACCTAGATTACATCAAGGTTCATCCAGGTAACTATTTATTTCCATCAAACTTCATATCATGCAAAAAAGAACAGAAGCTTGTGTAATGTAGATAAAAACTGGCATGCTATTTTGTAGATGGAACTGCACTGGTTGGAAGTTCAGAAATAACAGGGCGGTATTGGGATGGCGGAGCCAGCGTCTTCGATAAAGTTGCTGACGGAAAAACTATTGAAGCTTATGAAAAGCGCAGCATCAATCTAAATAGTGGAACAGCAGATGCCTGCTTTGTGGAAAATTCTGACAAGGTAAATAATTATTTTTATAATGTCCCAAAAGTTAAGAGCCGAGCGGGATTTGAACCCGCGACCTTCCCCTTAGGGCTGCGTTGACCTAAGTGCACTAAGTGCGCTAAGTGTAGTAAACACGTAAATAATCTTCTTTTGATCTGTTTTTGTCGACTGTTATGTAGTGAGGAGGAGGGAGGTGGTACTAATACGAAACCTTTGTGTATTGTAGGTATTAATTTGTGAAGACAATGGGGCTCTCAGTATTTTTACGAAGACTGAAGATAATCCATGGCAAGAATGGATGGAGGATAAATCTGTGGCCGAACATGATGATGGAACATTAGCTGTGGACTGCCTGGATCCTGGGAAAGAGTATGTTACGGTTGGAGCTGATGGAAATGCAAAGGTTTGTCGTTAAAGAATTTTGTTAAACTATCCTGCTTCTTGTATTGGTTTAGATAGTGAGTACTGGTGGTCTAGTGGTAGTGGCCCCACCTTCCAATGAGTTTTTCTGTTCATAAATTAATATGCGCAATGCCAGTACTTTCAAACAGTGAAAGAAAACATAGTGAAGAAACCAGCAGGTCATAGAACCTAAAAAGTTCATAACATGTGTAAAGTGTTAGGCAAAAACGGTCCGCCAGCGGCCTACTTGGGGAAAGCAGTCCTCACACCAAGTGTGGAGAACTTGCCGAATACCGAATACTCATGTGGTAGTGGCTATTGCTAACATCAACGATTAATGTGCTCTGTCTTGGGCACAACCTGGACACTCAACCAAATCCCATACAAAGGCTGCATTCTAACTACCTATTACACAGACAGACACAAATGTTGTTTGTACACACCCATCTGTGTGTGGTTCTTACACAGTTACTACACAAATATCTATTTGTTCATGTGCATGTTTTTGATTGGCGCATCCTTTTCTCTTATCAGGCTACTTGCAAGCCAGCAAAGTGTGGAAGCCCGAATTGGTGGGGGGGGCACAGTGTCAGTTCTTTGGGTTTATTTTGTGCTCAGTGCCTTGAGCTTGATAATACCTTATAAATAATAAATGTGTATTTTAGGTATGGGATATTGAAGATCTGATCTGTGTAAGGACTTACCAAGCTCACACCCAACCCATCCATGCTGTTGCTTCAAGGCCCAACACTTCTGCATCATTTGCCACAGCATCGTTTGACACACATGTCACTTTATGGGATATAAATACTAATTTACCAGTAACAAGTAAGCATATTATAAATGTTTCTCTATAATTTATGAAATAACCTAAAATATTATGGTCATACCCTGAGTAATCAAATAAATTGAGAGATTTCCATTTAATATTGTTTATTTTTCTATTCTATTTCGTCTTTACTTTTAAACATTTCCCTTACTAAAACTTCTAAAACGCATTAAATAAAAGTTAATTTATTTCATCATCATCATTATTCACAGCCTGATTTCACCCACTGCTGGGTATAATTTTCCCTCAGTTTGTGCCATCTGTCATGATCTTGTGCTAGTCTAACCTACTTCCGCCCCGCGTAATTTATTTAGTGAGTTTCTTATAGTTATACCAATCTGTTACAGCTTTAGCAGAGAATGACTGTGCAGTACGAGCACTGCAATGGTTAGATGAATTCAGAATCCTCAGTGGCGATGATGCAGGGGTCTTGCGGTTAATTGATATCAGAATGGCTCTCCTGCAAAAGCCAACATTAATCAAACTAGCAGAATTCCCCGCCGGTATCCACAAGCTAACTGTAAACACGGTGTAAGTAAAACAAGAATATTTATTTAGTTTTTCCTTTGACACAACAAGTTAATGTGTACGTTCTTAAAAAAATATTAAGTTTATCCTGTTTGTTTTCATTCGTTTTATTATATTTTCAGAGGCAACAAAGTGGCGGTTTGCTGTGATAACAACATTGTATCCGTTTGCAAAATTGAAGGTTCGTCGAGCCAAGTTTCATACCATGACAGACATATGCACCACAACTTTGTGCGAGGAATGGCGTGGGATGCTGTAAATCCAAACATTCTTCACTCGGTAGGATGGGACAGCGTTATTCAATCTCACACTGTTGAATAGACTTAGATAAATATTTATTCCCGAAACTTAAAAGACTTGTCAGATCACAGATCTAATTGCGATCCACTTTCTGTTTGCGAACAAGCTTGTGGTAAGATAAATTGTATGAAAATGACATAAATTTGGCGTGAGCCACAAACAGAAGAGTGAATCTTGTCGTAGACTCCTGGGTATCTCTCTTACCAGTGTACTTTAGGTGTAACCAAAGCTTGTTCTTATTGCATTCATAATGATTCATATCATGAAAAAGGGTTACTTACGTACATGGTAGGAAAAAATACTAAAGAAGAAACAAAAAAATATATATTTCATTGTGTACCTACATGACATTCCCATAAGTATATCTCTTTTTGTCCTGATTTAAACTGAGCCCACACAATAAGTTCTTGGTGGGAACTTTGTATAATCGGAGTCATTTTCGATAACTTTAGTCTATAATGTACTATTAAAAACATATTATTGTGGCGTATAGATGTTCTATTTTTAAGTGTAATTTTTTACTGTGTATATCTATTCAACGTTTTCAGAGTTTCTCATACATCATAGGTAGATAAATGCTTAGGCCTAACACGATACATTATTATACAAGTATTACCTACTACCATTTAACTATTTTGATTTATTCTGCATACTACCAGACTTCGATAGGGTAAGATCAGTGGGGTGATTGCGTATCTTTTGTTGGAATCAAAACCTAGTCGCATCTGTCAGTTTTGTCATTGTTTTTAGGTTCGATTGTAATAAAAAACGAATAGAAACATACCTTATCTATTTTTATGAAACGACGGGATATTTAACGGGACGGGGTGTTCATCCGTGATCATGGTGCATGCAACTGTGCCGAAATATCGGAAGTCAACTCAGAGAAATTTAATCATGGTAAATATCCCGTCGTTTCATAAAAATAGTCTTAAAAACCATGATAGTTTCAAAAGTTATATACCTTATCTAATTTAAAGAATGATTTCAACAAGATTGAATGCTTTGTAAAACTAGCATACCAACAGATAGATAGTGGCTGAAAAATTATGGCACGAGATATGTGATCGCTGCCTCAATCAAAAGTTGCAAATCAAAAGTTTGTTATAGATAAACCAGTCTAAAAATGCACGCCCCTCCACCACGTTTTCTTGAAGTTGCCTCACAGCAAAGTACTTCAAAATGATCTTTGTGACGTAGGTACTATAGAACAATTTACTTTGACTGACTGAAGTAGTGGGACGTGCAGTTTAAGATTGGACGATCTCTACATTCCTTGATAGCTTCTTGGTAGTAACAAACTTCAGAAAAGTAGCAATTTATTTGCTAAATATTATCGGTAACTCCCATTTGTTCTATAGGACTGTGACGTCATAGAACTTTTAATACTTTTTTATCCTTTTAGTTCCATGGTAGAACTAATAAAACGAAAACTTATTGGTGCCGTAATCTACCTGCCTTACCTACTTTTGTAGTGTAAGAGAATATTAATTCCCAAACCAAAGAAACAGATGCAGCATCATTAAGTTTTTCCTTCTCACCGACCAAGGTGCGTAACCAGCCAGATTTTGGCGTCACAGACATATTTACAAAACAAATATAATTTAGCGCGCCCCCTTTACAAGTAAAAAAATCTGGCGATCCCCTAGCTATAAGGCCAAATTTTTGTAAACAATACTGAGTTATCAGGTACATTATATTCTGTTGGTGAGAAAATGACACCAAGGTTACTTCGTGTCCTTCCTTGAAGCATCGCTGCCTCAATCAAAAGTTGCAAATCAAAAGTTTGTTATAGATAAACCAGTCTAAAAATGCACGCCCCTCCACCACGTTTTCTTGAAGTTGCCTCACAGCAAAGTACTTCAAAATGATCTTTGTGACGTAGGTACTATAGAACAATTTACTTTGACTGACTGAAGTAGTGGGACGTGCAGTTTAAGATTGGACGATCTCTACATTCCTTGATAGCTTCTTGGTAGTAACAAACTTCAGAAAAGTAGCAATTTATTTGCTAAATATTATTGGTGCCGTAATCTACCTGCCTTACCTACTTTTGTAGTGTAAGAGAATATTAATTCCCAAACCAAAGAAACAGATGCAGCATCATTAAGTTTTTCCTTCTCACCGACCAAGGTGCGTAACCAGCCAGATTTTGGCGTCACAGACATATTTACAAAACAAATATAATTTAGCGCGCCCCCTTTACAAGTAAAAAAATCTGGCGATCCCCTAGCTATAAGGCCAAATTTTTGTAAACAATACTGAGTTATCAGGTACATTATATTCTGTTGGTGAGAAAATGACACCAAGGTTACTTCGTGTCCTTCCTTCCTGGGATCCTTCGTGGGATATTTGACAGCGTTTCACTGATCGCTACCGCCAGCGAACTAGGTGTGCGCAGGCCTTTAGTGACGGTTGCCTTCTATGTCGCGGGCGTCAATAAAACAAAGCAAAATGCTCAATAATTGTATTGGAGTGAACAATAAATACAGTGCGGGTTAGTAAGCTGCTAGTAGTTGGGGGAAGGGGCTCGGCGCTCCGGCGAGGCGCAGGGCGAAGAACCGCGCCGGCCGGAGTTGCCAGGACTCTTGAGGCGGACCATCGTGTCGAGGTGACGAAACCTAAGACAGTGAACAAAAGCTTTTAGTCTTGTAGAGCTCTTTGTGAAGAGCTCGTCCTGGGAAGGACTACTACCGTGCCTATTTCTGCCGTGAAGCAACATTGCTATTTCGTTTTTAAGGGTTTGGGTGCCGGTGAAATTAGTAGCACATGAGGCTGAACATGTGCTACTAATTTCACCTATGCCTGAAGTTGATCATTGCAAGGGTAAAGATAAAATGTTTTTATTGTAAAACTGTTTATAAAAGATCTTAAAAGTAATTATGTTCCAACAGCTTACCCATTTCGGGCGTACAATATAGCTATTAGTGTTGCCCAAATGCAAAGAGCACTGGTGGTCTAGTGGTAGTGGCCCCGCCTTCCGATCCGAAGGTCGTGGGTTCAAATCCACTCGTGTACCAATGAGTTTTTCTGTCGAAAAATTTATGTGCACTATGCCAGTACTCTCAAAACGGTGAAGGAAAACATCGTGAGGAAACCGGCGTGTTGTAGAACCTAAAAAAGTTCGAGCAACACGCGTCAAGGGTCACGCAAAAAGGGCCCACCAGCGGCCTACTTGCGGAAAAACCTGCCCGCACATCAAGTGCGCATGATTAAACTTGCCGAACTTGCCCAAATGCAAGAACAAGACGAGACTTAGCCAGTCTTGGTCTTGGTCTTGCGCCAATACACCTGGTCTTGGTCTTGGTCTTGGTCTTGCGCTCCCAGTCTTGGTCTTGGTCTTGCAGCAAGAGTCTTGCAAGTCTTGCAATTACCTATTAGTCTATTACTATTTATTAAAGTTTACTTTAAATCTTAGAAAAACGTATTAGAATTGGAACATTGTGAGCTTGAATTAACATAGCCATAGTAAAGATCAAGCAGATTAATAAATAACTGAAGATTTGATAAGAAATTCGAAAAATCAACTGACCTATATGTCGTTTTCCATGGAAGTAACTGTTTCTTAATAAACATTTATGATTTATAAGCTTACATTTGCTAAAACATGTAAAAAACAAATTTATTACAATAACTGATTGACTGATTTTAATAGATATTTTTTTATTCGCTATGTTTATGGTATTAGTCGTAATGCGCATAGGTCCAGTTTTTCATATTCTTTGATACAGTTTTTTGCGTCTCATAGAATTCCTAAGCGTACCTACCTATAATGACCGGAGCGCCGAACTGTTACACCTAACTACTCAGTGAAATAGCGCTAAGTCCTAGCTGCAAGACGCAAGAGTCTTGCAGGCTATGTCTTGTTCTTGCTCAAGTCTTGCACGGTCAGTCTTGGTCTTGGTCGTGCAAAAACGCAAGAACAAGAACAAGACTGCAAGACCAAGACTGAATTTGGGCAACACTAATAGCTATCACTTACAAAATAGCTAACTCAAAATTTATATAATGTATAAGTTCGGTAAAACTATATGTATAAGGAAGGCTGTGCATCGTAGGGCAATTTCCAGACGTGCGTGACCTACAGGGCAGTTTTTAGTCATAGGCGATGGTTACCACTTAATACCAAGAGGGCCATATGAATTACCTTAGAGGCAAGTCGTTAGAATCATGGTCCACGCTCTGGAAGAAGAATCCGAGTGGCCAGCTTATCCACGAAGATTGTTTCCTGTAACAATTAAGTACCATTAGCATTATGTTTTTTTATAAAAGAAGAGCTTGAGTACGTCGCGTCGGCACTAATTTTACCCTCTGCTACCTATCCCAGTTATTAATAAAAACATCCTACCACACTCAGAAACTACGAAGTATGATGAGTATGGTAGGACAAAATAATTATAACCATAACTTTTTTAAAGTTATTTTTTCAGCCCAGCAGGAGTGGGACGATATAGGTTAGAAGAAAAAAACATTTTTTCAGTGGTAGGTTTCAGAAGCTTCGTCTTCTTTTCTGAGTCGAGGCTCAAGCTCAACCACTCAAGGACAGATTTAACTGTAATTAAATCTGTCCTTGATGGGTTGAGCTTGAGCCTCCATTTAAAAATTTAAAAAATCTATAGGTACTCGAGTCCGAGTCGAGTCTCAATCTCAAGCACTCTCTAGCATAGATTTTTTGACAGTCCTTCATTCAAAAATGACAAAAATTCATGCTTGACGCTCGATTCAGACTCAAGCACTATTTCTGAATACAGGCCTTACAGACGGTTCCTGACTAATTCTTTTTAGGTATATTGATAAGCTACGTACGGTGTCGGGGGCAGCAGCTGCATATCCTGTCCGGGAGTATCGGGAGTAGTGGGCACGTTGGCGTTGGCAGGGAGAGGCGAGATGGGGGACGTAGCGATAGGCGGCGGAGTCTTGTTGATGGCTGGGTTGTAGATCTTAGGGTCGCTGACCATGCGCACGAAGAACGAACGCTTGTGCGTCAGAGCGGCGCGGTTGCGACGGGCGCGCTCCTCGTTCAAGTCCTGAAAATGAGTGGTAGTAATTATAATTATTTTAGTCAATCCACACAAAACTATCTAGCCCCAAATTAAGCAGAACTTCTACTATGGGAACCAGTAGGCCTAACACAAGCTCTGTCTGGCTCTGTCTCTGGCGCTTGTTTTAAGTCTGTACCTATGAGTGATGATTAAATAAATCTTACGTCGAAACGTCACACACAAATACACTGGTGAGCACTCACACAGACTCAAAACCAGAGCCAAACACAGCTTGTGGTAGGCCTACTGATAGCTGATATAATACTAAGAGTCTTGCTAACACCCAGATAGAGAACAAACATCTGCGTTCACCACACAAATATTTGTTCTCAGTGGGGATCGAACCCACGACCTATGGCGCAGAAGGCAGAGTTACCACCAACTGAGCTGAGGGGCTAGTCGAAGTGATGGGAGTTGCTGGCCCACCTGGTGTTGAACGGTTATGGTGAGGAAGCTTTGTGGCAGCGTCGACCACTCCGAGACGTAAAAACGTCTTCAGGGAGTCATATAGCTAATCGTCGGCTTGTCTTGTCGGTCTCGCTCGACTCTTTTGATCTGCAGCTGAAGATCAAAAGAGTCGAGCGAGACCGACACGTCTCGAATCTTTTGATATTCAGCTATGATGCTGGAGCCCTTAGGGCAGCCTAATAAATCAATCACTATATGAATATAGTGTTACAGCCGTCCCGTTACAACTGTTCCGAAACCAAACATCACTCGCATAAACTGACTACTTATAAGTACATAACTGAAGAAAACTGAATGAACTGAAAGATGACGTAGTGATGAGAGTAGAGAAAGGTATGCTAAGATGTTTTGGGCATATAGAGAGAAAGAAGATTAACAAAACAAGTGCATCAGGGGAGTGTGAATGGAAATGCTGGATGGGGAAGACCTCGGCGCATGTATCTCGACCAGATAGCAGATGTTTGAGAGAAAGGCCAGGTCAGGAGTACCTTAAACCATCGGGCATGTATGAAGAATGTTATGCGAGTGAATGAAGCGAAAGATGCCAGGATCGTAACAAGTGGAAATCCGTGATCTCTGCCTTCCCCCATGGTAATGAGGCGTGACTTTATGCATGTATGTATGTAGGTCATACATAACTGACGTCTTATTATCTGCGTTGCTCTAGAAATACGTACTCTTTCCTTGTCCGGCCCTTCAATAAGTTCAGTTGCGAAGTCCGTTATGATATCCCATGCTATCTCTGAAAAAAAAAAAATATTACTAATAAACCGTCTTATTCTTTAGATACCTATCTTGTTTTAGAGATTAAAGGTATACTCAATTGCTCACCAATATCCTCACGCGTAGCATGTTGGTGTACAACGCAAAACCTAATGACGAAGTATTCGCGCACCGATGCAGGTACCATGTGCAGCTTGCCCGAAGCATTGATATTAGTCAAGAGTTTCTTATTAATTTCATCTATCTGCTCCTTCGTCTCGCCCGAGCTTCCGCGGAGGCGGAAACAAACCAGGCCCAACTAGGAAAAGTATTTTACAAAAATATTAAACACTGTAAATAATAAAATAACTTCTGGATCAGTTAACTAACCGATTACAAGGAATTTAAAAATTTACTCTACAAGCGATTTATTCTTAAGTGTTCATGACGCTGGTTAAAATTCATGTGAAAAAGTTATTTTTAGATTTTTTTTGGTCTTCGTAACACCCAACCAGATCAGTTAAGCTTACCGTAACTTCGTTGCAGACTTCGAACCTGTCATCCTTCTTGACGAGCTTCTCAAAGTACTTAGCTAGCTCGCAATGCTTCCGCACATACTTCTGCAGGCCGCTAATGCCGTAGCTCCTCAGCATGAACCACACTTTGAGAGATCGGAACCTTCGGCTTAAGGGCACACCCCAATGCCTGTAATCTATGGCAGTGTGGTCGTAGCAATGCTGCAGATAGAGCGGATCAACCACGAGCGCGGAAGTTAAAAGGTATCTGTTAGTAACCCACAGCAGCGAGCAGTCGAAACTAGTCAGCATTAGTTTATTGGGATTCGTGTTGAAAGAATCCGCGTGCTCTACGCCGGCTAGTCTGTGCTTGTGTTCGGGGCAGAGGAAGGAACTGCCGGCGTAGGCAGCGTCCACGTGGAGCCACACGCAGGGGAACTTGCGGACGACCTGCCCTATCTCCGGCAAGTTGTCGTACGAGCAGCACGACGTGGTTCCCAGTGTAGTCGCCACGAAGAATGGTACTCGACCGGCTTCTTCATCCTCTTCCATTGCCTGAATATAATTTTTGGTCGTATTATAATCAAAAGCTAAAATGGGTTTGTATCTTGGCCCTCATTCCAAATTTTAGACTTGAGCTTGGATCTGATTAAGATGCCGATCACGATCACAGCTAACTTTTACTAACCCTATCTGTAATTTAAAATTCAAACTAAAGGACTTACCTAACAAGCCCAATTTAACAAACTACTAAACTCTAGAATCACTCAATGAAAGCGGAACTCAATTAAGAGGTCACTCATAAGGGCGCTTGTACACGCTAAGAAAAAACGCCGGGTCTACCCAAGAATTCGTGTCGTAACTAGAAAATAACTGTGTACACTGCTCGCAGCGGTGCACGAAAAAAATCTTATCTGCGCAAGACACGACGCGGCGAACGTTGTTGCGTTTTCGTGTGTGGAAAAGACAAAATTCTTGTCTTGCGCAGATAAGATTTTTTTCGTGCACCGCTGCGAGCAGTGTACACAGTAATTTTCTTGTTACGACACGAATTCTTGGGTAGGCCCGGCGTTTTTTCTTAGCGTGTACAAGCGCCCTAAGAGGGTCGTATCGCGAAATTTCAATATTCGCGGCATAGAAAGTGGCACACAATGCGGCTCCATTACCGCTCGGCGCGCTACGTATTTCCGGCATCCAGGCCAGCTCTACAGACTCATTAAATGCGGCGGCGGGACTGTCTGCCTACCCCCAGCCTCTTCAATTACCGCTCGATTATCTGCACCCTTCTACGGCACTCGGTTTCATCTTATCCGATCTCGTTTAAAAATTCACACAATAATTAGGACGAGCCGGACGAAAGGAGAGAGTGTTTGTTAGTAAACTTAAAGCTATGCCCTTAATTTCTACTGAGTGCGTATGAAGTGTTTATAAAGTCAGAATTGGAAAAAGGTACGCAAACATTTTAGACACTCAGATTCTAAGCTCATATTCTATACGTACCTCCTTCAAAGTTTCGCCCCTCAACGAAGCATGTTCGTCTGGTTGTAAGATGCGTAGCTTCACAAAGCAGATCATCGCTGCCTTTTCCACGCAAGAATGCGCTTCTTTGGAGCAGTACGCGATCAACTTCGAGAGCAGAAGGCCTTCGTCGACGTTTGGAAATTGGTGCTTCAGCCGCTTGATGCCATTGGCTCTTGCAGCGAGCATTGAAACTAGGACGCACTCGCTTGCTGAACCCTAAAACATGAAATCATCACTTTTTTGAGGTCCATTTATATAAAAGTTGGATCTCTGATTAGATAGCTCATGGTTAGCTGCCTAAGCTTTGCTAAGGCGATAGTGGAAAAGTTTATACGCATCTTTTTTGAGTAAGTACAAGACTCATACAATTTTACTTTAACCTTACATTAATAACGCCACCGCCCTTGCTACCTTCTTCGAATGCCAAAAATGCTGGTGGGAGACCGATCGCTTTACCTGAAAAAATAAATGTGGTTAACTTTGGTTGTTCGTTCAGGTTCCTGGTGTGAATGCAAAGTAAAATGTGCGGAACTTACCCATCCAATCCAACATAATAATTTCTAACTCTGTGCAAGCCGGGCTGGCCGCCTGAAAATACAAAAAAGTTGTGTTTTTTGTTTTCAAATACCTACATAGACGGATGACTAATCAACCGATCAAAACTTTGATAGTTATCTCAAATTTTGCAGGCTGAAATTTTAGTTAAACAACTGTCAAATATTTGATTAGTCGATTAGTCATCAGTGTAACGGGGCCTTAGTTACTTTATTAAGTTCCTTCTTTCGGAAGCAAGTTTTTACAAATTTGAGTGAGGTACTTACCTTCCTACTTTATTTTTTTTTCTGATGACTATTATACATACATGGGTAGTTTTTTATTATGTTTAATTAAAAAAGGATTCCGAGTCCTTAGCCTCTTGTTCTACAAGGTGTATCTAAATATGTGTACTATGCGAAGGTGGGGGGTTTCAGACCACAATGGTGATCAGTTGTGGGGGGGAGATAATTAAAAATTCCTATTTTCAGTTTCCCATACAAAAATATTTAATTTCATAATGCCTAAATAAATTGACAACCCTATCCTTGTAAACCCTTGACCCCTTGACCTACTACCTCTGTAGGTCTACTACTACTACCTACTACCTCTGTAGCTGAGTTTAGGGTTGTCACTTTGTATAAAGTCAGCTGTTCATGTTGAAACTTCGTTGCAGTTTTTTTCAGAGATACCAATCGAAGTTCGAAAAGTCGTTGAACAAAAGTTGTTCCCCGGGGGGTGGAAATTCACCCCCCTTCAGGATAGTACACATATTTTGGTACACGTTGTATATAACTTTGATGAATCTCTGAAGGCTTACCACGAAGCCGCAACCCAATATCGACCTTCCCTCCTCGTGATAAGTCCGCTTTCTCTAAAGCTCAAACATAGGTTAGCTACGTCAAATGCTACGAGGCCTATAAACTACGTAACGAGTGCTACGAAAACACAAGACTTGAGTTTTTATGAGAACTTGCACGGTCGTTCTTATTGGGCCACATTTCGATGAGTTACCGCTGTAAGTTACAATTTTAATCTAACGCCCCGAACTATGAAGATCTTTTCTGAAAATAAGTACTTGAGATGAGATTCATTCAGCATAATTCAATATCGAGAAATTGATTTTTTTGTTATAAATGGAAAGATTTAAAAAACCATTTTTAACAATTTTTCTTTCTGTAGTCGAGATACGAGTAGTATATACAAATATATCGCGCTCGATTTTCGATCTGAAACAATCGGTTAGTTATCGGTACAAAAAGATATAAATAATTCAAATTATTTGGTGTCATATGCAAGAACTTTTGTTTTGACATTTCAAAACAATTTATTCACTTTTTTTCTAGGACGCCCGGTGTTGTAGACCTATTCTACAAAAAAGTAAGATACCCAGCTATCCAAGAGCTCGCATCTTTTGAATTCTCGTTGACATCATAGATTCTTGATTGGTTCATATAAGTATTTTTAGTACAGGCGTAATTTGAATAATCTAGAATGGAATGGCAAATTCCACTTCTATTCATTAAGTTCCATTAATCTCTAGGCGATTTTCATTACACGTTCATTACTTTCCATCGCTTCAGACAAAATTTTGACCTTTCATTATAGCTTCAATCTGATTACGTACATTACGTATAATTACATGGAACAAATAGGTATTTATCGCGATTACCTTTATTACCGTTTGTTCCATATAATTATGCATAACGATCGCCTTAATTTAAAAAGTGATACATACGTAGGTATATTACTAAATGCAATCAAAAGTTACGAACGCGATAACGACCCAATTACAGTCAGAATCAATACGACTGCAATCGATGGCATGGCATGGCATTACGACCTGCCTGGAGCGTTTGAACTCTTTAGAATAATTAAATAGTAGATTAGACAGGCTATTCTGAGGCATATCTACACTTGCAATTCAGCGCATGCCTACTTTTTGCAGTCTGGATATACGTGAGAGATTGTAAGCGCATCGCCACTGCTGAAGACTGGAGGCAAAAATTCGGCAAATTCTTTGTTGTCCACTTGGTGTGTGGACTGGTTTCCGTAAGTAAGCCGTTCGCGGGCCCTTTTTGTGTGACGCTTGATAAATGTTTCCGAACTTTTTAGGCCCTAGGACATGCCGGTTTCCTCACGATGTTTTCCTTCACCGTTTGAGAGGAAGGGCATAGTGCACATAGATTTTCGGACAGCAAAACTCATTGGTGCGCGTCTGGTGACTGGAAGGCGGGGCCGCTACCACAAAGTTTTGGATAGGTAAGTACATTTTTCAAATTTGAAGGTTGAATTTGGTGGACGGATGAATACCATATAAAAAAAAGGGTCAAGCCTAATCAAAAAATTAAATCATCATTATTACCATTTTCTCAACCCGGTATCACCCACTGCTGGGCCTACCATTAATAAGCCAAAAAATCTAAGTTACTAGATTGGGCAAATAAGTTATTTATGTATCTTGGCTGAAATTCCAACCGTTATTGCTTGGGATTGAAACCTCGAAACTTGTCCCTAAGTCACAAGTTGTATGTAACTCTTTACCATAATAAGACAAATAAAACTTAACATGGAAGCCAGTTAATATCGTACAACTTTCTGTTTCTAGGTTAGGATTATATTACTTGACTACAGTTCCCTCATGTCATGAGTGTGAGCATTGGTCTATCAATGTGTGCCCCAAGCTATGGGTGCATTGAACAAAAAACTGCGAGTCGGTTCCTCACGAAAATGGAATTGAAGAATTTAGTAGGTAGTATTCCCAAAATTAAAAAATGATGCATTTAAAAGTAGAAATAGAATGAGCAAATCAAGCCTTTCAAATGATACACCACACTTGGCCTAGTAACCCCTATTTTAACTTCAACTCCGTCTGCCTGTTATTGCGTAAGAAGTTTAAAAATAACTTTTAACTTTTTTAATAACTTTTTTAATTTTTATTTTTAAAATTGTATTTTAATTTTAATAGGGTTGTTTTGTACATTTTGTGTAGTTTACTCTCATTTTGATAGTTCCTGTAATAATCAACCGTTGTGGTCCTAAAATATTATTAGGACGGACGGACGGACAGACAATACAATCTCGAACCATAAATCTTCCGTTTCACCATTTTGGTTCTGAACCCTTCTAAGTTTAGAAACCGACTTCATGGCTAAACTGATAAACCCTGATAAACCGATTTTGATGAAATATCTATGGGATCAATCTGGAAGTACTCGTATAATCACGAATTTTGCTTTAAAACTTTAAAAAAATACCACCGACTTGAGAACCTCCTCCGTTTTCGAATCAAATCTGTTTGCGCCTGACTATTTTTGAAAAAAGAACTGCAAATTCGGATTAAAACCTTTTTCCACCTATTTCCAAAACTGGACAATAATGGATTTTCATTTATTATACTAAAGGTGGTATAGAGGGTATAGTGCAGTAGTGCTGTAGCCAAGTGATGTACCCCACTAAAATAGTAACACGATATTTTGATGAAGACACTTTAGTTTGTAATTAGTTTTCGATCAATCATGGCCGTGACATGCGGGACTCTGGTGCATCGGAAAGCTTTTACTCGACATTTTTATGGTTGTCTGAATAATCAACCACCACTTCTGTTCGTAAATACACCTAGAAGCTAATTAATTCATGGAGAAAAAACTATTAGACCTACATAATCAATACTGTACTTAATGAGTAGTCTTTTAAACATTTAAAATGTATACAGGCAAGTAGCATGAGATAGCAAAATTACTCTTTCGTTTACACTATTTCTTAGGAGTCATTTTGAAATAAGATACTTAGCAAAATTAACTGTACTTACCCATGAGAATCCAATGCACCCGATTCCGGCCGAAAGCATATCCCCCAAAATAGAGGGGTAAGCATTTCCTGCTGGAAAGTAAGCATGGAATCTAGGATGTTGCCAGTGCGTCACGCCTGGCATGATCTTCTTCTCCACATCTGTCATCACGTCGTCCCAGGACTCAGGATAGTGCGGGGCTTCACCCGGCAGCGCGGCGCGAAGATACCCTGGCTCCACGGAGGGAACGACCCGCCGTGAATTCAAGGTATTCATATACGTGCAGATATAATCCACCATCTCTTTGCCACGGACGCGGAACTCCTCGACATCCATGGCTAAGTTTAAATACCAAGCTTGTGATATAAAAATAAATTTGGTTGAAGAGTTTCTAAGTTTGGTGTGTGGATGGTGGTTCGATGTCAGCGGCGCAACGGTCTCCGGCTGACTCGACGGCCGCACCAGCACTCCTGCGGTCGAGGGGGGCGCGGGGTGGATGCGAGCGTGAAGGCGCTCGCTAGAAGTCATGGTGGTTGTGCCTCAAGTTATAAGACGAAAAACTTTTAATCGCAAAATCATAAGTAGAGCAAGCTCAATGTGATTTTATTACGCCATTTCACGTTTACATTTAGCGTTTAAAATTCGACTAGGAACCGTATTCCGTCTTTCATGCTCGCAGATTGTGTTTTAGATCGTCGTCATGCTGAAATTTGGTTCTCAAGTTGAGTGATGCGAGTTCTTTTAATAATATAGGTAAGTTATTCATTTTGAAAGTTAATCTTTTATGTGGTAAGTATTGTTTGTTTGGGAAACCAACCTTAAAACTATCTGCAAAAGAATGTAAAATAAAAACTTACGACGCAATTAGCTTACCTTCTTACATAAGCCCCACATCAAAACAACGTTCCATCCTAGTTTGGTATTTCCCGTAAATAATGGAGAATAATGGAAGTGTTGGTAATAATGGAGCCCTAAGACCTAATATTGTATCAGCTATCTGCTGGTTCCCATCGTACAAGCTCTGCTTAGTTTGGGGCTAGATAGTGTTGTTTGAATTGTCCGCATTATTTGTTTATTACTTATTTATTATTATTAGTTGGTGTTTTTCCCGCTCCGCTCATGCCGTACTCCTATCGCTTGCGGCCGCTGGCCAATGATAGGCCGCCGCCCGCCCGCCCTCGATGCCACTTCATTGTGTCAGCTGAATGTTTCCCAAGTACATCTATTCGAGTTTTCACATGATTCTATTTTTTCATCGCTAATATGGCTATATACCATAAATACATCTAGTGACATGGGTAAGTTTAAATTTATCTAGCCAGCGAAAAATACAATTTGACTGGCAGTCATCGTAGGTAAATAAAGTATGTTCGTATGTAATGTAAATGTGTATCTGTAAATCCGACCTGCGTGGGATTTGATAGGCCAACAAGTAGTTCTGTTCGATTATGAGTTAAAAACCCAAGGGTTAGACAATAAGATATCAGTAGGCCTACCACAAGCTCTGTCTGGCTCTGGTTTTGAGTCTGTGTGAGTGCTCACCAGTGTATTATACTTACTGTGAGTGTGACGTTTCGACGTAGGATTTATTTAGTCAACAACACTCACACATACTCAAAACCAGAGCCAGAGACAAAACCATACAAAGCTTGTAGTAGGCCTGCTGGATCCAAACTAGTAACTTAATAAAATTAATAAGTATACTTACTTAAAAATGGGATAGCACCTCATATTTCACAGCACAGTTGGGGATTAAACCTGCCTTCTGCGCTGTAGGCCGTGGGTTCGTTCCCCATCGAGAACAAATATTTGTGTGGTGAACACTGATGTTTGTTCTCTGGCTCTGACGTTGAAGAGCGAAAAAGCTCTATACAAGCCACTAGTCTGTTAAAGTTATTTGTTTCGGCGCTATAAGGACACAAAAAAGGACATAAAAGCTTCTTAGCTTTTATAACATCCCTCTTTTCGGTCGGCGATGATGAGTGTGAGTCTCATAATTATGTGGTCATGTGTGAGGCTCATTATGTAATCACGTGTTAATCTCATATGTGATTACTTATGTGTGTGACTCATTATGATGTCTCTGTACCGTATTCCAAGTACGTATTTACAAAAAAAATATAAAAGTATTAGGTATATCAGTTAACTGGTTCCCATCATTTACGCTCTGCTTAGTTTGGGGCTAGATTTGGGTTCAAGCCAACCAGTATTGGTTCATCTGTTCAAATAAATAGTAGATCCAGGGTGAGCTTCTAGCGAAACCAAAGATAACGAATATCTTGCTGTGCTGTATGTAAGTCTTTATAATTTTTGAAATGCAACCCATCAAAGTATTTTATCCTAGCTAAGTACCATAAAAACCTACAACAGATGTTTCTAAAGCTTTATGTTTGTTTTTTGGTGCAATAGCGGTTCGAATTATGGGTAATGATGAAATATGGGTGATGGGTGGTGTGATTCTTCAGTTATCGTATCGACGGTTTATTGGTACATACTAATTCCTTAGTGCTTTAGCTTGGGGCCAGATGTCGCTGTGTGGAAGTTTTCTCGAATATTTCATTATTTATTGAATTGGTTTTCGTTCGCCCTGACGACGTGCCATTTACCAGCCATAAAAAGGAAATTAGAACTTGAAAGATGTTTAACTACCAGCTTGAAATTGAATAATCTGCAAAAGCAGTGAAAATAGAGGTTTATAAATAATTTAAATCTCGTTAAATTGGTGAAAGGGAACTCCTTGTCTCTGAAGAGTCTCTGAGTGCGGCCGCATGAATATTCAGAGCTCATCCCTTCTCTGGGTACTGGATGGAAGTATCCTTACTAGGCTGCGGAATGCAACGTTTCCCACTAAATTATACAAATAAGACTCAGCGTAAGGACCTTTGAACCTGGATACCTCGGTTGATTTCATTTTAAAATAAAGGAGTGCTCGTGATGGTCACGGGAAATGTGAAGCATCTAATAGTAGAATAGAATAGACCTTTTTTTATTCTATTCTCTTCTACTATTAGATGCTTCACAACTTTTTATTACAAATAATAAAATAAGAATACTTAAAAAAACTAGAGGTACAACTTGCGATCTTATCGCTAAGAGCGATCTCTTCCAGACTTATCAGGATACAGGTCAGGCACTCACATTTTTTATTAGCTCTATTGGTTGAAGTCAATAGGAACTGGTGAAACCTACTTGCGATCCAAATAACTTACTTTACTTTAGATTTAGACAGTTAACCATCCACTGGCTATGTGTAGGGATATTTTTGTTATGTGTGTTGTGTGTTTATGGGTGTTGAGTGTCCAAAATAAATGTATTTTATTTCTTTCTTTCATTGCATATAGATTTTTCTTGATTGAATTCTAAAATTGGTGTTTGGATGCGGTTTTCTCGATGCTTTGTTCACTAGCTTTCATGAAAACTCATACTACTCAGGGAGATACTAAAATTGTTATAAGGTATTAAGGAAAGTAGATATCTTAAGTTATTAATTGCGATATCGATGGGCTAATCACGTATTAATTCGATATTGGTGACGAAAACGTGTCATCAAAATGAACAAAGCAAATTATACTTAGGGCGGGTCCCCCTCTTATTTTTCTCTACCACTACACACCTACACGGAATAAGAAATGAATCACGTAGGAGCTTTTGCACAACAAACGTTGCCAAACAAATATAAGAAGGTATGGAAAACTCTTGAGGCGCAGCAAACGAATAAGGCAAAGAAGGACAAAACTGGCGAACGGAGCGAGCCTAGAAAACTGTCGTTTATTATAGGTCCTGATAACTTTAGTTATACTAAAGTTATCAGGACCTTTTAGAGAGCTCGAAACAGGAAGATATTTTTAAAATTGCAAAGTGAAATTAAATTACATCAATGGTTCCTCATGTTTGGTCACCTCAACAAATAAGTTGGTAGGCCACATCCAGAAATGACATAAAATTTACATAATATAATTACTGATTATTATTTTTGAAAATAAACGTTCTATTCTAGTATCAATATAACGGCCATACAACCGAAATGTGTGCCCGGAAAAAGAAAAAAAACAACGCACGCGTTTTATTCTTTTGCGTATACGTATAAGTTCGCGTAGAGGTGCTACGACGTAGCAGCTGCGAGCTCTAGAGTGTGCTAGGTAACAATAACTATAAATATTTTAACTATTTGCTAGCTACCTGGCTTTTATTTAAATATAGGTTACATAAAACTTAGTTCGGAAATAAAGGTAAGCATAGGAAATCTTTTATATTTAATATCTTTTGAATAATTATTAATCCAAAAGTGGCAAATAGTGAAGTCCATTTACTTCATCAGTTTTGATTGAACCCGTTTTCTTATACCTTCCCATTAAAAGTAGGTACATATTAGTTTAACCATTTATGCCGCCAGCGTCTTGGGGTCGCTTCCGTCTGGTACCGATTTGGATCAGTTGAGCTATCTCTAGATCGTTTGTAACGGTCTGCAAATAGCTCAACTGTTTCTTGTGTATTTTGTAAATATTTGTTTAATTGTAAGTTTAACCATAGCTTAATTATGATATACTTTGGAATGGAATACCTATGGCAGAATCAGTCAATATTCCAACATTTTAAAGTCACATTAAAAAATTCAATTTTTCCAACTCAATGGATGGTGGGTATGGTGTCGTCCGGTTCAATAGGGTATCGCTGGGCGAGGCACGCCAACGAGTCGCCTCGGCTTGACGTTCCCATCGGAATGCACATTCTTCCTCACTCCGGAATACCAATGCCATATTATTATGTGTGATCCTCAAGGAGCTATAACCCGGTCCGACCAGTACAGATAGGATATGATAACGTCTAGTGCGTGCCACTATTATGCGAGGATGTGCATGTTGCCTAGCAGGATCGCATGTATTTGAAAGTGTGGTGTGGTATTTTTTATGTTGAACAATTTTATCTGAGAAATATGTTTACAGAATATAATTTGCCAAATTTTCTATACTAGGTATTGATAAATAAAAAATTCCTATTGTGGACAATCCACACGACATTATCTCAATCAATCAAAATAATCTTTATTTAGTTCAATTACAAGAATCACTTTGAAACGTCTTAAAGCTAGGTGAGTCTAGGTCCTCTAGGTGAATCTGGCCCCAAACTACTACTTAACTAATACTTAAACACATTTATTTTGGAAATACATACTTAGAATACATAACACCCAGACAGAGTACAAATGATCTAAGTATGTTCACCACACAAATATTTATTCTCAGTGGGGATAGCACCCACGACCTATGGCGCAGGAGGCAGAGCTACTACCAACTGAGCTGAGAGGCCAGTCTGTTCGATGATTGATAGTGGCGAAGAAGAAAAAGAGTTTTATGTTCTATCTGTAATCTCCTTAAACTCAAAACTCCAACTCAATATACTTTTATTCAATACGATACAAGAATCACTTTGAAACTTATACTTATATCATAGTGGAACAAATAAGGTGAGAACCATGGTCTGATAAACAGACCTAGAATATTTCAGAAGAAAATAACACCGTAACAAACACCTCCACTGCTTTCTACTCTACCGGGTCTCCGTTCCTTTATTGTGCCCTATATCTATAATAATGCCTCCGTAGACATCTTAGGCTGTCGTTTATAAACTCAGATCACGTATCTAGGTACTCAAATTATTCTGCTTCCAACTTAATTCAGTAGTGAGTGTTGTACTTGGTCTACTTGCAATACTTATGTTAGTAGATTTCTTGTCCTCTGGAGGAATCGAACCCACGATCAACAGCGCAGAAGCAACTACCAACTAAATCAGGCAAAATAAATCAATTAAATTAATTACGTTGTGTTCAATAGCCTCCATAACATACAGTTGTAGGTCACAAGCTTTTCTTGGAAGAGAAGCTCATTTATAAGATTTGCTTAGTGGTCTGCATATTACCAATAGTTTTCAATCCCTCTAACATTTTCCATAAGCGAGTCTTAGGGAAAATATTTATGCAATGTTTTTTTTTTGTTATGCCGAATTCCAGCACTGACGAGTTCGGTATAATATAATGATAATTTACAATTATAATTAATGTATAATTATGTTTGTACTTTATCCTGCGGTGCTATTCCATAATAAAAACGGTTTATTCGGGCGAACGCTAAAAAAAAATTGATGATCGAACGCGTTCGATTATCAAATTTTTGAAACAAAAACAAGCGATCGCTGAATCTGCTGTTACTCACAGCCCGTGAGTTATCAAACTCACAGCATGCATGGCTAGGCTTGAACACAATTTAGTGATGCAGAAATAATAATTTATACACCGCTGTCAATCATCTTTTCATCTTCTTTTTTTGCGTTACCAACTTTTATACATAAAGGTACAAAATAGATTATAGTAAGTACCACATCATTTTATTATGCAAGAAACAGGAAGGAGCCGCGAAACGAGAGTTGAGACTGATCGACAGCGGTAAAACAATTTAGGCTCTGTAATCGAATGAGTTGGAAGGAGGTCGCAATTCTCCGCGTTCCGACCAAGACCAAATTACTAAAAGCAAACTCAATAATGTGTAACATTTTATTTTGTTTTAAACTCTGATCTGTTAGGCCTTTCTAGATAAGTAAGAACCTTAAGTCGGAAGTTTCTCTGAACGGTATCATTACTAAAGATACCTTTTATTATTCAAGGGGGTTTATATGCGTCTGCTCACCCAAGTATGATTTATTTACAGAACCTGAAATATTTCACAAGTGCAAAGTCTCCAGAAATACGTATTACTTAGGTACCTATAAACCTAATTATAATTTCTTCAGCGTCTTCGCACAATTGCAAAGAAATAAGAAAAGTTCTCGAGTAAAACATTTCCCGCTATAATTTACCATCAGCGTCTGCGAACACCACAAACGAGCGGCATAACATCCCCGACAGATTTTTATGACATCTCGAAGCAGGCGCTCAATAAATATCGAGGAAATAAAAGGTGAAGTCGTAGTGGGAGCCTCGTTGAAATCTATTTTCGCGTAACCATAACGGGCACTCCAGACCGATGAGCCATCGCCGCCAGACGCTCCGTTCATATCAATTCCTAATTGAGGCGCAAATTCGCTCGAACGCTTCTTCTGAAAACCCCGACCATTCTTTATTACGGCCCACTTACAACAGCAAACTTTGTTAAAATTAATAAGAAAAGTTGCAGGAAATCTTGTCAATTTTTATTTCAAACAATAATCTGTCTACTTATTACTAACAACTAAACTCAAATAGAGAGCAGCTATCTAGTCTTTAAACTTGTAGGATAGGGCAGACAATTAAGGCCGGCTGATTTATTTATATCTAGACTTCAGTAGGATTTACAGGGTCATCGATGACATCATTATCATCGGCTCGTAAAAGAGAGTCATTCGGCTTGAACAGGTACGGTCCCTCGTTGCACTTAGAGTCTTTACACGAGAAGTTGTCAAATTCGCAGTATTCCCCCATCACGGTCTGAAAGGAAGCGTAATTTGAGTAAGCTACAATAATTCCAATTGTCTACGGATATTTTTATTTATATTATTTACTAGTAGTTCGCCCCGAACTGAGATCTCGTGACGCGATCCAAATGTTTCAAAAAGTTGAGCACATAATGTAGGAATCAATATAAGGTATAATCAGAAAAAAATGTGCCACCACCACCGCATTGTGTTTTATATACTTTGAGGAAGTATTCCGTACAGATTCACTGTTTGGCCTTGCCTCTGACTATCCTCACTAACATTGTATGGTAAACAAGTTTTTTAAATCAATTGGTCAATTGATTGAAAAGTTCCGTTGGACAGACCTTGGCTCCATCATCAGAACAGATCGCTTTTACCATTTTATGACAACTGAGTACCCAGAAAAAAAAATAAGAAAAAGCATACGAATTGACCGACCAATAGAAAAACCTTGATGTCACCGAAATTCTTAGGGATGGGAGCTCTGGGAGCGTTGGTTGTCTTAATTTAACATTTTTTTTGTACGAGTATAACAAAAACTGAGGGTCCTAGAAAAAAATAAAAACTGTTTTGGAATGTCCAAACAAAGTTTTTTCATATGACATGCAACTTGATTTTTTGTGTCACTTTTTTTATTTTTGCACCCTGAAAAATCCCCATATCTTAATAACCCCTCATCCGATGTTACTCACTATACTTACCAGTAAATTTCTCAAGCACAAGCTACCTACTTATCAAATTTCATGCAGATCGGATCAATGGTTCGAAAGTTATCGTCGGACAAACATACATAAATACATACGCACATAAAATGCCAAATTGCCCAAGTTGTTTGTAAGATCTTCGTTCGCTTCGCTCACTCGATCAACTAGCGGCCGCCCGGGGCTTTGCTCGCCCCGTTCCAGTTCCCGTTAAGAAATTGTTGTTCTTATTTATTTCCGAGCATTTTCATATTTATTCGCTTTTGAAACCTTTTCTGGGCTTCTACAAATAATTCAAGACCCGCCGTTCTCGAGTTTTAGCGAGACTTCTTCTTATCGTGTCACTGATTCTTTCGAACCAAGTGTGGTGAAAAGATTTTCAAGTGCGCCTCAAAGAGGCTCCTTTCGTGCACTTGACACATATTTTCGAACTTTTTAGGTTCTACGATATGCCGGTTTTCTCACGATGGTTTCCTTCGCCGTTTGAGAGCACTGGCATAGTGTACCTACATACATTTTTGGGCAGAAAAACTCATTGGTACACGACTGGATTTGAGCCCACGACCTTAGGATCGGAAGGTGGGGCCACTACCACTAGGCCAGCGCTCTCTATCTAGCGAGACTAACAAACAAGAAGATTACCTTTGTTGGCTCATCAGCATAGGGAGTAGAGTTGCAAAAACAATGACCGCAGATGCATTCACCGCGACCAGAACACTGTACCCCTTCGGTGACCCCTGGTGGATAACACTGTAAGTCCATCTTGCCACTGGCACAGGAACACTCGGCACTCTCCTCTAAGCTTACTGAAATTAACATTAAATTAAACCTATAAAATAATGTACAGGGATCTATTATAGCTCGACCAAGCTAAATTTGCAACTCGCGTCGATAAAAATCGACCGTCTGCAAAAATGGATTCGCTATGACTTCAAAAATTAAACAGATTAGATTTTATTGCATTTATTGTTTTAAACATAGGTAGGTAGGTAAATATACACAAAATAGCGAGTTGCTGACTTGGCTTGGGGGGGTTTTGTATTTGAATTTGATGTTCAGATAACTATCACTGCTTAGTATTATTTCATGTTCTGTGCTGTGACATTTAGGGGATAGCGATGGTAATTCTAGGAAGATTGAATGGCGATTAGTGAAACGCTGTCTAATCTGACAGCGTTTCACTAATCGCCACCACAGATCGCTTAAATGTGCGCAAGGTGGTCATAAAAGGGCCCATCGAGCTACATAGATATCTTTTAGTGACGAATTTGAAGAACTTACATTCATAGTCCACATGATCTATAGTTTCGTTCTTGCAATAGTCGTTCTTTAGCTGCTGAGAAAAACATTTGTTTTGTGTTCCACACCACGAACAGTGTGGTAACTGCAGGCAATCGACACAAGATTGTTTAACACCACACACCCACTGCTCAACCAAAGCGAACGGACGCCGTGCTATAACCGTAACCACGAGTGTTAAAATTAAAACTATTGGAAAATACATTTTCGCAAGTTCCGTAGTCAACTCGCTCTGACAACGCCGCTTGTTCTAAATAAAACAGTAGATAACTGTTTAGCCATGACTTATATTATAATATGATTATTGTACGTAAGTATATATCGCAGCAGATAACCTTTAGATCTTCAGTGTGGCGTAAATAAATCATGATCTCGTCAGTGACTACAGGCCGATATCTAGGTACCTACATTCCTTCCTAGTACATAAAGTAGGTACTTTTGGGTGATATTAGCATGAAGTGGAACAATGGAAAAAAAGTTTCAGGGAATATAATATTCAGTTTAGTGTAGAAGCCAGAAGTTATGGTGGTTAGCCGGCACAAATCAATCAAGAAAATTTCTTTAAGCAATTGGATCACAACGATCACTTTGAAACGTCCTTAAGCTAAGGTGAGTCTAGGCGCCAGTTCCATGCGACCAAGAATCACACGCCAACCAAACCTAGAAAAAACTACGGCTTTGGTTCCTACACAGCACACCTGTTTAAGGCTTCTGCCTCGAATTTAGCGGGCAGCGGGGCGGCAGCGGGGTGGCGGCGGCGGCAGCCCAGCAGCGGGGCGGGGCGGGGGGGTTCTATTTGATTTTACGCATAAGAATCCTGCCGCTCCCGCGCCGCCGCCGCTGCCGCCCCGCTGCCCGCTAAATTCGAGGCAGAGGCCTAACGGTTCCGCTGCGAAACCATATACCTAATAGCAGTGGACAGTGCAAGCTTTTAGGGTAGGTACCTATGTTTTATAATAAACTGAAACTATACAATTCTGTTTGCGAACATTTTCGCTGAAACGGTTAACCGGCCACTCTAAACACAGAGTGTGTTTAGAGTGACCCGTTAACCGTTTCAACGGTGTGCACTGTGGCGGTCTCACAATGTGCTACAAGCACAGGCATCGAAAGTTTGGAAATAGATTTTTCTAATACTTAGTAGGTAGGTAGGTAAATGGTATCCAATGTAAAATAATAAGTACCTTTTCATCCCACCAGCTCTGAAAGTGTGTTTTTGCTGTTTAATTTCTGACTGGAAAAGCCGTTTTTATCCGCTAGAGGATAAAGTAAATTTGAATTTAGAATATCGTGTTCAATAAGTTTCTGAATACACAACCTATTTACTTCTACCTCCATGGTGCCGAACTTATCATGCAACCTTTTTTATTTTGTTAAAAACTCGCACTCGTAACCTTCTTGGTGTATTTGTGAATTCAAAACACCATTAAACCTATTTACTTCTACCTGCATGGTGCCGAATTTATCATACAGCCTTTTTAAATTTGTTAATAACTCATACTCGGAACCTTCTTGGTGTGTTACTTTTAGTCGCGCCTGTTCTTTTTTGCATTATTCATTTCCTCGCTGAGGTGGGATGAAAAGTTACGTGTTGCACTCGAGTGCAAAGATTTTTCACCTTGTGCTCTTTTGATTCCTTCGCCAACGCTTAGGATTCTAACTTTTAAACCACTCGCTACGCTCGTGGTTAAACTTTAGAATCCTGCGCTTGCTCAGTCATCAAAATTGAGCACGCGGTTAAAAAGTAGCTTTTCATTACTCATACTCTGAAAGTAGGTCTGAAGTTGCCTGAGGGGCCTAATTGAAAGTAAAACTTTCAGCCCTAGGGAGAATCGCTTTCTACTGACAGCTGTCAAATTATAAAAAAAAACAAGTTCTATTTTATTCAACCATGTTCCAACTTTCTAAAGTCTTTCTAACTGCAAGGAGGTTGTTCAACCAAATTCCAACTTTTTATTCAGCAAGTAGGTTGGAAACCCATTACAACGGTAAGAAGTTTAAAAAGTCTAATTAGAGCGCAATGTAATATTTAAATTTAAAAAACATAAAGATAGTATTAAATAAATAATATATCTTCTAAATTAGGTACTTGATTAGTGTATAGCTTCAACTATTTATTTAAAATAACATAGATTTAAATTATGAAAATGAAAATAATGGCTGAATAATGCTGGCGAGCCGAAGCCGAAGGCCCGCCAGAGAAAAAGAAAAAAAAAACCGGGAAGGCGGCAATTCAATCTTCATTTTCACTAATTTTTCTTTCATGTTTTTATTTTTACTATCCTTGTATTCGTAATGAAAAGCACAGTGTTTACCTCGGGTGAAAGTCTTTTGAGTCCCTCAAGCTCCATTGGCGCCCTCGCTAACGCTCTGGTGCCAAACCCGTCTCGGGACTCAAAAAACGTGACTTTCAACACTCAGGTAACAATGTACTATTGCACTCTTGTATAACAAATAACTATTAAAAGCCGTAACTTTTAGTTTTATTCGCGGCTGTACATTAACTAGCTGATCGCTCATTATCAAACGAACGAACCCTGCCTGTACCGGTAAGTTTTCATTCACTCTTCAGTTTTGTGTTTGTTTGTGTGGTTTGTGTTTGTTTGTTTTTGTTGTGGTCGTGCGTGGTTTCGATTCGGTGGAAAACATTAAACCCAACGCCAGCCAGTTAAACTAAACTAAATCTTACTTAACTACGTGACCAAAAGAAAATGGAAAATTACTCAAAAGGGAAAAATGTGGAAGCAACATTGGAGCGGGATCTTTTACCATTTAAAGATCTACCGCAAAATTTCCTCTGGATGCAGGTAAAATTATCACTCATTTCTAAATACCACAAATAACATAATATATACATATTATGTACCTGTCTAAATCATTACCTACCATGGATAGAGTAATTTATGGCTATTGAATCAGGCTGAAATTGAGGTTATTGCTTACCTACTTTTTTTTACACCCCATAACATCTTTAAAAAAATATAAAAGTACAAAAATAAAATTGCCAAACCCCCTATAAAAACGAAGTTTAGGCTTAAGCATATAATTGTAATATAATAACTAATATTGCAGGTAAAGGGGGGTAGCAGGCTGTCTAATCTTCTATCACATGCAAATGGTATCCTGAAGAACAAAGAATCTTCGGTAGTGGTGTGGAGTGGAGCCGGTGTTGGACTTGGCAAAGCCATAACTTGTGCTGAACTTACTAAAAGGGAATTCAAAATACCACATCAAGTTACTAGACTCACACACAAAACGTAACTCACACTATCTTTTAGTTATAAATATAGGCAAAAGTCATATAAAACTTGTTTTTATAGAATGGTTTGTTCTATTTTCGCACAGACTTGGGGAATGAAAAACATTTGGTAAAGATATATGGTTTCAGAGATGAAGAGTACTGGGACCCAAAACTGGAAGGCCTGGAGAAGATTGTAGTGAAGCGTCAGATACCAGTTATTCACATATTGCTCTCTGTTCAAGAAGAATTTGACACTAATCAGTCTGGGTAAGTAAATACCTACTTATCTACAAATTTATGTAATTTTTTTATTCATACAGCATTAATTTTTGTAATATTTAAATTAATTCCCTTTGCAGGTACCAGACTCTCAATGGTAAAAAGTTTTGGCAAACAACAGTTACCAACCCTGACACTACAAGTAGAAGTAGTCAAAAAGGGAAAGGCAAGGGCAAAAAGCCTAACCAATACCGAGGTAATAATAGGACTGAAAAATTACCATGAAGATTTAAATTTAATTATTAAATAAATGTTGATTATACAAATGAACTATCTATTAGATCAAAATGACAAAGATATAAAGTGGGCATGTAATAAACAAAATTTACGTTGGCAATACCTTCAGACCTTTTGTATACCTTGATTATGTAGGTACGTAAGTACCTTGGATCACTTGAGATCTAAAGTGGGTGACAGACGTACGAGCAAGTACGCGTACTTATGGCTCGCCGACCTTTTTCGCTTGTGTGTCACCGTAAGTACGCGTACTTTAAAACCGCCGCGCAAAATCGTCGGCGATCCAACCGGTCTGAAATCTTGCTCGTAGCTCGTCATGGCTCGAACGTGTGGCAGCATTGCGAGCCGCGAGCCGCGATTTTGTTTCGCCAGTTCGTGGATGCGCACGCTTGTCGTGTTAATTTTTGCAATTTTTGTTAATTTTAATTCAGAAATTTCAAAATGAGTGATTTCATGAACTGCTAACCGAATTCATAGAAGCTTTCCGAAATTACCCTTGTCTTTGGAAAATTAGAAGCAACGATTACAAAGACAAAAATATGAAGCTTCAAGCATACAATAATTTATTAGAAATTATACGTAAGGTGGAAAGAGATGCTACGCTTGAGAACGTCAAGAAAAAAAATTATTCATTAAGAGCTGGGTACCGTAAAGAACATAAAAAGTGCAATATAGCAAGTTTTTAAAATGTAATACGATATAATTCCTAAATAACACAAAGCTTCTTCAGTCGACGACATCGCAATACAGAGTGAGTAAGCTTCACGTGTGTCACCAACGTCGAGCCGAGTAAGTTCGCGATCTTAAAAACCGCGTACTTTAAGTTCGTACGTCTATCACCCACTTTAGAGAATAGTTTTCTACCTAGCAAGGAGGTTTTGATTAAGCTTATTTAGGAACAACCTGCCCACACTTTCTGGGAAAAAACTACATGGGAAATAGACGCAATATGAAACAGAAACTGACAACTTAAAAATAATTTAATAAGATAAACACTAGAAATACAAGGTATGTCCTAAAGATTTTAGAGAATAAATATTCAAATACAGAATCAGTCTGTTTTGCGTAACATGCATTTCGAAATAATGAAACCAATGAGGTGGGACAATCACATCAAAAAAATAGTTACAACTGCCATGATTGTGTATACATTAAAACATTTTCAATAATGTATGTATAAGATATTCATAACAGATAATAGTAGTACAGGTTTAATGAAAACTCACTATTTTCTATTGTTCCTTAGTGTTTTCAAACTTTTAACATGTATTTAAGTTTCAAAGTATTTATATTATGGACCCTTTTTTATTACTATTGTTGCCTGAAATAAATGAAGATTATTATTCAATAGTTAGACATCTTAAATGAAATAAGCACAAACTGAAACATCTGAAGAGAGGTCTATTGAGTCTTCAAGATAACAATATTAGGTATGTCATTTTTATTTTAAAGGAGTGTCTGAAGGCCATAGACAGAGAGTAACTCAATTCAATAATCTCTTGGATTCTATGCTCTAATAATGATCCCTATGATGATTATAGTAGATCTATCAAAAAGTGTTACACTGAATGAGTAGACTAAATGGAATAGCGACACCCAAAAATCTACAAACTCATTTATTTCCAATTGATTGGTCTACTAGAAATAAATAATCTTCTAAGGGCTAATTTATCCATCTATAGAATAAATGCTATTTGTCAAATAAACGATGAGTTTCAATGAAAGCATTATGTGATATTACTATAAATTAATTTACACATCCATACTATTACAAGATAATAATTTGAGTCAACAAGAATAGTTCAGTCCATTGACAAACTGACTGACAAAAACACAAAATATAATAACTGGTGTGTATTCAGTTATTGATGCAGAACTCATGCTTCAGATTCACCCACAGGTGGAGCAATTGGTGTTTCATCATCCAATTTAGGCAGGATTAGTATTTCTTTTGAGATGATAGAATACTTTGTCACAAAGTATGTGAAGCGTTTACACAAATGTGTCTCCTTCTCAAATGAGTCAAATATTGATCGGTGATGAAAGTAGGCATGGGAGAATATTCTGTAGACTCTCCTGCAGACTGATCCCAGTTTAGCAACTGATGATTCCTTGATGCTAACTCTGAAAATGAGAAAGAAAAAAAGTTTAACAGACTTCAGAAAAACAACTATACCTACAAAGAGACACTGGCAAAATTGATCCAAAATGGACAGATACAATTAAATAAGAAGCAATGCAACAAAAAAAAGTTACCTGCTGGGAAAGTATTTGTTACTATTAAGCAGGCAAGCTGCACCATCTAGGGTGTGCCTAGTGTAGTCAATAGCTGGGCATTCCTTGGGTGTTTTGTGGGCTGCACACAGGAATATCCACTGCTCTGTAGCAGTCATTTGAGTGCAAGTCTCTGGCTTACACTCTGCTTGCAATCGAACAGCCAATCCATTGAGTTCCATACAGAACTGACTAAAAAATATAATGAAGAAGTTTGTTAGTATTTAAAAATTAGCATAATGTACTACATGATTACTTTATGTTCTGTAAGACCGTAGATAATACCGTAAGTGCTCATATTTCCAAACACCTTCGTCTTGAGCGTCAGGCATTTTCAAAATTGCCTCTAGGTTCGAAGGGTCTCGTCGGATCGTCTGTTGAATAAACTGCTGCACTGCTAGAGTGCTGTCCATTTCTTCAAAAGGTTCATCCGGCCAGCGGCAGAAATCCTGTAAAACGGTAAGAATGTAGGGCAGGGCAATACTCGAAAGCCAACTCTGGGTACAGGACTACGATTTACCTTTGCTTTTGAACCGGGGCGATTTCGTCGCAATATCTCGAATTCAGTCATAATTTTTGACTGTATTACAGCCTTCTTTTAAGGAGCGTATACACTGCCGGCAACTTTTCTTTCTAAAAATGACTTTTACAGCTTCTTTCTTCGTTCAACAATAGCGTGTCGTCGTTGTCGTTGACGCCATTTTATTTGTACTATTGTAATAGGTCATGTCAACCAACTGTCACTTTCAGAATGTGACTTTGATTTTTTTTGTGTCATGCATGACAGTGACTTCTAAAGTATGGAAGTATGGAAGGAAAAGGAATAGAAACAAAATGCAGACGTAACTTTGTCTTTGGAAAACACAGATGTCTAATAAATATTACATCTGTATTACAAACGCAAAAAAATGTATTCTATTTTTTTTAAAACCTCTAGGCTTCAATCCTCTAGGGCCCGGTCTAGACTGTGGCTGTGGAGTCAGATACAGTGGCTGCCACAGAGCAGCCAACACGCTTTTGCTTACGCAAAGTAGAGAGAGTATGATGACGTATTACTAAGAGAACCAGTGTCGCCAAACTCATACACGTAAAAACAAATACACATAGAAATAAAAGTTATGATTGGTCGAAAAGAAACGTTAAAAAGGACCTAAAACCAAAAAAATAATTTAATTGATAATAAACCTTAACGCTATCGTAACATGGTTCTAAACTTAATAAAATAAACAGTGCTAAAATGAAATTCTACTTACCACGAGATGGCAGATTTCATTCAGTATTTTTTTCTTTTAGTCTCTATTTAGTTGTAATATGATTGATAATACAATGGCTGTTACTTGATTGACAACAAAACAAAGCTACTTGACGCTAGATGGCGTTATAGAAAACAATTATGTTAGTCTTTATCCACAAGTTATAAGATTCATAATACAATGGCTATTACTTGACATAGCCACTCACTTAGTGATGTGCCAAGGTGGATACAAGACAAATGTATCGACATTGATGATTACCTACCTACTTCTTATCGTGTCACTGGTTTTTTCGAACCAAGTGAGGTGAAAGGATTTTAAGTGCGCCCCAAAGAGGCTCCTTTCGTGCACTTATTTAACACATATTTTCGAACTTTTTAAGTTCTATGGCATGCCCGGTTTCCTCACGATGTTTTTCTTCACCGTTTAAGAGCACTGGCATAGTGTAAATTAATTTTTGGGCAGTAAACCTCATTGGTTGGACTGGATTTAAGCCCACGACCTAAGGATCAGAAGGCGAAGCCGCTACCACTAGCCCACCAGCGCTCTCACCTACCTACTGATGTATAACGATCGGTAGCACGTCAGGTTATATTTATGGTGGTCGAAATAAAAAGCTTTTCTTATCTATCTTTCTTTATTTACCCAATCAAATGTTTACAACTCGTAAAATTGTATACTTAACTGTTTCAAATATTGTTTCTTTTTCTTCTTGTGTTTTCTTTTTCCTGTTGCATCGATACATTTATTTAGAATATCGGAAAACTGAAACCAGAATTATTATGTTATTTCTTCAAAATATTTCTGTAATTTTCATCTTACCCAGCCACTGTGGGCTATAAGAATAAGAAAACAATCAGAATAATACATAAGGAATAAAATCATCACTAAAGCAAAAAAAAAGTCAGCTCCCTAAACCTAACTATTTATATGATCAGAACTAATAAAGTATTCGATAGCACATTCATTACTTTATTGGGGTACAGCCCTAATTGAGTAGCGAAAGTTGAGATTTATAGAAACGCGACCTTAACGAATATCATTCACAGTCTATTTTTGTTTGATGGTTTTGCATTCTAAATAAAACCAATTTAAGCAATAAAATAATACTAACCTGTGATACGATATGCCCCCTTTTGTTAAATTATTGGTTCGGCTATCGTTTTAGCACTGCAAAACAGCACAATACGGCTTTTTTTCGTGTTTTTCTCAGTTACGTTTCTTCTGACAGACTTCAAACACGACTAAACAAAGGAGGGCTTGAAGTCTGCTGTACTGCGCGTACTTGGAGCGTGAGAAGGTCGTCTACATGCTATTTCCATTACTTCTTTATTTCGTGGTGGCTGCAGGTGACGTCCTTTACGGGTTACAAAGGGTGAGCGAGAAGGCGTATAACGCTTATTTTGTGAGTGATCGTTAGGCGGCAATATAAAACATAGAAATACTTTCTTAACATCTTCCTTACTTCCTTTTTCTTAGAATCCTCATATTTAGTGATAATATATCAAATATAATATTGGAAATGTAAAAGTGGTGACAGCGGCTCCCATACAAACGGCGCATGATTGCATTTCTACTGTGATGTACATCCAGTTAGATACTTATCCATTTTTTTCCATTTTGAAATTGTAAAGGCACATGTACACTGGGCTAAACTTTCCTTTAAGCCACTGCTAGTTGGAAGTTCATATTTTTTTTGTAGATAGTACTCCTAAATAGAAAGCTTTTTGCAAATTTTCAACTTGCGGAAACTCACGGTTTACGAGATATAATTTTCTAAAATTTCAAAAATATAATTCCATTTGCCTAATTTTAGGTTGGATATTGTCATAATAGACGTCAAAGTTGACATTTGACGTTTTGTTGACGGTAATTAGGTGAATTTTATTCACCTTTACCGTTTCTTTTTTTATTAAGTAAAAAAAGACGTGTGACAGAACCGACACAGAGCACCCCGACTCCACGTAGTCTTGAGGTCCCTACCCCTAGAGTGTATATTAAAATCGTGAAGCCAGACGCTCGCGAGGAGGTCCTGAGTTGAGCTAGCCCGCGATGCTGAGTGGAGCGAAGGGGGGAGGTGGCGAGTGAAGCGAGCCGGCGACCTCCTAAGCGGAGCGAAGGTTGAGCGGGTGAAGTGACGCTCAGGGCTCCTCGCGAGTGTTCTGGCTGAGCCATTGCAGATTCAAACTCGGGGCACCCCGACTTAAGTCACAAAAGTAACAGTAGGTTGTTAGGTTTTTTTTTTTTTTTATACCAACTTAATTTCAAGAATGGTGCATGTCAGTGCAGAGAGGACCCCTCCCGGTCCCTCCTCCTCCCTAACAATACTAAAGCCATCCCAAATTTTAACTTTACTACGCCTTTTAAGCGACTGTAAAGTGTTTTGAGGTTAGGTTACATTAATCGGTTTTTCTCATTTTCTTGTAATGCCGGTGGTACCAGAGGGCAGGGGGACCCCCCCCCCTCCCCACCCCTCCCTATTTCGCCTGCTATACTCTGCTAAATGTTTACCTATAGAGCTATTTCATCATCATCAACCTAAAAGTTTAACTGTGGATATCTCCATAACCATAGGGTTCCGCAGGGTGGGGATGGTACCGGGGGGTAGCCCCCCCCCCCTTCCCTCCCCCCCCCTTTCACCCCTTAATTCGTAGTGGCTTAAAGGAAAGTTTAACCGTACACTGTCGCAGATAAATATTTCGATTATTACTTTTTTTTATCTAGCGATGGATAATTGTCCTAAACGGGATAGCCCATTTGAGGGCATTAAAAAAACATTTTCTGGCACTGTGGTGGACGCTGCCGTGGCACGCTCACTCTGCTCGCCCGCCTTGTGTTAGAAAGGCAATACCTATGTGCAAGTCAGATCCACCCTAAAAAGTATCAAGGGCAATGTATAAGTATCCAGTGCCGGAACAAAAAAGCAAAAATACACGTTTGAATCGCTCCAGTGTGCATGTGGCTTAGCTGGCATCGTAATAACGGGGTGTACATAATCGGCTCCCCTCGACTCCAGCTCTTTTTTTTCAAGGCAAAGAACACTGGTTCAAATCCCAAACAAATATTTTGCATTGAATAAAGTTAACGCCATCTATTTTGTAACCCATGAACTAGAAATTTGCGAACCCTCCTTTTTGTATGGAGTTTTTCTCTTGAGTATTTAGTTGATCTGTGCTGCAGTGTTCGTGTCGTCGTCCGTCGTCGCGTCGTAGTCCTTTTGTTTGTTTTCATTTTGGTTTGTAAACCAACACTGTTGTAGTTCGAAAAATATGCCTGTACCAGTTGTTTTTGGTGGTCTTCTTTGCTTATTATTAATTAATGTACCTCAAAGTGCCGCAGTTTCTGATATGACAGAAAGTTCCTTCGGAAAACACACTGAAGGTGTTCTCGCTGCATTTGGAGATTTCAACTCTGATGAATTAACAGATGCCTTTGTTATAGAGAACGCTTCTAATGTGGTAGTGTATTTGGCTTACGATAAGGAACCGTTTTTGCGACCTTCATTATTTGCATGTAACTTTAGTGAGTTTGTCATCACTAGCATTGTACCTGGTGATTATGATGGGGATGCTTACATGGATATCATGTTCACAACACAAATCCAGAATGATACAACAAATTTACAGGAGGTACGAATCCTTTGGGGAGGTGCAGATAGCCTTAATTGTTCTGATGCGCTCCTCACTAAAGCTGTTTCAGTTGGACAGCCCCTAGCTATGGATTACAACAGAGATATGACTTTGGATCTATTTGGTGTAAACAGAAAAATGAAAAGAGTATTTTGGATATTTGACAAGTCTAGATTGGCACCCACTGAAAAAAGCATGGGTGAAGAAATGTTCAAGAAACTAAAGATGCCACACTCACACTCATTCCTAGATGTGAATGATGATAATGCTGCTGATCTGCTACTGACAACTATGTCCAATGTAGAAGTGTGGTTAAATGATGAAATAGAGGGCTTCAGATACAATAACAGCATTGAAATGCTTATCGGTCAAACTGCAATCTATGGACAAGCGCTATTTGTTGATGTGGCTCTGTCAGGCCAGTTTTTTTTAGTAGTACCTGTTTGTCATGATGTGGAGTGTATTAACAGCACAATACTGATTAATGACAACCACCAGTGGCATGACTTACAGGTGGACTTGAATGATGGCAAAGGCACTGTGTGGCGATTTGTACCACCCCGGAATGAACTATATCTGGACACTATTACTATGCGCAGTGGCGATTATAATATGGATGGATACCCTGACATATTGATGACTCTAGCTCCAACTAATAGCAATGAAACCAGATCATTTCTTCTGCATAACACACCATGTGATTTGCCAGGTTGCAAGTTTTACAGAACATTTCAAGTACAATGGGACAAATTTGATTCATTTGACAAAAATGTGGTGATGGCCACCTTTTATGATTTTTACATGGATGGTGTCCTTGATATAATTTATGTAAAAAAGAATTTGACTACAAATGTACACACAATGCATTCATTCAAAAATGAACTGGAGTATGACACCAATTTTATAAAAGTTATTGTAGTTACCGGCCTCAATAATGAGAAGATGCCTTTGATCAATAGAACTTTGTACAATAGGAAAGGAACATTTGGTAAGTAACATTTCAAATGATTTTGATTTTACTTGTAAAGAAACCTTGTTAAAAGCTATCTTTTATTCCAGGGACAAATTTACCAGGACCTAAAATTGGATACAACACTTGGTCTCAAGAAGGTAACTACAGAACTGGAGTTTGTGCTCAGCTGTCCCAATCTGCATACTTCTCACTTCAGTTGCCATACTCTATATTTGGACTTGATCGAACTCCCAACTTTGTAGACACACTGAATGTTGGTTTATCCGGAAACTCAAAAAGTTGGACTCAAATTATACCTAACTCTCAAATAGTTGTAATTCCTGCTCCACCAAGTGACCCTTCACAATGGAAGGCACAGCTTTTTGTCACTCCAAGCAAAGTTATCTTGAAAAGTGTTTTTGTGTTGACTGCCATCATTGTGATCATAACTGCATGTGTGCTATATCTGCACTGGAAAGAAAGGAATGACAGACAGGATATTATTGAAATTGATGAAAATACCTATGTAAAAATTTAATCTCGCTCTGTATCTGCACATAACATAATTACACAGGTCACTCTTCAAAACTTACTAGTCTTAAAGTAACTTTACTTGCTAATAGAAATTTCCTCTCATCCCACTGTTGAGTTGAACCGGTGGTAGGTGCATAGGGTAATTTAAATCTATTAAATCCTAAAGTTGTTATAATAATTGTACTCTAAGATTTCTGTGATACTTTAATAGTTTAAAACATGTTTAATATATGTACAAATAAATGTAACAATATTTTATTAAGTTAAAGTTATGCAAGCAAACGGTAAGATTGGTGCAACAGTATAAAAGATAAAACAACACTATATTGTTCTCTATCGACATGGTTAAACATTATTTCTTAACTAGGTAACAATTTATAATATTATTTATCATCACATTCAAATTAGGGCAGTGTTTATGAAAACAGATTTGTACTATTGATTGACATTATTCTCAAGGCAAGCTAAATTTTAATCTAATACACTATTTAGACAATAAGACTAAGTATTAGACAATAGATAGCAATGATTTTAATAGTTAATTCTTAGAGGTTAATAAAATTAGCTAAGTTGGTTCAATGTTTCTTGAGTTTATGTTTCTTGTCCTTCTTGTCTTTTTTTTCCATTTTTTCAAGTTTCCTGTAATAAATCAAAATTAAATAAAACTATATTACCCATTTTCATTATTTATTTTGTTCTGAAATGAATTTTATTAACTTAAACTTTGGATTTTGATGATGATAATCCAATTGTCTGGGTGTTAAATTGTAATATAAGATTGTATTTACAAAAAAAATGAGAATAAGTATTATATCATATATCTGGTTCCCATAGCACAAGCTCTGCTTAGTTTGGGGCAAGATAGTGTTGTGTGGATTGTCCAAAATATTTATTTATTTAATTATGGTACCCTAAACCCAGGCTTACTTTAACAACTTCTTCTTCTGTTTCTTAGTCAGCTGACTTATCAGATCTACTTCAGAAAGATTTGTTGCATCATTTTCTTCAATGTTGGGTGCAGATAGAGGCAGTGCCCCAGGTTTCATGACAAGTCCTGTGTCCCGCATGTGCTGCATGAGGGTGGGGATGTCTGGCTTCTCTTCCTCCTCTTCTGGAGCTGATGTTGATGTGGCTTGAAGAGCTCGGGCCTCACTCATAGATAAAGAATACATGGCACATTCTTTGTCTGCAACAAAAATAAATCCCTTCAGAATACAATGGGTTATATTTTAATAAAAAAAAAGTCTATTTGTTGTGGCTTGAGTAGAACCACTAAAGGGATATTCAGTGAGTAGAATAATGTTCACAAAGATACCTATAATTACATTGCATGCCATTCATACTTATTACATTTTGCTTTAATTTATTCTGTCACTTGTTTACTGTTAATTACCTAATAAATTGATAAGAAACCACATGATTATGCTATAAAATTATCTTTTGTCTCAGTACAGTTACTCTTGTATAAAATGGTCAAATAGCACTCATTTAGCTAAGCAGGATGCTAAGTCTGTGCCATCTCTATTCAGCCTCGGTTTAACTAATCAACCAGTTAAATACTTGATTTGTTGATTAATTATACATGAAACTGGCTCTTATTGACATCAAAGTGACGGTAACTTTAAGTTAAAAGTTTCTACAATTAATATAAATAAGTAATATACCTGTGTTGATATGTCCCCACTTGTGACACTTGATACATCTCACATTCCTTACCAATATCCCAAAAGGCTGATCTCGGATCTCATTATCGCCCTTACAATAACTTTCTCTAGGAGCATTATACTTTCTTTGCCATTCAAATTTATATTCTGGTTCATTGTCCTCCCTTTCTCGCTCTTTTTTGACACCAGGTGGTGGCTCGTACATGAAATTCAAACTTTGTTTGTCCTTACTTTCTTTACTTAGCATGGCTCTGAAAAATGAAATGGGATTATATTTAAGTGCAAAACTTCGAAGCTCCACTGAGGCTTTTTAAGATTACATGAACAGATCCAATATCCAAAAGTTAGCTTGTTGACTCACTTGTTTTCATGTAGTTCTTGCTCTTTTTCATATTGGACACGTAGTTCTTCTTGCTTTTTCTTGTAAGCGTCTGTTTTCTGTTCAGCCATCCACACCTAAAATCACACGGTTATTGTAGTTCCACTATGAACTCAGTAAAAAAATTAATATCACCAAAGTTATTTTTACCCTTTTTAAGTTATCCCTTGAAGCAGGGTGAAAGAACTTTTTACACATGTAATTATTGAATCCCTTTCCCATTGTTACGGATTTTTAATTTCACAGCTGAAAGACAAAATCACGGCGTACTCTTCTATTTCTTTATAATCAAAACCACCAAAACACAACAAAGCTGCGTAATTTTTTTTAGAGAGAGGCAGTGCTGCCAACTCAAAATTAAAAGAATACAAATAACGTTATCGAACAATTTATCGTAGATTATCGTGCGTTTTTTTTGCTACGCCATGCGCCAGTGAAGCTGGCAGAAAACAGTTACACCAGTTTCCGTTTTCGACGTCCACAAGTTCACTACAATGCGATTCCTCTTAAAAACAAAAAAATCGGTTGTCTGTAAAGTCGGTTTACTGACGATAGTGACAACGTCATAAGCCGCAATTATCGTTGCTCTATACAATTGACACCACATTCACTTTTCACTGTACTTCATGCTTGACGAAAACATGTGAATGTATTTTTGTTTACTTATCAGTTTCCACGCGGACGCATCGCTCACTCAAGTAGGAGATAGACAAATGTCGAACTCTGCCAAACGCGGAGGCCCATTGTGCCTCTTTGTCGCTCGTTCCGCGCTCTCGCTTGCACTTCAATGTCCTTATTCAATGTTCAAATCCTTTAATGGAACGCCTCAGAGCGAGGTAACGCCGCATGAGTCATGTTTTTTCATGCGTGCAGCCAGCTCTTTCGAATTATAAGACGTTGTCTGTCACGGCAAAAAAACAACGTTTAAGGTTTGTGGCACAATCACGCCCCAAGTAACATTCGACTGATTTGGGTGAAGAATTTCAAATAGTTTTGTACATCCGAAATATTGGCTACTTTTTTCATTTAGGTTCGCATGAAATTATCGTACGCTTACAATACTTCTGCTCTACATCGCCATCGTAGCAATGGTTAAATTATCTTACGTCCCTTTATTTACCGTAAAAGCTGGCAACGTTGAGAACGTGAAGGGGGGAGGGGAGTGGATGCGGATGTGACGCACGAAAATCACGTAATGACGCAACGCAACGCAAGGATAAAGTCTTGGGAGCATAATACTTCGTCTTTCTTTGTATTTTTGTATGTTGGATTTTACTGTAAAATGAAAAACCTTAAATATTTTATTGGTTCCAAATTCATAGTGCACCTAAAAAACGCCAAATAACTTTCATAAGCGTGCATAACATTGTGACACGCACTTGGCCGTTATTTCCGTTCTGTTCCGTTTGTAATATTAGTCCGTTCGGTTTCATTTTCATATACGTATTCTACGCACGGGATGGCCTCTTGGAGGAATCCAAGGATGGCTTAGCTAGCGTCTGGCATAGCCTACCAACCTTTGGGTGGTTTGGTTTGTGCACAGAACCCATGTGGTTTGTGGTTGTGAATATTTTTTGTACGTGGCTTGCGACAAGTTTAATTTTCCTCCCCGACTTGTCAAGTTGTCAGCCCCCCACTTCTTTTCGCCGTCTGTTCTGTTTTGCTTGTCAATTATTGTCAAACTTGTCAAGCAAGTGAAGGAAGATGAAACGAAATTGGATTTGTAGTGAAAAGAGGTGGTGTTTTGCGTAGTGAGTGAATTTAGATGTGCTAGCTATGTGCGTATTTATCGCTTTGTGAGTTTAGTCTTGTGGGAGTACAAACTGATTAGTGGTCAAATCGTAAGAACCAATGACTTTCTAAAGTCTAGCTTTGTGTAAAATCTAAACTGCTACACAATTTTTTTTGATATGTTTTCTTGGGAGTATTTGCTTTAATTCATCGGATTTTGTACTATCATTCGAATCTACATAGTCCTACGTATTATTTGTATCAGAAAATGTGTCAAATGCACCTGTCCCAATAACAGATTACCCTTGCCAACTTCTAATAGGGTCCATTGATTTGATATCTTAAAGATTTAGATCAACAATGTAACAACCTTTGCAATACTGTCAAGATCTTGTGGTATAGGTACATAATCCAGTCAGGTTCACATTCCTACATCATTGTTTTGCTTTTACACATTCATAATGTTTTATCATGTTTATTTATTTTTAGAACCCAACATAGAAGAAGTAGTGTAGCTACCTACAGTGCAGTGGACATTGCTTGATTTCTTTGTAAATATTTTGAACATTATTAAGTAGTGAGTGTATCAAGTAGTGTTGATTTAAAAATAAACAACTGAAAAACTGGTGAATGAAGTGTGAAACGGAGACATTTTACCCTGGTTAACAAAGGATTCATGGTGAGTATAAATCAACAAATCTATACAACTTTGTAACTTAGTATCCAAGAGATAGATTTAAGTAGCATTCTACTGCAAGTCGAGTCCGGATGGCCCAAGTGTGTGTACCAAGGAGCTTAATGAACATACTGATAAGTGTACAGTTAAAGCTAGTTTATTCTTACTTACCTTCAAAGTACTGTCTAATACCTATTCTTTAGAGAAATGCAGTCTATTTATTTAACAACCTATGTCTAATCAGCTGCAATGTTATACAATTTGTGAAGTCTATGTGTTGCAGCATAGCAAGGGACATTTAGGTACAAGAAGTATATACACACATTAAAACACGACACTCATAAAATAGGTGAACATTATGACTGATTTAGGACTTCAATACTCTGTCTGCAACAGAAGAAACAAGCTCCAAGACTTATGTCCCTGAGTCTTGTCCCTCTACATCCACATATGTGGGACCATCCTGTCTACTGAAACATTGTCACCGTCAACCCAAGGTCCCTACTCCGCTGTTTGGAGTTGGTCTGGCTGGATTGAGGTTAGCAGGACTGAACAATACACTCCATTGCAGGACGTCTGTGCAGACCTTATTCCACCCAATCAAATTAGACTTCAAACTAATTTAGGGCTGGTTTTATAAACATCCGTTAGTAAAATGTCACAGTTAGTAAAATGTAGCACAGAAAATTATGAAATTTAATGGAATTTAGTATGGATCTTACTGCGACTAGATGGCACAATTGTGCCACTGTCTGTTTCATGCTAGTGTCATAAACTTAAGATGGAGTAGAGTAGTACAAACATGGCCGATATTCATAATATGAACGAAGGCTGTTACCGAAAATCAATCATATTAGAAAATAAAAAACCAAAATGATTTCTCCAAACAAAAACTTACTAAACCTGTATACTTTTTCTTCTTCTTTAATGAATGGCATCTGTCCTTTTCAGATAAATTTTGCCAGAGTCGAGTAGTTTAATGAGATTGATAATATATTACATAGATAAAATACTTTTCCGTCCAGTCGAGTCAGTCAAAGTCGAGTCTGCCCTTCTTGGCTTGGAAAGCAAAATGATGATCTTTTGTCGCAAACCAGTGCAAGTGTGATCAAATCTAATTGTACTTCAAAGAGGGTCTTTTTGTGCACTTAACACAAGTCTCAAAACTTGTTGTAGAACATGACAGTCCAATGGTTTTCTTAGCCATTAGGGAGTACTGGCATGGTGTTCTAAATTTTTAGATAGAAAAACGTACCCGTGAAAATTTGCTATTTCCATTCATTTTTAGCAAAAGATTTGTTTGCAAAGATTGATCCTTATCAGCAACAGAATCCATTGGTTCACTCTATCTACTAGCTAGCGCAAAATTAATTTAAGGCTGCTGGTACGTACACCAACAGTGCTTGAGTCTAAGTCGAGCCTCAATCATAGATTATTGAAATTTTTCAATCAAGAACTATCAAAAAATCTATGTTTGAGGCTTGACTCAGACTCAAGCACTGTTTCTGAATACGAGCCTTAGAAATGCAAACCTGGTGTAAATAAATAAATAAATAAATAAATATTCTGGACAATTCACACAACACTACCCAGCCCCAAACTAAGCAGAGCTTGTAATTTAGGAACCAGATAGCTGATATAATACTTGAATACATTTTTTTTTGTAAATACATACTTAGAATACAATATAACACCCAGACAGAGAACAAACATTTATGTTCACCACACAAATATTTGTTCTCGGTGGGGATCGAACCCACGACCTACGGCGCAGAAGGCAGAGCTACTACCAACTGAGCTAGAGGCCAGTTGAGATAGATTTCTATAGATCTGAATGTATTCTCAAAAAACCTTATCAACTGGCACCATGCATAGTTCTATACTGTTCGCATGGAAAAGTCTTGTTTAAGGTAGGTACAAAAGTTGTTTGAGATTAGATAAATTTGGAGTACACAATCAACGATTGTGTACCGATGGGGACGTGGTGGGGTCGGTTTTTATTATCTTAGGGGCAGGTGCGGTCGGGAGTGCCAGAACAAACATCGCCGGCTAGATCGATAGCCTTACGGACTATTCCGCTTGCGATACTTGCTACTTTCCGTGCGTATGTGTATTGTACATGTATATACATACATGTTCAACTAACTACACCTACCATCCAGCTGGGCTATTTGTTTAAAACATTCGAATACGTTAATTTCTTTCTCTCTTGCAATTTTAAATCGGTTAATACATATTACTATGTTTAGGCAGTATATACATGTCATATGGTAATATGTTTTACCTACAGGCTCTAGTAACATTTACCTTTTTATTTTGATACCTATTTGAAAGTAATGAGGTGCTACCTAATCTAGTTTTTAGGGTTATATAGCCAAATGGCAAAAACGGAACCCTTATAGATTCGTCATGTCTGTCTGTCTGTCCGTCCGTATGTCACAGCCACTTTTCTCCGAAACTATAGGAGCTACACAGATGAAACTTGGTAAGTAGATAGATGCATTAAGATTTTCTCACAAACATAGAAAAAAAACAATAACTTTTGGGTTTCCCTATACTTAACTGAAATTCAAAAAACTTTTTTTCATCAAACCCATACGTATCAATGAATAGGTCTTCAAAAATGATGTTGAGGTTTCTTACATCGTTTTTTTCTAAACTTAATAATTTGCGCGAAAGACACTTCCAAAGTGGTAAAATGTTGGTCCCCCCCTCTAACTTCTGAAATAAGAGAATGATAAAACTAAAAAATATATATGATGTACATTACTATGTAAACTTCCAACGATATTTGGTTTGAACGAAATCTAGTTAGTAGTAGTTTTTAATACGTCATTAATCGTAAACCGCAATGTATCTTTCGACGAACTACTAGAACATCTAAGATATTATATTACTTACTGCTACGGAACCCTTCATGGGCGAGTCCGACTTGCACTTGGCCGCTTTTTTTATTTGAAGTTAGTTAAAAAGAATGCGAGTCGGCCTTCAGCATTACAAATAATATTTAGAGGGCAAAAACTTATAAAAAATAATGAAATCAGTTGTATAATAAATTTATTTAATATTTCAGCATATTCCCTGTAAATTTCCAGTTTTATGTTACAAAACCCTGAAAGTTACAAATTGTATACATTCTAGTGCAGCAGACTGTATCTTACAATATTAGTTTTTATTATAATTGGCAAAATTAGTTTTAAGTACCTACAATCATTACCGTGGGTTTGTTACAATAATAGCGTCATTCATCCTAACATTACTTATATAAAAAGTGAATCGTCTAAAACAATATTTTCAGAAATATTCGCAAGCTTTTACGCGAATGTTAGTCTGCGTCACAAACGATGACCTACCTATTTACATAAGCACCACTCCCAGCCATTTGTTATTACTCAGTTAATCCTACAAATGTGAATACATAGTTTGATTTTAAGATTTTTCAGTCGGCCACCACTCAATATTGTTCCGTTATTGATTCCATTCCATTTCATTGGTCGATTAGCTTGACGTTAGTAATTTTGATCCCCTGTTTGTTATGCTTTGTATACGTCCATTATTGCAATGCTGCGACTCAAGTTAAGTCATATTTAAGTTAAGGAATATTATTTTTAAAACGGAAAAAAAAAACGTTTTCGAAATACCTTTCACCATCGATATATAATATGTCTTTCACAATGAAATGCGTTGGGTACAAAATGTTGTGTCTGTGCTGTTTAGGAGCTGACAACCGTTAAACAAGTTCACGTTCACACATTTCAACATTATGAAAAGATGACTGAACTTATTTAAAAAATGTTTTCCTTGCATAGATAAAGCACGTATAGGTTTAACAAAAATATCATTTTGATCCCCATTTATGTTTACCAAAAAGTTTTTTTAAGATTAGTAACGTAGGCAGACAAAAATACTGCACTCTAATTGGCTCATAATGAGTCATGGTAAAATTTTAAACTGGATAATATGATAAAATGCATACTCATTTTGGGACCGGTGCTGTTGACCGTTGAAGACTTCCTTTATCTGGAGCTAATCCTGGATGACGATTCAGGTCATGCTTACCATAACAACGCTTTGTCATCGAAACTGAACCAACATCTAAAAATCAACTCCATAGTCAATCAGGGAAGTGGTTCTAATAATATTTGACCTAAAACAAACATACGATTTTTACCGATTACAAAATTAACTTTGATTTCAACTTCCTTACAGCAAAAGAATAGAAAATAATACGTGTCGTTGACGCAAACGATTATAAAACCCTAGCAATTGTTTAAAAATGGTTGGAATAATTTTTATTCCCTGTTAATACTTGGTAAATTATTAATTACAAGCGCGAGATTTTTGCATTTGCAAATATTATTTTAATCTTAAATTGATATCTGTTAATTACTGAATCGATCAAAGACTGGTGCTGCACCCCTTGGACTGTGTAAAACGTAAGGGGGAGTTATAGTTCAAGTTAAAAATATTTACTTATATGCGTTTGAGGCATTGATTGGGGTCTCCAAGGCCTCGAACTTTATACACAGATGTCTGGGGTTCAAAACAAAATGATAATATCATATTCTTAACTGCCGCTCTACGCCACACTCACGACGCGAGCGTCATGCATGGCACTGGCATGGCGGCGGGGGACGATGCGTTTCCGTTTCGACGGTCTATGGCGATTGTGTGTTAATGCGATGTAATCACAATTATCTAGGTGCCTACATTTTTATTAAATTCTATTTTTAGCTTAAGAGAGCGTTATCGCCGACGTTATCTCAAGGCGAGATCATGCCGCGTTGCTTCGCCTCTGACACAGCAGTGCACGCATGGCCAGAGCCTGCATTGCAACTGGCTTGCCCAGTCTGCGAGGTGTCGGCTTGGTTTGGTGCCCAGTCTCACTGCCGATCCCACAGGGCCATCTGCGGTTATTGACTCTGAGGGCAGATACCAATGCATATTTGCAATCGCGCTATACCCTTTATAAATAATCTACGATACCGATGCAGCCGCATACTAAAGTAGACTTTATCCAATCCAGTAGCAAATTATTGATAAACTTCCAGTTAGTTCTACAAACAGAAAAACAAGTGCTTCTTGGTAGGTGTATTATATCGTACATACAGTGAGCAAACATGGGAATGTGTTGATATGGGTTTGAGCTAACTTAAAGCATATTATCTTTCTAAGCAGTTCATTTATGAGGTGTATGTTGTCAAAACAGCGGCAGGTCAATTGGTTTAATCAGCCGCCGGCTGTAAGCCAATTATTTACTTGACAGCATGGAAGCAATTCCTACATTTGAGGGCGGAAAACGCTGCAGGAAGACTTCCTTTTATTGAGTTACAAAAATAGACGCGCTTATTGTCGCCATTACTGCGCCTCTCACTCCCCTTTGATTGGACTAACTTTAAAGGCTAACCAGACCATCGATCACATGACGAAACAAATTCCAAAACGTTCTCTGACTATTAATTTAAGTACCTAACTAACAAAGGTTCATACAAAACACACAAGAGATGGAATTTTTCATGGTATGGTGGATATCGTTAGCTCTTACTTAAATCTGTGAGGTCTACCTATCACATTGAGGGCATTGAGGTCAAATGACTTCGTGACGTGATCTCAAACGCAATTACCTAATTCTATTTATGTAGTGCTTGCTGTGAGTGGTTATAGGTTTATCAATCGATCACTTTAATATCATCGTAACAGGACAATGACTCCTGGGAGTTTCATGAAAGCTTATCAATCATTATATTATCTTGTGTCTTGCCATATCCTACATAGGGCTTAGTCAGTGTTCACACAACAATGACGTGACTAACCCATTCTTAGTAGCCATTAACCTTTATTCAGAAAGCATATTTCATGCTTTCTTCTTTCTACCGGTATATACTTATCACTGAAAACAGTGAAGCAACTTCTGAAGTTGACTTTTTGATAAATATAAAAACACTGAGCTTATTTATCTAAAATCGCGAGCAAAACAATCTTGTGTGTAATCCGATTGCACATAGTTTTTTCGCTCGCTCGCTCGCTTTAATATAGTGTGTTCTTTTATTGTCGTTGGATAGGTCTTTTAAAAATATAGTTAAAAAGTATCCTCTTGAGTGTCTAAAGCCGATTTGGTAAAATTCCGATTTTCTTAGCTTTTAGAAACCTTTGCTGTGCTAGGTCCGACATGCTTTAGGCCAATTTATGCTATTTTACTTCAACTGGTTTTTCCATACCTAAAGTCATGACATTACCTATCATGATCCAATAAGTTACTGGTAAAGTTAGATGAAAAGTTAATCGGGTACCTAACATAACAGCCTTATAAACCTTTTTTATGCGTTTTGATTTGAGCCTACTGGTGCTGATATTCGTTTTGTTGACATTGCTGACTGGTATTAATTTTAATCTTGTCAGTTAGGTATTTATCTTTTATTATTAAATCATAAATTGATCTGGACTATACATACAGTATCATACAACACAACATTGAGCAAAATGGTTTTCGGCGCAGAAGATTTATTTCAAAAGTTTGTTTGTCTCCGCAGGTGATTGTAACGCGGTGAAGGCGTCGGCATGTGGGTCGGCACGCGGGTGTTTCTGCTCGTGGCGCTGGGCCTACTGGCCGGGCCTTCTGTCGCCAAGAAGAAGTACAACATCACCGTCGGCTACTTGCCTTCGCTGACGGGAGACTTGCGAGACAGGCAGGGCCTCACCATCTCCGGGGCACTCTCTATAGCCCTCGAAGAGGTAACACGTCTTATTACACACCTCCATGTTCACAGTCCCTACTATCATGTTCACAGTGTCCACCACCATGTTCACAGTCCCCACAATCATTTGAATAACTTCACTGACTGTCATAGTCCCCCCTACTACGACTTGAAGGATGCTTACAAGTGCAGTTACCTAACTTCGTTTTTGTGAAATATCCTTTCATTTGAATGCAAACAACCGCTGTTTATAATATCTTGTTAAGCGTGCGTGAGTGAATTTAAGTGCTGAGTCAGATAGATATCTGTGTTTTACGGAGATATACCTAAATCTGAACCGAGTTAAAAAATCTACAAACTTTTTTCTACTTCTGTAGATGATAATCTTTATACCAAATACTCTGCACTACGCTATTATCTTAGGAGTCCTTAGTTAGAATATACCTATAATAGGCTGAGCTCTCAAGAAACAGCCATCGCTTCGGGCCTTGCTGAGTGAACTGCGATTTAGTTTGGCCTCAACAAAACTGGGGCAGTCATTTATAGGGCATTACACTTCTACCGGACCAAGCCAATACTTTGCAATGATTTGATTACATTTAAGTAATAGTAACTGTCTCACGATGCCGTACAGATCTTCGCACCCACATCTCAATAATGAATATCCTGTGACAATTCATAGGGTATTCATCAGGCTCAATAGCCTAATTTATGTATCGAAAAGGGTATTTGAATCGAAATAAGTTATTTTTCCTTAGCTATGGCTTCTTGATCTTTCATGATCCTGGTGGATTTTGAGTTTTCAGTTTATGAATTTGGTCACTAGTCAAGGTACTGAGCAGAGGATATCCGTTTCAACAACTTCATTTGCCGTAATTTGCGCGTCCGCTTGGTCTGAGCGACTTATCACACACGGGACATGTTCTCTGGCCAAATTCACATACCGACTTCAGGTTATCCGTCTAATTTCAATGATAAAAGCTACCAATTTCGATACTTTTATGCTCCAGTTAATCTTCCATTAGCCGCATGAACATTAAAATAAATGATTGTTGCGGTTATTTATAGAGGCATGGGAGCGAGACCTAGACTCCCAATCAGAGTCCGAATAGCCTCTCCAATATTACAATTAGAGAAATATTACAAATATTACAAGAAGAGCGCTGGTGGCCTAGTGGTAGCGGTCCCGCCTTCCGATCCTAAGGTCGTGGGTTCGAATCCAGTCGTGTACCAATGAGTTTTTCTGCCCAAAAATTTATGTACACTATGCCAGTGCTCTCAAACGGTGAAGGAAAACATCGTGAGGAAACCGGCATATCGTAGAACCTAAAAAGTTCGAAAATATGTGTCAAGTGCACGAAAGGAGCCTCTTCGAGGCGCACTTAAAATCCTTTCACCACACTTGGTTCGAAAGAATCAGTGACACGATAAGAAGAAGAATATTACAATTCAAGTATTTCAAGCGAGCGGTAAATGAACTGGAAATGAAAACAGATTTAGAAACATTAAAACGTACAATGTATGTACATACATTGATAAAGTATTATTTGATCAGCATAAAAATACTATGTACAGTGTACACTTCCGCGACTATTTTTGTCTCGAGGACGAACAAATCGACTTAACTTGTACCTACCACAAATACTAAACTACCATAGGAATCCTGCGTTCAAGGTAACAGATTTGGAAGCGGGTCATACAAATACAAATTGCGTCCAACTCATCTGCTGAACGAGGCATGTAGGCGATCGCGTGGTTCCTATTTTTAGTATTTTTACCGGTTACTTAGTGGACGCATCCTCTTGTTATCAGCATTTATCCGATTTATTAATAAACATAACAGTGAATGTTGTTTATAACTTGTTATTATTGTATACCCATCAATGGGAGAACGTGGGCTGATGGTCTGCAGACTGTCTTACCCGTTCCCGTTATTTTATCGGGATAAAATGTATTCTATGTAATGTATGTTCTAAGCTATCTCCCCACCAATATTCAGCAAAATCAGGAAAAACAAACCAAGGGAAAAAGGGATTCATTTTTATATACATATAGTTAAGGCTCGAACACACCTAGTTCGCTGGCGGTAGCGATCAGTGAAACGCTGTCAAATATTCGCTGTCAAATCTCAAATCTGACAGCGATATTTGACAGCGTTTCACTGATCGCTACCGCCAGCGAACTAGGTGTGTTCGGGCCATTAGAGATGATATCCAAAATCATTTCTAATTTACGATGCGATATTTTTCTCCCTGCTCACCAGTACGCTAGGCCAATGAACTAAAACCTCATTCGAACAGAGCGAAGGGTTCACGCTAGGGCGTGTAAAAACCGGGTTGTTTAAAAAAACCGGTTATCTCGGTTTTTAATTTAAAATAACCGATTAATCGGTTAATCGGTTATTTTTTCCAGTTTTTCATATGGGTGTCTTAGGATAAAATAAAACCATATTTTTTTATAAAAATGAACTTATTATTTGAATAAGCAAGCACCAATTTAATTAGCTTGTTAAATTTTAAAATATTTTAATGTACAGAACTCACTCATGCTAAATAAAGTTGTAAAATTCAACAACATGATATTAGTTGATAATTATTAGTCCTAATAGTTACTCAATTTATATTAACACAAATAAACTTGCAAAATACACAAGAAACAGCTAAGCTATCTGCAGACCGTTACAAACGATCTAGAGATAGCTCAACTGGTCCAAGTCAGTGCCAGACGGAAGAATCTCCAAGACGCCAGTGGCATTGCCACGCTGAATAGCTATGCTAATGCGCTTTACCAAATACCCACCAGCCTTTGGGTCACGAATCGCTTCGATCAGACCTAGGCAAAATTTTGAAGACCCGCAAGGCCTTGGTTCTCCACGGACCCAGAGTCTCAATCCCAAGAGGAGCAAATAAGTAGGCTCTGTCGAGATCTGCATATTTGCGCTTCTTGAGATCCTCGGCCAGATCTGCCGCCGCGCCAGCTACAACGGATATCCTTGCCAAATAAGAAGGCGCAAGTGTGTCGAAACACGTAGCGTCCCACACAATGGGCCTCTCCAACTCCCAAGGAGCAAGAGTCATACCATCGTCACGCAACGGGCCATTCGGTTCGGGAACGGCTGTTACATTGACGGTGGTAAAGGTCCGCTTGATGATGTCGTTAAAGCTAGCATGACGAGATATCCGACCAGCGGCCTTAGAACACGATAAACTGTGGCGAGTAACGCACTGGCGCTGATGAGTTGCGTAGCACAGTGAACCCAACCGTAGGCCAGTTGCAATACAGAACGTTACGGGATTCATTAAAGTATCAGTGTAAACATGTAACATGTGCATCCTTCCCGTTATTACTTATGGCTCGCAGACTTGGTCTTTGAAGTCCAAACTCAAGGTTTGCCAGCATGCGATGGAGCGCAGCATTCTTTGGGTAAAAATAATTGGCCGCATTCGCAATACCACACTGCGCTTCAAGACTAAAACCGCTGACGTAGAGGAAAAAGCCGCAAGGCTGAAGTGGGACTGGGCCGGCCACGTCTGCCGCATGCCTGACGCAATGTGGGCCTAAATCTCCACATTGTGGAGCCCTGAAACAGCGAGGAGGCATCGCGGTAGACTACGCAGGCGATGGTGAGACAAACTGGATGCCTTTGAGAGAGACTGGCAATTGATGACACAAGATAGTGTAGAGTGGCGGTATCGGGGGGCGGTCTTTGTCTAATAATGGGACATTTCGGGCTAATAATAAAAAAATATATAATAACCAACAAAGTAGATACCCAAGTATCTTATGCGTAAAGCAAAGATAAAGTTTTCTGAGGAGTGTTTATTTGTATTTTTTGCAATTTTAATGTATTATATATTGTAATATAATTAGGTGGATTATTATAGGCGTTCTAAATAAAGTTTTCAAGGTGTAGTTTTAAATAAATTGGCATATTTTACTCATAAAAAAATAACCGAAAACCGGTTATTTTGGATGGAAAAACCCGATTAAAAACCGACGTAAAATCAGTCGGTTAATCGGTTTTTCGATTAATCGGTTTACATGCCCTAGTTCACGCTTATATTATTATTTTCAGCTGAACAACAACAGCGGTAACCATACAAAAGACCTACTCCCCGATGTGGAGATCCTGCTAGAATGGCACGACACAAAGTTCGACACTATGACGGCGACGAGGTTGCTGACAAACATGAGTTGTTCCGGCGTCGTCGCCTTCTTCGGCCCTGAGGGGCGCTGCCACACAGAAGCTATCATCGCGCAGTCGAATAATCTACCGATGATCTCTTACGTATGAATTCTTATATACCATCGATGTAGACGTACCGCTTACTGTAAAATATTGTATCAAATGCAATTGTATTATTTCAGAAATGTGCCGATTATCAAACATCCACCCTATCGAATTTTGCAAGACTGGAGCCACCAGGCGCTCAGGTAACTTGTTCATGTTGTTCATGTTAAACTTTTCTGGCAGCGAGGAACGAGATTTAGTAACATTTCAGCGCCGTCAGCTCATCTGTGTAATCCCACTCACAGCTGTATTTCTCATTTTGAACCTAATAATAGAACATTTTATTAATTTCGTATTCAAATTTTCAGGCCACGAAATCAGTGATATCGTTACTCCGGTACTACCGATGGAATAAATTCTCCATTCTTTACGAGGAGTCGTGGGTGACAGTTGCTCTGACCCTCGAGAATCATGCCAAGAAGAATAACATGACTGTCAATCATCAACGACCCGTTATTGATGGCTTCAAGTGTTGTGCGGAGAAACTTACGTGTTGCGCGCCTGGCTTTTGGTACCAATTTATTCAGGACACTAAGAATAAAACTAGAAGTAAGTTTTCACTTCCAAGATTTATTAAATTCGTTATTTTGTAGGACTATGGTCAAATACGGATCATTAGACATCTTACTAGGTAACGCTTGTTCAATTCATATGCCATATTCCAAAAGAGATCTTTCTAGTCTAATCCAACCCCGCTGCCCGATCGTAAGGTCGCGGATTCGAATCCAGTTCAAACTATGGACTTATTTATCTGTCTGAAAAAAAAATGTGGGAGTGGTGTCTTAGAATGACGGAAAATATCGTAAGAGAATCCGCAGCCTAGTACGCTCTATTGGCAATGTTTTTCCTGTCGATTACACAGCACCGGAAATTTTCTAAAATATACGCTCTGGGCTTTACGATTTTTGATTCAGCTGGCATGATTCCACACTGAAACAGCTATGTATATATTATAATGTAGTGTTAGTCGTCTTTATAGTGCCTATGTAGAATTGGTGTAGGTGTACTTGACAAAAAACTAATTAAATTTAAGAGCTTAGCTCTTGTCGGGGTTTTTATGCAGTTTTCTCAAATTAAGTCTTTCGAATGCGGCCTCCTTGACTTCCTTACACGAAATGACAGCGACCTTTTTTATCTGGCTCACGTAACTAATTATTGGCCTTCCTCTTCCCCGTTTTCCTTCAAATAACTTATGAGGGATTTAAAATGTAATTGTATTTATTTTCAGTTTACGTATTTCTTGGATCGACCGCTGGGTTGATAGATATGATGACGGCCATGGAGTCACTACAATTATTTGCTAAGGGAGAGTACATGGTTATTTTTGTCGATATGATGACGTACATGCCTAAGGAAGCTTTGCAATATGTAATAAGTAAGTATTAACATGTAATGAAATAGTTTTACAAAGCGAAAACATAAATTATTTATTAATAGTATGTCCATGAGCGGAAGACGATAATGCTCAAAATTGTTCTGCCTAACTGGTAATTTTAGGAAACGGCTTATCCAGACTTCTGATGATGATGATATTTTCATGTATTTTTCTAATTAACCGGCTTCATATAGGAGGAGGTTCTCAATGAGTTGTATTTTTTTAAATGTTTGTTATTACATAACATCATTGTCATTTACAAGCCGATTTGAAAAATTCTGTTTGTAAGGTCTGCTCTGTTTTTATCTGGAAAGTTAAACTTCCAGATTGGTCCCATAGAAATCTCAAAAAAATCTTTTCAGCCTTTTGGTCGGTTTCTCAAGGTTTTTAAACTTGTAACTATTTTATTTCAGAAACGGAAGATCGAGTATCAAAGCTATTAGTGTGTCCCAATACGACGGAGTTCATAAAGCGTGCACGATCTCTTCTGGTGGTGGTATCATCGGAACCCACCAGTTCGTATGCCGAGTTTACAGATCGAGTTCGCAAGTACAACACTCGGCCGCCTTTCAACTTCTCCGATGTCTTTGCTAACTTTAATAAGGTATTGTTTGAGTTTTTATCATTTTAAAATTAAATAAGCATATGGCACGTCCACACGTACATTTATATTAACTGGTCTCTCAGCTCAGTTGGTAGTAGCTTTGCTTTCTGCGTTGCATCCCGTGGGTTCGATCCCCAACGAGAACAAATAATATTTGTGTGCTGAACGAAAATGTTTGTTCTCTGTCTAGGTGTTATATTGTAAATATATGTATTGTAATATATTTGTGCCAAATTTCATCCAAATCTGTTCAGTCGTTCTAGAGTTATTGAGTAACAAACATTCATCCATCCACACTTACAAACTTTCACATTAAATGAACATTCAATTCACATCTTAAAAATTTTCAATTTTAATTTATTATTATTATTATTATTTTTTTTGAATTTTTTTTTTTTTGAATTTCACTTTTAATGACTAATATTATAAAATTTATAATATTAGTGTGATTTACAAGCTTAGTTTGGGACTAGACAGTGTCGTGTGAATTGTCCACAATATTTATTTAATGCAAACTTGTATTTCAGTTCGTTTCAATCTACGCGGCGTATTTGTACGACTCTGTGGTACTATACGCCACCGCGCTCGATGAAATCATTCGCGAACAGACGACCAAGGAGCCTCTTACGGCGGTCAAACTCGTCACTATCGCCAGAAACGGCTCGAGAATCATAGAGAAGATGATTAGAAACTCACCATATAGGAGTAAGTTTTTATTAGTATTCAACTTTCATATTTCTTGATCAGAAACGTGACTGAACTCTCAGCTCAGTTGATAGTAGCTCTGCCTTCTGCGTCGTTGTTCGTGGGCTCGATCCCTACCGAGAACAAATATTTGTGTGATGTTCTCTGTCTGGGTGTTATATTGAATTCTAGTATGTATTTACAAAAAAAATGTAGTTAAGTATTATATCAGCATCTTGTAAGAAAGACAGACAAACGGACAGATAGAAAGGCAGACCAACCAACCGACAGACAGAACATAGTTACTTTTGCATTTAAAATATTAGTATGTATTGTTAGCCGGTTTTGAGAATAGGACATCCCTACTGAGAAGATGGCGTCGTAATGCGTAGACGTTTGGTTTGCCGTTTATTAAAGTATAACTGAGTTCTAGCTATATTCAACGAAGATTTTTACCCGTAATAGTATGAATGTTACGATCGTTTATTGACATATCGATTTGCATTACAGGTATATCAGGAATGTCGATTCGTCTGGACGAACGAGCGGACTCAGAAGGCAACTTCTCAGTTCTAGCATTCAAACTGTCCAAGTTCAGCGAGGGAGAGATCAACTGCAGCTACAGTATGATACCTGTTGGCCACTTCCAGCAAAGCTCCAAAGAATTCCCGGTTAGTAGCATTTTGCTTGCAGTCTTATGAAGAAAGAAGACATAACTTTTGAAACTATTATGGTTTTTAACACTATTTTTATGGGATATTTACCATGATATAAGTTCAACCGTGATCATGATGCATGCAACTGTGCCGAAATATTGGGAGTCAAAACTCACAAAATTTAATCATGGTTAATATCCCGTTGTTTATATAAACAGACACTCATGTCTGAAACATCGCGTCGTGTTCCTCACTGCTGAGGTTTGTACCCCTACCATGGATCAATTTATCACCAAGAATATTTCGTCATCTGGACCTGAAAGTCCGTAAAACCAACCCAATAACCTATTCAATAAACAGCCGGTTTTAGGGCTCATTTGAGGGGAGGGATAGCACTAAGCAAAAACACAAAGCAAACTTTGCTGCACGTTTCTTTAATAAATGCCAACACATGAAGAAATGAATATCACTCTGATACTCTATCGGCCCGAATTAGAAAGGTAATTAGTATAATGCGTAACCTGAGGTATATTGCAAGCCCAGACACACTAAAATCAGTGTATTATGCACTGTGTCAATCTCTCATTGGATACTGTATAACATGCTGGGGAAGTGCTGCTAAAACTCTTATTATACAGGCTGAAAGAGCACAATGCTCAGTGTTAAAGGTAATGCTTTGTAAGCCCTACAGGTACCCGACGACAACTCTCTATAAAGACGCTGGTGTACTCAGTGTCCGCCAACTATTTGTACTAAATACATCACTTTCGGTCCACAAATCGGTAATTTCCTCCCCTGATTATGATATAATGCTAAATCGCAGATTATTCAAATTAACCACCCCCTCTGTTAATACCAGGTTTGCTCAGCGTGTTGGTACCTTCATGAGAGCCCATATTTATAATAAAGTTGTTTCTTGTTGTGACATTAAATGCAAGAAGATTGCGGAGGCTAAGCATTTATTGATAAAATGGCTGGCAAGTCTAACCTATGATGAGACAGAAAACATTATTAATTTTGCATGCTAGTGTTATATTTTTATAAATCAATTTATTTTTATTATCAGTTTTAAGAATTTAAGCTTTGAGATTTTAAGAAATACCTACTTCTGTATTTTAATATTTTATATCTTTATTTCTTTTACTATTATATTTAGTTGTTATAAATTTTTCACAATTTCACACTAAAATATGTATTCTAAAGACCTGAGCAATCAATTTTTTAAATATGTCGAAACAATAGTCTCCTCGATACAGGCTTAGCCTAGTGAGGGAACTAAGAGATATTCTGTAGGTTATTTTAAATTTGTCTGAGAAAATTAAAAAAAAAAAACTAAAAAATGAATATGAAATAAACACGTTCTGTCTATTCCCAAACCATGGCGTTTTTATACTTTCTAAATCCAATATTTTCCAGGATTACAAACTGAATCCGCGTTTACCAATCGACTGGCCGGACAGCGTGAAGCCCGAAGACGAGCCTTCTTGCGGATTCCTCAACGAGAAGTGTCCCAAAGACGACTCTCAGATCACATCGCTCGTGGTCGCCGGGACACTTGCGGTCACCTTGTTCTGTGCCCTGGTCGTCACCGTCAGCATCTATCGCAAGTGGAAGATAGAACAGGAGATCGAGGGCTTGCTTTGGAAGATTGACACTACCGAGATTGCTGGATATTTGGGCAGCGGGCTTATCTGCTCACCTAGTAAGGTAAATATATGCTATCAATTCTGAAGATGGGCGTTTAAAAGAAAAGCATTTAACTAGACAGACTTTTTTAGTAAAGCAGTTAGGTAAATACATACAAGCTATCATATTTATAGATGGAGTTTAAAAGAAAAGCATTTAACTAAACAGACTTTTTTAGTAAAGCAGTTAAATAAACTGGGAGATATACAAATTATCCCCCGACACAAAGATCGAAATTTCAGCTTTATTGTTGCTGCTTGGTCGTTTTGTGCAGACAAATAGCTCTTTCACAAAGAAAGTAATTTTCGTGAGTGGGTATTTTTTAATAGTAATTAAGATGGTTAACTCATTAGTAAAATATTTTGTTTCAGTTGAGTTTGGCCAGCGGTATATCTTGTGAGAGTAAATGCTGCACACAAATATTTACAACTACGGCACAATACAAAGGAAATGTCGTTAGAATAAAGGAGTTGAAATTCTCTAAAAAGAAAGTAAGTACTATTTCATAACTACAGCTCATGCTACTTTTGATATAGGAGCTAAACGTTTCTTTTTGCTTAAAATGGAACCTTAGCGGGATCTAAATTACAAAATAAAAGAGTTTTTTATTTAAAATTGCACCTTATAGCACTCAAAATACGTTGCAACTTGTTTTAGGATATATCTCGAGATGTGATGAAGGAGATGCGACTGCTCAGAGAGTTACGTCACGACAATCTGAACTCATTCATCGGTGCTGTCATAGAGCCTATGAGGGTACTGCTTATAACAGACTATTGCGCCAAAGGAAGCTTGTATGTAAGTTATTTAGAAACCTAAAGTCATGTGACCTTTATGTCATTGGTATTGGATACAAAAAACACTGATTCACACGCCTTTGTGAAATGCGTTTAATAAATAGTGTATTTCTTGGAAAGTGTCTTAATTTTCTTCCCATCGTGTCACTGGTTCTTTCGAGAACCAAGTGTGGTGAAAGGAGTACGCCTCAAAGAGGCTCCTTTCTTGTACAAAAACAACTTCCTTTCTTCCTTTTTGACACTTTCTTTTTTTCACTTTAAGTATAAAAAAATAGTGACTAATTTATTTGTAACCATGTCATTTTTGTGCTGTTAGAGTGATACACACATCAATGTAGGTTTTAGTAGTTTAAATGCTTATATTATTTGGTTTAACTAGTTTTGTCTTTCTTCAGGATATAATTGAAAATGAGGATATAAAACTGGATAAAATGTTTATATCTTCGCTAATACACGATCTCATAAAGGTAAGCTTAAACAATTTTGAGTCAAAATAGTAAATATCCTCATGAACGTTACCTGATTAAAGTTCATGTTTCAGGGTATGATGTTTATTCATACTTCGCCACTAATATTCCACGGTAATCTCAAGTCATCGAATTGTGTAGTCACGTCGAGATGGATGCTTCAGGTTGGTATAAAAGAGAGTCTTTATGAAGGTAAAAGTAATAAAAATAAAGGGATAAAACATTTCAACATATTGGGTAAATTTCAAGTTTTTTTTATATTGTAGTCAATCCACACAACACTATCTAGCCCCAAATTAAGCAGAGCTTGTGCTTTGGCAACCAGATAAATACATATTTAGAATACAATATAACACCCAGGGCCAGTCTCAGCTTAGTTTTAACAATCGTAACTACGGTATTTTTTATGTAGGTATGTGAGTTACTTTTGTTATTCTTTTGTTACTCATTTTTCGCATTACCTTCTTTCAAACTCACTACTATATTACTGTAAATTCTAAAAGCATATATGCCCCTAAATTAATCTAAAAAAAATATTCTAATTTCAGGTTACCGATTTTGGTCTCCACGAATTGCGGTATTGCGCAGAAAACGATTTTATTGGAGAGCATCAATATTTTAGAGGTAATTTACCCTATGACGTATCCATTCGTACGTACCGAGAACGTAATGGTTACGGCTGATGCACCTTTCCGAAATTTGTTTCGTAAACAAATTTCCCTATGCACCTAACAAAAAGTGTAACCTGCACTAGTAATAATGAGGCGAAAACTACCCATTAGTTAGAAGTCTGTTTATCTTTATGACACGGAAAACAATAATCCAAGCATTCCGTCGTGTTACTGTTCATATTATGACTACTAAGCAGGTAAGCAGCGTTGTGTAAATGCTGCTAAAGAGATGTGTATGTATGACATGGTCTTTGGTGGACCTCTTACTGTTTACATAGCAGTAGTAGACTTTACATAGCAGGTCGCTGAAAAATGTGGGCTCCGTGAGCTAAAATGTCCGTTTGTCACTTTTTGTTGACATGAAAGTGACAATATATTTATAAAGACGCTATATAATAGCAGGGTTGGATAAGGGCCCAAGAGCCTAAAAATGCTTGTTGTTTCCTAGGATTATTGTGGAAATCGCCCGAGTTGTTGAGAGAGCTAGACAACCCGAACGGCACGGTCGGTGGGACGCAGAAGGGAGATGTTTATGCATTTGGAATAATACTCTACGAGATAATGGCGAGACGGGGCCCGTTCGGGGTCACAGCTATGGAACCCAAAGGTCAGTTTATTTTTTATACAATTAGCTGATGGAACATAAGCATATGGCCCACCTGATGTTATATTACATTACATTACGGTAACCATCACATATAACAAAGCATTGCCTCGCAGGTCTCGCACGTCAGGAGCGTGCCCTTCGATGCATTGCCCTGCGTCCATCAACTTGAGGCATACAGATATTCAACCTTACGTGCCAATAAGTTCGTTGACTACCTGCTTCAAATAAATTTCTTCGCTGATAACCAGTAATTTCATACCAAATAGGTAAAATTGAGCTTGAATGACCTTTTAAGCTTTTCTCTGTCATATCTTAACCGACTTTACCGTCGTCAATATTTCCGAAGCATTACAACTTTGGAATTTTCAAATCAAGAATGAACAAGTGGATAATAGCTAAGCGTGCTCCACCTTAGGCTGCATTTTCACTTTCCATTTGGTGTGATTACAGTCAAACGTTTAACCATCAACAATAAAAAATAAAAAAATTGGTAGCATAACGAGCCCTTATTCACAACTATAGTTAAAAATATCGATCACACTCTTTTCAATAATGATCTTTCAGATATAATAGACCGGCTGAAGAGACCAAAGTTAGAGGGCGAGGATTACTTCCGTCCAGACACGAGCGTGCTCCAAGCCGTGCCCGAAGACTCCTACATAGAATCCTGTATGCGGGACTGCTGGGCGGAGGATCCCAGCGTGCGACCAGACTTCCCCACCATACGGAGCAGACTGAAAAAATTCAAGTCTGGCAAGTAAGTTTACCTCCAATTCTTCTAGCGCTGGTGGTCTAGTGGGAGTGACCTGGCCTTCTTATCCTATGGTCGTGTGTTCGAATACACTCTAACCAATATCTTAGTTTTTTGATTAATACCAATGTTCTCCAATGGTGATGGAAAACATCGATATGGAGCCAGTTGGTATGGTTGGTAGCTTTGCAAAACATAAACATTTGCTGAATGTAATCATATAGACGTGGCTCTGACTAGTATTCGAGCTACATATGAGGGAGTCCGTGAGGAGGCTGTGAGGGTTGTCGTTGTTTCTTTAAAGTTTAAAGAAACAACGAAAACTCTCACGGACTCAAAAGTAAAACGGTCGTTGACCTAAAGTTTTTATTGCAAATTGACTGATGATTCACATTGTGAAGAAAATATCATATCATAACTAATGTCATGACAATCATTTACATACATGAGGTGAAATTACTTAAACTTTCATAACTTCAATATGATAAGATAGCCCACAGGCTTCAGTTCACTCCGAGAAGTTTCCCTTAGTCATAGTTAGAATAATCATAGTGTGTGGTCCATTTTTTATTTTTATTTTTGTAAAACTGAATTCTCAATGAAGTTCTTTATAATAATTTATTGGCTCACTTCGTTATTGGTAGCTATAATGCTGACAAATATTTTTGGCTATGGCAAAAACGGTTTTTACGCTACTTTCCTTAGCTCCGTGTACAGGCTTGAAAGAATCTAAGACGATAGAAGTGTATTAGTGTACGAAAAGAGCCTCTTTCAGGCGCAGTTAAAGTCCTTTCACCACACTGGTTCTAAAGAACGAGTGATATGCCAAGAAGAAGTGTTAAATAGGGCCTAATCAGATTGTTTTGGCATATTACACGCTTGTATCTTGTAAACGCGTGTAATGTGCCAAAACCACTCTGACTAGGCAATCTGGGCCTCTTCAAGGCAAGAGTGAATAGGTGTCTTTTAGACCATCCTGCTTCATCGTCGCTTACCATCAGGTGAGATTGTTGCCAAAGGATGGTCTATCTATATCATGTAAAAAAGGCCCTATGGTAACAGTAACATCGTTGAATTAAAATGAAAAGTTACTACTTAGACGTGTTATTGCCCCCAGGTCACGCAACATAATGGACCAAATGATGGATATGATGGAGAAATACGCCAACAATTTGGAGGAACTAGTCAACGAGAGAACGAGGCTGCTGATCGAAGAGAAACAAAAGACAGAAGATCTGCTGCATAGGATGCTACCAAAGTATGTACCATGATATACAGTCGTTTAGACAATTTTGAAGTAAAATTGTGACCACGACTACGATGCGCCAAAAAATATATAATAAGCCAAATAAGGCTAAAAAAAAAACAAAAAAAAATGTGTTTCAAGATAATGAAACTACTTTTCTATCTTATGAAGTAATTTTTCTTATAATATTATTGTCCTTTACATGTTTCTAAACTTTAAATGTTACGCGTTTTCCATTCGTGTCGTCGGCACAGGCAAGTCAAGCTTTTGGTGGTCTATAGTTTTTTGCATGTACATGTTTTAAATAACCTGTGTACATTTCATTGTTATATTATAATTTTAAGCGACTTGCTTAATTCTTTTAACGTATTTTGTACTAATTCAAGGTTTTCTGTATTGGTGTTTGTAAGTGAGCACAAAGACGCAAATACAACAAGCTGTATGACATACCTGGACGACGCAATAATGTGCGCACTGCTTTACATTCGGTCCAAGTCTGCGTCACCCTTTAGAATAAGTACGATGCAGCTTTATAACACCGTCTCACATCGTTCCCGGACTACTCAAGAGTGCTCGCCTTAATAAATAATTCCAAAATATACAACAAAATAGCTACAACCTACATTACTTTCACGAAGCGTGTAAATAAAACAGCTAACTGTAGTTTAATGTATTTGGCAAATATTTTGGTGCTGGAACCACCATACATTTTGAAGAGAAAGTTCATGAGTGCTTAGCAAATTTGATCCCAGCGTCAGACCTGTCTTTGACTATGCAACAGTCGGTTCCAAGCGAAAATACGGGTTCGAACCCCGTCCGGAATTTTTCATTATTCAAAATAGTAACTAAAAATACAATAATAAAAGGTGGTAAGGATAGTGTTTTATTTTCAAAACTCCTCAGTACCATCGACATGGACTTGGTGTAAAACAGTCGTACATTCTCTAAATCTCAATGTATTCACTTTGTTGTACTTGTGTTCTTTTCCAGATGTGGAGGTTGAATCCATTATAGAATCGTGAAAATGTATTGAGGTAATTAACTCCCTATTGGTGATTGTAGTTACTGATTTGCCTTTCACTGCAGGAGCGGAGAGGGGCTCACTTGTTTCATTAACAGCGTTTGAGTAGATTAGAGCTTGCTTGGGATTCTGTGGTGATCGCGTTTCGCCAACAACGGTGATGGACTTTACATTTAATAAGTTTTATTAGGCCGCTTTTACACGATGGCAGTACCCGAGCCAGTCAGATCTGAGACAGTCACGACTAGCTGTTGGCGAATTGCCTCTGATCGTCCCTGATTCTGCTATTGGCGTTGTGTAAAAAGGCGTTCGCAAATGATTTTGAACCTTACACACTATTAGCCTACTTCTGGATTTTCCACGGAGCGGGATCGCACTTTTTTTCGATAAATATTCATTTTATTATCATCATAGCAGTTTGGTGCTTTGGTGATGGCAAAATGAACTTTTTGGTTTGCTCACATTTGTTTGATTCACAGGTATGTGCTGAATGGGCATGGACGTAGATCACTTTCTGATGTAGAATTTAGTAATCACCTACTCTTTTTTCTTCTTTCACATTTGCGTGAGATTTTGGGGCACGTGTCTTAGTTAACTTGCATCCACTGTATTTAGTTAGTGATATGTGATTGATTGATGTCTTCTATGAGTAGAACGTTATGCTGTAGCTAGTTGTATTTGTTCGTGTTCACTAAATGACTCCAGTTTTTACCACATTTAAATGTTTCGTCCCTTCAAAGCTGCCAGCAATGTCGTGATATTATATTAATTGGTAACAACATGCCGCGATTGTGGTATAAGGGTCATCATCAGAATGATATCAACCAAGTATTAAGGTAGCGGTTCGGTTGTGGTTATCACGCTAAACATTTGCCTGGTGCATAAAACCATAAAACTGGACGCAATCAATCAATGATCAGACCCCTAATCTGATTCTTCTACGTATCTCTCTCTTTTGTACGGCGAAGTGATGAGACAACAACTCAGTTGTAGGCAATCAATATTGCACATCGGCATTTTGGCTTTGTATAGCGCTATCTCTTTCTGACGTACACGCCGAAATTAGCCGATGTGCAATATTTGTTGCCTGCTACTATAACGTATTGTTTTTGCCTAATTTTATCTCCATACAAAAGAAAGAGACACGTAGGCGATACGAATTGTTTAAACTGATCGAGTAAATCTGCGACTTGCCCTTCTGTGTTAAATCTGAACGTATCAGTTGATCAGTGATCGTTCAGTCCCGAGAGTTACCATGATTGCATTGTTGCAGGTCAGTCGCCCGCCGCCTCACGACCGGGGAGGGCGTGGAACCGGAGTCATTCGACTCTGTGACCATTTACTTCAGCGATATAGTCGGCTTTACCGCCATGTCGGCTGAGAGCACACCGCTGCAAGTTGTCAACTTCCTCAACGATCTGTACACGGTCTTCGATAGAATTATAAGAGGCTACGACGTTTATAAGGTGGAGACTATTGGGGATGCCTATATGGTGGTAAGTACAATGCCGCACTACAAACACCCCTATTTTTTAACTACCAGAAAAAAATAAGGACTGTTTCAGCAGAGGCTACTAAATAATATCATGGTGAGATTTTTTTTGTAATTACTTTTGGTGATTTTTTTGTTCGGATTCGGGATAGGAACTAATTTGTATGGATACAGTACTAGAAAATACTTGACAAGTAGTTGGTTGTACTTTTAAATAGAACTTGCCGTGAACCCATATAAACTTGCCGTTGTACCAGCTTTCTATCCATCTTTTTAGATTCTTTGTCTATAGGCTACCTACGGTCCAAAAAGGCGACCAATTCAAAAACATAGTGACAAAAAAACTAGCAAGGATCTACATATTATATTCATATTTTTACCGGCAGGTATCAGGACTTCCAATAAGAAATAACGACAGACACGTGGGAGAAATCGCTTCGATGGCGCTCGAGTTACTAAACGCAGTGAAGAGTCACAAAATATCGCACAGACCAAACGAAACACTCAAACTTCGAATAGGCATCCATACTGGTAAGTCAGTGCTCATAACTCTATTATAAAAACCTAGCACTATATACACTGTATAGCCTATTTAATATACAACCACTAACGTTGTAAGGCCAAATGTTATTCCTTGCTTTAATGTGCCGTTACTTCCGTCTCACTTGTGTCTCACGTGTGACAGAAATTGAGCCAGGGACCCAATTTACGGTAAATTGGGTCCCTGGCTCAATTTTTAGCAAAGTCAAAGTTTAACATTCACCCATTTTTATTTAATAAAATTCATTGAAAGTGATAGAAAGAGGTTAAATAACTGGATTAATGTATGTATAATGCACTTCAAGCACTATAACGAGATATTGGAGCAGGAGCGAGGGATTACCAAGAAGTCTGCAAGGACTGCCGTTTTCAAGAATGTTGCAAAATACCTGTCAATAAATAGCTTTTCCTTTTTTCTTTCTTTCTCACAGGCGTGTTCCGCAAGCAGTAAGTGTATCCAGTCTGGACTGGAATCCCAAAACATGGTACCATTTGTTTTTCTTTATTTTCCAGGCGCAGTGGTAGCCGGCGTGGTTGGTCTAACAATGCCTCGCTACTGTCTGTTCGGTGACACAGTGAACACCGCGTCTCGTATGGAATCTAACGGCGAACCGCTGCGCATCCATATATCGCCGAGCTGCAAACAAGCGCTGGAGAAACTAGGAGGGTATATTGTGGAGCCGAGGGGTATGATACCTATCAAGGGGAAAGGACAGGTGAGTGATAACTGAAAGTACAGTGGAATAAGTGTAACTAGCGTGTTTGAAGTCAGCTGGTTGGTGAATCTTGATACTACTGCCGCCTATTTCTGTCGTGAAGCAGCATTGCTGTGTTTAGGTTTGAAAGGTGTGGGTGCCGGTGAAATTACTGGCACGTGAGGCTGAACATCTGTATCCCTTAAGCTGATGGACACAGAGCAGTGCATCGTGGGGCACGTTCCTGACGTGCGTGACCTACGAGGCAATGCTTTGTTATATTCGATGGTCACCACTTAACATCAGGTGGGCTATTTGCTAGTTCCATCAGCTAGTTGTATAAAAAAAAGTTTGTTTTTGTAGGAGCCAACTCTTTTAACGGTGTGCTATATCTAGAAATAACAGTTCAACGTGCCTTCCAGGTCACGTTACCCATCAAATACCATCGTTACCAAATACATTGTGAATGTATTAAAAACTGGAACTAGTGAGAATGAACCATTTAAGCTCGCACACCTCAGACGAACTGATTTCACGTGATTTTTGTACTCATTGCTGGAGGAACAAGCCGATAGACCATCTGATGTTGATGGGTAACCAACAAAGCCCTGCCTCTGCGGTCACGTGATTTTACTTCTCGCTATTTATATTTGCTATTGTTGATTACAGGTGCAAACATACTGGTTGCTGAGTGCTACAGACAAGGCTATACAGAAGAGGGCGGTGGAAGGTGAAGAGCGGCCGTTGTTCCGGCGACCGCGGCGCAGTCCCAGGCTCGCTGATTCCAGACATCCATCGCTTTCTGGTACGTTCTAGAAAGTTACGAGTTTCAGGTTTCAGGTTTGGCGAATGGTATAGAGCAGCGGTTCTCAAACTTTTTTGGTCACGGAACCCTTTTGACAAGCAAAATACTTGACGGAACTCTACAATAAAACAATAGTTTTTAAAGGTGTATTCTTAATTATAGAAGCATAATAAAAGAACAATGTAACAGTTACTAATTATTTTGTTTTTTTATTCTAAATTCTTGCGGAACCCCTATAGGGGTAGCGCGGAACCCTAGGGTTCCGCGGAACACACTTTGAGTACCGCTGGTATAGAGCATGGGATGTTTGAATCATATGGCAGGACAAATAATTTGACGCAAACTTTGTTCGGGCTTTGGGTAGTGTAGGAATTTTGATGTAAGTATCGGGCAAAGTCGATGTTTCTTTTAGTTACTTTTTACTGTTTTTACGTTTTAAAGATAAATTTTAACGCACTTACTCATGAACCCGTCATTTTATAGCAGCACTGCAAATTATACTTGTCACTTTAATTTTAACGTCAATGAAAAGAGATAGCAACAAGTTTATCGCTTTAAAAGATTTGGTTTATATAGCTTGTCGCCTGTTCTTTTAGGTATTGTTGTACGCGAGAAATCTGGTGTTAATTCAGGTATGTGGTTTTAAAATAGTAAAATATTAGTTTTTACCTGACAGGTGGCGTATTCCAGAGAATATGTGCACTATACTTGAAAGTCATGAGACTAGGAGAGTGAGTATGGATGTGGATGGTTATGTGAGGTAGACCAAAGAAAACATGAACTGCGTGAACGATGACATGGATAAGAGAGGAGTGAATGCAGAGATGACGGCTGACAGAGGAGAATGGAGGAGGAAGATATGTTGTGCCGACCCCACATAAAGTGGGATGGGCAGAAAGAAGAAGATGTGCACTATTCCACAGTACTCTCAAACGGCGCCGGCGAAAAGAAACATCGTAAGGAAAACGGAAGAACCTAAGAAGTTCGAAAACATGTTTCAAATGCACAAAGGGAGTCGCTTTGTGGCGAACCTTAAATCCCTTCACTACACTGGCTTGAAAGAACTAGTGACACGAATAAAATAAGTTTAAAAAAGACGTGTGGCACTCGGAGACTGCCGCGGTAAAGCTATTGCATAGCATTTTTTATCAACTTATGCAATTATAATTATTTATTTATTTTATTAATGCAGTATTTTTTATTTTTTAATAAATTGGTTTATTAAAAAATAAAAAACGGAACGAAGTCTTTTGAGCACTGACTTGAACTTTGTTACATATGGCAACTCCAAACCTGTTACTTACACGTCATTGAAAAAACGTCATTGGGGGTGTCAGGTTTTTTGCGTTACGGAATTTCTGGATTCGGTCCCCACGCTCAAGGCCCGCGATAGAAGCTATGCAATAGCTTAAAAAAACTTGAGAAACCGACTTCATGGCCAAACGTCCGTCCGTCCGTTGTTGAATGTAGCTTTTGATTGATAGGAGGCGTTCGGCAGCGCATAGCGAGTGGCGAGGCGGGTATGCGCGGATCCCGCTGTTCGCTGCCCGCGCCGTCCGCGCCCGTCGCCACGCCGCCGTCACAGCGCCGGCCCCGGACCGACACAACACGCCCGAGGTAACTTATACCACACTATATTACTAAATGCTTCTTTTCATTACTCATACTCTGAAAGTAGGTCTGAAGTTGTCTGAGGGGCCTAATTGAAAGTAAAACTTTCAGCCCTAGGGAGAATCGCTTTCTACTGACAGCTGTCAAATTATAAAAAAAAACAAGTTCTATTTTATTCAACCATGTTCCAACTTTCTAAAGTCTTTCTAACTGCAAGGAGGTTGTTCAACCAAATTCCAACTTTTTATTCAGCAAGTAGGTTGGAAACCCATTACAACGGTAAGAAGTTTAAAAAGTCTAATTAGAGCGCAATGTAATATTTAAATTTAAATAACATAAAGATAGTATTAAATAAATAATATATCTTCTAAATTACTTGATTAGTGTATAACTTCAACTATTTATTTAAAATAACATAGATTTAAATTATGAAAATGAAAATAATGGCTGAATAATGCTGGCGAGCCGAAGCCGAAGGCCCGTCAGAGAAAAAGAAAAAAAAAACCGGGAAGGCGGCAATTCAATCTTCATTTTCACTAATTTTTCTTTCATGTTTTTATTTTTACTTTCCTTGTATTCGTAATGAAAAGCACAGTGTTTACCTCGGGTGAAAGTCTTTTGAGTCCCTCAAGCTCCATTGGCGCCCTCGCTAACGCTCTGGCGCCAAACCCGTCTCGGGACTCAAAAAACGTGACTTTCAACACTCAGGTAACAATGTACTATTATAGGATGGTTTTTCGAGAAGGGCGGTGATGGCCAAGTCCGAAACCACGAGAGGGAAAAGTCGTGAAGAGAGTCATGCTCTCGAAGAAAACAATATCTGTGTATATTATTGATTGTATTGATTTATTTTTCAATCCTTAGGTAATTCAGTCGTGTACCAATGAGTAAATGAAAAATGTATGGACAATTATGCTCTCAAACGGAGAAGGAAAACATCGTGAGGAAACCGGCATGTCGTAGAACCGTAAAGTTCGTAAATAATTGTGTCAAGTGCACGAAAAGAGCCTCTTTGAGGCGCACTTATAATTCTTCACCACAGTTGGTTCGTAAGAGCCTGTGACACGAAGGAAGGAAGTCAGCAGAATCACTTTATAAATTCTGATGGTGCAGAGAAATGATTGATTCTGCTTGTGATAGGTCTCCGATGGCCGAAGGCATTGCCACTCCAAAGATTGACGATCCGCCGCGAAAGCGCGCTCCTCTACTGTAAGTGCGTTGTGTGTGTCGCCTTTCATGTGTGTGTCTGTCTACTCACCGTATAGTTCATAAATAAGAATTGACGCAGCATTTAAAAAACTAAATAAAACTTGGTAGTTGAGATTAAAAGTAAAAATAATTTTTTCGCTATAGTTTTTGTAAACTGCTCGATTTGCTTACATGTGAGTAAGGGGTATTTAAAAATGATGTGATTGGAATCATTTTCGCAGTCCACCAAAGTAAATGTGGGGGAGAAAGAAATGTGCCGTTATGTGAAAACTATCCACAAAAAACAGACCTCTCCAAGCGCGGAAGTGTATGGAAACGCAGGTTCATTAACCAGATATAAGACAAGGATGATACAAAGTCAAGGATAACGTTTAATCTTTGATTATTTGCAGGCACGCCCTGAGTTCGATCGCGTCGTCGACCGCCTGCGAAGGTGAGTGCGAGTCGCTGGGGTCAGTGGCCGGCGCCGCAGGACTCGCCTTACGCGGCGCTCGCTCACTCGACGCGCTGGCAACACCGCGGCTGCGGCGGCATCACACCACACGCTCCCTAGACGCCGACCAACCCGTAGCCACCGTCTGCGGCGACCCCGTCTTCAACGGTACCATCGTCGGGATAGTCACCGACGACCTACCACGACGCCAAGCCGAAACCAGTCCGCTACTCCGCAAATGCAGCTTGTACAACAAGTTAGACCGACCGCGCAAGGTGCACGACGCTTCGTACATTGAGTTTTATAAGCGCTGGCGCTCATTGGAGAACGTGGCGGATAATAAGGGGGAGAGGAAATTGCCGCGTTTTGCCATTCGTTCGTGGTTGCTCGGTTTCTTTGGGGGAGCCCCGCGTGGCTCGAGTGCTTCCTTACGTCGCGCTCCGCCGCTGCTTGACCGCGAGTCAGCTGTCTGATCGACCGGTGACCAGGGCCCGTATTATGATCTCTTATAGCGGGGCGTTTATAGCATTGCTTAGTTTGACTAGACAAATATCAAATATCTATCAAAGTCCAGTATGTCATTCAGACTTCCAAACAGAAGTTATTCAGGATAGGATTGGAGGTTCAGTCGCAATAAGATTTCCTAATACGGCCTCTGCATTGAGATCTGAAACCTCCAGCTTTGAACTCCTAAGGAGCCGTAACTGCTATCTTTTTCCTGGCCTTATCTTATCCGATAAGTGGGGTCTACATAAGTTTACTTTTCTCTTTTCTTAACTATCATGAAATTTTCGCCCAAAACATTAATTATCACAGCTAACTTCAATGCCGCTCAGCATAATAGATGACCCAGAGACCCAGACTTGGAGGCACTTGTTCCTATAGGCTCAGTTTTGCAGCTTTGTTTACTATAAATAGCTTAGAGAAACGAGTGCCTCCCGGTGTGATAAAAATTGGTAAAGTAAGGTCCCCAGTACCGAGGTAACCGAGTCTAGAACGTAGACTTCATAGGAAACGCGACGTCTATTGTCGTAGTTGTTGAGAATCGAATGGATAATCTCAAGCCTAGTGTTTAGCTGTGGCGTAGTCTTTAGATAACTGTAAAAATATATTGGAGTACCATTATTGGCTGCTACTTTTACATTTTCTAAGTAACTCCTGTGCAGCCAACAATGTTGCTGCAGCAATGTTTAGTAGGAAGTAGTTGCAACACTGTATATTGATTACCCTATTATATGTATGTATATGAACCGTTGCTGTAAATAATATGTGTAAGTAAAACGATGTTACCGTCAATTGTGAAATAAGAGTTTAATGTTATTAAATAATTTCTATTGAACAATTGTCTCTTAGTAATACTGACGTAGATCACAATTACAACTACTTATTATATACAGGAGAGGGATAATTAGCTACTAAATGCTCTATAGTCCCAATCTCCTTTATAAAAATTATCTAGCGTTGCATAATTTACTTTTTATACACATCTAATAGGGGATGAGGAATATATCTAAAAGCGTCCAATCTCTGATTGTCCTCTTGACTATGTGGCCAGACGATTTAAGGCCTGGCTGGTATGCCAATATTTAGTGCCGAATTAGTGACGCAGATTGGTATTGGTTTCAGAATTTGTGCCGGTCTGGTTCTTGAGTTATTGGCCAAAACATGTGGACGTTAGTGTGGACAACCGTTAGTCAAGAGGGCAATAATCTCTGTAGTGACACATCTGCTTTTTTGCACTCAAAAGTCTTCCTCAAAAAGTGGCACAAAAGCACTGCAAATTAGATACATTTAGTTTTTCATCATCTGTTTCACCTGCAACGTGCATAGAAGCTAATAGTAGAGCGAACCAAGTTGACTAGGCTGTATAAACTACGCGTCGGCTAGCAGCGGAATGGCCGCTCCATCGCCTTCAGATAAGCATCCATTTATAATAAGTTTGATGTCACACGCTGCGGGCGACGGTTTCTCTGGCTGCAGTAGCGGCACGCAGGACGCGGCGGCCGGCGGGGGGAGAGGACATTCCGTATGTTCTATGATGGGACAGGACACGCTCGTGTATTCGTGGCGAAGGCTCGGCGCTTCTAGGAGGTCCCCTCTTTGGGTAGGGGCTAATCTGCCCTCACCTACAACCTGAGGATTGAAAGAAAAATTTGAGACAAAGGCCCGCATTCAGAAACATTATCAGCCCTTATACACCCCTACTTTTTAATAACCAAAAAAAAAAATGCCGATATTGGCTGCCAATACTGAACACATCCACGAAAAAAAAAATTTTTTTTTGAGACAAAAAAAAACTTTTTAAATAACCACAATTTTTAGTCAAGTATTGAGAAATGATTTAGCAAGCAAAAATCATTTCATTCATAAACGCTAAATACCAAGCGGAACCGAACAGCGTAATTTTTTTTCTCTCTAGTACTACGTAACTAATATGTCCATAATTTTATGCAGGATTTCTGAAAATTTAACTTTGTCATTTTATCGAAACTAAAAATTCTGATTGCACATTCATAATGTTCTATCCCTACTACATTACCCTATTTTTTTTTCTGGTAATTAAAAAGTAGTGGTGTATTATGGTCTGGTGGGTAGGTCACGTTATAGAGAAAAATACTCGCTGTGTGTAATACTTGGAGGATTCCCTTAAGCCCACAGTCAGAAACAGTGCTCGAGTCTGAGTCGAGCCTCAAGCATAGATTTTTGTCATTTTTCAAAAGAGAACTGACAAATAATCTATGCTTGAGGCTCGACTTATGACTCAAGCACTGTGTTTCTGAATGCCTGTGACCTTAATTATTAGCACAGATTGAAATGAGTGCAAGGCGTTACGATCAGCAATATAAGTTTTTAACGAATTGTGATTTTAAAATTAACTGGCAGTTTTTGGATCAAAATAGTAGAGATAAAGAAACTGCCAGTAGTAGATTATTTCTAAACATAATTCTTACATCTGAAATTGTTATTTGAGATTGATCTTTCCCTTCCAAGCACTGTCTCTGGTTACTTGTTGGACTAAATTCGTTGAAAAAATATTCGATTCAACTGACCTCCATCAGATATTCATCGCTCCGATGGTGCAGTACACTATCCGTATGAGATTCTAAGTGATTTCCAGATGCGAAGCGCAGTTTTTTCGGAGATTCTAAACTGCAACACCTGGTAAAAATAAATAATTTAATGTATGAAAAAATTAAATGTGCAATAAACAGACAGCACCCTTATGACCTTACCCCGGACGAGAACGTATTTGTTTCTGCAATTTGAATTTGAATTCAGTTCGGAACAGACTTACAGTGGTACATAACAATGAATTAGGAAACGATGGTAACAGCATTAGTCGTTAGACTTTCGCAGCTACCTTGGCAGCTACCAATGCCCGCCTCTATAAACTATATAGGTACAGGGTACAGTATGTTCCTAACTCTACGCAAGGAAACAGTGCTACCATACTAGATTAAATTTTAAAAAGTGTAGTTCCCCATACCTGTGCAGTCCGCCAACCTGATGCTTCCAGTTCTTGGTTTTGAGTGAGCTCCGTTGGCCGCGCTTCTCTGCCGGCTGGTCTTCTCTCTGCGCTCGGCGGCGAGCGCGGGCGGCCGCCGCTGACGGCTCTTCGCCTCGAAGCCAATACGTCACCTGATGTTAGAAGCGATAGAAAACAGGGTTTACAAGTTATAGTGGGCATGAACAAGAGGTCCAGCAGTGGACTTACTTAGGCTGATGAGGAGAATGATAATATTTGGACGAGCCTCAGTTAGTTCCAAGGATCTCGAGTGCAAAGAGTTATCATTCTACGTTGACCATATCAAGTCGTAATCAAAGTAAAAAAAAATTGGTACCTGGTCCCGTTTTCCTTTCATAGAAACAATTCCTCGCTCTTCCAGTAAGTATCCGCCTAACTTGTCAAGAAGGAGCTTACATGTTGAACTGCAGTGAATTTTCAGAGCTGAAAAGCAAATTAAATTAATTAATCCAAGGTACTCCAGTTGTCGAAATTTAGTGCACGGCTCGCAAATTCGTCATTGTCAGTATTATATCACACCCTTATAGAGTGAGTTCGCACGAGTCACCTCTGCGGGCAGCTTTAATTTTAGTGAACTTACCTATTAGGTACGTACTTACCTTACGTAGGTAATTTAGCATGGAGCTATAGTGGCCAACTCTAGTGTCGGCTTTTAGTGAGCGCTAGAGCTGGTAACGAACGCTTAAATAAGTTGATTACAGGCTAATTTAGTGTGCTGTGGAAACTTACGTGCTCCAGTGGATTCAAAGCGGCTGGCCGTGTTAACAGTGTCGCCGAACAGACAGTACCGGGGCATCTTTAGCCCCACGACTCCTGCGCACACTGGCCCTAAACACATTAAATCATGCAATTTGAATTTTGGAGAGTGGGTTGATCACAGGGTTGATAGTAGTAAGTATAGGATAGTGGGTATACGGTCGGGATGGGTAAATTATAAAACTCGTGGTATTTTTTATCCGGGTCCACTATGTAGTCTAGTCCACTATCATAATTTATAGATGACTAACATGTCCCATTGCAGTGCAAAGGCCTCTATTCCCTCTATTTGTTTCCATTTTGAGCCACTGTTTATCAGTCCTTAGTGGGCGTCTCTTCCTTAAAAAGCTTTGGTCTCGCGATCGTAACGCACAACGCTGCGGTATACGGCTTGACGCAGCGCACGATTGCACTTCGCCGCTGACGCAAACTGTAACGGAACAAGAGACCATTCTAGACGTTTTTCATAAGATTATGTGTCCGCCGCCGCATGCTGCATACCGCAGCGTTGTGCGTTACGATCGCCAGATCAAAGCTTAACATCGCCGCAACTGCCGCAAGTTCGTTTTTTCGGGTGGACCATACCGTAGTTCGACCAAGGCAGCGGATGGAAGCTAGTAATAAGTACCAGAGTGTATTCCAACTCGCAGCAGTAACCGTTGCTCCGGGCGGTGGCGCACGCGGAAGGCTCGCGTGGCAGACAGCAGAGCCAGTGCCATTGATGCCACTTCCCCCGCGTGACCTATGCCGTTGCGGATCGGTAACCCGGACACCTGGGATAATAGCAAAATTTATATTTATATAGATTCAAATCAAATCAAGATTAAGTATTTTATGTCAGACAAGTATAACACAAGGAAAGTAAAGTAACAATTTACTAGCTGACCCGTGCCTATAAACTTCGTTGGGCGGCGACTACCACGAAAAATTAATATTAGCTCTCGATTCCTATCTCTATTTAAATTTGGTTGTTTTTTTGTCGTAATTTCGGCACAACTTGAGATTCGTATTGGATTGTGTTTCGGTGGTAGCCTGGCTGTGCACAAAATTGTTACCAGTAAGTATTAGCAACTTACCACCATGTAAGCGTCGCCGATAGTCTCCACTTTGTAGACATCGAAGCTTTCCAGTATCGAGTCAAAGCAAGTGTACAAATCATTCAAAAAGTCTACCACCTGAAATGAAAAATAAAGCATAGTATGGTCGCTAGCTTTTGTGGTGTTGGTTTAGTACTATCGTTCAATAATAGGAGCACTTAGTGGCTTAGTTGAAGCAACCTTGCCTTCGATTCTAGGGCCACGTCTTGAAAAAATATTTGTGCGCAATGCTTCGTAGCAACACAAATTGTCTTCGTTGCCAACTAACGTTCTTATGCATTCTTTTTCGAAGAAAGCAAAGGAAAGTAGCTACCTACTCTACAGGACCGTCTTATTTGGTCATCGATCGCGCGATGCGATTCTATTGCATAAAAATGCGTCGTGCGACGAAACCGCATCGTTTGATCGTACGACCGTTGTCCAATGTCCAATTAGGACGATCCCTAAGTGATGACCTGCAGAGGTGTACTCACACCCGAAATGGCAGTGAAGCCTACAATAACACTGCAAGTCGCAACTCTGATATCATACCATAAGTAGTGCATGGTCACAAGACTCACAAGGTGTATATGTATAGATGATCATACCCTAGCCAGACTATACCTGTAGAGGCGTACTTTCAGCCGACATAGCAGTAAAACCCACGATGTCACTGAAATAGATAGTGACTGAGTCGTAGCTCTCCGGCAAAACGCGTCGGCCGCGCTTCAACTGTTCTGCCACAGGGGCTGGCAGCATCTCTTCTAGTAATGCCTCTAGAAAGGTAACATGGCATTTCAATGGAGTTTTCGCAACCTCTAAAAAACGTATGTCTAAGGTAGTCGCGTCGCTTTTCCCCTTAGACAATTTTTAAGCTTTTCGAATATATTTTACACGGCACAGACAGAGACAGACGCAAAAGACCAGTGCCGTCTGCTCTAGAATAATCTTTTCTATACAAAGTATCACACTCGCATGGCGGGTGTAATGTGTTTGATTCTAGCTTTAGCCTATAAGGCGTTGTGAAATAAAAAAAACAGTTAAAGAAATAAAAATTCCAGATCTCCATCAACTGTAGGTTGTATTTCGAACGCCAACTTTACGTTGGTCCCTAGTGAAGATGAATAACTTTGACCAGTTTATATGAGTTTATGATAATATATTTATAAATATCGTAGGTACCAGTCTTTTTCTTCTCTTCCTGTAGTTGGTCCGTCCGCTCATCCACTAGAGCTTCCAGATTGTTGGCGTACTTTTCCATCATCGCTATCATATTGTCGAAGATGTTTGGTTTCCTGCAATGTTGTCAAAAAAAGCTTGAATGTTGCACAAACACAACCCCGTTGAGCTGCACATTTTTTTAAATTGATCAATTCTTGTGGGGTCTTACTTTTAAGATCTTTTAGATCAGAGGGGATATCTAGCGTGCCTGGGGATTGTAGTCAGTTCTGGACAAACATTTAAGATTTTATGTTGTTCCAAAAGTTATGAGCCGGGTGGTATTAGACCTACGACGATTTTTTTAATAATAAAATTGACCGGCCATTTTATTTTGGTCAACATTACTAACTAAAGCAAATTTGTATGACTATAGCATTTAAATTGGTACTAACTGTTAATATTTAGGATCTTTGAACGCACTCATAGTATATGGTTATGTCACTGTCAGGGTGTCTATGACAGATAACTGTATTGCTGTCTCGCTCTCTCTTCTGTACCCTGCTCTCGCTTGACGACACGTATTTCACTGTATAATTAAATCTTATTTTATTTAACTAATCTTATAAACTAATTGACGAACATTAAGTGTCTTGTTTTTGTGAATAAAAACAGCTTCAATGGACCCTGCGTATTTTCATTGACTTTCCGGCTAGAATCAAGTTCCCGAAGGTTTTAAGTACCTATAGTGTCGAATTCCACTGACCAACCTCTAATAGGTTTTGGAAGCCCAGACGGCACAAGAAATCTTATTAACGACAACCGGGATATTCAAGAGATTCTTTCAAAAGCCGAAAGCATCGCAGGGTCGGAGACCGTGTGCATTTTGTATTGCGTGCGCGTGCCTCGTGCTGCTCGTCATGGCGACGTCTACACCGCCGACCGCAGGCGTGAGTATTGCTGCTGCTACTATGTCCACTGGCGGCTCCAACAACAACAATTCAGTGAATACTAGCTACAATGTTGATAAGCTCGAGGGTATGAGCAACTATAACACATGGAAATTTTGCATGAAAATGACATTAACCCTAGAAAATGTATGGTCTTGCACTCAAGGCATAGATGTTGAAGAATGGAAAGATCAGCGAGCCCTTGCCAGAATCTGCCTAGCAGTGAAACCACACTGTTATCAGTATGTTCATAACGCTAAAACGAGTCGAGAAGCATGGACGAACTTAGCCAAAGTTTTTGAAGACAAGGGCCTGTATCGTCGAGTTCTACTTCTACGACAACTGCATCGAGTCGAGTTATCTAAGTTTACATCGGTCACTGAGTATGTGGATGCAGTTATGACTCTCGTTCAGCAGCTGGCAGATATTGGAAAAGAAACCGAAGATGGTGAGATCGCAGAACTACTCCTCAGCGGACTACCAGAGAATTATGATCATCTTGTTTCCAGTCTTGAGACGGTGTGTTTAACAGGAAGTCTATCAAGTGAATTAGTACGATCCAGATTATTGCAAGAAGAATTCAGAAAGTCTGATTCAGGTACATCTGCAACAGCCTTTGTTTCAAGACAACAAATTAAAACCTGTACTTATTGTAAGAAGAAAGGCCATTTGAAGGCAAAGTGCTTCAAACTTCGGCGTGACAAGAAGAACAAAGAAGATGATGGAGAGAAATCTTTTGTCGCAACTGCTTTTCTTGCTAAGGACCAGGACTGGGTGATCGATTCAGGCTGTTCAAAGCACATGTGCAATAATAAAAGTTGGTTATCAAATTTTAAAGACTGTAAAAGTGAGATACAAATAGCAAACAATGAACAAATATCATGTTTGGGATCGGGTGAAGTATTATTGGAAACAGATGATATGGTTAGGAATATTGAAAATGTTTCTTTTGTACCTGAGTTATCAATTAACTTGCTGAGTGTTAGTAGGTTATGTGAGAAGGGTTTTACTGTAACATTTAACAACAAGGGTTGTCATATCTATGAAAATTGTGTTATCTCTGGCAATTCAATTTGTAAAGCCTATAGCAAAAATGGCATCTACAAATTATCTGGTAAAGCCCGTGTTCCAAGTTCATCGTCTACGTGCGGTTTGGTGGCGCATTCTTCGGCGCTCCTGCCTAAGCAGGAGGCAAAGAGTGCTAACGTGGCTGAGGTGCCGATTTATGTCTGGCACAGGAGGCTAGGCCATCTTGGAGTTGAAGGTATGCTAGCATTGAAGAATGGTGTGGCTAATGGTGTGTTGTTTCAGTTCAATCACAAGCAAGAGTTGCAAGACTGCATACCATGCATGGAAGGGAAAATGGCAGCTAAGCCGTTTCCAACCAAAAGTGATCACCGAGCAAGCCAGCCTTTGGAACTCATACACTCGGATGTCTGCGGCCCCATGCCTGTTGCAAGTTGGGGTGGCGCTAGATATCTGGTAACCTTCACGGACGACTTTACTAGGAAAAGCTTTGGCTACCTGCTTCAGAGGAAAAATGAGGTATTCTCTACTTTTATTGATTTTAAGTCACAAGTAGAAAAACAATTGGGTATTCCAATAAAAATACTACGTTCCGATAATGGGGGAGAATATTGTAATAGCAATTTTTCTGATTACTTCAAAAAGGAAGGGATTGTCCATCAGACCACTATTCCATATTGTCCTCAGGGAAATGGTGTTTCAGAGCGCCTTAATAGGACTCTCTTAGAAAAAGCGAGATGCATGCTACGAGGGGCAGGCCTGGAGGAGCGTTTTTGGGGTGAAGCAGTAATGACTGCTATTTATTTAAAAAATAGGTCCCCAACTACATCTTTATCTGGCCTTACTCCACAGGAGAAATGGACTGGATCAAGGCCAGATCTTAGTCATCTCCGTATATTCGGCTGTATTGCTTATTCACTTATCCCTGAGCAAAGAAGGAACAAGCTGGGTGCTAAAAGCAAAATGTATTTATTTGTGGGCTATAGCGAGACCTCTAAGGGCTATAGACTTGCAGACCCCGCTAACCCTACTAAGGTTATTATATCTAGGAATGTAGCATTTATAGAAAATAAATTCTATGAGACTGACAAAGATATTAATTCTAATAATTTTATGTTTTATGAATTGAATAATAATAATAAGTCTAGTCATCAGAATGAACTTAGTTCTAATATAAGTATTTTAGATTCTAGTACCAATGTTGAACTGAATGATGGTCAACCACATTCTAGTAACGATAGAGAAATAAATCCAAATATTATTGTATTAGATACTGAAACAAATAAATCTGTGATTTCAGATCAGGATGAGTACTACTGCACTGGCAGCGAGAACGAGGCTGGCTCTCCGTGTTCGCCGATCGTAGACGTACCCTGTGAGCGGGTGACGTCGCCGCATCTAGTGGCACCTCAAGGGGAAGCAGCTGTAGCCCCAGAGCCTTCGCCTTCGCGCTCTTCTGCTCGACCTGCTCGGTATACTCGTTCTAAGCGTCCATTGAGGTATGAAGAATATGAAACTGATTTCTCTCTCATGGCACATCATGCACTTCCAGGCGATCCTCACACGTATGAGGAAGCCGTGTCTTGTGCTGAGGGTCAACATTGGCAATCTGCCATGCAATGCGAATATAATTCGCTCATTGCAAACAATGTGTGGGAAATAGTCGACAGGCCACCAAATAGAAAAGTCATCAAATGTAAATGGGTCTATAAACGTAAACATGATGCCTCAGGCAAGTTCGATAGATTTAAGGCTCGATTGGTCGCCAGAGGTTTCACACAAGTTAGAGGCATAGATTACAATGAAACCTTCTCTCCTGTAGTTAGACATAGCACTATGAGAATCTTATTTAGTTTGGCTAATGAGCTAGATTTAAGCATAGATCATGTGGATGTAACTACTGCATTTCTTAATGGAAAATTGGATGAAACCATCTATATGGAACAACCTCCAGGTTTTTCCAATAATGATATTAGTAAAGTTTGTCTTTTATCAAAAGGCATTTATGGCCTTAAACAAGCAAGCAGAATATGGAATGAAAAAGTTCATACATTATTATCTGAAAATGGTTATAAACAGAGTAAATGTGAGCCATGTGTTTATATTAAGAAAGAAGGTAATAATCTCATAATTATAGCTTTGTATGTCGACGATTTCTACATATTTTATAGCTGTGATAAAAACGAATTATTGCCTATACTAGAAAATAGTTTTAGTATTAAAAACCTAGGTTCAGTTACAAACTGTTTAGGTATGAATGTATATAGAGACAGGATTAAGCATGTCATAAAACTTGACCAGTCCGAATATATTAATAAATTGTTAATTAAATTTGGCATGGATAAATGTAAACCAGTGTCTACTCCCATGGTACCTAATTGTAAATTAGAAGTAAGTGAGAGTGAACACCCTGATGACTATATGTATAGCTATAGAGAACTTCTTGGTAGCTTAATGTATCTATCTGTGTGCACTAGACCTGATATTGCTTTTTTCATGTAGTCAACTAAGCCAGTTTAGCAACAATTTTAATAGGACTCATTGGTTAGCTTTGAAGCGCATCCTGAGATATTTAGGAGGCACAATAAATTATTGTCTATGTTTTAATAGGTCTAATAATTTAAGTATAACGGCCTTCTCTGATGCTGATTGGGCTAACGACCTAGTGGATCGTAAGTCTTATACGGGGTTTGTAGTCAAGCTTGGTTGCAATAATGTCAGTTGGGAATCTCGTAAACAGCGTTGTGTAGCTTTATCAAGTACAGAAGCTGAGTATCTATCTATTTCTGATGTATGTAAAGATCTCTGTTTTATTAGGAATTTTTTGTCAGAAATTGTAACTAAAGATATTCCAATAACATTGTTTAATGACAATCAAAGTGCACACAAGCTTCTTGAATGTAAAGAATATTGTCACAAGAGAACGAAGCACATAGATCTTCGTTATCACTATGTCAAAGATCTGGTTAGGAAGAATTTCTTAATTGTTAAATATCTACCTTCTGATCAAATGATAGCTGATGTACTAACAAAAGCGTTAGGTGGATGTAAACATAAATTGTTTACACATGAAATGAATGTGATCCCTAAGTAGACGTAGGTGTTACCTTTATATTATATTCATGTAATTGTGGATTGTTCTGTATCCACCTACTACCTATATACTATATTAATATAGCTCTACAAAATAATTGCTGAAAAATGTATGTAGAGTCTAAAAATTGCATGTTGCACGTAGAGTCGTAGAGCATGAATTGTATTGTTATGGTAGAGTCTCAAATTAAGATTTCTTGTGAAATGTATTCTGTTTGAGTCGCTCAAAGTCCTAAGGGGAAGTGTTAATATTTAGGATCTTTGAACGCACTCATAGTATATGGTTATGTCACTGTCAGGGTGTCTATGACAGATAACTGTATTGCTGTCTCGCTCTCTCTTCTGTACCCTGCTCTCGCTTGACGACACGTATTTCACTGTATAATTAAATCTTATTTTATTTAACTAATCTTATAAACTAATTGACGAACATTAAGTGTCTTGTTTTTGTGAATAAAAACAGCTTCAATGGACCCTGCGTATTTTCATTGACTTTCCGGCTAGAATCAAGTTCCCGAAGGTTTTAAGTACCTATAGTGTCGAATTCCACTGACCAACCTCTAATACTAACATGCCTTTCCTCAATGGACGTAGTCGCGTTCTTATCGCCTTGAAATCTGGACGAGCCATTTCATCTTCCGTCCAACACTCGCAGCAACACTCGCGCACGCAGTCGAATCTACCCGCTAGCGACTCTAATGGCGGCCTGCGAATATAAACAGATAACTTAGAAAGGTGAAGAGTGAAGGTTTCACACGAGCCGCTCCATCTTTGCTGTAAAAAATGTACCTAAATTAAAATAGCGATATCATCCTTGAACTTAGGTACTTTTATACAACTATCTGATGAATTAAGCATAATATGACCCACCTGATGTCGTACCTAACCATCGCAAAAACAAAGCATTGCCTCGTAGGGTCACGCACGTCAGGAACGTGCCCTAAGATGCACTTCTCTGCGTTCATCAAGATGCGTTCAGATGTCATGTTTATAAGTTTTTTATTAAGTACATAATTATAGCTTTGGTGTGAGGAGTGACAAGCATGGATAAGATACGGAATGAGTATACCTACGGTGAAGTTTGAAAGTACACCGGTGACGGAAAAATTGAGGAGAAACAGGCTGGTGTGGTACGGGCATGACATGAGGAGGGATGAAAGTCATGTGACTAGGAGAGTGATGAGTATGAATGAAGATGGATATGTGGGTAGAGGTAGGCCATAAAACATGGATGAACAGTATGAAAGATGACATGGATAAGAAAAGAGTGAATACAGAGATGACGGCTGATAGATAGCTGATGAGAGAATGGAAGAGGAGAACACGTGCCGACCCCACATAAAGTGGTATAAGGGCAGGAAGAAGATACAGCTTTTGAATATCAATATTCTAACTACATGGCGCTGTAAGCGTGGGTTCGTTGGCCACCAGCGCATTGTATGTTATTGGACCTTGATGTTTTTTTTGCGACGTCTGTATTTTGCCAGTTTGAACGGACCGTGGCGAGTATGTAGCAAGTATGTAGGTAACTCGTACAGCACTATAGTGCGAATGCGTATACGTCTGTCCTATGTAAGTTCTCTCCCAAGTTCCCGCACTCTCCAACTAGTCGTGCGATACAATGCAACTGACACATACCTACCTATAAGGCGCCGGGTCCGGATTCGCCAGTCGTCGCAATAATGTCGGTGCGGGTGGAGCGTCGCTTCCAAACGGGCCGCGGCGGGTGTGTAACTCGTACAGCACTAGCGCGAATGCGTAAACGTCGGATGGGGGAGAACCGCGACGCCATTCAGTCGAGGAAGACAAGCCTTCTTTACCCCATCCGCATGAACGGAGGAGCTCGGGGGATAGGTATACGAGATCTGGAAAAAAATAAACATTAGATAGAGAAAAATAGCTGAGATTAAAAGTTACGCTTGGAACTTCTGGAAAGGAAACAACGTGATCATCAGCCTGAATAAGTGCACTGCTGGGCAAAAGTGGCCCCGTAGTTGAAAGGGTTTACCGAGTTTGCCGTAGTCAAAACGGTGATCCATGCTACTAGCTAAGACACGACGAAAGTATACTGAAGAAAAAATCTAGAACTTCGACATTAAATGGTGAATAAAAGCACCATTTAATTAAAACGACACGTCCCATGAATATGGCATATGGGTCACCAAGACTGCCGAGACAGTACAAAGGTAAAAGAGAGCTCTTGATTGTATAACACACACAGAAAATGCCACACCTCATTGGCAAAATTTTAACTCTATAAACCTTATGGAAAACACCAGCTGTGGAGAAAACCACGGTTTCTTCTTTAGAATGACTATTAGGATGTCGTGATGATGTAAATTTGCACTAACTTTCAACATGTGTTCTAAATGCAGTCGCTTCAGATGGAGGCAGCTCCCCTTGCCTGAAGTCCTTGAGTCCGAAGTCAGCGAGTTTGACGACCCAGCGCGCGTCCACCAGGCAGTTGGACGGACGCAGCGCGCCGTGGAATTGGAGAGGCGATTCGTGGATGAATACCATACCCTGGAATATGTACCTAATTCTTCATCTTATTTGTGTTGAGGGAATAAGGTCTGCACTGACGTCTCGCGATGGAGTGTAATGTGCATTGTCTCCCTGCCTGTGTGCCTATGTGTACCCTTATGTAACCTTACAAACTAAAAGTCTTTTCCGATTGACTGAAGACTTTTTGATGGGAAATGCAAATGGAGAAACTTTTCGAGATTAATGAAATTAAGTAGACTATAGACAACTGATGGCTTTCATGCCCTTGTGCGCAAGAAAACTGCCTCGCTGATCAGCAGAGTGCGGAGCAGTAGCAACAGGAGTTTGAGGACTGTTGCAAACAGCTGGACGTCCTGACTGTGGAAGTGCCTTGTGTTGAGGACGGCAAGTTGGCAAGTTTTATCATGCGCACTTGATGTGCGGGCAGGTTTTTCCGCAAGTAGGCCGCTGGCGGGCCCTTTTTGCGTGACCCTTGACGCGTGTTGCTCGAACTTTTTTAGGTTCTACAACACGCCGGTTTCCTCACGATGTTTTCCTTCACCGTTTTGAGAGTACTGGCATAGTGCACATAAATTTTTCGACAGAAAAACTCATTGGTACACGAGTGGATTTGAACCCGCGACCTTCGGATCGGAAGGCGGGGCCACTACCACTAGACCACCAGTGCTCTGCTGTGTTGAGGACGATAAATGAGGAATTTATTTCTCTCATTGATCGTCCACAGCACTTGCCAACGATATGCTTGCTAGATATTTTAAGCGTTAGGTAACTGTTAGCGTACTATGGTATGGATTTGTGAGGTCCGAAATAAACGATTTTTATTTTATGTCACTGTTGCACTATTAAACGAACCACGCAAATCATGCATGCATGTTAGTCAGACGAAAACTATTATTTTATATAGAAACATTATTTTGTATGCCAAATAATCTAAATCGTTTTATTCAAAATAATACATTAAATACTCAAAAAGTTTCACTAAACAATTTTCAATTCAGTTATTCTCAGCATAGAAATTAATTACAAAATTGTTGCAAAACTTTTCATTCCGACACGAAAGTTTTTAATGGGTTTACAATTACTTAGTAAATTTGAGCTTGTGATTTAAGTTAAATCCTAACCCGCCGTCTGCAAATGTAAGATTAGCACTCACCCGAATAATATCTCCAACCAAAGACGCAATGAACATGTTGTCCAATTTTATATCTTCGTTTTCGAGAATATCCTGAAAAAAAGATGAGTGTCAGTACCACTGTTACTTCAAACCAATTAAATTATTATTGTTCAACCAACTCATAGAGTTCGCGCAAGAAAAGTCTGCGCGTGACAGATGGCGGAAAACGTAAATAAAATTGACTGAAAATTTATCTTCCGATTTGATTTCTCTATTCATGTCACAAACATTGATTGGATTTAAACATGACCCAAAAAAAAACATGAATAGGGAAATCGAACTTGTATTGCGTTTAATGGCAAGTTCATATTCGTGATTGGGAGATTATTTCAAGTCTAAGTAATTTAGTTTTTCACCATCTGTCACGCGCAAAGTTGTCTTGCGCGGACTTTAGTAAATTTATCTGTCAGACAAAAAATTTCGTGATAGCGTTACTCGGACAGTGTAAAAGGGATATTGGATGTGTTCCAACGTAGAATGTTTACCTTGAGGCTGCCTCTAGTGCAATACTCCGAGAGAGCGCAAACATTAGGTGGCTCGATGCAAGCGCCCACAAATCCGTTCACGTTGTCATGTTGTAAATCCCGCATCTAAGGACAAATAAGCTTACAATCCGGACATATTTCCCAAACTAAAACAACAGCGTATTATTTGTTTTTTTGTGACAAGACACGAAAAATCTGTTGCGTCGACCATAATATATATTGAAATTTAGTTTTTTGAAACTGGTTTTTTTTTAATGATAATAGTATGTGACTGAAAAAGACGACTTTAGTGTATCTTGCATACAAATTGGCCGAGCAATGTGGTGTAGTTTATCACGGGCAGATACTAGAAAATTCTATTTTGTTAAGAACTGCTAGAAAATAAATATACAATTTCCAAGAGCTCGCCCCAATAATGAAATATCTAAAGCACACGTATGTGGCGTGAAGGCGCTCCGCTTCAGAATAATTGGAAAATTCTTTCACACGATGATGGAAATACTCGTGCATTTACCTTACGCCACCAGTACAAACTAAGCTATTACATCCTTGAAAAATATGTTATGTTTGGAAAATCCTATTGAAGTAAACTAGGAAAGCTTCGTAGATGGTCTACGTTCGTAGAGGCTCTACGTTTGTAGACGTCCTGTTAATTTCTCAGAAAAAATATGAAATCGCGCACTATAATAAACAAGTATTAAATAGCAATAATATAGAACAATGCAGAACATTTTTTTAATGAATCTTAAGTCAGCAAAGAAGCATAAATAGTTTTACACCTCGAATTTCTAAATTTTATTTTATGAAACAAGAAATAACGAGTAAAAGTTTATACGGTAGTGTGACGAGTGATTCAAGTCCCAGCTTCAACCCCGCAGTAAGTTAGTTTACTCATCCGCACCTGAGTAAGCTACTGTATTTACTTTCTTCTAGAGAACGTTTGCTTTTCAGCGCTTCAAGAACTTTGCTCGTAGATTTCATACGTTGTTTGCTGTTGCACAATCCCACGCTGACGAGCGAATGAAGTTGTTTTATGAGTTGCTTCAAATTTAGTATTAAAATTAGAGAATTTCATTTAATAAATCTTACCGCTCAAGTGAATCGAGTAAAAAACGAGTAAAAGTAAAGTTAAAACGATTTTGTAATAAATATTACTTTTTTTCATGTTATGACGCGTCATAACAAATCCCTGCCCGTCTGAATAAGGTAAATATTGTTCTTTCAGTAAAGAAGATTGATATAACACATTTCCTGCACATCACATCATCATATTTTAGACAGTGAACAAACACAGCTATTTGTTTATATGCCTACCTGGGGGTTACGACAAAGCCGATGGAATTACGCGATACGTCTCAGTTCGTTCGTCATATTTGCAAAGCTCTATGAAACTAGGGGAGAAAAGTGTTCATGATATTGTATGTATTTTAAACATACAGCCACAAACGAGTATTACTTGTTATAAAGCAAACTGACCCACACAAAGCTTTTTCACAGCCTATACAAAAAAATCCTGAAAACCTGGCTTTTTTTATATGAATAAATGATTTTTAACTTTAACTAAGAAATCATTTGAATAGAAAACTAAAGAAAATATGCCGTTCAAGTAACTGAAACCATGTGTTTGTTCTGTGGTGGAGCTTTGAGGCTTACGAGATATCCGAGAAAATACGTTTCATTACTACGACATCTGCAAACACGGATATGTAATGGAAGTACAGATTGTATCGTATTTGCTCACCGAGAATAAAGCTATTTTGAAAGCAAATAACGGGTGTCTAAATAAATTCATTTTGAAACATTTCTGGTTGTTTTTCTTACCGGAGAACCATAATATAGAACGTACGTAAAATGGTGTGATATTTGAGATATCGATTTTTATAAGTGTGGGTAATATAACAATACTTATTATATGTTCTCTTAAAAATAAGACCCCCCGTAGAAATTGAAACCCCCCAATTAAATCGGACATAATATATTAGCTCTTATAAGAACTTTTACTTTTTATTGATTTTATAGTGTTTAATACACTTAACTAACACTTTTTGGAAATTATAAACATTTTTGGGAACTTATACGTATTGAAAATTTGCTATCAAAAATAAAACTTACAATTTTGAGCTCCTTCTTGATTTCCCTATTGATGTCGATATGATGTCGCCTGACGCGTTTCACGGCGAGCAGCCGCCCTCTATAGAAGGCGACCTCCGTGAAGATGGCGGAGTATCTGAAGTCCAGGTCAGGGTTGGAGCTGAGAGACACCTGACTGGAGCGTACGCCGCCCGTGCTTCCGTTCTTCTCTGCGTTGCTGCCAGGATTCGCGATAGCGCCCGCGCTGCTATCTTGCTGGAAAAAATTAGCTCTGACCAATTTGCATGCATTTTTACGCGGCTACGTACGTTTTTGCTGGGCAACTGGATGCACCTAATTTTGATTATCTAACCTATAAATTGCCAAGCCTTGCTGTGCTTTTCTTTTATTGCAAAAATACTACTGATGCATATTTTTTTTGGGTAAGCAACTAGTGATAATAATGAGGGACTGAACAGGAAGCACCAAAAAGCATTGATTGAATATTACTAAAATATATTTCGCATTTACGACTTCGTCACTGCACGAATGCATCCGTGCAATCCGGAGAACTAAGGTTACCGACATAGGTCTCTGAATGACTAATTTAATTGGAAAAAGTTCATGTAGCTCGTAGACTACCGCTGAGGAATTAAAAATGCTCAAATGCTGGCCATGAGGAAGAAATTGCAAAGATAATGGGAATTTAGTGGATGGAGTGAGTGATAATACCATGCGATCATGCAAACAACAACATAAATCGTTTACCTACTCAGTTTGTTGCCTTGCTGCTCCTCATCAGGTAGATGCAGGTCTCGGAAGTCGATCTTCCACAGCAGGGAGTCTAGTTCTTGCTCGTAGCGCCACCCGCGGTACAGCGCTAAGGCTGCGAGGATTAGCAATACGAGGGTACCTCCAGACGCGCCCAAAGCCCATGCTCCTATATGACCTGGACACAAAAGTAACCGTTTTAGAGAGGCAGTTCCTAAATGAACCATGAAATACACTGTTGCTCTACTGATTCATTAGTTTATTTATTGATAAAAACCCCTAAATATTAAAGAAGTAATATGAAAAAAGGAACGTTTTTAAAAGTTAGTTCTGATTATTATTATTACTAAAGGTGCATTTGAAAAGCGCCCTGTATTTTTATCTCCACCATCAACTCCAAATCGCTTGACTCTATTTAAAAATGATCAAATCCCTGTGGTAAACTGTGCGTGAAATCTAACACAAACGTATAAAAACTCAATAGCCTATAATCATCTCAGTCTAAAAGTCTCATTAATTCTAGACACGTTTAAAACCAAGTTTTATTTATGTTTGCGCACGTACCTACACGTTTCATTTTACTCCGAGCTGAGATTAAATCAAAGCGAAGTTAAAAGTTTCAGTTAGCAAAAGTGAGAGGTGCTTCATTAGGTCCATGTCGGGATTAAGCTCGGAACTGTTTGATCCTGAACTCTAAGCCCGAACATTATGGGAATAAGTACCTACGAGTCTCTACTTTCTAACTAGAAATACCAGCCACAAAAGGGATTTTCCGACCCGCTTTAGTTCACGTCGATTGAAGGCGAACTTTATACATTGAAACATCTGAGTAGTGAAATAAGTTTTAAAATTACTAGTTTAATCATTAGTATGCAACATGGAAGACATTTCATTACTTCATAGGTACCTACATTGGTATTTTGTATCTCTAGTAGGTACTTCGATTCGGGCGACTGCCCAGGGAACTTTTTACACGATTCTCGTTACGTAGTTGCATTTAAATTGAAAACTTGACAAACAGAAACACAAAATTGCTTTGCAGTCTTTCCATCATTGCACGACTTTATATTATAACAAGATCCGCCTTTGCCTCTGACGGGAGTATGAATGCTTATAAAATGTTTGCATTCAATTTGTCGCATGCCAGATTCGAGTCTAACAAATCCAGAGGGAATACACGTCAATGGAGGAGACTGTAAAATGAAATTCAAATTGAAAAAGAATCCTACGAACACACTTCATTTGATTTGATTTGGGGATCTATTGAAAGGATTTGATTTGAAGGCTTTATACAAATGGTTTATTTAGGATCAAAGCTAGCCTTCGACGCAGGTAGTTTATTTACCACCTATGTTTATAGTGGTTCTTTATTAAATCAATAGAATAAAGGCTGGTAAAAATCTCAAGGGGATTATTGATATAACGAACAAATTTGCCCACGTGTTGGACCTATTACATTTTTATGAATTCTTATCTCTTAATAACAGAGAGTTCTTCAAATTTTACGGTCACTTCGAACGTAATAAAGTTTGTGTTTCCGTAGTATTTTAACTACGAAGACTTTCTAAAATAACTTGGTAACGGAATCGTGAAGTCATAAAAATTGTTTTCAGGGAACTCCTATATAGCTCAGTGGTTAATTCATACTATTTAGAGACTATATTTTAATGAATAAGCATCCTTTAATACTATTTATTTGTTACTTAAGTCGTTTTAATCAGACTCATATCTGATTAAACAACAATAAACGTTCACCACTCCTGTCTATTATACTATACTGGTCCAGTTGTAAATATTTTTCTATTCTGATTTTAGTTTAAGTATTTTATCATGTTTTTATAACTTAGCCATATTCATTATCGCCTGAAACCTCAAGGCACTCAGCTTAATCTTGTCGCCAGGCATTTAGGTAGTAGTCTAAAGCCTTTCTCGTGTTGGGAGTATGGCTAAGTATTGTTCTGTGTGGGCCGTTAATGCGCGCTGCGGGTCGCGTGCGAGCGATAGCCGTCCACATGGCTTGTCATACTCGTTACCAGCTTTTACGACCCACCCTACTTAGTTGTACAAACCCTGCACTTTACTGCTTAGCTTGATAGCTAGTTTAGTGTTTTAGTTCGCTACAACATGGTACGGTACTTGATCGCCAGTAAACAAGTGAAAGGACCGTAATTTGGGTCCATTTGTTGATTGTATTGGAAGGACAGATGTTACGCACGAGCCAATCGTGATTGATAGAAGAAAATCCATTTCATTTCGTTAGCAAAACTTCTCCGTCATCATCATCATTATCATCAACATATTTCAACCCACTGCTGGGCGTAGGTTTCTTCCCTAAGACCGGGCTTAGTGGTGCTTCTTGCAAGATGCGCCACTGAGCCCAGTCTTCAGCTCTTCTTCTCCAGTCTACTTGCCGTTGCAGATCATCACCCCCACCTTGCCGAAGGGTGTCCTACAACACGCTTATCTAAACGCGGTATATAGAGAACTTTTCCGTACTGGAGTACGGAAAAGTTCTCTGGATTAGAGTAGACTTTAATTGACAACATAATAAGATATAAATAAATATTGTAGTTCTTAGATCTAGTCTTTTAGCTCTTCGTACTGAGGTTATATCAGTTTCAGGCGACAGCATAGCTACATAGTATGTCAGGAGTTTATTGATAAAGATAAATAGAAAACACTGTCTATACATCCGATCCACCCATCCATTAAAGCAAGTTACATCAGTAGAGTATAATAAGTTGAAAAGTGTGGATACTTACTGACACATTTCTCGCCACGGAATCCGCAAGGTGGTTCCGACAGAGGCGGATGTCCACTAGGCCATTTCAACTCCCGGAGAAACCTCACTTGCTGCAGATAAAGAACATGATCTTATTACTCTGAAAAACCATGTTGTCGAAACGATTCTCAAAAGGAAAACGGCATGTTGTGGAACCTAAAAAGTTCAAAAACTTGTTTTCAGTGCACAAAAGGAGCCTCTTTGTGGTGCACTTAAAATCATTTTAACACATTGGATCGAAAGAACTAGTAACATGATAAGAAGAAGACCATCTTTTCCCCTGTTACTGTATGTTACATACTATGGTCCTAAAATATAACTTTTGAAACTATCATGGTTTTTAACACTGTTTTTATGAAACAACGGGATATTTACCATGATTAAATTCTTCTGAGTGAATTTTTCCAATAACATTTCTTTTACTCATGGAATTCAGTTCATCCGTGATCATCGTGCATGCAACTGTGCCGAAATATCGGAAATCAACTCAGAAATTTTTTATCATGGTTAATATCCCGTTGTTTCATAAAAATAGATATGGTTCTAAAGCCTAAAAGATGTGAATAACGATTTCAAATTTCTAACAAATTTTATGCTTACGTTTATTTATATTAAATTATACGACGACAGTTTAGAATTTAGATACTTATACTACTTTTTAATTTACTATAAATAAGCACATTATTTTCAACTTTTTTATTATGCAACCAGTATGCTTGCTTACTGTAATAAGCATAAGGATTAATTTCAACATGCAGATAATTGAAAATCACTAAACGAAAAGTGGTGGTCATTGTAAGTTTGTATAACTGCTTAATTAAAAAGTCTGTGACATGCTTGTCGTTTGAACGCCCATTTTTACTCCTATCTGTGGGCAAGGTTTACCGTACCATGACTTTAAGAATGTAGAGTGTCTACAAGGTGAACTTCAAGCCATTAGTTGCACGAACTTTGGCGTGGCATGTACTGCAATTTATCACTTAAAAGTATTTGCGCACCGCTCCAGGCTAAAAGCGATTACTTACATGAGGTTTTAGAATAGTTTATTTGTTACTCAATGTGTTTAAGTGTAGTGTAATTTTCATAATGTGTTTTTGTCTAAGGTCGTCTACTTACACCATACAAATCATATGGCAATTCTAGCTATAGGGAGCTCTTTTATGAAATAGTGAAAATTAATCTAAAAATCCCCGTTAAGCGTCGAGAATCTTATAAAATACTCATGTAAGATCAAGGTATTGGTAAAATAAATAAATACATACGGAAATCCCCAGTGAAACCAGGAAATAAATCATTTGCTGAAATACGTACTCATTGTATCACAAAATTTGAAAAGTAACTAAAAGTTTATTTTATTCTGCTTTATTCTCATTCAACAACTCTATTAAAATACTAAATTGTAATTTAAATAATTTATTTGATCCAGTTTCAGGACCTTATGTTTCGCAGTCCCAAGCACTTGGCAGCGGCGCGCATCTTAGCAGCCAAATGTGACGTAAACACTCTGCTAACTGTTAAAACATAGCCATGCATTCTCGGCACGCCTAGATTTGTAAACGTGCGTGCAATGTGATTCACTCCGTTACTACAAAGATTGTCAAATGAGATTTCTGTGGCAAAGCCGATATATTTAGGATCTTTACTACCTTTGTACTAATTTTAAGTCAAAAACTAGCCCCGCTTCTTACTGAAACATTGGTTTACGAAGGTTACGTAAAGTTTACTCTTTTACTGCTCGATAACGCTGTGGGGAAATGTCACCAACATTTTTTATTACTAAGTAGGTAATTATTATTTATGTTAATTCTCAATACAGTTACAAGATCAAAACCCTGATATGATATTAGCTCAGCAAATTAGGGTAAGTTTTCAATTATGATAAAAAGGCACAGAACACACGCTCTGTCGCGTCCAATTACAACATGTGGGAAATTTAATTTAGATAGCAAATTGAACTATCCAACAGGGGCTCTTAAGCTGGGGGTTTGATGTAATCTGTATTTGTCAGTGGCTTTTAATTTTCAAATGCAAACATTTCATCACACATACTCCATGCATAGAAAAAAAAAATTAAAGACATGCAGCTTTACAATTTTTATACCGATGTTACCATACGAGTTTGATATATAATTTTTGAAAAAATATTCTTTATTCGCCACTACCCTAAACCAATAAGAGACGTAACTCTTATATTCTTTCATTAATTAACGCCCGATGTTACCATTTTTATATCCGGACTGACTTTTATTAAACGTAGCAAAAACCAATTATCTACGTGGTTGGCTTTACCCAATTTATTTTATGGGTAGGCAGTCGGCGCTCAACACGAAGAATAACGGGAGAGTTTTAATTTTGAGAAGAATAAACGCAATTTTTCGGTTTACTGAACTGATTTGAGAGTTAAATCATTTTTGTATCAAAACTGAACGACATGACAAATCTATCAGGGTTCCGTTTTTGCCTACGGAACCCTAAAAAGTAGTTAAAATTCCTTACCGGCGCTAGTTTATGTAAAACTGCAAGTGGGTATAAGCCGGGGGGTTTAGTCGGGTCCACAGAGAGCAGAGTGTAGTTCCCTTCTGCGTCACCATTGTCGTCCATATGCACCCAATACCTGAACAAAATACTTACTTAAAGAAGTACTTGTGCCGTTTTCTACATAGTAGTAGACACAGAACAGAAAAAACGCTTATTTTTCAGTTCCGTACCCGAAGTCCGAGTTTTGCTACCACATTTCGTTACCAAATGTTGTTTTCGTTTCGCCTACGTGTCTCTATCTTTTGTATGGAGAAAAGATGAGACAGCAAAAATACGTTACGTAGCCAGAGTTGTTGTCTCATCATTTTTCCATGCAAAAGAGAGAGACACGTAGGCGAAACGAAAACAACATTTGGTAACGAAATGTTGTAAATGCACTGGGACTTTGGGTTCCGTTGTAGTTGAAAAAAAAGTCAAGAGCAATGAACCCATATTTCCATGAACAAAGATCGTCAGATCATCACAAAAAAAAATACCGCTAAAATTTCAATAAACCTTCACTACCAACATCATGACTATGAAGGTAGTGACGGTTTAGTAACATCATCATCAGCCTGTGAAGTCCAATGCTAGACATAGGCCTCCCCTATACCAATCTGGAACTTTATATAGTACCTATAAGTTCCAGGAAGAACGATTCTGAGTGATTTCCAACCGCTACCTGCATACATACTCCAAATTAAATATCAAAGTTTGACTTGAAATTTCTAGCCACTCAAGACATTATACGCGAAATTGGACAAATCGGCAAAGTTTTGATGTTTGATTAAAATTAAGTTTAATCTCTTGGCACCTTCGCAAACAGCATTGATAACGTGTCAGTAATCAAGTGGGGAGCATTGGTGGTTTATTGGTATTTTCCAAAACTGAGGTTGCGAGTTCCTTTTTATTTATCTATTCGAAACACGAAATCTTCAAATCATGGATTGTACACGGACCTGTGTTTCTCATTCATGTGTTTTTAAGTTTTGGGTTCTAAAACGGTTCGTGGTCGGGTCATATTTTCACTGCGATTTGTGGCCAATAACTATTGTTGTCCCTGTCTTACTCACATGTAAGACAGGGACACCAATAGTTATTGGCCAAATTGCAGTGAAAACATGGCCCGTTTAGAAGCCCCATTATACACAGACAAGGTCAACTCAACATAATCATAAAACGATTTCAGTTCACAAAGCAGTACTAACCCCATAACACTTCTGTAAGTGGTATTCTTTATGTGCTCGACAATGGCTCTACCATCACGAGGATCTTCTCCAATGCTGAGCGCAGTGGCCAGCGCTCTTGCATACACCCACACTGAGTCGTGGAGCCACGCCGCTTCTACCGGTATCTGAATAACACGAATAAGCGATAAAAATTATCTCTTATTGTTTTTTTTTCTAGTCTCTTCTTTCATCCGTCATTGCACTCTTTTTAGACTTCTCTGAAACTCAAGTCTCACACTATCCATCTATCTCTTCATTCCTTTCCTTTCTGGCTCGTCAGATCTCATTAGATCTCAAGCCTGCTAAGGGACGAAACGACATTTTTTCTTTAGGTACCTTTCTATTTATTCGTATTGTGTGTACCTACAATGTTATCTAATTTGTATGGTCGCAGGTTCAAGTCACGATGACATGAGCTTGGCCATAAAATGTGCTTCACAGATTTCGTTACCAGGGACCCGAGAATAGTGTAGCGTAAAAGTACGTCTTACACGACGATGGTATCTTTTAAAGTCAGGCTCCATTACGTGACTAGGATATAAGTAAAGCTCTAATATTTTACAAGGCTGTCTTGAAATACGCGAGGACATAAAAGCATCACATAAAAATGTTTAATTTATTTTGAACTAGAAAAGTCGGGTTTTTTTTGGAAAGCAATGGGAGTCACGTTAGTAAGGACCGTGGGATACCTAGTTCAGACGTTATCAACATTTCAAGTGAGGCATAAATCTTAGACAAATGTACCCAAAACTGTCACTGTAACCACCTGTATTATTTATTTAACCAACCAGTTCCAGTCGGCTTCTATTCTTTAGGTTCGAATACAAAGGTAAAGAGCTCTCAGCGTAAAGCTTAGAAAATATGATTATTGCATCCAATTTAAATTAGTACTTTTTAAACTTTTGCGATCATAACATGTACAGAATTTATTACACGGGTATTTATCAGTCTGCCCGCGATCACGGAATAGCCGTGATCACGGAATAGCAAGTAGGAAAATAAATCAAATAAGGTAATTTACGCAATAAATACCCTTGTAATCGATTCAATTTAAATTATTTTGTTATCTTCAATTCTAGAAAACAAGAACATCCAAAACATTTTATGAAAAGGACTTTCTACTGTTAATAATAGAGCTAAGAACAATGCATAATCGTCACAACACAAATGCACGCTACGCATGCTCTCTATAAACTGCGCCGGCTCTGACATAATAATGTCATACCTGCATAGCTGAGAGCAGTAGGCGTACCATTAACTCTGTCTGACTCTGGTTCTGGTTTTGAGTCTGTGTGAGTGTTGACTAAATAAATCCTACGTCAAAACGTCACACACACAGTATAATGCACTGGTGAGCACCCACACAGACTCAAAACCAGAGTCAGAGACAGAGCCAGACAGAGCTCATGGCAGGCCTACAGGGCTGAGAGAATGGACTTGATTATTAAATAATTTGTATACCGTGTGGCGCTAAACCGGGCTGTGAACCGGTCTTTTACGGACACACGTTTGTGATAATCTTGAGGGCAAGATGAAGATACGTAAATTAATCATTTATCCATAGAAAAACAATGAAAAAAACGTATAAAAAAATAAAAAACAATAATTGTATACTGTAGTATACGACTAAAAAACGTATACTACAGAGTGTAACATTATAGTTATACCAGGGCGTCCCACGGGTATGACACAAGGAAGAAAAGTACCGTTTAAATTGTTTTTTAAATTCAAATAATGTCTTCTCTCAGTAAAATTTTCCCTCTTCATTCAAGGTACTTCCCCTCCATGTGGCATATCCGTGGGACGCCCTGTATAAGACCAAAAAAGGTTTATTAGCCCAAGCACTTGAAGACTATGACGTATGTAGCCTAGGTACACACGTAGAAGTTCGGTGCCAGTCCTGTTATAACTTTCCTGCCTGATCATAAAAAACGCTGACTATTTTACTGAAGGCATTTGAGTTATTCGTAGGTATAATCATAGCTTATAAACGTTCATTCCTGAACTATAACAAAAGATCAGGTTAGGTGAGAAGGGTGTGTGGTTTCCTTGTAGCATGTACGGATTAGCTTTTAAGGATAATCCGTACATTCTAAAAGGAATGTTACCCTTTATTCGGGTCGACACGCGCGCGATCGACCACTAAGAGCTGAATTTTCTATTTACGGAATAACGCTATTCGTCGAATAAAAAATGGCAATCCTTGTTTTTGACTAGTCTAAGCAAGAAATGGATATATTTTTATCTTAAGGATGGTTAGTATAAAAAAAACCTGTTAGGTAATCTACCGTAGCATACTATGAACTAAATCCTATTTGTATTTACATTCCTATTTCTATTTGTATTCTCATTTGATTATCGTCATCAGATTACCGCGCCCTGCTTCCCGTGGTTTTACGAGACTCGTTCATTGCGACGGATAAATGAATTACTTTCAGTCCAGGATCTTCACTATGCAACTTAATTAATTGAGTAAGAAGGACTTTTAAAAACTTCTTTGGTTTTTTTTTAGATCACTTTTAAATAGTGAAATAGCCGGTGAACAAAATATACATGAGGCCGTTTCACGGATTGGTTATTCCAAAATTTGAGATAAAAAACCGAGACACTAGCCCTAACCTATGATTTCAATGGCTCAAATCAGATATGGTTTGGTGAACTAAATAAAATTTACTAATATAATATAAACTAGCAGTTGGTGCCCGAGCTTCGCTCGGTATTTTTTTATAACGCTTTTATTAGCTTCACCTGTATGTATGTATGTATGTATGTAACCGACCCCTTTGAGCTCGATTTTGACCTACTTTGAACGATCAGATTTGATTCAAACTTTGCACACCTGTCAAAGGTCGATGACAATGCAATAATATGAAAAAAAAAAATAAAAAAAAATGAAAAGAAATAAAAAAAATAAAAAAAAAACCTACTTTGAACGATCAGATTTGATTCAAACTTTGCACAGCTGTCAAAGGTCGATGACAATGCAATAATATGAAAAAAAAAATGAAAAGAAATAAAAAAAAAGCCTACTTTGAACGATCAGATTTGATTCAAACTTTGCAGGCACCTGTCAAAGGTCGATGACAATGCAATAATATGAAAAAAAAAAACTAAAAAGTGAAAAATAAATTATAGTTTAAAAAACTAAAAAAAACGCGCAACGCAACACGCTTTTTTGTACAATAATATAAATTTTTCAATTGATTATTACAGTTTTATTTTTAACTTTTTAGTTCAATTAGTTATAAAAGCGTTTTTTTTAGTTTTTTAAACTATAATTTATTTTGGTAAACTGTTGTTGTGAATTATATTTAAATACGAATTACTTACTTAGTGATTAAATATTAATATTTTTCGATCTTACCGACAATAATAAACTCCACTACTCGTCAATAGATGGCGTTCTCTGTCTCACTAATTCATGACTTAATCAACAGATGGCGCTAGGAGTTATGATTTTAGGATAAAGTTGATTATTTACTTTACGATTAGGGGGACATTTTCTAAAAATGAAACCTAGCTAGATCGTTTTGTCGTCCCCAAAAACCCCTGTATACTTAATTTCATGAAAATTGTTGGCTCAGTTTCCGAGATCCTAAATATATATATATATATACAAGATTTTCTCGTTTAAAGGTATAAGATAAGATATAAGATAAGATATACTGAAGCCTATGAAAATAAAAAAAAGAATGTTCTAAAAGTGAATCACGATGTCATCACAGATTATGTACCAGTACCATCCAATCCAGTCAGAGTTACACATTAATAATAAGCATAAACTAAATAATGTACCTATATTCATGTTTGTTTTCGACAATCGCTTACCAAAGCACGAGTTTCAATGCTGATTTAAAGAAGCACCAAATGAATTCATTTCGAGATACGACTTAATACAAATTACAGTAAGTTATGGTCGCCCACACAACTGCATACGCATAATTTTGCAGTTTCTATTATATCTGTAGTCAGATCTATGCGTGTGTCAGTGGTGGGTCTAATTTAGTTGCAATTAATTCGCCGTACGAATCTAATTTTAGATGTTTACCTACACCATGTTTTATGACCTTTCTGTGCGTAGTTAGGGAGTAAGTATCGTTTGTTCACAGTAGTTCTATTGGTCGAACTGCTGGGTTATCTTTTTCCACTAGCTCTGTGGCGAAAAAAGCACATTCTAGCACATAACTATCCTATTTATTGGATTGTAAATTGCTAGGGACTGTGCATATAGCAGTTATGGTAAAGTTTGGAGTAGCTATAAACTTTACCTATATTTACAACAGATAATGCCAAAAGCAAGTTCACCTCGATATTTTAGAACGGTTTTAACCCAGTTTTCGTAAGTAGGCTGCAATTCAAGACCATTCGAATCGTTATCTTCAACGAAGGCCTGTAAAATTTCATCTTCATTGGGTAATTTGTTGATATTCGGAAATCCGTTCGACATTCTATAACCAATCGGTATCCACCAAACCAACAACGAAAAGTATTAAAGCAAACAATCCAATGGATTATTTGCATGGTATTTAGCAAGTGTAATACTGACAACTTTCAGTCACGATTACACGAGACAGAATTATGACAGAAATCCTATGGGTTTTCGTGTGTTGGGATCGCCGCAGGCAGGTTTGTAATAAATTTAGCAACTTACCACTTTTCCCCCTCCCAATGCAAGTAATGGATTGGTGAAGTTAAACGGAGGCATCTGCAGTCTTCTGTTGACTTCCTTAGCAAACGCTGGGTAAGACGGCGCTGGCGATGGAGCTACTGCTAAATAAGAACGAAAAGCTCTCAGCGTTCTAGCCGCTGGTTCCTTCCGCAAAGGTCCAGCTAAATATTGAACAGCCTCTTCGGAGTCATACTTTTCCACGTCGACCCCAATTGCTGCGTATTCACCTGTAGATCATAGTTGAGTGATATATGACAATTGACAGACAATTAATGAGCCAATTAGCCATGCTGATTGGCTCATTCATTGATTATGAACTGTTGGCCTATGAAATTATGTCAAAGATTTATCATGTGTATATTATCTACCATTCAGTACATGCAACGTAGTCTGTAATGATTCTAGGATTTTGAGGTCAAGTTCTATATTTTTTAAAGCGCTAGAACGTGATCGAGGCACAACTTTCGCTTGTCAGTTACTCGTAGTAGGATATAGGTACTCGTAGGATATTAAGCGATGTACAAATTTCTCACTGATCCAAATAAACACCGATAGTTAGAGATTTAGTTCAAATTAGTTAGGGTACGAACGTGCTCTACGTGCCTCAAGTCTACAAGCATACCCAAATCAATCAGAAAACTTCAATATTGCTGAGAGTTTCATAATCCAGGCAACTACGTGATTTGAGAAAAGGAAATCCGACCCGAGATTTTTCTATGCCATTGCAATACTAAATTTATATTATTCAAATCAAAAAAACTAGGCCTGAAGATTGTAATGATGAGCAAACGAATAAACGTACAAAATAAACAAAATGTTAAATGTAACATTTCTGTTCCTTTCAAGTTTTGTTTACAGGCAGTTGTTTACACGCCGCTAAATATTTTAATTCTTGATATCTGTTTTGGATTTCCACAAGTTCATAAAGACTGTAAGAAGCGACAGCAGAGTAAGCTTTAACTTAATAATAATCCCAGTACCAAATAAATAAACGTAAGGAAACTTGCATGTCGTTGTCGGCGAACCTAAAAAGTTGAAAACATGTGTCAAGTGCACGAAAGGAGCCTCTTTGAGGCACACTTAAAATCTTTTAACCACTCAAAAGACCCAGTGTCACGATCAGAAGAAGAAGATCAAACAAATAAAGTAATGTAGAGCAAATATATCCGAATATATCCTAAATCATATTCACACGCAGCGATAATGTCACGAGAGTAATTTATCATGTTCTAGTAAGGACTATTTGTATTAACACTATCGACTGCCTATTTATTACGATGATTGATCGGTTATTCCATTTGAATAGATACCGTTTCAATAGAGCTTTGAATCATAATATTTCTTTGAAGAATCATTTATAAGAGTAATACCACCAGAACAAGCAGGCCACCAGAACTTTAACTTTTATAATAGACTAGTGGCCGCCCGTGGCTTCGCAAGCTCGGTCCCTGTTATTTTTTCGGGATAAAAGTAGTCTATGTGCTATTCCAGACTATAACCTATCTTTGTGTCAAATTTCATCCAGATCCGATCAGCCGTTCTGGCGTTATAGAGTCACAAACATATCCATCCAAACTTTCGCATTTAATATAAATGGGATTATTGCTTGACGTCATAAATAGTGGGGGAAATCGCCGTAGGGTACAATTTTTTTCGGCAATTTTTCATCATCCGCACTTGATGTACGGGCTGGTTTTTCCGCAAGTAGGCCGCTGGCGGGCCCTTTTTGCGTGACTCTTGACACATGTTGCTCGAACTTTTTTAGGTTCTACGACACGTTGGTTTCCACACGATGTTTTCCTTCACCGTTTGAGAGCTAGCATAGTACACATAAACTTTTCGACAGAAAAACTCATTGGTACACGACTGGTTTTGAACCCACGATCTTCGGCTCGGAAGGCGAGGCTGCTACCACTAGGCCACCAGTGCTTTTAAACTTAGCCTGTAGGGTACTAAAAGATACACAACACATGCATACACTTTCTCGTTTTCAATAATATTTTGTATAACTATAACTATGGCTCTGAACGCGAAAGTAATGACAAAATCTACCACAGTGTGAAGTGTTTTAGTGTAGACGTCTCATAATCTCTAATCCCCGGACGAACTCATTCACAAAGGGCTCTACTACCCACAAGTAAAATAATAGCTGTCTATAGATCCGAGCAACGGGAAACTCATTACGTTCCGACATTGAGACCGACGCGACGTACAGACCTAATAGTACATTGTTACCCGAGTGTTGAAAGTCACGTTTTTTGAGTCCCGAGACGGGTTTGGCGCCAGAGCGTTAGCGAGGGCGCCAATGGAGCTTGAGGGACTTAAAAGACTTTCATCCGAGGTAAACACTGTGCTTTTCATTACGAATACAAGGAAAGAAAAAATAAAAACATGAAAGAAAAATTTGTGAAAATGAAGATTGAATTGCCGCCTTCCCGGTTTTTTTTTTTCTTTTTCTCTGGCGGGCCTTCGGCTTCGGTTCGCCAGCATTATTCAGCCATTATTTTCATTTTCATAATTTAAAAAATGGTAAATTGTTTGCTCAAATCTATGTTATTTTAAATTAATAGTTGAAGCTATATTTATATCAAGTAATTTAGAAGATATATTATTTATTTAATACTATCTTTATGTTATTTAAATTTAAATTTTACATTGCGCTCTAATTAGACTTTTTAAACTTCTTACCGTTGTAATGGGATTCCAACCTACTTGCTGAATAAAAAGTTGGAATTTGGTTCAACCTCCTTGCAGTTTAGAAAGTTGGAACATGGTTGAATAAAATAGAACTTGTTTTTTTTTATAATTTGACAGCTGTCAGTAGAAAGCGATTCTCCCTAGGGCTGAAAGTATAATTTTCAATTAGGCCCCTCAGGCAACTTCAAACCTACTTTCAGAGTATGAGCAATGAAAAGGTTCTTTTCTACGCTAAATCATTTGGATTTAAGGATCAGGGGGTCTGTGAGTCTGTGGTATTTTTCATGTAACAATTTGAAAAGAAATGCTTTGAAGCATAGGGATATTTCTTTAACTACGGGTTTCAAAAAAGGTTATTGAGTTCGCAAAACAACTTATATTACGAAATAACGTAATAATACGTCGAAAATAAATACTTTTACTAGCTTAATTAGGCATCATTTCGGCTTTACAGTTATGCAGGAATTGCTTGATATGTGTGTTTGTTGTAATTATCACTTAAAGCTGTGTTTATTTTTGTTTAGTAACTTACGTTTACGTTTAATAAAACAAATATAAACTCAAAAGTTAGCTGGTACAGTACATATTATTTGTGCAATAAAGAATTTCTGTTATTTGTATCTAATGAATTGTGTACGGTCGTTTTTAAGATAAAAAATAATATTTTGAAAGGCAATAATAAATAGCACCTACTAGTCTTCTAACCGTTATAAATTGAAACGCTTTATTCAACTCCTGAATCACTTCTACATCGCTGGAAACACTGCGGCATCCATTCATATCTCTTAAAATGAAATGGTGTGAATGGCACTCCTAAGCACCCCTCGGATAACGGGATGTTGTCGTGCCAACAAAGGGAAGATCTAGCTAGACAGATATATCAGAGAGCTTATGGAAATCATACACGTTGCTCTTTTCAGTCGGCAAAGCTATCTAGGTATGACTTTACAATACTATGGCGATTTATCAGTTCGCCTATACAGGGTGGTTTTTTGAGAAGGGCAGTGATGGCCAAGTCCGAAAATTTGTGAAAGAAGATATTCCCTCGATTTATAAGAAAACAATAACTGCATAATAACTGCATCTTTATCAAAAATCTTTTACTTTTGACGGAAATGTTTTAAGTTTTCTTCCGTGTAAAAATATAAAATAATGTTAATTTGCTATTTTTATTCATTTTTAGTAAAACATTTATTTGCAAAGATTAATCCTTATCAGTAACTGAATTCATTGGTTCAATAATATACAGGGTGCATGTAGTTTGTTTTGAAAAATCATTCGGGCCATTTTCGTATGCGGTAGTTGTGCAGAGTAGTATGCGGTTATTGTTTTAAAATTAATTGAGGGCATGACTCCTGTCACAACTTTTCCCTAACTCTCCTGTGGCTTCGGACTTGGGCATCACCACCCTTCTCAAAAACCAACTTTTCCAACGCGACTCTTCCATACAAACTTCAGGCCCAGCTGCACTGTTGAAATACACTACACCTATCCGGTCAATTCCGGTCCTATAGTAGTCATTTAGCTTAACAGGCCACTAAGTCTGTAGCCATCTCTACTTGTTGGCATGAAAATGACAGTGACAAGAGACTTTTAGCGAGCCGCTAAAAAGTATTAGGCTTTATGAATGAAGTGGTAAGCCATAACAATTTTATACTTTGAATTATAATTTTGGAACGTTTCCAGATTTTCATACACTTACCAGAATCCAAAAGCTGCATCGCGTCCAAAGCCAACATCAGTCCAATGTGGTCGTGGTAGTACCCCACGGTCACGTAAACTGAGAAAACATTTCTATTTCAAACATTATACAACTTTCAAACAATGTTAATGAAAACTGCTCTAACATAATCGTCTGAAAACTGTTTGATCCAGTACGATAGTATATTTTGAAAAAATAGTGATTAACGTTCGACTTTTTAAGTAATACGTAGATAAGTTCACAATGTCACATTGCTTGGTTCATCAGAGGCAAATCTTTTATTTATTTTAAATTAGATATTTAATAATCACACTTACTTCTAGTGTCTTTAAAGGTGTCCTTCACAATGTCCAAGAAAGGGTTACGTGTGAAGTTTTCTTTCCTGTCCTCATAGTAAAAAGGTTGTCTATAAACTTGTATCGTGCGTACTGAGATTAGATTCTCTCTAGCCGCCGCTATTATGGCAAGGGCTAGGCGTGAGAAATCGTGGTTTGGTGCTTTGAGGTAGATGAAACCAACCTGTAATAAACGGAATTTTACTGTATTTTTCTTGTGTATTTTTACAGTGAACTCAAAGTCAAAGACCATTTTCTTTGGAAATTAAAGGATCATTTAAAATGATGATGTTGTTTAAAAATTGACGACTGTAGGTAAGCTGTAGGTACTTGAACGTCAGTACCATTTTTAAGGCCTGTGCACACCTAGGTCGCTGGCGATAGCGATCAATAAAACGCTGTCAAATTTGACAGCGTTCCACTGATCGCCGACGCATGGTTTGTGTAAACATGGAAAAAGTATGACAGACTTAATATAATAATTGCGCTAGCTTCACGTCAAATCCCTGTGAATAAACATCAGGGCACCCTCATTAAAATATTTACACTCGTTGAATTGGACTAGATTTCCAAGCGTCAGAGACCGCGTTAGTTCAGAAGTTCTAAACAAAAAGTAAAGCAAAAGTAGGGTTGTCGGGGGGAACAGCGATAAATATGCAAATAGGTATTGTTTACATGCATGAAATTGAAATTCCTGAGCACGGCGACGACTGAGCGGGAGATATCGATGTCTGAGGGGCGCGTGCGGCCGAATGTCGCGTACACGCGCTTGTTCGAACTGGCCACATCTCGGCAATACTGTAGAACAAAAAGAATCCATTTATGTAATTCCAAATTCAAATTTCAAATCGTTCTTCCTGAAAATGTTTAGGGCGAGGCCTATGTCCAGTAGTGTACTTTTTAGTGCTGATGATGATGATGAATTTTAAAATCAAACTTTAAATTATGTTGATAAAATGGGTAGGTTTTATATGTTGTGCAGAGCCAATATTTTATCACTAAATGTGACTGAGGCGGAGCCGTGGCCACAACTTATGGTTGCTATTTTTCATCTAAAGAATTCTTTAATTTATTATATATGTTTCAACTTAGTAAATATTAAATTGTTAAGATTGGTTTTATTGTATTTATCCTCACAGTTCTAATAAAAGTCACTGCAGTGAAAGTAGTTGCGCTATCGAGATTCTTATCTTGGTATTCGCAAATCAGTGTCTTCATAAATCTTAGCATAATGGAAGAAAATAGAAATACAGTGAAGCAGGAAAACATCTTTCGGAAACAAGCTACATAAAAATGTGATAAAGTTGAGGCTGAACTATAGAACTTTGGTAAAATATGGTCATCGATAACGCTTCTATTTAGTGTTGACAGGCGGTAATATATCTCTGGACCGAAGTGCTAGTAATAATAGCGATTTCCATAACCCCTACAACTCTACATCCACGATAGGCTTTAAGCATGAATCTAAATGACAATATCTACACAGAATTAATGACCCGTTCGACGTACAAATCTACAGTTCTCAACAACTCCTGTGGCACATCGTGGCATAAACATGCGTCAAATCGTACTACTGCGGTTTTGTAGCTTTCTGGATAGTTGCGGCGTTTATAATAGCGCTTTACAAAGCCAATATCTATGGGGAGCATTCCTCCAAAGAAAGGCTATCCAACTGCCGGGGACTGTAGTAGGTTACATACCTCCACTGTGATGATTCATTTATTTCGGGAGGAGTGTTATGTTTTACATACATATACATAAAACCAACATTAATATTTGAAGGTCACGAGAAAAGTCAGCAAATATTAATCTTAAGGGGCCGGCGGAGGGCGAGTTTTCATACAAACGTAATACCAAAATGATTACTAATTTAGGCAGATTTTCACTATATTATTGTAATAATTGTATTTGTATAGTAGGTAACAGTTTTTATTTTAAATTACTTACCTCAAATGAAATTAACGCCAATCACATTTTGCAATGAAAAAAATGTGTAAAATGCGATTTGTGTTTATTTCATTTGAGGTAAGTAATTTAAAATCAAAATTATTCAGGAACCTTGATAAATACTATACGAATAAAGTTATTACAATAATATAGTGAAAATCTGCCTAAACTAGTAATAATTTTGGTATTACGTTTGTATGAAAATTCACCCTCCGCCGTCCCCTTAACATTTTGAAAAAGGGTGTATGATGTCGAAACGAGACCAAACTTTCGCAAATTCATTCGTGCTGAATTTATAGTTGTATTTGCAAACTAGTTAGGAATAAATAAATATTTTTATAATAATTATGTCTCTATAAAAACCTACAGGACAATACTTAACATAATTAGAAGTCATGAATGCATTTATTCATTGTTATTACAGGTGCATGTGCATAAATATCTATTGTTATTTGAACAATAGCTGCACATGATGCATAGGAACTAAGAGACAAATATGGCGTTCAAAATAGCTGATGCAGCCTTCGTCTAGAAAATATTTCTGCGTAGTCAATACCAAGAAACTATGCCATAAATATAAGTACATATGCCTTAAATTAATTCATGCATATAGGTACATTTTTCAGTTCTTCATTGAACGACTGTCGTAAATATGACCACTGCAAGTAGTAAACGGAACGGAATTACTAGTTTCATTTCTGGTAAGTACTAAACTTGTGTCAAATATACAATCATCCCTCAGCAGTCTTTGTTTTCGTACAAGCAAAGCAAGACTTTAAGAATCCAAAAAAATAAGAAGATATCGATAAATTTAACACAAATAAAATAAAAAAAACAAAACGATATGGATACCCCTAATAAACAAAACACTAAAACGAATGCTTTAATGTGAAATTATACCGTTGGTAGATTTTTGCTTCGTTCACTATTTATAGTTACCTCATAAAGCTCTAGTGAAAACGCAGCCTTGCAGTTCTGAACATATTTCATTAAACTCTGTATCCCGGCGGAAATGCAGCTTTGTCACAATTCAGCTCTTGAGCACCCTTGAGTCTGACCAAGAGGGCTTTTTTTTTGGTGCAGACCTATTTTTGCAGTACCTAGTATACATTGCTATCTAGATAAACATGCAAAATCACTTACATAGCTGATCATAGGAAGGTTGAAGGCTGCGGCCATTCGACCTTCGTGCACACAAGTCTCTTGTGGACCGATGAATGCGGAGACATTGGCCGCCCAGAGCGCTGCCACCTGCAGTGAACACAACACATTACATGAGGCATGGTAAGTGAAAATAGTTCAACTAGGTTCAAACTGGAGCGAAAGACGACAAGGGACGTGTTTCATCATCACTCATGCACGAAACAAAAAATATTTCCGTGTCTACTTTATGCCCATATTTCTGTCTCTAATATGTACTTCAGACTTATACAAGAGAGAAGATCATTTTTTATCTGATGGATAGCGTAACTGTGAAACAGGCTTTCAGTCGGTAGAATATTTTGAAGTCGTGCTATTTGTACCACGTTGTCTATAGGTAAACTTTTTACATTTCGTAGTCGTGCGTCTGGATGAATAACCGACCGTACGAGTTTTGTTTGGTTTGTAAATTATAAAGTTAATGTACCTAACAGTCTGTCACGGCTTACGGTCTAGTAAACCGAAGATTACTGCCTGATCCGGAAGGTCGAAGGTCGTGTACATATTTTTATTTTATCGAGTATTATATTCATAATGCTAAACTCAAGCGGTGAAGTAAATAACATCGAGAAGTAACTTACGAGTATACAAACCTAGGTCCTTAGAATACTTTTAGCGGAAACAGTTATCTATACCAATAATATCCTCTTTGATAACAAATAGCGTTGAACAGTAAACGCAAAGTTCTCATAAAGTCAAGCGCTCGGCAATTTTATACCGCTAAACTTTACGAGTGCTGCAAAAAACTCAGATTTAATATGAAACAAAGATTTTACACAAGATCCTTTACCCGACGACTTTGACGATAGCCTTTATTCGTATCGTAAAACTAAGGAATATTAAGCCCCATTTCGCTACAGCGAGTGGTAAAAACCTAACGACGCAATTTGCACTTGGGGATGGTGCGGTCATCAAATAATCGAATTGATATTATGATCTTCATCAAATAATCCGTAGGTATTCATTTTATGCGAATTGTCTGGCTTACCTACCTTTAAACTTAGACTAACACTCTTCATGGTAATGTGCCTTTTAAGACCGTAATTTAGGGTTAAAAGTGCCATCTGAGGTATGATCCCACATAAACAGCAATTATTTTGTTGTAGTTTTTTGGGGACAATTATAAGCACTTCGTCTTCTGTCATTTGCCCTTTAATTGCTAACAAAGGATGTAAGGCATTATTAGGCGTGTGTTGCGTCCCTTGTTTCATTTGGCATGACAAACGACACGAGCCTAAGCACTGTCATCAACCAGACTAAGGACGCCTAATCAGACTAAGAACGAGTAAACTATAAGCAATAGTTTGTAACTTAAAAAGGTCGAACTTCACTTGTGACTGAGTTCTTTTTGTAAAGAACCCTGAGCCATAATTATTGTCAGTTGTTGTGTTCATAAGTGCAGAAGAGAAGATGTTCCGAGCAGTTCCGAGTGAATTCGGTATCAATAAGAAATATATTTACCTAATAGCTTTTGAGATAAACAATCCGGGCTTTCGACTTCCAAATCTGGTTTCAATCTTTAATCGCTGTGCCTGGACTGTTATTAACAGATGTTATATAATCCTCGGCGCGTAAGTTTACTTTCATAGTGTAGTTCATAGTTTAATAGTGTAGTAGTAAGTGTACTTCGCGAATTTTATTCAGTTATTCACTCATAGCAGATTTTTTTATGAAAATTCTTATCATGACTTCATGACCAAACTGCTTAACCAATTTTGATGATTTATATGGGACCAATCTGAAAATTTTACTTTGTAGATAAATAATATTTATTCAAATCGGTTCTTAGATGACGAAGCTATGCGAGAACAAACATTTAAAAAATACAACCAGATTGACCCCCTCTTTTTTAATTGGAAGTCGATTAAAAGAAAAAAACATTTCGCGCGACAGAAAACCTATTCATAAGTAAATTCTAATGAGCTGTTTGTAGAGCAGAATACCTATTAGTAGGTATGGAATTCTTATCATTGAGGGCACCCGGCGCCGATGGAAGCAATTAGCAAGAGACTTAGCTCTTTGGAATAATAAAGATGGGAGTTTCAATTCCGCTAAGGCTCCACTCTAAGACCAAGGCCGCTATCCACTGTACTATCGCTGCACTGACGTTAATAGTTTACAGTTATTGTAGAATTGAAAAGGCATGATTATGTTTGAAATTTTAGTGGCTGTGTCCCGGGTGGTAGAATAGGACATTCCTACTCCCATGAATATCGTAAGAGACGACTAAAGACCATGAGATGGGCAGGCAATCTACCTACCGAGCGTGGTGACTCTGGTGACTCAAGTCGCAAGTCCACGGCTGGACATGTTGATGACGAAGTTTTTTATACAGCCATGCAAGTGTTGTTTGAAATAAAAAATAGCAAGGAAGTATACCAAACGCTGCTCTTTGTTTCAGTGGAAAATGGACTTTACCCATCTTAAGACGCACGCTCTTCAATGCTGATCCAGATTTACCTACTTGAAAAGCTTTCATTGAATCTTTTAAAGGAAGCTCGGCAATAAACGTTTCATAAAATGGTAATGTTATGTCGGTAGGTGTTCCGTTTCTTAGCGATAACATTTTCATGGTTGAACCGAATATCAAACCTTGCAATATGATACTTCATTGGTCTTATATTGCAAGATTTTGAAAGTAACTTTTATGTTATGGGCTATTAAGCATAACATTAAACGCGAGACCTTAAACCTATACTAGTTTATACGGTTACTTATTTATGTACCTACAGCTATTATATCACATAAGGAACCCTTTGAAACGTCTAAAAGCTAGGTGAGTCTAGGTGTTAGTTCCACGTGACCAAGCCTAGAAGAACAGGCAACAAATTTGGGATAGTTGATAGAAGTTATGAAAGATTAGCCTATTCTTGTGGATGGGTGACACGAGATAAAGTAAAACCGTTATGATTGAAGGCATATGATGCGACAGCTATAAAGTTATGGCTCAACTTTTATGCACTTATTAGATCAGGGTAACTTTATATTATAAAGAAAATATGAAATAGTAAGTAAATGATTTAATTACATCAAAGGCTTTACAATTTACACTTTATTTAACTAAATTATAGCTTTAGTCACGTTATTCAACACAAAACTACAAAGAGATATAGCGAACTAGGTACTTATCTTAACCAATCAAAGGGTGTACTCAGAGCCGAATCACATCGACAGTACCCAGAACGAAACGATAACCTCCTCAGTCGAGTCTCAAGCCCAGAATAATCCACTGCCCCGACTCGCCTCAGTCAGGCGACCCACATGACAGTTGATACACAGCGCCCCCTATCGGCATTATCGTCATCCGTTCTGCGTAGCTTCTGACTACCAATAACAATTTATTGATATAATAAATTGTTATTAATTTCGAACAAATAATAATAAAATATAACATTATTTATCAAATCATTTTAAAGCAACTACATTGTTCTTAAATTAAATAAACTAAAATAGCTTTTTATTTTAAACATTAAAGACTATCCTTCTTTCTTACTTCAATAATCATTATTATTTTAATAAAGATTTCTAAAAGCATTTCAATATCAAATTAAACTATTTATAAAAACCAATTTCTTATCAATCATTTCAAAACTTATAAAGATTATTACTCATTTCTAAAAATATACTAATAAAATAAAATAAATCTATTATTATGAATACATTTTAGCCCCTATTATCTACTAGATACGACACGGCCATTCTGAAAAATACTTCGTCCCCGAAGTATCTCCAAGTATTTTCCAAACCCACTGGCTCACCTACGAGTCAGGGTGCTAGTGTGTACAAGATCCTGGTATCACATAGGCCAATAAAGTACTAAATAACCAGATATGAAATCTGAAAGCACAAGAATAATGTTAACATAAAATCTATTAAACAATCCTTACAAAATAATACAGTACCATAGGTCAGGCTGTCATGCTAAGTTCCATTGCGAGTTGGCGTCGCGATGTCTAAACAAAGGATCAGGCCAACTAGGTCTACCAACATTTATACAAATTTTATCATCAAGCTTTGGCTGTCGACTGTCGTGCTCAGTTCCATCGCATAATCGCAACTACTACAATGTCCAAACGTCACACCAGTCCAACCGTACATTTAGAAGAATCCCCCAATATTTTAACGTTTGTCTGTCGTGTTCAGTTCCATCACGTAATCGCAACTATCGCGATGTCCAAACTTTACACCAGCCCAACCGTCAAATTTAACAACCCAGTTAGAAGAATTCCCCAACAATTTAACGTTTGTCTGTAGTGTAGTAAAAAACAATTAGCTTGGCCATTCTGCCTCTCTACGACTTACAAAATTGTATTGAAAAAAATATGGCACGTACAATAAAAATGCGGGTACTCTCACAAAAGAAAATAAAAGTATTTCTTGGCAAAAATAAAACTGTTCGGATAGGATACCGTTAGACACTATTTGGCTATCAAGATTCAAACCAAATCAAAGCAGAGCCTACCAAGGCCTTACCTTACTTTTACATCACTTGAAGTCCACTCCGTTTTATTCCAGATACATAAACGGCTTTGTATATCATACTTCGGATAACGTAGGAACTGCCACTTCATTTGTCAGTCGATAATGCCTCCAGTTTACGATATGGCACTTCACATTCTGGAATAAGAATAAATGTTAGTTTTCTGTGGGCAAAAGTTCTATCCCACGATCTGATATTAGATCAGGGTAACTTTATATTATAAAGAAAATATGAAATAGTAAGTAAATGATTTAATTACATCAAAGGCTTTACAATTTACACTTTATTTAACTAAATTATAGCTTTAGTCACGTTATTCAACACAAAACTACAAAGAGATATAGCGAACTAGGTACTTATCTTAACCAATCAAAGGGTGTACTCAGAGCCGAATCACATCGACAGTACCCAGAACGAAACGATAACCTCCTCAGTCGAGTCTCAAGCCCAGAATAATCCACTGCCCCGACTCGCCTCAGTCAGGCGACCCACATGACAGTTGATACACAGCGCCCCCTATCGGCATTATCGTCATCCGTTCTGCGTAGCTTCTGACTACCAATAACAATTTATTGATATAATAAATTGTTATTAATTTCGAACAAATAATAATAAAATATAACATTATTTATCAAATCATTTTAAAGCAACTACATTGTTCTTAAATTAAATAAACTAAAATAGCTTTTTATTTTAAACATTAAAGACTATCCTTCTTTCTTACTTCAATAATCATTATTATTTTAATAAAGATTTCTAAAAGCATTTCAATATCAAATTAAACTATTTATAAAAACCAATTTCTTATCAATCATTTCAAAACTTATAAAGATTATTACTCATTTCTAAAAATATACTAATAAAATAAAATAAATCTATTATTATGAATACATTTTAGCCCCTATTATCTACTAGATACGACACACTCCTACTTCCCCCGGCGAAAGTCTCACTTTACGAGCTCTTCCAAACACATCAATCTCATTTAATGATTCTAATAGACATGGACTTTCGATGGCTTTCCTGTCCTATTTTTATAGACTACGAGGAAAAAATCTAGTAGAAAAACAAGACATCAATTCTTTCCAGTAATAACTTGTCATAAATGCTGGAAACTGTAAAATAAATAGCACATTTTTATAAAGGTAAGTATAAAAGCACTATTGAGTTTATTGAGCAATCTCGTAAATATTTATAGTTTAAGAGAAAATACATAAAATTGGTCACAGATTCATGATTTATGTTTTTAAAGCTAGAATAGATATTAATCAACTAATGAAATGAACAATAACCTGTTGCTACCAAAATATTCCTACGCATTTAGGAACGGCAACTATAAGTATATGTGTTTAAACAATACTTTAAACAGAAAAACCACACATTATAATTCCGTAGGGTCAGATAAAAATAATAGAAGCCAGAAATACGCAATTGATCTCCGAATCGAATAGATTTCCAATACTTTTTTTCTGAAATGTTAGCAAAATAATGTATTTCAAGTGAAAATAGACGCTACTGGAATTCCTGAGAGGAGACGCGGGACCCGTGCGATTTCCCTTTTTATGCGTTAAAACAAGGATAATACGTCAAGCTACGCACAGAGGGTGGTCACGTTATTGGCGACCTAAATCTGCCTTTTACTTTTACAGAGAAATGTTGTTTCTACATTAGCTTAGTGCTAGTCACTACAACTTCCTACACATTGCACTAATGGATTGTAATTATAGAGTTTGAAAGAGCTTTATGTGTACTCAAACCAGGTTGTGATATACAAAATAGCTAGATAACATCACGGAATGTTGTCCCTGGTACCTTCTCTGAACATAATATTAATACTTCTTTTAAATTGAAAGCTTAATGTAGACCAGTGACCCAAGGGTTGCTGTTGAACGTCAGCAGTCAGTCACCCTTGTGAACATTTTACAAAACAGCTTACATTCTACAACAATATGCATCGTTATGATGCAATGTTGCTCATTACGTGAACGCTATGCTAGCCAAGTCGATTGAAGCAAAGTGAGTTAAGCTAATAAGATACTCGGATGAATAAGGCACGCGCTTGGGTTGTTATGGCGGCCATCACTAGGTCACTGCGATGCTGTGCACTGTAGTATTGCGTTTTATTTCTGGAATGTGTGAGCAGTGGACTGTATGAGCATTTTCCAATTTTCATATCATAACGTTTCTACGAAAACCTTTTCCAATCTTAAACTCATAGCCAAATATTTGCAAGTAGTACTAATTTGTTTCTGACATGGCTGTTCTCCGAAAAAGTAATTAACTTCCCTAAAACCATTCTTCATTCAAAATAAGTTTGGGCTCATTATGCATACTGCAATGTTAATTACAGTTTGGTTTGCGTTAATTGGAAAAGCTTCCCAATATAAATTGCCTTTAGTTTATTTCGCGGTTCGGTTCTGGTTACTGAATGCGTGATGAGTTTTTCGTGCGAAAGCAAAAATTACAGCTAATTAAAATTTCAGACGCATAGATCTGTCGCTTTAGTAGAGTTGGAACGATCACGACCAAGGATTTATGAGCGGGCTTAATGTCCGCATCCTCGATTCCTCTTTAATTTATTTGCAGGAAACAATCGTAAATTACAGTCGGACCAAAGTTTTCAATTTATACAATTAGACCCGTCACATTCACCCATTATTTCCAGAGCAGATATTTACTCCAACAACAGGAGGTGCCTACTGAAATGTTACACATATCCAATTATGGATACATTCATAGGTAAACTTTACCTACTTCTCCTAACTTTGCCGTAATGGTACTAGGTAATATAAGTTATTTGTTATCTTCTATTATGTTACTTCTGCGAATTCAATCTGTGCTCAGATCCTGTGAAAGAATAATAGGCAATGGGCACCGGGCTAGTGGGCATCGACTCCCCAAGTAATTTTGCAGCCGATTGGAAAGCGTCCCGACTTGAAATGCCTTTACGAGAATTTTGTCTACTTTTAGATTTTATTATATCCAGAGCGAATCGTTAAAGCTAATATTATCTTCAATCGAGTTTAGACTATGATGTTAGTGGCACGCACCTGTCGTATGGAAACTTCTTCTTGGCCGTACGTTTCAGCGACGACGAAGTCTAGAGTATGGCCCATCGGTCCCAACAACTTTTCATTCACTTCATCGACCGCCATGGAAATCGCTCCTGTTGAAATATAAAATGTATATTAATATGATTGATATGAATCGTTTCTAAGTAAAGTATCGAAGACTAGGTGAAGAAAATCACAAAACAGTCTCGTTAGTTTTTCATCAATCTACTTACTACATCGACCGCTTTGGATATTGCTGCTGTTGAAATATAAAATGTAAATATGATTGATGTGCATCGTTTCTAGGTAAAGTAGGAACGTGAATGTTTATTTGCTTTTCTACATATCGCTCTTATGAACGATTGAATAAAGTGCGTATGCGCGTGCCAAGTGTTGGCATATATTAATCTTTGTGGGTCGGAACCCAGCTCCGATCAATCTGGCAGTAAAATAAACAGGTATCTCTTTGATTGATCGCGTAAGCAAATACCTTAGTCTTATTAGGTAATGTAATGACATAACTCAATAAGTTTTGGATAAATTCACTGAACAATTAGTGTTTCAGGACAAAATCTGCTATTGCATATTGATAGAGGCACTTAACTACATTATTTGTATTTGGCATACGAGGGAACTAGGCCAATACCTACGCAATATTGATAATGGATGTCCCCTGATTGGTGATAAGCTAGTCATTACAAAGTCAATCATAATGAGCAAACATTACACTATATACGAAATTAATCGACAGAAAGAAATAAGTATAATTCATGATTATACATTAATATATTTATGCAACAAGCTGGTGCTGATGGCCCTAAATTAAGTGGTAAACATCGCCTATACCAAAGCATTGCATCGTAGGTCATGCACGTCAGGAACGTGCCCAACGATGCACTGCTCTACGTCCAAAAAATTGAGAGATGTTCAGCCACACTTGTCAATAATTTCACCGGCACCCCCACCCTTCAAACGAAAAAACAGCGATGCTGCTTCACAGCAGGAATGTGCATAAATAAGTATTTCGACTGTCAAGACCATTCTGACAAGCACTCGAGGTTTTTGGAAAAAATCTTACTCACCTGATAAGACTCTGCCTGGCCTTTGGTAGCTATAGTCTCCAGGACGTCTCTGTGATCCTGTTAGATATCCAAGGGTGAATCTCTCGCCATATGTGACAGTCGTTATCCCGATCAGAAGGCACCCGCTCCAGAAATACTGAGGACAAAGTTTTAAAAATACAGTGTCAGGAAAAAAAATCCGTTGAATCTTGTGTTAAATTCAAAAACGAGCGTTTGTTCTCTTTAAATTGCCTGCAAAAATACAAACTACGCTCATATTTTGCAAAACAAAAGTTTTCAGCTGGAGCGAAGCTCTTTGACCGCGTTAAAAGTTGCAAAAAATGTAGCGCAGAAGATAAACAAACATAGAAAGTTACGCCCTAATTTAAAATTTTCACAGTAGCAAATCGTTTGAAGAGCACGTGCGCCCAACATTTTTCCAATATCGTCCGCTCGTAAAGCGCCTCCGGTATTGAAGCTTTAGCTTAAAACGACCACTTCCAAGCCGCGATATACAATTGCCTTTGTATTTTTATCGTGCAACTTCCTAAGCACATTGTTAACAAAAGCCTAGCATTATGTAGGGCCTTAGTAGTTGCACCTAAGCATACAAGCGAGAATCAAAATAAACTATGTTGGTGGTAGGTAGGTACACGACCGCGTGTTTCATTATCCGCCCAATTATTACACAATTGTATCGGTTGCATGTCGGGCACGAAACTTGTTTGGCGAGTTGACAGGTTTACAAGTGCACAGACGAGTAGGATAGGAACACAATTTATCTGTGAAAATACTTAGTCTATGTTACCGACACCATGCTCGTATATAAAACATTTAAATAAAACAGGTTTTGGTACGTTCTTTTGCATTGCCCAAATTGATGTTTTATCATAAAATCCTTTTGTTTGTCCTTGGACACAGCAGCTGTTACATTTTATACCGTTATACGTTAAATTTAGCGTCTCTCGTAACGCGTGCCACAAAACAGATTGAGTGGTAGAGTTTAACATGAGACTAGAGATGCAATTTTGCGAAATTGTGATGTAGTGAATACAGTCACATATAAAACGTGTAGTTGAGAGAAATGACGCAGTTTGCTGACATTTTGCACGCACTCTGGCGCTAGACGGGAGGGCTCATCCTGTACAATGTTTTTAAAAATAGCACCCGTGGGAGATATTTATGTACCTACCTACCTAACTATGACCTGGTTAAGTCAGTGGAAATCTCTATGCATTTATTATAATACTTACGAACTATTAAATCTAAAATGTGTGGTAGTAGAGTCAGTTGAATCGTTAATATTGTCTTCAGTAGGGGGTCATGTACTGGATCCATTACCCCTTGAGATAACGTTTTGATGAATTTCCTCACATGTCATTGATGAATGTTGAGAGGTATTTCATCTGATTTGTATTTGAGTTTTAGTTAAGTAATCAGTTCCATAATAGGGTATTTTTCCTCTACGAAGAATGTAGGTAAGTACCTACTTATTAATTTAGTAAAGAAAAGACTATTGCGATGCAATTTTCCTACGATGGACCTTCATAAGCTTAGTTTTCCTTGTCTCTAGGTATAATTACGAAAATGACGAGGCAAGGCAATGTTATGAACGCAATTTTCCAATACATCGAAGAGGTCGATAAGAGCGCGATAGTGCAGCGCGGCATTGACATAGTTGCTGCTTGTCGCGCCACGTCACGGCGACGTCAACGGCCCGAGCGACCGCGTGTGCGCAGCATACCTTTCCAACGAGGAATAACAATTCTTGTCTTGAAGACGAATTTGTATAGATTTTGGAAGGAAATTAACAAGATGAGAGTGCCAAGTGCAGCGCGGCATTGACATAGTTGCTATTTTGCTATCGTGTCACGTGACGAAGTCAATGAACGGGAGAGAAACGAACGCGTGATATTACTAATAGTTGATTTCGGAAATTAATGTATACTACCAATAGTTTTCTTCTTAGTTGTTTCACTCTTGACAGAGTGGTCGCGGTCGTCATGACTGACGGGGCAATGGCGCACTTAACAATTTTCCGGTACTCCTCTCGCACCGCTGCTCTTCCACCGTGCTACATAGTAGGTAGGCACAAAGAAACAGTGTTTGTTGGTACGATTCAGGAACCTAAGTTACTGTTTTGAAAAGCGTACTACTAAACTTGAGGTGACATAGAGATTCAACGACATAGAATAAAAATCGCAATGTTAAACAAAAACTTACGATTGTGGCAGCTGAGCTATTCCGTCTTTACCATAAGGGCACACGGGGCCCGTGCTCAGGGGGTCCCGAAGGACCGACAATTTCTGCACATTCATTCTCAAAACATTTTTGTCGGGCACACAACTTTTTTTTCACAATACTACGCCATTATAGCCTACTGTATTTGATTACCTATAATAAATGGTTATGCTTAGTAAAAAAATGTCATTATAATTACTTTCCAAAGGGGCCCCAAATTCTTGTATGCCCAAGGGCCCCAGCCTAGTTTAAGACGGCCTTGTAGAGATCAAGGATTTTATTATATCTGTTGGGTTAGGAGCTAATCATTGGATTCCTAATAAACCTGCGTGTCTAATTTTGTCATGCTAAATTCCACTTCCCGGTTTGAATATTAAATTGGCATTTTCTACGTAAATTTCACAAGAAAAATTTGTATGCACGCTGCGTAGCCCGCACTCGTTGTGAGCGATTGTACCCCCATGATCGCAGATCGCTGATTTTGTCGCCTACGGGCTCACCCGCGCAGCCTTCTTGTAACATTAGCGTACTCGATACATATTAATGTTATGTTTAGCATCGTTTTGGGTAGTTACGCCCAATTTGTGCACTACATACAGGAGAATGCTATGATGATTACCAATTCAAAGATTCGTATTTCGAAGATTTACTAATTCTCCGTGCATTACATTGAATTAAAATTTCTCTCGATCGTAAGTTCGAGTCTAATAATACTAATTTGCATAGTATAAAGGTCAAGTAGATGTAGGTACATAATATATATTAAGTATAATAGGGTTTCTGTAAACGACTACATTTTATGGTTCCGTACCAAAAAAGAAAAACACGGGTCCCTAACATATTTGACAGAATCGGATAAATACGAGTAAGTAGGTATATCCAAATTAAGCAAGCTTCTACTCAATGCAGTCAAAATACATTATGGAAATAAATGTCTAACTTCGATATGCAAATGGCAAAATGGAAAAAACCTGTAGGTAGGTAGGGTAGGTACTTCCATCAAGTTACCTGAAACAATCTTGGAATGTAGAGCTTCTGTGACTCAACCAAAGAAAATATACGAAACTTTCTGGCCTTTTCTTGAATTTCGAACATTCTAAAAATTTAACGTGACAGAACAGTAGGAAAAACAACTGAAACACAGGGCTTTTATAGAATGCTATTCGAGAAAAACACTGTTTAACGCCAATTTTTGCTAAGCTAAAAATGTTTGTCGATAATACGAAAACAGGCAGGGCGTGTAGGTAGGGTACGTCTCACTCCCATTTGACCGTTTTATTTCAAATAGTTAGTCTATGCTGCAAGAATAGGGAACAGTTCAAAAATGCCTTTGTATGAGGTTTTTGGCACATACCACGCATCAATTTTACATTTCTGCGTATGCTCGTATACTCATTTCTATTACCGTCACGTTGTCTCTGTCAATGCGATGCCGGTGGTGCCAATGTTGATTGATAGTTTTGCTAACTGTTTTGCCTTTCTAGTGATGAAGGCAGACAAAAACTTGCATTTCATAAGAATCGACTATCCGACCTGATGTTAAGTGGTAACCATCGCCTATAAAAAAGCATTGCCTCGTAGGTTCAAGCACGTCAGGAACGTGCCCTACGATGCACTTCCCTGCGTCCATCAACCTGAAGCATACAGATGTTCAGCCTCACGTGCCAGTAATTTCACCGAGCAGGGTAAACACGGATTTAGGTATATAGGTATATTATTTAACTCGTTCAACTTATGAATTTAAGCTAATTTAATAAACTTCACAAAATCTTAATTTCAATAACATAAGCAAAGTTTTTATTTAACCAATTTAAATGAATTTAAAATCTATTTACCTTGAATATTATAAGGAAGTTGCGACCGGAACTGTTATGCAAATCCGAGATCTGAATATTTTCGGATGATAATAAACATTTAACTAGGCAGGAACCACACCTAATTCTAAGCGAATTTTTATTTGTTTGAATTAATTAATTTATTTCGACTTAAATACTAATCCAACTTATTCAAAAAACATGGGTAACCTACATTTACTGCCTACTAGTTTAAAGGAAAATATAATTTTAAGACTTACCATAACCGATGCCGAAATCTTCATCTTATATTTTTCACTTCACAAGAAAATATCACTAATATATGTATGAGAGGCTAAACTCGCCATTGATAGTTTGATACAACGTTGCTGTTCTCTAACTCAAGGTTTTTAATTCTTAGATTATTTTCCCGCCATGTCGAAAAGTTTTTCCGCGATCGCAGTGGCTGAAGCTCGGATATAGCGCGTCTCTCGCCGCTCGTCGACGGTTGCAAACTGGCAAAAACGATTCTCAACTCTGGCGAAATGGTACCATGTCAGACTTCAATGGCAAAGTAAGAAGTGTGTATGATGACAGAGTGCTGCGTCTGGTTCGTCACTCAAGCACTGCTTTCTTATAATGAGTCATCTGACAAGACGAGTTTCAGGTTGCGGATGGGTTGTTTTGTGTATTTTGAAAAGTTATTCAGATTGATCGCATGCATTTATGTACTAAAAAAAATCAGAGCAAGTATGAATTTATTTTGACTGGCATCTCAGCTCAGTTGGCAGTAGCTTTGCCTTCTGCGCCGTAGGTCGTGCTCGTGGGTTCGATCCCCACCAAGAATTATTATTTGTGCGGTGAACGCAGATGTTTGTTCTCTGTCTGGGTGTTTTATATTGTATTCCATGTACCTATGTATTTACAAAAAAAGTATTTAAATATTATATCAGCTATCTGGTTCCCATACAAGCTCTGCTAAGTTTGAGGCTAGATAGTGTTGTGTGGATTGTTCGCATTATTTATTTACATATTTATTTTAGATTCTAGTGACAAAATTCGTTTAGGACCAGACTAACTTACCTACTTGTAATGCACACACTATATGTTCTCTATGGTAGGTAGGTACATACAAGTTATTGTAAACGTATGCCTACTTACCTACCTAGTCATAAAAAATAGATAGGTACCTAATAGTAAATTTATTAGTCGTTAAATTAGATTTTTTTATATTAACCTTATCCTTGTTTATCGGGCAGTAGTTTTGACCCTGGTATGTTATTAGGTGTGCTTTTCAAACTGCAATATTTATTCGATTTAAATATTGTAATTTGTAAAAACCAAATTAACATATCAGCCGTCAGACAGTACAAGCCTAACATGTATGAATGAGTAACAAACATTATCGAAGTGCGGTCAAGGAGAACAAGCTCCTTGCTATACGTATAGTAGTTGACATAGGTAGGTATCTACATACTCGATGCATATTATGCAAGAAATGTAGGTACCTATCATGTATGAAGAACACACCTACTTATTTTGCTCTGACAATTCAAATCCGACTGATGATTTGATGACCTCCTTTTTCGTTCGCATTAGATATGTAGTTCCTCGTAATCTCAAATTATACACAACTACTTTGCATTTGACTTTCGGCTCAAGGGCAAGAAGCATGGATAAGACTAAAATGTGACCTCTAAAATGTACGAAATAGGGTCAAAAAGTATCCTACATCCGTCAGGTCAGGTTTTACCAGTAATTGTGTTGTAATCTGCCGTTATTGTTGGCTAATAAAAATTCTGATAAGAATAAGTACCTACTACTGCTTTTGAACTGAAAATTAAGACAAATGCATTCGTTTTACTAAATATAATTAATAAAAATAAATAAATAATGCGGACAACCCACGCAACACGACCCAGCCCCAAACTAAGCTTGTACTAAGGGAACCAGGTAGCTGAAAAAATTAACAATCTGAAATCGAAATTTGTTCAACGCTTTATGTGATAGGTGCCAGCCAAAAACAATCTTTTTAGAAGAAAAACCAGATCAAGCTAAATTGGAAAAAATGTACTACTACTCTCATTAATCACGGCGTTATCGCTACTGCCCTGATAAACTGGAAGCCTCCTAACCATTAATAAAAAGTTGGGGGGAACAGTATAGTATAAGTTTTGCCATTATTAAAACAACATCTGGTTACAATTATTTGGTGAATCTTCACTAAAATTAACAGTCTATAAAACTTTTAAAATTAACTAATAAGGAATCCTATTAATTCGACGTACCTACTTACAAAAAATTACATTCTCAGTTTTGGTTTCGTATAAATATATTTCATAACAATAACATCTCATATTTCATTATTTAACTAAGTGATATCGAATGCAGCTACTATTGCACTTTCTGAAACAAAAACAAACAATAGTTAGTAATTATAAATCTAAGCAATACATAACCCAAGTAGAATATTACACGAATTCAAGGTCATTTTCCCTTTAATAAAACTCAAACTCACCATCGTAATTTCAGGGAATATTGTGCTGAGGTTGAAGTTAGCTCGAGACGTTATTGGAATGCTGGATATCGACCTGTCGACGTTAGGCCCTGCAGCCTGCATATTGGAAGGCATCAGGTGGCCGTTAAAGAATTCTGGTTGATACTGCGAATGCACTTGGTTACTGGCGTAATTTGGGAAAGGCAATTCTTCGGTCATCAAGTTTGCATTCCGCTTATTATGTGACTTGTTCCCAAAAGAAAGCGGATGAGAGGATTCGCTCCATTCTCCCACATCACTGTTTAGTTTTCCTCTTTTGCTTTGGTACTTTTTACTGGATTCTTTTTTAGAGCATTCTAGTTTGTGTTTCGCTGCCGATTCTCGGCGTGTGATGCTTTTGTAATTGGTAGGCATTTTATCGGCTTGGAATATAGATGGATTGTTTCGCATTTTGAGGTCCTCATACTTATGGTTCGTGAAGTTGCATTCAGAAGACTGGTTGTAGTCCATAAATTCACCAGTGAACGGGCCACTCGAATAATTACTCGACATTAAATTGCTACTCCCTGGCATTAAGTTTGAATAGAACGAATTGGACAAAGTGTTTGTAGTCGCATTGTATAACGACGTCCCAGAAAACTGCTGTCCAGTATAACTATTTTCTGAGTAATCTATTATAGGCGGGAAGTGTGACACTTGGGCTACACTGCTGTCTGGCGCTATATTAAAATCATTATATTTTTGTGGTGGCATCAGAAACTTAGAAGTGTGGTCTTGGATTTTCTGAGTACAGTTACCCCCGCGTAGCAATGCTTCAGCCGAGTAGTTATTCTTGTGGGATTTTTCATTCTTATCGGATTTGTTTGTGGTTTTGGACTTATTTTGCGAAAATGGAGCCATGTTCTCATAGGGATGCGTTAATTTTGGATTATTGAAAATATAAGATTGAGATGCATGATTTTCAATGCGTGGCGCCATAGTTTTTCGGTTACTGTCGTTAGAGTAATGCGTAATATTGTGTTTAGTAACAATTGGTTTTAAAGACTCTACTTGAGTGGGTTGGTATCGTGAGGTTACGTTTTCGGTTGACCGATTCATAAGTTGCGTAACTGAGAAAAAGTTGCTACAATTTTGTAAATCTTGTTGAGGGTTAGTAGATCTATTTGTTGGATCTAAGCTCTTCTTTTTATCGTGTGGACCAAGCGCCAAATCACCGACCAGTGTCGGTAAATTGATAGGAGGCGGGTCAATACTAATTTCCGTTGTACCCAATGGTCTCGCCGAAGGCCATACTTGGAATTCATCTTGAAGTGGTTGTGTAGGAAAATTGTGCATTGATATCGGAAAGTAATTATTTGTCTCGTTATGCTCGTTTCTATTAGAAGTATGATCTACGTGGTTATAAGGTATTTTATGTGATTCCTTCATTTCTGTGTGCAAAGGGTTGTAGGCAGTTTGCATTGGCCTAATTTCGGATGTCATCCAATTGATGTGCATTTTACTAGGAGACTTCTTCGTATATTTTTCATTTGTTTGATGAGACATGGCATTATTCGTAGATTTCATCCTGTTCTCTACATTTGTACCAGAATTTCCTTTGACTTCGTACTGTTTAGGATTATTCGGCTTCGTATGAGAAATTCCTTGCCCATTTTCGGCAGGTAACGGATAATTTTGGTGTTTGGATGGTAAGTTTTTAGACACATTTGTGTTGTTATAAAACGGTTCTTCCGGCCAAAAGTTGTGTTGTGGGTAAAAACTTGTAAGACTATCAGCAAAGTTGGGTTTACAGGGGACACTGTCTTTTTTATTTGATGCTGATACCAAAGGAACATGAAACTCTGGATTGAACGGATTGTACGATGTGCAAAACGGAGTTGAAGCGGTGACAGTCGTCATTATGTTGTCTTTTGCAAAAGTGGTATTGGATGTACAACTGACAAAATCGAAGCTTTTATGCGACCAGCCGAGGTCTATATCGTATGTCAATCTGGACGATCCCATTTTCATTGAGTCATCGATATTTGTAAAGTCAGGTTTATTTTTAGGGGCATACTTCTCCATCGCACAAGGATATAATCCGATTCCATTGAAGTCATGATTAGAAGTGATACTGCTTGTGCTGTATATGGTGCTTTTTGCAGTGCTGAATGGGTCATTTTTGTAGAAAATATTATTGTTGCTTGCGTAGCTTGATGTTGTAGGCTTATGTAAATTACTTTCAAAATCTAAGCCAAATGTGGTATCAGACAATGTGCAAGTAGTTGAAGCCAGTGAAGGCATAGGTAGAGTCAAAAACGGATTTTCATTTGAAACATTACACCCAGACACTGCAGTAGATACTTTAGGTTCCATTGATTTGGAAGCACTGCTTATATATTTGGGCAGTTCGTTTTGTTTATTTGCTGCAGTACTTACTACCGTTTTAGTAGCTTTCATTTTTACATCGCTGTTATTCGTTTTTTCGAAGAACGTAGACGTTGAAGAACTTTGCGGAAAAATATAATGTCGTTTTTGGGTAATATCCTTTGGATTAGCCAACGTAGTTGAATTAGTGCTTTGGGGTTCATCAGCAGGACTATCTGCTCTATTGCCACTAACTAGAGGAAACGACATGAGGAATGCGGCAGTAGGTGAAGCAGCCAAAAATTCTTCTGCTAATTCAAGACGAGCATTACCACCATCAACGACGTTGTCAAGGGTTGAATCAAGCATGTTCGTTAGCTTATTTTCTTTATCTTTGTCTTCTGAACTCAGTTCTTTTAATACCACTTTATTACTAGGTTTATTGATTTTATCATTTTTAGTAATATCTTTGCTGTCAGATTTAGCTGTGATACTATTAGTATCAATCGTTTTTGGAATAAGACTTTTATCAATTACAGTTTTCACTATTACCCCTGTAGTTATTGATGGCTCAGTTTCCTTAGGTTTAGTCAATGAGTCGGTAACAGTTTCTTTATCAGTGTCATTGCTTGGCGTATCCACACTATCTTTTTTAATCGGTGTAGGAATCACAGGAAAAGATTGAAGAGTTGTAGCTGTAGAGGCAGGAACTGTTTCAATTACTTTACCACTGACATTGTTTTCGTTAGCTGGATTGCTAGGTTTACTTTCTTTTGTCGGCGGTTCATCTGATACTGATTTAGAAGTTTCATTACTTTGAATAAGCTCTTTTTTCTTTTCTAATGCTTTTATTTTCTTTGCTGGTTTTTTAGCATCAGATTTTAATTTGACATTGCTTTTCTTTTGTTTAGAGGCGGATAATGGACGGGAATACGCTGATATAGGCAAAATATTAACCATAGTAGTTTTAGTAATATCACCGCCATTTCTACTTACTATAGGAACTGCTTTATTTAATGCTTGTAAATTATTATCCACAACTACAATTGCTGGGGGCATAGATGGTAATAAAAAGGGTCTTTGGGGGAAGATGTATGGCGCTGCTGGTAATACAACAATCGTATTTTCTGGTACTGAAAGAAAAACAGAAACTTATTATAATAGTTCAGAAACTGTTCAAATAAAAGTAAAAAAACTAAACAACAGGACTATGGAAGTAAATACGTTTAGCTTCCTTACCTTTCTTAGGAAATAAATTATATTGAGGCAGTAACATTGGCATTTTGGATGTTACTGGAACTTTAAGCTTAGCTTTTTTATTTACTCTCGTTATTCGTTTATTATTTATAGTGACTTGTTTAGTTGGAAGATTATTTTCTTTAATATCACTTTGCTTAACATTTTTATTCTTCAATAATTTTACAAATGTGGTGGTTCCTGAAAAATAATATGGTTTAAGTTTCATTGAAGCAAATAATCTAGTTTTCTGTCTTATACATATATAGAAATGTGTATTTTAGTAGCTATACTTTTGATAACTTACTATTGCTTTTAACTTGTGTTGTTGCATCTTTTCTATTTGATTTTATCTCTTTGATTTTTTCCAGTTCTACTTGGAGTGCCAAAATATCAGCTTCTATAACAGACAAAACATAATACTGATAGTTAAATGTTTATTTTATGTGACTTCAGGTATATTAGCTTAGGAAAAAAACTCTAACTTAAACTTCTTATTTATCAGATTCCATTTCATAAAGATTACTTATTTATAGGAAGATTGAAGAGTTGCCAATGCAAGACAGCACAGATATCAGTGCTCATTACCAAATTATTTCTGTATGATCTGAGTAGGCAAAGCACAAATCTGTAGGTTGAAGCAAAATTACAATTCAATTAACTCAGATTAAAAGGACTTTCTTCAAAATTTTTTAGGATGTATCTTTCTCATCCTGTTAATTGCTCGAGAACTTTCTTGAGAGTGAGAAAATAAATAAAATAGCCTTTTAATTTATCAGTGGACTCTGATTCCCAAAGCTAAGTACAGTTCGATTATAAATACACTTATTTGATTACTTACTGAGCTGTGTTTTTTCTTGAGCACTATTAGTTAGGCACACAATAGCTTTCTGCACAATTTCAATTTTTGGATACTTCACTGTATCACCAGTCTTTCCTACATCTGCTTCTTTGCCTGACTTGCTTATAGTTTTCACAATTTCTCCAAGTTTAGTGATTGCATCATTGAATTTATTTCTCCTCTGCTTTTCCCATTCTCGGCACTGGCTGGAAATTTTAGTGGGATGGTAGGTAGGTATGTAAATAAAGAAGTAAATATGGGAAAGGTCATGCCCTTATTCCCCTAGCACTGCACTTAGTCAGGCTGATGATCAAGTCTAAGAGTAGAGATATCATGAATGATGTAGGAAGGCAAGGCAGCCAAGATTGCAGCTAGAGCAAGAGTTACAACAAATAGCTTAGTCTAGAATAGAAACAGGGTGTTTTATTCAGTCACATTATGGGTGAAGATTGCCTGTGTATCGATGTGGTGGGTGCTTCCTATTCATTCGTGAACTTACTGCTGATTTCGTGGCTTAGTGATAGATTCCATTACAAACTTATATGAAAACCAGTTGAATTCTATTAGCCATTCATGTCCATGTTTTTCTTCACGTTTCCTATTTATTTTTATTTTGCTAGTTCGCTCGCCTCTTCGTCCTCGCACTCTTCAAAGAGTATAGTTATGGGAGGGGAAGAGTAGCAACTCTATCGTTTTAATGGCATCTATGGAAAGTGCTGCTACCTGGTGCCTGGAAGAGGAACTAAAGCTAACAACTGTAGATGTATAGTTATAGCTATGCAGGTATATATAGTATACCTATGCTACGCTAGCTGTGCAGCTATATACCTGAACAGCTATACGTATATTACGTATTTATAGATTCCTGGGGTGCGAATTTTACTTAACACTGGTGACTAAATGTCACCGAAATCTATTAAAATTCTCAATGAAAAATTCCAATTGTAGATTTAAAATATATATACCAATAGATCTCAATATCCCTGTACAAACAAGTGATCAAAATATCAATAAACATCTACAATCTTAAAGAAAAATGCCACAACCTGCTATTTTTAAACGTAGGAGCCTTATTACTAAAGGAAAAATATAAAATAGCTTTTTGTTTTGTATATTTATTTCTTTAGTGCTGGATGCTTGTTGTAATATTCTTGTGCCACTATTTTGACTGCATCATCTCCATCATAATTCATTTTAACTTCTAATATTCTATTTACCGATCTACACCAACTGCAAGACTCTGGTGACTCAACTGCAAGACTTGATGAACCAGGTAAATTTGTGATGTCCATCATCACCCTGGAGGGACCCGGTAAATTTGTTATGTCCATTGATTGGAAACCATGTCTCATCGGATAAGACTAGCTATGGTCTGTTTCCATGAAGGTAGTCGAGGATTGCTGTAGACCTAAAATAAAAAAATGCAATTTTATTATCAGCATAAGGTACTTTGCCAGCATTGTGCCATATTTTTTTAACAAAACTTGGAAAAAGACTATTGAAAAACTTTGACCCGCTCTAGTTCTCCGGATAACTTATTCAAGAAATTGTAATCAATAAAAGATTTAAATCTTTATCTAGGTACTGTACATAGTAAAAATATGAAGAGATAAAAGATGATGAGATGAAAAGTGGGTAGGTACTTACCTAGGAAGTAACAGCCAAAAACAAATAGGTATCTTGTTCGAAATTGGCTCATGTTGTAACAAATCGTTAACAAAACTCAACAAATATTACTTGTGACTAACAAATAACCTCGAAATAAAGCACAATAACATCAAATCCAAACGGCAGAATAAAAGAGGGTAGACAATGAATGAAATGAATGAAGTTAAATTATCCGACATTCACCCATCTCCGTCCTGTCATGACGTCACAAAATGGCTGCTGTTTAGTTTGTCACCTTGGCACCAGTTGGCGCTGTCGTCTTCAAAATTTAAGGTTTTTTTAAGCGTACCCCCCCTGGCACTCTTTCCTTTCTTCCTTTCCTTGTTTGTTGTTTGCCCATTGACATTGACAAGTCCAAATTGACTTGACATGACAATGACATTTACTAGACACGTCTTTTCGAATGAACTGGCAAACGAACGACTCATTCATTCAGTGACTCTGACTCAGCGTTGCCAGAATTTTACTTTTGTAACATTTTACATTACTTTTGACCATCTCATGTTACCTCCATGTTACACGCCTCAATTTAAATTTACTTCAAAAATACATGGCAGCAAACAAAAAAATTCGTGAAATGGAAGGCATCTAAGAAATTTTTTATTTGTATCTAATAAAGTGTCATAATAAAGCAGTGTCTCGTGTTCCACATAATTTATGGCAATGTTACTTTTCTTGTGAAAATGCTACTTTTTGAGCTATCTCTTGTTATATTTGACTATCGGTCACTGGCAGCACTGCTTTGCTCTGACTCATTTACATTCATTCATTGTTAATTATCCATCCATGCTTGCACTATTTTCATCATTGATGTTGATTTTGTTGTTCTAGTTATTATTAGTTGTTGTGTTGGGGTGTGTTTGTCTTTTCAACGAACGTGCTATAAAGTAGTGCTACTTAAAATTGTGGTTTTCTAATTAGCGAAATTGTGTTAAAAAACATAACAGCATAATGTCGCTCTACCCATCTTTGGAAGACATGAAAGTGGACACCATGGCGAAGGCTCAGATGGCACAGTATCAGGCATACGCAGCACCGCCGATGCCCTCGTACGGCCCTCCAGCAGGGGCCCCGAGTGCCCCAAGTGCTCATGTATATCCTGCCCTCGGGGATTACATGGGTCTTGAGCTGTCTTCTGATGTTATTGCACGGAATATGCCCGAATATCAATTGCAAACGGTGGGTACTATGAAGAAAAAATGAATAATCTCCATTTCTGCTTACATGTAGGTAGAATTGATTTTTTTTGTGGTGCAGGTTTGAACTGGGTGTGTCTAAAGTAGATAATGTACTTATTTGACCTACTGGCTTTAACTGTCATAATTGCTATCAATCAACATGCTCAAAATGAGCAATGAGAAGCAAGCTCAAAGTGATTCAAATGACTCAGCCTTGATACTATAAAATAAACAGTTTTGGTAGGTATGTACATATTGCATGTAGTAAAGTAATTCAACTCAATTTTTTTTCAGGTGCATGCAAGTGGTGCGGTAACTAATTTGGTGGCTCCTTTGTCATCTCAATCTGTATCTTTGCCTAAAGCAACCGTCACTCAAGCTATTAGACAAGTAGTCTTATGCAAGGATAAAAATGGCAAGTGTGGACTACGCCTTCACTCCATCAACAGTGGATTGTTTGTTTGCTATGTTGCTGCTAACAGCCCAGCTGCTATTGCTGGGTTGAGATTTGGTGATCAGATACTGGAGATCTTAAATCAACCATGTGCTGGCATGACAATGGATGAAGCTCATGGCTTACTGAAGAAACTTCCTGTCAATGGAATTACGTTGGCTGTGCGAGACAGGTATGATTGTATTTGATTGCTTGACCTCTCAATGACAAATCTCTTAGCTCTCTAGCTTTTGAACGATGTAGTTTAACGATGGAATAAGGTTTTCTTGTTATGCTATGATTAATTGACAAAGTAATTTAATAGTATTGCACTAATTATCTTAGTATCTTATCTCTGTTAGTTTGTTAATATCATTTATTGCAGGAAAATGCCCAGTATTCTTATCAGTAAATAAACTGTAAATGACAACTGCTTATCTAATTGATGCTATAAATTTTCCAGGCCTTTTGAAAGGACAATCACACTGCATAAAGATTCTCTGGGTCATGTTGGCTTTCAATTCAAAGATGGCAAGATTGTGGGTCTTGTAAAGGACTCTTCTGCAGCTCGGAATGGTGTGCTTACTGACCATCAGCTGTTGGAGGTTAACACTATCACTGTAGTAGGAATGCGAGACAAGGAGATATCACAGGTTATTGACAATGCCCCAGCTATTGTCAACATCACTGTTATACCGAGCTACATATACCAGCACATGATAAACAAGTAAGTGATTTTATGTTAGTTAGCATATACAGTTACCCCTCTTAGACATTCTCAAAGAATCTTGAGTGGGCACTGAGTATTAAGAGATCTACGGGAATATCTACAGTGCCTGCAGATTAAGGTTGAGAATCTATGGCTTTGATACAGTCCAGTTAGCGCATTTTCAGGGTTTTCTTTGTATTATTTAGTGCTATAATAATGTTCAGGTTGTATGTACTTTACTCTTCATTAATCCAATAAACAACTTTCATTTAATTTTTCAGCTTAAAAGTATTTTTGGAAATTTTTGAGGTAAATGTTTTCTCTTGATTTCTAGAGTGACAGAAATATTTGAACTATGTCATCAGAATAACTAACTTTCCTGTTGGTTTTACCACTGATAATGAAGTAGGTGTATTAGTCATTTCTATAGTCACTGCGTTATCAACTGAGTCGTGCGGCCATAAATCATTTTCCTATGTCTATCTCGCTCGCACTTATGGGTATTTTGAAACTTTCTAGTCTGTCTGTTTGATGTTTTCTAATGAAAAATGCATTTTGTTTTCAGAATGTCTTCAAGCCTGTTCAAAGGACTGGACCGCACTCCTGCTGTTTAAAAATGATTACATAACGACGGTACTGCACATTTTATGTTCACAAATCACGAATTTATAATACCTGATACACAATTTCATATTTTTTTCATAGCTCACATACACACATATTTTAATTTAATTAATCATAAAATAGATTTTAAATATTGATGTTATATCTTACTTATCAACTTTGTATTCCTAGAGCTGGTTTAATTATTTTTTTGTGAAGATAGCAACCTTACTTACAAGCGTTTTTTTATTAGATAGTCAGTGTATGTGCAAATGCAATCTCTTACTATTTGGTAATAACAAACAGTGACAGCGCTAGCTTTAAGCAATGTCTCACACCAAGAAACGCTTTTAAGTAAGGCCACTAATGTCAGAATGAGTGTTAATGTTTTTCAATTTGGTGATGATGATAATGAAATCATACACGAGCTAAATTAGCTCATGTATGATTTCCGAACCCATCCGAATATGTGTGATAAGTTTGCCATAAGTATTTTATTTTATATTATTTTGCATTAAGTTAGTTAAGGGCTGTGAGAATATCCTGAATGACATTAGAATGTGGCAAGTTCACGCGAGGCAATATTTAATAGATAAAAAACATTGAATATTACATCTAATACTTTACCTATATTCAACTTAGGTTCGCAAATAATTAAATACTTTGTCTTTAAAAAGAAATACCATATATAGTAATGTTCTATATACCTACACGGTTTTTTATTCCTTAGAGATAAATAACATTCTATAACTGTTGGGTAAAGTTCTGATTCAATATCTTTGTAAGAATCATGTTACTGTTCCACGCGACTGAACTGGTGAAAGGATATTTATGGAATTAAATCACAAGAACCACTGCCACATTGAGCAAGACTTGCTGCTGCAGTTTGGGTGTCTCCTTGATCCCGATTAAAACCTTGTGTGGTGCTTAATCATCATAACAGTCAGTCGAAAAGCCCGATCTTTAGATATTGTCTTTACGTGAACTGCTTGGTATGTAAGGACTATTGTACCGTGTGGCTGATAAAATACACGCATTTTACACGGTGCCAAGTACCTTTTGTTATAATAATACTAGTAAGCTGTTTTTATTGAATTTGTTTAAAGTTAAACATTGTGGCCCAGGGCGTTATAACATTCCTACAGGTTTAAACATCTTTGTGTTCAAAGTCTAATTACAGTGTGAGTTACTCATTAATTTTTTATAATAATATGATGTTGTATTTACGGCCCCTAAATAGTCTGTGGTGGGTTAGGACACGTTATAGAGAAAAATATTCGCTGTGTGTAATGGGGCTTCTAAACAGCCATGTTTTACTGCAATTTGTGGCCGGAAACAATTGGTGTCCCTCTCTTACTTACATGCTAGACAGGGACAACAATAGTTGCTGGCGATAATATTGCAGTGAAAATATGGCCCGTCTACGAACCGCTTAATGCTTGGAGGATTTTCTTGGCCCGATTCAGAAACAATGCTTGAGTATGAGTCGAGTCTCAAGCATAGATTTTTGTCATTTTTCAATGGAGAACTTTTAAAAAAATCTATGCTTGAGGCTCGACTCAGACACAAGCACTGTTTCCGAATACGGTCCTTAAAATGGTTTTAGGTCTAATGGCGTCCCTGGTTAGTTGTTTAATTGTCACGTGACCTAGTGCCCACAAACTATTTAGGAACCGTTACACAACAGCTTTATGAAATAGTGCTGTATGTAGGTACGATTTATGGAGATTATTTTTAATTATTACTGTATTTTCTTTCATAATTATAGCTTAGTAATGATATTGCTTATAATATTAGATATGTAATTCTTATACCATATGCCCCATATTTTATTAGACGATAAGATCTGAATATAGCCAAAATATTTGACCCAAAAAGGTTTTATTTTAATCATAACCCCTTCCTTCGTTAATGTCCATGTAGTTCTACAAGCCCTAGGTAGGTATTGGAGACCTTATACTTGTACCGATTTACCTGTACAGTCTGTACACTAAGGGTGAGTTTTACCATCTCTAACGTTACCTGCCTGATTCCAATTTTTCCTTTATTTTTGTCAAGAACTTGGGTATAGGTGAGTCAAGACGGAAATATTTTATTTCTCTGATATGGTGGGCCTTAATGAAAAAAACACTGCTAATTACATAGTATTTAGTTTTATTTTTAAATCAATGCTTATCTACATTTAAATTAACTTATTTTAAATCAAGTCATATCATACCAAATGGTAATAGAACATAATCATTAAATTCTTTTTCTTTATCGAAAAAGACAGGATTATTGTGTAAGATACCTAATATAATATAATAACGTGTTTAATTAGAGCAGCTGTATAACCTCATTTTATTAAACACGTTATACAAATAGGTACTACCTACCTAGATGAATTCGTTTTAGTTGTATGAAGAATATTGGTTTGCATTAGTTAGATTGAAAAGGGCTCTTGAAACTCCAGTCTGGTTTTAGGATAATTTTCGGGCACGACCACGATTTCGGTATAAAATAGCTGTCGTCTGGTGATGGTGGACAGTTTTTCCGGGCGAAGTATTCCATTGGGTATAAACTCCAGAGCATACCTGGGAAAATTAAATTAATTGTTACGGTATTCGGTCGAGGGTAGCTTGGAAATCTCTCTTGACGCACTGTCGTGGTTCAGAGGTCGATCTTCGAGCATTTAAATTTATTTTTTTCGATTGTCTGATAAAATATACCTTGTCAAATTGTGTAGGTAGTCTGTCATGTCGTCGCTGGTGAATTAATGCGCCGGTATTTATAAACACTTTCTACCCGACTGCGGCGAAGCAAAAAGGAGGGAGCTGGGGGCTAATTCTCGGGCCGATCTCGATCATTTTGCAATTTTATTTTATTGCTTCTTTTCGAAGAGAGAATGGATAATTTGCTTGGGTATGTAATAAAAGTCCCACTGTTGTCCAATCAAACTATAATGTTCACTTCCTTCTACGTTACAATCTCTCTGGTACCTACTTTACAAATTACCAACTCTAAGCCACGTGGTTTTACAAAGTAGCTTGCATTGCATGCGACCAACTCTTCCGAGCGCTCGTTCCAGAATGGCGATCGAGCAGTCGAGCCCGACCGCCATCTTTATCGCCGGAAGCGTTGCCAGTATGCAGTGCAGACATTTTGAATCAATCACCATTAATAATACTTTTACATAAACTAAACAAACAAACTAGTTCTTAAAACAGTTATCATGATTAATGACAATTAAAATCATTATTTATTTACAAACAAATTATTCAGATCCACAGACATATTTTAAATCAATCGATTCAACTGACTAACCATACATAATTGCCAACGGCATTTTCCATGAAGTTGACAGACTATTTTACAAACAAATATGACAAGTGTCATCAAATATCATAATAGTAATTTCTATTAAACCATTAAAATTAGAACCATTATTGAAATTCATCACATTCGGCCATCCGATATTGTGCTTACTCTGGAAGCACATGCTAAGTGCACAATATAATATGATAACTTAATAAACAAAGCTTGAATTTAAAACAAATAATGAGAAAAGATGACCATTCAAATACAATCTAAAAAAATCTAATGTCTATCAAATTCGGCCATCCGACAGTGTGCTTACTCTGGAAGCACATGCTGAGAGCATAATGATAACATGATAACTATGTATATGTATGAATAAACAAAACTTGAAACTTGAATGACTACCAAAATTCAAACAACTAATAAGAACAAATTAAGACAAATCCAAAATTACAATATAAAACTTGTAAACAAAATGAAATTATTAAGTAGAAGATACGAAGACACCCAAATAAATCTTAGTCATTTCTTAGAATAAACAGATATTAAAAATATAATTCTATCTAAAAATAACTAAAGTTAAATATCCCGTTTACCATATTCAAAGCCTGTATGCAAAAAATTTAACTAAATGAAATTTCTCGTAAGATAATAATAACAGTTTTGTATCAGAAAAGTCTTCGCATCCCAGCCATAAACAATCCATTCGGGTAAAATATTATTTAAATTAAATATTCCAATAACATAAATTATACTCAGATTGTGATAGGAAGACATCTACATGGTTAAAAATACAGTCAAACAGTTAATTGTTTTAAAAGTCAAATAGTAATTTGGTCTCCCTACTACAATATTCACGTTGACCGGATTGAGAGGGTCCAGAAAAAGTTTCTGAATATAACTATACTGCAAAGCTCCATCATTTTCATTTAATGTTATTAGAAAATCATCGCAAATATCATGATCTACTGTATCTTTTCAAAATTATCCACTCGCATATCGACTCTCCTTGCTTACTTTATCTTATTAATCTAAATATAAAGCCTAGACCTCGGCAACCCTTTCAGAACACTTTCGCCCTACAAGTCCATTCAAACAACACTTCTTATTATAACCCCGTTGTCAGAATGTGTCGCCTATTTAACGATTTATTGATTAAATACAGTGATAAAATTGATATCTTTAACAATAATCAAAATAAATTCAAGAATGCAGCTTTGGCCACTCTTTCATTAGAGTGTGCCGAAAACTCTTATTAGTTAGTAAATTAATTCTGCACTCTCTTCGAGTCTTAACTCGAAGTGACTTACTGTAATAAAATAATTGTATGAGTACACCTAAGTTCCAAGTAAATGTTAACTTTAATCACCTACTACTAGTTAAGCCTGGTTACACGCTATCTACATAACTTTCCTGTTCAATGCATTCTGTGTACGCATGTTTTGGGGTACTGTCTAGCTCATAATTTAATAGTATTTATGCCTGTAAATTATCGATTGTACTCTGTTTTGTGTACCTAATAAACAAATAAAATAAAATATAAAACAAAATGAAATTGTGGTAATAAACTACATAATTCTTCTCCTTAATACGGAACTCAGCCTGTTACTGCGGCACCTTCAGAGGCGCGTCATGGCTCAAGCTGCTGATGTGGTGCCTTCCATGGCGCATCATGGCTCAGACCACTGATGCGGCGCCTTCCGTGGCGCATCACGACTCAGGCCGCTAGTGCGGCGCCTTCTATGGCGCATCCCGACTCAGGCCGCTGGCACGGCGCCTCCCGTGACGCATCACTGCTCATGCTGCTGATGCGGTGCGTCACGGCTGTGTCCTGTGGCACCTTCTGCGGTGCATCGCTACTAACTTTGCCTGGAGTTTTAAGGATCTGAAACTCGTCATAAAATTTACAGATCTGCAAGCACACTGTGAATAAATCTATTATCATTCATCTGCTTTATATCTAGTTGAAATGAATAGGTTTTCCAATTGTGAAATAATTAAAAAGTAACAATATATTCCAAAAATATAAAACACTAAATGTACACTATCCACGGCATTTGGACGAGTCCTCTGTACTTAGTCTTGCGCTTTAAATACTACAAAAGATACGTTTAACATAGCTCAGTAAATGCATGAAAACGCCATCATAAATTCTGACAGCGAAGAACTTATTTACTTGAATTCCTCCATGCCATGCCCTGCCATGGTACTGCAGGCACGAACATGATTGTACTGTCATATTCTCATTGTTTTTGCTGAAATGTAAACATCTTATCGACAGAGACTGTTTCGGTGCGTAACCAATCTAATGGTTCAGGTTTATGACGTATTAACTTAATTTGGAATCTTGGTTCAATTTTTATTTTTTTATTGAAAACTGATTCAGTTGTAAAGCTGAACTGTAAAATTGTAATTGAACTCCTATAACTGCAATTCATCTTAAGTTAATCTTAAGTTAATATTTTATAAATGTTTTATCAATCGCTAATCTTTAATTTATAATTAGTTCACATTTATTGTATCTTTAATTTATATTTAATTCATATTTAATTCATCTTTAATTCATCTTAAATTCATCTTAAATTCATCTTAAATTCATCTAAAATTCATCTAAAATTCATCTTAAATTCATCTTAAATTCATCTTAAATTCATCTTAAATTCGTCTTAAATTCATCTTAAATTCATCTTAAATTCATCTTAAATTCATCTTAAATTCATCTTAAATTCGTCTTAAATTCATCTTAAATTCATCTTAAATTCATCTTAAATTCATCTGTAATGCATCTGTAATTCATCTTTCATTCATCATTAATTCATTTGTAATTCATAATTAATTCATCGTTTTTTCAGCTTTTACTATAATATCCTCACTCGACACTGGCAATACTGAACGAATTTATATACTTGGAATCCAAAACATTAATTTTAAACTCAAATAACTTTAACTCTAATCCAGCTTAACTTTTACTCATATCCAAAAACTTATATAATCTAAACCCATAATCTTTACTTTTAATCCAAATCCAAAAAATGATCTTCAGCTTTTCAAACATTTTTTTCTTTTAAACTTTTTGATCAATTTGAACTTTTTGAACTTTTTGAACATTTTGAACATTTTGAACATTTTGAACATTTTGAACATTTTGAACATTTTGAACATTTTGAACATTTTGAACATTTTGAACATTTTGAACATTTTGAACATTTTGAACATTTTGAACATTTTGAACATTTTGAACATTTTGAACATTTTGAACATTTTGAACATTTTGAACATTTTGAACATTTTGAACATTTTGAACATTTTGAACATTTTGAACATTTTGAACATTTTGAACATTTTGAACATTTTGAACATTTTGAACATTTTGAACATTTTGAACATTTTGAACATTTTGAACATTTTGAACATTTTGAACATTTTGAACATTTTGAACATTTTGAACATTTTGAACATTTTGAACATTTTGAACATTTTGAACTTTTTGAACATTTTGAACATTTTGAACTTTTTGAACTTTTTGAACTTTTTGAACTTTTTGAACTTTTTGAACTTTGACCAAACAGATCTCGCATGGTTCCAAACATAATTTCAACTTCTAAGGCGTACATAGTCAAACTGAACTCGCTTGGTTTCAAAATCAATTTCAACTTCTAAGGCGTACATAGTCAAACTGAACTCGCTTGGTTTCAAAATCAATTTCAACTTCTAAGGCGTACATAGTCAAACTGAACTCGCTTGGTTTCAAAATCAATTTCAACTTCTAAGGCGTACATAGTCAAACTGAACTCGCTTGGTTTCAAAATCAATTTCAACTTCTAAGGCGTACATAGTCAAACTGAACTCGCTTGGTTTCAAAATCAATTTCAACTTCTAAGGCGTACATAGTCAACTGAACTCACTTGGTTTCAAAATCAATTTCATCTTCTAAGGCGTACCTACATAGCCAAACTGTACTCACTTGGTTTCAAAACCAATTTCATCTTTTAAGGCGTACCTACATAGCCAAACTGAACTCACTTGGTTCCAAAATCAATTTCATCTTCTTAGGTGAAAATAGCCAAACTGTACTCACTTGGTTCCAAAATTAATCTTTACTTCTATGGCGTACATAGCCAAACACAGATCCCAAAACACTTTCTTTAGTCGAGCAGTAATTACGTTCAATGGCCTGGTTAACGTCCCCAAACTAGATCTGTTTGCTCAAAACCACCAAGAATTGCTACTAACATTTTGTCAAAATGCTGTTTCGAGGAGACTCCCCAGGTTCCATATTTTTTTTTTTTTTATTTGTTTTTTTTTTTTTTATTGTACTTTTTGTTTTTCTGTTTTAATTGTAATTTCTTAAAAAAAATTGTATCTTCATTTTATAGTTTGTCTACCTTAGTCTCTCATTACTTAATATCATTTTTTTTTTTTAGCTCCCAAAATAGTCTCACTATGTGAAACCTGTTTAATGGACCCTAGTTGTCGTTTTAAATTATCAATTAGAATATAAGTATCTGCTGATTGTTTACCTAAGAAATAAAAATAAATAAATAGTCTACAATTTTGATAACTTTAGCTCACTTTGCTTCAAAAACTCGCTTCGGTAGGCTTGATCATGATCATTAACTTACTTATTTTAAATCCAGCATGGTTAGACATTTGCGGTTAGAGGCTACTCAAACTTTACTGAGCTGCTCTGGTATTAGCAGTACATGAATAGTTTTAGCACTATCGGATAGCCCCTGTATCAAATTTATGGTTAGGCCCGGTCCATGACAAAGACCGTACCGGCTTTTATGAAATTCAAGATTGTGCTCGGTCTTTGCTATTTACGGCCACTTTTTTATGAAACTTTATTCAATCACTCATTTTTGATGTTAAGTAAATTATAAGAAATAAATATTTCCAGAAACTTTACAAATAATAATTTCAACATAACCCAGCCAATAACACCCTGCTTATGCCAACAGAGATTCTAATTTATTTAAGGGTATTTATTTAATTTTGTACCTAAGCTACATCGGCACAATGGCGACTATTAGCATGGACATAAAAATGTTTGTTTATGGTTCTAGACAGGAAAGTAGGCCTTGCCTAAGTACCCAACAGTTCTGCATATCAAAAAGTAACAAGAATGCTACAGAGGACTGACTTGCGTTTAACACTCAAGCTTGTTTTTTACACTCAAGTACCTTCACTTAATTTCATACACGGTAACACGAGTCATGTGTTATCAGAGGGTAACCAATAAAATGATCATCGTAATGCATAATAATGTAAAACTATTTGCTGTTATTAAGTTCGTTAATATTTTTAAAATATCTTTCGTAAACTTAGCGTATATTCCAAAAATTAAGTGAATGTCAATTGTTTGAAATGAAACAGCTTAACTAAGTAGTCAAAGTCGTTAAATATTAGGTGCAGGCCATTTCATGTTCGGATGAGCGGCTAATATCAAATTTCATATGATTTCACACACATTTTAGGGTAGGCATAACCTAATAAATAAATTTAAAAGAAAAGACCGATAATCTAAGAATAATGTTAGATTGTGGGTATCTCGTAAACGGTGCGTCGTAGCACAAAAATGACGAAAATTTCATCCCCCTATGAAACCCGACAACACATGGTAACAATGCTTCAGAGAAAGTTTTTTTTTTTGTTTGAGTACCCTCTTTAAATTTTCTCAAGAAAAATTTTAAATATTTTATCAAAGATCCATTAATTCAATTAAGTTTAATTACACATTATCCATCATGCAATAAACGTCATCAGAACAATAAAATTGGGCGTGTACTTACCACTTCGGATATGTAATAAAAGTCCCACTGTTGTCCAATCAAACTATAATGTTCACTTCCTTCTACGTTACAATCTCTCTGGTACCTACTTTACAAATTACCAACTCTAAGCCACGTGGTTTTACAAAGTAGCTTGCATTGCATGCGACCAACTCTTCCGAGCGCTCGTTCCAGAATGGCGATCGAGCAGTCGAGCCCGACCGCCATCTTTATCGCCGGAAGCGTTGCCAGTATGCAGTGCAGACATTTTGAATCAATCACCATTAATAATACTTTTACATAAACTAAACAAACAAACTAGTTCTTAAAACAGTTATCATGATTAATGACAATTAAAATCATTATTTATTTACAAACAAATTATTCAGATCCACAGACATATTTTAAATCAATCGATTCAACTGACTAACCATACATAATTGCCAACGGCATTTTCCATGAAGTTGACAGACTATTTTACAAACAAATATGACAAGTGTCATCAAATATCATAATAGTAATTTCTATTAAACCATTAAAATTAGAACCATTATTGAAATTCATCACAGGTAATTCATAAACGACCTCTTCGTAAAAGCCTCGACAGCTACGATATACGGAAAACGTAGAAAAAGTGCGGGGTTGTGAAAAGAAGCAATAAAATAAAATTGCAAAATGATCGAGATCGGCCCGAGAATTAGCCCCCTGTTCAGAACGTCGGGAATTTCTTACAATCAATAGGTAGGTGAAGTTTAACTCAGTAGGTCTGCGGTAAGTACTTACCATTTCCTAGAAATAATGTCAGCCACATAAACAAATTTAGAGCGTTGGGGAGCTGCTTTCCTATCGTAGAGGTGAGAGGCAACATCATGACTCCGAACACTCCAAACTGCATCAATAGGACCGGGTAGAAGAAGCCGAATGACAGCGCTAGTACCACCTCGTGCGCGACTGATGACACCTGAGAAAAATAACGTCAGCATTTGCAGTAGCTCTGCCTTTTGCATTGGTGGACGTGGGATTGATCCCACCAATCGCTAGTGGCAGATCTGAGCCAAAGGAAAATAGCGTAGGGACCTAATAAACTTACATTTGAAAAATATATTGGGCTCCAGTGGATTCGAATCTACAAGCTTGAGGGTTGAACGTGGAATCGTTCCCCACTGGGCTTCCACTGGATACCAACTACATTGGTTTAATTGGTAATTACTATGTACGTCCAAATCTCCGGTAGTTATATCCAAGATTGGGACGCACATACAAACGGGTGCAAAGTTAGTGAAATTGTTATTTATGGCGGGAGTAGGTATACCAGTAAGTAGTTCGGTCTACAGAACTGTTAAACAAAACTAGGTACTGAGAACTGAGAACAAACCTAGAATATGTTGGAAACTCGTTTTTGTCAGCCCGGGGTTGTTACCAACAGCCAACAGCAGGTGTTAGAGAAAAACTAAATAACTGAACTGAACTGTTACTCCGAAAACGGTAAACGTAAAAAAATGGAATGCAACTAACCAACTAGCTACGTAGGTAATTAGAAGCATGTTTATCTTACTTCAAATTAAATTCTTAGTTGGGTAGTAGATATCCCAAAAACTAATAATTATGGAAATTTACTTCAAGACTGACTCCTGTGATAGCGATTTAAGCTCGCGGGCAATGCAAGGTCATATTAGTATAATGGTATATACCATATAATGCCATATAATGGCAATAAAAAATATACCATACAATGGTAAGTATAATGTTTTTTTTTCATAACTTACGAAAAAAACCATGAATGTAGAAAGTGCCCGGCCGGCCCGAGGCGCTAGGGGCATGTGGATGTATTCACGCAGCCAGGAGTGCACCACGCGGTTCCATAAGCGGAAGAAACTGGAAAACCTGGATGCCGTCCACCATTCCTGTAAAGAAGATATGACTGTCATAACTTCAGATTTCTCAACAATCTATCTAAATTAACCTCTTGTTTCACAAAAAACTATGAACTGATTTCATGATCTTTGAGTTTTGGCGACACTACCATAAAAGTTACGAATATATCTTATAAAATAAAGTCGTGTTAGCAACACTATTTATAACTCAAGAACGGCTGAACCAATTTGGCTGCCAATTGGTGGGGAGGTAGTTAAGAACCGGGAGAAGGACATAGAATACTTTTACCTATGCTAAAAAAATGGGGTAAGCAAATCCGCAGGCAGCCGCTAGTTTTCAATATTTATTCTAGTGCAGTACCTGGTATCTACCCATAGCTTGCTTGTTCGTATGAAAGCATTATGTCCACCTTTTAGATGAGTGACTGTTTATTATGGCATACATGTCGTCTCCAAAAAATCGGTTGTCTGTAAAGTCGGTTTACTGACGATAGTTGAACGTGATAACGTCATAAGAAAATACTGATGGAATGGTTGCATTTTTCAAAAGAGTTTTAATTAATATTTGTGACTCGCGGACTCGGACTCGGACTCGGACTCGGACTCGGACTCGGACTCGGACTCGGACTCGGACTCGGACTCGGACTCGGACTCGGACTCGGACTCGAACTCTCGGACCCGGACCCGGAACCCGACCGAACCCTTACCCTTACCCTCATTTACCCTTACCCTCATTTACCCTTACCCTCATTTACCCTTACCCTCATTTACCCTTACCCTCATTTACCCTTACCCATTAACCCGACCCGGGCTCGGGCTCAGGTAAATGGAACGACGAAACGACGTAACGACGCATGAGTCATGTTTTTTCGTGCGTGCAGCCGGCTCCATCGATTTATAAGACGTTATCACGTCAAAACTTTATCACCAGAGTTGACCATCTGACATGAAATATTCGCACTCAGTATATTAACTAAAGCCCTGCGCGCATCTAGGCGATGGCGATGAGCTGAAACGCTGTCAAATATTGCTGTCATATTTGCCGCTGTAATAATTAACAAATGACCATAGAGTTAGTTTGAATAGGAAACCTTGCAAATTAGCAAAAAATCTTATGCTACGGAGTACTACGACGAGGTGCTACGAAAGGCTACGATAGTCTTATATTTGAATATAGTGAGAAAACTTTCGTAGATTGCTTTTACATTAGGTAGGTAAACTTACCTCATAAAAAAGCCTGTCCCCGAATTTCAGCATTTCAGCGAAGGCATTGCACCAGGCGTGTAGCAAGCAATAGAACCCGCACAGGAACGATATGACTCCCGGAAGAACACACGCAAACATTCCTCTGACCAATGTGCTCATTTCTACCTGTAAAATAAAAGCTATTGGATCATTACAACACTTATTTTGTAAAGTGCAACCAATTTTTTGATGCTATCATCTGCCTGTCTCATTACTGATTTCAGATTTTAGAATTTGTGTCAAATTTTTCTTTCGAATTTGTGCTTTCGAAGGTTGAAATGAGTAGAAATAACTAGCTAGGTATACTGATATAGTTTTAACAGAAATTTAGAAAATAACTAATCAAAACGGCTTCGGTTACCTAAAATTAATAAGGATTACTCTATCAATCGTTTAAACTTAAAAATCTATTCAAGTTTTGCCGAAAAAGCCTTCTTGTTTGTAAGAAGTTCGGTATATTTTTATACTGGTTCAGCAATGAAAATAAAACGTTCAAGGTGAAAAGCGTCAGCACGAGAAGCAATGTTTTAAGGCCTGTGCACATCTAGGCGATAGCGATGGCGATCAGCTGAAACGCTGTCAAATATCGCTGTCATACTTGACAGCGTTTCAGCTGATCGTCATAGCCATCGCCATCAACCTAGATTTATGGGTTTTTACCTTAAGGGTTCGCAGTGGTCATTATTGAATGATCAAAACTACGACAACCTGGAAACTAATCATTTAAAACGTGTGTAACAAAAAATCAATCTCAAAATAAATGTCGTTTGACACCTCATGATCATAATTATAGCGAATACCTAATGTGTGTGTATTGCTTCATATCACACGAAAATGTCGTAATGTAGTACCGAAGAGAGGTTTGAATGTTGCCCAACCTTCCTCATGATACTCTTAGTAGGCATACCTACCTACATACAATAATGTGTGTGAAGGTGTAGGAGGCTCATATTGAATTTGGTATCGCATAAAATATTCATTAATATAATTTGAAAGCCAATTAATTATCATGCCCAAGTTAATAAATTATCCTTTCAACTTTCCTTGCCAAAGGACAAGTACTTGCACAATGCTTCAGATGTTTTAAACATTATTATTATTATTATTATTTGGTGTGTGTGTAGCTACCTACATGAGTGCATCTTTCTATAACCATGCCCTATGCTCGACTACCTTCACAGCTCAGTTGGTAGTAGCTCTGCCTTCTGCGCTGGAGGGCATGGGTTCGATCCCCACTGAGAACAAATATTTGTGTGATGAACATAGATGTTTGTTCTCTGTCTGGGTGTTATATTGTATTGCATGTATGTATTTTCTCTTTATCTGGTTCCCAGAGTACAAGCTCTGCTTAGTTTGGCTATGGATTATCCGCATTATACAAAAAATGTAGGTATTGTATAAAATCTAATTATCATCATTTTTTAAACTCAATAGTAAAGTTGTAAGAATGTAGGTACTCACGGTCTCTTCCTTTCCAAAATCTGACCAGTAAGGCAGAATAAATCTCTCCCACATAAAAGAGTTGTAGAAAACAATCGCAGCTACTTCCACAAAATGGCTGACCACCACGCCCCACCTAATCCGCTTTGTCCTGCATATCAAATTAAAAACATGATTTGTAACGCTCAATGATATACAGGCCCGACTCACGCAACTTAAAATTTATTATTATTAGGGTTTGGACGAATGTATGCCTATTTTCAACCTGATATGAGGTAGTCTATTCCATTTTCCTTAAGCCAGGTAATTATACAAAACAAATGGAATGAAATTAAGATCTGAGGTTTATTTATGGGCCAGTTTTCAGCATTATAAATCTAACTGGGTCAAAAAACTCTGTAGTAAACATAATATCAAACTAACGTAATCTACACTTGAAAGCAATGAATCCGGGTCTCCAACATTACTCCTTATCCTCTACAAAACTATGCACGCGACTCGAGCTCATTTAAACAAGTTTTGAATTGAACTAAACAAAACTCATTGAATAGTCCGGCAGGTTTATTCCAGAGTCCAACATGTATAGGTATAGGAAAGAGCTTGCGGGCTGTCTGTCTACTGACCTAGGATAATGATCTCTGTATAGAAGTGTTGGTGCAAAGAGGAAGTACATGTAGTGCTGAAAGGTAGGAAGAGGTAAGCTGTTCCCAAAACACCGAGGTCCGCAGGACATGGCGGCTGCGTGCAGTTTCATTGCTAATCGAAACTGAAACAAAAAAATTTTTGACTGACCAATAAATACCTTATACTACCTAGAGTTTAAGGAAACCAAAACTATTATGTTTACAAAATTTTGAAACAACACCTTAAACCACAATAAAACCGTGTACTCATGTTTTTATTGCGTGTCTGTTTTTAACTCAGGTTTAGTTGGGAGCCGTGACAAGAAAGCTCTATACTTCAAGCCTAAGTTTTTTTTTACAATTCACTCAATACAATCACCGGGTCTGACTATAAGAAGTTGGCAACAAGAATGAAAAGATAACAAGGCAGAGTGTGCTCGTGTTTGCCATCTTGGAATGGATTCATCATAGTAAAATTCGTAGGTTATGTTAGTAACATTCTTAAACTTTGATGTTTTTGACTATCAATCATCCAGCTGCGTGCACGAAACACTGCTTATAGCGACTAATAATTATTATAATACGATGCTTAAGCATTTGCAGGTGAGTTAAAACTTAATTAAATTCTTTGGCTTAACTTTGTTTAATAGCGGCTTTCAAAGTGTAATTAAAATAAAGTTAGAGGTCGTTAAATGTACCTATCAACGTTTAAAATTTCAATCGAGTAGAGTGTCACATTTTCTAAACAAGCCTACTTGTAGGGTATTAAAGGTTTGTCAGCCGACTTAAAAAAAGGAGGAGGTTATCAATTCAGTTGTATTTTTTTTTTATTTTTGTATCGCATGTACGACACTTTAAGAGCCGATTTGCAAAAAAATTGTCGGTAAAATAAAAAAAAATTTTTGTTTTTTTTTTCAATGTTTGGTACTGCATACCTCCGCCATTTATGAACAGATTTATTTACATCTTTTTTTATCTGGATGGTTATACTTCCAGATAAGTCCCATTGAAATGATATAAGAGATAAAAAAGTTTGGCTATAAAGTTGTTTTCTCAAGTTTTTTTAAACTTGAGAAACTTGAAAAAAAATAACTGCATTGTAATCATATCAAGCGTAAGAGCAATTTTGTTTATCACTTTGGGCCCCAAGGCATGGATTAAATACAACCCAGGTCGGGTAAAGGTTACAAAAATCAAAGTAACTGACTCCGGCATTAAACGGTCAATATTGAACCAGCATGAACCTGAAAGTAACGGTACCTAATTGAAATGAATGTGTCCTGAAACACGAGAGGTCTCCTCGGCGCTGTGCGTCGTCAGCCGCAGGCGTCACTCTGTTATTTACTGGCGCCCTGACAAGGGTACTCAGGTGATTTATGTTACATTTCACTTTCAGAGCTATTTCATTACCAAACTTTTTAGGCGTCATAGCCATGTAAAACATTTACGTGAAAAGCAGGTTAACATTATACGACTTCATATTGGTTGCAGGGCAGTAGGCCACTTTCAAAAACACATGGGTAAAATGGACTGGAAATATATCTTTCGATTGCAAACATGAATGGGGAAATTTCAATTCGGCAATTTTCATCATCCGCACTTGATGTGCGGGCTGGTTTTTCCGCAAGTAGGCCGCTGGCGGGCCCTATTTGCGTGACCCTTGACACGTGTTGCTCCAACTTTTTTAGGTTCTACGACACGTCGGCTTCCTCACGATGTATACCTTCACCGTTTGAGAGTAGGTAATAGGTATACTGGCATAGTGCACATACATTTTTCGACAGAAAAACTCATTGGTGGAAAAACACGACTGGATTTGAACCCATCACGACCTTCGGATCAGAAGGAGGGGCCGCTACCACTAGACCACCAGTGCTCTCTTAGTACGAACTTGTATTGCGTTTAATGCAAGTTCATATTCTTATAAGAATTCAAAAAAATTCGCATATTTTATAGCTTTGAATTAATTCAGCTAAATTACAGTAAAAAAATAATAGCTAAATAAATAATAGTTTGAGAGAACTAGTAACACTCTAAAGAAGAAGAATCAAGCTATAACATAAATTTAGGGAGAGCGTAGGAAGCTGATAAGTTGCGGCAAGTTTAACTCTAGTCAGGCACGAAACTCGAGAACCTATTGCCTGTACCTACCTATTGCTCTATTATTACTTGTCTGAGAGTAAGGTTCAAGGGCATTTATTATAAGATAGGTATATAAAAGTGATGTAGGTAAGAACTTACTTACCCTACCCGTCAAAAATAGTATAAGAAAATTCACAGAGACGAGGGACTGCTTTTATGCTAAGCAACATGATTACTTACATCGAAAAGATCTCGATTCTCACACCCTTACATATTTATCCAATATTTATTATATTTATTCATTGAATATGTCTCACAAGGTCTATTAGCTTACGGCAGTACGGTCTTGGCAGAATACCAGCGCATAGCTTCCTCACAGAAGAGAAGCTAGGCATTATGCTGAGTCAAGACTCGTAAGCTGGCTGTAGCACACAGAAACAGGACGCACTTCTCCAGTATCGTAGTATATATTTGTATCTTTCTCCTTTAAGTGTCCTTGTATTTTACTGGTGTTTGTGTGCTTATGTAGTAAATAAATAAATGTCCATGTCTATTCTAAAATGTTGTAGTGTATGTCTGGTTACGTAGGTTATCCATATCCTCAAATGCATTACGCTTTTTTCATAATATTGATTAAATTCTAGCTTTGCCGAAATTATTGCTCCGAAAAACTCGCACTGAGGGAAATAACAATAACAATCACAAAATAATGAGAAACAAGTGAAGCTTAATCAACTTGAAAAACAGACTTCATGGCCTAACTGCTGAACCAATTATGATGAAATTTCTAAGGGACCAACCTGGAAGTTTAACCATCCAGATAACAAAAAAACAAATCGGCACATAAATGACGAAGTTACGCGAAAACAAACAAAAAAAACAACCGAATCGAAATTCTCCTCTTTTTTATTTGAAATCGGTCAAAAAGATCACACTGAAACTTTATGAGAATCAATGTAAAGAGTTGCGTGCGTGAGCCTAAATATCATTTTATACAATTCCTTTCATAAAGGTAATTAAGGCATTTAGATCCTATCATCACTAAAAGTAATTTAGCTAGTTTTATACACACCCGACTTATTACCGTTCCAAATTGTTATGTAGTGTAGTTCGATATACGAGTACAATACGAAAGTTTTACGGCTGGGCGAGCTCCGTAAGTTTTGCTTTGTCCGCTCTCTCGGAAGTTTCTCTTTTGTAACGTAGATAAATAGCGTATCACTACCTACAGAGAGCCTAAAGCGTACATCTAACCGTTCTACGGTGGCGATCAGTGAAACGCTCTCAAATATGACAGCGATATTCATTGATGTATCACGTAACTATGAAAACTTAGAGTTATTTTTAAATGATGATGATGATTTTTAAACGCTGTCAGTACAGATGAAAATAACATAGTACCTAATGCAAATGCCTTTATCTGACGGATGCGTTCATTTGAGATTGTAAATTCTGCTCTTAGAGGTAGGTGTTTTAAACATAACACAGTAACCAGTAACCTAATTAACTGCTTCGAAAATCACGGCACAAATCAATGATTTATTATTGTAAACAAACACTTTACGCACAAAATGTTATAGATAAACTAGCTGTTACTCGCGACTTAGAATTCTCGCAAGATCGAATCGCAAGCTATCTCACAGTTACCTTACCTAGTACCCATTTGAAGTTTTCTCCCTTGAGAAACATATAGAAACACGTAATTATTTCTAATAATTAACCTCTATTTCAACCCTATAAAGATTATTCATGAGTCAAAAGATATGTATATAACTATTTTTTTAGTATTACGCAATATTCATTGTGGTGTTATCATAGGACGGCCACTTTATAATCTTATTAGTGTATTAGTGTGTGTAGTTTACTGATACAGTGAAAAGTAAACTCCGACTAATGTACAAGGTACACACGCTGGGAGCTATTGTGTTGCCAAAACTCAATCAATTTCAAAGGGTTTGGTATTTATCAGATTATAAGGGTCGAATTAGATCCCAAGTTATGCCCGCACCGTATGGTAATTTTAATGGAAGCAAAGTCATAAATGGTAACATACGTGCATGAGGCATACTAACCAAGGTAAGTATGGATTCATTGGGGATCTTCTGGTAACTTTATAAGGGAGAAACTTCAAGGTGGAACGTGAGAAAGATATTGATAGCACAGATATTATTGAACGGCCTGGTATTTACTATACGTGTATTGCAAATACCAGTTGCACCTAGCTGTATAGGCTTGGAAATTGCTGTAATGGGTTACAAAACTCATTGCTTAGCTTAATAATTGCTGACCTTAAGGACGATGTAGATGTGGAAAGGGAACGTAGGGCGCTAGCGGTTAGAGGTAATATGGTAGCCCGCAGATTCTCCCGTTGTACTGACCAAGTTAAAGTCACGCTGTTTAAAGCGTACTGCCAGAGTTTTTACACGGGAAGTCTGTGGGTTAGGCATACGAAGAAATCGCTGGACGCCTTACGTATCCAATATAACAACATCTTCCGGATGATGTTGAGACTGGCCCCGCTTCTGCAGTGCGTCAGGTATGTTTGCGCAATACCACACGGATGGCTTTCATGCCCTGGTGCGCAAAAAAACTGCCTCACTGATCGGCAGAGTGCGGGGCAGTAGCAACGGCATCCTGAAGACTGTTGCGGACAGCTGGACGTCTCCATTATGGAAGTGCCTTGTGCTGAGGACGATAAATGGAGGATTTTTTTCTCCCATTGATCGTCCACAGCACGATGCCTTCGGCATGATCTTTAGTTTTTAAGTTAACTGTGTTTTTATTTTATTCTTTTAAATGTGTTTTTACTGTGTGCTATGGATTTTATGTGGTCCGAAATAAACAATTTTTATTTTTATATTTTATTTTATTTTATTTAGCTGGCATTCGTAGCACTTCTCGTAGCCTCTTGACCAAGTTCGTAGCACTAGTAGCTTCTTCAGCATAGTTCGTAGAGTTATAGTTACACATTCGTAGCATTCGGAACATTTACTAGTTACGTATACATTTCATTTCATTATGGTACTTGGATAAAATTATTGGTTTGTAAATCATTATAGGAGTATGAAAATGGAAGAAAACCGCATCACTACACTGACAAAGGAAATAAAGCTAGGTGAACTCAATGAACTGTAAAATCCTATTTCTTTAAAGTGGAAAGGAACCATGACGGCTTATTTATTATTTTATATTTTGTATATCTTGTAGTGTAGTGGAATGTCTGCCAATTTCCCTCCAGACTGTCTTCGAACAGTTTTATTGGCAATATTGGAATTCCACCGGGTTGTATAGGAAGCCCGTCCATTACGGCTCTGACCTAAAACTGCAAGTAAATATTTAGATCTTTCATTGCGATAATATGAAATGCATTATGCAAATTTTACAAGCAAACACTAAAAAAATAGCTGTAAAATAAACCGCTGTAAAATACTTGATTGGTCGATTATAACATTAAAAAAAAGTTAAAATAGAACTGAATTAGGTACTGTATGTGCGCGTACCTAACTAAAAACCGAGAAATTAAGAAACCTAAGAGAAAAATCATGAAGGCAAAGTTGAGGTTGACGAAAGACACTAAAAATGATATGAAACTTGAAAATTACAAGCCCGAAGTGTTGTTTCACGAGTACACTCACGAGATTATTGTGAGGATGAGTGTGAATTTGTATGTGACCTTAATTTTTGTTTTGTTCGTTTATTGTGCTCTTTCTTTGTACCCATGAAAATATAACACAGTGACGAGTTTTAGAACTAGGATGTAAACTTATAAGCTCACCATTTCACACGTGACTGATACCGACGAGCCCAGAGCCAGATGCTGTCTACTCAGGTCCCAAACTGGCACAGCGAACAGGGCAGTTTGAATGGCTATTAATCCGAGTACACCAACTATCTTCCATAGCTGTCTTGCTCCTGGTAACGTAAAAAATAACACTTTAAGATTTCTTAAGGTGGGGCCAAACGAGCGTAATTTTTTGAGTAGCGAGTCGCGTATTTTCGGTCGCAGAAATTCTGCTGCATTCGGTTTCATACAAAAGTACTGTTTCATTCACACGGCGACGCAAAATGAGTTGTGGTTTTGTATAAAACCGAATGCAGCAGAATTTCTGTGACCGAAAATACGCGACTCACGACTCACAAAATTACGCTCGTTTGGCCTCAGCCCCAGACCTTATTACAGAACAACTTTATCCTAGGGAAGACTGTGATCACCGTTACCAGACATTATTATGTTTGTGCGTCTGCCACATTTCCTAGATACGTCTTAATGCGGATGAACTGTAGGCTTACCACAAGTTCTGTCTGGCCCTGTCTCTGACTCTGGTTTTGAGTCTGTGAGTGGTGTCTTAATAAATCCTACGTCGAAACGTCACACACGCTGTCTAATAAACGAGTGAACAATCACAAAGACTCAAAACCAAAGTCAGAGACAGAGCCAGACAGAGCTTGTGGTAGGCCTACTGGCAGATTTTAGTGGGTAGTTTTCTATTAGTAGGAATGCTCTCATGTTTTGGATTATTTAGTAAAAAAATATGATATAACTGCGTTAAAATACATTTAGAAGAAAGTATCGAGCAGAAAAAAATACTTCAGTTTATTAATAGAACCTCAGAGGCAGTTAAAAATACAAACTCCTAAAAATAATACTCCAGTTAATCCCACTCTGAGATTAGGATCTGATGGTGCTTAAAAAAGTTTAAATTAGAAATTATTTTAGATAATTCACAAACATCATTTATTATTCCAACCCAACAAAAGACACGGCCAGCGAGCGCCTAATTAAAACTTTCCAAATTTTAATAAAACTTCATCTTGAGAGCATTTCCAACCAATATTTGTATTAGCTCTGTTTATTTTAGCGGTCTATGGATGGAGAGGGGTCACAATTGTTTGTCCTGGAAATTTAGTATGGGAGGACTGGGTTCCTTCATGCTGATGATGATGGTGATAGCTGGAACTTCTCTAATATATTTCCTTGTTGTACCGCAAAATAGAGCACTGGGGGTCTAGTGGTAGCGGCCCCGCCTTCCGATCTTAAGGTCGTGGGTTCAAATCCAGTCGTGTGTCAATGAGTTTATCTGTCGTAAAATGTATGTACACAATGCTAGTGCTCTCAAACGGCGAAGGAAAACATCGTGAGGAAACTCATGGCTTATTCAGCTCCACACGTATTGACCATGTCTTTCCTGTGGATTAGGCCGACTAAGCTGGTCAGGATGGTACAGGTGCTGAGAAAGTCTATTCCATCTAAATCCCTGTCCTAGGCACTATAGCATCCCGCAAGTAGGACTTGAGTAATCACCAGTTGCCCTTGACGTTATATTGGTAACTAGCGGCCGCCCTCGGCTTCGCTCGCCCCTTTGCCGTTACGCCCCGTTGATTTTTCTTATAAAAGTTTTTCCTCTTTTTCTCCGCTTAGGAAAATAATTTTCCAATTTCCTTTCTTAGTGCACCCCTATGCTATAAAAGGAACATACCCTCCAAGTTTCATGCTTCTAGGCCTAACGGTTTAGGCTGAACGTTGATTGTCAGTCAGTCAGTAACGTAAGAGTTTTATATATTTAGAAGAAGAAGATTCATCTACAATAGATGCAAAGGCCTGTTTTCGTACCGCTACATTTTCCACAGTCATCGGCTTGAGCTTTAGCTATCATAAACATACATATAAATTAGTTTGTGCCATAATTACTAAAGTAACATTGATAAACTCATATAAACTAGTAATATACAGCCAATATCCGAAGATACACCTAGCATTATTAGCATGAAGAATTTAATCTTACTTCATAAAAGTTCATATTAAATTAGGTAAGGCAATAAGTGAGAACAGATATGAAAACCGGTGAGGTGGAAAATTGGTAGGCACATCGAAAGTATACCTACCTCGAGTGAGCTCTTATACTGGCAAGTTTGGCTATAAACCCAATCAGAACAAAACTTGCACTTCGTAATTTTCGGGCTAAACATTTGGTATGTGTAATGGAAAACAGCTATTATAACAGTATGTATGATAATTATATGGAAAACACGGGTATTTTTTTTTTAAGACCAAGTGAGGGTAGTTGCAACTGCGACTACCAATGAGCTCCAGTCTGCCCGTGACCACGGCTGTTGCAACATAGCCGAAACGTCGGGAAATTTAAAATGTATGTATGATATTTATATTTCTTTTGATGAATTCAATCTCATTTTCAGAAACTTTCAGAAACAGTCCCAGGGTCATATGTACTGAAACTTTCACTGAAAATGAAACCCTATGCTGCATTATTCTTTTGAAAAGCTCGAAACCAATATAGCTGCATACATGATATGGGTAAACAAAATGGCTAGCTAGAAGATAAAGGCACTAGTAACAAAAGATGATCTGAAGAGCTCTGCCAATTACTAAGGCTCGTCTATGTGCTACAGAGTGGCTCACCTTTCAGTAGCGCACTGGATTTCTCATAAAGTAAGATTTAAATTCAAATTAAACATTTGAAGAAACCAACATTTTAAGAGTGCTTAACTGTGCACGTATGAGCACAATGGAAAATATTCTCCTTGAAAAAAATCCAGTTTATTTCCTACCCTGAAGAAAAGATTTTATGCAAAGAATTCACAATTATTTGAGTAAATAACTTCAGTAGCCTAGCAAGAAGCACTTGTCAAATTGTAAAAGGAAAAAGGCTCATGGAAACTTTTAATAAATTTTAACTGCGGTTCTGGTCCCGAGTCGCATACTCAACTCGACTTTGGAATTGAACGTCAACATTTGAATGTCTACGAGTGTATACCGATGTGGAGAGAGAAAAGTTACAAAAGTTTTATAAGAGATTTTAATTTGAGTACCATAACATGGCTCAGAACAGAACAAAATGGCATATGAGGGAGAATGCATAAGTTATTGTAATGGTTATGGACTTAGAAATGAAGCTTTACTTTGTAGCTATAGAGTATTAGACTATTTTGTGTCAAGCTTTACACTCTACTTTTTTTTCTTAATTAATGGCATCTGTCCATTTTGGATCAATTTTGCCAGTGTCGAGTAATGAGGATATATTACAAAGATAAAATACTTTTTCGTCAAGTCAAGTCAGTCATAGACAAGTCCCCTACTTGGCCCTACTTGGCTTTGAAAACAAAATGATGGTCGTTTGTTTTCAAAACCATCAGAAACCTTTTTGATCATATCTGAATATCACATAATACACTTTCATTCCAACTGCTAACACTTTGAGCTAAGACCTCAAGTAATGTTAAAATACCACCGAAATTACACAACAGAACTCAAAATAACACTTCTATGTGACTTCCCAAAATTACAGAAAACGAATCCGGCTTTACACTCAAACGCCGCGCCGGTCATGCAACTCTGTCAGTCTACTACCACTTACACCCAAATGTATAAATAAAACCCCGTTTTTATTAGCTAGACAACTGCAGTGTTTGTTGTTTGGGGATACATTTTGGCTCGCTTCCCATTAAGTTAGTAGCATCGCTTGATGTATCGCTACTGTTAACCGCAGTTGAAATCTGTAGGGCTACCACAAGCTCTGTCTGGCTCTGTCTCTGGCTCTGGTTTTAAGTCTGTGTGAGTGCTCACCAGTGTATTATAACTGTGTGTGTGACGTTTCGACGTAGGATTAATTTAGTCAACACTCACACAGACTCAAAACCAGAGCCAGAGACAGAGCCAGACAGAGCTTGTGGTAGGCCTACTGCACTCGGAGATTAATGAGTAGATGTCGAGAACTAGCACTGTTTTTGTTGTCTGTTCGTTTGCCACAAATATCTTGTATTCTCAAGATTGTTTTTATCTATTATAGGCTTGGCGACAAAGTAAGATAAGCGAGCACTATCAAATTATGTCTGTCAAAACTGATTGTATCAAATTAATAAGTATTTACTACTTGATAAATAAAATAATAATAACAACGAATTACCGAAAAATATGTTTTGTTTTTTAAATATATTAAATGAAATGAAATTGTTTATTGCCTAATATGTAATAGTTTTACATCAGTTTAGTAATACCTAGTAGGTACTTAAAAGCGCAACACATACAGGTGCTCGTCAAACATATAGGTAATAGTAAAAAGCATAACAATTATTCATAGGCATACAATATATTTACAAAAAAAAGCAATATATTTCTACGGAAATATTTGTAGCTATTAGGTGAAATTGTCACTTACCTGGATTCCTACCAATATATTTCCCCAACACTCCGTAGACTAAAAGAAGTGGGTGAAACACTACGGCCACTGAGAACAGGAACAGCCATAGCTTCAGACCTCGTGCTACGTCACCAAAACCGTACCGTACCGATTGAAGACCGACGTTTATCCTGAAACACAATCATATTTCTCCAGCATTTTTTCCACTTTATGCATTTATTTTACAGAAAATTGAAAGGTATGAAGACCACTGGACGTCGGAAGGATTTCCTACATTCCATTTTCTTACGAGATTATAACAACCAAGCAAACGATGTCCTTAGAAATTTAATAAAGAGGCTTGTTGTAAGTATATCGTTATCGATTAGCTATAATGTAAATCCGTAAGACAAATATAACTTAAAACAAAGCTGCTGAGTGAGTTTATGGCTAGATTAGACTCTGCTGCACAGCTTGCGTGTCTAGACGAAATTATTGCTATAGTTTACGCCCGAGTAATAGCGCATCGCCATCGCCCCTTTGAATGGAATTGGGATGACATGACGTGACGTGACGGTCCTAACAAATAAATGGCAAGTAGTTGCTGTCAATAGGTTGGTTCTGGTAGGTGAATAGGCAGTACATCGTAGGGCACGTTCCTGACGTGCGTGACCTACGAGGTGCTTTATTATAGGCGATGGTTACCGCTTAACATCAGGTGGGCCGTAGGCTTGTTCCATCAGCAAGTTGTATGAAAAAAGAACCCTTGCAGAACTTACATTATAATATACGAGTATTACCGTCTTTGTTTTTCACAAGTCTAAAAAAGAGATGGATGTATTATATTTATCTGAGAGTAGCACTCTGTTACAACCATCCAAAGAATTGTATAATTATCTGCTTGGAAAAGAATGCATCGAAGCGACCGGCAAACCCGTAATTGCTGGGAGGGTGCTTTTATTCTGAATTGAGCCAATTGCAATGGAAAAAGTTGGAAATTGAAAAACTTTATCAAGCATGAACGCTGCTCATTTCCAAAGACAATCTTTTTAGGGTTCCGTAGCCAAATGGCAAAAACGGAACCCTTATAGATTCGTCATGTCTGTCTGTCTGTCTGTCTGTCTGTCTGTCTGTCTGTCCGTCCGTCCGTATGTCACAGCCATTTTTCTCCGAAACCGTAAGAGCTAGACTGATGAAACTTGGCGAGTAGATGTATTCTGTGAACCGCATTAAGTTTTTTACATAAAAATAAAAAAAAAACTATAAATTTCGGGGGTCCCCATACTTGAAACTGAAACTCAAAAAATTTTTTTTCATCGAACCCATACGTGTGGGGTATCTATGAATAGGTCTTCAAAAATGATGTAGAGGTTTCTAATATCGTTTTTTTCTAAACTGAATAGTTTGCGCGAGAGACACTTCCAAAGTGGAAAAAAGTTGGTCCCCCCCCCTCTAACTTCTAAAGTAAGAGAATGATAAAACTAAAAAAAATATATGTTGTACATTACTATGCAAACTTCCAACGATTTTTGGTTTGAACGAAATCTAGTCAGTAGTTTTTTTTTTATACGTCATAAACCGTAAACCGCAATTTACCTTTCGACGAACTACAAGAACCTTATTATGTTACATCAAGTAACATAATTAAAGGTTTTTGTAGTTCGTCGTGCTACGGAACCCTTCATGGGCGAGTCCGACTCGCACTTGGCTGCTTTTTTAGTTATTTTCTTATTATATTATCTGAATTGCTTCATTTTATGCTTCTCGGCAATAGACTACGGCAAGTTTTTAACACCCTGTTAGTCATAGTTATTATTGAAATATTTCAATATACGAAGCGAGTATATATAAGTACATAAATTTTGTCACGAATGCATAGCACAAAGAGCGGTAAAAAGCAAAAATATGTATCAAAGTAGTAGAAAAACGCAGTCATTATACCACACATTCTAATGAAAGTTGGTATGAACGTAACGTATTAAAGTAGTAAAAACAGTTTTTTATTAATCCCAGACCTAGAAAAATATTACAATCTTTGTTGCAAGATATCTTTACGCAAAAAAGCTTGGAGTAAATTTGTGTCGTTCTTGTGTTTATGAGAAAATTCTTTACCTTTAGCAGAGTTGGTTATACACATACGATAGTAAGGTTTTTTGAAAGTTTATTATGAAACACAATGCTGCGTTCGATGACTGGCATCGCCGACGTTGGGAGCAAAACAGCTAAGCTCAAATGGGAGTGGGCAGGCCATGTAAGCAGGATGCAACCCGAAAGGTGGGCAAATATCGTCACTCCTTGGGTGCCTGAGGACGGGAGACGAGGACGGGGCCGGCCGAGAAGACTTTGGCGGGATGATCTCGACGGTCAGAGGAAAGGTTCGTGGGAGACCGCTAAGGATCGGGACGAGTGGAAGGTTTTGGGGGAGACCTTTGCCCAGCAGTGGGACAATGTAGGTTAGATTAAAAAAAATAATTATGAAACGGGATTTTCCTAATAAACTTTCAAATCTACTTTATCCGTTCAATTCGTGGCGCTGTCTTTGAACTATGGTCAATGACCTCAACAGCTGTTAGTGACTGAATTAGTTATTGTAGATAAGACCTAGGTATCGAGTTGAGTGGTTTTACTGTGTACTATCAAAGCATTGTAGTAAGTAGGTGTTAGGCAACTTGTCAATAAAACAAATCACACAACTTTTATTTTTGTGGAAACACTCCCACTAGTAACTTTAAGCGATGAAAAAATATAAATATAATAAAAATGCATGTAATATTCAATATAATTACGACTTGGCATATTAATTTGTGTAAGTAACCTCTGTCTAAACATGATAGTTGTAGTTTCTCTGTGAAGGGCTCGACAAGAAACTTACTTATGGGATAATTTTTCAATCTACAGATAAATTTATCCGGCAGCTAAAAATATATCCATCTCTTTTATACACTTGTCAAAAACAAGGATTTTTTGAAAGAGTGAAAGAAATTGTGAAAGAAAAGCAGCCCGAAGAAAAATAAAAATACTCACGTTCCACTTGCGAACAAGTCAAAAATTAGAATGTCAAAGAGCATCATAACAAGTATTACTATGAATATGTGGTAGATGACTCGTATGTGAGCGGAGTCATTAAGAAGATTCGTCAGCGGTGACTCTCGTATGACAAACTCTGGGTCCTTATGTTTGTCCTCCAATTTTACTGTTCCATTCTGTAAATCAGCCGACTTGGTTCGTTTTCGCGTGGTTTGAGCCATAATATTTGCGTTTCTCTAAAAACAAAACAAATATATTTTTCTCTCGCACAGTATGTCGTGTCTGGGCCCAACGGCTCAGTATAGGTACCTATATATTTGCTCTGCCTTCTGCACGGTAGATTGTGAGTTCTATTCTCAAGGGAAAACATTTTGTAAATATAATTTACGTTTGGTGTGTCTCAACTTTATCACAATAACAAGGCTTAAAATGTCTGCCATATTTATATTACCTTTTGCCTTTAAAACACACACATTGACTCACACTTTGAGGCATTACACTGCGGCCATCACTCCGAGCCGTTGGTGTGTTTTGTCTAAAGTGCCTGTTATTGTAAAAAACGAATTTAATATCAATAGATACCTTGGACACACTTTCGTCTATCACATTGTATTTAAATTTCCAGTAATCACTGACGTACACACAGTCCAGTCGTCACAAAACACTGTTCGATAACATTTTAGTTCAGCAATACATTAGTCGGTATAGGTCTTATTTATCCAAACTTATAAATGAACCAGTGACGGTAGATTTGAATCAACAACTAGATGATTTATCTATTCGTACCGCACTCTAAGGACATAAGCACTTACTGTACTAGTTACCCTCTCATGAGATAATAAGGTTAAATAATCTTCTAACCTTTCGGCTGCCAATCAAACAATAAACTTCCCTTTTTGCAATTAGAAAATTATTTTACTTGCGCACATTTTTTTATGCTCGCACTCGATTTAAATCACTTTTTTTGTCAAATGACGTGTTGCTAAGTAAACGCCATTTATAAAGATGATGGTTTAACTGTTACTGTTACTTTGATATCATTTTTGCTATTATTGTTTTTATGCTACAAAGTATGTAACGAGAGATAGTAATTCAAATAAAAAGCTGTCCACACGTACCTATCATCAACACTGGCAAATTATCGACTAAATGCTCGTTTTTATGAAGATAGGTAATCAAAAATTTCCTAAGCAAGCTCAGTACTTAGGCCTGATTTCACGGACGACTAATCGACCAATATCTGATCAGAGGTTTCACTCAAATTTTTCTCTAAAATTAGAGTTAAACAACCGTCAAATATTTGATTGGTCGATTAGTCATCCATGAATTCGGATCTAAGTAGATATTATCGTTAAGCTGTGTGAAGCAAAATCATATCTGAAAATCTACATAAACATTATGCCTATGTTGATTTATTTTTGGATTTCGTATCTAAGAATGTAGTTAGGTAGTTACAAGACTAATCTTATTAATATAATAAATGCGAAAATGTTCACGTGGCTCAAACATACTCGTAGTAGTTTTTATATCTGGGTGTTACAGAAGTGAAGCTGCGGGAGGCAAGATAGTAGCATTAAAAACCAATCAATTATCTCACAATCAGCCATTATAATATTTGCTAATTAGACACTAATTAGACCTAGCCTGCTTTTGTATAAGCGTTATACATATTAACTATGCACACTATACTATCATCCTCATCATCATCAGAATGAAGAAGTCCACTGTTAGACAAAGTCCTCCACTACACGCTTCCAGGAAGAACGATTCTGAGCCTTTTCCATCCACCGACTTCCCGATCTTAATAATGTCGTCAGTCCATCTGGTGGGTGGGCGCCCTGCGTTTCGTCTCCCGGTTTGTGGCCGCCACTCAAGAACTTTTATTCCCCAACTGTTGTTGTCTAATATACTATACTATATATGCATTAATAGGTAGGACAATAAGTCAATTTAGATCAGCAGGTGAATCTTGAACCGCCGCCAGATTCGGGCATAACACGCAAGAGGCAAGAAAGTTCTAAGTACCTAACCTACCCACCGTTTTTATAAGAACTGCTCCAAAAAATACTTGGCAGGTACTTTATCATATTAATCGATAATACACTACATCCAGAGCGGTTCCATTTCACTTTCAGTGAGGCTTATGCAAAAGAAACAGAAGATTTATTACATAAAGCCTTGCGCACGTCTAAGCGATCTGCGATGGCGATCAGTGAAACGCTGTCAAATGTGACAGTGACATCCACTGGTCGCCATCGCCTAGATGTGCGTTTTCTGGTTTTATTTTGAGTTCTGTTATGTAATTTCGGTGGTATTTGAAACTAGACTGAACGCACTTGGAATGAAAGTGTATTAGGTATGTGGTATCCTGATTTGAATGGAAATATTGCCGTTGGCTTTGAAAGAAAACACCACCATTTTCTTCAAAGCCAATGATGGCAGGCTTAATTGTCTATTGACTGACTTGACTAATCACTATTTTATTTATGTAATAAGTATTTATTAATGTGTGTGTGTATTTTATTTATGTCCTCACTTGAAATTGACAAAATTGACCGAATGGACAGATGCCATTAATTAAGAAGAAGAAAGTTTAAACGCTGTCAAAATAATATCTATCGCTGTCAACGCTCGAATCGTACTCTCAGCCTTTTATCGGATGTAGGTAGGTACCCTGTAAAAGGTTTTATTAATCAACACCGTCTGGTAAAATATAGCCACAAATCGCGAGTAAATGGCCAGCAGTAAGGGCCGAAACACATAAAAGAGGTGCCTGTTACAGTGACACGACGTTGCAAAGCCTAAAAGATGTGGCGTTGCCAGTTTGGGCGTTGGGACGTTTAAAATACATAAAAAGTTTACGAGTCATTTGCTCTAGTCACCTATATAGGTATAGGCTGATGTGCTTTACATCTTTATGACCCAATCTAGGTAAATCTACCATGCCATAGCTAAACAAACTAACTCGGCTTTCTCGTTTTATGTTTACGCTGACCGCCTCGCCTCGCTCACACCGTCCTCGCTTGAATGAAGCGTCAGTTAGGCCACGGCCAGCCTTCTTATTATGTAACTTACGAAAATACTACAAGCCTGAACTGGTTACTATCACTGCTACTTCTTTAGCACTAAGTATAATATGTGCTACTATTGCTGTTTATAAACTAAGGCGTCCGACGCTGACGGTTGAAAGCGATGCGACGGGATGCTCACAGTCATTTTCTCACAGTTTTTTCTACTTCAAAGCCCTGTTAAAAAATGTAATAATCATAATGAAAGATAAATGTGTTGCCTACACGATACGTTGGAAAAACAGTTTTGACGCGTAACATAAGCTGAAATTCAATTTCTTACTGCTTCGAATTTCAAAATATCCATGTTACGTGCGTTTAGATAAATACAATTATTTTCAAAAGTAGAAAATGAAATTGACATGAAACATGTTTAACCTTTCACGCAGCGTGTAGGCGTCGTCGTCGGCTGTGTTATTGTTTTTAGGAGAATATCCCATTCAGTCTCATATTATGTCGAGTTATTAATGCTGATAGAAATATATGGCTACCAAAAATGTTATCCTGCCTGTGATGTCCAAATCCTTATTCTCGTGTTTTTAAACAAACTTTTCTGTAGGTTTTAACAAACATATTTATTGTTGGCGACACTACTATTGCCTATATAAATACGTCAGGTGCAATTCATTATACCTACTCATTCTCTCACACCATTTATCATCACGGATTTCTACTTGCAACGATCATGCCTCTTTCGCTTAATCCACTGAGTAGGTCAATTTTTAAATCGAACATTCGAGTACATTCGAATATTGTATCAAATTATGTTGCTAGTAAAAAAATGGATATATGGCTAGTTTTGCACTTCTATGTGCAGTGAATAAAGTAAACAGGCCTTTGCATCTATTGTAGATGATTTATATAGCGTCAAGGGTAACTTGTGTTATATTCATGCCCCTACTTGCGGGACGCTATAGTGCCTGGGACACGATTTTAGATGGAATAGATTTGCCTAGCACATATACCATCCTGACAGCTTAGACGGCTTAATCCACCAGGAAAGACATGGTCAATACGTGCGGAACTGACCAACTCGCGGGTTTCCTCACGATGTTTTCCTTCACTGGTTGAGAACACAAGCATTGTTTACATAAATAAACATGTTTATATTCTATGAGCCGTCTTTTTCGTGTCGTGTCACTAGTTCTTGCGAACCAGTATAGTAGAAAGATTGTAAGTGCGCCAAAGAGGTTCCTTTCGTGCACTAATTGCCTGCATTCACAGACGTAAAAAAATACCACATTCATAACTTGTGAGACAATATAAAATCTTTATGTTTATTACCTGTGAGCATTTATTTACAAAATACAAGAACGCGCAAATTTTTTAGTTTATTTTAATATAATTTACTTGAGAAAGTTTCAAAAATTGAGGGTTAAACAGTTTGCAATTTTATTGATTAGTCAGCATGACATCTGGAACCTGTAGTATTTAGTTCCTAGCTGGAACCTTCACACAGACACCATTGAGGCATTTGAGAGGCTCGCGGCATATGGCAGAGGGGGTCTGTCCGATCTCTTTGTCGTATTTCTTGCAAGCTGCGTTTTCACCTGAAATCAAAGAAAATGGTATGAGCTAGTTTTTGAGAATTTGTTTAGTTGTAGTATTCTACGGACCACTATGTCTAATATTACTGCTGCACCCAAATAAAGTTTTTTTAATGTGGAAGCATTTTTCTTATTTTTAAATGTTCTTTTTTTCAGAATGGAGCCGGTATACACAATAGGTTCCTATTCCTATATACTTAAGAAAATATCATGGTAAACCAATGACAGCTGTAGCATTGCTCTACCTATACGGGTGACCCTAGGGATAGCTGAAGAGATATCAGATTTAAAATACGCACACGATTTTATACTTGGTACCTTTAGTCAGATATTGAGTACCTACATATATTTTTTCAGATTGCATTCACTAGATTAGTGTGTTTATCTTACAAAATATCAAATTCGATTTAAGTTTTTTAATAACTTACAAACAAATCGGGCTTACCCAATCAAAAAGATGAATATGTTCGATAAATATGTTAGGTGAATTATTCGACACTTATTATTTTTATGCAGAGATATCCGTTTATAAAATACATCACACAGTCAAATAAAAAATGTAGCAAGTAGCTACGTACGCGTCCGTGGGTGATTTGCGTGTTGATCAGCTACAACGTCGTAGATCTTTGCACGACAATGCAGAGTTGTAGCATGTTGCTACGGAGGTATGCCAAAATTCGTAGCTGCTTCTACACGTAACATTAACATTTAACTTTTTAGCTTCTTGTATATTTAAGGAAAAAAAACTAGGAATTTAGTTGATTAAAGTTCAATAAACAGTAGGTAAGTATGTAATCTGTTGAATTACGTAATATCTGATTGCTAAAGAAAACATTTGCTATCGCTAAGCAATTGTTTTTTGAACTTTATAAGCATTTTAATACTATCTTACAAAACCCCAGAAGGGAACATGAAAGTTTTTTTTTAGTGTAAAACCATTTTTTATGTCTATTAGGTCGGTACTTGCTTGATATTCTTGAAAGACTTTGACAAAAGTTTGAATCTACAACGATAGTTCAAACACAGTTTTGCTTTCTTCAAGTTTATTTGAATTACAGAAATAAAGAATTGAGAAAATTAAATTATTAATTAAATAACAGAATTGGAATTATAATTGGACAAAATTAAATATTGAACTACACACTTCTTATATTTATTTGATTTTTAAAGTCCGTGGCAGTGAGTGGGAAAAAAGCGTGGTATTGGTGGGACATTTTGAGCATGCGAAAATGTACCAATAAGTTTAGTGATTTTATATCTTTCGGTGGGTCAAAGTGTGCGAGTGAGAAGTTGTTCACGGCTTTCAGTTGTTCTTTCTAATACATATTTCTTACCAAGGAAAGTGACGCAGGCTGGGCAACAGCTGCACATGCCAGCGTGGTTAGCACGATACACTGACGGGTGATTGCAACTCTTGCTGCTTACAGAGCTCACGCATGGGTTCTTCTTACAGAAGTTGGTGCCACAGACAAGGTCGCCGTAGACCACGGCCATGGCGCATGCCAGGACTAAGAGGATGAATGCGGCCTTCATTCTAAAGCAGACAAGACAAATAATATTAGGTAAATTTTGAAATAGCACTAAGTCTCTTTGTAGAAGAGGTCATCTAGACTAAGACCTATCTATAACCATCGTACCTATTTCTGTTGTCAGTATGGGTGACAATGCAATGACAAGCACTTGAGACGTTTTGTCCTAGATTGCCAATACGACATTAATTTAAAATTTTCCATTTAGGTATAGCTCATAAGAACCTACTTATATTTAGGAAAAATACTGGTGTAGAATAGTATATAACTAGTTGGTAACCGAGCTTCGCTCGGAATTTTTTCGTTAATTTGTATTTTTAAGAAATCAATAAGAAGCATATTATTATCTTTACTGGTTTATTCTTACTGAACAACGCCATCTACTGGACATGCTTGCAGTTAGTTGCTCACAATCGTCAATAGATGGCAGGAGCAGTCACATATTCAGTTTATGTTTTTAGTTTTTTTTTAACGAACAGACTCATTTTCTGAAAATGAATCCTAGCTAGATCGATTTATCGCCCCCGAAACCCTCTGCATACTTAATTTCATGAAAATCGTTGGCTCAATTTCCGAGATCCTAAATATATATATATATACAAGATTTTCTCGTTTAAAGGTATAAGATAAGATAACATCGTGACTAAAGTTGAATTGAGAAATCACAGCAGTTTATTTTTAGGACTTTTTTATTATGAACATTTTGCTTGAAATCACATCAGCATCTGGCGCTAAATGAAACGTGGAGCATGGATCTACTTGAATTGTTTGAAGATTTTATAAGTTTTATTCATTTTACTTTTGCTTATTTGCTGAATATACATACACATTATGTAAGTATACATAATTATTGAAATGAAATTGATTTATTCAGTTAGCTTATTATTCTATAAGTTACAATAGTTGTTAATAATAGTATCTATTTCACAGGAAATATATTCTCTCTATAGTTATCCAAAATAATTGGTTCTTCAAATGGTGACGCAATAATTTGAGAACAATACGTAAGGGTTGGTTTTACGGATTGCTAATTTACCAATTGAATATTTGACAGCTGTGTAACTCTAATTTTTGCTTGATAAATTGATATCCGACGGAAGAAAAACATCAAGTGGACTTGCAAATGAGCGGAATATGGCGAAGTTTAATGCCCGTATTCCGAAATAGGTTTGAGTCTGAGTCAAGCCTCAAGCATAGATTTCTTGACAGTTGATTGAAAAATATCAAAAACTCGACTCAGACTCGAGGACGCACGGCGCAGAAGGCAGAGTTACTACCAGCTGAGAGGCTAGTCAAAAATAAATAGAAATAAGGAGTTTAAATAAGAATAACTCACGCAAGTAGGTAGTTCGTTGACGGATTAGTACAAACTGATGTCGGTTTTCGAATGCCGTGGAAAGTAGCCAGCAGTAGCATGAACCCTCTGATAGCCTCGGTCACCTCTGCGCTCTCATGATTACTACTATCTTTTGTTTTTGCTTCTTTCGGAGAATTTTATTATCTTGGAAATGTTTTAGGCAAGAAACAACAAAAATAACACGTATAAATTTACCTAGAGTTTTTACTGTGCTTACCTAATTAGAGGTTTTATATTTAATTTAATTCATCTTTTAAAAGTTTTTGACACAAAACAAATATGTAATTACTTTAAATAACTTAAAGTTACAACTTGATTACCAAACGGTTGAACTGATTTTGGTGAAATTTATAAGTAAGCGATACCTGCTGCAATCGTCACTCTTTTCTCTTACTTCTTTGATTCTAGTTTCTTAAATTTCGAGTTTTTTTATATTTAGCGGTAAAGTGCGGTAAAGTTTTCATGAGAGTGTGAAAAAATACTAAGTGAAGATAATATTATTAACTGTAGGCCTTCCACAAGCTCTGTCCGGCTCTGTCTCTGGCTCTGGTTTTGAGTCTGTGTGAGTGTTGACTTAATACACCCTACGTTGAAATCACAACACACACATAGTAGGTATACTGCACTGGTGAGCGAGTGCTCAAACACACAGACTTAAAACCAGAGCCAGAGACAGAGCCAGACAGAGCTTGTGGTAGGCGCACTGATTGCAATTTAAATACATATTTATTTGACCCCGCTGGAGGAGGCGATCCTATTTTTTCTGATCATTTATTTTGATTATTTTAGAAAAAAATGCATTGATCTAAATGAGTGTGAATAATTCTCACGGCGGTGATCATTAGTCCCTGCAAGCTGCCTAATTACACTAACGAGACCTGAATCCGCTTTGGAACAGTTCAGACGTATTACACGCTCCGAAGGGCACAACGTCGCTCCGAACGCAACTCAATCTGCAATTAGATAGAAACAAAGGACATTTGCTTTAGGCAATTAGCTGTGTTTGTTTATTTGTTTATTTATTAGGATCACCAAGAAATAATACACAAAAATTAAAATTAGATCGAGCAAAAAAATATCCTTCCCCGTGCTTATCCACTGAAGGCAACCACAGCTAACACAGGTATTATAAATAGTTAATAATAATGATCAAATTGAATGAATGATAATAATATAAATGTATCTAAGATAATAAGGTAGGAACAACATTGTAAATGATTGAAATAATGACAGCAACAAAATAGGACACATAGGTATAGAAATTAGCAAAATAAAATAAAAGCACAGAAACCATAATCAAAACTAAAATAAAACAGGACACTTATGTAAAGAACTAACAAACAAAATATCAACACAGGAATCGTCATCAAAGTTAAATAGAAATAGCACACATGCACATGGTAATTATAATTATGTCAATCACATTATGGCAACATTTGGTCAAAAAAATAGTTTCAATACAATAAATCACTGTCATGAAAATAAAAGAAATCCACTTGGCTCCAAATACAAAAAAAAAAATAATAATATTGACAATATGGACCTTAACGCGCGCTGATTGTATTCAAAGTTCAGCTGTAAATTTATAACCCGATTAAATCTAATTTGTGAGATGTTGTTTAATTTTCGCTTTATAATTGTGCAATTTATCATTGAATATGTCCAGTGTCCACATCAATGGATTTGGGAAGATAATTGTAGCTCCTGAACATCCTAGTGAGAGGCGAGTTACAACTAAGGTTAGTTTTATGAGCAGGTTCCCTAAACAGTTTGTAAGTACACAAACGAGGAATGCGACTAGGAGCCCAAATATTGGCTTTTGCAAGAAGGTCGGGACAGTCCACCATACCATTCATGAGTTTATAAAGGAACACTAAGTCATGATAATTCCGCCTGCTTTCAAGTGTCATGATATTGAAGTGTTTTAGTCGTTCCTCATACGACCTTAGTGAGCGTGAATTTCCGGAACTATAAGACAGACTTATAACAAACTTTTTCTGCACTCTCTCCACTCTTTTCTTATGCACTTCATAGAATGGAGACCACACTTGAGGACAGTATTCAAGAATGCTTCTCACTAGCGTATTAAAGAGTAAGATTTTAGTGGAAGGACGTTTGAAGAACTTTGTGTTACGGTTGACAAAACCTAGCATTCTCATTGACCTAGTAACAGTATTGTCTGTGTTTGAAGAATATGTAAAAAGCATCTCGTTTTGCTTTCTAGCCACAGCGACAATTTCCATTTCGATTAGACCAAAATAATAGTAGATTAATGAAACTGCGAGAAAATAAAATTATCCAGTACAATATGAAATAGTTCAGAAAAATTCTAAAGTTATCGCGGCAATGTCGTTTTTTTTATTTCTTTTGTAGCCGCAACGCATTGTATGCATTCTACCAAAGGTATCGAGACTTAAGTTCCATTTTGATCGAGTGAGTGAAGCGAACGAGATCTTACAAACAACTTGGGCAATTCGGCATTTTATGTGCGTATGTTATGTATGTATGTATGTTTGCCCGACGATAACTTTCGAACCGGGGCGCGGCCGGCGTTGCGTTGATCCGATCTGCAAGAAATTTGACAAGGCGATAGATTGTACTTGAGAAATTTACTGCTAAGTATATGAGTAAAATTGGATGAGGGGTTATTAAGATATGGGGTTTTTTAATAGTGCAAAAATAAAAAAGTGACACAATAAATCAAGTTACATGTCATATGAAAGACCTTTGTTGACATTTCAAAACAGTTTTTACTTTTTTTCTAGGACGCTCAGTTTTTGCTATACAAAAAAAAGGCTAAATTACAATAACCAACGATCCGAGAGCTCCCATCTCTAAGAACTTTCTACAGGTCGGTAATTTTTTTTTTTTTCTAGAAATAAATTGAGGACTTACTCAGTTGTCATAAAATGGTGAAAGCGACCTGGTCTGATGATGGTCAAGGTCTGTCAAACAGAACTCTTCAATCAATTCAATCAACAAAGGCCAATTGAGTTAAAACTTATTTATCATACAAAGTTAGTCAGAGGCAAGCCCAAACAGTGAATCTGGACAGAAATACTTTCTCAAAATAGATAAAACATAATGCGTGATGGTGGCACATAATGTGCCTTTAGTTAATTCTAGTTACAAACTATATTCATTTGAAGTTTCCCGAACCTCATCATTCATCAAACATCGTATGTAACTATCGCATTTATTAGTAAGATGTATCTTCTACATATTCAAAGAAATATTTAATATAAATGTTGAAATTGCATATGCAAAATTGAAAATACACACGTAAAGAAACCGCCAAGGTTCATTTTCTGAAAAACTTAAGTTACCTACAACACTTACTTACATTTACACTACATTTTTAATGAGGCTTACATTTTTAATGAGTCAGTCCTCGCTAAGAAAATGGATGATGTGAAGATTCCGGAGGTTGACCTTTGGCATTAACTCACCATGCCATGCTGGGGCCTAATGGACTTTTATTGGACCTTCTAATGAAATTTTGTATACCTTAGCCGCAGCTGAGAGGCAATCGGCATATCGTGTTACGTAGAATATGAACGAAGACTGAAATGTCAACCACTTTACCTGGGTGGGCTATTTCTGTCTTATATCTATGTAAAGTAAAGTATGTATAGCGCACTTGATATTTTCGGGCGCTCTTATGATATCCATCTTCTTCATGAAATGTGATTGTGTATCTATCAAGTACCAGTTGACATTTCAGTATAAGTAATATTATTATGAAGAGGATAGAAGGAATTGTACGAATATTTGGCGGTTTATTTTACTACCCCAGGACACAATCTTAGTTTTTTTTTCGTATGATTTCAGTTTCAAACTCTTTTTGCGCGTCTGTAATAAAACCAATGATTTGCCATTTTATACGAGTAATATTATTAAATATTGCCATGTACTCGAACAGTGTTTGCAATAATATGTGTTAAAAAACTTGAGAAATCGACTTCATGGCCAATTTATTAAACCCGATTTAGATGAAATTTCAATGGGACCAATCCGGAAATATTATTTATTAGCTTTCTGATACAAAAAAATACTAAATCGGTGCATAATATACGGAGGTATGCAGTAACGAACATTAAAATAAAATTGCCAAACCGATTTTGATGAAATTTCTATGGGACCAACCAGAAAACATGCTTTTCGGATACAAATACATTTTCCAATCGGGCCATATACCTATGAAGAAGCTATAAAAAACATTAAAAATCCTGCTTTATTATTTGAAGTCGGATAAAAAGGACTATGTCATCAGTGAAATGGAGGTTTGGCCCTCCGACTTTGATCCCTTGTCGACCCAGAAGGCCACCAATTTAAATTAAAATTCATTACCAATATGAAATAATGTTCACAGAGTTATCCATTCTCGAAATTAAGTGAATTGTCGTTAAAATAAATTGAAGAAATTGAAATTATCATGAAAAGCCATTTCAATAATTTGGCAAATGAAAAACAATTCGACACTTCAGCGTTTAATTTGCGAAAGCGTTTATTGCGATCACTGTGACGTTGTTTCGTGATAAACGGTGGAAAATATCTTCTTGAAAGCCTTAATTTGACTATTCTTTCTTAAAGCGAAGACAACCGTCGATGAACTTTTCGCTCGCACCTCGGTTTGAATTGCGAGCAATCTTGTCGCGTCATCTGAACAACTTTTTTGATAATTTCTGTGTTTTTGAAGGAACGACAAAATCTTTTCATTTAAAAGTAAATAAACATACTACATACTTTTTATATAACTAGTTTTTTTTTTTTTTTTTTTTAATTTTATAACAACAAAACAAAAATTCATAATATTAACAAAAAAAACTAAAACTAATTAAAACTAAACCTTAAAAATCTAACAAAAGTGGGTGTCCATGAGGCATGGTGCCAAGAACGCTGGCTGCATTCCCACGTTGAACAGCAATAGCTATTCTCTGTGCGAAAAAAGAGCCAGCCCTCTTGTCACCAGTGGCGTCGACCAGCCGAGGAAGCAATTGCTTAAAAAATGTTTTACTAGAAATTGATTTCAAATGCGAGAATAGTAATTAACAACATAAAACTTCATGATTTTATGGTCTGAAGATTAATTGAACCAAAAACTTAATCATAACCAAATTTTTGTTTCGATTCTTTTACACCTTTTAGTGTTTAATTTACTGATTCATTTTGATTGAGAATAAATTAATATTAAGACAATTACGACAATCTACGATCAGTATTGATTGGAAACTTTGAGATAGGTACAAACATACCGTAGTAACATCTCCTTCTTTTAGCTTGTGGAGTTGTGTGAGTTATTCCCAAATCAAAGGCAGGGTCGTGGGTTCAAAATCAAGTCCCACTTGGTTCGTATAGTTTTAAGTATACCTACTACTATAAAATTTGTGCCTAGAAATAAAGTCAGGAAACAAAGAATAAATAAAGCACACTTTAGTACCTATGAATAAAAAATGTAGGCAAATATTGACTTTATTTAATTAAACAAAGACAAAGAAATATTTTAATCTGACAGACACCTAGTAATTACTTCAGCGGCCAGCAAAAGAGTCATTGATGGACTAACGTGTAGGTAAATGTGTAGATACGTAAGTCCACCGATGATAATTTTTTTTTCGGATAGCTGAGATGTTAAAACGACCCTAAGTTGGTTGGATCAATTAAATAGATAGTATAGATACCTACAGATACTTATCTATGGGTCTACAAGTTTGCAATCTCGTTACATCCCAAGAGATGGTTCCCTTATAGATTGAATCAGTCGTCCTCTATCACAAGTAATGAACTCCTTCCACCACTATTAACCGATTGAAGTGTTTACATGGCACATTGTCAGACCCTAAATCAATCTGGATCCCGAATAGTAAATAACGTCGATAGCGCTTAGGCAAATATATTCTACGTGGCCACAAAAACAGAACCTACTACCTATACTTTCACACGCTTTTGCATGGTTTACATGCTGTACATACACTAACAACGAACAACATTTATATTTTAGTTTTCCATTTTACTATTTTTCAAGATTAGCTTTGGTTTAGCTCTTCAGAAGTGGTAATAACTTAGGTACATATCTACTAAAGAGAATCAATTGATTATTATATAAAAAGTAGCGACAACGTAGAAACATTCCAAAATTAAAATGTGGTTCATTGCACTCTATGGCTAGAATTAATGCAATGTTCTATTCGCATTGGTTTCTTTAAAAATAGCTATCATCTAACGATTCATGCTCAAAGAATCATCTAGTGTATATATACATAGATGGTTTGCCCTTTGGTTCGTTCGAACGTTCAAAGTATTGATGAAAAAACACATTCTGATAATTTTTCAAAAAGGCTTTTAAATGACAACCACACGACCCTCGTCACTTTGCCAGAAGGTAAAAGACGATGGCTTTGCAGCATCAGACGAAAATAAATGATAAATAGTAAATAAATTTTTTAATGTCCTCACAGGGTCAAATGACTCTGACCACCGGTTCTGGCAGAATAACAGCGCTGAGCTGCCGCTGGTGGTGAAGCATTACGCTGAGCTAGAGCCGATTTGCTGCAGTGGCACACATACACTGACCTCTTTTTGTTGTTTTTAGTATGTTTTAGTTTTTTTTTTCCAATGTAATTTTTCTTTAGTACCTAAGTTGTAATTTTGTGTTAAATAATGTCAAAAATGTCATTTTTCTTTAGTACCTACTTAGTTTGTAATATCGTCGTATCTTTCTTTTTTTTTTTTAATTTCTTATTTTAATAGTGTGTGTGCTGAAGCAGCAAATAAATAAATGTCTATGTCTAAATAGCACTTTTTAAATTAACGCTATCGTTAATGCATAATTATGGAAGAAACAGGTATTTATCGCGATTATCTTTATTATTTCCCGACGTTTCGACCGTGTTACAACAGCCGTGGTCACGGGCAGACTCGAAATAATAATCACGATAAATACCCGTTTCTTCCATTGAAATGATAAATGTTTAGTTTATTTTTCTAAAACACTTATAATGATAAGTACAGTCGTCTGAACTAGAATGTACTTATACAATTCGCCACTTTCAGGGCAGTGTCGTATTATTTATTTATACAAGGCAAAAGCAGAAATTTTAGATTCTGATTTAAAAATCCATGCAGCCATTTCTATGTTCTGAAGATGCTTATCACTGTTTTCGATGAGAGTAGAATCGCTTAAACTTCATGGTGCGAGAATGGCAAAAAAAATTATGAGTATGAAGAGAAAATTATGAATGTAAATATCTATCTGTCTGATATTTGTCTGACACTTTTTCTGAGGAAGGTTTCCTGTTAAATATCTTCATCTACCTACCTTTAACGAATGTGTTTGTAGGAACCTTCACCACTTAATTCAAAAATATGTATAAAAAACCTTTCTTTTTTTACTTTACTTGAATACTGGAGCACACCACGCATTTATAAAAAAAAACTTTGCAAGCATTTTCTTTTTGCGAGCAATCGCCTGATTATTAAATTTTTATATGCTTAGATGAAAAGTATTCTAAGTCAAGTAGGCATTATACGTATTTTCCTTTTCAAATAAAATATCGTACCTTCTGTTCATACTTAGTACTCACTTACCTAAGTTTGCTCAAGTGCCACCTTGTGTAATTGGGTTTGTATCCAAGTTACCCACACCTATGTTGAACTTCGAAAGTAGTTATATTAAATTTTCCAGACACGTCGTCTTCTCTGGTTAAATAGTTCTTGCGATGAATATTATATTTCATATTATGTTTAACGTCACAATAATGTTTTAGATTTGTCAACACCCTGGGATTAGGATTAATCGAAAAGTTTTTTTTTTTAGTTAAGCTTGCATTTAAATAAAGTGCAACTAAGCAAGCTATGACCATGAGTAAGGCTTTCAAGTGGTGGTAACACATCGTTGTCACCTCACCTAATAAAATGAACTTGCACTCAAGACTAGAGTACCTGCGCCCTATAGTTAGGGAGGCGAATAGGGGAATTTTCGGAAATACTCAAGCGTGGCAGTTTAAGATATGAGAGATACCTTAGACCTAATAGAAAAACCTTGTAAAGTATTTAGCTCTATATGTAGTGACGCGCGCCTAGGATAGACGATCAGATTAGTAAAAAAAAAAGCAGCCAAGTGCGAGTCGGACTCGCCCATGAAGGGTTCCGTAGCACGACGAACTACAAGAACCTTTATATATGTTACTTGATGTAACATAATAAGGTTCCTGTAGTTCGTTGAAAGGTAAATTGCGGTTTACGGTTTATGACGTATAAAAAAAAAACTACTGACTAGATCTCGTTCAAACCAAATATCGTTGAGAGTTTACATAGTAATGTACAACATATATTTTTTTTATTATTATCATTCTCTTACTTTAGAAGTTAGAGGGGGGGGACCAACTTTTTTCCACTTTGGAAGTGTCTCTCGCGCAAACTATTCAGTTTAGAAAAAAACTATATTAGAAACTTCAACATCATTTTTGAAGACCTATTCATAGATACCCCACACGTATGGGTTCGATGAAAAAATTTTTTTTGAGTTTCCGTTTATGACGTATAAAAAAAAACTACTGACTAAATCTCGTTTAAACCAAATATCGTTGAAAGTTTACATAATAATGTACAACATATATTTTTTTTAGTATTATCATTCTCTTACTTTAGAAGTTAGAGGGGGGGGGACCAACTTTTTTCCACTTTGGAAGTGTCTCTCGCGCAAACTATTCAGTTTAGAAAAAAACTATATTAGAAACCTCAACATCATTTTTGAAGACCTATTCATAGATACCCCACACGTATGGGTTCGATGAAAAAAAAATTTTTGAGTTTCAGTTTCAAGTCCCCATACTTGAAACTGAAACTCAAAAATTTTTTTTTAAAAAAAATTTATAGTTTTTTTTCTATTTTTGTGTAAAAACCTTAATGCGGTTCACAGCATACATCTACTCACCAACTTTCATCAGTCTAGCTTTTATGGTTTCGGAGAAAAATGGCTGTGACACGGCCGGACAGACAGACAGACAGACAGACAGACAGACATGACGAATCTATAAGGGTTCCGTTTTTGCCATTTGGCTACGGAACCCTAAAAATGGATAGTCTGAAATACTCGAGCGCGTCAGATTTAGATATTGGGGGTCGATTTTAGTGTTTAAAGACTAAATTTAACTAATCTGACGATAAGTCCTTGACGCCGCCGAGTTATAGGGTCGCGAACTTGTAAAAAAAAACGTTAATCTGGCATTCTCGAGCGCGATTTTTTTATTTTTTATTTTGAAGAATATAATCTTAAACTTACTAAAAATACAAAATCTGCCGGTTTCCGCATGACCGGAAGTGTGGAGGAGCCATTTCGTCTTCCTAAGAACGCATTACGGCATATAAGTCGCGAACGATACATTTTACAAAAAAAAAGTTTAAATAAACAAAAACGTTGGTTGTATCTATCGCTTTATTGTCATTCTTAAATTCCCCATTTTATCAAGGAGAAAGAAAGGAAAAAAAAGAAACCAAAAAACCTTTTTCGGTCAGATTAAGAGAACCCACCAACATTTTTGTCAGATTAAAAAAATATGCTTTCAGGATACCGAGATAAACCTCCCCTATGAAAATTTGACGCGCTCGAGTATTTCAATAAAACTTTTTTATTTTGCATTTTCAAAAATTCATCGTAACTTATCGTCACGCCGAAATCGTCAGTTTTTTTAAAGGGAGCTAGCTTCCTTGGGGCCTACTTAACACCCCTTCTGAAAATCTGACGCGCTCGAGTAAATTTTTTTTTTTTGCATTTTTGACTACTTTATATGCCTACCCCCACCACGCAAACCGGCAGATTAGTATACCGTTGTTATCAGAGGCACTCGGGGCATACGTAGAATGAATGTCTGACGCGCTCGAGAATGCCCAAGTAACTGTTTTTTTTTACATTTTTGAAAAACCGTACACGCCAAACCCACCGCTAAAATGGTTTTTGCCATACGAGCTTTTTTTTTCGAAATTATTTTATCTTTCGATTTTGATAGGTCTCGACGGCGCCGTTGAATTACGCCATTTAGCTACCTCGCCTCCCTAACTATACCAAATAGAAGAGACCAAATAGTGCCAAATAAAAAAGAAAAAGTAACGCACACTGCACGTGGTAAAAGCTAAAGTGGTTTTGCACCTAACACTTTTTTGTGTTGCGTGCATAACATTTTCGCTTAATTAAAAGTGTAACTATAATTTATGTTGTGGAGATTATTTCACGATAGAAGAAAACACGAAGAAAACTGTAGATGACATGTACAGTTTTCTTCGGCCAAATACAGGGTTATTCATTATTAGCTGCAAATACTCAGGAATTAGGTTCAACAAGTATAATAAAAAATATTTATGAAATGATTTTTTTTAAGTTTTGTTATGAAAATCCCGAGAAAATCGATAAAGGAATCATTGGCGCCTGTCCTATTTTGACCTTTGATCCGCGCCCGCGCGCCGTGAGTGACACTCTGCGTTCAGTCACCGCTTGGGTGGGTCATCGTCCTGTTCTCCATGGCAATCATTATGCAATAGCCGTAAAGAAATTAATAAAAAAAAAAAATTGATACAAAAACTTAAATCAAAATTTTAAAAAAATCATTACATACATATTTTTTATTTTATTTGTTGAACCTAATTCCTGAGTATTTGCAGCTAATAATGAATAACCCTGCTAATAATGAATAATTAGTTTACCGCAAATAAAGGCAGATACAATGAGTTATTTCAGTGTGTAAAGCCAGCAGAACTGGAAACGCTATGAAATTTATTCACTCACAGATGACAAAATAATACCACACATGGTTAGAGACCTTCAGAATAACGAGAATTTTTGAATGTGTATAAAACATATCTCTTATTCACACCCATTCGATAGCATAACCCATAAGTGAAAAGAATATGTACAAGCTATTGTATTCTCGGTTGTTATTTTAGCGTGACGATTTTCAGTAGGTACATGGAAGAGGCAAGGTTATTCGCCGTTTATTTTATTACCATATTTGGAGTTTTTGTGATATGTAAGTCGTTTCCGCCCATCCCACAGCATGGAGGGGGTAGCCTATAAATATAGCTTCGTCGTATTATCAGCGTCTTTTTTCTTTTCGTTAAACCGTCAAGGTACAGTAGTTTTGCAGTGTGCGTTGCTCTGGCTGAAAAGTAAGTAAGTACTGAATTTGTGCAAAGTGTTTGATGAAATGTAATGTTCGCCTGCCTCTATTTCCTCGCTAGATGCGTATGCTATACAAATAAGCTACAGTAAAATCTTCAAAATTCCTATTATTGATTTCCTTCTTTCATACAAACTATGTAGTGCTAGGAGGACTTAATGCTAATAGCATTGTCTACCAGTCTTCTTGGGCGTTCAAAAAGATGCGGTTGCGTGTTTTTATGAAGCGTGACTGGACATGGTTTCAAAAAGTAAAAAAATCCATTTAGCTCCATTATGCCCCACATTTTATTAAACGCACATATGCACTAAGTTCTATAATATATCACCAAGTCTAGAACGCTAAGGCCCTTAAATAGAGCTATACATTTTATAGCTAAAGAACTATTAGTATTGGCTTTCGAGCGCTTATGACCCGGATTGTCTAAAACTTCCCGTTTCGAGTATTCTTCAAGTTTCAATTATTATTGCAGACGGATACGCTTCCGGGCAAATCTCGAAACTAACTGGAAGAGAAGCCAAACTGGTCTGATGCCATTCTAAACTTCATTTGACCGTTTTCATAGCTCAAGATTTTGTCCGAACTATAATCAAGATTTCGAAGAGATACGAGTAGTAGTAGTCTATAGGTATACAGTGACTTTCAGATTTTTACCAAGGCATAATTCCATCAGCTCCTTAAATGAGAAAGGGTTCTGGATCACAGCTATGTATTGCTGGTGCTGTTGTGCGTTATCTAAGAGCTCGAAAAGTCACTTATTTAAGAAAACTATTAAAACTAACTTTTTGGTAGTTTTAATTCTAAAATATATCTAACTAGCCTGCCATGGTTCGCTGTGGCTAATTGTGATTGAAAAATAAATTATAGTTTAAAAAACTAAAAAAAAAACGCTTTTATAACTAATTGAACTAAAAAGTTAAAAATAAAACTGTAATAATCAATTGAAAATTTATATTATTGGACAAAAAGCGTGGGGTGCTTTTTATAATAACTTCAGATATAATAAACTATTGATAAAATATTTACAACAATCAAAATCAAGCCCCCCACGCTTTTTGTACAATAATATAAATTTTCAAATGATTATTACAGTTTTATTTTTAACTTTTTAGTTCAATTAGTTATAAAAGCGTTTTTTTTTAGTTTTTTAAACTATAATTTATTTTTTACTTTTTAGTTTTTTTTTTCATATTTTTTTTTCATATTTTTGCATTGTCATCGACCTTTGACAGGTGTGCAAAGTTTGAATCAAATCTGATCGTTCAAAGTAGGTTTTTTTATTATTTTTTTTTATTTCTTTTCATTTTTTTTTATTTTTTTTTTCATATTATTTCATTGTCATCGACCTTTGACAAGTGTGCAAAGTTTGAATCAAATCTGATCGTTCAAAGTAGGTTTTTTTTTATATTTTTTTTATTTCTTTTCATTTTTTTTATTTTTTTTTTCATATTATTGCATTGTCATCGACCTTTGACAGGTGTGCAAAGTTTGAATCAAATCTGATCGTTCAAAGTAGGACAAAATCGAGCTCAAAGGGGTCGGTTACATACATACATACATACATACATACAGGTGAAGCTAATAAAAGCGTTATAAAAAAAAATCCTTGATGCGGATTATATATATTATAATGCTAAAATTTCAACACGATCGGTGCAGAACTTTTTAAGTTTTTGAAGCGTACACAAACCAACATAACATTATAGATAGAAGATAGATAGATAAATGTAATATTTAACGTCTGCTTTAGAATGAAGGCTGTGTTCATCCTCTTCATCCTGGCGAGCGCTATGGTCTTGCTCTGCAGCGCCATCGTCTGTACCAGTGGTTACTGCGACACGATCACTTGCGATACCTCTGTAACCAGCGATAGCTGCCCCTCTTCGTCAGTGTACAGAGCCAATGGCGGCTTTTGCGGCTGTTGTCCGGCCTGCATCACTCTGCTCGGTAAGAACTATTAGAAAGAAAAAACAATCTATTGATTAAAGCCTCTTCCTTGTAAGTTCTGGAGAAGTTTCTTGTGTTTCTAGTGAAGTTTAATTATTTCACTAGGAACACAAGTGAAATAATCACCTAAGTTGCTATGTTTATTCGATTGTGTTTTCAAGATAGAAGTCAGAAGGCAGTCTCGACATTAATATTCAATTCTATTCATGCGCATAGTAAGTAACCGAAGATTGGTAGTATAAATAGTTAAAATTAACGAAACCAGTCGCTTGCTTACAGATGTTTACCCAAGAGCAAGTCGCTTTCACGGAGGAAAATTTGCCTTCCTACCTATTAGCCTTCCTTGAAATAGCCCTAATAGATGTCAAATATTATGAACTAAATAAATAAATAATGCGGACAATCCACAAAACACTAACTAGCCCCGAACTAAGCAGAGCTTGTACTATGGGAACCAGATGGCTGATATAATACTTAAATACTTTTCTAACTGCATCCATTTAAGACTGCAGACATCGATTTAACTCCTTTGTTAGTAAATTATTTATAGAGCATGGTAGAATCTAACACCTATTATAACATACATTAGGCTAGGATTTCATGATATATTATTATTTGTTGAATTAAACATAAAGTTGTAGTGTAAAACATAACATTTTTAAATGTCTCAGTTTTTCATTTTAATTCAAATCGCAAAAAAAAAACATATTTTATCAATAATTACATACTTGTTAAAGCATTTCCGTTATAATAAAGGAACCGATATACTACATACAAGCTTAACTATCTTTATAATTATACTCTTGAAAAACATTACCCTTCTTCTGGACAGAGGACAGTCGGATAAAAACTAGCTCATGCGAACTTGCAGTAAAGGACTATTTTGCATTGATTTCAGATGAAAACGCGAAGTGCTCGACAATTAGAGGGGGCCCTACTACCAGTGAGTGTCGCGAGCCTCTCAAATGCATCAATGGTGTCTGCAGCAAGACTGAACAAAATTGCTAATTGTTTCACTGCTCAAGTTATACTCTTTTGAAATAAAATGTGTATTAACGAAATCTATCCATGCTTTGAAATTGATAAAATCTTTTTTTATGCATGGTAAACTAAGCCGATTTCACAAATCTCTAATCAACCGATCGAATAGGATCAAATTCAAATTCAAATTCTTTATTGCACTTATGTTGTATAAAGGTGTTACAGTAGGTAATTTAAGTTTCAAACATAAACCCTGTTAGGGCACCGCAACTTATTTCCCCGCTTTGGAGGCGCTATCATATACTTATATATCTATACATTTTAAACTTAGTTATTATTTTAAACTTATAAACTATATTATTCTATACTTAGCTACAGCATCGAGACGACGACACCGAAGAGATGTAAATTTATATCCATGGTTACAAACAAATAGTTAATTTTAATTTTCATTGAAAAACTTATCCAACGTATAGAAACAGTTTTCAGATAAGTAGGTTTTAAAAATTTTCTTATATTTTATGCAGCAGTTTTCATTTTTTATTTCAGGAGGGAGTTTATTATATATTTTTTCATTACTCATACTCTGAAAGTAGGTCTGAAGTTGCCTGAGGGGCCTAATTGAAAGTAAAACTTTCAGCCCTAGGGAGAATCGCTTTCTACTGACAGCTGTCAAATTATTAAAAAAAACAAGTTCTATTTTATTCAACCATGTTCCAACTTTCTAAAGTCTTTCTAACTGCAAGAAGGTCGTTAAACCAAATTCCAACAACAACAACGGTAAGAAGTTTAAAAAGTATATAGTTATTTGTTATACAAGTTTTAACCGCGTGCTCAATTTTGATGACTGAGCAAGCGCAGGATTCTAAAGTTTAACCACGAGCGTAGCGAGTGGTTTAAAAGTTAGAATCCTAAGCGTTGGCGAAGGAATCAAAAGAGCACAAGGTGAAAAATCTTTGCACTCGAGTGCAACACGTAACTTTTCATCCCACCTCAGCGAGAAAATGACTAAATCCAAAACTTAAAGTAACACACCAAGAAGGTTCCGAGTATGAGTTTTTAACAAATTTTAAAAGGTTACAAGATAAATTCGGCACCATGCAGGTAGAAGTAAATAGGTTTAATGATGTTTTGAATTCACAAATACACCAAGAAGATTACGAGTGCGAGTATTTAGCAAATTAAAAGAGGTTGAATGATGAATTCGCCACCATGGAGGTAGAAGTAAATAGGTTGTGTATTCACAAACTTAGTGAACACGATATTCTACATTCAAATTTACTTTATCCTCTAGCGGATAAAAACGGCTTTTCCAGTCAGATATTGAACAGCAAAAACACACTTTTCGAGCTGGTGGGATGAAAATTATATTAGCGCAATGTAAAATTTAAATTTTAATAACATAAAGATAGTATTAAATAAATAATATAGGTATCTTCTAAATTACTTGATTAATAAATAGCTTCAACTATTTATTAAAAATAACATAGATTTGAGCAAACAATTTACCATTTTTTAAATTATGAAAATGAAAATAATGGCTGAATAATTCTGGCGAGCCGTAGCCGAAGGCCCACCAGAGAAAAAGAAAAAAAAAACCGGGAAGGGGGCAATTCAATCTTCATTTTCACTAATTTTTCTTTCATGTTTTTATTTTTACTATCCTTGTATTCGTAATGAAAAGCACAGTGTTTACCTCGGGTGAAAGTCTTTTAAGTCCCTCAAGCTCCATTGGCGCCCTCGCTACGCTCTGGCGCCAAACCCGTCTCGGGACTCAAAAAACGTAACTTTCAACACTCAGGTAACAATGTACTATTACACACATCCCATATGGTCCGGAATGAATAATTTTCATCGTTGAGTAAGGCTTGAACACACCGCCAGCGAACTAGTTCGCTAGCGATGGCGAACTAGCCCCCAAATAATTTGAAGTCTCCGAAATGTACATTGCCATCACAATGGCGCTTTTGGCGCTAGGTCTAGCGCAATTTCAAAGCATTTAACTGCTATTATTTTGTAGGCTAATCTTGGATTAACCTTGGATTTTAAATACGTGTCGCAGTTTGTAGTTCATATAAATTGCCAAGTTAAAAAAAAAATACATTTCTATTGAGTTTTCAAAAAAAAAAGATATTTATTGAGCACTGTGACATGCGCACCTATTTTATCGGACAACTTGTGTCTATTCAAAGTATCTAGAAGCATTTAAAGTGTCTAGGTTTATGACTACAATGCTTAATTTAAAAAAAATAAAAATACATTAGTAAAAATAGCCAAACCCTGGAATGAACCTGGCAGCACTGGCCGCAATTTAGACTGTCAAGATATGAAAGATATTTAGCCCAATCAAAACACTTAACTACTGCTAGGCATGGGAAATAATTACCTGCAGTTAATCGGCTCATTTACAACCTTGAGCTTGTTCAGCTCAAACAACTCAGCGGCTCAAACATCATGTAGTTGTTGTAGAAGTGTGGAAGTGCGAGTGCAGAAGTTAAGCCGCTTACAGACCTTCTGGCTTCACTTCGGAATCATTCAGTTAATATAGTTACCTACTTTAATTTTTTTCACTGAAATACCTAACCTACCTACCAAAGTAGCAAGCAGCAAATAAACTGAATAAATAAAGTCTGTTTAAACTATTATCGCCACTGTTTGTTTTGAGCCGTTATTTATTAAAATTAAACTGCTAGCTATGCTAAAGTATAAAATGCTATGATGTGCGGTTTTGGCCCTTACGTATTTATTGCAGAAGCAAATTTTCAACATAGTTTCTATTATTGGCTATGCATACCGTAAACCTTATATCTCTTTGTGCTTCTTCCAGAACGACTTCCAATTTGATCAGGGCGAGCAACGCCAGGCTCCATAGCTCGTCTTAATCTAGGTCTTTACCTATGAAATTGTACATTTGAATATTTTTTATGCCATTAAAATTAGATAGGCGTAAGGCTCCAAACCCCACAGCAAGCTCAGCCGTATAATTAGTTGGTCTAACTCCATCACGGCTAAGCTTGCCGCGGGGTTCCAATTCTTCGGACCAACTTTTTCACCACTTCTACTATCGTCTTCAATTCAAGGCCTGCGCACACCTATGTGCTCTTTACCGTCGTCAGTATTTTCGAAGCATTACAACCTTGGAATTTTCAAGTCAAGAGTGAACAAGTGAATAATAGCTAAGCGTGCTCCACCTTAGGCTGCATTTTCACTTTCCATCAGGTTTGATGGCAGTCAAACGTTTAGCTATCAACAATAAAAAAAAATACCTATATATGTCGCTGGCCATGGCGATCAGTGAAACGCTGTCAAATTTGAAAGCGATATTTGACATCGTTTCATTGATAGCCATTGCCAGTGACCTAGGTGTACACAGGCCTTCATATCGTTGTTGACAACGGTTGCCAGCCGACCACAAGGCTCGTTTTTCAACTCATAATTTGCAGATTTAAATTTAAGGCTTTGCATGGGTGCAAAATACAAAAGCACATTTTGCCCTCCTTTTTTCTACACTAAGCCTGTGCAAAGCTAAGGCGATTGGCTAGTTATGTACATGGAATACATAGTGAGATAACTGGCATGTCGTAGAACCTACATAAACCGTAAAACATTGTCAAGTGCACGAAAAGAGCCTCATTGAGGTGCGTTTATAATTCTTTCACCACATTACTTTTGAATGAACTTTTGTCACCATAGTATTAAGTATGTTAAGGCTGCAATGCTTTCTAAGTGAGAGCTGAAATAAAAAGTTTTGGTTTGATTCAATTTTGGTGTGAGCTACACTGAGCTGCACAAAACGTAGATAATAATGACTCCTTCTGTCTTCGACCATATCACTTTACCAAACTTTGACACAAGAGGTGGGCGTGGCTAAGCCGCCGCCACGACCAAAGAAGTAGGAAATATAAAACTTGTTAAACCCATAGAGCAGCAGCATTGTTTTTGACAAAGTCAAACGGCTTCGTAGGTATTGCTTTTACCCAACATGCTGATGCAAACAGGAATGTTATGATATTGACCACTATGTGTGTGTATAAGTATTTTATGATTGCTCATCTGTTCCCCTATATCAAATAAATATAAAAATAGAACTAGTTTATTTTAATTATATGACAGCTGTCAGTTGAAAGCGATTCTATCTAGGACTGAAAAGTATTATTTTCAACCCACTCCTTAGGCAACTTCAGACCTTCTTTCTGAATATGAGTAATGAAAAATATAAAATAAAATGTCAGGAAATTAAAAACAAAAATAAAGTAGAAAATCACACGCAGTTATACATCACGCTCGCAGAATCCCAAGCATTCAGAAATAGTTTTCATCCAGCGATCCTCAAACATCTCACACCCAAGATTAAATGAAATGCGTGGAACAGACATGTTAACATACATAGCATAGGTACATAGCGGTGAAAATCTTAACCTTTCCTTTTTTTATTTTCTACGCCGCAGTCTATGTCTATATCTAGTCGAGTATAAATAGTATAAGGTCGGGCGCGATATAGATTAGATAGATCAGAAAACTTCGAATACAACAATTCAAATTCAATCAGTTTTAAATTTCTAATCCGCACAAGATTTTCGCCGAACACATTTTGTGCTAGACCTAAATGGTAAGAAAGTTGACAGACTGAACAGTATCCTTGGTTCATTAGAATTTTTCTATCAAACGTTATCTGATGTACTTACTTAAGTACCTACCTATTAAACACCCGGCCTTATACTATTGAATTACAGCACGGGTAGTCTAGTTTAGAGGGTAGCGAGCAATTCAATCCAAAGATTGACTGGACTCTCAGCTCAGTTGGCAGTAGCTCTGCCTTCTGCGCCGTAGGTCGTGGGTTCAATTCCCACCGAGAACAAATATTTCTTTGGTGAATGCAGATGTTTGTTCTCTGTCTGAGTGTTATATTGTATTCTAACTATGTGTTAACAAAATGATGTGCAGTAAAATGTATGTACTATAGGAATGAGATAGTTGATTGTAATACATCAACTATCTGATTCCTATAGTACAAGACAAGCTCGGGGATAGATAGTGTTTTGTGGATTGTCTACATTATTAATTTATTTTATAAAGATCGTGGGTTAAAATTTGGTCGTGCACCACCAATGTATACTATTCTGTCAGTTTATCACCTATCTTATTATATAAATATGTCGTACTCAGGCTGACAACACTGTCAGTCATCCATCATCAAACCATGCGTACGGGACGCCAGTGCCATCAGTTGGCGCTTGACGGAGTCTACGAGGACAAGCGACCGTGGCGAGCACATACATTCACATTCTGGATTCTGGCTTCGGCGGTCGCACACCTAGTCTTGTAGAAACCGTCCGCGTTCCGTATACTTACCTACCTAGCTATACGTTTAATCGCTATGCTATCCTGTTTGCTAAGAAGTTGTGATATAAAGTTGATTCGGTTCGGAACATTTTCTTCTCATTGTTTTACAACCGACCCCTACCCTCAATACGCCCACTGAGTAGCTTTATAATGTCAGGCTACGGAAGGACGATGAAAATAGGACACCGACGACATCAGAAATGTGGGATCAAGGTCGGATAAAACGAGAAGAGAAAGTGGAGAAAGTGACCTTTGAAGTAAAATCTTTGAGATGCAAAACTTTACCATGCAAGCTCAGATTGAAGCCCTGCAAACATCCAAGACGAGTCATCTAGTGAACCTACCGGCATTCAACCTCGAAAAGACGGATGCGGACGCGAGACCGTGGTGTGCGACTGTGGATCTGTTTCGCCGATAAACCCCTTAGCGGCGGTCAACTGATCGCTATCAGCAACGCAATAAAGGGAGCTGCATCCACGCGGCTGTCCCAAAGCACCTATCGTGGGACCACGTGGACCGAATTCAAGAATGCAAGAAATCCAAGCTCAAAGATCATAAGGGACAACACGTGGCGTATCCAGCGTCAACGCAAGCACCTGAGAAGCCTGCAGCGAGCAAAAGAGGTTGGACTTTTGGAACGGCAAACCAGGCCACAACGCAATTCGGCGCATGAGCGGCAGCAGCCATGCAGCTGGCAGCGGCAACAGCGGCGGCAGCGCGGCGGCGCTTTGGGTTCAGCGCACAGCAAGCGAAGCGCGTGGACGTTTGCGTCTTGCAATGACCTTCGAGGACGATTGACAAAGGTTAGCTGTATTGTTGTTAGTTAACCGGTAGAAGCCTAAAAATTTAATGATTCGGTTAGGATACTTGTGAACATGACTCAGACTGCTTTTTCGCTCTGTAAAGTTAATTTTTGGTAACCCTTGTTACAAGATGAGTCATGAGTCCGAAGATATTTTTTAAAGGTTATCTTTTTAGTGAGGGTACTTAGCAAAAAATAAATGTCGTCTAAAAATTGTAAAATGGTGAGCATTCGTATGATTTTTTGATGGTTATGATATTGATGATGAGCCTATGGACTGTTTTCTGACTTCTGCTTCCGAATTTTGTCGTATTAGCCGATCAGAATACTGTGTTTAGACTTTCTTTACAGAATATGCACACGAGGAAAGCGATTCGATAGCAACGTGACAGCAATGCGACAGCGACACGACAGCGATGCAACAGCGACACGACAGCGACGCGACAGCGACACGACAGCGACACGACAGCAACGTGACCACGATAGCACTACTGGTGACGCCATCGCGTCTAGCACATGTGGCGTGCTAGTGGCGGTAGTGGCGGCACAGCTACCGAGTGGCGGGTCAACTTCTGCTAAAATTGACGGCGTTTTGCAAGGATCAGGTCAGTCGTACCCATTTTTGGTCTGATAGTGGTACCGAATGTTCTCTTGTTGTAAAGTGTAATAATAAGTTCACGGGAAATAGAGTTTATACCTTATGACGTAATGATTGGGGATGGAAAATATTTTTTTCATTACTCATACTCTGGAAGTGGGTCTGAGGTTGCCTGGGGGGCCTAATGGAAAGTGGAACTTTCGGCCCTGGGGGGAATCGCTTTCTACTGACGGCTGTCGGATTATAAGCAGTATTGAGAAAAATTCTAAGCACGAACGCAAAGATTTCTTCTTTCTTGGTTGGTGACTTGGTTACTATAAGCGTACTTACAAATACGCTCACTCAAAGTTAAGACCTATGCCAGTGGGTTATGTACCAGTCGAAGTATACAGTAATGATGATCATGAGGAAGAAGTTTTTGTGTATGGTAAAAGCGTAGCGTAGTACTCTATCGGCCGTAGTTTGGTCAACTATACCAGCAGCTACTACGTAGCCGTAGCCCGGTAGAAATCGGTGTCTCTTGAGGCAACTCAAGTAGTCCGTGGGTGCGCGGTGCGCGTTTAGCTCTGGCGGAGGTCGGGAGCACTGAGAGAGTGGCTGTGTGAGTCAGAGGGCTGATCACACGGGAGCACTGAGAGAGTGGCTGTGTGAGTCAGAGGGCTGATCACACGGGAGCACTGAGAGAGTGGCTGTGTGAGTCAGAGGGCTGATCACACGGGAGCACTGAGAGAGTGGCTGTGTGAGTCAGAGGGCTGATCACACGGGAGCACTGAGAGAGTGGCTGTGTGAGTCAGAGGGCTGATCACACGGGAGCACTGAGAGAGTGGCTGTGTGAGTCAGAGGGCTGATCACACGGGAGCACTGAGAGAGTGGCTGGTCGGCTGGTGATGGCCGTGGCGATAGGAGGCGGACGCGATGCTTTTGGTGAAAACTTGTTGTTTAAACGAAGATGCGATGGTACATGACTCAGGCAAACTGTTTGTTGCGATTGTTGGTTTTTGTTTTTGGTGAATTTCTTTGTCTTTTTGAATTTGCTAACGTAAAATTAGAAGTAATTGACAATAACTACCTTAACTGATCAGAAGGATTGAGATTTTGGAAGTAATAAAAATAGCGTAGAGTTTTGGAAGTTTCCTTTAGATTGCATAAAGAGTAGAGCCTAGTTTCATAGTCAGGAACGGCCGAGAGAAAAATGAGAGGTACTCTGAGTGATTCCATTGTTTCAGATTAACACACTGGGACGTGTGCCAGCAGGATGGCCGTGTCGTACTCAGGCTGACAACACTGTCAGTCATCCATCATCAAACCATGCGTACGGGACGCCAGTGCCATCAGTTGGCGCTTGACGGAGTCTACGAGGACAAGCGACCGTGGCGAGCACATACATTCACATTCTGGATTCTGGCTTCGGCGGTCGCACACCTAGTCTTGTAGAAACCGTCCGCGTTCCGTATACTTACCTACCTAGCTATACGTTTAATCGCTATGCTATCCTGTTTGCTAAGAAGTTGTGATATAAAGTTGATTCGGTTCGGAACATTTTCTTCTCATTGTTTTACAACCGACCCCTACCCTCAATACGCCCACTGAGTAGCTTTATAATGTCAGGCTACGGAAGGACGATGAAAATAGGACACCGACGACAAATAGATATACTGTAGCTGTAAGTTTATCGACAAGATAAACCTAGCTCTAAGACTTCTCAAAGTGATCATTGATATTATGTAATTTTAAAGGTACAATGAATAAAATTAAACATTTTTACTTTACTTTGACTTTCACTTTGAATACTGCTACTCCATTGTAATCTCCATTTGATAACTCTTTGAATTGCTCGAAATCAATTGTCAATTTGAAAAAACGTCAAAACTATAGCGCTTGCAAAACAGGAAAGTATTAAAACCGGATTATCTCCGGCTTCCGGCCAAAAACCGTTTCCAGGTTTGGTCAACGTAATATTTTTTCATATAGTAGAATTTTAACAAGAAAACAATATTCTAAGATACCTACAAAATCAACTATTAAAAAATTGTACGAAATAGGAATTAGTATCTAGTGAAGTTTAATATTACTTACTTTAGTATTGAGTAGTTTATTGTTGAGTAGATTAGTAGTAGTAGTGGAGCTTTTTGTGAAGTGCTCATCCAGGGAAGTACTACCACCATACCTGTTTCTGCCGTGAAGCAGCATTGCTGTGTTTCTGTTTGAAGGGTGTGGGTGCCGGTGAAATTACTGGCACTTGAGGCTGAACATCTGTACGCGTGAAGCTGATGGACGCAGGGCAGTGCATCGTAGGGCAAATTCCTGGCGTGTGTGACTTACGAGGCAATGCTTTGTTACAGGCTATAGGTACCACTGTTACCACTTACAGGCCTATACCCGAGTGGGATCCTAGCTAAAGAAAAATAAGAACACAAATGAACAAAAAGTAAAACTGAAAAAAAACTAATAAAAATAAATCTAACATCAAAATATATGTATTAAAAATAAAGTTTAAAATAAAATTTAAACAAAATAATGACTATAATGTATGAATGTAAATAATAATGATGATATAATAATAATCGAAATAATAAGTAATAATATGCATGAAATGTAACTTAATGTAGTTATGGAATGAATGGGTTTTTTTTTTTTTTTTTTTTATAGTTACCACTTAACATCAGGTGGACCATATGCTTGTTCCATCAGCTAGATGTATTAAAAAAAAGACGCAGTGCAATAATAGAAAAACAAAGTATTGGTTTTATTATGTTTTATCGGTTTTTAGCTATGTATGCTTTTAGACAAAAAAAATCCATTTATAAAAATAATGCATCTTTTTAGTAATGTTTCAATTAACTGGACATATTAGGGCTAAGAATAAAGTGATGGTGAACTGAACGCGCGAACCTTGTGCAAACAACACCCACACCATTGCCTCCATATTGCCACTGTTATGACTTTTGAGGAACAAGATTTAGCGCAGTTTCAAGACAGTATCTAACACTAATACCTACTAGCTCGCTGCGTACAATGACAGTTCGCGGCGCTGTGTGGGGATGAATGCAAAACCCTACGCTTGAAACTGATCGCCATCGCCATCGCAGTTCGAAACTGTTCGCCGCAATCTTTTCTAAGCTTAATTCATTCACCCGCTAGTCCGGGGTACCTAGGTAGTTTTTGTTCACGGGGATTAAAAACAAAACAATATTTTTGAGGCTCAATCAGTAAGATTTATGTTTCTGATACTAAGGAAAATCGGAATACGTAAAACTTCCCTCACTGTATAGGCATACGCCTATCTATCATTGCGTCCTGAAGTGAGGGTAGTTATTATACCTTCACCTCTCAACGACGATAGCACTCATGTCAATGCTCCAGTCTGCCCACGACCACAGTTATTACAACATAGCCGAAGCGTCGGGGAAAATTATACGCGGTAAACACCCATCATCATCATTATCATCATCATCAACCTATATTAGTCCACTGCTGGACGTAGGTCTCTCGCAAGACGCGCCACTGAGCCCGGTCTCTCTCTCTCTCTCTTCTTCTCCAGTGCTTGCCAGCTACATTTCGCAGATCGTCGCCCCACCTTGCTGGAGAGCGTCCTACACTACGCTTACCTAAACGCGGTAAAAATACCCGTGTAACAGTTTAATGTGTGTTATGATCGCAAAAGTTTAAAAAAGTACTATTGATAAATTTTGCTTAGCTGTCCGGCTTTTCGCAAAACCGGAAAACCGGGTTTGCACGCCCTAGTCAGGACGTAATGTCAGATGGGAAACTGATGGGTGGCTGAACTAATTGATGCCCGCGACTTCATCGACTGTCTCCACGGGTGGTGATTATACACTTCCTTGTTTCGATATTATATTTATGCATTCCATCTCTTATAAAAAAGTCCCCAAATATTATAAATACATTCACTTGTTCTGTTTTTTCTCCATCAATCAAAATATTACACGCTGTTAAACATTCATATCGAATACCATAAACTTAGCCTTATGATTGTATTTGTTTTTGTATTTATTGATTTACTTTGATTATGACGGTTCATTCTAGGTATGTAAATGCCCTTATTTTATTTTTTATTGATATTTGATCTTATTCTAAGCTTCTCTCCATCCAAAATTTGATTGGAAAATACTGATTTGCAGCGATATAACCGCCCATTATGCATTACTATATTTTTAAATAGTTTCAAATAAGATTCTTTCCTATTATTATCTTACACAACATCTTTTTTAGGGTTCCGTAGCCAAATGGCAAAAACGGAACCCTTATAGATTCGTCATGTCTGTCTGTCTGTCTGTCCGTCCGTATGTCACAGCCATTTTTCTCCGAAACCGTAAGAGCTAGACTGATGAAACTTGGCGAGTAGATGTATTCTGTGAACCGCATTAAGTTTTTTTACATAAAAATAAAAAAAAAACTATAAATTTCGGGGGTCCCCATACTTGAAACTGAAACTCAAAATTTTATTTTTCATCGAACCCATACGTGTCAGGTATCTATGAATAGGTCTTCAAAAATGATGTTGAGGTTTCTGATATTGTTTTTTTCTAAACTGAATAGTTTGCGCGAGAGACACTTCCAAAGTGGAAAAAAGTTGGTCCCCCCCCCTCTAACTTCTAAAGTAAGAGAATGATAAAACTAAAAAAAATATATGTTGTACATTACTATGCAAACTTCCAACGATATTTGGTTTGAACGAAATCTAGTCAGTAGTTTTTTTTTTATACGTCATAAACCGTAAACCGCAATTTACCTTTCGACGAACTACAAGAACCTTATTATGTTACATCAAGTAACATAATATAAAGGTTTTTGTAGTTCGTCGTGCTACGGAACCCTTCGTGGGCGAGTCCGACTCGCACTTGGCTGCTTTTTTTTGCTTTTACCGTAGTTAAACAAATATTTTTAGAAGTAATATATTTTTTTTTCTATTAAAACTAATAGGAAAAACAATTTCCAGAGTTCAATAATATTAGAACGAATCCTCAATAGTTCTCTTTTTCCAAATTTTAGACTCTACGGGTCGTTTTCACCGATGACTAATCAGTAGATCAAATATTTGACGATTGTTTAATACACAAAATTAAGAAAAATTAAGTAGGGGGTAGTAAAACATTAAATAGGGGATGCTTTGTCTGTCACGATCTGGGAACTTTCGTTTTTATTAGTAGTGATCGCAGCGTGCAACTGTCAAAAGACGCGGCAGTGTGTGCGGATGTATACAATTCCCTATGTTGAAACTGAACGGTTCGCCACCGCGCCCGCCAGCGAACTAGGTGTGTTCGAGCCTTCAGGCCGGGCTAGCCTAGTTTTTGGTCTTAAGTTTTGAGGTCGAGAGTATTGTGGGAAAAGATTTATATTATTTTTTACAAAAATACATACTTCGTAAATATAAATACAAGTAACAGTCAAAATTTTTAGTTTTATAAAATGATTTTTACAACTTTCCATTGTTTCAATGTTTTGGATTATTCTTAGGCATCTTTTCTGTAATATAAATAATTTGATGGAGTCTGTGCTATTTCCCCAAAGTACTATTCCATACGTAAGCCAAGCATGTGCATATGCATAATATGCACAAGTGGCAGTTTTCTTGTCAGTGTGTTTCTTTAATTCGTATAATGCATATGTAAATCGTGATAGTTTCGATGTAGTTTTTTTTATATGTTCCTTCCAATTTATACTGCTATCTATATTTATTCCTAACAATGTGTAATTTTCAACGGACTCTAGTTTTGTATTTTGAAATGAGTAGTTAATGAGCAAAGGTGTTTTTTGGTACGGCTTAAATTGTAATATTTATGTTTTTTTGAAGTTTACTTGGAGGTTATGGTCATGTAGCCACTCAACAATTTTCGAGATAACATCATCGAGATGGTCGTTCCGATTTTTTATATTGCATTTTTCAAATGGAATTACTACAGATATATATATATACAGGATGTTAGATAGATAGATAGATAACACTTTATTGTACACGACAAGAATAGGACATTACAAAAATCCTTGGACATTACACATAGCGAAAATACTAAAACTATAGCGAAGCACAATGGGCGGTCTTATCGCTATGAGCGATCTCTTCCAGACAACCTTTGGATGGACAGGATTTGATTGAATAATGAGAAGGCGGTGCCATAAGTTCTTCTACACTGTACTCGTATTTTATTATAGTTATGTCAGTGACAAACCGCTTTCGCTTCATTTGTCCATTATTAGTCCGAAATGAAGCCCATTATCTGACAAACCTAATCAATATCTAGTGTTTAATGCATGCTAGTTAGCGTAGTCGTTAGCCCTAATTTTGTGTGGAGACACGATGAGCACCCCTAGGGTTTTTACGAAGCGTTCGTAAGTAATAACATTAGTTCTCGCAATCCCGCCAGAGGCGCTCATTGTTTCTCCATACAAGATCGGGGCTAACTACTACGCTAACGATAAGCTAACGACATAATAATGTAAAAATCCGAATAAGCCTACAAGACCCCCGGATTGACTATAACTTCCCGTTTCGAGTGTTCTTCAAGTTTCAGTTATTATATTATAAGAAGTTCAAGTTCAAGTTTCAATTTTATTAGCAAATGGATACCCTTTCGGAAAAATCTTGTAACTATCTGGGAGAGAATATTGAAGCCGAACTAATCTGATACCATCCTAAGCTTGATTTGACCATTTTCATAGCTCAAGGTTTTGTCCGAACTCTATTCAAGATTTCGAAGAGATACGAGTATAGGTACAATGTTTTTCTGAATTTTTATGAAGACATAACTTCACCAGCTTCTTTAATTAGGAAAGCTTCTGGTTCACAGCTATGTATATGCTGGTCTTATTTTTTATTATCTAAAGCAGGGATCTTGCGTACATCTAAGCGATCTGCGATGGCGCTCAGTGAAACCCTGTCAAATATGACAGCAATATTGGACAGCGTTTCACTGATCGCCATCGCCATCGATCGCCTAGATCTGAGCAGGACTAAAGAGTTAGAAAAGTTACTTATTTTCGAAAACTAGTAAAAACAAACTTTTTTGTAGGAAAACATGATGTTTGGATCAAAATGATATTTTTACTGAACTTTGTGCAATGTACTCACACAAGTTGCTGGTTGCAATTTTTCATAACTACGTTCAGTGATTTTATATCTTCAATGAAATGTTGAAATGCGCAAGCGAAAAGTTGTTTAAAAAGTTGTTGTTTTTGTTGCCCCTTAAGGGTCCGTTCACACAGACCGGCTCGGAGAGCATCGGTGCGCATTTTTTTTTCACACAGACCGGATCGTATAAGCTTGGAGTTGGTCGGAGCGGAGCCGCCATCAACCATTTCACATATATAGACCGGCTGAAAGCGATCTGAAAGCGGATGCAGCCGACGAAAAAAGGACGCAATCGGAGCCGGTCAGCTCCTCATATAATTTCACACCACGCGTAATGACAAAAGCAGTGCAGATGCAAAAATAAACCTAACTACAAATACTAAAAACTCTGTTTTCAACGTGATAAAAATCTGCTCTCCTCTCCGAGCCGGTCTGTGTGAACAGACGCTCAGAATAACGAAAACCGTACTTATATTTCAAGAATGCCTTATTATCGCATGAATAAATTTAACGTGTCGCTCCGTCTGGTAAAGGTACTAAGGCTCGGTTTCACGAATGACTAATCAACCAATAAAAATATTAAACTTTTGCTTGCAAAAATTGCAAAATTTGAGTTAAACAACTGTCAATTTCTGATCGGTGGATCCGTGAAACCGGGCCTCAGTAAGAATTATTTACTTTGGTAAAATATGAAGTAAAATACTTCTATTCTATCCTTAGAAGAGCGCAACACGAGAGACTGGCAATTCATAAAGAATTTTCATGAAAGGATGATGCCCTGCATGGATATACCTACTACATAAACAAAAGTCAGAAGGCCTACCACAAGCTCTGTCTGGCTCTTGTTTTGAGTCTGTGTGAGTGCTCACCAGTGTAATTGTACTGTGTGTGTGACGTTTCGACGTAGGATTTATTTAGTCAACACTCACACAGACTCAAAACCAGAACCAGAGACAGAGCCAAACAGAGCTTGTGGTGTGGCCGGCGTACAGGTCAGATTAAAAAAAAATTTAATACATTTTTCCTCGTAGCAGGTGTTGGTTCTACAAGCTATATATCTAACTCTGAGCTCTTATATTATGTCAGTGACCTCGGTTCTTCTACGTCGTCGGATTTCCTCGTTTCAGATACTATCACGATGGTAGTGCAACTCCTAGCTTAGCACACTTTTCTTGTATGTTTAATCCAATAGTTTTCATTTCATCATCAACCTATATCAGTCCACTACTGGACATAATAGGTCTCTCCCAAGACGCGCCACTGAGCCCGGTCTTCGGCTCTTCTCCTCCAGTGCTTGCCAGCTACATTTCGCAGATCGTCGCCCTACCTTGCCGGAGGGCGTCCTACACTACTCTTACCATAACGCGGTTTCCACTCTAGTATTCGTTTACTCCAACGATTGTCTCTTCTACGGCAAACGTGACCGGCCCACTGCCACTTAATTAGATGCCAATGGGTATTTTGCACACTTATATCGTGGTGAGGAGCATTATAATATTAGGACTTTTAAATCCTCAACACTTCACACCGACCTCATAGTGAACTAATAAAAAAATTTGGTAAACGTGCCTAGCTAGATTATTAATAACGCATTAAACTGAAGCCAAGAAGCATACAATATAAACAGTGCTCGCAAAATACGTGCTTCTGAAAATCTTGACAGATATTAATCGTTATTATAAATCATTTTAAAATAAGGACTACAAGCGTCCGTTTTCTAAGTAATAATTTGTTGGACGTTTAGAAGAACGGGAAGTGTCTGTCTATGGAGAGGTTACAAGGATCAAAGCAACAAAAAGTTTAATCCATGGATCTGTCAAGCTTAGTCGCTTGGAACTGTATTTTATTGATATAAAATGCCTTTTAACTAGGATATGATTAAGTTTTGCTTTCACGAATAAAGTAGTGGTCAACATTAAGATTAGTAGACCTACCACAAGCTCAGTCCGTTTCTGTGTCTGAATCTGGTTTTGAGTCTGTGTTTTAATGCTACTACTAACACACCTTATGAATTCGTACCTCAATAGCTTTCATTTCAGCATGTATAAGTATTTAAAGTGGACGCTAAGGCTGCCAAGTTAAAGTGGGACTGGGCAGGTCACATCTGTCGTATAAAACCCGAAAGATGGGCTAAAGCCAGCACAGAGTGGGTCCCTGCAGACGGAATTCGCCGCCGTGGCAGACCCAGGAAGCGTTGGCGGGATGACCTGGACGCGTTCTGCAAGGAGTGGCCGAGTTTTGGTCAAAAGCGAGATGAGTGGAAAGAACGGGGGGACGGCCTTTGCCCAGCAGTGAGACAGACCGGGCTAAACAAAAAAAAAAGTATTTTAAGCCCGCAGAAAACGGGTGCTTGTCGACTATACCTAAGCGTTTTACCAACATACTATAAGCATTAGGCGTAACGGCGATGTAGGCCATTAGAAACAGCTGCTCCGGCAATAATACCTTCTCTAATGACATGCATTCCTAGTAATTCATACCTGGAGCGACGATTTGTGTACATTGTAACGCTTTGAAACGCTTACGTTTGACTCGTACCAGCTGCATTTGGAATAATTTTACACTAAACGATCTACATTTAGTTATTTTTGAGAAATAATACCTCACTATTCACACTAATTATAGAAACACATGAATTTATGGTGTAAGAAAGAATACAAACTTAAGCCGCACATTATAAATTCAAATGTTGCACTTATCACAGCTACGAGCTCTACTCCAAATAAACTAGTAGGTACCTATATCCACAAAAATATCTAAAGTTGATGGTAAATTAACTCTAATTTGAATCATATAGTGTGAAAAATATGATTCAAATTGTGAAAGTGCAGTAGGTACTCCAAACAAATAAAAAGATTGCATTTTCACGTCCACGTCCACGCATGTACGTAACAGAATACCTGTAAAAGCATATAATTATGATATGAAATAAGCACCTACAAGATATGAAACAAGCAAAACGTTGCGCTGAATGTAGCCTCGACGTCCATCTTCCCAGGGATTGCAACAGATTTTAGACTTGCAATTATACGGAAAAGCAAGGATACCTGTCATGCTGCTGAATAAAAATGTACAAAATACAAACATGATAGGTAAGTTCTCATGTTGTATCCTTTGAATGCCTGGAGTATCCAAAGAAGTACTAAGATAAAAGATATTAATTTAATCTTAGGTATAATAAATAAATATTTAGGGTACAGGTTCCTATGTAATCTTAGTAAACGAAACTAGCAATTTTCTTATTTTTCCGTCAAATATCAGCGTTAATGACGGGCTTCACCGATGGATTGGCCTCGCAATCAGTTGTGCTACTGAGCCCAATATTCCAACAGTACGCTAGGTACCCACCTCAACCAATCAAAGCCTGTGGCGTAATTAGGAGTCTCGACCGCAAGTCTCAACCCAGCGATTGTGCAACCATTCAACCGTTCCTGCAGAGAAGTATATGAAATAATTTTCTCTCTACAAAAAAGGTAAAACCAGGAAATGCTATCGAATATACCAAAATCTCGTCTCGTGTATGCAGTAAGGTATAGGTAAGTGTTTGCAGGCAGGTGTCTGATTACTGCTCGGGTAGAAGATTGATTTCCTTGTGTAATACGAACTACCGTATCGAGTCTATTTTTATCAGACTGCAACGTTCTCTTTGACGAACTGTCGATTTACTTCTAACTCGTTTACTCTCGTAACTAACATTTTGACCCTTTGAACACAAAACATAAGTTTTGTGTTCAAACATAAGTGTTCAAAATTTTTATATTTTTCAAAATGTGAAAGTTTGCGAGCAAGAAGTTGTTACCCGGTTTTCAGCGTCTTATAATACGACTACGTATCCTTAATAATTGATGCTTGTGTTCCTTTTCCTAAATATGTATATATAATAGACCAACTTTTTATATAAAGGTCGATAGCCCAAGTCCAGGTTTTTATACAATGCTAATATAATTTCATCTTATGTTTTAGCATTGGATTGAATTGGAATTCATGTCACACTCATACTATTTTGGTAAACGATAGCTGATGTGAAACTAATTTTAAATATGGATGTTTTTATTGTTTATTTAGGTACGCTCTTGTCCTAATAGACACCAGAAAAGGCTATCTTTACGATTTATAGCACTCTTTGCATTGTTTAACTTTGTAGGTACACTAGAAAATAGAATTTCGGCTCTTAACATGTTTAGTAGCCGGGTGTGGTTCACTAGGTGATTTCGACCATAACTGGAATTTAACCTTCAGCAGCACTCTATTTGTAGTTTATAGACGACTCCTAGGGGAAACAACTGTGTCACACGAAAAACAACACTGAACTCTTTCCGGATTTACGATGCCATCCGAATAAATAGACGATGGAAGTTTTGGATTAACATTATATGAATGTTATGAAGGAATAATATTTTACCTGTATCATAAACCTTAGCTTTTCGGATTTGCTATGTAAAAAATAGCAAATCCGCCACCTGCCTGGTTGAACGAGCTGTGAATGTGAAAAATAAATAAAGTCGAAACAAGGTAAAACGACGTTCATGCTATTTCTGAGACAGGTTTTTCAATTGAAAAAGTTTTCCAGTTTCAAAAACCTGTCTCAGGTGTGTATGAAAATATTAATCACTTGTAATTTTTGTTAGGTAATTTGGTCGATCCAAGCCACCAAAAATTGTCACACTTTCAAATTGAAAAAGACTGCAGCCTGCACACAACAAGCTATCAAGACATTTCAATAGAGAATACCTACTAGGTACTCGTTAGAGAAGTTAGATTAAATCACAAGTCCACAAATAACTCACACAAAGGAAACATTCGCTGTAAAGTTTACGCGAAAACAAATGTTGTGGTAGGACGCCCGCGCGCCCGCGCCGTAGTTAATGGTACAAAAACACTGTAAATAATTACAATGTGCGTGTGTGTGTATTCAATTATTCAGGCCGCAGGCGGAGGAGACGCTATAGGCACGGATGAAATAAGTAACCATAGGACAGGAGCCATCAGAAGGAAGTTTGTATGGAATTCAGGGGGTTCCGGAAACTTCATCAGAGATCATAACAAACGCAGCTTTTATGCTTGAATTTTGAATGTACAAGTTAATTATTTCGAACTTGCTATAGTTGTATTTATAGTGATCCATACTAATATTATAAATGCGTTTGTAACTCTGTCTGTCTGTCTGTCTGTCTGTCGTCCTGTCTGGCTTTCACGCCAAAACTACTAAACCTATTGAAATGAAATTTGGTACACAGATAGTTCAGGGCCTGAGGAAGAACATAGGCTACTTTTTATTGTGAAAAAGGTTTTACAAACCTTATAAAACACGTTCTAAAGAGCAATTCTTTGATGTTTCTGTCTCACTTTCTGTCTCGCTCTTACACTAAACCACTTCGCCGATTACATGCCGATCACCGAAATTCGGTACACAGATAGGCAAAGGCATTAGAAAGGTCATTTATGCAACTTATCAATGCAAAACACTTTTTGTAAACACCATTTTTCATGAGAATTGCGCTTTTTTTGGAGAAATTCGACGACCTTCGATTCTAGAATTTTTTGTTTGTTTACGTATCACAGTGACTGACTGACAGCCGACCGCCGCTTAGGGATGGGATACATCGAACCGACCCGATGTTTTGAAATGCTCTTGATATACTCGATTTATCGATGCTTTTTCGGTTTTTAATAGAAAAACATCGAAATCGAGCCGGCAATTTCTTAAGAACTCAACTTTGACCAGTTTAATTATTTTAATCTGTGAGAAGATCGTAACTAAATAAACCACATGAGTTGGAAAACGGTGAAATCTGACCATTATATTTCAGATAAACTATTTATTTACTTACGAAGGCAGACTAAATGAGAGCCCTATATATTTTTTTATTGATCTCAAGATTAAGTAAATGCGGATGTTTTTTTTTAGTTCTTACGTTAAAGATTTTTCTCTTACTTTTTTTAATAAAACAATGTTGGAATGAGTTGAACCTGTAAATTTTATTTGTTGGTGTTTGTTTTTATAGCGGCAACATAATCTGTGAAAACGTCATAATGAATAAATATCACGGTTCATGAAATACAGCCTGTTGTGACAGACGGACAGCAAAATCTTAGCAATAGGGTTCTGTTTTTACCCTTTGGATACGGAACCCTAAAAAGTACTCGATACGTACAAAATATCAATGTTTTCATCCGATAAATCGAAAGGCATAGATGTACAGCTCTGATTTATCGAATAGGAAATATATCGATTCTTTTTAAAGTGGACACCACTACCACCGAGCCTACACCTGAATTGTCACTGTCACGTGTCAACATGTGTCAACTGTTACTTACACACAACAGTCAACAGTCGAGATGTTGGTGAGCGGAGTTGAAGAATGTAATTTATCATCATTAAACTCACTTAGGAAGAAGAAGAGAAAAGAAGTGGTAGTGCATTATTCTATGGTCACCAAAACGTAAGACTAGGCGGTATAGTCTTGGTACTATAGCCTGCTTCGAAAGGAGCGAAAAGAAAAAAAAGAAAAAATTCTATGGTCAAGTGACATGAAAATAAACAATTTTCTGTTTACAAATACTAAGTGTTAGATGCTATTAGCGTAGCGTTCTAAACTCATTGTTAAATACCCCGTGAGTAGTTGAGTATTGTGTAGACAAATTATACGCATGACGATAGATAGATAGAATGCCACACACCGTTCCGTTTACCCAAAAATGAAGCAAGACAACAATGATACAAGCATTATAACATAATATCAAGCCTGGATTAACCGTACGAAACAATTCTCTGATTTGCTCAGCTCATTTCTGATTTTGCTATAACACCATTGTGCTAGACAAAATTGGGTAAGTCCTTACTTATTTATCTACAATACCATGTATTTTGTTACATACTTTGAAATCCTAATGTAGGTACTCATTTAAGTTATAGATCGTACTACAAAAATATTAAAGAAGAGTGCTATCCCGTCCGTGTTCCCATGGAACCAAGCATATCAGGAACAACCATCATCATCAGAAGATTCACAAACAAAACCTGATGATTACAACATAGCAGAAATTGAAATTGAAGATCTCAGGCTTGGTGATAGACAACTAAATGTGGTAGACGTCACAACAAATCATTACAAACTGAAGAGAAAGGCATACTGAAGAGAAAGTACATAATACCTATTATTGATTCTGGAGTTCCTAGAAGCAACAGCTGTAAATTTTGGTAGATCAAGCGTGTTGTAAAACTGAGTGAGACCAACATTTAAGTTTGTTTTAAATAAACTGTAATACCGAGTCCGTGTAAGACTGAGTCAGACCAACTACGCCAACTGAGACAACTAGAATAAAAACCAGTCAAACACAGCCACCGGACTCCTTATTAGTAAATCAATCTTGGCCGACATCCCAAAATTATTAAATAGACATTATTGTTACTTTGGAAAACAATTTTGTTTCTATTTTTTCTCCTCAACCTTCCCGCCCCCCACTTAATTATTCTATTACCATGGGTATAAAATAACAATAGGGAATGAAAGTTTGTATGGAAAAATGTACATTAACAGAGGGAGAGGAGGGGGGAGTGGTGTAGATGGGGAAATATGCCCAAGTGTTAGTAAGAGGGCAGATAAATGTGACAGCGAATAAGTATCTACTGTTTTTTTTTCGCTGCATATTTAAAATGCTACCCATAGACACTATTCCACGCGAACGAAGTCGCGGGCACAGCTAGTAATATTATAAATTTACCTACCTCATGGGCCTACGTACGTACACGTAAAGGATTTATTCCGATCTCGGCTCAGCAAAATTTGTTCGCAAAAATCAACGCTAATACACGTAAAAGTGATGCCGCAGCACTGCAGTGGCAACACTGCTGCTGTAGCAGCACTGCTACCTGCTGCCGAGATCGGAATACCTTAGCGTGAAATAATTTTGTAGTTTTCAATAAAACCGCTACTACAAGCTTTGTATATTACAGAGTCTCGTATCGTAGATTAGGAGTAAAATGCCAAAGGTCGTGCCCTTTCCCTTGCATTCAAACATTTACCGAACTTTTCAAGTAGGTAAAGCACTCTATCTGATCTCGGTTCGGCTTTATCCATCACTATTGTGTTACAACAATTTATTTTCCCCGAAACCCGTAATGTGATTCTCAAAAGATGGACTCCCATTGATTTTCGAAAATGTCTCGCAAGCTTCTATTTTTCAGATAGCGTAAGCTCACAAATTTATTTAACAATTTAGATAATACGTTTTATCGGTGAGTGTTCGAATAGGGTGCAAAATTATAGTGATATTGGTTTAATCCGCGCGTACACACGAGCGAGAAAATCCTGTTGGCACCGCGCGTGCAGCTATGCGATAATGCTGGATTTAATATTAATACTGCAGCTATACAGTAACCGAGTAGTGCTTTATCCAGAGTAAATGTACCAAATACATTTTATTAACACATACTTTTGATCCTTGTTCTTGTCGTATGTCGCTGAACCAGTACTGGGCGATACCAGTACCAGTACCACTGGTATGGTGCCCAAGCATTTTCGGCAGCAAAAAGCATTAGACGTCGGGAAAATAAATAAAATAAGGTATATACGAGATGAATACCCGTGTAATAGGTTCAGTATGTTAAATTAAGCTACAAGAAAATCCCGAATGATATATAGAGTTTCTTATAAACCACAACTGAAACTCTTACTATAATCATGCTTCAGTTTTCCATAAGAAAACCCCCGTTAAAACCATTATTACCATTATTTCTACTTAAAAAGGAATTGTACATGTCCCGGATGGTTCTAACATACATAGTTACGATCTTGAACTCACTAGAGCTAAGAATTTATACTCGGGGTACATTTAGGTGTCCCTTGATATCACCCGGACGTAGGATAATGTCAGGTACTTATTTTACCTTTAAGAGAACAGACACAGTAAAATTGCACTTTTTAAATTAACGCGATTACATTTTTTAATTAATTAAATGAAAGAAACGGGTATTTATCGCGATTAACCTTTATTATTTCCCAGCGTTTCGACCGTGTTAAAAGTATAGTAAAAATGCTTTAGTATTGAGACCCTAGACTAGATTTTTTTATATTGAATAGTCAAGAGAAGCCACGTAAAGATACAAAACAATAAAATGCTACACTGTCCTATGTATGTATATACTCTTGACCCGACAAGGTCCTTCTCGTGTGAAGGAATAAAGACAGATGGACAATAATAGCAGTCATTACAATAAACTCGCTGAGACAGGCACGACGAAGACCATCGGAAGTAATAATTTCGGCGACAATGGGCGAGAGTCGGCATCTCGGAGGGCTACAAACTGTTAAGTGGATTAAATGTCTCACAAAGGCAGTTTATTACTCGCAGCTTGCCATCACGAACACACGTTCATTGTCAACACTTGCTTGCTTTTGTTTGTCCCCTTCTACATATGCATACACTTGCCTACCTATCGGGTATTTAAAGCGCCAGACGAAGAGGGCTATTGCTAGATTTGAACCAGACAGTTTTTGTTTGGGCAGCAAGCTTAAATTAGATCACGTCGTTGCTGACTTTGGTCCTTCTGTAAACAAGACCAAATAAAGTGCTCATTAGGTATGAGAATTAGTCTGTCGCAGTCCCCTTGTCTGTGTTTAATGTTATGGTAAATTAGTTATTTAGAGTCTTCGGTGGTAAGAAACAAGAGTTCATGCCTGCAGAACTAGCCTAACACGAAGCCATCACATTTACATTTAGCTGCGATTGTCTGCCAAAGTTTTCACAAATTGAAGAAGTTCCGAGACGCTGGAGGATAAATCCCTACGTTTACTCGTTGCATATAAACATAATCCGAAACAGTATCAAGTGGCCACAATCGAACCGTTGAACCCAAATAAGATGAGATTGGAAAATGTAGAGGCCGCAAGGCGACGAACGAGCTAGCTAGGATTTTTGGAGGTTTCGGGATGACGTCAGAAGGGTCTCCGAAAGTGTCGGGGAGAGGGGGGAAGCGGCGCGCGCCGTGCAACCCGGCCGCGCGGAGCGTCGACGACGGCGCTCGCTGCGACCGCTGCCTACCGACCTACTAGCTAGGCAATATCTGTTGCGCGCCGAGCGCGGTGGACGCGCAACGCGAAGCGCCGCCCTACACTCGTAAACAACCTCTTCGCGCTCAAATCGACATTTTATCTGTGAAAACTCTCTGGAAAAATTATAATCTTACGATTTGTGATTTATGAATTTTAGTGACCGACTGTAATTTTGTGGGAAAAAGTGCCGACCGCTGAGGTAAACGGCCTGTCAGCCGCCCAAGGACTGTAGTACTGCTGTAGTAACCTTCGCGAGACTTGAAGCCCATAGGGTGATGCACCGAGACTTCGCAGAATTTAGGTACTTACCAAATCATAAACAAATAATATAATATTTATTTATTGCTTGCTTCAATTAGATCTAATTACCACCTTTTATTTATCTTTGATGTGTAACAGCAAATAAACGTGACGTTAGTTTGTAGAACTTCATGAATAAAAACAATATTAATATTTTTCTACGCTACCTATTAGTATCTTTAATTTTTTATTCATATCCTCATAAAAGGCATTAAAACCATCGAAAAAGGCTACGACAGGCTTAGACCTATTCAGCTGCCCATCAGCTGTATAGAAGTGGAAAATGTTTTTGTTTATTCAATCCTATAACAAAGAAATAATTAATTTGATGGTAGGTACTAGGTACGCCTCTATTATAGCAATATTTACCATCACACACGAAACTTTAGAACGAATGCTTTTCATGTTTTTTTTTATTATTTCCACTAAAAATTTTACAGCGTTGGGATTTTCAGGGTAAACATTCAGCTGATACAATCACTCAACCAGTCAAATTAATAAATAATTTCAGTTACGCACATCAATCACTCGAGTTAAGGTAAAGTGAAGTCTTGTTTACTAAATAAAAAATAAAACCCCGCAGTGTACAATTTATCCCTAGAATTAATAAGTAGGTATGTACTGGAAAATCAACATCACTTTAGGCAAAAGGCTTATGGCAACGATGCTAGGGTAAAACTATTGTTTTGGTAGATACCTAGTCCAAAAAATGCTCACCTAGAATTTGGACATTTTTTCTGGAAGAGCTCAAATATCAGCGATAAGACTCCATTAGACAGTTTTTATATTTTTAATAATAGGTAGGTACACTTTTAGGCAATAAATATTACACATCGGCTTTTTGGCTTCGTAGAGCGCTATCTCTTTCTGATGCACATTACGCTCCACGAAGCCGAAATTAGCCGATGTGCAATATTTATTACCTACAAATGCACTGTTGTTTCATTTTGTTTAGATTGGTATAATCTGAAATGTATTTTCATCTATTCATACATACATACAATCACGCCTTATTTCCATGGGGGTATGCAGAGATCACGGATTTCCACTTGCTACGATCTTGACACACCTCTTTTGCTTCATTCACTCTCATAACATTCTTCATACATGCTCATTCATCTATTCATTCATATACATATAATGTAAATCTTGTGAATTATTGGTTGAATTATGAATTAAGTTTAGTGATTTTATATCTTTTATGGTCAAAATATGCGATCAACGGAGCTTGAACTTGCGTGTTTTTATAACTGTCAAGTAAAAATAATACTTTAGTCTCGTCAAAAATAAAAATGGAAACATTCTTACCTGATGGATATAGTATAACTCTAAACTTGTGAAACAGGTCCCTACAAACGTAGCCAATTTGTGTAGGTGAGTCTATAAGTCTGCAAATAAAAATAAATCTAAACGCTTTATGTAGGTAGGTATATGTATATCATTCAGCAGGTAGGATATAAATATCAAGCGTTGGTTTATAATATATTATGAAGACGTATTTTATGTCCATTAACCCAGACCATATAGCCATTAACCTATTTGTAAATGTTTTTTAATGGTTTTAGGTTTTTGAGTTATTTTGTTATAAATATTATTTATTCATTCAATTAATTACTGCCAACAATTTATATTAAAACTGTCTCATTATACAAACGATGTAATGTTTTAAATAATCTAAAATAATTCATTCACTAAAATTATTTAAAAAATATTAAATGAACAAGCGGTATTTGATAAACCATGCGTGATTAACTAATGTGTTAACAGTTTCAAGTTATATTTCTATAGCAAACTACAAACTTAACTTAATTATTATGTTACTTTGTATGTGCAAAAACCTATAGATGAATTTATTTCTCAATTAATTTCATCTAATAAATAAAATATAATAAATTCGGTCGGTGATCTGTTTTTACCTATAATACCTACAGGTGGAAAACAGAATTCTTTATTACTTTTTCTAGTTCATTGTTGTTACAAAATGTATTTTTTTATCATTTAATGTTTTATCACAATCGTTTCTGAAAGTAATGTAGAATATTCTGTTGTAAATAATAAATTTTTCGTCAGAAATAATATAATATTACCACAATGAGCAAACTTGTGACTCGAAACAAAAGCCCCGGGGTTGCTTTATTTGAATAGCGATTGGCGTATTCATGCTAAGTTTACGTTATGACATTTCGGTTTCCAACCGAGAATCATTGGTGATAATGCAAATTAATCACTGCTTGACGACTTGAAGATAAACAATTAAATGTTATACTCATAACTAAACTTGTAAAAACCATTCAGTAGATGTACAACCATAGGTAATCTATTGAAAAATATAGTTCACCATTTTAATCTATTCAAAATCAATAGTTCAGACGTTTGCTGGTTATAATATTCAGTATATTTATTGCCTATATTTGCATGTAAATGTAACTTTGTCAGATCCTAGGACTAAGTTTTTAGAATCAATACATAATTTACCTGTATGGATGTATCACCATGCCTTTTGCTGCCGTGAAGCAGCATTGCTGTGTTTCGGTTTGAAGGGTTTGGGTATGCCGGTCAAATTACTGGAACGTTAGGCTGAATATCTGTATGCCTCAAGGTCGTAGGACACTTTCCTGACGTGCGTGACCTACGAGGCAACGCTTTAAAATAGACGATGGTTACCACTTATCAGCAGGTGGGCCATATGCTTGTTTCTTAATCTAGTTGTATAAAGAACAAAAAAAGAGGTGAACCGATATTAATAATCATGAAGATTGTAAGCAGGCTAATATAAAAAGATAACAAAGTGTATTTATAATTATCATTACCTTATCCTTTTCTTTCGTCGTTGAAGAGCTCGTTCAGTGTATAGTAAGTTTTTTTGTAGTAGCATCTCCCTAATGTTTTGTTCAAAAATATTGTAATTTTACGTGTTGTGGTTACTATAAATATGGAATATCTCTGAAAACAGCCGCATGTCTAGCAGTTTCAAAAGTTTTACTTTATTACGCAGCTCGCGCTAGCGCCTTCATGTCTGTTTTGCTCAGCCTCGTAAATTCACATCGATCACGGTTTTAATTAAAACTAAATTAGGCGTGAGAATAGTCCGAGCCACAAGCCGCACACCTGTCGACGTCCCGCCTACGTCTGTTCAACTTGCCTCAACAAGGGATCGAACAGCCGTTAATAGTTTTAGTGAAAGCCTCTGTCGACTATATTAAAAAGAACACTTTGAACAAATCGCTATGAAATGTGGCAACACCATGTTGTGTTTGTTGTTATACCTACAGTATTATTTTCCTTAGGCCTCAGGTGCAAATACACACAATACTTTGCAAATAAATTGAAGTAACGACTTAAAACGAGAGAAAATTATTCAGGAAGCCATTATATGTAGTACCTGTATAGGAAGCTTAACTTTTAATTCATTTTCCAAGTTTTTACTAACAAATTGATAGTTTCATTTGGTGTTATTAAGATAAAGGGATTGCAGAGTTTCTAAGGAACCGATGATGTGAAAACATATTCTTCAAAATGTTTCCCAAATGGTTCCTGGGTGTGGTTGTATTTTCCGGGAACTAAAGTTTCCTTTCGTTCAGTTGATCTGGCACAGAAAGGGCGCAGATTACATGATAAATGGCATTTCCTGTGAATCCCTACCAATACTACCGTCCAATACCGCCATTGAATGCTTTGTGGAGATAAATCTTTTTTTATGAATGCCTATTTCTATTGCACCATTTTAAGGGACAATAAAGCCTCTAAAAATCACTAAATATCACTGTCATATCTGACAGCGTTTTACCGATCGCCATCGCCATCGCGCTAGATTAATTAATTTTACTTTTCTGTTAATTGTTTCAAATACATAAATAAATAATTATAATTATGTGCACAGGCCTTAATAGCTCTAAAAAAACAGAGTGATTTAAGTTAAAGCGCGGATCCTTTAGCATTGAGTTCTAAATTAACTTTAAAAAATATTTTGTTTTTTGCCCTTTGTCTTATTTGTCAACCTAATTTGTAGTGCAATATCAGGCACGATAACTTAAAAAGCTAGAAATGGTTTGAATTTTAGAAATTCATCTGAAAAAAAGGAAAGTCTTTGATTTATTTCGAAAGGTTTGAGGTTAAGTTCTGCTTCAATAAAATAGGCCAATGAGCCGAGACGTTAGGTTCAATTAATTCTTTGCTTGTGGAGTCTGCGAGGCGACCCATTTCCTCCGACTTGATGGCACTTTCTACCCGTTTAAATGATGCATCCTGTAAGTATGTTTTAGAAGAAGGCAAGAGTTAATGTAATATGGCAACTGAAGGTGCAAATACATGAACTCTGCCTTGTGTATTATTTGTGCCGTTACATATTAAAGGCACTCAAGCAGAGTATGAAGGATTAGAATAATAGCCTTGAAAAAAAACACGATGCTTTAATATTTAAAACGTTCTTATTTACAACTACAATACTTATTATTAAAAATATAAGTTAAAAATCTCGAGTAACTGACTTCATGGCCAAACTGCTGAGCCGATTTTGGTGAAATTTCTATGGGACCAAGCTGAAAATATATTCTTCCACAATAAATATTTCTTCAAATCGGCTCATAAATGACGAAGTTATGCGATAATAAAATCGACAATCGAAAAAGTACATCGAAATTGAGAACGTCCTCTTTTTTAATTTGAAGTCGGTTAAAAAGGGTGTGCCTCATAGTAAAAGCGACAAGTAAACACCCTTTTGTCCTACTAAACTAATCTTAGCATTAAGCAGGCATAATCCTTTAATATACACATTACATTTTCTAGGTAAGTAATAATTAAGTGTTTACTTAGCGACAAAGCCGCTCCGCCCACTGACTGTTTCGAAAACCATAAAATATTTACCTTGCTCATCTATCACGGCACAATATTCATGAACATACGCTACATTATTACCATATAAATTGTTGAAACTACACATGTGGCGTAAAGGAGCTTGCCGCATGCCGCCCTTTTATCAACGATCACTACAAGTAGGAAAAATAACAAATACCTAAATCCTTCTCCGTATTCCGAAACAGTGCTTAAGTCTTCTTCTTCTTAATTATGGCATCTGTCCATTTTTGGATCAATTTTGTCGGTATCGAGTGAGGATATATTACACAAATAAAATAGTTTATAGTCAAGTCAGTCAATAGTCGTCCCTGAGTCGAGACTCAAGCTCAAATTTTTGACACTTTTCAATGGAGAACTGTCATAAAATCTATGCTTGAGGCTCGACTCAGGCGCGTAAGCGTTTTTCTCTTCTGTGGGCTCAAGCACTGTTTCTAAATACGGGCCTAAGTCTGCATAATGTTTATCCATCGGGTTCTGTCCTTTGCAGCATGGATAGCTTCGCTCACGGAAACTTTTACTGAGCGCACATACGTCCATAAAAAACCAAACTGAAATAAAATAAATGTTGTTTTTTATGATATGAGTTGGTTGGGAACCTGTGCCTTGTAGCATTAGCTGGAAATAAACCTTTTATGGGGTGTAGGTAAGCACAAGTTTGACAGTGGGATTAGGAGAAGGCTCAACACAAATTCTGCGCAACATTATAATAAGTATTTGGGCTGGTCTTATAATCTGCCAGAAAGTAATTTACAAACATTAAATAAGGGATAAGGGCTGGAAGATGATGATGATAAATACAAGCGGGTTAATAAAAATACTTAGGACCGTATTCAGAAACCGTGCTTGAGTCGGAGTCGAGCCTCAAGCATGGATTTTTTAATAGTTCTACATTGAAAATTGACAAAAATCTATGATTAAGGCTTGACAAAGATTAGACTCAAGCACTGTTTCTGAAATGAAATGAAATTTATTGGATATTAATAAACATTACAGTAACATTATTATACAGTTAGGTTACAGCTTTAGAATACGGACTTTAAAATCTTTGAATACTTATGGAATAACATCAAGACTACTTTTAATATGATAATATCTGGGTGTCAAGCTATGTGTGGGTTATGTATTGGGTAGGAAAAGAAGCATACGAGGGAGTAACCTGGGTAACCCAACGAAAGCTAACACAGCTCACGCTACGCCACTTGCCTTATTTATTGCAACCAAAACTTGATCGCAGTAGTGTATTTTAAAACATTTGAAGCTTTGCACTTCTACATAAGCTAACAAAACTTCCCGAAGCCAGTGCTTTTCTACAGCTAAAAAGTTTAAATTCTTGCAGTGTTTATTTTTTCAATTTTTTTGATGTTTTCAAAGATTACAATGAATCTTCTTATCTGAACGTGCTGCCGTCGAACACATTATTGCTTTACATTGTGAGATGGTTGCCAAACGGTTTCCTATAATTTAAACTACTAACAAGCAGCCGCCTGCGGCTTCGCTCGCCTCGTTCCGTATTTTTTTGGAATTTCTATGTTCTTTTCTTGGTTCTAAGCTACCTCCACATCAAATTTTCAACCAAATCGGTTTTGCCGTTCTTGAGTTATAAATAGTTTAACTAACACGACTTTATTTTATATATTTAAAGAAGATATAAGTAGATTTAGAAATATAGATATCGTACAGATACCTGTATCAACAGCTTTACCTATACAGTAACTAGAAGTTAGTTTTCAATGGGTTTAGTTCTGATATGCGAAATATAAATAATTGGCTTTTGCATGTGTGAAATGCAAAAAAAGAAAAATTAATAAATGATTGCAAAAGTTTGAAAATAAAAGTTGCACGTGATCAAACAAGATCTTGATCGGTAAAGAACTCTTTTTATTTATATTTGTATCCACCATTATTTCTATCAGGTACAACCATAAACTAGAATACTAGAGACTCTTTACTAAAACGAGTTAGTATTCACTATGTGCAAGAGCTGCATTTTCCATTTTGAACGGAAATGGAAACATCCGAAGCCGACGTTTGAAATGCATAGCCATAACCACGCTTTAAGGCGACAAGAGCAGGCCACAGAGGTTAGCAAGCGTCCACATCGCATAATTCTCACAATAAATAGATATAATGAATAGTTACCTTACTTACAGACGGGTTCATTAGAATGAACGGTGATATCATACTTATTTCACAATATATTGAAACTCAGTAGGTATATCAGCGGATTCATTTTCTGTCATTTTGGAAAGTCACGTAGTATTTTTTTTTTCTTCTAGTGTTATTTTGAGTTCTTCTGTGTAATTTCGTGTGGTATTTTAACCAACATTACTTGAGGTCGTAGCACAAAGTGTGAGCAGTTGTGATAAAAGTTTATTATTGTGATATTCTGATTTTAACGAAGGTGTTTCCGTTGGTTTTGAAGAAACGCCATCTTTTTCCTCAGCCAATGACGACCGACTTGTTATATGTCATATTGACTGACTTGACTAAAAACTATTGTATATAACTATATATCCTCACTTGACAAGGGCAAAATTGACCGAATGGACCGATGCCATGTAAGTAAGAAATTGAAGTCTATCAGCGAGGTGAAATGAAATGACAAAATGAGTTCCTCGGTCACCTAAAGAGATAAGTTGGTGGGACTATATTTAATTCGTATGGTAGAGTTGCGGCATGTAACTGGGCATTTTTACTCAAAAATAATGAATTCAGTTGATAAGTTTGCTTAGTTTTTGAGGTGACACTAATTTACGAATCGAATATTCCAATGCAGCTGACTGAGTTTTACTCGATTAGTTTGAACAATTTGTTTCGTCTGCGCGTCTCTATTCTGTATGGAGAAATGATGAGAGAACGACAATACTTTACGTACAAACGATCGAAACGAGTTGTTGGCTCATTTTTTTTCATAAGAAAGAGGGAGACACACGCAGGCGAAACGAATTGTTCAAACTGGTCGAGTAAAACTCAGAATACTGTACCATTGTGGACGTGCCACCGGGTACTTTCCCCACGACCTCTCTAGAATGTAATTCAATTTGGATTCAAATATGTATTCGATGGATAAGTTATTCAAGTCGCGTTTGCGCGTTTAATTTTAAATTTAATTTTAGTGAATAATTGAATAGAATTAAAATGGAACGTTAATTTCAGGCCATTTGTTTCTAGGTCTGACTTTAACGATCCATTCGTGAAAATCAGTCAATAGCACAAAGTGGGTAGTCTAACGGAATACAGATTTTCTGTTTTCAGTGGTACTCCTGTATTTATAGAGGGTTTCCAAAGTAGTACTCTATTTACTTGTATGATAGATAAAAGTTACTTTTCAAATAAAAAATATGTTTTTAAATCGGCTCATAAAACATTAAAAAAAACATTTAAAATAAAATGGCTATATCGATTTTGATGAAATTTCTATGGGACCAATCTGGAAATATTAATACTAATAAGACAAAAAAGAATACTAATACTAATAAGACGCTTCCGTCTGGCACTGATTTGGATCAGTTGAGCTATCTCTAGATCGTTTGTAACGATCTGCAGATAGCTCAACTGTTTCTTGTGTATTTTGTACATTTTGTAAATATTTGTTTAATAATTGTAAGACAAAAAATAGTTTTTTTTAAATCAGCTCATATAATTATGACGAAATTATGAAATAACAAAAAAAAACAAACGTATTGAGAACGCCTTCCTTATTCATTTGAAGTCGTTTAAAAATAAAAAGCATTAATTTACAGATCAGTTTACGATTTTTATCATTTAATCAAAAAAATCTGGTCAAAATGACTATAAAGATTGTAACAACGACACGAAAAATGAAGAATTAAAAACCAAATATATAATGTTTAGGTTTGGATCCCGGCCCAGAAGCTCAATATTGACAATGAGCGCAGCAAATACTACTTGAAAGGCACTATAGAGACTGCTGTCAATATAACACGGCGGAGAAGAGGCACCGAAGTGCAATTGGAACGGAGATTCTACTTAGCCTTTGAAACCAACTGGCTCCGTTGAAAGTTAGGAACAATAGTAAATCGATAGAGTCGGGACTCTCGGTATTGCAACGGTTAAAAATGGAACGGACAATTATGACCACGGACGGCTATTCGATCACTTAAATATTTTAATGACTTAAGGTCGGTTTCACGGACGGCTATTCGATCACTTAAATATTTTACAGTATAGTTTAACTAAATTTTTTATAGAATATATTTTGAGATCAATATTTATTTGGTCGATTCCGTCGATTTGGTGATCCGTGTATCTGTCCCTTAGTTCCGGTCGCTGTTGGAATTATTTTGAGTTTTCTGAAACCAAGTTGTATTAAAAGTAAGAGATCCTATACCCACAGTGGAATAGAAAATCATTGTGCCATAAATAAATATTGTAGACAATACACACAAAACTATCTAGCCCCAAACTAAGCAGACCTTGTACTATATGGGAACCATATATTACAAGCTCTGTAACATATATCTCTGCAACATATAAAATACATACATACATTTTTTTTAATTCATATGATGAATAAAAAAAAAAACTATATTGTATTCTAAGTACCTATGTACCTACTTAGAATACAATATAACACCCAAACAGAGAACAATCATCTGCGTTCACCATACAAATATTTGTTCTCGGTGGAGATCGAAACCATGACCTACGGCGCAGAAGGCCGAGCTACTAAGTATACCAGCTGTGCTGAAAGGCCAGTCAACGTAAAATAGAACGTAAACTTACTTACTGCAACGCCGCATATTATGTCCGAAATGTAAAGAGCTGCATATTTCTAATATTTAGTGGCGAACCGATACATACAGCACCTGTAGGCCTACCACAAGCTCTGTCTGGTTCTGTCTCTGGCTCTGGTTTTGACTCTGTTTGAGTGCTCACCAGTGTATTATATTGGTGTGTGTGACGTTTCGACGTAGGATGAATTTAGTCAACACTCACACAGACTCAAAATCAGAGCCAGAGACAGAGCCTGACAGAGCTTGTGGTAGGCCTACAGTATTGTGTATTGTGAACATTGTTCCACTCTCATGCATAAACCATTCTCGATGCGCGCCGTGAGGACGTCCTCCTCAATGAATAATAGATTCACATATACCACACCAAACCATTACTAAGCACGCTTTTTATCAAGGTAGTATAGTCCTTTATCCGATGGGATATGGAAAGCTCTACGGATTTATTTCAGATTTTACCGGTGATTGATCACGATAAATTACGTTTTATCACCGCTATATTTATCAGACTAGTTTCAAAGTGGATGATGAAATTCATTTGCACGGCCTGACATTTGCGAATTGTGCAATCATGAATATTAAAATATGCTCTCACATTTAGTTCATATTTGTGTTGTGTTGATACCTTTATAATGTTCGAAAAAAATATAGTCAATAAGTCTTCAATATTGCAACACCCTTATAGGGTAAATTATGTATCGATTCAAAAACTAGTTCTAAGATCTGACACTGTTAAATTTACATAATAATAAGGCAATAAATATACTGAATACTGAATATATTATGAGATTATGTTAGTGATGTTAGTGGATTTCCTCCAAGCACTAATTCTATTCTATTCTATTTCAAAAGTATATTTTGCAAGGACTCGCGGATGACTTCAGCTTGACCCAAACGCAATATGTATAGAGCATTATTATGCAAAAAATATTAAATTACGGCCGCAAAGAATCACGAAAACGTTTTTAGTTGAGTTTTAAAATGAAACTTAGCAACGAGATTGATTGTCCTATATTTCGGAATATTAATGGTTTCTTTGTGGGACTTCGCAGAAAACTTTTCATTGTCATTTATGTTTTTTGCTAAAGATATTGGAGCATTCAGTAACAACCTATACACCATTAATATAAATATGGGCATAAAATGGCACGCCAAATCACCTGATGGTAATTTCCTCCAATAACAGCTGCACAAGTGCAAAGTGCAAACTTGATCACAATCTTCAGCCAATTCTTATTTATCTAAATATATAGGTAAGACTCTTACGTTACTGACTGACTGACAATCAACGCTCAGCCTAAACCATAAGTCCTAGAAGCATGAAACTTGGAGCGTATGTTTCTTTTATAGCATAGGGGTGCACTAAGAAAGGAAATTGGAAAATTTAATTGATTTCCCTAAGCAGAGAAAAAGAGGAACAACTTTTAAAAGAAAAAATCAACGGGGCGTTACGGCAAAGGGGCGATCGAAGCCCTGAGCGTCCACTAGTTACACATACAGATGATTGATTTAAACCGTTTTTCGCAATGCGGTCATCGAACCTATAGGTTAATTTAAACAAACCATTTATTTCACACACACAGCATAAACCAGTGCGAGTGCCGTTGACTTCGTTTGACAAGTTTATTTCGTAATTTATCAGAGTTTATAAATAATTCTTTGGGAGGGATTCCTTTTCTGTCATTTTGGGAAGTCACACAGCTTTTTCATTTAATTTTTTTTTCTGGTTTTATTTCGTGTTCTGCTGTGCAATTTTGGTGGTATTTTTTAACCAACATTACTTGAGGTCTTAGCTCAAAGTGTTAGCAGTTGGAATGAAAGTGTATTATGTGATATTCTGAATTGTTCGAAGCTGTTTCTGATGGTTTTGAAAAAAACGACCACCATTTGTTTTCAAAGCCAATTAGGGCCAACTCTATTGACTGACTTGATTAAAAACTATTTATTTATGTATAATATATCCTCACTCGACACTGGCAAATATGATCCGAAATGGACAAATGCCTAATTAAAAAGAAGAAGAACTCTTTGGGTGATTGTAGTTGAATGCTCTTCGATTCGTAGATATGGGTCCGGTTAATGTACAGCCAGTTAAAGTACACCCAGCTAAAACGAATTCAAACTTTTTTCCACTGTCAAGTTGTTATCCCCGTCTGTTTTTTCCACTGTCAAGTTGTTTTCCTGTGTTACCTATGCTTATCGTGTTTGACAGCGAGGATATAGTTGAAAGTTGGCTAGCATTTAAAAATCAGTTCTTTACAACTACTTGTTCATTAGCAAAGTATTAAAAAAATGGTAATAATGTGCCGGCATGTGTGAAATTCCTCCGTTATTTCCACTCACGTCGCTGTCGGCATTCGTCATTGGTATTTTTACGAAATGCTCACAGTCCCTAACAGTGCACGGGTGAATAAAATCTTTAGGCAGTCGCTGAATAAAATAAATACTTCGTTCATAAAATGGGTTTAATCGGTGTTACTTGATCCAATATTTATGTTGCAAAATTGTAAGTTGTGGGCAGTCTGACCGCAGACACGACTTACCTATACACGTAATACAAATAAATAAACACAATACAAAATTCTATATAATATGTCGATCCATCCTACTGTTTGTTGTGTATCCTACTGCCATAATTATGATGTTTGGGTATTTGGATGTGTTCTGGTGAACCACACCAGCTGGGCCAATTTGGATGAAGCTTGGGAAGATCTTGGCCTGAATTAGCATAATATCCTTATATTACGTGAACGAGCCCGGGGGCGGAATCTAGTTTTGTATATAATACAAATAATATATATAATATTTAAATAATGCATAATATGAAATAGTTTTTTTTGTGCGCCAATGTCTTTTTTTTATTTCTTCTGTGGCCGCAACCGCCGCAATGCAACACATTGCATGCATTCTACCAAAGAGATTTTTGTTCCATTTTCAAAAATAAAAATGTTATTATTTTATTATAAAACAGTAATAAGTCGAGTCTTAATTCATGATTAAATTCTGCTTATGAGTGTAAATACTCTTTCGTTTTCGTAGGCTCATTGCCATTTGATTTGACAGACAAAATTAAAAAAAATAAAAATTTCGCTCTTTTTGAGCAAGAGGAGTGAAAATTTTATTTTAAGACCAACTTAAATTGTCACCTGTCAGTAGAGTACCAAAAACATTGACTTGGTAAAAGGTTATTATATCAGCTATCTGGTTCCCATCGTACAAGCTCTGCTTAGTTTAGGGCTTGATAGTGCTGTGTGGATGGTCTACAATATTTATTATTAAGCAGTCTGCTTAATAATTGTATAAAACCTTGACCGATTGAATCCAATTGGAATGTTGAGTTGTGGTAGAACCAATACTGGAAGCGATTGGGCAAGCAAGTACCGAATGGGGCAGTGTGGGTTTAGTGTTATAGGCTGGATTTGTGGTTAAAAGCAGGTTACAGACCGGCTACTGTGGGCGGTCAGTTCAGGGGCTCAATTCTGTCAAAAAGTTCAAAACTGTCAGTTTATATAGTGAATTTGACAGTTCTTGTGATAATTATCTACCGTGACAAAAAAGTCAGTGGTCAAAAGAGCCCCTGTCATTCTTTCATTCTGGATTACAGTCCGCGAGATAGCTCTGCGCGTGACAGACGGCAAATAACATGAACAATATTGACCGGGAAAGTATCTTCCGATCAACAACATGTATAGAGAAATCGAACTTGCATTATATACGTTTAATGCAAGTCCACATTTGTTATTGGAAAATTATTTCAGTTTTTTAAGTTCAGTCACGCGCAGAGTTATCTTGCGCTGGCTCCTATTAAATTAACTCAGGACCTGCTTTCAGGTCACTGCCAGAACTCCCAAAGTAGGCTGAAGTATCTATTAGCTGGCCTGGCCATACAGCGTAGAAACAAAAACCGTTGGGGAATAAAGACTGGAACATAGGAACTGGTTGAACTGGACATAGGAAGGCTGAATTATTTTCGAAAATTCAACTTCATCAGAGTCGTAGCCCTACAGCAGAAAACACAATAGTTTGGCCTATACCCCGTAGAAGCAGCAACAGCTATGGAAAAAAGATAATTCATGGAAATCATGGAAATTGAAGGAGGCTTATGTCCTGCAGTGGAATTCTTGAGGCTGATTATGCCAATGAACCTGCTTTCTCTAAAAATGTTGCCATGTGCGGTTTCGGGTTTCAGTCTGCGGTTGAGTAGTCGGGGCGCCGACTTGCAATCAACCCGTTTCCACTCCAGAGAGTGAGGCGGCAAGCTGGTAGGGAAGTTTGTGAATAAGCGATTATGCATATACCTACCACTTACGTTTAGCCTAAATAAAGTTGCCGGAGTAAAGCATTGCGCACATCTAAATCGCCTGCAATAGCAATGGCGATGATGATCAGTTTCAGCTTAAGAGGGAATCACACAGGCGACTCTTCATACAAACGTAGTCCCCTATTTTCTCCCTGGATAATGCCTCTAGAGTAACCATTTTGTCTCATAAAATCCAGATCTGCTATATACGTGCTCGTATGTTTTCCTTTTTTTCAGAAACTAATTGATAAAGAAAATATCATGCGCTTTTTATAAGACAAAATGGTTACTCTAGGGGCATTATCCAGGGAGGAAATAAGGGACTACGTTTGTATGGAGAGTCGCCTATGTGATTCCCTCTTAAGGTGCGCACATCTAGCGCGATGACAATGTCGATCAGTGAAACGCTGTCAATTATTGCAGTCAAATTGAACGCCATCGCCAATGTGCTAGATGTATGAGCAAGGCTTTTAGGTTTTGCATGCATCTGCACATACTCACACACTTCAAAGTGATCCTTATTATGATACCACTGAATAAAAAAAAATATTTGACTTTGACTGCCGCAAAATTTGACAGTGCGATATTTCACAATCTTACAGCGAAAATAAACTTACATAAATCACCAAGATTCGTTTTCTTTCATTTTGGGAAGTCTCATAGCTTTTCCATTTTAATTGTTTTTCTAGTGTTACTTTGAGTTCTGTTGTGTAATTTCGGTAGTATTTTAACCAACATTACTTGAGGCCTTAGCTCAATATGTTATCAGTTGGAATGAAAGTGTATTATGTGATATTCTGATATGATCAAAAAGGTTTCTGATGGTTTTGAAAACAAACGACCATCATTTTGTTTTCAAAGCCAAGTAGGGCCGACTTGTCTATGACTGACTTAACTTGACGAAAAAGTATTTTATCTATGTAATAAGTATATCCTCATTACTCGACAATGGCAAAATTGATCCAAAATGGACAGATGCCATTCATTAAGAAGAAGAAGAAGAACTTGAATCACTGAGTGTATGTGTCTCAGTAAGTCTAATGGACGTAGTTAAAAACCTTGACGTTTATCATAGTTTTCTCATCACATAAAACTGATGTTGTTTACATACGAATTGCCGTCCAATCATTTGAGTGAGACGCTATGAAGATGAATGGGAATAAACACAAGCATTTTCATTTATGGTATTCGTAGGATTGATGTATGGTATAGGTCGGCAATGTTTACTCAAACTCATACCCCAGTCATAATGTTAAAGAAATCGTTTGAACTTTCTCAGGAAGGTATTATTATGATACCATATCCTAATTATGGGGAGTTAATAAATGTGTTGGTAGGAAGCTAACATACGCTGATCATTTTTGATTCTTTGATCGTGTACCTACGTTCACTAATATACCCACCTGATTATCTAACAGCAGCAAGTATGTAGGTATGGTTTACAATTCTTGATCAAAAGATGCGTGCGTTTGATCACTAATTTACAGCTAAAGTGAAATGGGAATATTTTGCCGCATCGCCTTATTTAGTTTGGTTACACTCACTCGCGTTTGGTTCAAATTATTAAAATAAATAACAGATAAATAATTTAATTCTAAGTTTCTTTGCGTAAATAAATGACTTACGTTTCGATTTACGCAATATGTTACATAAAATAAATGTTAGTGAATAATTATATTTATATATTTCGTACAGTGGCTATTGGTCGCATACGATTTTAAAATAAATGATTACAATAAAACTGGCGGCATGGTTCTGCTCTTCCTATGTTTGCCTCTCAAATACAAAATGTATGGGGCATGTCAACACGGATACCCACTGGGCGGGCGTAATGAAACAAAACTTCAATACCATCATCGAGCAGTGACCCTTTTATGAATTAAAAAAAAAGAAAATCTTCGAGATTATAAAGATATTACGATTTAGCGTATCAATTATCGTTATTTCTTCTAAACGTTATACAAGTTGAAAAATGGCAGTTAGCCCGGTCACCTTTCATAGTTTAAATAAATTGTCTTTCTAACCGATAGAGAAACAGATAAACTTGTTGACCAATGTTGTCGCTTTAGGTTTAGTCACAAAATGTATACTTACCTGTAAATGTTTGAGCAGCGTTTGCTCAAGAGCCTTCGTATACGGATAGGTACTTATGATTCCCCATGCAATCACTTACGGGAATGCTTCTAGTCGCGGTAAGGTAAATGGAATAGATTTCTTTGACAATAATAAATCTGACATTTCCTTTCCCGAGGGAATACATCACACTCTGCTCTAACGGCTAGATAAAAATTCCGTGCATTACTTTTTCATATCGCATTTTTCCTGTTCTGTTTAAGGACAATAAAATGCAAAATGTAATGTTAAAATAGACTGGTAGTTCTCAAATTTGATGGTGGTAAGTAAAATTTATCTATTCTTTCAAATAATAGGTTCATTTCTTGATCGCAACTTTAGGTACATTTTCGGTTGATAAAATAATTTTCATCCCAACATCTCAAAATAGTACCTACATTGTTACCTGAGGATTGAAAGTCACGAATTTAAGTCCCGAGACGGGTGCCAATGGAGCTTGAGGGACTTAAATAAGTCTTTCACCCGAGGTAAACACTGTGCTTTTCATTATATACGAATTTTCATTATATACGAATACAAGGAAAGTAAAAATAAAAACATGATAGAAAAAGCAGCCAAGTGCGAGTCGGACTCGCCCATGAAGGGTTCCGTAGCACGACGAACTACAAAAACCTTTATATTATGTTACTTGACATAACATAATAAGGTTCTTGTAGTTCGTCGAAAGGTAAATTGCGGTTTACGGTTTATGACGTATAAAAAAAAACTACTGACTAGATCTCGTTCAAACCAAATATCGTTGAAAGTTTGCATAGTAATGTACAACATATATTTTTTTTAGTTTTATCATTCTCTCATTTTAGAAGTTAGAGGGGGGGGACCAACTTTTTTCCACTTTGGAAGTGTCTCTTGCACAAACTATTCAGTTTAGAAAAAAACTATATTAAAAACCTCATCATCATTTTTGAAGACCTATTCATCCACACGTATGGGTTCGATGAAAAAAAAATTTTTGAGTTTCTGTTTCAAGTATGGGGACCCCAAAAATGTATAGTTTTTTTTCTATTTTTGTGTCAAAATCTTAATGCGGTACACAGAATACATCTACTCGCCAAGTTTCATCAGTCTAGCTCTTACGGTTTCGGAGAAAAATGGCTGTGACGTACGGACGGACAGACAGACAGACAGACAGACAGACAGACAGACATGACGAATCTATAAGGGTTCCGTTTTTGCCATTTGGCTACGGAACCCTAAAAATGAGTGATAATGAAGATTGAATTGCCGCCTTCCCGCTTTTTTTTCTCTGGCGGGCTTTCGGTTGGCCAGCATTATTCAGCCATTATTTTCATTTTCATAATTTTAAAAATGGTAAATTTTTTGCTCAAATCTATGTTATTTTAAAGAAATAGTTGAAGCTAAATAATAATAAAGTCATTTAGAAAATATGTTCTTTATTTAATACTATCTTTATGTTATTTAAATTTTACATCGCGCTTTAATGAGACTTTTTAAACTTCTTACCGTTGTAATGGGTTTCCAACCTCCTTGCTGAATAAAAAGTTAGAATTTGGTTCAATGCTGTTTAGAAAGTTGGAACATGGTTGAATAAAACAGAACTTGTTTTTTTTATAATTTGACAGCTGTCAGTAGAAAACGATTCTCCCTAGGGCTGAAAGTAGTACTTTCAATTAGGCCCCTCAGGCAACTTCATGCCTACTTTCCGAGTGCAATGAAAAGTGTATTTTTGATCTTCGATATTTATCTGAGTGCAAAAGCCGTTTTTATCCGCTACAGGGTAAAGTAAAATTGAATTTAGAACGTCGTGTGCACTAATAAGTTTGTGAATTAAAAACATCATTCAACCTGTTTAATTTGACCTTCATGGTGCCGAGTTTTTCATACAACCTTTTATAATTTGTTAAAATTCAGACTCTGAACCTTCTTGGTGCGCTACTTTTATTTTAATTTGCTTTACGCGCGCCATTTTCTTTTTTGCATGTAGTCATTCTAAAAATAGAGAAACAACGGGATGATAGCAACCTACTGTCATTTTTTCTGCCCTTGCACCCTTGCACATCCTCATAGTGTTTAAATCCCAACTTATACCATTTCATTCCCTCTTATTTTCAACCTTTCCCGCCCAAACAGTACCTACACCAACACTGTGCCAAAAATCACAGGATGTTCCAATCCATAAAACAAACGCTAAGAGTATAATCTAATAGTATATTATGTAACTAGTGAATAAAAGACGGATTTAAATCGAGGGTCATAGATGAATCACGAGCAAGTGAAGGGTTCTAACGAATGAATCACGACCGTAGGGAGTGATTCATAATGATTGAATCACGAGCGTAGCGAGTGATTCAAGTGTTAGAACCCTAAACGACGCGAGTAATTCATGGCCCTCGATACAAATCCGTTTTATTCAAGAGTTGCATACTATACTTTATACCATGACTTCGAGAAAAAGAAAGATTTAAGCGAAAAACGTGCGTCCTGCCCATCCACCAGATGAACCAACGACATTGTTAAGAACGAGGGAAGTCGGTGGATGGAAAGGGCTCGTTCTTCCTGGAAACGTGTAGGGGAGGCCTATGTCCAGCAGGGGACTTCTTCAGGCTGATGATGATGATGAAGCGAAAAAGAATTAAAAACTTTGTTTGTTCTATTCTAATGTGACATAAAACCAATAACTTTTGATTTTGGTTTTATTTGAAAACAAGGAAACTAACTTAAGGTTAAATTAATGCAAGTTTTCTATTATATTGGCCGACCTTTCTTTCATAAACTAAACAACTCAATTGAACAACAAAACTCACAACTTTTTCATCTCTAGAATGCATTTTCAATCGATTTATTATTACCAAACTTTGTGTTGTATAACTTACGTGCACTGTATTCAAAATAGCTGCAATTTATTGATATTTATGACAATGACAACAAAGAACACAAAACAGTATTTAACCAAGGAGGTTAGCATTGCTTAAACTCCTTGTTAAACATTTCGACCAATCAAGTTAGAGTATTTTTGGCGCAAGGAGTTTGTATCATGGTTGTATAGTATTAATATGTAGGTCGACCCTATTGGTGTGTTCCAAATTCAAACACCAAAATCGTGATTAAAAGAGCTTTTTATTCACGATTTCCCGTGAATAAAATAAGCTTTTTAGAGGGGGTATGGTATAAAAGTATAACTTACAAACCGATTTCTATTCTATCGTCTCTTGCGAAGCTTTGTGAAAGTGCTTTACACGCTTGCACGATCAAAAGAAAATTCGGCTGGTTTTCCAGATTATAGATAAATTAGAAGCAAACGCTTGGCAGAGCTCGCATAAAAAACCTTTACAAAAAATCTAGATAAGAACACTTGACTGTACGGTGTTTAATAATATTTAAAAATTTGCTTTCTTAAATATTCGGTAAGTTTTGGTAGTGTTCTTTTCTATTCTGACTTCTTTGTTTTTTTTTGTAAGTTTTATTTGTTTCCACAATTTATTTGAGTCATGGTTTCAAATCTGGCCATGCATCAATTGGTTCTTCCGTTCGAATAAATAATATTACCGTATATTAGTGAAAATGTTAGTGGTGACCCAAGATTAGACAACTTCATACTCGCGCAATTTTTGGTGGCGACTGAGAATAACTGTGGCAGCAGGCTTTGTAACCGATCAGGAATAATACCATCAAAAGGAACACCTAAAAATTTAGGCTACGAAGAGAGCTTGAAAAATATCTAACGTAACATGAAGATTGAGATTTGGGCCTTATCCAAGATTCTCTGTTCGGATTGTTCCAAGCACAGCCTTAGTTTACGACAACGCTACAATAAATCCGATATTATATCCTGCCTGTACTAGTTCAAGTTCCACATTTTGCCTACAAACGGAATTAAATAAAAACTGTTTTGTCTACGCGCCTTCTTCGACTACATAACTTGCAAATGTCGTGCTCACTGGCAAAACCGATCGCATTAGTGGCTCGGGGTGGTAAAAACATGCCGGAATTTATTATTCTTTGTGTATTTAGTCACTCGGATTAATCAATTGTAATACAAAAAATAACAATACCGCGGCGAAGCGGCGCCACATTGTTATTGCGGCGTCCTAAAAAACCTTTGCCTAACGATGCAGGAATTTTTAGTTGTCTATGAATGTTTTCATGTGTTAATTTTCAGCCGACAAGTTTACAAATCGCATTCCAGGTTCAGCAGAACACTGAGTATAAAATGAAGTTATGCAGGTTTTATGTATTTTTTTTTGTAAAACTTGAAAAGATATTGAGCTATTACTGCAATGACGTTTAAAAGACGTTTTAAGATTCTTATTTTTCTGATAGAATTTAAACAATTTAAATTGAAAAGACGCGCATATTTTTACTTAGCTGCATCCATTTAATACTTAGCTTTTAATAAAAGTTCGTTCATCTAGGCTGTCTATCCTAGCCAATTCAAAAGTGGCAGTGACCTTATAAAACACGTATTTGCTCTAGCTAGCACCAAAACCATGAAAAAACCGTAAACTTTTATATTCTGTAACTTATCTATAAAATCTTTAGTAGTTTTTTTCAAGTTTTACTCAAATTCAAACTAATAAACTTTCCCCTATCATATTTTATTATTCTTAAAGTATTCAAGCTAAATTGTGGGGACTGTAAATACACATAGGCTTAGTTATTAGCTGGGTCAAAGTACGATTGACGGCGCAGTTGGTAAGCACATACTCAGGGAAGCTTATAATTATGCCTGTCTGATACGTTTTGAGCTATGAAATTCCGCTCCTTACTAGATATAATCATAATTAGGCAGGTAATTTTTATTCACGAGAAAATACTTCTGCCATGGGCAAACCGAGTTCCTATGGTCGGTCGACGGCAAAAGCCATGGTATTGTTATAACGTATCTATACTAAGACAACCTATTTTTCCATCCAATTTTTAAACGTTTGGGTTTTAGTAATTAAATAAATTGGCCAAGCACGTGCTGAATCAGTAGTCAGGACAGATTTTTCCAAAAATACGATATTCGCTGATACACTTCCGTATAACCTCAACTATACATACATAGGTGATCACACAATATATTTTGAATTATGTAAAAAAACGTTAAAAATTATTTACACCGTACGGAAGTAATTATAAAAAATCATCTAACAACACCTCGAAAAATACGAATAAAGAGCGTAAATCATTAATAATTTCCTTAAAATATTTATATTTAATGTCATGGATTTCACCTCATACTTTGGTACCCTAAAAACTAATTCTTCTCAGTTTCATTTTAGAAATAAAACCCAGGTTAATTTTTCTCGCTCTAATTACAGTTATCTCGCCAGACAGGCGAGCCAACAAGGATTTTAATATTAAAGTACTAAAATCAGTTTAGAGGTTTATAAAGTCTGTCTAACGTAGGTAAGCCACTTTTATTCACACCTTAGATATTACACAGAATTTCTTTAAAATATTTAATTTAAAGCTACAAAATTATAATTAAATTTACTCTACCTTATATTTATTTATAACTCGCTAAAATTTGCTACTTAACGTGCCAATGCTTTTATCCCGAATTTAATTTGTGTCGTCGCTGCCAAAGATAAACTCTAATACGGATTATACGGCAGAGTTTGGAGTAAGGAACCTTATTAATTATTAAGCAGGCTTATTTGTTATGATACGCAAACTGGTGCAAGTTTAGTTTATTAGTTACTTGCAACCAAGAACCGAGTGCTTGCATGTGCATTGTATATTAATAGTAACGAGCCGGTATGACCGAGCTTCGCTCGGGTTTAATAAAAATAGTATTATTATTTGCCAATAGATGTCAGGAAGAGTCGTAATCTTTATTGGCTTATTTTTAATTAACAACGCCATCTAGCTTGCAGTTAGTTGCTCACAATCGCCAATAGATGGCAGGAACAGTCGTATATTGAGTTTATGTTTGATTATTGCAAAACACCAACTTCTCGTCATTTTCTAAAAATGAATCCTAGCTAGATCGATTTATCGGCCCCGAAAACCCCCGTATACTAAATTTCGTGAAAATCGTTGGTGCAGTTTCCGAGATCCTAAATATATATATATATACAAGATTTTCTCGTTTAAAGGTATAAGATAAATATTGTGGACACAGGTTGCATGATGGGAACCGGATATGGAAGCATTTACAAAATAAAAGTATTATTTTATATTTTTGCAGAACTGTGTGGATTGCGCCATTGTTGCTTACAATTTTTATAAACTCACTAAATATTCTGTGAATATTTCAAGCGTCTACCGGATGCCGTTATCAATATCGAGCAAAATCGAGCAAAAAAAATAACATTTGTTATATGTGGTTCACATACAACAAACGTTATTCTCTTAAATATTTATTTTTTTCTATTTTTTTTTGTATTTGTTGTTATAGCGGCAACCGAAATACATCATCGGTGAATGATGAAAAATAAATTTCAATTGTCTATATAACTATCATGGTTCATGATCATGATATCAGCTCTTTGAAAGACGTACGGACAGACAGATAGACGGACAGTGGAGTCTTAGAAAAAGGGTCCCGTTTTACCCTTTGGGTACGGAACCCTAAAATGGTAGCCGACTAAAAGCCAGCTATCCGACGAAATAAAGAGGAAGCGTCTATTTCAATTGAATTTTACAACTTTGGATTCCATGCAAAAAACATATAACCAATACGGGGAAAAATGTATAAAAAGGAAAATACTTTTTGTCTATTTGAAAATAAATACATGAAAAGTTGACTTAGCAACAACTGGTTTTGATAATTCCGTGCTTGCATACTGAAAAAGTTACTTTATTTTAGAATTTTATTAGCCGGCTTAACTTTTTGGTAACAAATATTATTGCGTAGAATTGCATAATAATACCTATATTTCAAAAATGAAGTACCTTTAATATTTTTTTAGTAAAAAGATACTGCCAAACGATATACTACAAGCATAATACATGATGAACATAATATATCTGCTAAAAAGTAAAAGAAAACAGGCCTTGGATGATTTATATAGCGTCAGGGCCAACTGGTCTGGAGCAATTACTCAAGCCCTACTTGCAGGACGCTATAGTGGGACAGGATTTTAGATGGAATATACTTGCCCAGCACCTATACCATCCTGACAGCTTAGTCGGCCTAACTCACAAGAAAAACATTGTTAATTATATGCAGAGCTGTATAAGCCATGGATTTCCTCACATGATGTTTCCCACAAACAAAACAACATAATCTGCTGATGTAACAGTAATGGCAGTTTACATTAAGCAATGAGACAAGAGATTATCTTAACGGACGACGATCCGTAATGCGTTACTAACGGATACTCATAAAACATAAGAACCAGACATCCCGCTTCCTATAAACTATATGAACATTAGTAGTAGCGCATGATGGATTTGTACAGATTGACTCACCCAAGGAATTTATATACCTACTACCTTATCTCTCCCCGTAGTCAGTGTTTTATTTGTCAATGAGATGAGCGATTGCCTGACGGATAGTGAATAAAGTGCTGCTAACCAAATCCAGTAGTGCACCAATAAGTTTTTCTTCCTAAAGTTGTATGTGCACTATGCCATGTGTGTATGTGCAGTATTCTCAAACGGTGAAGGATAACATCGTGAGGAAACCGGCATGTCGTAGACATTTGGAAAGTTCGAAAATTTTGTCCAAGCGTTCTGCAAAAAGGGCCCACCAGCATCCTACTTGCGGAAACTAATCTGTTCACCAAGTGCGGATCCTAGAATTTGCCAAAAAACTTTAATTTGCTCTCCCCAATATCGTCTCTACCCTGACTTCGCGCGATCTTTACAATGTCGTCGGTCGATCGAGTTAAACACTTTACTATACGCTCAACCACTTTAGTATGAAAGCAATTTAGGTTTTAATACATCAAGGTACTCCGGAGAATAGCTATATGATGCATGCAACGTCTGAAAACACGGACTTATATCGAGGTTTCATTGAAGCGTGTTTGTACATTGTCCCGTACTGCCTAGGTTCCTTTGGGCGAAACCTTCTTAACTAAGTTAAAATTAGGTAAACATACTTGCCAGCATAATAGCGCTATAACTTTGTTTGTTTAGGCTTTTATAATTCCATCGTTAGCATTTTAAAGTCTTTGGAACGAAATATGAATGAAAATAGTTGTGGAAAATATCTATATTACGATAAGACCTTTTAATGATGATAGTTCATAGCTTGATGATACAATGATAATAATAGCTTAATCATAGCCTTTTTGAAAGTTTAGAATAGTTCCATGAAAATTATTATTAACTTATTTTTACGAAATTCGTGTGTTCATTAACTAAAGTAAAAGCTTTTATCCAATAAAATAAGAGTCACGAAAAAACATACCGTATATTATTCCCATCGCTTGTAGTAATAGCTGAGCTGGAAAAATATACCTATTAGTATACCTATTTGCGTTGCGTACCAAGGTATTAGATATGAAAGAAAATGCGCCACAACTAAATCAAAAAGCAATAATGGGCGGTTAGATAACCCCGACGTGCCCTATCTCTAATGCGGGTGCCTAATCGATTATCGAGTACGTGTGTACTAAAGAGCCTATCCGCAAAATGCTAATATACCCTAATTACTATGGGCAAAGTCTCTCAAATAGTTTCTAATATAAACTTTTGTTATTGTTTCTAAACTATTATAACCAAACTTTAGCAATTTAAACTAAATAATGTAGTGATACAAAAAGAGTTGAGTCTATTTGTTGTTGATTAAGTACTTCAATGCGTTTTTTAGGGTTCCGTTTTTGCCATTTGGCTACGGATTATAGATTCGTCATGTCTGTCTGTGTGTCCGTCCGTATGTCACAGCCATTTTTCTCCGAAATCGTTAGAGCGATACTGATGAAATTTGGCGAGTAATAGATGTATTCTGTGAACCGCATTAAGATTTTTACAGAAAAACAGAAAAAAAACTAAACATTTTTCATCGAACTCATACGTGTGGGGTATCTATGAATAGGTCTTCAAAAATGGTGTTGAGGTTTCTAATATAGTTTATTTCTAAACTGAATAGTTTGCGCGAGAGACACTTCCAAAGTGGTAAAAAGTTGGTCTAACTTCTAAAATAAGAGAATGATAAAACTAAAAAAAATATAAGTACTATGCAAACTTTCAACGATATTTGGTTTGAACGAGATCTAGTTAGTAGGTTTTTTTTTAATACGTCATTTATCGTAAACCGCTATGTACCTTTCGACGAACTACAAGAACTTCTATATTATATTAATTACTGCTACGGAACCCTTCATGGGCGAGTCTGACTCGCACTTGGCCGCTTTTTTATATATTCAAATCGAAATATTTTTTTATTCAATGGTATGGCTTTATAACAAGGATCACTTTGAAACGTCGGTACAGCGTTTGGCGTAAAATAAACCAACGTCCACAAATAGTAACATCATTTGTATGGAAATCGAACAACCTCAAATCAAAACATAATTATCAGCAGTTTGAACATCACTTATCGGCTGAAACAAGTTTGTACGGCGGCTTTCCCAGACAAACGAACTTCACAAGCTATAGGTACTTTACGTTGTATGTATAGGTATTTAGTGATAAATCTTATAAGGTACATAGATACCTGAAAATATAGGTATCTTGCTTAGAATAATATTGAACATCGCATCGCAAAGGCCTTTAAAATGCAAATTCGTACGTGATTATTTCCACTCTCGTATCAGCGTTTATGGAGCGTTTCCCACACGGTGAAAACTTTTGCATATTATTATTACTTAACTTTACTTTAGTGTAGCATTTTGGCCTGAAAGGTTCAATATATTAAAATGAACCTGCAGCTTTTTAAATATTTTATGCAGAGATTTCCGCACAATTTCCACAAAAGACGCAGATAGTTTTCATCGTGTTGTTTTTTTTTATAATTATGGCACTTATCATTCTATATTTTGTAAATAATTTGATAAAATATTGATAGTTATTTAGAAATATAGTTGACTCACTGACCCATCACAAAATCTACGAGACTTAAGCCTAGAGATTTAAAATTTGGGTCAGGTACTCTTTGAGGGGTGTAGGCAGTAGTAAGCAATCACTAAAACGAGTTTCGTAAATTCCCACCTCAAGTGGAAATTGCTTCACGCAAACGAATTCACGAGGGATTCACTACTTAGTTCATGACAATACATACCTATGTAATATGTGATAAATGATCCCGAAAACCCATAAGTGAAAATGAAATAAATATGGTAATAATATTCGTGTGAGACTTACAACTTTGGTGCCGCAACGTACAGCGGTTCAGTTTGTTACTTTACTCTTGTGTTTTCAATAATGTATTCACACTGCTAAGAATCTACTAAGATCCTATTTCAGTTTTATTCCCCTAGAGTGAACTTGAAAACGTTTGAATGATTTTATTAGCAATAGTGCTGGAGTGCCTTGTACGTTTTATGGTTCATAGAATAGAATAGATTAGAACTTTATTGTACACCAAAGTGAAAGATTACAAAAATAGAAAGAACATATTGCATGAGTGCATAGGGGCATACTCGTATTTAAAAACAATAAATAATCATGTACGCATTGAAAGGCTTCTTCTTTTAAAAAAAAAGGTTGGAAGTTTTTTCTTTCGTCCTTTTTTAAAGAATCTTTGAAAAAAAACTTGTAGTATCAGGCTTCCAGCGCTGCTATATCCGCTTCGATTATACCTGTGAAGCTGTATGAGCCTATGCATAAATCCAATATTCCCTTAATAGTATATCGTAAAATTATTATGATCGCGTATGCGAAACTGCTGGCACGTACGAGCTCCGGCACACTCCTTATAGGCCTGTTTACACTGTATTAAGTAAATATAACGTATCTACCTACCAAACAAATAAGGATAAATTCAAATTAATAATAACTAGCACGATGGGTTGACGACATTGTCAGCGTTGTGGGCCGCAGATGGATGAGGCTAGCCCAAGATCGTGGTGAATGGTAAGAGTAAAAAGAGGTCTATGCCTGGATGATGATGATATTGAATAAATATTATTGAACATTTTCAAAAAGCAATATTCAGCCCCAAAGCTTAAAAAGCTATTAGGACGAGTTAAAACTGGTAGTGCGTTTTTTTTGTAAATACATAATACTACTTTTCTATATATGTCATTTCGGTCATAGTAATGTTTTGTCTTTGGTGGGTCTTTGATCGAGCCCAAAGAGTATAGTTATGGAGGGAAAGAGTGGCAACTCTATCGTTTTAATGGCATCTATGGAAAGTGCTGCTACCTGGTGCCTGGAAGAGGAACTAAAGCTAACAACTGTAGATGTATAGTTATAGCTATGCAGGTATACATATATACCTATGCTACGCTAGCTAAACAGCTATATACCTGAACAGCTATACGTATATTACGTATTTATAGATTCCTGGGGTGCGATTTTTTACTTAACACTGGTGACTATATAAATGTCACCGAAATCTATTAAAATTCTCAATGAAAAATTCCAATTGTAGATTTAAAATATATATACTAATAGATCTCAATAGCCCTGTACAAGCAAGTGATCAAAATATCAATAAACATCTACAATCTTAAAGAAAAATGCCACAACCTAGGAGTATTTTTAAACGTAGGAGCCTTATTACTAAAGGGAAAATATAAAATAGCTTTTTGTTTTGTATACTTATTTCTTTATTGTTGGATGCTTGTTGTAATATTCTTGTGCCGCTATTTTTACTGCATCATCTCAATCATAATACCATTTTAACTTGTAATATTATATTTACCGATCTACACCAACTGCAAGACTCTGGTGACTCAACTGCAAGGCTTGATGAACCAGGTTTTGTGATGTCCATCATCACCCTGGAGGGACCCGATAAATTTGTTATCTCCATTGATTGGAAACCATGTCTCATAGGATAAGAATAGCTTTGGTCTGTTTCCATGAAGGTTGTCGAGGATTGCTGCAAACCTAAAATACAAAAATGCAATCTTATTATCAGCATACTTTGTGTGCGGGCGTGCACCTTTGACTGTGTATGTAGTATAGTATTGCTACTTACTTAGGAAGTCACAGCCAAAAACACAATATCTTTTTCGAAATTGACTCATGTTGTAACAAATCGTTAACAAAACTCAACAAATACTTGTGTGACTAACAAATAACCTCGAAATAAAGCACAATAACATCAAATCCAAACGGCAGATTAAAAGAGGGTAGACAATTAATGAAATTAATGAAGTTGAATTATCCGACATTCACCCATCTCCGTCCTGTTATGACGTCACAAAATGGCTGCTGTTTAGTTTGTCACCTTGGCACCAGTTGGCGCTGTCGTCTTCAAAATGTAAGGTTTTTTTAAGCGTACCCCCCCTGATCGAGCCCACCGCCGCTCAAGGCAGAGCTACTACCAGCTTATGAGTTTTGAGAGATGTGAGAGTACCAAGAGAAATTTTGGGAACCATGCATTAATTTATTTTATCTTACGACAAACAAAGCATGTCAATCCACCCGACCGACAAGGCGGGTGGTGGCAGCGACCCGCACTAATAGCGATAAAACGCTCCGAAAAACCCCTGCCAGCATAAAATAAATAACACTTAGTAGGTGGATAAATGCATAATAGGTATATTTATGTAATAATACGTAAAAATCTAGGTACTTTCCGTAAAATAACCCTAAGGTTTGCGTAAGTACATCGAGCAAGGCCTTAGTAAAGCTTAATAAAATGAGCTTCTAATTTTAATAATTGGAGACTTCTTTAGAGAATCTTAATAATCTGGTACTTGGTAGGTATTTTGTAATATCCACCATGCCTGGAAATCAAAGTCTTGAAGCAGTTTCGTTGAGTTTTCCACTTCTTCCTGAAAAGCTCGTGCCATTTTCACCGCTATATAAAAGTAATTTGTGAAGGATATTAAATTTTTCTTCAAATTTCCAAAGATGATTGGCAGATGTGTTTCAATCAAAAATGCGTAAATTTTAGGCAACCGAAAAGCTTAGGCTTCAGCCTCCATCAGAAAATTGGGATTCAAGTAAAAGGTGACTGGTAGGTATATTCCATTTTTGATTTTTTATTTATGTGTTCTGTTTTGTGTTATATGCATATAACCAATGAAAATGCATTTTAAATTAAATGTTATTTAAAGAGAACAAGCTTTTGTTTCATGTTCAAATTTGACTTTTATGTTTAAAAACTATAAAATCAAGTTTTTATAAACAAATCACCAACTACTAATAAAAAAATTAACAGTGATGTCCAATGTTTTGGTGATAATAGCATAATATCATTACCAATATTTCTACTGATTGGTTAATACAGTCCATCCCGCTGGGAACGAATGGATCAGAGAAGTGGTTCACGAGCTGCCAAAAACGCTTTATTAATATTTTATTACGCACTCAGGATACATACTCATTGGTTACTGTGTGACTATACATTTCGGTGATTTAGCTATTCCGGGAAGTTTTTGTGTACTACTCAACCATCACCATAACGTACCGCACATAAGGTACCCATGGAGTACCTTCGTACTTATTTCTATTTTGATGGAGCTAGCATACGACCCACCTGATAGAGGTAACCATCGCCTATAACAAAGCATTGTCTTTTGAACGTTCCCTACGAAGCAGTGCCCTGCGTCCATCAACTTGAGGCACACAGATGTTCAGCCTCACGTGCCAGTAACTTCACCGGCCTCCACACCCTTCAATCGAAAAACAGCAATGCTGCTTCAAATTGTATTCAATGGAATAGTTTTCGCCTTATTAGTACCTACCTCGGCTTACATTTTAATTATAAAGATAACGCAGCATCAAACGACCCAACAAAAGCTTAAGAAAATGTACTAGAATAAACAACCAGTTCCCGTCTCCGTTTATGCAGATAATTACCGTTTGAAGTCCACTTCCTCCAATAATAACTGAACATAAATAATTACAACATCAAACGGTTTAAATCATGACTCTTGCTACACCGGCACCGGTCCGGATCCGGGCTTAAGCCGTGCCGTTAATCGAATTTGAACCCTATTTCTTCAACGAGTTTCAATATAAATACGTCAGTGTCACTGCCTAAACCTGGGTCCGGCTGTCTTTGATTTACAAAGCTAATATTCAGCTGCGTCGCCTCGTACAAATAAAGCTAAAACTCAATGGACGTTACGAGCCTTGTACCGCGACGCGTGAATGCACCTTATGAAAATAAACAGTAACTGAAGAAGGCAGCCGATCTCATCGCTTCATATCTAATGTTTCTAAAGGCCTGCGCACATTTAGGTCGCTGGCGATGGCGATCAATGAAAAGCAGTCAAATATCACTGTCAAAGACAGCGTTTCACTGATCGCGATTGCCAGCGACCTAGGTGTGCGCAGGCCTTTAAGCAACGTCATAATATTATGTATCATTCAATATGGCGCTCCGTGTTAAATGATACTTTAATTTAATTCAATAGATTCAATGATCGGGATATTATTACAGCTGTACAAGACTTTGTTTATCTCCCAGAAGAGGCAAAGATACAGCGTATATGTGGATATGTGCGCACTACGTATTGGTATGACGTGCAAACATGAAAACTGTAAATCATAGGTACCCACGTAAAACAAACAAATTTTTGTGTTCAATAAATACAATCATATAGAGCCTGAATTTGAGCAATATGTACATTGAATTAGCACCAAAATTTGTGCCGTTTTTAATCAGCAAGGCAACCAACAACAACTTCTTTTTTTATAAAATATTTATACTTATGCACGAATCAATCTAAGTAGAAAAATATCATTGCTTGAATTAAACATTCATTTATTCAAGCAATGAAATTTTGGCTATAGTTTATTTTCTAGTTTGATGAATTCGCTCGAAACAGCTTCTCCTAAATCATTATTGATAATTTGAACTCAATACTAATAGGTACAATACTAAATTTAAACTCAATACAATACTATTTGAGAATATCTAATTGAATCACCGTAAATACCAAACAAAGTAGGCAGTTACAACTGTGTTAGCTGTTTATTATTATCTCTTCCACTTGAAAGTAATTCGATCCGGAGCTCTTGAGCTAATGTGTTGCGTAGTTGGAGCCTAATTCACTATAGGTACGTGACTACCATTCACATAGGTAGGAACTTTATTCGCAGCTACGAGTAGGTTACTTAATTCCTGAATCTACGAAAACGAGGCGAATTGGCGAGCGTTGCTTTGGTTTTGTAGAGTTATTTGAAACTTTACAAAACCGCGCACGGAAGTTACAAAGTTACTCAAACGGTTTATTAGATTGATACTTGACTTCAGAGAAACGACCGCTGAGGTTTGAAATTAGAGCTTGTGGCGCGGCTAGGTTCACATGAAGTTGTATTTCACTCGTTTGTCTGTATTGCGAGTTTTATAATGGATAGGTACAATAAGTATAACGGGGCATGCTCTGAAGAACTGTTCGACATCATGCCAACAGCCTCGTTCTCAACGCACTACTCGCTTTAGGCAGAGCGTTCATCCTCACAACTTGGAGCCTGGGTGGTCCCGCACCGTTCGGTTTCAGAGGAACTTCCTCCCGCGAACACTCTGGCTGGGAATGATCTCTCTGCTGAGGTTTTCCTATGGCATGGCATGGGGTTCTTCAAAATAGGAGATTTAAAAGTTTTAAAGGGTCGGTAACGCGCTTGTGATGCCTCTGGTATTGCAGGCGTTCATAGGCTACGATAACCGCTTCCCATCAACCGACCCATCGTATGATTATTTGTCTACTTTTCTGTGTAAAAAAAATTAAAAATGGAACATTTTTAATCCTTTGTTTATCCAATCAGATTCAAATGAGTCAACTCATGCAAATCGATTGGTTAATCATTCGGTACAAAGCTTTCAATATGGAACATGACCCTTGTTACCACAAAACCAGAAATCACACACAACAGAGAGTTTGGTGCTCTCAACAGGCAAGGGCGGATCCAGGGGGGGGGTCATGGGGGTCACGACCCCCCCCTGAGCTGGTTCCAGGACTTAGGTGGACCACTAATTGTACATAATGATTTTGTATTAATATAGTAGGTATGTATATTTTGCCACTATACAGATTTTATGTAACTCAAACCATCATTATTTAATTATTTTAATGAAACTCTTACGCTACTGACTGACTGACAATCAACGCACAGCCTAGGCCGTTAGTCCTAGAAGCATGAAACTTGTAGGGTGTGTTCCTTTTATAGTGTAGATGTAGAGGTTCACTAAGAAAAGAAATTGGAAAATAATTTCGCGAAAAGGAGAAAAAGTGGAAAAATGATGATTATAAAAATCAAAGCAAAGTTAGAAGCATGAAACTTGGACAATAATACATAATTATATTATGCAGGAGCACAGTGTGAAAAAAAAAACAGAAAATTCTTACAATTGGTCATGTCAAACTAAACAATCCAGCTTTGATTATACACCAACGCATACACAAACCCAAAATAGCCACTAAGACAAAATCACGAAAAAAAGGTTTAAAAATACACAAATAAAACAGTCATAAAAAATTTTGCTACCGCAGCACCTGTCACCAAATTTGAATACACACAAAGGTTTACAAAATTGGCTACTACAGCACTTGCTTTTATATTCAAACACACTCTAAAGCACTTGAATACAAGCTCAAAACTATGGTAACCAGCAGTTAGTTATGTCAAACTTAAACAACCAGATTCAATTATAAATACACCAACGCATACAAAACCCAACTTAGCCACTATGACAAAATCACGAAAAATAGCTTTAAAAAATACATACGCAAAAAAAACTGTAAAAAAATATCTGCTACCGCAGCATCTGCCACCAGATTTAAATACATACAAAGGTTTAAAAAAAACCTATGTAAACCACTAAGACAAATCGCGGTTTTTGTATACGTTTTGGTGTACAATCGAATCTGTTTTTTTGGTTTAACATGACCAACTGCTAGTTACCTTAGTTAATTTCGTTTAAGAGGAACACTCCCTTCAAATTTCATGCTTCTAGGACTAACGGCTTAGGCTGTGCGTTGATTGTCAGTCAGTCAGTCGACAGTGAGTAACGTAAGAATTTTATATAATATTTAGACTAGTTATACAGGGTGGCCGGAACATTAACGTCCAAAAAAAAATTTTTGCCCCTCGTATCGTGGGGTATCTGAATCACCCCCATGTATGTTCCGCGATTTCGTATAGTTTTCAAATTATGAATTTTTATCTGAATTTACGGGAAATTTCGACACGACCAACTTAAAAATTTCAAAAAAAAAAAGTAGAAGATGTTTTAGTATTTTTTTTTGCAACTGAATCCTCATGAGTTGTACTTTTATGCATAAAGCATTTAGCTTTGTTACTTTGATGAAAGTTATGAAAATAATGATCCAAAGTGAGCAATTTACGTTCGGTGAATTATGACTCAAATTTTCAACTTTAAATTTAAAATGTAAACAGGTAATTTCATGGTTCCTAAGTAGCTGTAAAAATGCGCCATACTTTCAGCTTTCATAATTATTAAAAAAAAAAGCAGCCAAGTGCGAGTCGGACTCGCCCATGAAGGGTTCCGTAGCACGACGAACTACAAGAACCTTTATATTATGTTCCTTGATGTAACATAATAAGGTTCTTGTAGTTCGTCGAAAGGTAAATTGCGGTTTACGGTTTATGACATATAAAAAAAAAACTACTGACTAGATCTCGTTCAAACCAAATATCGTTGGAAGTTTACATAGTAATGTACAACATATATTTTTTTTAGTATTATCATTCTCTTACTTTAGAAGTTAGAGGGGGGGGGACCAACTTTTTTCCACTTTGGAAGTGTCTCTCACGCAAACTATTCAGTTTAGAAAAAAACGATATTAAAAATCTCAACATCATTTTTGAAGACCTATTCATAGATACCCCACACGTATGGCTTCGATGAAAAAATTTTTTTTGAGTTTCAGTTTCAAGTATGGGGACCCCCGAAATTTATAGTTTTATTTTTATTTTTATGTAAAAATCTTAATGCGGTTCACAGAATACATCTACTCGCTAAGTTTCATCAGTCTAGCTCTTACGGTTTCGGAGAAAAATGGCTGTGACATACGGACGGACAGACAGACAGACAGACAGACAGACAGACAGACATGACGAATCTATAAGGGTTCCGTTTTTGCCATTTGGCTACGGAACCCTAAAAACAGTACTTAATTGGCTACTTTTGCTAAAATCGGGCTTCAAAGACAGCAAGATGGAACAAGAAGCTACTCATGCTAATCATGAAATTATCTGTTTAGATTTTTAATTTAAATTTGAAAATTTGTATCACAATTCACCAAACGTAAATTGTTTACTTTGGGTCATTATTTTCATAACTTTCTTTTAAGTAACAAAACGAATTGTTTTATGCATAAAAGTACAACTTATGAGAATTCTTGCAAAAAAAATTACCAAAATGTCTTCTACTTTTTATTTTTAGAAATTTTTAAGTTGGTCATTTCGAAATTTCTCGAAAATTCAGAAAAAAACCCACGATACCCCACGATACGAGGGATCAAAATTTTTATATTGGACGTCAATGTTCCGGCTACCCTGTATATTTAGTTAAAATAATAGGCTGCCTCATTCCGTGCGTGATAGTGCTTCTCTGGATGTCTTCAAGAGAGATGGCAATATATACGAAGTTATTATGTGTTAAGTTTTTCAAGTGTACATTAAAGAATAAATATTTTTAAGTAGGTACAATACTTACGTACATTAATAAAATACCTACTTTTTACTTCATACAAGTAAAAAGTAGGTATTTTATTAATGTATCAATTTCATTATGTATTGTTATCAAAATTAAATTATAAGTTCTTGACCTGACCACGACTATGTGACCCCCTCCTGGCGCCAAAGCTGGATCCGCCCTTGTCAACAGGACAGGACTTCTTCTTATTAAAGTGTCACTGTTGCTTTTGAACCGATGGTGTGGTGAAAGGATTTAAAGTGCGCTCAAAAGGAGCATCGCACGCACGAAGCCTCTCTTTTTGTGCACTACGTGGGTCTTTAATTGAATTGAAAAGACCGTAGTGGCCCTCAGTAAAAATATTCTGATCGTATTACCTCAGATATACTCTAACGCAATAGGCATGAAGACAGTAAAAAAGTATCGCCAAAATATTAATGTGATCTAATGAAAAAGGATTCAAAGATTTTGAAATATGTATTTATTCTCTTATTAATGGCGAGATTAATAATTTATTTGTTAAAATAAATCTACAAAATACAACAATCCGCCATGATGGCTCAAACACCGGTCAGAACGAATTACGTCACGTTTAGGTAAATTCCGTCATTCCGATTTAGTACAAAAGCACCAATGTTTACTGTTGATATACTTAACCGTGACGTAATAACAGACGCCATGACACTAGCGAGCGTTTTGGCGTGAATTTGAAAATTTAAATTTAAATGTACTTTTATTGCACAAAAACCTTATTTTTTTACAGAAATATGATATATTTTAGACATAATAGATACTTCTGATTATGATAGAAGAGATTTTGAAAATTAGTCGTCATGCCTATTGTAAATAAATAAATGAGATGATGATGATGATGATGATGATTTCCTAGCTGTTTTCAGCTACGGCGTTTGTAAATGGATGGACATTATTATAATTTATTGTTTGAGGGCTTCGTTGTTCTGCCCTCTGATGTGCCCTAGTGTGGCTGATGTATCCAAAAGGTACGAGCATGGTAATTTTAGCAGATGGCCGCTGGTGGTCAGGCTTTGGTCCTTGTGATTGTCCTGTAGCACTGTAAGAGTAGTCAGACGAACACCAGCATTTAGTCCATTCGAAAAAAATGTGGTCGAGTCTTCAATTCGTCTCACCTTCTGTCGAGATCGAATCGACGTTGTTCCTCTCGCTTGTTCACATGCACGTGGAAATTAATGATGATAGTGATGTTGTGATGTTCAAAGTGTATGCAAATACTAATGATAGAAGTGAACGTGTGAACTATATTATTGTTGGATGGCCCACATGCATCCACGAACTGTTTGCACTGAAATGTGTATTTTGGCCATTATGCTGGTACTTATGCTAATAATGTTCTGTTTTCGCAGATGGATGGTTTCCTTTATTCAAATAGTGACCAAGTACTTCAGTGGGTTATTTCAATCTAACAAAATATCATAAGCTGCGAACATTTACACAGTCACTGTCAAAATGAAACTAATTAATTTGGCAAACTGTAACAAATTGCGATGGTAATTATGAAACAATTTTGTTTATAAAGGTGATTTTTGTGCTACATTTCAACTCGATTAACCGTAAAAACAAAAATATGTATAGGTAAATTTAAAAAAATTTGAGAAACCAATTTCATAGCATTTTGATGAAACTTCTATGCAAACAATCTGGAAGGATTTAAGCTCTCAGATAAAAAAAGGTAAATCGGCTCCTATATAGATGAAAAAGTTATGCGATAACAACAATTTTAAAATAAATACAACCGAATTAAGAACGAATGTAGAAACTTCTAATAAAAAAGAAGGAGGTCATTTAATAATTTATTAACCAACTGGTTAATCAATTGGTAATTTTTATGGATAGTTAAACTGAAAGCCACTCAACATAATTATCGCGGCTTTGTCGCGGTTTGCAATTAACGAGAATAAAAAGCCAATTATAGTTGGCAAATTGTTGGATTCATTCGTTCGAAATACATTATTAACAAAACCGGCACTCTTATTACTGTATACTCGCTAGTCTGTGCACAGAGTAACAGTACACATAGTTCTCTGAAATATCAGAGAAGATCAAATCAAGATCAAACGTCTCGTGGTTATAATAGTAGGCGATAAAATCGGTAATCTGAATAGTACTAAAATACTACTTAATGCACTCACCTAAAAAATATATACAGGGCGTCTCACGGATATGCCACATGAAGGGAAAGTACCTAGAACATTTTAATGAAAGAAGACAATATTTAAATTTTAAAAACAATTCAAACTGCATTCATTTCATTCATCCATGTTGCATTTTCGTGGGACGCAATTTTAGTTAGTTTATAATTTTTGTGTAAGTTCTTACTTACCTCTTACATTGTTAATAACTAACAGCCACTAAAACCGCCCTTTTATTAATAATAAGTGAACTCGGCTTAAATCTAATTCCCTGTACTTTCAAATTGAATCCACTCTAGAGCCATGGTCGCTAACTTCTTAGCTTTTGCGCCATTAAGCTCCAGACAGTAATAACTTTTGAATTACTAACTTGTAAACATAGTTTGACATAGATATTAATATTTCGTGTACTTATAGTATTTCACTCACAGTGCTAATTTAAGGACCGCCGTAGTAGACCGCCGTCGATGGCCCCTCGCACACTTTGACCTTTCAAAGTCATAAAATTACTGAACTTATTCATAGAAAATGACGAGCAACTGTTTTGTGTGTAATCCGATTGCACATAGTTTATTAAAAATATAAATTTGACGCTAACAAGTTGTCTTACACAAGGGATTTTATATCTTTCAAAAGGCCAAAGTTTGCGAGTGAGAAGTTGTTATCAAAGTCAAATATGTATTTATTCAATGGTATCACAAAGATCACTTTGCAACGTCGCTAGGTGAGTCTAGGTGCCACGCGACCAAGCCTAGAAGAAAGGCAGCAAACTACGGCTTGGTATCACGGTGTTCATCATCATCATTATCACCTTGAATTCATTGAACGCTTTAATTGCCTTTGAAGAACGATTTTAGGACCTTACACTAACCCATTACATACTATTAGTAAATTTAACCTTCACGACACTAGACAACCGTATAGAATTATCAATGTATACTGCGACTAAGTAGTTGAAGCAATTCACAAAAGCTCCTGAGGCGTAAATCCTGCATCGGAGCCCGGATATGACACTGTCTGACTCCAACTTGAAAACTAGTAAAGTACGTTTCTGAAACTTTGTACGAAGCAAATAAGAGAAATGGAGTGTAAGTTGCGTCCAAGCGCACATAATAATATTGTTTATAAGAAGATAGGTACTAAAACTACTATTTGCCAAGTATTATTGATTGCAATTGCTGCTTCGAACTTGAAACAAAAGTGCTAGATTTCGAAATGTGTAAACTGTAGGCCTATCACAAGCTCTGTCTGGCTCTGTCTATGGTTCTGGTTTTGAGTCTGTGATGAGTGCTCACCAGTGTATTATACTGTGAGTGTGACGTTTCGACGTAGGATTTATTTAAACAGCACTCACACAGACTAAAAACCAGAGCCTGACAGAGCTTATGGTAGGCCAACTGGTGTCCATAAACGCTCATTCCAAATATTTGCCATGCTCCAAACATAATTGTTGACATCAGACAAGCATCAAACTGACGGAATTTTCATCACAATTGCTACTACGAGTACATATAGGTAGTCGGTATTAGTTGAATATCGACTTAGCATTGTCTTGACTAACACGAAAAAGAAACAGACGGGGATCATTTTGTTTGAAACAATTCTCTGTTTTAAGTCACTTTTGAATGTTCGTATGTTTGTAAAAAAATATAAACAACGATTCTCGAAGCTTAACTGTTTGAACTTATCTTTGTAGTTAGAATAAACTCGCTATTTTTAGAATAAGTTTTCGCAATAAAACGTTTTGGAACATATTCGTACTTCGCTCCGAGTTTCTTATCTAATCTTGCATGTCTGCACAATGTCTCGTTGCAAGACTCTACTTTTAAACTTATCGCTTTTTGGCCAACTTATATATTAAAAGTTGGATTTTAGTTTAGTCTAGTTCATTTTAGGTTTTATCTGTGAATTGACGTGGCCCTTTTTAACTAAATGGTTGTGTTTGGGCAATCGATTTTCACCTTGCATCGTATAAAAAAATATAGGTTTTTACGCTTATCATTTTCTCTCAGAAGGAATACCATTATCCCTAAGTACTTATTAGTATACCTCGATGAGTATCGAAGCTAAAATATAGAAAACAGGGTTATAACGCTGTCAGGCTTGCCAGACAACCTGACGTGAGGGAATATCCATATACATTTTCCGCCAAAGCCACAGGGGCCTTCCCATTACACATAACTATGCCTTAGTCATTTGAGCAACGCATACCTATCGTAATTATATTCTAGTCGAGAACGTAGAATGCCAATAACATTCTCGTGGTAAATCAATAAATATTACCACATAATTATTTGATAATAACAGATTAGGGTCAGACCAAAAGCCTCAGAACAACGTACACATGAGTGGGCAGTTTTTCATAATTACGAAGTTATGCCGTATAACTAAAATCGGTCAGAACCAAACCATAACTTTCTCGTGTAGGCTGCGTATGGTCGAGTGTTTATTCACCTATAGTTTTATAATTCGCCTAGTTTAAAAATTATTCCTACTCAAACCTTTTCTTGTGTATATGAATGAATATATTTTCTTTTGATTTTGTATAATAATATTCCATAAATAGTACCAACAACTATGCCCTTAAGTAGAAACATCCACATGGTTGATGTAGTCGGCCTTACCCTTAGATTGAGCCTAAACAAGCACGATGAACGTGGACACTGGACAGCATCTGGACAATAGCTGGTAGGCGAAATTCTAAGAATATATACATCATGATGTTGGTTCAAATATCGGTTAAAATATTCACGCAATATGTGGGCAGCAAAGAAAACAAAGTGATAAATTAGAAGGGTAAAATTGCAATTACCTAAAATTCCGCTCGCAAGAGGGGTTTCAGATGAAAATGTAACTAAATTAGAGTTACTCGTATCCAAGAGTAGGTAATTATTTGGTAGTCAAACTCACCGAAAATATTTAAATACATAAACATTAACCTAATCACTATGATAACAGGTATCCCATTTAAGATTTAGGCTCTTTTAGTCCTGCCTTTTGATCCGAATCGGACAACGCCGACGTCAGACTGTATTAGGTACTTTGTAAGGACTTATCTTCACTTGATTTGCCGTATGTTTTTTGGCTTGTTGTCTTCTAGCATCAAGCATAAAGCAGCCGTAAAAGCAAACATTGTCTCCAATTGATTCGCAATCACCATTTAGAGTTGGAACGAGCTTGGTCGATGACGTCGTAAACTTGTTTATTCCATTTCAATTGATTGCCCCTAAATCATACGGGTGCTTTGACTGCTTCAGACAAAGTTCATCACTTTTATTGAACTAGAGCCGAATCTACAGCAAAGCACCTATGCAAGTATAGCCACGCTGCTATACAGGATGTTACAAAATTACCCGTAAAGCTGAAAAGAGGTTAAATGGGGCCTTATAACGTGTCCATTCACAACTTAGACAATCAAGATCTAGATTGTCTAAGATTCACATTAAGATATATTATTTAAGAACCAGTAACGCTGTATAACTTAAACCAAACAAATAAGCATTAACGAATGCAAATTAGAAAATCTATTAGAGTAGACAATTATTAGGTAAAATAGGTATGTTGGCCTTTCTGTTAAATAATCTGGTTCCCTGACATGACAGCTTGCTAGGGTTTTGCTTTTATAATTTAATCATATTTTTTACTGGTTATTTTGTAACACGTTTTGTATATTTTATGGCAGCGCGTTCTTATTCAGCATCATTAGTAAACATCTTTTGAAAAAACAGGAATAAAAGATAAATAAACGATTGTATTGCTAGTGTTGATAATGCAAAATTTACATAACAGTTATCACATCGATAGGTATACAAACAGGCCTCTTCTATGTATGACTCATAAAGGGCCACTTTTCAGCAGTGCTCCTATTTATAGCGCCTGAGAACAGAATTCAGGCACAGCTGGTTTCCCAGAACCTACCCTGCCTTATGTCCAGGGTGGTATGTACAAGGAGTGGCCAAATAAAGTATTGTACAAATGAGTTTTCTGTCCAAAAATATATGTGCATTAATGCCAGTTCTCTCAATTTGTGAAGAAAACATGTCATAGGTTTTAAAAAATTCAACAACAATAATATGTCGTTAGTTCAAAAGAAATAGTGCCACGATAACAAGTCAAAAAGAAGGTGTTGGGTTCCATTTATCATTGGGCTGGCCATTTGCTTACTCTACAAAGCATCTGTATAAGTGTAAAGAAATCTATGGGTCTCTCAACCTAGTCGCTCTGATCCGCAATAAAGATAATCTATGATGTGGACCTGACAAGATCAACAGGCTTTCTAAAGACAGTACCTACATACCTACTTACTAAGATTGTGCACATAAATTTTGATAGCACCACTACGTGCAAAGTATAAAAATACAGAATACAGGTTTCAGAGTTCTGTGATAAAAATACTCCCCCTTTTTATCTGTCTGAGCTTGATTTTGCAGACGGGGTTGGTGCTTTTTTTAACTTATGTGAAACCGAGTTGGGTCTGCTTGTAAAATATGTTTGTTTACTGTCTCCTATAGTGTAACGTGTGTATTGTTATTTGACAGTGGTTTAATTAAACCAACCTTGTTGTTTTATCCTTGTGGTTTTCTCCAACACATTTTCTTAGGAGTTGGTACAATAAACGAATATAAAATGCAGGGTTTAGACCTAATACCATAAGTTACTATACTTCAGACAAATGAAATCCGTTTTGTTATACTCAGTTAGGTAATTTAGATGCTAGATAACAGTGTAATTTAGACAAGGGTCAGTCAAACCGTAGGCGTGGAACTAATTCTGTAGTGCGCTAAGCTGACGCTTGGCTAGATCGCTATTTATGGGTAGCGAGGCTACTGGTATACGAAGTAAGCTGTATGGCAGACGCAAATAACCCTGACCTGCCCATAGCAGTGAAAGTCAAGCTCACTAGATTTAATGGTGACGACATTTGATTGGATTAATACCCATGCGTTTGAATTTTATTGATTCGGTCACGGTGACTTTTTACGGCGTTATAGAAGAGATACAGCCCTAAAACGGACACGAAGATACCATGACGTGAAACTGTTATTGGTCGTAAACAAAAACACCGGTAATTTTCGTGTCGTAAATATTCAGAAAAAGACTTTGACTTTGACTTTGACTTTGTAAACCTGCATGTATTCTACGATATAAACAACATAGCAATACAATAGACGGCCTTATCGCTGAAAATGATCACTAAAAGAGAGGGAAGTTTTTGTGGGTTATGCACTATGATCAATACAACTGCATGAGGTGTAAACTGTATCCAGCAATCATATAAATAAAAGGTTCTCTATAGCCAGTAAGTCATAGCAGTAACTTAGATACAAATAACAACATGATATGCGGCAGGTCACACTATTGCCTTTTCCGCAATCGCTTCGGTCAAGCAAGACTGATCTGCTCACTGGCCGCAAAGTAGCCTTGGACGTGGCAATCAAAGCATAACCTCAGAATATCTAAGGGTTTTGTATTGCGTGATAAGTCAGGACAGACATAAAAACCTTCAATTTCGAATTTCTACTTTTAAAAGAAAGAGATTTAGACTTTTTAACCACATGTTTTCCCCCTTTCTCGGCAAAGGTCTCAACCTCTCTCTATTTATTTCTGTTTATGAAGGTAAAATTAAACATTTTTAATATTTACGGCACAAAGGGTCAAATGTAAACTAGACGATAGACCACCATTGTACAAATGACCTAAATCAAACCAGTAGGTAATAAGCGAATTCAAAACGCACTGCAGCTAAATCAAATAAAAAATGGCCTCAACATTCTTGCTAATCAAGATAAAACGTGAATCCAGCTGTGAAAACAAAATCCTGTTGAAATTTATTTTATTTTTATCATTGTTACAGATTCGAAGTACCTACTAGTAAAAAATAACCCGAGCGATGGTGGACCGGGCTCTCAGCTATCTCTCCCTAGAATACAACACAAGTAGTAAGTTCTACTTTACAATTTTCTACTGATACTGATGATTCAAAGATTGCACGGTGACCAATTAGCTTAGTGTTGAAGTCATAGGTAAGCATTAAGATATATGATAAGTACAGTCGCGGTATGAAAATGTTCGTCACCTTAGAGTCGGTTTTCGCTTGCACCAGTGCCTTGATCATGAACACATTGTGACATAATTTGTGACGTTAACATAACGGTGAATTCTGTCTATTCAGTTTCAAAAGGTAGTATGTGATCGTGATACGTAGAACAAATCAAGTTGAAAATCGACGAACATTTTCATACCGCCACTATACATACAGTACTAGGCAACAAATATTGCACATCGGCTAATTTCGGCTTCATTAAGCGTAGTGTGCGTCAGAAAGAGATAACGCTCTACTAAAACAGAAAACCGATGTACATTAATTTTATTGTCTACGACCGTACCTTATCAAGTAGAAACAGAAATAGAAAATTATTTATTGCACACCTTTCAATTATTTTAAAACATAACAACGTTCACAATGGGCGATCTTGTCGTTGAAGAGCGATCTCTTCCAGACAAACTTTAGATGGAGAGTAAATAAGTAAGAAAACTCGGAAATATTACTGAGGATACTAATCTTTGAACATCCTGTCTGTATTTCGTATGTAGGTTTTCCTATATTTATAAATGTGAATGTAAATGAGCTCATAAGACAAGTTAGCAAGTGGCAGCTCAGCAGCTCATTTGTTGGTTGTCTGTCATAGTAACTTAATTGCATAACTTTGCATTGTCTGCAAGAATGATGTTCCAAATGTTCTTCAAAATGACAAATGTACCTTGGCATATATAGTAATAACGCCTAGCTAGTCATATCCTAGAGAGAATACTTGGGTCAGGATAGGTGACAAAAGCAATAACACTAATAGATAAAGATAAATATGATCCCCTCTATTTGTTCCGTGCTATTCATCCATGATAAACAAAACGTGATTGATATTCGATCTGTTTGTCCAGTAAGTGGCGTGGAGTCCCGGTGAGAGGGAATGGCGGGCGCGGACGATGACGACTCGGTCGACTGGGAGGCGCTGTACCTGCGTCTGCCGGTACAGAACCTCACATGGGCCAGTAACACCTCCGAGCTGGACTCGTGGAATTTGACCGTGCTTGCCAACGCTACGTGGTGGGACTCGACCGCGCCCTTCGACTCGCCGGCCGCGCTCGTCCGCGCCGCCGTCAAGGCCATCTTCCTCGGCCTGCTTATTCTCGCTACTGTAGTCGGTGAGTAGATGCATCCTACTATATACATACTTGCATACTAATAGATACATGCGTGGGGCGTGAAGTAGGAGTTGAACGTTTATTGTTATGTGCCTCTATAACCCCTCAAGTTAGGGACCTGAAAATGTATATTTGGGCTTTTAATAAGAAATAATGTATTATCATCATCAGCCTGAAGAAGTCCACTGCTGGACATAGGCCTCCCCTACACATTTCCAGGAAGAACAATTCTGAGCTCTTTCCATCCACCGTTTTCCCGCGATCTTAACAATGTCGTCAATGATATGATGAAATACTGAGTTTCATAAAAATGCATATGAAGTCACGGGTAACAGCTAGTCTACTATAATATATTGTATACTTTAGTTGCAACCTAGATACCCTAGATAGTACGCGAGCTAATTTGAGCCGAGATAAAATCAGTTGTGAAGCGGCAGGGACAAGACGCTCAGAAGCGATTCCCATGGCACATGAAAAGGTTCACAAAATTCAGTCGAGCGATGCATTGCATGATTTATGCAACTTTGTTCCAAGAATAACTTATTCTTAAAAACCCCATTCCGAGAAGCGAGTCGATATTGCAAGTTTGGCTGTCCATCCATTACATAAAAGTCTCGTAATAGCGTAACATTTTATCCGGGCGATCGTTCGACTACTTACGTGCTAACGTTCGTCTGGAACGGACCATATTTCAAGTTACTCACAGTGCAGAAATTTCTTCGCATTTTCTTCTCCAGCTATGAGATTTTATAGATGGACACGCTACGGTCAACATCGGTCAAAGTAATGGAGCGATAACGCCAGCAACATCGGATATGACACGAAGTTACAAACAAGACCACATAAAACAATGTCTTCTCGGATCTAACACCAATAGAATAGATTTTTATTCAACTTTGTTTTTTTTTTGCAGGTAATGTATTCGTGATAGCCGCAATATTATTAGAGAGGCACTTGCGCAGCGCCGCGAACCACCTGATCCTATCGCTGGCGGTAGCGGACCTGCTGGTGGCGTGCCTGGTGATGCCGCTGGGTGCCGTGTACGAGGTGGCCCAGCGCTGGACGCTGGGCCCGCAGCTCTGCGACATGTGGACCTCGGGCGACGTGCTCTGCTGCACCGCTTCCATCCTGCATCTAGTCGCTATTGCACTTGATAGGTAAACATACTTACATTTACTCTTCTTAAACCTTGTACAATAGAAATTAACGAAACTATTTCTTTGCTCAAGGTATCGGGCTGTGACAAACATTGATTACATCCACTCGCGAACCCCGAAGAGGTCAGCGTTGATGATAGTGTGTGTGTGGACAGTGAGCATCGGTGTGTGCATAGCACCGCAGTTGGGCTGGAAAGACCCCGACTGGAATCGCCGTGTATCCGAAGACTTGCGATGTGTTGTGAGTCAAGATATAGGCTATCAAATATTCGCGACAGCATCGTCGTTTTACGTGCCAGTATTAATTATATTAATTCTCTACTGGCGAATCTACCAGACTGCCAGAAAAAGAATACGTCGACGACGAGGAGCAACAGCACGCGGTGGACCCCCACCGGTCCCAGCGGGCGGCGCGCTGGTGGCGGCTGGAGGCAGTGGCAGCATCGCAGCTGCCGTCGTCGCCGTCATTGGCCGCCCGCTACCGACCATCTCCGAGACCACGACCACGGGATTCACGAACGTGTCCTCAAACAACACTAGCCCAGAAAAGCAATCCTGTGTAAATGGGCTCGAGGCTGATCCCCCAACAACGGGTTACGGAGCGGTCGCCGCAGCATACTACCCGACTCTAGTGAGGCGGAAACCTAAAGAGGCGGCCGACTCGAAACGTGAGAGAAAAGCTGCAAAAACGTTGGCAATAATAACTGGCGCGTTTGTCGCGTGCTGGCTTCCCTTCTTCGTGCTGGCTATTCTAGTGCCAACGAGTGACTGTGAGGTGAGCCCGGTGCTGATGTCGCTGTCTCTGTGGCTGGGCTACTTCAACTCGACGCTGAACCCAATCATCTACACGGTGTTCAGCCCTGAGTTCCGGCACGCGTTTCAGCGCCTGCTGTGCGGGCGCCGCCGCCGCCGCCGCGCCCCGCCCCCGTAGTGCCCTCTCCCATACCTTGTCATCCTCCCCGACTGACCTCTAGTTCATCATTAATTACCTTATGTTACCTTGTTACATTTTCAGAGATATATTTACACCCTATTATTTTTTGTACGTGATTAATGTTAATAACGGAACCTATCTAGTTAATAAATCACAAATTCTCTTTATTAGATTTTACTTTTCGTATTTTATATTCGAAAACCCTATTATTTTAACAAACATCTACTCAGTAGGTAGGCACTTTCTTATCTTCATAGGCAACTCTACAGATACCACGAAGAAAAACCCCGACACGTGTTTCATCTCTCTACGAAGCTTCCTCAGAACCTATTGCCTCACTAAGTGCACTGCAGATACAACACGAAACACATCGTCCTTTGTCATTGTTCTTGATGGTGCCTCGTGGAAAAATTAAACATCTGTCGAACTCTTACTAGATTTTTTCTTGTGTAGGATACCTACTATACCTTTTCATCTATTTATCATTTAGGACACGTTTGCGAAGGATTAGCCCAAAGTCTCACTAGACTGTGAAAAATGGAAGGGGGATAAAGAGGTTACTCTACCCTGTGAGGGATGACGTCAGCTTAAAATAATAGGCATATTCTTACAACGGCCTTCCGCAAAGTCACGCCTGAACCAATTACCCTTATCAATGTTCGCATATAGAAATACAATATTGTTCCACCCCGTGATATTAATATGAGATATTGCACAGAGTGCCTGGGTTCTTTGGAGATTTATATGAAGTCTTAACAAATGTATTTCATTGAACTACAACTGTTCTACTGCGAGGTAAAAGAAAATGGACTTCGCTGCCAAGTCCTTGTCAGCATAAAATATGACTTACCTACTTAGATTTAGAGTACAAGCAACCTCTGAATAACAAAGTTTATAAAAATTTTACAAATCAAAAAGTCTTCTTGAATTCCCGAGAGCACGAGACTTCAAACTAATATAGTGACATAAAAATGGTAAGTGGATTTGCGTACTTTCATCAAAATTCGTTTAAGTTGTAAATATAAGGTATACCTACATATATATACTTACATAAAATACCCATAGGGATTAAACGAGTCATTATCAAATTATTTAATCAAATATCCACTACAAAAGGGGCGTTTTATTGAACGTAAACCACAAGTATCGTTTAATGATGGAAATGCCCATATTTTTAATGTGCTATTATATTCCCTCCTTGTCTTTTTATGTTGTGGTCTTACAATAACTTTTTTATTATTATTTCTAAGAAGATAAGTCAAGTCGTTTAAACTTATCTTTGCGCAATAAACGGTACATTTAATTATGACTCTATTAAGGTCTTTATTTTGACATATTGTGAGTGTAGGTCTGAAGCGATAGGCTAATAATTTTGTAGGCCAAGCGTTTTCTCAAGTTTATTATAAAAATTCCTTTCCCGTTGAAAAAAAACATATTTATTCACCTTTTAAATCTTCTCTGGACCTTCACAAATCATTCAAGACCAAAATCAGCCATATCGGTCCAACCGTTCTCGAGTTTTAGTGAGACTAACGAACAGCAATTCATTTTTATATATTAAGAAGAAGAAGGCATCTTCTTACATTCCGATAAACGAAACTAACTGTCTGACTAAACTAACGGCCAGTCAGACAATTTCGATACTCCACCAAATTAACATGTTTGGCTACCACTATCGAGAACAAAGAAGAAGGTGGTTTGACTAGTCAGAACGAAGCTACTCATGAAGATCACACTGATAATAATCAATGAAAAATTCAGGTGGAGGGTTCTGAACGATAACATCAGAGCATCAAAAGTGGAGTAAACCACTTCGATAATAAATAAATATTCGGGACAATCCCCACAGCACTACCCGGCCCCAAACTAAGCAGAGCTTGTGCGATGGGAACGAGATAGCTGATATAATACTAATAAACATTTTTTTTGTAAATACATACTTCTTCTTCTTTTTCTTATCGTGTCACTGATTCTTTCGAACCAAGTGTGGTGAAAGGATTTTAAATACATACTTAGAATACATAACACCCAGACAGAGAACAAACACCTGTGTTCACCACACACATATTTGTTCTCGGTGGGGATCGAACCCACGACCTACGACGCAGAAGGCAAAGCTTCTACCAACTGAGCTAAGAGGCCAGCAAAGATAGCCGATCAAAACAGCCATCCGGATGGCAAGGTGTGGAGCGTGCGGTTAGTGATCCCGAACCATTCAGCTCTGATTTGTCGATAACAATTTACTTGTTGAAGAATAGTACATTATTGCAAAGGCAGCGAAATAGGCAATGCAAGGCAAAAAAAAATGCAAGGAAATAAAAAAGGGTCTTTTACATAATAAATTTAATTTTTATTAACCAAATAACAACGAACTCCGCTTTACCGCCATTTTTTTTTGAAGTGAAAACTTCTTTAGCGGCGTTGAGCACTTTTTCTGTAATGGGTATAAAATCTTAAACTCGCGTCAGCGCGTCAGGACACGTGACCTGATCGAAAAAGCGTAAGACGGATGGAGAGTAGACAGCTATCCCCTCTCTACGGCGCGGCGAAAATGTATGCCTGGGCCTACTGTTTCGTTTAGGCAGCGCAGGGCGCTTGCGCGAATGTTCGTGTATGTTACAGCGTGCCAAATAACAAACAAGCCCCCCCTAACCATTCCAAAATATCAAACATGCTCAACGTTAATAATCAAGTTTTCACTTCTGCCGGCACTCCCGGAGTGCAACCCGTATTTTTTTTTTACAGTTTGTGCCGAAAGGTAAACGCATCTGTGGCTATACAGCCACGAGAACGCAATGTGTACGATAGATGAAAGAGTTCTAAATTCAAACAGCACACCGTTTCATACAACATTGCCGGAGCGAGAACGCGCCGGGAAGTGATTTTGGTTTTTCAGTCTACGTAACTATGATACTTCGCGTGTTCTATATTCAAAAGTAATGACAATATTTCCGAAAATACCTTACAAGACAGGTGGACTAACTAAAATTTGGAAAGCCGCATTTATTCTGATAGAAGATAGAAGATATTAGATCGATATCTACCATGTAAGGTGTATGACAGAACTTTTTTATTACTTCATAACCCGGTTATGAAATAAGAACTGAATGACAAAACTTTTTTATTAGTTCGTAACCCGGTAACGAACTAAGGAAATAAACTCCTGAGTATCTGGTTACGGAACTCGTACTAGCACTAAAGGACAGATACCTACACATGGTGATTAATGTAATTTCCCCTGTTTTCCCGCAACTTTCGAATGCACAACGAATGACGATCCATCCCAATAAATGAACGACTCAAAACTATGCAATTGCTTTTATTGCAGTACGAATAAATCAATCCGTTTCAAATTTTTCATATAAAACGATGTATGTTCCATCTATCAAAGGTTTTCGTAAAACTGTTGTCTAGTGTTCTACTATCTATCATTGAAATGAAATAAGTTCTGACTGCAGTAAAAATGACTTCATTGCTTTTAAACCTACAAAACACGACGTAAGTACACTACACACGAACCCGTACCGTAAGTACACTATGATGGAGCTATCTAAAGTACCTATAGTTACTAATGTGACGTAGTTATCGTACAAGGTTTCCGTTTCACTGAATCCTACCTCCATTCCATTTTATAAACGTACCCAAAAAAGTGTTAGACATTATAGGTACCTTACCTACTACATTATACATTTTGTGTTCACATCAATAGAAATAAACATTGTAAATGTACCAACTTTGGATATGAAGAAACGCCGATGTGAAAATCCGGTACGAAAACACAAATTACAGTGTTTCTGTTATCTTGAATTTACGCTCAGTTGATTTACGTTCAGTTGATTATCACTCGACAAATGTAACAGAATTAGGAGTAATTAATTCATTAAGCCGGGTTCACAATAAAAGCTTCTATTGGTCCGTACCTACGTAAGCCGCTTCGGCGGTACAATCTCACGTAAGGCTAAGACAAGCTTTGTAAAGCTAGGTTACACATGCCACTCCTTAAGCACCGTACACATTTGTGGAATAAAGTTATTTTCAATAGCGGTAGTCTCTTTTTCGGATAACGTATCTTTTTGATACACTGTTCGGCGTTTCAAATCGTTTCCCGCTCTATTCTTTGAAAAAGGATAAAAAAAAAAGCTTGCGAGTGCCACAACGATTCCACACACACTTCGCCACACTTCTATTACAATTCGCCAAATCCAAAGAGGTATTCCATGATACGGAACCACATCACACTAAGGTAAAAGATAACTGAAGAATCCTTGAATAAATTTTCTCCAAATAATACTTTGGGGTCTTCGGCCAAGCCAGTCAAGGCCCTTGCATCTATTATATTCAGGTGGGGATCGAACTTAAGGCCTACAGAAGGTACTACTACCAACTGAGCTTTAAAGGCTGATGTTGAGAATATTTCCCATCCCTTAACTCAATACAGTCACAATTTATCGAAAGCGTATCTGAACAACATAAGTAAATATTGAGAGACTTCGACCGAACTTTGCCGATAAACAAGCGCCGCTGACTCCACTCGGCTTAACCCTTTATCAGGCATAGTAAGTAGGTACTACGTTCTATCGACCACATCTGATTGCTAGAGAGCCCTTAACCATAGAACTCTTACACCCTAATACCTTTTGGGACATTATAAAATCTTATATAATACTAGCTTTCGAGCGGTAAGTTCACTCGCATCCTGGAAGTTCTTTCAGGACGTGCCTAGTTGTATTTTTTTCAGGTCGTTAATTAAATGATTTCAAAATTTCATTCAAATTGACCATAGCTGAGCCAATTTGAATGAAATTTTGAATTCATTTGATTGACACGTGATTGAGTCAATTTCCTATTATCCAAAATCTTTAGCTTTTATAATTTTTTAGGATGGTTTACTTTTTTACTTAATTTTGAATTAAGTCCATAATTTATAATACTTTTGTAGGTTTTGCGTACTAAGTATTGTTTCTTTCGTGATTTTGTTGATTTTTCCTTCACAAAGCTTATAATCGCAGAAGCAATAAAATATACATGTACACAGCCAGTCACGAATTTTATGACAACCACAAACCGAGCAAAGCATTTGAGGTGTAAAAATAAGGTGTGTAATATTTTTCGTGCCCCAATATTTTATGTGCGATTCGACATAAAGAATGATTCAAGTTGAAAATTTGGCTTTAGACTTTTTAGTGTCCTCGGCGTTTTGTAGGTAGGATTTTTTTTGTTTTTTATTATCATCAATCAGATTGATGATAATAAATTTTGTCGGAAATAAAGACCAATATGAAATATCCACCAATAAAAACTCAAAAATTCAAAATTGCATCTAAAACTGCTACCGTCCGTTATTTGATTATTTCTTAGTATATACAAATGTTTAATGTATAAAAGTGTAGGTACGATGATTCATATTACTATTCAAGCTTATTTGCTCTGAAATAAATGGTAAAATTCAGTTTGTATGGAAAACCTACACCTACCTTGAATGAATGATGTAAGAACCTAATACCTTATGTAGTGTGAGTGAAAGCATAAGACTTCTCACATTTCAAGCCTCTAGATCTAATTTTCTTAGCTCTGAAATTATTGTTAAAATTTGAGCACTCTCATTATTTGTGCTATGTGGTTACTTCTACTTTTTATTTAGGTAATCATCATTTCAGTAAAGATATAGTCTGAAAATTTCTAGAAGATTCCACCCTTTTCAGGGTTATGAAATAGCTGCTTTCTATGCCATGTATGTACTCTTGCTGTACAAAGAAATAACACACCCACAGCCAACAACAACTTATACCTACGTATAGTCGTTGGTGTATTTAAGTACTCGTTAAACAACGAAAACACAGGAACTACAAACTCAAACGATCCATCACCTGCCAGCCTTGGATTTTTAATACACTTTTCAGGCAAGTTCAGGCCGTTGCCCAGCATTGGGACACACCAGGCAGAATTAAAAAAATCAATAATCTTTTCTGCCAATCATCAACATCATCATCATCAACCTATCCACTATACATATATGTCCACTGCTGGACGTAGGACTAGACTAGACTTCTATTGGCTCTCCCAAGACGCGCCACTGAGCGCGATGGAAGGCCAATAGAAGCTAAATAATGTTAGTAATGCCATGGTTTTCTTTGAAACGATTTTCTGTGCCAGTTTCAATTCAAATGCGTGTTTCATTATCTGTCATATAAAATATTCCATCTAAACAAAAATTAAAATATTTGATCTAAGGGCTGACTTAGCGGATGGGTGATGGATTAGTAATCAATCAGTCAAATATTTGACAGTAGTTTACCTCAAATATACAAGCAAAAATTAGAGATAAACAACTGTTAAATTTTTGGTGGGCCCTAAAGGCCTGCGCACATTTAGGCGATGGCGATAGCAATCAGCTGATATGCTATCAAATACCGTTAGATGTGCGCAGACCTTAAAAGATCGTGAAAAGGCCCTAGTCTTAGAAGTAGGTGTTGCAGTGATAGGTTAGTAGATATTAGACCTTAAAAGATCGTGAAAAGGCCCTAGTCTTAGAAGTAGGTGTTGCAGTGATAGGTTAGTAGATATTATGTAGCTATAAGAGGATGATGACAATTTCGATAACTAACTATTTTTCTTATCAAGGTAATGCGAAGGGTCCGTTTCATTACAAACTTGTTCGTAGCGTAAGTGGGCCAACCGAAGTTTCCGCGCCATTTGTGAGCGAGGAAAACGGTGACACGGTTTTTCTTGCTTGTTTCGTAAAAATGAGAAATTGCCAGCGTACATCAAACTATGACGTGATGTTATCATTATTTATCAACGAGAAATGAGAGAGGAGTGTTTTTCGGGAAGATTGGGAAAATATGTGACGGTGATGTGATACACTGATACTGTTTCTTGTTTACTCAAAGTCACTTTATTTCGATGGTGGCAGGGGTTGGTACAACGTAGTAGATAGATTTGGTATTAGAGATTGTAACAAACGCTAAGAATCTATTTTGTAACTGAATTAAACTAGATTGGTTTAGCACGCTGCAAAAGCTTATAAGGGTGATTGAATATATTAACATGATAAAAAATAAATATACAAAATATATTTGTTGAAATAACGGCTGAGTTGTAATAAAAAAAAGCGGCCAAGTGCGAGTCGGACTCACCCATGAAGAGTTCCGTAGCAACAAGTAACATAATTATAAAAGTTCTTGTAGTTCGTCGAAAGGTAAAATTGCGGTTTACGATTTATGACGTATAAAAAAAACTACTTTTTAGGTCTCGTTCAAACCAAATATCGTTGGAAGTATGCATATTAATGTATTTTTTTTTTGTTTTATCATTCTCTTATTTTAGAAGTTAGAGGGACAAACTTTTTCCACTTTGGAAGTGTCTCTCGCGCAAACTATTAAGTTTAGAAAAAAACGATCATAGAAACCTCAACATCATTTTTAAAGACCCATTCATAAATACAGGTATGGGTTCGGTAAAAAAAATATTTGAGTTTCAGTTTTAAGTATGGGGTAAGTTACCCCCAAAATGTATAGTATTTTTTCTATTTTTGTGTAAAAATCTTAATGCGGTTCACAGAATACATCTACTCGCCAAGTTTCATCAGTCTAGCTCTTACGGTTTCGGAGAAAAATGGCTGTGACATACGGACGGACAGACAGACAGACAGACATGACGAATCTATAAGGGTTCCGTTTTTGCCACTTGGCTATGGAACCCTAAAAATGAGCCCTAAGCCATAAACAAAATATATAGAATTATAGAATTACGAATACCAGTGTATGTAGTAGACATTTTGTCATTTCAAATCTCTAGCTAATGCTAAAAGTACATACAGCACAAATAAAATTTTATGTCCAAGACAAAAGCTATCAAAGCGGACCTGCACTAAATTCTGGCAAACTGCCAATTGTTTGAAACTATTTTACAACATTTGTGAGATAAAACTTCTAGTTCACTCAGTTATGTGATAACAAGTGATCTAGAGTATTTTTACTCGTAACGTCTTAAATATTTTAAGTTTAATTATTTAAATTATTATTTTCTTAAATTCATACAAAAGGCTTGTTTGAGTTTTAGAAAGTCTCAATTGCTCTTGTATTTAGAAGTACACAGTTAATCTCTTATTTTTTAAGTGCAGAGACAAATCCCGATCCAAAAATGTGAGTGAAAACCTCTCAGGCTTACTGTGATGTTTTATTTTAACAAATACGATGTCGGCTTGTTCACAGAACAACTGAGTGGTTTGATGATAATTTTATGACCCAGCGGGTTATATTTTTGAGTGGTTTGATAAACGAAAAGTAATCTTATCTCATATTGACGAACATTTCATCCAACAAAGCAAAGCTTGTACTAGGGGAACTAGATAGTTGGTATACCTAATACTTTGTTTTTGTATAATATGTATTAGCACCCAGCCAGACAGTAAACAAACATTTACGTTCATCAAATAGTGTTTGTTCTCGAACTCATATGGCCTACAGCTCTGATAGTAGAGTTACTATCGACAGAGCTAAGTATGAGGCAGGTTGTATATTCTGTAAGTAGCATATTTTTCTCTATCTAGCTTAGTTAATTAAATTAAGCTTTATTCAACGACAATCCCATTTTATGTCTCACTAAGAAGATGCTGCAGTTAAACACGGAACCGTTTTTCACATTACAAGGATTAAAAAACCCATTCTGGACCCCGTACATATAAGATAAGCCTTAATGGCTTAATTTATCGCGAACAAGCATTACCTGCACGTTATTCGGATAATTAAATTCTCACAATACACGAAATGGTCCTTTTGAAGCCACAAAATAGTTATCCTATGTAAACGGCAGCATTCATTATAAAGCGGTAAATTGTAGGTTACGCAAGGGTTAAGAAAAAGGTTGTTTGCGAACTCCTTGGTTGCGATTGTTCGTGTATTATTAAGTACGAGCCGGCATGACCGAGCTTCGCTCGGGTTTAAAAAAATTAGTTTTATTATTTGCCAATAGATGTCAGGAAGAGTCGTATCTTTATTGGCTTATTTTTAATTAACAACGCCATCCAGCTTGCAGTTAGTTGCTCACAATCGCCAATAGATGGCAGGAACAGTCGTATATTGAGTTTATGTTTGATTATTGCAAAACACCAACTTCTCGTCATTTTCTAAAAATGAATCCTAGCTAGATCGATTTATCGCCCCCGAAAACCCCTGTATAGTAAATTTCGTGAAAATTGTTGGTGCAGTTTCCGAGATCCTAAATATATATATATATACAAGATTTTCTCGTTTAAAGGTATAAAAGATTAAGTTAATAGACTCCACAGCTACGAGTCTACGAATGAAAGGCCGTAGCGGCGTAGCTTAATAACATAAAACGCTCGTAGCAACAACGGAGGAGACAATACGTACTCGTAGCTCTTTGAAGGTCTACGAATAATAGAGTTTGCAGAAACTCGGTTCTGGTCATTAAGGATCTATGGATGAAATGGTGACTTAAAATATAAGGAAAATGTAAGAAATAAAAGGTTCTTGAATGGCGAATGAACTGTCATTCGTATAAGTTGGTAGTAGCTCTGCCTTCTGAGCCGTAGGTCGTGGGTTCGATCCCCACCAAGAACAAATATTTGTGTGGTGAACACAGATGTTCGTTCTCGGTCTGGGTGTTATATTGTATTCTAAGTACCTATTTACGAAAAAAAGTATGTAAATATTATATCAGCTATCTGGTTCCCATAGTACAAGCTCTGCTTAGTTTGGGGCTAGATAGTGTTGTGTGGATGGTCTATCATATTTATTTATTTACTACCGACAGAGCGTATGAATATGAAGTATGAGGCTGGTTATGTATTTGGTCAGTAGCATATTTCAAAGTAAATTAAGCTAAATTCAACGACAATCCCATTTTTATGTTTTTATGTCTAAGTAGTTGCTGAAGATAAACACGGAACCGTTATTCAAAAAGTATATAAGTATTATCAGCTATCAAGTATCAAGTGTGAGTTATCAGCTATCTGGTTCCCATAGTACAAGCTCTGCTTAGTTTGGGGCTAGATAGTGTTGCTTGTATAATATTTATCTCGAGGTGGCCGAGACCTAAAAACATAGCTTTAGGTGGACCCTTACCCATTGGATCGACGACTTTCATTGAGTCGCTTGATGTCGGTGGATGTATCGCTAGATCAAAATCGATCGTTCTGGAAATCTTCGGTTTATCAGTCTTACACTTTTGATGATCACGATGAACTCCAAAACGGATGTAGGATAGAAAAGTAAGTACTTATGCCTAAGTTTTTGTCCTTACAAACCGATGAAAGGTAATGTAAAATATTTTAAAACTCAGTATGTAACGTAAGCGCAACCAATTTAGTTTTATTGTTACCGTTCTATTCTAACCTCTACTTAATATGGATGAAAGCTTAACTCGTAATTATTCAAGCAATCAAGCTATTTGTAGTCGTTCGTTAGGACTACCTATTGTGATGCGATTTCAAATTCTGTGTGAACGATGTTTACGTAAATGTGTTGCGTAAAGAGACGCGAATTTATACTCAATTTCACTTGTGAAATTAATTATATCTATGAAAATGTGACTAAAGGCTCAAAATTGAAGTGCCTGGCAAACGGGGGGAGGCCTATGCCACGATGAAAAATTATGGGCTAGAAGAAATAGTAATAACATTCTATGAAAACCTGACTACCAAGGATGATTGTAAGATTTTGGGAGAGGCAGCTTTGTCTTCTACGACATTCATGAAACCAAAACGAATAGTTTATAATTCTTCCACTCACTGACTCATTACCGTATGTGTAGGTATACGAGGACACCTATATCTCGAAATACAACTGAGAGATGAATATAAGTAATATAGTATTTTGGTTGAATGGAAGTTTGTATAGAATTAATTTTACGTGAAAGAAGTCGGTCGAGAATTTCCCATGTTTTTATTAGTGGCACTATTAGTTCTTTTATTCCAGCAACAGGTAAGCAAGGGTTTGATCACCGCAGTGTAAATAATGTTCATTAATCACGGCTGGACGCCCGTCGGCGGTGACCGAAACACTCCACTGTCCCTGCACAAGATCAATGTAACACCTCGCTGATATCATATTTACACAGAATACATAATAATCTACCGTGATATTTATCTATTACCAGATTCATCATATTCATACAGAATACTAATTAACTGCTGTGATCTCAAAAACTTTTATAATGTCCCAAAAGTAAGTAGTTGAATGTTACGTCAAACCTGTAGATAGAGGCACGGTCGCGTTAGTGACGAACACTCCCTAAGAGTTATACGTCGAGTGTGATTAGGATCCGATGGCTTAGCGGTCAGCGCAGCCCCGTACCAAGGGGTAGGTCGTTGGTTCAAATCCCTCTCGGCTCTTAACTTTTGGGACATTATCAAAATCTTTGATATAATATCCTTTTTTTTCTTTTTTTTTCAGCCTACATTAATAAAATAAATAATAATAAATATTCTGGACAATTCACACAACACTACCCAGCCCCAAACTAAGCAGAGCTTGTAATATGGGAACCAGACAGCTGATATAATACTTGAATACTTTTTTTTTTTTTTGTAAATACATACTTAGAATACAATATAACACCCAGACAGAGAACAAACATTTATGTTTACCACACAAATATTTGTTCTCGGTGGGGATCGAACCCACGACCTACGGCGCAGAAGGCAGGGCTACTACCAACTGAGCTAGAGGCCAGTCAACCCACTGCTGGCCAAAATATATTGATATTTCCGTAACACTATAAAATCAATAAATAACCAGCTTCCGCCCGTGACTGCAGTAGCATTATAACTGGGGATTGAAAGCTACAAGTACATGCACTTTTTACCAAATGAATCAGAAATTCATTCAGTTGTATCACAAGGACTTTGAAACGTCTTAAAGCTAGGTGAGGTTCCAGTTCTCAGTTAGATATACTTACGAAATAACAAACTTATCGAATATTTTAGTCGTGAGATTGACGTCATAGATTTATTAAATAAAAAAGGTTGAAACAAAACCGAAGCACACAAATGATCTCATTTACAAATATCGTGGGTATCTAGGTATTTAGAATTCATGCGTAGACTTGGCTTTCCAATCTAAATAGAATAAATAAATTTGATCTCGCAGGTACGCGCCACACGTGCCAAACGCCGACTCTACGAAACCCCTGGCTTGTTTCAATTTAATTTTTCTGGGAAGTTATGAAAATTGTTACCCATTTCTATGAATATTGAACATGAAACAAGACACTCTTTTGAAAATCTTTCGTAGAGGTTCTAAAATAGTCTACCTACATAGCATTATCGGTGAACGAAGTTTTGTTGATAATTTATTTGGTAAGTTATTCGGCGGCTCGGTGCGGCATGCGTAGCAACTACCACTGACATGAACTGACAACTGACTGACACTGACATTGACAGACCAGTGTCTGTCAAAGAAACTTCATTTATCGTTTCAGCAGAGGAAACCTGGTTCTTTGAAATTATTTATAACGCATTCACATTACCCTGCTCGCTTAGAAGTAGACCTACACAAGGAATGTACACTACATTAGGCTGCTAATTCTGTACAAAAGTAAGACTCTTTTTACCTCGGAACTGGGGCATTTCAAGAGTCCTTGGCTTAGAGGGAACAAAGCCAAAGTGCGAATTTAAGAAAGAGGCTCCATACGTAAGCGATAGCGGTAGTATTGGAAAGTCAGTCAGTATTTTTTTAAACTTTAAAAAGCTCGCACATTTTGTTCCTTGATATGTCGGTTACCTCACGATGTTCGCCCATTTTTGGGCGTCTTTGGTGCTCGACCAGGAGTAAACCCACGGTGTTAGGATCGGTTGGACCCGCTAGACTACCAGTGTCTTAAAATAAAACTTAACTAAAAATATAGTAAATTGTATACGCACTGCTGCTCTATATCTGCAAATTCTCGCGTCCGCCGTCGAGGTATCACCGGCGCTCGAAGGAACTCAACAATTCATACCCAGCACAGCACTCTCTGAAAAGATTTAATTGCGAAATAGCTTGAGTTCGCCTCTTGCTTATATTACAACTGTACTTTTGTTTGAAATCTCAGGAATATTGCATTCAGCCAATTTGTATGCAAGCTGAAGGTATGAATTATTAAAACGGATTGAATAAGGTTTGTTGTACAGCTAAATAAGCTATTGTAACTGAGAGGCATTTGTTTAAACTTCAACAAAACTTGTTTATTGCATAATACTTTCTTTTAAGTTCGCATGATTTGGTGAAACTGTTAAATGATGGCAGTAATACTATAACGGTATTTACTCACCTGTATAAACCCTTATACCACAGGTAAGTCTCATCATCATCATCACCATCAACCTATATTAGTCTACTGCTGGACGTAGGTCTCTCCCAAGACGCGCCACTGAGCCCGGTCTTCGGCTCTTCTACATCTACATTTCGCAGATCGTCACCCCACCTTGCCGTAGGGTGTCCTACACTACGCTTACCTAAACGCGGTCTCCACTCTATATGTATAGTATTCGTTCGCTCCAATGATTGTCTGCTCTACGGCAAACATGACCGGCCCACTGCCACTTCAGCTTACTAATCCTTTGAGCTAAGTCGACTACCTTGGTTCTCTGTCGGATAACCTCGTTCCGGATTTTATCCTTCAGAGAGAATCCGAGCATAGCCCACTCCATAGCTCGCTGAGCGACTTTCAGTCTATTGGACCAATCCTACAGTTAGTGTCCACGTTTCGGCAACATAGGTTCATAGCAAAGGTCAATAGGTCATTACAGATAGGACGCACTGGTTGAAGACTTTCGTATCACGTAAGTCTAGTCGATTTTTAATAATAGTAAGCTTTTCAGCTTGAAAAAATATGAGTCAGAGTTTTTTAGTGGAATAAACGGGCTAATAAAACGTGTAAAACGAATACTCCCGAAAATTGCAGCTTATGGGTCTACCATAAGCCTCTTATATCTAAGCTGTATCTAGATTATGTACAAAAAACGTATCCTACAGGAGATGACACTGACATAATATAATTAGGTATATCTCTGATAAACAAAGTTCAACTGGTAACTCCAGAATTTTTTGTTTATTGATTTTTTTATCTGAAACGTTATACTTCCAGATTGGTCCCATAGTCCCAAATGTCATCAAAATTGGTTTAGCAGTTTGGCCGTTCAATCGGTTTCGCAAAAATTTTAAACTTATATTCCTTCAAATAAAATATAATTTATTTCCACTGTTCTCATATTGTGCCGTGGTAATCTACGAATACAGCAATCTCTATAAGCTCTGTATTTATAGTACCATTTCCGTATTTCAGCCGTGTATTAGGCACCTTTGTAATATAACATACTTACCAACCTGGGACGCCTTAGTAAGAAAATATGACTTTCCCCAACGAGAGGATCCATTATCTGCCAAGCCCTGTAAATACCTTAGTGATCAATAATGTAAGTAAACACCTTTTTCTTAGTACCGACGCGACGCAAATATGTCTCTAAAGGTTTCTACGCAGAAACTGAAAATAATACTCTTTAGTAGAACATGTTTTAGAAATTAGTTCGTTTGTGGTATAGTTTTACTTGTTTTTGACAAGGTCAAGATCACAAGGCCGCTACGGTAATCACTTTCAAGAGGCTTGCCCTAAAAATAACAAGTAATATGAGCATGGTGTGGAGAGTGAATTACTTCATAATTTATTACAATAATTTATTTCTTATTAAGTAGGAGAGGCCATAACCGACGAGTTAAAAGGCATGCTAAGTTAAGCTAAGCCAAGGTGTTTGCTCAGTGCTATTAAGAGGCTACCGTCAGCGCCATTAGTTAATGGACGAGGGTTAATGGTAGCAGTGGGCACTTTGTATGGAGGTTCACACTTCGCAAACGAGATACCTACCTTGAAAAACATTAAAAAGGGTGTAGACTACGCAGTACCTACGTGAGATCGATAAGCGGTTAGGTTGATACGGCAATTAGGTAGACATATACAAAACACATAACATTGACAAAAAGTTCTTCATATTATGTAGTTAATATTAAAAAGGGCTAATAAGCATTGCTATTCAGCGTGCCAATGCCGCCAGCCTCTTGGGGACGCTTCCGTCTGGTACTGATTTGGATCAGTTGAGCTATCTCTAGATCATTTTTAACGGTCTGCAGATAGCTCAACTGTTTCTTGTGTACATAGTTTTATTTTAAGTTTCTTGTTCTCAAATTATAGGTCTTAAAGGGCTAATAACTTCATACCACTTTTCTCTGGTTTCAACATGTATATTTCTGAAGTTAAAAAGGAAATTAAGGTATACTTATTTTGTCACGTTAGCAAATAGAAAGTAGCTCTACCCCAAAGGGAAACCAATGATGATGATTATATTACCTGACTAAATTTATTAATATGAACGTTGCAAAACCAAAATTTTTATATAACGCTAGTAGAGAAACCATTGGGGTGATTGCGTTTTTTTTTGCTTTCAGAACTTAGTCGTAACTGTCAATTTGTAACATTATTTTAAGCTTCGATTGCAATAAAAAACGGACTGAAACAAAACTTATCTTTGACAAGGAAGGATTGCAACAAGACTGACGTAATAAACATGAGATAGCGAATAGGAACTTTGCTTTGTATATCTGGTATAACAATAGATAGATAGTGGTCAAATATCTTTTCATCCCACCAGCTCGAAAAGTGTATTTTTGCTGTTCAATATCTGACTGGAAAAGCCGTTTTTATCCACTAGAGGATAAAGTAAATTTGAATTTAGAATATCGTGTTCACTAAGTTTGTGAATACACAACCTATTTACTTCTAACTCCATGGTGCCGAATTTATCATACAACCTTTTTTTAATTTGTTAAAAACTCGCACTCGTAACCTTCTTGGTGTATTTGTGAATTCAAAACATCATTAAACCTATTTACTTTTACCTGCATGGTACCGAACTTATCATAGAAACTTTTTAAATTTGTTAAAAACTCATACTCCGAACCTTCTTGGTATGTTACTTTTAGTCGCGCCATGTTCTTTTTTGCATTTAGTCATTTCCTCGCTGAGGTGGGATGAAAAGTTACGTGTTGCACTCGAGTGCAAAGTTTTTTCACCTTGTGCTCTTTTGATTCCTTCGCGACGCTTAGGATTCTAACTTTTAAACCACTCGCTACGCTCGTGGTTAAATATTAGAATCCTGCGCTTGCTCAGTCATCAAAATTGAGCACGCGGTTAAAAAGCAACTTTGCACTCTTGTATAACAAATAACTATTATTTTGTTAGTATGATATGAATCTTTTGATTGTAACAGAATTACACAATTGCCTGACTTGTCCCAACTTTGAAAAGCATCACTGAACAGAATCCTATGGGTAATTTAAATTCAAAGCTCGCAACACATGAAACACTTTGAAACTATATTCAAATGAACCCCTAAGTGATTCCGTCCGTTTAAATATTCATAATGTATGAGGTGGCAAAATTTCTATTACGTATTATTATACATACTAATCCTACTTATATAATTAATGTGAAAATTCAGATAGACAGTATAAATGTACCATCCTCACAGCTTAGTCGGCTAAATCCACAGAAAGGACATGGTCAATGCGTGTGGAGCTGACTCAGTCGCAGCCTCACGATGTTTTCCTCCACCGTTTGAGAGCATACATTGTGTACATAATTTTTTCAAATAGAAAAATCCATAGCTACACGACTGGATTCGAATCCGCGACAAAGAAATAATACTATAATATTGGTATACCTAACGGTGTAACCTTTGCAACCTTCGATGCCGTGATTCCGAACCGAATTTCAGTAACCCTTGATCTCAAAACTCTTATTAGAAGATTAAAAGGTCACTTCTTATTTTTAGTAGAAAAGGGTATTTTTAGAATATAGATAAAATGGACAAACGATGGCTTTGTATCCTTTTTACTAAACATTCATGACTGAAACACGGGTTCCTTTCACACACCTTAAAGTACTTAGGGATTAAATAGGAATAGGGATAAAAAAATATTCAAATAATTTTTACCGAATCTAGTCTTTCAGACTGGCTGCTTACTTTGGTTCTCATTATTTTAGTAAACAACTTAACCCTATATTTTGTGAAAAATACCAAAAATTGCATTGTTGCAAATTGTGGGAAATTAGCCAAGTATAATGATTGTAGTCAATTATATACGTGACTACTGACTAGATTTGGTGATTATTGACTGAATACATTTTTATGGTCAAAACAATACGTGGTTTCTAGGCACTTTTGATGCGTGTATTATAAAAAAATATCTATAAATTTAAAAGTCTTGGCACCGAAATAAATGGAAACAAGTGGATCGATTTCGATGGGAACTTTTATTAATTTTTCACAGACAAAGAACGCACAAAGGGAAAGTTTCCAAAGTCAGTGAAGCTTAGTACCTATCTTCTACACCACGACAATGAGAACTAAAAACGGCCGGGGAAACGAGACAATCTCTTTCTTCCATTAGGAACTATGTTCGAGTAGTTACACGAGAAAAAATGTGCTATGACTAGAAAAATAGCAAAATTTACTAACATCACTAGCTTGTAAAAAATATACTACTAGACAACAGGAACACCTGGCTGAGGTGTCTAGAATTTGAATAAGTCGGTCACGCTTGTCGTAGAACCAGACAACTGCTGGAACATACGAATACTTGTAACGAATATTTGTATATATTATACATTATATATTTATATAATATGTATATATGGGTAGGTTAATTATTGTATGTATTTAATGTACTTAGTAGTATGTATATGTAAGTAGTTTGTTTATTAGTAGATGAGTTTTTCATATTTCTGTCAAACATAATCTTTAAATATGTACACATTGTTACCTTTTTACTATTAGCTTTCTCTTAGCACCAAAGTTTTGCTGGAAGAAAACTCTTTTAGGGTTAAGCTCGCCTAGGTACATGTCCTTTGTTATTTCTTATTCGTAAATATTTCTGTGTGCATTAAAGAATTAAAGAATACTCGAGTGGCGACTGCATTTAGGCAAACGTAGTGGATGCACTCCGAAAAGCGAAGACGATCTACGAAATGTAGCTGGCAAGCACTGGAGTAGAGCCAAAGACCGGGCTCACTGGCGCGTTTTGGGAGAGACCTACAACGAGCTATATCAGCCAACCTAATATGAGTACTTGATTAAATATTAAAAAAAATGTTAACCCCACCTCTCCAACAAATTTTCAAGATGTAGGAGGTTTTGAATTTTGAGCACTCTTCATCCACCCTCGTCAGCCCATCGGGCGTCCTAAGCTTCGTCTTCGATTCGTGGTTGCCATTCGAGAACCTTTGTTCCTCAACAGCAAAATTTACTAAACTATAATAAACCTATATTATAACAGTTTCAATGTCTATGAATTTTAAACTTCTCTAAAGCTGGCTTTAAAGTGCTTACATAAACAAAATTAAAACAACGGACTTGCATTTATTTATATTATTTTAGGTTGAGCCTTGTTTCAATCAAATTACCCACCCTACATCACCCACCCTGATTTAGACGGACGTACGAGTATTTGATTAAATGGCCGAGCTGTCCTAAGCACCACGAACGGTTTATGCAAATTTACGCAAAACACGTAATTCAAATAAAATTATACGAACATTATAAATGGTAAATATTTTGTTAGGTATGTTATGTAAAACATGAGAAAGCACATGGTGGTCTAGTGGTAGCACAACCTACCCACTACCTATCCCACAACCTTCGGATCGGAATGGCAAGAGCAAAGAAAGGCCTATATGCCCAGCAGTGCGGGGTGCATATCGGGCTGCGGATGATCATGATGATGATGATGCCAGTACTCTCAAACGGTGAAGGAAAACATCGTGCGAAAACCGGCATATTACCGGCAAAAAAACCAGGAAATCTTAAATTAATTTAATTATTTACTAAAAATGACTAAAATCCTGATTTTCCTTTCATTTAATTTATCATGTCTGTTAGAGAGATTTCATCCTTATAATTGACCCTAACGATCGATGCAATAAAAGTACAGGGTATATTTTTTCAGATTTTAGCCGATTCGATTCCCGGGTGTGGGAAAAGAGAATTTTCTAAAATCTTTGAATGCAGTTTGCTTTCTATTCAAAAATAAAGGAATGTTTCCTTTGAGTAAAATTTTCTATCTGCAGTATTAAGAGTACTTTCCCTCCAGGTGGCATTACAAAATTCCACCCTGTATATTAATATTATGAATATAAATAAATAGGTAATTATGATAATTAATCAATTTAGTTACAATTTTAAAGGTAATCAAAAACAAACGTGATATTTAGGACTACGACGATGATGAGGGGAGTGATAACAAAATATTTTTTTAATTTTTGTTTACGAGTTTCAGTCCCGCCCTATTTATGTAAATACCATTCATCAAAGTGAATTAACAGAGGACTGCCCAAAATATTTAAATAATCTGCTAAGTTGTTATGATTACAGAGAATGCTGTTATTATTTACACACGTTTTTTCAAGAATATATACAAGTACGTAGTTTGTAGTTACTAACCGCACATCAATCAATTTTATATAGTACCTTGAGGACTTATTTTAAAGCTTTATTTATTTGATTGAATCTATATTTTTGCTATGGTTGACGGAGATATCAGTTGTCTATATAATATAATAAAAATATACATAAATTCTCGGCCAAGCTCGAAACTGGGACGCTTTGCTCGGTCGGTCAATTATACTGATGATTATTACTCTATAACACGATCATTAATAACAAATGAAATAATATGACATCGTTTTCGACAACAACGGTACCTACTAAAGTGCTAATACCATTATGTTAGATAGAAAACCACTTGAACTTGACCGTAACGCCATGGATACACGAGGATGCCAGGATAGCAAGATATAGTGATAGTAAGCTAGCAAGCTAGCTTCTTGTAAATAGAACCAGCTTCATTTTTCATATAGCAGTTTTGTAAACAAAAGCTTGAACTGCTAGCTTGCTAGCTTAATAACACTATCTTGCTATCCTGGCTTGAAAAACTAGTCTCGTGTATCCCGGGCATTACTGACATTGATTTTCCTGGGTAACAGCAGTTGTGGCTGAATTATTGATTTACTAAACATGGCACAAAATACAGTGAGTATTTAATTCCTTGGTTTACTTTGTAGTCCGTCCCTTTTTCTCAGGAATGATTAAAGATACCTATCAACTTGAAAAGGCGTTGTAACTTTACATTACCGTGGAATATAACTCAGTACGTTAACAAGATGGGACAAATTGACCAAAACTAAGTTTGGTAGAAAAACCTTTTTGAATCAAAATGCATGATCAATCAGTTGATCAAGCTTTTGCTGAACTTTGTGCAATGTTGCACACATTCTTCAGAAATGTTGAAATGAGCTTGTTTTTAGGCAGGTTTGAGCGCCTCGACATGTAACGTTAAGGGACCGCCTATAAAACTTTCTAGGTTCCTATTCACGAATTAATTATTTTGCAGTGGTTCAAGTATCGTAATGCTACGTTGCTGCGGTGCATTTCCACCATTGCAACAAAAAATGCAACATGGAATATCTAAATATATTTGTGTAAGGATAGCGTTTCCACTATAAATGTTTCGCAAAATTTGTCATAAGCTCCATACGATGTGCTTAATTTTTTTTTGACAATACGCGGAGTTTTTTTTTACAATACGTGTCAAAAACATGTTTCGCCAACATTGCATGTTTTAAGTGACTTTCTAAACTGTGTTTTGCAACATTGTCTTATTATGCCAACATAATAAGACAATGATGCAAAACACCAATGTTTTCATAGTCGAAACAGAGAAACGCAGCGTTTCTATTAAAACAGTTACATAGCTTTTTGTGGAAGCAAATAACAATATATTATTATACCCATTGAATATATTATTATACAGTTAAAGTCCCTTGTTTACGCCAGACTATGTAATATTATATTTGCACGTTATTTCATATAAATTGTGTTGTACGGCAAACAAAACTTCAACATATTATTTGTAGAGTTGTGTTATTTTTATGCTATCATTTTCTTGTTTTCGTGGATTTAACAGTTTTAGGTAATTGTAATACCTAGTAGGATAGTAACGTAACGAATAGTAAAATATTTGCAAATTACTAAGTACGTTGTTACAATAAAATATCGATCATATCGCGTTTTAACCCCACACTAGTTTCTAAAGTTATCTAACCGATAATGACTCTTTATCAATTTATTACCGATAGGGAGATAATCGGTTAATCTTGATATATTACACAGCTTGCATTCAACGCTCCATCGGCAAAGGATTATCATGCGAAATTTATTTCGGTGTCATAAATTACAAGTAGCAGAGAAAACGAAAAACCTTCGGCTATCTATTGTTATGGAGGGAACAGCTACAAGTCTATAGAATATGTATGCAACATCTCTTAAAAAGACTTATGTTTCAGCTTTGATTTTAAACAAGGTTCAATAGCGAATTATTACTACAAACTCAGCACTAAAGGCACTAGTCTTAAAAGAATCGCTGTTTCATTTGAGTGTTTAGCTTCAAGAGCGTCTAGCGTTTCTCCCAGGTTTCAACCGAGTTGGATGGAATTACAGATCTGCTAATTAAGATGTACCAAGCTCGTCTAAGCACATACTTGGCGCTGGTTCAGCAACACTGAGTACAGACTATTTGAATAGATGTATCTACCTCAGGGGCTTGTTTCACTTGTACCAATGAGTTACTTAAACATGTCTGTGCTTTTAGGTGATTCAGGAGTAGGCACCTATTAAAATGTTTTAATATATATGAAAAACTGTAAATTTTATATATATATACCTATAGCCTTAGTTCACACAGATATATTTATACATACTATCCTTGCGTTGGGATAGGGATTAGGGGGTTAGGAGTAGGCACCTATTAAAATGTTTTAGTTTATTGTTTTGATCTTCTATTCTATATTTATATAAATTAGTAAGTCGTTTGAGGTTAGATATGGCTCTGTGTTCCCTGACCATCCACTCTAGCAGAAGCCCTGCTACCGCTTAAAACGATCACGAATATTTATTTTAAGTATATTGACGGGAATTTACTCGATACAAAATATTTAGAAAACGGAGAAAAATATCAAAAATATAGAAGAAATTTTAATAAATCATCTGTCGTTTTTGATTGTCATTTTACCATCAAAAAATACGTCCCAAAGCATCGATAAATCTTTGTACCTACTACACATCTGAAGGAGTTTGGAAATAACAAAGATTACAATAAATGGGCAAAATATTATTGAGAGTTATCGAGGTTTGCAATCAAAAGATGACTGGTGGATGTGAAATGTCAGCTTTTATTCAATACACGTCCGCAATCTTTTGCGATGGAGGACCGCGGAGAATGAATCCGAATACCGTATTGAATGTGTAATAGATTCCTAAAAATAGATGTGAAGAGATATTGAATATGAAAGAGCTTAAAGCGGGTTGCATAGCTGTAGAGATACAGGAATAACATCACTGAAGGTAATTGGATCCAGCTGGTACTCGTGCTGCCTCGCAGTTTTCAAACGATTTGAGATGTTTTAAAGAAATCACCATGGTTTTATTATGTGAATAATATTCCAAGCTACAGCTTTTCTACGTGAAAAATGTATTCAGCGGATAAAAACGTGCGATCAAATGAAAATGTCAAGTTGAAATCGATGCCGGATGCTAAGGTTTGTACTCTGGTACCCAAGTCGTGTAACCGAACCTCTCCTGAACCTCGTTAGGGGTGATGGATGGGTTTCAGAAAAATGGCCAAAGAACCGATGTCATGAAACAAATTGGACAATATCTCTAACTGGATCTCGTATCGTATAACCTTATATTAAGTTTCAGGCCTCATTAGATAGATAGATAGATAGAAAATACTTTATTGTACACCACATAAAATTAACAAAGAAATACAGAAAAACATCAGAGTGGAATACAATGGGCGGTCTTATCACTAAAAGCGATCTCTTCCAGACATTAACCGCTGATCAGAATTTATTTTCGTGAAGTGTAAATAAAGTCAGTCACAATTCTCGTTAAAATATAACAAACAGAAAATGTTTTCATCTTAAACAAGAAGAAAAATAAATAAAATGGATAAGGAAGTTTGAATTTTTATCCAAAATAAAATCCGTTCTATGAAATCGATGCTCGTAAACCAACCCCTACATGAAAGGATAATACTTCCGTAGGGACCAAAGCCTAGTGTAAACGACAAAGAGAAGGGAATTAGCGATTATTAGCTTAAGAAGTGCCTACTGTGCGTGCTTCATCCCATGCCATTCTTATTAGGTAGGATTATTTTATATGTTGATGCGTAGGACTAGGACAGAGTCACGTTGAAAACATATAAATAATTTCCGTTAATTAATTAAAATGAAGATTTTATGGTACATGTTTATGCAATAAAACAACCTAGGAAGTGAAAAAAAACAACGGACGCGATTATTACAACAAAAACTTTTCTCTTTAGGTGGAAAGCCAGAATTATAACGAAGGCACATATAAGCACACAATAATTATGTGCTTATATGTGCCCTCGTGTTTGAATCTAGTCTATAACCGTAGCCCAATTATTGGGCTACGGTTATAGACTAGATTCAAACACGAAAATATTCAATAAGGATCCGAATTATTCAGTAAGTATTATTTGTTCAGTGGCGTAGCTATCGGAGGGTTAGACGGAGCAGTGCCCTGGGGCCCTCCAGCTCAGGGGCGCTCAGATTCTGATTTACAAATCTGGTGTACGTAGAATACGGAAGAAACTATTTTAAATAGTTCAATTGGGACCCTAGTTTATTTATTACCGCTACCTAGCTACGCCACTGTATAATTATGTCACTGGACTTTTTCAGAACAGCAACGTTATTTTATCAAAGCACTCAAATATACAACTACATTCAATCCCATCAACTGTAACATAACTTCCATTTGGGAATTAAAAGCGATTTACCGCTCTATCTCATTTAATATCGAGTGCAGTGAACATAGGATTAAGCGCTCTATTTTGTAGAGATCTCATCAAGGGGATTATGTTACTAAAGTGGGTATGATTGCATTCATACGGGTAGGTATAATATGTGGCTTAGCAGCTCTGCATTCGGCATTGTAATTAAACAACCTTATTTAACACTATCTTTATGAAACAACGGGATATTTACCATGATTACATTTTTTTGTGAATTTTGATTTCCGATATTTCGGCACAGTTGCATGCACCATGATCACCGTTGTTTCATAAAAAATGTGTTAGTTTCAAAAGTTAAACTTAATTTTGTTCGTAAAGGTCGTGTAAGGGCTCGTGCGGGGAAGTACATCCCATGCTTATTTCTGCCGCTAAGCAGCGTTGCATGTGTTTTGGTGAGAAGGGTGCCGGTGAAATTACTGGCACGTGAGGCATAACTGTATGCCTCAAGTTGATGGATGCAGTCAGATGTGCTGTTCATGCATTGTAAGGGACGTTCGTAACGTGCGTGAGCTTTTCTTTATAAAATATCCCTGTAGGCAAACAAGCCTGCAAGGCAATGCTTTGTTATTAGGCGATGGTATCCACTTTATCCGGTGAGTTATACTTGTTCCATCAGTTAGTTGCAAAAAAACCTACATGGTTTCGTAATGGTAAATAATAGTAGGTAGATAATAGTGCATATTAGGGAGCAGCTAAGAACGTCGCGCGTCGGCCGCTAATGGCCGTTAATTGGCGGCAAATGAACTGCCGCTGAGCACAATGAGCGCCTGCTGACGCGCCCATGGCTATTTACCCCACAACTCGCCTCATTTAAGACCGAGTAACTGGGACCTGGGAATACTGGTCTGTCCTAAAGCCTTGCGTACATCTAAACGATCTGCGATGGCAATCAGTGAAACGCTGTCCAGTATTTAGCAGCATTTCACTTAGTTTCACTGATCGCTATAGCCATCACCTAATAAATAAAATAAAAATAAAATAAAAAGCCTTTTATTTCTTGCATTTTACAAAAGCTTAAAAAAGATAAGGTAGGTATGTACTTAATACTAATAATTCAGCTATAAAAAGTTTGATGAGGTTAGTGAAAAAGTTTAGATTTTTTATTTAAAATGTTAGTGACTTAATGTAATAAAAAATAGTAAGCGTCCGTAATATAATATTTTGTAAGAAGTTATCCTCTTAATCCTCGTCTACAAGAACCCCTTCACAGGTAAAGGCCTCCTCCAATGATAGCCATTCTTCACGATTTGTAGCAGTATGGAGCCATTTTGGACCCGCCGTTTTCCTTGTGTAGGGTCTTCCTTTGCATCGCTTGCCTTGTGGGCCTTCCCATGAGGTCACTCTATTAGTCCATCTGTTATCTTGAAGCCGTCATCACCTAGATGTGTTAAAAACAACTAAGTTATTCCCTTAATTCTCGAAACTCACGGTACAATATAAAATAATACTACTTTTGCATATTAGTCATAAGTTCAGTTTTCAAGCGAACTTATTGTTTGTACTTGTGGTACACCTTGTATAGTAAAACGAGTTTGCAAGAGCGAGCTGCAATTTCATATCAATAAAGCAGACAGAGTTACTGAGTACTGAGTGTGTAAAGCCTATGCCTAAAAGAGAAAATGCGTATATAATTCTAATTTGAGTTGGGGGAATAAGATCTGCACTGACGTCCCGCGATGGGTGTATATGCATTGCCTCTCTGTTTACCTCACCCTTATGCGTATAATCTATCTAATGTTATAATATCTGTTTGTGGCATAATTTTATCGATTCTAAGCGGAATTTATGTTGTTCTGTAATCACTCTTGAAGCCTGGTGATTTTCCTTACAAATGTTTTATTAAAACTTGGTTCGGGTCATCTAAAATATAAGCAGAAGAAAGATCTAAGTCGACTTTCCTAGCACAATTTAAATTTACAAATCACGAAGTTCTATTTCTAATGTTTTCGTCCAATATTGTTTCAATTCAAAACTCGATTATAACATCATCAGGTCCAGAGTATTGGTTGTTGTCAAGTCCGTGATGGATGGCTATGCTTCCGCTACGAGCGCGGTCTTCCGTTACAATGGGGAGGCTCAAGATGGGAGGAACTTCATAAGTTATGAGAATTCAACGATGGCAAGACGATGAATATGGCCAATGATACATCTTTCTTTCTTTCTTTCTTTCTACGTGCCAGTTCCACGCGACCAAGCCTAGAAGAACAGGCAACAAACTACGGCTTGGTTCCTACCGTTTTTTTGTATGATCCCTATACAAAACAAAAATAACAACCACCACACGCCACCACGTCTCACTAAGAGAAGAACACCAATATTGGAACCAATATTCTCGTGGTCGTCATGAATATCTTATGTTTTTATCTTTATCAGGAGCTGTGGCATGCCTTACGATATCTTGCCACTTCTCTCTACTTGTAGTTATCCGGGAGCATGCTTGTAAGTTTCCATCCATTGCCGACTTGATCTGATCAGTCCAGCGCATAGGTGACCTTTCATTTGTCCCTGAATCACAAGGCACTTAATCGAGTTAGTGTCTCGAAGTATTTCAGAATGCGACATTGTATAAGGCTTGATAGACGCTGTTTGATGGAAAATCTAATAATGAGAATTAATCTAAGCAGGACAGGTACTTAGTATATCGAGAATTTACGTACGAAAGTAAATATAAAATCAAGATCATGTCGTGTGTGAAGAAGAATATCCAAAATGTACCTACATAAAAATAATACAGTAAGTACAGGTTTCTCTCAACAGTGTTATTCTGATTGACAAATTTAATAAACTTGAGATAAACAACTGTCAAATATTTAATTAGTCAATTAGCAATCCTTGAAACCAGCCCTAAGCCTAGTTATGATCATTTCCTTTATATTACGAGCAGCTCTATCAAGCGTTGTATTTGGATTATGCAGTTTCCGACGGCATAGCCACTGAGTACATTAGACAACACCCTAAATATGCAGAAACACAATCATGCTAAGCCTCCGCTGTTAGTACAGTTAGCTGCAATAGAACTTACAAAAGTAAGTTCAGTATCATTCGCAAATGGACAGTACAAATAATACTCACAAAGATGTGAACTTATCAACTGATCGCAGAATTTTTACCCTGTAAATATTCATTAAATATTTACAGGGTAAAAATGTGAATATTGTAAAATTGGAATAAATAGGCTTTTTTATATTAAGCTATTTATTTATTTAAATATTCATTGGGTGATACATTTCAAGTATATATTAAAAAAATATATTTTAGTAAAATTACCAGCTATCTGGCTCCCATCGTACAAGCTTTGCTTAGTTTAGGGCTCGACTATGAATCAAATGCATGCTAGTGCAGCCGACTGTACCTGCATAATGCGAATTTCTCCCTAGCTGCTCTACTTTACATACCTAATGTGTATCAATTTTATATTTCAGGTATGAAGCACGTACCGCCACTACTTAGCTGGCATATCGAGCTCAAATCGATGCATTACGCCCCTCATTAAATTCAGATGGTGAGATACTCGCGAATACATGGCATGGCTACCGATCGTCTTCCACCCAGAGGGTAAAGTTCATGGCTGGTGACGACGTAACTTGGAAAAAAATAAGGGTTCGTTGGAACATAAAAGCTTATTTTTCTGTTCTGAAATAAACATGATTGATTTTGATATACTGAAAAATTTAAAACCAGATGGTCTTTCTGGTCAGCAGGGGCATCATTCTCGCGCCGACCGGGATTATTTTACGGTGGAGATGTCGTCATAGGTCGGTCAAAAAGTCGTGACAACCATCTTGGCGTATTCTCACGATTTCTTCCTTCAATTTTCTCGGTCGAAGTTCATGCGAGACACAACGTCTAGTCCGGACTAGCCGAGACAGAACGCAGTATTCGAGATCTCTTGAATTTGATAGTCGTTTGACAAAACACAATATTATTTTCAGCAAAGTTTTATTTTAATGCTTCTTTTCGAAGAGAGAATGGATTATTTCCTAGAGCAATTTATAGACGACCTCATTGTAGAAGCCTCGACAGCTACGATAAATGGAAAACGCAGAAAAAGTGCGGGGTTGTGCAATGCCTTTGTGCTCTCCGATTATGCTTCTAGGAATCACTTTATGCTAAGTAAAGCATTGGCCTGGGAACTGATCGAAGATATCGTGCGGTCCCTACTTGCAGCAGAGAAAATTTCCACTAAATCAAAGGTATAATTTGGTAACCTAACTTCTTACCAACCAAATATAATTCTATGGTGAGGAACCTTTGGTAGATAGGATTATGCCTCATAACAGCTTAATAAGACAAGCCCCTACCTATAAGGCCTTACCTAGAATAATAAGTTAGATTAGTAGGTACACTGTTCTGCCATTGTGGATTGCAAACTAAGTATTATTTTATGACAATTTACATTATTTTTCTAGGTCTTCATCACATTATACTTCTTGGGCATAGGAAGCTAGTTGGTACCGGCTATGGCTAGGCATCCTAATCGATCTGTCATATCTTCAGTATCAAGAGAATTCAATAAATGGGTACACTTCCCAAAGACCCCCGATGAGGCAGTATCTGAAGATTGGGGAAGGTTTTTCAAGAGCTACCGGACCTTCCACAAAACGGCATGAACAGTCAACTCATAATAGGATGAATATAAGTGCAGTATATTAAATCAATGCTCTGATAAAAGCTTGTCTTTTTAATCATTATCATATAAATACAAGAGATTTCATTACAATTCTTACTATAGGTACTTGAAAATTGGACTAGAGACATACAATCATTTGAAAAATATCATAAGACCGATGGACCCAAACAGTCTCTACCTAGAAATAAATAATATATACCTACTATACTTTATATACCTACTAGAGGAAAAAATTTAGAATAGACTGAATAAAAACCACATCTTTATTTACAAATAACTTTATTTACAAACATATAATTACAAAATTCACATGAAACCGTTGGGCTATTTGCAGACTATATTTGCAAATAATGCTTCAAGCTTGGTGGTTTGTACAGATAGACGAAGCAAAGTAAGTAAGTCCTGTGTGTAGTGGTAGACTAACAATATTGTTGCCTGATAGTACTTATATAATTTCCAGCACTATTTTTATTCAACCATAACAGAGCTTTACAGTAAAATTTCTTTTGGCTTCACCAACCATTCCTTAGTAGTTCTTTCAGATTTTCCTGCAACAAAATAAATACAAATATGAATAAAAGTATTTACATACAGGCCTTTTCATCTATTGTAGATGATATAAATAAGCCTCAGGGGCTAAACTGGTGATTACTCAAGCCCTACTCGCGGAACTTTATAGTGCCTGGAACAATTTAACTGATTAGATACAATTTTGATGTGATTGATATGATTTTAGATGGAATAGGCTTGCCCAGCACCTATACCAAGTAAATAGGTACATAATGCATCAAAACTAAAGATTTGGACATCTAAATAGGATTCAATGAGACAATGAATAATTATTATGTTTGACAGGGATTTACACGATTATTTTAGTAAAATATAACAGTGTACGTCTACTGCTGTTCTTTTTACCCCAGTTTCATCTGCTGTTTGAGTAAAAAACCTCTATTCAGTTTCATACGGCAGTTTTTCAGCTTGCTAGTGTTTGTTGGTTGGTACACTTCCAAACACCTCATAAACACTTTGTAAATAACACAACGAGCCCCACTTATTATAGTTTTGTCCGTAATGCGAATATTATGGGGATAAAATAATTTAATTACTTTTGGACAAAAACCAAAAATAAACTCTTCTTCTTTTTTGTGGTTTGAGTGTTGCCCGCTAGTGAAATGTATTTCAGTTAGTTCAATAAAAAAAACTGAAAATTATTAACCACGCTTGAAGCACCTTGGTTCATAAAACAACCAAAAAAAAACAGTTAGTGACGTGTTACAAACGTGTGACGATCACCGACGCTAGCATTTGTTTTGGCGCCAAGACGCCCCGTCGCGCGCGACCCACTTGAAACGCCAGATAAGTGTTTATGTTCTTGGAATTCCCGTCTTGTAAACATCTCTCGTATTCGAGCTTAATGGCATGATGAATTGCATTTAGAATTTTGATGAGTTTGCTGGCCTAATACTACGTAAACAGTTCCGAATCAAAATTTTGACTAACTCAAAAACTTTGACAGAACTCGAAGCATTAATTTAAATTAACTTAAAAATAAAGCGATAATATTATTTGCATCTCGTATTTTTTTGCATCGCGGGTGCGCAGGTGGATCTTAATAATATTTAATTTCTAGAAAAGTCCTACAAGTAATTATAGTTAAAAAAAAAGTATCCCCTGAAAGCTTATTTCAGCCCTGAAGCAAGGATTTAGTTGCATTTACTTGTCATATTAATAATTTTTAATACTCACATAAAAAAGCGGCGTGAAAAAAATTTCTTGGGAAAAAAGTCGAGAATGTGCTGGTTATTTTAGTCGATTTGAACGAATTCAATCACTGTTTACACAAAACTTTATCGTTAATAACTACTTATTGAGTTATTATTGCGATATTTAAGCACTAAACAACACAAAACACTTGCAATATAGCAAAAAAACTTAAATTCACAATACGTAAACAATGCCCGCGCGCGTGGTTCCGTAAGACTGATTTTGTTTTTTTGTGTTGTTGACGTCTAGGTAACTGTTTTGAAGTTGACATACATATTTACAAAGCTCAAATCAGTGCGAAAAGGATGGTTTTGACGTGATAACGTCTTATAAATCGATGGAGCCGGCTGCACGCACGAAAAAACATGACTCATGCGTCGTTACGTCGTTTCGTCGTTCCATTTACCTGAGCCCGAGCCCGGGTCGGGTAATGGGTAAGGGTAAATGAGGGTAAGGGTAAATGAGGGTAAGGGTAAGGGTTCGGTCGGGTTCCGAGTCCGGGTCCGAGAGTTCGAGTCCGAGTCCGAGTACGCGAGTCCGCGAGTCCGCGAGTATTTTCTTATGACGTTATCACGTTCAACTATCGTCAGTAAACCGACTTTACAGACAACCGATTTTTTTCGTTCCTTACGGACATTGTAGTAGAAAAAGCGAGTCAGACAGATGTCTCAACGCTTGGCGCAAAACTTTTTTTGGTGCATTTATGCACCAAGGTGCTTTGGTTTGTGTTTGGTATGGAAATGCACCAAGGTGCTTTTTTTTTGGTAATAGCTCTGCCTTCTGCGCTGGCGGGCGTGGGTTCGATCCCCACCGAGAACAAATATTTGTGTGGTGAACGCAGATGTTTGTTCTATGTCTGGGTGTTATATTGTATTCTATGTATGTATTTACAAAAAAAAAGGATTATTTAAGTAATGTATCAGCTATCTGGTTCCCATAATACAAGCTCTGCTTAGTTTGGGGCTAGATAGTGTTGTGTGGATTGTCCGCATTATTTATTTGTTTATTATTTATTTTAGTTTGTACAGTTTGAATAACGTGTTATAGACAACTTTGTTGCTATTAAGAACTATTCTACTTCGAGGCTAAAAATAAAATATTAGTTACGAGTAAGTCCTCCAACTGCTAGATCTAGCGTTTTATCGTTAGATAGAATTAAATAGCAACACTGATGAAGTATGCGCCGAATTACGTTCCGTTATTAGTCAGTTTGATATCATAAACTTGAATTTTGAAATTTTGACCTATAAACTCAGTTGTTCCCAACATTTTAGCTTTGTATTAAATATATAATTCAATTGTAGTAACAAATTGAAATATCATTTGATAAATAATTGAACAAAACACTAGGATAATAGTAAATGACCGATCGATTAATCGTTCGATTATTGGATAAGCGTGTAACGTAACGCATCTCGTGTTGAAAAATATGCCATCAACAGAGATAGATGTCGTATTTCACTGAGAATTGGCTTTTTGAGTATAGACAGACATTTTTCACTCGGGATAGCTTATGTTTGTCAGAGATCAATAGGCCGAGATCTTTTAGGGACATTGAAAATCCCGGTCGGCCCCAGAATCATGCCCCAGCACTGTAGCCGGATTGAAACGGTACTCTCACATTCAGAAGCGGACTTAGTTTGCAAATTTTTATTTGCCTTAAGTTAGTTATGTGGCAATGTGGGTGCCGATACGTACTATGCGTGATTTTTATTCGTATACTGCCCCGTTCCCGTTACGTCCCGTAAATAAAAAGTATTCTATGTCCGTCTCCTGGTTTTAAGCCGTTCTTGAGTTGTATATACTAACACGACGTTATTTTATATAGATAGAACAGAACGGGGAGGTACTTCAGAGTCCTTTGCAGCGCCGAAACAACTATAGAACCATGCAGTTGTACCTCTATCATAATGTCATTAAATGAACCATTGCGATACGGTTCATTTAATGACAAGCAAAACTACAATTAGATAGGTTACACGCTGCGGGGTTCTCTCCATATAAATGTATGTGTATAGGTTAATTAAGTACTACTAACAATAGATTTAAGTTTTACTAACAAAATGATCCATGTTGACCGAAATAAATAATTATGAAATATGATGAAATAATCAGAAAGCGTTTTTAAAGTAAACCAGGTTTAAAAACACTTTGCACTGCACTTTCTTATTCTTTTTTAATTTATCCAAGAAAGTCTCGCTCTTCATTTTGGCATCGTCAAATAACGCTTTCATAGCTTCTTGATTAAAACTATCTTTGATACGTTCATGGCCTTAAAATTATTCCCAGCTTTGTTTTGACCTCCATTCCGAGCAAGGTGAAGCACCTCGAAACTCGGAAGTAATAGCAAAACACACGCAACCTCTACATTTGGGGGTATTGCAATATCTTTAACAAATTACGAGGAAACCGTTACCTCAGGATCGATCAATAATATTCACGCAATGTATTTCGGAAGTAATTAGGCAATCTATAACTTTGTAGTTCTGTGTTATTATACCGTCAGATGGAACGATAAAATCCGCTGTTACAACATGTAGGTACTGTATTGTAGTACGTGAAACATACGAACGGAATCTCAAAGTTTTTTAAATTTTCTGATCGTTATTCTTGTGCAATATTCATTTTAAGCTTTTAAATTGGGTTTGCAGCATAGCACATTACTGTTAAGATATAAGTGAAATGCAAAACATTTATATCACTTTTTAAATTAACGCGATCGTTAAGTATAACTATATAGATAAAACGGGTATTAAAAACGAGGTGATCGCGATAAATACCCGTTTAATCTTTAGAGATAGCAGTAATTATAATCTGGTAACCTCCTTTTGCTGGAGTTTTGCATTATCCAGTTGAAAAACTAGGTTGCAAGGACACACAGCATTATTGCAGTGGAAGACCCTTCAAACATCGCCTTATCGAAAGTTACGATAGCGAAATAATATTTTAAGCCTGTCACACACGTAGCTATAATATATTATATTAATGTAAATTATAGCAAAACATATTATAACGATGCTTTTTATATACAAATATTTAAGTGACTGCACATGCAGTTATAATATTATACTTCTATGACGTCACCAACTTCGATTTAAAGATATTTATTTCTCAAAGAACAATAAATTCACTTACAGAGAATAATACATTTTTACAGAGAGTGTGTACACAGTGTACTGGTTTGAGTCCAGTGGTGTAACAGTGATATATATTAAATACTACAACTTACCGTAATTAACCGTAATATACATATCAAAGCGCGGCATATTAATTATATATTATAGCTAAGTGTGTGACGAGCTTTATTGTAATACCTATATCTAAGTATAATTGTGCCGACGCGATATCAGGCTCTTTTAATTAGGGATCTCAGCCCCAAAGCTCCTAAATAGGACCTGCGTCACATTTTACTGGAGTAGGCTGGTTTTTAATCTACTTTTCCCGTAATAAGTTACTTTCAGTGTTGGGTAGACCGGATCTAGGATGTTCTAATAATGCTATGTTATGTAATGTATGTATGTTATGTAATTCTAGTAATGTATCATAAATTACTTGCACAAAACTAAGTCGCAAAATAATATTTTCATAACCACGGCTATTGAAAAATATCTAATAACTAAAAAAAATGTTTTTTGATGTGCAGTAACGAGCACCAAGTATGAAATAATTAGGTATTATTTGAAATTTAAGTTGGTAATTTGTACTTACTATCACCAGGGTAGGTATTTCAGAATACCCGTCAGACTGAGTTTGTTTGAGTCTTTGATATCTTTCATAATTCTTTTTTTTACCGAATATCTGGGTACAAGTCTTATTATGGCGGCATTGTGACGACGACTTTGTCTAAATTTCTCGTGTAATTATCTCTCATTGTTCCTTCGGCAAACAATGTGGCTTATGGTAATATTCTCATCCTGAAAACGCTGACTTTAATCGTAAATTTATGAGTCTTCTTTGTCGTAACCGCTGAGTCTAATAACACATGTAATGTACATAGGTCTTTGGCATGTCGTCATTCTAGTCGATATAAATACGCCGTATTTACTTCAAACGCTTTTCTCTATACATAAAATAAATAAATATTGTTGACAATCTACATAACACTATCTAGCCCCAAACCAAGCAGAGCTTGTACTATGGGAACCAGATGGCTGATATAATACTACTTTTTTTTTGTAAATACATACGTAGAATACAATTTCAACCAGACAGAGAACAAACATCTGCGTTCATCACACAAATATTTGTTGTAATACATGGTACAACACTCACTTGACCATTTTTAAATTAGTTTCTTGATGCCTATTATCTTAAAATGACTGCCCTTGTTAACTGTACTAAAATAATTAGGCTGTTAAGAAACTTAACAGCCTAATTATATTAGTACACTCAATTTTCTGGTACGTTTTTATCTATTGAAAGTCACTGCCTCCGTATAATTTGCGTCATTAGCCAGCTTGAATGCGAGCACAATGGGAACCACACACTACGTACTTACATATTGTAGTGTGGTGTAGAGCCTTTGTTGAAACTTTCTATACCTCGAAACGAAAATTGTTTGAGTATAGGTACGTACACATATTTTTTTAATGTTCTAAGGCAGGTGTAATCTTTGTAATTCGTTATAACTAGAGAACTAACCAGATGCTTACCTTACCTTACTAAGATTAGTAGGTACATAATATTGCACCGTGGCGGTACTTTCGTTTATACACATTTTTTAACTATATGAAACTGGAAACTTCTGGGAAAGTATTCAACGCCGCTACGGCGTAGCGCTACGACGTAACTTTGCGTAGCGCAAGCCATCAGACGGGGCTGAACTTCGGCTCGACTGTCAGTCATTACACCAACTTTCCTCAGTTCAAGTTGGTTGGAATCACTCCAGACAGCTGACAGCTAGGTAATGAGTTTGCGGGATAAAACAAAAACTTCTACTTGCTAAATATTTGTCGATAAAACCACGAGTAAAAAACAATATTCAATATTCAAAAGCTTTGATACACATTAAAATAAAATGAAAGTTGGTTTCGATAGAAGCACTCACACAGACTTTGGCTTAAATTTGTGTTTTACTTGCTTGCTGATACTTTTGGGAAAACAAATTGGTTTACTCAACCTTCATATTTATATCCAGCAAAAAAATAAATTGATGCGATGAACGAAATGTGTGTTGCGAATTCAAATTCACTGAACCCCGATAACCAATAAAACCAATCATGATACAGGAACCTTTATAATATTTCTAAATATGTATCTATTTGAGTATGCATATATAGTGAGCCAATTTGATTCCTTATAATAAAACTCATTACACATTCAAAGGTGAAGTTAATAACCACGGTAGGTAATTGACGGTATCGTCTATACTTTTACTCGAAAAACTCCTTGACATTCTAATAATAAACTAAATTTAGCCCACTGAGCCCCCTGAATCGCATTCGCACTCGATCACATTCGCACCAAGCAAACAGTGGTCTAATATTCGTTTTGCTTTCTAACTTTTAATCATTCTGATCTACTTAGTAAATAAGTTATATTAGATTCTATATTAAAATGAGTCTTTATCGTATACATATACCCACCTGACCTTATAGCTATTTTTTTTTGTCACGGTTAGGTACTATATATGATATATACCAGAAACCAGGGTCGTTGGGAATAGAAAAGAAGTCTAAAAGACGTAATGTTCTATTCTCAAAGCAAATTAGAAGCGTCTGTTTATACTATCTGTGCAATAAAGATACTATAGTCATAAACCATTGCAAGATTCTTGCGGCGAATCAATAGTTATGAGTTTTATCTTTAAGTAATAAAGCAATTTATTAATGTGATTGACTGTTTTAAGTACCATCATGAATACCCATTAATTTAGAGACTCTTATCCTTTCATGAAAGTATACGAGCCAATTCAAACATCAATTTAAATTTCATCAAAGTGAACATCTTACACCCAGGCATTTCGACGAGCACACAAAGTCACAGCAACAATCTCATTAGATTGCGTGCCGCGGAATAAAGAGAAGCTGTTTTAATTAACCACTTCACTAAAACTCAAATATTCAAGAAATCTAAGCTTACACTCTCATGTTTTTGTAAAATCATATAATACATAAAACTTTTCAGAAGTACAATCGTAAGTTATATAAATTAAGCTACCAAACACAGCTCTAAAAAAGCATGTTATTGTATTCAATTCATATAATGTAGACCTAACTATAATGTAGAGTTATAAAATATGGTAATATGAAAATCAAAAACGATATAGAAAATAATAGAAATGTCATTTTAAATCTAAGTCTAAATTTTAAGTCTAATGATTTTGATTCAATTTTTACGCGGACGACATAATCGGTTTGATACCTGTCACCTGTGTTCCACAGGGTTTTATTGTGTTCATCAGCAGAATATGAGACTTATTTCATAGCTGTTCAAAAAAAAGAGAAGAGTTCATCCGAAATGCAAATCTACCTCTACCTAGTCTACCGACGTACGGCAATAGCGAAAACTTATTCAAAACTTCGCTTCTAAAATAATGATATCGAAAAATGTTCTACGATCCCACTAAAAATTGATCATTTTATTTTATTTCAGAGAATGTTGATTATAGTAGGCAATTCAATATTTATGTTAGTATAGTATCTCAAATATTGTTATTTACAATACTTGAGATACTATACTATTTTTCATAAGAAAAGCAAACCCACACGACCCACGCTCTGACCACCAAGCTGGTTTTTGGTGAGCTGGTAACGCTCATTTTGGAAAAGTACCCTTCAACTCAGAACGTTTGTTATAATTCTATAGTAAATGTTATAAAGTCGGTATCAACCTGTTCTATTTGATGTCTTCCGATGAAAGAGTGCACTTTTTTGTATTCAAATTAGGTAGGTAATATAAACTTTTATACTTGGGTATACGAAAGATTTTTAATTTTAGATTCATACTCCTTTATCGCATTTAATTATAAGGTCCTCTCTGTTTACTTTTATAGGTGTGTCAGAGATAATGTCCCTTTCAAAGCTATCGCAAAAGGTTTCCTGAATGAAAAATGCTAATAAAGAAATGGGTATGAAAGTATAGACCACAAACATTTGAATTTGCTGAAGTTTAATGGCAGATACAAGAAAAACGTTTTACAATAAGCGTCAAAATAAAAGGGGATGAATTCTCTTATCTCTAGGGTAAAGCTTTCGGCGATAGTGAAAAAGCTCGTAACTCGTAGTGATATAAAATGTTACCCTGTATCTGTGAGCACATTTTATCGGAATGACATTTGAATAGTTTTGCTTTATTTAAGCCCAAGTACTTTAAAAATTATATTATAGTACTGAATTTAGCTGTAATAGTGTACGTGCCGTGGTATTGCGTATAAAATGGCCATATTTTTTTATTATCCAACTAGCTAATGGAACAATGAATAGGCCCAGCTAATGTTAAGTGGTAAGCATCGCCTATAATAATAAAGCATTGCGTCGTAGATCACGCACGTCAGGAAAGTGCCCTACGATGCACTGCCCTGTATCATCTGTCGAAACAGTAAATGATTACTGTTGAATGAATGAATTGAATGTTTTAAGTAAGTGTGAGCATTTGCGAGTGCTGAGTAATGTGCATTCGTCCTTGTCTGGCAGCTGGTTCGGTACGCGCTCGCATTTTGCAGCGCAGGAGTTGAAGGGTGTTCTCCCATAGACGAGTCTGCTCTTCCACCACGCCTTGGTGCGAGCTTATGGCTCTTTGTTCCTGAAATTATAAGGATATTATTGCAACGGGTAAGTAAATCAAAATAAATATTACGATATGATAACAATACAAAACAAGTTTTTTTTTTATATTTAACTCACCTCTTCCAAATTTTTAACAATTTGTTCAACGTCCCCAACTTTCTTTTTCAGAGCCTCCATTTTGGAAGGCTTTCTGGGAGATTGCATAGAATTTTTCATTTCAAACATAACAACTTCTTGCAAACTTTCAGCTTTTGTTATTTTTTGGCGCAAGTTTTTCCATTCATCCTCTTTACTATTCAACTGGTCAGTCAACTCTTTCACTTGGTTCTTGAGCGGTTCCATTTGTGAGGTTATATTTATAGAGGTTGCTTCGTAAACCCTCTTCTTTTGTTCGTAGTGTTGTTGAACCGTTTGGAATTCCTCTTTCACGGGTTTGATTTTGTCGGCAAGAGGTTGAATCTCTTGACGAACTTGGGACAGCTTTTGGGCAGTCTGCGCGACTAACTGTAAAGAATCAATACCAAAATTAAAAGCCTTCATTTATTTGAATCTTCAAAATTTCAAATAGACATTGTCGCGAGCATGTAAATTTTTAGTCTAAGAAACCAGTTTAAGTAGGTATACAGTTTCACAACAAACTATATAATTTTGGAACACGCAAGCGAAAAAATAGTTTAAAATAAGAAAATCTAGAAATATTTAAGGTACTAAACGCTTTAGGTCAGTCCTAATAGTTTTCCAATATTGGAAAGCAGTTAAGCTGTTTCCTGTGGTAAAAAGATACCTGAGATAAATCATGCAATGATTTCTTGGCCAAATCCGCTGTTTTATCGGCTTCTTTTTCCAAAGCGTCTTCGTCTTCGATTTTCATTTTCTTGTGATTGACGAGAGCCATTTCCACCGTGGGGTCCGAAGTGCTAATAATTTGAATTGTCCTTGCTAGTATTCCAGCTTCAACCTAAAAAATTATATACAAGTATAAATTAAGCAGTGCCAAGATGTTTGTACCAATCTTTTTATGTCCCTGATTATAGAGTGACGTAAGGCCAAGATTTCTGTAGATAAACATATACCTTTGAAAAAAAAATCTTAGAACGTCATTATTATTCTAAAAGAAAATCGTCTGAATTCTCAAGAATCGTTATGAATGGGACGTGTTGTCTTCATATTTTTTTGTAAATTCAAGTCATTATGAAAATGAAAGCTCACCTTGAATGTTGAGAGATTAGCTCTTTGCCTTTTGTACACGGTACTCTTTGTCCGTAAAGAATTCACGTACTTCTTCAGTTCTTCACCCCTCAGAACCGTGTCTCCTAGAAGCTGTCTAACCTGATAAGTAAACAAAACACTCGTGTAAATGTCAACGAATATTGCTTAAAACATTAGCTCCTGTATAAAATGACCTAAGCAAAACTTTCGGGCGCCGTAGACTTAGCTCACCTGGGGTAATTCACCTCGCTATCTGACAGTTGATTTGATTCATTATTCTACGATAGATGATCAAACTACTAAACTACATTCATTAATCTCGAAGCCCCTAAGGGACGACGAGATATAATGAAATTGTACCAAAATATTCGTTACAATAAATCAGATAAAGCATTCCCCTGGACATAAATCTCGCGCAGCGAATGGCAATGGCGCATTATCCGAGTTCAATCTGAAGCTCTCCGGCATAATGACCGATTTATTTGAAACGAGAAAAATGTTTTATCTGATCCTCTTGACGTGCTGACAACATCGGCAAGGGACATCGATTTCATTTCCGCAAACGCTGACCGTTACCATTAGCGGCGTTTTCTGAGCGAGGGAGTAACGGCACTGGAACCATAAAGCTAAAACGTTTTTATAACTAAGATTCCTTGAGCGCGTTTCATTTTTGAAACGGAGAAATAATTCTCAACTGCGTAGAGACGCAGAGATATTTATAGTGACCCGTGCTCAATTGTAATTACTTTAGTTAGCTCAGTCGTCAGGATCGAATTTAAATGGTTTTATGAGCATATAGATTACGCTAAATGGCTTGTAATTATTAGAAATGGGTTTTGTTTTAAATCTATCTATGATTCTATTTCTACCTAGTCTCTTTTAAATACAGTTTCTTTTAGACGTTATCTTTTTCCTTTCATCTTACCGTTCTTTTTAGATTAGCTTGCTGGTTTAGCGAAATGCGCGGGGTACGCGCCTAATGTGTTTCTAGTACAGTTTTAAAAGACAATTTCCCCTTTATCCTTTTAAGCTATATCTAATTAAGCTTTTACTAAGTTAGATACGGTTACCATCGTGTCATACAATTTACTATTATAAGACTTACCTGTGACTGCAAATCTGCCAACGAAGCTTCATGCTCCTTTAACGTAGCAGCTAGCTCATGAACCCTGGCTGCACTGGATTCCTTGTTCCGCCTGATGACGGTAGCCTGCTGACGGAACGGAGCTAGCTTGTCCTCTTGAGGACCAGCCGTGGCCAGCCTCCGTTGGACTAGCTGCTCCATTTCTCCATTTACCACTGCTATCTAGAAGCCAATTGAGTGAAGTTGATCAACGACACCGCATTCCGAGCCTTCAACCTAAGATGAGACCCATGTGCCGTGATAAGACAGGATGGATGGTGATGGACAGGAAGCTTGAAGGATGTCTTATCAACACCTGCTTAGGCACATTGATTTATCAACAAACGGTGACAACCAAATAATAAATCCGGGAACTCGCTAACTGATAGAATACTCATTTTTTTTTGTATAAACATACCTACTTGTGTATAAAGCTATATTAGACACAAAAACATCATTTTACTCTAAACATAATTTACGAAAACGTTTGTTGCGCGTGCCAAATACACACAGTGCCACTTCTGACTGACCTGTGTAGCCAGTTAAATGCGAAACGATGATTTGCGCAAAAACATCAAATACTTACATTTTGAAACCGTAAACTTTCATTCAGTGTTCGATTTTTCGACGAGGCCGAAATATTAAATGGACCTACTGTACCTAAATTCAAATAAATATACTGCAGATCACAAGCAAATGTTAATTATATGCTCTGTTTTCAGCGTACTAAAGACCCATTCTGAGAGGAAGTGACGTAGAGGTAGCTGGATCCACCAAAATATTCTTATATTTTGGTGGATCCAGCTACCTCTACGTAAAAGCATATTCAGTTATTTTAATTTAAAATCGACTTGGTTGACTAAAAACCAACTAAACTTATACAGCCTTACTTATAAACGCTATTTAAATTTTAAATAGTGCTTAAACCATTAATACTTAAAGATTTTCTTACTCATAAACGCTATTTAGGCCTAAACAGCCTCTAAAACCAATGCTTAAATAGCTGTCAGATTAAACCAATAAATTCAATCGATACTCTTTTATAAGCAATTTTAAAAAATAAAAGAAAGTCGACTGCGTTGCTTGCTTATGAGTCAGTTTAGACAGCGGAGGCTCAAATTACTTTGTCTTGAAGCTCGTACCTTATCTTGCACGGAAAGTAGGTCGGCTCGAGTAGGATGCTGTTCCGTGGCTATCATCTGCATAATATTCAATTCTTTTTGCAGATGGGAACTTTCTTGTGGCAGTTTCTCCTTGACAAGGTAACTGTTCAACTAAAAGGAAATGTACCGTAAGTGGGTGCTTTAAAAGTCAATGTAACAAGCTCACTTCGAAGTTAAATTGTTTCTAACCTGAATTTCGTCTTGCAAGTGTTTTATGACGTCGGTTGCGTTTTTAGGAGCTGCACTTTGGCCGTGTATAACGTTCAGATATCTTTTCAACTGATCCGATGCTAGTTTTAACTGCGATTGCTGAGTTTCATACTAATAGAAGGAAAAACAATACAGATTCAAATACAATCTAGAGAAGAGAATAAGATAGTTACTAAGATAATTTTAGTTCGAGAATTACCTGATTTTCTAGCTCCTTGGCTTTTTCCTGTTGAAGCCTCAAAGATTTACTGATACTTAAAAGTTCTTCTTTGTTACTAACGTCTACTAGATTTACTTGAACATTTTCTAATCGTTTGATCACTGAAACAAAAGTCACGTCGAGTCAAGTCACGGACGAATAATTACCCTTATCGAGGAAGAGCGCATTCAAAGTTATTTCAAGGTTGAAAATTTTATGTGAATGCTTAAACTCAGATGTCAAAACTCCGTAATAATTACTGAAGTTGGGAAGAATTTGCCATAGACAAACGCTTTGTTAATGATTGTTGTTTAGAGAGTCGTTATGCCTAAATACTTACCGATGTCTCTCTCGACCGCCATCTCCTTGATGTCATTTATAATTTCAGAAGCATTTTCCTTCTGGAGCAATCTCGTCTTTTTATGTACGTCCTTGAACTCGTCTATCAAGTTTTGATATGAATCGAGGAGGTCTTGGATCGTGTTATTTCGAGCTACGTCAGTTGGTATATCTGGTAGCTTTAAATACCTACAAAAACAAACAGAATTTATTATTCTTTGCTAGGCGAACCTTAAGAAAGCGGAAACATGTGTTGCAAAACCAAATAAAAATGACGGGGCAAGTCTTGAGCGCAAGTCGTAAAAGTTTGGTCGCAGCCAGTTGTTGTTAATAATAAATTTCATTTTTCTACACTTTTTATTGTATTTTAGTTTCTTTTCATAACTGGCAAACAGCATTCAGCGTAGTAAAAGAAAACATAGAACGGCATACTATTGCCGTATTGAAAGCTCAATAAAAGCACAATTGTTTTAAATATGATTTAATTAGGCACGACACAACTCACAAATTCGGGCCACGAGCACAGACGGACTAGACCACCTCTTGATGTCCCTAATACACACAATGAATAACGAAACCACCAGCTCATCATTTTTAATTTTTTAAGTATGTTACTTATAATACTACTATACTTAATACAACTCACTACCACTAATTACTATTAGGTTACTTACCTAAAGGTCCTATATTTATTGCAATAAATGAGCAAAGAGTGTGATATTGTATTTCTAAGAACAAGCGCAGTAAAGAATTTTGGTATTTAAATTGGAGCAATCGGACTCGAACTACGAGCTGCTACGGTTTCGTAGTAGCCCTCTACTGTTATACGAACGCCTATAAAATGCCCACGTTACCAAATAAATTACCTTGTTTACGTTACCAATACGGACCTTTGGTTACATTACAAGCCTTTAATCTTCTGATAACAAAAACCGGCCATGGAATAAAGACATGGAATTCTCTTACCCCTTGTCAAAAGGATTAAGTGTATCTTCGAACCCCTATAATGTATTATCGTCCCGTTATCAGTAGCTAACTAAGTAAAATACCTTCAGTAATGGCCTTTTGATTTGAGCCAGAGAATAAAAAAGTGGTGTTTGTATAATGCGGAATAAACTTTTGACGGTGCTACGTCAGGCGTAGCGCGTAGCCCGTGCTACGCTGTAGGCTTAGCCATTTGTTGCAGACTTAATTGTATTTTTTTAAACAAATGATTCTCACAAATCCTTACTTCTGATAATACTATGTGTTTCTCGACACTCACGGGAACTACAATGTTCTACGCTATGACTTTTGTAAATTCCGTCTAAATAGTTCTGAAACCGGAGTGCAGTATTCATCGAGGAAATTCAGACGAAATTGAAAGAACACAATAAATAATAGGTAGGGCAGCCTGCTTTGTGAACGGTTCACCGAGCAGGCTGAAATCCATACTAATATTATAAATGCGTTTGTAACTCTGTCTGTCTGTGTGGCTTTCACGCCAAAACTACTGAACCTATTGAAATGAAATTTGGTACACAGATAGTTGAGGGCCTGGGGAAGGACATAGGCTACTTCTTTTTTTGATGTGAAAACTTCTTTAGCGGCGTTGAGCACTTTTTCTGTAATGGGTATAAAATCTTAAACTCGCGTCAGCGCGTCAGGACACGTGACCTGATCGAAAAAGCGTAAGACGGATGGAGAGTAGACAGCTATCCCCTCTCTACGGCGCGGCGAAAATGTATGCCTGGGCCTACTGTTTCGTTTAGGCAGCGCAGGGCGCTTGCGCGAATGTTCGTGTATGTTACAGCGTGCCAAATAACAAACAAGCCCCCCCTAACCATTCCAAAATATCAAACATGCTCAACGTTAATAATCAAGTTTTCACTTCTGCCGGCACTCCCGGAGTGCAACCCGTATTTTTTTTTTTTTTTGGGGAGTACAGGGGGGAGTGTGGAGGGGAGTAAAGGGGGAGTGTGGAGGGGAGGTGCGGGGGGAGTGTGGAGGGGAGTACAGAGGGGAGTATAGGGGGGAGTTGGAGGGGAGGTGCGGGGGGAGTGTGGAGGGGAGTACAGAGGGAGTGTGGAGGGGAGGTGCGGGGGGAGTGTGGAGGGGAGTACAGGCGGGAGTGTGGAGGGTTGGTGCGGGGGGAGTGTGGAGGGGAGTACAGGGGAGAGTGTGGAGGGGAGGAGCGAGGGGGGATGCGGGGGGAGTACAGGAGAGTGTGGAGGGGAGTACAGGGGGGAGTGTGGAGGGAAGGGGGGGGGAGTACAGGGGGATTGTGGAGGGGAGTCTGGGGGGAGTGCGGGGGGAATGTGGGGGGGTGTTGAGGAGAGTGGGGGGAGTGTGGGGGGAGTTCGGAGAGGAATGCGGGGGGGATGAAAGTGTGGCGTAGTACGACGCCATATGTCTAAGTTTAGTAAGAGGGCAGACGACTGTGTCACGTGCACGCGAATATGACGTTGTTATTTAATTACTGTTTTCTTCCGCTGCAAATTAAAAATGCTACCCATAGACACTATACCACGCGGACGAAGTCGCGGGCACAGCTAGTATGATATAAATTTCAAAAGATAGAAACGTACATACGTTCACCGTGAACATGTGTACGTTTCCATCTTTCAAAATTATGAATGCTAAGATTGGAGTGCTCCATTGCCACGCGTAGTGCCCTTTCAGATATTATATGGCCTACTTTGCACGCCTGAGTTCTTACCTAGTTACTGCTCTAATAACTTGTCAGGAAAATTATCCGTTTGAACGTCTTTAACGTGCCCTACGATGCACTACCCTGCGTCCATCAACTTGAGGCATTAGGTACAGAGGTTCAGCCTCACGTGCCAGTATTTCCATAGTTAACTAGTGGCTGCCCGCGGCTTCGCTCACCCCGTTCCCGTTACTTACATCCGTTCTCCGTCACAATATCTTCATAAATTGTAGCCTGTGTTATTCTGATGTATAAGCTATATTATTGTAGTTTCATTATAATCCATTCAGTAGTTTTTACGTGAAAGAGTTAGAGTCTGTTCAGAAAGAGAACCGTCGCTGCGCCCTGGCCCTCTTATCCCACGACGCGCGTCGTGGGATATGAGGGCGCAGCCGTGCTTAGTTACCTTGTTTGTTTAGTGGGCAATACAAACGAGTCTGTTGCGTATGATCCTATCACAACTAGTGTACTATTCCTTTATTAAATTTTTATGATGCAAAATGCTGACAGAAAGAAAGGGATGAGCTGCCATATAAAAATCGAAATGTAAGTTCACAATTTGGCCACGACGGCTCTCTTTCTGAACAAACTCTACAAACATCCATTCATCCATTCTTACAAACTTTCGCGTTAAAATATTAGTAGGAAGTAGGATAGCTTACTTTGCAAGATACGCTGTATTTTTGACCTGATCCTTATTGGTCAGGAGCCAGTGTAGCGCGTGATGGATAGTTCTAGCGTCTCCCGCCAGCAACTGTGATCTGAAGCGAGTGGGTTCGACGCCCGGCGGTGGACGGTATTTCACGCTGCCCAGCATTTCAAGCAGGCGTAACGATACGGTCTCAGTATCGTCTTCATTTATGTCCAACTGTGGTAATATTTTGTAATAGCCATTTCAAGTGGGTTGTCGTTTTATAACGAACTTATAGATGATTTTCTAGGCGTGTAGGCAATTATCTCTAAAGACATAAATCACCTTATCATAATGAATGACTAGGGCAAAGAAAGTTCTCCCGTAACCACACATACAGCGGCGACATTAATAAGACCGCAAGAAGTCTGCATGTGGATGGAAAGAGCTAAGAATCGTTCTTCCTGGAAATGTATCATCATCATCTCAGCCTGGTATCCCCCACTGCTGGGTATAGGTCTCCTTCATTTTCTGCCAGCCTCCTGTCCTGTGCCTCTCTAGACCAGGTGTTTCGTGCGACCTTTGCGAAGTCTTGGAAATGTATGGGAGTCCTATGTACAGCAGTGGACCAGTGACAGGCTGATGATGATGATTAATATGATCATATACAGCTCTAAGTACATAAGTATAGATAGTGCAATCCACGAAGGCGCGCCCCACTATTCCTCCTAGCCGTTTATAGTATATGTGTGCAAGCTTCCGTCAATGTTTGAGTGTTATCGGTACACACTAATTATCTATGAGTGCACACGCACATTACAATGAATAGACTACGGTTCGCGACTGGCGCTCGGAGCAAACTCCCCGCACCCCGCGAGGGGCGCGTCTTCGTGAATTGCACTATCTATAGGTACTCACGTTTCACAAAAAAATCATACCTTTTCTCCAGCTTCAAAGTTAGCGAGCAGCTCAACCAGCAACTGCAAAAGCTGCTTTTCATTGAGTGAATCGAACTTTATCAGGTCGTAGTTCTTTCCCAAAGTGGCGTTCAGCTCCTTGATAATATATTTCATATGCTCCGTCATTTTTGTTTAATTGAAGAGGGAAATTACAATATTTTGGATGGCACGATGGTGTCACATTTGTTGACAAAAATCTCACAGTACTGTTGTCATAGCAACAATGTTTGGAGCTGGGCTTGGAGAACGTTTGAAACCTGCAGGAGTTTGGAAACCCTAGCAAAGAAATTAAGAGTCTATGGGTAACACAAAAGCGTGTTTGCTGCTCTGAGGGTAACACCACGGAATGCTGCTCTGAGGGTAACACCCACAGCACAGACTTCCTACTTTTATAGTCAATAGAAACCAAGGATATTCGAAACCCATTATATATATCTAGGAGTTCCCATACCAATTTATTCAAGCTTAGGTAATCTTTATAGGCCACAAGCCCTCAATCTCACAAAAGAGAGAACGGCATGCTCATAATAAAGTATTTAGAACAAAAATCATCATCTGCATCTGCATTTGTACCTTTTATCTCTTCCCTTCTACATTCTCCTATTTATTGTGGAATTTATATACTTACCAACGTAACAACAAGTCGTGCCCTATAGATTTTTTTTAGCGAATTATAGGCTTCTATATTTCAGGATCTGCAAACTCAACCTCTCATCAGGAATCAGGGCTGCGCGGGTTCTGCTCTTCATACCTCGGCCGAGAAGGATGCACACACAATTAAGCTTTGTCTGGCTCTGGTTTTGAGTCTGTGCGAGTGCTTACCAGTGTATTATACTGTGTGTGGGACGTTTCGACGTACGATTTAGTCAACACTCACACAGACTCAAAACCAGAGCCAGAGACAGAGGCAGACAGAGCTTGTGGTAGGCCTACAGTTCGTATATACGTTCAAGTAAAACAAAAAGAATGTACTTTTGTGAATAAATTATATTTTCTGATATTATTTTAATATACAATCATTATCGCTTTGTTTCAATCGTCAAAATCTCAACAAGTTGCTCTTAGACTAAACAATTTGTGCCTACCTCACTGCATATAAGTATACTAAATGCGGAGACACATTCGCTGCCTGCCACACTCTTCACTTCACAGCCTTCGCCTTAGGGCGATTACAAATTGGGTGGTAATAACGCACATAATAAGCTAATTTATATTTCTGTTCTTAAACGCGCTGCACATCACAACATGCTACTGTTTCAATCTCGTACGAACAAAGATACGCTAGGTAAGTTCGTACGTATCCACAACAGTCCCGAATAACGCTACTCGTTACTACTAGCTGACTTAAACTGTTGCTGTGATCACGTGTAATACCAGCATTGTTGTATTAACATGCAAATGTAAACGCGTTTAACATAATCGCCGATAATACGCCCAATCTGCAATCTCCCTTACTGTTTTCATGTTTATCCTTACACACACACACCCTAAGATTCTCTTCATGTTTTTTTCACAAACAAAAGATACATGGACAAAATGATAAAACGGCAGCACTCAAGCGAATTACAAATAATTAAGTGTGTGCACACAGGACCAACAGAATCACTGGTGTAATATCAACTATCTAGCACCAATTTCAATAACCTAAGATTAGTAAAATAATCTATTTGTAGCCCGTACACAAATTGAACTCAATGATGTTAGCCGCAAGTAATAATCTGCGCAACGCCAGTCGCCAATGTTGTTACATGTGACTGATTTCACAGAGATCAATTTGCCGACTACTACACACCGGTTGGTTGTTACATAGAAAACAGTAATGACACTACGAAACTTTACTATTTATCTGCAGTTTCATTAATTCAATTCTACTTATCCTATACCATGCACCATTAATTTATTCAGACCCTATGTCAGTACCAACTAGTCTTTAACAAATTCCAAGCACAACGGATAGTTTAGAGATAGTTAAACAAATGAGTTAAATAAACTAATAGTATTTTATAGCAGTGACAATTTGGCAAACTTGAATTATAAAATCTTGAACGATTTTCTATTTATAACAATTAATCAGATTATTAAACATAATAATTTGTACTCTGCTAAATTAATGGAAATTCAATTATTTACAATGACACAATACAAATAGTATAATCACTAAGCAAAATAGAAGACAGTTCGCAATGTTGAGATTAAATCCAAGATGATTTTTACTTTCCGTAGAAGCACCTACAAAACTAATATTAAGTCTCACTATTTCACCTACAAACTAATCTATTATAAATATTACAACCCTTAAAAAATAATACTACAGACTTTTAATGATCGGATGATTTTGTTCCGTAAAGTAACTACAAATATAAAAAACAATAGACAACCACAATAAGTATCCAAAGTATTAAAATAAAATATAATCATAATAATTCGTGTGATGCATATCGACTCGTTTCGTTTATCTTTTCGAATATCGATTCATCTAACAATCAATTCTTTTCTACTATGTGCATTTAGCACGCTTTGGTTCTATTTTGTATATTTCAACGAATACAAAACGATAACAGTACAGAAACGAGTTCCTAGGTGAAAGGAATGTCTAAGACAGAGAAAGAGTTAGTACTTCGCGCGTATCGAGTGGCCACTTTTAAAGCTAAAGTTTTTATAATCGAATAGTTACCGCGACCGCTCCGAATGCGCGGGCTCGACTCGTCGCCTCAACGAGGCACATATAAATGCAAACAAATAACAGACATTACAAAATAAATGATGTCAAAATATAAAATCAAACAATCATAATAATCCAAATAGAATCAAAATATAAAATCACGGGCGAACATCACGCCCTAAACGTGAGCGTTTCATATCCTTATAATTAACTACAAATAGCCGCCTTTTCGACCGAATAGAAGACTGAGTGTTCCTAAAGTGGTAGTGTGCGAGATGGAAGGTGTGTTTATTGTGGCTTTAGGTTCTACCGTGCCCAGGTCTGTTCTCGGCCTGGGCGCGCGCGTTCTTGTCCTTCGCGAAACGCCGGCGTTCTCAGGACTACCGTCTAGGGCACCGCAGCCGAGCGGCGCGGGGACGCCCAATGGCGGCTCGCAGGTGTCCGAAGGCACTCTTTCCTGCGGCGGCGCGGCCGGCGACCGCAGCGTCCGCTTCAAGCATGTCAGCTGCTCCATCGGGCTCCGGTGCACCAGCCCCGTGTACAGCGAACCGGGAGTTTGTAACGCCAGCGGTGCTGGTGACCCTTCACCGGCCGGCGATCCCGCGCCCAGATGCCGTCTGCGTAGGATGGACGTGCCTGACGCGATGAGAGCGTGCAACGACGGAGGGGCGTCGCCGGGTCGCGGGGTGGAAGGGGGGGAGGGATCAGGCGAGCCTAGGAGAGGGCTGTTGGCTGGCGTTGCGGTCGGCGACCAGTGCTGCCTCGAGGGCGGAGTCACGAGGGAGTCTCTCCGGGAGCGCTCGGGCGAGACGGCGGCGGAGGACCTGCGTGACGTCATGCGCGAGGACCACGCCGAGCCGAGCACGCTGCTGGCGAGGCTGCTCATGCCGCTGGTGCAGACGCTGCTCACGCTGCTGCTGCCGCCAGCGACGCTGCCGTCGCTCGGGTGCATCACCGTGCTGTTGATGTATTCCACGCTTTATAAATGAAAATGTGCATGCTGTGATATTGTTCATGCTTCAGGCAGGCGTCTACAGAGGATTAAGACAGTAGCAGCTGGCAAATAATTAACTGTGTGAAACTAGCCACCTAAGCTTCGGATGTGAAAATTCCGGGGCGTCAATACATTGCGTAGATCATTAGCGTGCCTTTAGCTACGCAGTGTTCAACTTATTTGCCACAAACGAAAGCGACTGGAGAGCCAATCAGCGCTACGAACGCCTGCTCTTCATACCGCGAGCCCCTTTCAGGTACCTTGTTTTGACTTCTGCGCAATAACTAAATTGTATGGGCCAACATACCTGTTAGTAAATGTATAAATGAGGCTCGACTGTGGCAACCTCATCATATCATCGTCCTCTTCGACGTCTGACAGCCTGTAGGTACGTAAACCGAGCGCCGCCGCCGATCGCACGCCTCTCACTCCTACGCCTTCGTGCTCCTCTAATAATCCTGCAAATCGGATTACCAAACATGAATCTTAGGCCCGTTTCCAGAAACACTGCTTGCGTCTGAGTAGAGCCTCAAGTATAGATTTTTTGACACTTCTCCATTGAAAGATGACAAAAATCTATGCAATTTTTCTTACCCAGCAAACATTGATTTTACAAAAATTTCAAACCGAGGCGTGGTGACCAATCGCCTCGGACTCGTAGTAAATAATAACTGCTGACGTAGTCACGATATCGACCCACAATGTCATCAAAAATAAGCAAAGCAAAGGACCCCCCGCCCCCCTCAAGGGCTTACGTAATAATTGAACGCCCCCACGTAGTAATACATACATACATAATATCACGCCTCATTCCCATGGGGGTAGGCAGAGATCACGGATTTCCACTTGCTACGATTCTGACACACCTCTTTCGCTTCATTCACTCGCATAACATTTTTCAGACATGCTCGTCGGTTAAGGGTACTCCTAACCTGTACCCGAAGTCGGAGTTTTGCTACAAAATTTCGTTACCAAATGTTGTTTTCGTTTCGCCTATTTGTCTCTCTCTATTGTATGGAGAAAATATGAGACGGCAAAAATACGTTACGTAGTTAGAGTTGTTGTCTCATCTTTTCTCCATACAGAGACAAATAGGCAAAACGAAAACAACATTTGGTAACGAAATGTTGTAAATGCACTGGGACTTCGGGCTCTGGCCTTTCTCTAAAACGTCTACGATCCGATCGAGATACATGCGCCTAGGTCCCCTTCCAGCAGTAATAGTAATAGAGTAATATGATCGTACCTGACATGTTAGGCTTAGCCAGTTGCGCCCACGTGTGTAGCGTAAGAGATCCCTCCATAGGTTTGACTATCTGCAGTTTGTGCGGCGGTCGGAACCTTGCAAGGCCGCCGGCGGCGCCAGCGCCCCATACCGCACTTTCTTCGCTGACGTCTCGTTCTGAAAGCCATAAATAAATATTGTGAAGAATGTCATGTAACGAGAAAAGTGCTAGACTTGAATTTTGAAGGGTATAATAGTAGTAGAGGTCAAAGAAAAGCTGCGATAGATTATGTGAACGATGTCATGGGCAAGAAAGAAGTGACTGCTGAAATGAAGGCTAATAGAGTGGAAAACGAAAGCCAAGTCCTTGATACTTTATAGGGCGAATCCGACTTGGATAGGTCAGGTTATGTCAGAACATAAAAATTACCAGAAAATGTTTTTTCCCAATACCCTCAAAGGGGCTGTCCCGTTTAGTACTATTTTATCCATCGCTAGATCATAAAAATAATAATCGAAATATTCATCTTCGACAGTGTACATAAGCCTTTACAATTTCACAGTTGAAAAAAGGTGGTATCGTTTTAACTGGGTGTGCATTAACTGGGCGTACATTAACCGAACCCGAAAGAAGAAGTTGGATGTGTACCTGTATGCCGCCTTTGCCGTAGCACGTGTGAAGCGGCGAGCGAGGCACGGCGCGAGTTGATCTCCTGCGGCGTGAGGCGACGCAACGCCGCCGCCAGCTCCGCGGCGCCTGGCGCGCCTGGCACGCCCACTCCGCAACCACCACTGACAAAATAAACATACATCTATAAGTCAAGTAAACAGCACCCTTATTGGCTAAGTCAACTCGTAATCGACATCGGCTGAATTTTTAGGGTTCCCTAGCCAAATGGCAAAAACGGAACCCCTATAGATTTGTCAGTCAGTCTGTCTGTCTGTCCGTCCGTATGACACCAGCCACTTTTTTCAAAGCTATACTGTTGAAACTTGGTAAGAAGATGTATTCTGTGAACCGCAGTAAGATTTTTACTAAGATTTTTACCCAAATAAAGAAAAAAAATTAGAATTTTGGGATATACTTAGAACGAAAACTAATAAAAAAATGCATCAAACCCATACGTGTGGGATATCTATGAATAGGTCTTCAAAAATGATGTTGAGGTTTCTAATACAGTTTTTTTTTAAGCTGAATAGTTTGCGCGAGAGACACTTCCAAAGTGGTAAAATGTATCCTACTTACCTTGTGTGTCATTGTAATCAATCAAGAGTAAGTCAATAAAGAGTTATCTATCTATCTAAAATGTGTCCAGCAGTGGTAGCTTACAACAGATACTCACGGGTAAAGGTCGTCAGAATCGGCATCAGACGCGTCATCTAAGAAGGAGTCGTGCGATAGAGGCAAGGGTTGGAAGTATACAGGCGGCGCCGGAGGACCGTCCGCCACGTCCGAGCCGGGAATGGAAGGCCCCGAGCCGTTGGACCATCGCGTCGCACATTGCACCGTTTCAAACACTTTCTGCATGCTCGAACTGTGGATAAACAAAATAATTATGAAATTGATTACCATAGGTACCATTACTTTTTAAAACCATAAAACACGAAGTACAGCACAACTTAGGCCGGTAACACACGCACGAAGTTTACAGGGGCACGGGGAATGATATTAATTCAAAAACAAAAACGCCACCCAACCACTTTCCGCGTCTGGTCACGTGGAACTAACGCCTAGCTTCTTGTTCCTCATCGTCAGACTGAGCAGTCCGTTGCTGCACATAGCCGAACCTATAGTGTTGTGTGTTAGGACTTTAGGACTCCGCATTTAGACTCAAACGTGGTCCAATATTTTCTTTCCGCTTTCCGCGTTATCGCCCGCGTATCACACCCCTCACTGTACCCACCTGGACCCCAATTATATCATTGTCTAAGACTAAGTTACGGTGTTAACTTAAAGCTGACGACCTCCTTGGACGACGCTTTCCAGATAAATACATACTACGATCATTATATTATTACAAAACGTTTTAGTGCTTCTTTTCCAATAGTACTTACTGTGCAAGTGGATCGCCAATGCCCGAGTCGAGACTGAACTCCGAGTAGACTGAAGAGTGCATCTCTCTGTGCAAGCTGGCGGGCAGTAGACCGGCCGCCGCCGCGACGCTGGGCATAAGCCCACGCGTGGGCTCGCCTCGCTTCCGCAGCTGGCGTAATTGGTCCTGGGCTTCAGACAGGTGGGCTGCGATTTCAATATATCGCTCCTGTACAGGAAGAAAAATACATATTGAAATTTACATACCATCTAGTCCCAAACGGAGCACTGCTTGGACAGTCAACGTTAGAAGCTAAGGATTTTTTTCAGCATTTTGAAATTATTTATAATATAACCTTACGTTATAAACCATTTTTAGGTTAAGAGTTGTGAATTCTTAATTAGGTTAAGAGTTGTGAATTCTTAAGAAAATTGAGTGATTAATAAATGCTAAAACCTTGACTTGAAACCTTGACCGATGATGATTTAATTTTGATGCCGACTGTACCTACTCATGCGAATATTTGTCCTAGCGTGGGAATCGAAACCACACCTCACTTGTCTCATTCATCCGGACAGCCGACCGCTGCGATAAAGAGGCATTTAAATCACAAAACTTATCATTCCATTAGTACTTATTACAACATCGTAGTTAGACCACATGATAAGAACCAAAAGATATAGAGCTAGATACAAAGATAATTAGAAGAAAAACAAAGCATCAGCCTAACTAAAGACAGCAAACAGTGCTATTATTATTCATTATTCATATCGGCACAAAAAATATCCAGCTGTGAGCTAGATAGCTAGCTATTTATAACTGTAGACTTTTCAAGGCGAAAGTAAAAGTCATAGGTAAGAAGGTACATAGATCAAAGGCGCGCCTGTTGCCAAAAACGTGCCGCAAAAAATACATTACTATAATTTAATGGTGTATTCGTTCGATTATAGACAACCATTGTTGCGTATACGCCGTTGGGTAAAAACGCATAACATCCGCAGAAAAGTTACAATGTTTTTTCTTCGCATTGAAAGTCGGCTTCCGCGATTTAAGTTCTTGAGCGCAGTTTTAGTATTGTGCAAGCCTTTCAATTTTCCCACTGTTATAGTTTTACTAGGCTACATGGTTCGCTGGATATCCAAAATTTAATCTGGTAAAAGAGATCTTAGCCCTGCAATGGGACACTACAGGCTCTTATTGATTGAAAAGCCGTTTCAAAAACACGATATTGCTATTCCAAGGTTTCTACGTGTATTGTTAGCGGTATTGCCGTGCCCAAGAGAAATTAAAGCACGCACTGAACTATTTGCAAAATCATGTTGATATCATGCGGATAAACGCTTTTACTTAGAAACCTAATTTGCTTAAAAGGCGCGTGATTACCCGATAAGGGCGCTAAACAATACGGCCTTTAGATAGGCAACATGTATATTTAGTTTTATTTATCAAACATTGCTCGTTGCAAGTTATTTGGTTATTTATTTGTAACCGGGTATTATACAACATTCAAGAGCGGTGTCTGACCTAGTAGTTTCTAGGTCAAGGCCGCGCCGTGACGTAAACATGATGTTTGACGTGAAGTGAGACAAATGAAACCGACGTGAAGTGAGACAAATGAAACCCTATTTCCGCACGTGATAGCTTTCCGCGTCTTCTATCGTATCTTTGAAGATTTGATCTAGTTTCAAATATTCAAATTTGCACCGTGTATTCATGCAAATAAGGTTCATTTACAAAGCGCGTGGTTCAATTGGGTCAATGATACCACGACTAGAAAACAAACGTTCAGTACCATACCTTGTAATCAGCGAGTTCTGAGGCGAGAGCATTTTGGTTTTCTCTAGTTATTTCCAATATCCGTAGCGTGTGATCATGCTCTGCAGTTAGCTGAAACAACGGAATTATATTAGTTATATCTCTTTTCAATTATAAAGCCTAAAAAATGGACCAAGACACTTCAATGAAACGAAAAGGGAGGATCAAGATTGTAAGCCCAATATATTTTTTTTATTCAGCCCGGTCTGCCCCGCTGCTGGGCAAAGACCTCCTTTTCCTTCCACTTATCTCGTTCCACTGACCTAAACTCAACCACTCCCTGCAGAACGCGTCCAGGTCAACCCGCCACCTAGTTCGCTGGCGGTAGCGATCAGTGAAACGCTGTCAAATATTCGCTGTCAAATCTCAAATCTGACAAACACAGTAACATTTATTTAGCCTGATTCAGTATCTTCGAATCCCAACATAAACATTGGTAATAAAAAACAAGATCGCGTAGTCTCGTTATACATAACAGGACTAAAATAAAACTGAAAGTATTCAAATTCTTTCTACCTTCGTCATCAATAATAGTAATCCTATTGATAGGTATAGGTATAAGAGCTTTATAGCGGGATCCGCTTTCGTTTCAAGGCCGATTGCCAGACGCGACTTCGAATTGATTATCAAAGAATGAATAACAGCAATAAAATTTATAAAAGATAATAATCCAGTATCTGTCCAAAACATATTATTGGCTAATTATTGTATAACAGTTATTTTACATTATAGTTTTCCGAATAACAAATTACCATGACAAATTCGGCCCAACCCTTTCTCTTCTTCTTGCCCTTATGCTTTTTATGGTTCGGCTGAAACATTTACAGATTATTTTCTTATCCACGTTTTTTACTTTAAAACCTCATTTAAATTTTGTAGAAATTTACGTGTAGGTCGAATTCCGCATGATTGTAATCAATTTAAGGCAAAATTATAATCGGAATGCATATTTCCGCTATCATTGATACCAAAGTAATAATGATATGACTAAGTACATTTTACAGTGACGTGTACTAATTATGCATTTTTCATTCCGAGGATTCTTGACAACAGTGTTTAATGATAGCATTACGTCTCGAGCAAAGCTTATGCGCTGAGCTATTCCCATTTTGTCTAGCTGTAACACGCACACCATTTTCATTAATTTTTTAGTTTATTATTGTAGTTGTATTCTTAGTTTTAATTATGCTTTCGATTTTAATTTTCCTGTTATTTGTTTCGTGTGTGTTTATTTTCTAGGCAAATAAATTCTATAACTATCTATCTATTAAACTCGGCAAAAAGTGAATTTTAGATTGCTTGTTTGTGATTTGTTTACATAAATTCTACATCGAATTTGGCTAGAGTATAGGTACCTCTTGGTAGTTCCGTTCACTAGCGGCGAGCCGAGCATTCGCAGAGTCGAGCTGATATTGCAGGTCGTTGGCACGATGTCTCTCTTCAAACAGCTCCGAGCCAAGCACACTGGCCTCCGAATTTGCACTAGCTGTGAAAATAATGAACTTATAGTATTTGGTTTGGTACCTACCTGTTAAGACAATGTAATCAAAAAAACAGTAAAAAAAATATTTCTGTTTTCAAAACAACAAACAGTACATGAATGTATTCATAGTAAAAATAGCTGCAAGCTTTTTTGGTACAGTCGGTTGCAAAAAAGTTCTAAAAGTTTAGCAAATACACTTTAAATTATATATTTTGGGAAAAACATAACGGGAACAAAGTAGCGCCAGATTCTACTAGTAATCTATTATTTCAAATATATAAATTCATATCTCGTTGTTAGCTCCTGTACTTATTCATTGGGTTCATAATTTATAAGGTCCCTAAGGAATGTTGATAGTCTTCTGTTCTTCGCACGTTGATTTCCGGCAAGTTAGAGCAAGTATGGTCTGACAGGGTGTGATTGTCCAAGCAACACACTGCTAGACCACCTTGCCCCACCAAACCGATCTCTTGCTTTCTTCCATTTCGTCGGAAACACCACCCATTGTCGTCTAAAATAGCTTGATAAATACATAAATGACCAATAATCACATACACGATAAAGGTACTTATCAGAAATAGTTGAGATATTATAAGAAGTGCCTAAGTAAATAAACATCGATTGTATCACTTACTTGGCGCGTGCTTTGTAATAGGCGTGATGACCTGTGACTCATAAATATTTTTGGTTTGTGACAAAGAAAAATGTATATTCAAGTACTTAACCTACTCCAAATTTAAGATTCCTTGCTAGCGAATAACATATTTAGATAAATAACTCATGCATACAACAAGACTATGCAAATATGCAATACAAATCAAAATGTTGATTAGGAAGAGTATTAAGAAAAACATTGTTTATCTACTTTACATTTTTGCTGGATAATCAAAAACATTAAAAGAAATTTTTTCAATCCACAGATAAAGTCAAATAATAAAAGATGCCACCTTCAATACAAAATTCGGCTTTGTCTTTTATCCGTTTCCCTTTTTAGACTTGTCAAAAACAAGAACCGACATTTTGTATGTCAGTCTTTGTTACTAAAGAAACTCCCTGCACTTACTACTTGTTCTGGACGAACAGCGTTATTCTTTAGATCTGCCCTTAATTAATTAAAAGAAACATATTTTCACAATATGAGATGAAAGGTCAATTTCTAAAACGTTATCAGTAACACAACGATAACACCGTCCATTTACATAAAACAGGTCATAATCTGAAGTACATAAACTCAAGATTTTAATACAAGATACAAGTGACAAGGTTGACACACACTGGTTATGTCAATCTACCCTAGTTTCAAACTAGATCAGCACATATAATAAAACATAGTTATTATAACGGCAGACATCGATCAGCTGTAGTTTGTTTATGTTTTATCAAAGTACATCCCACTATCTATGTTATCACTATGAGTGATAGCATTAACTGACGCCCTAGGAACAGTTATTTCTTTACGAATGATAAATCACACAAGTTTTTAAGATCAAGACCGTTTGTGTAAAAATAAAATTAATGTACGATAACAAGCGTCTATCGTTTGAACTAAATCTTTTTTGTAGTCACACAATCTGTATACAGAGTCTTGGATATTATGATAGGTATTAGAGGCGGGCCAAAAATAACTAGATGGTGTTCCATCTCTAAGGATTACCGAGATGACAGCTGATAAAGAAAAGAAAAAGAGAAAACATGCAGTGGGATAAAGACAGGGACATACATACACTACAGAACATATAATATCATACACATAGAACGGACACAAGATGCTCTCAAAGTTGAGAGACGCGTGTCTCAAGCGGATGGCACTCACGCTCGCACTGGTCCGGGAAATCGTGTCTATGTGTGCGTAGCTCGAGCGCACTTTTTATGTAGAGTGCGTTCTGTACGTATCTGCTTTGGACGTGCTGCTGTGTCTTACCGAGTTGATGCGCAATATCTCTGAGCAGTTGCTGTTCCGCCAGCTCGGCGGAGTCTGCGCCGGCGGCGAGGCGCGTGGCCTCATCCCGCAGCGCTCTGTTCTCCCGCTCCAGCGCGCCGGTGCGCCGCCGCAGAGCCGCCGCACACGCCTCCTCCTGCTCCGTCGGGGAGAGCGGCTCCTCTGTGTCATTTGTTAACACCTACACACGTCAATTGTGTTAATTTTGAGCGACTTCGTTATTTATGAGCTGATTAGAAAATATTTTTTTTATCTGGAAGGTTGTTATTCCAGATTAGTCCCATATAATTTTCATCAAACTTGCTTCAGTATTTTGGCCGTGAAGTCGGTTTCTCAAGTTTTTTAAACTTCACTTGTATCTTTATAACAATATGACAACGTTATAAAAATTGCAGTAAAGCATCCCTGGCTAAGAATAGAGATAAATGACATAAACTGGAGTAAGCCTGTACGGTACCTATCATTTTCATCAGCCTAGCGAATTCTAAAGGTGCAGGCCTCCCTTAAAAATTCCTAGGTTTTCAGCAGTTTTGAGCATTTCCATCTATCGGCTTCCCACACGAGCTTGCATTTCAGTCTAATCCTAGCGGCTGAGTCTTTACGATGAGGTCGAGTCTGAGCTGTTTGATCGGGTCGTTAGCAGCTTCTTGCCTATGCGCACTGTCAACTACCTACAAAACATTATCTCTAAATAATGTGTGTTTTTATTTACCTGTAGCAGTTCAGTCTTAACGATGAGATCGTGCCTGAGCTGTGTGATCTGATCGTTGGCAGTGCGCAGGTCACCCTCGAGTGAGCTGACGCGCGACTCTAGCAACCCCTGGGTCGTTAGCAGCTCCTTGCCTATGCGCGCTGTCAACTCCAAGTCTTTCTCTTTCTGTACAAAGGACATTATAATAATTTTACTATACTATAGAAATCCACAGCTCCATAAAAAAATATTGATAGATAAAATATCTATACTAATATTATAAAGAGGAAAGATTTGCATTTTTGTAATGAATAAACTCAAAAACTACTGTGCCGATTTCAAAAATTCTTCCACCATTGGAAAGCTACATTCATCCTGAGTAACATAGGCTATATTTATGTGTTTAAAAAATAAATGTCCACCCATGCGAAGCCGGGACAGGACGCTAGTATATAATATATATAATGCATTGCAACCAATACACCAGGATGTATAAAACTGCCAGATCATGCTACTCGATTCGTTATCATCGGAAAAAAAATTGATTGATTAATGAAAAAATTAATAACAGTCATTTTTGAAAAAACTCCAGTATTTAAATGAAATTATGTTTATTCAGTGACTTCGTTTGCTTTTATTAAATAATGCTTGTCAGGTAGCCTTAATTTTTCAGGAGTGGTTATTTAACACCATGTATAAGTATGAATACGGGTAAGTTAATTAATTAGCGAATGACAACAGCTTCTAGGTGTGATTGCGGTCAACTATCAAATGATTTAATGGTTGGCAATTTAATTACTTAAATCTTAATGACTGACAGCAACGTGGACAGCCCATGACCGCATAGGGCCGTAAATGAAATAAGACCCATTAGACCGTTCCGTGCATACAGAATTTAAGTGGGATTGTGCACCATTCCTGCATACTTTTATGCTTTCGTACCATTGTACGAAATACCTAACCATTCCTGCATACTTTTATGCTATGTTCAGTGCCCTTATGCTTGCATGCACAATCCCACTTAAATTCTGTATGCACGGAACGGTATAATTGTCAAGAAAAAAAAAATTGGCAAAATTATCTCAAAATTTTTAGAAATGTTTTTTTTATTACAAATATGCGTGAGTCTGACGATTATCAGCGCCTTAATGATTATAAAAGTACCAGTGCTACATCGTAAAGAACATTATTAAATTCATTCACAAAATTGCATGTACAAAAGTGCAAAATTGCATGTTGATATCAGTGCCTATAGTGAAAAGTATGTGCATTTTTCATTTATAGCAATTGCAGCATAATTCTTATGATTCAGCGTTTTATGGTCAATAATGATGGTTTGAAGTAAAAACGCACGTCGTAAACTTATTTTATTGAGCGTAGGTTCCGACCGCACCCTATGGTAATGTTTTAATATCAATTATTTTTTTAATACAACTGATGGAACAAGCAAATGGCTAACCAGAAGTGGTAACCATCGCCTGTAACAAAGCATTGCCTCGTAGGTCACGCACGTCAGGAACGTGCCCTACAATGCACCATTAACTTGAGGCATACAGATGTTCAGCCTCACGTGCCAGTAATTTTACCAGTAACAATATTTGCAAGATGTTTGCAACGCGTACCAAGACGTGCATTTTGGTACAAAATACTGAAGTAAGAATAGTTACAAGCCTCACAGAGTCACAGCGTAGTTGGTAGACTTGGTAGTAGCTCAATCTTTACATTGTATTGACAATTTAACCTGCTTAAACCTACACTTATATTATAAAGAGGAATGGTTTGTACGTAACGAATAAAATCAAAAACCTTCTGTGCCGATTTCAAAAAAATGTTCACCATTAGAAAGCTACATTATCCCTCAGTAACAACACGTATTATATTTAGTATTTATAGGGTGTTTAGTACTAGTGACCCGTCCCGGCTTCACTCGCAAAGCTGGGGCGGATCGCAAGTGTAGATATAAAACCAAACAAAACTTACTTCTTCTAAGAGCCGTGTTACCGCTTCGATGTCATTGTAGGTTTTTGTCATTTGGCTCACCCTGTTGCTGCATAGAACTGCAAAATAATAATAGCACTTAGAAAAACTGCTAATGTTCATGCTTTATCAAGAAATCACTCACAGGTTTGTTTGTATACAATGCGAACAATGAAATAGATAGCAATACTTTACAATAGATATGATTTGTAAACTGAAGTACAATAGCCTTTCATGTACTATTTTATTAGTATAAGTACTAGTTTCATGTACATTGGGAGATTGTATCAATATTTGTTTCTCAATTTAGTTTTACAAACTTCAGTTGTTTTACTCTCTATATTATCAGTTGTAAAATTAAATTGAATTTGCTAGATTATTTCAGATTTAAAAATTAATATGAGCACCTACAACAAATTAAATAACTAGGTATTTGGTCAATCTTTACCTAATAGTGTTTTTCATCAAGTTTGATCATGAATAATAATTGGTCAATCAATTTACGACTATTAATAATGTGCAAAGTAACTTCATAATAGAAGCAACATAACAACTACATATAATTTACTCGTCTAAGATAGCGTTTTAGAGTATTTTATTTAAGTTTACTAAAGTAATTTTGGTACAATGACTACTATTAGTCCAAGAATATAATTATGCCCTACGTATATACGTACGAAGCGTATGCGCGTAAAAAGGCATTGTTTTATTATCGCCATTTTCAGGTTATATACCAGATAGATAAAACACAGAATATGAATAGAATACTAAGCCGTTTTGATTTACCTATAACAATAACAGTTAGGCAAATTTTCGGCAAATTTTTATTATCCGCACTTGATGTGCGGGCTGGTTTTTTTCCGCAAGTAAGGCCGCTTGCGGGCCCTTTTCCGTGACCCTTGACACGTGTTGCTCGAACATTTTAGGTTCTACAACACGCCGGTTTCCGGTTCCGGTACCAATGAGTTTTTTTGAAAAACTCATTGGTACACGACTGGATTTGAACCCACGACCTTCGGATTGGAAAGCGGGGGCGCTACCACTAGACCACCAGTGCTCTTAACACAAACAACAATATCAGTTACTTTCTATCACAATAAAATAGTATTTAAATAAATTATAGTTTAAAAAACTAAAAAAAAAACGCTTTTATAACTAATTGAATTAAAAAGTTAAAAATAAAACTGTAATAATCAATTGAAAATTTATATTATTGTACAAAAAGCGTGGGGTGCTTTTTATAATAACTTCAGATATAATAAACTAAATATTTACAACAATCAAAATCAAGCCCCCCACGCTTTTTGTACAATAATATAAATTTTCAATTGATTATTACAGTTTTATTTTTAACTTTTAAGTTCAATTAGTTATAAAAGCGTTTTTTTTTTTGTTTTTTAAACTACCTATAATTTATTTTTTACTTTTTAGTTTTTTTTTTTTCATATATTTTTTTTCATATTATTGCATTGTCCTTTGACAGGTGTGCAAAGTTTGAATCAAATCTGATCGTTCAAAGTAGGTTTTTTTTTTTTTTTTAATTTCTTTTCATTTTTTTTTATTTTTTTTTCATATTATTGCATTGTCATCGACCTTTGACAGGTGTGCAAAGTTTGAATCAAATCTGATCGTTCAAAGTAGGTTTTTATTTTATTTTTTTTATTTCTTTTCATTTTTTTTTAATTTTTTTTTCATATTACTGCATTGTCATCGACCTTTGACAGGTGTGCAAAGTTTGAATCAAATCTGATCGTTCAAAGTAGGTTAAAATCGAGCTCAAAGGGGTCGGTTACATACATACATACATACAGGTGAAACTAATAAAAGCGTTATAAAATCTACTTAGACAGTATTTTTTTGGTGAGTAACAACAACTTAATATTTTAATAAATAAATAATATTCACACTCAAAATATCTGACTGAAACAAAATTATTGTATCTAATGGAACATCGTGTTACTTAATACAGAATACATCATAAAGGTTTGTTAGTCAATCCCACAAGACTAAGTGTAGAAAAGACAATATTAGATGTTTGTTCAGTTAAGATATAAAAAGTAAATATCTACTGACCGCTGTAGTAACGCGAGTCCAGTTTAGGTAGATTCTTGTTCCGCGATACGTGCATTCTGAACGTTTGAATATCAATATTCACACAGACATTCCTAATTTCACGCAAGTTTTTCACATGGTTCAAAAACGATTAATATAATTTAAAACTATAAACACGTAAATTCAATACACGAACACAAATCACAAATCGCAGAACGACACTAAGGACGAATACTTGAGGTGGTTATAGAATTCGGAGCTACTCGATGAGTGCTGATAAGATACCGCAGGTGGGATAGTGTTTGAATTATAAACCAATCACGATAGATTACAGCCAGATAACCACAAAGTACTGGCCAGCATGGATGCATTCATCTAAGCACGGCCTTAGAATCTCTTTTGGAACGGATACTTCTTACAAACAGCACTAATGGTTTGAGTTTCCAGTAACGACGACACTCGGGTCGTATGTTATATCAATAAAGGTGTCGAAGGTAACGTTGACAACAGTCGACAAATACGGGCGCGAAGTAACCGATCCAGTAAGCGACTGGTGTACGCAGCTCGCATCAAGCCCAGGCAGGCTTTTGCAGATCACAGGCAAAACAAACGATTCTATTGTACATGTTTGTGGGAAAACTCAATCACAAAAGACAACCAACGCATCGACAATTTTATAGACATGTGATTACCCTTTTTGTGTTTATAGGTACATTGTTACAATAGTTTAGTTTCGATGATCTGTAAAAGCAGATCATTTTCAAAAGTTTAAGCAAATATATTTTCAAAGGTTTAATGCATGAATTCAACAAATGACTAAAATAATCGTAAGCAAAATACTCGCCTTGGCCACGCACGCCTAAGAAATTAAAGTCCTATTAACAGAAAGTCTGTTGGGAAGAAAATTCCCCGCAGTTCAACTGGTTATACTACTCCAGAAAACTACTGGGAACAGCCGAATGAAACAGTAGCACATAACTATCAGATTACCTTAAAAGACTTTATATAATTAATTATTAATTAAATCATTACGTATAACAGCACAGTGGTAACCATTGCTTGCCAGAACAAAAAGCTATGGGAACATGCAGCTATAATAGCTGCATTGAATGCGGTAGATACGAGTATGTCAGTTTTCTCATTCTTACCTCACATTACGATTACAACGGATATTGATTGTTCGCGGTTACGTCTCACGCGAAGACGAAAGACTTTCACGGTTTTTTGAGAACTTATTTCCCGTAGAATCGTTGCTCTTCGACCCCAATGAGAAAAGTCCCATCCAAACCAACTTACCTACAGAAATTATAGCATAATGCCTATACCCACTCGGGATTTGATATAACAACGACTAGGTAATAATGGCATAAATGACGTACAATGTCAAGCCAATTAGCGAAAGAAATATTCCAGGTCAAGGTTAGTCGATTAGAATTTGTGGATTCAAGCAGCACGTGGGTTAATGATGTTACAATGAAAAGGGATATCAGCGTGGTTGGAATGAACATTTTTGTTTCAACAATAGGCTTGACGAATCAGCAGAGGAAGCGATAATGTTCAAAAGCCTGCAGAATTTGCAGATGGCGATGAAGTGGTCTAAGATGGCTTGATGAAGTGGAAGCCACATTGCGGTAGACCGTTAACTCGTTACCTCTATCAAGAAGCAAGGTCCGGATGACACGGAAGTACAGTCTCCCGAATCGATCTCGTGCGACGTGATAGATAAAGTCCGGGTACTCGCCGAGGCACTCCCGGAGCTCCGCTTCAGGTAGGGCGCTCAGCTCCTGGAAGAGCTCGGGGTCGAAGCCAGGCGGCGGCGAGGCACGCGAGCCGGCCGCGCACCCCGCGCCCTCGCCCTCCGACCTCTCCGCCGTGACGCGCCCGAGCTTCGAGCATCCGCTCCTTCCGCGACAGCCCCTCCAGCAATCACTATCCCACTCACTATAGTTTTCAACTCAACAAACCTAGTCACAACGTATCCATACAAAAGTACTGGACAAACTAAACTGGCAAACCATTTTACACTGCGCTAACACTCGTATATTATAATGTTCATGACGTAAACTCTGTAAAATCGTGCAGAAAACTAATTTGCAGATGAAATTGAATACCTTAGAGCCGTGGAAGATATAGATTCTACCTACGTCTAGTTCGCGATCGGCAAACCGCAACACGCTCGGGTGGCCAAGCGAGATGTTTAAATTAACTCTCTTATGAAATCCACAATAATATGTGAAACACGAGCCAAATGCCCCGACACGACATTGATAAAGTAAGTATTGGGAAGAGACATTATAATAGATTCCTCAAACTCGTTTTCACCAGTTAATGTTAAAGTAATTAAGTAAGTTTGTTGATCTTTATCTACCTTTACATAACCCCAAAAACAAGATTACAAATACCCTAGGCCACTTATAAAGAACCATATTGATTATAATTATTTCTGGATCGCGTATGATGGATCTAATTTAACCGATGCGATCCGATCGAATTTGACCACACTATCTTTTAGCGCTTCTAGACAATAAAAGTGAAAGATATAAATACGAACTGTTAGAACCCACAGAACAGACAGAAGGTACAGTGTAGACACTATAAATACCTGCCCGGTATATTGCGGTCTACAAGTACCTATTATGTAGGTATGACATTTTTATTATTGTTGGACTGATTTGTTTAACAGAAGTTTCAATAAGTGGAAAGACTGTCAATCATGAACGCTAATCAATAAAACCGGACAATGGGTTGATTATTATGACAAAATGAATTGAATACGTGATCTCACCTTCATCGGATAGTCACTAGTTTTCAATGAAACTATTTCCAAGGTCAGATATTAAAGGAAAAATAATTGTAAGTAAGTAATTACTTTAATAGCATCTATTTCGATTTGCAAGAACTCGTTACAACTCGTTATCGGTTCAGATGAAAATGATTTCAATCATTTTCATCTGAACCGATAACGAGTAAATAATTACCTCTTGTAATATCCGATATTACAAGAGGTAATTATCCCTTGACAAAGTGTTTGAATCACGCCAATATATTTATGTTCGTCGTACGTATGTAAGTATCTATATGTCAGAGACTTTCCTACTTATATTATGCAAAGTGGTTTGAGTTCAGGCCGACTGGGGCCGAGAAGGTCGCTCAAGCACGTGATTCATCATCTGACGTCGAGTTTATCACTACACATGTATAACCAGCATGAGGCATTACCATTTTCTATTGCCTTCATGCATGTACCTACTTGATCCCAGTAATTAACAACAACAATGCAAGCAATTTACGAATTGTTTTTTTCAAACAACTAAATATTACGGACTATAAAAATCATTACCCAAAAGGGAAATCAGGGATTACTATGAAATTTGGCAATTTAAATTGAATGACCAGAGAATAGTGTTGACAACCACACATGAAAAGAGACAAAAGAAGGAGATTACATAAAATAAATGTAAAAATTAGCTATTATGTCTCCTAAGAGATTGATTTACTTTCACAATTTTGTCACGGCCTTTTTGATAAAAATAAATCAGAGAATAAGATTCATTGAAAAGGTAACAACCATGAATATTTTCCTCAAACAAAATACAAGTTTTCCTTCAGGTAAAGATTTAAGATTAACGACACAACGACCTCTGCCAGCGAAATTTTAAAGAAACGATGAGACAACCTTGAGAGGTACTAAATAAACAGCAAGCACGTCACTTACTATAGATACCTATCTCTCATAATGAGCCCAAGCGATAAGATGAATCAAAACTCAATAAAGATCTAAGATACATGCTCAATGAAGTGAAACAACTTTTCGTAGTAGAGTTACTAGACCGCATAGTAATTACTATAAACTATTCGCGAAACGTGTGTCAGACGCATTTAAAACTCGGTTAACAGTCGATTGTCAGACAGCCGAACTATTTCTTTACTTTATCACGAAATCAATGAAGCATAATAATTACATGATCCAATACCACCGGGAATCATATTCAAGGAAAACGTTTTACAGTGCTTGTTTATATAATAATCAAGTAGTACAATACTTCATAATTCAGTTTACAATAAACGAAAGTAGGTTACACGGAACATATGAAGAAATAATATCGACCCTGCCCGTACTGAACAAACACTACGAAAATAGTTAAACAGATCTAAGATAAGAAAGGTTGACTGAAATACGTACGTACGTAAATAGATTCTGATTGAATTGTGGTGTATACATAGCTGCACCGACTTAAAACAGCGATAGGCGATGGGACTAAATTGAATACAAATCTTACATTAACCGCTGAAAGGTATAAAACAACCTTTATCTTAGAACAAGGCGGTTTCTTTTAGTAACGGTTCCCGTATTTGAGGCCAGTGGTAATAAACTTTCACGATCAAGTGCAGACAAACTCTGCTTGTTATCACGCGAATTGTAAGACACGGACGCGCGACACATGAGTCCAAAAGGAATCGGAACAAATCCACAATGCACGGACCACGGCGGCGACGAGACGACCACTTCCGTCGATGCCGTACCGATTACTAAATATCAAACTAGCCTTGCAAACTGTGCTGTACGATAGCACGCCTTGATCTTGGATTGGTACAGTTCGACCGTATATAAAAACTCTCTGAACTTAGGTTATCAGAATTTCAATGTAATAATGGAGAAAAAATAACTGTTGTCAAATGTGAGTGAGTTAGATAAGATACTTGTCTAGCCTATTATATTTCTCATTTTGGAAAAACAGTTTTACTCTCGATTTGTACATGCACCGGAATTCCATAAGCCTAACTTCAGAGAGTTCGTTCTGAAATGGCCGAACTGCACTTGTACCATTTGTGCTCTGAATTAGAAGTAGTCATGTTCAAATTGTTTAACAATACATTATGTGCATACTAATGAAGTTGAAAGATATTGAATACTAGCTGTAACGACCTTTCACTATTCCAAAGCCAGTACTTGTTTACAAGATTCCTAGGATGCAAAGAGTTGAGCAACCACTTTAATATTATTTATGTAAGAAGGTACATAAGCATGTTTTTAAACAACAATCTACCTGTCTGCCGTAGCAGGTTGTACAGTCAGCGTTTAAAGTAGATTGGCCTTTCTGGTTTGTAAAGTAAGAGTATTTCATATAGATTGAAATTTTTGAAGAACTTATTTGAAGATTCGCCACCACTATTTGCGAACCGAAGTTACCATACTTTTGACAAATCTTGAGAAAAAGGGAATTTTGTAACTGAAATTGCCAATGTAGCAGATTAATGTTCTCAATATGCTTGTTTTAAGCATCTGTCGCTGTACCCACTGGTACTTCAGTAGTTTTTCAAACCGCATAAACTGCACCAGAGACAGTTAACGGATGAACATAAACTGAAATTGCGAATGATGCAAATAATTATTATTTTAACTACTTCTACAGTTTCTAAAGATAAGTGCTAAAAGGAAAGCTACAATTAATTTTAATAAAATGTATGTTACTTTGCTTACAATTGCCCACATTGCTACCATTTTACTTATAGCTTTCTCTTAGCACCAAAAGGTTTGCCAGAAGAAAACTCTTTTGTGGTTAAGCTCGCCTATGTCATGTCCTTTGTTATTACATATCCGTAAATGTTTCTTTGTTCAATAAAGGATTTAGTTTCTCAAACTTAGCCTCAAAAACTGTAGTTATTATTCACAGAATTCTCAGTTTTAAAATGAAAACCTCATGAAATTTAACAATGGTTTCAGTTAATTATGCATGGTGGGAATCACAGACCTGGCTGTGCGTTTCTGCTTTAGATTATGACATTTTAAATTACGGTTAAATATAAAACTAAAAAGCTAGCCAAATCTTGTAAAGCCTACGCAAGAAATTCAGTCCGTTCCGCATGACGTTTCCGTTGCGGTTCTACGTTTCCTAGTCCTACATTTTGCAGATTTATTTATACGAATGCCCAATTAAGTTGTCAAGTTGGCAAACTATTTCCACAACATTTGATAAACTATGACAGGAATAACAACACAAATTGCAAGTCAAATGGCAATAAAAGCGAAGGGATCCAAGGACACTGATAGGATCTGACATTTGCTGAGAAAATGAAATTGCAAAACAATAACGATGCTGCATTTGGAGCAGTTGAAAGGTTTTGCAAGGAATGTTGAGTACATTGCACAACTACTTAACTGTAAAACGTTTATACGATCGTAAGGACTACCTCAGAGGTCAGATTTCACTTCGGTCATGCGCAGACCTAAACCCAAACAAGAGTGTGTATTCAAGGTCTTAGTTATGCCAAAACGCTAAATGTAATACAAAAGCAGCTATAGAATGCGTACCGGAAAGCGTCTACTATAAAGAGCAATAATATCGAATACATCAAACATAGTGATGAAAGAGCTAAATTCTTTGAAGCCAATTCACGCGTTACAACATATTTATACATATGATAAATACATATATGTAAGTAATAATACATACATTCAATATAGTTCTACACAAACAGAAAATGAACTTATGGTCTCACGGTCAAGATATGAGATCTGGCTCACAGCTGTTGCGCGGTGCGACGCGGACTCCGCAAGAAGCGTGGCTTCGCGACGCGTCCCTCGCTCCGAAACCACCCCGATCGATGACGCGGAGGGTGCCTTAGAGGGGTGAATTTGCGACTCATTTACCTTCTCGAACAAAACGATCAAACTAACTGTTAAAACTATTCTGTTATATCGAAAGGAAATTGAGAAACGAATGTACGATTTCAGAAAACAGAAGAATGGTGAAGATGTTTGCCTTAGCACGTGTATACGCGAATGGTTTGGGTGCAGCGGTGCACCTTTTCTATGTTTAGCGTGGGTTTGGGCGTTTGGGTGCGCGACAAGTTTTGCGCATGGGACGGGTGTGGTAGGTATCGATCGGCCGCGGGCTTGGCTCGGCGATAGCCGGCGATGTGAGACACGCGTGCCTCGTGGCTACCGGCGCGACCGGCACTGCTGGCTGGGTGGACGCGCTGGAAACGCGCATGCGCGCCGCCATAACCACCGCTCACTAAAGCATGCCGATACCGACCAAAACTGACGACGACGGTCGAATCGTCACGCCAACTATGCGGCCGAATTGAAACACTTCTATAACAACGAACATTCCAATACCAATTCAAACTTCTTTACTATGACAACGAAACGAGCTAATAAATTAAGATACGCACGAATAAATGACCATATCGAGTTTGGAAACGAACGAACGCAAACAAGATAGGAGTCATTTAGAATCCTATTAGATTAGATTAAATTGATTGACCAAGTATTAACCACGACGACAGTGCCGGGTTCCGGTTTCATTACAAACTAGCATAAAACTAGTAATACTAGTCACTACAAAACCGGGCGAACATAAACTAAATAAAAACAAAAGATAAACTATTGCCATCTGTTGCAAATGAGAGATAAAAAAACAGGGACATGGCTAATTTTAGGGAGTAACTTGTATTATAGGCAGATAGTAAAAAGCCAGTTCAATCAAATATTAGTGACATGGTTCTGCAGTGGATTCTGGTGCTGTGTTTCGATTCGAAAATAGGAAATTTTTATTATCTTACATCGTATGTATAAATATCATGCTTGTTATCAATTTTAAATAATACTCAATGCTCAACCAGTCCCTGTAAAATTAAAGTTTCAAACATACTAGCATTTAAGCATATTGCTCCGAAAAAAAAAACAGGCGAGCGAGACTGAGTGAGTAGATTCATTGAATACTAGACATTGACATGCCACCTGTTTATTCGTCATTCATATTTCTAAGCTAAACTCATACAAGAGCTATGCAAACTAGTTACTTACGGAAATAATTAAGAGTTTCCCTGATCTGATCAGGTGTGAGAGCAAGGTCCTCAGGTTTCACTGGCAGTGCTGGCGATGGTATAAACCAGTCTTGATTCTCGTAACCTGAAAATTAAATAATCTTTATAATAGAACAACGTTAAAAACAAAATCATTTAGAAATACCACACAAAAGGACAGTACATGCGGGAATATATTATGTTCAGGGGATGAATTCTTCAAAAACGATCTATTGCAATCGCAATGTAACTGAACTATTTTCAATTGTTCAGATGCTTTCGTATCCTGCTAATGATTTAGTAGGAACATGAAAGGAAAGCGATGAAATGAACGTAAAATAATACACACAATTTAGTACGCGACTACGCGCTCCCTCATTTCCAAGAACACAATCTCGTTAATAAATTAATGCGTGACGTCACGGGAACGCTGAATCATTCCCCGACCACTTCATAATCCAGTTCGATGCCATTTTAGCCGCACCTCAGTGTTACACAACAACCAGGACAGGACTAGTTTTACAACATTCAGCTTCGAATCGAGATATTCACTTTCATTTTCATTTTTTCAATTATGCATTTCACTATTGAGATAAATAGTTTAAATATCAAATATGAACGTAAAACGATAAAGATGTCAGTTTACAAGTCACAGATTAGAAGCCTTTTAAGTTTTTCTTTATTACGCAACACTGAAATCTCATTTCCATCACTCGTAAAAGCATTGACGTTTCTTATTTCCGCGTTATCCGAGATCGTTAAGGTGAACATTCCAATAGTCACAGGTTCTTAAATAGTTACTCGGTATGAGATAGTTCTTTTTAAACTTTCGCGATCATAACACATACTGAAACTATTACACGGGTATTTATCGCGTTAATTACCTTATTTTATTTATTTTCCCGACGTTTCGGCTATGTTGCAATAACCGTGGTAAATAAATAAAATAAGGTAATTAACGCGATAAATACCCGTGTAATAGTTTCAGTATGAGATAGTTATTATGTTACAGGTTTAAGACGTGCAGTTGTCAGGCAATGACACGCATACACGCATAAGACTGGTATTGGCTAGTAATGCAGAAGTTCACTCTGATTATACATTTTTGACACGGGCACTCAAAATATTGAATCCAGGTAGTACTGTGACAACGTGAATTTTCCACGCAAAATAACAACGCATCAATAACTAATGTACTGATACGTTATCAAATACCAGCGATTTCAATAGAACTTAGAATAGTCAATGAAGATATAGTAATAGACACAAGGCCAGTGAAAATGGAATCAGCTGCAAAACAAGAGAAACACATTATTTATAATATCAGATCTTGAATTGTATTATTGAGCCTAAGGTTAGCGTGTTTAAGTTTATTTCTCAATGATGGCAGATAAGTGTGACATAGACCTGCATTCGCATAGAAGTAGCAGCGGCGCGGGCGATGACTCGAGCGATGAGACACCATTATTTATAGCATATACGGACGGCGCCTGCGCCGGAAACCGTGCCTCAAAACACATTACTGGGACGGAACAACCAATATAGACTTCTTTAGTATATGCTTACCATTCGAAGAAACGACCTAGATTTCTTAAGAAATTAAAAAAAAATACGGGTTGCACTCCGGGAGTGCCGGCAGAAGTGAAAACTTGATTATTAACGTTGAGCATGTTTGATATTTTGGAATGGTTAGGGGGGGCTTGTTTGTTATTTGGCACGCTGTAACATACACGAACATTCGCGCAAGCGCCCTGCGCTGCCTAAACGAAACAGTAGGCCCAGGCATACATTTTCGCCGCGCCGTAGAGAGGGGATAGCTGTCTACTCTCCATCCGTCTTACGCTTTTTCGATCAGGTCACGTGTCCTGACGCGCTGACGCGAGTTTAAGATTTTATACCCATTACAGAAAAAGTGCTCAACGCCGCTAAAGAAGTTTTCACTTCAAAAAAAACGTTCAAACAAGATCACCGTCAAGGGTCTTCTTTTGCTCAAAACAGACTATTTGTCATTCACGACCTCATTTCTTGAACACGAAACCGTAAACGAAGTTAGTCAAGGAAACGCATGCGTCGAGCTGATTGACTAATTTACTTTTATATTTTTAGGCCCAGGAAACGAATACGTCATATTAATATCTTTCGAACATAAAATGGAAAATAAGAACATAATATCTTATTGAATTCAACACCGGAGGAGGAACAGCAAAAGCTATTATGCCATCAGATTTCTGGTTATTGCTCCCAGTCTATCAACAGTCTACACCACAAATTTCATTACCATTCACGGTGATCGTGACGAATTAAAATTCTTGCGGTCGTGAAATAGAAAATACAATTTCTAAATTAAAGTAGATTAAAGCGTGATCAAGAATTTCATTATGTAGTTGAAGAGTGATCAAAAGCTCATTGACACGTTTTTATCGAGGATCTATTAAGAGCGGGTCGTGCGAAAATATGAGATTTAAAAAAAAAAATTCATAACTAAATAACTAAGTGACATTTTAAAAATCGCAAAAGGACTAATTGTAGACTATACATTTGAGATTAATTCGAATTTAAGTGTGTTAAAAAAATATACTATTTAACATGACATTCTATTTAACGCTGATAAGCGATTTTTAAAATGTCACTTAGTTATTTAGTTATGATTTTTTTTTAAATCTCAAATTTTCGCACGACCCGCTCTTAAGTATTTTCTCGCAAACCTTGCCACACTGATCGATATTAGACATCAGGCCAACAGCTCAAGAGAAAGATCACGCTGCGATGAGAACAAACGGTGAACACAATCAAGTCACAGGAAAGTTGTGAAGCAATCATACTGCATATTATAACTGTGCATGAGATTAAGGAGACCGCTGAGCCGCTGATCGAACATTAAACAAGCAATCTCAATTGAAGCGCACAACGTTAACAAACGGAAAAGCACACCTTTTCATCTACGTGTATTATAATAGGTGATTTATGTAGCGTCAGATGAAACTTTTCACTTAAAAAATCTTTCAGTAGAAAATATTAAAAACTTGTTTATACATTTTTAAAAGATGAAGAATGTCTCACATACTTTTCAGTTTCAATGGAAATGGACCGTGCGCTACTTTTGAGACAATGACCTAACAAACGTACTTTACTGCAAAAAGTAGGGCAACCCGAAATAAAAGTATTTATTTTTCAGCAGTATTCACGCACTATGCCAGGTCAGTTTTACTCATATCAAATTTTAGTATCTCAAGACGATGACGCCGACGGCGTAAATTATAACTCAAAAACCTAGTAAATTAGGGTTTTATACGTTAATCTCAATTGAACCACAATAGTGAACATAATCTAGCCTATTTAGATCAAACTAGGCTATATGAAGCCGGCACAAACCGGTGGAAGGCAAAATATGCATTAGAGGAATTTAATTTGTTAACATATTTTGACAAATTCAATTACTATTATAGCTAGAAAAGTCCTTACAACCAAGCGTAGAGCGTATATAGTACCGAAAGTATTATATTCTATATTTTATATTGCCGCATATTGCCATTATCGGTGCTATGTTGGGCTTTTCTGTTAAGTGATGACGAAGTTAAAGTTTACTTATTGATATCAAAACTTATCCGTTTTTATTCAAATAATGTTAGATGCCGCAGAATGATGATACTTATATCTTCACCTCGTTGATCATATAATATAAGAAAGCACCAATGAACATCAGAAATGAGTTACTTAATCCGCGATGCCTTGCGTGTCACATTATGTGTGGAGTGAACAACGACTATCGTACGATTTGATCAGCCATAATCCCAGGCAAACCCGTACTTTCGTAATAAGTGTGCTATCTTGCAGTTCAGCCGAAAATTTTTATATACCAACTTAGATACGCACAGAGGTACGCTTATTCAGCATAAAAATAACGGCAAGACAAGACTACAAGTAATGTCATCGTGATTTTCACGTATCATGGATTATTGTGACAAAATCAAGCCAAATTTATTGAAATACTGTAGAGGTTCGAATAAACTTTAAAACAAAGCGATGGGTTCTTCCATTTGTCAACCAATTTATACGAGCGTGTGCTCGCAGCTGTGGACCATTCAGACTCTAAATAAGCGAACGTAGGAACAAAGAGACATCCTACTTCAACAAACCCTTTGTTGTACATTTCGATTGTAGATTCAGATGGATAATTGGAATAAAGAATTATGTAGACAGATACTTGCCTCCGAATTGCGTGAGGCTGTCGGCTCTCAGGCGGTACTTCGGTATGTGTTCTTGAAGAAGGCTCACGATCTCTACTTCAGGCACTTCCTCGCTATTGCACACCTCTGTGAACAAAACAAATTCTATTTAGATGTACATTGGAATTTTGACAAAAAAAAAATGATCAGGGCCGGAAGAAAAAAAATACTTGGGACTTCAACGCCCGACTAGAATAATTTGACTTCTCATCAAAGAGTGAGTGGTTCCTATAAATCCAGATTTTCATTTCTATAATACCGCATTTTTTACAGTGCAAATATCAAATACATAAATTATGATGTAAAATGAATTATTTAGATTTTTGCACTGCATTGTTATCAAGACTACATTATTTAAGTACGTATGTTACAGCAACACCGCAGGTCCCAGGTCAAGCCCCGCAATCGTGATCGTGACTATAAGTTATAATAGTAAGTTATAGTTATAGTAGCTTTCTCTGCAATTTGGTTCTTCTTCTTATCGTGTAATTGGCTCTTTAAAACCAGTGTGGTGAAAGGATTTCAGATAGTGCTCCTCAGAGGGGCTCCTGTTTTGCACTCGACACATGTTTTAGAACTTTTTAGATTTTACGACATGCCGGTTTCCTTCCAATGTTTTCTTTCACCGTTACTACCAACAGGAAACCTGATTGCAATTTGTATCAAGAACTATCTACTATTTAATTCAGCGTCAACTATGCCTAGCAGTTCCTTAGTTTTGTTATGAACCAAACCATAAGACAACCTGAGAACTTCACGGTTTACAACAGTTTTTACTATTATTCTACGGTGACATAGCGTAAGATAATTTGGATTAGGATTTTGTAAGGTAATTTGGTAATTTCGAAATATTTCATTAACTAAGATTTTTTTTATTTATTGCTCAGCTTTTTAAGGATCTGATAACGGAAAATATGTTCGGAGAATTCTATGTTCAGTTTAGAAAATCAACAAGTTCCAAACGGAATGCCATGATCAGTCTGAGTAGTGAACTTTGCAATGCGGTACAGTCTTATAAGTACCTACTACACAGTACAGCTTCAGACGGCGGCGTCTACATTCCGTATTTAGTATAGAAACTGCAGACAAAATCGATAGTTCCCCGCCCCCCGGCGGCGCGACTGCGGCGGATGACCGAGCCACAGAAGGTACGATACGAACAGAGGCCCTAGGGACATGCACTGGCAGGAATGCTACACCATCAGACTGCTTTGAATAGAATGATGCGAAAATTATACGTATTACGACGGAGTAAAGCATAACTTCGGCTGTTAGTTCTCTTAGCAGTATATGGATGGTGGTATAGAGGGTGGCTGTAGACTGTGAAATGAAATTTACATTCACTGTAGGGACTCCTTACAGATCGATAAACGCCTCCCTAGTAGGGAAGCGTTTTGTTAGCGATGTGTACTTTGGCACAACGTTAGATTATACCCAAAATTCAAATAGATAGATATATAGTATAGGATTCATAGGTAATTTTCGTTTATGATGAGAATCGTACAGTGAAAGCTGTGTTTGTAGATATTTACCAAATGAAACGATAGTGGTCAGAACAAAATCCGCAGGAAGTACAATTATTTTTCTTATAAATCACTAGTTGGTGGCCAGTTTTCTACTGATTGCGTTTCATCGATTAGTTTATTAGCTAATTTAGATTTTTAGATTGTATACCTTACCTACTCATAAATATTTCAAACGTCAACTGAAACAGTGATGTGATTCAAATTAATATAAATAAAATAAATAAATAATAACCAATGGACCATAAAAAAGGTAGCAAAAGGTAGCATCTACCTCATACATTCAAACAAATATTGAACCCATTATTTAAGCAGATGTTTATTTCCGAATTTCCGTTGGAGAGCTTCCAACTGTTTGGTTATGTAAAATATGGAGGAGAAGAATAATATGTCTCAACTAGGTGTTGGCATCATTTAATTTACACGCACAAATACAGTATAACTAGAGATAAAAAGCTTTTTTCACTAACCGGCCACCGGCTACAACTTGATAAGTAGAAATAGGTAGGTACCAACATTATAATTGAACGTGTATTTACTAGGATAATTAGTTAATTATCACCAAATATATCTGATAATAGGTGTCGCAGATATCACCAAAATAAAGTTTAGAATGGTCAGTTATTAATATACTACATAAGTAATAGGTAATTGTTAAAAGCACCAGAAAATAATTTACGACACTCATTCATAAATGTACGATAACTTACTAAATCGAAGCTTCCTTAAAATCAGAGGTTATGGTAGTCGTAGTTAGCGGCTATTTTATCTTATCGCAAGACAAAGTCATAAACGAAAACAGGAAAGTACTTCGTGGTAAAACACAAACAAAATACTATACACATGCAATAGGTGTCACAATTATCGGGGAAACGAAGAGATAATTGTAAATAGGAATGGGGTACCTGTTAGAGGTACTTTTTTTAGCCAGAAAAACTCAGTTTTCCTAGTTTAAATTACAATAACTAAGGCTGCTGTGGTAGACCTGGGTAGACCTTTGCATATATGACGAGGCGTGGTCTGCACATAATGAATCCAATTAACGGTGGAGTGGTAATTCGTAGACCTCACCGTCATATTCATTAAACTAAACGACAAACGACAACGATGCTAAATACTACCATGAGTAGAAAGCGATGGAGTTAATTAAGCTGTGTTTGGCTGCACCACGGCATGCTTAATAAGCTACGTTCGTAAACTGACGAGGATTGATCGAAAGTTTATCTTGGGAACGGGCATGTACTGTGAATGTACATTCACCTCTCAACTTTACGGAGTTTCACAATAATAGCGCACATAAATCTCTGAATCTAATCATAGGTCGATTTTAAAAATCTTCTATGATCAGAAAACAACTATATATAAAACTTACCGTTGCTCCAATCCAGTAGTATATCCTGTCGCTTCTCGTGCATATCATCCTTGCGTCGGGGCCGTGGCCTTGTTATTCTTGCCGACATCGTCAATTACACACAAAACCACTTGTACACAATAACTCAGTCACATCACAACAAACAATGCTAAAAATCCACCAATTGCACTATGTGATCTGCGGACGTGCACTGTGTAACGAACGCGGTCGTAATCAACCGATATAATTTGCCTACAGATAGCAGATAAAGAAAACGTCACAAACCCTGATAACGGTTAGAAAAACCGAACAGTTGCGACAATGACCGTGGTAATAAAGTCTATCTACTGCTATTATGAGAGCTCTAGGGACTCAAGACTCCATGGCGGGGACAATGAGCTAACTAAGAACAACAGTTACATTGTTCTTAGGTCACGATTTAAAATCTGAACGCAATGGATAGGACGATAAAACGCTTACCTTTTTACTAACAGAGCTTCTGATTTTTGGGAAACAAATTATGAGCAAGTTTTGGCAAAAAGATGATCCTAGCCAAACTATATCAACACATTCAGCATACGTTTGCTAAATGTATTGCAAGATTCAATTTGCATTGAATAACGAGGGAATATGCTAAAATCAATGACATTTACCTACATACGAGTATCGTCTGCCAGTTTTTGTGTCATTATTTGCTTTTGAAATTTAAATTATTTTCAGGATTGAATATTCGGCTACTAAACATAGATCAATGAGATAAGTCATAGAAACGAACGAGTTACTTAAGAAAAAAAATATTGACCAAAATTATTGAGGTGGTGGTGGCTGGTGGTGTTGTTGACAACGGACGGTTGGTAATACGAACTCAAGATAAATGATGCGAATAAAATTCAAAGTTAGGCCAAAAAATAGATGGATGTTTTGTGTGAAAGATGACAGGGATAAGAAAAGAGTGAATACAGCAATTGCGGCTGATACAAGGGAATGGAAGAAGAGAACATGTTATGCCGAACCTAAATAATGAGGGATAAGGGCAGGAAGAAAAACTAGAAGAATCTCCAAAGTATAAACGGCAATCTGCCATATAGCAAGCGAGTTTCATTCGGAAAAATACTGCGTCATTTCCTAACGAGCTTTTGAATTGTACTTAGTAAAACCATCAAAGATACGAACCCTAAAACATTGATAACCTCAATAAAAGGGCTCAATAAAAAAGAGAAAAAGTTTTGCAAAGATTTAGCTGAATCAGGACGTAGACGTAAAGACATGCCATTAGCCCGTGCTGTTAGAGTTACCTACTGCTAACCTAGGCAGGCACCTGTCTAACTGTTTTGTTTGCGCTTATAACTTTTATGTTTAGAGTGTATGTTTTCTTAAATTTCTCGGGTAGGCAACCGAAAAATCTCTTTTTACTAAAAAAACAACTTTAAGAATGCATATGGATTGTAGTCAAAATACTCTGCAAAAATCAGGTGGTACTGAATCTGCAAGATCATCAGATCTGATTGGCTAGCTAGACAGAGAAACTATGATAAGGATTCATTGTCAGACTTATAGGAACCCTAAAAATGAAGTTCCAAACGTCAGACAAAACCCTGTAAATAGACACAGTGCGAGGCCACACGCACTGTTCGCCTGTGGAGGCGGTTCGGTCGACGCACTCATTCGAATAACCAATAAAAATAAGGATGTCGTCAATAAATTGGCATCGCTACCATAGCGGGGTCACCTCGACGTTGGGCTGTCCCGCTACTGATGACGCAACCGCTATTGACGACCTTCTGCCATCAAGGGCCCAATAAACCATGATAGAGGAAATATAATAACCAGCCAAGCGTGTTACATAATGAACGACCTTTCGTTGAGCTCAGTCAGACTCAACAAAGTTTAACATTTAAGAGTGACAGAATTCGCTCTTTACGTACACAATTGGGTCATCGACTCCCACGATCATATGCATGGATTGTGTTAAGAAATGCATACTAAAATGCTTGGTGCTGATTATGTAAGATGTTTGCTGTACGTAAGAACGAACACGAACAGTGCATTGTACAAACACGTGTCACGATGGATGAAAGATTAATTGGTAATTTTTTTGGGCACTGTAGGTAATTCACTTTCATTTAAATTCGCTTTCATTTCGTATTTTGTTATCAGTGACATTGTGACTGCGGGCACAAAAGATCGATTGATTGCCAAGATATAGTTAATTACTATTATGTAGTTCTTTAATGATTAAGACTTGCGTTGAATAATGCCAATCAATCCAACATTACATTTCTGCACTGTCTAATCGAAATGTCTAGACTAGAAAGCTAGTTCAATCACGCTTTAGAAACATCGTGTTACAGGGATTTTTATCTATAAGGTGTAGACAGCGCACATGCAGATTTTGCTTTCTCGACCTGGCTGTAATGGAATCTTCAATCCCAGTGAAGCAGATTCACATTCAAAATCATATTTACATCGGTATCTTTTACACGTCTTAAAAAGGTAATCATATTTGTGTTGATTGATTGAACTCTCACAACTTACGAAAAGTAAACTTGATTGCCTATGGATTATCAGTTTACTTGTACTGTGTTCTTTGCAACAGGCTCGAAAAATTTTAGGCGAGCGAGTTTGTTACAATAGAGACATCGCAGTGTGTCGTAAGAAAGTTGAAATACATTGTTAAAGATAAATCCTTTACTCTTGTTAATAAGAATACAAAATGCACAAATGATTATGACCATGCTTCAACTCGAATACCTTTCATCACTCTGTTCTTGTATATTGGAGATTCAGGATGTGCATTGATTGCTAAATAATAAACCAGAGATGAAACTATTATTGATCATGATTGTTGCATGTTTACTATATTTGATGTTTTAAAATAATATTTGCTTTCATATGATACATACTCGATTCAAGATACAAAATAAACACAATGACGCGATTTTATGCAGACTATCGACAAAATGATTTGTTTTGAAAATGGGAAAACACTCGGAAAATCAAGTTTATTTATTTTTAAGTTAAGTCATCCCGCCACAGCGTGTCCCATGACCGGGGGCTTACGCCAGCGATACAGCGGTTGCAGGAAAGCGCGACGCTACACTGAAATGCTCGCGCGCTGCCCACCAACTCAGAATAGAACAGCCTGGCAAACAGCCAATCACAACGACTCACCCCATTCATAAACCCCATGCTTAAACCCCTAACAATCCTACAAACTGCTATTTGAATTGTAACCCAGATCTAGTAACCATGGTAGCATAGAACTCTAGTACGCTTGTGAGTACGAACGCCAGAGTAGGAGTAATAAATCTTGAGTTTGGTTGCAATGAATCTAGGTTGTCTAAATTGGAACTAGACTTTGTTTGCTTTGCTATCTTTTGCTCTCATTCTTCTTGACTGCGTGCATGCACACGTTGGTTAAATGTTAGGGAGTTTAAATGGTTAGGTATACTGGATAAATTAAATGTGATCTAGGTATGAGGCTGCAAGAGTAATCTACGAAAAGTCAATGCAATTAATTATACCAAAAGCGCGACTTTTTTATCTTTCAAAAAGTCCCACTTATTTGCCGACCGCTATGTAATAAAGTTGTGTGCATGAAAAGTAGACAGTAAATGGTTTGGGGCTGGTACTCCTAAATAAAATGCAGCAGTTTGGATTTAGGTAGGTACTATAAATCAAAATAAATAAAGAAAGTGTCTCGAAAGTACTCACCAGTGATAGTAGAAACAGTGCGTGTGCGCTTTGCTAGCGAGGGCGCGCGGACCGCATCCTGGAGGGCCGCCAGCTTGACGGACTGATCTACAAACACACACACGAGCATGAACCATTGTGATAAAGGCCACTCTAAGAATGGTGGCATACATTCGATCTAAATAGTCGCCTGGCCAAAATTAGAGAGGATAGGTATTAAGATTATTTATATCCTCTCGAATTTATATTAGGATATTAACTAAGATTAAATTTACTTTATTTATTATTGGATAGTATTCATACATACATACAATTACGCCTCATTCCAATGGGGGTAGGCAGAGATCACGGATTAAGACTTGCTAGGTACGATCCTGACACACCTCTTTCACTTCATTCACTCGCATAACATTCTTCATACATGCTTGTCGGTTTAGGGTACTCCTAACCTGGCCTTTGTATTTAAGATTCATTTCTAATACTTTAACTAGCGATGAAGATATGAAGCTTTCTCGTTTGTAAATCTCGAATATTTTTAGTAGGTCAATTGAAATCTACAAGTTGAAATTACATATAAACATTTGACTGGCCTCTCAGCTTAGTTGGTAGTAGTTCTGCATTCTCGCCGTAGGTTGTGGGTTCGATCCCCACCAAGAACAAATATTTGTGTGGTGAACACCAATGTTTATTTGTTCTCTGTCTGGGTGTTATATTGCATACTAAATACAAAGAAATAGTATATGTATATCAGCTATCTGGTTCTCATAGTACAAGCAATGCTTAATTTGACTAGATAGTGGGCTAGATAGTGTTGTGGATTGTCCACAATATTTAAATTAAAAAAAAAAACAATACATAGCAGTCAAAATCATAACACTTCTTTTTTGCATCGGTAACATCAGCATACAAGAAATAAGAAATAAGAATAATTTATTGTAAGGCTGTGTAAGTAGATCTAAGGTACATTATGCAATTTTGTTCCAACAGTCTACCCATTTCGGGCGTACAATATTGCTATTCTAATTATTTAGAATAATCAAAATTAGCATTTATAAGAGGTATTTATGTAGCTTATGTATATTATGTATCTTACCCATAGTAGGTTACATTTAATATATTATTGACAAGTATGGCATATTCTTAAAATAAAGGTACTTTGGTACCTATTTTATTATTTACTAAAGAAGGTATTTAACAATGGTACACTGGCTGCCATCTCAGAGCTTAGCTGATTGCTTAGATCCGCATCTAGGCCCAAAGCTTAACTTACAAGACATAATCAGTGCGTAAGCAACTGCCATCTTTTACCACTAGGTAAAAACAGTGACAGGACTTACTTTAAGTAATGTCTCACACCTAAGCAATAGAAAATATAAGATAATATGCGCAAAATGTATAACAGCTATCAACTACTAACTGAAATATGAGGCCAATCAAAGTCAAATTAGTTTTATACCTCCTTACTCATTACTGTTTTCTGAACCTTTTTTTTTATTATCCTTAAAGGTTATTCAAATTTGCAGAATTTTATAGTCATTCATAATACAAGATGAATCACAATAATAATCAGGTACACACTAGCAGGAGTATACATTGAGTATATGACACACATTACAGTATACAGGAGTATACATTGAGTACATTGAGTATACATTGAGTATATAGCAGGAGTATGTATTGTAGTAGGTAGGTAAATACAGCAAGATTCATCAACAAAACACAATATAACTTTTTCTATGAAAAAATAAACAAATTTTGAGCATATTATCACATCACATACACTGACATAATGCACAGCCTAAACCATTGTTCTTGAAACTTGGAGGGTGTGTCCATTAAGAAATGTGTAGGTAACATAAGGAAAGGATTTTTTTTTTTTTTATGTAACTTGCTGATGGATCAAGCATATGGCCCACCTGGTGTTAAGTGGTAACCATCGCCTATGACAAAGCCATGCCTCATAGGTCACGCATGTCAGGAATGTGCCCTACGATGCACTGCTCTGCGTCCATCAACTGGAGGCATACAGATATTCAGCCTCACGTGCCAGTAATTACACCAGCACCCATACCCTTCAAACCGAAACACAGCAATGCTGCTTCACGGCAGAAATAGGCATAGTGGTAGTACTTCCCCGGACGAGCCCTTCACAAAGAGCTCTACTACACTTTTGTGAGTGTAAGGGTGTTATACTGTATTCTAATAACATGTTTATGAAAAAAATGAGGCTCGATAGTGTTGTGTGGATTATCCACAATATTAATCGAAGTCATGCAGGATTCCATTAGTATGATACAAGGTTAAAGGTGGCATTTTCATTATTTAAAATTAATATCTCAGTAAATCTATGTGTATCTAGTCTCTATGGATACTGAGAGGATTTAACTGGTTTAGTTATGCAACAACTAGGTACAGGTTCCTTTTTGTACCAGTTTACATGAGCCATTCCTAGTTTTGTCTTGTTCATGGATTGCTACAGAATTAAGAGCTTAGGCCCCTATGATTTCACAAAGTATCAAAGTTCTGAAGAATATAAACAAATACATGAGCACATGGTACTATCTATAAAGATATGTAGCACAATAATTATGAGATATTTCTTGAATTATTGATAAGTGTAGGAAGGAGAAAACCTCTAAACAAACAGAAACAGGAGGTAAATATGATTCTCATTCAAGAAATTAGTAGGCCATGGAACATTTAAGATAATTATGGTAACAAACACTTTGTTTTGCATTAATTATAAATAAGTACTTTTCGCTAATAGGTTTCTACTTACTTTACATCACAGCTGCAAGAACTATGACCTTGCCGTGAATGTTCAAAATCCAAAAAATTGCTGTTCGCCACCACGCTCAGTCGGCTCCCGTCGGTCACGTACGTATCTGAATGAAGATGATATACTTCGAAACAGCAATATCTACTTCCACTTTGAACTAAAAATGAAGATCAAATCACTACTACACTCAAAATACACTCGCTCGTACTTTTTTTTGAACTTTTTACATTTCCACACATTTCGTATTGCTAGTCTGACTCCCTCCCTCCCTCGCGCAATATTTAATAGTGATGTAATTGTTGTGTGCCAAAAACCCCACAGATTTTAAATATAAAAAAAAAATTATCAACCTTATATTAAATTATTCCAAAAGAATTACATAAACGACTGCTCTGACAGGTGTGTGGCTCCTTGATTGTGCGTAGGTAATGTAATTCCATAGCGTGTAACCACGTGGGTGATAGGTAGCTTATAGTTTTGTTTTAGAATTGTACATACACCAATTATTTTATTTGGTTTGAGCCGAGCTACCACAACCTTATTGTTACGATGTTTATGTTGTGTTTGATCGAGTAAAACTTACGTGTTTACTCGATCAATATTTTTGGTATCGAAGTTTTTCAAATTACCTATTATTTAAAAAAAATTGTATGTGGGTACCTATAAACTTTTTTCAAGTGGAAAGATTAACAATAATTGAAGGAATGATGACTTGATTTTCATTCATTATGGTTATGCTACCTGTCTTGGATACAAGCCCTTTCAATCTCATTTGATGGTAGTTACTTTATAATTAAAATATAATAAAAGGAAAATATATTATTTGAAAATATCCTCAACTTCCCCACACCAAAACTTTCCCCACCCCACTGGTTTAAAATTCCCCACAATCAGAGGGATTTCACACAAATCGGTAAAGCTGCGCACAAGCACAACACTATTTCCATTCATTTATTTCTATCTTGGAGGAATCTAGCGGGTATAGTCTGTCAAAAACATTCATCCATGGTCGCAAGACTTCTGTCTGTCAGTGTCAGTAACAAGTCAGTATCATAATTCAGTCAAAAATGTTTTTTTTTATCTAGTCTATGTGGTTTGTTTCATACAATCCTAACGTCCCTTTTAAAATACCTTTTCCCTTTTCTAATAAAACAACAAACAAAATATCAAACAAAACCTATACTCTTTATCTATATTCTGAGCCTTGATCAGATTTTTACTCCAAGGAGTTGGTATCTTGGTAGACATTGCAAAACAGTAAAGTCTAAGCCCTACCTTGCTATATTTGAATTTGTCTAGTATATGTGACTAGCTACACTGGCTAGTACGGACAAACGATTTCAATCCCAATCTCGATTTTCTTTTGATATTATCTCATGTACTTACCTACAAATTCAAAATTAAAATTAAAATATTTCTATAATTAAACACAAACTTCACTTTGAAGCGTCAAAGCTAGGTGAGCCTATGTGAGTGTAGGTGCCTGTTCCACGCTGGTTCCACGCGAAAAAAGTTCCAAGCTAAGAAGAACAGGCATTTTTTTAAATGATCTTTTGAAAAATAATAATAACTAATTACGCATACGCAGATATGCCTACTCTTGGATCCAATACGGAATTATTCTCTGGGGCAACAGTGTCGACGCTAAAAACCTGTTTAAAAAACAAAAAAAGTGCATACGTATTCTTAATAATATAAAAGTTCCAGAGAGCTGTAGACCGTATTTTAGCGAACTAAAAATTATGACCCCTATTTCGATATACAATATCCTAGAAATCTGCAAGTTTGTGAGGCAGTATCCACAAAAATTCAAAAAAAAAAATGACCAACCGCGGTGCTTTAGAAGTAGGTACGAGCATAACCTAGTGCTTCCTACATCTAACCTATGGATACATAGCTCGGGACCAAATGTTATGGCGGTAAAAATATACAACAAGGTTCCGGAAAAAATCAAACTTCAAGAAAAACACAACATTTTTGAAAAAAAACATAAAGAGATGCTTCTACAAAAAACTTACTACACACTAGACGAGTTCTTTAACGACGAACGAAAAGAATAACGATAATTATAAATTATAGAAAGTACGCAACAAACATTCATGCGCGCAATTTAATTGTCAAGGCCTGCCGCCAAGGAAGGGCAATCGCACCATATTCAAAGCTTCAACCGTTCAATTTTGTAAAGTGACCGTTTAATATACCTACTATGCGTGAAATAGGTACAAGTGCGTGTTGCAAGTACTTACTCCACTATTTTTTTTTGTTCTTACCCAGATTGCAAAATGTTAGCTCTGTCACTATCTTTTGGTTTTATTTTGGCTGCATAATTCAAAATGCCTGCCCTCCAACAAATCAAGTCAGTCAACAAAAAACACAACAAAGTGTTCGGCGTATTGACCTTTTTTTTTATATAACAAAGTTAGCAAAAAAATACGGGTTGCACTCCGGGAGTGCCGGCAGAAGTGAAAACTTGATTATTAACGTTGAGCATGTTTGATATTTTGGAATGGTTAGGGGGGGCTTGTTTGTTATTTGGCACGCTGTAACATACACGAACATTCGCGCAAGCGCCCTGCGCTGCCTAAACGAAACAGTAGGCCCAGGCATACATTTTCGCCGCGCCGTAGAGAGGGGATAGCTGTCTACTCTCCATCCGTCTTACGCTTTTTCGATCAGGTCACGTGTCCTGACGCGCTGACGCGAGTTTAAGATTTTATACCCATTACAGAAAAAGTGCTCAACGCCGCTAAAGAAGTTTTCACTTCAACAAGCATATGGCCCACCTGATGGAAAGTGGTTACCGTAGCCTATGGACGCTTGCAACACCAGAGGCATCACTCGCGCGTTGCTGACCCTTTAAATATTTTAAAACGCCCTTCTTGAAAAGCCCCATACTTTAATTTTTAGGGAAAGCCTCCAAACCTAAATAATGGGGTGGTGCGATGGCTTGCAGTTTGAACTATTTTTGCCTAAGAAAGTTTATTTGGAAACCCTGGAACCATTTATTTACGATAAAAAAACAGTTTGAATCATTAATATTTACTTAGAAATCTACTGATTTATACATACATACATACATACATAAAATCACGCCTTATTCCCATGGGGGTAGGCAGAGATCACGGATTTCCACTTGCTACGATCCTGACACACCTCTTTCGCTTCATTCACTCTCATAACATTCTTCATACATGCTCGTCGGTTTAGGGTACTCCTAACCTGGCCTTTCTCTAAAACGTCTGCGATCTGATCGAGATACATGCGCCTAGGTCTTCCCCTTCCAGCAGTTCCATTCACACTCGCCTGATGCAATTGTTTTGTTAATCTCCTTTCATCCATTCTCTCACCGATTTATATTATATTTATATTAACTAAGCAACAAAAAAAGTACCTATTAATTTTACCAAATATATCAATAAAATCAACTGTCTTGATGCAACATTTTTAATTTATATATTAAATTTTTATGAGTTGGTTTCTTTGAAACACTTGGTTAGGTACATGAAATAAATACCAGTGTGAAATATTTGATGATTGATACAAAATTCACAATCCAATTTGAAATACAAATTCATAATGGTAGGTAGGTACACCCATAACCTACAAATAGCACACAATCATGAGGGTCTACTCGAAGCATACCTGCCTATTAAATATTTCCCAAATTCATTTAATCTACACACGTCAGTGTGTCAATCGCCCAAATGCGAAAAAGAAACGTGTAGCGCACTATAGTTTCACTATCTATCTCTTGCCACATAACTGTCTAAATACCTACCTAACTACCTGTAATGTTGTCTTCTTTGGACACGCCAAGTTCTAAATTCAATTGAAAGAGCAAAATTAAGTAGGTACCTACCTAAACGCAACAAAATATTTTTCTGAATAAATAGAAGAACGTTGTGCATTTCTATAACTAGGCAAGTACCCAGTTTAAATTATTGAAGCGTGGCATTTTATTATCCTTTGCCGTTTCTGACTTGGTAAGTGTTTTCAGTTTTGCCCAGGAGACAAATGTTTTTTAAGTTGGTACTACACGTCGTCAGTTTAGACACGGCTCAATTGAGTTTAATGAAAAAAATATGTAATTTAGTAAGTGAGTTTCTACGAAAGTCGTAGACGTAGGTATGCGGATCACTAGTCTGAAGTGGAGATGGGCCGGACACGTGGCCAGAAGGAATGATGGAAGATGGACAACGGCGATTACAGAATGGTGGCCAAGAGACGCACAGCGACCACGAGGCAGACCACCCGCCCGTTGGTCGGATGACATTGTCAGAGTGGTTGGACAGCAATGGCGGAGACTGGCACAGGACCGAAGAGAGTGGCGTATTAGGGAGGAGGCCTATACCCAGCAGTGGGTGCATACAGGCTGAATAGATAGATAGAAGTGAGTTTCATTGAACTCCTGTTAATTATATTTTTCTCGCCACTTTCCTGATTTCACATTTTTTCAAAAGGTGCGCGAGATGAAAGTTGTTTCCCGGTGTTCGTTGCCATAAGTACCTAGTGACTTATGATGTTTCACGGTGTAGTAGTGAATTATGGCAACGAACACCGAGAAACTACTTTTTAATACAGTTGCTCAAAAAGTGGCGTATTGCAGGGACGTATAGCGTTCGGGATGTGGGCTATTACACACGCGTGCTTTTTTTTTACCATTCCCGCACTAGTGCTTTTTCTTTCCCAACTGTCAAAGTAATGTCTAAAAAGAAAAACCAACCATGAAGTTTTTACTAAAAAAATTCATCGAAGTTTTTATGATTCATGCAAATACGTATTATTTCTAAAAAGAAGCTACTAATTTGTTTCATTAACAGATTTAATGATTTGATTGAATGAGTTATGTTAGGTTTCATTTCATTTCATCTCATTAAATTTCATTTTCAATTCATATCAATAAAAAAAATCTACTGAAGACTTGGCTGTATGGGTATAGTTCCCTTTGCCTTCCAGAATGGGTGAAGAAAAAAAAAAATCTCTGCTTATATTTTACGGTTGGCGCCATTTTTCAGAAATTTTCTTTGCGAGTTTATTTGTTTGTTGCACAAAATGAGTAATTTCGACCCTAGTTTTTTTGAATTAACACCACCGGAACTCAGTATAATTGCACAAAATGCTTCGGAGAACATTTTACCGGAAAAGTCAAAAAGTCGCTACATGCATACATACGACGAACTTATTGCGTGAAGAGAAGAGAAAAAAGCAAATGGTATTTTTATTATTTTATTAAATTGCTTAATTTTTTCGCAACTGTATTAAAAATAGTCGTTCAGTACACGTGCGGAACCGTCATTGCAACTTGTTCCGACTGTCAACGGAACTCTTTGCAATGACAGCCTTCCCGCACTTGTAATGAAATATACTATTTTGCACCCATTGAAAAACGTAACAGGGAGGTGACGAGATCCTACTACATAGTGTGAAAGTGATGAGGTTATCATCACTGCGACGGTGGTCTGTTCTATAAGGAGGTATCAAAAGTGGGTTAAATTAAATGTAACTATTGGAGGTATAAATAATGCAATAATTCCGCCACACGACGCCGCTAATGTTATTGGTGGATAATGCGCTACCCGTTTCTTTTCTAAACTTATTTGACAAATTGCCGCCGTAAAACACCTACCGCTAAACATTAACCCGAACTAAACTTATTTCTTCCTGTGTTGTCCGTCAGTGCTCGCTCACTTATAAATGATGTAGGTACAATCAGTTCTTTACTTTGCTCGATGAGATGAGTCCAATCGTGATGATGGTAACCACTAAAACAGATGCAGTGATTGCCATAGCCAAACCAATGATCATACTTAGTACGAAACCTGAAAAAGAAATGCAATAATTTTGTGGTAAGCGTTGGTATTCTTTGTGTAACTTGAGCTGTATTCTTCTGTAGGTACCTAGCATAGTTGTTGTTAATAACTTCTTAACTTGACACTTACCTTCAACAATTAATATTATGGCAGCAACACACAGTACTCCTGCTACTACTAACATCGATAGTGTTAGTGCAATTATCAGCAATAGCATAAAGCATGCTATTAGCAAAGTTGAAGATAAGGGTTTTTCTAAAACTTTATACGTTTGCCGCTGAACCACATTTTCTATCTTAATGGTTGCTGCGTCCAAGCTTGAAATTAATGGACCTAGAAATAAATAGGAAAGGTTTAAGTAGTAAGTAGGTACCTATGAGTGTTATTACTTAGGTACAAAGTTGGTAGGTGGGTGTCATTATTCTTATACTTTAACTATTGCTTCTTGTACCCTAAATTGCTGTATGTACCTAACACAAAAAGTTAAGTACCTACCTATCTTTATTAACAATGAGCCCAGCTGCAGCACGGGATGAACACAAAATAAATAGATGTCTATACCTTGTCTATAAGACGGCACCTACCTAAAGAACCTTTGATTGCAAAGTAAAACGCATTCTCCATATTAATTTCCATGATTACTCGAAATAACTTGAAATTATACTAAATGCGAGCCGAGTATTGAATTATGCTGTAGAAAGTAGGTACTTTTAGTTCATGTAGTGGCTAACGACTGCTACGAACTGCTACTGACACTGCGTTGATTAATGTCGGTAGGTATAGATAAATAAGGTATGATCGTAGGGGCGACGCAGACGTTGTACGTTGGCGGCAATCAATTGTCAAACTATATTTTCTTTTTTCAGCTTCTTTTGCAATTCATTCTCATCATCATATTGTAGGTAGGTACATAGGTTAATCGTTGGAAAAAGCCGAAAACTTCTAACCTCGGGCAAAGACCGTAGGTATATTCGAAAAACTTCTAGAAAACTTTCCACGCACAGCCATTTCTATAGCAATAAAAAGCTAGCTCAAAAGCATATAGACCGCTAGTAAAATCAACAGCTAACGGGTATAATTTAATTGATTGAGTTATGTCCAGAATAAAAGAAACAAAGCCATAAATCTTGCCCTAGTGCAGGGGTTAGTAGGGTTTGGCATTTAGATTTATTTGCTTTTTTTTGGGAAACCTAACTCTGCTTTATTACTTACATGACATTGACATCAACCATAGTATGACATTAGGAGGACTATGACATGACATCAAGTATTTACGCGGGGTTTTTGCTTGACTCACGTCGTAACAACACAATAGGGATGTCGGAAATGCAATAAAGTATCGATATATATCGTATCAATGTTTTTTGAAAATATCGATATCGATATTGATATTTTTATTAAAAAATATCGATATATCGATATATCGGTATGATTTGACTTGACAGAGAATATTCGTGCTGTTGAAATTGAAATTGACTAACAGAGTTGCCAACTTAAAAACCAAACTATAAAACAGCAAATCAAGTCGACCAAAAACAAAAAATACTTATAATATAATTTGTTACAAGATGTTAGTATAAAAAAAGTATTTGCTTTTTGGGATTTTTTAATCTTAAAACTTATAAATGTTTATTGGTCTGAAAAAAAAAATATCGGTTTTTATACCTTTTCGATACTTAGAATTTTATATCGATACATCGATATATCGAACTATTAAATATCGCTCAAAAATATCGATATATTGAAAAAATAATATCGATATATCGATGTATCGATATTTTTTCAACAAGCCTACAACACAACACAAACAAACTCTGTTAGAAGTCTTGCTGTAGCGATGCGCATTTTCGAATGAAAACTGCGTTCGAAAGATCTTTCGTTACTAATTTTTCTGTTCGAATATGAAATTAGTCCATGAATGACTTCCGCTTTCGAATGATTCGAGAGTTTTTTCGAGAGACGAATGGGGCGGGGCTTAGTTTGGTTGATTCATTTTCGCTCACGCAATGTTCGTTCGCCTAAAGTACCGTTCAAGGGCTAGGGATGTGACATGTGACTTTCATTGCAAAAAGTTATTTTGATAATAATCCTTTTTTTGTTTTTAATTACATAATAAAAATAATAAATATATAGGCAACGACTAAAATTTCATTTGATAAAATGTCTATGTTGAAAACGCTGACTGTGGCGGTCGTCTGTCTATGGCTCTATCTCTCTATCTTTCAGTTTTTTGGAACTGATTGTTCATATGCCATGGAAGGAATTATAAGTAGGTCATCATCATTATGATCATAAGTCTGAAGAAGTCTACTGCTGGACATAAGCCTTCCCTCTATATTTCGATGAAGAACGATTCTGAGCTTTTTCCATCCACTGACTTCCCGCAATCTTAATAATGTCATCGGTCTATCGAGTGAGTAGGCGTCCTATGTTTCATCATCCGGTTCGTAGCGGCTTTTCGAGAACTTTTGTTCCCCAACAGTTATTGATTTTTCGAGCTATATGACCTGCACTTTGCCACTTCAACTTACTAATTCTTAGGCAATTTAATTTTTTATTTTTGCCTAAGTATATCATTGTTAATCCTTTGGTGGGTAACTAATACTCGTTTTGATCCAAGATTACTGAGGTTTTATTATGATGCTTCCCGTCCCTATCATAATTCTATCGTTTGTTTCGTTCGACTAAGCGGCAGGCATTCATTCGTTCGATGTTGTTGTCTATTTATTCATTTCATTCACCACTCGAACGCTTGATTGAGTGTCTGTCTTGATTCGTTTCGTTAGTCGTTCGTTAGTATACATACTCATTCTTTCGTTTCATACAGTCAGGCTTGCTCACAGAACACTTTTTACCTTATGCTACTTTTAGCTAGATTAGTATATTAGTATCAGCGTTTTTCGAATAGTTCGAGAGATATGAGTTTTCGAAACATTAGTATTAGTATCTCTCGGATTCGCCCATCGCTATCTTGCTGGTTTGCCTATTTGTGTTTTGCTTCCAAGTCGTCGTCGTGTTGTTTGTGTTGATTTGATTGATATTATTTAACGTTGATTGTTGAGAATAGAAAAACAACCATGGTATGTATCAACCCTAATATTCACTATTGTTCTACGTATCAGTAATAATAATAGACTAGAATTTGCAGCATTTTAATGTTTTACTCAGCTACTTCTTGAGAAATCTGTTTCCAGGTAGGCAATTACGATGAAAACTTACTATCCGACATGCTTCCAATATACTACGCAAGATTATTCCCCCAAAATATTTTCTGCCGGTGGCTTGCATGCGGCAGTGCCCCCCAGCCCCTATCAAACAGAGAACTGTCTTTCACCTTAGCTGATGATGTGTACCTGCGTTATTTGACAATCTGCCATCAAAAAGATCTGCAGACTCTCCTTCAGAAGAAGTGTCCATACAAGTTGGATATTGGTGCAGTTTACAATACGAAGTAAGTTCTGTTAGATATGAAGTAGGTATGCAGGTAATAGTTTTTTATTATGCACATGTGGCCGCCCACAGCTTCGATGACATGGTGGCTCATTTATTAGCATAAAAAGTAGCATAATCCAGGTTACAAACTGTATTTATTCCAAGTTTCACCCAAATCTGTCCAATGATTAATACGTGATTGAGACAAACATCATAGCTTTTGAATATCTAATATCAGTAGGAGTTCCAGATAAAAGTGCTGAGCCTGAAGAAGTGGGTTGCAAAATAACATAAATAAAGTGCTTAACAAAGAATGTGATATAAATTTATCACATCTGCACACTCACAACAATTTTAATAATCGAAAAGTAATAATTCTTACCTTTTTTTCAGGCCATCCATTGGTCGGCATGATGCAGTAGTGCTCTCGAGAGAGCTGGTCTTTGATATAGATCTCACAGATTATGATGAAGTAAGAACTTGCTGCCAGGAGGCCAATGTTTGTGAAAAGTGCTGGAAGTTTATGGTTGTTGCATGTGAAATTCTAGACAAAGCCTTGAAAGGTAATTTTTAATGCATCTTGTGATGTTTTTGCTGAGTCTTGATTTTTTTTATGTGTAACTTAGTAGAGTTAATTACCTTAAGCGTTACATAATAGAGTTAATAATCTTTTTATAAATAGAAACTTAGAATTATAACTTTTTTTATAACTGACCATAGTCAGTGTGGATTGTCGAATATAATAATGCATCATTAAAAAATTTAGACTGTTTAGTGGTGTTGGTTGGCGCGTCCTCCAGTTACACATTAAGATTTCTGACAATGCTTTCATTTGTGATCAATATACGGCGTGATATAAACTGCAAAGTCTACTCCATCCCTCCTTCTATCAGATGTTTATAAGTGATGCTGATCACCACTGCAGATACAAGTAGAAAGCATTGTAAATTCTCTACATGTATTTTCATAATTTACAGATGACTTTGGCTTTCAAAGTATACTCTGGGTGTTCTCTGGAAGACGAGGAGTGCATTGCTGGGTGTCAGACTATGAGGCACGCACCCTTGATAGCCCGGGGAGAGGAGCCGTGGCAGATTACCTCTGCTTGATCACTGGCGGGGATGGACTGAGTAAAAAGGTGCATTTAGGTGGAGATTCTTTACATTCCAGTATCAGGTACCTAATTATTCTGTATCATGCTGCAACATGTCAAACTATTTTTACTATTTAAGTAGGTAGGTACTAGTGTGGTACTAGTCTAGGCCCCTAACCCCCCCTATCCCCTATCCCCAGCAGTCAAAGTCAAATATGTATTTATTCAGAGTAATATCACAAGGATCACTTTAAAGTCTTATAACTAGGTGAATTTAGGTGCCAGTTCCACACAACCAAGCCTTGAAGAGCAGGCAACAGACTATGGCTTGGTTCAGTGAGAGAGCATAGGCTGATTGGATAGAAGTTGTAACAGAAAGCTTAAAATTGTATTCGTAATATGTCAAGCAGGTTAGCATTAGGCTCTAGACAACGATTTATATTTTTTCTTTGAAAGAGTAGACTAAAAATGTTTCTGGCAACATCTAAAAAACAAAATATGGAGGTACTTAATTATTGTGTTTTCCAGGAGAGCACTTGATGTGATTGACAAACATTTTGAAGAAATTTTACAAGATCAAGAATTTCTATCAACACCTGAAGGGCTGAATAAGTTTTTGAAAATGATCCCAAACGATAATCTAAAATCGCAAGTTGTAAAAGTGTTGGAGAAAATGCATGAGTCTTCATTGGAGAGATGGAATGCTTTTTTAAGAGAATATGACTTGTATTGTAGAGAAGTAAGCATCCTTTTAACTTTAAAAATAATGTTAGGGCATTGAATTAGTTTTGTATGGAGACGCGATATTGATACGATGATACGACGTGATAATCAATATCATCGCTGAGAACTTGATTTTAGTAGGTATTCGCAGTTTTATCGTGTCCCGTCGGAACCCGCTGAAAAAATTATACAGAAAACCAAAAACAAAAAAAATACGTTGGTAGGTATGTCTAATGTTTTTTAACATTTTTATAGAATGGAAATGCAGTCCGAAAAATCAAATACCTGATAGAGGAAATCAAGATTCAGTTTATATACCCTAGACTAGATGTAAATGTCACCAAGGGTTTCAATCACTTACTTAAGTCGCCCTTCAGCATACACCCTAAGACTGGCAAGGTATCTATTGTCTTCAAGCCTGGTAATGCAAAGAACATTAGGTTGGATAAAGTACCTACAATCTATACTTTGTTGGATGACAGCGCACCGGATAATGCTCAAAACCAGGCAGATATGAGAACTGCTGTGAAAAACTTTCAGGAAGTTGTGTTTTCCCTTGAAAAATCTGAAGCACTGAGGAGAAAAAATGATGCTGGTAAGTATTTTGTAAATCCTAGTGGTTGGGCGGCTCTAATCCGACGATGGACGTGTTTTGTGCACGTTTATCAGGGCCCGTATGGCCGGTGGATGGGGTAGGCTCAAATATGCCTTAAAATATTAGAGAATTTCAAGAATCTTCCTTCAGACTGATGATGATCTGTATGGTCGGCAAGGCTATTAAAAAAGCGGCCAAGTGCGAGTCGGACTCGCCCATGAAGGGTTCCGTAGCAGTAAGTAATATAACATAGAGTTCTAGAAGTTCTAGTAGTTCGTCGAAAGGTAAATTGCGGTTTACGATTTATGACGTATAAAAAAAAACTACGGACTAGATCTCGTTCAAACTAAATATCGTTGGAAGTTTCCATAGTAATGTACAACATAAATTTTTTTTAGCTTTATCAGTCACTTATTTTAGAAGTTAGAGGGGGGGGGACCAACTTTTTTCCACTTTGGAAGTGTCTCTCGCGCAAACTATTCAGTTTAGAAAAAAACGATATTAGAAACCTCAGCATAATTTTTAAAGACCTATCCATAGATACCCCACACGTATGGGTACGATGAAAAAAAAATTTTTGAGTTTCAGTTTCAAGTATGGGGACCCCCAAAATTTGTAGTTTTTTTTCTATTTTTGTGTAAAAATCTTAATGCGGTTCACAGAATACATCTACTCGCCAAGTTTCATCATTCTAGCTCTTACGGTTTCGGAGAAAAATGGCTGTGACATACGGACGGACAGACAGACAGACAGACAGACAGACAGACAGACAGACAGACAGACATGACGAATCTATAAGGGTTCCGTTTTTGCCATTTGGCTACGGAACCCTAAAAAGGGCTTCCACCGATTCTGTGAAAAAAATGCATTTGATTTGGAGAACACCATACAAAGGCGATGCCGAAAATATAGACGGGGCCCATATTTTTTTCTGCTTTATTCATCAGCTGAAAAGCCGGTACTGGTTTGATTCTTGTCGTAGGAAATTACTTACTCAAGGTCTAAAACAAGACACACAAAGTCTCCCCCACCCCTTTTAGAGTCAGGCAGGGCATATTTTTGTTATAAGGTATGCAACAGTAGGTATTTTAATATTAATCTTACCATTTTAAAACAGCTCTTTTTTCCAACACATGTCTTAGGACTTTATAGTTACTATTTTTTTTCCCTTTCAGGTATATCATTGGAGTTCTAAGCAGATTGGTTTTATTGGTTCAAAATAAAAAAAGAGTTTCAAAAAAAATGATTTTATTGCAAAAGTTACCTACAACATAATTATCATTTTTGATAAAAAAACATTTAATTTTCAAATAAAAATAAAAGTGTATGAAATGGGTAGGTACATAGGTACATACTATTGGATCATTCGATTCTTATTTTGGTATCAACTAAATGATTCCTATCCATATTTTATTTTAGAAGTAACTCTTCTTCACATGCAAATTAGATATGTGGTTACCTTTTTAATTTACACACCAAAAGCATCACGGATACATTATACTCTGTTATGTAACGAGGTAGGTAACTAAACTACAATTGGACAGAATAGCACACACGCCATACAAGTACATAATTATTGTGATTTAATTCTTTTTTCCATACCTACGACCTACACTAAATTGTAAACATTTTAACAAACATAGAACCTAAGTTATTTGCAAAAATAAACTTTAATTGGACGGAACAGTTATACAAGGCACACAATAATGTGACAAACATTCTCTTTTACTACAGCATAAACTTAAATTTAATTGCTTAATTAGGGGTAGGTTACATTATTATAGTAAATAGCTAGGTATACCTAACTGGTTTTTGTATGTAGCTAAATTAGACTGAGTTCATACTTATACATAAAGATACAGTGATATTTAGTTCCCTTTTACCTAAATTAAATTGTTTACATCAAACTTTTTTTATAAAGTAAGATACATTACTTATTAGGAAGCTAAATTGGACGGAGTAAATAATTACAGGGATAACTTGACACTTGGGTTCTCCTCTACTTGCATAAATTTAATTGTATAATTATCTTTTTTGAACATAAAAAGTGTATTACACCTGATGAATGACACGGCACAGAGTAATGCTAAGGCATCTTACAATAAATTAATGGGTACCACCAATATAAAAAACTGCATATAATAAAAAAAATACTAAAATTTAAAATAGAACAAGTAAATAGCAAAATTGAATCTTATCTAATTATAAATGCTTAAAATTTAAGTCAGATCATTTCATTAATAATCATACAAATGATACTCCTATCATGTTAAAAAATATTCACCTCTTAGTTTTGTTAGTAATCCTATTGATAAAAAAATTAGTTGCCCATAACGCAATTTGGGGTAGTTATAAGCGCACAAACAGCGTTGATTCCAGATACAATCTTAATTCTCCCTCGTATGGCTACCACTGCAGATAAATTATTATTCCAGTCTTGATTTGGTTTGTAAAAAAATAAGATAGGTATTGGATTGTGTGAGAAAAATGCACACATTACACCAACAAGAGTGTTGCTCTTAAATAAGAGGATTGGATTGTGTCTTGGTAGTAGCCCTGTCGATCTATATTCAAGAGAGAATTACAAAGACTGGATTATCAGTTGTAGTAACATCACAGCTGATAAGGTCAAGATGATAGGTTCCTTGATAGAGCTTCCACTCTGAAAACAAATAAACATTTCAGTGTTAAATATCCTATTACATCAAGTCATTAATGAATAGTGTTCAATGTGAAGAATAATAAAGATAGTGACAGTACTGCAGGCATAATGCAGCATATAACTGGCTTAACTGAAGATGTGCCCCAGATAATTTTAAACAATAGAAACCAAGCCATAGTTTTTAGCCTGTTCTTATATGCTTGTTTGCATGTAAGTGGCACCTAGCTTTAGCCAACATAGCCAACTGATTTAACTATTTTTGAAGTTATTGCAATGTAAAAGGTAGGTAAATAAGGAAAGTATTATGCATATACAAATTTAGTATGTGGTTCGATTATTAATTTAGTAGGTAAGTACACTTACAATAACATAATAATTGCAGCGGTCCCCGAGACAGCAATCGGAACACACCCAGTCCTGGTACCATATATGAGTGCATAATGGCATGTATCTCTGCCTTGTTGTAGCGCACTCTGTCTTATTGGAGCAACGTTTCGATATGTAGTACTGCTTTTTAGCCCCTTGGGACCAGTACGGCATGGTGCCCCATTTGATCTCAGTCAAACAAACATCTTGCCCGTATTCACAAGTTTTTATAGTTTTAACACATTTTTCATTATTATCTTCTTGGTTTTCACATACGTAGCATTCAAGAGCATAAGCTGAAACAAAAACACGATAACGTAAATTCGTAAGTATTTGGGATCGTCCATGGCCTAGGCGTAGCCTTTTATTATTTTTAAAATGTTTACAAACCTGTTGATAGCATTGTTACAATAGCAATGAAATATCGAACGTCTGCCATTCTGTTGTGTTTGCTGCTTGGTTTCAGTCAAAAAGTCAAAATAAACTGAGTATGTAAAAATAAGTACTAAAGGCAGTTTATTCGCCTCTCATAGCGAAGACAAATCGTAAATCGTAAACAAAACAAACCAGCAGCGAGTAAAAACGGAAGTCCTATAATTTTTCAAAAGTACTCTGTGGTTTTGTTCGAACTTCGAAGGCTGCTGCTAGCGCTAGGCTGTCACAAGCTGGGGCGGTCAAGTCAGTCAAGTGTCATTTCGACGTTTCAATAATGACAATGTCAAATATTATTCGAGAAGAAAATTCTTCTTTTCGATCAATTCCGCCAGTGTCGAGTGAGGATATATTATTATAAAGATATAGTTTTTACTCAAGTCAAACTCAATAGACAAGTCTTCCCTATCATAATTGACTTGAAAACAAAAGATGGCCGTTTTTTGTTATTATTTTATTATGTGCTGGGTTAGGTGTGATGTCACACCAAGGCACAGTAATGTCAGACAAAAAAAATCAGGATAATTATTTTTTCAAAAAGTAGTGGCTGCAACAGGGAAGAGGAATCACAATGGAAGCCGCGATAAGGCGTTGCCGCTCTTACTTAGCTGTGTATTACACCAGTGATCTTATCTTTGTCTATCCCACGGAACGTAGCTACGAGTAGAAGAGAAAGTAGATGTAAGTTTGGCAACACCTTACTCCTGTGTAAATCGTGTCTGTTGATTTCCGACATGTTGGACAAAACATTGCGTTGCAGTGCTGAGAAAACTCAATAAATTGTGTTAAAAATAAAGCGTTTCTACAAAATCAATTCACCTAGTGAAAAAATGTGTTGTTCTGCTGTGTATTGTTCTTCCAGAACAACAAAAGGAGGTGTAAAAGACCCGGAATAGTCATTTATTACGTAAGTCTTAGTCAATAATTTCATCTTTTTACATGCTAAAAGAGCGAGATTTTTTACCAGAAAAACAGTAATAATTAAATTTTAATTCATGTTAGTCATATATTCATAAGTGTTATTGATGAAAACTAAGTGTAAAACCATTAATTATTGTAAAATAAAATGTATTGATTTAGGCATCTGTGCTAGTGATGTACTACACCAGCCAATTTGGCTATATCGATAAAATTTTAGTTTCCGTTTTTTATGCATATAACTAAATGCTTTGAATGAGTTTACTGCAGGATAAATGTTTGTAAGATCTGCAAATATTTGTAGCGGGTCACTCGTAGTTCCTGATACCCACGATACGGGTATCCTAGTGTAATCTTACTGGGGGATCATGACTACTAAGTACTCAATACTCAATCCATTTATTGCTTTACACATGGTTTAGTTTCTGCATACATCGTTTTTAGGTGTAATTAGGTATCTCATGGACTCTGCATGGGTATAGAAAACGTGGAGGCAGGCCGAGGTTTTAAGGTAAGTCAGCTTGATATCTTGATATTAGGATTATGAAGTGACTGTTGTAATGTTGTGGAATCATAATAATGTGAAACATCTTTCGTTTCGTTTTTTTTTGTACACAATATTTTTTTTTAATGCTAAAAAAAAACACGCACAGTCAAATTGGCGGGAATGAAAATCTGATACCTACCTACCTACTCTGCGCTGTGGATGTTATGTTCTCTTAGGTTTATCACAATTTTATTTTGTTTAACAAATACTAAGTAGGTACTTCGTCGTTGGGTGCTGAATAAGATTAAAATTCGATTGAGAGACATAGCTGAAGAAGTAAACTTCTGATTCTAGAATTAATTTGTTTTTTGTTTCCTCGCAAATTAGAGAATAGTACTAAGTACTAGTTGGTAACCGAGCTTCGCTCGGAATTTTTTTCGTTAATTTGTATTTTTAAGAAATCCTAAGAGTCATATTATTATCTTTACTGGTTTATATTTCCTACTGAACAACGCCATCTCCTAGACATGCTTGCAGTTAGTTGCTCACAATCGTCAATAGATGGCAGGAGCAGTCACATATTCAGTTTATGTTTTTAGTTTTTTTTTAACGAACAGACTCATTTTCTGAAAATGAATCCTAGTTAGATCGATTTATCGCCCCTGAAACCCTCTGTATACATAATTTCATGAAAATCGTTGGCTCAGTTTCCGAGAACCTAAATATATAGTATATATACATATATATATATACAAGATTTTCTCGTTTAAAGGTATAAGATACAATGCTCGGCTGAAATAGTAATTAACGGCCTCGTTTATTTATCTCATTTATAATTTTTTTTCGATTCCCAAAATGCTCCAGAACGGAAAAAGATGCAAGAAAGTGGTGTGGAAACACAAGACCTTTCTACAACACCCAAGCGAGCAGCGAGAATTTTAAAAGTTTAAACCGTTTCATAAATTTTCATACCGTGAAAATCCCTCATTGTGTATTGAATTAGATTATTGTAATTTAGTTGAACAAATCAAAGAGTTTATATCCAATTATGACGCCTTTTTCATTGATTTCGGTATTCAATAAATAATGCTGGACAATTCACACAACATTATCTAGCCCTAGAATAAGCAGAACTTGTGTTATGGGTGCTAGATAACTGATATACCTACATAATACAATACATTACATGTATAGATATTTTTTATTTTTATATAGAAAAGACCAGAACACCCGGAATAAATACCTGCAGATCGTACAAATATTTGTTCTAAGGCGGGAATCGAACCCGCAACCTCTTGCGTCGCAGGTGGACATTCGCCCACTGGGCCACTGCACCACAGAGGTCGTCAAATCGTCGTAATTCATCGATAGGTTAGTTAATGTCGTTACTTCTCTAGTCACGCACACTAATACATATCTACAACTGAACACTAACAAAAAACGGACACGCTTTGAAATTTATTTATCCATCCCTAGTAAATAAAACATCCTTGGGCTGCAACCTAGCTCACTCAATGACATACAAACATGAGAAAGCGAAAGTCGAGATTCTGATAAACAAAAATGACTTGGCATAAAGACAAGGTCTCCAGCGCTAGTACAAATTTAAAAGTTAACCTTGCTCATTGATTGTCAAGTCACTGTCATGTCATCAACGTGATGTCAAGTCAAGTCAATCATAATCAACGTTTCCATTTCCACTTTCCAGTCAGCAGTCACAGGTCACAGCACAGTCAGCTCATTTCATTCAACGTTTATCAATTAGCTTTCGTCACAGCTAAAATTTGTGTTTGTGACTTTTGTGTACATTTGAAATGGAATGGAATTTGAAATGAAAAATAATAAATTTTGCAAGGAAAATCAGTAAAACACGGTTGTTCAGTTACATGGAAGGTATATTATGGAAATGGACGAATTATTGGAATGGTAATATTACACCTAGGTCATGAACTGAGTGCATGGATGGAAGTGAAAGGATTCGTCAAGTTACCATATTTTTATATTGCAGGTTGGCAAACCAGATGGTTCGTCCTGGAAAATGGAATTATTTCATACTATAAATCGCAAGATGAGGTGTGTCAAGGCTGTAAAGGTTCAGTCAAAGTTTCAGTCTGCCAAATTAATGGTAAATTCAATGTATGTTTTTAATATGTATACCTACCATGAAGGTTTAGACATTTCAAACAATATAAATTTAACTTTTCCAGTGAATAGCATAGACACTACTAGGCTTGACTTAGTAATTCCTGGCCAGCAGCACATGTATTTGAGGGCTCCATCTCCACAAGATCGTCAGAAATGGCTGGTTGCTTTGGGGAGTGCCAAGGCTTGTGTACACTCCAATTCTGATATTAAAGGTAGAAACACTATTATAGCTTATAGCTAGTTGACCTTCCCTGGCTGACTGATCTCCGCCGAGAACAAATATTTATGTAGTAAATCATAAATGCTTGTTCTCTGTCAACAATATAGCACACAAAGAGAAGTATATTAAGTATTATATTAGCTATGTGGTTTCGATAGTACACTGCTTAATTTGGGGCTAGATTGTCCATAATATTTATTTTTACTTACAATGTCTAATTGAAAAAAGCTGGTGTTTTAATAATTTCTGAGAAAAACATACAATATGTTATGGTTGTGTCAGTACATATATAATTGCTCAATGCGGTTTCTCTGCAATAATGTGTGTGGTGTTCTCTGTAATAATTCTTGTATTATTTAGTTACAGTGTTAGAAGACCCTAACTCCCTCAGCCACAAAAAGTCGGAATTGAGATTATATTGTGATCTGATGATGCAGCAAGTCCATGCCGTAAAGAGTGCCACTGCAGCAGAAGGTGGCCCAGAAATTGAGGTGAAATTTATTTATTTCCTAAAAGGCAAAAATATTTGCTTGATATACCTACTAAAATGAGCCCACTATAAGAGAAAATGAAATAATATGAATTGAGAATATTAATTTATAAGTGGCTTGCTTATGCAATAGATGGCACTAAGACATTTCAAAGTGATTCTTGCAATCCAACTGAATAAATACACTTTTGATTTTGACTAAGAAACTCTGCAAAATGTACTGTAATCTAATCTTTCGTCTTTTTGGTTTGCAGAAAATCGATGAAGCTTCAGTTCTTCTCACTGCCACATGCGACACATTCATCAGGACTCTTGAAGATATTATGAAGATGGCTTCTAATTCCACCAGCACGACTGTCCCTTACGAAATGCCCATTCCAAATATTATTGCTACTAAAAATAACACTTCTAAAACACCCAGACAAAGTATATCCAGAGCTATATCACAGGAAAACAGATAAAAATTTCATCATTACATCTTTCATTTTGTAAAATAAAATTATGAGTAGGCTTAGATACCTAGTAGTGTGGTAGCTCTGCAATTTAATTAATATAGTTAATTTGTTTTATGTACTTTGATGGCTTCTTCTGTTATTATTTATACCTTAGTTTGATTGGATAACTGGCCTGGCCACCATAGTTAATTCACCCATCCTATACCTAGATGTCTATTTAGTTAGATATGCTTTAATTAGCCATGACTGAGTGCAGATTGATTTATACAATGCTTATCTTATATGACAGATTCTTATTAGTAAAGTCATAATAAATATTTAGTCAGTAAAGATTGTTCTGCGATAAAATTCTGAGGCGTATTTAGGTTTAGGGAGTTAGGGAGACTATCTGAATTATGTTTTTAGATTTGGAATCTTTTGTAAAAAGTTATTTTCTAGGCATTGTTAATACTAATATAATTATAATGTGACGTGCTATTTTTTTATTCAGCCTGTTCTGTCTCATTGCTATGAAAATTATTATTTCTGAAATTCTCAATTGTTTAAGCTGCAAGTTTTGGTCCAGTGGTGATCCTTATTTAAAGGGCAAATGAGATGCTTATTAAAAAAGGCTATTCCAGCGCAAATTACTTAGATGGTACTTCTGGCTTGCACGTTTTAGCCCTTTGAAAGAACACTAACTTACTATCGGATTGCATTATAAGAGAGTTTGCTCGCGATTTTCGCTAAGTTCAGTGTTCTTATTTGACGAAGCTATTCCGCAGTTTTCAGCGTCTTAATAGCCAAAGTATAATTATTGGACAACTATGTTTAGTTTTCCTCTAATGAGGGCGCCACTGGACCAATTACTATATACATATTAACAAGATTAGTGTACCCTCTCTGTGATACAACAGAATCTATATCTTAACTACATAATCATAATAAATAATACCTACTATGGTCAATATTAAGATATTCCAACCAATATACAGAATAAAGACTATTTTTTTATTGCATTTTAATTAAAAGAAAACCTAATACGAGAATTATCACCATATAGCTTGTCCAAATCTTGAGATAGTCTTTTCTTGAGCATCTAATTCCATTCCCATTTTCTTTCTCATGTAAAAGATTGTACAATCTCTGTTTGTGCACAGCACCTCTTCATGGAGACTCCCCTGGCATCTCTGACATTCGGTCCAAAGCTTTGAGAACTTTTCCTGTAGCTCTCTCAATTTGAACACCTCAGTGATATACAACTGTCCTTCTTTGTCCATGCAATGGTTACATAATGCTTTCTTCGTATCATTTGGCATGACTACTTTACATCCAATGCATTTCTCTGTCTTCTTGGTGAATGCAGCTAAAGCTCCAACTTTGGAAGTAACCATAGCTTTTGTTCTTGTGTGCTCTCCTTTCAGCAAAAGAGATTCTGCTTTGTCTCCAAGTATAGGCTCAAAGATTCTCAAAAGGGGCTTTGACAACTGGTTTTCTAAATAGTGGTTGAAATCAATAGGAATACTATTTTCTAAAACATATATAGGATCTTCTGCTTTCATGTATGCTGGTGTATTTTTAGCAGCACAGCATAGCACATATGGAACTCTATCTCCTAGTTTCGGTGCAGTACCGGCATCACGCTTTTTCATTTTGTTTGCTAACTCCACATGAGCTTGTTTAGCGGCATAGTCGCTTTTAGCAAGCTCCTTTGTTATGACTAACTGTGATATGTCTATCCTATTACATAACAAATCAGATATTATTTGCTTAGCAAAATTTACAGCACCATCTGGATCTCTGTCTATAAGAAGTTTTTGAAGACATGTGCTCATCATATTTGAAACTAGTGGACAGTTATCTCTTCTCACAGTTTCTATTCCTTTACAGTCCATTTTATCATATTTGTCAGGTCTGGTCCAATAAAGTCCAGCATATCTTTTTTTATTTATAAGTAGGTAAGGGTAGTATACTTTTTCAAATTCTAATTTGATAGGTTTCACAAATTTTTCAGTGACAAAGTCGGCAGCCTCTCTTCCAAGGTCCATACTTTCTTGAAGTGTTTTAACACCAAACTTGACCATCACTGAGTCAGTGTCTCCATAAATAACTACAGCATCTTCTTTATATCCATTAGCCTTTGTGAATTTCTTTTCTACTTCTGTTTTTGTAAATTCAATCATGGTACGACCATAAGCAGTAACACTACCAGATATCTCAAGGCATGGCAGTTTACCGACTTGTGCCCCCGTGAATCCATAAACAGAGTTGGCACTTATTTTCAATGCTAGTTGTCTGCCATCAAGGACTGAGCGCTTGAAAGGATCTTTTTCTTCCTTCAAATCTGATTTTGCTTTTTTTCTTGCAGCAAGTAATGATTCCAAAATTTCAGGCAGTAAACCTTTGCGAACAGTTGCTTTTACAAACATATTTTTGGATGGAGTTATTGTCACATCATCATTGCTTACATCTTGCAGCTTGCCCTGCATATTTGGAGGCACTAAGGTGGTGTAGCATAAGTTATGAGCCATCATAATACTGGGGTACAGAGAGGCAAAATCCAGAGTAGAGATAGGGTCAGCATAGTAACCTTTTTTGGGTTCAATCACAGTAGCCCCCTCAAACTGATCATCTGACCCTGTACCATGGTAAGCTGGCATCAAATAACCAGCATCTCTTGCTTTTCTCAGTAACTGACTAACAACTTTAATTTGTTGGCCTCTTGTCAGCAGACATAACAATGGAACTCCGGTTACTCTAGCCATTTCCATGTAATTGATGATGCACATCAGCTTATTTAACAGCTTTAATGGCAAATATGCATCCTTCAAACAGTACATAGCTAACCTTCTTCGGGTTTGTTCGCTTTCATTTTGCAAATCAGAAATAATACTATGATGGACATCTTCCTTCTGCTCCTGCAGAAAGTGGTAACTGACAGAGTTCAAAGTATAAGATCTCAGTTTGTAGTCTCTTACAAGAACCAGAAGTAAGTCAAATGGTACTCTGCCCTCAAAATTAACACTCTTGTTTTCTCTTCGACCCATCTGTTTGGACTGCAGTATTGAATCTTTGATAACTGATTTTATGTTTTTGATTCTTCCTAAGAAATCAAAGTTGTTGACTTTCAAATGCTTTGCTCTATTTATGAGGTAGGGCCAATCAAAATTGCTGATATTGTAGCCAGTTATTATATCAGGGTCTAGTTCACGGAAAAAATCAGACCACTTTGCAAGCATTTCAGATTCAGATTGAAAACTTAAAACTTGAGATCCTACAATAGGAGCACATGTGTTGAGTGTGAACACATTTCTCAAATATGGCTCAGTTTCCCCCTGTCTGATGACCATTGAGGCAATTTGAATGACAGGGTCGTGGTTGGGCTCTGGGAAAATACCCTTTCTACCAGCACACTCTATATCGAAGCTCAAAATTCTGAATGGTGCAACTTTAGCCCATTCGCCTTCAGGTTGGTGAGCAATAAAGGCATTCCATGCTACGTCTACTTCGATTTGGCATCTTGACTCACAGCTTATTCGAGAACTCTTTGATCTTTGAGCCCACTTTCCAACTGGTAGTTCAATCCAACTGCAACCCACTACTGAAGTATCCACCATGAAGCGAATATCAAAGTCAATGTTAGATTCAAAGAAAGAAGGGTTCATCAGACTGAAGCTTGTGGGTTGTTTTTCTATGAGTCGTTTACTAGCAGCAATTAATTTTGGTAGAGCAACTGAAACTCTAGCTAGGGTGATGTCTTCATCCCCTTTGTAATACATCAGCGATTTAGCTTTGACCATTTTCACTTCTAACACTGTTTCTTTGATGCTGTCTTTGTTGGAACGCAAATCCTCTAGAATTGCTTTATTGAGAGCCGTTTTCATTTCATTGCATGTTGATTCTGTAAAGTTTACTGGTAGTGACACATAAAAGTATGGTGTGAATCCATGAACATGGCAACAGACTGAATTTCCTTCCATTGTAACACCATACATCCTCATTATTGGAACAGGAGCCATCTGTGATCCAGGCATGCCTTGCATTGGTAGTCCATTGTAATGGTCAATATCTAACTGTTGAAATACTAGTGAACTGTTTTTAGAATTAAGAGCCGGAGGAGGCGGGCGGGACCATTTTATATTAGAAGCTTCGTTCTCTGGACCCTCACCAAATACCTGGGTATATTCAGCAGTATCCATTCCAGCCAGTTGTTCTTCGAAACTTGACGGCACTTCGGCCTCGGCGTCATCGTCGTCATCTTGGGATTTAAACCTCTTTGGAGGTGGACCTTTAAATGGCTTTCGTTTATCCATTTTCTAGGGCTTGTTAATTCCTGCCGTTAGATGGTGAATGCCTGCAAAGCAGATTGTCTTTAAATTATTTGAAATAAGTGCCTAGATTTTTTTTGTAATTACACGGTTACAAAGTTATTTAGGTACTTACGCAATACAGTAGGTATAGATTATAATGAAAATCGAATAAATTTAGTCCATTCAAGTTCTCCCAAAGCATCCCATAAACAAAAACTGTCAAAAACCAACTTCTTCAGTGAAGTGATTAAATAAACGCGCGAAACTATTTTTTTTTTCTTTTCGCTTCTTTCGAAGCAGGCTATAGTACCAAGACCATACTACCTTGACGCGAAAACTAATAAAAAAAAAGCGAGACAGGCAAAGGGCTGCCAGTGTGGTAAATTAAATTACGCACAAACTATGGTAAAAATCCCCACATCCTAGGAAGAAAAAAACCTGGATTCCCAACATATTTTCTTCAAAATCTATAACTAATTTTGATAGCTATAAGTTAGCAATTATCCTAAAATCCCTGCGTATTCCACACACAATAACCCAATCCCAATAGGCATGGCGGGCGTATCCTGCAGTTTGAGTAATTCCCCACAGATCGGCAACGCTGGCAAACGGCAGCACAGGGACTTTTTTTTTTATCTCGTTACGGGCGTTGTAAGATTCAAAACTACCATACTACTTCTTCTAAAGCCTGTTTCCATTGTGTTGTGTGTTTCAACTACAGACTATATAGTTTTGTTTGACGTCTCGGGGTCTCGAGGCTGAGCTCTTCTGCCCGTATTCAGAAACAGTGCTCGAGTCTGAGTCAAGCCTCAAGCATAGATTCTTCTTCCTAACGTGTCACTGATTCTTTCGAACCAAGTGTGGTGAAAGGCCGCTACCATTAGACCACCAGTGCATAAATAAATCTAAGATTTAGCATAGACTGTAAGACAGTTTTCCATTGAAAAATTACGAAAATCTATGCTTGAGGTTCGACTCAGGATTCAGACTCAAGCACTGTTTCTGAATATAGGCCTTAGTCTGAGTTTTAGTTTTACTCGATCAGTTTGAACCAAGTTTGAACAGTTCGGTTCGCTTACGTGTCTCGTTCTTTTGTATGTAGTAACGATGAGACAACAACTCGTTTCGATGGTTACTTCTACGTTTGGTCGGTCGGTGGTCGGTTTGTTGTCCGAGTACAGATGAATCGATTTGTATTTTTTTGTTTGAAAGGTGAATCTGTTGGGAGTGTTCAGGAGCGTTCGTATCTAGGTTTGATGAAAATCGATTCAAGATGGCCGCGGCCACAAAATGGCGGATTGCATATATTTTCGCAACTCCTTCAAGGGCTTGTCTAGTAGGTACCTAAAATAATTACATAAATCAATAACAAATAAATATATTTTGTTCTTCTTTCTTAGCAATGTAAGTAAGTAAAGTACACGTCCTAGTCGGGGGCCTTAGGTACCTACAAGTATTTCTGTAAAATTTACTTGTAGGTACCTACCTACTCAATGGCGTTAAGTAGGTACCTTCTACATATTATAAGGAGTGGCCGATCGATCTAAGTAGGTTGCTATTGTATTATGCCACGTTGTGAATGTAACCGTGAGAAAGAAAATCGTAAAATGTGATTGTTAGTAAAATAGAAACGAATTAAAAAACACATCAAAAACGTAGGTTGATAGTAGGTTCCTTACCTAACTAGGAAGTTGAATCTGGCATAAGTAGATTTATGTGACGGGAAATATTTTATTCTCTAGATAAGTGGGTATGGGTACCTACCTACCTATTACCTTTACTATTTACCTACTAATAAAAAAACTTGTAAAAAAAAGCTCTGTTTGCAGCACAATCATGTTTATTGTTATTATGGTGCTTTTTCATAATCTAAAGACGGCTTAGACAATTGTCTAAGCTAAGTTGTAGGTATTGTTCTTGTTTTGGCAGACAGGCAACTCTGTCTGCCAAAACAAGAACAATACCTGTATCCTCAAAATTCGAAAGACGAGCAGTTGGTACCCTATGTTCTTATTATGATGAGATGACAAACTGCAAAACTTTCATGGTGAGCTGTAGCGGTGGTTTGAAAGAACCACTGACACGATAAGAAGAAGATGGTGATCTGGGTCTCCCTTTTCAGTCACAACCAGCTCAGGGTTCATTATGGAATGAGCTGGAACAACGCACATTAAGAATGTCTGTCTGATCTGGATCTCTAGAGTTTCAACTGCTCTATTTCAAAGTCAGTGTAACGGTTCTCACGATAATTTTTGCTCTTAGCGACCAGACAGTCAAACATACGGATTATTAAAATACAGAGCAAAATAATATCGTTTTCGCTGATGTTTGTGCTGAAGAAAGTGTTGGATATGGATGTGGATGGTGGTTATAGAAGAAGAGATAGGTAGACCAAAGAAAAGATGGATGGAATGCGTCAAGGATGACAAACAAAAGCACTGAGATGACGAATAATAGAGGTAAGTAGAAGAAGAAAACCTGTTGCGCCGACCCCACTTAGCGTGGGATAAGCTTACCTACATCGTGTACAAAATATAAGTACATACATTAGTAAACTAATACTTTAATACTTATTCATAAATTACAAGCAAATGTGATCATGGTCATGGTGTCGGTCCCCCCCGGACCGATATAATTTCAACCTTGGCACATTGTCAATACCGTCCACAGGAACTTTTAAAAGTCGAAGCAAGCTGGCTGAATTAGTGCTTCGAATGTTTTCACGAGTTAATTATGAATAAACGCGACAGGAGCAATTGAATGGTGACAAAACCTGACCAATTGGCTAATAAGATTCTAAGATGCATCTGGCAGTATAGAGCCATCAGACACGCAATATTTTTTTTAATTCCCCTGAAGTCCACTCTAGTTGTGATATAATACATAAGTAAAACTTACGTAGGTAGGTACAGCTAAATCCAGCAGACTGATTAGTACGTGCTCCAGTTACTGTCGACAAAAAACAATTTAATCAACACTTTAACATTGAGATCGTACCTACCAAGTAGCAAGACGGTGGCAACGTAAATCAATCATCACAACGACATTGGCTCCGGTGCCGATTATTGATTAAACTAAAATATTCTTCTACTAATGTGACTTGAGCGTAAAATCTCCTTGCCTTATCAGTTTGGTGGATCAGGAGGAATTGGAATTAGGAGTTTTCTATGCACGGTGAATTGAACCAAACTATTGCAATACGGCTACAGTACAGGTCGTCTCTGGATTTTCCAGGACGAACGGTCTTCGTTCACAAAATTTTCGGCACATTATGATGGTGGCATATTTTCAGAAATCAATGTCTATTACATAGTTAATAAACTAAACAAGCGTTACGATTGTGTGCTTTACGAGCTCTCAGCTTGTTTTGTAGTGACGAAAATATCGATAAGAACAGACTTTCAGAAACTTTTTTTTAAGTGTAATTTTGTGGCTGGCTTGACCATTTTAGAGGTGACATTCCCGGAGTTCTACGATTTTTAACTGGTTTAGAATTACTGGTTGACGTTTTGTATATCTTTGTAGATATTTCTTGTAAGCATTATATAAGGAATTTTAATAATAGTCTTTTTCATGCTGTGGAGTCCATAATAATTATGAGCCCTGCCCCCATAACCTATACCTTATAATAGACGAGCAGTGACAAATTCGATTCATTTACGTAAGTAGTACCTACCTACCTACAATAGTACAAAATGTTATCGAGACACGGTTACATTACAAAGGTCAATGTAACTTTCGTTGGAACAGGATGTGGTTAAATAAATAAGACAGAACCACGGCGAACAGCTGCGAACTGTGATTCTCTTCTCTTCTCAAGTCATCTTTCTCTAAGTAATATAAAAGATTCACTCTATTTTGGGCCAAACTCCATTTTGGGCTATACAAATAGGCTCTCATTTGTAATAGAGGAGTATTACAGTACAGTACTAACCTACGTCTAATTTTATTGTACTGAAATTCATGTCCGAGACAAAGTTCTGTTAAACCAAATCATATACAATTTTTCTTCTGCCACACCTTCTTGCTGCAGCGGCAGTTTACCGCAGCCAGGCGTTTCCTAAGGAAGGCAGAGCTTTAGAATGTCTTTCTTCTAATTGTATCACTGTATTGGTGACGCGATGACTGAGCGGATCGCAATGCAAGGGACGAGGATAGTTATATCTTATCTCGGAATGTGCCATCCCTTAGCCTGCCACTTAACGCCATGCCGCAAAAGGCAAAAGGTAACTTTTGTTACTCAAAATCAATAATGCTTATCTACGGAGCTTTGTGTGAGTAACGGTTACGGTTTAATTCAAAGAATATGAACTTGAGTTGTGTTTCTTTTTTTCAAATAGTTCTTAAAACTGTGCGCTCCTTCACCACCACAATGTTTTAAAACTATTGAAAGGGACTTTCCGAATGTTTCTTTATAAATAAGTTTATGAAAAACAGTAGACGATCTTCTTGGTTGTACCAACGGTAATATAGAGGTTTCTGAATGTCTGATAATCTGTAGGGAAGGGTATTGTCGACAAATTTCCGACTGCTGCTGATGATCATGAAACAGAAATAAGGAGAGAGCAGCACATACAAACAGATAAAGTAAAAAGTTGGTTACCTATACCTACTGCCCTCCTAATTTAGACAACCGTAAGTAGGGTTTTTATCAAAAATTAGTTAGCTATAGATTCGGAATTAGCGTGATGAGATCTATAATGTTCTCTTTGACGTATTTTAAATAAAACCTATATTTACGAAGTTAATTGAGTCATGAGCACCGTAACCGCGAATTTTTTAATAGCATTCCTAGACATTAATACCGTATGAGCCCTTACGGTTCTTTTCCTTATCGCAATTATATGAATTTGGTCTTGTATCCAAATGTGTAACCTTATGAAGAGCACCGTAAAATAATATTTTATAAGACTTTGTGGTTCTTATCGCCTATTTTCCTAGTGGAGAAGTGATTGACGTGTCGAAACTGTAAGAGCTAGGCTGATGAAACTTGGCAAGTAGATGTATTCTGTAAACCGCATTAAGATTTTTACACAAAAATAGAAAAAAAACTATAAATTTTGGGGGTCCCCATACTTGAAACTGAAACTCAAAAAAATTTTTTTCATCAAACCCATACGTGTGGGGTATTTAGGAATAGGTCTTTAAAAATGATGTTGAGGTTTCTAATATCGTTTTTTTCTAAACTGAATAGTTTGCGCGAGAGACACTTCTAAAGTGGAAAAAAGTTGGTCCCCCCCCTCTAACTTCTGAAATAAGAGAATGATAAAACTAAAAAAAATATATGTTGTACTATGCAAACTTCCAACGATATTTGGTTTGAACGAGATCTAGTGAGTAGTTTTTTTTTATACGTCATAAATCGTAAACCGCAATTTACCTTTCGACGAACTACAAGAACCTTTATATTATGTTACTTGATGCTACGGAACCCTTAATGGGCGAGTCCGACTCGCACTTGGCTGCTTTTTCTATCTATGCGTTTACACGTAAAAATTAGTTAGTGCTTTTTGTTATGCCAAGTAAAATCGATTCCTAGGCATATAAACCGTAACTACTTGACATACGGTGCTCATGCTTAGGATAAGCATATAAAATATTAGCAATGTGCTAAACATAAATATTACTTGCTAAATTAAATTGAAAGTAATAACGCTATCAAGACATTATACCAATCATTATGTAGGGAATCATTACAAGTATGCACCAAAATAATCAAAATCAAATACTTCTTAAAACTGCGACCTTGGTCACTTTTTTAAGAAAAAAAACTTTAGGCGCGTATATCTCGAAACTATACTTTTAGTAGTTACGGTTGTCTAAATTAGGAGGGCAGTATAGGAGTCAAGCTATAAATCACACACCTAACTGGTAAGCCCGAGCAGTAAAAAAGCTTGCCTTTAAAATTCATGAAGTACCTACCTAGCTGGCTGGTTTCTGTCAATTAGTATCAAAGTACAAGTAATTTAATACGTGATGGCCAATTTAATGAACGAACTCGCCCAAATGAATCAAAAATAAGATCAACTTATCGCAATGTCAATGAAAAACAATAATAAAACAATTATCTGTAAAATGATATCGCGCAACGACTTGCATTGGGGGCAATGCACTCGCCGAGGGTGAATCGATTCGATTTCTCTTCAAAACGCTGTTTGTCTTCGGCTATAGGTTAGTCTGTGTTTTACACAATACGCCAATTTATAAAGGTCTCTGATCCCTTTTATCACGTGGCATGTATTGTCCTCTGTAAAATGGAGCGTATACGCAGTTCGGCTTAGGATACTGCTTCAATGCAGATAACCTGACTGAGGCCTGTTCCTAACTAGGTAAACTCTAATAAAATCTAATAGTCTAATCAAGAAATTTCAAACAACCATCGAATATTCGTATCAAGGAGAATAAGGTAGGTAATTCTGATTCATATTTAGACATCATTATCACTCTGTCTTTGTCAACAAATAAAAAATAAAAAATTGGTAGGCGTATTAAACCATTTTATGAAAACTGTTTTATTATTTGTAATTGAAGAAAAATTAGGTTATAGTCACTCTAGAAACCCTTTTTAAATATTAATCAATCATCACTACTTTTGATGCTAACTTTACCTACTAGTAGAAAGAACTGGCGCCAGTGACGAATACGGTGACGTCACTTGCAATTACGGAATGACCAATCTACTCCTTGTCACCAAAGTGGATGAGTTCACTCTTATTTGCCTACCTCTTTCTTCAGTTAGACTAATAATGCTACGTATATCCTTACATCCCTTCTTCTTCTTCTTCTTTCCGTGTCACCCGTTCTTTTGCGCCTCGGAGAAACTTTTCGGACACTTTGTCAACATGTTTTCGAAATTTCCAGGTTCTACTTTTATTATATAATTTTTACATCACATTCAGTTTGAAGTAAAATATTGTGCCTACTTCGATATGATTTATATTTTACAGTAAACAACTAGCCCTTATTGACCCGTTGTTTTGAATTGCACTGTACGATAACCCTAAGTTTGCGTTCGTATCTTTGGCAATTTGCCGGATGTGATCTGATGATGTAGTAATTTGCCGGACACCCACGTATTGTGAACTAAGTAGTAAGAGACTATTAGAAATAAGTAAATCAAATTAAAATATTTTTTTTATAGGTACAACTAGCTGATGGAACAAGCATATGGGCCACCTGATGTTAAGTGGTAACCATCGCCTATAACAAAGCATTGCATCGTAGGTCACGCACGTCAGAAACGTTCCCTACTATGATGCACTTCCCTGCGTCCATCAACTTGAGGCATACAGATGTTCAGTCTCACGTCTTCGTGTCAGTAATTTCAAAAAGTTTAAAAAGTCTCCGTCTGAAATACCTCAGAATAATAACATTCTTCCAAGGGAAATGCCCTTCTTCTTTCCCGGAGGATCAAGATCCGAATATACAAGACCATTTTTCAGCCGATCTTGATGTATGGATGTCAGGCTTGGACACTGACACAGAAGGAAGAACACAAGCTTGTGGTCACAGAGCGAAGGGTGCTGCGAAAAATCCTGGGCCCAGCCCAACGCGAAGATGGATCCTGGAGGGTGAGGAAGAATCGGGAGGTCGCGGAGCTCGTGGCTGAACCGAATATCATCGGCGAAACAAAAGCACATCGGCTGCGGTGGTTCAGCCACATGCTACGAATGGAGGAGGATCGGGCAGCGAGGCCCTCTCGTAGAGAGTATTATATTCCTTGAGCGAGGCGCGGACTTTCCTGGGAGTGCCAGTCGGACGGCGACCAGTCGGCCGACTCAGATACCGGTGGAAGGACGAGGTAGAGAAGGTTCTCCGCTCTCTTCGAGTTTCGAACTGGAAAGAGGTGGTGCAGGAGAGGGACCGGTGGCGTTCTATTGTGTCGGAGGCCAAGACCCACTTTTGTTGATGTGCCGGGATAGTAAGTAAGTAAGGGAAATACCTGAATGTAGCCCGCCATATCAAAGACAAAGCCCTTCAAGGCTTATCAAATGACGCAAATAATTTATCAATGCAGCATGAAAAGTTACTCATTTCAAGTGGCTATAAAGCTGTGTACACAACGTAAAAATAGCCTCTACGTTATAGACCTCAAGCACTCGATTATGGCAGATAGTGTTACTAGAGTATTGTCAAGTGTGTGTAGGCGTTGTCATTAGTGTAAGTACTAATTCACGTGCGTCACCTAAGTTTATCAGGAATTGTCGTCATGTTATGGGCGTAAGCAGGAAAAGAGTAAAAAGTAAAAGCACTATTGGTTTTTATCACCCTGACCCCAATTTTATAGTCACTGACCTCTCAACATCTTAGTGAAAATTAGTAATTACCTACTGAGCATAGGAATGCATCACAGCTTCTGTACCCCAGTCTTCAGAGTAAACATGGGGTGTTTAATTAGACTCAACATAAAAGAAGCAGAAACAATTTAAAGCAAATACGTCACCGATGCTTCATGAACGGGCCCCTTGCCATCCCGGTATTAATACACCAAGCAAAATTGTAACATCCGCCATTTTTCAATTTTGTTATGGCTGCATGGATCCTAATGAGCTCCTGTTTAAATGATTGCATTGTTACGTCCCAATGCCAAGTATATGAAATTGGCAATAGTCAATGTGGAACATAAATAAGTAGAATAAGTAGGTAGGTATATGTCAAACCAAGGTTAAACCAACGCGTTAAAAATGAATGAAATGGGGATTGGAATACGAATAATGGAGCTCAAATGGAGTTGGGCAGGACACCTGGCACGACGTGGTGACGAGAAGTGGTGCAAAAGATTGACGGTCAGGCGGCCTAGGACTGGGAAAAGAAGCGTCCAGTGGCACGATGGGTTGACGACATTGTCAGCGTCGTGGGCAGCAGATGGATGAGGGAAGCATAAGATCGTGGTGAATGGCAAGTGCAAAGAGGGGCCTACCTATGCCCAGCAGTGGGTTAAATCGGGCTGAGGATGATGATGATGTAAAAGCCCGTTTTAAAATAATCAACCGCTCCATAGTAGTTAAAATCCTTACCTATAACTTTTGAAACTATCATGGTTTTTAACACTATTTTTATGAAACAACGGGATATTTACCATGATTAAATTTTGATGAGTTGATCCGATGTTTCGGCACAGTTGCATGCACCATGATCACGGATCATCGTACCATTTAATCATGGTAAATATCCCGTTGTTTCATAAAAATAGTGTAAATCCTTACCTGTACTAATTCCACCTCATCATCATCATCAGCTTTGAGAAGTCCACTGATGTAAATCCATTGGCAATTCCATCTACAATTTTTTTATGAAGGTATTATTATATTAAACTGCCCAAGGGCTGGTGAGTATATGGCTCAGCACATAGCTAGGAGACGGCTCCGGTTGCCACTGATTTGGATAAGTTAAGCTATCTCTAGATCGTTTGTAGACGGTTGCAGATAGCTCAACTGTTTGTTCCTGTGTATTTTGTACATTTTGTAAATACTTGTGTTAAAATAAGTTTCGTTGTAAATAAACATTATTTATTGACCATTTTATTACTACTATACATTCATAAGTTCAGTGTCGAAACTGTTATTGAAAACTACTTTATTAATTTACCTGCCTATTACTTATGTGGTTTATTATACCAGTTTACCTGCTTTAATAATTTAACGTAAACAACTAGTTGAGTACATACGTGCATATAAATATATAATTTTAACTATAGCAGATGCAACAAGCATAATAATATGGCCCATCCTATCGTTTATAACAAAGCATTGACTTGTATAGGCACGCACGTCAGAAACGTGTCCTACGATGCACTGCCCTGCGTTCATCTACTTGAGGCATACATAGATGTTCAGCCTAACCAGAACACAGCGACGCTGCTTCACCACATCAATAGGCATGGTGGTAGTGGTAGCAGGTACTTCCCCGCCAAGCCATATTCACAAAGAGCTCTACTACAACTAAAATACACAAATACAAGCATCATAGTCCAGGGGCTAGTTAGTGGATTTAAAAACACTTCATTTTTCAAAAGCGTTTTTTCAATTCTTTTTGATATCTAGGTACATGGACTTTAACGATGAGTTTTTACTTCAACATCTTCAGCCTGCAGTTGCGGACAACTGGTGACTACTCATGCCCCTACTTAAGAGACCTTATAGTACTGATCAGGAGGAAAGACATGGTCGATACGTGTGGAATTAAGCTGCGGGTTTCGTCACGGTATTTTCCTTCACCGTTTGAGAGCGAGAGAGACAAATCCATAGGTACACGACTGGATTCCAACCCAAGACCGTAGGATCAGAAGGCGGACTTACTACCACTAGACTACCCGTGTTCTAAGGCAAAGATATCACAAATTCAATTAGTTCCACAACTGCAGACGTAATTAAAACGACTAGGTACCTACTGACAACTGACATTATCAACAACGCAAGGATACAGCGACTTTACATAATTTTCCTATACGCTCGACTACTCGTATCACAGCTACGATTTATATGAAAATGACGTTGTTTGAAGGTGCTAATAGCGACTTCATTAAGCTTTACGATTGAGAACGATAAACGCTGGTCTAAGCACACGTTTGATACTAGTGCTCTCAAACGGTGAAGGAAAACATCGTGAGAAAATTCGTAGCTTAGTCAGCTGTCTTTCCTGTGGATTAGGCTGATTAACCCTTAATTCGACGGATAATTTTTTCTATTAAATTTATTAAATCGTTACAGTTGTTGGATGTTAGCTAGTAGGAGACTCTATAAAAAATACCTAAAAAAATCCACCTGTTTCAGTTTCCTGAAAAACCTACGTTCATTATACTGGACATTATCGAGTATCTAAAAAACTGATGTTCTCAAACTATGTGCAGTATAGTTCCCATTATCGAGGAGAAAGAATAAAAACAACAAGTGGTCTGTAGGAAATTATTTATAGAATTTGACTCATAATAACATTGGCTTACGCTTAAAACACTAATAAGAACTCCAAAAACTTACAACTAAAAAGAATTATTAATATATTATGAACAATAAATGAATAAAGTATCTATAAAATTCTCATAATAATAAATATTTAGCTTATGCAAATCACAGTCATAATTACAATAATTAACGTTTCAATGGCATGACGTCAGCTACTTGGCCATACCTGAATTCTGAACGCCAATAGTCTGGATAGGAAGGCATGACCACTATAATACACATAATGAGAAGAATCATGAGAAAATCTTTAAACTCATCAATGGTCAACTTTAAACATTTGCCAGTTCTTTGAGTTGGGTACAAGTTCGTGTTGTTAACGATGTCATCGATTATATCCGGGGAAAGATAATAAAAGTCCAACGGGGAGTCAGTATCTGGTAATTCAAACACAAAATCATCTGATGGAACATCAGCCTTATGTCGGAATTGCCCTTTCTTCCATTTGTAGCTTATAATGAGTGTTTTCTTTGTCTTTTTTGCCCGGATGTTTTGCACAGGTCGTACTGGTAGATTTCTCTTACGCCTGGTCGTTTTTGATGTTGATGGGCTAACAAGGGACGAAGCATTTGGTGACCGAATCGACAATAATGAGCTACACTTGGTATGGCATTATAATTTACTTCACCAGTTGGTGGTAGCACGTTGTTGCCTTTGAAACTTATGGTTTTGTATTATTGCATTGCATACGTCTAACTAAGTGAAGTGGCACCACACTGGAACTTCACTGCTATTATTTTAGACTATTTTTGATTTGTAAAAGGATCAATTAAAAAAACGGTAGGAACCGAGCCGTAGTTTGTTGCCTGTTCTTCTAGGCTTGGTCGCGTGGAACTGGCACCTAGACTCACCTAGCTTTAAGACGTTTTAAAGAGATTCTTATATCGTATTGAATAAAAATTTTATTGATTGATTGATTGTTAAAAGTAGGGGTCAACGGAGGTCGATCATGGTTTAATTTTTTTTCTACTTCTAATACAGGGTTGTTCTCACTATCATTGATGCTAGGGCAGACCTCTGTATCAAGATTTTCTTTGACCACCTCCAATACAGTATCAACGTCAACATAAGTCTCATCACTGTCGATTAAAGAATTGACTTTTGTGTCATTTTCGGAGCTATCTAATAAATTCATGCGCTCTAAAGATGAATCTATTGAAGGGCACGGTGAAGAGGACAATTCTTCAGTTCTATGTGCAATTTCCTCTTCATCGTCAGGTTCAGAACCACTAGTATCGATATCCAAAAGAGCATGTTCAGGCGGCACCAATGCTACTAAGCGATGTCCTCTAGATTTGAATTTCTGAAAAACAAAAATTAATCAGTTAGTAGTAAGTAACGAAACATAAGATTTGTGGATCCCTAAAATATTATAAAAAGAAACTACAAAAGTTTATTTTCTAAATATAAGGCAACGGGAAATATAATAGACACATGATTTTTTATTTAGTTCTCTACTACTACGACAAGGGGAAGAATACTAGACATAGCATTTAGCTGTTTCTTTACTAATAATTCGACGACGGGAAGTATACTGGACAAACATATTGTGGGCTTCACAAAAACTAAACCAAACACAATAAAACAATCACAGCATTACCAGTAGCTTACCGGGTATTTTATTTTTAGAATTCAATGATATCACAAAGAAATAAGCCGTAAAACAAGGAATAAAATGCAACTTACCGAACTCCCGCGCAGTGCGTCCTTCCTTCCCGCCATATCACCGGCGACTACTCACGTATCATCGATGTGCACGCGTTGCTGTTTTTTTGCAAGGTACTTGGATAGTTTAGGAAGCATTATAGCACGTAAAACTCTAGTTATACGGTCTTTTTTGTATGTAGATTTTTTTTTCATTCAACGTGAAGTATACTGCACAGCGTCGAATTAAGGGTTAAGCTGTGCGGATGGTATAGGTGCGGAGCAAGCCTATTCCATCTTTAAATCCTGTCCCAAGCACTATAGCGGCCCGTAGTAGGGCATGCTTGAGTACATCCCAGTTGCCTCTGACGTTATTTAAATCATCTACAGCAGGGATTCCCAAAGTGGTCGATATCGACCCCTTGGGGTCGATATTGGTTTCCTAGGGGTCGATATAAACGAAAACTGATTTTGGGGGTCGATGAGGTCTAAAAATCGACCCCCTATTAAATGACCACACGTTCTTATTTAAAACTTTAGGTAGGTAGGTACTGTATTGTTTATGTTGTGTTACGTGTACTAAGAATAATTAATATTTTTGTAGGAAATAGCATTGTTGTAGTACCTAATGTAAAGTATCAAGTTCGTACAAGATGAAAAACTAGGCAAGTCAGTGTGGACAAGTTTTTGCAAGATGAATGAGTTCGAGCGAACATCTTTCAGGCGCGTTTTGACTTGCTCTCTATTTGACGCATACGTGATTTAACACAAACGAATTCATGATCAAGTTGCAAATCGAAACATGTTCCTGATATTTTACTATTTAACGAGCTTGCACTTAGGTTGAAAGTTCATTTGCGTTTTGAAATTCGTTGGAGCTTGAACGATAATAACTCATATAAGTACTCATTTATTTCAAGAGATCACAAAGTTATAAAATAGCTAAATTAAGTGAAGTAAAGTGGCTGAAACAGAATTTACGAATCACTTAACCAAGTGCAAAGTTTTCCAATTTGTACCTTAGCACCTAGGTATTTTGTATCAATATAAAGAAAACTAAAGATAGGCCCCTTATTTATAATAGTCTGCTAACTTAAAGCATTGCTAATTCTCACTCTGTCTTCTTCTATTGACCTAATTCAGAATGAAAAATAATTATAAGTTTAAAAAACTAGAGAAACCGACTTCATTGCCAAACGGCTAAACCGATTTTAATTAAATTCGTTTGGGACAATATGGACGTAAAAATAACCTTCCAAATAAAAAAATAATTTTCTAAATCGGTTCATAAATGACGGATGCATGCAGTTAGAAACATTTAAAAAATTATTTAAAAAAAAATGGCAACACCGATTTTAATAAAATTAAAATGAAACCAATCTGGAAGCAGTGCCTTTCAGATAAAAAAATAATTTTCTAAATCGGTTCATAAATGACGGAGGCATGCAGTTACAAACATAAAAAAAATTATTTCAAAAAAAATGGCAACGCCGATTTTAATAAAATTAAAATGGAACCAATCTGGAAGCAGTACCTTTCAGATAAAAAAATATTTTTTCAAATCGGCTTATAAATGACGAAGTTATGCGGTAACAAACATTAAAGAAAAAAAATAATAATACAACCAAATTAAGAACCTCCTCCTTTTTGATTGGAAGTCGGTTAATAACACTGTAGCAGCTGTTTTAAGTTAGCGGACCATTATGAATAAGGGGGTTGATCTTAAAAGTAGGTAATTTGGCCATGGGGGTCTGAGGTAACGTTTCATTTTGGAAAAGGGGTCACTTGTCCAAAATAGTTTGGGAACCCCTGATCTACAGTAATACAAAAGCCTATTTATTTTTACTTTACTGTATTTTGCCCAAGGCAAGCATTGTGTGATGAACTCCTTCTGGTTACACTGCTCTCACTGTATACTCTTCTGGCTGTGTTGGTTTGTTCTGTGTCATATGTGCCTTTAGGTATTCATGCAAACTGCGTGGCCCGATGTCCCGGTCACTCTACCCATCGGAAGCTAAAATATCAATTTGCAATGTATGTACCTACTATTTTCGTATGTTATTTTATATGCTGTGTAGGTACTTTGAAGCGTAGCGTGTGCTGTCTTTGAAACTTTTGCTTCTGTATCATTGCATACGTCACACTAAGTGAAGTGGCACCACACTGGAACTTCACTGCTATTATTATTGTTACTTTTGATTTGTAAAATAGTCTAAAAATACGGTAGGAACCAAGCCATAGTTTGTTGCCTATTCTTCTAGGCTTGGTCGCGTGGAACTGGCACCTAGACTCACCTAGCTCCAAGACGTTTCAAAGGGATCCTTGCGATTCTACTAAATAAATAACCTTTTGATTATGATTTTGATTTCAATAATAACAGATAATTTTTTGAATTAGTATTATAGTACCTATTACTAGCTGCCTGTCCCGGCTTCGCACGGGTGGACATTTATTTTTTAAACACAAATATAGCCTTTGTTACTCAAGGTGAACCTACGTCCAGCAGTGGACTGATATCAATTGATGATGATGATGAAAGAACATTCTATAACGTTTAGGAGCACTATTTTCTAGAACATTTTGTCCAAATCTAGAATTCAAAACCGTTTGCATGGGTATATTTGAGTATTCTAGATAATTCTGGATTACTAACGTTTGGATGCATTCCGGATGCTAGCCGAATAATTTCAGTCTTCGAATTAAATTTGATCATTCCAGAACCTCAAAGACATTCTAGAGCGTTCTTTCATCGTCAAAGTCGAGAATTTTCAGAAAAATCCCTAAGCGATAGAAAGGGATAGACATATATAAGTCCCTACGTGATAGAAAGGGATAGACATAGATTTCGAAACTTTTGCCCCTTATAAATTAATAACACCTAAATATTGAATATAAACTATCCTATATTTTAAGTCCGACCATATTTTAGGCAGTTGCAAAATTTTATCGAAATCCGTTCAGTAGTTTCGGAGTTTATCGCGTTCCAAATTGTGACACGAAAGATTTATATATATAGACTAGCTGCCTGTCCCGGCTTCGCACGGGTGGACATTTATTTTTTAAACACATAAATATAGCCTATGTTACTCAAGATGAACCTACGTCCAGCAGTGGACTGATATCAATTGATGATGATGATGAAAGAACATTCTATAACGTTTAGGAGCACTATTTTCTAGAACATTTTGTCCAAATCTAGAATTCAGAACCATGGGTATATTTGAGTATTCTAGATAATTCTGGATTAATAACGTTTGGATGCATTCCGGATGCTAGCCGAATAATTTCAGTCTTCGAATTAAATTTGATCATTCCAGAACCTCAAAGACATTCTAGAGCGTTCTTTCCTCGTCAAAGTTGAGAATTTTCAGAAAAATCCCTAAGCGATAGAAAGGGATAGACATATATAAGTCCCTACGTGATAGAAAGAGATAGACATAGATTTCGAAACTTTTGCCCCTTACAAATTAATAACACTTAAATATTGAATATAAACTATCCTATCTTTTAAGTTGGACCATATTATAGACGGTTACAAAATTTTATCAAAATCCGTTCAGTAGTTTCGGAGTTTATCGCGTTCCAAATTAGGACAGGAATTTTTTATAGATATAGATAGATAGCGTTGAAATATAAATATATTTTTTAGAAATTTGTGACAATCTCGCAGTCAGTTAGACTGCGCTAGTAACTGGTGGTAAGGTGCACTGAAGGTTAAAAGTATTGAGTGGAGTTGGTAGATCGTTATTGCGATATGCGAAGTTAATTTGATTTCAGGAATAGTTTAATGGGCCATTTTTCATCATTAATGGAATGACAAGCGCATTGATCTTAAATCATTGGCATCATTACTTTAGATTAGATCTGGTGTTTTTTGTCTAGTTCTAAGCTAGATAGTACGTGGATTACTATCAATTATTTTCAATATATTTATGTACTTATGTTACTTAAAATATATTATTGAACATCAATATTATCAGTGTAGGTACTTATACTTACCCATTAAAGGTAAGAGAAAGGTAGCATTGACTACTGTATATTTTTAAAGTTGCACCTAAAACCGTTCGTCACTTATTTTTATTATGGGAGAGACTACCGTCGCGTCGATGACCTTCTCGCTGACATATTTACAGACAAAAGAGGGCGTCCATAAACTACGTGAGGTGAATTTTTGAATTTTCTGTCCCTCCCTCCCCCCCTGGTGAGATGTCGTGAGATTTTATTCAACCCCCTTCCCCATTCCCCAATCTCACGTGAGATTATTCAAAATGTGGGTTTCTTACGTAAAGGCGTTGGATTGTTATTGTAAAAAGAAAAAAAAAAGGTTTCGTGCTTTTATTTACGACTAGTTAAGACTATAATCAATATTGCTGAGAGATATGAGTGTAATAAAAATTTAACAATAGAATACTTAAACGGGGCCAAAATAGTATATTATTTTTATTTCAATCAGAAAAAAATTGCGTGATATTTGCCGAGACCCCCCCTCTCTCCAACGTAAGATTAGATGAGATTTGACTCGACCCCTCCCCCCCTTAAACATCTCAGGTAATTTGTGGACGCCCCCAAACTTAAAATCAAATTGCAAACAGTAGGTAAAGTTTTTGGTAAGAAAATTTTCTTGCAGTAAAATTATGTTTTTGCCAGTTTTTATATTGCGTTTTTTTCATAATTAAGTTGAGTGATTTCACATGTTGAAATGTGCGAGCGAGAAGGTCATTGACAGCCCCATAGACTTTAAAATTATTATTCCTACTACTTAATATTTATTTATTTACTAAAACATTTCATCAGTTTCCTAAAACTGCGTGACACGACTTGAGTTCATAAAAATTGCAAGCGCGTTGCATCGAGACAAGCAAGAATGATCTTGGGCAATTGAAATGTATCAAGACGCAACATCAGTTATGGTGAGTGACAGGAGCGCGGGGTTAACAAGGCCAATCAGCCCTTCAGCGTCTGTTAATGAGGTATGTTCACTTTCCACTCGGCCAAATAGAAATAAAGAAGCTCAAAATGAATGAAATCTTGCTGAGTGAGCCCACTAAACTATTTACTTCGCCAACATTTTATTAAATTTGTATACACTGCTGCACTTTGTGTCATTTTGCTTATAAAATTATCCACTTTAGTAGGTATCTAGTCGAGTATCTATTATAATAAATTGTGCAGCGAACCATATTTTACGACCATAACAGTATATTAAACAGGAAGAAAATACGTTTTGGCTCAGAATCACAATTTCCTCAAGTAGGTAATTTTATTTCCTTTCTTTACGACTCATCATCATCCACAGCCCGTCTTAACCCACTGCTGGGTGTAATAATAGGCCTCCCTTAGTTTGTGCCATCTACCTCGATTCTGTGCCATTCTAACCCATTTCCGCACCGCGACTTTGACTATGTCGTCCATCCATCTTGCTGCGATAGCAGAAACCGGATACAGAAGCGATCCCTACGCTTCTGTAGCCGGTTCTTGGTCACCATTTTGTTGGTGTCCTACTTCACCTGTCATCCACGCCTAGCTATGTCTCCTGCCCAACTTTACGACTAAGTAAAAATATTAATTATTTCCTGTACCTCAAAAGCACGGCTGGAAATAGAGGTAAGGAGTTGTTAAATTACAAGCACTACTGTTAGTTTTGTTAGTGGCCTAGATTCTCCAGTTCAGATATTTCCAAGAGATCCTTGGGATTTCAATAAAAATACTTTTGATAGATTGATTGACAGCAAAATTGTCTCCGGCATAGAGAAGCTGCCGATTTAAAGAACCTAATAAATTCAGAAATAATGTACACAAAGGACATTCCTACTTCCTTACAAGTATACGATCGATAAAAAATAACAGTGTAACTATTTGTTTATGCTATTGTTATGTTTTTTCCGACCAACGTCCAACTGATTTTGAACAAAAAAGAATGTGGGTGAACATTTTTACGACTGTACTTATCATATACAGAGTTATCTGGGTCTAATTTAGTGGACTTTATTACGTGCCTATAACTAGGGCACTCCCAATTCACTAACAAGGGGTCAAGACTCGTAGAACGACTGATAAATAATATCATTCAAGAATTTCACATACTTACCTACTAGGTATACATAAATACATATACCTAATACTAGCTGTGCCCCCGTCTTCGTCCGCTTGGAATAGTGTCTTCGGGTAGCATTTCTAATTTTTTCTATGCTCTACGAAAAAATAAAAAAGCAAATCCATCCCACGAGAACCATACATTTTACCGATATAAAAAGTCTATGTGCTATTCCAGATTGTAATCTATCCCTGTGCCAAATTTCATCTAGATCCGTTAAGCCGTTCTGGCGTTATTGAGTAACAAACATCCATCATCCGTCCAAACTATCACATCTAAAATATTAGTGGGATTAATGTGATACTTACAATTAGGTACCTATTATGTACCAAAAAATATTGAGCATTAATTATAAAATAATAGTACATGCTTTGCTCCGTTTGGGGCAGGATGGTGCTAAAATGTCTATTAAATTCATACTATATATTTTTATAAACTATGTACTACGGTTTCTTACGCCCGAGTGTCTCCGAGCGTAAAATGTTACAGTCGCATAGTCCATTAAATTTGAGATATTATGCAATTGCGAGAATGCAGGCCTGCAAAACACATGACAAAACGGGGGTGCGTTTTAAAAAACAAAGCATTCATAGAATAAAATGTATCGACTTCATGAAAATTATAAAACCGGTGTACAATAATTTATTGGCAGAGATATTATCATATATCTACATCGTAAAGCATAATATGAAAAAAAAACAACTGACTTGATAACCTTTTCTTTACGGCGGGTTTAAAAGTACAAGTATAAATAAGTAATTTCATATTGAACTGCCTAAAGTTTTTAAGGTCAGAGTTTCGCCCTAAAACTTCCGTAATTAATGATAAGATAGCGAATACTTCTTGGAAAATATGTATTGTCGCCAAGGAGGTTGGAGACTCATCACAGTCTATGACTGAAACAAAGTTACAAAATTTTAACTTCCACAAAAAAACTTCAAGGAAGTCAAGGAGGCCGCATTCGAAAGACGTAATTGGAGAAAACTGCATCAAAACCCCGACAAGAGCTAAGCTCTTAAATTTAAAAAGAAGAGAAGACAAAAAACTTGGTCACCCACACTACCAGCCACTACACCACAGAGCTAGTATTTTTTTTTAATTTCAACTTTAGTCGCAATAGGTCCGCACCCGCCGCTCTCGGTGTAAAACCCCTTAAGAATTTTTCATTGTACTTAGTTGGCTTCAGTTCGACTCATAAATACTGCCCCAAAAAGAGTCTTTCGGACCGTGACAGCAAAATGGCACTAGGCCAGGATTTTTTCCTATGAATGAATGAAATATAGAGCTACAAAGTGCTACGAACATAAGCGTTTATTACGAGGATTATTAACCAACTTCAAAAGAAGAGAGGGTTCCCAAGTCAACTGCATAAACGTTTTGTTTTTGTATGATACCGATCTTTAATAATACAATTGGTAAATCGATATTTCTGGTTATTTGTTTATTTTACAAAGATTTCCTGAAAGTTTGTCCCATATTTTTTTTGTGAATGACTGGAACAGGCAACTTTGATTTACTTTGTTCAGTCTCCTTAAAGTCCAGTTTTTGGTCATAAAGTTGATGATACATACCTGTATAATTGAGAGATTGAAGAACTGGCATGAATGCTTGTGATGTTATATATATGAACATGATAAACCTCAGGCAATATCATTTCACAATTAATTGTGCCACTCAAAAGACGAATACTTATAATAAACTCCATGTAATTGGAAGACAAGAACACGATGCAAACATAAGAAGATACTCGATCAAGAAGCAAGAAGTTTATCAGTATTCAGTAGGGGTTTATTTGAAAAAACGACTGGGCAACACAAAGGGCTATCCCGCCCATTCCTTGTCTTGCAGTTTGTAGTTTGACAGGCTTGCTAGGGCTGGCAGGTGGGATAGTATTGTTATACACTTATGGCTAATGTAAGGTTTTTGTAATAAATCCAATTCATAAGGTTAACGTTTGAGTTTTTTTATGACTTTTGCATGTTTTAGTTGGGCTTGGAAAAAAATTAGCACACTTTAGCGACCAGTTTTAACTCAAATTTATGCAAACAGCAAAGATTGAGTTAAACAACAGCCAAATATTTGAACAGTTCATCAAACGGCTTTATTGAATTGGATGCGGTTTTTGAAACACCTATGGCGCTAAAACCAAAGCTTTGCGTTTGGGTTTAGGACTGGGTCCACGGATTACTAATCAACTGCGCAGTGAGACAGCCCTACTTATCCAGTGTCACAAAAACTTAATTTTATAAAAATGATGTTCTTCTAGGTACCCATCGCTGGTATTGCTACGCGTTCATTATATTTATTACGTGTTCAATAGATAACAAGCCAACACTCATCCACGTCCCAAATAGGTAGGCTCGTCACATAGTCTATGAGTGATAAAATCCCGCCAAGGCGACGCCGGAGGCTTCGTCATTATGAAAATACACACCACATTAAATGAATGAAACTAAGGGTCGCCCACGCTCACACAGTCAAACAAAAGCTCTTAAAACGTTTTCTATACACTCCATTTATGGCATTGTACACTTGCGTTTTTATAGTGACGTTGCGTACAGAATTAATCAGTCAACATCAAGAATTATAAAATTATCTTTTAATGTTTACCGGGAAGATATCAGATATTCTACAGCAGTCGGATTTAATAAGTTAAATAGTGGTAATAATGATTTTAATTAATGTAATTAGGATGTTTGTGATATGATGATGATCTGCCTCGGTTGGACACGTAGACGCTATATTTTGCCGACCCTTTGGTTGTATAGGCAATCAAAGTCTGTTTGACTCAAAAGTAAAAAAAAAATCATTTTTATTTTTGAGTCTACAAACAGACGCAGTCTAAAACATTTGGTGAATCTTAAGTGGGCGATCCCGAGCTGAAACCGACGAGCCTGCGAGCTAAAGGTATAAACCGCCAATGGAGGTGATTTAATTCTATCCTCATAAAGGCTTTGAACATTTTCCTTTCCTATCATAATAATGATTGTCACCTTTCAAACAGTTTATCCATCTCTTCTTCGGTTGAATGAAACGTAGTAATGGAACGGTTCGGTGTAATAAAAGGGTGATTTTTTTAATGTATGCATTCGTCGATTACCCGTATTTTTCACAAAACGGAACCCCACACAATTTACAACAGGTATTGATATCACTGGGTAGCTATGGTCCGATTTAGCAATTGCACAAGATAATTATGGCTGCTAATATTAGATATCAACTCAACGGGCGGATGTGATAATTACTAGATCCATTTAACATAGTTTCCGTAAACATTACCAGAGTATTTTATATCTGTTTTACGTAATTTTCCATATTTTTGCGAATTTATTAGTATTTAGCCAAGGAAAAAACATAAAGGGTCGATTTCATGGACGACTTATATTATATTATTAAGCGATCAAATAATTGACAATTGTCTAAGTCAAATTATCTATATTTTGTTACTTGCATAATTTAGCTGATTAGCCATCCGTGAGAAACCACCATGTTATGGAGGTAATATTTGTAGTTATGAACACACATTATTTATTTATACCTATTACCATTCTCCCTACTATGGCCCGGTTTTGTAGATGTTTTGATTGGTCGATTAGTCATCCGTGAAACCGAGCTTAAAAAGCTTATTTTATGCACTGAAAAAGTTAATAAAATTGGTTTTTGAACTTAGAACAACCTCCAACCTTCTCAATGCTTTGCGACCTCCTTGCGCAAAAAATACTTGATACCCTGTGCAAAGAGTAATCGACATAAAAACTCCTTGTGCAAATAACTCCTTGAGATTTGATTCATCAAAACTTTCGACAAGGAGCATTAGAATAAAAGAGGAATACAATATTTTCTATACAATACTATCTTAACAAGCTCATAATAAATACTTTAACAAGCTTATGCACTTGTTTTGTGTCTTTTTCTCGTAGTCATGTTTTTAAATATAGATTTCTAAGCATATTATAATAAAAAAAAAGTCTTCGTACCATACCTACAACATGGCAACACCATTGAAAAAGCCTCAATAAAAACAATAGTCATAAAAGAAAGGTCGTCTGAAATATCATTTGAATTTACGAGAACCATTTGTATCATTTGCTAAAATTAGAATTAGGCCTATAAGTAGCTTTTTTTCAGGTATATACTTACGTGAGCTTTACGACCGGGCTAATCGTTTATTATTAAACACGACTTCCTTGCTTATACTTATACGACAAAAACAGTTAATGTGGCTATCATCTCATTTATCCATCAACATTCGAGGCTGTATGAATTAAGGTGTCGAAGACACATCATGAAGTGAACGATGACAAAATGTGTTAAGTTTCAGCAAAAGTTTGTAAGAAATACGACGGCATTTTGTTCATTGAGTGCAAAAACTTAATGTTTATGCTGAATTGAGAATTCAACATTTCAAATATAAAATAAATTCAAATATAATTATAACCTCTATATTTTATTGTGGATCTTAGATTTTATCTTGGTGTTCCACAGGGATGCATAATGGGGCTTCTCCTTTCCTAAAAATGTCTAGCTATTACTTCTATGTCCACTATTTACCTATAACATTCAAGCAAATTAATGACGGTTAACAGCTTTTTGTAATTCTATTTCTAGCAGTATAACCCTTATTATCACGAGCTCTTAATACAACTCAGATTCAATGAATATCTAGAGCAAGTACGAACACGTTCTACTGTAGGTTACATTACATTAGATCTAGCGTACTAATAGGTGGCGACGATAACCTCATTTCGGTTGTGTTTTGCATGTAATTTTCCGTCAAATTAATCGGTAGGAATCTAACGAACTATATACCTAAAGGCCTGTCCATATAGTCCAACCAATCTGCTGTTTAACTTATGCCTAACATAATATGTATCTTCCTAAACAACATCAAAAAAAATTAAGGTGGTTCTGAATTTGGTTGTAATTTTTTTCAAAAATTTGCTCCGTCATTTTATATAAAATTCATCACAATCGGTTCACCAGTTTGACTATTATGTTTATTTCAATTTTTTTTTAACATCACTTGTCAAATAAAAATAACAGCTGCCCATGACATTGCACCTCGTTCTTCGGCGGTCACGTCGAGTCAATGGGTGATGTAATTTCGCCCATTGTGGTTAGTAACAAATGTAGCCGCCTGGTTATCTACCATTTGTATGTCAGACGCACGTTTGTTAAAATCCTATTTGAGGAGCAACGCACATACTGCCTTATATCACCGGGATCTTACCGCACCTGTCTTAGAATGGCTGAAATATGCTTGCCGCCAAACGAATTTTACATGCGCGCCTTGCTAAATAATTTTGAGGCACACATCAGATTTAGGTATAATGCAGAAAAAAAACAATTCAATGACTATGTACAGTTGATAACAAAGGTCATAGAGCTTTGATGCGACGACGAGCTTTGATGGTATGAGTGAGTATAGATTACAGTCAATATGCTATGTTGAATGTCTGAGGAGTCATCACTTCGGAACGAAGATGTTCCATTATGATAAGCTGAACGCTTTGATGCTGAATGAATGACTCCCATTTGTTAATATGATATTAAAATTATTGAGCACACAATCTTAGATAAACGTTTTCTGTCATATAATGGATTTATCCTGCTAACTAGAATGGCTTTAACTCAGATGTTGCAATTTTTGTTGTAAATAATTGTTTTGCCTTTGTTCTGACTAAATAAACAGGGGCCGTTTAGTTAGTCGGAGGTTTTCGCCCTCTGCTTTGGCATCCCTGAGACTTTTTTAGTGTGTGAGTCTTGTCGCCTGTGGATGTTGTAGCTTCAAAGCGCCAATATCAATCCAACTTTTTAAAGAATGCTGATCCATCTTTGATATCTAAAGCAACCGTTCCCATATTATAATGGCATTCAATAGCACTGAAGAGATCAGTGTCATAATTGCAGTTTGAAATATATATCTTAATGATGTCGAGTCACCATCAAAGTGTCTCATCAAACTGACTTAGTAATACTCTCCACACGATGACTTCACCCCTTTAACTACTAATTTCGAAAAAAGTTGAGATAGTTGAAGAGTTATGGATACAAAATAGGGTCTTGGAATTTACTATTAAGCCTTGCACACATCTAGCGCGATGGCGATGGCAATCAGTGAAACGCTGTCAAATAATAACAGCGATATTTGACAGCGTTTCACTGATCGCCATCGCCAGTGACCTAGGTGTGCGCAGGCCTTTAGTATGCACAACTTGTGAACGGTGTCACACGAACCAATTAGGATTACCACCCACGTCTTTGCGTCGTCAGTTAGGCACACAGGTAGCCTATTACTGACATGTTTATTGGTTATTTTGGTATGGTGAAATTTGTAGAAATAGATAACATTTTGGGTTTCTAAAAACGGAACCGCTTTGGTACATGTACAAGTTGCAAACTACACGAGAAACTGTTGAGCTCTGCAGAAAATATAGATGATAGGCGCCTGTGCGGCATTTACACGTGTCTCACAAAACATTCTAGAGATTGATTAATACGATAGAAGCAATTACATTTTATTAAATAATTTATAAGCTGTTGTACATACTGGCTAGAAAATATAGTCTGCAGTGCGATCAATGTTGTTACGGGCTGATACATTTGCATAAAGGTTCTTTACAAGATGCCGCCCGCTATGGCGCTTGTCGCGCCGATCACATTAGTTAGATAGAAACACGGGAAATTACATAGCTCGTTGAAATACTGCGAATAAACAACTATTTGCTGGATAATTGAGCTCGTTTACCTACCCGAGATACCTATAGGCCACGTTTCAAATGCACAAACCATTATTATCTATCGCATTTGCGTTATGTTACAATATTAAATACGTTGTCAGTTGATTATATTATTTTGCAGTGTAATTGGTTGTTAAATACATCTATAAATAAATATTGTTAGATGAACTTGTTGAAATCTTTGCTAAGGTTATGAATATTGCATTATTTATTGGTCGATTTATCTGCGTTGTTAACTAAGGTAATTTGCAGGTTGACCGTAATCCGTTGTAGAGTCTTGATGATCTTATGGCTTATTACTTACGCCATTATCACTTTAGTTATTAAATCACACTGATCGATAGTGTCAGATAATGATCTGTATCTCAGGCGTCAAGTGTGTGTTGAGAAACCGCAACCTTTGCTGGCGCCGTTGTGGCGTGCGTATGCGCATAGCTTTATTACTAAAGTGTGGCACAATTTATCTAATATCCAATAATGACGAAGTAAACTACAAAATGAGTTTAGTTTACCGATATTAGGTCAGATTCAGAAATTGAAATTGGCTATTAGATTACTGACAAGTGTTATGAAAAACGTTGTTAGGGCTACGCTGTCTATATAATTAGGTCTAGCTGTTATAGCTACCTTAGTATCTAAGCCACCGGGTGTCAATTTATTCTATGATCATTAACCGAAAGCTAACATGATATTACATTATTTATAAAGACAGCTGATATCTTTGCTTTATGTTATAAAAAAAGCGATGCAAGAAAAATGATTTAAAACTTTTAGCACGCTATATACCATACGATGCATTACAACTTTTTCAAAAAGTTTAGGATGACACCACCCGCTACGACGGAGACTGTGCTACGAGCTGTAGCAGAGCAGATCAAAATGCAGTAGCACGTAAAAATAAATACTTTTAAAGTAATTAATCATGATTACTGCTGCAGATACTATAACTAGGTGCGTGCTATTAGGTAAATCAGACATCATAAATCAGAAATATTTATTGCATATCTGTTGTACAGAGAAGATCTTAATGGATATGGCTAGGTAGGTACAGTTTTCACAGTTTGTCCGTTCCGGATGTACAATAAAAGGGCAATATGTGAAGTTTGTGAACAATAACAATAAAAACAAATTATATTTAAATACAAGTGAGTTCGCAAGAATATTATCTACAGATACATCCAAAATAATACATAAAACTTGAACTATGTATTATCTTTCGAAATATTCTTTCAAATCGTAAAACGCATTTTCTAGCCATTTTCTCAAATGGTTTTTAAAAATATTTCCTTGAAGAGGTTTCATGTCTATGGGTAAACTGTATAACAGTGTCGCGCAGCAGTGTTGCGGCAACACTGCTGCGCTGAGTGCTGCCGTGACAATGCTGCTGAGTCTTTTATACCTATAGAAATTATAAAATGCAATGTAGTACTGCGGCAGCACTTCTTCTCTCGAACCAAGTGTGGTGGAAGAATGCTAGCTGGTAGAATTGATTCAAATTCATGTCGTAGAACCTAAACAGTTCGAAAATATGTGTCAAGTGCACATGAAGAGCCTATTTAAGGTGCACTTAAACCCTTTCACCACAATAAAAAGTAGAAGAAATACTGCTGCTTGCTGCCAAGATCGGAACACAACCTTAAATAGGATATAGGCTGTACGTCACTTATCAAGCCAAAGGTTAGTATAGTATTAGTTAGTTAGATAGTCTGCCTAAAGTTCATGAGTATTTCTGTCTTGTTTATTCTACTCCAGCTGATGTCAATCTGTTTTCACTCTTTTTACTGCCTATTAAATGATAAAGCTTAAGATTTAGTGACGTAAGAGATAGTGTACGTAAAGATTGGATAGTATTATGACGTCAGTCCTCGTATCAAGCTAGCTAGAGCATCGGAGGGCACAAAACAAGTGCTATTGAGTCACTTCGAAATCTAGTTTTGTCACAGTAGGTAGATCGTCATCATCGTCAGCTTGAAGAAGTACTGCAAATATGACAGCGGTATTTTACAGCGTTTCAGCTGATCGCCATCGTCAACGCCTAGATGTCCACAGACTTTAAATATTTAATATTTTTTTATGATCCCCCCCTTAAAAAGGCTTTTTAACCTAACACTTAAAATAAGCGTACACTTTCAATCATTATTTTGGTGTTTACATTTAGAACACACCAATATTATTGGACATCCATCTCTATGCTATGCAACCAAAAACAACCTCCATGTGCAAAAAATACAGATACAAACTTCTTGTGCAAATAAGAATACCTAGTTTCGACATACAAACTCCTTGTGCAAATAACTCCTCGAGGTTTGATCAGTCGACACATTTTTCGTCAAGGATAAAACGGCATTAGAATAAAACCGATTTTATTATTATTTTTCTAGTAATCATGGTGTAATATATAAAGCAGCTCTTGAATAAACCGATTTAGGTATATCGAGGGCTTAGAATCGAGGGCCATGAATCACTCGCTCAGGATTTAAATATTTTTTTTTCTTTATTCAATAATTTTTGGAATCCTTCACTTGCTCTTAATTTAATATGGCCCGCGCTTTAAATGCGTCTTTTATTCACTAATTAATATAAACAAAAATAATAAATAATAAATGTAATATCTATATAATATATAAATCTCTACTCTCTGAAGATTATTTACGTGATTACATATTTAAGTACCTACATTGGTAATTCCATAAAATGTTGTTTTCCCAAAAAATTAAATACTTAAATTTTTTGAAGGATAAGATTGCAAATCACTTTATTCTTTGTCCTATACCTACATTAAATACAGTAAATCATATAATATACATTAGGTATGTTAGTTAATTTTCTAATCTGGATTTCAAAACGTCAATTCTTTTTCACGTAAAAACCGAAGTATCCAAATTTTACGTGAAAAATTATTAGATAGAAATACTCCCTGTCAGATATTATTGAATATGTATTTAAGAGTTTTTTAAAACCACCCTTAAAAGCTATTATTGTTGAATGTCAAATTTTGTACGGGAAAATCATTATTGAAATGAGATGAGATGAACTGAGATGAAATCAATATGATTAGGCAATGTGCCTCAAACTTGGTTAGTTTCTTCTAAAGTAACACGATACCGCGTCTGCTAAGTTATAAATATTTATTACAATTCATGTCGCAATCGATGGTTGTATGAAGTTGAGTAGTAAATTGAAGCAATAATGGATATTAGCCCCCTGGGTGATAATGGTCATTGGAATAACTAGCAATTGCATCATTATCATTGTCTAGACTGCATGGTATGTGAGCAATAGATAGGTAAGTTAAGACCCGGCCACATCAAGGCGATAACACAGTGAAATGCGATAACAAGACAGCGATGTATTGCTGTCATGTTATTGGCTTGATGTGGCCGGGCTATTACACTGAAATAATATAAACAATTAAGGTAATTTCCAAAAGAGAAGTTGATCCACTCCCTTCATCATCATCATCAGCCTGAGAAGTCCACTGCTGGACATAGGCATCCCCTACACATTTCCAGGAAGAACGATTCTGAGCTCTTTTCATCTACTGACTTCCCGCGACGTTGGTTCATCTGGTGGGTGCGCGCTCAATTTTTCGTCTTCCGGTTCGTAGTCGCAATTCGAGAAGCATCACTAATGACGATATTATCTCAGTTTGCTTAGTTTGGGCAAGGCTGGGCCTAATGAAGTCCATCAATGCTGTATTAGGTTCATTATTTAAAAACACAGGTTATTTTATTGAACCTACCAAACCTAACAAACGAGTAAATACCATGACCTGGTACCTAACTAGGTACGGACGGACGTATCTATACCACATGTCTGTGGTTAGCTGTCCTGATTGATTGGCTAGATAAAAATATTTCTGATTAATAATAAAACAGTTTTAGGTTTTGACTTTGCAAAAGGATCATACAAAAAAACTTTAGGAACCAAGCCGGAGTTTGTTGCCTTTTCTTCTAAGATTGGTTGCGTTGAACTAGCACCTAGACTCTCCTACAGCTAGCTTTAAGACGTTTCAAAGTGATCCTTGTGATACAAATGAATAAATTCACTTAAATTTTGAATTGTACTACGCGAACCAGATAACTGTTTTTTTTTTAACTGTTCTAAGGAAAATCTCGGCATTTTTGGCCTGTAAAATCAGAGATTATGTCAAAAAATAAAATGATGTGTGGTTTTGAGAGTTATCTTTCGCATGAAATATAATACAATGGTTAAATTTAAACATTATTGAAATCACAACCGAATTTCAGATAAGCCTTTGTGCGTCTTGATAATGAGGATGCTAAACATTTCCGAGCGAATGTGCTTCCTTTGAGTGCTTTGCAATAAAATACTGCAAAACTGACTAAGAATATTTTGAAGGTACCTAACTTATCTGCTGCCGCACCTGCTACGGGTACGGCAGATGCCACTGCAAGCATGAAGTCAGACCTTTCTAAAGACATTCATTTTCATTTAGTCTTACTGAGATGAGGGTGTCATTTCAGATGATAAAGGATCCTGCGGAGGACAACTAACAGTAGTCAAAGATATTAGTGACAAAAATTGTACTACTAGATAAGATATTTAATAAAACTATCTTTGTAAGTAGGTATTTGTAAATGTGTAATGTCATCCTGCAGATAAAGAACATAGCCGGGGATGTTGCACATGTTGGTGCTGGGTGGTGTGGCATCCGTCTTTGGTCTGCAGGCAGTGGCGGCCGGCGCGGCTTGGCTTGGCATGGCATGGCAGAGCGGGTGCGTGCGGGAGGCTGCGCGGAACAGGTCCGTGGCGGCGCACGCGCGGGGCAGAGTCTCCGCCGCGGCCGGCGCGCGCAGCGGCCAGCCTCGCCACTCAGTGCACGCGCTGCCTCGCCGCCGCCAGCCTGCGTGCTCCCACACCACCGTCCGCGCGACCGACCGACACTCCCGTCTCGGACTATCCCGACACGCAAACTTTCCGCGACCCTCCTCAACTTTCAGAACATTTTCCTTGCTGTTTACGTTCCGCTCCGCGCTCTAGTGAATCACGTGTGAAGTTATTATTTTTAACGAGTGCTGCGGACACCACGAGATTAATTCTAAGGTAAGAAACTTTAAAACTTGCAAGAGGTCCAGTATGAAGTCTGCTAATGATAAAAAATACTGTATGATGTATTAGAAAGTCACTTGCATAGCAACGAAACAAGTTAAAGCCATACACGTATCCACTGTAAGTGCGCGAGGTACTCGAGTTGATGTAACCTCGTTATGTTGGGCCAAGTTAAATAAAGTCTTGATTCTTGAAGCACATTTAACTTATTTTATCGGTTGGATAGAAACGACCGTATTTGAATTAAGAATTAATTGGTTTCTCTTAATTCTTGGTGGATCCCAATTCTTGAATCAGGTCAATCAAGGTGCAGGTACCTGTAGATAAACATTCAAAGTTATTACGATCGTACCGAATTTTTGGATAATGTTTATTTATTTAAGTCAGTTAGACTTGACGAGTGAGTACCTCGTGGTAGATATATACAGGTATCGTTATGGTAGCACAAGTATATAAACCAGTTAATAATGTTATAACTCTAATACAATATTCATCCACGGGTGTAAGCCACGAGTCCAGGCATAGCTTTCGTTACGTGAATGCCACTTATCATACTCGTCGAATAAATTTAGAAAGCTATCACCATAAATAAAATAATAATAAACTAATTTAATCACGTCACATTTTGAAAATAACTGTAATTTAATTAGTGAAACATTGTCGAAAACTGGATATTTTTACGTTTCGTTGTAAAATGTGATATATTCTATGGCTCATCAATATGTAAACCATCACTTTTAATTAGGCTAAGGTTATATGGCATCCAATAAAATGAGCTAAATGATGGCTTTCAATGAGAATTATTGGACTCTCAAAATTGCTTTGATAGCTGATCTTCACCGAAGTGAACTGTACACTCTGTACAGTAGAAAAGCATTTCATACTTTGGATACATAATATATAGACAACCCATATGCAATATGTTTATTGGCATATTTAAATGACTCTAAAATACTTTTCATTTATTAAACAGCTCGATAACGGTCGTTGTATAGCGGGATTCATAATAGAGACGTTTTATCCAGAATATAAATTCTTAAAATTTCATAACCTTTTTATGCAAGTATAAAAATTGTATCAAGGTACTATGACACATTTCCTAGAATGTATAAAACACAAGATCCATGTTTTCCTTATTGATAAAAGAATATATAAGAACCAACAAACATTATAGTCTGAACCAATAATGATTTTGTTTGTAATGTTTGTAAAATACAAAATATTACACTTTTATTCGGCCCTGAGCAACCACGTCTTGTTTCAGGGAGAAAATTAAATAGTAAACCTTGGGCCAAAAAACTCATTGGCCTGAGCTTTAGCCACTATTAGACCTGTCAAACTAACTGCTCCAGAAAATAAGTCACATTGTTTAATACTGTTCTGGATTAATGTAATTTTATTAGGCCTGCTAACGTAGAGATACCTTTTTTAGGGTTCCGTAGCCAAATGGTAAAAAACGGAACCCATACGGACTCGTCACGTCTGTCTGTCCGTCCGTATGTCACAGCCACTTTTTCCCGAAACTATAAGAACTATACTGTTGAAACTTGGTATAAGTAGATATATTCTGTGATCTATGGGTAGGTCTTTAAAAATTATATTGAGGTTTCTAATATATTTTTTTTTCTAAACTGAATAGTTTGCGCGAGAGACACTTCTAAAGTGGTTAAATGTGTGTAACCCCTGTTACTTCTAAAATAACATTATGATAAAACTAAAAAAATATATGATGTACGTAATGTACATCATATATTTTTCATGCAGACTTCCACCGAAAATTGGTTTGAACGAGCTCTAGTAGGTATTTTTTTTTAATGCGTCATAAATCGTAAATCGCAATTTACCTTTCCTTCAATCAACTCAAATATTGTTACTTGCTGCTACGGAACCCTTCATAGACGAGTCCAACTCGCACTTGGCCACTTTTTTCTTGTTCTTTTTACATAGATCTTCCAGTTCCCTACCAAGAAACCACTTCCAAACTATCGGGTAAAAGTTTACGTATTCTGAAATTTCCTCGTTTAATGTACCATTTGCTAAAGTTACAGCCGCATAACAAGTAGGGTGACGGAGACGAACAAGGCAGGCAATAAACCACGTTATTTATTTGTCTGGACTAGCCCTATGACGACGCAATGTTTCATCGTTTCACTGAAAGATGGCATGAGTCAGCCATTCAGCTATTCGGACGGGCGCTTCCCGTGTACTCATTCATTATTTATTACTTAAGCTCAATGTGGACATTTATACAGCTTAGCAAAAACTCCTCTTTTTATCTTTTGCACCTGCATGTACAGGAAGTCGTTCTGAAGTACTGAATACGAATATTATAGTCAGCAACTAAAACACATAAACAAATATATCAAGATAAACAACAATTTGCTATCGCTTACCAATGGATACTATAAAAAGAATAGAAGTGTCAGGGCTTCAAGCAATTGAAAAAGTTATGCTCATGCGTTATAGTAGGTATTTCACCCGGTTGAAATTTCCTCTTCTCAGTTTCGGACGTAATTGAACAAAAATTATGTAAAGTGTTTATTAAATAATATGGCATGGCAAGGCATTTCAATAAAATGTAAGTAAATAAAAATAAATTATGCATAACAATTATAGATAATTCATAGAAAAAATAAGACCAGACTCCACGAGAAAACTTATCTGCGTCGCAGGTTGAAAAGATAAAATGCTTAGGGATGTTTTATTATTGTGTCTATTAAAACAAAGAAGGTAAACAATGATAACCTTTAACTGGCAGATAAGAAAGGGCTACTTGCACTGATTTCAATGAAAGCTTCTTGCAATCTATACTAGTCTATATCTATACTAATATTATAAAGAAGAAAGATTTTTATTTTTGTGTATATGTTTGTAATGAAAAAACCGCTGTGCCTATTTCAAATGTTCTTTCACCATTGGAAAGCTACATTCACCCTTAGTAACATAGACTATATTTATGTCTTTAAAAAATAAATGTCCACCCGTGTGAAGCCAGCAGGGCTACCACGAGCTCCATACGGTTATGGCTATGGCTGTCAAATTGTGTATAGATAGGCTGACCCACACATTCATTTTCTTCTTGGGTTTGAATGTGTTGACACTGTTGACACAATTTTGACAGCCATAACCATAACCATATGGAGCTCATGGTAGGCCAGCAGGACCGGCAGCTAGTGGTAAATAAACTTTAGAGCTTCGAGACCCCTGGAATTTATTAAAAATCTTGTTAAATACGTATGTTTTACAGATAGGTATATTATGTAAAGATATTCAAACAAATACATATGCTACACTACACATCATCATCGTAAGAATGTAAATACCTACCTATTTTAAAATTAGGCAAACTTGTTTTTTTTTTCTAAAAATTTGAATTTTTTGTTTCCAAAAAGTGTGTAATTTTAACATTTATTTTCAAAAACTTATTCTGCCAGTAATCTGGTAGCCCAAGTTTTACGTAGTTAAATGCTAGATGGCGCTGTTTTAAATGTGTTTTTTATCCTTGTCTTCTTCTTAGCAGTTGAAATAATAATGATTACCAATAAATATTTTTTTTCATTGTAACAGACATTAATGTTTTGTTTCACAACATTGATCCTGTTTGCAAAAATGAGTCAGTGACGAACAAAGATATCGATTGTAAAGTAATCAATACGAAAGCCACTATCAGCGCTGACGTCACTCTACGTAACTTGAAGGAATCCTGTAATCTTCATACCTAATCAAAGAAAGAATTCACTTTATCAGAGTAGGTATGTTAAAGGCTATAGTGACAATTGTGTTTTCATCAATAGTCATAATTGCTTGGTTTTATCAATAGTATTCCACTGTACTCCGGTATTAGTATGAATTATGTTATGTCATTAGCTGTAAAAATTCTTTGAAATAATCGAGGTTTAAGATAATCTACATTAAACCGTTTTGAATGGTAGATTTACTTATTACCTATCGGATTTTCTGCAAGTCTGCTTATTACGTCAACTAAAGTTTACTGAAGAACAATGTTTAAAAAAATAATAATTAGGCCATTAGTTCTCAGTCAGGGTAGACAATAGACAACCCTCAGGGGGACGGTGTAGTCAAAAGCACGTAATATCGTTTGACCAGTACATATACCAAAATAATAGATTACCAACTTTCCTTGCGTTATTTTCATTAATAAATAAATAAATAATACGGACAATCCACACAACACTATCTAGCCCAAAACTAAGCGGAGTTTGTAATATGGGAACCAGATATCTGATACTAGACAGACTTGTATACATTTTATTTTAAATAAATAGAATGCAATTTAACAGGAAATTCATAGAATCACATCGTTTCCACTAGTTTTTAGACCACCGACCGGACCGGTGCGCTTCACTTCTTCTTGCGCCTTTAATTATTTTATCAATACAATAATGTTGATCAGGTATTATAACCGCACCATATGTATAAAACAATGTAACTGTAGCTGTCTTATTAGAAAACAGTAGGATTTACGACACCAATAAACAACAGTTCTCTCGATGACAATAACAATATAGAAGCAAAGCCATTCATTTATTTTAATTACAACTTGAATGAATAGCTGGTGACCCTTGTTATCAGTAAGCTACATGTTGTGGAACTCATACGTCACAATAAAATTGATAGCTGGGTATTGAAAAAAAAATGGGATTTCTGTTACAGATGAGTAAACCACTAAAAGGTATCATTTATGTCATAAACAAGTAGTAAGATTGTCTTTTTTTCGGGAAAATATAAATAGAAATCCTTTACACTTCTCTTTTCAATGCCAAACATTAGTTCAACAAATCTGAAACATGTGGGACTAAGCTGCCGGAAATACATAAAATGAAAATCACAAAAGAGTCCTTCGCGCCCACACTCCACTTTAACGGCCGAGACGCATATTATGAAAATCGCCTATGACAAAGAAAACTGCAGCTAACAGTATGATAAAATTCTGTAACAAATAACAAAGCAAGTCGTTGCTTTGTGTTTTAAATGAACTAATCTACAGATTTAAAGTGAATGTACGTATCGCACGTGTCTAACTAGCAATTTAAACAATTAGATAAGAGAATTCTAATACCCGATGTAGGAAATTCAAACATGGGCCTGCTGTAGAATTTTCTTCTTTAGTACGCGGCGTGTAGTGCTACTGCTGTGATTGTCATGTGTAAAAATGTTTGGTTTCGGGTTGTTGGCGACAATCAGGCTGCGTGGGCACTATCGCAGCGAGTGCGAGGTCGAACCGCTCACCCCGCTATCGCTCGCCGAGCGCGCCTCATTAGCTCTATTAATAATTCATCTCATATCTCAACCCTATTGTTCTGCGAGATTATTTTCCACTCCTCGACATATGCACCTATGAACCTACCACCGATACTTTGTTGCAAAGACTCGTCTGGTACTTTCACATTAAAACTCGCGTACAACACGGTATGGGGTTTTCCGATTGGCTTGATACTCATATGTGACTGGACCGGAATTGCGAGTTCTTTCAGATAAAAAGTAGGATCTTTGAATTCGGCGAGTTGTTTTAACTTTTCTTGTTTCTAGGTGGCCTTCTATTGTTATTGTGTGTCTGATATTTATGATACCGGCCTAATGAGCTTACATTATTGGTTTATTTTTAGTTGTAGCATCTTAAAATATAAAAGCTCAGAATTTAGATTATTTTCATAAATTTTTTGATGATTAATATCAACAATTTAAAAATGTTACATTGATTGTTACTGAAAAACCTCATCTAAAAAGAATTCTAACTTAACTTATCACAAAAGTTTTAGATGGTATTGTTAAAAACAGTACATAGGTATTGTAGATACTTATCGGTCCTACCTTCCTCTAACTCGTAGTCACTTCTGCAGGTAGACTGTAGGCGTGACCACAGGTGAGAGGGCGTGGCTATCACCCCACACCTACCATCTCTCCCCCACCCTTTCTAAAGACCTCAACTTTGTACCACTTTTGGAACAATAAGTTATTGTCAAACAAAAAATATCAATAGGCTTGATATTTTTGATAGTCGAATAGAATTTGACTTACTCAGGTAGATAGGTAGTTCGTTACATATGGAACCAGCTGTTTCTATTAACGAATTTCAATTACTTAACCAATTACACCACTAAATAATGCTACGAGTATCAATAAAAGTATGTTTTTGAAGCTGGATTTGTACAGGTTAATGAAACTTCTCAAGTTACAAGCTACAGTGAAAACTAAACTTCAACTCTCTGATAAGCCCCTGACGAGCAAACATAAAAACGCGATGGTAAACTCTGTGGACTATTTAAATTTAAATGAGTAGTAATACGTAGAAGAGCTATGTGAGGGATTTTATGTTTACAGAGAGTTAATGGACATGTTGTGTTCAACTCTGTTAATTAAATTAGCCGTGAGCCAGACGTCGGTTCACCAATCAACGGCACTCATTGTTTTTCACGCCACAATGAAAATCATTCAGGTCAAAACTGTGTACGTAAATATTTAGGCACTATCGTAAAATCGTCGTTTGGGTAATAATAAGAGCTGTGATCATTCATAACCTCTTTTACTCTTTATTATAAGTATCTACACATAAAATAAATTATAGTTTAAAAAACTAAAAAAAAACGCTTTTATAACTAATTGAACTAAAAAGTTAAAAATAAAACTGTGATAATCAATTGAAAACTTATATTATTGTACAAAAAACGTGGGGTGCTTTTTATAATAACTTCAGATATAATAAACTATTGATAAAATATTTACAACAATCAAAATCAAGCCCCCCACGCTTTTTGTACAATAATATAAATTTTCAATTGATTATCACAGTTTTATTTTTAACTTTTTAGTTCAATTAGTTATAAAAGCGTTTTTTTTTAGTTTTTTAAACTATAATTTATTTTTTACTTTTTAGTTGTTTTTTTTTCATATTTTTTTTTTCATATTATTGCATTGTCATCGACCCTTGACAGGTGTGCAAAGTTTGAATAAAATCTGATCGTTCAAAGTAGGTTTTTTTTTTTTATTTCTTTTCATTTTTTTTTATTTTTTTTTCATATTATTGCATTGTCATCGACCTTTGACAGGTGTGCAAAGTTTGAATCAAATCTGATCGTTCAAAGTAGGTTTTTTTTTTTTTTTTTTTTTTTTCTTTTCATTTTTTTTTATTTTTTTTTTCATATTATTGCATTGTCATCGACCTTTGACAGGTGTGCAAAGTTTGAATCAAATCTGATCGTTCAAAGTAGGACAAAATCGAGCTCAAAGGGGTCGGTTACATACATACATACATACATACATACATACATACATACATACATACATACATACATACATACAGGTGAAACTAATAAAAGCGTTATAAAAACACACACTTTAGTAGTTTAGATAACTTAAAATTAAGACGTGTACAAAGGTGATAAGCTCGCCTTTAAACCTTAACCCTAAAAAGAGTTCTCTTACAGCAAACCTTGAGCATAGATGATGTAAAATTAGGTGGTTACTTGTACAAGAAGGGGAATTGAGAAATTGCCTTTACACTTTTAATCAAAGAACCATTTAATTTAGTCTAGTTTCTTTGCCCGGCCACATTGAGACATCACCATACCTACTTAGTTTTAATTTGTTCCTTGTGGTTACTACTTCCAGATAAAAACTCAGTTAGATTTAATGGATTTTTGTCCATAAACTACCACACCGAATAATGTTCCAGATGCTATAGCACGGGAGCCGGAAATACTTCTTTCTCTGATTGATTGGGAATCAGATCTGATATTGTTCGGGTGTTGATCACTGCATACAATTTTGATTTTCAATTTTTTTAAACAAAAATTCCAACTCACAGTGGATTTAGCGATCGCTTAAACGAATTGTGTTGCATAAATAGACCCGGAGCATTACTTTGTGGCTTTGTTGCCATGGGCCTCATTTTAGTATCTTCTTCTTCTTCGTAATTAGATGGCATTTGTCAATTCGGTAAATTTTGCCAATGTCGAGTGAGGATATAAATTACTTCGATAAAATAGTTTTTAGTCGAGTCAGTCAATAGACAAGTCGGCCGTCATTGGCTTTGAAAAAAAATGGTGGCCGTTTCATTTTTACCACAACCATCGGAAACATTTTCGATCAAATCAGGATATTACATCATTCACTGTCATTCCAACTGCTTATACTTTGAGCTAAGACCTCAAGCAATGTTGGTTAAATACCACCAAAACTACACAATATATCTTAAAATAACACCACCAGAAAAAAAAGCTATGTGACTTCCCAAAATGACAGAAAACGAATCCCGTTTTAGTATCAAGTCGTTTGGCAATCTGACTTTTGGCTCTCGTACTATCATGACAGTATGAGTTCTTTTCATTGTATTATACTTAAATCACTGTTATATTACCAGTAGGCCTAAGATGACCGCCACGAGAGTCGATTTATCTCGTCAAAAGTAGAGATATGTCTATATCTCTACACGAGCTAAGATGACCGCCTAAATATGTCGTCATCATCTGTCAAATGAAGACTTACTCGGAATTCGAATTTTGATTTTTGAATTTTGTCGTCAAATGGTAAGATGACCGCCATATTTTCTCGTCTTTTGACGTTTCTGCGCGGGAAAGTTTCTCGTCGACAGTTTTTGAAAACGAGATAAGTCTTCCGCTTGTCTTTTAGATTTTGTTTTGCTAACTTTTCAAAGGATGGCGATACCTTACTATAATCATCTTATTGCGATGTACGCCGATAAGCAAAACAGAAAGATTCAACGGAAAATAATCAGAGACGTATGTGGTATGTGATCTTTTTGACGTTGTTCAGATAGAGTTTCTGTGCCTCTGGAGATTATCAAAACCCTGGGAATTCTACCTCATCAAACGTCTAAAACCCGATTTAGAGCCTAAAACTAGTAAGTGCCTACCTTGCTGCGGGCGGTGCATTCGAAGGTAGGAGTACCTAGTTCATTTGAGGTTAACTACCCATAGATTTCTATGTGTTATCCTGCTTATGATGTTATTGTAAAGGTCTAAAATTAATAATAACAAATTAGGTTAATGTGAGTCAACACTTCTCATACATTTACCCAATTCACTCAATGTTTAAATAGTGAAGAAGTGTCATTGGATCTCAGTTTACCAACTACGAACTACCTACTACACTACGAATTTATGCAAAGTAAAAACTGAGTATAGTTACCTACCTATCTAATACTTTAGTAAAAATATTTTAATAACAGGGTGACATTGGACGAAGATGTACGAGTCGAAAACGAAGAAGTTATCAACAGAGATTTGGCTGCAGAGGACCTCTATCACCTGCGGGTCTGCTTCGGCAAGGCCAAAGACGCGCAGAACTTCTACGTTATGTTAATGAATAGAATATTACAAAAGCCTTAATAATATTTATCACTATTGGTAGCTTGATTTTTTAATAACCTTATCAACCATAAGCACCTACAAAGAAAGCCCTCTTCATTAGTTCAACATTATTTAGTTAAAAAAACAATTTTCTGTGTGTAAATAAATTTATTTGTCATAAATTAAAATAGGTATATTATTTACAAGTTATGCAAATACCTATGTAAGGTGGAATGTTTGGTTTGTGGATGGCCCGTGGAATCTGAAAAGAAACAAATACATTAATATACGGACATGCTCATAAAGGTATTTCTGTATTCTCTATCCTGCATCCTGCAATCATTCCTTTAGTGCAAACTGCTTAGTCTACGCACATAAATAGGTACATGATTGTGTAGTTCTATGAGTTAGTTTAGTTAGGTAGGTACGGCTCAATGGACACTGAAAACAAAACTTGGTAGTTATGTACTACGGAGTTTAATAAAAGTAACTAATACTTACATAACGAGGGTTTTAACACTGCACCCTCGATATATATTTTTTTTTACCTACTTTAAAAATCCTCATTGATAAATAGCAAAAGGTCAAAACAGGTGTGGTTGCTATCAAAACGTACAATTTTCCACTGGTCACCGTCCTACCTAGGCTCAACTCGTCGGTCTTGAGGCGGTCCCACCCCGCTGTTATTTGTTGGACACTTTGCAGTGAGCTATATTCACCTGCCGCAAATTCATAGGGCTCGGACATATTATACCGGCAAAGAAACTCTATTTGGATTCTGTTACTTCTTACCCTGAAATAATAAGACAAACAAGTATAGCTAGCAGCATAGGTTTGACCGATTTTGAGAATACAATGAATATATATTTTGCTAGTCCTATCGGTTTTTAACAATAAATAGAGGTACCATAGGTATTTACTTACATTTACATTCCGTTTGATTCCGTATTATTTTATTTTAGTTTTGGCGGGGTTTTTTTTTTCAGTCACAGGTACCAAATTGAATGAACGAAACCATTAAAAAATAAAAATACAATGGTAGATTATGGTAGAATATGGAAGAAATGATCACTGGTGTGTCTTCACGACATAGGCGAGTCGTCGACGACAGCTGTCTCTCTCGTGATGCTCATCTTACCGTAATCGACAAACGAATCGATGTCGACAAAATTTTCTCTTCTCGCGAAGACATATGTCACGTCGGTCATCTTAGGCCTACAGGTCAGAACAATTTATGCACGAATACATACCTTAAATAAACAATAGGTACTTAGAGGTAACTATTCAGTAGTTGGTTATCCGAATATATGTGTAAATCACGTGGTCTAAACCAAGAATAGCATTAGGTAAGTGCGATCCAAATTTATCTTAGATCAGCAAACAGAAGACAATTACAAATTCAGCTCCAATATTTGCTGGAGATAAATCGCAGTACAGTGGCATTCTGGTAATCTCCGTATTAATGAGATTATAAATTAGGTATACTATACGAAACCGTCTGGACGAGAACATAAGTGCCTAAGTTTATTTTTAAAACTAGTTGTGTTAATGATTATCTATTACTTTACTTGTCTGTGAAACAGTACGATGACGATCAAAACTCACAAAGTTATAAATAAAACGAAGCTTATGTAAGAAGCTTATGTTTAAACTTTAATGGGTATCCTTCACATGAATACAAGAAACCGTTAGTTCAGCAGAATGTTATCAGGAGCAGTACCGGAAAGTATCTGTTAGAACGAGTGCAAGTGCGCCGTGGCGGCGACACAGCGACAACATCATGACCCTCTCTCTGGCCAGAGCTGCACCCCGAGCCCGTGTCTCGCGATCGTCGAACCTGCAGCGAAAAAACCTGATCTTGTTACTCTCCGCTTGTACAGTTAGCCGCGCATTAAGTAATCGGAGCCGAGAGCTACGAGATAATGTTGCGCACGCGTCAAATATATCCGAGCGTTTTTATTGCGGCCGCGTTCCGCACCCGGACTGGTATGCGCGTGTCTTTGCACCGAAGAAATTCTGTCCACGAGTGGTTTGCCTCAAGCGACCTTGCGGCCCCGCTCTCCGCGCCTCATGTCCCCCCGCGGTCTGCGGCGTTCCTCCGGCACTGCCTCCGTGAAAGTAGGTGACGCTGCTGGCTGTCCGACTCGGTGGCACTCGTCTACACATTCGCTCGAACAACTTGTGGACCCTACGACAGATTACATGTGGCTTTCTAAATGCGTACTGCATGTTACGATACATGTCAACATCACCTATCTTGGAATCTGGACCTGCTAGAACTTTCTGATGGTGTTTTATAACTCCTCATAGTTTATCTGTCATGCACAAGCTGGACATGTTAAATGATATTGAACTGCACCAAGCTAGAAATTAAGTTACTGTCACAATATATTATACCTTTTCTAATAAAATATCATCATTGAGATTTCGCCTTGTATACGATTGACTCACGATTTTACCTTATCTGCGCTGTCCTTATAATGTAATGGAAAAAATATGTAATTAATTCCTTTGAAAACTTGTCTTATGAATTACACATGCAATTAGTCGTAGGTCATGATTGTAACAGTCATATTTTTCTGTCTGTTCATATGGCCTGACCAGACGGGGATCTGAGTTGTAGCTAAAGACCTGTTTTATACGTTTTTGGCACCTAATAGGGTTACGAAATCAAACCATACACAATCGTATCAACCCATATACACGTCTAGCATATCGTATTGCAATAAATAACACAAAAAGAGTCATCGCATCGCTGCGAAACGTCGATAAGCGATTGTCTTTGTAATATTTATCAGAAGGAGCATTACTCAACGCATTCGAAGAAAATGTGAATATCGCCCGCGTGGATGAAACTGAACACATTCAATCGAATGCTTACAGCGGCCTTCCAGGATTGTGTTGCTCAAGCTCACTGTTCGTTCATCTCTTCACGGAAGTTGTCGCCCAACTTGTCTTCATTGTGCTGTCAGTTGTTCCGCGAGGTCTTAGCTGTGAGCCCCGACACTTCCCGAGATGCTTCAACATTTTCAAGTTAGTAACTTTGACCTACAGAGCTTCCATTCTGAGAGAATGTACAGTTAGTTTATCATTTCGAAGATTAATGGACTTTATCTTAACCTTAACTACTTAATACAACATGAAAGTTTAACAGTGAGCAGTCATTAATAACAAAACAACTAATGCTATACAACTATCATTAGGCATAATAACGTTTTTTATTTATATAGCAGCTCGAACTTTTATCGCTTCTATTGTTCGTTCGGTATTTTCTATATTAACGAGTTGATTGACATGTGGAACAAAAAATGTAACGATATCGAAACGGATGCTCCTACCTATATGAATGACATCTTATATTCGCTTTTTCTACGTTCATGCCTTCATAATAAGGTGTATAAACTTTTCTACATTACTGTCATAGCATAGATGTAATAAACACAATAATTAAAATAAAAAGTAGATAAATGTAATTTATGCCAGTTTTGACTTCAAGCACTAAATTTGTTTGAATACATACATAATTAAATTTAGTAATACACTTTAGCAATTTTGCTTACTTGTTCCGCGTTTTAAATTGCGCCCAAATTAGCCTCATTTATTTCATTTTGCATTTAAAGATTTAAATTATACTTTTGGGTATGTACTACTTACGGTTAGGTTAAACAAATTACTGAGGAGGATCTAGAACCGGAACTGGGATTAATTGACTGTGTATCGATCTTTCGCGCCCGTGCAAATGTAAACGCACTTTATTTGAGCCACTTTTTGCTGTGCTGTGTTATTACTATAGAATAAATACTTAGTGAGTGCCTATAATATACCAGTGGTCGAGGTCAACGCTCGAATGGAATGCTGTAAAAAATGCGCTAAGGACATCAGTCTGGCAGTCTATTAACTGTAAGATCCACTATGCTCATGGCTCGGGGTCATTAATTTTGTGATTACTGATTAGCATTGAATTATTAATGAATACTTTGTACAATTTATATTGATGATTGACAGGTAATCTTTTCTTATCCGGGCAACATTTGAGCTTGTCGGTCATAATAATACGCCTCATAAAAACTTTGCATATTCTAACATCCCAAGTTAGATAGTTAGAGAGATATAATAATAAAGCCAAATATTATTCAATACTTATTTATAAGTTGTATTGTCATCCCATCAGAATAATGTAAAATAAGGGTATAATTAGGGAAATTATTATGCAGATGTGGTGTACGCTAGGGCACGAAGACTTCAAATAACCACAGTGTATTAACCACATTAAACACACAGTAACTAAAAAACATACATAGATTAATCTCTCACAAAATTGAGAAGGTAGGGTAGGTACCGAATATATCAGTTCAAAATGCCGCTCCAATTGATTTACCAAGCCTCGGAAGTTGCTAGGGTGCATGATTATGTAAGTATCGGTAAAGAATACAAGGAAAAATTTACGGAATGGTAAATTAAATATATTTTTACCTGTTTACTAACGTTTAATCTATGTTGTGGTGCGAAGAAACTTTAGCGGACTAAAAAACAATTAACTTGGATTTTTAACATTGTTATTATGTTAGACAAAGCACGTGATAAGCGCATGGTTTGATAAAGTAGGGGCTATATACTACTCTCACAGAAACTACATTCCTTTTGTATCTTTATAATATACGGCACATTATTTTAGTCATAAAATAATCAAACGTATATTGCTTGCTGGAACAGCAATGGCTCAATAAAAAAATCATAGATAAATGATCAATTTATGTTTCTTTTATTCCCAACTTCACAGAGTACTTTCTCCAAATTCCCAAACAATGCTATGGCGTAATTTGAACGTTCCTTTTTCAATTGTGGGTTTAGCTCCAACGAGGTTCCAACGCATGCAACGAATTTTATGTAGGAAAGTAGGTATCAAAAAGCTACAGGAATATTATGGTACGCTTTACCCGCTGGTAGGTACCAACGTAAGTACTTAGACTTACTATAATTTGGTTTCGACTCCGAATAAGTTAGAGGTGTTATAACGAATACCACGTGAATTTTTAAATTCAAAAATAAGTAGAAAGTATGCATAAATTATCAAAAAAGTCACACAGTGTTCCTTAGAATAAAATATTATTAATGTAAACGTTTCTAAAGATCGATTGTAATCTCTAAGTAGGTAGTCTCTGACGAGTATTCTAATACATCTTATCTTAAACTTTTAATGCTACTTTGCTAATAAATTCTGTGATTCATTGCTAAAAATAGATGAAAATAAATGATAAGCATTTCTAACGAAAATAAGATCACCTAGGTTGAATCATTCTTGATAGCTGCAGTGGTTAGATAGGTAGATAAAACAATTTTAGACAAAATTCAATTTAGTTTGATGTGCAAATACATTTTCCTGTCCTTAACCCACTTTATGTGGGGTAGGCACAACAGGTTTTCTTTCTCCACTCTCCTCTTTTGGCCGTCATTTCAGCAGCCACTCCTTTCTTACCCAAAGTGAACATTGGAAATTTAAAACCAAGTGAATAATTAAAGTGTTGTGTAGTAAACAGTAGAAAGCACAATAAAGCAATTATCGGTCAATGGTTTTAAAGAAAGTAACCTAATCACTAATGAATTTATTTGTAAGCTGATCATACTGATATGGTATCGACTGTCTCGTTATACGTCACATTCTATATTTATTTTATCTTTAAAAGCTTACAGAATAAAAAAAAATCCATGCACTGAAATGTCCCCTCAGATCTATTGGTGAATACTCAATATCTTTGGGGAAGATAGAAGACAGAAAATGTTTTATACGAATCAATAACCCATATCTATATCTATGTGGTGTTCAATACAAACAATAGGTTTAGTATTTGGAATTGTTTCCGAACCGATACTTTAATGCTCTCTATGGTTATTGCGTATAAGAGATTCATTGTTAACATGGCTGACCATGATCAATCATTATAAAATATACAGTTCATAAGTAAACGTTTTCTATAACACCAAAAATCTTTACTCTGTCTTGTATATTGAGTACTTATACCTAATGTTGATTGTTGCAGGTGTCACGCACAAGTGGCGTGGCGCGAGGGTGTGATGCGAGCGCGGCGGAGTGGCAGGCGCAAGCGCCGCGAGTAGCGACCATGCGGGATCCGCTGCTCCTCGCCTGTCTGCTGGTCCTCTTCGCTACTGCCACCACCTCTACCGATGTCATCAGCCTTAGTATGTATACTATCAATTACTTTCTACATGCAAACGTTACTTAGGTTTGAGCCAAGTTCTAAGTTACTGCTTGTCCATATTTAATGACAAATTTTTCAAAAATTAAGGCCTCCTTCAGTTACTAATGATGCTAGGTAAAAAAATCCCCAATTTCAGTAACACTTGTCTCTTTTTGGCCAATAACAAATCTCGATAACTTGGTGGTAGTTAAAGATTAAAAAGTTCTGACGGTGATACCATAAGTAATAAGCCTCTGTAGAAAGACCTAAATTTTTTGGTAGTTACAAAATTGGGGCGTGTTACCCAGAGGTAAAGATGCTAACAGTTTATAATAATGCGTCAAATGCATGAGTTTGTTTCATATCGACGGTAAGTAAATCTTACCATGTGACCCAGCCACAGGCATTTAATTCCTCTATCGAAACACAGATCAATTAGATTAGCTACGAGATCATATAGCAATCACGTAGACAAACTTGTTTGTGAGCAAATACTGAGGCCAAGATCGGTAGACAGTCTTATCTATGACGTCATTAATGAGGCAAAACTTACTGGCAGAGATAAAAACACCATTCAAACTAATTGAGAAAAGAAAAGTAAAGATGAAATACTTTATCATTATTGGGGATATAAAAGCGTTATTTATTGCGTCCGTACCAGTGTTATGAGTTTAATTATGGTTCCGTCGAAGTTTCACAAGTGTACCTACAGCCTCACAATAAAAGAGTCACCGGTTGCCTTATACCGGTTGCACAAGCTGCGCTCGGCGACAATTCTTCTCTTGCGAAACTGTTCGTCCGGACCCGGTTCCCACATAGATCACGCATACACTCTCCGTTCTCGATCGAACCATCCAATCTATTTTGTATTCTATCCATTGAATGCTTCGATATTCTATTCAAAGTTGAACAGCGGTGCGTCGTAGAAGTGTCTCTCACACTTGCGATTCTCATCTTTGAATACCTACCTACCATTCTAAATTGTCAGCTTGGATTTCTTCATTATCATTTCATCTTAATTTACTGAACAACTTTGCAGCTTGGTCTCTTTCACGCTTGTTATTCAAATCATAGAATAACAATTTTCATTAGAATCCCTTTGGAAATCGTAAAGACAGACCACTTACTTACACAGCTTCAATAAAAGCCTTATTGCTTATTACCCAATTAGACTACATAGAAATTGTAATAAAATAAGTCAGTTCGCAGTAATTTTCTTTTCATCAGGAACTATTCAGGTTGAATGAGGGATATACAACATAAAAATCTCCGAGTAATGAACCACATAATTTTAGAGAACCGACTTAGCTAAGTAGGTAAAGTACCTACTTTTATCGATACAGGTATGTATGATGGGTTTGTAAATAATATATATAGCCGTTTTACTAGGTCCCCAATGTGTTTCAGTATATACCCAGATGAATGGAGAGAAAAATATTTAAAAAACCCAATTTTGGGAAATAGAAGCACTTTTGGCAGGGAAATAAAATAACGAATACTTAACCAATTTTATCACAGTATAGCTCGGTGGGTCTTGTATTTTATGAGTCATTTTAAATAAGCTTTGAATTTAACTTATCTTATCTACACTATATTTATTTATGCTTTTAAAAGGATCTTAAAGTGCTGAGACCCTTCTCAGCAAAAAAGTTACGCGCTTATAATGTAAATTTCAAGATTATTGGGAGGTAGATACATGTAGGTATAAAATGTTCGTTGCAAAATACTATAAACAAGAAGAAATTTTGAATAAAAAGTTCTAAAATAGAATAACAATTTTTTTTGGAATGTTTTTGGAGTTTTAAATACAGTGCTTAGTATAGCTTCAGGATAGGTATATTATAATAAAAGCTATGAAGGTCAAGTTCAAAGCCAAAATAGTGCTTCCCACAGTCACCACATTGATGCACCTATAAGCTTATCTGTCCAACCTTATCTTACGAACCATCTATTGCGAATGATAGCTATGAGGACAATCATGATCAGAATTCAATACAAAATAAACAGCTACCAAGAATTAAACCTGTTAAGTGTGTTAAAATACTTCAGAATTTTACTTTCTGCTTAAAATTACAATATTTATTTTGGTTATCTTTTACGTAATTGCTTGATTATAACTTGTTTTGTACGCACATGGTGATCGTAGCGAATATAAAAGACGAAATGAAATAAAAAAAAAAGTTTTCGAAGCCTTCGGTAGCTATGCATAGTGCAAACAAAGTAAGTTTACTAAACTAAAAGGGATACTGCAGATCCAGGACCTATTTATGTAACTGTTCACTGTTTTCGTTGGAAGCAAACATGCTAGAATTGAAGTACCTAGCACAATATTATATGATAACAAACAAAGCAATCATATTTGTGTGTGTGCGTGTATAGTAAACTCAGAGTGAGGAATGCTCAATGTCCATATACGGATAGAAGCTCATTAATTACCAAAATATTGACGCGGCATGATAGTGTGAGCGGTGGCGCCCGCGGTGGCTACGTAAGAATGCGGATCTTTGGATCTGAATCAAGGTAACATAGACGAAACCACTACAAGCAACGCGGCGCAGTCACGATGTCATCTTTATAAAATCGGCATATCAGTTCATTGATAAACTATGAACGAATGAGTACCCAATTGAGAATACCGGGAGATCTTTTAACTGTTTAGAACGCAAATAATCTTGAAGTCAAACTAAATTTTGTAAAAAAAAAGTCTGTGTTCTTCTTCTTATCGTTTCACTGGTTCTTTCGAACCAAGTGTGGTGAAAGGATTTTAAGTGCGCTTCGAAGAGGCTCCTTTCGTGCACTTGAAACATAATATGTATTAAAATAGAAGTAGGAGTGATAATAGAAACATCTCAATAAAATTAAAATGGTTTGCAATAATAGCTCCCTAATTATATTGGAATTCGGCATAGTGAAGGACGACAGCATTGATTATGCTGTCCCATCAATTTCGCAGGATACGAAATTATTTATAAGTGTGGTCAAAATCCTAAACAAGTCTACTACCATAGCTATAGAACTACTTGCATAGTAGGTACTTGTAAAGTAAACTTTGCTAAGGAAAATCAAAATCACTAATGTTTTCGTGACTGTTATTAGGTTATTACTAATTACGTTAATTTATTTGTAAACTTAATTACCACTAATACAAGTATCTAATAAATCATTACTTTGTGTTATAAAAGGTAAAATACTTGTTCCATCTTCATAATTAATCTTTTTGTTTTTTCTCAACAACTATTGGATTTTTATTTTAGAAGTTTCGAGCTATATATACTATATATAGGCATAATTAAGTAGGTTACAAAATTACACATGTGAAAATGCTACATGTACACTGATGGTCAATTAAAAGTTACCACAATTTTAAAATAGCTGATGAAACAAGCATATGGTCCATCTGATGTTTAGTGGTAACTATCGCCTATAACAAAGCATTGCCTCGTAGGTCACACACGTCAGCAACATGTCCTTCAGCCACACGTGCCAGTAATTTCACCTGTGGTGAAATACCTTCAAACCGAAACACGCAGCAGTGCTGCTTCACGGCAGAAATAAGCTTGATGGTAGTAGGTACTTCCTTAGATGAGCCTTTCACAAAGACTACTTCTAATAGTTACTTGACTTATATCGTTTTCATTTTAAAAAAGTATTTATGTAATATATCAGCTATCTGGTTTTCATAGTACAAGCTCCGCTTTGTTTGGGGCTAGATAGCGCTGTGTGGATTGTCTGCATTATTTATTTCAAATCTTGGCCAAGGTGAGATGGTATATAACTACATGATCTTCTTACATTTTCTTATAAACGAATCAACGAAAAGCGTGTGTTGCAACGACCTCGTTTTGAGAAGGGGTTTATCACGAAAACAAACCTTTGATAAATGTATTTGTACATTCGGTTGCACGTGCAATGTTTATAGGGCGGTCGGTTCCCACGCAAGTTAAACCACAACTCCTCCGCAACTCTGCGGTTACTGGTCACTCAGGTACTGTGGACCTTAAGTTGAGAATAAGTATCGTTTAAAGTCCTAACTTCTTCTTCTTCATAATGTGTCACTGGATTTGTTCGAACCAGTGTGCCCACAGAGCACCAAACACGCTTTTGCTTTAGTGTGCCCCAAAGAGGTTCCTTTACTTGACACATGTCATATTTTCGAGCTTTTTAGGTTTTACGACATGGGTTCCTCAGAATATTTTCCTTTACGAGAGTACTGTAATAGTGCACATACATTTTTGGGCAGAAAAACTCATTCGTACACGGCTGGATTTGAACGCACGGGCTTATGATCGAAAGGCGAGGCGCTACAGTTCGTTAGTCCAAACTGATGACAGCTAGATACAGACGACGACGTAGCTAGTTTGTTTAGAATCGACCGATTGCTAATATTGATTTTTGGACGCTAAAGGCACACTCTGACGATCATGTTTTTTGCGATTGACAATGAATAATACGATATTGCGTAATATTGACAATATATTTGTGATAGAAGAGAAGTATGTATGTAAGTATGTATATTACATAGTAGTGTGTCTACTATGTGATATACATACTTCTATTCTGTTCAATAATAATCATAACAATCATATTATTATGTAATCTGAACTCCTAAAAAAAAGTAATTCCAAGCTAAGACAAATATCGAGATACAAACTCTTTGTACAAATATCTCTAAGAGTTATTGGTACAAAGAGTTTGTATCTCGAGTTTTCTTTGCACAAGGAGTTTGTATCAAGTATTTTTTGCGCAAGGAGGTTGTATAGCATGGTGATCGCGGTCAAACAAATTAATGTGTTCTAAATTCAAACACCGAAACAGTAATTTAAAATGTTTTCAGTTAGTAAAATAAGTTTTTTAGAGGGAGAATGGCTTAGCATACAATTTTAAATATGCAACAGGCGATTTCTATGATAATATATTTTGTCTCATCAGTGCTTCAAATATAATGCGTCTACCACCCTCAGTTGTGAATATATGGAATGTTTTCTAGGAGGCGTCCGTGCCCCCTGCTCGAACGAAGGAGAGGCGGTGAGACTCCAGGACGCCAGGCTCGAGCAGGACTGGAGCACTTGCTTCCGCTGTATCTGCAGGGTAAGTTGTTTGTCACTGACTTTATTTTGAACAATAAAGCTGCCTGATTAGAAATTTTAGTAATAAAGCTTGTCACTAGTGTAACATTATACGGAAGTATACGTTCCTTTACCTACCGAAAATGACGTATGAAGGAGGCTTAAGAGCATAAGGCAATGGCCATGATCAGTTGTTTAGATAACATTTTCGGAAGTACCAAGAAGGGAGAACGCTTGTAATCTAAGCACAGCTTTAATGTTCTATTACGGTGAAGGAAAACATCGTGAGCAAACCGACATATCGTAGAACCTAAAAAAAAAGTTCGAAAATATGTGTCAAGTGCACGAAAGGAGCCTCTTAGAGGCGCACATAAAATCCTTTCACCACACTTGGTTCGAAAAAATCAGTGACACGATAAGAAGAAGAATGTTCTATTAGTACCGACTTTAGAAAATAATTCGCCTTAAACATCTGCTTGCAGAAAATTTCGTAGTTCATGTTAAATTACTGACCTTGTTCCATTTCTCCAAACTCGCTTACACTTTGAACTCCTTCTTAGAACACACTGCGAATGATTTTATCCAGGTACCGCCCACACTAGTACTTCTTGTCGTTTAAATATACCTACGAGTGCATTACTTACCGTCTATGATAATAATCCTGAACCTATGCAAAGATTTGCATAACATGCCTTCTACATTATATTATTTGCCTCCTGATCAGAAGGTCTAAGTAGCTAAATGTCCAACAAAGTAAAAGGTCTAATGAGCAGTAAGTGTAATTAGCAAAATGCCTATAAAGCAAAATGTCCCACTATCAGATGGTCTTTAGCAAAAGTCAGGTTCTCAAAATGTCTGGATACTCAGGCTCAAAATTCAACACACTTCTTGCATCGGAAGGAAAACAAACACGGCATTATAATACAGACTTGCACATATACATACTCTTTGATCCATATACTTGTGGGGTGTTATTAATAATCCTGGCGAAACGCTGGAGTAGTTAAATCGTGTTTTGTCACATCAACGCTACGCCAGGATTATTAATAAATGGGTCTTATTAATTATCCTAGCGTAGCGTTGGACTAGTTAATCCGTGTTTTGTCTCTTGCATCGACATGCAATTATTGTCAACTCGATCAAATGTGACAAAACACGATTTAACTACTCCAGCGTTGCGCCAGGATTATTAATAACACCCGTAGCGTATACCATATCTCAAATACAAGAATACAAAATTAAATACAATTGTGGCGTTCATTTGCTGCAGAACATAACCCACACCGAACATGGCGTGACAATTAGAATAGTTCATATCGAACAATGAAGCCATAGCCGTGGCTAAGTGAATCAAAATGATTCGTGTAATTAAACGGAAACAATGCCGGTGTGCCGCCACCACGCACGATTCTTTTCCAAACTTGGCTGACACACTACCGTGTGTATACGGCCTTATGATGTCGCTAGGTGGTAACACTCGTTGCGAATAAAGACGAGCCTACTCGACCTACAGTGATTTATTAAAATTCCAAAGAAATCATGCTTAGAATTTTATAAATTCACAAGTTTTGAATATACGCGAGACCAACATACCAAAACGAAGTTGACATATTACACCTAAGTGGTGTAAAGGTCAATAATTTTTAGTAGCTACTATGATGTCGTATTAACGTAAGTTATCTGGCTGATGAAGAACAAAAATCTGATTTTTGCAATGGTCAGTAGGCCTACCATGAGCTCTGTCTGGTTCTGTCTCTGGTTCTGGTTTTGAGTCTGTGTGAGTGCTCACCAGTGCATTATACTGTGTGTGTGACGTTTTGACGTAGGATTTATTTAGTCAACACTCACAAAGACTCAAAATCAGAACCAGGACAGAGCCAGACAGAGCTCATGGTAGGCCTACAGGTTAAATAGCTCGTTGAACCGAGATCCAATGGAAAATAAGGGTGTTCGATTGGCTACCACGACACGAAAGTCGTTAAGTACATACATGGAGAAAGCTCAAATTTGGTCTTCCTGGAAATATAATTATGATGCCAAAATGGTTCAGTTGAAATTATTTCTAAGGAAAGAAAACATTTACCCGTTATGTTTTTATCACAAAATGTTCCTCAAAGTTTTAGAGCTTCTAAAACTTTTATATATTCCATCCACACTTTATTGTGCAAGTGGAGCCACGTGCTGAGGTAGTTCAAGCTATAAAAGCAAGGTGTGAACGGTACACTGGAGTCGTTAATTGTCCCTCTATTTATGGGACGTTCGTATGCCTGCACGGTGTCTGTCACAAAATCAATTTATCACACTCCAAACACAGTAAAACTGCTTACCAGTAAGGTCACTTGAACAATTTAAAGCTTTTTAGTAAGAACAGTCTCACATTATGGGTAATTTTTTTTAATAAGAACTGTCTTATTCAGTAAAACCAGCATCTTTTTGATACGACATAAAAACTAAATGAATCTAGCGCCGAAAGAGAGTCCAGAAGTGGACAGGAAAATGTTGAAGATGATGATGATGATGAAACCTAACAAAAACAGAAACTTACGCCATGATTTCTAGATCTTATGTAATTCTAGCTAGCTTCAGCCAGTATGACATATACTTTTGTGGTAAATGTAGACATAATTTATAACTTTTATTGTACTGTGCGTCGTGTACATGTTCGATGAGAGTTAGGAAGGCGAATGGTCTTTGTTTTGTACGTTGTGTCTGTGTCTACTGTTTGATAGCAGCATGTTTAGAATTAATAATAATGCTCCGCACGTGCGACCAGCTAGCACCTAGACAATAACTGAATAATTTGATTATCAGACATTTCTTTACGCAATTTATAACTCAATGTGTAAAATTGTAAATGGTGTGTTAAATGGAAGGGTCGAAAATAACTGTTTTGAGTACTTGTTTATGTGGTTTTTATTAGTTTATTTTGGTAATTTAAAGGGCCTTTTTCCGTCTCTGATCACGTTGTGAACCATAGAAAAAATCGTTGGTTTAGTATAATGTACATAGCTTCTAAAGGATCTGATAGATAACAACTGTAGGCCTACCAAAAGCTCTGTCGGCCTCTGTCTCTGGGTCTGATTTTGAGTCTGTGTTGAGTGTTGTTTAAATAAATCCAACGTCGAAACATCACACACACAGTAATAATACACTGGTGAGCACTCACACAGACTCAAAACCAGAGACAGAGCCAGACAGAGCTTGTGGTAGGCCTACTGATATGGTAAAATTTTGGTGTGGGCGTAAATATTTCCAAACATGATTATTCAAACCGGGGGCCAATTTAACCGAGTGTTTAAATAACAATTGATTCTTCTGTAGCTTTATCGAAGTAGTCATAAATCGGTGCCCGGTGTGCCCGCATCCCTGACTTTCTATGATTTCTAATGTTCATTATGTTTAATACCAGCATTTGAGTAATAAAACCTATGGATACGATGTGCTAATTGTTCGAATAACTACATGACGTTTCACATACCGCCAGCGAGGAAGAATAACCTGTTTTGTTCGTTTCGCGTAATATTTGCTCAGAGCCGTAGATTTTCCATTGAAAAATAAATTAAACATTTGGGTGTTTTTGATAATGATTAAAATTGTATACTCAATACATATATTTATTGCATGTTTTAGTTTAGATACATGCATAGTTCTTAGTTGTAAGTCAGTATCACAAAGACCCTATATAGGGTAAAGCAACATGTATTTTAAATAAAACCTTCAACAAAGTACATTTATTTAAACAAAGAAACTTACAATTAATCAAATATTTACTAAATGTACAAAATACACAAGAAACAGTTGAGCTATCAGCTGATCGTTACAAACGATCTAGAGATAGCTCAACTGATCCAAATCAGTGCTAGACGTAAAGTAATATTGAGGCTGTATAAAGTTACAAACATTTTGTTCATATAATTATGTAATGTAAGGATTGTCTGGAAGACAGTTTTTCATCAGAGAAATATGATAGAGTACATACAGACGTGGTCAATAGCGATTGGAGTGAAGGAGTAATTTGTAAAAAGAAGTAGGCAAATGGTTTTTCAAATTGGTTGTTCCAATTAAAATAGCAGGGAACTGGCTAGTCACGTGCTTGTCTGTAGATAAGCGAAGCATGCATGGAGTAGTAATATGTGGAAGTGGTACTTATATGCATACATTTTAAGCCCAAAAAAATAAAATTCCTTATGTAACTTATTTTTATCTGTTGTGTCTGGCTTTACTGACATGTTTTCGAGATTTTTTTTAATACAAGTAGCTGTTGGAATAAGCATATGGCCCACCTGATGTTAAGTTTCAACCATCACCTATAACAAAGCATTGCCTCGTAGGTCACGCACGTCATGTACGTGCGATGCTCTGCCATGCCCTGCGTCCATCAACTTGAGGCATACAGATGTTCAGCCTCACGTGCCAGTAATTACACCAGCACCCATATCCTTCAAACCGAAACACAGAGGATCTCAAAATACACATAATTTCCGTTTTTTATGCAATTTAGTATGAAAAGCTCCAAGGAGAGAAGTAGCTTGTACTGTGAACGGTTGATTATAATAATAATAAGTTGATTGGTCAATCCACACAACACCAATCTAGCCTCAAATTAATTGGTGATAGATTAGTTGGTGTATTATGGCTTTGTTGATCATTTTGCTGAGTTTGTATAAGACTCCATCATTTGAACGTTCCAGCTTCAAATAATTTCATGGATAACACAGTGTCCATCTTCAATGAAATGCCTTTTCTATATTTATTGTTGTGCATGGGTGCGATGCGAGGGCTGCCAGCGGGCAGGCCGGGCGCCCACGTCCTGCGCAAAAACTATATAGCCAATGCGGAACCTAGCGACTAGACCACTGCCCAGGAATCCGGCGCACACGCAACTGTTCCTAGCATTCCATTATTATTCGCATTCTTCAAATATTCAGATTTTTCCCTAAGACTCGGTCGCTATTTTATATGCCTTCCAAAAACAACCTCAGCTAGAATGTTATTGGCATTGGCACGACGCTGGTACGTGTATTTAAAGTGTGTACGTATAATAACATGGTATTTCCCAGCCGATCTCACCTCGTCGGATGACTTGCGCGGAATTCGAAAGCCCATCGCGAGATTTATCGCTTATTTTGTATTAAAATATACATTTGCCTACTTAATGGGCTTTTTTGTCGCGTGCCAAATAACGACTGTGGGATACTGTCTCGATATTGATGGAATTTTTATGATTTATCAATCTTATTTGACAGCTATTAAAATTTGGTATGGGAGTTTGAGAGCTTTATAATTTTTTAATTAATTGAAATACATAATCTTTTTTATCCATAGCAATTCATTTTAACATTGGAAAAACGGGTTTTTTTGTCTTGAGCTTTAGTCTGTTTTTTTCTGTCTGTCCCATTCGAACCTTCGAACTAAACTTTCAAAATATTCAAAAAAAATAAAGTCTATCAAATAGTTAATAATCAAAAATTCTGATCTAAAATCGGAATATTTTTCTCCAAAATAATTCTTCACATTTACTTATACATAGGATTGGTAGGCGACCGACACGGTGACCTGAGGGTGCTCCACGGTCCGTGTAAGCCAGTAGCTGCTCGATAACATCGCCGCTGCCCACCAGTTACTTTTAATGAGCCCGTCATTTATCGACCGTCGATTATGCAGACGACTCTCGAGCTTGCAAGATTTCTTCATTTCAAGATTTTCAAGCAACTTGTCTGTTTAACTCAGGATTTTTGCTCAAGGATTTCTCTATAAAAAATGTTTATATCTACTTGGAAAATTAGAAATGCTTTTCGCCTCTACCTACAAAATTGCTACCCAACATTTTTTTTCTTAATTCATCTGAAATCAGCATGCTTGATTCTACCCAATCCAATAATCTTTAGTCGCTGTGTATTTTAACCAGTACAGTCAGACCCCACAGTACAGATAACATATTATTATTATTAAAAAAAAAAACAACTTTTAATTTTTTATTTGAAAACAAATATAGATTTAGAAAAAGCAGGTGTGGGTAGAAACAATAACTCGAATCAAACATTTTGGGTCAAACCAAGCAAAATACCTATTCGGTAGAAAAAAATTGGGTTGAGGCAAGAAGTACTCTATAATAGGTTTGATGATTTTCAAGAAACAAACTTATGCGGGTTTTTAATCCTCAAAGTTTTTAATAATACGAGCTAATATAAGCTTTCTTTGAACTAATCTCCATTTGAGGAAAACCACTTAAGATTTCCAAGTAACATGTTTGTTTGTCCTCGAAGATTTTGAGAAAGACAGGAAAATATGAGTGAGCTGGATATTAGCTTTTATGTGAATGCAGACGAAGTCGCGGGTAGAAGCTAATATTTTATATCGATGTGCCAAGAATCGATTCGAATATACGTAGTAACGAGTATCTTATCCAAACATTTAGTCCGGTTAGTAGCCATTAGAGTTTCCGGACTATCACGCGATGTAGCCTGAACTACCAAGTAGGTAAACCTGTCCAGTAGGACAGAGCCAGACAGAGCTCTGTCTGGTTCTGTCTCTGGCTCGGTTTTGAGTCTGTGTGAGTACTGACTAAATAAATCCTACGTCAAAATGAGGACAACACACACAGGATAATACACTGGTCAGAACTCACACAGACTCGAAACCAGAGCCAAAAAAAGAGCCAGACAGAGCTTGTGGTAGAGGCCAAAGAACTAATATTAATGTACTTTGTACTAATATTTATTCTTTGCCGGGATATAAATAACTGTTGAAGTCTCAGTAATACGGGCGGTTTTATGTCCACATAGGTAGTAATTATCAAACGATAAAGCGCTATTTACACTATGCATTTTAAATAGGGCTTTATCGTTAAGGCCCGGCCACATCAAGGCGATGACATGACAGCGATAGCAACAATAATACACCCTTACACACTCAACTATGTTAACAAATGGTGGCGATCAGTGAAACGCTGTCAAAAATTGCTGTCATATTTGACAGTGTTTCACTGATCACCACCACAGAACGCTTAGATGTGTGCGAGGCTTTATTATTGTTGTTTTTTCACTAGTGCCAACTCTGAATATTGGTATTGTCTTTCCAGAAACGTTCACATTGATTATTTAGACGATGTAGGTATACACACAGAAAATAATGTAACGTGAGTCTTGGCGTTCTGCAGCGGCGATCAATAAAACACTGTCATATTTGCAAGAGTTTCACTGATCGTCGCTGCAGAACGCCAAGGCTCACGTTACATTTTCACGTCACATAACGCTTAGATGTACGCAAGGCTTAATGGGCTTCAACATGAAAATTTTCCGCGCCATAAACCAAGCTTAAATAAACCATGCGCCGTAATAACGGCCCTTGAGAGCCTTCATGACAATTTAATTGAATCGTGGCCTGTAATTTTCTAATGTCGGCACAGAATAAACAACACCTTCAGCAGGGTAGGTATGCGTCCTCCGTGGCCTCGAGACACGGTAGTTTGCAAAATTATAATTAAATATGAGCTATTTCTAAAGGTACTTAGCTAACTTTGTTGTAAGTTGTAAGTCAGCACAACTTAGATGCGGTTGTGTAGCAACATTATTTCATGATAAAATGTTGTATCACAAATCTCAAATGGAAACCTCTTAGGGCCAATTTCACGGATTACTAATGGACCGATGAAATATGAAACAGCTATTTAACTTAAATTTTGCTAACAATAATTTGAGTTAAACAAAAGTTAAATACAATAATATGATCGGTGAATTGGTCACCGAACCTTAAGGTATTAACCGTTTTCAGGATTCTGCTCTAGTATCTTACAAATGTTCAATAGTTAGAAACGAGGAAGTAGAAATACATCCAAGAAAAGATGGCACATGTAGTACCGCATGGTATAGATTAACCGTGCAACCAGAATATCCTCACGTTGTTGATAGAACCTGAGTCACCGTAGTGTGCTCTACAGGTAGCCTACCAATGAGCTATTCCTGTCTCTTACCCTTCTCCATTAATATCTCATAAATTGCGTAAAGGTACCAGTAAATTGCTAAGTCAAGTAGCCTTAATGATCGTGCACTCCTTCCAGAGGCGTCCATTACCAGATTGATTTATATTTTCAGAATGTTACTCACAATTTTGCCATGCCTGCTAACTCGAAATTGGTCCAGTAACTATGACTAAGTTGGTTTATTTTTGCCGAAGTGGATTCATAATCGAAACAGCTGCATGAGTTGTTGCCAGGATCATCGTTGATTTAAATTTAAAAATAATCAAGGCATTACTCCTTTGTTACAAAAATACTAAGTTCTAAGATAAAATTTTGGGAACATTTCACACAACATTAGGATGCTAAAATATTATATTTAAATATTTTTGTAGACAAGGCATAATTATATTTACAACAGAATTTACATTATTTACAAAAACTATTATTTTAAAACATGAAATTATTGAAATAAAAAATCAATAATTAATTACCTAATATTTGTAAATTAGGTTTTCATGTTTCTAAAATAAAATTAACATCGATAACCTAAGCATAAGTAATTACAATTAACAATGATTTGTTTTTTACTTAGACAATCTAGGTTAAATTGTCTAAGGTTTTTTATGATAAAAAAAGATTAGATCATTCAAAATTATTAAGAGCCAACTGGTAATGAATGGGTAAAAATATGGAAAGTGCATATTCAATTGCAGTGCTCTCAAACGGTGAAAGAAAACACCGTGAGAAAACCAGTTGGCATTCTAGCTTTAGCGATGGACTTGGAGACACTTGTGGTACGAGAACCTGCTGAAAAAGGTGGCCATTGCTAACTGCAATGTCTAATCGTGTGCTTCTAACACATTGACACGTCATCAGAGTTTGAAATACACCTATTTTAGAAGTACTTCTATCCTTCTGAGCCATCAAATGGTAGAAATGATTATCTACCATATCCAAGGGGATGAACAGATGTGCTACAATGTGCTAAATTATTGTAATAAGTCAGTAAAATTTACATAATTTTTATATTCTGCCTATGGAATTTCAGTGGTGATATTTTCATGAAAAGTGTAGTTAGGTAATTGTATGTTGGCTGGGCTCTGGGCTCTGATTGTGAAAGTGGGTTGTATCGGGTGGTTGCGGGAGCGGTTGGCGCAGGTGCCGAGGCCTTGCCGCGAGCGCGTGGTATGCGGTCGCACCGGTTCTTCTAGCAACGCGTATTTTTTACACCACACATCATTCCACATTGTTCATAAATGTTTTGCTATGATGCAAAAAATATCAATACTAATGCAGACTAGAGAGAGCCGGGGATTTCAGAGAATTTTGTTCCGTATCCGCGTTTTTATTCTAGTATTTACCTAATATTACCTACCACTCGGAATACTCAGAACTTAAAATTGATGTGGTGAAGTGGCCATAAAAAATAAGCTAAGCCAGTTCATGCAAAGCAAAGTTTTAATGCAAAGAATTTGTAAACGTTTAAATTCTAAGATTCTTACTTAGGCTAATGATATTTCTAAGAAATTTCCAGTGTATCGGGGCCCGGATAACTTTACAATTTATACAATCATTAAAAATTAATGATTGTAATTAAAAGATCAGTTATTACAACTTCATTCCATATCCTTAATAATCTAGCCCTTATATGGTTTAATTAAAACATTATTGGCTTTATTGTCACAACCAAGTCGTCCTGACGCGTGTCGAACGCAAAAACTATCTTGAGGTTTGCGCGGCGCCAGCGCTCGCGCAGCCCACACTCGGCCTTGCGTCGCAGAACAATATATTACTCACGCGCATACGTTTCACTTCCAAGATTTCCGAGTAAAACAGTTATACTCTCGGATTCAAAGTAACTTTAATAAGCTAAAAATCGCGAAGTGGTTACTAGAATTTGCGTTGAAACAAGATCCAGTACCCTTAATAAGAAATGGATAAAAAAGTACTAAGCACGAAATATAACTTGTACCAGTGCAGAAATACTCTGCCCTCAATCAACCACGGTTATTGCAACAAAGCCGCAACGTCGGGAAAATAAATAAATAAAATAAGGTATAAATATATATGCGATAAATACCCGTATAATAGTTTCAGTACGCAGAAAGACCGCCCTTTTATAAGGAGGACGACCTAAAGGTAAAAGTAAAGAAATAGTGCAAGTCGCACAATTTATTTTTTCCGCAAATCTTGGTTTGGCCTATAAAGAACTATTACACTATAATAATGATCATGACAAAATAAAAGATAAAAAATTTGAATTAATTTAGTTGAAATAATCAACGATCTAAAGCAACCACAATAAAGCTCATTTTACTTTGATTGCTTGGTTTGAAGTGGGACATGCCTGCTTGCACGAACTGCTAGGTAATCTCGCTGCACTGTCGCCCCGGGATCATTTACGCGCCTAGATACAATTACACCTGGTGCCTGCTCCACCTTAAATGTTACTGTATAATTAGCACGATTAAACGTAGATCTTGGTACTGATAACTATTCATCGATCGAGAGTAATGGCAAGTACAAGTACAGCATCCGTTATCATACAAACTGCTATAAGTTATGCCCGAGGCTTTAATTTTTTTACAATAATTGTAGTTAATTTTTTTACAATATTTTTTACAATAAATAATTTTACAACAATTTATTTTCTCATCTCGATGGTTCATCTAGAGATTCTAGAGTATAAACATATAAATAAACATAAAACGGTATTGCATATTTTTGTAAAAGCCAATTTAAGCGGGCATTCTTCTATGCAGGTATTGACTGGCTTGACTTACGCCGTGTCCTCGCCTTCGCGCCCCGCTGGGGGGCGCGAAGACTCGTCAAGGGGACTTATGGGGGGTGCGAGTTTACCACAGGCCTACCATACTAAACAAACCGAAATATTACAGATTGAGATTCATATAATTTTTAAAACATACTGACTAAGCTTTACTGGCTCCTTAAAAGTTCTTAAGATTTAAATTAAAAACACGTTAAAAGTTCATTGGTTTATCATACAATTTTAACCATAATGTTGAAAAACAAATTAAAAATGTAAATCCGTTATTGGCTGTATGATGGAAATTTAATTATTTACATTTTGTTCTAAAAGCATATGATGTAGAATTTAAGGCACTTACTTACTGGGCTAACCATTTTAAATTGCCTAGTTTTAGTAAGCCTCAATGAGGCGCACTTAAAATCCTTTTACCACGCTTTGTTCGAAAGCACCAGTGACACAATAAGAAAAAAATATAAAGGCGCGGTTTTATAAGTACCTACTTAAACAAGAATCTATAAGTACATAAAAAAAATACGAAATTAAACAAGAATCCTCGAAGCAACGTGACACTAGAGTCAAACAGTCCCCGAGCAGTCTGTTGAACGCAACTCACTCGGTTATGTAAATGAAGAGATAAACATTTAAAATAAATGTTCACGTCTTAGCGTACGAATCCAGTATTATTTGCATCTGGCTGGGTTTCTGAGCAATTGGAATACAGGCATTTTAATACAAATCACGTCACGTGGCAAAAGCAGGACCTCTTTAAATTCTATTAGGATACATTGTATGGCCTACGTGGGTTACTCCCACCAATACAATGCCACGGTTTTACAAATGAGTCGCTACTCCACACATGTATTTTTTGTTTTTGGGTAAATAAATATTTGTATAAATTAAATCGCAATAATAACGAGTTTTTAGGAATCAAAGTCATACAGCTTCAAACATATCCTCTGCGTAGTCCTATCAATTGTCTAAGCCTATCAGTCACACACGCACTGATTTCTGCTTTTTACCTGTTACTAATTGGCCAATTAAAATATTCCTTAAAGCTGATACATAATAAATAAATTAATAATGCTAGGGTAAATATATCCGTAACAACATAACCGATGTGTAGGTATACTAATAAAATGAAACTGGGTTAAACTAATTATGTTTCCATGTAATTAAGCGAACATATTTAATGATGGCTGATGTCAATTAATTTTGAAGGTGTTATTCTGGCAAAAAACGCAATCAGTTTCCAGGAAACGAGGAGGACATATGACGCCCGAATGCTTTATCAGTTTAACGGGAAGTTGTTCGGCCACCAAACCGCGATACTGTGTTCTACAAGAGATTGATTTATTCAAAAAGTAAAATAATAAACACATAAAGTACATTTATTTAGACAAAGAAACTTAAAATTAAACAAATACTTACAAAATGTGCAAAATTCACAAGAAGCAGTTGAGCTATCTGCAGACTGTTACAAACGATCTAGAGATAGCTCAACTGATTCAAATAAGTACCAGATGGAAGCGTCCCCAAGACGCTGGCGGCATTGCCACGCTGAATAGTATCACATTACTACATATAACTTACAATTCACATCTATCATAAGTACGACAAGCGTTCAAGACAATATTAGTCTGGTGTCAAGGAAGACCAGCGTTATAGTAACACTCGTTACTATAGCATATATGCTGAGTGGTGGCAAATTGAGCTAAATGACACACACAATTCAGGAAAGTGTTTAAATTTATAGGGACATCATAAAAAAGTATATACTGGGTAATTGAGTCATACAAATCTCATTTTATAATATAAGCCACAAACAAATTACTTAAAGTTAAAAACTATACCGAATCGAAAACCTCTTGTTTTTAAAGAAATAGAAGAACAAAAAGATAAAATCATTAAGTACCAAGCAGTTTGATCTAATTATTTTAAAAGCACTTACCTAATTATAGAACTGGAGGTGTGGTTGCCATACGCTGGTTTATCTCACTCAACGCACACTAAATTGAACGATAGAAAAGTACCTACATTGCGTTTACAATGAAAAATGAGATTACTACATTTAGCTCCTTTAATAACCTAAGTGCATGAAAGGAGCCTCTTTGAGAAGCACTTACAATCCTTTCACCACACTGTAAACAGTGACACGATATGAAGAAGAATAATCCTATCCTTCCGTGTTCAAGTAAAAAGTGTGTTCTTAGCTTATGACGACACCTTTTATATTTAGAATTTCAGAGAAGACTGCAGGGCTAGTTTAACTATTTTGCTATACTTATGTATTACTCTAGTAAAATTAGATTACATTATTTGACGTCTGCCCACAGTAGTAACTGTAACACTCGCTGATAAACCATTATTAAACGTTAGTACAAGGACAGCCCATAAAGAGATATTAAAAGCTTATGCAATGACATGACAATGTTTGTATTTATAGAAAGAACTCCTGGCTTACTACATAATTGAACTACGAGTACGAGGCAGAACCAAGTTATCGTAGAAGATCTCTACGCGCTGTAGACGTTCGTAGCACTTTCGTAGACGTCACATTTTTTAGTAGTCGTCATTCGTCACTTGTCTATCATAATGATGTTTCTTTTGGATTTCCTTTATTTTCACAAAGTAAGTTATATTTAAACAAATATTTGCAAAAAGTACAAAATACACAAGAAACAGTTGGGCCGTCTACAGACCGTTACAAATGATCTAGAGATAGCTCAACCGATCCAAATCAGTGTCAGATGGAAGCGTCCCTAAGACGCTGGCGGCATTGTGACGTTGAATAGCAATGCTGCGCCAGATACCCAGCCCTTGGGTCACCAGCCCTTGGGTCACGCGTTGCTTTGATCAGTCACTTAGACATTTTTTTTTTAATTTAAACTACTTACCTTATTTTTATTAATTAAAACGACTGGCCTCTAGCTCAGTTGGTAGTAGCTCTGCCTTCTGCGCCGTAGGTCGTGGGTTCGATCCCCACCGAGAACAAATTTTTGTGTGGTTAACATAAATGTTTGTTCTCTGTCTGGGTATTATATTGTATTCTAAGTATGTATTTACAACAAAAAAAATGTATTCAAGTATTATATCAGCTATCCGGTTCCCATATTACAAGCTCTGCTTAGGTTGGGGCTGGGTAGTATTGTGTGAATTGTCCACAATATTTATTTATTTATTTATTTATTAATTGATTAGACTCATTATCAAACAATGATCATGGCCTAGCAACCGTTATGTACACATAATGGTTCCAAATAATATAATTTTTTTCTGTTTATCTTAATTACTTAGGCCAACACATTATTAGGGTAATGGTTAATAGCAATGAACGATACGTAACTAATTATGCGTTACAAAAGATAAGTTGTTATTATACTTAAGTACTTTGTTTCAATTATTTGTAAGTACTTAGGATATGAGTGATTATTCTCTTAGTTCAAAGTAACGGCCAAGTGACTACTTCTTTGGTAAGAGTTTTACATGCTAAAAATATAATTTGGTTTAGGGCTGCTGTACTGTAATAACAAGTTTAGAACGCGTGTTTATTGTCTGTGCAAATTTTAATTCAGTCCAGGAATCATATATCAATAAGACTTCATTGGTACGGGTCTTTTAGAGAAATCTGATCATTAGAAAAAATCATTCGGTATTTCAAAGGTCGAAGAAGAAAAAAATAAAAATCCAAGCGCATTAAATAGAAAAAAAATCATCCTTACTGAAACTATCGATTCAAGGTTACCCACGATACCCCAGTTTATCGAACACCATCTTCGTCTGTTCTATTTTGTTCTGTACACATTAGAGCAAGTAATGGGCAGTCGACAGACTAACAGTTATTAACCGACGCGTAACGTAAATAGAGCCGTGCTGGAGGGTGTTCAAAGAGAGCCGCACATGAAATTCGGCCGAAGTATCGAAAAACAATAAACATCACATGTGTTTTGACCTCGAAGTGAGCTGTGATTGGATACCAAAAAAGCAGGAAAAATTACGCCAGACATACGAGTAAACGATGTTTGGTCGAACTGTTAACATAAACTTACAAAACGATATACCCCAGTAAAGTACATAACGGGATTCAAAACAACTAAAAAAATCGAATTATCTTTTTTTTTACTTCTTGCTTGTAGAATATAGTAGTAGTATAGTAGTAGTATAGTAGTAGTAGAAGTATAGTAGGTAGTAGATGGCCTGTCTGATTATATGTAATAACCCTCACCTATAACAAAGCACTGTCTTGTTAGTTTACTTTAGTTAAGCTCGTGTGATAGGCCACACGGGCCTATACACCACCTTTATATTACACTTGAGTGTATTTTGTGGACAATATTTTGATTTCTAGGATCTGACTATCCTCTTCTTAACGAGTGTGTGAGCTTCATAAAATTTTAATAGAGCCTCCTCTACTAAAATTTAATGAAGGTATATTACAATTTGTTGTCTTCATACATTCATCATCGGCGCCATATAATTTTTTTATTGATGATTTATCAGTCAGTTATGCATGACGCGAAACATTCCTGATTGATACAATAAATTTCATTCTGATAAAATTACATCATCTGATTGTAAGTAGTATGTTCATTAAATATTGCAGCAGATTGCAACACTCAATCAACAAATATTCATCGATTCCAAAGAGTACAAAGATAAGATTTGCGATGAGCTATAATGGGTATTAGCAAAAACGGTCGACCGAGTAGTTTGAATACTCGTAGACATATCTTACGTACGGTTGTAGGCAATAAATATTTAGTATTTAGTAAATAATAGTTTACTTCGGGTAGGTATTGTGGTAGCAACATTCAGACAAACAAAAATAGAGTGATGGGTCATCGACCTTACGCAAGATCGTTCCGGCAGAACCAGTGAATTGACGAATCAAAGATTGGTTCAAAGTCAAGTACCTATTAGTTTATAGTATTTAGTGTGATTTGCAAATATTGCGATCCTGTCAATCTTTGGCCACTAATGGAAGCAGTGTGTCAAAATTAAACATTTGATTTCACACATGTGTTCCGAACAACTTTGGATATGTATACATATATGCTTTCACTTCCGTTCTGTAGAATTCCTTCTCGCAAATTCTTATTCCTTAAAGTAGGTTCGCGCACACAAATTAGGACGCAGTGTTTGGTGTTAAAATATAAATGTTTGCCGCCAATGTTGACCCTGTCTGCCAGTTTAGATGCTAATAAGTTGCTTGACTCCATAGATTGTTAAACTCTTCTTAATCTTTTCAAGTGAATGTGAATTTGCTGCCCGATTACAAATAATTACAGCAGTTGATATGCAGAATAAATTACTTTACCTATAGCCAAGTGTGATTATAATTTTTTTGCCCTGAACATATAAACAATATGCATATATGTATTTGAAACCTAAAGTACCGGGCTTACTATTTTTGTAAGTATTAAGTATTAGCTCGTCCGCCGTTTTGTAGCTGAATTTTAACCCTACCGATATTTTATAAAGAAGAACACATTAAATACTAATAAAACCTGTTTTTGCGTATACGCATTGAAATAATATTATTTGAGTACCTACATTTTATGTTGGTATATTTGTTTCTTTATGAGAAAGAGGTATAAGTCCAAGCATCTAGATAGATTTTAGCCAAGTACCTATGCCGAATATACTAAAATTTTTTGACTAGACAAGATGCGAGAGACTAGATCTAGGCTTGGTCGCGTGGAACTGGCACCAAAACTCACACAGCTTTAAAACGTTTCAAAGTGATCTTTGTGATACAGCTGAATAAATATTGTTTGATTTGATTGATAAAGTTTTGTTACCTCGGTAACTAAAAAAATATGTTTTTCTGCAAATTATTTAACAATCATCTATGAGGAATGTTTCAATAGATATGAGAACTGACATGTAGGCATTACACTCAAAATTTCACACATAGCAAGGTATTGAATCATGCATTATCTATTGTGCATTGGTGATATCAAGTAGGCACAAGTTGAAAAGCAGTTAGTTATTTTCAATTATATTATTATAATTACAATAAAAACATCAGAATCATCGCACATTCGAGGGTATTTTTTTGAAATTTTTGATGTTTTTTATAACAAAATTCTATTTTTTTAATTTCCTTCTTTAAGAACATCGATTACGTGTGAAATTAAATGTTCGTCCATCAATATTTTTGAAGTGAAAACTTCTTTAGCGGCGTTGAGCACTTTTTCTGTAATGGGTATAAAATCTTAAACTCGCGTCAGCGCGTCAGGACACGTGACCTGATCGAAAAAGCGTAAGACGGATGGAGAGTAGACAGCTATCCCCTCTCTACGGCGCGGCGAAAATGTATGCCTGGGCCTAATGTTTCGTTTAGGCAGCGCAGGGCGCTTGCGCGAATGTTCGTGTATGTTACAGCGTGCCAAATAACAAACAAGCCCCCCCTAATGGCCCGAACACACCTAGTTCGCTGGCGGTAGCGATCAGTGAAACGCTGTCAAATATCGCTGTCAGATTTGAGATTAGACAGCGAATATTTGACAGCGTTTCACTGATCGCTACCGCCAGCGAACTAGGTGTGCGCAGGCCTTAACCATTCCAAAATATCAAACATGCTCAACGTTAATAATCAAGTTTTCACTTCTGCCGGCACTCCCGGAGTGCAACCCGTATTTTTTTTTTTATTGATAGTTATGGTACTAAGATTTATCTTCATATATAATTTTAATATAGGTAAAAGTTATTAGTCCTATTAAGACTATTATTAGATTTATTTGCTGTAAAAAGAACAGATAAACAAGTCTTGGAAGCTTATTTATATTTTTTCAATGGATAGGAGGAGAATAGACAGGATTATTCATAATTATTGTGAATCACAGCTAGACCGCAGACCCTTTAGTGCCTACATTTTGAGTTAGCTAAGTATGTATGTACTTACTATACATACACTATGTAAGTAAGTACGTAGGTACACACGATTCTTCAACTTGAATTATGTGTACTGAATAAAACATAATCTAGCAAGCATTTTTAAATTATAAGTTATAAGCCAACAATGTACAAACACCTGCGCTGAGATGGTTAAATTATCATAATTTTAAAAATTACGTTATTTATTTCTTTTGTATTTACGTCTGGTAGATCAATTTACGAGTAAACAATATTAAAATGAAACAAACGCAACGAAAAACTTTGAAGTATTATCATTTCAATGTTTTTAAAAGTTTAAAACCAACAGCAAGGCTACCGCGAGCTCCATATGGTTATGGCTATGGCTGTCAAATTGTGTGTAGATAGGCTGACCCACACATTCATTTTCTTCTTGGGTTTGAATGTGTTGACACTGTTGACACAATTTTGACAGCCATAACCATAACCATTTATAGCTCATGGTAGGCCAGCAGATCAGATTAATTCAAATTCATATTCGTTGGTATTATTCATTAAGAATGTATGGATACCACGCCTCTGAATAAATTCCCATACAATGTGTGTATGCTTACATTGCCTACGCATCATCAAAACAAAAGACCAGGAAAAAATATAAATCGACATACCTAACCGCAAGCGACTGGCAGACGTGTGTAGGTAATTAGATAGACTAGACTAGACAGTCGGATCAAAACACTTTGAAAAACTTCTATTATGACATTGTGTCGGTGATACTGTAATTTAATTACACAGAGCTGCAATTATATAAGTCAATTGAGGATTTTTGCGTCGTATTATTTCTTTGTTCGTTATTAGAAATAAAGTTTTTAATTGCATAAGTATGATTCTTCGTTCGCGTGAAGTCTGATCACTGTCGCACTCACAGTGGTCGAGTTTCACGAATTTCTAAAACAATTCTTCATAATGATTAAATTTATGACGATGTTATGCCAGTGATACTATTGTAGAAAATTGAAAATTTACAGAACGGGTTCGTGGAGTGCAGCAGTGGAGTAGAAGAGTGCGGGCAGATGGACGACTGCGCCGTGGTGATGCCTCGAGAAGGCTGCTGCGCCAAATGCAAGGGATGCTGGTACAACGGCACTGAACACGCATCTCATTCCGAGTGGACAGAGGAAAGCAAGACGCTGCGCTGTGAAGCAGGCGTGGTGACCATTTCAAGACCACAATGCTACGCGCCTTGCGACACCCCCAAGCATCAAAGGCATTACAATTGCCCTGTCTGTGATGGTAAGGACTTTTTATAAATAAAACACTCTCCTACTTAAACAAACAAAGCAGCAGATTTTTTGAATATACATATTTGAGCTTTCTATGAGCGGAGCAATATCTTTCCAATCGGTAATGACTCGATATTTATTCCAAGTTTACAAGCTTGGAGTAAAAAAACTGTTGTTTGAAACGAAGTAATTAGGAATGTGTGTGTAATGAAGTGTTATTACACCCTTTATGTGCTATGAGCTCTTTTATTTGTACTCCAGCAATTAAAACCACAATGACTCAGAACAATTCACTGGCCATTTCACGCAGTCTTTTCCCACAACTGATGATTGCTGCTCAACGAATATAATTGAGCACGCTGGCGCAGCCGTGTCTCGCGCAGCGCCCACCCAGACGCTCGAAACAAAAGAAAAAAGAAACAACCACCTTAATCCCTTACAAAAACAAACACACGCCGCCTCGCGAACTTAATAAAAGCATAACGGCAAGCAATTTACCTCCGCTTCCAAACCTTAACAAGTTTATTAAATTCTAATCAAATAATAGTAATTTACAGGATGACGACTCGAAATCGCTTTTGGATGTTGCCGACGCATTCCAACTGTCGTTTTATTGCCTGTGTTTATACTTTAATAATTACCCTCTAGCCAGCAAGTCGGATTGGGACCCCTACGTCTAGTTAGGTTTTTATGGTCAGTAAAAAAGAAGACTGTTGTATCTTAGGTAAATTTTTCATGTGTCGCAGCTAGTCACCCACACACAGCACCAACAATGGCAAAACACAAGAAACAAGTGCTGCGTATAGTATCATACATCCAGACAATGGACTAATCTGCCATTATAACCCGTCTCGTTTGCAGTGCCATAATTAGATAGAGATGACTATTCTAGAACAACGGAGCGATTTAAACGATTGCCCATTAAAACTAGGTATAGGTGACAGCTGCCAAGGCCACTAAACATGTACTTATTGAATTGTGTTCACATTTTATGTGCTCGCACTGTGTACATACATAGAAGTGGCGCCGAAGAGCAATCGTTCCGAACGTTAGCTTTGAATAAATAAAGTTCACGTGCAATAAAATCTTGATGAACCGCGAACAAGAGGCTATTACTACAGAGGTTTTGATTGTCTCAATTTACCGAAGCTAATGAAAAGTGTATGTTCTCTGTATTGTGTTTATTTACTAAAGTTTTCAAAACATAAATGGACCACCCAAAGCTGATTCTGCACTTCGCGATTGACTCATACCTTTGCCTTAGTGATTTCATCGGATACCAAACCAATACCATAACAGGAGACAAAAAAGACAGCGGAATAAACTTATTATACATCCTCGGGGGTCCATTAAAATTATATATTTTTGTGGTCAGTCTCCCACGGCGTTGCGTCTCTATTATTGACCATAAATCAAAAAGTTAACAACCTACTTAAAAGGTTGGGGCGGGTGGGTTTTTGTGCGGTGGTCAAAGCGGCCGACGACGACGTGGCTGCGGGAACCCGGCCTACCTCCGATTGTTTGTTTTACGATCCCAACAGTGCATTACGTTTTTTCTTTCTATTTATTATTTCCTCACGACTTTCGTCCTATCAGCGCGGGAATTCTTGGTCAATAAATGAATTACCTTCGGCGATTGTTTGCAACAAAAAAACAAATAATGCAAACGAAGCCCAAAAGATAATTTAAATTTATATTCTTGTAGCCATGTTTGTATGCGTGCTAATGACCTAACAAAATAACTATGTATGTTACTTTGTTTATGTTTAATATACCATTGTTAGGGGAAAAAAAACATCAGCTGGAATTGCAAGATCAGATCAACTTGTAGATCCTGAAATACTCACAGACAGCTAAGTGTCATATCTTTGTAAAACAATAAAACAGTCTTCTCAGTATTTATATTTGCATAAAACTGAATAACGTTTGTCTTTTGTATCTCGACAGCACATCCTATGAAATGAAGTGCGCGCACTTGCATACGTGATACTTTGTATTAAATTATGGAGACTGGAGACCCAGCCTACTCTCTTGAGACTAGTTTTACGACAGACACTTGTCTGCTTCAGTGTCACAATTATTAAATGCGGTACGTGGCGGTCCACTCGAGAATGTGCCGCATAAAATCGTCCGGGCATACATTGAATGAAACTTCAATTCCAACGCACTCTTATTCAATGTAAACACTCAAAGCTCTAGCATAATGATTATAATAAATGTGTCGTGTTTGTACAGAGCAATGTGAATAAGTGAATGACGTCAGCACCGTAAAATAATATTTGGATGCTTTGTTGTCATTTGTGATGTCCTTGCTAATATGCAGACCTCCTACTGATCTGGGTTGAAGATTTGATCTGATGCGATAAGTTTAATCGTATTGAAGCTCTTGTTTGTCCGAGAATAGAGCCTCCAGGTGGTCAGGCTGCCCAGCGGTGGGCCACTGTGTGCGGCCGTCCGCGCCTTTCCGTTCATTTGGCTGTCCTGATTGATTCATCGTCCATCCTCACTAATTTATGGAGTTTATGCTTTGTCGCAGCCGCTGCGCTCTTTTCGAGCGCCACACAATAGCCCACAATGATATAAGTAGGTATGCTGCCATTGTGTTCAGCTTTTGCTTCAACTTTTACTGTTAATCTGCAGAATTCTCGAGCACAAGAGCAGCTCTTTTGTATTCCCATTGTTTTTAATTACACATATGTATGGAACACAAATAAACGTTTAAACGCTTCATTGCATTTACAATTTAAATGAATTCGTGCATTGAATTTGAATAGCTTGACGAGTCTACCTAATAGAAATTCCTTAAAAGTAAGGTGTGTGTGGCAGACAAGATGTCTGCCTTATTTGCTACAGTGATTTAGTGTGGGACTTTTTTCAAGAGTTGAAATACTTGAGAGAGGCTTCATATGGAAATAAAGCTAATCTATTAGCCAAATCTAATAGATTAGCCAGATTCATAGACCGAACTTTGACTTTACTTTGATGGAAAGTTCAACTTTCAACCAAAAATATATTTCATAGTTCTGTCAAGCTCTTCTTTATTCAAAATGTTGAAGGTAAACTCGATTATATTTCATTGCTTCATTATTCATATATGATTAACACCGTAGTTTCCCTAATATACTGGGTAACAACCGCACCTTTTTTAGAGATTTAAAAAACAAACATTAAAGTCTGCTCAGCCTCGTCGTACGTCATTTGCTCATTCCTTTTTTGTGCGCGGTAACTATCGCACGCACCTTCTGAGCAATATGCCAAAAAAGGTGTGCAGTGTCAAATAGAAAAATTATGCAAGAAAACGAAGAATTATTTCTTGGATTGATTCATCATCAAAATGATGAAGGTTGGTAAAACTGATTTGGAATGCTCTGGGATTGACTGCGGGTCTCTAACGTTGACATAAACAAAGCTTACTTTGCGAAGACTCCTTTGCTGTAAAGCAAAGTCACGTCTATGAATCTCGGCCTAAGCTAGCGTGTATAATGCTATTTTTCTATTTACGGAATAACGCTATTTGTCGAATATACAATGACAGCGTCAGTCCTTGTTTATGACCTGACAAGCCTAAAAAAAGATATGGACATGTACATATTTTAATCCGACGGATGAACAGTAGATTTCAAAAATAGACCTTAGACTAATTTTATTTAGTTCTAAATTATATTTGACTGGTTATGTCCATGTACAACATTCTCGCTATGTTTATAAAAAAAACGTAATTTGTTAGATATAATAAAACCTACCTATTGCATCGAATTGATCTGTACCTACCTAATTGTTTATGCTTAGCATTAGTTATTTTACCGCCACTTTCGTGTTACTTTTTATGAGAAAAGTAACGGAAATTTAAATATATACCTACAATAATAATATAATTGCATTTTCTCACAGCGCATCCACCGAAACATGGCATATCATTGTGCTGCATCCATCTCAAATATTATATTTTATTGTATTTATTGGAAAACCAACAGCTTATAATAACTTAATAATATTAATACTCTAGAAACTAGTGAGCCAATATATATTTCTTGTACATGTGAACTTGCTTTTCTAGATCTAAACATACAGAAAATTATGCTATGTCGAAAAGCACTCTTGCATTTTATGTGTTCAGATTTTTTTATGATTTATTTCCCGTAATTCCAGAATGTGTCATCAACGGCCAGCGAGTGGGTGAAGGCAGGGATGTGCGGATACCGGAAGAGCCGTGCTTGTCGTGCCGCTGCGTGCGCGGCGCTCTGTCGTGCTCGAAGCGCGCGTGTCCCGTGCTGCCGTGCCATCCCACGCAGCAGTACACGCCGCCGGGAGAGTGCTGTCCGAGGTGTTTGCGACCCACTGCTGATAAGCTACTGCCAAGTAAGTCTGTGATCTTACTTTAAATGAAATGAAATTAGGAGTTCGTTCCTAGCTTATTTTATCAGTTTCACATATTTCACAAATTCAAATAACATTACCAATAAAAATAATTAAGTAATTTTAATACGTGGTCTAATTATTAATTTAAATTAATATTAACAAATCAAGTCAAAAAAAAATTACTGGCCTCTCAGCTCAGTTGGTAGCCGCTCTGCCTTCTGCGCCGTAGGTCGTGGGTTCGATCCCACCGAGAATAAAATATTTGTGTGGTGAACGCAGATGTTTGTTCTCTGTTTGGGTGTTATATTGGATTCTAAGCATGTATTTACAAAAAAAAATGTATGTAAATATTTTATCAGTTATCTGGTTCCCATAGTACAAGCTCTGCTTAGTTTGGAGTGATAGTGTTGTGTGGATTGTCCACTATATTTATATTTAGATGTCCCGAAATATATATTACTAGCGGTATGTCCCGGGTGGACAAAACACATAAATATAGCCAATGTTACTTAGAGTGAATGTAGCTTTCCAATGGTGAAAGATTTTTTGAAATCGGCACATTAGTTTTTGAGTTTATTCATTAGAAACATACACACAAAAATACAAATCTTTCATCTTTATAATATTAGTATAGATATAGATTTACTGCTCATTAAACTTTTAAGAAGATGATAGCATACATAAGATGATGTATTTTACTAAATATTAACTCACGCACCTGCCAGTGTAAATTCCAGTGCACGAAAGGAGCATTTCTAAGGCGCATTTGAAATCATTTTATCACACGGTTTCGAAAGAACCAGTGGCACTTTAAGAAGAAGAAGAGTTTAAATAATTAAAGTCACCTATTTACCTATGTTTATGTTTTTTTTGGAGATGATAATTATGTCCAAGAAAGGAGTGAGTACTGAGATGACGAATGATAGGGGAGAATGTAAAAAAAAGGACATGTGGTGCCGACCCCTTGCTGCGAGACTTAGGTGCTTATGTTTGTGTTTCTAGATGCAGGTAGTAAGCCCTGCATAATCGGAAAGGAGTTCCATGGACATTCGAGTACATTCCGCGTGGACCCTTGCACGGACTGCACGTGCATGAACGGCACGGCCGTGTGTATGCGACACACGTGCCCCGTGCTGACCTGCGGCGCACGGGCACTATCACCTGGCCCGGGGAAGTGCTGCCCCGAGTGTCCACAAGTCGAGGAAATCAAGTCTGCCTGCGTTATAGGAAGAAAAACATACCGGGTACGTTAAAGCCTTTTAGTAAAGGCTCGATGACACTGGGGTAGTTTAAAAGCTACAAGCCAACGAGTTCACGAGCAGCTTGTAAACTCGCTTTGTGTCATTGAGCTTTTTTACAAACTACTTTTGACTATACGATTGTAAAAGCTTAAAAAAAAACAGAAAGACGGGCAAATTTACTCGCCATTCGCTGGCGTGTTGGCCTATACCCAAACTAGTTAACCAGCTGTAGCCGCAGTAGCGAGCATCTTTGCTAGCTTCTAGTTCTAGCCAGCTCTTATGCTAGCTAGCTAGTTCGCTACTGAGCGAGTGGAAAGTTTTTGTGTCATTGACACACGCTTATTTGCTCACTCGCTAGCTTTCAAGCTCACCGACTAGCAGCTCATAAACTAGTTTCATAGAGCTTTTAGGCCGCTAACTGCAAGTAGCAGTGTTTGTTTGCTAAATCAATTTTAATTCTGGTTTTGTCGTTCCAGGATGGGGAAACGTGGCAGTTGGACGCATGTAAATCCTGTGAATGTCACAGCGGAGAACCGAGATGCGCAATGGAAAGATGTCCATCCCTCACATGTCCATCAGATCAAATGCTCAGGCAGTTACCGGGACAATGCTGCCCCAAGTGCGTCGACCTCGATGGCATTTGCACAGTTTTTGGAGACCCTCACTACAAGACTTTCGACGGAAAGTTCTATAGTTTCCAGGGATCGTGCAAATACCAACTGGCATCGGATTGCGTGAATAAGACATTCTCCATAAGGATTTCAAACGACGCTAGAAACACTTCACATTCCTCATGGACTCGGACCGCCACTCTCAGAATCGGAGCCACTAAAATAAACATGGGGAAAAAAATGCGCATCAAAGTCAATTCAACGCGAGTGCAGCTTCCTCACGTAATAAACGGAGTAGCTGAGATCGTACGAAGCAACGGTTCCGTTCTACTAACAGCCGATATTGGAATACAAATGCTGTGGGATGGTGATGGCTTTTTAGAAGTGACCGTTTCAAGTGCCTATAAAGGAAAGCTGTGTGGTTTATGTGGTAATTTCAATTCAGTGGCTAGAGACGATATGAGAACCCGCGATGGTAGGATGATGCTAGACACGTGGCGCTTCGGATCTTCGTGGCGCGTTGGAGGCACTAAAGCTTGTACCAGACGGCAGCGAACCCCGAACACGAGCACAAGATCCCGGCAGGCGCGAGTGACGAAAGCACGCAGACTGTGCCGTGGCTTCGTGAAGAATGACGCGTTCACGGACTGCAGCATGAAAGTGAATCCTCATCACTACCAAGCGGCTTGCGAGCTGGACGCTCGGAGCTGTTCGGGAGTGCGGTGTCACTGTGCAGCATACCGGGCGTACGCGCGGGAGTGCTCCCGGGTGGGCCCCGAGCCGCGGGGCTGGCTGCGAGGCATGTGGTGCGAGGGCCCCCCGCCCGCGTGGCTGAGCCGCCCGCGCAAGGGGCCCCATCGCAACGCCAAGTCCAAGGACTCCCACCTGCTGGACCCCAGCGCTATCCCGAAGCCGATCGCCCGCTCGCGCCCTCCGCCGCCTATTCTGCATTAGCTTGCTTACGGCGTCACCTTTACTAGTCAAACCAGCCAGTGTGGCGATGTAAGGTAAGATATTTTAAGCGTATGTAGAGACAACAAAAATCCATACAAATGTAGTACTCTGTTTCCTCTCTGAATAATGCCACTAGAGAAAATACAATCTCTACCAACCACTGCATGCCCCTATGCTGCGTTTTTCTCCATAACTCTCGAACCTTCAAATATTGACCAGTTTCACCGTTCTAATCAGACGTCCTCCATTGTAAAAGAATTTGACGCATATAAATAAAGGCATCCAAAACCTTTATAAACATTATTTTGAAAAAAATATGAAATCGATCCAGTTTTGGAGGACGAAATAGAGGAATACGAAAAAGCGATTTCAATAGGTAAAATGAAGGCTGTAGCTATCTCTATCGCTCTCTATTCGGGCGACGCGACAGCAATATCTAAAATCTGTTAAGCACCTATTCAAGAATTTCTTGTTTTATTTTTAACTCTCTCAATTAATTTAATTATTTTCATGACATTACCTTGTAAATTTTAATATTGCATGCCTAGATATAAGCAGAATACATTGGACATTACCTATTATAATTTAACATCTTCTCGACATGTATTTCAAGCAATAAATTTACTTTGACTTTGACTTGCAGCTGCGTTTCCTTATAGCTGCAAATACTTTTTCAAAAGTTTTAGGTGTGTATGTGAACCTACCATTGTAGAAGATATTTTATGTTGGAAGAAGTATCTTGAAAAATATAGAAAAAATATATGAGTAAAGTAAAATGTCTTGTTTCAGAGTATTACGAATATTGCAACTGGCCACTACATTGGGTTGCATCTGTAAGGCGCAACCAGCTTTATAAGGAACGAAGATCTATCTACTAAACAGTATTCATAAAACTACTTTTAGTTAGGTAAACGTTTATTTTAATCTTACTTTAGTAATAAGACCACCTAGCTCACAATTGCCTCGCACACTCAACCAGCACTTTTTATTATTTCAGTATTTGAAAGTATCAAAACAGTAGGTAGGTACGACTTTAAATTATCTACTGATACGGAAGGGTACTTTCAACTATCTAACTGATGTTGAAGGGTATACTTTCAACTATCTACTGATACTGATGCGAACTTTCAACTATCTACTGATATTGAAGGGTACTTTCAACTATCTACTGATACTGAATGGTACTTTCAACTATCTACTGATACTGAAGGGTACTTTCAACTATCTACTGATACTGAATGGTACTTTCAACTATCTACTGATACTGAAGGGTACTTTCAACTATCTATTGATACTGAATGGTACTTTCAACTATCTACTGATACTGAAGGGTACCTTCAACTAGCTACTGATACTGATGGATACTATCTACTGTTATCAAAGGGTACTTTCAACTATCTACTGATACCAAAGGGTACTTTCAACTATCTACTGATATTGGTGGGTACTTTCAAATGCATTCTCAACCGATAAGGTAGAAAAGGAACAAACTAACGTTGGCTGGTTGAAATTTTAAGCAATGGGCAATCACGCTGTTCAATTTTAGGAAAAATCTAATTTATTGCGTGTTAATGCTAAACGTTTCTTTAGAATGTGATAATTAGTTTTGATTACTCCAGGCTGGCGAAGGACGTTTGGTAAAACATAGTTCAAATTAAGATCTCATCTGTAGGTAGTTCTTTACGAAATCTTAGATAAATCTAGCTATCCGAAGCCAAGAAGCTAATGAGATTGTGAGGGACGTGTACATAACACACAAACGTTAAATTAATTAGCTGTATTTTTAAATGAAGACTCGTTTTAAAGCTTAGTGTTATATACGTTACCAATGAATTTTATTTTTTTGACTTCGAAGTATGTTAAAATAAGAATTAATTTAGCTAGCCGGACGTTATGTGATTGGGTTGAAATGTATAGATGTTTGCTAGTTATTTATTGTAAGGCATTTGCTGCGATTATATCTTGGCGTCGGCGTCGAATATATAATTTTGCTTGTACACCAGTGCCATGAAATTTCGGCTCCAATCAGTAATGTGATTAGTTTTAGTTTATTTTTATTCTATGTTAAATGCAGACTTTTTTTATTGATTTTTATAGTGTTTACTACACTTAACGAAATCACAAAGATTATTATAATGACCCTAAAGTTAAGCGTTACGGCCGAACAGTGTTATTAGGATCCGATAGCGAAGCGGAGCGCAACCCCGTACAAAAGGGAAAATCGTGGGTTCAAAGCCCGCTCAGCTCTTAACTTTTGGGACAGTATAAAAATCTTTAAAATACAGACGTTTATTAATCATCATAATTTACAATCAATATGACATTTGTAAGTTGCAGGCCCGTATCGTCAATTTTAATTTGTATATTAATTTTCTTGTAAGTGCCAGATAATTCCTATGAAATCCATTCCCAATCATTTATCTTTAGTTCTACTTACTTTGTATTAGTTAGCAGGGTCTACGTTTTATGTAGGCTTTTAAGTTATTTAAGACCTATCTGGCTTAACTGGTACTTAATAAGTGATCTTTAAAATAGGAGGTTCTTAAACACAGAATTCCTTTCCGACAGAAGAAAAGTATGTGTGTTGCAAGCGACATACCTATATTTTTTATTAAACAGATGTATGTGGTATCCAGAAAAAATAAGCCTTAAGATGTGTGTTTGTGTGCGTGTTTAGAATCAAATATCTGTCGATCATGTCTGATAAGTTTCCTATGACCTACCAAATTAATACAATATTCATGAACTTTCCAAATACATATTATAATACCTACTGACTGATTTGTTATTTCTATTTTGTGTTGGTAGAATATATTCTTGCGTCTATAACTTTTATTGTGTAGTAGGTATACGCTGCTTTTTCAAAATTGACCCAATTTAAATGTTTTGTAGTATTTTAATGGTAAAGTTTATTAGGTAACGTTGTTATTTCATTTTATTTAAAAAATGGCCATATTAAATTGTATTTATTTTGTACAAATGTATCTGCGTGTCATAGTGCTAAGAATAGCTTGTAGGTCATAATTATTGTGCTTTTGTGCTATTTGAAAAACGTTAGACTATCATCCAGTTTGCGATTTCTTATTGCGAACACGAGCAAACTATGAACGAACAAAGAATTACGTAATAAATAAATAATAATAGTTTCCAAGTTTGTTTTAATAAGCAGTAATCCCAATTCTCCATATTTCCTTAACCATCCATCACCTTTTTACCTCCGAACTTCTAGACACACGGGTAAGTGCCATCTCCTTCATGGTAGATATTCCACATTCACGTACAAAGCGACTGACTCCATTTTTATAGTACGAACTGCCAAGGAGTGGAACTCTTCCGGCGTCAGTATTTCCGGAACGTTTTAATTTAGGAGTTTTTAAGACGAGAGTGATCAGGTGGATCATGGCTAAGCATATGCTCCATGGCTGCATCCTCACTTTCCATCTGGTGTGATGGCAGCTAAATGCTCAGCTACCAACATTCGGCTAAGTCAGCTTCGCACGTATTGACCATGCCTTTCCTGTGGATTAGGCCTACTAAGCTGTCAGGATGGTATAGGTGCTGGGCAAGCATACATCATCTAAAAAGCTGTCCCACTATATAGCGTCCCATAAGTAGAGGCATGAGTAATCACCAGTTGCCCCTGACGCTATATAAATCATCTACAATAGATGAAAGGGCCTGTTTACTTTTAACTATACTTTGATATAAAAAAAATAGATATTTCTATATCTAAATATATAAAACTCTTGCGTTACTGACTGACTGACAATCAACGCACAGCCTAAACCGTAAGTCCTAGAAGCATGAAACTTGGAGGGTATGTTCCTTTTATAGCATAGGGGTGCACTAAGAAAGGAAATTGGAAAATTATTTCCCTAAACGGAGAAAAAGAGGAAAAACTTTTAAAAGAAAAATCAACGGGGCGTAACGGCAACGGGGCGAGCGAAGCCGTGGGCGACCGCTAGTTCTATATAATTTTTTCTTTTAAGTTTAGTAGTGTGAGTGCTGGTGTTACATACAGGCATACGAAACTTACATCTTTATGCATACTTCGTCAAATTAATGCATGGGCTTTGCATCGAAAGCATTTCTAACGTTCTTGACATGCGAGGCAATGCTTTGATATACCTCTACCTAACTAGATGTTAGTTACCTCTGAATTCTGTGTAACAACTACTCGTTCGTACACTTGGACCATTTAAATGATCACTGAACTTATTTATCTTTAAGCACACAGTTTATCAAAAAAAATATTCTGATCCTAGCACGTTTTCCTAATTAAAATTACTTTCTGATCAGAAGGTCTAGGTAGCTAAATGTCCAACAGAGCAAAAGTAAGTCTAATTAGCAAAATGTTCATGTAGCAAAACGTCCAGCATTTTGCTAGTTAGACTTACTGCTCATTACCAAATAGGACAGTAATATGTAAATCAGTTATGCCAAAAACAACGACGATCGTCGACGGTTGTTTTCACCTCAACATCGGGTGATCCGTCAGCTTATTCCATTAGCTAAGCCTTGCATAGTATTATCTTATCTGTGGCTAAGCGAATCATTTATAATAATATATTTTTACATTCTTTTAACTATTGAACATTATTTACGTCATTATCTTTAAATGTGAACGAACTCCTGCTTTGAATCTGGCGAGAATCCAATTCTAACAGAACTCACAGTAATCAAAATTATGTAGGACAATTTGGCGTCCTCTTTAAACAGAAGATTCATTATATTTATCTCCAGCTGAAATCTGAAGTGAAGGTTATTTCTAGCCAGTAAAAGTATTTTAAGAGCCTTACATCATGCGCTAATTCCAGCCAGTTCCCAGAGTAAAAACAAGTATAGTAGAATAAAAGATTTATTATTAAAGATATAAACATTATTCGCAATCACACACATCAATTAAACAAAATATTATTTTATACAATTCATACATAATACTTGATTATGAATCAATGAGTGAGATGTTCGCATAATGTTAAATTAATGCTGTCCAATGTTCCCAAGATTCGAAAGGTTGAAGTACCGAAGTGTAGAGATTCCTTATATTAAACATAAATAGAAAAGCGTAAATATATATTATTTATTCTCCCGTCATCATCTCCATGAATTCTGAAACAATGAATAATTTCGTTTTGAGTACAAAGGTAGCACAGAGTCACTGGGTGTTAGGGCAAGATAAGTACGTAGGTACCATCCTGCTAAAATACCTTAAATTTGAGTACTAGACAATCAATTATAAAAAAAATAATATCTTAATATTTCAATCTATACATATAATTAACATCGCTATCCCTCAGAGTAACTCGTTACAAAATAAGTTTAACTCCATTATAGTAGAAACATAATATACCTGCTCTCCTATATAGAGTTTATTTTGTCCTGTCTCAGACACAATAGAAAAAATATGAGTATTTAATATACTGGTACTTGATATGTGTTTTTAAGTCTAGATTAGTATTTGCAGAATATTTACCATCGAAGTCGACGGTACCGCTGCCGTCAGTGTCGATCTCCTGAATGAGGCCGTCGAGTTCCTCTTCTGTAAGCTGCTCATCCAACTCACGTAGGATTTCACGCAGGCTTGAGGTGGGAATGTAACCGTTGCCTGCAATCAAAACGTATGTCATCAAGTTCTGGCTCTTAAAGCTCTCGAAGAAAGGGCAGCACAGCTCGTTTTCCACTTCCATTCTTTGCCAGCCGTTATCTTTCTTTAAATTTCTTCCATGTTATCTTTCACACAGTTCCTATGGCCTAAATCTACCCACATCATGCGTACCACTTCTGTCCACGACTTTTATCCCTCAGGCATGATATGCTCCTGACCACGCTAGCTTATCCTCAACCATTCTGTCACTGGCACTTTCAAACGTCTCCACTTTCTCATTATTTACAGACGCAACTAAGTATGTGCAGGCGTGCAGTGTGACTTTGTCTAACTGCCTAGACAAGTTTATTAATAAAACAAGACCGTGGTTGACATTATGGTATAAAGGTCTACTCACCTTCCTTGTCGTATAATCTGAAAGCTTCCCTGAGTTCCTTTTGCATGGCCTCAGCATCTTCTTCAACGATGAATTTAGCAGCCAGGGTCACAAACTCTCCAAACTCAAGACGACCAGACTCTGGGAAATAAAGGTAGGTTTTTTATGTTGAATGCTTTATATTCGATTGTGGACAGAATGTAAGTTAGCTGCGCTCATAAACTCGGACACCTATATTTAGACTTTCTGTACCTACAAAAAAGCATTTTGAGAGATCGTTTGTGATAAATCTATTGAGCAGATGTTATATTTTTGTGGATTCGTTGATTCTTTTGATGGATGTTTAATACTCACTATCTGCGTCGACTTCTTCGATGAGTTCTTCAAGGATCTTCTTGTTGAAGGGCTGTCCCATCATCCGTAGGATGTCTGCAACGAAGTCGCAGGGGATACTGCCTGAGCGGTTGTGGTCGAAGCCATCGAACGCCTTGCGGAGGACTGGAACAAACCACACTTCCATCAGAACTTTATATTACGTAACAAAAAACTCGGGAAATTAAACTGTACCATCGATATTTATTGACGACATAGCGCTCACGAAAGCTAACTGGCAAACTAGGATCAATAACCGCGTCCTGGAACTTTCTCCAAAGTTAAGTGCTGAAACGTAGTGCACTAGCAATAAAAATTGCTAAACTGATCGTTCGGCGGGTTAGGATCGGATTAGGACAGTTCAATGCACCGAGGTGTAGTACTGCAAATATTGTGCAATGCATCTATTTTGGTGCAGCAGCGTGCGTGGTGCACCGAGCTGGCCAGTGGCGCGGGCGCGGACGCTACACGCAGGTACGTCGTATTGCTTGTCTCAAAACTAGGTCGCGGCCGATAAATATTAAAAACAACACACCACCTATCAGATCGCCCAAATCATCTATCTATTACAACATCGAAGCGGTAGAATTGGGAGCGCAGTTATTTCATTTCAATCAACCAAAACTTATCATTGAACGCTTTCAATGAATCTGGGCCACACCCAAATGGAAACTATGGAAGTTCTCTGGCGTCTCTTAGTCTGTTGTATAAATAGAACTGTAGATGTTTAATAAAACGTGTTATTTCGAAATGCAAGATAACGTGTCTAGAAGACGTGGTCGACCGGTGGCGAACAATATGCTAAGGATAGGAGGTAGGTAAATGCTTCCTAACGCCCTTTCTGTATGACTTTTGTGTACGTACCTAATGAATGATGAGTAAGCGATTGTGATAAAATGTTTATCATCATTCCCTCATTTCGGCCGAAGCTTTAAAACGGACTTGCGTCACATTTTTTCTCAAAATAAATGTTTATTTGCGTGGAAAATAAACTCTCTCGTTTTTAATGACTCGCCTGATAGACACACCGCTGGAGTAATTTTTTACATACCTATATTAAATTTAACGATTTATTCTTTTGATCTTCCATGACAGATAAAAAATAGAAAAGATTTATTATGTGTTTCAATTGGACACGCTAATAAGTTCTGGGGTCTGTAACCTATAAAAGATGTAGGAATAAAATATTTAGATCACACATGTGATAGAGCAAATCGTCCTAGAAACCAAATAGACTATTTTATAGCCTTGTCAGAGCTGAAGTAGTTTTGTAAAAAAAGAACAAGAAAAATATTTTTTTGCGTAGTCGTAGTAATGAAGATATAAACACATCCGTCGTCGAGCATAAATCTGCATCCGGCACTAATAGCCACGACACAATACTTTTAGATCCCTCATTAATTCAAATATCACCAACAAAATACCACCAACAAAACTTTTAATTATACTCGAGGCTCACTAAAATTTAAAATCAGATAAACATTAGAATTTTCTTTTTCTTTTATAATTACCAGAAAAACATGATAACTGTCAGTGTGACAACATTTCGCAGCTGTCCCATGATATTTTGGCAACAAAATAGTTTTTAAAACTTGAATTTTATTTTTACCGCGCTTGTTTAAAAATTTTAATCGTCAAAACGTGTTGGCAGTGTTTTCAAAGTACCATGAAACTTTATAACGGGTTTCTTCTCAAGATAAGCAGTAAGTTGAGTAAAGCTTTAGGTACGTTTGTTTATTACCGACCCTACCATGAACTGCCAAGTTATCGTAATAATACAGTAAAGGTGAATATGTTTTTATTTATATGTATTTAGATACCTTCTAGTAAATCTTACACGCTGTAAGAGCCTCTTTCATCAGGAACCAAATAGATAATTTTTAATTTTAGTAAGTAGTTCGTTTCATAATTTAGCGAAGATTTGATGAGAATCTTTGGTATGAGGAGTAGAATGCAGGTAAATTGCTCATCATCATCATCATTTCAGCCCGGTATCACCTACTGCTGGGTATAGGCCTCCTTCATTTTCTGCCAGCCTTCTCTGTCCTGTGCGTCTCTTGTAAATTAAAATTGTAAATTAAGGTAAATTGCTCACCTTTAGCAATTAGTTCCCAGTTTAACACCCACTGTCTTCATGAAAATTATGCAAAAATCACCTTTGAAAAAAAATGTGATCTGTGATAAATGACAACAATACCTTCACAAGTTTAAAAATGATCGCACTAAAGTGTTCAGCTATGTGAGACGAATGTAATTTCATTGACGAGACTTTCACATAACAAGTCGTGATCCACCTTAATCGTTTTATTTGTATTCAAATTATAAGGCGTAGTAAAGGAAAAGGCAAGAGTGAATTTGTGAATGAACTCTGAAACTTGAATATTTTAGATACAGCTAGGGGCTTCGTAGGGTTTCTTTGCTCTTCTCCAATTTTTTAACACATTCGAAAGAACCAGTGACACGATAAGAAGAAGAAAAATCTTGCCCTCTAAGATGGGGTGACGATCTGCGAGATGTAGCTGGCAAGCACTGGAGGAGAAGAGCCGAAGACCGGGCTCAGTGTTGGGAGAGACCTACGTCCAGGAGTGGACTAATATAGGTTGATGATGATGATTGTAATATTGATAATTCTTTGCTATTTTAATGTTTACCTAAAAATCTTAATAATTACCACCGTTGTGCCCAAGTTGTAATCGCTTGCCGCCAGAAATAGGGCTGCAAATAAACATTAACCATACCGAAGAGGCGAACTGTAAACCTCTGCTTAGTCATCGGTTGTGTTTAGAAACATCAATTTGGTAAATTACGAGTACTGGGAAATATTCCCTATGATCGTCTAAATATATCTAGAGGACGTCTAAACATAGAGAGTGAATGGTATCAGTCATCTTCAAGAACTAGGCTTTTGTCGGATGCATTACTTTGCAGTTGTTTTATGTCAAGGCTGTCTCCTTGGCCTCTCAAGGTATACGAGTACTAAATCAAATCAATTTTTTTTTTTTTTATGCCACACAATTACACAATCATAGGATCATTATCAAGAGACAATGACATAAAAATTGGTCGTCACTCAGCATACACTACACGACAGAGATCTTTTGTTTTACATGGCTCATTTGCCTTAGAGTTAGATCTGCAGAACGTTGCAAGCAATCTTTAAATCGGTCAGCTTGTGATGTGATACTAATCGGAATCGCAAAGGACAAGGCATATGCAGACCATACACCTTTGGGTCATGCGTCGCTTGGAAAGAAAGTATAGAGCACGTGAGTATACCTTTTATTAATGATAGTCATTATTATAGCAGTCATTAAGCTTAGCAGAGTGATAAGACTGTTGCCATTTCTTCTTTTTCTTTTTCATAATTGGATAGAATCTGCTTAATCAGACAAGTATATTATTACATACCTAAATAAAATAGTTTTTAGTCAAGTCAGTCATAAGACAAGTCGGCCTATTTGTTGACATGTAAATGACAGTGACAAGACACTTTTAGCGAGCCTTTAAAAAGTGACCGGTAGATGTACACAGCATTTCGTAAAGGCGCGTTGAATTAAACAATGTTATTGTAACTGTGCTGTCATGTTGTAATTTTTTATTTAAATATCAGTTTGAAGTTTTCGACCGTTTGAAAATAGCGCGATTGAGCCCCAGCAAGTTTACACATGCTGATAAATAGGGAAACTCGAACACCTAGCTAGACGTTTCAAAGTGATCCTTGCGATTCTACTGAATAAATACACTTTTGATTTCGATCCCGTCGTTCATTGACAAGCCCATTTCTCCGACAATGACGGTAGCTATCTGATTACGGTACACGGTAGATTGGCGCGCGTCCAGCCGTGTTGCCACGCAGACGCCCGCAATCCGCCCAAACGCGAGCTTACGGCCGCCCAAACAAAGCATAACTTTTGTTCGTGGCTTTTCTTGCTTGAAAAACAATCACGAATATTGGCATGTAAACAGGCATTTTCATCTATTGTAGATCATTTTCATTTCATTTTCAGGGTCACTTTTCTGGAGTAACTTTTACTTAAGCCCTTATTTACGGGACGCTGTAGTGCCTGAGACAGGATATAGCGTAGGCTTGGAGAGCTATGATACTTTCAAAGACACATCCACCATCAATGAGCTTGGTAGCAGTGCGCTTAGTCTATTCTTACTTTTTTTTAATATTTTTTCAACCTTTAGGTAAAAATAAGATGTACAGCTGCTTGTTGATAAACTCCTATGAGTGACTCACTCCAAGTGAGAAAAAAATAAGTAAAATTTTAACACTATACAAAATAAACACAGGCACGAGTTACCTAATAGAATACTTGAGCTACAATATACAATTCAATAGAAGTTTTTTTTTATGTTTTACGTTGGCAAAGTAAGAATGAACGTAGGAATGGTTATATTTAGATTTATGTTTATTTTTAATATAGTATGTGTATTTATGTAATTATGTTAGGTTGACCATTGACCACGCCCACCATCGACCAATCGATTTCTTTATATAATATTAAAGGGGGATGTATTAAAGCTCGTGCGTATGTTATTTATTAATCTGGCCTCTGTTTTTTATTAAGTCCACCATTGTGCAGATTGGCAGCTAGCCAAGACTGAGCTTGCGTTTTCTACATCGTTTCATGTAAACATTACAACATTTAATGTTGTTTAAGAATATTGTGAGGTTGGGATGTAAATAGTTCAAGTTTCTAGCTATTGCAACAATTTGCAGTGGTTGATATTCGTAGAGTTATGGAAAACTTTACAGTTTCGTTACAGAAATGTAAGTTGCAGTTTTACTCGATCATTGTTACATTTTGATTTTGACTCTTTCTATTGTATGGAGAAAAGGTGAGATAGCAAAAATACGTTACGTAGAAACGATCAAATATAGTTTTTGTCTCACTAATTTTCTATGCAAAAGAGAGAGACACGCGCTCACACGAATACAATATTTGGTAGACGAATTCTTAGTAATCGTCGTAAATACACTGGAAACTGCCCTTCTGATCTAGGACCATTTTTTGCGTAATCGTTGGTCTACTCTGCAAAGATCCTCTAGGCCTTGAGTTGTCTTTAATATCAAGTTGATAGGCCCTCAATCACGTGAAATGTTTGGCCATTCATACGAGCTTCAAGCCATAGCCAGTATGAGGGCATAGCTTAAATAATAAGTCTGGACAGACTTATTAAATCTGTGCTGTCTATTAATGTATTTTTTTAGCTATTCAATATCTTTGTCCCTTAGTAGAGTGCAATATATAGAGGATTTGAAGTTTGATGCCTACTCTTGTGTTTGTTTCTAATATTGAGCAAGAGTTTATAACAGGGATTCCCAAAGTGGTCGATATCGACCCCTTGGGGTCGATATTGGTTTCCTAGGGGTCGATATAAACGAAAACTGATTTTGGGGGTCGATGAGGTCTAAAAATCGACCCCCTATTAAATGACCACACGTTCTTATTTAAAACTTTAGGTAGGTAGGTACTGTATTGTTTATGTTGTGTTACGTGTACTAAGAATAATTAATATTTTTGTAGGAAATAGCATTGTTGTAGTACCTAATGTAAAGTATCAAGTTCGTACAAGATGAAAAACTAGGCAAGTCAGTGTGGACAAGTTTTTGCAAGATGAATGAGTTCGAGCGAACATCTTTCAGGCGCGTTTTGACTTGCTCTCTATTTGACGCATACGTGATTTAACACAAACGAATTCATGATCAAGTTGCAAATCGAAACATGTTCCTGATATTTTACTATTTAACGAGCTTGCACTTAGGTTGAAAGTTCATTTGCGTTTTGAAATTCGTTGGAGCTTGAACGATAATAACTCATATAAGTACTCATTTATTTCAAGAGATCACAAAGTTATAAAATAGCTAAATTAAGTGAAGTAAAGTGGCTGAAACAGAATTTACGAATCACTTAACCAAGTGCAAAGTTTTCCAATTTGTACCTTAGCACCTAGGTATTTTGTATCAATATAAAGAAAACTAAAGATAGGCCCCTTATTTATAATAGTCTGCTAACTTAAAGCATTGCTAATTCTCACTCTGTCTTCTTCTATTGACCTAATTCAGAATGAAAAATAATTATAAGTTTAAAAAACTAGAGAAACCGACTTCATTGCCAAACGGCTAAACCGATTTTAATTAAATTCGTTTGGGACAATATGGACGTAAAAATAACCTTCCAAATAAAAAAATAATTTTCTAAATCGGTTCATAAATGACGGATGCATGCAGTTAGAAACATTTAAAAAATTATTTAAAAAAAAATGGCAACACCGATTTTAATAAAATTAAAATGAAACCAATCTGGAAGCAGTGCCTTTCAGATAAAAAAATAATTTTCTAAATCGGTTCATAAATGACGGAGGCATGCAGTTACAAACATAAAAAAAATTATTTCAAAAAAAATGGCAACGCCGATTTTAATAAAATTAAAATGGAACCAATCTGGAAGCAGTACCTTTCAGATAAAAAAATATTTTTTCAAATCGGCTTATAAATGACGAAGTTATGCGGTAACAAACATTAAAGAAAAAAAATAATAATACAACCAAATTAAGAACCTCCTCCTTTTTGATTGGAAGTCGGTTAATAACACTGTAGCAGCTGTTTTAAGTTAGCGGACCATTATGAATAAGGGGGTTGATCTTAAAAGTAGGTAATTTGGCCATGGGGGTCTGAGGTAACGTTTCATTTTGGAAAAGGGGTCACTTGTCCAAAATAGTTTGGGAACCCCTGGTTTATAAGATCCGCTTCTTTGTAGGTAGTACACAGGGATACGCATCAGACTATACACTGTTAGCTCGTATGTCATTGCAGTATGCATTATTTTTCTTTGTTTATACGTAACTTGAGCTGTATCCTATCTGTACCTATTCTGTCAAATTAAAGAAGAATTAGTTTCAAAACTTTTCTTACCGGCAATCTGTTCTGGGGGCAGCTCGTCGGCCTGAAAAATATGAAAAAATTGATCATAAGCCTTTCTAAAACGCCGATAATATTTTTTTTGTTTATATTATCTTTGCAATAATTGAATAATCATTGCAGTTTCTGGCATTCGTTTCTGGATTTAAGAGGTTTCGCACTCGTAAATGGCGTGTACGGTTAGAATTAAGTATTATTATTGTTTTCGTTTTAATAGCACAGGTAGGTTTTGCAAGATGCAGGTATAGGTACATAAATTACTGAAAGCTAATAAATTTACTTTATGTTCAATTGAAACTAAATTAGACTCATTGGTTGCGCTCTCCGTGGAACCATGACGTCATCTCCTTGCAAAGTTTTAAAAGTATTTATATAATATCTAAAGAATTTTCTGTTGCTAATATAAACTCGCGCGGACATGCCTAGGCATGAGATTAATTTTGCAAACAAATTCAAATTGTTTTAAAAACAACTGAAACACAATTAAGTCACTCCATTCAAAAGAAAAAAATGTCTCTTTCGAATGTAACTTAAGTTTAAATAAATGAACATCTAGGTAGTAGTAGAGTCAAGCACAGTGAGGCATTTTTTTATGAACTCGTGTATCCTAATACACGCTTACTATGGATGCAATGTCCATCAATATTTATTATTGATGCATACATACATCGACATATACAATTATTTATTTGCTTCTTAGCATACAACATACCTATAAAACATGAATGGACATGCACACATAAGTACATAATTATCTAAACAGTTTGGATTCTAGAATTCTGTAGGTTTTCAAGATTTAGTCTCGTTCTTAAAAATATTGACAAGGTCAAAAACTTTATTAAAAAAATGTACAGCTCATAATTTAATTAATCATAGGTACTATATAATCGTTTATTGTTTGTAAAAAAAAAAACTTTTGAATTAATGTATTATTGTAAATAATATAAAGGAAGTAATTATTTTAAAGCTTACGTTAGTTTAGATGTTTTCTAGTTTGTTATGTACCAATTTTCTTATATAGCTAAATATTCCTAATAAACATAAGTTTTAAATTTCTATATGCGGGTAATTGAGCTACTTTTCTATTTTACTTAGGCTCATGTTATCATGTTATGGTTAGTTATGTAGAAAAGTTTTGTATCAATAATCTCAAAACCAAAGGCAGTGTTTCATTGTTTACCGGTTAAATCGCAAAATATTTAATAATTTCATGGCCACTTCGCATCTGGCGCGGCGTCAATCATCCACCGTGTAAATATGTCTAATAGATTGTGACGGACGAACATAATGACAACACCTGTTAGCGCTGCGTGCACGCATCTGCGGCGCCTCACTTGTCAGCTACACATCCATCAATCAATTTGTTAACCAGAAAACCCAAGAAAATTATTTGTAAAGCATTATTATAAAGTTTCCACAAGCAGAAGACACCTACCCAGTCTTCAGTATCCAGAACCATGTTTGATATCACTAGTTAACACTTTGAGACGCACAACACGACTGACGGGCAATCCGATGTTTCCAGCGTTCAGGGTTATTTTCTGCTTCTCCGCGATATTCGGCTTTCTGATACTTTCATATAAACGGCGGGTCAGCGGAGAGGGGAGGGGAGTGCGGGGCTGCGCGGAGTCCTACCCGGCTTCCTGCGCTGGCGGCAACCAATCACGGCAGCCTCAAACGGCAGGATGCTACAGTATTTTTAGGTAGAAACGTGGTTACTCAGAACGTAAACAAGCGGTGTGTTCGTTGCCGAAAGCGCGGCCCGCCCGCCCTCAGCAATCTAGCCGCCCGCCTTGTGATGACCCCAGATCTACTGTCATAATGTGAATAATTAGAATTTTAAAGTTGTTTGTCGTGTGTAGGCCGTTTACGAGAATGATGTAAAGGGGTCTCACGCAGATTAAAAATATTGTTAAATGTTACTCATACGCAAGTCGTAATGTGTCTTGTGAAGTTTTATTACTTTGCTCTCCTTGAATTTAATTACAGACAAGAGGCTTAGCACGGTTTTCGATGCTTTCAGCGATTTCAACGCTTAATCTATGATGAACATCTTCTTAACACGGATGAACAATATAAAAGTAACAATGACATAAAAATTGGCAGACATTCAGCATATGCTATAATAGCGAGTACTACCATATAACGCTGGTCTTTCGTGACACGTGACACAACGCAGCAACTGCAACTCATCGCCGTTACAGAAATGTCATTTATCGATAAAGATTTTTCGTTTTAGGGTTCCGTATTTATTTTAACATTTAAGGCCTGCGCACACTTAGGTCGCTGGCGATAGCGATCAATGAAACGCTGTTAAATTTGACAGTGATATTTGTGCATTTTATTGATCGCCATCGCCGGCGACCTAGGTGTGCGCAGGCCTTTATTCATACGTTGTTGCCTTAGACAATTTAACCGTTGTTGCAGATTGCAGATTATAAGACACTGTTGATACCAATACCTATATTACCTATATAGCAATAGCAAGATTAAGATGAAACTATAAAATTATATTATTTGTAAGATATGTATATATTATCTTTATGTTCGTAACGATAAAAAAGCGGTTCACAGAATACATCTACTTACCAAGTTTCATCAGTGTAGCTCCTATAGTTTCGGAGAAAAGTGGCGGTGACATACGGACGGACAGACAGACAGACAGACAGACATGACGAATCTATAAGGGTTCCGTTTTTGCCATTTGGCTACGGAACCCTAAAAATGACAGCGTTTGTTCTACTAAATAAAACTTACCCACTCATTTTATCAACGCTCAATGATGCGTGTTGCTAAATGATAGATGACTCAAAAATTGGCACACGATACTAAGAACGTCCTTTCTGCCAGGACATTGCCCTGCCTGGCTATTGTTGGTAAACAAAATATGAATAAATGTATCAGTAATTTAATACAAAAATACCGACTTGTTGAAAGGAAGTGCAGTCATATTTATATACCTACTGAAAAATTTACGAATATTTATACGAAAAAAATTTGCGATACCTACGGTACAAACGTTTGGAATCCTAAAAGTAAGATTTTACAACAATTTAAGACTTTTTTTCCACAAACAGGCTTTTTGTAAAATATATTAGCACTTTTACACAGCATTAGCACAGTAAAAAGTGTAAAAGTGTGTAGTATCATGTTATAAGAAAACAGATTGTTTCACCAAGGAGGTTGAAAGTTATACTTTTTACTGAAAAAAATAAGTAGATACCGGTGCAAATAAGAAAGACTATTAGGATTTTTGTTTTACTGGTAAGTCTCCTAGGTACAATATTCCCAGTGGTCTTACTAGTAAGTCTGTTTGGAAGAAAATTCTTAGCAGTTCTACTGGTAAGACTACTACTGGGAACACTGGTAACACAGCTCATATTTTACTAAGTATTAAATAAGTTATAATTTATCTCAAATAAAAATTACATTTTGTCATACCCATTTAAATCTTTTATTTACCTCGCATGAATGATATAAGGGCCTTACCTCGATTGTAAGTAGGTATAGAAAGAGGTAGGTATTGCATCCTTAGGGCTTGCGCTCGCTTCCTTGTTTAAGAATCGACTATAAGTACTCACCAACTTACGTAGCGTATGTTCCTATCTATTTTGCTACAATCTAAATTGGGTAGCTAACAATGAACGTATAAATACTGTTCAATAATAAAATACCGGAGCTTCATCGCAATTTTATTTAGACTCACAAGCTCGCTTACAAAATATCAGTATGTCGTTCGGTAGGTAAGTACAGACAGTACAGTAGGCCTACTACAAGCTCTGTCTGGCTCTGTCTCTGGCTCTGGTTTTGAGTCTGTGTGAGTGCTTACCATTGTATTATAATGTGAGTGTGACGGACTGTGACGTTTCTACATAGGATTTATTAAGTCAACACTAACGCAGACGCAAAACCAAAGACAGAGACAGAGCCAGACAGAGCTTGTGGTAGGCCTACATATGTGTTAATTTTCTACTTCCTTCATAGCCCAAGGTGCGAGTAATAAAACATCAGTCGTTGTACCTCCTCAGCGGAAATTCAATAATGCACGTTAATTTATGATCATTTACAATGTTATAAAATTGTGATATCTAAAACTATAGTGTACTCATAATGGGTGGTTGCCAATACAAACGCCAGTGGTCATAAATCAGTGGCATTTTTATGAGCACTGGAAATCTCTAGACGGACTATTTTCAGAAACAGTTATGAACTCGCCGGTTCGTAAACCAGTTCGGATCGAGGGCGGTATAGCTTGCAACAGCCGCTACTCAACAGTCAACACCTTTATTACAATGGACATTTATGAGGATGCACAAACCTTTGCATGGGTATTGGGTACGAATCAATATAAAATGCGCTGATTGATAAATCGCTGATTTTATGGCAAACCATGTCTGGTTTTAACCTGCTATTATTGAAAACTAAGGTCCGTTTTCAGAAACAGGAGCCTAATTCTCAGGCCGACCTCATCGTAGAAGCCTCGACAGCTACGATATACGGAAAACGTAGAAAAAGAGCGGGGTTGTGCAATGCCAATGTGTACTGGGACATTGAAAATCTCGGTCGGCCCGGAAATCAGGCTCCAGGAGCCTAATTCTCGTCGATGACGTCGTCGATGAATTACTCAAGGAAATCATCCATTCTCTCTTCGAAAACAAGCAATAAAATAAAATTGCAAAATGAACCGAGATGAGCCGAGAATTAGGCTTCAGAGCTTGAGTCTGAGTCGAGCATGGATTTTTGATATTTTTCAATGAAGAACTGTCAAAAAATCTATGCTTGAGATGAGAGTGCTTCAGGTTCGACTCAGACTCAAGCACTGTTTCTGAAAACGGACCTAAATCATCATAGTTTTGATTCCGGCCACCATCTTGGCTTCAGAGTTGACTTGCTGTACCTTAGTATGAAAGTGTTCAGCTTTTTTCCTATCTAGACAAACACTAAAGTCATAGGTAGGTAGGTATACCTAGATAGGATGCTAGCCAGACCGAGCACTTAGCTAATTTAACTCAACACCTGCTAGGCTTAGGAACGAGGGTGGCATAAGTACCTACGTAGGCGTTCCAAACGGATAATTTCAGTTGCTGAAAAAATATTGCGGATTGATTAGAAATAAAAATAAGCATTTCAAATCCCTAATGTACACATCCGCCCACGCATCGTGTCTCATTTTGTTTACAGAATGCACGGCTGCGGAATGATATGTTTCAACGTGAAATAATGCTCCCGAACTTTAGCCCAGTTCGTGTTTTATTGTGTATGCGATTCCGAGTTTTATCTCATACAGCTGCTTGCCGGATAATCTGATAAAAATAGCTTATAGACAACAAAGCGTCAACAAATCTTTAGCGTAGATATCGGTTACCAAGTTTACTGTCGAACGTTACTGCGGGCGGACGAATCGTTTATTTACTGCTATTTTATGAAACTATATTTTTATAGCGGTATTTTTGGATAGCGAGATAAATTGGGAGATTATGTGTGTTAGCATAAACTAGTAAGTTTGTATTATATTTTACAAACTATAACATGTTGCGAGCGGCTTCCACCCACGTTGATTATTATCTTGGAAATCTAGCTGCTCTACTTTTCGTAGCAAAAAGATAATAAAATTAAATCGAAATAGCTTATTCTAGGAATTGTATAAGTATATGTACCTACCTTATCTACTTAACCTGTACCCAGGTATTCTTTTTTTCACACCGACATCAGTCGTCCACCATATATGAACTAAGTAGACAATCGCTGAAAACGATCTCGACTGGCCTCTCAGCTCAGTATAACTCTGCGTTCTGCGCCGTAGGTTGTGGGTTCGATATTTCAGACGTTTGTTCTCTGTCTGGGTCACTACTTAATTACCTAATATTGTATTCAAGTACTTATGTAGGTTTTTACAAAAAAGCTGCATGTGCTATGTTACAATATCAGCTTTCTGGTTTCCGTACGTAATCTAGTAAAAAATAGGCCTTTGTCTACATAATGTAGAGTAGCTATCTATAAAGCGTCAAAGTCCTCTTTTTTGACAAGCGTAGTTAAGAGATGGAAAGGTCCCTATAAATTTATCTGTGGATGGTACAATTATTTATAAGTCATTTAAAGATTTGGGCCAAAAGCCATCACCCCTAAACCTAATATTTATGCAGACGTCAGCAATTTTCGGTTTGGGGCGCAAGAGATAGTGTTTCGTTCGAATCTACTAAGCATAACTAAATCACGAAAACTTGTTCGCTTTCTTCAGTTTGATTTTTTTTTCTATCTACCATCCACCATCTGCAGGAAGAACACCAGGGTCGGACTGGATTGAAAGGGCCCGGGTGGCTGACCACAAGCTCGGGGCCCGAGAAAACCATTTTTCGATTATTTTATTTCATTTCTCTCTTATTATATTTATTATGAACGATCTACCTATCTGATCTAGTTTTACATTTAGGTCGCAAGACTTGGGACCTAGCCTAGCCTGCGCTGGCCTCCGATTCTACGGTTACCGCAAGCTCCGCAAGCCAGGCCCGTGGGGGGCCCGCGCAGGCTGCAAATGCCAATATGACTATTCCGACGCTGAAGAACTCCATTACAGTATCTACCATACCACCTCCGCACTGCTTCCTCCCGCTGCTTCCAGTCCAAATAATGCCCTTCGGAGTTCGGTCGTTCCAGTCGGTGGTACTTCAGTAGACTAGCTAGAGTAAAGAAAAAAACATTTTTGTTAATTAAAGTCAAAGTCTTCTATCATGACATCTATTGGTCAATATCAGAATTAACTAGATACGAAATGTATTATGTCAAGCCAGAGTAAAGTTTTTGTAATGTCAATGTCATACTACACGTTCTAACTATGTCAATGTCATTTACATATTCCATTTGTCTTGTCAGCTGTCATGTCAACTTTTATGCTCAGTCGGCCGGCCCACCCTGACGAAAAAGTATTTTATCTGTGTAATATATCATATCCTCGACACTGGCAAAATTGATTCAAAATGGACAGATGCTATTCATTAAGAAGAAGAAGAAGACCCGCCATGTTGCTGTTTGTTTTGTTTTGTAAACTTTAGTTTTTGTTGGTAGAATGTACGAATATTTTTTGTTTGAGACTCCTGAAATAGTCGAAAACAAATAACTATCAAGAGGAAACCAGGACATAACAACAAAAAACCCAGGAATCAACTAGTGGTGAATGAAACCATGGAAAGCTATGTAGTTATATCTTTCGTTGGAGAAGGTTCTTTTGGTCGTGTTTTCAAAGCAAAACACAAGGAAACTGACGCTATTGTTGCTCTCAAAGTTATAAGAAAGGTTTGTTTTGGTATCACCTGTGTAGCTCCTAAGAGATTTCGGTATTTTTTATATAGTGAACACAACAATCCTCACTGTTACAGAAAGGGCGATCCTCAAAAGACTTGAAGAATTTGAAGCAGGAATGTGAGATCCAACGGCAGCTAAAGCATCCAAACATTATACGGATGATAGATAGTTTTGACACTGAATCAGAGCTAGTTGTGGTTACGGAGTATGCAGAAAAAGAGCTCCACAGTGTACTCGCTAAAGAAGGCTGCTTAAATGAAGATCAAGTGAAGAAAATTACTTGGGATTTGGTGTCAGCCCTGTATTACCTGCATTCACACAGAGTTCTTCACAGGTATTACTTCTGCCTTCTGTGGTTATGATCCCCACTGAGAACAAATATATATGAATCGGTACATTTAGCAAAAGTGGTGGTATGTGGTTGATTCAGATTTACTGCAAATCACACTCCAAACTAGTTTAAAAAACTGTATCTCAGATGATCTGTGTCTGTGGATGGTGTAGACATCCTCTCCACACATCCTCCTCCTATTTTCTATCTTCTATCTAATCTATCTAAGTCTCAGAGGTTACAGCCTTGTCATTATGGTTCTGAGTGCCATGAAGTAAAGTTTTATGGGTAGTAGTTGCTACCTCGAGGCCTCTCCTCTGTCATAGCTTGATAACTGCTTAAGCTGAAATCCTAAAATGTCTAAAATCTGTCTTTACCAGGGACCTCAAACCACAAAATGTGCTGCTTGATAGCTCAGGCTGTGCAAAACTGTGTGATTTTGGCCTGGCTCGCATAATGACTAATGCAACACACATTCTGACATCTATCAAAGGTACCCCACTTTACATGGCACCAGAACTGATTGAAGAGAAACCTTATGATCATCAGGTAAGCAGTTAGTTTACACCATCTAGTTTGTATCATAGCTATTATATACTTACTGTGTTTCTTTGGCAATCTAAATCTAATTTGTTGTTTAATCTTTAGTAATAAGGGACATTCTAGTATTAGAGTGGGGCGGGGGATCTATGCTTTGCTTAGTTTTGATGGCATGGGTGGGGTATAGATGGTGATTACGTCAATAGTATTGATTTATTTTTTACTAAACATGCCTTCGCATCTATTGTAAATGATTTATATAGCAACAGGAGCAACTGTTAATTACACAAGCCCTACTCGCTATGGTGCCTGGGAATGGATTTTAGATAGAAAAGGCTTTTTACACAGCTCTTTAGAAACTTTATCTAGAAAATTATTCCAGGTCAGGCATATATCACAAAGACAGTAAACTCAGTATGTAGAGATCCAATAAACAAAAATATTATAGCGATCTGCGAAATGTATTGGAGACTGGGCTTGATTTGATTTAATAACTATTTTTCAGGCAGATCTTTGGTCCCTGGGATGCATTGTGTATGAGCTGATGGCTGGCCAGCCACCATTCTGCACTATGTCCATTTGGCAGCTGGTGCGGATGATAAGGCATAAGCCAGTCCAGTGGCCAAGCTTTATCACTACTGATGCTAGATCATTCTTACAAGTGAGTATTTATTTTCTAGAAATTTCAAACCATTATTGTACAGCAAAGTACAGGCCCCATTTATGTGTTGCATTGTGTTGATGTTCATATGTTTTTATTGACATGTAACATATTGCGCTGCTTTAATGCATGTGATGTATCGCCAGGCGAGAAACGTGTTGTCACAGATGATTCTAGGCTTGGTTGCGTGGAAGTGGAACCTAGACTCACCTAACTTTAAGACGTTTCAAAGTGATCCTTGTGATACTACTGAATAAACACATCTTTAAGTTTGAGTTTATGATGCGTTGCGCTGTTTGATCTGCGGTGGATGACGGATAGTGTTGCTATAACATAATAATGTGTGGATCCGTTGCAACGACGCAACGTAGCGCATAAATGGGGCTGCGCCCTAAACATGCGAGAAGCCCCTAAATGTGATGGTAAAGCTCCCATCTAGTCTATTGAAGTCAGAAATCCAGCTAACGCCACCAATAAAGAAGCCTTAAATAATAAATAACAGACAAGTAAAATTAAGGCTAATACATAATACTTGTAACATAAACTAAGGTGTAACATTGAAGACGGAGACTAGATACACTGGTCACAAAATCTGATAACAAATAATAATAGGCAATAATAACAATAATAATAGCATGAGTGAAAAGTAACTCAACAATAGAAAAGACATTGATTAGCAACGCCATTACTTAATAGCGCGGTTTATACCACGAGAATAAGTCACAAAAATCTAAACCTATGCAATAACAAATGCATACAAATATAATGAATGGGCTATTAAAAACTTTGCAGGGCCTACTCCACAAAGACCCAATGAAAAGGATGAGTTGGCCAGAGATTCTGGAGCATCCGTTTATAACTGGCCATGTGCTGATCCTACCCGAAGATGTGCAGAGCGAGTCACCATTTACTAAACCCTTGACTAGCAGTCAGCAGGAAGCGAAACAGCTTCAGAGAGCTAAGATTAACAATAATTCAAGGTAATAGAACCGAAACTTGTTCAATTTTAGTCTTTACTTAAAAAAACAAGTGTTAAAATAGTTTACCAGACACATACAAAAATGGTATACCATATTAACTTGTTGACTGGCCTCTAAGCTCAGTTGGTAGTAGCTTTGCCTTCTGCGCCGTAGGTCGTGGGTTTGATCCCCACTGAAAACAAATATTTGTGTGGTGAACTCAGATGTTTGTTCTCTGTCTGGTTGTTATATTGTATAACTAGCGGCCGCCCGCGGCTTTGCTCGCCCCTTTGTCATTACGCCCCGTTGATTTTTCTTTTAAAAGTGTTTCCTCTTTTTCTCCGCTAAGGAAAACCATTTTCCAATTTCCTTTCTTAGTGCACCCCTATGCTATAAAAGAAACATACCCTCCAAGTTTCATGCTTCTAGGACTTACGGCTTAGGCTGTGCGTTGATTGTCAGTCAGTCAGTCAGTCAGTAACGTAAGAGTTTTATATATTTAGATATGTACCAAAAAAGTATTATATCAGCTATCTAGTTTCCATAGTAGAGTTTCTAGTTTGGGGCTAGATAGTGCTGTGTGGATTGTCTACAATATTTATTATTATTTTATCTTTCAGAGCAGCAAAACTGGAGAACGAATCTCACAAACCCGAACCAAGAGAACATGATTTACGAAACGTCCGCGTGATGCAGGCTTTAGAATGCATTCCGATGTCAGACGATGATAGCGTCCGTGCAACCAGCGCTCTCAGCGTCCGAGACAGCCTCAAGACTGACGACGAAGACCAAAACCTCATCACAGCAGCCAACGCCAAGCTACTCCGACACGAGTACAATGTAATGAACAACTCTAACCTAGTTGTATGCAACCTTGAAAACAACATGGCTCAACTCATGGCAGCTAACAAAAAACAATCCGATCTCAACAAAATGGACAAGATTGATGAAGAAAAACATACCACCGAGAAAATTAACCCGGAAGCAAAAGAAACAGAATCTAAAACTGATAGTACTGAAGTGAAGCAGAAAGCTAAATCAGTCGACACAGCGTCACATAGCCTTGAAAATCCGAAGAGTACTAAATGCAGCAGTGAGGTTAGCTCAGGGCTAAGCAAAAGCGTTCCCCCATCGTACAAACAAAAGCTTCTACAGTTCTCTAGAGATAAGCTACGATTTGGCAGCGGCGGAAATAAACTGACCAGAAGTATAAAACGTTCATTTCACTTTAGCAGAAGTTGGGACAAGAAAGGCGATGGTCAAAGGCGTACCAGCGAGCCGACTGTTGAAATACCAAGCATTATTGACGGTGATATTAAAGACAAAGAAAAATGTTCTAAGGAAGACAGAGATGAAGATATTGAAAAGAGCGAGATAATAGACGAAACGTGTGACGAGAAAGATGTCGCTGATAATGATAAAATGCTGCTGGTTGAAGAAAAGAACGATAGTAAATAGCCTTTATACGCTTTATTTGTCCTGTAACTCAACATAAACAAATTCTTACAAATTTTATAACGCCCTTTTAATATTTTTTTCATTCTCCTGTCGATGAAAACATTTAGCTTGCATCTCATATTTGGCGATCTCTTATTAGTACATAATTTTAATTACTTAATTTTTCAGTCAAAGAACCCTCAACGATAGAATTGGAAGAATGGGAAGCATTTCTGAACTCGAATATTAGTGAAGTCATGAATGGTGACGTAGAATCACTCACACAACTGAACATGGTAAGCTAGACTACACATTTTTGTCATTTCTCACACAGCATTATCTAGCCCCAAGCTGAGCAAAGCTTGTACTATATGTACTGACGTTTCCCTAGAGACTACAGTATGGGGTTCTTAGGTAAAGGGTAAAGGCTAAAGGGGCGTTTTAAAACATTTCTTTTTGAAACACATAAATATAGCCTAGGCGTAACATACTAGGCCCTAGTATTTTATATATAGATAGTGCAATCCACGAAGGCGCGCCCCACTATTCCTCCTAACCGTTTATAGTATATGTGTGCAAGCTTCCGTCAATGTTTGAGTGTTATCGGTACACACTAATTACCTATGAGTGCACACGCACACTACAATGGATAGACTACCGTCCGCGACTGCCGCTCGGAGCAAACTCCCCGCACCCCGCGAGGGGCGCGTCTTCGTGAATTGCACTATCTATACTCATGTCCGTAGCACACCTCCGCTGCTGAACCGTTACAGCGGAACCGCACTAATTTGGTCATGTCTTGTCCCGTGTAGGAGATGCACTAGCGAAACTGCCTGTTCTATCGCATAGATTTGACTATATTCCATCTCTTTCTCCGAGCGGTTTCGTCGATCCGTTCTCACGCCAGCTACACCTCCGCGCTTTCTGGCCGCCATTATGTTGCGGTGACGCGTTGTTTTCGCAAGTGTTAGAAATTGACAAAGCACGATGTTCCGATGCCCATTCCGCTACTCAAACTACTCAATACTCAATAGATTTATTGTAAACACATGGTAAGTGACACATGGTAAGTGAGTAAGTGAGGTGATGGTAGTACTACACTTGATAGCAGCGGAATTCATATAGTGGTTTCGCTTTCACGGTTCCGCAGCGGAAGTGAGCTACGGGCGTCAGGGTGAATGTAGTAGTTTTTGAGTTTATTCGTTACAAACATACACACAAGAATACAAATATTTCCTCTTTATAATATTAGTAAGTATAGATATTGATTTAATATTTGTTAAACTTTGAAGCGTAGCGTGTGGTGCTGCCTTTGAAACTTTTGCTTTTGTATTATTGCATTGCATACGTCTGACTAAGTGAAGTGGCACCACACTGGAACTTCACTGCTATTATTTTAGACTATTTTTGATTTGTAAAAGGATCATATTATAAAAAAACGGTAGGAACCGAGCCGTAGTTTGTTGCCTGTTCTTCTAGGCTTGGTCGCGTGGAACTGGCACCTAGACTCACCTAGCTTTAAGACGTTTCAAAGTGATTCTTGTATCGTATTGAATAAACGCTTATTGAATCTTGAATCTTGAATCTTTTGTGTGCAGGTTAGCATGGTGATAGGCGTGGTGGGTAGTGCGGCTCAAGGCGCCGGTGGAGGCCGGGTTTGTGGCGCCGTGGCAGCCCTGCTAGCTCTGCCGGCCTTAGTGCACACACTGCCACGGCATACTCTGCTCAACATTCAGGATGTAAGTGGGAAAAATGATTTTGTTTTATGCAACTAGCTGATAGAACAAATTGGATGTTTGGTGTTAATTGGTGTTGCTTGAGTATACTTTGTTGTACAGTTTCCGGACAGACAGAACTTTGCAATCTTTGTAGAGTTGTGTCGTTGGGTATCTGTATGGTCGACAGGTAGCTACTTTGAGTACTGCTCTCTGTGCTCTTTCGAGGGGGAGAAGGTGTGTGACTCCAACACCACCCCAGGATGTTAAGCAGTAAATCAATAGCGATTGGCACAAAGCGAAAAAGTTTTTTCCTTATTGGGCACTGTTTGCAGCATGTCTTATGTTTTTAAACTGAAACGATGCACTTCTCTGAAACACAGACCCAGATATTTTTCTTTTATACTGCCTGCATGCTGTTGCCAAGTGCTAAGCTCCTGATTTTAAGCGGCAACCATCAGATATGACCAGGTATTCATGCAAGATAGGAACGTACCCTACGATACCCTACAATCGCGTCCATGAATTTGAGGTATACGGTACGAAATGTGGTTTTCGATTCGCCTATTTGTCTCTCTCTATTGTATGGACAAAAGATGAGACGACAAAAAGTACTTTCGTAGAAATTATCGAAACGAGTGGTTGTCTCATCAATTTTTCTATACAACAGAGAGAGACACGTGTTCACACCAAAACAACATTTGGTAGACGAAATGTGTTTCTTTACTGTGGTAGTAAAGCTTCGGGTACAGCATTTTCATTTCGTTGAAGAATTATTATTTCTTTACTTTAATTGCACTAAAATAAAATTAAAGTATCTTTTATTTACAGGTGTATCTTGAAGCCAAGGTGGTGTACAACTTTGTCGCAGCCATCAATTCACTCATGAAGAATAGTAAAGATACTGATGAATCGGCAGAAGACAGGTGATACACTTTTATCATTAATTTGTTTTTGAACGTTATTTGTTCTCCTTTTTGACGTTTCTTTCTGTAAATGCGTTCCATTTTCAAATCACTATACCGTCACATAAATAATTACTTCTCTCTTAAAATAGTGACATGTTTATTATAAATGTTTTACGTAACTCGCATGAATGATGTAAAGTAGAATGTTCACCTACCTCGCTTTAAGTAGCTAGTGTAACAATCTATTTTTTTTTTTATTTTGTGTTGGCTTGGATACAAAGTCCTTCCGCCAAAACCTTTTTGTTTGTAACCACAGAACAAAGTAGAACGGCCATGTGGCCGTAAAAGTGTCGCCAAAATACATAAGCATTATGCTCCTTTCTCCATACAAATTCAACAGTTTTTTCGGGAGTCGTAAAGTGTAAAACGCCTTGCAGCAGCGCAAGAATTACTTTCCGAACAAGTTAAGCGACAATATAAAACATAGAAATACTTTCTTAACATCTTCCTTCCTTTCTTTTCCTTAGAATCCTCATATTTAGTGATGTATTTTAAATATAAAAGTGGAAATGTAAAACTGGCGACATCGGCTCCCATGCAAACGGCGCATGATCGCCTTTCTACTGTATTCAGTATCTTGTGTTTGTAACAATCTGCTATAGGTAGCGGCACATAACTTTAGCGCTGACCGTTATTGCGCAGAAGTCAAAAATAAGGTACCTGAGGGGGGCTCGCGGTATGAAGGGCGGGCGTGCGTAGCGCTGATTGGCTCTCCAGTCGCACTCCGCTCTCTGTACCAATAGGACACTCTGCACACATCCACACATTCTGTGTGCGCGACATGCGCACACTATGACGCATGTGCAGCTATCCCCTCCGCGTTTCGCTCAGCGCTAAATTTATATGCCGCTAGTTATAATGTTTGTATTGACAGATTGCAAGGAGTGGGTCGGATGGTAGAGGTTTGCTCGTGGCTCTGCGTTCGCTCGTGTCGCGGCGTGCGTCAGTTGGCCGCAGCGCTTGCCGCGTACCATGCTTATCCTGTCTTCACGAAACTGCTGACTTTGTGTGAGTAAACCTGGATTTTCATAACAATAGACCAACTAGCTATACTAGCTAGCAACGAGCTATGAAGAGAGCTAGGCTGGGAAATTCACTACGTGATAGAATTAGAATTGAGGATATCCGTAGAAGAACCAAGGGCACCGACATCGCTCGTAGAATTAGTAAGTTGAAGTGGCATTATTGCCACTTGCACTATTATTGCCCATGCAGGCCATATAGCTCGAAGAACCGACAACCGTTGGGGAATAAAGGTTCTCGAATGGCGACCAAGAACCGGAAGACGAAGCGTAGGGCGCCCACCCACCAGATGGGCCGACGAGATTGTTAACGGTTAAGATCGCGGGAAGTCGATGGATGGAAAGGGCTCAGAATCGTTCTTCCTGGAAATGTGTAGGGGAGGCCTATGTCCAGCAGTGGACTTCTCAGGCTGATAATGATGATGATGATGAGACCAACTAGGCGATTGTGTAACTCTGTTTCAATCAAAAGTTTGATACTAACTAGGAGCAGCGATCACGTTGCGATAATTTTTCGACTGCTATCTGTTGCCATACTAGTTTCACGTAGTTCCTATTCGCTATCTCATGCTTATTCAGTCTTGTTGCAGATGTTCCTTGTCAAAGATAAGTTTTGTTTCAATTTGTTTTCTGTCAGTTTTGTCAATAATGACTTAATGACAAAGCTCACAGATTCGACTATAGATAGTGCAATTCACGAAGACGCGCCCCTCGCGGGGCGCGGGGAGTTTGCTCCGAGCGGCAGTCGCGAACGGTAGTCTATTCATTGTAGTGTGCGTGTGCACTCATAGGTAATTAGTGTGTACCGATAACACTCAAACATTGACGGAAGCTTGCACACATATACTATAAACGGTTAGGAGGAATAGTGGGGCGCGCCTTCGTGGATTGCACTATCTATAGGTTTTGATTGCAACAAAAGATACACGTCATCCCACTGTTGTGATGCCGACTGTCTCCCTCATTTAGTACGAGGCAGACAGAGACGGAGATATAATGCGTAGACCCACGCGGTCTGCACTAGTGTGATCGCCATACAAAGTGTGACCGATAGACTTCTGAGGCACCGCAACTCACGAGTAGACGAATAGACAATAGTCAAACTCTAAGTCACAGTAAAAAAAATCTATTCGATCTGGGCGTCGATTCCAGCCACACGGCTCGATTGAGTGATCGCTGAATTCGCGTTCCATTTTCAAATTTTTCAAACAAAAATTGACAACTCACATCGATTTTCGCGATCGCTTGAGTGATTTGTATCTTTGGAATCGACGCCCATGTCACTTTTTGATTTGCGATCTGTATAGATCTTATCTAAAAAGAAAGTAGTGGGTTCGATCCCCATCGAGAACAAGTATTTGTGTGGTGAACACAGAAGTTTTGTTCTCTGTCTGGGTGTTATATTGTATTCTATGTAGGTATGTTTTTACAAAATAAAAAGTATTTAAGTATTATATCAGCTATCTGGATCCCATAGTACAAGCTCTGCTTAGTTTGGGGCTAGATAGTGTTGTGTGGATTGTCCGCATTATTTTTTTTATTTATTTATCTATTTTAGGATCATTTAGATCTTGTAGCTCACAATAAATTGATGCTTACTTTAACTCACAAAACTCTATTTCATATGTAAGAAAGAAAGAAAATCGTTTATACGTTTTGGACTAGATAGAGACTAGATCTAGTGATACATTTGATCTTCTCGGGATCTAGACACAGATTCATAGCCTGCGGATCTATGTGTCTATAAAGATCTAAAACGCGATCTACCTATGTCTAGAAACAATAACAATAATAATAGAATTGAATAGAAAATTCTTTATTGCACACCTTAAAACTAACAAGAGAGATATTCAAGTTTAGGAGTTCGCTTTATTTAATTTTAGCCTTTTGAAAACGATACTTTCGATTATGTTAAAGAACATTCTAGAACTTTAAGGAGCAATCTGTATGATGGTTGATGATCGACTATTCTAAATCATTCTCATCTCATCTTCCTGGAAAATAAAAGAACATTCTGGATAGATCATATATTATCATTATTTTTTTTATAATTAATACAATTTTGGCTATAATTATGTAGAATTTTGTATTTGTATAAGTTACCCTTGAACGTATCTCCGATAAGCGTGGCGCCAAACTTTTCGGATTATATTATCAACACATTGCCAGATAAAACTTTATTTGGTTTTTATTTATGCGTATTTCTTTACAGACATGTTAGTCATAATAATAAAACATGTGATATTTTCATATTGCAATCTTCAGATAAATTTATCCCTGTGATTAAAATACATCCATCTTTTTTTATAGACTTGTCAAAAGATGGACTGGCATTTTTTTTCGATTGGTTGAGTTAATCCGTAAATTCAAAAATCTGCTCTTAGAAATAGAACAGGATTCGATAAAACCTGGACGTACCAAAACCTGGTACGGTACAATTTAATATTACATAATGGTAAGTTTTACTTAGCTTGGGGATGTCAATTTGTAAAATCCGCCAATACTTATATAAAACTAGCGGCTGCCTGCGACTTCGCTCGTCCTGTTTCCGTTACTTTTTCGGGATAAAAAGTATCCTATGTCCGTCTCCTGGTTCTAAGCTACCTGGCCACCAACTTTCAGCCAAATCGGTTCAGCCGTTTTTAAGTTATAAATAGTGTAACTAACACGACTTTCTTTTATAAATATAGACTAGTGGCCGCCCGCGGCTTCGCTCGCCCGTTCCCGTAACACCCCGTTCCCGTTACTTTTTCGGGATAAAAAGTATCTTATGTCCTTCTCCTGGTTCTATAAGCTACCTCCCAACCAATTTTCAGCCAAATCGGTTCCGCCGTTCTTGAGTTATAAATAGTGTAACTAACACGACTTTCTTTCATAGATATAGATATGGCTAGATATACCTTATTTTATGCAGAGGAAGAAACTGTTAGAAAGTCAGTGGATATAATAATGTAGAATGTAGAGAAGAGAATACGTACTACGGATTCATAGGTTGATGACATTCTAGTATTTCTGTTGGGAGATGAAGCTCGCTCAATAAAATGCAATCGACAGCAAAGTACAAAATACATGAGAGGAAGCGACTACATTCTCGTAGTTTGCATACTCAACGGTTATCGACCTTTTGTCGACTTGGCTGAACTAGGAGCAGCCAATGACTAGACATAGTTAAAGGCCAGTTTACATTGTATCAGCAGCGGAAGTTCATAGTTCAATTTTAAAGAGGTATGCTCACTGACTTCTCGATGACAGCGACAGGCTTCAAAATTTGTACAAAATGGAGTCGCTTTCCGCGTCTGTATTTCCGCTTACTCCTAAACCACACTATCTATCTATTCATGTTTGTTGTATCATAACTTTGTCATTTATAAGCCGATTTGAACAAATTATTTTTTTTCAAATCGGCTATTAGGTATTAGGTTGCTATTAGGTAGGTAATACTTTCAGATTGGTCCCATAGATATTCCATCTAAATCAGTTCAGCAGTTAGATCATGGAGTCGGTTACTCAAGTTTTTAACTTATATTATGTTAATAATACCCGTGCAAAGCAGGGTCGCTGGTAATATTGTAAAAGAATCAGATTCTTGCACAAAACTATTGCAAATTATGTATTTTAAAGCCAAAAGGAATATCTTGAAAAAATATTAAAACGAATGTCTAAAAAATTAAATATTTGAGACATTATTTAATTGAATTTAAGAAATACTAAAAGGTTTAATGTGAACCAACCTTAATGCTGAGTAGTGCTTACGCATTGTCTGCTTTGAAACCGCTGATGTTGAGCGATCTCTCAAAACAATATAAAAACTAGATGAAATGCCTATTTTATTTGCTGACTCATATTTTCACATCTTGCTACTAACATTTTTCTTAATATCCTACAAATATTATAGGAGACGTAGATATCTTAAAAATATTATACGTGAGAAAAATTTTGGGACATTTGTGATTACTTTTTATTTTTTTAGTACACGATAAAAAAACCGGGAAAAGGCGTGGTTTTATGTATGTGTGGATAAAAAAATCTTATACCGTCTTGCCACCAGCGTCGTTTGGCAAATTCAAATTCAAATATCTATTTATTCAATGGTATCACAATGATCACTTTGAAACGTCTTAAAGCTAGGTAGGCAAGCAGGGAAGAAGAACAGGCAACAAACGGCTTGATTCATACCGTTTTTTTTAAGGTTGTTCGTTTCCGATACAATAGTACATTGTTACCCGAGTGTTGAAAGTCACGTTTTTTGAGTCCCGAGACGGGTTTGGCGCCAGAGCGTTAGCGAGGGCGCCAATGGAGCTTGAGGGACTCAAAAGACTTTCACCCGAGGTAAACACTGTGCTTTTCATTACGAATACAAGGAAAGTAAAAATAAAAACATGAAAGAAAAATTAGTGAAAATGAAGATTGAATTGCCGCCTTCCCGGTTTTTTTTTTCTTTTTCTCTGGCGGGCCTTCGGCTTCGGCTCGCCAGCATTATTCAGCCATTATTTTAATTTTCAAAATTTAAAAAATAGTAAATTGTTTGCTCAAATCTATGTTATTTTAAATAAATAGTTGAAGCTATATATTAATCAAGTAATTTAGAAGATATATTATTTATTTAATACTATCTTTATGTTATTTAAATTTTAATTTTACATTGCGCTCTAATTAGACTTTTTAAACTTCTTACCGTTGTAATGGGTTTCCAACCTACTTGCTGAATAAAAAGTTGGAATTTGGTTGAAAAACCTCCTTGCAGTTAGAAAGACTTTAGAAAGTTGGAACATGGTTATATAAAATAGAACTTGTTTTTTTTTTATAATTTGACAGCTGTCAGTAGAAAGCGATTCTCCCTAGGGCTGAAAGTTTTACTTTCAATTAGGCCCCTCAGGCAACTTCAGACCTACTTTCAGAGTATGAGTAATGAAAACTGAATTTACACAACTATGGGCAAACAAAGTATAAATGTACACTGAAATAGCTGTAATAGAATTTTACAGTGGTCTTTATTGCCGGCCAGTTATATAAAGTTGGAGAAAACTGTAGGATAACAGAAATATTAATAAAAAACCAAAAATAGTTATTTGTTATACAAAAGTGCAAAGCTGCTTTTTAACCGCGTGCTCAATTTTGATGACTGAGCAAGCGCAGGATTCTAAAGTTTAACCACGAGCGTAGCGAGTGGTTTAAAAGTTTGAATCCTAAGCGTTGGCGAAGGAATCAAAAGAGCACAAGGTAAAAAATCTTTGCACTCGAGTGCAACACGTAACTTTTCATCCCACCTCAGCGAGGAAATGACTAAATGCAAAAAAGAACATGGCGCGATTAAAAGTAACACACCAAGAAGGTTCCGAGTACCTATAAGTTATTAACAAATTTAAAAAGGTTGTATGATAAATTCGGCACCATGCAGGTAGAAGTAAATAGGTTTAATGGTGTTTTTAATTCACAAATACACCAAGAAGGTTACGAGTGCGAGTTTTTAACAAAATAAAAAAGGTTGTATGATAAGTTCGGCACCATGGAGGTAGAAGTAAATAGGTTGTGTATTCACAAACTTATTGAACACGATATTCTAAATTCAAATTTACTTTATCCTCTAGCGGATAAAAACGGCTTTTCCAGTCAGAAATTAAACAGCAAAAACACACTTTCAGAGCTGGTGGGATGAAAAAGTAATTTTTTCGTCATTCTTTCTAACGGGTACTCGGCATTGAATACGTGAATGAGCTTAAAACATATGTCTCAAAATAGTCGTAAAAGTCTGTTAGTTTTTTTTCTGAAGCCCCGACTGCCACGACCAACGGCTACCACTCCAACTTTATATAACTGGCCGGTAATAAGGACCACTGTAAAAGCCTATTACAGCTATTTCAGTGTACATTAATACTTTATTCGCCCACAGTTGTGTAAATTAAGTTTGTATGGAAATCGTACCCCCTCGTGGTCCAACTTATTGAGACGTAGAAATACTTGCAGAGCAACCAAGACTGAACAATTAATTATTTTCAGATTCCAAAACACCGCGCATCGTTCTGAACATCGTCGGTCTACTCATCACCATTCTGCAAGACTTACCCGAGCACGCAGACGTCGTTGAAAGAATCCTATTCGACGACAAAACTTTCAACTTCATGTGTCTTTTGGAACAGCCCAGCGACGCCCTTAGAATGAGAGTCTGTATACTTATAAGTCTACTATGCACATTTTCGTGCACTACGTTTTCAGCAGCCATGGAGTTCAAATGGAGTAAGAAAGAGACAGATTCCTTAGAATCTTTACATACTCACTGCAATGTTACATTGAATAGAGCGGCTAGGTTGGCAACTAAAGAGCTTAGCAATATGCCGTTTTATGTAAGCTAGACGAAGTTTTGGTAGAATTTAAGTCGCGTACTCACTTAGCATGTAGCATACAAATGTATCGTGCCTATTTTAGTTGCAATAATACGCCAATTTATATTCTTTCGTAATAGCAAGAATCTATACAATAATTAAAAAAAATAAAACTTTGTCGATGGAATAGTTTTATAAGTACTGTCCAGGGGGTATAGACAATGGCTGCGGAAAGATAAATAAATATTAGTATTGTGTACAATCTACACAGTAAAATTATAAAAAAAAATACAAGATAACTTATTGATATTATTGAATCCATAGGTTCCCAAACTAGTGAAAACAGTGTTTCAGGCCTTCTCCGTTATTTTTAACAGAAATATTGTCTAGAGAAACAGCGCTATCTAGACCCAAATTTAGCAGAGCTTGTACTATGGGAACCAGATAGCTGAATTATAATACATAAATGATATTCTTTTTTGGAAATACATACTTAAAATACTGTTAACAATTTAACAAATTATGACAGTGACAATAACCTGACAGATGCGCATGCCAAACTAATGTCATTGTGACACCATTAGCCTTTCCGGAGTATACATAATTCGTATTACGATTGTCAAAATCGAGTAAATGAAAATAGACTGAAGTGAAAGTATTAAAATTTCTAAATTGTATAATATTATAGATTCTAGTATGTAGAGTCTGTTCAGAAAGAGAACCGTCGTGACCAAATTGAGAACAAACGTTTCGATTTTTATATGGCAGCTCATCCCTTTCTTTCTGTCAGCATTTTGCATCATAAAAATTATATAAAGGAATAGTACACTAGTTGTGATAGGATCAAAACGCAACAGACGCGCTATTGTATTGCACACTAAACAAAAAAGGTGATTTAGCACAGCAGCGCCCTCCAATCCCACGACGGTTCTCTTTCTGAACAGACTCTACATATTTTAATAAATTATTTTAAATATGATGTGAGAATAATGAGCAATCGAAATTATTTCCATGGTGCTTAAAATTTCAACCATCAAAAATCAAACTATAAATCTATTCTTATTAGTTACTACTAGTTTACATATTCCTTACTACCTAATGTACGTTATTGCTAGCTTAGCTACTCCATAAGTATTGAAGCAGGAAGTGCAGGAGTAGACTGATGATGATGATACAAATTATAATAGATTTGAATAATAAATGTGATAACATCACTGCCAATGTTTCTAACTTCGTACTTACATAATATTGCGTGTATTTTAATGACATATAAAAAAAAATCTGAAATTATTGTTTACATTTTTATCAATAAAATATTTTGTCTTGCATATCTACTTTTTCATTTATTTTTTATAATAGAACCCGTTATCCAACCACACTCAAGATAGGCATACGATTTTGAAGGCACTTTTAAATATATATACTTTTATATCGGTATATGCAATATTATTGCCATCTCTTGACAGACATTGATGTATTGTTTATAAGGAAGGTTTACTTATTTGCAACTATTTCGCATTAACAATACAGTTCTATAGAAATCCGTAGCAAGGCATGCTAAGCTTTTTGAATGGCCCTTAATAGGTAAAAAACTCTAAAGAGTTTTTTCATCTGCCTACTCTTAAACTGCTTTAAAACACGGAAAAATAAAAAAAAAGCATTAAAAAAAGGTGTTTTTTCGGAAAAAATTATAGCTTTACGCATACGAGTTGTGTAAAGAAATGGGCCTAATGTGACATTAGAAAAAAATCAACCTGTTCAATATCAAGGCATATGAAGCCCTATCGACAATCCCGGAAGTAAAACAATTGAGCCACATTATCTTCATTACGATTCTACGTTTCGCACGCATCAATATTCAGGTGTTGAAAGGTATCAATCGTATTCCGGGCATAAACGTGTACAACATCCCAAATGCCGCAATAAGTCCACTACCTACCTCAAAAGTCAACGACCTGTGCAGTTAACACAAATATAAACACTACTAATTTGACTATGTGAAAGTTTATAGATTCGTTCGTCCGTTAGCGATATAAGTTTTAGAAATTCGTTAGTAGGTAATCAGAACTAAAAACTTATTTTTGGATTATGAATTATTTTTTTATGTTATAATATAACCGTCATTGAAATACAATACATTAGTAAATCAGTAGGTGGTGTTTTTTTCATCTTTAAAATAATCTTAAGCTGGTTTTAAAGTCTGTTTAGTGAGAATATAGTACGTGAAGTCTCTTTTTAATTCATTACAATGTATCGAAAGGAACCATGTGGAAAAGCTAGTATCATAAACAGCCGGTAGGTTTATCGGCTATGCATTGGCAAGATCAAAGACCTGACTTGTATTTCGAACGCCAACTGCACTTTATGGTGGTTACATAAGGAAGGTGATCGGCCGGCCTCGCGCGGTTCGTGCGTTCACTGACACGGTGCACTAACAAACTCACTAATATGCATTTTATAGCTTATCGCCATTCGGCTTGGGTGAGACGGCAGCGTAAAGAGCAAAGTCTGACTTTAGTTTTTTTTTCGCCGATTTCTGACGAATTAAAAATCGATAAATTTAGTTTTTTTCGAATACGACTTCGAGATTTTACTTAGATCAGGAACGTTTTGTTTGGAAGACGAAACTATTTTGAACAAACACACGCGTTACATTTTGTTAATCGAAATAAATAGGAACTTACAATAACTTTTTAAAAAATCTTTGAAAAGTTCACTATGATTTTTCTGTGAGAAAAACGAAATATCAGATCTTATAATATAATTTAAAAACTCGTAATCATGTGTTTCGTATTTTCAGGCACAATAAATCCTGAGTAAATACGATTCCTACGACTACGAATAGGGCTCGTAGTTTTCCATAGATCGTAATTTTAAGTGCCTCGTTAATTATCCTATGAAGTGTAGGTACTTACTTACCATTTTGCGCGGTAGTTTACCTCCTGCATTAATAGATAAACACTCATTGTGTTGATGAACTTTTATGCACTATAAGCTACTTAGTCCAATTCCATAGCATTGACGTCAACGGAATTGTTCCTGAATAACAAGCACCCGTATTCCAATCGGCACTACTCCTATAAAAGTACATCCCTGCTGTTTACAACTAGGCACTGCTGCATATATTCATTCAGTTTTTTACAGTAATACCTCACTTGTGTTTTGTTTTGGCTCTTTGCAGAAACTATAGTCTCTAAGTTCACACACCTTAGTCAATGTCTAGAGGTCGTTTAATTCTAGGCCTTTTTTTGTGGCACCAGAACGAATCATCAGGTAGATACTAAGTCCGTGCAAAGACCTATCTACCTACTGCCCAATTCAATTTGCAGGTTATCGTACCTTTAAAAAAAACAAATATCTAGGCTGCCTACCTCACCAGTGAGATACGAATATAATCACAATCTCGGGGCTTTATCGGACGATAGGTACCGATTTTCCAATCGAAATTTCAGCTATGCGATCACGTATCGTGTCCGAGATCTGGAGTTCGTCGACCCGCGTATTCACTGTACCATTGGGTCATGAGTATTTTGACAACGAACTGCGGAAATTATCTAATCGGCACACGACCGCGAGGACGGCGGGTCGTCGACACCGCGGCCGATCGTAGCGGGGCCTGCTCCAACCGCATCGACGAAAGTGAAATGAGTAAATGAATACTGAGCCAGCTGTGCGGCTGCGGCGACTCCCGTGACCGAATTTTGTTCATTGATACGAACGGCCAGAGTGGGTGGTCAGTTGCCACGCTGTCACCGGCGCGACGACGGGACGCAAGCTCTACATTTTGATTGGTCTTAACTATCCTGTCGTTTCCTCGTTAGAGAGAAAGTGATGTGTCCGAAACACGATATTTCCAATTTGATAAGTAGCAAATCAAATGACCGTGCATAACAACAAATGAATGGGGTACGCCCTGGTGAAAATACGCGATAATAGAGTTAAACGGACACATACCAGAAAATAGTATTGGGATTTTGATGCTAACAAAAAGCCTCAAAAAATATTAAAAACTTTTTTAAAATCATTTTTTACGCAATAATTGAAGTTAAAAATAACTGCTACGACTGGCGTAGCACTTTCGTAGCACTGCTACGCAGCAACTCCTGCGGTGCTATATTCCTGCAACACAATTCGTTCAGGCGATTGCTGAAACAGCTGTGAGTTTTCAATATTGGTTTCACAAATTTATTTAACATCAATTCAGCGATCTTCCGAACAAACCGTGTTGCAAAGGAATAGCACCGCAGGAGCATTTATCTTTTCGATCAAATAATGATCTCTCACCATTTTTTCAACATGTATATATTTTTTATATGAGCACGATTATGTCAATGTTATGTAATTCAAACCATCTAAAAATATAATGTTATAAAAACTTGTCCGCTGAATCCGTTTCCATAATGTTACATAAAGGTCAATGACCGACCACTCATCTACGTTACATTTTGTTACAGATGAGATGTGAGACGTAAGATAATAGAATCGCAAAGATTGACGGCCCACATACTTAGTGAACTAGATAAAAAAAATATTATTCGGCATATTTCTTCGTAGTGCAAATGTAATGGTACAGGAGCCGAAAGACTTAATACAAAAGTTTAAACTCATGGACAGGACTGTTAAAGGCGTTGGCCTTTAGCGTCCTGAAGCGCTGAAGCGCTGTCAAATATGACAGTGATATTTGACAGCTTTCGCTGCTGATCGCCATCGCCATCGCCTAGATGGGCGCAGGCCATACCTAAGTGTTGTTCCGAACCAATCAGACAAAGTAGTAAAAACTTACCGAAAGTTTACTAAAGTCTATATTTTATTTTATTTTTCATCAGAAATTTTTTCGTAGTTTATGGTACTTTAGGTCAAGTTTTGTTACTTTTTCTGATTTATTCGGAATCCGAATCAATCAAAAGTAGTAAAACATGAACCCTTGTTAATCAAGTCGATAGACAATCCATCGTCAGCTCCCGTACTACAATAAATGGCATAGCGACAGATTTGATCGATGACGAGAAATGTATTGACGTCAGAGACTCTAAAACTCCTTGCTGCGCAGTTCATAATTCTTAAGTAAAACGTAGGAATTTATTTAAAAATAACTCCATTTAGCGAATTATGAAAGTTAATTACAGAATTTTAACCTGAAACTGCTGGTTCGAATATAAAGTGCAAAAAAATTTAAAATACATTTTTCTATAGGTATAGAAGAGAATAGAATATAACTTGATTGTACACCAAAGTGAAAGATTACAAATAACAAAAAAGGAGTAAATACTAAAAAAACGAGAGGTACCTACAATGGGCAGTCTTATCGCTAAGAGCGATCTTGTCCAGACAACATTTGAATGGAAAGAACAGGAGTATGGACGGGGGCATACATCATTATCTCAGCCCGTTTGCACCCACTGTTGAGTATAGGCCTCCTCTTTATTGCGCCACTTTTTCCGGTCACTCACGAGTCTCGTCCACTCATTAGCAAGAATGTCGTTCGACCAACGGGTGGGTGGTCTGCCTCTATGTCTTTGAGCATTGGGGGCATACATCATAAAAAAACATAAACGAAATAGTAATAAACTAATACATTTAAGACATAAATATAAATACATACAAAATAAATAAGCATAATCAAGATATCGTAATATAACTATTTAAGTGAGTAGGTACATGCTTTGTACACACATAAAAAGGAAAATATTTTGTAACTATCTATATCAGTCTTGGGGAAAAATGCGTCGGGGGACTCTGTTTTAAGATCAATCAGCGATAACAGTTAATGAAAAAAAACACAGGGTATTCGACTTTATTTTAATTTACTTTATATGGAATAAAGTTGATACATCGAGGTATTACGTATGTTACGAGGGTTGGGTTGTGAACAAATGTACTACCCGGTACTATCGTATCAGCTATATTATGATATAGCTTAGTAAATCAACATAAAAAATGCAGTGTCTAGTTACGTAAAGCAAGAAGTTCAATTACATTACGTGTTATGTTATGTTATGAGTTATGACGCATCAATAATACGAAAAATTCATTGCCACAGGTCACTGACCGATAGCTCAATTACAACTACATAGTAAAATTTCTATCAACCTACTATTGCTGTATTTTCATTTGTAATGATCAAGCAATCTATTTCTTAATTGATATTTATGGAGTAAAGAACCTATCAACGTAATAATATTAATTTGCTAAGCAAAACTAGTCGTCGTTGACCGTCCTTGCTAGAGCATTGACCCCGGAATTCTAACAGAGATAAGGCCAATAAACTATTATCCAATCTTGATCGCTATTACGTAAGTCCTTGGAGATATAATGAGGTGACCTTCGTGGTCGATGAACTCAACATGATGTGTGTCGATGGCACAATTACCCACTGCGCAATAGAACGAAGAGATTCGAAAACTAGAACTGCTAAAAACAACGCAAATCTAAGTGTGTGATAAAAATAATGTTTTATAGAACAAAGTAGCAAATCCGGTCCACCATAATTTTGCAGAGAGTATTTTTAATTTATGAAAAAGGACCCATAATATCCTAAAATTCAAGGTCGGAATCTGGCAAATTGATTCTTAAATCTTCACTAGAAAAATAATTAAAAAAACCAATGAAAAAATAAAATATAAGTACATAAAAATCAATATAATGAACACCAAAAATTAACATGCTTAAAATACAATGACCTCTGCGCCCTACAGTGTAGAAAGGTAAGTTAAAACACCATCATTTCTACTCTCCAAAGACCTAGCTAGACTGTCTAAATTTAGTAGTCAATCAATATTTGCAATAGCAGTAGGTAGTGCTCTCAAACGACGAGGATAAACTTCATCAAGAAACAAGTTATTGTATATAAAACTGTGATTTGTAATCTATTATATAGCATACACTAGCTTGTGTAAATAAATGCATATTTTTAAGGCTCAAATAGATCCGAGGGCATGTCTGTCAGGGTCTGGATAGAGTCTACGATAGACACTGCCTAGAATAACAGTCGTCTCGTGAGACTAAATACAGAGACCACTTATAACGACGCAGGAACCTAACATAAGCATTCCAAATCAAACACGTTAGGTAGTTTAAAACTTGTTTCAAGGCCACTATTATTTTGCCCTAAGGTCAATGACCTAAGATTGATAAATGCATAATAATAGATATGCGATAATACTTTTATCGCCAAGCATTGGTTATCAATGCACTTTTGATAGTTTTTTGAATTTGATAATAATAATCACCGGTAGGTGTAATCATGATATGCCAAACGCGTTCGTATCGTTTTGTTCCATATAAATACCGCCATGTGCGACCGCTTCTTTGCATTTGCCTCGCTCGCAATCTACGATAAATACCTATAATCTAAGCTGGGCTGCAGTATTCCGCGACTAATTTAAAGTGTTGAGTTATAACTAATAATTTTAAGCTTTTAAAGCAGTGATAAATCGCTACCAGCTATAAGTTTACGCTGGTAAATTAATAACACTCGTTGACAAGCATCTAAGTATTAGTAAATCCGGATTTGTACAAAATGTTGGATACATTTTACAATGTGTATTTGTGGTTAACTTATCAAAAACTGGATTATTTGTACCTCGATGAAATAAAATATGTTCTACTTTTCACGTTCGTCATGTGGATTGTTATCAACAAGATTAATTATTACAAAAATCTTCCGCCTGGTAAGTTTTCTGAGCTATAATTTTAGTTATCTATTTTTATCACATTATTACAATAAGTCATGAACTCTACTTTATGTCAACATACTATTAACATTACGTTACAATTCGATTCTGTAACAGGACCATGGGGCATACCTTTCCTAGGATACTTGCCCTTCATGAAGCACCGTGGCGCTCCTCATTCGTGGTATCTAAAGAAGTCTGCCAAATATGGCGATGTCTTCTCTGTAAAGTTGGGAAGTAATCTCATAGTGTGCATCGGAAAGGCGAATATGATGAAAGAGCTTTTCTATAGACAAGACTCTACTGGACGCCCGGATACACCTTTGATAAATCTGCTGGGCGGATTTGGTGAGTAGCCTTTAGATTTATCCTTAACATTTACTAAAAGGCACTGCAGTTCGTTTACCTACACCTACTCTTTGCAAGAATCTGGTTTACTAATATTTTATTCGGCATGTAGATATTTGTTTATAGCATATGAATATATATTGACCGTATATTTATTTTAAATATTATGCGGGAGTGTTTTATTCTACAATAATAGGTTAGAAAAGGTTGAGAATTGTATTATATTTTCAGGCATAGTTCTCAGTGAAGGTGCACTGTGGAAAAAACAGCGGCAGTTCCTTCATGAAAAGTTTCGCGTACTCGGAATCAAACTGTGGCCGAATCAGCGTTTCGAAAAGTTTGTTATGGTAAGCAAGCTAAGTGATGTTATTGTTTTTATTTAACAATTAATCTCACCCGACTTTTTTCGTAAGTTTTGAAATACCTACAGTGTCGTAGCATTGCTGTGATATTGCAACTGATACTTATCAACGTCTTCCAATATTCATTTTTTAGATGGAGTTGGAAGAACTTCTTGAAACACTCACCAAGAAAAAGAAAAGACCGGTTGACCCTACGTTTATATTTGGGCGTCATATGCACAACATAATTTGCCAGTTAATGATGAGCTTTCGTTTTGAGGAGAATAGCGAAGATTTCAAAATGTTCAACGAAAAGATTACGCGAGGCATGAAGTTGTATGGATCGGTTCATTTTGGAGAACACGTGAAAGCTTATTTGGTAAGTTTTACAACAATTTATACTTATTACCCAACTGCTTAGATGAAGGGTCAGTTTTTTTTTCGTAACCATTGCCTGTATCAAAGCACTGCCTCACAGATAACGCACGTCAGGAACGTGCCCTACGATACACTGCCCGTCGTCCATCAACTTAAAGCATACATTATATTCAGCCACACGTGCCAGTTATTTCACTGGCACCCACACCCTTCAAACCGGAATACAGCAATCCTGCAAAAATAGACGTTGTTGTAGTACTTCCCCGGTCGAGCCACATACAAAGATCTCTACTACAAAAAAATTGGGGTTTTGTTTTAATTTAGTTATCTAGTCGGTTTGTGCTGATTTATCAAATAAGCAAATACCTCATGCATATATTTCTTTTCATTTGTTATTTCTTATATAATATATTGAATCTATTTAGCATTTAGGTTAACAATATGAATTGTATTACAGAAATTGCCAGGAAAACAAGCCGTACTCAAAGAGATGAGAAGGAATCTTCAAGATATCAGCAAGTTCCACGCCGATCGCATCACAGAGCGTGAGCACCAACGTAAAGCTACTTCAAAAGGCGTGGAGCCCGCTGACCTTTTGGACTGTTACTTGGAGAGGAAAGAAGTTGAATGTAAACTTGACAAAACTGGAGATGAGATGACAATTTTCCCGGGCGCGGATCCAGGTTAGTAAGAGTTAAAGATGAATGAAAACATTAAAATAAAACTCATGCGCATTTTCTTGTGCCTTACCCATCTAATATTTACGTTGCTTCTTGTTATTTTAACAACCGCTTTCTATGAGTATTAACTATAAAGGTACAGTGAAAAATCGCGCGCGTTGATGTCTTTTGTATGGAGCTGGTTCAGTGCCCTCTATACATTCAAATGGTAATCTAAAGTTTTGTTTCTTTCTGCACTGACCTTTACAGAGGTCATATTATTAATTCAGCGATGTCAGGGGGCAACTTCTGACCCATGGCATACGAGACATTGGTGCCAGGAAAATAAAGCTAATAAAGCTTGTACATTGAACATTATACCAATGACGATTCATATTTTTTAGATAAACAAATTGTCCAGGTCATGAACGACCTATTTTCCGCCGGCATGGAAACGTCCCGTACCGCTCTAGTCTGGTGCCTAGTGATGATGATGAGAGAGCCTCAGGTCGCCCAGAGGACCAGGGATGATCTGCGGAAACACGTGGGAACAGGACGAATGGTCACTTTGGAGCACAGGTCTCAGCTAGCATACGTTGAAGCAATCATATTTGAAACTTTGAGGACCATCTCCTTGGTGCCCTTAGGAACTACCCATGTAAATACTAGGTGAGTTATAAATAAAATAAAAATCCTTTAATTCGTACCACATGAAAGTTATGAAGTTTCTGATGGTATAAAAGTTTTGGAATGTGCATATTTTTAAAGCTTTTTCAAAAACTGGTAAATAGTTTTGTGGTACAATATGTGTGATATTGTACCTACCACAAAACTATTTTGCACCCTAGATATTTTTTCAAATAAACAAATATCATTTTCTACGGCATAATATTTTAAACAAAGTGTACAAATAATACTTTTGTCGTAGGGAATGGAAAATAGACAACTACACGATCCCGCCCGGCACACACATCATTCCTCTCATCAACAAAATGAACGTGGACCCTGAAACCTACCCTGAACCTTACAAATTTAAACCTGAAAGGTTCATAAGGAACGGTCAACTTCAGGTTTCAGAAACGTTTGCGCAATTCGGCGTCGGGCAACGAATGTGTTTGGGAACGCAGCTTGCTAGGATGGAGCTTTTTTTATTCTTCGCTAATCTGATGAACCATTTTGAGTTTTACATGCCTGCAGGTGAAGAGATACCGGGGTTAGTAGGCATCTTGGGATCCACGCATTCGCCAGTGCCATTTGATTTGTGTTTCAATCCATTAGAAAACTAAAAATTGGTTTAACGTGAAGAATTCACGACGGAAAGATATTATATCTACACTAGTGAACCGCTCCAGCTTCGCACGGGTTGCTAGAAAAATGGACTATACAACACATAAATAATTTTTCGATTCGGACCAGTTCCCGAGATTAGCGCGTTCAACCTAACAAACAATCAAACTCGTTAGCTTGATAATATATACCTAGTATAGATTATATTATCATCTTTGTAAACTTTAGGCGAATGCCGATGGTGAAACAGAATGGACTTATTCTGGATGGAAACGAAAAGAGCCTCTTTGAGGCGCACTTAAAATCCTTTCACCACATTAGGTTCGAAAGAACCAGTGATGGGAATAGAATGAGTATAGAGATTATTGTTAAAAGTTGATTGTTATTAGGTTAACGTGTTTTTGCGCCGCCTAATGAAGGAGTTAGAATGAGTTAGAAATTTAAAAAGTCATTAAATATAAGAGTATTATAAGCATAAAAGTTTGCGGATGATGATAGTTATTTTTACCATAGTTTTACATATTTTTAAGTGTTTTTTAGGTTTCTAATCCGCTTTGTGTTCATTTATTTTATCTGCTGTTGGGTTTTCCTGTTATTGGATAACATTGGAAAGTTAAAATAAGCCTGTTTTGGTTCCTAATGTTGTTCCTTCTATAGTTATCTAATATTATTATGCCGTGAATTTTCAGATAAGCAATTATTCTGCTATCAGTATCTAATTTATATTTATATTGTTCCTGATTCTGAAAGTCAATAGGTCTTCAAAATTACGAGTACAAAGAAACGTTTGGTAATTACATCTTACATTTATAAGGTATTATTTATTTTCTTTACCTTTATTGAAGATCAGACGAACAAGTTTGTTGGTTAATTTCCTTTTAAGTTTTTCTACAAGTTTTTCTTAGTTTAATTGTTTCGTGTTTGTAGGTACCTATGTTTTTGTAATATTGTGATATCGTTGTTTGCTTTTTTTTAATTTCTTAAGTTTATTTGTGTGCTGAAGCATAAAAAATAAAAAAAAACTCCATGTCTATATCTAAGTTTTAATTACAATAAAGTTTTGAACTTAAATTTTTATCTTATTTCAACAAAATACTAGTCACGAGCGTCCATCTTATTAATTGCTTGCTACGAATAATTATAATTATAATAAGATCTAGCACATCATGATAATTCACATAATTAACTGTTAGTTCAGATGTCTATCAAACTTTTATAATTAGTTTGTGACTCTAAGTAGGTTTAGTTAAGGCACATTCACCATAGAGACGATATAATTATTCTTAATTTCCATTCTGCAAGTGGCTTTTTCCACTAAAACTAAACTAAAGAAATAGAGTCTGTTCAGAAAGAGAACCGTCGCTCGTGGGATCGGAGGGCGCTGCTGTGCTTAATCACCTTTTTTGTTAAGTGGGCAATACAATAGCGCGTCTGTTGCGTTTTGATCCTATCACAACTAGTGTACTATTCCTTTATTTAATTTTTCTGATGCAAAATGCTGACAGAAAGAAACGGATGAGCTGCCATATAAAAATCGAAACGTTAATAGTTCTCAATTTGGCCACGACGGTTTACTGATTTCAAACTGACGTTCGGTTGGAGTTGTGGATACTGTGTCAACCATCAGTATTTTTACAGTAGATTATGAAACTCCCTAGCAAGTATAAATCTAGCTCTAGCTAGACTTACACTATACTACTTTAAAACGACAATTATAGAAGTGGTATGGGTGGTGCCTATACTTTTCTTTAAAATAAAAAATATCAAAAGTTATTTATCTAAGCGTGCTTAGCATAAGCGTAGTATTATACAAGGATGAACAATGAGTATAAAAGTAACAATGACATAAAAATTGGGCGTCATTCAGCATAATATATTATACTCTATTAGCGAGTGCTACTTAACGCTGTCTTCTGTGAATTTGTCTTGTGACTTTAGTAAAAATACATTATGCATACATCATGTTAAGTTTAGGAACAAAAAAATACTTAAACTTTAATAAAAATCTTAAGGTTTTTTTCGCTTCGAACTAACTTCTAATCTCTATTTTTTTTATCTCTTCGTACAGAAGCACCACCGAACCATTGCTTGAGAAATAAAAATAATGACGAGTCTATTTAAAAAGAGTTACGTAAATACGAGTGCTCTCAGTGTGCTCCACCCATGAGCCATTAACCGTGACATTAGCCATGGCAGTTTCAATGTTAACGAGGTTAGGTACTAAAACACTACCGTTTTATGAGTTTACCACAACTGTGAATCATCACGTTATATAATCTAGTCATAAAAACTGTAAATTACCTCTACAAATGTATTCGTTTTTAATGTAAATACACACTTATAAGCGGATCTAAAACACATGATTCCAAAGGCCGTTTCTGCTATAGATCCAAATACTTACATACCTATTTTTGATTTGTAACAGGATCATATAAAAAAACGGTAGGAACCAAGCCGTAGTTTGTTGCCTGTTCTTCTAGTCTTGGTCGCATGGACTGGCACCTAGACTTACCTAGCTTTAAGACGTTCCAGAGTGATTCTTGCGATTCTACTGAATAAATACTTTTGATTTGATTTGGTTTGATGTGATACAAACCAAAGTAGGTATCGGAAAAATTGTTTTCCCCCGTATAATATGAGACGCCCAAATCCCTTTGAGATAATAGATTTAGCTTTGCGCTCATCTAGGCGACCTGCGATGGCAATGGTGATGGCCAGTTTCAGCATAAGGGTTTGCATATCCGCACATACTGCGGCGATATTTGACAGCGATACACTTATCGCCATTGCATTGCAGGTGATTTAGATGAACGCAAGGTTGTGTAATATATTATTTTCATTGCTCATACTCTGAAAGTAGGTCTGAAGTTGCCTGAGGGGCCTAATTGAAAGTAATACTTTCAGCCCTAGGGAGAATCGCTTTCTACTGACAGCTGTCAAATTATAAAAAAAACAAGTTCTATTTTATTCAACCATGTTCCAACTTTCGAAAGGCTTTCTTACTGCAAGGAGGTTGTTGAACCAAATTCCAACTTTTTATTCAGCAAGTAGGTTGGAAACCCATTACAACGGTAAGAAGTTTAAAAAGTCTAATTAGAGCGCAACGTAAAATTTTAATTTAAATAACATAAAGATAGTATTAAATAAATATTATCTTCTAAATTACTTGATTAATATATATAGCTTCAACTATTTATTGAAAATAACATAGATTTGAGCAAACAATATACCATTTTTTAAATTATGAAATGAAAATAATGGCTGAATAATGCTGGCGGGCCGAAGCCGAAGGCCCGCCAGAGAAAAAGAAAAAAAAAAACCGGGAAGGCGGCAATTCAATCTTCATTTTCACTTATTTTTCTTTCATGTTTTTATTTTTACTTTCCTGTATTCGCAATGAAAAGCACAGTGTTTACCTCGGGTGAAAGTCTTTTAAGTCCCTCAAGCTCCATTGGCGCCCTCGCTACGCTCTGGCGCCAAACCCGTCTCGGGACTCAAAAAACGTGACTTTCAACACTCGGGTAACAATGTACTATTATGTACTTCCAAACTATCTGTACACTCCCTGTTACATTACATTTATCATGAATAATATAGATCAAAACTTGCAATTTTTTACTCATTTCTTTATTTACAGCCTAGTGCGCCTTATCCACAGTAAAGACCTAGCAAATTATATCTCTGATGATAAATGCTATCTTATCATTGTTTATGTAAAAGGACTAAAATTATGTAAACCTAACATAGATTAAAACTTGAGTTTTTTTATAGGAAATACCTACTTACGACCATGTTTGGTTTTGATTTCTTGAAAAAGCCGGCTGTTGAGCTCTGGTTTCCTTTTTAAAAGAACGGTCTTTGTGTTTTTTGAAAGAAATAAATACATTATGGATCTTAAAAAAATACACAAGAGTGCTCATTCGTTCCCACCATACTATAATCTGTTGGCAATTTCCTATTGAAAAATTACAATGCAGACTAAAAAATTGGGCATTTCTATACATGGCTTGTCATTTAAATCTGTACACGTGGTTTAAAACTGGTCGTCCTTTTTATGATACTGACCTCGAGATCATATAAAGCATTCATAGTGTTCCTTAGTCGGAAGGGAGAAACCATTCAATTTGGTATTTTTCATCAACGCGATGCGTGACCGCTGCAAGTTCAAGGTTTTAAGCCGGAGTTTTATGGCTGCGAATGCTAGAACTGAAATCAGTATCTGAGCTATAGATATATCTAGATAGTTTACGAGCTGTAAGGCCTATTACCATGAGCTCTGTCTGGCTGTGTCTCTGGTTCTGGTTTTGAGCCTGTGTGAGTGCTCACCATTGTATTATACTGTGTGACGTTTCGACGTTAGATTTATTTAGTCAACACTCACATAGACTCAAAACCAGAACCAGAGACATAGCTAGACAGAGGTCATGGTAGGCCTACTGCAGCTAAGAAAACTTTTTATTTGAACCAAAAATCACGCAAGTACAGCAACGCAAGTAAAGTGTATCAATGACAGTATGGAAGTTGGGTACAAAAATAATTAAGATGATGTACTCCCGCTATCCAACCTGACAGAGGTTGGAAGATGACTATTAAAATTCCCAACATCTAACCTAGGGTCGAAAGGTAGGTTGGAAGATAGGACTATGACAGCACGAGTTATCAAGAAAAAGAATAACATGGAATACAGGTGCTATCTATTTATTCTTATTTGTCTTGAATTTTTTGTAAATACTTGTATTCATTGTAAGTTTGTGTAAATAAAGTTTTTAATAGTACATTGTACCCGAGTGTTGAAAGTCACGTTTTTTGAGTCCCGAGACGGGTTTGGCGCCAGAGCGTAGCGAGGGCGCCAATGGAGCTTGAGGGACATAAAAGACTTTCACCCGAGGTAAACACTGTGCTTTTCATTACGAATACAAGGAAAGTAAAAATAAAAACATGAAAGAAAAATTAGTGAAAATGAAGATTGAATTGCCGCCTTCCCGGTTTTTTTTTCTTTTTCTCTGGGGCGGGCCTTCGGCTTCGGCTCGCCAGCATTATTCAGCCATTGTTTTCATTTTCATAATTAAAAAAATGGTTAATTGTTTGCTCAAATCTATGTTATTTTAAATAAATAGTTGAAGCTTAATCAAGTAATTTAGAAGATATATTATTTATGTAATACTATCTTTATGTTATTTAAATTTAAATTTTACATTGCGCTCTAATTAGACTTTTTAAACTTCTTACCGTTGTAATGGGTTTCCAACCTACTTGCTGAATAAAAAGTTGGAATTTGGTTTAACAACCTCCTTGCAGTTAGAAATACTTTAGAAAGTTGGAACATGGTTGAATAAAATAGAACTTGTTTTTTTTATAATTTGACAGCTGTCAGTAGAAATCGATTGTCCCTAGGGCTGAAAGTATTACTTTCAATTAGGCCCCTCAGGCAACTTCAAACCTACTTTCTGAGTATGAGCAATGAAAAATATTTACTAGCTATGTTGTAAGCACTCGTGTTCTAGTCTTCTTTCTCAGGTCAACGGAAATGTTTCAACGCAAAAAACCTTATAGAAAGAATACTGGTATTCAGAAAGTATGTCTACATGGGTTCATAAATCTGAAAAAATCTAATAGCGAATTATCGTATAGCGAAATATCGAAAGCAATACTAGCTTGATGAACGAAACTTCGACGACGTTTGGTTATTGCTCAATGATTTCATATTTCAAAGTAGCATAATTATTACAGTGAAACTTAAACCTTAAATTTTCAAACGCATCATACGCCTGTCACGAATATAAATTAATAATGCAAGCGGTTCCTTGACACAGTTTAAATTTTGCTTAAAATTTAGCACAGATCGTGCTCTGCGTTAAGCAAGGTCACATGACCTTTAATTCTCATTTGAAACTTTTATTTAAAGTTTTTCTTGATGTAATTTTTAAAGATTTTATTTTTATTATATAAAAACTTGATTTAATTCATTTCTAGGGTTCCGTAGCCAAATGGCAAAACGGAACCCTTATAGATTCTTTATGTCTGTCTGTCTGTTTGTCCGTCACAGCCACTTTTCTCCGAAACTATAAGAGCTACACTGATAAAACTTGGTAAGTAGATGTTCTGTGAACCGCATTTAGATTTTCTCACAAACATAGAAAAAAATCAATAAATTTTAGGGGTCCCCATACTTAGAACTGAAAATCAAATTACTTTTTTTCATCAAACCCATAACCTACCTAAGGGTATCTATGAATAGGTCTTTAAAAATAATGTTGAGGTTTCTTATATCGTTTTTTTCTAAACTAAACAGTTTTTGCGAGAGACACTTTCAAAGTGGTAAAAAGTTGGTCACCCTCCTCTATCTTCTAAAATAAGAGAATGATAAAACCAAAAAAAATATATGATGTATCTACATTACTATGCAAACTTTCAACGATATTTGGTTTGAACTAGATCTAGTGAGTAGTTTTGTTTTATACGTCATAAATCGTAAACTGCAATGTACCTTTCGACGAACTACTAGAACTTCTATATTATATTACTTACTGCTACAGACCCCTTCTTGGGCGAGTCCTGTTGGATCTTTAGTAAACACTCATTATGTAATGTATGTCACTGTCATTGTGACAAGCACTGCCGGTAGGCTGTCTCGCTCTCGGGCTGTGCCCCGTCTCTTTCTCTGCCCTAACCTCTACTGTACGGTGTGTGTCGATTCCAAATATAATTAATACGAGTTTATTCTATTACAAACAACTCTTTTATTCCCAAAACCCATCAGGTTATGGGCCATTGCATTTTTCATAAGGATTTTGGCGTATTTGGGAGTACTTTTATCCTATTCAAAGTACATAACCGCACCGGCCGGCGAAACTGCGCACGCGGCAATCATGGCTACCACGATGTCGATCGGAATTCCTGTCGAGAAACTCAAAGGTTTGGAAGATTATAACCATTGGAAGTTTATGCTGAAAATGATCCTCATGCACGAAGATCTTTACGATTGCATCAAGGACGATAAGGACGAGGGATGCTGCAAGGATGAGAAGAAAAGACAAAAGGCGTTGGCAAAAATTTGTTTGTCAGTTGGCCCATCTGCACTGCCACATGTACGCAATGCAACGACGCCATACGAAGCCTGGACTAATCTTCAAAGTGCCTATGAAGACAAAGGATTGTGCAGGAGACTAGGATTATTACGATCACTATTCGGTGTGAAGCTATGTGAAACAGAAACCATGCAGAGCTACCTGACAAAAATAACAGAGCTCGGGCAACAGTTGTCTGACATTGGATCCGGTTTGGACGATGAATTTTTAGCTGTTATTATGCTTAGCGGCTTAACGGTGGATTTTGACCCTCTAATCATGGCGTTGGAGAACTCTAATGTAAAATTGTCAAGTGATGCGGTCAAGTCTAAGTTATTGCAAGAGCAGCAAAGGCGAGATGACAAAGAACAGAGCGGGATCAATGCGTTAGCTACAAGAAAATACACTAAGGGTGTATGCTTCAAATGTAAAAAGCCTGGACATCTGAAGAAGGATTGCACAAGTAATATGAGGACGGGACCAAAGAAGAACATGGTGCAAAAGCCCAACGAAAAGGCTACACCAGAGAACTCTTTGTTGACAGCATTAAGTGTTAACCTACAGGGAAATGCTTGGTACATCGACTCCGGGGCTACCCATCATATGTGTAATGACAAACGGTTGATGAACAATTTTTTTTATACTAAATCGCTTGAAGTGAATGTGGCTAATGGAGACAAGGTGACTACTGAGGGACATGGCAGTGTTGAGGTGCATTTGAGCAACGGGTTAAAGACTATAAGTGACGTTTACTATATTCCTAAACTTTCTGTGAATTTATTATCAGTCAGTGAATTAAGTAGGAAAGGTTATAGTGTAATTTTCAGTACTACAGGTTGTAAAATCATGAACAATAGTGAGATTATAGCTACTGGAACATGTAATAATGGCGTCTATGAGTTAGATATTATTCAAAGTGTAAACAGTAAGTGTAGTAGTCAATTACAGGAGTCAGGAATAGTCATGAACTCGGTGTGTGCGGAGAGTGAGGTCAGTGGGCTGTCGGGGGACAGGCCGGATGTTGCGCTGGTATCTGCGCAGGGACCTCATGCACAGGAGCTGTGGCACAAGCGGCTCGCCCACCTCAATGGGCGGAGTATGAATCTTATGAAAAATGGTCTAGTAACAGGAATATTTGAAGCACAGTGGGATAAAACATCAGACTACAATCCCACATTGTAGTGAGCAGAATGGTGTAGCAGAGAGAGCAAACCGAACCATCATGGACAAGGCTCGCTGCATGCTCCAGGAGGCTGGTTTGGAGAAGCGGTATTGGGCTGAAGCTGCTAACACAGCCATTTACCTGAAGAACCGATCCCCAACGAAGGCTGTCATGGGAGCAACACCTGAACAAAAATGGACATCTGAAAAGGTGAATGTTTCTCACTTACGTGTTTTTGGTTGTGTAGCTTATGCCATTGATGAGAATGCTAAGAAGTTGGATGCTAGGAGCAAAAAGTATATCTTTGTAGGATATTGTGATGATAGCAAAGGATACAGGCTGATAGATCCCTCTTGTCCTAAGAAGTGCATTAAGGCAAGGCATGTAGCGTTCATGGAAAACCAATTCTTGAATAAAAATGTGTCAAATGATGAAGCTCGTATAAATCAAGACACAGTAGTGTTCTTGGATCCATCTTGTTCAACAAGTTCTGTGGATAGTACTGTAAAGCCTAATTTAGTACAATTACCAACAGACACAGACTCATTATCTCCACAATCAGTTATATCAATAGATGATGATTCACTATCTGATGGCACATCACCAAATACTCGCAGACAAACAATATTAGGTCTGAATAGATCAGAGGATTCGGTTGTGACAGATGATTCTGCCGATGAAACTTACATTCCAGGTCGATCAAGCATGGACTCGCAGGACTCCTTCATGTCAATTGAAGGGGACACATTGGAGTATGCTGGGCTAACAGAGATTGGTGAGGAGGACCTGCCTGGAACAGTGGAGGAGGCACTGAGCAGCAGTGAATCACAGCAATGGAAAGAAGCTATACAAGATGAGTATGATTCTTTCATGACCAACAAATGTTGGACTCCAGTAGATTTGCCTGCAGGACAAAAGCCAGTTAAATGTAAATGGGTTTTTACCAAAAAGAGAGGCCTAAATGGGGAAATATTGAAATATAAGGCTCGTCTAGTGGCAAAAGGTTTTACCCAAAAATATGGCATAGATTATCATGAAACATTTTCTCCAGTTGTCCGATACTCAACTATAAGGATAATGTTAGCCCTAGCAGCTCAAAATGATATGGTGGTCGAGCATCTCGACGTCAAAACGGCATTTTTGAATGGCTATTTGGAAGAAAATGTATACATGGAACAACCAGAAGGATTCATCATAGACAAGAACAAAAAGAAAGTATATAAGCTAAATAAAGCAATTTACGGTTTGAAACAATCCGCTAAAGCATGGTATGAGAGAATAAATGATGTCTTATCCAATAAATTGCATTTTAGAAGGCTGTCTTCAGAACCATGTGTTTATATATACAATGATGATGATGAAATTATGTTCATTGCTTTATATGTAGATGACATAATGCTATTTTCTTCAAAAACATCCCAGAAAAGGAAATTTATTAAAGAAAAGTTAATGAAGCAATTTGAAATGAAAGATTTAGGACCAGCTCATCAAATTTTAGGAATGAAAATTACTAGATTAACTGATGGAAGCTACACTTTAGATCAATCTAGCTACATAAGAAAAATAGTAGATAAATTTAAGATGGCAGATTGTAAAGAAGCAAAGACTCCAATGGAAGTTGGATTAAAGTTACAAAGGGAAGAAAATATGAATTGTAACTTTGATTACAGAAGTCTTATCGGATGCCTAATGTATTTAGCAGTATGCTCACGGCCGGATATCGCTCATAGTGTAAGCTATCTAAGCCAGTTCAATAACTGCTACGGCGAGAGCCATTGGAAAGCTGCGAAAAGAGTACTGAGGTACATCAAGGGAACTTCTAAATATTTTCTAATTTTTCAAAAAGGTAATTTGGAAATTACAGGTTTTACTGATGCTGACTGGGGTGGAGACCAGATTGATCGCAGATCCTACACAGGGTATGTTTTCTGCCTTGGTAAATCAATTATATCCTGGGAAAGTCGCAAGCAGCGCACTGTTGCACTCTCCAGTACTGAGGCCGAGTACATGGCGATTTCTGACTCTTGTAAAGAAGCTATGTTTTTGCAAACATTTGTAAAAGAATGTAGTGGTAGTGTATGTACGATTAATTTGTTTAATGACAATCAATCTGCGCAAAAGTTGTGTACTAATTTTGTATCGCATTCACGAACAAAGCATATTGATATTAGGCACCATTATATAAGAGAATTGATAAATAGGAAACTCATTAATTTAAGTTATCTTTCAACTGAAGAAATGCTTGCTGATGTACTTACAAAGTCTCTATCATGTGAAAAACATTCAAAGTTTGTATCTAAATTAATGAAAAACATAGTATAGGTAAGCTATTAAGTAAAAATAGGAGTAGGTAGACAAGTAGTAAAATACCACCTTGTACTTAAGATTTGAATAATAAATCTGTATCTTTATTAGGTATGTAAGTTAGATATTTAATATCCTGTTTTCTAAGGCCTAGTAAGTTAGGTGTGTAATGTATTGTTTGGAAAGTACATAATGTATTTTTTTAAGGCCTAGTAAATTAGGTGTATAATGTATTGTTTGGAAAGTACATAATGTATTGTTTAAGGCCTAGTGTTGGATCTTTAGTAAACACTCATTATGTAATGTATGTCACTGTCATTGTGACAAGCACTGCCGGTAGGCTGTCTCGCTCTCGGGCTGTGCCCCGTCTCTTTCTCTGCCCTAACCTCTACTGTACGGTGTGTGTCGATTCCAAATATAATTAATACGAGTTTATTCTATTACAAACAACTCTTTTATTGCCAAAACCCATCAAGTCCGACTCGCACTTGGCCGCTTTTTTTACATCTAGATTCAGGCACAGCACCGGTTCCGTAAATCAAAACTGAAATTTTGAACAGATGTACTTACGTAGGTAAGTACATCAAACTGAAATGTTCAAAATTTCAGTTTGCGCCGTGCCTTTTTTGGTTGATATTACATACCCATGCTTCTTGTTTCGTAATACTGGGATCATCTGATGGTTCTTACAGCACTATCGACCATAGCACTTTATAAATTAACGCGATCGTTAAGCAATATTTTATTTAGAATAAGAACGCGGACATTTCTAATTCTAAAGATCAAGTGAGGGTAGTTGCAACTGCGACTGCCACCGCTTCTCGACGGTAACTCCAATGAACTCAAGTCTGCCCGTGACCACGGCTGTTGCAACACAGTCGAAACGTCGGGAAATAATAAAGGTAATCGCGATGATGACCTGTGTTTACGATATAACTATCGACCATGTCTCTTGGTGACAACGGAAACGCACCTTAAGTTTTCCACGTGTAAGCCAACGAGCAAACTTCAGCGCCAAGGTTACCGGGATAAAGTCGCCGTAGCACGCTGCGCTCGTATCCATGAATGTTATGGGAACCCTTACAAACCATTCAATGATCAAATGAGGACCTATTGCCAACTGCTCACATGGCAACAGGGGGTAGAGTTTAAAACGACGACGGTTACAAAATACAATGAATTGGCCAAACGCGGGGCATGACACGCACAGAGCTTTCATAATTAGTACGTCTAGTATTATCCATAGTTATTTTATATAATAAGGCATCTGAGACTGTTACTGTGATATTTATAATTAATTCAACGGAGTATTCAATTTTTCATGTGTTTTATTAATTTGTTTGTTGGTAAATTAATTATGTTTTGTGTGATTGTTCACAATATTGATTCACTATTTATTTATCACTCCAAAAGGCAAATATATAAATAATTTTATGCCCATTGTGAACAATACCAAGGATTTTAATATCTTGACCTTCTTCGCAGGCTATGTTGTATGCTCATTAATTAGCTGTGTAGCATTGTCAGAAAAATGAGATTGTTCAGGTTGCCTTGAAGCGAGGAGTTAGCATTGTTCGCAATTTTCACATTTTATTTGAAGTTACGAAAGCGTGATGATATTAGTGACTTAACGCACTGTTGAAGTGATGCAAAAGTACCAGACATGATGACAAAGTTGGATCGAACACTAACTTGACCGATAAATCTGAAACTCTAAGGGGTAGTCGTTGACTGCCCTCCTCAGCTTACTTAGGTAGTAGCTCTGCCTTCTATTCGATACCCACCGTGAACAAATATTTGTGTGATGAATATGTTTGTTCTCTGTCTGGTTGTTATATTTTATTCTAAGTATTTATTTACAAAAAAAAGTTTATATTATAATATCAGCTATCTAGTTCTCATAGTACAAGCCCTGATTAATTTGGGGTTAGATAGTGTTGTGTAGATTGCTTACAATATATATTTATTTATTAATGCATACTTAGCTCAATTTGTTAAAACTCTCCTACTAAGAAATTGGTTGCGATTTGCGGAATTTTGTCTTAAAACCTCCACTAGCTACGTCGTAGCAAGCTACGGTGTAGCAATAATAAATTAACAACATTAAAAATGTGTATTTAAGAAAAAACTAAGTTTAACAAAGGAACATTAGTAGTACTTAGGTAAACTAGGCACCAGCAGTGGAGATTTTAGGAATACTTTTTCCGCAAATCCCCACTAAGCATGAAATTGCTCGTAAATCAGTTTTTAACTAAGCTTAAGCTAAGTTTTACCTACCTGTATGCAGTGCGCTATAATATGTTTTTAATCAATGGTTTATATCGACGCTTTATTCCAAACCCAATGTTCGTTCTCTCGACAATTCAAAGGTAAAAACGTGGACAGAAAAACAACAAGATTTTTGTTAAACTTTTAACAAAAATTGATATTGGTATTGGCGTGATATTGGTATTTGGAAGCGAGTGTCATGTCGAGAGTACATTGATTAAAGTAATGGACCGCGGTTTTGTAGGTGCTCCATTGGCAGTTTATACCTTTGGCTCGCAGGCTCGTCGGTTTTAGCTCGCCAATGGATCACCTACTTAAAATAAACACCGGCATTTTTTGCAATCACGTAAGCTACTGTGTACTTTGCTCTTGAGCTCTTGTTTTACCTTAAAAGCTCACTTGCACTTACATCTATTGCGCAAAAGGATGACATCACGTGGAGACGAGGATAATGAATGGTTTACCTTGACATTGCGGTCTGAACGGCGCCAATTATGCAATCTTATGGCAGGAAATGCACTTCCCATAGCTATTTCTATGGCTATCCGTGACATTGTTCTTTTTACGTAACGTTCTATCTACAGGCACGTAAAAAGGAAGTTGTTTTCAGTTTGACGAGCTGAACGATGCTCTTTAAAGTGACTATTGTAGAAAAGTACTGTTTTACAATTTAAACAGGCATACACCGTCATCATCAGCCTGAAGAAGTCCACTGCCGGACATGGGTACCTCCTTTACATACCAGGACGAAAGATTCTGAGCTCTTTTCATCCATTGACTTCCCGCGATCTTAACAATGCCGTTAGTCCAATCGGGTGGTCATACGTTTCGTTTTTCGGTATATAACTATGCTCCTACTAAATAATCATATTATAAGATTATATTTTTTCTTTGTCGGTATACTGAATAAGATTATGCATTGAGTTGGTAGCTATAGTAAAAATAACAATGACGCTAGTGATAAAAACAAACATAATAATATGTTACAAATTATTACGTAAGAATAGTCTATAAATAAAAATACGAGACCTTGTACAAAACAAGGAAGTTTTTAAACTAGTCATACCTACTCTGTTTTATTCAATGGTCATTAAATTATATGTTTAATTTCAATTTAAGTCACTATAATATTCAAATTTAAATGATATTTATTTATGATATGATCAATTTTATATACTCGTAGTAATTAATAACCAACAGAGTGGTCGCAGTTGGAAAAATGTACTTGTATCTAGGGCGAATAAATCCCTCGAAAACAATAATTCCATAAGATAATAGGACGCGGCCGCGGCTGAGGCTTAGCCTCTACAGTAGTCACTAATACGACAGTCAGCCACTACTACTACATACCACCTTATCGCCTTACTACCGTCAGTCAGTACAGTAGAGGTCATAGTGAAATCCAATCACGTTGCCTAAGATTTGCAACTCATTTATTCCATTGGCGAGTTTCATTCCGAAACTTTTCTATTTCGTAATTTCGATCAAGATAATAGACTGCCATTTCTATCTTTCGCAAACAATTTTTATAATAACTTTTATTTGTTTGTTTTCATTCGGGTCTATTCTACCAACTCGGTATAAATAATAGGTGTCTCGGGAAACGAACAAACAAATAAATGGGTTTGGTCTGCTTTATTTATGTCTTTATTTACTCTAACTCGCTAAAAGGCTTGTCGTGGAACACTATAAAAAAATACTTATAACTAGAAAGTTCAAACTGTCGGTATTGAAAAGTTACTGCGCTTATTTGAAATTGAGATGATATTTTGGTACCTGGCCTTACGCAAGTGACAGGACAAAACAGTATTCATAGGAACATAATCTACGTCTATGTTTTTTTTATATCTACATTAATCGTGGTTAGAACGTCTGTGTAGAAGTTTAGGCATCTCTGCTCATTTTATTACCTAAGGAATTTCATAGATAAGTCGTACCTCTCGTGCAAATACCTATTCTTAAATGGCAAGAACCGAAGGTAACCTCTTGAAGACACACTTCATAAAATGAATATTATTACGAGTAGCTTTAAAATGTCGGGGTTCACAAAAATACTTAAGCCAATGAGAAGCAAAACCACAATATATTCTGCTGTTTTTATCTTAAGAAACTAAAATACAATAACTTGGCTAGTTTATTCAGGAAATAAATACCAACAAAAAATAATAAAGACTGGGTGGGACCATTACGACCTACGCAAGGCTTATTCCCGCCGGCTTCGAAACATAATAGAATTTGTAAGGATTACAGCGAAAGTAATTTATGTTACGCAATGTTACAATCTCATTGGCGAAAGCTTTTACTTTTTATTATAACGACGGGTTTGGCAGATCAGACGGGTCAAGGTTGCATAACTTGCAAATGGAGTCTCGCACGAGCTCGCAAAAAATCGTTCGGCGCCGAGAATACATTCATAATACCGAGCGTAACTAATAAATTGTCTACATTCATACATATTGCGAATCTACATTATTAATTATGCCTTAAGACCAGTTTATATTAAAAACAACTTTAATTTACTATCTACTAGTGACACCGCCAAGTCGTCATACACACAGGTGTCCATGTGAAACGTGCGGGTTTTAGGTATGTCTGGATGTTTTGAGAATCATGTGATCGAACAACAACAGGCGATTGACTTTACGTCTGGGGTCCGATTCATAAAACTACTAAAATTATAGCTTTTGATAATAACGATACCGCTTTGGATCTTATCTGAATTAAAATATATTATCATATTTATTACCAACTATGGAATACAAATTATTTCTTAGGTGCAAAATGAATACCCGTAACAGGTAAAATCATAAATTTATATAATCTAAAACGACTTAATATAAGTTCCATGAATTGTTAACAGAGTGAAAAAAACTATTGAGTGTCTCATACCTATTTAAAATGTAGTATTTTATTTTGAATCGACGTGTTTTTGTTGTTCAAAGGACGCCTTTGTAATCAAATCTGCCGAAATGGTCCAAGGAAAAATTACTTGCGATGTCATTACATTACACGATTATTTGTTATGCCTCTCGCATTTCAAAAGTGGTTATTTACATAGCAAGTATGCGCGAGGGTTTAATGTATTGCCAAAAATGAGTGCGGCGCCTTCCACCCTTGACCTGGCAGGATTATTGCGCAACAAGAACCGAGGTGCGCAAACCTCCAAGGCTAGCTGAATCGCCCATCTTTTTTCCTTGCCAAAATATGCATCCAACTATAGTAAATAAAGTAATAAGGTTTTTCAATCAGGTATTTGAAATTCTAGCTATCTGGATATGTGTGTCGTATAATTATACTTATATACTTATTAGTGGGTCTATAAAAATTGCACAATACCATGATTAAAGATGCTGGGTCGGAACACTTAAATGCAAAATCACTGCTTGGAAAAATATGTACAGTGGTAGCGCTTCTCCAGACCTTATTATTGCCAATAGCCATTATTATTATGCTCTGTGCCTAAGCCAGGGAAGAAGCTAAGTCTCTCTTCATCTGTCCATTGACCTTTTTTGAAAGTTAAATTTATATGAGCTGCATAAGAGTAAATGCTGTTTTCACAATAATCGACAATTAAAATAGTTGTTCAATTTAAAATTTACTAGCAAAGAAACGAGTTGTTTAAACTGTTAAATATTTGAACTGTCGGTTAGCAATCCGTGAAACCAATCCTTAGCAATCATTCTTATCTTTATTTAGTCTACAAGTGCAAATATAAATTCGGGAAAATTTGACTTATATGTTTGGTATTCCCTAGTCTCTTCAATACCTACTACAAATCTTATTAAAAGTCTAAGTAACCTAAGTTTTGAGTTAAGTGCATACTTTTGTGCTATTATTAGCGTAGTTTTTATTTCTGAGAACTTTTTCCCTTGCTTTTTACCAAGGGTTTTAGTTTCTATCTTTCGGTTTTATCAACAAAAACAGCGCTAGCCAAAACAAAAATCCCAGTGATATAACATGGGTAAACCGATAATTTTGTTCAATCAAGTAGGTATACATCGCTTCCAAGTGAAGTTATATGATCGTTTTTTTTATTTAACTAGCTGATTGAACAAGCATATGGCCCAACTGACTACTCGATGAACTACTACTTCTGTTTTAGCTACTTTTTAACCATACCTACACTCAAGTGAAGCCGGTTTATGCCAGTTCAAAGTTAATTTGCAAATAAGCTTTCCCCGTTAGCAACCCATTTGATAAAAAGAACATCTTCTGCCTAAAAATGCTGAATTTCTTATAATTCGTCAGTTTACCCGTGAAAACGTCACAAATCGACAAACAGCCGCTTTTTCGCACATGTATATAAATTAGTTAGGATCACACACGCATAGTGTCATTGTCATGGATTGAGACCTTGGTGAGAACGCAATTGCGTAACTCAGCTCAAATCACTCTGTTCCGCAGTGGTGGGTGTCTACAGTCTACCGGGTTCATGCACCGGCCGTGATCGCTTCACAAAAGTATTATTCAATGATGCTACTGTGTATTTTTTGTACTTGAATGATGTAACATTGGAAACCAAGGTTAAGAGTCGACACTAAGCGCAGATAAAGCTCGAGACTTAGAACAGTTTTCTGCCGCAATCTGGGAGAATAATATCGGTGTGTGTGGAGGAGGCATCAACAGTATGACATAATTATGAAGTTCCCGTTTTTGCTTTTAATTCTCAAAAAAAACAACTTACCCTAAATAGACAGACCTTTGCTAAAGGCCTGCGCATATTAAGGCCTGCGCACACCTAGTTCGCTGGCGGTAGCGATCAGTGAAACGCTGTCAAATATCGCTGTCAAATTTGACAGCGTTTCACTGATCGCGTTCGCCAGCGGCCTAGGTGTGCGCAGGCCTTTAGGCGATGGCGATGGCGATGGCCATCAGCTGAAACGTTGTCAAATATTGCTGTCAGGTTTGACAGCGTTTCAGCTGATCGCCCGTTACGAAAATTAAGCGGCAGCAAATAATTTCTTATGTCAGGTTTTCACGAACGACTAATCAACCAATTAATAGAAAATATTTGAATTTTGCAAGCAATAATTTGTGCTGTTGAAACTGTTAATACTTAGTCGTTTAGTCATCAGTGAAACCGGGCCTTACTCGCCTTACTCGCATTTCAACAAGAGTTCAACAAGTTTTGAAAAATATAAAGTCACCAAACGTTTACATGAAGAGTTTGGTGAAAGCAAACAAGTTTTCTTTCCAAAAAGTTAGTATTTGTACAAAAACTGGTAAAACAACCTATTTGGTACGAAAACTTGTTTGGATGAAAACGATATTTTTGCTGAACTGTGTGCAATGTGATTGCACATAACTTTGTTGATAGCGGTTTCACTACATAGGTTCAGTGATTTAATCATATTTGAAATTTTAAAATTTGTAATCGAGAAGTTTGTTTGATGGACTTTGAGAGAAATACATGCATATAATATAATATAATACCTATAATATAATATAATATAATAGTAGAGATTTTAGTTTGTGAATAATAATAGACAATGTTGGCATATTTTGTAAAATGTATTAAAAAAAAGCGGCCAAGTGCAAGTCGGACTCGCCCATGAAGGGTTCCGTAGCAACAAGAAACATAATATATAAGTTCTTGTAGTTCGTCGAAAGGTAACTTGCAGTTCACGATTAAAAAAAACTACTCACTAGATCTAAGTTCAAAACAAATATCGTTGGAAGTTATGCATAGTGCATAGTAATGTACATCATATTTTTTTTTTAGTTTTATCATTCTCTTATATTAGAAGTAAAAGGGGGGCGGACCAACGTTTTCCCACTTTGGAAGTGTCTCTCGCGCAATCTATTCAGTTTAACCTCAACATCATTTTTGAAGACCTATTCATAGATAATAATTATTAATAATAATAATAATTCATACCCCACACGTATGGGTTTGATGAAAAAAACATTTTTGAGTTTCAGTTTCAAGTATGGAGACCCCCCAATTTTTTTGTTTTTTTTTCTACTTTTGGATAAAAATCTTAATGCAGTTTACAGAATTCATCTACTCGCCAAGTTTCATCAGTCTAGCTCTTATACTTTCGGAGAAAAATGGCTGTGACATACGGACGGACAGACAGCCAGACAGACAGACATGACGAATCTATAAGGGTTCCTTTTTTGCCATTTGGCTACGGAACCCTAAAAAGACAACTGAAAAAAACAAATATTCAGTTAAATCCGGCTTCGGTGCCAGATTTAATTATTAAAAGAAAAATCCTTAAAAAAATATCTTATTCAGATAGTTTTTATCTATTGGCAATGTTCAACCTGTTGTGAATCCTAAAAGGGGTTTCCGATCAATTAGATAGTATACCGAATATACGTCATCCTAAAGCATAACAAAAACACATGCGACGTATAAAAATGTTCTAGGAAATAATAGTACATTGTTACCTGAGTGTTGAAAGTCACGTTTTTTGAGTCCCGAGACGGGTTTGGCGCCAGAGCGTTAGCGAGGGCGCCAATGGAGCTTGAGGGACTTAAAAGACTTTCACCCGAGGTAAACACTGTGCTTTTCATTACGAATACAAGGAAAGTAAAAATAAAAACACGAAAGAAAAAATTGTGAAAATGAAGATTGAATTGCCGCCTTCCCGGTTTTTTTTTCTTTTTCTCTGGCGGGCCTTCGGCTACGGCTCGCCAGCATTATTCAGCCATTATTTTCATTCTCATAATTTAAAAAATGGTAAATTGTTTGCTCAAATCTATGTTATTTTAAATAAATAGTTGAAGCTATATATTAATCAAGTAATTTAGAAGATATATTATTTATTTAATACTATCTTTATGTTATTTAAATTTAAATTTTACATTGCGCTCTAATTAGACTTTTTAAACTTCTTACCGTTGTAATGGGTTTCCAACCTACTTGCTGAATAAAAAGTTGGAATTGGGTTCAACGACCTCCTTGTAGTTAGAAAGACTCTAAAAAGTTGGAACATGGTTGAATAAAATAGAACTTGTTTTTTTTAATAATTTGACAGCTGTCAGTAGAAAGCGATTCTCCCTAGGGCTGAAAGTTTTACTTTCAAGTAGGCCCCTCAGGCAACTTCAGACCTACTTTCAGAGTATGAGTAATGAAAATAATATTTGTCCAACGTGTTTCTTTACATTTATAATTTTTATCTTTTCAACTTAAATGTGAGCTATATTATGTTTGATGAAATGTTCCTAACATTTGGACAATTTGGCACGATCTGTTAGCCCAAATAGCATCTTATTTTCCTAAATAAGATAAAAAAAAGGCTTAGTAGTAGCGGCCGACTAGGCCACGAGTGTCAAATCCAATCGTGTAGGTACCACTGAGTTTTACTGTTCAAAAATGTATGTGCGCTACGCCAGTACTCTCAAACGGTGAAGGAAAACATTGATAAAAAACCAGCATTTCGCAGACTTTACAAAGCGGTAGCCATCGCCTATAACAAAACATTGCCTCGTAGGTCACGCACGTCAGGAACGTGCCCTACGATACACTGCCCTGCGTCCATCAACAAGATCTAGTACTTCTTAACCTGAGTCAGATTATCTCATCAGTGGCAGTAGCATAATTAACCATTCCCACATCTCATAATATTAATTTACTTATTTTAGACGACCGTGATAGCGAAACTATACTACCTAACATATTAATGAGAATACGAGACCCAACGACAACAACCATCCGTGACATTGATGGGACCCATTAAAAATGTTTGTCTTTATGTTGTTATGTGATCAGATTACCTCCGTTGTTTTATTGATAAGAAACCCATTAAAATTATCCCCCACGTGGAAGATCAAAAGCTAGAAATACAGTCTGATAGTTTTCAACTACTATATAGAGGCACATCTGAGTGCTGTCTAAATAAATCCTACGTCGAAACGTCACAGACACAGTATAATACACTGTGAGCACTCACACAGACTCAAAACAAGAGCCAGAGACAGAGCCAGACAGAGCTCGTGGTAGGCCTACAGCCCACACCTAGACTTGTCGCATTTCATGTCTCATTATTGAGTCTCTAAAATCACATTCAAGCACTGAGTTTTTTACACCTTGTGTATCGGACAAACAAGATCGGTTCTTGCGGCCTTGAACCGACCGACCTCAATAACGGTCATTCAAGCGATTGTGATTGTAGGAATAGATACATAGCATAAGTATATTATATTCTATAGCCGCTTGGTCTTGCTACCTATTAGATTTATTGCACTTGACGACTGGCTGGCCCCTGCAATTGCGACCAGGTATCCGCGTATCATTATTACATTAAATAATACTGCTGATAGAAGATGATTTGAGATGTTCAAACGGTAGATTTTATCTATGCTCAAAGCCATTTTGTTTTGACTCAAACCAACAAAGCTTTTGCTTGTTGCTCGTTGGTCATTGGTCATTGGTCATTGGTCATTGGTCATTGGTCATTGGTCATTGGTCATTGGTCATTGGTCATTGGTCATTGGTCATTTGTTTTGACTCAAACCAACAAAGCTTTTGCTTGTTGCTCGTTGGTCATTGCTCATTGCGAGAAAAACTCGGCATCTTTTATTCGGAAAATGAGTTTCCCTACTATTTGTTAGCATTACTGCAAAGCTGAGGATAGTTTATTTATGCTAATACACTCTAGAATTCATAGCACACATCTATGAAAGGTACTTCCTTGTGAAGTTGTCTTGCATTGTTGACATTTGAATAAATATAGTACGTTTGTTATTGTAAATTTTCGATGTCTCATAAGTAATGTGATGCGGCTTCCATGTATGGGTTCCGTTCTAAGGTTTCAAGTATAATAACTGGACGTAAACAAGTGTCCGCAAAACAAGTACTTAGCTCCTTGGTAAATAAAATAAAAGTGAAATGTCATCAAAACTTACCATGGGAAAATGAGAATATCAAGGAAAAATATACATAAGAATTCCGTAGTTTATATTAAGTAGGTACAATTAAATTTTGTTCGAGGCACATCACAGGCTTATCCAGTAAGCAATAGGTAGGTACAAACAAATGATTAAAATACCAAACATATTTAAACTGTTTTTATGAAACGACGGGATATTTACCATGATTAAATTTTTCTGAGTTGACTTCCGATATCACACATATAATATCCCGTCGTTTCATAAAAATAGTGTTAAAAACCATGATAGTTTCAAAAGTTATATTTAAACTGGTTTTTGATATAACTAGCTGATGGACCAAGCAAACGGCCTACCTGATGTAGTAGAGCTCTTTGTGAAGGCTCGCCCGGGGAGGTACAACCACCATGCCTATTTCTGCCATGAAGCAGCATTTGTCTGTTACGGTTTATAGGGTGTGGGTGCCGGTAAAATTACTGGCACGTGGGGCTGAACATCTATATGCCTAGTGCCTCTAGTAGCCATATGCTTGCCAACTTTTCTGGTGGAATGTCCCTTCCTACACTCCTACAGCATAGTGGGTACTATCACGTCATATTTTTGAGGTTCGCTTACAATAAAAAGACAACTTGGAATTTTTCACTGGTTTTTCATAACACTTTTGGTAATTTTATCCTAGTGTATTTGAAGCAAAAGCGATTTTTTTTTTTTTTTTTTTAAGCCTTAAATACAAATATGCTCTTAAACTAACTTATATTATTCACTACGACATCGCGTGAATGTTTTTGCTATATGCTTTTGCACGAAGCAAAAGCAAATAGGTACCTATAATTACCTAATAAATTGTATTACTCAACTAATGTCAATGAACTTATATTAAATGAATGACGCATGAGCTGTGAAAGGTATAGCTGTACCGAAATTCATAGGATGGCGTAAAATATACCCACTACCGTTGATTCATATCCTGTGGACACGATACCTCAATATCAACATATTCTGCATTACAAACTAAAACAAAGTGCATACATACTTGCTTAAATATTGATTCATACTTTAAGAATGCCACAAAGTATTATTTAAATACGAGTATGACAATTTTTTTACTCTCTCATAAAAACACGCCATGCCATTTTTTTACACGCCCAGGAAGATGTTTGTGTAATAAATAAGTATGAAGTATTTGGTGAGCAAGACGTGTTGAGTTTATGAGGTTCGATAAAAAAAATAGGAAGATCTTTTTTCTATTTATAAATGAAAAAAATTTAGCCTATAGCCATTCGATGAGCACGTGTGTGCATAGCACTTGATAATGCCAAATACCATGTCACCTTGAATAATAATCCATTTATCTGCATCAGTAGGCCTACCACAAGCTGTGCCTGGCTCTGTCTCTGGCTCTGGTTTTGAGTCTGCGTGAGTGTTGACTAAATAAATCCTACGTCGAAACGTCATCACACACAGCAGTTTAATACATGATTGAGCACTCACACAGACTCAATACCAGAGCCAGAGATAGAGCCAGACAGGGCTTATGGTAGGCTACAGACATACCTATCTACGATACGACTTTCCTAAGGTTGTCACAACTGGCAGTGCTTATTTTTAGCTAGTGACATATTTTTCGTGGAATCCTGCGCGACTTTGCTCCTCGATAAACTTTTTCCAAACCAACTTCAAACCCCGCTTCCCTCCTTTATGGGCTTAATTTCAATAATCCTTTCGTTTGCATAGTGTGCTTAGTACAGTTCACTTTTCATATCGAAAAAATCTTAAAATTTCAAGTCGCTAGGATTAATAGTTAGGCTCTCCTTTATTGTGATTTATTTCACTTCAGATTCAGATATCCGCCACAAATAGTTTAGTTGACCACCAAAAAGTGTACAAGTTTCTTGTTTGTATAATAAATAATAAATATTGTGGACAATCCACACTACTAGAGCCCTAAATTAGGCAGAGCTTGTACTATGGGTATCAGATGACTGATATAATACTTATAGACATTTTTTTTGTAAATAACCCACAAGCTACAGTGCAGAAGGCAGAGCTACTACCAACTGAGCTGAAAGGCCAGTCAGTATGTTTAGTTTTTCGTTGAGTTGGAGTAGGCTCCCTGTTTTGCGGATGGTCGCCGCTGCCACCAAAGAAGTGCTATTGAGAACAAGATACTCGCTTGTATGTAGCTACCTTTTTTACAATAATAAGTATTGTACCTATACTACAACTACAACTGATGTGTGTGGTGCCATTCGTCGATTTATCAGCATTATCAATAAAGGTGACCGAGTGTCAACTGCCAAAATTATTATCAAATCATTAAGGTGCCCCTCATTATATCAGATACGCATATTAATGTTTTAAAGACACTACAATGTTTGAACAGACTAGGTATCATTTCCAAAAAAAATATTTTCATGTCAATCAATGCTTTTGATTCTGATATACAGCCACACACATCTATTGTATTATACTGTCTGTGTAACATTTCGACGTAGGATTTATATTATACATATAATTGACACTTACACAGACTCAAAACCAGAGCCAGAGACAGAGCCAGAAAGAGCTTTTGGTAGGCCTACAGGATGGTTTTTTGAGAAGGGCGGTGATGGCCAAGTCCGAAACCACGAGAGTTAGGGAATAGTCGTGAAAGGAGTCATGCCTTCGATTCTTAAGATAACAGTAACTACATATTTGTTGTAGTTGCAGGAAAGTGGGGAGGCCTTTGCCCAGCAGTGGGACAGACCAGGCTGAATAAAAACGAATATATTATACATACTTTGCTCAGTTTGGGGCAAGATGATGCTGGTGTGTTATGGTGGTAGTTATTTATTACAAGACTTTTCATAACTGATGATTCAAATATTATAAGTAGGTATATTTTTGATAATTATCCCTAAAACTAAACAAAGCGTATAGGATAATAATCCTAATTTTTGCAACGCAGTAGGAATCAAGAAGTGGGTTATCGGCTGACCTTTTAATTGCGTCGTAGGTTGATAATTTCGCGGAATGACGTCACAGGCCGTGTATAGAGTAATAAATGATTGGGTTAGGAATCTTACAAGAGATCATTGAACAGATTACCTACTTAGATTAAGAATATAAACCTACATAATATTAATTCAAATGAATAAACAAGTAACAATGTTTGCGATAATATTGCATTAGTAATAACACATGCTGTGGTAAGAGTCCCGACTTTTTCATAATTTATAATCCGGTCACGAGTCACTTCTCATTTGTCTTGAAGAAAATTCATCAGCCTTAGGTTTAGGTGAGTGTACTCACAGGGATTTTTATTTCGGTTAGGAGTCTGCAAAATTTAATTTCGTTTCAAAATTAGATCCGATTAAATATTTGACAGCTGGTTATTTCAATTTTTTAGCAAGCAAAAATCTGAGTTACATAACCGTCAAATATTAAATATTGTTTGATTAGTAATCCGTGAAAATAGCCTTAAGGACGCTGACATTCAAAATAATTCAATATTGTTACATTCACCTGGAAGTAGTAAAGCTAACGCGGAAAATATATCTAGAATAGCAAAGACTGTAAATACAGTCAGCCTATCTCGTTTGAGGTGTGATAAAATTGGTGGCGTAAGCTTTTAGGGAAGTAGAATAGCTCGATAATTATGAGACTTTGTGTTCGCTTAGTTAGTTTATGTGTTGTCCGAACGTAATCTATATCTCGGCAAGAGTTCCTTAAAGTAAATCCCTTAGGAGGGCGTGCAAGTCGCTTACGCAAGAGTTTATCGATTGGTTGCGCCTGCGCGTTCACTCCGTTCTAAACGGGTCGATAACCCCAGCCATTCACGCAAAATACATAGATTTGGAAACCTCATGGACCAGCCTGCAGCTGGCCAGCTGCGCACTTACTTGGCTGACATCCTTGCCCTTTACCGCACAATGCTTTGCCTTCCGCTCCGAGCTATGCTATGAGTTCGTATCACCTAGCCTTTCACGCTGTTTCATCACATTGATAGTTCAATTACAACTTTGATTATTACGCAATTATTATGAATTGTAATAGTGATATTATCGCCCGGGTTGGGTAAACACCGCGGGTAAAAGAAACAAACATAAAATGTGTGTAATTCATGAGATTGATAGCGTACGTAACTGGCGCCGAAATGTTTATTTTGGCAGAGTCGGTATGTAAAACGTAATTATTGTAATGATTTTGAATGAAGCTATAAGCGTACTGCCATTACTTACATAAGGTAATACATGTCATGTCGTGAATTACAGATGTAACACGAGTTACGTTTCGGGTTACGTCGTATCGTAATCCCGGGAAGACATTACGATTTCGTCACGGCCCGAAATGGACCCAGCTCGATATATTGCTTCCACGTGTAAAGACATGCGAAACTTGTGCGACCATCACCACCTACATGTCGAATAATGTCCGTGCCCACAGTAGGTACTGTTACATTTTACCGTCCGTGTGGCAGCTACTTTGTTTTAACCGGCTGTTGCCCGTGGCTCAATCGCTTACGTTGATAATAAAAGCTCATCTGTATATGTAAAGCCAAATAATCTAAACTGTCACATTAATAAAGTCAGATACTTATTATAACGTTTTGATAGTGTGGTTTTCTTGTATTGTTTTATAGTCGCTATGATTTAAGAAAAATAAACGTAACGTAAATAAACTTACGGTATTATGCCATCGTCTTATCTATAAGAAAGAACAAACATTGACAACAAACGGTTGGACGTGACTTAATTCCAAAAAAATGCTGAGATAAGCTTACGTAAGTGTACCTTACCAGTGTAGTTTTCGTAGCCTGTTTACTTCCCATTATTGTATAATACTTTTAGATCATTATAAGAATACGTAATTCATATTTTAAGCGTTCATTGAGCATTACTCATACCTTACCATTTTATGAAAAATGCTATGGGAGTGAGGGAAGTTTGAAGTGTGTGCGAATTTTGAGGGTAAAAGAGCTCGCGTCACCCATGAGATGGACGGACCAAATCACGGCAGCCATAGATGTCCCTCTCGACGAATTCACAGAAGAGCAACGGTCAGAGAGGAGTGGCGGAAAATTGTCAAGCGAGCTACTACCCCGTCTTGACGACCACGACCACTCTGTCAAGAGTGATACGACTAAGAAGTGAGAGTAAGAGTGCAAAAGAGACTCGCCAGGGCCCTTTGTTGCTTCTATTGCTAGAATGACGAACATGTATAAAAACATATTTATGCGTTGGAAGGACGATCTAAACGCTTTCAAGCAAGGATGGTGGGTTAATCGAGGGTTATAGAGAGGGTTTGAAGGATTTGAGGGAGACATTTGCTCAGCGTTGGGTTGGTATTGGTTTCATAAAAAATATACATGTTTATGAAAATGCCACCACGTCCATGTAATTATTTATAGAAGTATAGATTAAATCCGCCGCTTACGATGGAGAAGACAAGTTCAATGGATGCGCGTGAGCTGTTTGGTTATCCTTGCTATTTTACCTTGACATAAATTCACACGCAAATTTTGGTTAATATTACGCATAATAAGCACGTGTCACGTGTGCATAAATGTGTTGAGTAATTCAACACGTTCTTGTACACGTGATATCACTTTTAACCAATTTAAAAAAGTGAAGGTTCTAAAGCTGTAATTTAAAAGTATAGGCTGTAGGATGTATAGGTTTGTTTCTATAGGAAGTTCGGTTTATAGAACTTTATTAATCAAGTCGTACAATCAACTTCTACATAAAATGAGCTTAGATACTAATTAAATAAAAGCTAAGGTTGGTAGGTAGTTAGTAGGTAGGTAGGATAGGTGTTTTGACATGTAACAGGTTAATAAGGAATAGGTAGATAAATAAATATTATACGTTAGGTAGGTAAGTTAACTAGTTCATAACTTCTTGAAAAGGTAAGAATGAGTAGGCATGAACCATATTTTTTTTGATCAAGGTAGCTTCCATAAGACAATTATCATGAGCAAAAGAAAGAGGGGTATTTTACTGTGATTTTTTTTGAAACATATAGAGCATTAGTTTATCTAAGCTAAATCACTTTCATCTAGTTATATTATCACTAAATCATTTAGTTATATTATAACTAAACACTATGCAGCCTTGTTGAGAAGTGATTTAGCTTAGATAAACTAATGCTCTATATGTTTCAAATTTTTTCAATAAATTAATAAATTAATAAATTAACTGAATCTACCGAATCCTTAGCTTATAAATGTTAATATTATTAACATTTATAAGCTAAGGATTCGGTAGATTCAGTTAATTTATTAATTTTATTAACATTTATAAGCTAAGGATTCGGTAGATTCAGTTAATTTATTAATTTATTAGTTAATTTATTTATTTAGTTAATTTATTGTTATTAAATTTGCATCCGTGAAATGACCTTCAGTATGTCTGTGATTTATTGACATTGTACTGATTTCTTACTACGTTACACATGTTTTTAAACCGCCGACGAGGCAATAGTAAAAGTGAAATTAGTCAAAACCATTGCGTGTGCTACTTTAGAGAAAATGTCTCTCGACGTGATCTCGATTACGATTATTGTTTCGTCATCATTTCTTTGTAGGCGCCGGCAAACCCTTAACGTCATAACAAATGTGTGAGTTGTAAATACGAATGGGGTCATATTGACCACTTAATCAATATCGGTATTTTTATTGAAGAAACAGGATGTATTAAAAAATGAGACATAGTTACAAACCGCAGTAGCGTATATGTCATTCATAAAATAGATTAATGTGGGATTTACCTATTGATGATAATTCCAAGGTGGTGAGTAATATCATTAGACGTCGATACGTGAATAAAAATTCCATCAACTAGTAAACTAATAAAAACCTACTTACATTAATTCTGTGAATATACGTCTTACCTGTTTTATTTCCCTGTTGTAAGTTCTATTAGTTTAATTTCTTGAATTTTTCATTTTAAGAGATTTTCTGTGTGTAAGTAGTTACATAAGTTTAGTACATGTAGCTTAGGTATATAGGCTCCTTAATTTGTAATTATTTCTTGTTGCATTGCATTACATCCAGTATTTTGCATTTTTATTATTTTCCATTGCGTTGCATTAACACAGCATTAGCAAGTTGTAGGCACAATTGACGTAATCATAGTTTTTCAAAATATTGAGTAAATCTGAAAAACGCGTTGCAATATATAAATAATTGTTGCTAAGCTGATTTGTGCACGTTCAAAGAGCGTTTTTAACTGATTTGTTTCAATAATATAGTTTTCAGTATTTTTGGAGATAAGATATGTAATGATTTTTTTGAAGGTGAAAGCCTCACAGTCTAAATCTTATCTATGCCCTTGTTTTGCCCGTGTATAGAAGTGATAGAGTCAAATTTAAATGATAAATAAAACTAAACTCAACTTACCAAACTTTGACTCAATTTTTTGTCTAAAATTTTTAGTCCTAATCTACTGTCCGTGACACCGAGATCGAAGTGGTTTATAGATTTGATGATTAAACAATTATTATTAAAAGAACGTTTATCGACGACCTTGAGCGAATAAAAAGTAGGTGACACCATTTTTTGCAATACCTATATAATAATAATTGACAGTAGAGTGATAACTGAAGATAACCGCAGGAGCCCTACGGCACTCTATCTTTCCGTAATTATCTGTGTTAAAAAACAAATAAAAGGAATAATGCGATCAATAACAAAAAAAAACTAAAAATCAACAGGCCATTCGATAGTAGAAAAAGTTTTTCACAATAATAAAAAAAAATGTTTACGTGACGAAAACAATGTCGCACTACCGTGTGTCGTCATTTGTTTTTATGTAATGGTATTATGAAGACTGATAAAAAAGCGTATCGCAGTTGTCGGAACTCTTCTAAGAAGTCTTGAACTAAACGGAATATTTTTATACATCTACTCGGGATATGAACTTTTCCATGCGTAACATCAACCACTAGGTACATACATACATTATTTTTGATAGCAACTTAACAGAAGAAAAAACATGATAGCAGAGTGCCGCCGGTCGTTCGCATGGTGTTTTTCGTATATCTTTAACATTAAGAGGGAATCACACAGCCGACTCTCCATACAAACGCAGTCCTCTATTTCCTCCCTGGATAATGCCTCTAGCTAGAGTAACGATTTTTTCTCATAAAATCCTCTGCTATATACGTGCTCGTATGTTTTCCTTTTTTTCAGAAACTTATTGATAAAGAAAATATGACCCTCTTAAGATTTATATGAAAAATGGTTACTCTAGAGGCATTATCCAGGGAGGAAATAGGGGACTACGTTTGTATGGAGAGTCGCCTGTGTGATGCTCTCCTAAATTTTGGAGTTCCTTTCGAAATAGAAGTTGGACCTGGTCTTCATTAGATTGACAATGCCTAAACCATTATTGCAACCTATGTAACAGAAAATTACGGCAAACCACCTCTATTCATCAATATTTGTAAGTTTACACCACGCTCAAGCCTTGCGTACATCTAGGTGATCTGCAATGGCGATGGCGATCAGTTTCAGTATAGGGTTTGCGTACATCCGCACACACTGCCGTGAACTTTGACAGCGATATACTAATCGCCATCGCATCTGGATGTGTGCTAGGCTTCACTCATCACGAATTTTCCAAAACTACAGAACATAGACGTGTGAAATTTGGCACAAAATAAACTTTCTAGGGTCTATAATAGTCAAAATATAATCTTTAAAAATCGCAATCGAAGTAGTTGAAACGAGATGGTTGCACGCGAAAGAAGTCTTATGAGACTTCACTGTTCGTTTTATATTATTTGAAAGCTTTTCTTAAAGTTATCCTAGGCGCACCTAGGATAACTTTTAAATATAAGAAAAGCTTAAATGCTGTAATAATGCAGCTTAAATCATGAGTATTTATCACCAAGTGATGCAAGAATGTCCAAAAAAAAAAAAAAAATTTTAATAAAAAAAGAAAGCATGTTTTTAATAAGTTTGCCCTCAGATATTTTAGCCCAGTTCAAAAGACATCAACGCGTTTCGTGCAATTTGATGGTTGCTTGGTGGCAGTCTGCCTGCAACAAAATAACTTAACAAAATCGGTTTAGATCTAAATTAATAAAACACTAGCACATAGTTTACTGCAGCTTGAAAGTTAATACTCTAGTTTAGATAGTAAATTTATAAGGTTAGGACGTGTTTTGTTTTAAATACAACAGATACCTTATATTGATGTTAGGAATCATTTCTACATCAGTTACATTGGAGCTCCAAGGCTACTGATGATGATGATGTACGGAACGACGTAGGGTAACGTAACCTAGGTGACCTACGAGACAATGCTTTGTTAAGGATGGTTACGATAATGCCATATTAGGCTTGTTCAATCATCTAGTTGTATAAAAAAATCTGACTCGCACTTGTCTCTTTTTTTATATCTAATATGTAGGTATGTTTTTTAACTAGGAAGTAAGATAATGTGACTATAAATGATTATAAATATTCAGGTCAATGTAAAACAGTTTATTTGATAAAAAATATTTTTTTCTGTGTATCGATAAAATAACTCTGCACTTCATACAATTTCATTTAGTGATGTCTTCTATTAATGCGAAAACGATCCATTGAATATAGCTAGAATTGTTACTCTAACTCGGAAAACATTCATATTCGTATTACGACGCCATCTTTTTTTATATCCCGACTAGTGATGTGTCTCGTCGCCTGCTCTCAGTAGGGATGTCCTATTCCCAAAACCGGAGAACACTTCAAAGTTATTTAATTCTAAATAAACATCTTTTCTAAATAAGTTTTATTAAAATATGTATGAGCACATCAATATCATCATTATAATGTTTGAAACATGCTCAAATCCCAAGGTTATTCACTATCATTTGACTGGATTCAATAACCTCTTGTTTACTATATTAGGTACATTCAGTTTACGACTATTTTCTATGAACGGCGATAAGAAACGGTTACATAAGCCAGCGTCGTAACGAGCTGGCTATTGAAGTGTTATCGGGGTTTTATTAAAGTTACAAAAGGGTACGCTTGGAAAACTTCCTTTGATAATCCTTTCACCACACTGGCTTAAAAAATCAGTAACACGATAAAAAGAAGAAGGTGGATGGAGGGTGTCGGTGGCTGTGGTAAGTTAAGAAATGAGGACTACCTACTTATCAAGTATTTTTTTAATAATGTCCCAAAAGTTAAGAGCCGAGTGGGATTTTAGCCCATGACCTTCCTCTTGGTACGGCTGCGCTGAACGCTCCATAAGTGACGCACTATAAAATTAATAAAAAAATACTTAACAAGTGATTGTTGAGTAACTTCAAAATATTTAAAGCCTCATATCGTTGCCACGTGCCCCATAAACCGAAAGCTCTAGGACGTTAATAGGACGCAGTAATATTAGTCAAATTAACAAAACAGAGCGAATCTTGGTTGGAATAAATATTGGTGGATATTCCTGTATTAGCTATAGCCGGTACGATCAAATCATTATAATCATCAGCTTGTAGAAGTCCATCCCGCTAGTCATTAGGCCTCCCCTAGGAAGAAAGACTCTGATCCCTCTCCATCCAAGCTTTCACTATTCTGATAATGTAAAACAAGCAAATTATTGGCTTTGTAATACGATGTAATATAATATGTATGGCTATCGTAATACATTTTCAGTAACATTGTATGGAATTTTATTATACCCATTTTAACATTGTAATAGGTACCTACTGATATGAAACTCCGAAATGCGATAAACTATTGTGGCGTGGCTCAGTAATCGGGGCTTATGATAAAAGGGACGGTCATTGATCTTTCGGCCCAGTCCAGAGCTGCGTTCACACTTGGCCGTTCATCTATTAGTACTGCACGAAGACAAAGTAAATCATTTGAAACTAGCAAACTTACTTGCGGCTTACGGCTGTGTTACTCAAAATTTTGCTTGCCAAATTTGAGATGAACAAAATGTTAATAATTTAATTGGCCGATTAGCAGTCCGTGAAACCAGCCCTAAGATAAACTTTAAAAATATATGAATATAAATTGTTTTAAAATTATGAGAGATTGAGTGGTGTTTGTTTTTTTGTCAAACATGATACAGCAACACAAAAACTTATAGTGATAGTGCGACTGTAGATAACTATTCAAGGGGCAGGTTTACAACATTTCAGACGAGTTATAAATACTTTCCGTCAGATAAAAATATAAATATATTTCCACCTATAATTTCATCATCATCATCATCATCAGCCTGAGAAGTCCACTGCTGGACTTCCCCTACCCTGCGTATTTCCAGGAAAAACAGTTCTGAGCCCTTTCCATCCATCGACTTCCCGCGATCTTAACGATGTCGTTGGTCCATCTGGTGAGTGGGCGCCTTACGTTTCATCTTCCGGTTCGTGGTCGCCATGCGAGAACCTATATTCCCCAACGGTTGTCGGTTCTTCGAGCTATATGACCAGCCCATTGCCACTTCAATTTACAGGTGGATGGCTAAGCATGCTCTATCTTAGACTGCATCTTCACTTTCCACCAAGTGTGATAAAGGCAGTCAAATGCTAAGCAAATATTAAAAAAAGGAAATGCTTTGATAATAATAGTGTCTACCTCTATATAGTGACATGATTTAAACATACATATTATATTAAGTTACTTGACCACTCAATGCAAAAGGCAAAAGCGGTTCTTATAATTTTCCTGTTCGTGACTGAACCTACATAGGTATATTTCGATTTAGTAGATGTAGATATTTTCTTAGCATTCTCATGTATATGCCAATGCAAACAAAGGTGACCCTAACAAAGATGTTTTGCGAGAATTAGATATTTTATGAGTTGAGACACCAATACTTTATAACTTTGGTTTAACCTCTAGTCTAGACTGGTCGACTGTCGAGACAATTGGTTTTTTTTAGACGGATCCTTGAAAAATAATAGGTTTCTCAAGTATCACAGTTTCTTTTTTAGGCACCTGACTGTCTGAAATAACCTTTTATTGATTTACCTGTGGAATGGAATCTATGATTTTTATTTTTTATTTTTATCAAAATCGAGGCTGTGATTCTAACAACGTATACTATTGCAGATCCTAAACTATAATTATAAGTAGTAGTAGAGCTCTTTGTGAAAGGCTCTTCTGGGCTTCTGGGGAAATATTTCCATCATACCTATTTCTGCCGTGAGCAGCTAATGTAAACTTTCGCATTGTATATTATTTGTAGGATTTATCCTGTAGATTTCTTGTCAAGTTATTACATAAGTCGTAGATATTTATTGAGATCTAATGGAAACTTTAGCTTTTAGTTGATCATTCGACAAATATTCCGCTCTAGAAGTGATTTGTTGTGGAAAATTATCAAAATCTTCAAAGACGGTGTATACAGAATGTGCCAGTGGCATCCCACGCGACTTCATTCGCGCTAAGCTTTTTCCATACAAACTTCAACCTCGCTACACTCTGTTATGGATTTAAGTTTCAAAAAACTTATTTCAGTGTACACTTGTCATAAGAAGACACCTTTTATATAAGTAGTATTAGCAGCGAAGCCCGGCGTTGTCCGGGAATTTGATTATCCTAGATCATTCCAGAACGTTAAAGAACATTCTAGAGAGTTAAGGAGCATTCTATTCTTATTTAAATTCGAGAATTTTCAGAAAAATCCTCATGTGATAGAAAAGGATAGATATAGAAAAGTTCCTACTTGTTAGAAAAGGATAGATATAGATTTCGAAACTTTAGCCTATCACAACCACCCAGTTGCATCAATTCTCACAGCAGGAGACCGAGTGGTATCTACCACCACAACGGGGAGCAGATCCTAGTCGGCGGTGATAGAGAAAACCCAGGACATACGTACACACACTTGCTTTTTATAATATATATTGATTGTGATTTACAGACGACGTTATTTTATTTAATTTCTATTAGTTTTCCTTCTCATATTTATTTACATGCCAAGGTAGAGCGTAGACACGGCTCCATGAAGGTAAGGCCGGACAATGGCCCACAACGTGCATAGCAGAATACATAAGTACAAATACAAAATAAACGTGATTTCATCTCTAAGTACCAGTTAGGATTCGATTTTACCTAGCTCACGTTCTAATCACAATAGGAATAGGTCTGTAGTCTAATGTAGCTGCATAATTTACTAGCAATGTTTATACCGTATGTCTAAAATATTTATCTAGTAATACAGATAAGGAGTAAATATAATGGATCAAAATCATTACCCGTTTTTAAGGTCTATCATTATTATTTTTTGCTTTCCCTGTTGTTTGGTGAAGGTTTTTTGAAATGTACCTATCTGTCCTGTCAAGATTGCTGGTGGGAGCGTTTGAGCTAGCTACTTGAGCAGCTGTGCGCAGCGCATAGAAACATAGTGCATTATGTTTTTGTTCCACCGGCCACCCACAAAGGCAATCAATTGTAAAAGTGATACTATAGTGTCGTTTAGAGGTCGGTCCGCGTAGCTTGCCAAGGCCCAGAATCGCGAGTCGTTGACCCGTCACCTTGCTTCGCGCCAACCTTACGCAATCCATAATCTTATCATCTGCATGCGCACCAACGCCACCTCTCCCCTCACCCCTCGCCGAATTTCGACGCATGCATACCTACGGACGTTTTCACACGAAACAATACACCGTGACGGTCGTTTGAAAGTGTCAGCTGACGTACGAACTTTGGTAGGTACCTGATTTTTTGTCACTATGAAATCCACTCGCAGTTTACTTCTACCTCTGTTTTTATTATCCACAATCGATGCAAATGCCTACTTTTTTACTACGAGTATATACGAGTATCATCATCAGCCTGAAGAAGTGCACTGCTGGACATTCGCATATGACCAGGGGCCTTATTCTCGGGCCGACTGCGATTTTCAATGTCCCTTAAATACACATTGGCATTGCACAACCCCGCACTTTTTATACAATGAGGTCGTTGATGAATTACTCGAGGAAATCATCCATTCTCTCTTCGAAAAGAAGCAATAAAATAAAATTGCAAAATGATCGAGATCGGCCCGAGAATTAGGCCCCTGCCCTTTGCTACTGCTTACTAATTCTACAAGCTATATCGGCGACCTTGGTTTTTCTAGGAGTATATACGACATCACGTTGTCCTATGGAAACGCACATTTTTACCGATATCAGACTTGAGGTCAACTCCATAGGTGCTTACGCATTTGAAAAAGGTGGCTACTGACATAAGCTTTCGAATTGACATCGCTGAATACATAACGTCTGAAATATCCTTCAAAATAATTATTTAACTGAGAATAGATTTTTCCATCTACGGAGTAATTCTATTCGTCGAATAAAATATGTCAATTTCTTTGTTTTTGGAAAACCGATAGATATATTTTATATCTGACGGATAAATTTATCTAAACATAAAAAAAAATGCTTTCATGTACTACATTGTTATGTAAATTAGATAAAAATATATTATGTTTTTTTTTGTTTTGGTTGCCTATCTAATAGAACGCCGATCGATGGTTGCCGTGACATCATGTGCTTAGCAGGTTTGTGTATTTTATGAAGAGTAGAAATATGAAATGCCAAATAGTACGTTTTGCATTTTCAATATATATATGTATATATATATGGATAGCTCTTTATAAGGTTTGGATATAGCTATTAAAAGGGTTCTGCATTATTGAGTCAGAGGTTGTAGGTAGTTTACTTACAAATGCGACCTTATCGTATTGCTATGACGTACAGGTTTCGAGGTAGCTCAGCCTGGTCTAAGGACTCCAGTCAGTCAGTACAGTCTCGTCTCTTAACCTGATTACTCTTGAGCCCTACTCAACTAATTTAAATTATAATTTGCCATAAATGTATCAATCTATCAGTGACACAGTTGTATTCCAATCACACTGGTGCATTTTATTTTGACAACTAATTAGGCTTTTAGATTTATGTACCTACCAAAATAAAGACTTTTAAAAGCGTCTAACTTAGACTTCTAAAGCAAAATAAATCAAATTTTTGAGAAGATAAGTAACCATGCAGTAAATTTTAGGCTTCTTAAGACAAATGTGATAGTGATGTTGTAAACTTACTTGTACGGTGTACAGTAATAATGGTGAAAACTGAGAAAATGCAAGTGGTCTACGGATGTGCTACGCGTTTCGTAGCGCCGGCCGGCGGAAACCGCTTTTCCGAGAGGCTTCAGAGAGAGGCGCAGGTGGGACGGGCCGGCGCGCGCGCCACCCCTAGCCTGTATTTATTCGCAAGGCCACTCCGCGCCGCGCCAGTGCGCAGACGTCGCTCGCACGCGATATACTTGCAATCACATCGTCCACCGCATCGCACTCTTGCGGTTTACGCTCGCGTACTGATGTTACGATTCGTTCACAATTAAATAAAAACATTATCTTTAAAAATATAAACATGCTGACAATGCTATCGGACTCGAAGTTGTTGTGGGGACTATGGCAAGTGTACAATTATTGTGGCACGCGAATATCTTTGCCGCTTGTGGTGATGACGGGAGCGGCGGTGCTGGTGTCGCGACTGGTGGTTCTGATGCGGGAGATGAGGAAGCTTCCACCGGGGCCGTGGGGCCCGCCCGTCGTCGGCTACTTGCCCTTCCTGGGCGTGCGGCACAAGACCTTCCTAGAGCTGGCGCGGAACTACGGCGCGCTCTTCTCGGCTAGACTCGGGAACCAACTCACGATTGTGCTCAGTGACTACAAGCTCATCAGAGAAGCCTTCCGCCGCGAAGAGTTCACCGGCCGTCCCAGTACTCCTCTTATGCATACATTAGATGGTCTCGGTAAGTTTATAATGAATTCAACTATTTTCAGTAAAATCTCGTAAATTATTTTATACAATTTTTGCAAAGTTCGTGTTACTATTTCCGATTGTTTTAGTAGCGTTTAGCGTAGGTAAAACGTAAAGTTCAAGAATATTTAAGATTGCAAATGTTACCAGCTTCAAAGCTTGCACATGTGTATGTGGGCGGCGGCCGGCACACGTGCCAGTAGCGGCCCTCCCGGAGCGCGTGCACCGCCCACTTGTCCAGTCCTCGCTAAAACGCCTTCTTCTATTCAGGCATCATCAACAGCGAGGGACGTCTCTGGAAGAGTCAACGCCGCTTCTTGCACGACAAACTGCGCGAGTTCGGAATGACCTATATGGGAAATGGCAAGAAAGTTATGGAAGGAAGAATTAAGGTTAGTAACCAATATCTTATCAAAAGTATAATCTAAAAAACATTATTTGTAAAATTTGATAACTTTTTTGTGTGCAACAATAATTTAAGTAATACTCCCTTTTAGAATGAAGTACACGACCTAATCGCAAACATCCAGCGGGCGGAAGGCGCCCCCATAGACGCAAACCCCCTCTTGGCGCTGGGCGTGTCCAATGTTATCTGCGGCATCACTATGTCACTGCGGTTCAACCATGGAGACGTGCGGTTTGAGCGCCTCAACCATCTCATCGAGGAAGGCATGAGGCTGTTTGGAGAAGTGCACTATGGAGAATACATTCCTCTATACAATGTAAGTACAAAGAGTAAAATGTTGAAAAACTGTGTTTTAAAAAATGTTCGTTGTATTTCGGTGTAAAATTGTAATTAATTAACTTTAATTGAATCATTTCCTGTGCAGTATCTACCGGGAAAAGCTCAAGCGCAAGAAAAAGTCATGAAAAATCGCGAAGAAATGTTCGCTTTCTATCAAACTCTGATTGACGAACACCGGGAGACTCTGAACTTGGACAATGCGAGAGACCTCATCGATGTTTATCTAATCGAGATCGAGAAAGCTAAAATTGAAGGCAGAGAAGGCGAACTCTTCGAAGGACGAGACCATGGTAAGCAAATCTAACAAATATGATACAGTTTAAGAATTTCATTTCATTTATTTGTCTCTCATCCCCAGCACTATCATCATAGGTACTAATAAATGGTGTTTTATTTCAGAACTACAAATTAAACAGATCCTTGGAGACCTTTTTTCGGCCGGTATGGAGACAATTAAATCCTCTCTCATGTGGATGTTAGTATTCATGCTAAGGAACCCTGATGTAAAAAGGAGAGTTCAAGAAGAAATCGATGCAGTGATTGGCAGAGATCGCTTACCCACCATCGAAGATATGCCTAACCTTACATACACGGAGACTACGATTTTGGAGACTCTGCGTATGTCGAGCATTGTCCCTCTGGCCACCACTCACTCCCCTACAAAGTAAGTTACCATTACATTGAGCTCATTCTTATTATGTTTCCTATGTTTATTTTGATCGAGAAGCTTACACCGAATTTCTGTTTTTAACAGGGATGTCAATCTAAATGGATACAAGATCCCGGCAGGCTCACAAGTGGTGCCACTCATCAACTGCGTCCACATGGACCCGAAGTTATGGGACGAACCAAACAAGTTTAATCCCAGCAGGTTCATCGACGAAACTGGCAAAATCAAACGGCCAGAGTTTTTTATGCCGTTCGGCGTTGGAAGGAGAATGTGCCTGGGTGATGTGCTAGCGCGGATGGAGATGTTCATGTTTTTCTCGTGCATTATGCATCAGTTCGACGTGCAGATGGTCCACGGCGATGCACCGCCGTCGCTGGAAGGTACGGTAGGCGCCACAATATCGCCGAAGGCGTTCCGTGTCAGGTTCATTCCCCGGACAGCCCCCACACTGCCGGAGCACCCGCACCTGCGACACGTTGGCGCGCACTAGCACCCGTCGCTCGCAGCCGTGCAACACCCACCAGTATTCAACGATCACTCGTTTTAGAGCGCATCGAGACCGTTTATTTAAGTCATTAATATTTAAGTGACGACGTCGCATCGCGATGGTCGAGGCTGTGCATAAAGTGTTCAATTTTAATAGTAACAGAAGGTTGAAGGAGGATGTGCCTACTAAAATTTCCCATCGTTGAGATTTATGATTGATATGCGTTGCAGTATTAGAATGCATGTATGTTTGGATCGTTGTAATGTTCGATAAATCACAGTTCTTTTAAATTCTAGGATAGGTTTTAGCGCGTAAGCTTTAGTACCAAAATAAATGTAGAATGTATTCGATTATTTATTAGTAGGATCCACTTGCGAGAGTGTTGTCTGTTGTGTGTGATCTCATGATTGTTGCGTTACACGTAGGTAGCTCGTAAGTAATTACAAGTGTTCATTTAATTTATCTAGTTTACATAAGTGCCTCTTGGGATAATGTTACATTCCATGGTAAAATAAACCATCAGCTAGTCTAGTGCGATACTATTGTTAAATAGATATTACCTTTTAGTTTTGGCATAGTTTTCTAAAACTAAATTTGTTGTTTGCAACAAAGTTGCTGTATATTGGAACTAAGTTTCAATTACTTAAGTCTGTTTTAGCTTGCAGCTACACGATTGTCTAACTTAAGACTTGTTTATAGTATCACACTGTTTTTTTTAAATTCCAGTTATTTAAAGTTTAATAAAAAAATCGTTTGAAATATCTATGCATTTTGTTTTATCCTTTATCATTCCCGTAATACCATTAAGGACTCCATCTGACACGAATCACCATTTCGCCACTGAAATGTCTTTCTGAAACAAGAAGAAAGTTCTGTTACGGAGACTAAAAGCAGGATGAATATTTAAATATTTTTCCAGACAGTGAGACTAGCTCTTTCACAAAACGAATAGGGATTAGGCACTAGAAAACTAAATATTTAAGCAAAAATGACCGAAAGTAAAATATACACAAAATTTGGTATAATTGCAATTTTCATCAAAAATTTAAATACAACAAGTAATTAAAATAATTTCTTAGCATGAAACTATTTTTAAGTAAGAATACTATTATTATGAAACTATTACTTAACAAATAGGTAGTTACTCATTTAAAAAGAATTCACCAATTTGTAACAAATTTTGTGTAAAATCGGTAGAATGGTGATGATAAGAAGTTATACGGATTATGCGTAAAATGAAATCTAAGTATTTCGGCTGCATTATCATTCACCTTTTATGCAAATAGAAGGTGAATGACCTATGATAAAACCTACATATATCGATAGTGATGTTGTTCCCCTCGGTGCAATTACCCTGACTCATGGGTTGTTACGGGGGATTTCCTTGAAACTATGGTTTTCCGCATCGATAGCAAAAATGGGTTTAACGACAATTTGTTATCAATTACCTTTGGGCAGTTAATTGTTTTTGAGCGCGATAACATTTTTTTACAATATTTGCTAGCTAGCTTGATAATGACTCTAGTATTATTTTACACATTTCCATAAAAACAACATGTACCATTGAAAATTCAAAATAAATTGACAGGGTTTACGTTACATTTTTCCCATGAATATTTTTGTATAGGCCTACATTTTGTCAGACTCCTCAGACTTGGGTGAAAAATATATTTTCCCCTTTTTTTCTGAATTACACCAACGCAAAGCCGGGGCGGGTCGCTGGTAAAAAATATAGCCATAAACTCAGGCATAATGTCGCTTTCGAAATAATGAAAATGTTGAGCAGGCCAAGCACTCTGTGAACACAGACTGACATCATTTCAAGATTTTAAAAGTTATTTATTTTTGTCATCAAATGTTTCAAAAGTTTCAGACGAAAATAATGAAATTTAGCCGCTGATAGGTATGCCGATACGCCAGATGTTGAGAAAACTAAATGAGTGAGTGAGAGAATGACTTTATTTGAGTATCTTAATGAGCGTGACAAAACAAATAAATTATAATAATATTTTTTTCGTCTAAAAGGATGCCAACAAGCTTGAGCTTTGAGCATGAGCCGAGCGGGCGAGGTCGCTCGCTCGCCCGGCCGGCTCGCAGGCGCGGCGGGCGCGCGCGAGTGAAGGCCGGTCAGCGTCCGCGCATAGCCTGTTATCGCACCAATCATAACGATCAGTGCCCACTTCGCCTGTACGCTGAATGCAGGCTGGTGCTACTGGTAAAACCGGAATCCTATCCTGTACTTTTTTTAATGTCAAAGCTGGCAGGCGAGCAAACGGGCGACCGTCGCCCATAGGCACCTGAAACACCAGAGGCGATGCTGATGTGCTGGATACCACCACACGTGTAATGCTGTGTGTGTATCTCTGGATCGGCTGAACGGTTTTAATTAAACTTGGAATAAACATATATTCCATGACCATGACTATAACATATAAGAATACTTTTTATCCACGCGAGCTAGTTCAGTTTATTGTTTGTATGAGAAGTGGTGAACAAGAGCACCGTGCAAACTCATTCAAGACATTATTTTGTAAGTCTACTTTCCTGCTTATTAATGGGGGGGCATCGAACTTCCATTGTTTTTAATGAAAGTTCATGTATGGCAATCATGAATGGGGGATTTATGATTGTGTTCGAACGATATATTTCAGTCCATTTTTTTCATGTTTTCTTACGCGGACTCTAGTAGAGATAGGTAAGGTAACCTGCTTTTTATGTGAGCGCGACCTAACGATCTACTCACTACCCACTAATGCACGACCATTCTGACTAACATTAGCACCACGTGCCGCTATATAATGTATAGAATTATGTTACGTGCGTGACGCAATTTGAACAAAGATCTGTTGAATGAATATTTACTACGCAGAGACCTAATTTGGGGATGTGAACTGTAACTTTGGCGTAACAATGAGCGTTATTATAAGTGAATCATGGCATTTTAGTTTTTTTTATTTATTATTATTACAGCTTCTAAGAACTTAATAAAATTTATGGTCTAGAAACTAGTTAGCCAATTATAGGTTTCTACGATTATAAAACATTCTAGAAAAGTTACTATGAGCGTATGTAGCGTGTTCTTTACTCGCTACCAAGGAATTCCCGGTTCAGCCTCTGGCTCACTTTTTACTACTGCTTACAGTATAGTAATAAAGCCTTAGCTAAGCCTAAACGCTCCCCATTGCGTAGAATGCCATTGTGTCGCGCCCAAAAATTATGGTTTATGCTTTTTATTTGGCTTAATATTAGGTGAGTGTGGATGGAACTACTGGAAGCGAAAGACCTCGGCGTACGTATCTCGATAAGATAGCAGATGTTTTAAAGCCAGGTCAAGAGACCTACTCTAAACCGAGGAGTATTTATGAAAAATGTTATGAAAGTGAAGGAAGAAAAAGAGGTATATGTGAGAACCGTATAGCAAGTGGAAATCCGTGATCTCTGCCTACCCCCATAGGAAAGACGTGTAAATGTATGTATGGATGTTATGCTAATTATTCTCACTCACTATGTATACTATGGGTACTTGGAAAAGTTTTCATACAAAGATTATATTTATTTATATTTTTCCTTCTAATAACTTTGCAACTTCTTTTGTAATTTTCTCAAAATTTAGGTAGGTATCTATCGATCTTTTGCCTATATTATAATTGACGTGGCTTTTTTATCCAAACTGTTTTACTATTAAAGCTTTACTTTAAATAAACTTAATGAATATTGGACTAAATCTAAACATCTTTAGCAACAGACAATCTTCGCAGTTAAGGACGACAACTTCCCAATTTGGAAATCAACTCCAGTTCAATCAATCTAAAGGTAACTACTTTTAGTCGGTACTTGTGTTTGTATTTTAAAGATTTATCATCATAGGTTAGTATTAATTTAAAAATAAGTTATTGTTTATTTAGCCCTTTTTATACAAAAAGATAATTGCGATAAATACCCGTTCAATTATCTCTAAGTATGGTTATTGTTTACCTACCTAGCGACCGCCCGCGGCTTCACTCGCCCCTTTCCCGTTACAATATCTTTATAAATAATTATTATTGTATATTATTGTAAAGTTTCATTATAATCCATTCGGTAGTTTTTACGTGAAAGAGTAATAGACATCCATCCATCCTTACAAACTTTTGCGTTTATAATATTAGAAGAAGCTTTCTGGTTTCTATGACATCGATGATTTTCTATGCTCTGCATTCATAAGATCATTCTAACTCAGCTTAAGATTAACTGGAAATAGTTAGGTACGAAGGTTAAAAAAAGTAGAAAAAGATGTAGAGTTGTTGGATTTTAAATATTTTGTAAACTACCTTTTATCTCTGTTATTGTATAAGGCACAGTTGGTTAGAGCTACTATATACTTTAAATATACATACTTTATTAATATTTATGATTAAAGTTCGATACTTTTATAGTACTTAGGTATTCTGTAGCAAGTACCTATCGCCATCTTGTCAACTCCATTCAACTACCCACCGGATCATAATTTTAATCTTAGTAAGGTTCATCTACCTTACTTACCTACCTCGCAAAATAGGTATCCCCAACCAGTGTTAATGGACAAGACAAGGTTAACTGGGAGGTAGACGCCCGCACAACTGCCAACATAAGTACCTAGTATCAACTAAAAAATATACATTTTAATCTTAATCGTTCCTCATGCACAATCTTTACGTAAAATCCGCTTTCAGTTACCAGAAAAGATAATTGTTGTACTATTTCCTTTCCCACTTATGAAAGTCACCTGAGTCAGACGCTATTGCAACCTTGAATCGGTACGGAATTTTTCCCTTGTATTTTAAAATGCATAGGGCGTGAATTCTCGATAATGAAGGAACCTTTTCCTTTTAGGATTCAGATTCCAGATTTTGTAGAGCATAGAAATCTATAGATTCATGCGTGAAACACCAAACGTTCTCGTAGAAAGATATTTGTAACGCGATGGTAATGAATTGATGATGCAGCAGGTACGTCTCAATCGAATCAGTACAATTATCCTATCGCTTAAACATACAATAGTGCATAGACCGAAGTCGGCGGCCGAGCTTCAGGTCGTCCACTCCAACAACCCCAGGCCACTGTACTTTCTATATAACTTTATTTCTTTTTGCCCGCAAGTGCGCTTGCGCCGCTATACCCGTACGTCTAGAATGCCTGCATCCCATGCATTCGTCCTCCTTCTTTTATTTTTAATTCCCGCAAAAGTGGTGGTCGACCAGTCGCGCCGTGGGTCAACGTATTCGAGGCTTTTACCCCTTAGTTTGCAGCTGTTGCACAATAGTCGAGAAATTCCTGGAACATCGTAGGCACATCAGTGATCAGTTTATTTATAACTTAGTACAGGAAAAAGGTAAGCGGATGGCTAAAAATAAATTTGTAAGACATTTCATTGACCATACTCATAACTATTAGCTTACGATTTTTGTATAATTGTAGTAATAAGGAATACATGAGCTCTGTTTAGTTTGTTTCCGTTTTTAATCCATTGTCAAGTTCAATGTAAATTAATCGTAGGTCTTTAACTTCAAATATGATGTCAATGAATCTTAATTATTGTCAATATTGAAGTATGGGTACGTAAACATCGTAAACATGGAGAGATACTGTAACTACTCATCACACCCATCACAAGAATTTCCGTAAGATATGGAAACAAAGTTAGTATGTGCTTAAGCTTTTGTTGACTGTCTACAAAGTACGGTGTCGAGGTGTAGCATTTAAGAGGGTATTTCGAAATATTTGTGTTTTGTGGTAGGTAAACAGCGATCACGCAACACGACACACACCTTTCGCATTCGCAGGCGGGCGAGTAGTCTGCATGTATATCGTTGAGACACAAAGGGCAGTAAGCTTGCTAGCAGGCGGCAGCGGCGGCGGCGGCGGCGATCGAGTCAGATCACTCGCTCAGCGTCCATCGATGTCCTTGCATTCTTCGAAGGAACAGCAGAATGTTACCGGTTCAATGACCCTTGACAATGTGAAGGGATCTACTCGCTCTTGGGCCATGAGGTGTGGCTTTACGTAATGAAACTAATCGTGAGGGTCGAGATCGTTTGGCGGTCGCTCGTTAGATTGCATTTTTGATCGTCATTGCACAAAACGCTCACTTACCTCGCTCTCACAGCTCAGTTGGTAGAAGCTCTACTTACTGCGCTTTAGGTCATGAGTTCAAAACCCACTAAGGACAAACACGTGTGTGATAAACAAAAGATGCTTGTTCTGTGTAGTAGAAAGTACCCGTAAGTACCTTACACTGTTTTTTGTAACTTTAAAAGTGACATCTTAGTTCCTTTAGAACATGTCCTCTAAGTTATCTCTATATTCTACATATTACATAAATACAAATGCACCTACTTAAATGATTGGATCTTTTTAAACGTATGGAAAACGTTTTGTGTATGGAAAAAGCGATGTCGCGAAGGATTCCACTTGTATTTTTATAATATAGACTCTGATTTAAATTATATAATTTTCATGTGTACAATAACATAATAGTAATAAATATGTTTTGCTTGGAAACAGCTTAACGTGAGCAGTTAATTTGTAACTAATCATGAACTTTATCTATTACAATCAAAATCAAGGTTCTTACAGCGATTAAAGTACTGTAACCATTGAAAACAATAACGACTAGTTTATGTACAGAGTCAGACTTGAAAGGAAAAACCTAGGCTTTAGTATTTAGTATTTAGGGTTAGTATTTAACCTCATAGGTACTAGGTACCTACCTAATTACACATATATTATATAGGTATATGTAAGTAACATGTATATTTAAATTTTATTTTAAATACATAACTATGTTGTAACATACGAAGATTTATAAGATTTATTTGGTAATTTTGTTACTGTATAAAATAGCTATTTATTAGTTTTAGTAACAAGAAAATGATTTACGATGATTTCCGATCATGATCTGCACCTGTAGAGAACCAATAAAAATAATACCCATCTACGCATTCCTATCACATCGAAAAGAGCATTATTTAAGGCGGTTAGCTCCGATAAATGATCACTTTGGCACGTGCAAATTTGCACGAAAATCACTAACTATAAATAAATTCAGTGATCTATTATCTTTCAAAATGCCAAAATGTGCGAGTGATAGTCTGCCCCTTAAAATTGGACGCAGTTTAACTCTCATTTTGGCTTCGCCGTAGGCGGAGAACGCGCTCAAAAAAAAATTTAGGAAATTGAAAATTATACGCGAATAAAACCGCTGTTAACAAAACTCGAACTTAGCCTTTTCCTATGTGTCTATAAAAGAAACAGACAAATGCGAAAGTGACATATCTTTAAACTATCGTGAAAACTCTTGTCTAAAAGTAGATTAATACATATATAGAATTTTACCCATATAAAATGAAAGTATTTTTTTCAAAATTTCATTACAATTTCTTCGTTGAGGTCGGAGCCTCTGAACCAAAGCGATTGACATATACCCTGAGGCCTTAAGCCATTAGCAATGATAGGATCATTCAATGCTCAGCAAGTCATGTTGAGGCGTCGCCGTGAATAAATATCCATGTATTGAGGTCGTATCATGTGCACTGTTGCTACCTACTGACTGGCCTTACTTACAACAAAGTTGGTAGATTCTACGCTGTAGGTTTTATTCCCACCAAGAACAAATATTTGTATGTTGAACAATAGTGTTTTTATTTCGACGAAAACCGTTATTCCATAGATGGAAGGATCAGCCCTTATTTTTACTGTTTTTTTTTTAAACTTGTGCCTTGGTGGGGAGATTCAGTCCATGTGTGGTTCTTGTGATGTTTCAACAAAGTGCAATATTAGCTAAGCAAACCAAACTTTCAACTGGTACCTACTCGTACGTGCAAAATTCGCTGTAAACCTTGGTAGGTAAGGTACCGTATTGCAAATAAAATGTATAAAACGTCTGTAATAAGTACTTTTGTGGAGGTAAAAGAAGTAGCCTCAAGGTGATATAAGTATCGCGCTTAAAAGTGGAGATAAAAATTAAACTAAACTACAATTATAATTATTGCAATATCAGGTAATTTTGGGAAAGAACGTTGTCACTCATGTTAGTTATTATCTCATTTAGGTAATTATTGTTTAATTGTGATGTGATGTGTACTTAATACCAACCAATTTATCTATACTATATAGAAAATATGATTTACATGATTTAGGTAATTTTTTCCCCAATTCATCGAGACACCACCACACCACACAATTTCAATGTCGTACTAAGTATATTACTCTATTTACTCTTCTTCCATCACATCGTTTCTTATATTATGCTGATGTGTTTATTTTTCGATGTATCTCTTATCTACCTCTACCAGGTGCCATCACAAATAATTTAGTTTTCTTTCTTTATTTCAATCTCTTTATTATGGGCCGCCTGGGGTTTTAGATGGAGTTAGCTCGCCTAGCCTACTCCATTCTCACAGTTCAGTCAGCCTTATCTATAGGAAAGACACTATTGTTATTAAAATCTAAAATCAACTAAACTTTTTTTTTTTAGTTGAATAATTGGTGTAGGAGTTAGTTATGCAAAAAGTGTACAGAACCGTCAAAAATTAAAGTCCGAAAGGGCTTGGTGCGCGCGGTTCGCCGCTATGCATGTTTACAAACAAAGAGATCAACGCTCTGCAAGTAGGTTACCGCTGCAAACGTGCGCCTGAGCCCATGCCGCCTCTCGCCTTGTTGCGCGGGTCGTGGTTTCCGTTTAGCGATTTTGTCCAAATCTTATTTTAACTAGATATACGAGTAGAATTATTGGATTTAAAAATTTTACTTTTTAGAAAACAAAACGGTTTTTTTCAGGTTCTATTCGGGATTCTTATCTATATCTGGGTCTGATATATTTTTATCAAAATGAACTCAATACAAAAAAAGTTTCGCTTTATACAAAATAAAAATAAATAAGAAAATAAATTAAATGAGAAAAAATATGCTGCTATTAAAAAACTATTGGAAGGGGTGAAGATAGGAGAGTAGGTACATACATAATGTAGTACAAAACATTGTACCGACTTTGATATTAGCTCGCATAGCTTCACTTCTAAAAGTAATCAAACAAGAGCCGATTCGCCACCATTTAAATTTAAATACCTAACGGTTAAGTTTTGGCCTACTCAGCGATAAAAGAAACTGGCCAAAAGCACTTCAAAGCTTTGCCTCCAAATAAAAGCAATGAAAGCTAAATTGCATTCTGATTCATAGGTCGGCGTCCCAGTAACACAATATCATGACCACGCTAAGTTTCGGGAAGGCGAAAATCGTGCGGTTGCATTGGAGAAATCGGTACAATGGCCTCTCGCGACGCCGCCGGAAGAAAGTTCCTAGCTATTTGCATAGTGTGTTGCTTGTACCGATCCCACCGATGGCCTACAAAGACATGCTTGTAGTTTAGTGTAGCGGACCCATTTCCGTGGGTGCACGAATCAAAGCTCGCCAATGCACTGCGCTGCGCCTGCAGGCTGACACACTTTGCTCGCTCCGAAAGTTTCACCGATAGAGAAACTCATAATATCTAATAGCACCAACATCCGTCTATGCAGATTTCCAGAGCAAGCCTTCACTGTGACCTAAATATGGTACTTATACTTACAATGCCAATAATACGTGGTGAGAGGCTTCATTTCGCAGCGCTCAGTCATCATCTAATTTATCAGGCAATTTATGCGTCGATTTTCCTAGCATTGTGCTCACGAAATGCTACATTACTAAATGCACGCTTACATAGTGATTAATACGGCGGTTATGAGTAGGTACAGTGTCATCTGACTTAAAGTAGGTCAAAGTTCAACACAAACCATTCAATAAATTGTTGCTACCATCAAAAGAATTATAACGACTCGTTTTCATTTCATTCCCATTGATAGGCGATAAGAAACGTACGTTAGAAAGCGTAGACATTTCACCATAGCCTAGAAAGTGTACACTAGAAGAAAGTGAAGAAGTTGGAAAAAGGTGTAATGTAAGTGCTTAGAGGCACAGGAACGTTGGCGCAGCGCCGAGACTGATCGAGACAATGCAAGCTTGTTCCGTATCCATAGAGTTTCCACTGGAAACCAGTGCCATAAGCCTCACTTTTTCCCCTAAGATGAAACCGTTGCATTTCGCTTGAGCACGTTTCTCGTATAACACACGTTTGCCTAGTTCTTATATCAATGCACTCATTTTTACTTTCTTTTCCGTTCGCTCTTGTTAGTTTGTTTCTCCGCTTCCATACTAGATACGGTATATCACATCATAGTAGGTATGCTTCTATCATCATTCGGACTAAAGTGAAAATAAAAGCATCGAGACGTTCTAATTTTAGATACTTACACTCGATGGCACATTGCTGTATATGATCTGTATTAAAATAGCAAGTTGATTTCTTTGAGAGAACACATTGCAATTGGAATTTATAGGCAAATGTGACTGACTTGTTATTACTTACTCTTTCCAAAATACCTCACTTAGGTACATAACTTTTTCAGTATTGATGGTGAGCCCTACGACTTATCTCCTTGACCTTGTCTTGGTATTATGATTCCTCACGAAAATTGTGCAGCCATTTTTTCTCAGTTTTAACCTAAAGATTCCTTTTTAGGGTTCCGTAGCCAAATGGCAAAAACGGAACCCTTATAGATTCGTCATGTTTGTCTGTCTGTCTGTCTGTCTGTCTGTCCGTCCGTATGTCACAGCCATTTTTCTCCGAAACCAAAAGAGCTAGACTGATGAAACTTGGTGAGTAGATGTATTCTGTGAACCGCATTAAGATTTTTACACAAAAATAAAAAAAAAACTATATATTTTGGGGGTCCCCATACTTGAAACTGAAACTCAAAAAAAATTTTTTCATCGAACCCGTACGTGTGGGGTATCTATGGATAGGTCTTCAAAAATGATGTTGAGGTTTCTAATATCGTTTTTTTCTAAACTGAATAGTTTGCGCGAGAGACGCTTCCAAAGTGGAAAAAAGTTGGTCCCCCCCTTCTAACTTCTAAAATAAGAGAAAGATAAAACTAAAAAAAATATATGTTGTACATTACTATGCAAACTTTCAACGATATTTGGTTTGAACGAGATCTAGTCAGTAGTTTTTTTTTTATACGTCATAAATTGTAAACCGCTATTTACCTTTCGACGAACTACAAAAACCTTTATATTATGTTATTTGATGCTACGGAACCCTTCATGGGCGAGTCCGACTCGCACTTGGCTGCTTTTTTTTTTAGTTTTTGCTAGTAGGATGCTATATCAAAATGTTTTTGTTTAAGAATATTACCACAGAAATGTCAATACTCGTATATTTTGACGAGAAAGCCATGGTTTCCCCACCTACACTGAATACTTCATGTAGGTGAGCCTATATTGGCGGTATTCAACTACTTGTCCTTCGGAAGAACATGGTGAAAGAATTTCTAAATATAATAATATTCATAATAAATTGCTCTTCTCGTATTTCCGTTTCATGCGATCGAGTTATGAAGGAAAACGTGGTTTTTCTCGCCTGAAAGTGAAAATCGTGCATTGTTCACACAAATTTGCGTTAGTCCGTGCATGCAGAGGCGTAGCAAGCCACGCATGAGTAGCACATGCCATCGTAGATCACAGACAACGTTTTATTTTCCAGCAATGTTCCCGTCTCACTGACGAATATATGTAGATGGTTAACTGAACGCAGATCGAACATTCTCGGATTTTACCTGATACTATGACAGTTTCTTGTGTCAGTTCCGATAAATAGTTCGGATGGTCACATGCAAGCCTGCAAGAGAAAACAAACATTATGCTGTCCAAGGCGCACGCTACTTGTTCAGTAGCAACATACGCATTCAAAACTTAACATCTGAATATTGGAATGTTATTGAACAGCATTTTACTATTATAAGAAAGATTAATTATCGACTTCCACTGTTTGGTAAGCAATCTGAAACTACCTCTACCTTACTTTAAGGTCAGATCAAACATGATGGCAATGTAGTGCGTAGGAATCATAGATAAACCTAGGTGTTGATCGATACGTCACGTGGAAGACAGTGTTCGGGAAAGCCGCAGCTCGCGAGCGACGTCGAGAGAAAGAGTGTAAAGTGAGATGGGCATTTCACCGCGCGGGGTCAACGCACTCCGCGTACTGTCGCTGATTGTGGCCCAATTGCGGGATGTGGGTCTAGGCCGGCGTTCGTCGACCCCAGTGACACACTTAGCAGCGCCCGCGCACGACCGCGGTGCTTTCACGCCCCACGCGGGGGTGGGGCGATGCACGGAAAGCTGAGAAAAGTTGCCGGTGCATAGTTACTGCTGGGCGGGCTGCCGCGAAGCTATGTACGTATTTTTGTCGGCTAGAGTAGTCACGACTGTTTCACTACTAAGTAATTGTACGAATATAGGAAACGAGAATTACAAACTGGCTGTATTTATTTTCCGTAGAAATTGAGCGGATGACTGATGGGTCATCTAACTGGATAGTTTGTGATTTCTAGACTACTTTCTGAAGATTGTTTTACTACCTATACTGTTAGTGCGTTCGCAATTCCGCCCGAAGGTTTCCGGCCTTCGATCAAACTAATCATCTACCTTCATAACCTGCCTACGAATGACTAATTTAGAGTAAATGGTAATGGATTATGCTGACAGAAATTACACGTGCTGGACGGCTGTTTAACATACAAGATTCTGTTACAATTGCATAAACTATCATTTAACAGCAGTTTTATGTCATTATTATTAACTTTGTCATTTCATATCGGTGTGCTCTACAGCGTTATCTGTACGAGCAAGGACAATGCTTATGACCATTGTTGGATGCACCACACTGAAGGTGATATGTACTACATCGTCATAGCAACTACATAAGGTAAATTCATTGAGAATCCACGAGATAAATATCTTATAGGATGGTTCACACCACATTCATATGGTGTCATAAATCACCCACGACAAAGAAACGTAGGTACTCTATTATGCCCATTGTATAAACATATCTGACTGGCCTCCAGCTCAGTTGGTAGTAGCTCTGCCTTCTGCGCCGTAGGTCGTGGGTTCGATCCCCACCGAGAACAAATATTTGTGAGGTAAACATAAATGTTTGTTCTCTGTCTGGGTGTTATATTGTATTCTAAGTATGTATTTACAAAAAAAAATGTATTTAAGTATTATATCAGCTATCTGGTTCCCATATTACAAGCTCTGCTTAGTTTGGGGCTGGGTAGTGTTGTGTGAATTGTCCACAATATTTAATTAATTTAATTTAATATCGGGAAGAGCTCGCACAACGACGGTCAGATTGGCGCAGCACCGTCCACAAGTCAACTGTGTTGAGCCTAATATTGCAATTTTCCAAATTGCAATATTATGCTCAACATTGTATACGCACACGTGTAGTAGGTAAGATAGCGTAGTAAGATTATTTTACAACTCAATAAAAATTATTCATTTTTGGACACCGTTCCCCAGTGCAAGTATGTATATTGAAATATATTTATCTTGCTTGTATAAAGTATTATGGCATTCAACTACGGCAATATATAACATGCAAGAGAGGCATTAGGTGCCTATACTCGTATATACTTGCGAGCTTTAAATTAGAATCGCTTCATGGCGGGGTGTCTTTACACAATTTCTATGCAGTGAACTATGAATTGTGGCACTCGTATTATCATTTGACAAGAAAATTATATTTAGCTGAAGTGATATCAAGAAGATTTAAAATTATTTAAATTTCCTGCCTAGAGAGATAGAGAGAAGTGGAAGAGCTTGGAGGAGGCCTTTGCCAAAAAAGGGCAAACAGATAGTGACAGTGTCGATTTAGTTATAGAAGTACATCTGTAATTAAGGCTTAAAATAAATAAATAAATAAATAAAGTTCCTGCCTAAATTAAGGGAATTATTGCAATAGGTCAAAATCAAAAATAAATATGCAGTAATATGAAACATTTATTTTTTAAACTGAAGCCGAGCTTTTTCGGTAGGCATAATTAGAGACATTTTAGATCCCATGGCTGACGTTTATTGGGTCAAGTTCGATTCTTTGAGTCTTCGTCTGTCTGTCCACTCGCTCACGGGTCCTTTGTCTTGATGAAACAATTCCAGTTTACAGCTCGCAAGTGTATATTAGTTTAGTTGCGTCATAATAACACAATCACAAATAGGACCTTGATATATGCACTTGTCTCTTGCGTTTAGACCTTGTCTGTCTCCGATAGGTACATTGGAATAGTTACGTTCTGTTGCCCGCATGACAGCTCAGAATGTATTATCATCCCTTATGATATAATTGCCTTGATGATCTCTGTTGTGCAACCTTCCGGAATAATAATTATCGTGTTTTATCATTATTATGAGATAGGTAAATGGTGATCTCTGTGGATCACGGCTTTGACATCGATTATCGTGGGATTATGAAACTTTACTACTGATTTCATGATTATTTACAGTTTACACTATGTGCACAAGGATACAGCTCAAGTTACCTAAAAACAAAGAAAAATGACGCGTACTGCAAGGACATAAGAGCTAGCAGTCTGATGCGTATTTTTGTGTACCTACGCCCTTAAAATTATTACCTGTAGATGGCGTAAGAAGATAGGTTAGTACTTATAGGGATATTTTGACTGAAGTTCAAGAATCTTTTTCTTTGTCTGATATACTCTTACGCACCAAAATGTACCATATACCATTCACCATTTTGTTAACTTTGAACGGGCTATTTGGCAAAAATAGAAGACAAGCAGTTTCTGGACAAAAAGTCTAAAAACCTCCTTCGCAGGATATAGTCACAGGGGATCTGATCTGTCTGGAATATGCATTATTTTTAAAAACACTATGAGTGTACTGAAATATTTTTCATCTATAACTCGAACAAGCTATAAAGAAAATAAACCTATGACGACGTTTGCTAGATAAATCAATATCATTACAGTGGCGTAGTAGTAGCCTATTTTCATGAATAAACGCTAGCTTGAACCCACGCAGGGCTTGGCATTATTCACTATAATAAATTATCATGTTTCTTGAACCAAAATTAATAAAAAACTGACGAAATAAGGATGTAATTACCTTCTACAAAAAACTAAATCACCAAAGCGTGAGATGACTGACACTTTGGGATCCCAATTTATCACAGTAACTTAGCACTTTTGTTGTGCTCTGGAGGCCTCGGTTTTTGTTGGTGTCATGACAATGTGAAGTATCTACCCAAGAATGACAATACAAATGGCATTGATCCTTATGGGAATGCAGCTCAATTAAGCGCAGTGGGCCAGCAAATGCGTCTAATGAATAACTATAACTGATACGATACAACAAGCGTTTGTTACTCGTTAGCTTGTTGGAGAGAACAAGGTCAGAAAGAAACTAGAGCAAGGTCATAACGAACTCTTCGAGTGATAGCGTGACCTCTGCATATTATCGGCAGTTTATTACAAGCCTACGACACAGTATGCATGCATGTGGACCTACTACTGATACATATTGTTGGATGTGGTTATAAAAATGATGTATTTTATGAGAAACACTTATAAGTAACGTCATGAATGGAATTGAGTGGAATGGAGTAATGCGGTATATATAATAGTAATAACCTGGGGTGTAATTATTAACTGAAATATCAAAGCTCTTTAAAATAATATAAGTATGAAAACCTTGGGAAACCGACCACATGGCCAAACTGCTGAATGAAAGCAAAACACACAATTTGGATGGCTAACTAAGCCCTGACATGGCCCGGTTACATTGTCTTTTATTTTGATTAAAACGCCGAACTATTCCACCGAAATTTGATTAAAAAATTACTTGAAAACCCATGGTTATTACTCTTTCGACAAGATGGTGGCTCTATCTGTTTACTAGCATTGTCGACATGGTATTTACTTGTACCTGTAAATTGTGAGCGACTTAAAAACGCAGCGTAGGCATTTTAAGTCCATAATTTAAAGGGTACAAACACTTTATCTCATGAAATAAAATTGATTGGAAATCCGGTTTAGTTGAAAAAATATTTTTTATTTCCAAAACTAAAGAGTACTCTAGCAAGTATTATACCATTTTGGAATCCTGGATAAATGCGCCAATTTTTAAAGTTACTTGCCATGATAGTGTAGTACATTTTTATTGCGGTACAGACGGCTAAAGTTGGGTGATGTAATTATCTGAAATGAAATGTTGGCCAAAACTCCACGATTTCATTGAAAACTGAGGCAGTTATGGCTTAATTTTGAATTGTAATTTACAGAAGGGTTATTCATGCTTACGTTGCAGAAAAAAGTTTCATGAAAGTTAATATTTGTAGTCACAGGACTTAAAAGATCATCACAGGGTGTCAGTTTTTCCTGTTTTTTTTAAATACTCATAACTCGAAAGTTACATAACAAATTTTTTTTTTTATATTTTTCTGATAACTGTCATCCCGTTTTCGGCTGGACGTTGACTTATGGGACACCCTGTATAGGTGCTTGAGAAATATTTATATTTTGTTAATTGCTCTTCCTCTTAAATCCTCTTTAATCCCAAAAACTTTTTGGGATTAAAGAGGTATCTCGAAGGTCCAATGTCCAATCCAATGTGCACACCTTCTATACCTACAACTAATCGCGAAACGCGCGCTTCATAGCGCCTATCGTGTGTATGTGTATCGGAAGGCTGATTCCCGAGTTTTTAACATCATTTGTCAGCCTTACGCAAAATGACATATCGTTAACAATGGTAACGACCTCAGGGCTTATTCTAAGTTTTAACATCATTTTGTCGTTGGCTTAACGCAAAATGACTTATTGTTTGCGTAGTCGTTAGCTCCGAAAAACAATGTGCACTCCTGTCGGGATTGTGAGAACTAATGTTATTTCTTTCGAACGCATTTTAACATATTAGTTTTCAGGGATTGCGAGAACTATTAACATCATTCGTTTCTCTATTTAGTGAATTTACTAACGTTAAGTTATTTTGCGTTAAGCTAAGAAAACTCAGAATCAACCTTCAGGTCCAAAGTTAAGACGGCTGATACAATTTATGTTCCGAAAGAGCAGGTGTGCGCTAATTTCGGAGAATCAAGGTAGCGTTTCGAGAACCTGTTGTCTCGTCCCGACATATTTTACAGTCAGAGTGTGTCTTGCTTGGTGCAGTCACATGACGTCATCAAATATGTCGCTATGCAGTCCTTTGTTGAGAGGATAACGATTATTTTACTACTACAAGATACGGTTTGGTACCTACGTGTGAATTTCGTTTCGTTATAATGCTTCTATAGTACATGTTATGTATAGTATACCAAGTCATTAAAAAGTATAATACATATTTATTTAAAAAAAATTAAGACATTTTGGTACTTTAAATAAACACCAACAATATACTTTACCTACCTATCAAGGTTAAGTTTCAAAGTTCTTTATCTTTTTAAAATGCGGAAAAAATATTGTTTACGATAACATGGTTAAACAGTAAATAAATAAACAATTACAAAGCTAAATAATAAATAATGCGGATAATCCACACAACACTATCTAGCCCCAAACTAAGCAGAGCTTGTACTATGGGAACCAGATAGCTGATATACATTTGTTTATTGTAAATATATATACAATATAACACCCAGACAGAGAACAAACATTTATGTTCACCATATATATGTTCTCGGTGGGGATCGAACCCACGACCTACGGCTCAGAAGGCAGAGCTACTACTAACTGAGCTGAGAGGCCAGCCAAGTAAGCAGTCTAATTTTTAGCAAACTGAGACCCTGCAGACATGACCTACGATTAATTATCTGAACTGTAATATACACCTGACGTCAGCTTACTGCAGTTTTCCTGCTACGTTCCCATACCCGGACAGAGAGCAATGCGAAATTCTTCTCTGCAAAGCTCATACACGAGTGCGTCAGACAAAAAACAACAAAAGCCCTCTCTTGTAAATGGTGCCCGTTTTTCATTCATCCCTCTGCTGCATTTGCAAGAAAAGCGTATTTTCTGCGTCTCGACCAGTCACGTCCTTAGCCTAAACAACTTCTTCCATATTTGGGAGGTTTGCCGTAGCCATTGCGCTTGACAGGCGGATTGACTGCAGCGTCAGTGACAAGTACCTACTCAGGAGATGATGTACAGCTGATGCAGTCCATCTCTCCCTTACGACATCCGTGGGAACATGGGAAAACCTATTCTGCACCAGAACCACCACGATCAGCCTGTATTTACCACCCTTTACCGTTACGAACCGACATCATTTATAATCTATTCAAAGTAACACAAAGCTGACGCATTGGAGTTAGCTTACAGAAAAATTACGCCCAAGAACAGTAGGTTTTCAACTGTAGATTTAAGTGAAGATGGCATTACATGAATGTTCCTGCTGTTTACTATGTCCTACTTGACAATTGAGTTGAGAACATGCTAGACGTCTACTATGAGTAATGTAGATTGTTGAAGACCAGCGACAGCAAAAAATTGACGGCTACCTGTTTCATATGTAATGTAATTCCATTTGGCGTTGGCGCTACGTCAAAGCCTGAGTCACGACTATTTTTAGCAAACTATTTTCCCAGGTAAGACCGCCTACTCTGTGACGCATTGTGATACAATAAAAAAACTGCTTTATTACTGCAAAACCAAAATAGTAAGCTATCTCATAGGGATGATCCGGAAAAATAAACCAATTGGAATGCTTACATAAACTTTATTGACAGAAGTAAAACTCAACTTCGATTACAATTTTCGCATACTTATTGGGCATTGTTTAGGCGCTGATGATATCGGGTAGAACAACTGCTCCTGGAATCACCACCTCGGGGGCAACGGGTGCTGGGAGGACGACGGGTGCGGGAATCACTACCTCAGGGGCAACGGGTGCTGGGAGCACCACGGGTGCGGGAATCACTACCTCAGGAGCAACGGGTGCTGGGAGGACGACGGGTGCGGGAATTACTACCTCGGGGGCAACAGGTGCTGGGAGGACCACGGGTGCGGGAATCACAACCTCAGGGGCAACGGGTGCTGGGAGGACGATGGGTGCGGGAATCACTACCTCGGGGGCAACAGGCGCTGGGAGGACGATGGGTGCAGGCACTACTTCGGGGGCAACGGGTGCTGGAAGAACGATGGGTGCGGGCACTACCTCAGGGGCAACAGGTGCTGGAAGAACTATTGGCGCAGGCAGTACAAAGTCAGGGCTCTCCACGATGTTGACGGGTCCAGGCTGCACAAATTCAGGGGCTTCGATGATGGGCGAAGGAGCCACGGGAGTACCGACGGCAACGGGCTCAATGTTGGATGGAGCATCGACGTTGACAATCAGCTGGACCAGAGGACCGATGGGGTTGGCGGTGGCGACCGCCATTATGGCCAGGAGAGCGACGAATACCTTCATGATTGCAGCTGAGAAGAAAAATAAATCTGTCAGTACAGAGGGAAGAAAAAATGATTGTAAGTAATTATGTTTTTGATCGCTTTTATTATAATTTGGATTAAGTATTTGAATTACCTTGCTTTTTCTGAAGACACTTCGAAAATATAAACCTGATTAGTTTTAGCGGCGTTTATATACATTTTGGTGTTTATGGATTTAGTTAATCTTTTACTATCGGATAAAGGTGTAATCTGGTTATAAATTTTTATTGAATAGCTAATAGACTAGGTAATACCTAGGCAATGAAATTATGCCGGACGCTATTGTCACAAAAGATATATGTATTTAATTGCTGTTTACAACTTTAAACATGTAGGTATGTATGAATGAATCGCACCTGTCAAATCATTTATGCCATGCATACATACCACATAGTCCAGGCAAAAGACATTCGAGTTCGCATTAATTTCCCTCCAGCTGGATTTTTGCACAGGCCTTGGATACGTCATTACGAAATGTCAATTAAATAAAGTAGAGATATAATAAAATTTGTCGTTTAAAAACTCGTCAATACTGTAACAACATTTTTGAATTCATGTGGGACCAAATCTGCAAGTATTTTTATTTCAGATAAAAAAAAGATTTGTTCAAATGAAGTAACGTGGTAATATTAAATACGGGTTGCACTCCGGGAGTGCCGGCAGAAGTGAAAACTTGATTATTAACGTTGAGCATGTTTGATATTTTGGAATGGTTAGGGGGGGCTTGTTTGTTATTTGGCACGCTGTAACATACACGAACATTCGCGCAAGCGCCCTGCGCTGCCTAAACGAAACAGTAGGCCCAGGCATACATTTTCGCCGCGCCGTAGAGAGGGGATAGCTGTCTACTCTCCATCCGTCTTACGCTTTTTCGATCAGGTCACGTGTCCTGACGCGCTGACGCGAGTTTAAGATTTTATACCCATTACAGAAAAAGTGCTCAACGCCGCTAAAGAAGTTTTCACTTCAAAAAAAAACTGTCAAATTGAGTCTCCATTTTTTCTAATTCAGTTTAAGCCTCCGCTATACGCTGGTCTAAAAACAAAACACGACCGGAAAGTTGGAAAAATTTAAAATAAAGATGGCGTTGCCTGACCTGAGCTGTGAATTCATGTATTTGATACCAACTATTACTTATTCTGTGCTTGGGTCTGACATTTGTCACGACATTACAATGTGTTGACTAGAATACGCTTCGTTAGACAAAAACACAGACAGATATTCAGTAAATAAATATAACCCAATTGTTATGTTAGCTGATTCCCGTCGCAGAGTTTCCATTGCATATTTTTCATCCAGGATTGGTGATAACAATGGCAAGCTGTGCGGTATTTTTTAAACTACCACGAACGCTACATTTTAAATCTAACTTATATAGTAGTGTAGTAGTAGTAGTCTAATTTATATAGTATAACAAGCAAATAGCCCCAGATTTAATAAAAGAAACCTTCCACCAAGAGAGATTTTCCTCATATTATGCAAAACCAGAGTGAGTTGCAAGTTCATAAATGTCGGTAGTCGGTGAATGAACACTTGTATTTTTTAAAGGTAAAAAACGGAACCCTTATAAATTCGTCATGTCTGTCTGTCTGTCCATCCGTATGTCACAGTCACTTTTTTTCAAAAAAATGAAATGAAATGAAAAGAAATAATTTATTTGCTTGAAGTATGGTACTTACAAAACTGTAAAAGCTATATGTACTGATGAAACTTGGTAAATAGATGTATTCTGTAAACCGCATTATGATTTTTATACTTAGAACTGACACTCAAAAAATATTTTTTCATAAAACTTATGAGTTTTCTTAACATTAAGTAAAAGATTATTAAACCAGTTAAGTATTTACGACAGAGATGCGTTAACGTCATCGTAATTAGCCTTCTATCTATCGACTTTAAAAATTAATGAGGTATCGTCAGAAAATAGTACTGTTTCACATAGTTTTTTAACCAAAAAAGGAAGGTCATTTACGTACACTAGAAACAAGAAAGGACCTAATATCGAACCTTGTGGCACCCCTATGTCAATAACTGACCCAAAAGATCTCTCACCGCCCACATCAACTTTAAGGATTCTATCAGTCAAGTACGATTGTAATAAGTCAATGGAGCGATTTAGAATACCGTAATGTTTAAGTTTAGATATTAAGAGGGTGACGGACGCAGCTCGCAACTTCAATTCGAGGCGCGGGCAAAAATTGCTCCGAATATAGCTATCTCTATTCATTTGATGCGGGCGCCACGGAATATATAATAGTAGTATACACACACAGGCGCTCGTGTGACGCGCTACTTCTATACGTGAATCCAACCATAGTGCCGCGCTTGTGCGTGTGCGTCAGCCACTGATAACGATTTTTATGCATTGCCTAATTTCGTCAACGTTACTAACACCCGTTTTCACTAAACCTAGGCGACGCCTAAATCGGATGCCTAAATATTAACGGGCCGACGTACACAGCTCGCAACTTCAATTCGAGGCGTGAGCAAAAACTGCTCCGAATATAGCTATCTCTATTCATTTGATGCGGGCGCCACGGAATATATAATAGTAGTATACACACACAGGCGCTCGTGTGACGCGCTACTTCTATACGTGAATCCAACCATAGTGCCGCGCTTGTGCGTGTGCGTCAGCCACTGCTAACGATTTTTATGCATTGCCTAATTTCGTCAACGTTACTAAGCGTCAGATAGGCTAGTGGCTAGGGCGTGCGGATTCACACTGAGAGGACGAGGTGGGCGGGAGTTCAAATCTGGTCAAAGAGAGTTGACTTTTTGCACCCTACAATTTTATGTTTTTATTTTTTGTGGCTGCATTACCTGACTAACCCTCTAAGCTTATTGCTTGCTTGTTTCGCTTTTCTAGTATTCAATAAGCAAGGATTGGTCATGCTCTGAATGCAAGAATAAAGTGAAAAAAAAAACAACATTCCTGAACCGATAAAGAACCTTCAGAGTAGCTATTTACGCACTTAGAAAAGACACCAGGAAATTCTCTAACATGATACGAGTGAGTTTATTCATCAGGTAGGGTTTGTGCGGGTTCTGGACCAAATTGAAGAAGAGTAAAGAGAACCATTGACTCCGAGTTGAGTTGAGAGAGCCATTGACCCCGGCGCGGAGCGATGGAGTTGTGGTTGATGACATTCCAGTAGAGGATGATGGGTGGGAGTCCGCTCAACATCAGGTGTGGTGTGGTTTGCTTGACCTCATTGGCCTAGTGGTTGGAGGGTGCGGGTTCAAAATCAGTGATAACGTTACAGTAATAGATGATGGGTGGGTATCCGCTCTACGTCAGGTGGGGTGTGGTTCGCCAGACCTCATCGGCCTAGCGGTTGGGGGGCGTGGGTTCAAAACCAGTCATGACGTTACAGTTGAAGATCATGGGTGGAGGTCCGCTCAACATCAGGTGGGGTGTGGTTCGCCAGACCTCATCGATCACACACACACAGCAATAAAAAACACGCAAAGCGGCTCACTTACCAAAGTACAGAAAGTCTAATAATGTGACTGCATTTAAAAATATACTTTATTCGTTGAGCAATTAGGTTGCTTTTATTCTGCTTATTTACATTCGCAAAACCAACGATTGCGAACATCGACCTACAATTACATGGACCTCGGCTTTCGCACAAAACTCGCGAAAAAAGTGTACCAAGCTATAGGTACCTACTATAGGTGGATACTTATATAATGATTATAAACAAACTGAAAAAAAAATTATTTATGTCTTATCACAATTACTATAAAGAACTCAATTTTGATTGCATGAAGCAACTTCTAGTGAACGTTACAGAAATTTTTCCAAGTCTTTTTATCAATATTTCCACCAGACGTTGAGCAGTACTCTGTTTATTGAGCTCCAGTTATATAAAGAAAAACTATTTTGTTAAAGTATTTCTCAGTCTTTTTATCAATATTTCCACCGGACGTTGAGTGGTAGCAGTTTTTTGAGCTCAAAATAAATAAAGTTTTTTTTTTAATTTCTTAGTCGTTTTATCAATATTTCCACCTGACGTTGAGCTGTAGTTTATTTCTTGAGCTCCAGAAAAATAAAACAGAAATATGTTGTTCAAATTTTTACAAGTCTTTTTATCAATATTTCTACCTGACGTTGAGTGGTATCAGTTTTTTTAAGCCCCAGATAAATAAAGAATAAAAATATTTTGTAGCCATTTTTCTTAGTCCTTTTTTCAATATTATAACCTGACGTTGAGCGGTAGTCGGTTGTTTGAGATTCAGATAAATAAAGAAAAAAAATATTTTGCTGAAATTTTTCCAAGTCTTTTTATCAATATTTCCACCTGACGTTGAGTGGTAGCAGTTTTTTTAAGCCCCAGATAAATAAAGACTAAAAATATTTTGTGCCAATTTTTCTTAGTCCTTTCATCAATCTTTCCACCTGACGTTGAGCGGTAGTCGGTTTTTTGAGATCCAGATAAATAAAGAAAAAAAATATTTTGCTGAAATTTTTCCAAGTCTTTTTATCAATATTTCCACCAGACGTTGAGCGGTACTCTGTTTATTGAGCTCCAGTTATATAAAAAAAAACTATTTTGTTCAAGTATTTCTCAGTCCTTTTATCAATATTTCCACCGGACGTTGAGTGGTAGCAGTTTTTAGGGTTCCGTAGCCAAATGGCAAAAACGGAACCCTTATAGATTCGTCATGTCTGTCTGTCTGTCTGTCTGTCTGTCTGTCTGTCTGTCTGTCTGTCTGTCCGGCCGTGTCACAGCCATTTTTCTTCGAAACCATAAAAGCTAGACTGATGAAACTTGGTGAGTAGATGTATTCTGTGAACCGCATTAAGGTTTTTACACAAAAATAGAAAAAAATCTATAAATTTTGGGGGTCCCCATACTTGAAACTGAAACTCAAAAAATTTTTTTTCATCAAACCCATATGTGTGGGGTATCTATGGATAGGTCTTTAAAAATTATGTTGAGGTTTCTAATATCGTTTTTTTCTAAACTGAATAGTTTGCGCGAGAGACACTTCCAAAGTAGAAAAAAGTTGGTCCCCCCCCCTCTAACTTCTAAAATAAGAGAATGATAAATCCAAAAAAATATATGTTGTACATTACTATGTAAACTTCCAACGATATTTAGTTTGAACGAGATCAAGTCAGTAGTTTTTTTTTATACGTCATAAATCGTAAACCGCAATTTACCTTTCGACGAACTACAAAAACCTTTATATTATGTTAATTGATGCTACGGAACCCTTCATGGGCGAGTCCGACTCGCACTTGGCTGCTTTGTTTGAACTACAAATAAATAAAGAAAAAAAATAATTTGTTGTAATTTTTCTTAGACCTTTTATCAATACTTCATATACAGGGTGGAATTTTGTAATGCCACCTGGAGGGAAAGTACTCTTAATACTCCAGATAGAAAATTTTACTCACAGGAAACATTCCTTTATTTTTGAATAGAAAGCAAACTGCATTCAAAGTTTTTCGAAAATTCTCTCACACCCGGGAATTGAACCGGCTAAAATCAGAAAAATTATACCTTGTACTTTTATTGCATCGATCGTTAGTCAATTATAAGGATGAAATCTCTCTAACAAACATGATAAATTAAATGAAAGAAAAACCAGGAAATCTTAAATTAATTTAATTATTTACAAAAAATGGATAACTAACTAGTTACTTGAAATTAGTTGCTTGAAATGGGCTCCATTCTCTTGGATACACAAATTTATTCTTTTAACGAATTCATTTCTTTAAAAGAATAAATTTATTCCTTTCAAAAAAAAAAATTAATTTAAAAATTATTTTATTTTTAATTTTAGAAATTGCTTTCTATCCAAAAATAAAGGAATGTTTCCTTTGAGTAAAATTTTCTATCTGCAGTATTAAGAGTACTTTCCCTCCAGGTGGCATTACAAAATTCCACCCTGTATAGAAATTAATGGTTCATAATTTGTTTTAGTCGAAATGTTGGCTTTTTTCGAAATTTCGGCAGACTTTTTGACCTAGTGCTGCACCTTAATTTCGTTTACCCAACCTACAACCTACCTAGGTACTTAGTATTTCCCATCTTCACTTAGTACCCTTCCTAAACTAACAATTATCAAATATCTAAGCATTATGTTTTATGCCAGTGTAGGTATTTAACTAGTCCGAAGTCCGAGCGATTCACACACACAACCGAAGTGTCCCGTGTGCTTCAAGCGTTTCCTCCCCCTGCACCCCGCCACCCGCACCGTGCGTGCGCGATAGCAATAGTAGCCGTTCGAAAATGCCATGAATTTGATCGTGTTCCGTAATACCAAAAATGATGACTGAAAACTTTTTGTATTCTTTACATAGTATTGTTATTCTGTAACTAGACAATATAAACTAGGTTCCTTAACAAAAAACACGTAAGATATTGTTGTTTTTAGTACGAAACCAATAGGTAGAAAACTTGATAAGCTTAGCATAAAAATGTGCAAAATGCGATTGGTGTTTATTTCATTTTAGGTAAGTAATTTGAAATAAAAACTGTTGAGGAACCTAGATAAATACTATGCAAATACAATTATTACAATAATATAGTGTAAATCTGTCTAAATTAGAAATCATTTTGGTATTCCGTTTGTATGAAAATTTTCCATACGTCAGCCCCTTAACTAGTTTTTTCGTGTGCGCGAGCTGCAAGCAGCTCGCGTGTCGGTGTGCTACTCCCAGTTTTACATTACACTTGCACTTGTAAAACCCCAAAAAGTAGTAAAGAAAGTCCTAAGTAACCCTAAAAGTCGATCAGTGAATCAAGTTCCTCAGTGTAGTAAAACCCCAATCAAAGTCCTAAAGAACCCTAAAATTGTTTACATAATCAAGGTCCTAAGTGAAGTAAAATTCCAATTAAAGGCCTAAGGAACCCTAAAAGTTGTTTATTTTATCAAGTTCCTCAATGTAGTAAAACCCCAATCAAAGTCCTGAGGAACCATAAAAATGTTAACATTATCAAGCTCCTAAGTGTAGTTGAAACTCCAATCAAAGTCCTAAGGAACCCTAAAAGTCGAACACTTAATCAAATTGCTCAATGTAGTAAAACCCCAATCAAAACCTTATACGGAACCCTAAATTGTACGTCAAGCCAAAACCCTTAACGGGTCGAAACCGCTGGAAGGAACCCAAACGTTGACTACCGGGTCGCGTGCATCGCGAGCTGCAAGCAGCTCGCGTCCTCAATGCGTTCCCACAGGGGCGGAACCCTAAACCAAGTGAAGATCCAATCAAACACCTTAAAAAACCTAAAATTCAATCTCCAATCATAGTCCTCAGTCGAATGAACCGTTTGAACGACCTTAATCGGACGATTTTTGCAAAACCGGAAGTGGCACAGCCGCCATTTTGAATTTTGAACTCAGTCTAGTGAACATTTTTTCACACCCCTAAGACACCCTAAATTTCAGTAGGAGGGGGTTCTAAATTTCAGTAGGGTGGGCGTGGTCGCGTGGCGGCTCGCTTCGCTCGCCGCAACGTTCCCCCCGGGTTCAGGAGGAGGGGGTTCTGGGGGCTTGAGGGGGGGGTCACAGCACGGCTCGCTTCGCTCGCCGCGACGCTCCCCCCGGGTTCAGGAGGAGGGGGTTCTGGGGGGCTTAGGGGGGGGGGGGGGGGTCACAGCACGGCTCGCTTTGCTCGCCGCACTGTTCCCCATTCGCTCGCCGCAATGCTCCACTCGAAAAAAAGGGTCAAAAATAATAAAGGGGTCTAGAGGGGGGAGGGGGGCAAAATTTATTTTGCTTTCAAAATAATCTCACCTTCCCTACATGACCCAAAAAAAAAGTCTTGCAAGTCACTCCGCTTGGAAGATACGAAAGGGGGGGGTGAAAAAAGGGGCAAGAGGGGGGTGTTTTTTTTGTTTTTTCAATTCAGGAAGAAACCCTCTATACGAAACCCTAATCGAAAACCCCCTATCTCGACGGCATCCGGTAGCACTCACAAAAGGGGGGGTCCTGGGGGGCAAGGGGGGCAATTTTTTTTGTACAATAATATTCTTATCTTTTTTCTTCTCTTTCGTCTTCTCCCTTTTAATCTTTTTTTTTCTGAAAAGTAATATTTCATCAAAATCGGCTAAGCCGTTTTGTTTTATTGTTTGTTACTGCATACCTTCGTCATTTAATTTTATGATCCAATTTAGTAAATTTTTCTTTTATCTAAAAGGTTATACTTCCAGATCTGTATGTAAATCTAGTAAGTATAACTTAGTGCATAGAATTCATGCCTATGGAAATAAATAATAATAATAATGCTGGACAATTCACACAACATTATCTAGCCCCAAGCTAAGCAAAGCTTGTGTTATGGGTGCTAGATAACTGATATACATAATACAATACATTACATGCATAGATAATTTTCATTTCAATTCATAAATGAATTGAAATGGAAATTATTTATGGGTGGCTTTAAGCTTTGCACTCATTTAGGCCTTCGGTGCTCATTGCGGTGGAGATCAGTGAAGCATTGTGAAATAACACTGTCTATTCGACTTATATTATTGTATTTTATCGGCATTTAAAAATATTAGGTATACCAAAGAGTTTCGACAACCCCAACTGACTCTTCAAAGTTCTGTCAAACGCAAAATCTTGGGAAACTCCTTGCTGCGTGTATAGAAATAGGCACATGTATTTTGGTATTTGGGTATTTGAGCGCACCGTGCATGAAGCCTTTGACAGAAAGTTCCAGAATTCGGGACATTACAGGCACCTCCAGATTTAAAAGACGGCAATCAAAAATATTCAAAACCCATGATATTATTGTTATGACTGGGCTCTCAGCTCATTTATTAGTAGCTCTGCCTTCTGCGCCATAGGTCGTGGGTTCGATCCCCACCGAGAACAAATATTTGTGTGGTGATCATAGATATTTGTTCTCCATCTGGATGTTATATTGTTTTCCAAGTACCTATGTATTTACAAACAAAATGTATTTAAGTATTACATCAGCTATCTGGTTCCCATAATACTAACTCTGCTTAGTTTAGGGCTAGATAGTGTAGTGTAGATTGTCCATAATATATATATATATATATATATATATACTTCCTTTTCATTGTAATGGGCTCCCAAACTCTTTGCAAAATCGACACTATTTTTATAAAGGCCTAAAATCGGCTACTAGTTTTTGAGTCTTCTTCTTGTCATGTCAATAGAAAATTAAAGCTGGTGTGGTGGATTATGAATGTGCCTCAAAAGTTTTGCTACTTCACGTTGGTTTCATTTATTGTTTTCCTTCACCGTTAGAGTGTACTGACATAGTGCACATAGGTTTTTTGGCAGATAAACTAATTTGTGCATGACGGGGTTTGAACACACGCCTTTAGAATCAAAAAGCGGGTCGCTACGACAATATAACCGGTGCTAAGCAACCAGAGCGCCCCTCCACCTAATGGACCGATGACATTCTAAAGATCGTGGGAAATCGGCAAATTGTTTTTTCATGGAAATGTATAAAGGAGGTCTATATCTAGCAGTGGACTTCTACTTACTGATGATGATGACGGAAAGCACTGGGTAGATAGGAAGATAGCTACTTATGCAACTACAAAAATGGAGGTATTTAACAAAAGCATTGCGCTTCGCTGGTCACGCACGATAGGAACGTGCCCTAGAATGTACTTGATAAGTTATATGCTACATAAAATATATACTTCTACAGGCTGATGATGATGTGAATACAGGTTATCGATCATAATGTACGATGAAGATGGTTTTATGTCATTTCGTTATACTGTGACAGTTTGTTTTATGTTACACTGTGGCAAATTTATAGTACCAGTAGTAGCTATGATTTAATCTAGGGTATATTTTACGTAGTCAGAGATGAAATGTCATGTCACGAAATTTGACATAGGTCCAACCTTCTTGGCCGCTCGGGCTGTACTGAGAAGTAAGTACAGAAACCTATCTATTTATATTTTTGAAAATTTTATTTTTTTATAAAAACTACGGCAACTAAGAAAAATGCAATAACATCAGGTTTTTACGTATTTATTAAGGTAAACGGGAACAAAACTTTCATTGCAATGGCTCTAACAGCAACGGAAAAAAACCATTTCAAATCCAAAAAAAATTGAGAGTTTTTGGCAAACTTTGCGTTCAATTTTATCGAACCCTGTGAGTTGAGGAGAATTTCTAGCCTAATCATAATTTTTTTACACCATTTAATTGTAATATTTTACAAAAAAAATAAATGGATTCGTCCATACAACGAAAAAAAATGCTACTTTACATTTTCGGTTTCACCGCATGTAGGCCCTTAATTACTACGACCTGAAGTCTCATCGCATCTCGAAAGATAGGGAAAGAAGCACGGTAGTTCATATTGTTTCTGAGATAGTAGGTACGCAGAAAACAGCGCACAAGCGGGATGGATGAGGACGTTTGACACATCATTCGTAATTAATGACGTATTTAAGACCTGTAATAAACTCCAGCTGGATGGGAATTAATGTAATATAAGCATCATTTTTCGTCTATTTTGTCTGGACTAACAGAATAAATGTGAAATTTCAAAAGCTTTTGCACCCGCACCTACTTTTGTAGGGGCTAAAATCGGAAAGTGCTCAACGGTTTATATCGTTTTTGAGAAGGTTTTAGGGAGATACCAAAGTGAAGTCAGGATGCGTTGGCTGATAAACGCGAAATACATTTTTAGGGTTCCGTAGCCAAATGGCAAAAACGGAACCCTTATAGATTCGTCATGTCTGTCTGTCTGTCCGTCCGTATGTCACAGCCATTTTTCTCCGAAACCCTAGGAGCTAGACTGATGAAACTTAGTGAGTAGATGTATTTTGTGAACCGCATTAAGATTTTTACACAAAAATAGAAAAAAAACTATAAATTTTGGGGGTCCCCATACTTGAAACTGAAACTCAAAATTTTTTTTTTCATCGAACCTATACGTATCTATGAATAGGTCTTCAAAAATGAGGTTGAGGTTTCTCATATCGTTTTTTTCTAAACTGCATAGTTTGCGCGAGAGACACTTCCAAAGTGGTAAAGATTGGTCCCCCCCTCTAACTTCTAAAATAAGAGAATGATACAACTAAAAAAATTATATGTTGTACAATATTTGGTTTGAACGAGATCTAGTCAGTAGTTTTTTTTTTATACGTCATAAATCGTAAACCGCAATTTACCTTTCGACGAACTACAAGAACCTTTATATTATGTTACTTGTTGCTACGGAACCCTTCATGGGCGAGTCCGACTCGCACTTGGCCGCTTTTTTTGTTTTATTGAAGCAATAAAGTAACATTATCATACAGTAGGTAGGTATGTTGTTATCTTGAAATGGCGAAATTGGTAGTACTTACTAGTAGTAATGATTATACTTATCATAGTAAATGTATAGATAGGAAAGGCGGATCTCACAATAGCCAGCAGCTTTATTATAGTTATCAATTACATAGTTATATTTTATGGTGCATGATTTTATGTTTTTTTTTATGCCATTGTGGTCACCGTCGCCCATAGACACCTAAGTACAACACCACAGGTGGTGCTGATGCGCTGCCTGCCTTTCAAGAAGTGATAGACCCGCCTTTTGAAGGACCCCATGTCGAAGCTACGAGGGAAAACCGTAGAAGGCAGTTCATTCCACAACTTACTCGTGCGCGGCAAAAAGGATCGCAAAAAACGATAGCAGTTGTGGAAAACTTGCCATCCAGGAGGTGAGAATGGAATCTGGTTCTACGACGTGTGGTGGTGTATTTAGGCATTGAACTACTATAGTACATTTCTGCCGCGGTCTGTAATGATTGTATTGATGGTCGCTGTGATGGTGGCCGTATATGTATACTCGCAGCGTAACGGAGGTCCAGGCCATCACAGCGCGCCGGTCAGCTTGTCAGCGCTTGATGGTCAAGAAGATCGAGGCCTTTAAGGTTGTTCGATTCCGATACAAACTGAATTTACACAACTATGGGCAAACAAAGTATAAATGTACACTGAAATAGCTGTAATAGAATTTTACAGTGGTCTTTATTGCCGGCTAGTTATATAAAGTTGGAGAAAACTGTAGGATAACAGAAATATTAATAAAAAACCAAAAAAGTAATTTTTTCGTCATTCTTTCTAACGGGTACTCGGCATTGAATACGTGAATGAGCTTAAAACATATGTCTCAAAATAGTCGTAAAAGTCTGTTAGTTCTTTTTCTGAAGCCTCGACTGCCACGACCAACGGCTGACACTCCAACTTTATATAACTGGCCGGTAATAAGGACCACTGTAAAAGCCTATTACAGCTATTTCAGTGTACATTAATACTTTATTCGCCCATAGTTGTGTAAATTAAGTTTGTATGGAAATCGTACCCCCTTAAGCCTTGCGCATGTCTAAGCGCGCAGTCAAATATGACAGCGTTTTATTGATCGCCATTGCCTACATGTGCGCAGGCCTTTATATCGCGGACAGCAAATGTATAAAACATTTATAAAACACATACTGTAAACGTTAGCTGTTTATTCGTTAGGTACCTACTTATCCAAACTACTTTGTCAAAAAAGGTCTGAATAGCAATATTAAATTATGTATTAACTAAAACATAATAAGACACAGTGAAGTGGCAAAAGTGCGCTGCGATTTAAATTTAGTACCTATAGGTGTACATAAAGTAAGTTATCAATTCAACTGCATCCGAGTCAATTGGTATAAATGCCGTTTCATATAATGTAGAGTTTATTGCAAAAGCTGCAGTTCCGCGGCCTATTTCACCGTACGCGCCCCGTCCCTGGCACCGGTCGCGCCGCACTATCACGTCACGCGTGGAAACTGTGTCACGTCTCTCAGTAAAAGTACTTTCTTCTGGCCGCTTTCGGAAACTTGTCTAGAACAAATTTCCTCGGTATAGTAACCTTGTACGATGTGACATAAGGTGTTCGCCGCGCGAGCACTATAATTAGAACTGTCGGCAGTTTATAGCCGTTCTGAGAACTGGCAATCGATACGCGACAGCCTCGTCTTACAATCGTGAGAAATAAAGCTCATTTGTTATATCTACTGCCTAAGCAGTCCATTCTGATTTGTTCGACGAAAATGTAAGCGGAGTTGTTATTGCAAATTACAATGTAGCGTTGTTTGTATGCATGGAACAAAAGCATGATTGTGACTTTACACAACAGTGACAGGAATTAATATTTATTATTACGTGAGTGTTAATACTTTGGTAAGACGAGTAGCCAAACGCCTTATCAAATAGTAGCAGGTACGATACAAATCAAACTTTACCGTAATACCAGAACGGATTACCGAACGTACAGGTCACCATTCTTGCGTATACGTAATTACGTTTATAGGTATGTACTACCATGGACAAATTATATAAAAAATTGTCCATGGTACTACGTACAAATCAGAGCTTGAAAAATAATGTTACTTATTTATGTTGTAAAAATATTTTACAAAATAAGTATCACCGGTTGGCTGTCCCAGCTCAGTTGGTAGTAGCTCTGCCTTCTGCGCCGTACCTAGGCCGTGGGTTCGAACTCCACCGAGAACAATTATTTGTGAGGTGAATGAATACAGATGTTTGTTCTCTATCTGGGTGTTATATTGTATTTTAAGAACTTATGTATTTACAACAAAAATAAAGAAGTAGCTGGTTCCCATAATACAAGCTCTACTTAATTTGGGGCTAGATAGTGTTTGTGTGGATTGTCTACAATATTTATTTGTTATTTATTTATCAACAGTTTTAAAATAGCCTTAAATGTATCTATAGAGAAAAATACCACTCTGTTCAAGCTTTTGCACTTTACACAGCTGAAACAAGTTTTGTTTACAATCGGTTAAGATTACCAAACCCAAAAATATTACTGGGTTAATATTACTAGCTACTGTACTGTTTCCAAACATTTGGATTTGTGCCGAACATAAATACCGCAACCATTGACTCTGTATATCAGGCGGAAATCAAAACATGTCACGACCGCGTCCTGTTCAAGTGTACCTAGATTCGTGTGCCATGCCAACTCACCCTGCCACTCGGAAGTGAAGTACATTTGAAGAAAGTGGAACTGAACAGCTGAATACCCCACTTTCATTGACTACAAACCAACACCCGAAGTACATTCTAAGTAAAATCTGAAGTCTATAAAGTAATTCGTTGCCACCTAGGTACTTATATATGTGCTAACTGCTAACTCTTCTTCTTATTGTGTCACTGGCTCTTTCGAACCAAGTGTGGTGAAAGGAATAAAATAAAAAAAATAAAATAAGAACAGTTTTGGAATTTAAAAGAGTCGTAGCCATAAACTCATCCAAGCATTATTTTTAGAGGATACGCCCTTTAGTTTGCAATAGTCGGTATTTAATATTTGACAGGTTGCACGCCCACCGCTGCTGCTAGAATACTAGCTTTCATAATGATCGACAATAAAACGATGGCTTTGGCTAGACTTTAGGAGCTAGGGTTATAATAGAGCCCTAAAGTGCAATGAACAATAGGCACTTCATTTTGGAAGGAGCAAAACACCAAGTGAATTCAAAATGAGATTGTATGGGTTGGTATAGTCTAGACAGGGTGGTCCCTGAAGTATCCTGAAGCAGACGTCTGGCCATCCTCGGTTACAAGTTCCGTATTCTACAGTATTTTATTTACCAGAATTTTTGATCGAGTAGGAGAGCGACGAAGGATCTTACAGACATCTTGGGCGATTTGGAATTGTATGTTTTCGGGCAATTTCGAACTATTTTGATCCGATCTGCTTATAAGTTAAGTCAATAGGATGTAAATAGGTTGTAAGAGATTTTAACATTTACTGGTAGTTATATGAGTACAATAGGACAAGGCGTTTGTAAGATTAAAGAGAGCAATAAAGGTTATTTGAGCTTTTTGAAGCGTGATTGAAACCACACTTGGTTCGAAAGAATCAATGGCAAGACAAGAAGAAGAAGAAGAATAAAAAGAATAAGAAGAAACGTGATTGAAGTGACTAATCTGGCCTTTATTGCTTGCTGTGCAAATTCATTTTTATTCCCTCTTTGATAGTTTTTTTTCTTAATCCATTTCTACATTACATTATGGTAGTAATCCTTTAATTACGTACTCGTAGGACTTCTGTTTTTTTATTTTATGTGATTTGATGTGGTTAAACCTGAAAATCAGTCAGTCATATAAACAACCTAAGAGCATTTTGGAGAAGTGGAAATATCAGCAAAATGCGATACTTTTAGCCAAGTTTCATTCTTGCTTCACGCAACAAAGTTTTGCCCAGCAATACTTTTTTATTCCATCCCATAGATTGGCATCTCACAATAGATTTATGTGAGGCGGAATGAACAAGCCCGTTTTCGAGACATCGTAAAAATGTTCCTTGAGAAATTCGGCTGTTTTTATGTGTCTGGACTCGGACAAAGAGAGGCTGCTTCCATCCAAAAGGCATAAAGAACTTTCCCGTATTGTTTCCGTACACGTGCGAAATCAGGTCAATCTACTCGAAGCCCTTTCGTAGAAAGCCTCTACTACTCTAATAACACGTCTACGTTGCTAATTTTATGTGTTATTTGAGGCGCACCAGGACCAATATTAACTTGCTTGATCTGATATTTAAAAAATAAATAAATTAACCAGTTAATTTTATTTTTTACTAGCCGATTTATCGATCGCACGAAATTACATCACGCGATAGAAGAAAACTAAAAACATTACTCGTTTTAAACATAGATCGGTACCTTATTTGGTGAAGCTTACCGTTAGGTATCTATGTTAAGCCTAGCGTAAAAAATTAAAATAACCTTTAAGAAAGCTGCCAGAGCTATACAAAACTCCTAAAATGCAAAAAAACATACCCTATTGTCTCGGCTGGTAAGAATGTTAAAATTGATGTCTTGTATTTCTTTTTGAAACTTAAGTTTCGTAGAACCAAAAAGGCAGTGGCATCTCCCAGACGTAAAAAAATATTTAAACGTTTCTGGGACGACCCTTGGACTTCTAGATAGAGCTAACGACCTTTGAGACATCGACTTTTTTGTCATCAATTTATAAGCCAGTGGATAGATAACTCCTAGACGGGTTACAAGTCTTTAGGCATTCTGCTGATATTAAACAAAATAAATAAGTACCTACCCAAAAAAAGCGACAAGGTAAAGTCACACGCTGCCTGGTTGCGATGCGGTGCGGCATAGGTCTGCGTGTGTTGTGGCCACAAGCCTGCGCAGGCGCTACGCGCAATCTCCACGGCGAATTTCGCCGCTCTCGCCCACTGATCTACATTTCACCTCGAATATGGGTCGATAACTGCCCACGCTCAGCCCCTCCGAGCGAGGCCGTTCACCTCGCCATTCCAAATCATTGTTCGCCAAATGTAAAACGTTGGCACTGTTGGCAAAGTTCAACGAACTCTCACTTGGTGCGGCTGCTGTCAGTCTTCTCTGAACGACACTCGACACGACACCATCAGTTAACACAAACATCCTCTGTCTATTCATTAACACCCCACTGATACTTAGATCAATCGTAACCCCTGTGTCGTGAGGTGTAAACAAACGCATCATTTCGCACAATTTGTAGAAAATCAGGTCAGTTTTGTTATGCTGAAACGAATCACAGAAATACATTAGAAAAGACAAAGTGTCAAACTCATTAAAACAAATAGCCACAGTTAAAAAGCATTATTCATCTAATATCAAAAGTATCACTTTGAAGCGTCTTTATGCTAAGTGCCAATTGTGGAACTGGCAACACGACCAAGCCTAGAACAGGCAACAAACTTAAGGGCTTGGTTGGTAATATTGTACGGAATACAGATACAGATATAATGGCTACATCAGGCACTCTATCTAGCCTTAGGTTATTTGTCATTGTTTGTAATTAGCTATACTTGATCGATGATATAATAAATGCAAATGATTTTTATTTTGCATAAAACCACTGACCAAATAAATACATTACTTACCTACTACATACTAAATTACTTAACCGAGATAAAAGTACAGCTACACAGTACTTTGCCTTCTCTACCTTCGTTCACCACACCTTTACAAATTTACGCACACACTTCACTTTTAGCGTAATTCGAAAGTTTAAAGTGTATGTAACTGTATTAAATGTATGGGTAAGGCACGAACACTAGCCACATTTCAAAGGGCTCAAATGTCGGGCAGCTGCAAGGCTGCAACCAAGTTTTAGGTAAATGGGATTTCCATCTAAATTGCTTAGCGAATCGGCCGAGCCCGTAGAAATGTATTTATCACGCAGATACAAAATTGATTGCTGTAATACCAGTTGTCTGTAATAGCCCCCCATTAAGGACATAAAATTGACAAAAAGCTGACTTTCTAGTATTTGTACGAGCGATGGAAGGCAGATAACTATCCAAATATTTGTGGGCAAGGAAAGTGGCGCGCTGAACGGGCGTGCACCGACTCTGCCCAAAGTGTCACGTTGAACTCTTACATAAGGACTCGGTTTGCTTTCCAAAATATAATCAGGAATTTTTCTTTTTCAACCAAACAATAGGGGTTCCAAAGTTTGAGAAGTAAAACCTTAAGTCTCCGTGTCCGTTTCTTTCTGTCAGCCCGCACTGACAGCCGCACTATTCCGCACTATTCCACCGTGTCGCGTTGGTATATGTACTTCTTGGTCGCATATTTTGACCCTTTGCTTTCAAAGGGTTGTATCTTTATACAAAATCACTGAACTTATTTATCGAAAATCGCGAGCAACTAATAGGTTTCCAAGCTAAGCAAAAACATAAATAATTTTGATCCTTTGAAAGAACCAGTGACACAATAAAAATAATATTGCCAAATTTGATTTTGTACATAAGTAAAAAAATTCTCCCTCATTCTGCAGGGACATATCGAACAAAAATAATCAGCTTAAATAATTATTAACTTATGATTTCCCATCAAAAAGTACATTCTTATCTTTTTGGCTTCAATTATAACATTTATAACCCATTGTGACTTCGGAAGCATTCTCTGTGCGTGGGTCCGATTCGCACTTGTCCAATTTATTTACATTTATGGTAGTAACAAAAGAAAGTTGCTAGTTACGCACGCATCTGAAGCCATTTTCGGTAGACCGGCGTAATCTGTTTTAAGCCGTATAGTACCTATTATAATAATTAATCTCTATGGGTGTTATTAATAATCCTGGCGTAGCGTTTGACTAGTTAATCCGTGTTTTGTCTCTTGCATTGACATGCAATTGTCAACTCGAACAAATGTGACAAAACACGATTTAACTACTCCAGCTTTGCGCCAGGATTATTAATAACACCCTATGTGAATACTTTTATACTTATATCCTTTTATGGTATCGCTTTTAACATTACAATCAAAATCTTATCACAAGCGCAGCGCTGACCCGTGTTTATTTTTAGGCAGGTAACAGACGAAATGTGCGGGCTCGACCAGATTGTGGCCTGCCCGGGGCAGTAGTGGCACACCACGGACAGGTTACGCCGCCATGTCCCAAGGAGAAACATCGGTTGCTCTACATTCATCGTGTTCGGAGCCGATGACTCCTCGTGACCGTGTCCTCCTTAGCGAGTGCTGCTTTATCTCACCGAATTTCTCTCTTCTGTTCCGCATCATCACGAACAAAAAGTCAAGGCGTGTTCGGTGGAAACGCGGCCTAGTTGAAGAGCCCCACGTAGCGATGCTCAATAATACTCATCAGCCGAGCCCAAACGTTGATTGGGCCTCAAAATATGGTCAATTGGCTACTGTACGGGTCATTATAAAACTAAAGCATTTAATATTTACTGAAGTATTCAATACTGAATAAGTACCTACTTCTTGTACTAATTAGATCTTACAAATATAAAACGTGAAAAATGATTACGTGCTCAAGGCGAAGACAACCTTCGATGTACTTATCGCTCGCACATTTTTACCCTTTGAAAGATACATACAAAACCCCTGAACTTGTGTATCACAAATCGCGAGCAACTATATCTTGTGAGAAATCTGATTGCACGCAGTAGAACAAAAATTATAGTTTAAAAAACTAAAAAAAAAACGCTTTTTGTACAATAATATAAAATTTCAATTGATTATTACAGTTTTATTTTTAACTTTTTAGTTCAAGTAGTTATAAAAGCGTTTCTTTTTTTAGTTTTTTAAACTATAATTTTTTTTTTACTTTTTTTTTTTTTTTTTCATATTTTTTTTTCATATTATTGCATTGTCATCGACCTTTGACAGGTGTGCAAAGTTTGAATCAAATCTGATAGTTTAAAGTAGGTTTTTTTTTTATTTTTTTTTCATTTTTTTTTATTTTTTTTTTCATATTATTGCATTGTCATCGACCTTTGACAGGTGTGCAAAGTTTGAATTAAATCTGATCGTTCAAAGTAGGTTTTTTTTTTCTTTTCATTTTTTTTTTTTCATATTATTGCATTGTCATCGACCTTTGACAGGTGTGCAAAGTTTGAATCAAATCTGATAGTTTAAAGTAGGTTTTTTTTTTATTTTTTTTTCATTTTTTTTTATTTTTTTTTTCATATTATTGCATTGTCATCGACCTTTGACAGGTGTGCAAAGTTTGAATCAAATCTGATCGTTCAAAGTAGGACAAAATCGAGCTCAAAGGGGTCGGTTACATACATACATACATACATACATACATACATACCTACATACATACATACATACATACATACAAGTGAAACTAATAAAAGCGTTATAAAAAAACATTTTGATCCTAACTCGTTTTCCTACTTAAAAATTGGCCTAACTGGTTTTTGTATTTGGGTGAACTTTTGTCTTTGTGTCAGTTGTACCATTGATGGTACAAGTGACACAACTTTGTATCCTTAGTACCATTTATGGTACAAGTGACAATTATTAGAAGTAGGAAAACATAGTAGGTACTCATAGGATAGAAATTATTTTTGCGCTAATCTGTGTGCAATCGAATTGCACAATGTTTGTGTCTTGTTAATTACTTTGTTTCTTTGGAGTTTTAATCTTAGCTGATTTAAACAAGTGAATGATGACCGACGCAAAAACACAAAGTAAAAATAAAATATTGAATAAACTTAAAACAAACGCTTTTATAACTAATTGAACTAAAAAGTTAAAAATAAAACTGTAATAATCAATTGAAAAATTTATATTATTATACAAAAAAGCGTGGGGTGCTTTTTATAATAACTTCAGATTATATAATAAACTATTGATAAAATATTTACAACAATCAAAATCAAGCACCCCACGCTTTTTGTACAATAATATAAATTATTCAATTGATTATTACAGTTTTATTTTTAACTATTTAGTTCAATTAGTTATAAAAAAGCGTTTGTTTTTAGTTTTTTAAACTATTTTTCTTTTTTTTTCATATTATTTACTTGTCATCGACCTTTGACAGGTGTGCAAAGTTTGAATCAAATCTGATCGTTCAAAGTAGGACAAAATCGAGCTCAAAGAGGTCGGTTACACATACATAGTACATACATACATACACACATACATACTCGTACATACATACATACATACATACAGGTGAAGCTAATAAAAGCGTTATAAAAAAGGATGAAACGAAACGTGAACCAACACAACAACATTTGTCAAAAATAAGTCATCTTATAATCCTGAGTGTCTTTAACTAAACGACGACGTCACGTTGTACAGACGAGTAATCGTTGCCTTGCTCTTTATTCTGAATCGTTGCCGCGCCTACCGCGAAGTAAGTATAAACATTACCTGTCATTTGTCAGGCTAAACAGCCGACGGCAATGAGGAGGTTCCCCTAAACCTCCTTATTGCCGTCGGCTGTTTAGCCTGACCACCACAATCTGGGCATCTTCAAGGCAAGAGTGAATAGGTGTCTTCTAGACTATCCTGCTCCATCATCGGCTATATCTTCGCTTACCGTCAGGCGCGATTGTAGCCAAAGGATAGTCTATAAAAGGTACAAAAAAAAAACTACCAACCTTCGTTTATCGTTTTACAGGGACTGTCCCCTGGTTGGCTTAATTCTAACGAAAAACCAGATAATATTTCCCGTAAATCCCGAATCAATAGTAAATAAGTATCCCGTTTATTACAAAATGCTGAACACAACCATGAAATGTCTATAGCCTATCGTTTTATGTATCTTTCGACAGATTTATAAGTGGGTAGCATAAGTTTGTTAGAAGTTTGGTGGACTCACGTGAATGAAGTCGCGTGCAATATTTAATTATTAAACATTGCTAAATCTATTTTGGGTAAGGTTCTGTTACAGTTATATTGCTATATATTTATTCAATATTTAATCGTTAATTCTCGTGTCACTGTGTGATTATGGGCATAGTTTAATAAAATGCTTGCTTATTCTATTTTAACTCTTTTGTAGGGATGCTCCGTGCAGCTACACTTTCCAAAAGAACTTGTAAAATAAATGTAGCTTGTAATTATGAAATGCGCTGGGATGGTCGTCGTGCGTTGGGCGCGAAGTGCGTTCTACGTTACGAGTAGATGCAGTGCAGGGCGCGTGCACCGATCAGCTAATATTGCGCGCGCGGCCTCAGCACAGCACTCACATACGGCCTTTGCAGTTCGGCTCGGTCGACGACCCGCAATAGGTTCGATGACCGGGCCCGCATTTAGGTTTCACTTTCATTCACTAAGGATAACTGTACCATATACGTCACGTACATGCCCACAATACCGCCCGCGGCTGAATCGGTTCCTGGAACCTGCAGAGAATACGCAATATTGGCACACATTTTAGGCTGTAAAGACAAATTTTGGACAGTCCATGTAGATACTTTGCTGCCACCCAGAACCTGCCATACCAGCGTTTCGAGCTTCGCCAAATGCCTGCTGCTAGGTTCGGTAGGTACTTGCACAATCTATTCAAGAATTTATCGTTTACGATCATATATAATTAACATAATTCCAAAGGTTAATGAATCCAAACCAAATGCTGGAGCTACGTTGTCACCAGACTAGAAGGTTGTTGCACTAATGATTGCGGTGTCGCAACTCGGGCGTTGGACCGGTGTCCTTTTGATGCATTTTGGGTACAATTAGGTAATTTCAAGAGTTGGTGGGAGAGTGGCCGATCACCACCGAAGGCGCGGTGCGTGGGGTTGCGGGTTCGGTGGTTGCGCAACCAGCGGTCGTCGACTCGGTTATGTCAGTGGTTTACGTAAGCGTCACCTCGCAACGCTCTCGGCCAGCGCTCGCGTTTCGCACTTCTCAATACTATTTGCGGACGGCCGCCGCGGCTAATTAGCGATCTGTCACTTTACTTTGCATCTCCTGACCGCTGCTGCAGCGACACTTTCAGCCCTTCGACTCAGCATTCATTCAGTAAGATATCCGGCGCTATTTATGTAGGCTATGCTATAGAAAAATTTTACAAAATTCTGTGTGCTTTGTGTTTGCATAGCTTTGATGAGCCCTCAGATGCCTTTTATAAACGCCATTAACGTCACTCGTCTAAATTTCCATCATTGGACGTGTTCACCCGAAAGGTAAGCTACGCTATGAGAGCTTAAAAAATAACGATGAAGGTGAACGAATTAAGATAGCTCTGGTTGCATCATTTCCAACTCATGTAATTAAGTTTAACCTTTCATGAATTGATTAGTTCTATCATCATATCGCTCATTGTTGAGAACAGGTGTGCCCTAGAGGAATAATTATGCGATTGTTGCGGTTGGAGCGGAGAAGGGGCAGGAGCGGTTGCGTCAGCGGAGAGTGGTGGACTCAACGCACAAGGTTGTGCAGAGGTTCAATGCTCTAGCTAGATATACGAGACCCGACCCCGGACAACCGCACTTTGCGGGTCGATGCTGCGTCCACGCTGGGCACATCGCGCTGGGCCGCTGCCGCCGCCACCGCCTGCCAACCTCTACGCGTAGACCAACGACTACGCTCGTAGGCGACCAAAACTCGCATGAGGTTTACCACCAATTGATACACAATAAACTATTTTTATAAATTACTCGTTTTATTGATCATGATGTACTCATCAATGTAAAAGATTTATATCTTCCGCGGCCAGAAAGTGCAGTTTCATTACATAGATAAATAAATACAGTTACAATAAAATAGCATTGTTAAACTAGTTCTCCTAAATGATGACAGTTTTGTTTTAACGGTACCCACACGCAGTGTGGTGGGGTAACCTTCAAAAGAGAGAACGCGGTGTTCGTAAGCACGTCCAATGTGCCAACTCTTTTTTATGTGTCCGTTTCGCAATTTTTTTATAATTTTGCCTTCGACCTTTGTAAGCCGCCCAATTCAGGCTTATTGGTATTCCTGTAGCTGTATCGGCGACGTGTGATTTTCGTAACTTGTGCTTGAGCGCAACAGAGCACTACGTGATTTTCATACAGCTGGCGCCACACGTAAAGTATTTAGAAATAATTGTGCTAGCAAGTGCTAGTTTTATTTTTAATAGAGGATAGAGGATAACAAATGCATCTTTGTCCTTTGGCTGTCCACAACATAACGTATAGAGAATTTAAATGATGTGCTCTGGGGGGCAATTCTAGACCAGTGACTTTTTTGTCACGGTAGATATATATCACAAGAACTGTCAAATTTAAATAGACATGACATTTTCAATAGATATCGTATTCCAGCAATATCACTATAGACATTTATCGAGCGAAGGCCGTTAGATATGTGTCGAGTGGTGAGTAGTAATCGACATTGACATCTCTAATATACTTTGGGTGACTTTGGGCTTTTTTTTTCTTTCGGTCCTTGGAGCAGGCTAGAGTACCAAGACCATACCACCTAGTCTTACTTTTTGATAAAAAGTCAATGATGTTTACTTTTTTGTAGGGGATACAAGTTGGGAGCGAGAACGCGAATAATGCTTTCTCATAAACCTACAATAAGTGAGGAGTGATTGAATTTAGCTCGTACATAGTAATTATTCAATGGCGCAGTTAGAAGAGCAGTCAATCAGACAGTCCGACTTGTATCCGGGGTTCAAGCTTCGATAGAAATATTCTTTTTGCATTGAATGGCCATCTAGTTGTTAACCTTTGAATTAAAAATTCAAGTCATCGGAGTCCTTCTCTTGAGTGTAATGATCCTGACAATAACATATCCTAATAATGATCCTGACAATGACATAAATACACTTCATAGACAACTGACCATAGATTACAAACAACAAAGTTTACAGTTTTATGGTACATAACGTTCCGTGTGTTTCCGGAATTAATTATTGTAACTAACATTTTGTGCGAAAAGTCCATTGATTACTATCTAATGAAAATGAATCTATTATAAACAACAACAAGAACGCATTATAAACGCCGTTTAATAGGAAATGTGTTTATTTGAAGACAATAATAAAGTTAGTGCTATCGAACTATTCTATCGATAGAAACGGAACGTAGATAAACATGAACAACAACGGGATAGTCTGTGGAAGTTCTAAGAATGAACCTTCTTTCTGACATCTCTAAAGTAAAAGTCTAACGTAAAAGTCTAACGGTGGCTAGAATACGCATTTTAGCGCGGTTCGATATTATCTTCGACAAATTTGGTGATATGACACTGCTTTCGCGACATTTCAAATCTCTATTTCGAGCGTAAATCTCTAAAAGTCTAGAATTGGCCCCCTGATAGCATGCAGGGATAAGTAGCGACTTTATTAACATTTAATTCATTTGCATCGCTATTGCAATTGCACGTAGATAAGCTAATAATACATCGTACCTAAAATACAAATAATTCATTCAAATACTTAGTAGGTTTTTTGAGATTTCGATTTTATACACACATAGTTTTCCAAAGGCTCCAATGGTGGTTTAATGGTATTAGGTAACAATTAGGCCAAAAAAGAAGTTTTTATTGGAGCAACATAAAACCAGCATGCAATGTCAGCTTATTTGCAACAATATCAAGACACCTGCTCAATTATCTTAAAATCAAGAAAATAATGTAGGTGAGTGTCCCAACGAACATTTCTCGTTTCATTGTTTCTTTTTAAAACGAACCGTTACGACAGTGTCGACAATTTCTCCGTTCACTTCTTTGCTTATTCTGATTACAAAAAGTCGTAGAAAGCGTTACAGTGCTTATACAACATTACATCGAGCTTCATCGGCACCACCAGGGCTCGTTTCGGTTTGCCAAATCTGCTTGAACCGCCAGTTTTTTCGAGTTCACCGACCTCGATAGGATGTTCTACTAAGAATTTATTGGTATTGGTTTTTAAGTAATTCAAGAATCGGAGGAACTGGTCAGTTAAAGATTGTAAGGCATCGGAAGCAGGTCGAACAGCAAGAAGGCCCAGCAGCGGTACTTGCGGCGTACCGGAACAGTTGCACGCAGCCTTTCACGCACTTAATTTGGCAGGACCCCCTTCCCACCTCCTCGCCTCAACACTGAGAGAAAGTAGCTAGCCTACGCAATGGTAAGGTCGATGACCGTACTCCAAAATGCTTACTTCTGACAAAAGTGACACATTGACTGCGTGCATTTCATATTCAGTATGTGTGGTCAGTTTCATGCACGGAGGTCTATGTGAACAGGTCAGGTGGTATCTATTGTTACTATGGAGTTTCGAAGGCTGGCACGTAGGCATTTTCCAACCATACTAAATTGATCCGATTCAAAAACTTTTCTACGATGATGATGAAAGTTGATTCTGTGTTGACAAAAGCTTAGGTAGTACTACCCTGTGCTGTGAATGCACACACTGTATTCTACCACCAATTATCCCCAGAAGTAAGTATAGTAGGTACCTAAGTTTTAAAACATTTATCAGCTTTCTTGTTTAAATTTCCCCACATTTCAACACGAGATTACTGTAACTTTTCTTGGCTCTACTGCAGACTACTTCATTAAAGGTTACTAAAGAGCAAGGCTGCTTTTTCTAAGACAGAAATAGACTGTTTTAAATATTATCTCCATAATTACACAATAGGCGGTTTTACGTGGGTTATGAAAACCCTAGTTTCCATAAAAGGTTGTTCTCTGAGAATAGGTAGTGAAAACACGTCGGTATGCAGGTATGCAGCAGTACCTTCATAAAAATTCAATCAGATAACCAAGGGCTCGGCCTAAATCTGTACATGATCAGGGTCATCAGAAAAAAGTAACCGTATAAACACAACATAACTGAATAGTGCTCCACTACTCCACTAAACGTATAGTATAGTAACGCAGCATACCTTGAGGCAATGTTCAATCATTCAATACCAGGTAGGTAGGTAAGTAACTGACAAAACAAAATACCTTGCATCAAAATACCCAGTCGATGATAAAAGTTTTTCTTAGTTGAAAATTGATCATTACCTATATCAAACGTCAGAAAGAGCTTCTTACTAACAAAAAGATTATCTTTTTAATTTTCTTTTTAATTTCAATTTAATAGGTATATCTAGGGCATTCTAGGGCAAGCCTAAACTATCTTGATAAGATATCAGTTATTACTTGATTGGTTACGTAGGTCTAATTATTGATTACATTATAGAGGTTTCATTCTTTTAAGAGGTAGTATTCTTTTTTACTTGTTTTATGTAATTTATAGCGAGTAAAATAGTTTTGATAAACCTACGTAACACACCTAGTGTTACGTAGGTTTATCAAAACTATTTTCTACTACATTTTATGCACGCCAACCTCTTTGTTTTTCACCTGTCAAGGTTGGCTAGTAGAAAATGCTGTCTAGCATTAAGCTCTCCTATTGTAACTTGTATTTTGGTGCAATAAAGAATTAAATAAAAAATAATAGAGCCCTATGAAAGAGAAATTAAATAAAGTTAAACTGAGAATTGTTTTTTTAGGTTCTAATAGTTTTCTTTCTCTCGTTTCTTGCCTAGTTTCTGTGTTATCTGCTTTTGTTTTTCATATCAATAGAAATCATAATTTTTGAATTTCGGCCTCCGGCGACAAAGGCTTGTCCTAGTGAAGGACCCTCATTTACTTTTGTAAACCTTGTAAGTATGTTATTTTGGTAAATAAATACATTTGTATTTTTTTTTGTATTTGAATTCAAACGCATTTAAATATTTTTATAAGAAGAATTGTTGATTGGAAGTGAAGTGGCTGGCACGCTACTGCGCAGTTGCCCGGCTGGCCGCGTCTAAGCAAGCGATAATTTATTGAATTCACTTGCATGAGAAATGAGATGTCCAAGTGGACGCGTGAGGAGTAGATACCTACCATCGGCAAGCATCGCCCGCGCGCTAGCACGTGCCATGGAAAATCACAGAAAACAAGGACACGATGCAATGGTTCATTCAACCGAACGTTATTATTCAACGAGCGCATTGTGATGAAACTACGGAGATCTTCATTATTATTAACAGAGACTAATGTTACGAAAGATTGGACCACGTACCACGTAGGGCTCACGTACGCGAAGCCCTAAGGCTCCGAAATATGACTCGCTAACGGCCGACGCAACGAAATCTACGACATGTTCCCTGAATACAAGATGATTGATGATACCCATTCCATTCGGCAATTGCTTCATCGGCTGAACAACACGAATTTCTATAAGCGTTTACGATGAAACTTTTTAAAGGTGCTTATTCGTATAAATAAGGTTTAGAGGTAAGTTATTAGATAAGTATGTAGTGTATTTACTCACTAACTTGTAAATATTAAGATCGGTGTAATAAAATTGATTTTATGATTATTTGAATTTAGCCTATAATGAATCCATAAAAATCTAGGTTTGTTAAAATAAATGAGATACATTTTAAAAATACTGATTAAAATGTGTTTTGCCCGCTGATGACGAGGGGAAACTAAAAGCATTAGCTGTAAAGTTATAATACATACTTGATACTTACCTGATATTATGATGTGCGAAAGGGTGCTTCTTATGATAATTATACAATTTTTATTATTATAGATACAGTTTTATACTTCTGTAGTCAGTACCGTTTACACTTGTTTTTTTTTTGTTCTTTGTCTCCAAATAATTGAATATTTGATAAATGAAAAAAAAAATAAAATGTCACTTAGTTATTTAGTTATGAATTTTTTTTTAAAAAATCTCAAATTTTCGCACGACCCGCTCTTAAGTAATCAACATACTGGTAGTCATCTGTTATGTTAACACAAACTTACAATTAATACAAGTAATGCATTAATTTTCTTGCATATTTTCTACACAAAATGTAGAAAATATACAAGAAATAGTTGAACTATCTGCAGACCGTTACAAACGATCTAGAGCAGGGGTTCCCAAACTATTTTGGACAAGTGACCCCTTTTCCAAAATGAAACGTTACCTCAGACCCCCATGGCCAAATTACCTACTTTTAAGATCAACCCCCTTATTCATAATGGTCCGCTAACTTAAAACAGCTGCTACAGTGTTATTAACCGACTTCCAATCAAAAAGGAGGAGGTTCTCAATTTGGTTGTATTTTTTTTTTCTTTTAATGTTTGTATGTAACTTCGTCATTTGTAAGCCGATTTGAAAAATTATTTTCTTATCTGAAAGGTACTGCTTCCAGATTGGTCCCATTTTAATTTTATTAAAATCGGTGTTGCCATTGTTTTTTAAATATTTTTTTTAATGTTTGTAACTGCATGCCTCCGTCATTTATGAACCGATTTAGAAAATTATTTTTTTATCTGAAAGGCACTGCTTTCAGATTGGTTTCATTTTAATTTTATTAAAATCGGTGTTGCCATTTTTTTTTAAATATTTTTTTTAATGTTTGTAACTGCATGCCTCCGTAATTGATGAACAGATTTAGAAAATTATTTTTTTATCTGAAAGGCACTGCTTCCAGATTGGTCTCATTTTAATTTTATTAAAATCGGTGTTGCCATTTTTTTTAAATAATTTTTTTAATGTTTGTAACTGCATGCCTCCGTCATTTATGAACCGATTTAGAAAATTATTTTTTTATTTGGAAGGTTATTCTTACGTCCAGATTGTCCCAAACGAATTTCATTAAAATCGGTTTAGCCGTTTGGCAATGAAGTCGGTTTTACTAGTTTTTTAAAATTATTTTTCTTTCTGAATTAGGTCAATAGAAGAAGACAGAGTGAGAATTAGCAGTGCTTTAAGTTAGCAGACTATTATAAATAAGGGGCCAATCTTTAGTTTTCTTTCTATTGATACAAAATACCTAGGTGCTAAGGTACAAATTGGAAAACTTTGCACTTGGTTAAGTGATTCGTAAATTCTGTTTCAGCCACTTTACTACACTTAATTTAGCTATTTTATAACTTTGTGATCTCTTGAAATAAATGAATACTTATATGAGTTATTATCGTTCAAGCTCCAACGAATTTCAAAACGCAAATTAACTTTCAACCTAAGTGCAAGCTCGTTAAATAGTAAAATATCAGGAACATGTTTGGATTTGCAACTTGATCATGAATTTGTTCGTGTTAAATCACGTATGCGTCAAATAGAGAGCAAGTCAAAACGCGCCTCAAAGATGTACGCTCGAACTCATTCATCTTGCACAAACTTGTCCACACTGACTTGCCTAGTTTTTCATCTTGTACGAACTTGATACTTTACATTAGGTACTACAACAATGCTATTTCCTACAAAAATATAAATTATTCTTAGTACACGTAACACAACATAAACAATACATTACCTACCTACCTAAAGTTCTAAATAAGAACGTGTGGTAATTTAATAGGGGGTCGATTTTTAGACCTCGTCGACCCCCAAAATCAGTTTTCGTTTATATCGACCCCTAGGAAACCAATATCGACCCCAAGGGGTCGATATCGACCACTTTGGGAATCCCTGATCTAGAGATTTAGTTTATGTTACTTACTTAGTTAGTTGTGTGTATTATTAGGTAAACTTACGAGTAGCAAATTTTTACACACGGTTTCGTCAAAATTTCGTTATAGCAAGGGAGCTGGCAAGCTTTTTAAGTGGTTTACATGAGGCAGACATTATAATTATGTTATCATAATAACGTAAAAACATAATTCTTTTCAAAAATATAAAGAAAGGTGTGTTACCGATTAGTAAATATTTTACCTTTTTATTGCAAACCCGTGATAATGCAGATTGCAAATCCATACCGAAAAGTTTTGTGACACGAGCAAATGCCATACCTAGACATTATTTACAAATTGAAACATTGTAAGCTAAAAGCACAATTTAAAATAATTATTTAGTTAAAAGAATTAACAAACCAGCCCGCTGGCCCGGAGGATCGATAGATAAAACTGGACATAAAGTATTTCTTGAAAAAATGGGATAATTCAAACAAAAACCGCGTTATATCGAGAGTTCATGTCTAACTTTATCTATCGATCATCAATGCTAGGTACCTCACCTTACCCTTATTAAAATGAAACATGAGGAAATCATGTACTCAAAAGCTTGCCGGCTCTTTAACCCTTAAGTATGTACGTCCCTGAAACTTTAATACTGACAGTTATCTAAAATACTGACAGAAAGTAACGTTAAGACGAAAACCATGTCGGTACTAGACACTACAATCATTCCTCACTAAATCTGCTGATTGGTGTTTTTAAACCAGAATTGGTTAATTAAATAAATAATATTTTATCTAAATATATTTTTTTTTTCCCGAATTCACTAATGATGAGGTGTTGTGGTTAGCTGGTTGTATAAATACCGATAAAAGCTATAATTAATCGAGGAGATTTCGTAAACGATTTTAATATTCGCAACCTAACCGGTCAAATTAAATCAAGTTAGATTAACCTGACCACACCAAATGTTACCACATTCGCCAAAATATTTTACCTCAATGGCTCCTTTTGACAATGACTTCATCAAGCTTAGATCATGACGTCAATGAAGACATTCGAAATTCCGCCTATTAATTAGAGATGGATTATGAAATAATGAATAGGTTCCCTCGTCACTGTTAGCTCAGTTACACAATACTAGGCAGGTAACCTAAGCATAAACTTAACCTTTCACGAGTCCTGATTGTTAGCAAACTTTACTCACGGCAGAGTTTCTTCATCTGAAGATTTCAACTTCAGGTAGACTGAGCTTTTTGACAGGTAAGTTCTCAGTTCTTATTGAATAAAAAACACAGCGTGGGCCTTATAGAAGAATGGTTGAGGTTGCCGTGCGTTTCCCTGACGGGAAAACGTATTGCGGTTTCAGTTTGAAGGGTGTGGGCGCCGTTGAAATTACTGTCACGTGAGGCTGAACATTTGTATGCCTCAAGTTGATGGACGCAGGACAGTACATCGTAGGGCGCGTCCCTACCGTGTGTGACTATATGGCTTTGTTATAGGCAATGGTTACCAGTTAACATCAGGTGGCCCATATGCTTGTTCTATCAGCTAGTTTTATAAAAAATGTGTAACTATGAATGAACTCACTACAATACTAACTCTGTGTACCACAAATACGTCTCATTCACAGAGTATTTTTAGTCCAAGCAGGTTTAAAATAAAACAGTTTGACAAAGGAACCGTTTATCTTCACCGTGGAGAAATCTAAACAAGGCAACTCTGTGTGTGTATTAGTATTCATGCCGTAGTAACAAACGTAGCCAAAACCGAGTTGCATGGTGTAACATCGTGAGTGAGGTAGTAATGGGCCGGGTTCGTTCGCCGACAAAAGCGAAAGTGCTGCGTTCAGTGGGACGTCGACCGCTGACTCCTGAGGGCAGCTTCCTGGCAGGCGCCTTCGCTGTTGCCAACTGACATTTGCAGTCGAGCGAACGACAACGGTGACGCTGATTTACACACGCCTTTCCGTTTAAAGTCTTTACATTTAAAGACGAGGTTATTCAAAAGAATTGTTTATTACTATAGATGGAATCGCACGCAAATTCGTTTGCGTTTTTCACCGACGTCAAAAAGGAGGAGGTTCTCAATTCGGTTGTTTTTTTTTTAATGTTTGCCTACATACCTACGGCGCATAACTTTGTTTTTTTATGCGCCGATTTGAAAAGAGTATTATGATACTTCTTGATTGGTCCCATAGAAATTTCATCAAAATCGGTTCAGCAGTTTGGCCATGAAGTCCATTTCTCAAGTTTTTTAATCTCCACTTTTTATTCCGTGCAAGCTTCAACCTCCGCTAATCCCCTGAGTTTCGGGAATCCTTTTCTTATTGCACCCCTAGTCTTGAAAGTTTTAGGCGGCACCTTACTTACGTTGACTGTCAGTCAGTTGGTAAGTAACTTAAAGCTTTATATATATTTTTATTTGGTATTTCCTACTTAATATTTTTTTCTACAATTCAATATAAAAAAAAACAATCAACATTAATTGTTTATAATAAACGGAATATGTGCGGAGCATAGAAGGTATGCCATTCCGAGCTTACTGACTGAACTAATAATATGAGCTAGCCTTATTAAGTAGGTATATCATCTTCAAGAACTTTTTTCTCAAAACCTAAAGTCACGAATTGTAGCGTGACTTATAGTATTAGGCCTCTGCTGGTTTTTCTAATATTCAACGAAAAGGGTTTCATTAAATATTTCGATACATAACTACATTGCTAAAAATAGAAGATGCGAGAGGCTAACAGTGCGTTGAACCAGGTAGCGATTTGTGTTTTGTATTTTAAACTCAATTATGTAAACTAAACCGAAATTTCAAAAGACATCATGTTATTAATAGTATCAATTTGCATATTTTCTTAATAAATAGTTCCTACTTACATAAGTTTCTCTTACTTCGCATGTGGGAAAATGTATTACCTAGTTACCTACCTATTGGTAGGTAATACATTTTTCATCCCACCAGCTCTGAAAGTGTGTTTTTGCTGTTCAATTTCTGACTGGTAAAGCCGTTTTTATCCGCTAGAGGATAAAGTAAATTTGAATTTAGAATATCGTGTTCAATAAGTTTGTGAATACACAACCTATTTACTTCTACCTCCATGGTGGCGAATTTATCATACAACCTTTTTAAATTTGTTAATAACTTATACTCGGAACCTTCTTGGTGTGTTACTTTTAGTCGCGCCATGTTCTTTTTTGAATTTAGTCATTTCCTCGCTGAGGTGGGATGAAAAGTTACGTGTTGCACTCGAGTGCAAAGATTTTTCACCTTGTGCTCTTTTGATTCCTTCGCCAACGCTTAGGATTCTAACTTTTAAACCACTCGCTACGCTCGTGGTTAAACTTTAGAATCCTGCGCTTACTCAGTCATCAAAATTGAGCACGCGGTTAAAAAGCAGCTTTGCACTCTTGTATAAAAAAATAACTATTCCCACAGGTTACTTCTTGTAGGCTAAACCAAGGAATTTATATACCTTCGTACCTTACCTGCCACGATAATATACTCGTACTTTGCGAATACAAACTTTTTGTAAAAAAAAATATCTACCTACCCAGTATTTCTGCCAACTTTCTGAAATGGCATTGCCAACCGCACCAATCTTCTCTTTTTTTTGGGGGAAGTCCCCCTCTCCTCCCCCCCTCTAATCGAGAACCTACAAAAAACATGGCAGAACTTGTATTCCAAGTTTCTCAACAGTAAAAAAAATACGACCTGACAGTATAACTCTACCACGTACCACTATAACTCTACCCTTATGAAATGCGCGCCGTGGTGTCTCGCCTCAAAAATCATTCGAGCAATCGTAAAAACCCAAACCTTTATAACACTAGGCGCAGCTTTATTGTATAAAGTTGTTTGTTTAGTGCGAGTATAAAGTTTCCAGGCTTGAATAAATACGCAATAAAGATAAAATAAGGTTCTTTTCAACCCCATCTCCTACAGTATCTCTTATATGAAGCAATCAGCAATATTTATTACTAACATGGCAACGAAAAGATGGCAACAGAATTATCGCCCGAGTAGCTAGCTAATTCTAATATTGAATACGCCAGTGGCTTCGGGGATGCCAAGAAAACCAAAGTATCCCAGGGCATGTCTATTATTTTGATTGGAATACGACGTGTATCTAGTTACCTAATAATAAGTAAGAGTAAGCCTAAGCGACCCCCTCAAGCAACGAGGTGGCCTGTTTTTACCCGACTGCTAAGGAGGGATGTTTTTACGACGTAGCTAAATATCGCTTTCGTATAAGATTTCATTTTTATTTGTTGATTTTCATATTTTTATCTGTTGTGCCGACCCCACTTAATGTGGGATAAGGGCAGGAAGATTTTTTGCTGGCTCACTCTCATTTCACTGCGACAATCAATCAGACGCTTCGAATGTCTTGGCCGATATAGCGCTCGTTCCCAGTTGGTTATTTGGCCTAGAATCTAGGCTAACTAAAATAAACAAATGCTAGATACCAGTGACGCATTCGTTTGTTTGGTGCATTGTTTAAAATCTGAGTGTGGCGGCTGTTGGAGACAGGCAGTCGCGTACCTGTCTGGGGAGCGCAATCGTTACCCCGGAACGTCGGTCTGCATCGGCGGGCATGCGCAGTCGGTCGGCTCCACCGCGCTCGCGTTCCACCGAGTCTAGTACGAAGTGAGGAGAGGAGGAACCGAGGCGCGCAGTGCCGCCACCGCCGCCTACGAATGGAAGCCGAGTCCGCGCCGCCCGCACCCGCAGTCCTCCCGCCGCGCCGGCTCTGCGCGCTCCTCACCAAACCGCAACATGGTGAGTCATTCCTTTCCTAAGTGCGAAACTATTCATTTGAGACGGTTTTCCATCATCCGATACGGACTAATATAAACCAAACCGACCCACTTAGTTCCATCGAACGCCAATTAACTAAAATTCTAATGTATAAAGCCCATAGAAACCGAAGCACAAAACATGTTTAACCTGATTAGGTGCAAATTGAACATAATGAGAAATCGCGACTGCGCACCAACAATGAAGGTCAAACATTAGAGGCACATTATAAACATGCATTTCATTTTCAGGTAATGGACAACTGTATGAACGATGAGTTTGAGAGTGAACACAACTCCTCCATATTTATAACCAATTTTCAAAATGGAGACGTTATTAACTATTCCATAATACTCCTTAAAGGCTTCATAACTAGAGGAAATTCAAACAATCAGGATAAAATACTTTGTACAGTCAGTAACAAAGACGAACAAAATAAATCAGAATGGAATGTCCATAATGGAGAGTTCAAAGTGATAGCAGAATTAAAGAAAGGACAAAACATAATTCAGTTGGAATATGCTGAAAGTCAACGACAAACTATTGTTTTAGAGTACACTCCAAGAAAAACAAATCTCAGGGTAACACCGGTGTATATCATATGTCAAGGTCATGATGGCTATTTCCAAAGCCCTCCTGATATCGACAGCTCCATAGAAAGTGCTTGCGCTCGAATCGCATTGGGAGCAAAATTAATTCAAAGTGTAACGGCTGAGAAGCTATTCGAAAGTGGTGTCGGAAGAAAAACATTTCAACTTGAACACGAAGTGAATTCCCAAAAGCCAGAATGCATAGTTTTCAGAAGCGGCCTCAATGTGAACAAAGCAAGAAAAATGAAGCAAACCGAACTATGGTCACATTTTGGCAGAGAGTTGATGTTATCCGAGCTAGGCAGCAATGAACGTAAATTCTTGGGATTTATATCGTGTACCCGATTTAAAGGGACAGATATTGACAAGCCCATGTCCCATGATGAAATTGTTTCAATAACAGAAGCCTATGCAGCACTTGGAGGAGGTGGATTAGCTTTATTTGGTACCGCATGCATATATACCTGGCCATCAAATATTGCGGAATTAATACCAAAGTTTATGGATTCTACTGCAGTAAACACAAGAAGATTTATGGACGATAGTGGGTACCGAGGGACTCTAGGTGCTTGCTTTGCAACAACTTTAGGATCAGTATTCCATGAATTGGGCCATACCTTTGATCTCGGGCACACTAAAGATGGCATCATGGGAAGAGGCTTTGACAATATAGACAGAGTTTTTATTGTTGGAGACAAACGATCAGTCTTAACAAAAGATAATATGAACAATATCAATGGAAAACCAGTACAGCATTCTACTGTTTCTCTTCAACGTAACATAAGTGTGACAATGAATGTGGCTGAACCATTACGAGTTTTGGGTCCAAGAAGCAAGACAACATTGGGTAATTTTGCTCAAATGACTAAATCTGACATCATAAGAAGAAGTCCAAATATTACCCCGATAACAAGACCGTCAAGTGTTTATTCAAGTATGACAAATAAGTTTTCAGATTCTAAGAAAAATCTTAGCCGATCTAATGGCAATGACTCTATATATTGGACGAGAAACTGTGCAGTTATGTTATCTTATCATCGATGGTTCAACAACGAATATGGAAGAGAGAGGCAAGCTATAACAAGATACCTGAAGTTTGATACAAACAAAATGATGATAATATCCACAGCTGGATTAAGAATCGTTGAAGTAAGAGACGAATCAAACGGAATGGTGTTAGATTCGTATGAATTTACAAATCTATTACCGGAGAAAAGATTCCTGCTTCCGTTTACATTTTCACCAAAAAGTAAAGTGTTGACAATAGTGGTAGAAGACGATTTGGGAAACGTATTAAAACAGACATTTTCCTATTGAAATGATAAACAAATAAACAATGACAATAAAGTGACAAAGAAATGGACACAAAAAAGTATTTGTAAAGAAAACATGTTTACTAAACGTACGTTGAACTTTCTAAAACAAGAATGAAGAAATCGTATAATATGTTCTTATTTTAAAGTGGTCACCCTGTTTTGGTGTAGGCAACTCAGGCAACTGGTTGTTTTGACATTAGTTATTCAGCCAAAATGTTTTCCGTGTAAAGTGCTTGTTATGATAATATTTTAGTGATTACCGTGATAATAAGATTATTGTACTTATGTAATTTTGTGTGATAAATTTACTGTGTAGTAAGAACGATACCGTGACACTGTATGTTAATAAGTCTTTGACTGAACAGCATTGAAATGGCAGAGAGCTCTACCTCCGAAGAAAGCAATATTTTTGTAAATACGAATGCTTTTCCATCGGTTATTAATGGACAAATTAATATAGTAAAGTTTTTAGGAGCATCGACTGATTTAGTAGCTGTTGTGGGTGAGTTCTATACGATAATTTGGGCTAGAAATGACGTTTTATTTTTATCAATTCTGAAGCAAATCTTTGTTTATTTACAGAACGCCTTGGCACTGTGTTCGCACCTGTTAAATATGACATGCAAGGAAATATTGATGTAAGTGTTAGAAATTAATTATGTTTAAGTTTATTTAATATCTAGTTATATCAATCTGGGGAAATACTTCGTGTTTTCATCTACTCTACTTACGCCAACGGACATGGGTTGATAAATTACTGAAAAAGAAGCTTACTTCCTACTTCCAATTTATAACATAGGTGCAAAAGGTTTAATTTTTGGATTTTTATGGCTGAATCATGCCCTAACCACTACCTACTGGAAATTAAACGAACTACTTAAATGAAATTTAAAGTTGATAGTTCGTTATTTGGATAAGCTTAAGCATATAATTAAAAGAAACTTTAGTTAGGTTACCTACCTATGTAAATAAAATAATCAAAGGGCCTAGAAATAATATGTTAGCAGAAGCAGTTATCGTCACCACGTAATGCAAGTGAATTCAAAGGGGGCATATATTGGTAGTCTAAAATATGTATGTATTATAGGATAATTATTTTTTTTCAGAAAATACAGAAACATTACAAGTATAATGAAAATTCATGTATTCTTGAGTTAATGTTGGAAGAAGCAACTACTGGGAAAACTCCAGCAGCTGAGGCAGTACTATGGCTTAACAGGTTACCTGCTTAAATATATGTATAATTATAAATCTATGTATAAATAACCAGCAAATCTATCTATATAAATCTTTCGTGTCACAATTATTTGGAACGCGATAAACTCCGAAACTACTGAACGGATTTCGATAAAATTTTGCAACTGCCTATAATATGGTCGGACTTAAAAGATAGGATAGTTTATATTCAATATTTAGGTGTTATTAATTTATAAGGGGCAAAAGTTTCGAAATCTATGTCTATCCCTTTTTATCACGTAGGGACCTATATAATTATGTCTATCGCTTAGGGATTTTTCCGAAAATTCTCGACTTTGACGAGAACAGAATGCACATAGACGCTCTAGAATTGGAATAATCAAATTTAAAGTCGGTTAGCATCCGGAATGCTCCCACCCAAACGTTAGTAATTCATAATTATCTAGAATACTCAAATATACCCATGCAAACGGTTCTGAATTCTAGATTTGGACAAAATGTTCTAGAAAATAGTGCTCCTAAACGTTATAGAATGTTCTTTCATCATCATCATCAATTGATATCAGTCCACTGCTGGACGTAGGTTCACCTTGAGTAACATAGGCTATATTAATGTGTTTAAAAAATAAATGTTCACCCGTGCGAAGCCGGGACAGGCAGCTAGTATTTAATAATACAAGCACTAAATTCACACGTTTAACTTTACTGTTTGCAGAGCTCTACTATTTTTTGAACTGGCATTTCAAGAGATCATAAATCGTCTTAAATCTGGCAATTATGACGTAAACATGAAGAAAATATTCACAGTAGCCTATGAAGGCTCTGTCAAGCAATACCATGGATGGGTCACTCAGCAGTTGTTTACTGTAAGTATTTTTTATGCTCTAAAAAAAATCATTGCTCACAATTTTTACTTACCCTCCTGCAGATACGTAACGCCGTATCGTGGGCCGTCAAAATTTTATATAGGTACTGGAAAAGCTAAAACTCAAGATTCTTTGGTCATTAGAGATTAACATATTACTTTTTGCATCAGGTACCTAGTTAAACAGCGTCCAATTTTCAGTGACAAGTCATAACTAGGACTTCTTATGATGTCAGATTTAGCCTAAACGCATAGCCCATACCAAACCCATAGAAAATAATTCCTAAAATAGGAAATTCAATAAATTTCAATACCATGCTGTAGATTTTATTCGAACAAGAAAAACACTTTTCCGACCTAACCTATAAAGTGACTTGGTTGAGAGCATGGTTATTATAAAATTTCTACTCCAATATAGTCAAATTCTGACTGGCCTCTAGCTCAGTTGGTAGTAGCTCTGCCTTCTGCGCCATAGGTCGTGGGTTCGATCCCCACCGAGAACAAATATTTGTGTGGTGAACATAAATGTTTGTTCTCTGTCTGGGTGTATATTGTATTCTAAGTATGTATTTACAAAAAAAAAATGTATTCAAGTATTATATCAGCTATCTGGTTCCCATATTACAAGCTCTGCTTAGTTTGGGGCTGGGTAGTGTTGTGTGAATTGTCCACAATATTTATTTATTTATTATTTATTATCTGTACAACCAGTTGAACATATTGGGTACCTTTCCTCCAATAGTTGAACAACTTAGACTGAAAAAGCTGAGCACGCCTATTCCATCCAAATAATTTCACAGGCACTAAGTACTATTACGACATTGAGTTTAATGTTCGGGAGCATGAGTGAAAAAGTGGTCTCGCCATCTAAATCATCTTAAATGGATGATTACTGTTTATTAAATACATGAGTAAACTACTGTATCCTTGTTTTTTTGGTATAAATTTACAGGGCTTGATAATCTCGATGAAATATAATTAGGCACAGAGACCGCGGGGTATCTAGTAGGTACGTTCGCGAAAAAATGTTCGAAATTTGTATTTCAATCGGAAGTTAAAGAATCTAACTTCGTAGGATTTTTTTTGTTATTTAGTGGTATCGCATTATCTGATTATTTTATTTGGTAGGTACTGTAATAGATATAAAAAGAATAGTTTTTCTAAACCATTTTGGCTTGCCTAGCACGAATGCCAACACTCGATTTTAGTAAATTAATTTATGAAGATATCTAACAATGTTACGTTTTCTTTCAGTTAATATGCAAAATGTCACCGTCGCTTCCTCAAGTAATGAAATCATTTGAAGTTGACCATGATATAAACAAATTTGAAAGTGGACTAGAAAATTTTAATATAACTCTACATCTAGTGAGAAGTAAGATCGATGACTTCTTTAGAGAAAACGATATTATTAAAGGTGCAACTCAACGTCAAGGCAGCTAACTACATGCATAGTTTATTAAAGTAGTTATATCTGCAAACCAAATTGCTAATGATAAGCGTATAGAATAAACTAAAATATACTAACTAGTAGACTAACCTACTTGAATATTTTTACGTGAGTGCGATTAATATAAAATACCAAAATACATAATAAATTGTAATGCGTTTGAATAACTAAGAAATAAGGTGATTTAAAGACCTATAGTATGAGTGTGGCGGAATATTAGAATATATAAATTATGATTACAGCAATTAATACGTAGCTCAAGACATCTTGATTGTTTTCAGTACCTACCTAAGCATTTTCGTATAGCCTATTTTTACCTTGTAAACATTGAAATCACTATGTTATACGCTATAATTAGGTTCATAAATATGTAACTTATTAATTGCTATATTATTTGATTAAGGTCTAATTTTTCAATCTACAGATAAATAGATTCGTCAAATAAAAATAAATCAATCTCTTTTTAGGTTTGTCAAAAACAAGGAATGATATTTTTTTATTTAACGGATAATGTTATTCCGTAGATGGAAAATCAACCCTTACATTAATACTATTTTGTCAAGAACAACTAAATTGCCAAGAGGCTTTACTTTATAGTGTCGTAGTTTAATTTATTGGTAAACTTACCTAGTTGTTTTTATAAATGAATCTCCTACACGTCCTATAGCTTAAGGTCATTTGATTTTAAATTTGTTTAATTTATTATCATAATAAATCTAGGCTTAGCAACTTGAAATAATTGAGTAGATAGATGAGTTACTAGCTAGAGTACTAGCCGGCAAGTAAGTAAAAGCATCGCAGTACCGAAATTTGGAACATCGAGGTGCGATTCAATGCGCAGATACTTCTTCAGATAGATTGAAACTATTACACGGGTATTCATCGCGTATATTACCTTATTTTATTTATTTTCCCGATGTTTCGGCTATGTTGCAATAACCGTGGTCGCGGGCAGACTGGAGCATTGACATGCGTGCTACCGTAGTTGAGAAGTGGAGGTACCTACTCTCATTTGATCTTCTTTGTCCGTAATGTTCGTGCACGCACTACGACACACAACACTGATAGTATCCACGCACTGGTACGGTATCGCGACGCATTCACCTAATACCAATGATGGATTACCGTGTAACAGTTTCAATATGTGTTATAATCGCGAAGGTTTAAAAAGTACTTTTGCAGATAGTTTGATGAGTTTAAAGTTGCCGGCTATACCGACTTATTTGAAAGGAAAATGTGTTGACATAGTCAAGAACAGACAACTAAAGAATAAATATGAGGCACCTCAAAAAGAAGAGTCTGGAATATAGGTAGTCCGGACTCGGACCGATCAGACGTTCAGAATAAGCATTAAAATATACAGTGCCTTGAAATGTTTTGGAACAGAACTAAAATTATTAATAAAAAGTGTATTCAAAATGCAATATGTTTTATTGAGACTACTATATTTGATACCGAATTGGCGGCGTGTGATAAAATAAGTTAGTTCTTAGGCACTACCTATGTAACTAACAAATAGGTATTATTAGAATTATAAAATGTGCGTTGTGTAAACCTATAGTATTAGCTATTAACAATGTAAGCATTTTAAATTATTTGTATATTTTGATTAACCTGCTTTATTTATATCACTAAATAATAAGTAGGTATGATAGTTTAACAAACCAAAGCTTGCGCTGTATTCCTGCAGAATTAAGTCTAAATTTATTTATTTTACAATTAAATTTGTAATCGCAAAATACGACGAAGCCCAAAGTCTAGAGATCAGTATTAAATCATGTACATTTAAGAAAGTAATTAAATAAATTAATGGACAATAAAATACAATATCCCATTGTATTTTATTATTTATTTAAATACAGGAAATGGGCATGCTCAATGCGTTGAGATTTGCGAGTTAAATTCATGTTTCTTATTATAGATAGTGCAATCCACGAAGGCGCGCCCCACTATTCCTCCTAACCGTTTATAGTATATGTGTGCAAGCTTCCGTCAATGTTTGAGTGTTATCGGTACACACTAATTACCTATGAGTGCACACGCACACTACAATGAATAGACTACGGTTCGCGAATGCCGCTCGGAGCAAACTCCCCGCACCCCGCGAGGGGCGCGTCTTCGTGAATTGCACTATCTATACACGAAAACCATTTTCTTTATGATAACATTTTTATGTGAGAGTGTAACATTATGCCTAGCAACATTACTTAATAAATTATTTTGAGTATTACAAAACACATTCGTGTTTAATTTTTGTACTTACCTTATAAAAAATCTTTTGGACAATTTTAATAGAGATTAAACATTGTCTTATTGTAAGAAACCACATTGTCCTGCAAACGACGGTTTTATCGCGTACAGCAATCTCGTCCAGACAACAGTGGCATTTACTAATGTAATCAAATTTACATAAACGTACTAGGCAGAAGCTTATGTCCTGACCACGAAGTTGAAGAGTAGGGTTGAAATATTCCAGACTTTATAAATTCATTCCTTTACGAACTTAGTACCTTATACTTAGGTACCTACTTTCAGCCTACAAATATGCCATAACATTTACTAATTTTATTGGACGGCTTTTATGAGTTTATACAACCTACTAAATTTACACGACTTAGGTACTAGGACTAGAAAATTGAATCGGTTATTAATTTGTACACATTACTACAGAACGCTTAATTATTCCATTTCGAATTTGATCTCAGTCAAAAATAAAGTAAATTTTAGAGTCACGAAGTAGAAACTAAAAAATCCTGTCCCATACATACCTACCTACCAACACACAGCATATCTGGCGCAAAAGTAAGGAAGGAGGAGGTAGTAAGTATACTACTTTCATTCAAAATCTACAGATTTTTAAGTTCGCGTGGGTCTGGTTACCGGGTTACCATAGACACGGGGCTGTATTTCTATTGGTGGAAAGTGTGAATACGGAGCACGAGGAGGACATTGGTTAGCAGTGTGTTTCACGGTTCTGTATACAGACAAGAAACTTATTGAGCCTTCTATCAACGTCATAATTAATAACAGACTATGTAGTACAATTTCAACGGGAGTACACAACAGTAGCGAAAAAGAAATTAAAAAAAAGCTTACAAGTGGTATTTGTATGAGACCCGTCAAGAGGAAGAACTGAGTCAGTTTTGAAATCTGGAAATGAAACAATTGGAACTTTCACAAGGGTTTTATAATACAGTATAATACATTTATGACTTTACTACTGGCTAATACTATATTTAACTTAGTTTTTGTGAATGGAATGATATGCAAGTGTGAACATATTATGAAAAGTAATGATCAGTCAAATAAATTATGAAGCCTATTCTGAATGGATGCCACAGGGAGGTCTATTGGCCCCGATCTTGTATCTTTTATACACCAGTGCTCATACAGTGTTGAAATAAATAGAATGAAAGGTAAATAAAAGATGGTAAACTTACATCAGCTGTGAAGTGTCTGCGGTGGACTAAGTTCAGCTTTAGACAAAATGTGATGATCATTGTTATGCATGCTGTAACTACTAACAGCCTGGGAATTTTCAAATAATCCATCTGAAAGTGAGAGACAAAGTTAAATTAGATTGAAGATACCTGGTCCTTGTAAAACCACACAAATCTATACCTATTTATTTAATTTAAATAGAGTATTCATAGATTAGTACACTGAGAATTTTACCTAGGAGCAAGTAGGTAGTGATAAAGTAATAAGTAGTACATAATCCTGTCCCAAGCACTATAACATCCCGTAAGTAGAGTACCTAGAGAAGTGTAGTTAGGGGGCATAAGCAAAACCAGTTGCCTCTAATGCTCTATAGATCATCTACGATAGATGCAAAGGCCATTTGACTTAAGTACATAATAAATAAGCAATATTTAAATAGCTCAGAATATATTAGGTAAGTACCTACCTTACAATACAACAGTAATCCATTACACAATGTCCAAATGAGGTAAATGTAGTAGTCGAAGTACATGCTCTTCAGGAGAATTAGTCCATTCTGAAATTTCATTCTTGGCAGAATTTGATGTCCGGGATCTGACTTCTTGTAATGTTTAATTTTTCTGCAAATCAGTGAAAGAATATGTATACCTTTGGTTTCGCTTAGGTAGGTAGGTTGTTGCCAGCCTACTATTTATTAGAAAAGGTAGCTAGAGTACTCTATTGAAGTGGTAGACCACTAACTGAATATGACTATGGAACTAGGAAGGCGCAGCATGGCAACTTAGCTGGTTTGTATAAATAGGTACATAATGCATGGTCCATTCATAGCTGGGGGGTAAATAGCCTATGTATGCTAGAACACCGACACCTTGGGTGGCCTAGGTTGATTGATAGACTATCCTCAGGAATAAATTATCAATTCCCAAACTTAACAAGTACTTACATAATATTATTGAATGCACACCTACCTTAAAAAGCTTAAAGTACTCTTTTGAAAAAGTTTCTAAAGTTTCATTCATGACCCCTCAAGTTATAATTCAAAATGTTGTGTTTATTTTGTTTGGTTGGTATGGTAATGTATTTTTTTTGTATTCTTCAATTTAGGAGGCTGACTTCCATAAACCATACTACCCCGTCTATCGTTGATTGAAGGCCAGCTATTCTCACAGACACGAAGTACAGCCTTAAGCTGGATTTTCACTTCTGAAGACCCGTGCGGCAAGTGTGTGGCTTAGCAGTAGGCTACTGCTAAGCCACACACTTGCCGCACGGGTAAAATAAAATAAAGTATAATATATAAATAATAAAAGTATAATATATAATATAAATAATACGGGCAAAATATATGCTACTGCCAGTAGCATATATTTTGTTGAAGCAGCATACCTGCTTTAAATTTAAAAAAATAACGTACAAATTTTATTTTGGGAGTGTAGGTAAGAGCCGAGCCGCTTGGTTACTCGAGTGACATTTTACTGACATGACAGTAATAAAACATTGTCATTGACAGCTTCTTTATTTATTTTGATTTTTTTGATTGACAATATTCGATAGTTTTTTTTGAGGTTAGACTTAGAGTTGGAGTTTTGTTTATTTAATTTTATTTACCCATTTCTAAGTGAAGGATACCGAAATGTTTTCACGAACATTTCGGCTGGCTGTTGGTAAGTATAGCGGGTTAAAACTATTAGAAATTTACCAATCGCTTTTATTATTACAACACTTCTTAGTTGGGGATTGGTACACTGTCTGATATTCCTAGATCGGCGGACTCAGCGATCTAAACCCTGTTCTCTTCCTGATGTGGTTCTATTCATCTTCTTCCATGATTAAAAAAAAAGTATTTAAGTAAATATATCAGCTACCTGGTTCCCATATTACAAGCTCTGCTTAGTTTGGGGCTAGATAGTGTTGTGTGAATTGTCCGCATTATTTATTTATTTATATGATTGTACCTAAGAATCTTACCATGTTTATTAATGTAGTTGTAAGTTAAATAGCAGGTGCAAAATCCTGTTTAATTTTAATCCTCCTGTACTTATCTGATTGTAGATGATCTAAACATGAATCAGAACGGGATAAACGGACTTTCCACTCATGTCTCTTTTAACAAATGCTGTACCTTGGGCACTTAACTTTATACTTGAGTACCTATAGGTACTTGTGTTCTAATAAACTTATGTTTTATTTTTAGGATCCCTACACCCAGAATGTGTACAGGTTTCAGCTGCAGCGGGAATCAAATATTTTCCACCACCAAAAAATTATGACCGTAAGTATTATGGCAAGTTTGTACCTACATTATTGGAGCTATTTCAATTCAAATGCTTGCAAAGTGCTACAAATGTTTCTACCACTGTTGCTACCAAATGCTGCTAAAAAAATAATACTGTTATTACTTTAATAGCCACCCTCAACATTAAAGTTTGTCGAAGTAAGAAAACATTACCTTTTAAATTGGAAGGCTCACTTTGAAAAGTCATAACCATAAAGCTACCTAACCCTAGCAGAAAAGCAAATAAATTTAATGCCTATGGTTTTTTATCTCATTTATAAAAAATAGTAGGCCATAATAATATATACCAAACCAATTAGGTATATGTGTTTACTCAGTACAAAAGCTATTCAACCTTTTCATATTCGGCAGCTTCTGTGATAACTCAAATAAAACTTCACAAAACTCTGATCTGAAACTGTTGATCATTTTTGATTTCGATTCAAAAAGAAATATAGTTATATCCTGAATATATTTGAATGATGAACTTGAGATGCCTGGTCTGTATCTGGGTATTATTGTCCTCATATTTAGATCACACAACACACAAGTTATACATTACAACAAGTTTAGAGCCTGCGTCTTTGGGAGCTTCCATCTGGTACTTACTTGGATCAGTTGAGCTATCTCTAGATAGATTGTAAAAGTCTGCACATAGCTCAACTGTTTCTTGTGTTGTATATTTTAAATTTTGTAAATAATTTGTTTAATTGTAAGTTTCACTGAAACATTGATAAATATTTTCAGATATTGAAATACCAGAAAGACAAAGATTGCGTGTTTTTGAAAAGGTGCCAACATATCCACCAAACCTAAAACCCCCAAAGATGCAGAAAAGGCTGAGGTACATGAGAGGGCCTGAACCTTTACACAATACCTTGCAGCTAAAGCAGTATGGAGTAGTTGTAAGTTCATCTTGATTCATAAATGTGTTATAATGGTGGTTAGTGTCAAAATCCCCTTTATATATCCCCTTGGCCTTTCTCCATGAAGATCTGTTTGATTTGCATTTTAGCAAATTATTCTTCAATTTGAGAGCTTAACTTTTGTCGGGATTTTGATACAGTTTTCTCCAATTAAGTCTTTTGAATGCGGCCTCCTTGACTTCCTTAAACAACATGAAAGTGACCTTTTCTTTTATCTGACTCACATATGTTTTCTGGGCTTTTCTCTTCCCCGTTTTCCTTCAATGATGTTCTTTATAATGCTATATGTGCACTATGCCAGTTCTCTCAAAACGGTGAAGGAAAACATCGTGAGGAAACCGGCGTGTTGTAGAACCTAAAAAAGTTCGAGCAACACGTGTCAAGAGTCACGCAAAAAGGGCCCGCCAGCGGCCTACTTGCGGGAAAACCAGCCCGCACATCAAGTGCGGATGATAAAAATTTGCCGAATTTTATATTTTTGCTATATTATGTAGCTATCATGTTGTAGAAGATGTCCAATCATTTTTCCTATTCGGTTTAGTTTCATCTCAAGTTTATACTCACTCTAAGACCTTTTTGTTGGTAACTTTTTAGTTATCAATGTCTGTTTTGGCTCAGTAGGTTATTGATAAGAAGATATAAAATATTAAATAGTTTACATTTTGCAGGCTTTAGGTGGAGGACGGTTGAGGTTTGAGCATCTTGAAATGATCCGTTTAACGGTAGCCAGGCATCTAGACCAGAAAATAATGTTTGCCATCTGGCGCGTCGATCCACCGTGGCAACCCGTCACTAAAAAGGGCCAGGGTCAGAGAATGGGTGGTGGAAAAGGTGCTATAGACCACTATGTTACTCCTATCAAAGCTGGAAGGATTATTTTCGAAGTTGGAGGAAAATGTGAATATGCTGAGGTAATTATTTCTTATCTTTAATCATCATCATCATCAGCCTGAAGAAGTCCACTGCTGGACATAGGCCTCCCCTACACGTTTCCAGGAAAAACGATTCTGAGCCCTTTCCATCCATCGACGATTTTAACAATGTCGTCGGCCCATCTGGGTAGGCGCATTACGCTTCGTCTTCCGGTTCGTGGTCGCCATTCGAGAATCTTTATTCCTCAACGGATTTCGGTTTTTCGAGCTATATGGCCTGCCCATTGGCACTTCAACTTGCTAACTCTACGAGCTAGCTTCTTCAATAGACTCTCATTATTAGATCTATAATAGACTCTCATTATTTGCATAACTTTTAGAATATCCAAAGTAATGGAATTTTTATTGATCTGTTTTCCAGGTGCAAAATATGTTAAGAATAGTTGCTGAAAGATTACCATTCGACGCAGAACCAGTGTCGTATGAAATAATGGAAGCAAAAGCAGCCAAAGAGAAGATGTTGCAAGAAAACAACAAAAATAAATATTCATTGAAATACATTATACAAAATAATATGGGCGGATGTCACAGAATGCTCTCGCCATTTGACCATCGCTGGTATGGTAAACATTTGTAAATACTAATAATAAGTTAACTTAAATAATAGTTTTAGATTACATACCTTTGAGCAGTTTTATTTCTGTTGTGGATTTTTAGGGAAATTTTACAAATAATTATAGGAGATTAATTTTGCAGAACATGGCATAATTATTTTTATAATGTCGCAAAAGTTGAAGCCGAGCGGGATTTAAACCCGCGACCTTCCCCTTGGTACGGGGCTGCGCTGACGAGTGAAATACTGACGACTGTAGGGAGTCCCACTTCTTGCCAGTTCGTACTTTAAAAGTGCCGGATCTTGTAGTAATAAACTACACATCCTTTAATATATTTTTGTATGTATTGTTAGCCCTTTTTGGGAATAGAACATCCCTACTGAGACCGGGCGACTAGACATCACTAGTCTAGGAGATGTCGTCGGATGTGCTTAGATCATGCTTAGATGTTATTGATAGATAGATAGATAGATTAACTCTTTATTGATTACAATGACACACAAGGAAAGTAGGATACAGTTTTAGCTTAAAAATCACACTCATATAAGTCACAGTAATACAATGGGCGGCCTTATCGCTAACAGCGATCTCTACCAGGCAACCTTGGGATGGATTGCTTGCCGGGTTAAAAAGTAAAATAGAGTTCTAGCTGTATACTATGCGAAGTTTTCTCCGTAACAGTAGGTACTGGTTTTATCTCATCTGACAAACAGTAACAGTGGTTTTATATCAATCCTAAGTCATGCCTCATGTATGTTTTATGCCTTAACTTATCCGTTCATTCATGTACAAGCTGTGTGGGTCTATAGTCTAATCAAACGCCAAAGGGAAGGGTTATAAATAAAATAAATCAATTGATAGTTTATAATGGTTTATTTAAATTTGACATTTTCATGAAAGGATCGTCGTGATAAGCCTCAGTTTGCATACATGTATAATCTTGTAGCAATAGTTTATAAATTCCTTTCTTACAATTACGGCAAAAACTCAACAAAAACAAATGTTTTAAGTAACAAACACTACAGCGTAAAGTACTTAGGACCTAAGTATTAGGACTCATCCCTAACCTAACGACAAAAGCCAAACTCTATTTGGGTATATATTATTTGTAAATTCAAGGGTGCAATTTTTGAACAATTGTTACTTAGGCATTTTTATATCGTTGAAATTGCAGCTCAAGTTTACATTATCTGGCTGCTAATATTTAAGATCACATCAATACACAATACTAGATCAAAACATTTACTATACTCAGTGTAAATAGGTATATAACAGATAATTTATGATATAGTGCGACGCTACTTTGTCCATATCAAGCTTTCTACCTCATCCTCTAATTCTGTTTGCCAACTCCACATAGTACCTATAAATTATATAACGTCGTAACAATATTTACAAAGCCTAGTACACTAACTTACGAGTAAATGCAATTTACATTCAATAAATTAATAGTGTTTACAATATTATACAAGCGCTAGATTTTATATATGATATGGCATTTATTTTAAATTGACTGACACCCATTACATTGACCATGCTATAAAGTCTTATTGTATTTAACACAAATAAAATAAACGTAACGTTCTTGTGGTAAGTATTTGACTCTATGGGTACTTTCGTCTGCCCTTTTTGAACATAAGTTATTAATTTAAACTGTGATAAAAGTTATAACGCTATCATAACTAGCAGGTATCAGAACGCTTTTAAGTTATACTAATAGCAAAAGTTATACACTTGAGCAACATAATTAGCTCTGTATCATAATTAATTTTACAGTAAACGTGACTAGTACCGGCTCTTAACTACATTCTTATCCTAAATATATTTTTCTAGACACTGGCATGTTGCATTCTTAAACTATTGTTTAAAATTTAAAAAAAGACAACGGAATTTTGCCTATTTTACAAAATAAATACCTACTATTTAAAATAGTTTACATTACACTTTGCACACAAGGGTTATTAGCTAAGCTATAAGTTAAAAGTGAGGTAGCGTTTTTACCTTCTAGTGGAAAAATATGTACAGTTCTAGAAGAAATGCAGTTTTATTTTATTTGGTATGGAATTTATAGTTAGCGATATAATAAGGAAATTACACGGGGAGAGGACATTTAAATTTTTAAGACGAAAATAAGTTTTTTTAACTTAGCAAAACAACACGAATTTTACTCAACAGAATTTGTAATAATTTAACTTCGAATAATAACCATTGATATACTTATTAATAATCATGAGTATTACTACTTGCACACAATAATTATATCATTAGATAGGTACTTTAAATATGTGCAGCTTTGTAGTTGACTAGATTAAATATGTTTTAACGATATAATATTATAAAACAGTTACATATTATATTTTCGCTTTCGATCACTGCAAGGATCCACAATTAGACACATATTGTTATCTACTGAGGATAATACATTGACGGCCGACAACATTATTCGTACGCTTCACTCAAGTTGTCTAACAAGAACTTGAGTTGTGTTTTCATTGAAGTATTTTTATGGGCGATGGAGTCGCAGAGCATCTGTGTTGGTGCGACCTCATTCCCGTTATCAATGTTTTCATAGATGTGCGCGTTGTTTGAATAAGTGTTGTTGTTGCGTGTGTCAACGGTACTATCCTCTAGCCCGGCGGACGTATCGCGTGCATCGTATACGTCGATTGGAGCTTTGTTGATATGCTGATAATTATACGTAGACAATATCTGCCGGATCTTTGCAATGATCTGCTCTACTCAGGCGTTTGATTCCTGTGGAAAATTTAAAAAATCAGATTTCTGAATCTATTCACACATTTCTAGAAGACTGTGAAGTTGACTACTGCTAGTGATAAGAGATAGCTGCTAACTCTACGTGGGAGGTAAATGGTAATACAGAAGACAGGTGAGTGGAATGTGTTAGGTGTACTGTCAACGACTAAAGTAGATCAACATATTTTCTTATTTGTAACAATCTTGAAAGTATTTTTTTACCAGGACTGTTTTTTAACTAAAATTGAAACTTTCGGCTTATAGAAACTACCATTTTTAGTTTACAAAAGATAACTGAAAGTGTTAATCCACTTTTTTCGTAGACTGTACCGCAATCGTGCCTAATACTTAGTGAAATTTAACATAGATAATACTGTACGGCATATGTATAAAACGTATAAAACATTAAATCTATATTAAATGCGTATAATTAGGTTATTCATAAGAGTACATCGATCATAATACGTGATAAACCGCTCGTTGAGATGTAACTTGCAAGCGAGTCAGCTACTACTAGAAGCGGATAGGCAGGGACCTTTAGGCTACCCCTCCCCTATAAAGAATTTAATCGGTATTTTTTATAAGGCTTAGAAACCTTTTCTAATAAGTTTTATCTTTTTCATTGGAGTACATAATCAAGTAATGAATAACCCATTGCACACATTAATTTAATTTTCGTAAAGACAAAGCAGTGCATTATGTTGGTAACACCGATTTCGGCATTATTCTTATGAGGTGAACTTTTAACCTGGCAATACGTTATTCATATCAATGACCATAATTTGACCTCACCGATTAGATTCTTGAGTTTAGGTGGGGTTAAGCTTTAACCCGATTATAGGTCCCTAGGGTGGTTTTAAAGGTTTAACCCAATCAAGTCCCCGGGTTGAGTGCTTTTTATACCTTGAGGTTGTGGAAGTAGTGCATGATTTGGTCGTAGTCCATGTGGAGATCGTCTAAGGCGAGCGGATCTGGCACAGTGGTGGCATCGCCGCGGGAATACATCGGGTTCCCGAAGATCGTAGCGCGCTTTACCTCAGGGGAACTGCTGCCTGGAAAAATAAGGAATATTATGAATACTCTGTAGTTATACTTCTTCCTGCCCTTACCCACTTTAGGTGGTCGGCACAACATTCTCCTCTTCCATTCTCTTCTATCAGCCGTCATCTCTGTATTCACTTCTTTCTTATATATCCATGTCATCTTACACACGGTTCATCCATCTTTTTTTCGGCCTACCTCTACCCAAATGTTACATTCATACTCATCACTCTCCTAGTCACGTGCCTTTCATTCATTCTTATTTCGTAGTTATACTTCTTCTTTCTCTTCTTACCCACTTCATGTGGGGTTGGCACAACAAGTTCTCTTATATTCTCCTGTACCAGTCGTTATATCTGTATTAGCTTCTTTCTTATCCATGTCTTCTTTCACACGGTTCATCCATCTTTTCTTTGGCCTACCTCTACCCAAATATCCATCTACATTCATACTCATCATTCTCGGTCACGTGGCTTTCATCCCTTCTCATTCTGTAGTTATACTTATACTAGAAAATAAAGGAACCGGTGGGTATCGTGTAAAATCAGTAGTGACCGCAATAGCAGTAGTTTTCTCTGCTTTTATTGCCGCATTTTTAATGCTTCTACTTGTCTCTGTAATTAACCCGAGTGACATATTATATTATGAGTTTTTGAAGGTTTAAAGACAAATTGCTTATCTCGGACCATAAGTTTGTGATTTACCTTTGTTCTGGTTGGTAGCATCAACGAATTCTCCCTTGGGCCTGGTCTTACGCCTCATCTGTACTTCCGGCAATCCTGTAAGAAAATAATTGTTAATTTCGGAAATAAATATTTTGATGACATTTTTATTTAGTCGCGCTATGGCCGCCATATTGGATTATAATTTCCAATATGGCGGCTATTGCACAACTTGGAAATTGATTTAATTAAATAGGAAGAAGTCATCACGATCTCTCCTAAACTAAACAGTGTGTCTTTCGTATGGGCGTCTAAAGTCTTTGAGTGGCGTGTTCATATATACTAACCTATTCCAGAGTCGTGCATGTAATCAGGGCTTTCGGGCTTAGCAAAAGTGCGTCGCGAATCATCAGTGCCTCTATTCAAGCCCACAATCTCCCTATAATCCTTATTCTCCATAATCAGAGGGGCGTCGTTATCGAATTCGAAGAGGCGAGCGCAATCATCCTTGCTGGCTAACTTGTCTACCGGGTTGTCGTCGAAGTCTCGGATCGGGTTGGAGTCGCGTTTGTACGGGTTCATGTCTCGGTTGATGTACGGGGATTCGGTCTTGTTTAGATCAATAATTCTGAAAAGAAAAAGAGATACATACTTACAGAGAGGTATAAGTATTACTTACCACTTTACTTAATGGTGATGAAATTGTGGGTAAGAAATTAAGTGCTAATCTGTGTTTGAGTTAACTAAATAAGTAATTATATTTTTTTCTGTCGGAAAAATTGAGAAGCAATAGGCTAGCGTGGTACGGGCATGTCATGAGGAGGGATGAAAGTCATGTGACTAGGAGAGTGATGAATAAGGATGTGGATGGATATGAGAGCAGAGGTAGACCAAAGAAAACATGGATGAACTGTGTGAAAGATGACATGGATAAGAGAGGAGCGAATGCAGAGATGAAGGGAATGGAGGAGGAAGACATGTTGTGCCAATCCCACATAAAGTGGGATAAGGGCAGAAAGAAGAATTTGCCCTGCTTATATTTATCGAAGGATCCAAGCTTAGACAAGCTGTACCTACCTAGCTTTACTTCATCTGTGACTGTAGTAGCACCATGGAAATTGAAACACTTTTTTTAAATTCTAAACTCACCGGTCTGATCGACGGCCATTTTCCGGAGATCGTTTTGACTCATGTTCGCGGTCGTGTTTCTTGTGATGATTTCGCGAGTGACTGCGCCGTGATGGTGGCATGACAGTCTCGGGCAAAATCTGCAATTCATTTTTAAAACATCATCAACTTGAAACTAAACATCAGTCATAGCACTGGGGGCCTAGTGGCAGCGACCCCGCCTTTCGATCGGGTGGTCATGAGATCAAATCCAGTAGTGTGCCAATGAGTTTTGCTCTCCAAAAACGTAGGTATGTTCAATTTTATGCCAGTACTCTCAAACGGTGAAGGAAATCATCACGATAAGAGAAGATTTTGTACTGGTTGTTCTATTGTGGACTGCTGTACCCTTATTCTGATTACTCCATCAGTTTGAACAATTCGTTTCGCCTACGTGTCTCTTTTTTGTACGGAAAAATGATGAGACAGTAACTCGATTACATCGTTTGTACGTATTGTTGTTGCCTCATCTTTTCTCCATACAAAAGAGAGAGACATGTAGGCGAAAGAACCGTTCAAACTGATCGAGTAAAATTGCGACTTGCCCTTCTGATTTGCTATTTACGGCTGTTTCCACGGCTGCCGCAAAAGTTACTCCTTCAAAAGCTTATAGAGTTACTCCTAGATATACTTACTGTCCCCGAAGTCGGAGTTTTGCTACCACATTTGCCTACCAAATGATGTTTTCGTGTGAGCACGTGTATCTCTTTCGTATGGAAAATTGATGAGACAAAAACATGTTTCGATCGTTTGTACGTAACGTATTTTTGCTGTCTCATCTTTTCCCCGTACAATAGAGAGAGACAAATAAGCGAAACGAAAACACTATTTCGTCTACGAAATGTTGTGTAATGTAAATGAAGTGGGACTTGCCCTTCTGGTGATACAATAAAGTGCTAGCTAATCTATAAAGGAGTGTCTATAACCAGATGGAGAGGTACGTACTTTGGCTGCGTTCCTTGCTGGCCCTGGCGCCTGGGGCTGCGGAGTGGAGGAGTGGCGATGCGGTGGCACGGGCGGCCGGTACTCCTCAGAGTCCTCGTCAGCCCTGCACACCGAATGTAGGAAATTATACCCTCATTATTTCACCTCGTAGAACCTAGCAGTGGGGAAGAACTTTGCCTAGCAGTAGGACAGCATAGGTTGATAATACCACCTCGCCTCACCTCGAAATAATATCGAGAATAACTACTACCTACTTAGTGTGTCTAGAATTATTGTGTTCTTTCCATAAGTTTTTAACTGACTTCAAATAAAATAGAGGTTCTCAGTTCAATATTTTTTTTTAATGTTTGTTATAGCATAACTTCGTCATTTATGACACAATTTGAAAAAAAATATATCTGAAAAGTAATACCTTCCAGATTGGTCCCATTGAAATTTCATCAAATTAATAGTTTGGCCAAGTCGATTTCTCAAGTTTTTTAAACTTATATTTTTCATTATTTTCCACTATTGTGTACGCATAAAAGTGAGCTACTTACTGCCAATGTCCATCCCCCGACGAAGTCCTAGCATGTCGGGACGGCTTCTTGCAATAAGTAGTCGAATCAATCACTCTATCACGTCGATCATTCTGTGATGGAAGTTCTATAGAGTTCGGGTTATCAAAACTCGTCACCATAACGTTCCCATTGTCTTTGATAGCGTCATCTGGGTCTACGTAGTTGTAGTTTAGAGGGTTGGCTGTGATGCGCATTTCTTTGTTATTATCCGTCTGTGGTGTGGAGTTGCGGTTTGCTGGAACTCGGTTGCCGTTTCTTTCGATTGTGGCGCGGCCTGTAAAGAAATCTGATTTTAATCTAGACTATTCTTGTTTTTTCTATAGAGGACTCTGATTTTAGTGTAGACTATTCTTGTTTTTTCGATTGAGAACTTTGATTTTGATCTAGACTATCCTTGATTTTCGATAGAAAACTCTGATTTTAGTGTAGACTATCCTTGTTTTTTCGATAGAAAACTCTGATTTAAGTGTAGACTATCCTTGTTTTTTCGATAGATAACTCTGATTTTAGTGTACCTAAACTATTAGTATAAACTATAGTCCGCCCAAGCTAACTCTGCCAATTAATTTTCCTGGTATCCCCAAAAAGAATTGTACATGGTATTATTTTTTCGATCTTTGATCTACATGAAATTTTGCGTGCAAGGAGTACAGAAAAAGACGCACGTCAAGCCCTACGATCCTATACATAGAGGAAAAATGCATACTTTTTAATCGCGGGTAATACCGCGAGGCAGCTAGTATATTATATTACCTAGCTGTAGCCGTGTCTTAGGCATCTAGTCATCAAACCAAGTAGCAAGTGCCAAAGATATGAATCTTACCTAGCCAGACCCAATCATGTGCGTTGGTCGTGGACTCTCGCGAAGGCTTCTCTCTCGCCAGTCCGAGCGTGGTGCCCACTAGTCCAGCCACTTGCATCCTGCCGCCTTCAGCCGCGGCCGGAATCTTGCGACCGCCGCCCACTGCTGCATCGCCGGTCGTGGGTTTTAAACGAGATGCGTACACCACGCATGATACGACGAAGACCTGGTGAGATGCACAAAGATTTTAATATTCCATAGACCAAGGCTTGCGTGATCGATCACTTGGATTCGAACATACGGCCATCCTTTCGGCCGTATGTGTCCGGCTTAGTGCGAGATTGATTTTGTTTGAGTTTTTAAACACCTAAATGGTAAAAATATAAGTTACTGATACTATTTATAGTTCTTACATCTTTGTACTTTCCCATTACCATGATTTTATGCAAATAAACAAATGAAATGAAATGATCTTTTGGCGTTACCCGTGTGTATCGTAATTGGTGTAATAATTTCTGAGAGAGGGTGGTCGTGTTTCCATGAATGTGTGGTGTTTCCCTTCTTCGTTTTAGAAGGTAGTATAGTGTAGCAACTTACCATTATCGCAAGGCAGAAGGCTCCAAGTAGAACGTACATTCCTGTAATAGTAATAAGCAATTTCACAAAAATAGATAATATTATTTGGTACGTGGTTAGGTACACCTTACTTGTTTACTGAAACTTAAATAAAACCTCACTATTCAGGAAATCTCAAAAAGTAGCAGTAAAAACGCATGATGATGAGATGATTCATAATTTGCAATCTAATTTTGTATCAGTATACATTTTAATGTAGTTCGACTGTATTTAGTTATATAAAATAGATGATCTTACCAATTTCAACGGGTGTCATATGAGGCGGTGGTTGATGCCTCGGATGCAAGTTGTTTCCACGATAGATAGAGTTGTAGTGTTGCGCTTGTACTGTAGGCTCGTGATTGTTTTCGTCTTTGAAAGGCGATAATCCTGAAACATATATGATATAAAACTAGGTTTAAATTGTTATTCAGCAAAAAAAATGCATCCGTACCGGCTGCGGCAGTTTTTAAGATGTAATTTTTTTTCAATTTTCTAAATAGGTTTCCGTAGTGAAACAAATTTGGACAGTTGCTCCAACGAAATCAGCTACGCCATTTGATAAAATTCTTTATTTACCTAGCCATGTCATAAACATACAGACATAACAACGGATTTCACAATCCAACAACAACAAGAGAAGAGGAGAAAAAATAAAAAAATAAAATATACCTTTAAGAACATCACCAAGATCAGCCAATCCGCTTCTAAGCCCGCCCCTCGCCATAATATCATCATTCTGCGGAGTATCAGGTCTTTGCGGGGAATCCCCTCCACTAAAGTCCACATCCACACTGGCTGCGGCAGTTGCTAGCGCGCCCGGTATGTTCTTTATGTTAGCTGGAGTCTTTGTGTCCCCTTTGCCGGGTAAGGCTACCCGACGGAGGGGACCGGAGCGACATTGGTCGGGAGTTAGAAGTGTTACTCGGAGTAATTCGCCGCTGCCTGAAAAGAAAACCGGAAACGGAGATATGTTTAATGATTGATTGTGATTGGTTGTTATTACCTCGTGTCACTGAGTTTTGCTCTCAATAAAGGTATTTTTCCGAATGTTCTAGTGCACAAAATACAAAACATAGGAAAAGGGAAGAAATAGAGGACATGAACAAAGGCGAGAAGACGAGTTTTTTGTTATAAGTAGTCGCTCGAGTAGCAAGTGTACTAAGGGCTCGGTTTGACCTTAGATCGTTCCTGGATGTGTGGTGGTAGAAAAGCATAATAGAGGCTATTTCTTGACTTTCGTGATTTTCCTTCAAATTGTAGAGATTTCTAACTGTATCCGAATGTTTAAAAAATTGAATTGTTTTTGGCTAATAAAAGGTTGTTTTTTATAAACTAGCTGATGGAACAAGCATATGGCCCACCTGATGTTAAGTGGTAACCACCGCCTTTAGCAACGCATTGCCTCGTAGAGATTACGTCGGGAACGTGCCCTACGATGCACTGCCCTACATCCATCAGCTTGAGGCATACATATGTTCAGATGTACTATTCATACCTTCTCCCACAGCGATAACCCTGGGATGCTTGGAAGCCAGCATAGGCGCGAATGCGACCACCTCAGGATCCAGACTCTCCACGAGCAGGTAGTAATCTGATACAACAACGTCCCGTAACGCGGTGCGACTGCCGTCTGAGAACTCCAGGTCTATATCGAGCAAGCCTTCCTGTTAAACGGAAACATGTTTTTTATTCACTTTAGCCTCCCACGAGGCTTGTCCTAGTGCCCCCAGGGGACCCCCAGTAATTTAATTTGTATGTTATTTCGGTAAATAAATAATTTTTTATTTGTATTTATTATTTAGGTCGTGGGTTTAAATCCGGCCGTGCACTGGTTTTACAGTCCAAAAATGCACACTCATGGTGAAGGAAAACTTCGTAAGGAAACTGGCATGTCGTAGAACCTATATTTTCTAAAACATAGTGTCATGTACACTTATAGAGCCTTGATCAAAGTCGACTATAATCTGTAAATATAGAATTTCAAGTCACTATCCAAAGCTGTGTCTGAACAGAACAGCATCATAGCCTGAATAAACTCACTACTGGACTTAGGTATACATTTTCATGAAGCGATCTTAGCCCCAGTGATAATGTAATGTATGAAAATTCGTGGAACTAACCTGATACTGCGCAGTAAGCCGACGCGTGACGGTCGTTTCTGAAACATATCCGTTCTCGATAGCAGTGTCGGGAGAGATGTTAAGCTGCAGACCCGATATCACGCGGACAAGCAGACGGGATATAGTCACTTTGTCGTTCACTACACGCACTTCGCGGAGTCCAATCACTCGACCTGGAAAGCGGAAGGAAAAAAAAAAACAATTATAATATGAATGGAAAAACTGTTTTGACGAAAATAATGTACAGCAGTAAAATTAGGGATCCAAGAACAAGATGGAAGAACGGCTACTCGCATCAGAGACATCACTAGCTCCGTCACTTTGACCCAGGTCTGACGTGAGACAGTGCAGTGTCACTCACCAGTGATCGGCGACAGAACTTGTACTTCAGTGCGGCCAGTGCTGCGCCCTTGTAGCGCGCGGCCCCGGAGTGACGCGATCCGAGGATCGGCTACTCGCATCAGAGACATCACTAGCTCCGTCACTTTGAGCCAGGTCCGACGTGAGACGAAGTAAGACACACGGCCAGAATCGTGGTCTTTGGCGAGGAACCGAGCGTAAACCTGTAGAATAAGTTTGAAAATAGCATTGTATTTCATTGTCACAGTAAAGACGTAAAGAGTGACTATAAAAAGTTTTATTCTATGCAGTTTCACAGTAAAGCCATTTGAAACCCTAGATTCCTGAAACTCAGTTTACCTTTGAAACTTGAATAAAATTTTTACGACACGGTCGCGCGCACCATATAATTTGATTCGGCTGGATTGATGGTTTTGGCTCTTTTCATATTACGAGAGGATTCCTTTTAGTGGTATTTTTAAAAGTTGGTTTAGGATGATTTTCAATTTAGATTTTTTATCTTCAGAAAACGGTGGATAGAGATCACAAAAAAAGTACCAGAAATGGATTTCCTCAGGTTTATGATAACAACGGCTGCTTCAGGATGCTGTTTAGGCTACCATTACTGTAGCGCATCAGGGATGTTTGCAGATGCACGCAAAGATTTATGCAAAGATTTATGCACGCTTAAGAGGAAGCACCAACAGTCTGCTGAAAGTCGTTGCCGAAGACATGTAGGACTGCTCATGTTTCATGAGACACTGGTTGGCTGTGCATTGGCTGATCTCTCGCCTAGTGTCTAAGTAAACGATTGTGTGTGCATGTTTACCTACTTGTTTCTTACTAACATAGTTCTAAGTTATTTTATCGTGTTACTAACCTCTATGGATTAAGGTCTGAAATATTTTATTTTTATTTTACAACGATATTGATGATTGAACAAACCTCAACATTACTCTGCTGGTATCTCAGTTTGCAAGTCCTCTGCTCCGAGAGAGAATTGGTCGCGTCAGGCCGCGCGCCACCCCACCCTCGCGACGACAACGATCGCTTCAATCTCTCCTTGGAACTCGCATCGTCTGATACCTTCCACCCTGCACGATCAAACACATTACATTCCCATTCAACATCCCACCAAAATGCGATCGAAATAGAGCACAATTTCCGTTTCATCCGCCTACTGAAGACACATATGCGGGAAGATAAAAATAGATCAAACCTGGGGGTTGTTGCGTGAATTTACGGTAACGGCATAGAATTGGACAATAACCTCGTCAGCAATTGATAGGAACGGCTGCGATTGTAATCTATCGGATAGAGTGCGAAGTTATTTTCGTTCCCGATTTAGGCGCTTCCGGGAATTCTGTTATTTTGAACAATATAAATGCTTTTCGAAGGAAATAAATGAACGTTTCATTTGGTATAATTAATTATACGCTTTATTCGGTTCTGTCATCAGAATCACTTATAAAATAGGCAATGGAATCTTCCTCGCGAGACTAATTGGATGCCGTTTGTTGTCGTCGTTCCGAGCTGTCGAACGAAATGTGCACTGAAAGCACTGAAAAGCTTTACAAAATATCTGCCCATTCGACGGGCAATGAAATAAAATAAACTTCCGATATGCACCTGCTGCGCTCAGGAAGAGCTCGAAACAGGTAGAAACTACAACTCTATAGTGTCAGATCGAGAATGTTTATTCTCAACAGCTCCGAGTTTTCCTTTTTAATAAAAAGTTAGGAATGAAATCTAACTTTACCCTTCACCTTAAAGACTAGGTAAATCTCTGTGAGCGATTTTTCGATTAAAGGTTTCTTTTCAAAAATGAATCCCTATTTCCTTTGATCACGCCATCACGCGTGAACGACAGGACCGATTTGGCTGAAAATGAGTGGGAAAGTGGCTTAGAAGTAGGAGACGGAAATAGGATTTTATCCCGAAAAAATAACGCTAGCGCGGCAAGCGAAGCCGCGGGCGGCCGCTAGTCTGTCTATAAAAGGTTTCCTTTCTTTTTTTTTATAATGTTTACACCTATGTCAGGTGATGGACGAGATCCTTACAATCAAGTTGTCCCAGCATAGATGAGAATAAATTATAGTTTAAAAAACTAAAAGAACACGCTATTATAACTACTTAATTGAACTAAAAAGTTAAAAATGAAACTGTAATAATCAATTGAAAAATTTAAATTATTGTACAAAAAGCGTGGGGGGCTTGATTTTGATTGTTGTAAATATTTTATCAATAGTTTATTATATCTGAACTTATTATAAAAAGCACCCCACGCTTTTTGTTTAATAATATAAATTTTTCAATTAATGATTACAGTTTTATTTTTAACTTTTTAGTTCAATTAGTTATAAAAGCGTGTTTTTTTAGTTTTTTTAAACTATATTTTTTTTTACTTTTAAGCTTTTTTATCATATTATTGCATTGTCATCGACCTTTGGCAGGTGTGCAAAGTTTGAATCAATTCTGATCGTTCGAATAAGGACAAAATCGAGCTCAAAGCCGACCCCTTTGAGCTCATAATTTACATAAAGGTTACATACAGGTGAAGCTAATAAAAGCGTTATAAAAAGCAAACGCGATTCAACCCACGCTCTAATTCATAGATAGACAAATATAACGAACCTTTGATCTGCGAGAGACGGCTGTCATCAACATCGATCTCGAGTGGGTACTCGGGCATCCACACGGTAAACCGCGCGAGGCCGGTGTACGTGCCGTACTTGACAATCACGGACGCGTTTGAGGAGCCGCGGATTTCGGATCCGTCTACGTACACGGAGCTGCATGATGAGGAAACCTGCGGGAGAAATGGTTTATTGCATGGATTTCTACCAAACATGGCTGAGAATTTTCACAGAACTATCAGCTTTCTCAAAAGAAAAATCGCATTTGAAATAGAGCCTTCGCTCTATTTCAAATGCGATTTTTAATTAAATTAAAACAGAAAAATTAAAACAGCATCCTTTTTATGAACACTAAAGCCCCATTTGCAACACGTCTGCAAGTTTGATCTAAACATATTTATATTTCCTAAGAATATTAGGTATTATAGGAAATATGCATTCCATAGGATTAACGAAAAAAAGACCAAAGTTTCAAATAGCTATGGGCTTGCTAACTGGCACGTGTGGAAAGCTCAACGAACAGCAATATGTAGGCAATCAACTTCTGGAAATTGACTCTGGCATTTCCCAAAAAGGCCCTCAATCCCCATTGCTAGGAAAAGTCAGACTTGCATCGACACTTGCTTTATTTGACTGTGCCTTTTAGTCTTTCTTATTGAGAGTTTGTTTGAGTGACAAAGTCCAAAGGTCAACTACGTTATTAGTCTGTTTTTGAAAGAGCTTACTTTCAGAACACTCTCGTCTTCGGAATGGCAGGAGCTTTGCAGTGTGACGTCAGCGACCTGGCCCGCTTGCGAGACGATAAGAACCTTCATAGCTTGCGAAACCTGACGACCCGTCAGCACTGCTGTGTTGAGAACTTCCCAGTTCTGCAGAACAAAGAGTATAACTTTAAGCTTGTATGTAAGAAAAACCATTATAGTACAGTACATTGCGTCGTCAATTATAGTCTTTAATTTTAGATCGTTTACAAAAAACCAAATCAATGAAGAAAATGTATCAGATTTTTCCTCTAAATAAAATTTGTTCCATGGTCAATAGATTTTTCCACTTCCCGAACACTTTTCAGGGAAAAACCTTTAATCCCAGGAATTTTATTACGATCAGATTTCTCTAGCCAATTACGTGCCTGAAAAGTTAAAATAGAGCCTTCTCCCTATTTAATTAGAATCGCGCCATAAATTGTTCCCGGGATAAGTTTAACCTAGCTAGGTAATGAGATTATTCCGAGCCAGCCGGTCCAAGCGGTGCAGCCAAATATTGCTAGCATCACAATGCACTTCATCACTCACGTGAGATTAATTGGTTTCTAGCTGGCATTTAGAGCAAGCGAGCCGTCAGTAAGCGGATATGAAGAGGCTAGCGACTAGGCCCATGTCGGCTTGCCTCGGGCATCGCTCAGAGACTATCTGGCTAACACCAACGGTACCTATATTTGCGGTCTAGTTTTAGCACCTGTATGACTTAGGGTTATGACCATGAGTCACTACGTTCACCATTTACATTATGTATATTGTAGGTACAATGTAGAGTACAGCACAAAACAAACACAAAGAGTCTTCTATCGCAACTATTAAGTCTATGTTGCGATCTTAACTGGTCAGTATGAGTTCATACCCTTCAATGACATGGAATTTAATTAGGAAGTCTGATGATTCATGATTTAATTGATTCCACAATGAAATCGGAGAATCCATTTAACAAAGTACTGAAATGATGTTGATTAGTTTTATTATCATTTTCCTGCCCTCATCTCACTAGGCAAAACATGTTATATTCTTCCATTCTCTTAGCATTCTCTTAGCATTTTCCTATCATTCATCATCTCACTCATTTCTCAAACACGTCATCTTTCGCACGCATCCATCCATCTTTAGTTAGGCCTACCTCTACCGTTATATCCTTCCGCGTTCACACCTAAAAGCTTCTCGTCACATGTAATCTTCTCCGCTTATACGCTAACCTTTTTATCGCGTTTTACATAATACCAGCAGAGGTTCGATTCAACACGTGCTATCTATGCCTGTAGTAGGCCGGCCGTTCTCATTCGGCTGCCCTGGGGCAACCTCACAGGTTAATATCTCCACGCTAATATTAAGATAAACTAATTGCTTTATAAATATCACTCTCTTCATTACTGGCCCGCACACGTTGGCGGCAGCATTCCCTTCGTTTTATTTATACCAATTGTGCTTTGCGTTTAATAACTCAATGTTTCCGTTTGGTAATCAGTCTCAATTGCTTTTAAAATGATTGATGATATGATAGATATCAGCTTTTTAATGAACTTTGATATTAGGTTGATTTTTGAATGAACTGAGTATTTACCATGTCTTGTTTTTTTTTCTAGTAAACTACGCAAGATAAACCTGCTTGTGAATTATGGCTCGTATACCTATTTAAGATATTTCTTAGGTATAGAAATGTTTATTGTATTAAAACCTAATTCAAATCGGTTATTCCAATTACCAGTTTGAGCCAATTACCGAGCAAAATACTTTGAGAATCGCTTTATAAAGCGCGCAGCTGTGTGGGCGTTTCCGTAAGGCCTCCATTAGGCGGCGATAAAGCTCCCATTACACCACTTCATTCATGCTAAGAGTGCACCATTAGACGTTAATCTCTACCATTTGTTGCGATCACGTCCGCTCTCAAGATACCTCACAAATTATAAAAACATGACTTTCCTTGTTCCTCACTAAATAAATCTGAGCACCAGCCACAGAAGAAAAAGAAGATAGAAAACACATTTATTTGCAGAAACTCTTATTTTTCATCAGTGACTTGGCTAGGTAGGTTTGGTAGGCAGAAGAGTTTTCTCAGCCTTATAATAAATATTTCAGTTCAAAGAATTTACTTCAATCCATATACATTATTAAACACATTGGTTCATGTGATATGGATCTTTACAATCTTAGACTTCGTTTTACATGGCCTAGTCGCCTAGGCGGAAGCAGGCGGCTTTGTCCAAATTGGTTGTAAAGGTGCTAATGATCATGAGCGAAAGCAATATACCTACTATTATCGTCACGTGAACTGCTGCTATGAATATATATTTAAATAACCTGAGTACTAAATACAGTCAGTAAATTACAGCAGAATTTGCCGACCAGTCCATAGGTACAATAGCCGAAGAACTTTCGAAACCTAATAAAAAATCTTTTATCAATGAAAAAGCCCCCAATAGCTCCATTAATTACTATGAAAATACCTTTTGGATTATTTATCGTCGCAATCGAGGTCTCAATAAATTATTGATTTCGGCCACCTCTGCCTAATATTGAGTGGGTGTTGGAGATTGTAATCGGTATTCGCATTTGTCTCTCACAATGAAAAATCTATTAAGATGAGGGGCCTGCCCTCAACCTTTGTAATGATTACCTTGTAAGCAAAGAAAACTTGCTCGGAACGAAGAAAGTAATGTAATAGAATACTGATTCGTTATTTTGCGAAAATACGTGAAGAACGACACAAGGCAAAAGAAATCAGGGCTAAATATCAGGCTAAACATCAGGGTTTTAGTACTACTAATAAGGCCTTCAAGCAATAGGAGAATTCTTACCTTAGAAATTGGAAGAACAGCTTGTATATCATCCTTTTCGATATCAAGTCGGGTGTTGACCCTGTGTTCATGCGGGGGTTCCTCAGTTGTCGAAGCAGGGTTTGAAGTGGACGACACTTTGGCCGACCAGCTGATTCTTGCAGACCCGCGACCGGACTCTCCTTCTGAACCTTCGCCGTCCCCTTCACTCTCGGCTCCGACTTCCACTAACCAGGTCAGTACTTCTTCCCAGCCAGGACCCGCCGCACCGCTGTCTTCCACATCTCTAGATACCAAATTAATTAATATTAGTAAAGGCTATGTCATAAATCATTACCAATTACAGCCCCACGATAAGCTAACCTTTCGTTCGCAAGCTTTTTAAAGGGCGTGGGTCGTGCAGGGTGAACAGAAAGGGGAACGAAGTCACAATAAATCAATAATACACGTAGGCAGTTCGGGCGTCTGCCGCGGTCTCATTTTCAGGCAAACTATGAAATTTTACAAACAGAGATAAGTCCGAGAGTCGTGACACGAGGTTTCATTAACCGCGCAAACTCGCCCCCGATTTATGGCTCTCAACAAATGCAAAGTGGTCGTGAGCGAAATTGTGAACAAATCCCGGCCGGGAAAATGAGAAAGGGGCTTTATTTCATTACGAAATACACCGAATAAGAAATATGTTTTCATTTCGACACGAATGAGAAACATTACAATACAATACCTACGGCTTGTAATACGAACAAAGTATTATCAAGTTCACTCGAAGTTACTTGAGGTATGAGTATGTAGAATAGAGATGTATCTTCATTTGTATCGCGAGAGAAATACAAAGCTGATATTACGAATGAATGAATAGTACAATGCGATAGCTTGTCTTATTTATAAAGTTATCATTGTTTACTTTTTGACGAGACGTCGCCATCGGGAGTCGTAACATTGCATTGATTGCATGACCCACTTACAATAATACGAGTATCGGAAACGCAGCTGACCTGAAGACGCAGTTGGAACAAGCCGATAACAAAAATTACAAATTAAAATCCCACCCAGTGTAGTGCAGTGTCCCTTAGTAGTTTTTTTATTTTCTTTTAATTGTTTTTCTTGTGTGGTTTTTGACTAAATATTAATGAATTAAAAGCTGGCCCTAAAGTACAAAATGGTTGAGTCATAAATAGAAGCACAAATTCAAACACAAATACCATATCCATCCCGCCGTAGTAGATAAAATTAGAAATTGAATGAATCTCGCATATTTGCTCGCCCGGATGGTTGGTAAGAGTGCAGTTTCAAATTGCCGCACTATATTCGGCTGCAAGACCAGATTGCTATCTCGTTCTCTATGCAAAACATGACTATCTTACCTTCGCATATTTGCTTTAGAGTTTTATGCGCTTACACGGCGTAATAGCCGATACATTCCTATTTCATAAAGTATCTTGCTACATGAGAGGGTCTTGGCTCGTGCGGGTGCTTCGTTAAATGGGTTGTGGAACGCCACTCCGAACACCCTAGTTCGTTATTTTGAATTTGTTGTTTACAAACGTTAAGGCTCTTCTCCCTGTGGGGATGCGGTAACGACAACACGGGTGGGTTAGGTATCCGTATGTGCCTTATTTAAGTTGTTTTGAAAACATCGAAGGCAGCTTCCTAAACAGCACAATTTGGCTACCTCTATCCGCTTATTACTTGTTGGCTCAGCTATGGTTTTCTTTATAACATCTTTGAATTCTGCCTCATTAGACGTATTCAAAAATGTAATAAAGACTCAACTAAATTTCATTAAGTTGAAATTGAGGAAATTCAACTTCCGTTCCATAAATTTAATAACTGGTATATACTAGTCTAGAAGAAACTTACGTATCAAAATCGTCGTCATCTCGCAGAGGCTGTTCCAATCTCGTCGCAGTGACGGTGGCCGCTCGAGGCTTCACCTCAGCTGTCACCGCCCATCGGGAGTTAGCAGCTGTCACGCTGACCAGCCGCAGCCCCGACTTTACTTTCATCCTGGTGTGAAACACAAGAGGTTTGAAAATCTATGATTTACTCAGACAAACGACGATCACCCCAAAACCAAACACAAATTGAGCCAATTAATAAATTCGCCGACAAAGCAAAACAAGAATGTTTATTTTTATTAATTTTATAGTGTTTACTACACTTAAGGAAATCACAAAGATTTTTATAATGTCCCAAAAGTTAAGAGCCGAGCGGGATTTGAACCCGCGACCTTCCCCTCGGTACGGGGCTGCGCTGACCACTGCGCCATCGGATCCTAATCACACTCGACGAATAACTCTTAGGGACTGTTCGGCACTAACGCGACCGTGGCTCCATCTACAGTTTTGAATCTTATAAAAATCTTTGTGATTTCCTTAAGTGTAGTAAACACTATAAAATTAATAAAAAATTATGAAAAACGCAAGGTGACATCTCTCGTCGATTCAACTGAATGCAACTTCGGTTATCGAGCAGGTTAGTTGACTATAACGTCAAAACTGTAGATGGAGCCACGGTCGCGTTAGTGCCGAACAGTCCCTAAGAGTTATTCGTCGAGTGTGATTAGGATCCGATGGCGCAGTGGTCAGCGCAGCCCCGTACCGAGGGGAAGGTCGCGGGTTCAAATCCCGCTCGGCTCTTAACTTTTGGGACATTATAAGAATGTTTATTTCCTATTAGCTAGCCGATTCAGAGTTTAAATCCTGTTTAAATTTCTTGGAGTTTTTTACTTCGAACACAGACTTCTCTAGAGGCACATAAAACTCGGTTTGTAGAGTAATTTTCTCTGGTACATAGTATATTTTTTCAGTGGATTGTAAATCATGCCAGGTGACAGATTTAGTTACTATATTTCGTATTCTGAAATACAACATGAAACCTGAACTTGAAATACTTGTAATTGCGAGCATAATATACACCGTATTTTGTTAGAAGTCGAGACGCCCACATTCTTGTGTAAAGCCGTGATTTTCCAAAAAGTATCAGCCGCCATGTCGTAATGCGTCGGAGATGCAGATGTGCCTATAAAAATCATTTCATAAATATTTTTTATTTTATTTGTTGAACCTAATTCCTGAGTATTTGCAGCTAATAATGAATAACCCTGTATAAGGTTGTAAACTCAAAACGCTACGGCAGCCGTTTTTCATGGAAACCAGAGCTTAACTCAACATACGGATGCATTTCCGAAAAACCGGTTAAATTGTCGCACGTTACACTAAGCTTGAAATTTATTCTGGTGGGAAGCGAAGACGTTATAAATTCCTATTTATTTAGGCACACGCGGCTATACCCGGCCCGCGCCCAAAGCTCGCTCGTAAAGTCGTAACTCAAAAGTAGAACCCGACACATGTATCTATGAAGTTTGGGAGCAGGTGGCGCAGATAATGTATGGGGTGATTGCGAGATTCCACCGACACAATAAAAGAAAACTTTACTAACGCGAAATAAACGTGCAGCGACTACGTGACAAAGCGGAGCAATCGTTTCGAGGTCTGATTAATGTGCGCGATTAACTGAGTACGGCAATCGATAGGCATTGTTGGTGCTCTAGTTTGACTTTTGGTTGAGTCCTGATAAAAAATATTTTAAGTTACATTATACAATAATCGATGTAACTTGTCGCCAGGCAACGTTTCCTAAAATACCTATTTAGTACATACCTAATCACGCGATTTCCCACCAACCAAGCCAACTAAAATATTCAACTTGTAGAAACTTAGAGAATACGATCAACAAAGAAGAATGGTTTATAGCAGCAATGAATTAAATTAACGGTCAAACTACTACGCAAGCTGGCCATTTCGAATTACGGGGCTACGGGCCCTAATTTATGCACCACTCGGTGGGTACCTTACCTTGCATGTAAGGTAGCTTTTCTACGTTCCAAGGCTTCGTTACTTTCCTGCTAATGTAACAAAGAGTGGGAAAATTCAGTCCTTTTTGCAGGCCAGTGCATTTATTACGGACACGTACCAAAGGCGTATATCAAAATTTGTGCAAGCTATTCTTCGGAGTGCCGTTTCCCGAATAGCTTTTTAGAGCGGTGCAATTTACAGTGAGTGCTGTGAATAGGGCACGAAACCTAGTCCATGTCGATGGTAGTATAAAATAGGCGACTAACCAGTGATCAGCCTCATTTAATCTTAGATTTTATATTCTATCTAGTTTGTGAACTATAATCTATGCTGGATTTTCTGTAAAGGAAAGGTATTCCTAATACCTACGCATGATGAATAATATGGAACATAGAACCTAAGTAAATTTGCTAAGCAGAATCCATTTTATGGGTGAAGTTTGAACCGAAAGTCGACCGTCGAGGGCTTTTAAGCAATATTGTTTGTAATCGAATAAAACCTCATTACTTGAACGTGATGGGTAAAGTTTTAATTGGTGCATCGGGGCCGAAAGCATCGTTCAAAACTCTGAAGCGACCGCAGGCCGGTAGGTAGGTACACGTGATCATATTTTGCAGGCGTCGCATCCATTTTCAATCCACGGCCGCTAGTTAAAACTTTCCAAGCTGTGTCAAGAGCCAGCCATTAACTTTACACCGTGATTTAACGTTTTCATTTTGCATCTCTTAAAAGGGTGAAGTGGCACTGACTTTCTATGATGACTTCTCTATGCAAACAAACCATACATGTGAAGTTACTTCCTCCTACGCGAGATTTGTGTATACAGCATATAGTTGACATGCAATAAAACCAGTCGTCTGATGGGATAGCGAGGCAAAATACGGGCATGTTCGATAAACAGAGATGTTCATTCAAATTGTTTCGAAGCTGACATGAAGAGGCTCGTACGAGCGGTGACGAATTTTTTCTCGGCGCTACTGCGAACCGCTATCTACACGGCTTGGGTGGCGATGGCGACATGTCAGCAACGATTGCTTAATTTTAGGCTTATGAGTTCGATGACACTGTCGGCTTCAATTTGGAGACATAAAAAGTTCGTATAGATAGCAATAAAATTCTGAAAAATGTACTGACTAACCTGATAACCACATGGCCAATAGTGTGGCTTGTGTCACGACGAACAACGAATGGTAGATGTAGCCGCGAGTGAGGATACAGCGGAGCCCGAGGCAACATGAGAGCAGCATCACCGGCTCTAGCTTCGCGATAGCCAGCTCGCGCACCCGCCAGTGTCACAAAGCCAAGAGGCCATGCCGGTTGAACGGAAACTCGACCACATGCATCTTCACCGGAATCACTGCTGGCTTCTGCCGCGCTGTACGCTAGTCGCACAGTTCTTGGGGGTCGTTTTCCCTTGCCATCAGCTGGCCACCACGCTGCCGGTACGGTCAGTTCAGCCAAGCAAGCTCCTTCTTCACCTTCAGGGCCACACGTTGCGGTCAATGTTCTCGAACCTAGAGTGGCGTGTAGCGTGATGCAGACGCGACGCGGCCTAGCTGCAGACCTGCGTGCGCCTCCTTCTCCACCCGTATGAAAGAGCACGCGCAAAACGGGCGCATCACGAGGCAGCTCTCTGAATACGAGATGAGCGGACACATCCAGTCTGTGCGCAGTTGCATCTTGCAGTTCCGTCAGCGAGGCATTTCTCTTTGGCGGTTCCAAAGGGTCCGGCACCGCATATCGAGCTGGTACTGTTTGTTTCGTGGAGAAGGGCCCGTAAGTAGCTCGCACTGAGGCCGGTGCCGAGCCTTGTAGGACCGTAAATCGATCTAGAGATAAGAGAGCGCCCGGTAACGCAGTGCCCATCGGCTCGGGAGGCGGTCCTGCTCCGTTCCATCTCGCCGTGTGTTTCAAAAAGAAACCGCTATCTTTATTTTCGAAGTGAACTTCAACAGCGAGTACCGCTCCTGCAACAAAAGAAAAAAATGCAATAAGTTCACGTCATAAAGAATAAGAAAGCGTAACATGTGTAAAGCTTTATTTTGGTCTTTTCACGAGAGATAAAAGGGCGGCGTCGATGCACAACGTTTTGGCGCCGATCCAACGGAATTCGTGTCCATGAGACATCAATTATGCCCTGTTGGTTGTGTTTATAAACATATTGATATTTTAATTTGATTAATAGTTTGGTAATAAGTATTTTTATTTTAATCAGTTTGTTTACGTACTATACTGTTAACAACATCTCTAAAAACTAAACGCTAAAGGACAAAACGGTGCGATAAGAAATTCATATAACGTAGGATTAGAGTGAAGGCGATAGTGGGTGCTCTTGGTATGACGGATGGACCGCGTACGTCACGCTCGCTAGGCCTCTTGTCATTTATTGGGTCAGGATTTGTGTCACGTTCCTGTTGTACGAGCCCTCTCATGGAATTCATTATTATCCTATTTATAATGCGGTCGGTCTTTTATAAAATAGGTCGATACTTTTGTTATTGAGTTATTAGGTGTAGGACGTGTTTGATCCGTAAAGCCGTAGGTACGTGATGTTTTACATTACAAAGAGATATTGAATAAAACTTGCGGTTGGTCTAAAGATCGAAACATTATAAACAAAAGCGATAGGCATTCGAACATTAATTTCGATGCAAATCTGTGGGTTATTATCTATGTGCACCTAATTTCTGCATGCGGGTAGGATGAAATCACTTAATCTGTAAGGAAATGGCACTTCCAACTCTTTGTTATTAGGTGCACGTAGAGGATGAGTAGATAGGTGGTACGGATAATAAAATGCTTTAGCACGTGATACTCCTAAAAACAAGAAAATTTAAAAAAAGCTTTTAGGTTAGATTTTTTTGTTAAAGAGCCTGCAAGCAACACAAGAATTCTGAGCAAGCTTGAACCAAATGACCTGACTTTCGCCCCAGTATAATTTTTCAGAATCTTTTCTTTATCGCTCAAATACCCAAGTAACTAGAATTTTTCATTATTATGTAAATAATCGGAAAGAATCCAGCAATATTCTGGTCTTCAATAATGCCGTTAGCGATGAATTCCCTATTTTATTTTACCTCGAACTGATGCTCTACAAAAAGAAGTTTTGCGAATTGATATCGCGTTCCTCGATGGAACCCTCAATTGCGGAGGGTGGCAGCGGGTGTAATAACTGCCACACAAGTAAATCCTCAGATACGGGTCAGGGGTCCACTTCCAATACTATCTTTTATATTACTGATCTTTGAATAACTCTCCTACCATCTAGAGAACTTAATTGATGAATCGCTCGTAGATCGGTTTCTATTTAGCTTAATAGTATATTTAATTGAGGTGCCTCTTGAATCGAGGTTAGTTACGCTAGTGATCATAAGATCTTTGAGTATCAAAACTCAGCTAGAGCCGAGAGGATGATAACGTAATTATTTTGTACATAACCTGAGCTTTTCGATGAAAAATACGTAAGTACTTACCTATACTACGGTAAGATTGTAAAAAAATTAGAAATAAACATGGATGTGGTGATAAACCGATATAATAACAATGACACTTATTATGAGATACCGTGCTTACCACCATCAATCGATCCGACCGTTTTGTCCAAATTCAAAAGCTTTCCCATTAGGTACAATGTGTCAAACACCTATCCTTCATAGGTAATTAGCGTACATCACGTACTACCTACTAAGTTACAAGCCGTGATAGATGGGATGGCCCGTAAAACGTATTAATGTGTCCGATTCCATTAGCGGGTAAATATTTGTACATCTGTCATGCCGTGTTGCCGAAGCCGTTTTGACGTCACTCGAAAACGGTGGTCGATTACAAATGACTGGCCTCCAGCTCAGTTGGTAGTAGCTCTGCCTTCTGCGCCGTAGGTCGTGGGTTCGATCCCCACCGAGAACAAATATTTGTGAGGTAAACATAAATGTTTGTTCTCTGTCTGGGTGTTATATTGTATTCTAAGTATGTATTTACAAAAAAAAAATGTATTTAAGTATTATATCAGCTATCTGGTTCCCATAGTACAAGCTCTGCTTAGTTTGGGGCTGGGTAGTGTTGTGTGAATTGTCCACAATATTTATTTATTTATTTATTTATGATATTCGCACACTCGCTAGGATTTCAACTATTTAAATTTATATTATACAAAAGCGTTCGAATTGGACCCGAGCACGAGAACTCATGAGCCCCCTAACTCATTGTTAGTAAGTATATTCATTCCATTTTACTCGAGTAATGTTGTTTTAATATTTCCACACAACATTCAAATTATTCAGGCCGCGTTATACTCTTCCAAAGTGATCAGAATAAAAGAGGCCACCAGGCTCAGGTCGAATCTGGTATTCAAACGAATTTGGGACAGCCTTCTTTTTCTTTTCGTTTCACTAGTTCTTTCGAACCAGAGTGTAGTGAAAGGACTTTCAGTGATTGCCAAGATTATCCATGTCATTCTTGGATTACTTAGATACTGTTATAGTAGGTACCAAATGAGCCTTTTCACAGCCGTATTTAACAGGCAATTAGCAACGATAAAATGTTGGAATTGTTGAAATGGGCTTCTGTTTTTGTTTCTTTAACCACTACATTTTCCCAGAAATGGCGTAATTTTCCAATTATATCACTAGAGGTAGCGAGAAATATTTTGCTATCTCGTTCTTTTGCCTGTAGGTACCTACTACGACATCGTACAAAAGGAAAAATTGAGAAAAACCCGAATACCTTCGTAAATGAACCTACTGTATAGGTATACTTTGCATAAATTATAACGATATCACGTACGTCTTTACGATTTTGAACTCTTTTTATTATGTATAATATAGATACTTATCGTTTTGCCATCGATCCAGTAAACTCCCAATATGTTACCTACCTACGCATCATTACGCATTTTTATACATCTAGTAGTTGGAACAAAAATATGGCCCACCTAATATTAGAATCAACTTATTGATTTTGAAATCAAGTTCAAGTTAGTACGTTTCCGCATAAGTAATCTTATTTATTTTTTAATTACTTATGGTGAACCAGCAAGCGTAGGCAGGATGACCTGGACGCGTTCTGCAGGGAGTGGCCGAGTTTGGTTCAAGAACGAGATGAGTGGAAGGAACGGGGAGAGTCTTTTGCCCAGAAGTGGGACAGATGGGGTGAAAAAAAGAAGGTGATATTAACTATAAAAATGTTGACCAAAACCTACTAAGTGAAACTGAACTGAATTGTCTTAAATTTGTATGTTGAAACGACACTAAACTTGGAAAATTGAAGGCGCAGTGTCGGCGTAAAAAATAATGGGCCACCCTTCGTTGAATAAGAGGGTGGTGGTCTGCTAAATAAATTGTTTGCCTAATTCAATTTTGAAATGGAAAAATACCTACAGGTGGGCAAATTGAATCTGATTGCTTTAACGTAATATTTTTTCCATATCCGCTCCATTATTATTGCAGTTACCAAATCAATTATTATTTCGGCTATAAAAGCTATTTCAATTTAATTTCCGACGTTGAATGTTTCAATGTTTTCAGCACAGGTTTATCAATAGGTAAATAAAGTCAGTATTTTTTTTAGGAATTTAATTTTAATGGTTGATGAAATTGTAACAACTACCATCATAACCATCCTGAAGAAGACCACTGCTGGACATGGGCTTCTCATAAACAGGAAGAACAGCTCAGAAGCTGTTCAGAGGGTTCAAAAACCCTCCAATCCGCGCCGACATCCGCCGATTTTACACTGTCGTCGGTGCATCGACGAGCCGATATCAGCCATATTAGACAATGTAGATAACATTACTTCTAAGTCTACACGAAAGTCCTTAGAGACGAAATGCCGCATCAGGCTTGACTGGCACGTACACGTAAATAAACTCCTGCAAAGTGTATGAAGATTACCTACACGTAGTGTGTGTTGGTGAGTTTTTCTTTTCCCTATTCTAAGATGTTTCTTTTATATTTTAGATATTCCTATAGACAGTTTCCACGCCTTGACCCGTCGACGTAATACCAAATTCCACATGTCATATCGATAGTTCAAAACTTCACTCTGCATGCCGTGGTGACATTGTAGTCGTGCGCGGTTAAAATCAAGAAACAAGTTTTTGATGATTTTTTGAGAATGAGGTGGGTGAGTATTAATTTATTGATGAAATGCATTTTTTTCTATATTGGGCATTTTTCCTCGTTGACGTGAGGTCCTTTGAACCTGACGGTGGGTTTTTACAATCGTATAACTTACCTACCTACCTACTATACCCACTAATTAAATTAGGTTAATGTAAAGATCATGCGTAACCTTTGTAATTTCTTCATTGCAAAATAACTTGAAGCCGATAGAAAAAGCCGTGTGTAGGTAAATTTCAAACACAATAAACTTCATGACCTCTGTAAGTTTTTTGTCCCCTTCAAGCACTTCAGTGAGTTCAGTGATTGAGTTGTAAAAACATCCTGCGTCAAAACTGTTATTTGCGCCGGCCACTTTATTTGTTGCGGACAACACAACCGCAAGCTTAGCATTGCCAGGCTGTCATACGAATCACTAATAAAAACTGCAATAAAAGAAAACATGCGTGTATTCTGAGTAACGAGCGGCGAGACAGACGCAATCGAGGAGGAATGCGCAATGTCTACGGACACAAACATGAGACTACACGATTAGATGCATGCCTCAAACAAGTGAATAAATTAAATTGATGAACGTCCGGCCATAGCAGTGCATAATATCATAGAGCTCCAATTCATAATGTTTTTCTAATAGAGAAGCCGTTTTCACGAGATTTAGGGTTCCAAAGTCAATAAGGATAACTCTTTATGGTTTCTCCATGTCTGCTTGTTTGTCCATAGTCAGAGTTGTAGGTATTTTAAATTTCACAAATCACCTCTCTGTGTTTCATTAAAATATAATAATAAAAAATGCTTGGCGTTTAAACGACAAGCATTTAATTAGACAATTTTTTTAAATTAAATATTTACCACGCTTAAAATGAAAACCACTTTTCGCTTAGTGCTTCTCAATTATCGATGAAGTTCATTTATGCTTTCGAATAGTGTGAAAAATTAAAAAAAAAACAGATAAGGGAAAAGCAACTTATAAAAGTCGTTGTTAAAAATAAGCATACATTTTGTTAGAAATTTTCCAAAGCCATTATTCACATCTTTACAAATATCTATTACACTCAGATCTTGCAAAGAAAGAACATTGTACACTTGCACGTCTGTTAGTTCGTACAAAGGCAGTCTATTGCAGCCGCGCACAACTGACACCGATATCTCAAAAGTACTGTCGTGTCTAACACATATTATGTCAATGGTGCTTTCGTAACTTATTACCGAAGATTCCTGGAACCTGACTCATGGAGCAAATATAATTTAGCTGAGCTCGATATAGGAGGTGGAATTTGTCAACTGTAGTAATATAAGATGAACTAAAGCATCATTGAACGTGTTATGGGCGGTAAGGATTTACGAGTTTACGTCCATGCTCGTGGAGGCTACGAAATTTCGTTTGCGTAAATAAGTCGAGTGAGCTAAGGTTTTATTAAACTTAAATAATGATTATCATACCAAATATAATAATTAACATTAGTTTAGCGTTCGATATGATTCAAAAATATATTTGTAGTGTAGATAATAAGAAAACATATAAAAGCATCAGGCTCGGAAAAAAAAATCAAGTAGGTATCTTAACCTACTCGTGTCTCGTGTGGTTATTTCATTTATTTGAATTGAAGTATACTAGTCCCTTGACAAGCAAGTACAAAAGGGATGACTTGGTACTTTAGCCCTGCCACTATGAACGAAGCTATGATAGCTCGTCAGGCACTCGAAGCGACCTTCCGGGACGTCAACCTCTTATGCAGTGCTCCACTCGAGGGCTCTTATAGAAAGCTCCTATGCTTCTATATCCCTTCTAGATGATTAATGCTCCACTACATAATTCAGTTTGTATGTTCTATTCACACAAAGTAGGCATGAAAATCTTGTTTCACATCCCAGAGGAAATCAGGTGAAATCGGAGATTTTCCACGCTTAAATATTTTGCAACATTGGGAAACTGGGCTAAAATATTTAACCCAGCAAATCAGTTTTTTCGATACTTTAATATGCGGTTTGCAGATGGAGATTATGTAAAGTGGGTCACAGTCTTGTTAATTTGTTGAACTGAATTTAGCGAAGCTGTAAATTCTGCTGCGATAACTCACGCAACTTCTAAGTTTAGAGCAAGTTTATCCCTTGTAGCTAACTGCTAGGTAAGGTTCGGGGAACAGATTAAGCACAATTAGTTAAGGAACCATTTGCAGTTTCAGTTTGAGTGAGTGTCGATCTTCGAGGTGAGACAAATTGCCAACGTCCATTCTTGCTTGTTTTGGGACAATAGATTATATTCATCCTTCGCGCCACTCTGGGACGGTGAGATGAGATCCGGCTATGCCACTTTTTATCTTTGAATTGTTAACGGTTTTCATAGAGCTTAAAAGGGGTATTTTATTTTCATAAGCTGAAATCACATTAATACACACAAACTAGTATCCCCTTCAGTAGACCTACCACAAGCTCTGTCTGGCTCTGTCTCTGGCTCTGGTTTTGAGTCTGTGTGAGTGCTTACCAGTGTATTATACTCTGTTTGTGACGTTTCGGCGTAGGATTTATTTAGTCAACACTAACACAGACTCAAAACCAGAGCCAGAGACAGAGCTAGGCAGAGCTTGTGGTAGGCCTACAGTATCTTCACATTATACATTTTGGAAAACATGGGTACAGACTAGATTAGTTTTATCGATACGAGTAGCTTCTTTCATATAAGCTGGCTTTTAGTTTATAATTTGGAACTAACATAAAATCAACAGATTTTAAATGGTTGATTGTTATTTAACAGTGAATACATAATTTGTTACGTAAAGCCAATTTAATTAAGGAAATGTAATGAAACCGCGTCCAAATAGTTTTGTGGTTAATCAATGTTATATGGCTGGCCATGGCTGGATTGTCACACCGAGTTTTAATTAAGTTTTTGCCTGACATAAAATTATGCAAAACCTTCGATCAAAAATTAATATCGTTACCTATTGATGATATGAAAATAATTATGTCACCGTTATTCGTTTTACCCATATAAAAATTGTTTTCACAAAACCGTTCTAAATGAGATATTGATTATAAAAGTTCAAACATCACTAGAGTGATTGTAGCGAGTAATTAGCAACAATGTGGCTTAGGGCGCGGCTGTCGCGACGGCCGGGGTGACGGTAGCTCCATAATAACACTTGTCGCACCCATCTAAATGCAAATAAAGGCGCCAGGCAAGGCAACCCTTCATATTTTTTTGCGTATCCCTCATTTGTCTACTTTGTGGCTTGTAAAAATAACGTGCGTCGGGCTTAAAACATGACTATGCACAGACGCGTGTCACATTTTGATACGAGTCTTTCTACCACCATCGAGGGGGAGAGGTTTATGAAACCTAGGGTGGTGGTATACATACTTTATCAGCGAACACGAGTTAAACAAACCTTTGACTGACTCTGCGGGTTGTGCTGCTAGAGCAAAATATATTTTTATTTTCCGAATGAAAAGAAAGAACATTAAATATTCGGCAATAAAACAAATCTTTCAATACTAGTAGTTGGTCCTGGAACAAGGCTTTCAAACTCTAACGAGGTTTGAAGCTGTAAAGGCGAGAAAATAGGATAAGGCAGGATAAGAAGCTATCGCCTAAAGGAGACTTAGCTCTTTGTTCAAGGAAAATGTAAATTGAACGAAGACCTCGCACAAGCTACTTTGACAATACTTCACATTTTCCCGGCTAACATTGTTTACATACACATTACTCCCTTCTAAGTGTTACGTGATCTACCGAGCGGCAAATATGAGTTTATTCCTTTATATTGCAAGAGAGACGTGTGTGTGACACGACGCAGAAAAGTTTGCAGAAATTTCTTGATATAATGTACCTACATGAAGCTACCAAACAAGCTGAGATATATTTCGTTTTCGTGATTCTATATTGTAGAAACTTTTTACTTTCTCGAATGAGGAGGGATTTTCTTTTTCTGAGAAATCATGCTTTGTCACTTTAATTACGTTACATATTTCTTATTTTGTGAACTCAGTACCTATTCCATGAATACTGAGTTTCTAGAAACATATACAAACATATAAACATATCTTTAATTTAGAAAGGTGGTAGAAGTACCTAAGTGATCACAATAAGTAGGTACATAGAGAATATCATAATATTGATTAATACCTACCCCTGCATATCAAAAAATTCACACTGATGATGTACCAATATCCAGATTTATAGGCCATATTTATATACGCTAAAGATTAGGTATATTCTGTATGCGGAGGAATCGTTCTAACTAAATACATAATAGAACTATTATTACATCTCAAAATATGGAGAGCACTGGTGGTCTAGTGGTAGTGGCCCCGCCTTCCGATCCGAAGGTCGTGGGTTCAAATCCACTCGTGTACCAATGAGTTTTTCTGTCGAAAAATTTATGTGCACTATGCCAGTACTCTCAAAACGGTGAAGGAAAACATCGTGAGGAAACCGGCGTGTTGTAGAACCTCAAAAAGTTCGAGCAACACGTGTCAAGGGTCACGCAAAAAGGGCCCACCAGCGGCCTACTTGCGGAAAAAACCTGCCCGCACATCAAGTGCGGATGTTAAAACTTGCCAAACTTACATCTCAAAATAAATCGGAATACACTTTTCGTGACAGTACCTACGTTCCCGCCAAAGTTTACAGAGTAACCATCAGGATGATTAGTAGCAGGAACAGCAAAGTCATCTCTGCAAGTTCGGACCAGGTAGACGCTTAAATTCTGTTAGCGACGAGGCAAACTAATTTATCTTTGACCATAGCTGACTAAACTGTAGTAACAATCACTTGGCGGTATTCTACGACGTTGAGTTTCCACTAAGGACGTACACATAATAGGTACTCGATATCATACAATGATGTTATTGTGAACTGAAAAAGAAAATTATGCTCATAAATTTCAGCGAGGTTCGAAAGTACATGATGAAACTCGAGAGTATGCGTACTGACTAATTGAGGTATTTAGAGTTGTTGAATGGAGTTACATTTATGTTTCGAGATACGATATCAGCTTACAAATTACTACAATGATAAACTGTTATGACCTCCAATATAATGCTTTACTTTGCTCGAAGTTTATGTGACATTCGTAGCGCGGTTCGGTAATATAACCATATGCGTGTGTCAATAAAATAGGATTTTTTTTATGTTTGACAAGGTATTTTTGTTAAGGCAAAGACCACCGATGATGTACTTCTCGCTCTCACATTTTGACCCTTTGAAAGATTTATAATCAGTTAATCACTGAACTTACTTATCGAAAATCGCGAGCATAACACGTTTTCCAACTCATAAGTTTGCCCGTACTTTGTTACATAATCATATTTGTTTTGAAGGGAAACTTTAGGATCATAATTTTGTACATATTATTTGCAAAACTGGTGCAATCTGATTGCAATGCAAGTTAGTTGCTCGAGATTTTGATAAATAATTTCAGTGTTTCTATATCTTTCAGAAGGGCAAAGTATATGCAAGCGAGAATTGTAACTCCGTATATAGTCTTAATCCGTTGTATAGTCTTAATAGATACTTAATAAAACACCGCTACATGAAATGTATTATTTTAAATTACATTTTATTCGGTTAGTGAAATGGTTATCGTGACCATTGCAGTAAGTAACGTGAACTCCCGCTGAGACGTCGGCGCGCGCGCAGCGGGACAGCGACGCTGAATATGCAATCGTCACAGCTCAAGAAGCATCATCAGTCAAAGGATGAAGATGTGATGTAGTCTTTAATATTTAGCAGTAAGGTTGAAAATGAAGCAGATTATTCCTTTGCTCGCTTGGTCTGACCCTACATTTGTCAGATGCATGAACTAGGCGCATACATTGTCCGCAATGAGACAGGTCGATTGTAACGTGCGTGATTATTCACGATTATTTTTATACTTTACATGTTCAAATCCAACAGTACTTACTTTATGGATCTTATGACCAGCGACATAAATAAGACGCACACGAAAAAATACAATTCAATCGATACAAATAAATTACTATAACCTTCGTCGTGTAAAAAAGGAACCAACCCAAATGTACAAATGACTATTATTTACGACACCGAGAACAAATATTTGTGTGGTGAACATAGATGTTTGTTCTCTGTCTGGGTGTTATATTGTCTAAGTATGTCCAAAAAAAATGTATTTAAGTATTATATCAGCTATCTGGTTCCCATAGCACAAGCTCTGATTATTTGGGGCTAGATAGTGTTGGGTGGATAGTCCACAATATTTATTTATAAGACTACAGGGAAAAATAAAGTTGCTTACAAGCTCCATCTTCGTAATATATATTTCAAGAGTGCAAGAACGTGCGGTTTATAAATTCTTCTGGTTTTAGAGCAGCGCGAAAATCTTTACGAAATCTCTCCACTCCAAAGTAGAAATGTTCTAGAGAACTTCGGTTGGTTTATACTCAATAGAATAGAATAAACTAGAAATAGTTCAAATGAAACCACTATTGCGGCCTAAACACGAATAAAAGTACCTATGCAACCTAAACTCTATATAAAAGTAGAACTTTTGACGTTGAACATAATTACCTAAGGCCAATACGAATAAATTTTGAGAATAAAACATCAGGGCAATATAAAGTACCTACCTACCTATTTATTGAAACGATTCATCTATACATCATCACAGTGCCAACTGTTTCATCCATTTGCGGCGTATCTACGTCACGAGGTCGACACAATGCAAAGCAGGGATGCACTCTCTTTGCTTTTAGAGATATTGTCGGAGGTCTCACTCAAAACTTTCCTTTTGTGGAGGAGTCGTATTGTTGGCTACACGAAGAATTCGAGACACACAGTGAGTCTCGCATTACCATTCACTCCGATTATCACAGTCCCCAGGCACAAACTTCCCAACTTCCACCTAGCGTTTCATTAATTTGGAACTTTTGGCGCAAGACTTCAGAAAGTCATACAGACTTGGCAGCACAGTTGCCACTTGACGTTTTCACTTCATTAATGTTCTCGCTGTAATTAACTTTTATGTAGGTACCAGATCTTTTTAGTTTTGAGCATCAAAAGGTTCTTGATTTTATGGCATGCTACTTTATTGTCGCGCATTGCTCACATCAATTGATTACGCAATGGTCACCTAAATTCATTCAATCGAAATGTTAGACTGCGTTCAATATTGTAGCCATTCAATGGATCTAATGAATCATAGTCATATGTACCTAGTTACCTACATAACCATATGATGATGGCCACAATTGAATTAGCCGAGCACTTGACAATACATGAAGCAAATAATCAATGTTCTAAACCGAACGAAATAAAAATGTTAAAACGTAATAATTGTGAGCTTGTGAAAGTCATCTGTTTTATCACACGATTAAATCCAATTTTATTTAGTACCTACCCTCTGAGTCAAAAAGCTTAGCTGCGATCGCGAGTGATTTATTTCTGTTCAACACATTTAACAAAAAGAACAATGTCTTGTCGCGATAATGTACGGAATCTCCTTCGACATTTTTATCTATTGTGAGAAAATCACACTTTATGTTAGAAAAATGTACATAAATAAGTGACTTAAAAATAAACCTTTTACAAAAGTGCTTATCGATTGAACTAAAGGGGATTTAGCAAAAAAAAGAGCTTTGCTATGATTCTTAGAGCATCGCATCGTCGTAATGGCCTTTTGCGATCACGAAGCCGAGTTCTCTAGCTCCTTTACTCGTGCCACTCTTTGAGCGGGCCCGGTTCGGATGCACATCCCGATTGCTCGGAATGTAATTTAATTAAACCAAGAGCGCATTACAGATGCCGAAGAGGTAAACGCGAACTTTGCTCCACCGCACCGCCTCCCGTCCGTCCGACCGGGAATTCAGTTTTATTTGAACGGCTGAAAATTCAAGCCACTCTCCTTGTAGACTCGAGATACCTACTTTAATTACGAGAGGCACTTGTTTTGTTAGAAGAACCACAGTGAAAAGCACAAGTAGGTACAATAAGTACGTAGGTACCTATGTTTATCTTTTGTAAGAAAGCTAAGCGTACTCGTAGGGTATGCTTAGCTTATGCGATTATACGAATGTGCTGTCGGATTCTCGGTGCTCTACTACATCTTTTTGAATCTTTCCGATCACACACTGTTTTATTCCCGAGCTGAATGCATATAAAGGGAGTTATAATAGGTGCTTCCATTAACATAATTGCTTTGTTTGCGGCTGAACATACAAAGGTAAAGTTAATCCGTTTATTGGGCTTTACGCGAACCGCATTATTTTTCGGTCCAGGCTATTCTGATTGTTTAATCTGTATGATCGAAAACAGTTCTGCGGGATTTTATTTGATTTGCGAGACATCAACTATTAAATAATGCAGGTTATCTAACCTATTTTTTTATATACTTTGATTTGACAAGATTTTATCTAACATAATCATTAAAAATCACTCAACACCTAAATAAATGTATAAAAGTTGTATAGATATGAACATTACCTTCTTATTAACCGTCTTCCAATCAAAAAGGAGGAGGTTCTCAATTCGGTTGTTTTTTTTTTTTTAATGTTTGTTACCTTCGTCATTTATGAGCCGATTTGAAAAAATATTTTTTTATCTGAAAAATACTGCTTCCAGATTGGTCCATATTAATTTTATTAAAATCGGTGTTGACATTTTTTTTAAAATATTTTTTTTAATGTTTGTAACTGCATGCCTCCGTCATTTATGAACCGACTTAGAAAATTATTTTTTTATTTGGAAGGTTATTCTTACGTCCAGATTGTCCCAAACAAATTTGATTAAAATCGGTTTAGCCGTTTGACAATGAAGTCGGTTTCTCAAGTTTTTTAAACATATAATTATATTTCTATACTATGGTAATGTTTCAAAATAAGTGTCAAAGTGAACTCGTGTAGGTTCTCACTATAGAACGTAACGTGATTCGCTTAGCTAAGGCTAAGGCTAAGTAAATTGGAAACCTAAAGCAGACTAATAAGCCAGTGGCTATACGTGGACGTATGGTTAGTCCTTTGAACGTGCTGAAAGCCTGCTGTGGTCTTGAACTAATTAAAGCCGGCTTCAAAGGGAGACAGAGCCATAATAGGTGTGGGTAAGGTAACTGAATGCATAAATGTATACCTTACTTATACCTTATCGATAGAATGCATAATTACATTGGACGTAAACCTCTCAGTTTAAATACCACTGTGAATGGTTTAATTGGGCGATTTATATAATCATGGGGTTACAAAGATAGCAACATATACATAACAACAAATATTTTTTTTTTCGACTAGTTGTTTTGTGTAAAAACCTTAATGCGGTTTACAGACATAGTCTATTTGTGTACCTATTGTATGTTGTGTGCTAAGAAGCAAATAAATGATTGTCTATGTCTATGTCTATGTCTGTGACATACGGACGGACAGACAGACAGACATGACGAATCTATATGGATTCCGTTTTTGCCATTTGGCTAAGGAACCCTAAAAATGGCACACTATGATAAAGTATTAATTCCTCGCAAACGACGTTCACATAGTTGCATAAAAAAATGTTTGTATTATTTATAATTGGACGTCGGTTTTATAAAGTAATACCAGACCTACAACATGTTTTTGCTCTAACATAATATAAAACAATAGCTGTGAAGCCCCCGAAGAAACTAAATAGATTCTCAGGGTTCTCAGACTAGGCAAGCATCAACTTTGAATCGCAGAACATTGTATACTTATTTTACATTCACAATGTATTTCTTTCCGGGATAAAATCAAAACGCTTTTCTTCATTATAATGCTGCGTAATTGTGCCTTTTTTTTTGTGTGCACATTTTTAAAATCTTTGGTGTTGATTTACCAAGTAGTTGCATGTTCTCTTAAAATACTCAACGCATTTTGTTTTTTTGTGGTATATAAGTTTTATGAAATTTGATCACATCCTATATCGGTCATTTCTTTTGGAATTTCCTTAGCACCCGTACCGACACTTGGCACAGGGAGCATTTGCATAGCCGGACGTGTCACGAATAATATGGAAATGACCTCTGGCACTCTGCTTCACTCGGGAAAAGCACGGCTGCAATGCGACCCACGACTGCTTCGATATTGCTTCGATTCACAATAAATGCAATTTCGAGGTGACGTTGACTGAATGGAAGCGCCCAAGGACACTCTCAGCTCATGTCGTTTCGTCGAAATCACGTCGTATTAACACAGGAACAGAATATCATGTAAACTAAACTTTTGTGCCTATAAAAGGTGAAAGTCTTCATTCTCTCATCTATAAGAAATGCAGCTCTTATACCGAGTGCTTTATGCCGAATTTCAAAATTCTCTAACGACTTTTGCAAATTACATGAACTTGACAGCGTAATTTCAATTAATTATCTCTTTCCCTTGTGTTGGCAGATAAATGAGCCTCGAGGGCGTCGTTCGTGGTGAAAACATGAAACTTTGCACACATCCACGCCCGTTCGCCAGCTTCAGAACCCTAAAGTTTGAATAATGTATTCTTCGAACAATTTTTTGCTCAATCCTAAAGCGCGAAATAAAGTTGCCTTACTGCATGGCTCTTAAAAATATGAATTTATAACATGTTGAAAAACAAAACCACCGAGAACGCTATTAAAGCTCGTAAGCCTTGAAAACCTCTTGGAAAACGTGGAAATATCTGGCGTGTAGGATCGTAGTGCTCCTGATACGTCCGTCTATTGGCTGGCAAGCAGCAGCCAGCTTCCGAAGCGAACAATGACTTCGGCGGGTCGAACTCAATTTCACGCGTGATTTGTGCACTTTTATTTCATTTTCACTTCGACTGAACTGCTGTCGGAACAAGCGATCTCGGGCTGGATTTATATCGAGCACTAGCAGTACGTTAGAATCGAAAACTTCTGGGATCGGATTACGTTTTCAGCGATTGAGCTTTGATTCTAGCGCGACAACTGTTGTTTCTTGGATGCATAGTGCGTCTCTTTAAAAATAACAGTTCTGCATAACAAACGAGATCCTAGTGTGAGTTGAAAAACTCTGCTTAGTGCCGGCAACGATGCTGATGAGCTGCAGCATGTTGTGGCTCACGGTAAAGTCGACTCGACAACTTGATATATTGGGCTGCTTTGTGAGGGGTCTGGGTAAACACACGCAGAGAGCGCAGTCAGATAACGCTCTTCAGCAGGAGGCTACTAAATTATTTTTATCTTCGACTTGCACGAGCAACTCACACTTATCTCGAGTTGCACAAATTTAAGGCGAGTTGTTTATTGTGTGCTATTCTTTTGTTTACCGGAAGAGTCGTAAAATACATTGCGTAGGGGCAGATGCCTGTGTTTATTATTTCTCTACAGGTGCATTGCGAGAGTTGACCACGCATGGGGCTAACCCCAGGCGTGAGCTTCATTTTATTTCAGTTGTAGATGTAACGTGTAACCTAACGCATAAAAAATTGCGTAAATGAAACCATATAAAACTATAAAACCCCGCCTACTCGTAAGTTAGTGGCTTTATGATGCACACCACACCTTTGTTTTGTTAGAATTGGTTAGCTTCAGTAGGGTGTAGTAGTATCAAACACTAAGAATGAAGTAAGTTTTAGGTTAAGTAACCGGCAGGTGTTGAGTACAAAGCCCGTAATCTGGGTAACATTGATAAAAAATCACTCGGCGACAAAACGAGCGGAACATCACAAAAGATGCTAAAACGGGTACGGCTCGGTAGCTAAGAAGCTTCATGGAACTTTATGGCCTCCAAACGATGCGCATGTATGTGTACGACAGAAAAAGCGGTACGCCGATAAAAAGTCCATTGTCGACACCGGGACGCTCAGGGCCTTCACTGGGAAGAGCTAGGGAGGGCTATGTGATAAAAACTACGGAGGCCTGACTAGGACGAGAAAGGAATAGCACGTTGCGTTGTGTAGAAGACTCGACGAGCGTGAAATTTGATTGTCGTCAGAGACATTGTGCCAATGTGACGCTGGTACTCTCTTCTGTGAGCTAACTGCCAAATATTCACGTACCACTTTTACAACCTACCATAAACTTGCCAGGATAAATCGATTACGATCTCGTCATTAAGTTTATTCAAGCCCATAAAAAGGGGCAATGTTTTCGGTAAAGCTCTATTTTCTGTGCCAATGGCACTTTAACATAATGGGGGCCGACGCGCATTATAGCCATTATTGTTGCCATACCTGAAACAAAAAAATACATAGTTAATAACAGTAAAAACATGTTTTATACTCATTGGCCGTACAAAGTATATAGGTATCTTTATCACGTAAGGCTTTTTGGGAAAGTACAAAGCTCCAGAGAGTTTTATTCCATTTTAATTAAGCCGGATTAACGAGAATTATTACAATGAGGTCCTGATTTACGAGAAAACTTCAATAGGTCTTTTTTCAGCTAAAAGAATTATCCTTGAAAGTATGCAAATTCATTCGGAACTTTGACTACAAAAAATAATAGCGTGATTCCACTCTACCGTTTCACGCAAACATGTACCTACATTATAGGTAAAGAAATAGAGCTCGCAATCCTTCCCAAATTGTTACTCGCGTGACTAACAAAACGTTTGCGTGCATTTTTCGTTCGTTTATACAAAGTGTTACCACAAATCCATTTCTGTAGGTGATCTCGAGATTTTCATCAGCATTTTTACTTATCGAACGGTACAATTACTTATCGTTATCGAAGGCGACTAGGGTTATTTGGTATGGAAAGAAAGAAACGATGAGCGCCCCTCCGGGCTTTGCAAGAAACAAATGCTCTCCATACAAAATCCAGGTCGATAAGTAATTTTGCCGTTCGAATAGTAAAAACTGATGTTGAAAATCTCGGAATACAGCTACTGTTTCAAGCTGTTCGATCTGTGTCACTTCGGTTTCAGGCGATGCCTCCATTATGCAAATGGAGTCTCTGTTCTCTGCAGCGTTCGTATTTAGCCAGTCTATTCAAAGCCTCCGCGGCCAGACGGAAGCCTTCAGCACCGGTTTGAATCAAACACTCTATTTTATTATTTGTTTGACTTTCATATAGTTGAATTGAATAAACTACATGATAGTACCTAAAAAATGATGGAATCTGTGTGAACCCTAAATGAATGGCTTGTATAGAAGGTACCTACATAAATAACAACTGTTATTAGGTAAGATAACTAAAATGTTTTTTTAAAGAATACAACAGTCACATATTGATAGTTATGATGTGAAGTTATTGTCAAATTCTGATATTAGCTGCGCGGTTACTATTTTTTCTGTATTTAAAACTTTTTAAGTATCAGAGAGTGGTCAACTTTATACCAACTAATGATAATGATGATTTTGCAAAAATGACTCGGTCTCTCGTGAGTGAAACACTCATCGTATTACGATGGCAGAAAAGGTAGGTATGTTTCCGCCGGATTCCAACTCAAAAACGTCAGAAACCGGTGCTCAGCGTAAAGAATTTAACTGCAACTTTGATCGGAGTAGGATCCACAAATAAAATAAAACGCAGGCTAGTTTCTATGCTAATGCTGTAGGTATTACGGACAATGAAAACATTTCTTTTACTGCTGCAAACTGTTGAGTCGAAAAAAGCCCTGTTTCAATGCAAATGCTGCAATTTTGTGGTGTTTATTAGATTTTATACTCTATATTTTTGTAAGAGACGGTTAGCTGGAATACTGTTTATGCTTGCAGATGCTTGTATATTTAAGGTAGATTGGTTCTACCCAAGGAACCATTTTGTTATCCTCAATCGATCGACTTTATAAATGTTTTCAAATCCCTTTAGCTGTGTGATATAACCTATCAAGCACGGCCTAATTAAATTGACGACATGCCATGTTGTGATGATATCGCGCTATTCTGTGTCGGATATGATCGATACCTACTCCAGCGTAAGCTCCCATAAAAGAGAGCCGCGGTAAATGACAGTTACAACCGGATTGTTTTATTAATATTGCAAAATCATTTTTGTGTAACAAAACTTTTTATCTTTGATTAGAAGAAACCAGATTAGAACAAACTTTAATGAGTTTGTAAAACTTCCAAGTTAATCATTTCTGTCCCCTTGATTTTCATGATATGACAGAATTATTTATTGTTGTATAAGTAAACAGGCCTTTGCATCTATTGTAGATGATTTATATAGCGTCAGAGCAGCTGGTGATTACTAAGGCCCTACTTGCGGGTCGCCATAGTGCCTGGGACAGGATTTCAGATGGAATAGGCTTGTCCAGCACTTCTACCATCCTGACAGCTTAGTCAGCCTAATCTACAGGAAAGACATAATCAATACGTGCAGAATTGACTGAACCATGGGTTCCTCACGATGTTTTCCTTCGCCGTTTGCGAGCACTAGCATTGTGTACATACATTTTCCGAAATCTATAGGTACACGACTGGATTCGAACCCGTGACCTTAGGATCGGAAGGCGGGGTTACTGCCACTAGGCCATCAGAGCACTGGATCGTGATATAGTCGAGCGATAACATCGGTTCAATAGTAGTGGTTGAGGTAGTGATCTAGCTTTCTGATAAAATGTATCTTTACCCGCGTAAAACAATTCTGAGAAACGAACAGCAGTCTGTTTTAATTATCGAAAATAAGATAAACATTGCCCGAACAAAATTTCCCACGGTCACGTCCTCCAGATATTCAAAACAAACCCGTATGTGTTATAATAAGTTGTACCCAACCTCAAACGAAAAGTAAAATCATAATTTGTTCTGTATCAAACAAAAATAAGCGATCGTTTTTGTTTGATACGCACATCAATTAAATGTGTACCCAATCGTACACCCCCAAGCTAACGTCCCAAAATTTCAAAGCCAAATTATTATAGGAACGTCGAAGTTACATAGTGTTTGCGTTATATTAAAAACAAGGGCCAATAACTACACATCGCGTACTTCACGTACGCATCATATTTATAATATAAATACATCTAATTTTTATTAGTTAACGGCGTAGGTTCACTTAAATGTATCTCTCTTTAAGGTATTTAAAATGCTGTATTTTATATATTTGTCGAACCATAATATATTTTTCAACAGAGAGAAAACTAAATAAAATACTTTGCAAGGGTTGTTCCCTACGGACGCTACACCCTTGTTAGGTTTATGTGACTGGAACGCGTTCCAGTATTACTTTAGCTGAAATTGAAAACATAGAAATATCAGTAAATTACAAAATCACAAACGAAATTTATTATTCAACGACTTCTCTAAGAAATCCAATCTTAGTCATTTTCTAGTTTTATTTTTAGAATCGCCGAAAAATCTGAAAAGCATTCCGTGATCTCTGAGTAGCTAAGTCAAATATAAAATAAGAAGCCACGCGTAAAATTTTACGGCCGTTTGTTATATTGCCGAGATTGGGAAACAACGTAAAAGAGGACCTTACGGGAGTAGGTGAGCAATTTCAGGGTCCGCGGAAGTATCGCGAGCGGCATCAAACGAAATGTTTTATTTGAGCTCCACCATGTATTCATGTTTTTTGAATTTGCAGATTTTTTCGTTTACCTACGTGAAATATCATCTTCATAAACCTGAAGAAGTCCAACTGCTAAAACGAGTCCAAGCTTTCCAGCCATCCACCAACTGCGATCTTAACAATGTCACCGGTTCGTAAGGTGGGTCCTACTATCTATTACTAATCTTTCGGTTCGTGGTCGCCATCCGAGAACTTTAATTCCCCAACGGTTGTCAGTTCTTCGAGCTATATGACCTGCCCATTGCCACTTCAACTTAGTAATTCTACATACATTGTACTAACAATCGAAATTGCTTTTTCATACATAAAAGTAATGCAGTGGATATCGACAACGTATAGAGTTGGGTTTACAGTAACGATATGGATCTATGTGGTATTCAGCATTAAAGTATCTAGGTAAGTATTATAAATACTCAAAGCCCCAGCGGCTATAAACTAAAAGTAGGTGTTCGTAGTAAGTTCAAGGCACACGGTTCCTATTGGAGCGAGGACAGCCATTCGGTCCTCGTCACGTTCACCCGACGAAAGTTCATGAGAAAACTTTAATTGGATAATACTGGCATTCCCCTCGACTTTACAATATTTTTTACGTGTCATGTAGGAAAAAGTATTTCATTTCCGAGAACATGGAATAGGAGATGTGATTGGAAATATAACAGCCCGATATCGGAAAACATTATAAGCCAAAACGTAAATATCGAGCGCCAAATGTGTTTTTGACAATATCAATAAATAAATGTTTGTTTCACCAATGGCAGCGTAGAGTAGTAATATCTACAATTTATGCTCTAATTTAGAACTATCGTGGTTGTGAATGTTTCAAAGAAGTCAACACCATCTGTGCAGCGGTGCTCGTCTATAATGCAAGCCTTTCCTAATAACGAGGTCGAATGGAAACTACGACCACCGCACGCTTGTATTAGCTCCTTCGTTTGCTATGCTAATTGGCTGGTTAAGCTGCCAACACATGGCCCATACAATTAGAAAACCCTAGAAAAATACGAAATTTCCTTATAAATAACAAGTGAAATCCCGTGACAAGCGTACAAACTTTGACACCTTTTTGAAGTTCAAATAAAAAAAGAATCTATTTAGCATAAAGAGACGGTTATTTTTCAAAATACTTTTCAGAGAGTTGAACTCCGTTTCAGATCTAAACTATAAGTAAATCTTCATGAGTGAGTCAGTTTATAGGTTGAACAAGGTATAACACAGTTCATACTCAATTCACATGACGTAAACCATACCAATACCAAAGTCAATTATGAAACGTAACGTGCGTAAAGAGTGTTTTTAATATCAGTGCAGCATCGCAGCATGATTCCAACAACCACGTTAATCTAACTACGGAAAGAGTTCATCTATATCTAAGCAATGCTAAAATCCAAACGCGATAAAACTTTCTTGGAAACCATCGGGCTAAGAATACGGGCGTTCCACTCTACTTCCGCGAAATTTGTGTAAGCAAACCAAGTTAGTTAATCAACAAACTAAGGCTTAGACTAATTGAGATCGTGCGCTATCCCCGGCATCAAACACTAATTAGTGCTTTATCAGATTGCTTGATTTATCTTGAAGGCTCTCTTTGTAAGCCTGTCGAGAAACTGTACTATATTGATGTGCGATTTTTCATATGCCCTACAAGGCTCAAAAGAATAGCACTTTTTATTCATAAACAGAATTCATATAATATTTTCAGCGCCTACTTATGCAGGTAGGGCTTATGCACGAAGGTATGTACAATTTATTCAAAAGCCCGAGGCACCTGGGGAATAGGTACGGTACCGGACAAAGGCTGAAATTGCTTTTAGAAAAGAGAATCTCAAAAAAACGTATTTCATTTTTAAACAAAAGTCAGGAGCGGAGCTTACAAAAATGGTATTTAACTAAGTTGGTAGCGCTATAATTATAGAGAATTTGAAAAATAATGCAAAATCGCATTGCAATTATAGTGAAAATGTAATTAAGTAAAGGAAACCAGGTATACGAACGCTGACAACTATAGGTACTGTTGAATGAAATGTTATCCACGTATATCCACGTATGCTTCGTCCCCTTTTTGGAGGCGAAGTAGCATTTAAGCTGAGTGAGGACCATTTTGGCTCAAAAACAAAAACTATAAATACCTAATTGGATACTGTCGGCACCCTTTTCAGCAATAGAACTAAGATTATGTGTGTACTTATTTCTTTCTATGTGTTTCTGTATGTGTTCTATGTTTTATTTTCTCCTAAGATTTCTTGTGTAGCCGTACCTTTACTCAATGTTCTTCTCTTTCTGTGGTCTTTTTCTTTATACTATAAGTTGTGTTTTTTTTTGAGCCAAATAAAAAAGTTATCTATCTATCTATCTATCTATCTATCCTAATCAAATCTTCATAATTAATGTATATGAATACATTGCTTTTTGCTACGAGCTTCAGTGCAATCTTTAGTTATTTTCATCTGGAAAGTGCTTGTGTTTGGAATCAGACCACACTTGAAATTGGTCGGAATAGTTAAATTCCGACCAATTTCAAGTGTTTGACACGACATTCCTTTGTGGCCTTATATCCCATTTGCATGTTTCTAAGAGCATACACTCGAAACATCATAAAGCGCAACAAACAACACTCGGAATGCACGTCAACCACTGCTACACTATTATGAGAAACTTGAAACTGTAAGTAAGTTTAACAGAATTCAAAGTGCGTTTTGGTATGATTCAGCTAAATGGAGCAAGCTGCGTAAAGGCGTAGCAAAGTTTAATTGGAAACGTCTTCTTCTAAAATTGATAGGCGCCTCACGAAGTTTAGCCAATTTGCTTTGGGAATTCAAGAGTCACTTGGGATTCCATGGCCACGATCCCATAACAGTCCTTCAAATTTTCTGCTAAGCTGTGGGACCTGTATGTACTTGGCTCAAAGACTCAAGAACAAAACATGACGAAGTTAAGCAATGATGGGAGTAACTTTTGCACGTCTTTGACACCGCTGGATGAAAACGTTACGATGTTTAGAAAAGAGACTTACATGATAATATCGGTTTGTCTTGCCATATTTAGCATACATAATATTAAGGCACCCAGTACTGTGAAGTTTCACAACGAATAATAGACATTCTTAACATATTTAATGAATATACTGACGATGGAATGTTTACCGTAGCAAATATCACAAGTCTTGTTGTTATTACAGCTTACCCACGCACTGTTTTGACGGCAGATGATTGAAACTTCATTAAGCACCTACATAAGTACCTTATCTACCTACATAAGTACCTGCTTACATTAGTTGGGTGGAAATACGGTCCATCGACAGCGCAACCAAGCGCAGCGTCGAGGGTACTTCAAAACGCATTAGCATTACTTGCCCGATGAAGCTTACGCAGGGCCTCATTGAGTATTTACTCTAAGGTCCGAGCAGGATAGACTGCCTTGTTTCAAACGTCCAACAAAGTCAATGTTAGCTTTAATCTTCACCTGTTCAGTAGTCAAACAAAAGTGATGCAATTAAATGTTCATTACTTATAGAACGTTGCTCTAAGTTGTTGTTTTTGTTGTATTATGTGTATAGGTACCTACAAACAGTTGTAAGATATTGTACAACTAAGTTGATTGACCAATAACAATCAATAATAGGTACGTGAGCCAAATGTGTGGTCACTGTGCCTAAAAGTTAATTGAGTTTCGAGTAAAAACGTAGAGCTTGTACTATGGGAACCACATAGCTGATATAATACTCATATATACATACTTAGAACACAATATAACACCCAGACAGAGAATAAACATTTGCGTTCACCACACAAATATTTGTTCTCGGTGTGGATCGAACCCACGACCGACGGCTCAAAAAGCAGAGCTACTACCAACTGAGCCAGTAAAGATTTATTCGTGTAAAGAAAATGATTTGGTCTCACACTGGTTAGCCTGGGAACTGAAAACTGATAAGGCTAAAGTCACAATGTTCACTTTATAAACATTTATAGAGTTTTTCCAGGTTATAAATAGGGGTTTATTACAAGATAGCCAAATTCCTTGTTTGTAACATTTCCCAGTTTCTCTACTGCTGAATACCTAGTTAAACAGAATAAAACAATGAAGTTACATAGTAGGTTAGTGGAATCTATTAAAATTACAGGGACGTCAATCATCAAACTTATCTCACTATTTATTTTTCCAATGTTCCGTTGCAGGCACAATAAAGTAGTAAGCTAGGCCACCTTCAATGTTATCGTAAACTTTGTAGCTATAGAATTATTGTAATATTATTATGCTTACGACTCAAAACACAATTTAAACAATTCCGAGCTTGAGTTGAAGATGTTTATTTACAACACTCGTATCTCTAGATTCTCTTTAGCTTAGCGGGCATCTTCTGATGGAGTATTAAACATTTTGAACAGTATAAAACCATGCTTTACAAATTATCTTCTATTACATTCTTGTTGAGGATTAGGAGTAATTCATTTTGTGCTGGTTTGAAATGAATAGTGCGACACGCCTTCTCATTAGAAGACTCATCAATCAGTCGCTCAACAGTCGGTCGGGCTCATCTTAGCTTTCAAATCGAATAACTGGCAAGGTGTATTATAGCGAACGCCGAATGACCTCATGCTAGTTTAATGTACTTGTAATGTAGTAGTCAACCAATCAACCAATCGAATCGTTCCAATTAGCAGAACAAATGATTTTGATTAGAGCGCGCTCGGGTGAAAAATCTTTACCAAACTATCCGAGGATAGAATTGCGAATAATGACCAGATGGTAGATAAGTAGAGGGCACGTGGATGTATTCCGGAAGATAACTTTTATTACATTGCTGGCACAAGGGAGGAATTACCGTGGTCTTTGAACGTGCGCGGTCAACTATTGCCTTTTCCCTTCCGGTGATGACAATGCACCATTACGAAGACAATGTTACATGCTTCTATACGAATACTAATACAGTAGGTTGTTATAAGGAGGTTCAGTTACTCAGGGAGCGCCGCCAGAGCGCCCCAATTCCACTCGAGATGTAGGTAATTTCCTGTGGCTTATTTGAATGCACAGCGAGAAATTACTTTACCTACGCCATCAAGATCGTGGTTTGATTAGCTCTCGAATGGCTTATATAGGTTTCAAGCGTTAGGTAATTACCAAAGATAAATGTTCCAACAATGACGTTTTTACAATATACAATGAAATTAAAAATATATTGAACATAAATCATACCTACACTTGATAATATAAGTTTAAAGAACTTGAGAAACTGACTTCGTAGCCCAACTATTAAACTGATTTTGATGAAGTTTCTATGGGACCAATCTGGAAGTATAGCCTTTCATGACAAAAAAAATATTTGAATCGACCCATAAATGATGAATTTATATTTTTATTTATAGGTATTTATTTATTTATTATACAGAAAGTTAGGTACAATTAACAGTGAACAGTGGTTTAAAGCCTATTAAGTAAGGTTTGTTTTACCACTGGGTTCTCTATATCAATACACTTATAACTAATAAATGTTATAACAAACATTGAAAAAATACGACCGAATTGAGAACCTCCTACTTTTTTAATTGAAGTCGGTTAAAAATTGCAACTGTATGTTTTTTTCATGAATAATAAACTCAGACACATTGACCCTAGTGATAGGTACGTCTTGCTGACCACTACTACCTTTTTAAGGAATGTTTCATTAATATTTATGATCCGTGAAATAACATTAAACCATATTTTGACTCACGAATCTTATATTATCTATAACCCTGCTCAATTATTCTCTACAAGGGTCGGCTTATTGGATTTTCTTAATAATTCGAAAGAATCCCAAATCTACATAAAACGAAGTTAATAATATACCTACGACACTCCATTACTTTAAGATTACGAAAAGTTTTATTGTGAGGAGCCTGACTGGTCTTTTTGACCGTGCCGACATTCATTTAATAACACATCACATATGTATATTTAACGGGTTGGTGTTTTCCATGTAAGGGCAAGTAATTTTGTTCGCTTAATAGTTGAAATACCTTTATTGCAGGCTATGCAAATCTTCTGGGCTCGTAAGAGTTCGTACGAAGTATATTTACGTTGCTAGTGTAGTAGCTCAGAAATGTTACTGTAAACAACTACCATAGATGCCAGAGCACACCATACCCGATTTGCTAAGCATATGTATCAAGTGTTGAAATTCAAATATTTATCGTCGGTTCCCAGGCACATGCAGGCCGACCGTTGACCCTGCGCCCGCGTCGAGAATGCGTCTGGCTGGTTGCGCCCGCGCACCCGACTAGGGACATGCCAAACAACTACAGGTTCTTGATAGCGCAGCCAGCCACACACAAACGACTAATAGTTATGGCACTTGATGCGATAACAGAAAGCCGATAGCGAACGTTACCAGATACTATCCAACATCAGCAACTGCAAGTTTCCTTCTAAGAAGTTCTAAACATGATCCTAAACATTTCTAACCGTTTTTATGAAACTGGATTGATAAATAAACGAGAGAATGAGAATAATAATAATTATGTTTAAGTATTTAGCAAGAACTGGCAATGAAAGTATAGATTTTTCAGCGTTGACGTAACCAGCCTGCTTCTCTTATTTCACCACTTCACAGAAAACCCTGAGAGCAGAGTACTGCAAACGTAAACATATCATGTTAAATACGGTGAGTAGGTCAACCTAACATACTGAATGGGATAAGGCTACTTTATCCCATTCCGGTTATAAAATATATTTCAATGTAAGATTCAATATTTTTTGAGGATCTTACATAAATATGATCCTAAAAAGTTCGAAAATATGTGTCAAGTGCACGAAAGGAGCGTCGTTGAGGCACACTCAAAATCCTTTCACCACACTTGGTTCGATAGAATCAGTGACACGATAAGAAGAAGAATGGTACACAATACACATGCAAAACTAAATCATCAAATATACTAACCACTAAACTAAACTATTCGATTTCGAACTCCGGTACCAATTCAACGGGCGAAATCTAGAGAGCAGTACAGAATTCTACATATTTCACGCCTGTCTATAAACCGTATGAACAATGTAAGTCATTAATCCTTGGTCTACGAATGTTTTGTATAGAAATATTGGAATTCTATTTTATTGGAACTTTGCATTTGTCGTAATACTGATGTTACTGGAACTCTTGTCGAAATAGTATTTTATGGTGATACATTCTAAGATTTCAGCGGAGAACCCTATAGCTCTTGTTTATATGCTCGTTTTATTTTATCAGAAATATAATTCGATTCTTCTTTGTTCTTAAAATTCGTTAAAAATCTTTCAACCAAATTGCCAATCAAAAATGTCCATTGTTTATGCAGCTGTAAATAAAAAACGTTTAAACCTTACAAAAATATTGAAGGTTGACTTTTACTATAATATAAGCACTTAGTAATATATCTAATTATTTTGCAGGATCCAAAATTATTTGAAATAAGGTAAATACAGGAGGCGTTAGACGTCCATTAGCACGATGGGTTGACGACATTGCCAGCGTCGTGGGCCGCAGTTGGATGAGGGTAGCCCAAGATCGTGGTGAGTGCAAGAGCAAAGAAAGGCCTATGCCCAACAGTGGGTTAAGTCGGGCTATGGATGATGATGATGATGAGGTAAATACAGCCGAGATCAAAAGAAGATTTTGAGGTTGATCTTTGCCCAGTTATATTTAATTAAGGTAAAATGAAATATAAATTGCAGCTCAAAAAATTCGAAGAAGCCGTACCTAAACGATCCGTCACGTTATTTGTGCGTAGAAAAAATACTAAGGAAGAAAGAATCCATCCACATATTCCATGTTACTTCCATATTATTGCTATCACTAAAGATAATTACTTGTAACATGAGCATCCAGCATACAAACATATACATACGCCTCCCTATATTACTTTATTTATCTACTTACGTAAGTAATATAGGGAGGCGTGCCGTTGTCGGTTCACAGGAAAAACTAATTAACTAGCTAGTTAATGTTTCCATAGCAAACATATTTTATATCTTTCTTAAAACATAAACTTGGTGCACTGCGATATTTTGATATGGCGCTGCATTTTTTAACAGACTTCAAATATTTTACTAAAAGTCATAATATTATTATTTACGACGCAGGTATGACGATACACAATTTTATTTTTATCATGATGCGTGCTTGGAACAGGTCAGCGTCAGCGATTCGCGGCAGGCAGTCAATTAAATTAAATGTCAGCGCGGTCCGGTCGGTGCACAGAAAGTGTCGAATGCACTGGAAATCATTTGAACGGACAGCCACTTATATTTATCCATTCGTTATACGGATTCAGTTTATTGAATAGCATTGTGTCGAATAACAACATGACTGTAATAAATGTTAAATCAATATGTTCCGTTATTGTTGTGTTCGGTTATTGTATCAATGCGACTCCGACAATCAGTAACATTATTTGCATACAATTTCAATACTGAGACCGATATTTTTATTTCCGAAGTAGACACAGAAAGTTTCGACGGGCACGCATTGATAACGATTTCCAGAAGCAACAAAAATAAATTGAAATGGTCCTCGACTGGAAATTAAGGGGTAACCATTATTAATATCGAGTTAAAAAGGGCTCTACCTGAAGAGCTCTCGACATTAGGTCGCTCCCATTATGAGGAGCTCTTAACGAAGGCGCCTTATGTTACGAGCGACGCTCTCCTCCTTAATAGCGTTAGGCCCTAATGCTTTTAGGAATCTTGATTAAGACATGCTTAAGTCGTTTGAATAGTTATGTTCTGTTAATTAGATATTTAATCTGAAATACGAGCGGGGATTCTAATTATCATCACGGATTGAAGCATAATCCGGATCAGAGACAGATTATCTACATACGTATAAGAGAGTAACTTTATCTTGTTGATTCCAAGCGGGTTGCGCTACAAGTTGGCTGCGACTCAAGTTAAAGAAGTTTCAAGAGTCATCACCATAAATAAAGTTTTGAGACTGGGATGGAGTTAACAGAAAATAAATAAGGTTCAAGAACATAGCATACAAAATCCACATCAATGCGGTGAAGCCGAGTAAAATTGGATGTACTTCAATTCAAGAAAACAAATTGAATATGCCTTAAACATGCTGAGTCGAAATACAAAATGGTTGAGAAAATGTAAGCGCAGAAAACGAAGGGTCCAAACAGAAGCTTAGTCTAAATCTTAGGGCAGCTTCCGAACTCGCGTGTGGGTAACATCAGTTCCAATTGATTGGGCAACCGTTGAACTGAGCCAGTTAATCACGGTTACACGCCGTGTTACCTCATTATTGGTGGATTGTTACGTGATTTACTGCTAAACTTGCTCATAGTCTATCAATCTAAACCAGTAAGATCTTGTAGCTGGGGATCACACAGTTGATATCAATCATAAAACGCTATAGATAGACAAATTGCATATTATGAGCCAAATTACTTATTATGCCAATGGTAACCGAAATAATTAGGTATATTGTCTCTCAAAACGACGACGCCAATAAAGGTGATGCCGCCGTCGAAGTGCATTGATAAAAATATGTCTGTGTTTAGAAACGCAACACTACGTGTGGCATATCACGTTGTTTTTAGGTAAGGCACCAAGGCGTTGCCCGGCAGTTGCTAAAAGCAAGCGTAGCGCATGGTGTGAAATCCATGAATTTCACTTTAAGCAAATAATCATTGAAGAGTACAAAAATAAACAATACCACGAACGGAATTCCAAATTCTTAAACCTATTTATCTTTATCCTGAAGTTGTACGTAGAAACTTCCAGTGTAAAGTTTCCCGACCTAATCAAAACCGTAGTTTGTAGAAAATAGTGTCAAAAGTTTGTCTTCAGTGCAAGCGCCTGTACAAACTTGACGCGCGCTCGAGACTGGGAAACGTTCTCAAGAGACATGCCAAGCTTTTAGTGAGTAATTCTTAACTTGGCAAAAACAAGTTTGAAGACCACTGAAGATGATGGATCCAGAATCAAGTTACTTGCGCTCGTTAGCAAGTTTTGCTTGTAACTTGTTTTAAGAGTATAATGACAATTTAATGATTGATACACTACCATCATGGAGTTAAAATAGTAGGTAGGTAAGGTAAGTAAGGGTTCTACCAAAATAAATTCACGCGTGTTTTTACTATAGGTAAGTTGTACGTTATAGTTGTATTAGGTACACGAAAGCAATAAACGAATATGAAATGTGGGCAATAAATCATGTACAAAGAAGAATTTATGAATAAAGTATGACCAATTCGACACACATCAACCTACATAACTTTGGAATCTATAAATCTTTCTCTCTTATTGACCCCAAAGACATGCAATAAAATGAACCGTAAAATTTTACACCCGTACCGAGTTGTGGGAATACAATATAAGCAAGCTTTCCTAGTTCAGCTTTTGAAGATAACGAAAATAAAAATAAAGGAAAAATAGCAAATAGAGGAGGAGCTTCCACATATAAGTAAGAATTCTCTAATAACAATCCCACACTTCTGTACCATGGGCATTGATCTCAAGGAACATAATATAATTATACTCTTTATTACGATCACCATGGATATTAAACAGTTTTGTTCGAAAATTAAGCCAAAGGCAAATAATACCGAATTATCTATAGAGACTTTTAGCATCAGACGACAATTTGTAATTACGTTCCAGCTATAATGGCTACGAGAAGAGTGTCGAAAGCTCCAGGCTTTCGTGACAAAATGTAAGTGGTAAAATAAGTTGTTTTCTTAAAGCGTCATGAGCCGTCTGAGTCTGTGTAGCTTTCAGTCTTACGACCAGTCGACCGCCCTCTCTTTATGCCCCCTTCCAAATGTCTTGGCGTCAGTGAATGGCTAGACAGCGCGGCACCGCACCTAGAATACAGCATCGTTTGAAAAAGACACTGTTCTCTACAATCGCTACTATACTATAACGAGATGTATCTATCTATCTATCTATATCTATTTAGCCTGTATGCACCCACTGCTGGGTAAAGGCCTCCTCCCTAATACAAGTATCTAAGCAGATAAAAAGAAAATGTTTTTGGTTCCCATCGCACAAGCTCTGCTTAGTTTGGGGCTGCATAGTGGATTAATGATGGTGGTTATGTCGGTTAATGAATATTTATTTTTATTTATTTACCCATTCTTTTCTTTGCACTCAAATATGAATTTACGTAGGGAGTAATAAGTAACATAATTGTATAAGCATAATAAAGTAAAACGCAAGAAATATTCAAATAATTGAGAGACAGGCTTATTCCGAGAGAAGAATAAGAAATTGTCAGTAGAAATTCATTCAAATTCGACTTTATTGTCGTCCTTCAGAGGTTAAATTATCAAAAGGTCGACGAGCCGATTCGAACGAAAGAGAAGCCCGTTTTAGTATTTTGTAAACGAAACGGGTTTCAGTAATTCGCAAACCGCAACCGCTGTTTGACCTGTTTTCAGACGACAATAGATGCCGACTCTAAATTACGTACACAACACGGCCGTAGCGTTGCAAATTATTACAGCTATTATCGAAAATGTTGGTTATTTTAGTTTCGGCTTTGACAAAGGTAGCACCTATGATATATTAAATTATTCGAATGGCACAATGTTGCTGAAATAGAGGAGGAAACTTGTATTATTATTTGGCTTTGCATATTTTCCAGTGGATTTTTCAGTATGATGAAACGAATGATTACAAAAACACATCAAAAATGCAATATTTTGTTTCTTTGCAGAGTATCTTTGAAGATTATAAGTTTTATTTTATTAAAGTTTGTTTTGAGCTCAGCTGCAAGACGGAGTTTTATTTGTGTTCAACTTATAATAAAAACTGAAGATACTTTTTTGCAGACAAAAATATGCCCGCTTTTATGATAATTTGCTTTGCTTGCAAGTTCTCTGCTAAGTACTCTGCTTAATTTGGGGCTAGATAGAGTTTTGTGGATTGTCCACAATATTTATTTTATTATTTATTTATTTAGTGAAAATGGCATCTCATTATCATACATGAATTCAAGGTCCTGCTAAAAACTGCGTAAGAAGTTTGGATAAAGGTAGTGTTCCTGATATGGTTAGCGGAAGGCTTACATTCCCGCCGGTTCGGGTTACCATCATAATGACTGAATACTTCGCCGATAGCCGATCTTTTCACCAACAAAAGAAGCTGTTTTATGTTACGGCACGCACGCGGCGCTTTCACACACATTTCCTATAGCAGTTTCGTATAGCAAGTAGGCAGCTTTTGAGATTAGCGTCGATGGAGGTATGAAATGCATGCACGTGCAAATGTTTGATGTGAAGTTTTATGATGCAGGCTAGAAACACAAATATCGCTCGCTACCAGGCAGATCATGTACCTCATTTCCTCGAGATTTGTAAGCTTTTTTACTCACGTTATCCTAGTTAAAGTTACTTTAAACTTATCACAACCGAACTTTTTACTCTTATAGGCAACAACGGTTACCTTTAAAGGCAAAGGACGAAGTTGCCGTGACTTCCAATCTTGTTGCTTGAACAAACTGCCAAGTTTTACTCAACCGCCGAACTTTTGCTGCTTACGACACACGCAATATTAAAATTAATCAGTCAAAATAATATCACGAAGCTATGTTTCGTGTAATCATTTGATATAAGGAGGTGATTTTATACGGAGAGTTATAACCGTTAGTGGAGCCCACAACTTGCGTAGAAATTAGTAAGATCACGTAACATTGTATACTTAATGCACATAAATCAAGCGTTAGCTAGGAGTATTAATAACGTGGGTTATATTAACGAATACAGGAATAGTATAATCCTCCTAGCTGCAAATTTGCTCCTGGTGTCATGAATTGGCACCATACTTACGCTTCATCAGGCATGTAATTATTATTTTGTAAGAATGATCATACAAAAAAATAGCGCACGTAAGATTCATGCCTTCATACTGGTTCAGGCTAGTTCGTGAGCGGAACTGGTGCGGCGCCTATGTTTGTTTAATTTAAAAGACTTACTTCATTACCAACCAGAAGCAGTCCATACTGGACATAGATTCCCCTAAAGGATAAATATTTTATACCTTCTTCATCCAGTGATAGGACATGACCTTCACAATGTCGTTAGTCCATCGGGAAGAAGCCGCCCTACGCGTCATCTTCCGGTTCGTGTTTTCATTACAAAACTTTAATTATTTTCCGGCCAGCGGTTTTGTGGCTCTCGTGATGATACTTAACCTCAGCTGTTCCTAGTAACATTAAAAGTTAAATTTTCGCTCAAAAGCCAGTTTAGCGGTAACAGTGCGTGTCTTGAATGGTGGGCGCGTCGTTAACTTTGGCGAGGTTATAAATCTCGTGAATGGCCAGCTTTAGCGGCGTCGTCCGTCCGCTAGACTACTCCCACAAACAGGCTTCAAAGCTAATATCAAAGAGAATTTAATTGCTTACTCCACCAGAGTTTACAAACATAAAAATTCAAATATTCATCCTTTTTATGACGATGATAATTACGAGCTAAAGGCTACTAAAGCCCTCAAAGTCTCGGATTTTATTAGGTCCCATCACAATTATTTTCTCTCTTTACAGAGGAGCATTTTGTGGTTTTAAACAAATCCGCAAGCTCAAGTTATTTCATTTATGTAGATACGTACAAAACTCAATCGTCTAAAGTTCATGTTGTTTGTATTCTAGATAATTTTACATGAAGAGATAAGAAATACTCAAGTAAAGATAAGAAGAAACAATCCCGTTTGTTAAGCATACAATTTCGTATCAGTTTTGAGTCTTGCGAGCTGAAAGATATCTTATTCATTTGTTTTTATTAGTGTATTAGGTTTTTTCATTTGGCTTTATTCGTTATTCAAAGTCAAACAGCCTGGTTTTGTACCATTGAACGAGGCCAAAATATAATCGTGTTCTTCCACAATTTGGTACGAAAACACAGTGAACGGGAGCACAGAGCGGCATAACAGCTTGAAAGAGATTAATGGCCTTAAAATTGCATCGCAACAGCGCAATAAAAGCAACCGGGTAGGTGCACCAAATACTGTTTTATCACTTAACATAGAAGAGTAAGTCTAGCATTCGAGAATTCCAGAAAGCTTTTCCTACAGAATTAAAAGCGGATTTTAAGGATTTGCTTCGTGCAGTGAATTAACTTTAGGAACTTTGCGATTTGTCTAATGTAGAGACATTAGGCATCTCTAAACTGCATGTAGTGAATAGATAAGACTACATATAGAGATATGTAGTCTTATCTATTCACTACATGCAGTTTAGAGATTGAGAACCGCTATAGTTCATGCATTTCACGAAGACGCATTCAGTGATATTTATCTGGTTGTAATAAGAGCCAAAATGCTCTAATTGACGCGTCTTCGTGAAATGCATGAACTATACAGCTTTACTGCTGTGAAATAAATGAAATAATCCAACTCTCTCGAGCTTTGAATCTTCTACGCTTGAATTTCTTTTTTATTTTCAGAAGTTATGATAACTTTAGGTTAATCCATTATCTGGAAATATTTTAAACAGTTATTATAATTTGTTCTAGACACATTTCAAGGGTCGCGTGATGATGGTTCACTTGCCAAAAGATCCCTTTTAGGGTTAGGTACCTTGATGAAATTGGATAGGCGTGGCAAGCAATTAAGCTTGCGATACCGATATCTAACTTGTTAAAAACTTTAAATAAGTTACGTTAAATTTTATATAGTAATATACTCATTCATTTCAGGTTTCTTAGTAATCACTAATCATAGTCAGATAGGTATTAAAGTTTATAAGTAATTTCGGTTCAGAACGTTTTAGAGATATAGTTACCTAATCTATATAAAGGAAAATGAAAAAAATGGTATCTTAGAAAATAATCCAGAAAAAACAACAGAAAAATAGACTAGGCTATAAAAGTCCAGCTCTAACAGAAACTGATATTGACAAGTTGGAACCGCAAAGGCCGGCAGATAGATTCGAGTATGTTCGATTCTCTTTGAAAGGTCACCGATAAAACTAGTTCGCAAGTCTTTGAATGTGAATTGGGTCTTCTATTACTGAACAGTCTAGCAAATTAGGATGTAGACGGAGAGGTTCTATTCAAACCAAATAACTTGACGAAGCGAGTACTTATGTAAAAAAATGCATTCACTTGAAAGCTTAATTTTGATGATACCTAGTAGTTGTTTTCAAAATGTTGAACGTATTGATGTTTTCACTTAAATCGCAACGAAGACTAATATAATACGTGTATATACATCAAGCGATAGTCTTCATCTAAGCAAATACCTGCTATAACAAACAAAGAAAAACAGAGAAAAGTCTAGTGTTTGTTTAACATAATATTACATTTGCATCGGGTATGCATCTTATTGACTGAACGAGGAACACGGAGAGGAAAAATAAAATGTCCCGTGCTCTCGGAAAATAAGTTTCAGAGCAGGAAAATGAACAGACTGGCCGATCGTTGAGGTCAAACAACTAGTGCAACACAAAACGAAACACGTGTAACAACCAGGAAATTGTTGGTAAAGATTTTCACAAATGTGAAGAAACATTCGAGGAATGTTATAAAGCAACGAAGTTTTTCTTTACTTGGGAATTGTAACTATAGAATAGAGTAACATTGCATATTTTACTTCAATGTAGTCTTGTTGCAATCACTTTAATTCAATTCCATAACTAGGTCAAGTATAAAATTATATCACACCAATAAACAGCAATAAACATGTCATGTGAGATACGAGCAGAGTTTTGCTCAATTGTTAATTATTGTATACTCAACTTAGTCATATACACTTAATTGAAATAGTATCCTAGCAATAAACAATGTCAAAAACTCTAAAAGTACTTGAACATAATTTAAACATTCATTTCATAAGATGATGAAGTGAAAAATCTTTGTTAAACATTTGAGGGCGTTTAGCAGTCTCTTCATCTATTCGGCCCTCGACGAGCTCAACTAAGACCTTTAGAAGAATAGCGTGTAGGCCAAAGAAAAGATAGATGAATAGTGAGGAAGCTGATATGGATAAGAAAAATGAATCTGAATCGAGCCTCAAGCATAGATTTTTTGGCAGTTTTCCATTGAAGTGTCAAAAAATTTAGCTTGATGAGTCTCACCTCTCACTCAAACATTATTGCATACGGTCTTTTATGCGTAGTTTCCTAAGTAAAGTGTTTCCTGGCGCCGCATAATTGTGTCATTCATATGCATAAACTGGTCTGCTTTAGGTATATCATATCATAATATCTGTGTTCCAGCTATGCAAATGAATGAACAACAATCGATGGACGTCATAATATGAATGGAAGTATTGAGACCGGAATATTGGCATGCATTTTATTTATGGGCCACCTGACGCAATGAGCATTTCAATAAAGTTTTAAATATTACATGTCTGTATTATACAGAGAATTTCATTTTAGAACCGAGTCCGATATTGGAACAGAATATTGCAGAATTTAGTAGAATGGCCGAAAAGTCAAACCGCGTCAATTGTCGTAGCTTTTTCACACAAATCTGCATATTTTGATAATTAAAACCCCATCACAACGATCTAAAAAATACCCAAATCACACGAAAAAAACTAATCAGTCGTATTTATAAACGTATCCGCGGTGAGTTAGGATAAATCATCATTCACTGGTGGAATCGTACACTAAGTGGCAAACCCAGATCCTAAAAGCTTTTAGCCACTCCGCTGTATCTAGCCAATTGGTCCAATTCGCTGACTCGGGTCGATAGATAAACAACTTGGGGACACTTAGGGTGGGGCGGCGGCGAACCCCTCAATACTCCTGAGAACGCAGATGCCCATGCATGCTTCGAACATTACGACATCCCACAGCCTGCAGAGAAAAGCTCGTTCTCTAACTCAGAAAATCCAACAAAATTATTATGATGCAATAGTACCAAAATGAGCTCAAGGTCTACCACAAGTAACTGGGACGTGAGCCAGCTTTTCTGATTGGTATTGTGGTTAGACTTTAATCTGGTCCCTAGACGCCAGGGTTGGGTACACATTAGAAGATACATAATGAGACTGCGGCTTTCAGTTCTATTGTTATTGAGGGAACGTCTGTACTCAAGTATGGCATAAAAGCTGACATTAAAATTGCGTTTCGCATATAATACTTGGCATATTATATGCGCATATTATAAGGTCAGGGGGCTAATTCTCGGGCTGATCTCGATCATTTTGAAATTTTATTTTATTGCTTCTTTTCGAAGGGGGAATGGATAATTTCCTTGAGTAATTCATAAACGACCTCTTTGTAAAAGCCTCGACAGCTACGATATACGGAAAACGTACAAAAAATGCGGGGTTGTGAAAAGAAGCAATAAAATAAAATTTCAAAATGATCGAGATCGGCCCGAGAATTAGCCCCCTGATCTCTTTCTTTGATTCACATATAAGTAGGGATATAGAAAATAGTTCATCCAACCCATACATTAGTAAAACATTACGAACTAGGTAGAGAAGGTAGTACCTAGGTATACCAGGTGGTATACCTAGGTAAGTACTACCTTCCCTACCTAGTTCTACTCTACCTAGTTCGACTACCGGCAGGTACCGTTTTATGATTTTTTGTTCCTTATAAACAATCAAGCTTAATATTGAGTTCAAGCATAAAGTGAAAATAAAAATAAAATGAGGCACGTTATTCGATAACAATCATAAAATAAAATGTATACTTAGTCATATAGTACACTACTATTAAAGATAGCGGCTTTATAAAAATGAAACATTGTAGTAAATAGAGTGGCATAGTTATTTATTACTAGTGGTTCAGAAAACAGACGCGACGCAAACATTTGCTTATAATCCCGATATCATTAGATACAAATGTTCATGGGGGAATGGTTTGATCCCCTCGAGATGTGGCGCCATAGACCCTGACGCCACTTCGTTCAAACAGTGGCCCCTGGCCTGCCTTGCCCTCACATCGATTTGCTTCACGACAAGGGTTTCTTACTATTACGAAAAGTTCTAGTAGAACCTTATTTCAAACAGTTCACTGGAGATCGATACTAACTCGGTTGGGTAGAACAATATGGGCAATATTGTTGGTATTAGTAAAATATATAATGGACGATTAGATTCAAACCCACGACCTTAGTATGAGAAAGCGCTACTAGGTATACCTACCAATAGACCAACAGAGCTCTCCTTGTACCTACTTAATAACGAATTATACATTAGGAGTTACTTCAAGAGGGCAAATATTGCACCCCTTCCTTGCCTTTTTACATCGATTCGCTTCACTGATAAACACTGCAAATAGCATTTCTAAGCGATGATTTTCAACATAATTTTACTTACATATTTATTTTTTTGTATTTTTTGTAGGTTTAATAATATTCATCATCATCATCATCATCAGCCTAAAGAAGTCCACTGCTGGACATAGGCCTCCCCAACACATTTCCAGGAAGGACGAATCTGAGCCCATTCCATCCATCGACTAAATTCTAATAATATTACTATATGAAAACTATACTTATAATCAAGGAAATCTTGACTTTGAAACATATAAGATCGTTTAGGTTAATATTGTAAGCCCCAGAGCCGGTCATCGGTGGCAAGTTTGGCAAGTTTATCATGCGCACTTGATGTGCGGGCAGGTTTTTTCCGCAAGTAGGCCGCTGGTGGGCCCTTTCTGCGTGACCCTTGACACGTGTTGCTCGAACTTTTTTAGATTCTACAACACGCCGGTTTCCTCACGATGTTTTCCTTCACCGTTTTGAGAGTACTGGCATAGTGCACATACATTTTTCGATAGAAAAACTCATTGGTACACGAGTGGATTTGAACCCACGACCTTCGGATCACTACCACTAGACCACCAGTGCTCTCAGCCGTTCATCGTTCTCACAATTATTTCCACGACAAGAATATTTTTGCTTTCAACGTGATCCAGGTCTGCAATTCATGAGATCTAACTTAACGGATAGCGATGATTCGATTTAGAAATTAAGTGTTTGCCTGAAAGATACGGCTCCAAAATAATTGAGGGGAACGTGATCGCTAAAACCATTATCTTTCCTATCAAACCCTCGGTGGAAAAGCTGAAATTCGTTGTGAAAGGGAACGTTACTTTGCGAAGGCTAGAAGTTTCAGGTTACACTTCAGATCAGATAGCTTACATGCCTACCACATTATGTGGCTTCGTGTGCCACCGCAAACGGTACGCATAGGTTATATACGAGTATCAAAGTGCCTACCATACTTACCTACCGATGTGATGGTAAATGGGTAGGCTGCCATTTTATTTTATGGTAGAAAAGGTGTTTTTATCGATCTACGTTCGTTGCTTCAGATTAGAAGTTTAGAGATGGTGGGTACTTCGGCGATATACGTTTTTAACTAACGCGATACATGGAGTTTCTATTATCATCGGTTGACTACAATATCGTACAATAGTGGTAGGTATTAGTTCGAAACTATTTTGTTGTCACCACTATTTAAGCTCATAGAGCTTTGCTTGCACTCTATAAAGAATACCAAACGAAGTTTATAGAAAAGCTTTCACATAAAATGCTTTAGAAAGCTTTACCTTAACAGAAAGCAAAACGCTTTATTTCATGACTGCGTATAAAAACGTAACGCCGAAAAGCTTAACAGAAAGCAAATTTAATGACTGAGCATAAAAACAGAGTGCCAACTTAGTCTAATTTTTTATTTAGAAGCTCAAATTCACAAAAAATACTACGGAGAATTCCAACGTCCCTCCAATAAAGTGTCATAAAAACGAAGATTATGTTATAATGCCGCTCGCGGAAAACAAAGGATCGATAGGTCGTGCTCAAAATAAATGTAACAATGGACCGCAGTAAGGGATTCCGGGCAGAATAGTCGAACCTATTGCATTGCAAACTTTTCTCAAAGCCGGACTAAATAAAAAACATACCTACTATTTTCAGCATTTAAAAAAAGGGGGGATGTTTATTTTTTCTGGCCTTTTACTATGATAATATGCATTTACATGGTATATTTAAACATTCCACAAAAAGCGAGCAAGATTTTGACCGGACTTATGGGTTAAGTCGTAAAGCCGGGAGTAAAGTTCGTTGGGCATCCCTAACCGCAGCATATTGCGGGACGAACGCTTAAAATGCTTTCCGTGTTCGTCTCATCCGGCGGTGACCGGTGCCCGTCGCCCGGAAGTAAGACATGGAACTCTAATCATCGCTTATCTACAATCAAATGTTTGTAGCCTATTTTGAGATTCTCGTGTTGGGAAAGTTGGAAATTCCTAAGCGTACAAACGTTTTTCATTACAACGCCGTCCTTTGTCAACGGTATTGCATTCCAGCAAAGGCCAAGGCTGAATAAAACAATGTTGTTGATTTTGAATACAAGCAACATCATGTAACAGAGCTTTATTCATAGAATTGAGATGTTATCATGTTAGAGATAGAATGCCCTCCCTACCGTTATGTCAACTGTCATATACAATTGGATGTCAACGACTTGACAGCGGTAGAGGCGGTTTGGAGGGAAAGGAGATGGGTTCTGGGGTTTTGGTTGTCTTGGCTGTAATGTGAAAAACAAAAGAGGATTATAAGTTGTTAATGTAATAGAAAGGAGTTTCATTAGTGCTACACCCTTTAAGAACGATTTTACAACTCAGAAGTGGACCACCACGTCGCCGCAGGACGTATTTTATACGACTCATTGGTTTGGATAAATGTAAAGGAACTCGGCACAAGGTAAAATAAATTTACTGTTATTTACACATTTGGAAGAAACGGTGCATCATGGTAAACATGTAAGATTCCTTGAGTAGGTAAGTTACCGTACATCAAGGTATCAATGTATAAGTCTTGTTGATCACAAGACTTGTTTAGCCCACCTAACCTAAACGAAACCATACAAGATTATCACTTGTACAGTTGGAATAGAATCAAAATACTACTTGCCTACTTGTTTGTCGACACCAAGATGTGGCTTAGATGTTAGTAGCACAATAACGACATATTGTGTTAGCAGTCACCTCGAAAATTACCTTGTTATTGTACAGATAATTCAATAGCTATTTGATGAATAAAGTTCAAGTTAATATAACTTGGTTATTTGTAGAAGGGTACAGGTACAAAAGGAAAATAGAACCATTAGTTGGTTACAGATGGAAAGAAAGAGCAAAGCCATTATTTTGACTTAAATTATGAAATTAAATAAAGTGTTGGGTTTCAGAACATGGGTGATAATCAATCCGAAGAGAGAGCCAGAGAGAGGCTCATTCGAGGCCAAAGTTATGGCAGCGACTACAGGGTGAGACATAGTCGTAGCCGCAGCCGTCGCCTAAGTGGTCGGAGGTCTAGGTTGCGACTCAGCCGTAGCCGTAGCCGCCACAATAAGCGTCGAGTGAGCGGACGATGCAGAAGCCGCAATGAACGCCGGCAAAAAGGACGACGCAGTCGCAGTCTCAGCAGCACACGACCCAAGGAACGACGCAGTCGCAGCTGTAGTCGTGCTCATGACCGAGGTGCACTGCTGTCGCGACGCAGTAGGAGCTACAGTCGCCGCAGTAGTCACCGATTGAGATCACCACGCAGTCAAGGTACCAGGCAAGGTACAGTGGAGGTACGTGCTGATGAATCTAATAAACAAACACTTACACCTGAACTGAACTCCACCTCAAAGAATGTTACCAACAATAGTGATCGTGATCAACCAGCAAAACTTTTAACTGAGCATCTCGCACAGATTGATGATGATACAACACCACATATGGATGAGAGTATGGAGAGCTCAAAAAAACGAGACACGCTAGATTTCTTAGACGATTTCCTTAAGCTATTAAATAGTAAGGCAGGGGATCGTGAAACGTTTGGAACTCTTAACAATGTAATTCCTGAATTTGACCCGATGTCTAAAGAACAGACTGTTGATAAATGGATAGACAAAGTTGATGAATGCTCAGAAATTTATAGTTGGAGTGGCAAACAAACGGTTCATTATGCCCTGCCTAAGCTGAGTGGGCTTGCTAAAACGTGGTACCAAGGCTTGCCTTCTATTAAGCATACTTGGGTAGAGTGGAAAATTATGTTAAAGGAGTCGTTTCCTTCATCCGAAAACTATGCAGAAATTTTAACCGAAATGCTTAATAGAAGAGTGCGCACTGGTGAATCACTGGAATTGTATTATTTTTCTAAAATGAACTTGCTAAATAGATGTAAAATATTTGGCAAGCAAGCAGTCGACTGTCTTCTTTACGGTATTGAGGATAGAGGGGTAAGATTGGGAGCTCAATCAGCAAAGTTTGATAGGCCAGAAGACGCTCTAGAATTTTTCAAGACTGTGAAATACAGAGACCAAATAGAAAATAAAAGAGACTATTTAACCCGGGACAGGCGGCCTGCAAATCTAACTGCCGTAGGTACGTCAGCTAAAGGACACAATGGAAATCAGTCTAGAGATACACGTAGGGAGCCACTCAGGTGTTTTAATTGTAATGATACGGGACATGTAAGCTTCAAGTGTCCCAAGCCCATCGTTAGGTGTAACAAATGTTCCTTTTTGGGCCATGATGCTTCAAACTGCACAAAAACTAAAAATTCAATCGAATCGTCTAAGGAGAAGAAAGTTCTTGAAGTCAATGTATCCGAAGGCACCAACGACAAGTATAAAATTTCCTTAAAAGTCAATGATATGGTGACCTTCTGTCAAGTGGACCTAGGCAGTGAGGCTACATTAATTCGTGAAAGTGATGCTATAAAATTAGGATTAAGTTGGGAAACTATTAAGGAACCATACTTGAGAGGATTAGGAAATGTGCCACACCTACCCTTAGGCCGTACACTAACCAGTATAGAAGTACAAGGTATATTAGAGACTGATGTTGAAGTTTTCATTGTGGATGACCATCTGATAAACTGCAGCGTCTTACTTGGACATAGCTTTACAGAACGATCCACAATTAAAATAATAAAAACGCCTACCGAATTGAAGTTTGAGCGAGCAGATAGTTGTATAAAAGTGCCATTAGTTGCTGCAATCGACACCACTGTAAATACTGGCCAGCTGGTATCTATAACAGTAAAATCTGAAGAAAATTGTAGTGGAAGTATCTATGTAGGAGGTTCGGTGAGAGGCCCTGCTGGTCATGAATATTACCTCCTACCAGGAGAATACCAAATCCACAACTCTGAATGTGAATTGCTAATACAATGTGTTGGCACCAGACCGGTACACTTCGCAAAAGGCACCCTAATTACTCGAGCACACCGGATAAGATCCTGTAAACATATACTACATGTTTCCGACGACTCGGTGATTAATGAAAGTTTCACTCCCAAGTGTGGAAATCAGCTGACCAAGGAACAACTAATTCAATGTGAGGGACTTCTAAATAAATTTAAAGACTGTTTTTCAAGCGGGATGCATGACTTAGGGTTTACCAGTGTCACAGAAATGGAAATTCAACTAAAAGACTCAACGCCAGTGGTATATAGGCCCTACCGACTATCTCATCACGAACGTAAACAAGTGCAAGGAATGGTCGATGATATGATCGATCATGGGATTATACGAGAGTCAAACTCACCATACGCTAGCCCAATCGTACTAGTTAAGAAGAAATCAGGGGAAAAACGTTTATGTGTAGACTACCGTGCCTTAAACAGTCGGACTAAACGAGATCACTACCCGCTACCCCGGATCGATGACTTATTGGATCAGTTATCAGGTCAGTCGCTATTCACATCTCTCGACTTAGCCTCGGGTTATCACCAGATACCGATTGAAGAAAAATCACGTGAGATAACAGCTTTTGTTACGCCGGATGGACAGTATGAGTATAATCGGGTCCCATTTGGTCTTGCCAACGCACCAGCTGTCTTTCAGAGAGCTATACACAAGATTCTAAGTAAAGCTAAAGTAGGGTACATAGTTATATACATGGACGACATATTAATACCCTCCACATCGTTTGAAGAAGGATTGGCTCGTCTTGAAGAAGTACTTTCCCTTTTACGGGAAGCTGGATTGACCCTCAAAATGGAGAAATGTCATTTCTTCCAAGAGAAAATTGAATTCCTTGGATTTGAAATAGATAAAGATGGTATAAAGCCTGGAGTTCAAAAGATTGAAGCTGTATCAAAGTTTCCAATCCCCGAAAACCAGCATGAAGTTAGAAGGTTTATTGGGCTTGCCAGTTTTTTCAGACGATTTGTCAAAGGATTCGCACTGATAGCAAGACCTCTCACAAGTCTTTTGAAAAAGGAAGCCTTGTGGAATTGGGGAGAAGCGGAAACTCAATCGTTCGAGACCCTAAAGGCATTACTCATAGACAGACCAATCTTAGCCTTGTATGACCATAGTGCGGAGACTCAATTGCACACGGACGCCAGTAAGTTCGGGGTGGCTGGCATCTTATTACAGCGAAAGGAATCAGAACCATGGCGACCAGTTGCCTATTTCAGCCGCCAAACCCAGCCGGAAGAGATGAAAATGCATTCTTTCGAACTTGAAACACTCGCTGTAATTTGCTCATTAAACAAGTTTCGAACTTACCTTATCGGGTTAAAATTTACCATAGTTACCGACTGTAGTGCCTTAAGGGCCACATTTACTAAAAGAGACCTTGTTCCACGAATATCTAGGTGGTGGATACAATTTTTAGAATTTGACTGTAGCGTCGAATATCGACCAGGTGATAAGATGGCTCACGTGGATGCGCTTAGCAGAGGACCGGTGTCAATAGAACCCGAGAAAACACATACACTCGACATACTAACAGTAAACACAGACGATTGGATTTCCACCGTCCAGTCTACCGACGACGAGATCAAACGAATCCGTGAAGTATTAGAAGACCCGGATACCCCGAAAGTGGCAACCATTTTCAAAGAATATACACTTAAAAATGGGCGAGTGTTCCGGGTGCTCGAAGAAGGTGTCACCCGGTGGGTCGTCCCGAAAGGGGTACGGTGGCAGATACTAAAATCAAACCATGACGACGTAGGTCATTTTGGTTTTGAAAAAACTTTGGAGCGAGTCCGTTCCCTCTTTTGGTTTCCGAAGATGAGGAAGTTCATAAAAAAATATGTGGCTGCTTGCATTGGTTGCGCGCACCACAAACTTCCGTCTGGAGCTAGAGAAGGATATTTACATCCCATACCTAAACCAGACATCCCTTTCCACACATTACATGCGGACCATTTGGGTCCATTTCCACGAAGCAAACGAGGTAACACCTATTTATTGGTAGTAGTCGATGCATTCACCAAATACGTGAGCTTAGCTCCTGTTCGCAGCACGAAATCAAAAGAAAGTATAAAAGCATTGAAAACAATTTTTAGCTACTTTGGATCTCCGACGCGCCTCATAACAGATAGAGGCACAAGTTTCACCAGCAAAAGGTTTGAAGATTTTATACAGTCTATTGGGACTAAACACATCCTCAACTCGGTTGCAACACCACGAGCCAACGGGCAAGTTGAAAGATACAACCGAACAATCCTAGCTTCTCTTGGATCGATGATGCACGGAAAAAACAACAACACTTGGGATGAACTACTCCCCGATGTACAACTGGGAATAAATACTACTGTACACAGTGTTACAAAAAAAACGCCTACGGAACTGTTGTTTGGTAAGAATGCAGCTAACCCTGCACAGGGTATTTTGAATGATGTCGTGAATGAGGAAGAAAATAGGAATAAAACGACACAGGAGTCACGATTGGAGGTGGTTGACCTAATTAGAAACAACCAAGAAATAAATAAGAAAAGATACGACAAAAATCGAAAAGGAGGAACTGATTATAAAGAAGGGGATCTCGTTAGAATTGCAAGAGCGATAGTTACTGGCCCGGGTCAGTCAAAAAAGTTAGAGGCTAAATGTCAAGGACCGTACAGAATTAAAAAAATCCTGCCGAACGACCGATTTGTTGTGGAGGATACACCGCTGACTAGGAAAGGTGCAAAATATGAAACGATTGTAGCTATTGATAAAATATTTCCGTGGTTGAGTTATAATGGCCCTGATTGCTCTTCAAGTGAAGATAATAATGATAGTGAGGACCAATAGAATATTATATAAAAAAAAAAAGAATATGATAAGATAAAAGATTAACGTTTTGATTGATAATGATTGAAAATTATTAAAAAAAAAAACTGATTAACACCTATGAAGAAAATAATTATGATGGATAATTATTAACCTCTGTATTACTATTTGACTGATTATAATAATGGGAATGATGATTAATATTGATTGATAAGATAGTTTTGATTAATAATTTAGCAAGTTCAATTTTGATAAAAATACTATCCTATTTGTAAGAACAACTTAAGACTGATAAAACATTTTGACTGGAATGTAAGTTAAGTGAGGGCAAGCCATGCATATGACTTTGCCGCCCATCTCTGTGAATTAAATAAGCTAGCGTAAGTGAGGGCAAGACAGGCATACGACTTTGCCGCCCATCTCTGTGAATTAAATAAACTAGCGTAAGTGAGGGCAAGACAGGCATACGACTTTGCCGCCTATTTCTGTGAATTATATAAACTAGCGTAAGTGAGGGCAAGACAGGCATACGACTTTGCCGCCCAACTCTGTGAATTAAATAAACTAGCGTAAGTGAGGGCAAGATAGGCATACGACTTTGCCGCCCAAATCATGACGGTGTAAGTGAGCGCATGACTGGCATACGACCTTGCCACCCAAATTGTGATTAGAGTGAGGGCATGACCGGCATACGACATTGCCGCCCAATACGTGATCGAGTAAAGACATGACCAGCATACGACTTTGCTGCTCAGTTATGATTAAGTGAGGACATGGCGAGCATACGACATTGCCGCCTGGATTGTGATACCATATGAATTTGTAGCCTACTTGGTTATTGTTCTTATTGCTAAACCTAAATGAATGTGAAGTCAAAAGTAAACGAATAACCTAAGATTAGTTATAAATACTCAAATAAAAAAAAAAACACACAATCTAATTAAAACAAGGTGTTAATTAGAGACTAATACCATTAATAGTGTAAGAACTTTTTCAACCAATTATATTGGTATAGTATCTAGATTTTGAATAAACGAAGATTAGTTATACATACTCAAGTAGTAAAACACAATGTGATAATTGGAGACTAATAACATTAATATTGTAAGAATTTTATGAACCAATTATATTGGTATAGTAAATAGAATTTGAATAAACTAACATTAGTTATGAATACTCAAGTAGTAAAACACAAAGTGATAATTAGAGACTGATAGCATTAATTTTGTAAGAACTTTTTCAACCAATTATATTGGTATAGTATCTAGATTTTGAATAAACGAAGATTAGTTATACATACTCAAGTAGTAAAACACAATGTGATAATTGGAGACTAATAACATTAATATTGTAAGAACTTTATGAACCAATTATATTGGTATAGTAAATAGAATTTGAATAAACTAACATTAGTTATGAATACTCAATTAGTAAAACACAAAGTGATAATTAGAGACTGATAGCATTAATTTTGTAAGAACTTTTTCAACCAATTATATTGGTATAATATCTTTATTTAGGATTGTAACACCAGGCTGGGAAGATCAAACACCTTTCCAAAGTGGAAAAACATTAAACATAATGTGAACGAAATAGTTGATATTATGGGCGAACCCATTGTTAATGATCTTAATATAATCTCTCGAAATATTCAAGAGCTTAGCTCAGAATACCAACTATTTTGTGGTCATGACTGACGACTACTCTGCTACTCCGTACTGGACGAAGGGGCCCGTCCCAAGTAGGATGGCCGACTGTAACAGAGCTTTATTCATAGAATTGAGATGTTATCATGTTAGAGATAGAATGCCCTCCCTACCGTTATGTCAACTGTCATATACAATTGGATGTCAACGACTTGACAGCGGTAGAGGCGGTTTGGAGGGAAAGGAGATGGGTTCTGGGGTTTTGGTTGTCTTGGCTGTAATGTGAAAAACAAAAGAGGATTATAAGTTGTTAATGTAATAGAAAGGAGTTTCATTAGTGCTACACCCTTTAAGAACGATTTTACAATCATGACAAAATATCGTTAATTCCACTTGAAACACAGGATATAAGTTGAAACGAGAGATTGTTTCATGATAAGCTCATTGCACTTAATAGGGTTTACTAGCTATTATGAAGCCCGGCTGTAGCGTCACGTCACTTTGAGCCTTGGTTTTTACGATTGCGGTATTAGAACTAGCCATTTACATAAATAAGTTATATCTATAGTCAATCAGGCGAAGATAAAGCAGCTCAGTGGCATACTTACGGTGTTAAAGACCTAACGCCTCAAATATCAGAGTCCATACAAGAACACGGACGAAATGTGAGGCAAATTCAATTGAAACGCAAGATGGAGTGATAGAGGTATGCAAAAACCGAACGTGATTCGGCAATGTAGCTAATGGAAGCCCAAAGGATGACTCATGGATCCCACATGTCACTGTACTAAGCCACGGACTTTATAGAGCGGGTGTGATCCGTTATTTTTGGAACTAAATAGAAAGGGGACGGTGATAACAAAAACCTATTCCGAGACATACCTACATAGTTTCATTCATGTTGGAGTGTGTACAATAATAAATCAAATAAACTGGTACTAAAAGACTATTAGATATAAAAAATGTAATAAATAATGATCGAATAGTGTCATTTTTAGAAACATTGAAAGGTAAGTCGTAACGTAAGCAATGCGTACAACAAGATATTATATGCTATAAGTTTAACATTATTGTATCCCACTGTATTTTTCTACGTATTAAATAGGTCAATATTAAGCAACCGCGTGATATGATTAACACATAAACACGGGTTTAGAAATGGCATGACACCAATCTCCATTGAGTAAACAGCAATTCTAGCTTCTAAGCACATATGCGCACTTCATAAATCTCATGTCTAACGGCGAGTTTGTATCATAAATACGAGTACAGTGGGTACTGGGTATGTGTGTCAAAACATGGGGATTTGGGTGTATCCCCGACTGTAGCTGACGGCCAGGACGATGTCAACCAAGATAATGAAAAAAAAAAGATTTATGATCTTCTGTAATCAAATTTTATTACCCCCTACGCGACCCCTTACGCGTTGCGCCATAGTTGTGTTACATTATCGATTATGCCCGCGGTGACATCGTGATCCTCGTCTGAGTAACGCAAAAAGTTCAGCTTAGATTTATGATGCCAGTAAGTAAATTAAAAATATGTACAGTGGAACCGAAGCCAAGTTTCCTTAGCCAAAGGGGTCGTGAGTCGCATTTCCATAAAGTTCCAGCACGGAATGTGGTGTTGTAATATAGCTGCCAATAATATAGCTATTCGTACGCAACGTGGAATAACGCTCTGGGGTGCCGGGTGCCTCTTACCCCACCATGGACCCGTCCTTCACCTCCCTGACCCAATTATGGGGAACGTATTGCATTTTAGCTTTAGCCGCACATAATATTTGCTGCCGCGATGTCCGGTGAATACTATACGCGTCCCTGAACTTGAACTTTCATTCAATGTTCAACCCTTTATCAGGCATTCATCATCCACATGTAATGTGGGTAATTAATATGATACCTTTTTAAATTAGCATTTAATCGGTATCGTACACAAATTTGCATTATTGAATTATTTTATTGTTATTTTTAATTTAGGTGCGTCTTTCCTTTTTGGACTATAACTGAGTTATATAACATACCTCAGGTAAAATAAGTAAGTACCTAGGTATTTATAAATTAAATATTACCGTTATTGTTAGTCTATAATAGGTCTTTACCTATGAAATTGCCGTTCTTCAGTACTGGTCATTTCAAATAGAAAAAAAGTTTGGAATGGCTTTGTATTTTAAATTCAAATTAATTTTGTTTTAAAAACATGACATTCCTTTTACAAAATCAGTCTTTTGTTTATTGATTAGCGTTGTATTTTCATTACTTTTGAACATTTTTCGTCATAATGGATACTTTAAAAATTCGTGTAATTATGGAATATGAGTTCCGTCGTGGCACCAATGCGACACAAACGGCACGTAACATCAAAAACGTTTACAGACAGAACTGTACAAACGAACGCACAACCCGTTATTGGTTTTCTCGGTTCCGTTATGGAAATTTTGACTTGAAAAATGAAGCTCGTGGTCGTCCGGAGACTTTGGTCAACAATGAGGAATTAAAGGCGATTGTGATTCACCACAGCTTTTTACAAAACGGCATGAGCATTACTGCAGATGTGTACTGTGAAGAACTGGAGACAATGATGGAGAAGCTTGCACATCGGCAACCAGCTTTGGTCAATCGGTCGTCCCCACTGCTCCTTCACGACAACGCGCGCCCCCATACTGCACATCAGACAGTCTCCAAGCTGCAAGAGCTGGGATTGGAAGCTCTCCCTCATCCGCCATACTCACCAGACCTTGCACCTACCGACTAATTACCTTTTCCAAAATTTAGAGAACTTTGTAGTGGGTAAACAATTCAATTCCCGAGAGGCAGTACAAAGTGCCTTTGAAGAGTTTGTTGCCTCCCGTCCAGCTGAATTTTACAAGAAGGGCATTAATAAACTGCCAATGCGTTGGCAAAAATGCGTCGATTGCATGGGTGATAACTTTGAATAAAAGAAATAAAAAAAGTTAAAAAAAAGTACTTTTACTTATTCCATACAAAACGGCAATTTCATAGGTAAAGACCTAATATTATGGAAAACGTAACCAGGGAAAGTATTAATGGGGTCTTAAAGGGTAAATCGTCGAGTAGCAATGCGTTTTGTCCTTCGGTGTTCATATAACTTTAAATTTAGCAAAATTTTCACAACTATGTTCAGACAACGCATAATAAATTACAACATGAACACATTTCGTTCCCTATATGGTTCTAGTTTAGTTACGAAAAGTGATCACAGCAAGGTGATCCTTTAACCTTTAAATCAAGTAACCTTTAATACTTCAAAGTAAATCTTCTGTCATTAACTTTATTGGCATATACCCTCAAGCGATTGAAATTAAAACCAAACAAGTTTTTGGTACTAAATGGGCACCTATAGTTATACTTTACCCCCGACGATTAAATAACGCAATCACATTGAATGGCAACCACTCATTACGTCTGAAAGCATTTCAAAATATTTTGCACAAGCTTCCTCGAATGACCCTTTGCCGTACAAATGAGAGCAGCGGGTGCCACAAAAAAGGCCCATTATACAGAGTAAAGCGCAATGACTTGAATTAGTTATTCAGTTTTGCCTCCCCTCAGAGTACTCTATCATTATCGTTTTACTTGACGCACGTGCCGACTTGTGCCCGACAGCGACAACCCTCATGCTTTCTCAAGGTCGATAATTATAGACTGACTGACTAGACTATACGATACGGCCTTTTGTTCATTACTTGGCCCCCTTACTGTTTATCTCTTATACCTACACACATGCTGCATATGTGGTACATACTTTTGTTCGTACCTACTATGAAACATATAAGAAATAAATATGCTCGATGCTTTGTTTGAAATGTGAGCGGTATTCTTTTACCGTATTTACCGTACCGTATAATGGTATAAGATGACTATTTCTTTTGGGTATTGATTAAGTTTATTTTTTCTTCCTTTCGCGTTATTGTCTACCACTTTTGGCTTCGCTCCTGTTTTGGATAACTAAGGGTAAATTGAACTTGGTATGTGGCAGCTGTTTTTAGGTTTTTGAAATGGAATTTTAATGGATTGCGAATACTTTGTCAGTTCTTTACCAAAATTCATTGAATACTGAGGGATTTGTAATCTTTACGCTAGAGTAAGTATATTATTATAAACCAGTATTATTTGGTCTTTACAAGCAGATTAATTGCTTTAAGCCCACAGAATCAGTGCCTGGTCGATGTCGACCCAGTGTGGGGCCACAGGGGAAATAGCTTGCCCACTTGTCAGATTATACGATGTGAGATAGTTAATTTCAGATAAACGAACAAAGCCGATTAATGTTGCCTCGGTGTTTGTAAAGGATTTTAAGTACCTACGAGCAACTATAATATTTCAATACTTTCAAACCCTATCGGAGACCATCCAACAAGTTTCAGAAACTAGGCACGCTGCACTAAGTTGAACGGAACTATAAAACTAGGTCTTGTACATCAAGTTACTAGAAAACTAGATAGCTTAGATGAACATAGATATAGTGTAGGTGGACTACCTACATCATCTAAGACATTTAATAGGACAAAGTAGGAAAATGTGGGACAACCAAGGCCAAGCATTTTAATACCAATTGTAAAATTATTCAGGAAATGTCAAACATGTCTAGTGAAGAAACAAGTTATGTTCGGATACTGTCTCAACAAGGTCGTGCAAATTTAAGAGATAAATAGCTACAAACATTCGCTTGTTCTTCATCAAAGCAGCAAATGAGGAAACTTTTTGTAACATGTTTATTTATACTGAAGACGAGGTATTTCTCGTGGTCTTAGACCCTTCAGGGAAATTTAAAAGCAGCCCAATTTACACTCGGGAAATCACAACAAGAATGTTGGAAACAAGTTTTTGCCCATTTCGTAATTAGATTTGGTGGCGTCCTAATGTATTTTTAAGGAAGGAAACCGCCTTGGAATGCTTTCCCGGCATTATACCTAAACCTTTTGGGGGTCCTACTATTATTACTTCTGTGCCTTTTTCTTTACTATCTAGGCAGAAGATGCATAAATTTGAGATTGAGATAACGCTAAACAGATTATTCTATACCCAATTTAAATGAAGATTAATTTAACTGATTAACAAAGTCAACCATAACTCTTAACTTTATCGTCCATAAAGAAGAAAGGCGCTACGCTGGGAACGACATAGTAATCAAAAAAAAGCAGCCAAGTGCGATTCGGACTCGCCCATGAAGGGTTCCGTAGCACGACGAACTACGAGAACCTTTATATTATGTTACTTGATGTAACATAATAAGGTTCTTGTAGTTCGTCGAAAGGTAAATTGCGGTTTACGGTTTATGACGTATAAAAAAAAAACTACTGACTAGATCTCGTTCAAACCAAATATCGCTGGAAGTTTGCATAGTAATGTACAACATATATTTTTTTTAGTATTATCATTCCCTTACTTTAGAAGTTAGAGGGGGGGGGACCAACTTTTTTCCACTTTGGAAGTGTCTCTCGCGCAAACTACTCAGTTTAGAAAAAAACGATATTAGAAACCTCAACATCATTTTTAAAGACCTATTCATAGATACCCCACACGTATGGGTTTGATGAAAAAAAAAATTTTGAGTTTCAGTTTCAAGTATGGGGACCCCCGAAATTTATAGTTTTATTTTTATTTTGATGTAAAAGTCTTAATGCGGTTTACAGAATACATCTACTCGCCAAGTTTCATCAGTCTAGCTTTTACGGTTTCGGAGAAAAATGGCTGTGACATACGGACGGACAGACAGACAGACAGACAGACAGACAGACAGACAGACAGACAGACAGACAGACAGACAGACAGACATGACGAATCTATAAGGGTTCCGTTTTTGCCATTTGGCTACGGAACCCTAAAAACGCATAAATAAATGTGGCGACCTTTGAATTGCAGTTGCGTTGGCGCTGCCGCAGAAGGTATAAAAGTACTAACTAACGAAGCTCCACTCCAGTGACATCACTAAAGACCCTGCTCGTATGAGTTCTCACATGTGGAGCATGCAACCGACATCAAATCTTAAATTCAAAGAGAGACAGTTTACGTTCATTTGACTAAGAGAGCAAACATAAACCACGTTCTCCAACTATTTGATTCAGAATCCAACATCAATGCAATAAAGTGAGTTTTACATTGAAAGCTGTTTTGGAGTGACATAGTCGTCATGCAGCCGCCTGCGCACCCGACGAGTGTAAATACACATACACGCAAGTTCACACAACCAAAAGTGAGATGAAAGCCGGCGCCTCGCCACTTATCGACTCCTGCACCCGTTTGGTATTATGCCTTCTCTGTCAGCAACCAAAAATAGACGTAAAGACACTGCATTCTTTTCCACCACTGTCAGAGTGTATCGAATCTAACTAGTAGGTAGGTACTAAGAGATAATAGAGTGAAGATAGACCGGCAACAGAATAATAGCTTACAAATGATACTGTTGATGAGGATAATATTTCTGCGAAAATAATGTTTGCGGATAAACATATTTCAGCAGGGCTTTGAAACAGCTCATAAAGCGGCGAGATGGGAATTTAGCGAGCCAGTGTCCGGAAGCGCCAGGATTTGCGACGCTCTGATTGCAATGCTATTAATCTAGCTATGTTTATTAATGTTTCCTATCATGAGTTTGCGACTTCTGGAGATAGTAGATTAATAACGACTTGTTATTGGCCTTACGTTGCTTATTTCTGTTTTTGTACTGTTGGTTTTTCTACGAACTGGTCCTTGTACTTATAATAAATGCGAAATAATCAATAAAGGAGCATGCGTTGTATTATTTTGATCATTCAACATGAGCAGGCTTCTCCCATAGATACCAGAGCTTCGGATTTTGAAAATACTGGATACACATGTGTTTATAATCTGAAAAAAAGTAGAAAGACAGCCAGAATATGTAACAAAACCACATAAAGAGAACGTTGCTTTCTTGACGATAAGGAAGCAAAATATGAACAACCAGCAAAGGACAAGCTAGAAGATGTAACAAACTCTAGTGGCTGTTTTACAACGCCCGAAGAGGCCTTTGGACCATGCGAGCTCATCACAATGAAAGATTTTCATTGAACAGTATGTAAGCCGGCTTAGCTTTAGTTTTGTATAATTCAGGAGCGCGTGAAAACAAACACGTATAAACTCAAATGGGAGTACTCAATAATATAGGATAAACATCTATATCGATACTAAGGTGTGTTCGAAACAGGATTACAAAAACTGCTTTTAACCAGAAGGGTCTTGTAAATCGGAGCACAGGCCAGGTGCATTCAACATCCGCTGTGTTCTGTGTAGCAAAAAAACAACAGAGCAGCTTGACTTGCCACAATATTGCACCAGACTTGTCTAATAACTTGAGAGCCGAGGCAAGTTGGGAACTTAAGTTTAATCTTTTTATAAGCTATAACTTAGCCGATAGCAATAAGTTTAAAGTCTAGCTTAAGCACCAAGCTGCACGGATTTGTAGGATTTTACACGGTATTATCGCGGTCGTATTAAAATTGCTCACTCAAAGTAGCAGTTCCTACTGCGAATAAAATTTCTCAAACACACTATAAACGATATTGTTATAGCGTTATCGACGGAGAAGAGAACAATACACAAACCAAGATGGATTGATGAGGGTAAGAAAGTTCTGATTTCCTCAAACTTTTTGAATTTTTTGCATGATAACTTCGTGATTCATGAAAAGCTTTCAAAGACAGATAGCTCGCAGACACAAAAGTTTGAAATGACTATTTCTTTATGAAAGCTTAAAATGAGTAAAGTTTGCTTAAGTAAACGCGATTCAGAATAAAAATGCAGAATTTCCCGATATAAATACGTTATTAGACATCCTAGGATCCGAACAAGGATCGAAATTGTTATTGGCAATTTGCAACTTAAAGCCGAGGTTTTTTACACAGATATATTTTTCCAATATTGCTGGTGCAGCATCTATTCGACTCGTGCAGCGATTGAGCGATTTCGTTTTAACAAAAACGATCCCATCGTGTCGGTCGGGCGATATCTGTTTTGGCTCTACCTGCACTGAACACCTGTCGGTGGCTCCCATAAATAAAAACCTTGATCCTGGCTATTCGTTTAAAGGCGATCGGAGAATTTTCAAGCTTGCCATCTGCTGCTCTGCAACACACATATTTTAATTCAGCTCAAACCGGTATAAATCGGAACTACCCAGAATATTCCTCAATTATTGAACCTATGGTACCAAGCAAGACTAAACAATAATACAATTAATATGCCGTATCATGGCCAATTGAACAAAGCGGAACCCATTGCCATAGAGTCATACCAATAGATGATGTCGGCAGATGTCCACGCAACAATAGATGAGCTTTCGTCAATAATATCTATCTATACGCAGTATCTTGTTCGGAAACCTTTGTGGATGGTAGATTAGAAACTAAAATTGATGCGGTGAATAATAAACGGGCCTAAGTATTCGGCTCTTAACAAGTATTGAATTAAAATTTAGAATGGTTACGAAAGAACGTTCAAGCAATCGAGTAAAAAAATATTAGGACGAGACCGCAATTGTTCGTAGAAATGAGTCCTTACGCAAAAAATGCCCTTTTCTCTCAAACCGTCCCATTTGTTCCTTGAATCGCTCGGGACGAGGGTCTTTTGGCAGGCTTATAACTTATTTTTCGAGGTGAGTGATGAACGCCGTACGGAGCATGGAGCAGCCATATTCGAAGGTAAATGTTTCTGGGATGAGAAGGATGAAGTTGTTATTTATTGATGGTGTTTACTTTTAGGGATCTGTTACCTATGTGATTACTTTTGGTGACGAAATGAAAATATTTTACCAATGTCTTGCAGGCATGCAATAAATGTAAACGAATTCATAACGTAAAGTAGGTATTCTCGGTAAACAGACACATTCCAGATAACGGTAAGACTAACAAAAACCATAGCTCAAACGTAAAGGTAATTACAAATGCTAATTTACAAAGGCAACACAGGTTTAGGTGCACTTCGGTCTTGTTTGGATAAACAACTTCTAAACCGGCATCTCGGTAGTTGCGAGGGAAAAAGCTACCAAACAGATATGAAAGTAGATTCTACGGGATGTAAGCTACAACTATTAATTTGAACATAAGTCATGCATCTTACCTGTTAACAGGAACAGTAGAGTGAGTCGCCGCATCTTTGAGTATTCAGGATCTGTCGTTGTCTAAGCGCGCTCGGCCATACCCATCGTCAACAGTTCCATTAATTAGGCCAATGTTTACGCGTCTCAGCTGACGATCTCGACTTATTAGCGAATTAATCACACACTCGCGCACTGCGGGATCCGCACGCTGCAGTGTCAACGGCCACGAGAAAAACCAGAATCGGCGAAAGCTGTCCAGGTGGGTTTTCGTTCAGAACGTCTATCCGCGATAGTTCAGCAGGAGCCGCTCGCACTACCTACTCATTCATGTATTTGGTACAGAGTGGGATGCTTCTGTGATGAAAACATGTCACATGGTTATCGCGTGCGGGTGCGCTCGGCTCGTGTGTACGGTACGCGCGACAGCAGCGCTCGGCGGCGGCTGACTCGCGAGTTGCGTGAGCGGTGAGTGTGAGTGGGACGAGCGCGCGCGGGGCCCACGCCGCCACGCCTGCGCACCGCACCACTCCGCACCACCTCCAGTATTGACCGACGACGCCTCCTTCCTACATTTCACGTCCTTAACTAGCTACGAATTCTCCTTTGAAAAAATCCCCTAATTCCATCCTCCCGATTGAGATAGGCCACGTCTATGCCTCATGAAATACACCTATGATATTGGCTAGGTTTTTTCTGTAATAAAGTAGGTGCAGGTATATATTACTTGCTATCCCGATAAGATCCCTAACTTATATAATATTTTCGAGCGACTTTGATTTTCTACTGCTACTTTCAAATAGGAGGGTAGAAGAATTTCAGACGCAAAGTATGTTCACAACTTATGCAATCAAAATTCAAAGGATGAGTGGGAGAGGAGAGGATTCGGAATGTTAGTAGGTTACTTGGAGCAAAGTTGTTTTAACGCCTGAGATTTAATTAAGTAGTTTTGTTTGAGATGTAGTCTTAGAGAAAGAATTCTTGTTTGCAATGAATGCTTTTATTCAATCGTAAAGTTTAGTTTTAAATCGCAAAAAAAATATTTGCTAGAAATTAGGTTTAAAAAAATACCCACTGTTGACAATGTCGCTATTCACCGACTCTATTTCTCTACCTAAATCAAATAAATTATGAGAATGAATTTGTATTAAATCAAGCAAGAATTTTCGCGATAAGGTTTTGGGGTAAAGTTTGATCAACCGCAAAGTTCATGCTTAACTTAACCGAGTTTTTTCCCCATGGGTCAAGGCAAAAAGTGGGCGACGGATGCCTACCCCTAAATGCCAATCAAATTGTAGCAGTAGGTAATATTGTACTACTCTTAAATAACCTACCTAAGTGTAGGTTATTTAAGAGTAGTTGTAGAGTAGTACCTACCTATATTACTTATCGTAAGTATCCAATCATTTGTGCCATATCCAAATGCATACAGTAGGTAGTTGTTATTTTACTCTTGCATTCTAGAAGCTGGGTTTTTATTATATTTATCTACACTACATCACAGGAGTTGAGCGAAAGAGGTATGACAGGATCGTAGAAAGTTGAACTCCTTGCTTTCTGCCTACCCCCATGGGAAAGACGCGTGATCAATACCGTCTTTACCATAAGGGCACACGGGGCCCGTGCCCAGGGCACACATTTATTCTCAAAACTTTTTTCGGGCACATTACACTTTTTCACAAATCAGTAAGCTTATCATAAGGTAACAAGGCATATACTACACCATTATAATTAGCTTTTTTTACTTTCCAAATGGGCCCCAAATTCTTGTGTGCCCAAGGGCCCCGGCTTAGTTTAAGACGGCCTTGGGCGTGATGTTATGTTATAGGAGTTATCCAGATACATTCTGAAAATGTAGTTTCGTCGCTTTCCAATTAATTTTATTTTTTAGTTTTATTTTCAGTGTTTATTGCGATATTGATCCTCTTTGTTTTTCCCCTCGGAAATAAAAACGAAGTAAAAAATCATAGCCAACAGTTATACGCTGCTGGCTAACTTAGACGGATCATCATCCACAGCCCGACTTCACCCACTACTGGGTATACCAAGCCTATAGGCCTCCCTCAGTTTGTGCCATCTGCCGGGACCATGTGCCAGGTTAACCCACTCAAGCCCGCGGCTTTGACAATATCGTTCATCCATCTTGCTGCATCATTCTACTCGTTATGGGTTATTTTGTAGATGTTATATCCTATCCATACGACATAGAATGTCGATGTAGGTACCTAAGTCTATCTGTTTTAAATTAAATTCTGTTAAAAGGTTGTCGACCGCTACATGCTTCATGCTTATCTCATGTGGGATGTAGGCTAGCCAGAATGACGTCAGATCTATTCCAGTGATTGATGTAACAGCCTCGTTCTAGGCCTATTCCGACTGCAAAGCATACGCAGTTGGTGACGTCACTCAACTTGGCAACAAATAAAGATGCCACAAAGTAAATTCAGCTAATAGAGAAGAATCAAAAGATATTCTTTAGAAGATATTTTTTTTACTACTGACCAGATATTTGAATGGATGAATGAAATCAATCAAACTTATAAGGACGGTGTAGAGGTAAATAATGCTATGCTAAGTGAGATTATTCATTGACCTCTTAACCCGCGGCCAGGAATTTCGGAGTCTGGCTGATATGCCAGTATTGGGTGATGAATTACTGACGCAGATTGGTATAGGTTTCAGAATTTGTGACGATCTGGTTCTTGAGTTATAAAAATGTATGCCAATCTGCGTCACTAACTCATCTATAAATATTGGCATACCAGCCAGGCTCCAATTTCCCTGGGCATAGGGTAAAGAGGACAACGATTATTCACAGCAAGATTACTGTTTCCGAATCTCTCCAATCTGGACCGATTTTTATATTGTACTACGGTCACGTGGGTCTTTTAAAACTTTCTTAATAGGTAGATATGTATGATAAACTTTAAACTTTTTCTTAGTGCAAATAAGTATAGTCAGAGAATATCATTTTTGCTCTCTGGCTCCATAAAGTAACACCGAAAAAGATTAAGATAAATTAAGATTTTCCAGATAATTGACACGAATTTACGATGACATAAATTAAAACCAAAATATAAGAGGCATTTCGGTTTCTTTTAGGTAGGTAATTTAATATGCTTAAAATAAAAGCCTTCTTTGAAATTTTGTTACTTTTACAGGTGTTTTAGACGTGATTACCTACTTACTAGTGGAGTGGAAAGATCGTGACGTCAATCGCCACAAGTTACACTTCACATCCCCCTTTAAAGGGTGAGAGATGTTTTGTAGTAAAATGTTGTGTGTTTTATAACAACCCCTTTTTGGAACATCATAATAGTAATATCCCGAACAAGTCGTATCCTGCAAGACTAGGTAGCCATCTGAAGACTTAATTACGGCAAATTGTATAAATTAGCCCGCCTATATTCGCCTAAACAAAAGTACCTAGTAGGAGTGCAAAACATTAAGGCGAAATAAGTACCTACCAACCTCTACAAAATAGCGCCATTGCCAGGTAGCAGGTAATCTCGAGTAAAAACACGAATGCGTAGGTTGAGGGTCTATTAGGGTCGATTTGAATTGCAAGCATGCATCAGCTTTGCGACAAATCCAAGACCAGGGGCCCTATTGTCTAAGGCCCGTATTCTGAAACAGTGCTTAGGTCTGAGCCGAGCCTCAAGCACAGATTTTTGACACTTTTCAATGGAGAACTGTCATAAAATCTATGCTTGAGGCTCGACTCAGACTCAAGCGCTGTTTCGGAATACGGGCCTTAAGTCTACTTGAAATCGACATCGGCTTCATTTTTGACATTTGAAACCTAGCCTAGACTTTAACTGTCAATTTCTTATCGTTGTAACTATCTGACATAAGGTTTGAATTTCGGTGGTGGTGCTTCAACAGCAAGCACCACCACGAAATTCAAACCTAAAGGCCTGCGCACACCTAGTTCGCTGGCGGTAGCGATCAGTGAAACGCTGGCAAATATCGCTGTCAAATCTCAAATCTGACAGCGATATTTGACAGCGTTTCACTGATCGCTACCGCCAGCGAACTAGGTGTGCGCAGGCCTTAAATGATTGAATAGAACATGATGGAAATTTGTATTTTGTAATTGCGTAACGCCGAATGTCTGGTGTGTCAGGATCGTAGCAAGTGGAAATCTGTGATCTCTGCCTACCCCCATGGGAATGAGGCGTAATTTATGCATGTAACGTCGAATGAACTTCAGTTTGATACCTTAGTCAGACAACACCAAAAAAAAACTGACTGAGTCGACCTGTGACAATCGGCATAAAGTTCACTGACAATGGAATTTCAAGTTAGACAATAATCGTACTCAAACATTGAGATGTAATTCTTCTGAAAACCCGCCTTAACAGTAGAGGAATTTGATTGCAGTCGCGCACTGCTGAAACGTACTGTCGTATACAGCTCCTCCTTTAGATATCGTAAAAAGCGAGCAGATATCTCGATTTGCAAGTTGTAAACTACCATCTAAACAAAGACAGGGCATAATTTGATCTTGATTATACGAAAGTGCAGTCATAATAATATAGACCAGTTTACGTACCTACCTATTCTTTTGGAGTTTTCTAGAACTTCATCATAGATTTTAGCGCCTTCTTCAGAGACAAGTTCCTATAGTCCTAAGTCATCTGAAGTCTTAGGTTTATTGAAGAAGGATTGGCGAATCTCTCTCTCTCTCTCTCTCTCTATGTAGGTACTCGCATAGTTTTAAAACTCTCTCTGCTAAATGAGGCTATTTAACAATTTTATTTTTCGTCCTATCGGCTGTTCTTTCCGAACCAGTGAGGTGGCAGATTTAAGTGTGCCTCAAGAAGGAATTATATTTAAAAACAAAATATAAAACAGTTTGATAAAATGCATGGCTTTTAATGTAAAGACGATGATGAGGACAGTTCGAATAATAACATAATGAGAAACTGAAATAAGTTTGCAAGTTGCAACCTGCACACACACATCTGGAAAATAAGTAACCTTGCTTTTCCCGTAAACATTCCATTGAGCAGTGATCCTGTACTCTTGCGTTGAAAAAATACTTAATTCAATTTTATACCTACCAGGTACACCATGTAACAGTTAACTGTTCAGGTAATGGAGGCATTTACGGCAGACGAGCTCAACGCGGCTCCAATTACCTTCAAACAGGGATGTATCCAAGAAGGACGACCGTGTTAAAAACTACTCCTGAAAAAGCTCACGCAAATGAATGATGGGATAGCATAGCACACACAACCAAAACAAGCTTTGTTTCTTCCATTTAAAATTTAGAAGTTTGCTTGTTTCTCCCATTTCAAATTTACAAGTATGCTTGTTTCTCCAATTAAAATTGGGTATGATATGATAACTCATTTTAGCTTGCTACTTTTGCTGAAAATATGGTCAGCAATTACCTAACTACCAGGGAAGCAGAATTTACAAAGAGAAAGCCCAAGCTGTGGGTTTCGCCCCCATTCACATTCCTTACACCACAGGCCTTGGAGCGCGCTAAATTGACACAATAGGACCTAACATACTGCTAATTGCAGATACCTATTAGGCTTGTTGGCAAATTACCTATGTAAATTGAGGACAATTGCTGAGAACAATAGTTAGATACCCATTACCAGGAATGCGTACTGCATTTCGGTTTGCCAATGTAAGTGAAATTGTTGACAAAGGTACAAACAGCATTATGTATATTCTGTAGTTTGATAATATCAGAAAATAGTGGTACTATGAATTATTTCGTTTTGATATGTACTGATATAGCCGTTTTATTTAAAAATACCTTGCATAATAAATATTTTTTTATTTAATTCTAGGAAAGCTTCAGCTTCAGGCAAGCCCATGGTTATTTAAATTTAAACTTTTGCAGTCAATATCGTTTACGCTTGTTTTTGTTTACCGTTGTACCTTGTTTCAACTATTTTAAATAAATTTATTTGATAAAAAATATATGTTAAAACAACATTTTCGTAGTATATTAAGATACAAGATGTCCTACACTTTGAGAGCGAGGATTTATGACAGTTTTGACGCATCGATGTTACACCTACTCATATGTTTGGTATCAGTGTCTAAACACTCTAAACAATATTCGTGAACACCCATTTGTTCGAGTAAGATTGATTAAAAGCTAAATCGCACACATCGCGACATCTCAGGACTTTATGCATGGGGCTTTTCAAAAAGGGCGTTTTTAAAGTTTTAAAGGGTCAGCAACGCGCTTATGTGATGCCTCTGGTATTGCAGGCGCCCATAGGCTTCGGTAACCGCTTCTCATCAGGTGGGCAGTATGCTTGTTTGTATACTTAGTTGTATAAAAAAACTCCGTCACGACACGACTAAACTACTAACCAATAGTAGGTACCTACCTAGGTATAATCTTTTCGGAAAACGCAATTTTTACTTTACTGAATTGATCAGTTCTCAAGATTCTTTGCGTATAGAGGAGTAGGTACTTAGTAATTTTTGTAAACGTATGTGATTTTTCATTGTCAGCAAACTCGGCAACTATGTTTTGTTTTTATGAATCTAACACAGATACCTACCTTCCCATCTATTGTTAAACGTGAGATCCATCCTCGTGAAGCCACACACGTAGCTATAATATGCCATGCTATAATATAAATTACGGTATAAGTTGGTGTCATAATATAAATACAGGGTTATTCATAATTAGCTGCAAATACTCAGGAATTAGGTTCAACAAATAAAATAAAAGATATTTATGAAATGATTTTTTTTCAGTTTTGTTATGAAAATCCCGAGAAAATCGATAAAGAATATCCTTTGGAATCATTGGCGCCTGACCTATTTTGACCTTTGATCCGCGTCCGCGCGCCGTGAGCGACACTCTGCGTTCAGTCACCGTCTGGGTGGGTCATCGTCCTGTTCTCCATGGAAATCATTACGCAATAACCGTAAAGAAATTTATCAATAATCAATAAATCAAAACTTAAAAAAAAATATTTCATAAATATTTTTTATTTTATTTGTTGAACCTAATTCCTGAGTATTTGCAGCTAATAATGAATAACCCTGTATATACTTAAACTAAGATAACCAAGGGTTCGAGAGCTCCCATCTCGTTGACATCAAGGTTTTTCTAGTGTTCGGTAGTAATTTTTTTACTTTTCCGTATTTTTTTTTCTTTAAATCAATTAAGGAGGTTCGACCTGGTCTGATGATGGAGCCAAAGTCTATCCAACGGAGTTCTTCAATCAATTGGCCAATTGAGTTAAAACTTAAGTTAATGAGTGATAGTCAGAGGCAAGGCCAAACAGTGAATCTGGAGAGAAATACTTTCTCAAAGTATAGATAAAACACAATGCATGATGGTGGCCCTTTTTGTTTCTGATTACGATCTACCTATGTACTTAACTTTTCTGAGCATCTGGATCGCATCACGAGATCTCCTGTTCGGGGCGAACTACTAGTTTATATCAATATGTATTATAGCTACGTGTGTGACGGACTTTACTCGTACGTAATATGAAACTAGGTACCTAGTGAGAAATGCATTCCACGTTCAACGGATTACCTCGCCTTAGACAGTTAACTTGGTAGCAAATGAACCGCATCCAATTAGCATTTTAAAGCCGTAACAACAAAGGAATAGAAGATAACCTTTTAGTATTCTAGCTTAGTTTAAACGTTGCTCGTATTTTTAACCTTTTAAACAAAGCTAGTATAAAAACATCATATAGCTCGAACCGACAACCGTTGGGGAATAAAGGTTCTCGAATGGCTACCACGAGCCGGTAGACGAAATGTAGGGTGCCCACCCACCAGATGGACTGACAACATTGTTATGATCGCGGGAAGTCGATGGATGGAAAGGGCTCAGAATCGTTCTTCAGAATGTCCAGCAGTGGACTTCTACAGACTGATGATGATAATGAGAATAAAAAAATAAAAAATATTATGGACAGTCCACGCAACACGGTCTAGCCCCAAACTAAGTAGAGCTTTTACTATTTGAACCTGATAGCTGATATAATACTTATATTTTCTGGTGGTAAAGACAAACTTAGAATACATTATAACACCCAGACAGAGAAGAAACATCAGATTCTGTGTTTACTACACAAATATTTGTTCTCGGTGGGGATCGAACCCACGACCTACGGCGCTGAAGGCAAGGCTTCTACCAACTGAGCTGAGTAGCGCAGTCACTATTTCGATGGGTGACTGCCAGTGACATTATCACATGAACGCGTCTGCATTTTTATTGACTCCTTCAGAAAAAAGTTGCCAAGGGAAACCTAGGCCTAAGTTATGACTTATGAGTGGTGGTGCGAAATTTGGTCAACATTTATTTATTTTCACTACTTAGATCCTATTTTTCCGTCGTAAGTCCTAATAAGATAGTACTTACTTTTTACCGAAATAACCTGTTTGTGGCGCACTTATAATCCTTTCGCCGCACTGGTTTGAAAAAAGTAGTGACACGACAAGAAAAATAAAACCATTTCAAGTAACTTCTACAACTAACTACAGGAAAAACAATAAAGAGAGAGTATTTAAATCAACATCTATATTATACTACTTTCAAATTAATACTAAATCTTATTGCAAAAATATACCTATTATAGGACTAGGAAGCCACTCCAATGAGATTATCGCGTTTAATCTTCGTCCAAGCCTGGACAAGCTGCTTTCTTATTTCAAATGCTATTACTGCGGTGGCCATTCCTGTGTTGAGACTGTCCACTCCTCTTTGTAACGGGATGTTGAGTCGTAAGCCATTCTTTTGTGCTGCTAATCTGTAAAAAAAATTATTTTTAACTAGCTGATGGAAGCGTATGATCATCTAGTTTTAAGAAGTAACCGTCGCCTATAACAAAGCATTGTAAGTCACGCACGTCTGAAACGTGCCCTACGATGCACTGCCCTGGCATACAGAAGTTCATCGGAATGTGTGAGTGGTTCATAATCTTTATCAGCTTGAAGAATTCCACTAATCATCACTACGAAAGCTTTGATTAAATCATACGAAAGAGAATAAAGGTGATGAGAAAACTTCTTGAATCCCCATGGTTTGATCAGACAATATCTGGCCGAATTTTAATATAAATATCTTAGGGCTTTAAAAAAAGAAATAATATAAGTTACTTACACATAGCTATCCTCGCTTATCCCTTCAGTCTCTCCGCCAATCAATAGCGTTATGTGCTTCAGGGACGCAAACTCTACTCCATAATACGGCAGCACTGGGATTTGTGAGCTCATTTCATCCTCGATTTCTGAATCATCTTCAGAGACCTTTAAATGAATAATAATTAATTAATCTTCAGATACAAAAATGTAATAAATTTACTATAAGATTTATTGGACCCTTGTCCAACTATACTACTCGTGCGAATTAACATGGCACCTAGCATGAAACTCAATACTATGTTATTTCAACTGCATTACAATTGCTTCGCGAATGGATCGCGAAAGTTTAAAAATTATGCTAATGTGACTTGTAACATTGTAGAGTCTGTTCAGAAAGAGAACCGTCGTGGCCAAATTGAGAACTAACGTTTCGATTTTTATATGGCAGCTCATCCCTTTCTTTCTGTCAGCATTTTGCATCATAAAAATTAAATAAAGGAATAGTACACTAGTTGTGATAAGATCAAAACGCAACAGACGCGCTATTGTATTGCCCACTTAACAAAAAAGGTGATTAAGCACAGCAGCGCCCTCCGATCCCACGACGGTTCTCTTTCTAAACAGACTCTAGTACAGTTACATACCTTCGCGTTGCTATCGGCGATAAATAAAGATGTGTTTGGGTGCAAGTAATTGGGCATTTCCTCCCAGTCGATCGAATGGTGGATGGGCAGTCTAAAGTGGGCACCAGCACCACTTCTGATCACTTTGGGGTCCCATACATCAACGCAACCTGCATACATCACAAAATTAGATTATTTTTATTTAAAACTAGTGAATTCAAACTAGATAGATAGATAGATAGATAACTTTTTGACCCGAAAGTTATCCAAAAAATTTACTGAGAGTTTATGCTTAGTTTTAATCCATTCACCAAGCAATTTCAACTAACCATATTTGAAATAAAATATAAATCAATTGGTCGTATTTTTTATTCAGACTGAATAATATTCTTGTTTAAACTACTAATATCATAAATGTGAATCACAAAACGCCGGCACCGGCATATTTCCTGTAGTTATTATTTCTGTCATACATTTTATATGGACTCGCCGCACACGGTTGACGCCGGTAGCCGCCACACGCTACAAATCATTAGCTATTTATAATGTATGAAAACTACAGGATACATGCCAGTGGCGGCGTTATGTGGTAGTGGCAGGAGGCCCGTGTGTGGGAACACTTAGAATAAACAGTTTGTAACGAGGGTTTATATACTTAGTAGGCAAATTTTTGTCCCAAAAAATTTACAGAAATTAGCAAACAGGCCAGCGCAGCCACTGGCGGTGGCTAGTGTATCCATAAAGTCACATGCAAAGTACCTTTTGTCAGCAGAACTTTTTCACATCCCGCTCCAACTGCAGCTCTGAGTATAGCTCCAAGATTACCAGACATTCGGATATTGTCACAGATGAAATGCAATGGAAGTGGGTTTGCAAATCTTCTTATATTTTCTGCTGTCGGTGTTTCAAAGATTCCTGGAATTGAAATTACACTTAGTATTTATTATTTAAATTATTACATAAGCACATTCATACCAACCATGCATGACCATATATAAGTCAGCTTTGATTCCTAGCGTACAGATTGTAGGGTACTTAACTCAGGTAGAGGGTGAAATAAAAGAGTGGACTGTATAACTTGACTGAGCAGTGAACCCTGGAATTGTAGGTGCATTGTCTCTGACAGAGATAGTGCTGTATGTATTTATTTATTGACAGAAATTTGAACAATTTCCAAAATCATAATTTTGGTGTGTGAATAGTTTTTACACCCTGGAAACAGTAGTAATCTAGTGATACATGTAATTATGAAACAATTTTGTCCTCTTTATGCTAAAGTAACATTGTCCTCTCCGGCACAATGTTACTTTAGCTTAGAATGTCAACCACTAACAAATACTTCAATATTACGAGAACATTAGGTAGGCTTAATGTTCTCATGTACCTAATAACTTGAATCAGAATGTTTTAATAGTTATAGGTTTTATTTTTAAAACACAACTTACCAAAAATACCAGGTGCTGTTTCAACATCAGAAAACAACTCAATTTCTTTGTAAGGTACCTTATACAACACAACTCCAGTTTTGGGTAGGAATGCTCTTATTTTTTCTAGCTCCTCGGTTCTGCTGAATATGACATACTTGAGGTGACAGTTTGCTTCAAGTCCATCAACTATTAGCCTCCAGCCTTCAACCAACATCTGGCCAGAGCGCAATCTCTCTTTTCTTGATTTTATTTTTACTAGCAGGGTGCTGTAAACAAAGAAGGCACACAATGGACTTTGTATATTTAATGTTTTTAAAATAAAATAAAAATCATAAATTATGTGAAAGCTAACTCACTCAATACTCAGTACTCACTAACTACTAACTTATACTAAATGTTAGTTACTCAATTGAATCCAGCTGCAAAATCATATAGAAATTTACATTTAAAGACCTGAAGCAAGACAAGCCTCAAAGAACAGAGAAATTTTACAGTAGGTTGATATCTACTGTAAAATTTCTCTGTTTTTTGAGGCTTGTCTTGCAGTGGACCTATCTGACTAGTGCCGACTATGAACGGTCAGACTGCCCTCTCAACTCATTTGGTAGTAGCTCTGCCTTTTGTGTCGTAGGCCATGGGTTTGATCCCCACACTATTATATATAATATATATAACAAATATTTGAATGGTGAGCACCAATGTTTATTCTCTGTCTGGATGTTATATTGAATTTTACAAAAAATAAATGGAAGTATATCAGCTATCTGGTTCCCATAGTACAAGCTCTGTTAAGTTTGCGGCTAGATTGTGTTGTGTGGATTGTCTACAATATTTATTATTAATGACAAGTTATAGCATTATGAAACTTACCTAGCTCTACCATCATTTTCGTTCAACTTTTCATAAATGACTTCACCATCATCATCAAAAACTTTTTTCTGGCTGAGATAAAACTTTTGTTTCTTCTTTTTCTCTTCTCTTTCAGTCAAAATCTTTTTTGATTTTCTCGGATCGAATTTTGATATAGGTTTGTCATCAATGATTCTATCCCGTTGGTCAGCAAGTATGATTTCACTTGTTTTAGGCACTGGTGCTTGTGGTCTTCTAATAGCACTGGGATCTAAGTCAATAACCTTCTCTTTTTTCAGATTAGGTTTTCCCGTAGGTTCAAAGGGAAGGATTACTTTTCCTGGTTTCCTGTGCGTCCATCTACTGTAACATCTGACGGGGATTACAGCCGGTTTCTGCTGTATTATAATTTGTGCAACTAAACGTATATTTCTAGACATCTTGGACTTTTATCAGTGAGATACATCCATGTGAGGAGGAACCAATAATTGCATTCAGACAGCGTAGATGTATAAACACTAAAATCCAACAAGAACGGACGAAATATAACCTAAAACAACGTGAGGGGTGGGTTTGGTTCCAACAAAAAACACAAAGGCTCAAAACAAAACACTAGAGTTTCGCCCCACAATCAGTTAAACAGAGGTTTTTACACGAACAAAGAAAGATTATGAGGCTCCGTACGTAACTTTATAGCAGCAAATTTTTTTAATCAAAACAAAACAATATTTTTCTTTTCACTCTTTCTTTTCTTTTTCTTGGCGTTGGAAACTTATCCTTTTAGCCATCCAGGATTCAGTTTGTCTGTTTGACCGTCATTTCCACATTAAATCATGCCAATGTCAAGCCAGCCATATGACATGACAGCCGGTTTGACGTATTTGATTTGGTCGCACTCTGTTGTTTCATTCATTCATTTATATACTCTGTTCCACCACTTGCGCCCCTGCTTGCGCCGGCCGCTACTACCACATTTTTCATTCGTTCGTCTCTTCCGGTCCGTTCAGAAGTTAGTCAGAAAATCAGCTGGATTTTATTTTGTGGATGCGTAGTATTTTGTGTTTATTTTTATACTTATCCTAGACTACACGTTTCAACAACATGGCAACGGGAGTTCAACCTCGAGATGATGATACCCAACTCTCAAGAAATGATCTGGAAGCTATTCAAGATGCCATGAAGCAAAAGAAGTTTCGAGACTTGTTTGCCGAATACTGCGAAGAAATACGTGACCCGGCTAATCAAGCGCTCTATCAGAAAGAAATGGTTCAACTTGAGAAAGAACGTGGCTACGATATAAAATTTCTCAACCCAAAAGGGGGTTATGTTATAAAAACAAGCGTCGCAGGCGACAGGAAAGCATTTATAAACATTTGCTGCAACGACAACGTCGGCAAGCCCTCGTATCGAGTGAAGGAGGTCGATGGTAAAAAGGGTATGAATTGGCTCATTCCGTATTCACTTACTCCACCGCGGGAAGATTTCGACAGAAAAAAACAGCGATGCGTTATTTACGACGTGGTGTTTCATCCCGATACGCTGCGCATGGCCGACGCCAATAAACAGTTTCGGGAAATAGTAAACAAGACTGCATTCGATGGATTACAGTCGACATACAACATCCACTTGGACGACAATAATTCCCGATTTCCCAAATCATTCTACAAGGGTATGAAGACTCCATCGGTCATACGAAAAGAGGATCCTGACTACAAGCCACCGGCAGATGAAGATTGCGAACACTTATCCCAAGAAATGATGGAAAAACTTTACCCACAGAAAAGCTATTCAGAGAATTATATTAAAAGCCAAGGTGCTGATGCCCACCGTCAGAAGCCTAGGAAAACAAATAAAAAAGCTCCGGAGTTCGCCCACAACTCTGAACAAGGTTACACAATCCCTAAGTATGTGATAAAACAGCAGAAGAATGTAGATTTCCAGGAGTTTACATACCACAGAGATAGCAAACAGCATTCTGCTATTCCTAGCCACCTCATCATAGAAATTAATCTACCTCTGCTGTCCTCTACCAATGACTGTGTTCTTGATGTTCAAGAGAAACTGCTCAGTCTGATCTCCGAGACACCAGCTAAGTACAAGCTCAATATTCCTCTTCCGTACTCGGTTAATGATGATTGTGGCAGTGCTAAATTTGACAAATCTAAATCTAAGCTTATTGTGACTTTACCAGTGATCAGAAAAAACTTGACCAGTGCTAAAAACAGCTCATTGAAGGTAGACAGCGGTGTGGAAAGTGAAGAGTATTCTGGCTCACAAAGTGACGAGGAATACGCAAACCTGATTGTGGAGTTATCTTCTACTTCCATAGCTGATACCAAAGCTAATCCTTCACCCAATGTTCCTAAATCTATTGAACAAGCTGACTCCTTCTTTGAAAGTACCTTGGGCTTCATACTTCCCGCTTACACACACAATGTGTTGGATGATGTTGTAGCATTTACCTTCCATGTAAGAAACACTGAGCCCGACTCAGTCAAAGTAAAAAATGAAGGAAACAAAATCTACATTAAATTCACTTCAATTGGTTCAGGTTATGTACCTGTGCATTATGCTGCAGCCATCATATTTGATGAGAACATCAAATTTGGAGATGCATCAGGTGAAGCATGGGATAATAATGTAATCCTTCAGCTGGAACCCACTGGAATAATTCCCCAGCAGTTCCAAATAGGTTTGAGTGAAGACTCCATGACCAAAGAATACTTTGATGTGTCGCAACTTTCTAAGTCTTCTGCGGAGGCTGATACAAGCTCTGACCAGCCTGAAGATGTTACTCCCAGCATTGAAGTTACAAATCTGGGAAACCATACAAACATTGTTGTTTCTTCCAATAACAACGAGGAATATGATGAAGATGATGTATCTCCGACTGAAGAGAAGAATATTGTGTGGACAGAGACAAACAATGACAATAACGCTAAGAGCATTCTTCGAAAGCCTATGTCCATGATGAGAAGCTTCTCCGAGTCAAGTGCTGGAGATGTGGCTTCTTCAATGGACTACATCAGCTCCGACTGCATTCCTGAAGAGTCTAGCTTAAAGAAGACCGTTAGGTTTAATGAAGTAATTGCAAAACAATTTTATAGGTAAGCAGTCTTTAATTTTTCCATCAACTTTTATACATAATGATAGCAGCTTATCAATATGGGTTATCTGAACTCTAGTACAACTTCAATGACAAAGTGGTATAAATGGAAGTTATATTAAATTATTTTAGACCTACTTTGTACCACAGTAAGTATCTAGGTACTACGGTACTATAGTTCATGAATAGAAATACAAGGTCAGCAACCAAAAAACTCAGTTTTTGTCTGATAGCGTCATGTGACCATTGGTGATGATAGTCACCGACTAGTACATTCTACAGCTAATCTTCGATAACTCTTATCTATACCTATAATGCACAACTTTGTTATCTTTTACGTAAGTTATGAAAACATCGGTAATATTTTCGAACTCACTACATAGGTATTTTCCATGACAATACATCATTAGTACTTGCTCAACAATGTTTATTATGTTTTGTCTGCAATTTTCCACTAACCATGTACTAAACCTACCTAAATCACTTTATGCTGATAGAGGAAAATAATTGCCAGTTAAAACAATGCCAGAATAGTATGTGATGATTTTGCTTGAATCATCAAAAACTCAAATTTTTCCATAATTTTGTATGACCATAATAATATGAATTATGCTAAGCTATTTGATTGGTTAGAAATGCCTAGCAAGCTACGTCACGAGGAATATTTTACGGTTTATTCGATCTCTTGATTTGAGAGTTTCATTGCAGAAAAGCATCATTAGTTCAATACCTACTTTGCTAGCCATTATTGTCCCAATTCGGTAGAAAAAGGTCAAACTTAAATAGGAAGTAACCACTTCCTCTGCGCGGCATTTAAGCTATTATTCTGAAAACTGCACCCAGCTACACCATAATACAGTTCAGAACTTATTATTTCAGGTATAACTCGTCGATCGAGGGTCAGAAGAAAAAGAATCAGCGCAAGAAGAGTAAAAAGCGTAACCAGGATCAGCGGAAAAGCGAAAGCGAAGCTGAGGACGATGTGTTCAATTATATTCCGGTATGTTAGTCACCCCCATAAATCGTGGTGTATTGTAAAGATCGCGGAAAGCCGGTAGATGGAAAGGAGTCGAAGAGGTTTGAGGAGGCCTATGTCTAGCAGTGGCCTTCCCAGGCTGCTGATGATGATAATGATTGCGGCTTCGCTCGCGTTGCCCAGAGTTTTTCTCTCACCACAAATGTTCAAGTAGTATGGTAGGTAAGGTAGACACGAGGTAGTAAAGTAATCCCTAGGCACGGTAGACATTCCTTTAGGTAGTCATGCTTCTTGTTCATAATTATGAGTTTGTAAGAGGCAAGTTCAAACATTACATTTCACTTTTACCCATTGCATTTATTCCAAACTGAAACAAGGCGGTAAGCAAATCTTTTCACGCTTCTTACGAAGTTCAGGAAACTTCTTAGGTTTTAAAATAGTGTAGCCAACAACACTGCGCGTTCAAGACATACCTACCTATGTCTATTTCTTGGCAAGTTTTCAATTGACCGGGAACCGACGTATAGATGTGATATTTGAAGGCTTCCGAACCAACAACAAATGCCATTTCTATTATAGCAATCTGAAGTCGTTTACGCTGGTTGATACCATTTCTATTAGGATAGAAATCTGAAGTCGTTTGTGTTGGTTAGTTTAAACTTACGATCATGCACGTCGATATAAATCCATATCGAAAACATTGAATTTTAATTTAGTTTTCTGCCAGCTGAGATGCGAAAGGTGGGTTCGATCCCACGGCGAAACAGATGTTTACATGATTTGTAAATTATGCATCTTAGTACTAACCTAGTGTAGTATTTCTATTCTGTGATAGTTCAGTGAAGGTTTCTGCTCTAACAAGGCCACGACAAGGATTCCTTGTGGGTTTTCTTTTAGAGCCTGTCCAGATGGAGCGTTTTACGCGCGAGTGCCCTTGCGCGTTTCAATTTATATTGCGTCCAGATGCCGCGTTTTACGCGCGCTCCTACCAAATAGTTGCTCGCGTTTTACGCGCGATTTAGGAATCGCGCGTAAAACGCGCATAAAACGCCCCATCTGGACAGGCTCTAAAGATTACTTCAGCCAATGAAAACAAACCAATGAAACAAAATGTGAAATGAGAACAAACCGCTCATATTCAACAAATTTATTTTTGATATAAATTAACGAAACGTTATCGTTGGATTGGAATATAATTATAGATGACTTGTTTGCAAACAATCCACCCACACCGAATTTGGCTAAAGTTAAAATATATAAGTATTCCATCAGCGATCTGCTTCCCATAGTACAAGCTCTGCTTAATTTGGGGCTAGATAGTATTGTGTAGATTTTATTTATTAAAATCAATATTCCTATTTTCAGACGGCAAAACCCAAGAAACCAGTGCTGAAAGAGCGACGTGACAGTGGTCTAGCTGACACTTCAGATGCTGATACGGACTATAAAAACACGCCCGAAGAGCGAGCTTTCGTCACTCCCAACGAAAACAACACCAATGCAAAACAATCCGTTCTCAACATCATAGGCAATGATGATAAAGTCAAGGAGAAGCCGGAATCAGATATTTGGGAGTCAAAAAAAGAAGGCAAGGTAACTTGCGAAAATATCCAACATAAAACAGATCTCTACAACCCTGATAAGTTAAACAAAGGCCAATATTTAGAAGTTATGTTCAAAAATGATCTTATATTCGACTTGGATATGTGAGATGCCATAAATGTATTTACTATGATTAATTAGTTTGTAAACGGTAATAAATGTTTAGAATGTTTGTACAAGTGGTACAGTACACGCCAAACATTTGCGGGTGTGATGGTAGCTATATTTTGATACTTCTGTTACCACTAGAGTTTTGACTTTATAGGTTATATTGTTTTCGGACTTTTCATGCATTGGAATCAGAAAACTGATATGTTGGCTTACGGATGACGTGCCCGAATTCGATTTTGTACAAAAATGAAATTAATTCACCAAGTTGCATGTAAACTTCGTTCGGCTAAACAGTGTGTAAAATATTCAATTTATATCTTGATAGCTACATATTTTCCAAAATTAAGTTAAAATACAATAAATGTAGTCCAAACCTTAGTTGGTGTGTAGTTCTAGACCGGAATCTAGACCGGTTTTATTCTAGCAGCAACTTTTATAGTCTACATTCACATTTGCAATGTAAGTTGGCAAGTATTGGAGTTTTAGCACCTAGTGATATGTTTTTTGTTTGTGTAGACGTATGTCTTTTAGAGTTATAGTATTATTTCCTTAGTGAGTTTGATGTTCCTTCCAAAATGTCGTAGTTAGGGTTTTCATTTTATTCGCTTTGTTTATGGCAATAGATTTGTATCCATTATGCCCGGGATACGCGAGGCTGGTTTTTTTAAGCCAGGATTTCAAAATAGTGATAGTAAACTAGCAAGCTAGGAGTTCTAGCTTGGTGTAAAACAAACTGCTAGGTATATGAAAAATTAAGCTAGTTTTGTTTACACTTGCTAGCTTGCTATCACTATCTTGCTTGAAAAACCAGCCTCGTGTATCCCGGGCATTAGGTATATAGTTTCAGTGAGTATTATTATGATATTCCAAAAAAAATACCCCCTCTAGGTTGCATGTTTTCAAAATGAGAAATCACACGCATTCTATTTTCAGATTGCAAGTGTTTTGTGTTGATTTATATAAATTCACAACCGGTAATTGTACTGATTGCTCATTTTAGAGACAATATTAAATAACGGTGGGGTAAAAATTAAAATTAACAAAACCACGTATTTAAAAAAATACGGGTATGTATTAAATTGCACATTAATAAACACATGTTTTTACTAGAAATATTAAGCCTCGTGTTCATGTAACCATTTGTTTCGCAACAAAGTTGAATCAACGTGTTGCGGAGATGCTGTCAACATGTTGCTGGCAACACTGCGTGAAAAAACAAAGATTCCAGCAGCATTCTTGCCGTTCATCAACAATGTTGCTCAATTGTTGCGAAACAAATGTTTACGAGGCTTTAGTCATCAAATCTAATCTTAATAGCATTTATTTTTGAAAATTATAGAAAATAGTTAGGTACTACCTAGGTCAGATAGTAATTAAAGACACATTATTTGTAAAAGCATGTTTTAAATTGTTATTTATAATGATTTTTTTATTAAATCAAACGTAAATAGTAAGTTGATTGTGCGTGAATTATGGAATGAAATAATGCAATTCGTCAGTATTTTTTACAAACTGGCGAATATTCTTATAAATAATAGTTCAGGTAAAAAAATAGTGTGAAGGTGGATTATGGCTAAGCATGCTCCATCTTAGGCTGCATCCTCACTTTCCATCGGCTGTGATTGCAGCCAAATGCTTAGCTGTCTATATCAAAAATGTTTTGATTAGAATATTTTTGGGTATTATATTAATTCTTTCAATATATTATTTTATAATAATCTGCCGTTACACGATAAATGGCAGTTCAAATTATAGTGAGGTGTTATTGATTCTACTTATTTGATAAAAACTATGATTTAAAAATCTTATGTGCGTATTTTAACTGTTTTAACCCTGTTAGCCTGACCAATTCTACTGTGTTTTAATCATTAAAAACGTATAATTATTAACTACATAATTGAGGCATAGAAGTTGTAGTTACTGTTGTCATAAACCAAGCATTTTGGTGTAAGTAGGTGTCTTTTATGAGTTACTTATTTTTGATTTAAAGTTAATCTTTACTGATTTGGTGACTAACGAATAAAATGAAATTAAAATAACAATGTTGTTTCGATTTCAATATCCCGTTTTCAAGTTTCCGTCTCCTGGTTCTAATCCGTATTATTACGTAAAATATATAATTCGTATTACTATCTTCGTCCGAGCTTTTTCTATAACCGAATCGTTTCAAAAGCTACCTATGTAATATTTCTATGAATATCCAATTATACACATAAAAACAAATGGAATTCTAATGGATTTGGATTTTCTTTACTCAATCACAGTGCAACGATTGGACCGATTTGGATGTAGTTCGTGACCTGGAATAAAAAAATATATTTTTAAAAGCCTACTTTTTAACCGAGTAGTTACATTCCACCAAGGTAAACCGCGGGTGGAAGCTAGTTAGAAAAATGTATACACGTGCGTACTAGAAATGAACCTACTTATTTTGATGATGAATGTTTTCCTTACCTATTCAAGTTTTTACATACTGCACAGAGTGCCACTAACGTAGAGGCACCTACGAGACCCCAACATGTAGCTCGTAGCCACGTAGAACGTGCTACAACGGAAATAATACCAATGACCATAACTCAGCCTTGTCATGACTGGTGGGTCGGTTTGTAAATAAATATTCGATACCTTAACTATTTACTTAGCAGTGCTACGAGCCGTAGAGGTACCTACGACATGCTACGTGCTGTAGCATCGTAGTTAACGGAGTTTCGCAGTTTGACCCTGTTAAGCAAAAATGTATGAGTTTTATTTTCTTGTTCTACCTTCTCATATATCCCACCATTCCTGTAGAACCCTATATCCCGAAGTAAAATTGCTGCGGATCATGTTGAACTCACCTACAACGTAGTTTCGTAGAGCGTGCTACGGAAAGAGTAGTTTTACTTAGCTGTACAAGAACGAGAACTTTGAACAAAAACAAAAGATACATATCTGCTGTACTGCTCAATCCTATGGATAATAGGTAAGTATTATTCATTCGGTAAACTTGTTGATTCGGTAAAACTCTTATTGGATAAACGTTCGATTTTATTTCTTGGAAGCAATGTACCTGCTGATTGATCGTTTTCAAATTGTTCCCGAGGCGAGAAACGGTAAAACTAACTGGAAAGTTTCTAAACAAATTAATCGAGAAGCGAGATTCCTACTTGTACAAATCTTCGGTAAACAATTTAACAAATTTTAGCCTTATCAGCAGCTCAGTATTGGCTGGGTTGCCAACTTACGGAGTATATAGACTCTCTGTGGTAAATTATTTCATCGAATTGAAATAATACAATATTATAAGAGTTATTTCATCAGGGAACTTTAGTTACTGTTACAAAAATAATTATTAGTTACCTAGGTAGGTACCTCTTACTCTTACACCGAAATATCAAGTTATTTGCTATGTTTATAGTGTACCTAGCTAATCGATCCAGGTTCGTATCCAGGTAACGAGGCTTTGATGAGGTAGTCCCTACTGATCGATTTTGGTACCGTACCTACTAGATCTTTAGGCCTACCATGAGCTCTGTCTGGCTATGTCTCTGGTTTTGGTTTTGAGTCTGTGTGAGTGTTGACTAAATATATCCTACGTCAAAACGTCACACACACAGTATAATGCACTGGTGACCACTCACACAGACTCAAAACCAGAGCCAGACAGAACTCATGGTAGGCCTACTGAAAGGATGTCTACTGTGCCTAGTCGTGAGCACTACAGTTTTCTCCTACTTTTCCATAGGTTGGTTTAATACTTACCTACCATATAACAGCCCTGCGCAGGCTAGGATAAGCGAGTAACCCACCGCTTATTGATTTTAAGTTAAACCTCGCGTCGGCATTGTATAAACTATTTGTTATTACCCGCGAATATTGAATTTACTTTGATATTCCAGCTATGTAGACTGCCTACCCCATAAAATAAACGATTACATAGGCTCCTACCAAAGTAAGCTGAGTAATAGGCTACTGAGTGTGAAGTGGGCTATTTATGTATGTACTTCGTACCATTTAAATTATAATACATACTTTCGGTAGAGCTGACTACGGATTACCTAAAGTTGACCATGTTTCACATATAGAGACAGTAATCAATTTTAATATAAATTCCTACCCGCAGATATTTAACCCCTACCAAGTATTGTGGACAACACACATAACACTATCTAGCCCTAAACTAAGCAGAGCTTGTAAGTAGGGAGGTAGCTGATATAATACTTGAGTAGGTACATTTTTTGTACATACATACCTACTTACTTTGAATACAATATAACACCCAGACAGAGAAAATAATGATGTGGAAGAAGAAAACCTGTTATGCCAACCCCACTTAGGGCTCCCACACAAAACTGCGAATTCGCATCGCATCGCAGAAATCTGCGACACCCGCTTATCTATTTTTTTTTTTTTTTTTTTTTTTTTTCACCATAGACTACTTGGTCCATGACCTTTTTATTTTACTTTCTTTTTATTGATTTAATTTCATACACATGTTATTTACTTAGACTACTTAACAAACTATTTAAGGAAGCATAGGGAAAAAGGGGGTTGGGTTTTTAAATCTAAATTAACTATTACATTTGCTAAATTACTTAAATACTAGAATTATTATATAAAGATTACAACTGATATTATACCTGACACTCGTTATTAGAACTAAACTATTTTTAAACTACTTATTATATTATCTTATTAGCATTTTTTTTTTTTTTTTTTTTAATATTATTATTACTATTTTTTATATATTTAATAATGCTACTGTCTTTTGTTTTTTTTTAGATTCTTATACTTTTACAATCATATACTAATTGCTATGCATGCTAAACTGAATTTACAAAATTTTGGGTATATTTTTATTGGAAACACTATTAGAAACTCTATCCGTCGTCGACGCCCGCCACAACTTCCGGCATGTCCGCCAGAGCACTCCAAACAGCAATGTTGCGGTCTTTTATTGCCATCTTGAAATTATAGTTTATAATTTCCTGAACTGGCACTGCCATTGCTCGCTTAATGAAATACCCTATGGCGTCATCGGTGTTATCGGTGTAGTAGGTGCAGCTACCTGTGTGGCGTGATATGGCTACGACTGCATGGGGGACGCTGTCGTGTAGCCCTATCTTGCCTCTGGTATTTACTACTATTACCGTCTCATAGGATAAGCCCTGTGCTTCGTGAACAGTGAGCGTGCGCGACCCGGAGCCTTCCCCGTAACCCTGGCTGATGAGGGTTTTCTTCTCTTCTTGGGTGTGGACTAAGAAGAGAGTGTCGGGAAGACTTCGGGGAATCTGTTCGCCCGTGTATGGTTTCAGCAGCAGGGACTTTACCTTGAGCTTCGATGAGTAGATGCCAGAATACACCTCCTGCAAGGCGTACGCAACATCCATGGGGTTCCGGTGCGTGAGTAACAACTCCTTGCTGATGTTGGTAACAAGGTTCGGGCGATTGTACCGTGTCTCGAAGAGATTATCTCTATCGATAAACGGCAACTGGTTAAGATCTCCAATGAGAACGACTTCACCGGCTTCGGCCAGCTGAGACGCCATGACGATGGCTCCAAAATGGTTCATTAGGGCCTCGTCTATCGTTAGTCGATGACATTTCCCTCTGAAGCCATTTACTAGAACTGAGGCCATCGTCCGCACTTTGGTCTTGGCAAGGTCTCCTATGCGGTGCGCTAGCTTCTCTTTGAGATCACTGGCCGCCTCGATTGTCGACGTGATGACGATGTCTTCGTTCACATTGAAGTTCTTCTACCCAAGTTGTTTTCCCGCATCCAGGAACTCCATTGATCCATTCAAAGTGTGGAAGTTTCCAATGGTTCCAATCTGCCTTTCGACTTCCTGAAATGGTTTCACCCATTTTGAGGATCTTGTCGTCTGGCATTATTTTGGTACACTTGGCAACAACCACAATTGGATCATTTTCCGGAGTTGCGAATTTCAGGGGGCCCGTCCCCGTCGTCTCATCGTTTAGTTGCTCCACAAAATCGCCTGACGCGTTGTAGGCCACCATATAACTGTTCGACATTTTACCCGCGATGACCTGGGAGTTGTCGTTGTCGTATATGGCGGCTTCTGCCTCGTCGAGTAACACCTTTAGCAGGCCTTTGCTTCCTTGCCTTAACGTCTGCAAGATTTTCTGGCAGAGTTGCCTCTTAACGTCTCTAGACGCTTTCGTTATGGCAAGGAACTCGAGGAAGGCATTTATGGCGTGGTCTACTGGGCGCGCAACCGGTATGAGACTTGGGGGGCTCACTTGACCCATCTCCGCCCTCGTCGGCGCTGTTTTTGGTGGTGCCGTTGTTGATATTACCTTCTTGGGTGCTGTTTTGCTGCGAGAAGGATCTGCTCTCGCTGGTTTTACTATCAGGCTTCGTGTAACAGCGCTGAAAGCACCCAAGATAACATCAAGCCGGCTAGTCCCAGCATGGCTCTCCTTTGGTGGCCTGGTTTGTTCTTCTGCCTCTTTCTTGGCTGATGCTTTTTGTTGGACGCGTTCCGATCCGCTGATCGAAGATGGTACCGGGTGACCCCAGCAGTTGGTGGGTGTGTTCCAGTCATGTACTTTAAGGAAACTTAGGTTGTCTCCTCTGTTCTCGTACATGACTACCTCGTGGTGTTCAGAGGCTTTGATACATCCCAGCAAGTCCGCTATTTCACCTTTCGCAAATTCGATCACCAACGCGTCCACACTTATTACACGAGGGGTGGTTGTCTCGTCAGCCAAGTCTCCAATCATGGTGAGCATCGACCTCACCGGTGCGAATGGTGTCCTGCCCTCCAGCTGAGAATGACGTCATAGATTTCTGCGATGCGATGCGAATTCGCAGTTTTGTGTGGGAACCCTTAGCGTGGGATAAGGGCAGGAAGAAAATGACCCAGACAGAGAACAAACATCTGTTTTCACCACACAAATTTTTGTTCTCAGTGGGAATGGAACCCACTACCTACGGCGAAGGAGGCAGAGCTGCGACCAACGAAGCTGAGAGGCCAGTTTTATTGTTAAACAATGCGTAGGAAATTAATGAAATTGCCAACATTTGGAACGGAAACAGCGTAAAAACATCAACACTGAAAAGGAAAACTGAAGAAAACCTTTTTTCAAATCCGTTTACGGGTTTCGCTTGGTTGACGAACAAAAAGCGAAAAATCTCTTATCGATTTTCAAGTGAGAGTTTGTATTTCAATAACGTATGTGCTTATAAAGGTAGGCTTAGGTTACGCTCCCTTATAATCCATCCAAGTACCTACCTACGTCGGTAAGGTAGATACTTGACGATGAATTGAGAACCTTTTTTTACACAGTCGGTTCAAGAGAAGCAAACTCGTTAAACAATCAGCTGACTGTCTATTTTTGTAGCTTTACATCCCAGACATTCCTGACACCTGATAGTGAAGAATATGCTTTTAACTTTAGGACAAGATGTCTAGCCCGACAGGGCAACGAACGAAATATTAAAATGTTCATCCCACGCTTTTGACGCTTCACGGTGTGAAATATATCCCTTTTACGGAAAAAGGTTTTTCAGATTTTAGATGCTAGAGCATTTTCACGCTATTTATACAATATAGGGAGATCGAAACTTAAAAGCATAGCTAATAAGTAAATTCAACTATAGTGAAGCATGGCAGCGATTTTTTATTTTATTATTGTTGATATTTAAACGTTTGACTGCTATCACACCTGATGGAAAGTGAAAATGCACCGATATCGTATTCATATCTCTCAACTTTTTAAAAATTGTCATTTAGCCCTGATGAATCGGATAATAATTTACATAGTCCAAAATTCAACTTCTTCTGACTTTCTAGAGTCTGTTCAGAAAGAGAACGGTCGGTCGTGGCCAAATTGTGAACAAACGTTTCGATTTTTATATGGCAGCTCATCCCTTTCTTTCTGTCAGCATTTTGCATCATAAAAATTAAATAAAGGAATAGTACACTAGTTGTCATAGGATCAAAACGCAACAGACGCGCTATTGTATTGCCCACTAAACAAAAAAGGTATATAATTAAGCACAGCAGCGCCCTCAAATCCCACGATGACTCTCTTTCTGAACAGACTCTAACGGTTTTTTTCGTCTAGGCGACAAATACTAATAAGTAATGTTAGGCATTAGGTAGTTGATCCTTCATTTGAGATAACAGTTAATTTAATGGATACTTATACCACAAAGTGTGACACGAACGTGAATGAGATAAAAGCCATAATCATGTTTCATATTATTTGAAACGCTTCAGCCACACAGCGTAAATAGATCAAACCCGTTTGAGTGCTCAAAGCGACTTATGTGCTGGAGAAATACCTGCTTGTGCTTATAGGTATACCTATTTAGATTATTTTACAGGAAGCGAGGCAATTTATGTTATTTTTTTCTGTAAGTATGGTAGGTATTTATGTAGGTGTCATCAATGTACCTAGGTAATATCGGATTTAATTAGGATGATAGGTGTAGTCTACGGCTCAGAATATAGACTAAATAAACCATTGATGCAAAATTTAAAATTGATTGGACGACTAGTCATCCGTGAAACAGGGCTTTACTGTTTTTTTTTGTCGTTTTAAACGGTGGCAATACTTCCATGTTCTCAAACAAACTCCACAAACGACCTTGTGCATTCATTTTTGTTGAATTTAATACGAAATCTCATGCATATTTCATCATTGATTGTCCTTTCATGTGGAAATGTGGTTCGCATTGGGTTCGCATCACAAACACGTCATCGTCATCACAAAATACAATCGTCGTCAGAGGTGCACTAATCAGGCCTATCTTGGTAGAGGTAGGTACCTACAGTTCGCAGCAAAATAAACGTTCTTAAAAATAGAAAATCGCTCGTAAAAGCTTTGTGGGATGCGATGTTTACGCTGCTGATTGTACCTACTTGCTTTAAAATAGGACCGGAGATTGCAGGATGCTATGCAGTGATAATGTATTTTCAATTCAGTTCAGACTTCCAGTTGGAAATTGAAGTTGATTGAAATAACATGACGTAGATAAATATTTTGTTTACTATTGGAAATATCGTTCGGTAATAATGCTAACCGCTTTATTACTGTTTTGAATAGAGCGATTGTTTACTGATTGCTTGACCTATATTCAGAGTACTAGGCAGGTCCTACTATTAATTGTTTCCCCAGTGAATGCGATTAGTTGGAAACATAGATAGATGAGATTAATATTGCCTTTTACATTGATTACATACTTTTACGTTGATTGATACACGAAATTGAATAGCAAGATTACGGCTGATCAGATTAAACTAGGTACCTGCGCCTATACTTTCTGTTTTGATCCTTGGATAGGTAGCTCACCTTAAGCTCTGCTTACAGTATTTGCTCTGCAGCACTCTATACCTACCTTATTAGTATTCTGAAAGTGACAGGTTGCAAGCCCATAAAAAAAATCCTTGGTAATAAATTACCTACTCTGCTGCGACGAGGCTACGTGCAAGATTTTACAACAGTCATTTGAAGTTCACCGCTTTCCTCAGCACAAATTAAACCCGAGTTCAATGGCCCTTCTAAATGAGGAACAGGTACAAATAGAAACCTACAAATCCCGAAACACATTGGTCTTGTCCTATTTTCACGAAACATTGAACAGGTTCCGAATCCGATAATTCAACAAAGGATCTCATTCAGCCACCCATTCGGAAAATATGACAAAGATTATTTTTAATGGCAACGCTATTATATCCCATGAAGTTGCTTCTCCTGTAGCAAGTAGGTACTTTATTTACCTACTTATACTTTGAAGATCGTGGAAAATCAGTAGTCGATGATTAAGAAGATATAGTATATAGATCATTTATTTAGTTTATTTCTGTTTTTCAAAGCTTTTAAAACTCCATAGGTTCTCTTTCACCGGTTTTCCAACCGTTGCGCCTAGGAAGCTCTTCCAAGCGCTCTCTCATGCCTTACTCACCTCTAGGTATATTATGTAGCTAGACCTAACAACTACATATCTACCCAAGCATAGCCACAAATCAAGGCAAACTTCCTGCATGCAATATTTATAGTGAACAGTCGGTAATATGTTTAAGCTAGAGCCGAGAACCGCCAAGCAGATGCAAATGAAAAACCGTGGTCGGATGGTATTCTGGTTGTAACAATGCAGTGATTGATAGTCTGATGAAGCGGGGACACCCTTTACAGACTCTGGCAACGATAGAAATACATCACGCCATTGTGGGCCTAGTGAACCACACAACTGTGTTGATAATAGGATTAAGAACAAAGACATTGCGCGAGGATGATTACAGAATGCAATCTCAGAGTTCCACTTAGTAACCTAGTTTTACGGTAGCGTTGTAAGAAATCTGATAGGTGCCGAATGAGCTCAAATGTATAATACTTAATTTTAACCCGCAAAGAGACACCTTGGTTATCATTACCCTAACCCAATTTTGTGAAACTTGCTAATAACCATAACCTTATAACCTACTAATGCTATATCATAATCATCATCAGTCTGAAGAAGTCAGTGTCAACCTGCTGAACACTTCGCTTCCCAAAATACGTTATATGCAAGTCCATTATTGAGGACATACTAAATAATGAACTTGCACTGTGGAAGCAGAATCTATGAAGTCGTAGCTTTAAAGTCGGAGCTCTAAACCCGATATACGGGTTTGTAACTGAAAAATCATATTATATAATAATTCAGCTAGAAGAACGATTTACCTGCAAAAAATAACATAAGCCCGTGTTCCAATCCGTCATCATTTATTTTTCCATTTGTCGTTTTTGTACTTGTCTGTACGGAAACAAAGATTTTCGGGACTAAACTAGAATGAAAACATTATTAAAATTTAAATGTGCCCCAATTAATACACGCGAAGAGATGTCACTAGAATATTTCTTTTTATTTTCAGACAATAGATTGATAAATGTAACCGTGTAACCATGTATTTTGATGGTAGGTATTTGTTGATTATGTTCCAACTCTGGGACTGTCAGTATTTGTATTGGTCCATTACTGTGTTTTGGTAATGGGGATCGATACGAGCACAATCTTGATAAGGGCTTTTATCGGTGAGGGCCTGACAAACACTCACCAAGAGGACTGAGTCGAGCCGAGGGCTTCCAGAGGGGTTATTGTGATGTGATTGCCGTTCAGCATATATTTTGATGGACGAATGATAGGAATAATTAGGAAATAAACTTAGGACCCACACTCTAAGGTTGTGGAATACTCTTTCTGCCGTGGTTTTCCCTGTAGATTACACCATTGGGGCTCTTCAACAAGAGCGTTTTAAAACATTTAAAGGGTTGCCTCTGGTGTTGCCAGCGTTCATATGCTACAGTAACCGCTTTCCATCACGCGGGCCGTATGCTAGTTTTCCAACTTAGTTGGATAAAAAAAGGACCACCGGTGCACGTTTAGTTTATAAGTAAACCGGCATTTGCATCTATTGTAGATATTTATATAGCGTCAGGGGCAACTGGTGATTACTCAAGCCAATACGCGCTATAGTGCCGGTATAGTATTATGTGTTGGGAGAACAATTAAGAAATAAAATTAAGAAGCCTTATTATTTTTAATTTTATAACAGCAAAACATTTAATTTACAGACCCCGGAGAAGATGGCGGGACGATCTCGATTCTCATATGAACGACTGGCACATTGTAGCCAAAGATCGAGAGGTGTGGAAGAAAGGGAGGGAGGCCTTTGCCCTGCAGTGGGACGACCCAGGCTAAAAATAAATAAATAAAATAATAACAGCAAAACAAAAATTCATAATATTAACAAAAAAAAACTAAAACTAATTAAAACTAAACCTTAAAAATCTAACAAAAGGGGGTGTCCATGAGGCATGGTGCCAAGAACGCTGGCTGCATTCCCACGTTTGCTTGTTTTTTTGTTTGTTTTTTTTTTTTTTTGCATTTCCTATTTGTCTATTTTAAATTAAGAATAATTTAAACAGGTACAAATAAATTGGTTTTGCTTAAAACGTTCCCTGTCACTTTATGCTATCATGTTGACACTCGAGTGGCATATTAAGCATATACCATAATAAAGCTGCTCTTTGATGTTTGTTTTAAGATGAGCTTAGCGGTAAATAAGGATCCTATCTAATCAGGCACAAGGTCGAACGATAGCTACATTATTTTGATTAGATAAGATATTTAATACACTGACATTCACTGCTGACGACTACACACCAAGCCCCTTAACAGATTAAAAGAATGGAAATTAGTCACACATTTTGGAGTCAGGGCGCAAGCTATGCATGCACTATGTCACAGTACGCCTAAGTATCCATACAAGTACAAAGCCACAGTGACGAATCCAGAACGATCATTGATATTGACCGCTTTGATTTTGAACTAATAGGCAACGGTCAACCGGCTTACTGATGAGAAACTATTGTCCTTCCCTGGAGTTTAAGAAGGGTCTGCTTTTTGACCATCGAGTATCTGGTTCGAAATGCGATGCATATACATTTTAAATGATGACTCATTACGAACGAGTGTTTATGTACGAGTAGCGACGACACGGAAGTCGGTGGATGTAAAGAGCTCAAAATCGTTCTGCCTGGAAATGTATAGTATAGGCGTGCCAACGTATGTCCAGCAATGGACATACGTTGATGATGCATAAATTATGTAATAATGTGTATTAATAACAATAATATCGATAAAATATTGTAATGGTCAAGGTAGGGGCGGCTGGCCCGGGCTGGCCAACCTGTGGCGTATCTGTTGCACCGCCCGCGCCCACCACCGTCCGCGCCCTGGCAACTGTTGCCAACTTACGCACATTTTGGTTAGATCCATCCACTTTTAGTAAGGGTGAGAAGTTTTGGTAAAGTGGAGTTATTTACTTGAAATCAAAAACGTATCAAAAGTGTATTTATTTAGTTGGATTGCAGTGCCAGTTTCACGTGACTTGTACAAAATTAACCAAAGAGATAGATTGTTTGTGAATCAAAAAAAAAGTTATTTGATACAAAGTAAAAAAAAAACTAATTAATACAGTTATTTTTTTGTAACCCTTTGTTCCTAACACAATTTTTATGAACAACGGTTTATTTACCCCGTTTTATAATACGAGTATAACCCGTGATCATGGTGCATGCAAATGTGCCGAAATATCGGGAGTCAAAACTCACAAAATAAATTCATGGTAAAAAACCCGTTGTTCTTTAAAGTAATACAGTTATTATTATATAAAAACCCGAATGTGTGCATCAGATCTATCGAGCTATTGTTACGATTTTTTAAACATATCCAGATGGTCTTAGACCTAAAGAATAATAAGCGCTTGGAACTGTTTAAATTAGGATCAGTTATTATATACTTCAAAATCTGTTCATTCAATATTTAATAAATAGGTTGTTGTAGATGTTTGATTTACTAACAGTTTTTATTTTATCCATAATGTTATCTAAAAACCGCCACTTTTTGGCAAAACTCAGTCTAAAGCGCCCGAGATAGTTGGCAACACACGCCCGCCCTTTCCCTGGCAGTCCGTGACAGCGCGCTGATGCTGCGACTCGCGAGCTCGAATTCGATAAACAAACGCACATTTGAAATTCCTCGCACCGTTAAATTTACCTTAAGTTTCTAGCACCTGTCTCTAAATTTGTTTTGCGTCTGTTGTGTTTAGTTTTATCGTTCTTCTCTACGTTTGATTTTTTTACTTTTAACGAATAGTTTGTTTATTTCAAACGAGAGGTAAGTTAAAAATGTTAGTTGTATGATCTGATGATGATGATAGCTTACTGTTAGTAGCTTACTGATATTTTTTCTTACATACCTATTTGTCTATTTTAAATCTAGGTAAATAGCGAGGCTTTTTTATTAATAAGAGTTATCCTTCCTAGGCACGGGGTGAAATTTAAATACCACCTTGCAATAAACACTCCCACTAGAAAAATAAGTAGGTAATGATTCTGAATAGCTGACTTTAGAAAAAAAGAAAACATATTTATTGGACATTGGGGTATTGGTGTAGGTGTGTTAATAATAAATAATATACATTAAAAACATAGAACGGACAGCTAAATACAGACGGAGTAGGTAGGAAAATCAACACTGGCAGTGGAAAGGTATCCTTTATTAAGATTGTATCGATCTTTAGTGGTACCTATCATTTATGTCCTATATGTATTACAACAAAGCATAATATATAAAAGCGTTTTTGAAGTGAAATCTTTTTTAAGCCGGCTTGAATTAAAAATTGACGTTACTGAATGATTTAATGACCGTCACTGACACCTTCAGTATTTAGCATATTTATTGCCGTATTATGCATGCCATGTAAATATAACAGTGTCAGATCTTAGGACTGGTTTTTGAATCAATACATAATTTATCCTATAAGGGTGTTGCAATACATATAGTAGAAGCGGACCGATAAGATATAATCATGGCAGATTGTAAGAAGGTTAATACCTTTTCGGCAAAGATATTCAAACATCGCCAAAAGTCGGGGTCTGTCCGCAGGCAAACAGGGAGTGACATACACACTCGCTCAAGTTTTCATTTTTGTCGTCATTCCCGGAGTGACACCGTTTTTTTTAAATCATAACCAACAACGTGTCACTAGCCGTGAATTCGGTAAATTCAAGCCTAATCACAGCTATCTTTGACTCACGTATCAGCTTATAAGATAAGTTAAGTTATCTCACATCTTGCCGTGTTTAATTAAGCCTCGTCCCACACCAGGTGTGGCAGAGGTTTCCCACTAGATAAGCGTGATTGCTTACAGTTTAACAGATGCTTCCCAATGTAATTACTTACGAGGGTATCCCATAAACGGCTTTTGATGTTACTAAACAATTAGACGCACTTTCTTCTAAATAAACACAAACTTTGTAAACTGCGTAGTCGTCTCGAAAACCAAATAGACGACTTAAATTTTGTATTAGGTTGGTAGGTATAGAGAATCATGTTAAAAATTGTACAACATCAAGGTTATGTAAACTTTGCAATTGTAGATATCCAACAGCCATACTCAACATCGATTTAAAATAATGTTATTCTCGACGCCCACGAAATTATATTTTAACACTCTAAATCATAGATGAAAAATACTAGACTCTTAAATAGATCACTAGATATTTTAATGTTTTTATTGATTACCACGACAAAATAATCTATGGGTGCACAGGTTTACACAAAAAAATAAACAGTCACGACAATACAAATAGGGCCTTATCCATACAGTTATACGAGTATAATGCTAGCTGCCTGTCCCGACTTCACACGGGTGGACATATATTTTTTAACACAAGTTTTTTTGAAATCGGTACTGAGTTTATTCACAAACATACAAATCTTTCCTCTTTATAATATTATGTATCGGTAAATACTAATGTGGAATTTATTTACAAAATCTTCAATTTTCAGGAAATCAGGTCGTGTCGTCAAGGCTTCGTTCGATTTTCGCCATTTGCTGGTCACTTTATTTACATTAACACAATAGAACCCTTTCCGAGAGGCCCTACGGGCTCTGTCCCGTGTTTTGAGTGTTTCCTTACGTAAATTTTATAAAAGGATTCTGATTGTTTGCCTAATTCTCAACGGACCTTAACGCTTTTCATTTCCATATTGTACTTTTCGAGCCACTCGTGATCTACTCAGAGCTATGGATTGTCTAATGCAAACTTATTATATTAGGGTGTTATTAATAATCCTGGCGCAACGCTGGAGTAGTTAAATCATGTTTTGTCACATTTGTTCGAGTTGACAATTGCATGTCAATGCAAGAGACAAAACACGGATCAACTAGTCCAACGCTACGCCAAGATTATTAATAAGACCCTTAGGGCCTTATTAATAATCCTAGCGTAGCGTTGGACTAGTTAATCCGTGTTTTGTCACATTTGTTCGAGTTGACAATTGCATGTCAATGCAAGAGACAAAACACGGATTAACTAGTCCAACGCTACGCCAGGATTATTAATAAGGCCCCTACAGTCTAGAAAGTCAGACAGTCTATTAGTGAGTAGTGAGTATGGGTACTGAGATGACGGGGACAGGGGAGAATGGAAGAAAAATACATGTTGTGCCGACTCCACCTAGTGAGATAAGGGCCAGGAAGAAGAGAAGAGCCTATAGACAGTCAAGAGCTGGAATCACCAATTAACCATTGGCATTCTATTTTTTTTTTATAATTAGTGTACCTATGTTTCATAACCTACTCTATTAATATTACAATCTAGCCAAAATTGCGGCTAATATGTCATTGATCTAAATTTCTAAAGTAATTCTGTTAAAAAAATTATGAATCCGTCTGGTAGATGCCGCGACTCTAGAGAGTGATAAACAAACCTAAAACTTACTAGTTTTGTTTTCTATCGGCACACGTGCTACGCTAGGCGATAGGTAGGTAGGTAGGTAGGTAAGTATCGAGAATCTGTGAGATTAGTTCGATTATATCTCCACGCCCACGTTTGCACGCGTTTCCCAAGATTTATTGATATCCATCGAGTGATCTTTTTAAATAAAACACATGCTTATTTTAAACGGATTTAGGTTTGCTCATAAAGGTAGGGTATCCGCAATCATAGTACGTTCGCTCCCTGGTCGAGCTTAAACTTATCAAAGATAACATTATCTATGCCAATCTAGATCGATATCATGTGAATGTAATTGAAACTGAATCGTCACTGCTTGTTATAGACTAGGTTTTATTAGCTGAACGCGTTCAAATTTATTGCAATCACTTGGTCCATTAAATAGTGAAAATTGGTGTTAAGTTCGAGTTTTATAGTACTTTTAAAATAAAAGCTATGTAGGTTAACCTAGTTTTCTTTTAATCCTTTTATTTTCAGTTGTTTTAAATGTGATCATTGAAGTTGGGAGAGACAATAGAAGCTGAAAGGAATAGTGTTGTGCTGCATAGTGTCCATTTTCTGATGGCCGGTGGTGACCGACTGTTCTAGATCGATCCCGCAGGCGGCGGGCGTGTTACTACGTAAGTGCATTCTTCATTTACATTGTCATAAATAATATATCCTACATTCGTAAGCAGTAAAGTCGACTCCAGTCACTCGCGTTCAAAAGCGTCTGGCAAAACCTAACCTAACTTATATTTTATTAACCTTATAACTGTAAGATTGACTGAGAAGCAAACAGAAAAAGGCGTTTGTTTTTTCCGCTACTTTTGAGCGCAAGCATGCTGATTGAAATTAACCACTTTATCTACCAAAATATACACAAGCACCTGCACCGGAAAAGGGTTTCTGTTAATTATCAAACAGATTTTTTTTAAAGATTTTGTGTGTTTTTTGTAATTTAGCACAATATACCTACCTACTGCTGGCTTTGAAAACGTATTCTAAGCAATTTAACTGGTGTAAAATATTATATTAATCAAAACAAGCAGGTAAACTTGGAGTACAGCCAGAGCCATATTGTGGTGTCTTCTGTTTATCTTTATTCAAACACGTTTTATCTATAAATTCAGTTTGTTTGGAACCATCTGTGGTACCTCACACACATAATATATACGTATGTACTATATTTAAACAAAAATATAATCTGAAATGAATTTGATTATGGTATTCACATAGCGTGTGTAACATAAACTATTTAGTTTACTTCTTTGTTTTTAGTGTCTTACTTCCGGTAATCATCATCACATTTGATGGTGATTACCGGAAATAAGACATTTCTCCAAGATTAAAATAATGTTTTGGTACACTCGTGGTACATACGGTATTCATGTAAATTTTGTTAGTATTATAAATTCAAACAGATTGAATTTTGAAAAAAAAAGCAGACAGGAGAACCTAGCAATTTATTTGTAAATCTGAGAAAAATATCGAGTAAAATTTTCAGCCTTTTGTTTTTGCTGAAAGTATTAAAAAGATGATTAATAAAGTAATTAGTGAGGTACTTATCACCAGTGCCCTCATTTCGGACGATCGATGTCCTGAACGAGACTCGTTAGGCACTGTCAGCGCATTTGGAAATTATCATTATTTTCAGTGTCCCGTTGAACAAGAGATTAAAGATTAAATACCGAATTTTACTGAAAGTCTGGATGATAAAGCTGACAACGGCTGCTATTTGACTTTGCTTGGTACTTCTATGAAGACGCTGAACTCCGAGAAACAACTTCTTGCTTACACACTTTTACTTTAAAAAAAATATAAAATCACTGAACTTATTTATTAAAAATCGCGAGCTTCCTCTGAGCTCGCTTCCGAAATGTACGAAAACTAGCAAGGCAAACTTTTAAGTCGGAAAAATGTGTAAGGATCAAATATATTTATTTGTTAATTTGTATGCAATCTGCTCAAGATGTCTGTCAAAGGGGCAAAAGACCACCGTTGATGATCTCATCTTCGTTTTAATATTTTATTTATTTCTCTCAATTAGACTTAGGACAAGGATAAAATTCGATCTAGTTCATTATATGATTTAACTTAGTTTAAACTGAGAGCTGGTACCTAACTAGGCCCGTCTTCTGCCGCGATATATCCCAATATTATAGGTAGGTTACCAATGCCATCTTAGGTCTAAAGAACTTCTTATAAGCTATCAAATGTTGACTTGTATCTTTTGCTAATTACAAGTACTTCCTTTGCTACTATAGTGTTGATGCACCTTAATCTTTATTGTGCATCGACTCATCACATTGTCATAATAACAGCTGTGACCGCAAAATTATTTAGGCAAGTAGACCATCAGATTACTTTATTGACCAAAGCCATCGATCTCATTATAATTTTATCTAATGGTACGATTAGTCACACTGGAACTTCACTGCTATTTTTAAGTTTGTTTTGTACAAGGATCATGCAAAAAAAACTGTAGGAACCAAGCCGTAGTTTTTTCCCTGTTCTTTTATGCTTGATCGCGTGGGACTGGCACGTGGAGACTATAGATGTTTCAAAGTTATCCTTGCGATACAATTGAATAAAGAAATAACTGAATTTGAATTTAAGTCGCATTATGACTGATATCTCTATGATTGTTTCAATAATATCACAGTATAAACAATCCACCTAATAAAAGCATATGGTTAAGGCATATCTTTATATAGCTTTTTAAAATAAACACGTGGGCGCCGCTCATCACTAACGTCAGCCAAAACATCCGGTCTTCGTCACTTCGTCGCAAACCGCAATTGTGATTCCAGACATGTAATATTATCGACCGATCGCCAAAATAACCGAAGAATAAGCTAACGAGATCCATGATCGTGAAAATAAATTATGAAAATCCCACAAATTGAGGAGGTTGAACTGGATCATTAAACGTGGGTTAAACCATTGTAGTTTCCGTCACGTTGGCAAGTGTAAGAATGCTTCTAAAACAATATTATTAAATAATTCTCTTTATTTTATTCAACTTCCAACGACGTTACATCTTTACATTTTCATGACATAGTTGGGTTATCTGCCGAATGTTTTTTTTATTTCGTTTTTTATGAGTAATAAATTTAAATTATAGGATGTTTAACTATTAAAATATCAGTCATAAAACAACATTGATCGGAAGACCCAAATCTGCAGAGTTCATTAGCTCTCCATTCGGCAGTTTGTGTGAATAAAATATTCTTGCCTAACTTATTACTGAAATCAAACCATTTCTTATCTGATTCCGGTTATAAATGATCTATTCATAATTTCACAATGTGTACAAACCAGCTCATTTTCGATCAAATGAGCCGTATTTGAAGATTTATCGAGACATAAATAATGACTCAGTATCTGCAAACCGAAGAAGCCATTTATATTCCCACAACAAGCTGATGGCGGAATACGCGAACCAGTTCGCAGGCCTGCTTATCACCTTGCACCTTCTGACAAGGTGCAAGGTGATAAGCAGGGCTTCATCACAGTGGAAAGAAAGAAAAAGAAGCCCGTTTGTCGGAATAAGTGCGGTACCGCATTGACAGGACCGAGCTCCACGCTGCGTCCGGAGATTCCCACGACGCTGATGTACGTCTCCCGTGTGCACTACTCCGTCAAGGCTGAGGATGTGGCGGACTATTTGCGCGCGAAGAGCAAATTCTGCCTCAGGGTCGAAAAATTAGAGCCACGCCACAGGGTTAATTTCAACTCCTTCGTGGTGAGAGTGCCGACCGAATATCTGTCGACATTTATGAAGGAAGATCTGTGGCCTAAGGGAATCCTCTATCGCCGTTTCCGGGGTCGGCTGCCGAGCCCTGTCGCGCCCACGTCGCAGTCATTACGTGTTAGTTAAATGTGTGAAATAACACATATAATATAATATATATTTTAGTTTTAAGGTATTTATACTATGGGTCCTGTATTTTTGTACTTACTATGTTGCCTGAAATAAATAAATTTATTATTATTATTATTATTATATTAAATCCAAAGAAAATGGGCATTGTATGACGGAAATCGGTCTTCTTCTTCTTCCTGGTCTTACCCCACTTTATGTGGAGTCGGCACCACTTGTTCTCCTCTTCCATTGTCCTCTATCAGCCGTCATCTCTGTATTCACTTCTTTCTTATCCATGTCATCTTTCACACTATTCATCCATCTTTTCTTTGACCTACCTCTACCTACATATCCATCTACATAATACTCACATTGTTGAAGGTTCCAAACTTCTCCTTAGTCACATGATAGAAATTGTTATTCTATTTATTTTACTGACTGACTGTACCTGCTTGTCAACCTTTGTTATAAGCGCGGTAGGTAGTGCCTCTTTTTCACTTTGTTGGAAAGGCAAGCTTTGAAACACTCTGACTATCATTTAACCTGTGCACACGTCTTTGTTTGGTAAGAAAGCGGTTGCTTAGGTAGTAGCATGCCAATCTAGGTCATAGGTGCTTCCCATCTCCTACCTCGAATATAGAAATCGATTATAATCCTCTCAACTACTATGGCATCTGATATCGAATGAAAGGCAAGTCTTATTTGGCTTGCTTGATTAAGTTTGGCTCGGATATACCTATCTACGTAGGTATAGGTAGGTGCAGTTGATTGGGATCACTATTATAATATTAGGTACCTATTTTAGCGGTTGCAACCAATTCGTAACCAATAAAGTAGCGATAGCAAGTTTGCTTGCATAGAGTAGTTAGATCAAAATAAACTCACGTACATAAGTATAAAAATATAGCGGCAAAAATAAGATTGTGATAATGTCAAGAACTATTTAATCATTAGGACAATAAAAGCCAAATATTCTCATTGTATAGTGGTAATAAAACTAGACGTTCTTATTTATATTATTATCGATTTGACCTTGCGTGATTTGTGCTATTTAAACAAATTACAAACATATTACGTAGTAGGTGCGTATTTACACACCTAATAGGTATATCAAATAGGTTATACAAATTATTAATCTTATTTAAAGTAATAGCTAAGGCTAATAGGTAACACGGCTAAGGCTAACGGTACGATAGGTAATCAGTCGTATTACACAGGTCAACTGGCTGAAAACGCATTTGACCGCGCCACAAGCTCCCAGATTGCTATTAGCATTGCAAACTCCCGTCTATTTTAACACATCCCGTAATCTTGTAAACAGCGCTGTGCATTTTTACACCAATTTTTATTGCCTCCAAAAAAGTAAGCCAATTAACTTCGAATGAGTCAAGGCATTGTTCCAAACGCTGGCTTTATGCCAGCCTTCAAGATAACTTTTCCATGTACTAGTTGAAAAAATCCTCAATGATATAAGTGCGGTAAGTAGCAGGCATTTGTCGCACACAAGCTTGTAAGAATATGGTTTTATTTCGATTATTAATAATAAAAAATCGTTGTGTGAAAATATGTCCAATGAGTAGGTAAAGGTACCTTACATCTTCACTAAACAATAAAATTGCAGTTACAATTAAGGCTTTACAATGAACTGAAATGTATAATTAATAACTGCTTCGTCAATATCAAAATAATGAGAAATAGGAAATGGGAGCATTGCCAAAAATGTGACCACTTTTCTGATATGTAGTTTGTATCGTCGTTACAAATTTATTAGTTTGTTCACCTTTGATTTAAATATAGCTTCAAAAGACTTATAAATCGTTGGTATTTATATTTAAGTGGCAAGAAACGATTCCTGCATGCCAACTGCTCGTGTTTGGGAAGATCGAATCACCTAAAATTAAATGTACACCTACATCTTGTATAGCAATGTAACTTGTTACGAATTCTCTTATAAAAATCGACAAACGTTTGGACGCTTTTTTTGTTACCTAAAAATCAAACTCATATACATAGTAAGCAAATCTATATTGATGCGAACGGCAAAAGCTACAGACAAAATTATTTCAAAGTAATTACATTTGAATCACTCGTCTGAGCCATTTCTTACTTTCCTGACGAGTAAAAACAGAAGGAAAATAATGTTTGTGATAAAATATTAACATAGACTCGCCATCAAAGCGCGTAGGGTTTTATGTCAGCCATTATACGATTATATCGTTCTGTAGGATCGTATTTTTTGTCACGTTCTACTTAGTGGGATTTTTTCACTTGTCGGATTTTCCCGCCTGGGGCAAATACCGCTTTTTGATTCGAGAGCTTGAGCTGTAGGTTGAGTGTTTTGATTGAGTGACCCAACGCTAGGTGCTTGTTTGAAGTCTTGTTTTCACATACCTAGGTGCGATTGTCCCCACTGTACACACGGTGAATTTTGTCGAATTTACAATGATCCCAAAATTATCGAGAGCTTGGCCTGACCTCGCGGTATTTCATTGCCACAAAATAATTGAAACGTTTCTTGTTACGACATACTAGGACAGAACAAAGCAAAACAACGAAGAAACTCCTATTTCCATTTGGACGCTGATTTAAAATTCCTTTCACAAAGAAATAAATGTAGGTACCTTTCTACTGTTCCGCTTCAGTCTCGGAACAACGGAACACCTTTCCTTTTAATGTTTTGAACATGTTTATTGAAACGGAAAATGGTCTGAACTAATTAATAATTTTGAAGGTACGTCCGAAGTTCAGTATTGAAGCCAAAGATATTTTTTCATAAGTTTTTGGGTAATTTTTGCGTGTACCTATGTGAAAGCTCACGCGGACAGAGCCTCGAGTAACAGCAAGTCTTTAAAAAAAAGTTAGAGGTGGAAAAGGTCTCCTGTTATAATGCGAACAGATCCTTAAAACAGACTAGAAGCTAATGGCGTTTGTAGGTCAGAATATTTAATGTGCAAGAGGATATCAAACTTGAAAAGGGTTTTATTATAAAAAGGGAACCGAATATTTGAATAAGAATGATTGTAATTAGCTAAAACGAGTTTTTTTAACCTTGGAAGCTGTTTTACTGTGTATTTAAAAGACGATTAACTTCTAGCTGATTCTTTCTAAAGTTTAATCAATTTAAAACCTAAATAAATTAGTTATTCATATTTCTAGCTAAACTTGTGAGCACTGGTGGTCTAGTGGTAGCAAACCCGCCTTCCGATCCGAAGGTAGTTGGCTCAAATCCAGTCGTGTACCAATGATTTTTTCTGCCCAAAAACTTATATACACTATATGCCAGTGCTCTCAAACGGTGAAGAAAAACATCGTGAGGAAACTGGCATATCGTATAACCTAAAAAGTTTGAAAATATGTGTCAAGTGCACGAACGGAGCCTCTTTGAGGCGCACTTAAAAACCTTTCACCACACTTGGAAGAATCAGTGACATGATAAGAAGAAGAAGAAGCTAAACTTAAGAACGTTTTTTATAAAACTTGGGCAAGGGCATAATATGCTTGTTCTAAGTATTAGCTAGATGGAAAAAGCATATGCCCCCCTCCTGAAGTTAACAATACAATAGAAATAGGTACAATGAGAATTAGAAACATTAAGAATTTAAACTACAATAATAATAACATTATTAATTTATCATGTGTATCAATATCCCATGATAATGCACGAAACTAGCCTCTATGAGGCGCACTTATATTCCTTCCTGTAAAGAGCTTGCCTTTTATGTGAATGAGCATGAAATTGCTCACAGTACCTATACTAATGTACCTAACTAAAATGTGAATCTCAGATAATTGGCCTTTTCATAGATTAGTAATACGTTTGATGAGAAGGCGTCGCTATCTCCTTGAACCACTGAGTCCCCATTCAACGGGTGAAGTGGGACCGATAAAGGATTTAATGTCCCTATTCAAATACAATAAACATTATTAGATTCTATAAACAACGGATGGGTAAAGCGAAACGCTGACAATTTGAATATAAATAGAAAGCGTATTTGAGAGAATGGGACTTCATAAATGGAAAAGCATATTTCAATCATATCCTGTTCATGAAGGCGAAAGTTCAAATGTTTGGATATGATTGTATGTTTGTGGCTCTCTATAACGCCAATTTGCCGGAATAGCTCATTCTTGGAACAGATTTGCAGATTTGTAGTAAAACCTTACAGTATCCAGATTTATCGGTTAAAATCAATCTCCTATACCTAAGAAGTCCCGGAACCTTAAAACTGTTTGGAGGCAATTTTTTTGTAAATACAAACATAGCACTTAGCACATAGTTATACACCCCAAGATATTATTTTGTTTTCATGTTATCGAGATAATTCGTTCCTCGTATTCTAGGTACCCTAGGATTATAGAACAACTTTATTCTACCCATATTATTTTGTACAAATATATTACGTGTGCTTATTTGCAAACCTACATAATAACTCAGTTCAGCAATCGAACTCTTCTCCGATTCATTTAATTTAACCCTTGACAGGATTCAATAATACAGACATCAAATATAACTAGGTACCTATTGATATTTGAAATTATCAAGACGTTTTTATAAGCGGGCCTGCTAAATGGTAATAAGTGTCGGAAATACTTAATATGTCCAGCATTGAAACAATAAGTTATCTATAAAAATATCTAAAATAATGCAAGGCTAATGATGTTTTTGACTGTTGACTGTTGTTGAATGGTCTCTCAGCTTAGTTGGTAGTAGCTCTACCGTCTGCGCCGAAGGTCGTGGGTTCGATTCCCACGTAGAACAATTATTTGTGTGGTGAACACAGATGTTTGTTCTTTGTCTAGGTGTTATAACTTATTCGTAGTATGTTTTTACAAAAAAAGGTATATCAGCTATCTGGTTCCCATAGTACATGCTCTGCTTAATTTGGGGCTAGATAGTATTGTGTGGATTGTCCACAATGTACCGTAATTGACCGTAATGTTTTTATATCCTACAAAAAATGCTAAGTAATCATCACATTATGACTTATTACAATTTAAAACCAGTCTAGCGTATCACCACAAAGTTTTTCAATTTGCTGGTGGTCCCTAAATTACTTGTTAAACAACATTTATCAGTTCTCTCGTTGGGTGTTGTTGTTACAGAGCCCTAAAAAGGAAAAGGGTTCTCTACAAACTCAAATAATGTTAGTGTGGTTACGACGACACAGTTAATCTTGTTGAACACGAATGTGAATGTTGGGTGTTTGTTTTATTAATTCTGCCTACCTAACCTATAACCAACTAGGTTGGGTACTACTCGTTTATTCCTAGTAGTTCGGTGAAAGAAGTTTGATGGCGGAATTGTGAGCCTTTTTGAATAGTTCCGTCAACGGGGAAGTACTACCAACCATGCCTATTTCTGCCGTGAAGCAGCATCGCTGTGTTTCGGTTTAAAGGGTGATGGGTGCTGGTGAAATTACTGGCACGTGAGGTTGAGCATCTGTATGCCTCAAGTTGATGGACGCAGCAAAGTGCATCGTAGGGCACGTTCCTGACGTGCGTGACCTACGAGGCAATGCTTTGTCATAGGCGATGGTTTCCACTTAACATCAGGTGGGCCATATGCTTGTTCCGTCAGCTAGCTGTATAAAAAAAAATATCTAAAGGGGGAAAAGTACTTTCTGGTAATAAAGAAACTACTAGAAACAAAAACTCGTCTACCACAAGCTCTGTTTGGCTCTGTCTCTGGCTCTGGTTTTGAGTCTGATGTGAGTGCTCACCAGTGTATTATACTGTGTGTGTGTGACGTTTCGACGTATGATTTATTCTTATTAGTCAACACTCACACAGACTCAAAACCAGAGCCAGAAGCAGAGCCAGACAGAGCTTGTGGTAGGCCTGGCCTACAGGTCGTTACATTTTAGGTACTTTTAGTTAATTGATTAAATAATATCGGGTTTCAATTACTCGATTGTTTTTATCTGCAATGGCGAAAGCAATAAATAAGAGTAGTCGATTTGTAGGGTATTTAGGTTGCTTAGAAAACTAAAGGTAATTTAGCAAAACCCATACATAGGATAATTAAGAGACCACTGAGTATCTACTAAATAATGTAAATAAACTTAAGTTTTACTAATGTATGGCCTATGATGTCCAGCAATGGATTTATACAAGCTGCTGATGATGATAAATGTAGGTCTCTACGGAGGTATCGGAATATATTTTTTGGAGATGTATGGCTATTTAAATAATACACGCGCAATTAGGTATATGCGTGAAGTATAGGTTACGTACATATTTTGTAGGCTCAATAAAGGTTATTTACAAAGTTAAGGTATAGAGCATAATAAGTATGGAAATGATTTCATTACTCAGCTGCACGCAACAAAGGAGCAATGTGGGATTACTGAAATCACTCTAGATTTACAGAGTTTTGTAGGGCAATAGGGTATGCTGAGAAAAGCTCGTTGCGGGCTGAAAACATTTTTTTGTATCTCAATTTCGCTGTAACAGATTGACCGATTTGGTTAAAACTTTGTGCGTATATAGGTAGCTGAAACAACGTAGGTATATATGTATAATATAGTTTAAAGTTACTAGCATAATGTCATAACTCAATCAAGACACGTTCTCTCTTTTTTTTGCTCCATAAAACAACTTCATCGCTTTCAAAGACAATTTCAACGAATTTCCAGTTTCCACACTAGCACGAGTGCTAATTTGTTCGGTGACCGGAATTAGAAAGGTCCAAATTAAAAGGAAAATATCCCAGTGGACCCTACTGCTGAGATAAAAGAAAAAAATGCTGAAATGCTCAGATGAAAGAGAGCTGTGATTTATACGCACTCAAATTCATCATTTTCTTTTTACTGATTTATCCAGCCCGTTTGAAACTGGCGTGCGTCTAAAAGGACATAAATATTTAAAAGTATTCAACTGGGAATTAAATAAGCGACGTGCAGGAAGCTACGAAGCCTTACCACGATGTTAACTTTCCTTAAATTTTTAAACACTCTCGTGAGTATTGAAAAGGTAAAATAGCACTTTATTCTATTGCAATAAAATACGTAAGCGTTTCTCAAGATTGTCTCATAAGACAATCAAAGGACATTTCAAATAGAAATAGGGCACTCGATCAAAATGGCTGAACAGAACTCGGTGAATTTCTTACTCCAATATTCATAACGACTTGTAAAGTCCACTCGAAACTCAAACAAACGCGCACGCTGCCGGTTATGGAAAAAGTTTCAAACACTTGAATTTCAATAGAAGGTAGTACAATACGAAGCAGACTGGCATTTTATTATTAGGAAATTGTGAAATCATCGAGCTACGAAACGTAAATTTCGAGCTACAGGCTCGGACCCGACTTCGTAGGTACTAATGGATTTTCTATTCTGAAATGTTTCCAAGTTGTAAATCAAATCAGCAATATTCAAAAATCAAAGAAACATGGCATTAAAAAAATCAAAAGGTTCGTTTGGAATTCGCTTTCTTAGCTTATTATTTAGCAGTAGCCATATTTAGCAATGAGAATGAGCCGCATTATTAGGCAGTTAATCTCCAAGGGCGGTGGCCAATCTCTTGTAATTATATAGAACTGATCTGGTACTAAGAACAGATTATTGGTTCACGTATCAAAGGGACTCTGAAACTAATAGTAAGCCTAATCAAGTTTGGATTCCCCAGATTCCCTATATCTGCACTGAGCAGAAAAAGGTATTATCAAGGCTTAGTGTAGGTCCGTTCTGGAAGGTAATTTACACATTTTAATAGGCAACCACCGATGCCATCTATGTCTATTGTATTTTTTATTTGTTCATTATTATTTAATACTTAAAGTTTAAGTATATATTCCTTTTGATAATGACTTCTTCAACATCTTCCGTTTTGTTTTTTTTCGTGTGCCACCATTTTTTTTGCATGGTTTTGGCATGGTAGATAATGCCTTGTCAGGCAGCAAAGAGCTGAGCCGGGCATATTTGATATATTTGAGCTGAGCTGTTTAGCATATTTGAGCTACCATTATCTGTTGTGAACGTCTACACCTATGTATCTAAATATATAAAACTCTTACGTTACTGACTGACTGACTGACTGACTGACAATCAACGCACAGCCTAAACCGTTAGTCCTAGAAGCATGAAACTTGGAGGGTATGTTCCTCTTATAGCGTAGAGGTGTACTAAGAAAGGAAATTGGAAAATTATTTCCCGAAGAGGAGAAAAAGGGGATAAATGGTTTAAAGAAAAATCAACAAACAGCCTAAACCATTAGTCCTAGAAGCATGAAACTTGGAAGATGTGTTCCTCTTATAGAGCAAAGGTGCACTAAGAAAGAAAATAGGAAAAAAATTCCCTAAAAGAAGAAAAAAGGGAAAAATAATTTTGAAGAAAAATCACAAAAAATGCTTAACAAAATACACAAAAAAACAGTTAAAAAAATTCAGCTACCGCAGCATCTGTCACCAAATTTGAATACACACAAAAGTTTACAATCATAAAACCCAACGTGACCACTAAGACAAAATCGCGGAAAACACCTATCATACCGAAACTAAACACCGCTTCAAAAACGACCACAACAACACTCGCCTTCACATTCAAACCTACCCTAAAGTACATGCTCAAAACTATGGTAACCAGCAGTTGGCCTTGTCTAATTAAAAAAATCTGATTCGATTATACACCAACACTAATACAAACCCCCAAATTAGCCACTAATATAACATAAAATCACAAAAAATATCTTTACAAAATACGCAAAAAAAAACCAATAAAAAATTTTCAGCTACCGCAGCATCTGTCACCAGGTTTTAATACACACAAATGTTAACAAAAAAAACCAATGATAACCACTAAGACAAAATCGCGGGAAACATCTATCATACTTAAACTAGACACTGCTGAAAAAAATCGGCTCCAACAGCACTCGCCTTCAAATACACTCTAAAGTACAAGCTCAAAAATATAGTAACCGGCAGTTGGTCATGTCAAATAAAAAAAATCTGATTCAATTATACACCAACACGCATACGAAACCCCAAATTAGCCACTTATCTAAATATATAAAACTCTTTCGTTACTGACTGACTGACTGACTGACTGACTGACAATCAACGCACAGCCTAAACCGTTAGTCCTAGAAGCATGAAACTTGGAGGGTATGTTCCTGTTATAACGTAGAGGTGCACTAAGAAAGGAAATTGGAAAATTCTTTCCCAAAAAGGAGAAAAAGGGGAAAAATGGTTTAAAGAAAAATTAACGCACAGCCTAAACCATTAGTCCTAGAAACATGAAACTTGGAGGGTATATTTCTCTTATAACGTAGAAGTGCCCTAAGAAAGGAAATTGGAAAATTCTTTCCCAAAGAGGAGAAAAAGGGGAAAAATGGTTTAAAGAAAAATCAACGCACAGCCTAAACCATTAGTCCTAGAAGCATGAAACTTGGAAGATGTGTTGGTCTTATAAAGCAAAGGTGCACTATGAAAGAAAATAGGAAAATTCTTTCCCCAAAAGAAAAAAAAGAGGGAAGAAAATTTTAAAAAAAATCACAAAAAATTGTTTTACAAAATACGCAAAAAAACAGTGAAAAAAATTCTGCTGCCGCAGCATCTGTCACCAAATTTGAATACACACAAAAGTTAACATAAAACCCACCGTAACCACTAAGACAAAATCGCGGAAAACACCTATCATACCGAAACACCGCTTCATAAAACGGCTAAGGTACATGCTCAAAACTATGGTAACCAGCTGGTCATGTCAAATTAAAAAAATCTGATTCGATTATACACCAACATGCCTACGAAACCCCAAATTAGCCACTAATATAACATAAAATCACCAAAAATAGCTTTACAAAATACGCAAAAAAAAACTTAAAAAAATTTCAGCTACCGCAGCATTTGTCACCAGGTTTTAATACACACAAATGTTAACAAAAAAACCGATGATAACCACCAAGACAAATTTGCGGGAATCATCTATCATACTTAAACTAAACACCGCTGAAAAAAATCGGCTACAACAGCACTCGCCTTCAAATTCAAATACACTCTAAAATACAAGCTCAAAACAATGGTAACTTGCATTATATCATGTCAAACTAAAAAAAAACAGATTCGATTATACACCAACGAATACGATAGCCCAAATTAGCCACTAAAACAAAATCACGAAAAAGAGCTTTACAAAATACGCAAAACAAAAACATTAAAAAATTTTCAGCTACCGCAGCATCTGTCACCAGGTTTTAATACACACAAATGTTAACAAAAAAACCAATGATAACACCAAGACAAAATCGTGGGAATCATCTATCATACTTAAACTAAACGCTGCTGAAAAAAATCGGCTACAACAGCACTCGCCTCCAAATTCAAATACACTCTAAAGTACAAGCTCAAAACTATAGTAACCAGCAGTTGGTAATGTCAAATTAAAAAAAATCCGATACCATTATATACCAACACGCAAAGGAAACCCCAAATTAGCCACTAATATAACATAAAATCACTAAAAATAGCTTAACAAAATACGCAAAAAAAAACATCAAAAAATTTTCAGCTACCGCAGCATTTGTCACCAGGTTTTAATACACACAAATGTTTACAAAAAAACCGATGATAACCACCAAGACAAAATTGCGGGAATCATCAATCATACTTAAACTAAACACCGCTGAAAAAAATCGGCTACAACAGCACTTGCCTTCAAATTCAAATATACTCTAAAGTACAAGCTCAAAACAATGGTAACTTGCATTATATCATGTCAAACTAAAAAAAACCAGATTCGATTATACGCCAACGAATACGATAGCCCAAATTAGCCACTAAAACAAAATCACGAAAAAGAGCTTTACAAAATACGCAAAAAAAAACATTAAAAAATTTTCAGCTACCGCAGCATCTGTCACCAGGTTTTAATACACACAAATGTTTACAAAAAAACCGATGATAACACCAAGACAAAATCGCGGGAATCATCTATCATACTTAAACTAAACACCGCTGAAAAAAATCGGCTACAACAGCACTCGCCTTCAAATTCAAACACACTCTAAAGTACAAGCTCAAAAATATAGTAACCGGCAGTTGGTCATGTCAAATTAAAAAAATCCGATACCATTATACACCAACACGCATAAGAAACCCCAAATTAGCCACTAATATAACATAAAATCACTAAAAATAGCTTTACAAAATACGCAAAAAAAAAACATAAAAAAATTTTCAGCTACCGCAGCATTTGTCACCAGGTTTTAATACACACAAATGTTTACAAAAAAACCGATGATAACCACCAAGACAAAATTGCGGGAATCATCTATCATACTTAAACTAAACACCGCTGAAAAAATTCGGCTACAACAGCACTCGCCTTCAAATTCAAATACACTCAAAACTCAATACTCAAAACAATGGTAACTTGCATTATATCATGTCAAACTAAAAAAAACCAGATTCGATTATACACCAACGAATACGATAGCCCAAATTAGCCACTAAAACAAAATCACGAAAAAGAGCTTTACAAAATACGCAAAAAAAAAACATTAAAAAATTTTCATAAAATAGCGGGAAACATCCATCATACTTAAACAAAACACTGTTGAAAAAAATCGGCTCCAACAGCACTCACCTTAAAATTCAAATACACTCTAAAGTACAAGCTCAAATCTATGGTAACTAGCAGTTGGTCATATCAAACTAAAAAAAACTAACTCAAATATCCACGCGGACGAAGTCGCGGGTATCAGCTAGTATCAAATAAAAGTATTTTCTTTCTTTCTATTAGCATTCTATCACTTTTCAAAGCACTATATATCGTACTCATAATAAGAGCCATTGTACCATTCATAAATATCTCTTAACTCTGCTCGAAACTTTGTTGCTTAGTATCTGTACTTAAAGACGATACAAAAGCTGTCATGGGAGTTAAATTTATATGCTTTGTTTTAGTTTGTAATGAGAAGTGCTGAGGGAGAAACACTTCAGATAAAATATGTTTAAAGTGAGGTGCTGTGCCAGTGTTTGAAGCCAAACCCATATTTTTTTTGACAATCCCTTGTACTATAGGAACCAGGTGGCTGCTTTTTTTGAAAACACATACTTACAAATCAATATAACACCCAAACAGAGAACAAACATCCGTGTTCACAACACAAATATATGTTCTCGGTGGGAATCGAACCCACGACCAACGGCGCAGAAAGCATAGTAGCTCTCACAACTGAGCTGAGAGGCCAGTCAATTCCATTAAAAAAAAAATTATATGCTGTGTGAAATATCCACTCATATTTAATAATTTGTAGAACTAAATGCTTGGGAATAATTTTATACGCATCCAATAATTTACTTAAAGGGTTAATTAGCTAATTAACACTGTTTAACGGTCATATTTGAGGCTAATTAATAGCTCTTAATTAGTTACATAATTTATTTCCTTACTAGCTGCGCCCCCGGTGTTACCCGATATTAAAAAGTATGTACTTTTCCTCTATGTCTATGATAAGTATAAGTGCTGGGTAAACCTATTCCATCTAAAATGCTGTCTCAGTCACTATAGCGCCCCGCGATTAGGGTTTGTGTAATCACCAGTTGCCTCTGACGCTATAAATCTTTTACAATAGATGCAAAAGCATGTTTACTTTACTATGATAAGCACCACGAAATAAAGAAGTAATGGAACTAGCATGTAGACGACCTTCTCACGCTCCAAGTACGCGCAGTACAGCAGACTTCAAGCCCTCCTTTGTTTAGTCGTGTTTGAAGTCTGTCAGAAGAAACGTAACTGAGAAAAACACGAAAAAATATAAAAATGCCGTATTGTGCTGTTTTGCAGTGCTAAAACGATAGCCGAACCAATAATTTAACAAAAGGGGGCATATCGTATCACAGGTTAGTATTATTTTATTGCTTAAATTGGTTTTGTTTAGAATGCAAAACCATCAAACAAAAATAGACTGTGAATGATATTCGTTAAGGTCGCGTTTCTATAAATCTCAACTTTCGCTACTCAATTAGGGCTGTACCTACCCCAATAAAGTGATGAATGTGCTATCGAATACTTTATTAGTTCTGATCATATAAATAGTTAGGTTTAGGGAGCTGACTTTTTTTTTGCTGATTGTTTTTACTGATGATTTTATTCCTTATGTATTATTCTGATTCTTTTCTTATTCTTATAGCCCACAGTGGCTGGGTAAGATGAAAATTACAGAAATATTTTGAAGAAATAACATAATAATTCTGGTTTCAGTTTTCCGATATTCAAAATAAATGTATCGATGCAACAGGAAAAAGAAAACACAAGAAGAAAAAGAAACAATATTTGAAACAGTTAAGTATACAATTTTACGAGTTGTAAACATTTGATTGGGTAAATAAAGAAAGATAGATAAGAAAAGCTTTTTATTTCGACCACCATATATATAACCTGACGTGCTACCGATCGTTATACATCAGTAGGTAGGTGAGAGCGCTGGTGGGCTAGTGGTAGCGGCTTCGCCTTCTGATCCTTAGGTCGTGGGCTTAAATCCAGTCCAACCAATGAGGTTTACTGCCCAAAAATTTATTTACACTATGCCAGTGCTCTTAAACGGTGAAGAAAAACATCGTGAGGAAACCGGGCATGCCATAGAACTTAAAAAGTTCGAAAATATGTGTTAAATAAGTGCACGAAAGGAGCCTCTTTGGGGCGCACTTAAAATCCTTTCACCTCACTTGGTTCGAAAAAACCAGTGACACGATAAGAAGTAGGTAGGTAATCATCGATGTCGATACATTTGTCTTGTATCCACCTTGGCACATCACTAAGTGAGTGGCTATGTCAAGTAATAGCCATTGTATTATGAATCTTATACCTTGTGGATAAAGACTAACAGAATTGTTTTCTATAACGCCATCTAGCGTCAAGTAGCTTTGTTTTGTTGTCAATAAAGTAACAGCCATTGTATTATCAATCTTATTATAACTAAATAGAGACTAAAAGAAAAAAATACTGAATGAGAAGTGCCATCTCTTGGCAAAAAGAATTTTATTTTAGCACTGTTTATTTTATTAAGTTTAGAACCATGTCACGATAGCTTTAAGGTTTATTATCAATTAAATTATTTTTTTGGTTTTAGGTCCTTTTTAACGTTTTTTTTCGACCAATCATAACTTTTATTTCTATGTGTGTTTGTTTTTACGTGTATGAGTTTGGCGACACTGGTTCTCTTAGTAATACGTCATCATACTCTCTCTACTTTGCGTAAGCAAAAGCGTGTTTGGTGCTCTGTGATAAGCACTCACTACCCTCTGTAGAAACTGGATGGAAAAAACATCCTCTAATAAATTATAGTTTAAAAAGCTAACAAAAAAGCCCTTTTATAACTAATTGAACTAAAAATGTAAAAATAAAACTGTAATGATCAATTGAAAAATTTATATTATTGTACAAAAAAGCGTGGGGTGCTTTTTATAATATCTTCAGATATAATAAACTCATCATTCTCTTGTCCTTGTCCCACTTTATGTAGGGTCGGCACAACAGGTTTTCGTTCTCCACTCTCCTCTATCAGCCGTCATTTCAACAGTCACTCCTTTCTTACTCATGTCATCCTTCACACAATCCATCCATCTTTTCTTTGGCCTACCTCTACTTCTATAACCATCCACATTCATATTTAACACTCTTCTCGTTACATGACATTCTTCCCTTCACATGACATGCCCGTACCATGTAATGCTGAAAATCTCCTAGTTACGGGGTAGGAAGATAAGAAACACTTATATTACAAAAGTTTTCATTTGTGCTTTATTTGGTTAACAAACATAGAAAAATATTAGGTTCTAATTATTCTAAGGGGCCCGCTATGTCCCTAGGCTTCTTCGGATCCTTGAGAACTTATTAGGTGCCTATAACTTATTACTATCTAAACTTATTGTCCGTAACTAGAAATATCTTGGGTTGGTGACCTGCCTGCCTCGAATTCGGTTTGGCTACTAATAAGGAGTTGCGTTAGTTTATCCTACAGTGGTTGAACAGGATTAGGTCCGTCGTAAGGGTATCTGGTCCGTGGGAGGACGGTGTGATAGTGGCAACAGGGAACAACGGCGGGCCTTAGGGCGCCGAAGATAGCGGCAAGATGTCTAGAATCAGTGAATATTTAACTGAATAATATAACAACTTGCGCACAACTTCTGGAAAGATTACAGTTAGAAGTGGCCGTGCGATCCGTGTTATAATAAAAATCAAATCTGTAATTTAACCTGGACACAACAAAAAACAAACAGCATCATCAGAGTTCCTTCATTGGGAGCTTGATAATAATGCTGTAATACTTATTCTAATGGTTACAATTTGTTTTTGGGAAAAATATAAAGAGGAGGTGAAAATCATGCTACCAATCTCTTCAAAGTGCCCAAAATCTAAGCATGAGCTTTCTTCGCTTTTGGAGCCTTACCCGGCGTATTTTGTTGGTTATTCTGCGGTCCATTTTGACCTTTCTGTTTTGGAGCTGGGCCAGGTCCCTTAGGGTTAGGTCCAGGTCCCTTAGGGTTAGGGCCAGGTCCCTTTGGACCAGGGCCTTTAGGTCCCTGTTCGGGCGCCATAATGTAATGCTGAAAATCTCCTAGTTACGGGGTAGGAAGATAAGAAACACTTATATTACAAAAGTTTTCATTTGTGCTTTATTTGGTTAACAAACATAGAAAAATATTAGGTTCTAATTATTCTAAGGGGCCCGCTATGTCCCTAGGCTTCTTCGGATCCTTGAGAACTTATTAGGTGCCTATAACTTATTACTATCTAAACTTATTGTCCGTAACTAGAAATATCTTGGGTTGGTGACCTGCCTGCCTCGAATTCGGTTTGGCTACTAATAAGGAGTTGCGTTAGTTTATCCTACAGTGGTTGAACAGGATTAGGTCCGTCGTAAGGGTATCTGGTCCGTGGGAGGACGGTGTGATAGTGGCAACAGGGAACAACGGCGGGCCTTAGGGCGCCGAAGATAGCGGCCGCAGCCGGTGTGTTGGTGCTTCCACGAGCACCTTGACTAACCTCGGAGGCTGAGATCTAACCAATATCACGTTCGCAAGTCGGTAACGGCCTCGGAACGGACCTGGCGTGGGCAAATGCGCGCTGGTCCTTCAGCCGAAGTTTCGACCACGGGGAGTGACAGTCGGTGTTCCCTTGTCGAAGAGACGAGTGCCAATATTCGGAGCCTGGGGCCCGTATGCGCAGGAACCTCCAGGAGCTACCAGACGGCCTCTACTGATCACGAGAAAAGGGAACAATTTAGTATCGGCACTTCACAAAAACACTGAACTCGCTCGCTTCCAGGAATATTCGACTCACTTGAGGCTGCTAAATATTATGCGTAGGGTATATCTTTATCCACTACGGGACAATAAAATCGACAGAAATCTGTTAAATAAGATAACGAAGAATCAATTCGGTTTCCAAGGGGTCGTTGCTCTCTCTGTCAGCCAGCTGTTTCAAAAATCCAGACCATAGACTAGCTTAGAGAGATTCGCGCCAGCGATCTTATAATCGATTTTCAAATGAAATCGATGGAGGAAAAAAAACAAACGAATCGGCCCGAATTCAGCCGTGAAAAGGCGGACGGAGGTCTAGGACGAATGCATAACGTTTTGAAAATCCTGTATCCTGTAAAAACAGGACACATTCTCGTAACAATGGCAATATGTTAGTAGGATAATCGATTCTCGATACTCGATGGCGATCAATAGACAATCCCTCGGATCGACAAACTCCTATTCGCAATAGACAGTCTGTGGCACGTCGCGCCGGCATGTTGCCAGCTACCGGTCTGCGGTTACCCAAAATTCAACTGCGCAATATCGACCGCCAACTCGGATCGTCATTATTTTACTATGAACAAGACCGTAAGCTCGGACATGGAATCGCGTAAGCATTTTAAGACGTAGTAAGTATTCAATGATGGATAATATGGAGGTATAAACAATTTAATGGGCTCTCGGGGTTGGGTGTCAAGCCGACTCACCCAACCCTTAGTGTGAACCGTACTGAGCGGGCAACCCCGAACCAGCTGTTGTAAATAAGATAACTACGAACAAAAATCATGTCTTCAAGCTCATGTGATAATAAAATAATATGTTTTGTGGACACTGTGACAGAAGGACTGATGTTTCCGTCGCACGGCGCCGAAGGCGACGTGCGAAAAAAAATAAATAATGCGGAGCCGTTCCATTTGGCGATGTTCTGATATAAAAACTATCTCGCTGAAAGGAAGCTTCAAATTGAATGGCGGGAACGTTTGAAAAGGTATGAGTTTATTCGATCGTTACCTACTATGGGGTTTACCTATTAGAAATCGGGTGTTACAACCATACTAACCTATTGCTTCTCATCTTTTCAGTCACTGGCGCCACTTTCAAACTGCCCCTAATATACTCAATAAACTATTGATATATTTACAACAATCAAAATCAAGCCCCCCACGCTTTTTGTACAATAATATAAATTTTTCAATTGATTATTACAGTTTTATTTTTAACTTTTTAGTTCAATTAGTTATAGAAGCGTTTTTTTTAGTTTTTTAAACTATTATTTATTTTCCACTTTTTAGTTTTTTTTTTTTTTCATTTTTTTTTCATATTATTGCATTGTCATCGACCTTTGACAGGTGTGCAAAGTTCGAATCAAATCTGATCGTTCAAAGTAGGACAAAATCGAGCTCAAAGGGGTCGGTTACATACAAACTTACATACAAACTTACATACAGGTGAAGCTAATAAACCGTTATAAAAACCACGGTTCCTGTATGCTATACCTACCATAGAAACTGTGCATTTTTCCGGTTATAAAAGTTATAGCCTGTACTGTTTCTGACCCCTAAACTACCACTATCTATCCGAAACATCCATTCAAACTTTCACATTTTTAATATTAGTGGGATTTTATTTGCCGGGCGGGTCCAATATTTCTTTCTTTCCTCCATTCCATGCCGCCAGAGGTACGGCCAAATGTTTTAGGAGCTTTATTTTGAAAGGATTGGCAGCCTCGTTTATCTTCACTATAACTGTTCTGCCGAATAGGTTTCCATTCGAACCTTTGTGGCAGCTCAGTTTTTATATAGGTACAGCATCTGGTGGGTTCCCAGATTAGTTTGTAGCACGAATATCTATGTTTATTATGTGGGATATGTAGCTGTTAAGCAAGTTTTATCGTTTCCCTAAAGAGGTACAAGAGCTTTTTTTAGTACTATTTGATGGAGCAAGCATAAGGTCCACCTGATGTTAAGTGAAAGTGGCAACCTTCGCCTACTTACATAATAACAAAGTAGTCAACATGAATGAAAATCATTTATTTTGGACAATTAGCACACACATAACCTGTATACAGTTGCATGAATAAACCACCTACTTTGTATGCCAAACTAAACTATTTGTAAAGAAGCAATAAGTGTATTGTGTATTGGAAAATTCTTGGAAGTTCTCAGAGAGATGCAGTTTGATTTGGAGCCAGAATAGGTTATTTATACAAGAGTGAGATTATTATAGACTAGAATCTAAGTAGTTCTCAAATCCTAGTTAGTTACAAAAGGCAAAAGCACAGACCAAAGCCAGCTAATTAGGAAGCCTTCTTCAAGCGTCTAATTGGACATACCTCCGTACTACGTACAAAGGAAATATCTGAATACAACTATGCGACCGGGCTCACAAACATTTAATCCCGAGGAAACTCGCACAGTGTGAGTGAGTTCAACTCTGCCTAATTACTACTTTGAGCCATCTCACTCACACAATCACAACCGTGTATAAAATACAGTTTTCTAGTTATTTTGCGGTCTTGAAAAGTTTACTGATTTTTTTTTAGTACAGCTGGAAAGAAATCTTACAAAAAGAAAATTGACACTGATAATAGTAGCGTATATCTGCTGGGCGACGCGATCAGCTGAAACGCTGTCAAATATAACTATCATATATGTATGGCAGCATTTCAGCTGATCACCATCGCCATCGCCTAGATGTGCGCAGGCCTTAAGATGTTAACAAATAGACAGACACCGGAGTATTAAAATATGTGATCTAACGGACCGGGGTGTACTAGATGTTGATAGCTCTAAGGTAAGAAGAAAACTGTACAGTCTTCTCCCAAGTTTCATAATTGAAAAGCCGTACCGTTCTGTTTAAGGCCTGCGCACGCTGTCAAAACGAAACGCTGTCAAAGACAGCGATATTTGACAGCGTTTCACTGATCGCTACCGCAAGCGAACTAGGTGTGCGCAGGCTTTTATTGAATAACTAAATAGTCATTTTAATCATACTCGTAATAACAGTAATCATAATCATAACCCTCCATTTTGCTTCGCCGTTGCCGGGTAAAAATAATACCAAAATACCTGAGGGAATCAAAGCTTGGATCCCTTGGACCTACCTATTTTATATCCAGGGCAAATGAGAAAAGGTTCACTGTGATGTATTTTATTCATAACCCAAATATTTTAACAAATTGCCCTGAACCCAATCTTTGCACTGCAATAATTCGGTGAACCTCAAATCTTGGGATATTGAAATCAGCGGGTCGTCGCCGCCGCCGAGCCTTCCAGGAACGATCGAGGTCACCCTTCGCGGTCTTCAGAACAACTTGTTGATAACAGACCTTTTGTTGTATAGGGTATCTTTTAACAAAAGAACTACGAAAAGATATATAGGATGGGACCTTCGAATTTCACTATTATCACGAATACATTTCATAGTTTACCTTCCGATTGGGCGATGATACATAACTCGTTACAGAGCTTATATTTCCCAATCAAACATCGGCCCTTGAAAAGTCCTAACAACTCAAACAATACCCCGAAATTTTGAATTCAATCTCAAATCAAGCGTTAAATACAAGCAAACAAAACAACAATTGCGTAGGTGAAACTACACCAAATTGTGTACATTTACGATTCTGAGATATCTTCGAAAAAGTAGGTACTTATCAAATGGCCCACTCATTGATAGAGATATCCAAAGTAACGAAACAAGACATGCAACAGCAAACATTCAAGATGGATACTTCGAGACGAGCTTCCTTGAATTAATAACGTTTTCGCAGATCGATCGCTTGAAATTGAAACGGTCACAGTTACGATGGCAGTTCCCTCATTTACTTTGTAGATCAGTAGCTGGCGAGAGTCGAGACTTCAACCTGAGATCAAAGGAATGATAACAGACAAGAAATACAAAGCGCACGGATAATGTTAACTATGGTTACATAAGTTGCGATCTTATGAGCTTAAATCGATGGATATACTTACTTTATTACAGCAATAACGTCAATCATTCACAATTACAGTGCGTATTTGGTGGTTAAAATTAAAAGTCCCAAAATTATAGAAAGTTTAACAATCGAATACAGAGAGAATGAAACAAACAACTCGGGAATTATAAAGATTACCCACGTCGTACTTAACCTTTACTTTACCTTCCTGAACGGAGAGGAGAAAATAAGTTTTTACGGTAAAGCTGCCCCATTGTCCCAAGACAGAGATTTCAATAAAGAAGGCACGGTAAGCAATGCCAATTCATAAAAAAGTTTCCTAAGCAGAATTAACATCTATTAATAATATTACACCATAGTAGTGGCTGGAACGTAAACTTTGTCTTCACTTTATGCAATATGCAATGTATGACAGAATAATAGCTACTTTTAGAATTTAATATCGCGACTCTACCTTATTGCAAAGTGATCGTTCCTCCGCTATTGAAAGATTCCCTTAATATTAACTCCCGTGACTTCAAAGGTGTTTATTTATTGTCAATCGATGCTATTACTTTGCTGTCTGCTTTCGTCCGTGGCTTCGTTCGCCTGGCAATTGAAGTCACTTATCTACTTTATTTTAGTGAATAGTGAAGTTTGCTTAACTTTATATTTTATTTTTGGTATTTGAGCTGGAATAATTGGTACTTCTATAAGATGATTAAATCGAACTGAATTAGGAAAACCAGGATCTTTCTTTACTCACTCTTCATAAAATATCCATCCATCTGAGAGTTCCGTAATTTCGAACCCCAAGAGAAAGTTCTTCACGCGAACAAAAGAAGCGCTAATTTTGTGTAAATCATAAATCGACATGAAACATTAAAGCCTTGTGCACATCTAAGCGTTCTGCGGTGACAATCAGTGAAGTGGTATTCAGATGTGCGCAAGGCTTCATTGTTTGGTTTCTAAAAACAAGTAAATATCCAACTAAAATACACATTCAACGCAAGGTAGCTTTGAAATATTTGAGTTCCAAACATTTCAACCTTGATGTTTGTTCTCACTACTTACCGTACCGAAAGGATCCCTTAGGCCCTCTTGCATCAAGTATGCAGAGTGAGTTTAATTAACTAGCAGCTATGTTGACAGGCCTTTGCAGAAAGACTTAGCTGCGAGTTAGTTATGATAACCCTTCGCGCTGGATGACTTAGCTGAGGCTTTTTCATTAAATTGAGGTTGGATCCTGGAGCGTGAGAAAAAATCGGAAGGTCGCGGGGCTCGTGGCTGAATTGAATATCACTAGCGAAATAAAATCACATCGGCTGCGCTGGTTCGGCCACGTGATACGAAAGGAGGAGGATCGGATAGTAAACGGGCCTTTCGTGGAGTGCTGGTCGGCTGGCAACCAGTCAGTTGTCCCAGATACCGGTAAGAAGGATGAAGTAGAATAAGATCTCGTTCTCTTAATCTAACTGGCAAGAGGTGGCGCAGGAGAGGGACCGGTGGCGTTATATTGTGTCAAGAGACCAAGACCCACTTCAGGGTTGATGTGCCGGCTGGGTTAGTAAGTATATACCTAATCCTTTCACCACACTCTGGTTTGAAAGAACCAGTGACACGATAAGAAGAAGAAGCAAGTAAAAGTAGTAAAAGCATCCGTACAGCTCGTTTACTTTTATAAATGTGTAATAAAATATTCAACACAACGTTAGCAAAACGTGTGAAATTTATCCCTGGAGCAAAGTACATAGTCATCTGTCTTCTGTGCTAGGAGTATTTAATAATTTAACAAAGCATAGTTGGTGCTTGGACCCTGTTTTTGCATAGATGCGTACCAAGATTGGTGAGTACAGCTGATAGGTGTAGGTTGTTGCAAGCTCATTTACTTTTCGAGTTAGCAACTTGAAATGTATAAATTGTATCTAAAGCCTTGCGTGCATTTAAACGTTCTGCGGTGGCAATCAGTGAAATGCTGATAAATATGACAGCGACATTTGACAGCGTTTCATAATAGAAACACTGTCAAATGTTGCTCATTATCACCATCGCAGAACGTTTAGATTTGCGCAAGGCTGTGACTGGATTCCCAAAAAGCAATCGTATCATATCTAATTAGACCTTTTGCACCATAGGTAGCAGTATGACCTACATACTCGCATCTGACTCTGGAAGCCAGGTGCTTTTATAAAATAGCTCTACGCAATGCATGTGGAGGAGCAAAAATAACTAATTTCTTAACACAATTGTGTTCACATTGTGCTCGTGTTGTATGTAAACAAACACTCGCAAACGCTTGTAAGCCATTAGAATCTGGCATATGTGTTGTGTTTGCTATACTGTGGTGAAAAAACAATTTATATGCATTTTATAACTTAGGTACTTATTTATACACACACAGAAATTACAATTAAACAAATATTTACAAAATGTACTAAACTAACAAAAAACAGTCAGTACCAGACGGAAACGCCCCCAAGACGCTAGCGGCATTGCCACGCTGAATAGCAATGCCAGCAGCTTTTGTATTTTGATACTAATGCTTCTCATCTTTATTTTCATCCATAGAATCCTACAGAGTGTAACAATTGAATGAGTGAGTGAATGCATATATGACGGCTGTCAGAGGGGAATAGAGGAAGAAGACATGTTGTGCCGACCCACATAAAGTGAGATAAGAGCAGGAAGAGGAATAAGAATTTCGTTTGAATATTATTTATGTACCTTATAATATTGGTATGTAAGTAATGAATTCCTAAAATCAATAGTATGAAAACAACAGACGTTCTGTAATATTCAATGGACTATTTAATTGGCAATGAAGATTCCAAGCTCGCTTCATTTGATTGGTATTCGTGGTTCAATAAATTCAATTAATTGAATTCACTTGAAGGTATTAACTTGGCACACCAGTGTACGTGCCTGTATGCCAGTTATTTACGGCGTAGGTTATTTTAAATATGGGTATTTTTGGATGATAATCTGGCCGAGTTGTTCACAACTCAAATAATTTTCTCTCCCGCCCAGCAGCTATAACGTATGGTGTTAATTTAGTAGAAGTACTCTGTGTGAAGGGTTCGTTCAAGAAAGTACTACCACCATGCATATTTCTGCCGTCAAGCAGCATTGCTATGTTTCAGTTTGAAGGGCACGTGAGGCTGAACATATGTATGCCTCAAGTTGAGGTACACGTTTCTGAGGTGCGTGACCTACGGATGCAATACTTTGTTATAAGCGATAGTTACCACTTAGCATCAGGTGGGCCATATAATTGTTCCATCAGCTAGTTGTATAAAAAAAGCTGACTGTTCGGGCTACAAACATTCTTGCCTATTTTTTACGATACCAGAATTATAATTCGTTACAAAAACAATATTTTAGTAATACATTTCCGAAAACGATTTTCCACCTTTTTGATTTGGTCCACGCTAATACAATTTGATATGAACAAGATGTGTTGATTTTGCAGGTTGGCCAAAGCAATAATTCCGGTACATAAATCCGTTATTATGGTTTCAGTAATTTATTATGTGGTATTAACGTTCGTTACTTTGTTATTCTTTTGTATTTTTGATGGTGCTGCTAGCTAATATTAATTTATTAATTCCGCACAACGAAAATACGGATTTGTAAATGCCATTCATAATTTTATTAAGTGATCAAACTAACTTACCAAGTGACGTTCGATCATAATTGTCCAAACTTTGACGAAGAGATTTAATACATTCACTTGTAGTAGTCTCGCCTACGCTTCAACTCACTCGCACGTATTTCAGCTCCATAAGAAAGAAAGAGATAGCATACGCCATGCTACCCCGGCTCCAACCTTCATTTAGTTCAGAGAATAAGCACGTACAGGGTCTCCAACATTGCACATTGGGGTATCCTAAGGGATGGGAGGGACCTTAAATCTCTTCGTCAAAGTTTGGACAATTATGATCGAACGTCACTTGGTAAGTTAGTTTGATCACTTAATTGTCCAAACTTTGACTTCAAGATTTAATACATTCACTTGTAGGATGTTCAGAGAAAATGAAAAAATGTTGGAGAAAAATAAATCAAATAAAATGTAAAATGTTATGAAAAAATTGATATCTTTTAAATCTAGTGTTGATTAGAAAAAAACAAATAATCAAAATAGTTCTTTCAAAAACAAAACAATTGTTATTAAGACTTTTTTTTTTTTTTGGCTTTTTTTTTTTTTTTTTAAGTACTTAGATAAAAATAAAATTAATCAAAGTAAATTTAGTTTGTTAAGTTAGAATCAAACTCATAGTTAATGGTCTGCTAATGAAATGAGCGGTAGCAGTAGTTTAGTATTTTTATAATAACATCTACTCGGGCGCCTTCTGTTCGTTGTGCAGCAGAAGTATTTGTGTAACGAGTATTATGCGCACTAAACACACTGATAGCGTGATGAGGCATCGACTTGCTAGCATTTCTTTTATTCAACCGCCTAAAGTTTGTGATCAAGCAGGATGGTTGTATCTTGCTTGGAGGATTTTTTTTTTTGTTTTTTTAACCGTCAATGTGGCCTGCATTGTTACTTGATCTATCGAGATCATAGCTATGCATAAAAGATACTATGCATAGTGTACTTACAGGACGAATGCAAGGGCGCCATAGTTAAAGATCAGCTTCGGTTGAGCTTACCTAAACACTACGCATATACATACATACATTACAATTATTCTTCCACTATCCTAATATGTTTCATTCTAGTCAATGATAATGGTTGGCATCTTTGACCAAACAAAACCACGGAACAGCCAACAAAACGACTAGGTTTTTCGTGAGTCAGGGAACTCAGGAGTTACAACAAGTTTGGGTCTAAGTTGGCCTGGTAATCAGCACATCACTTGTGCTACACGTGGAGTCATTGTCATGAAAGCTGGGTTTAATTTTGAAGGAACTCAATCATACGAAATATCCGCTATCTGGTTTCCATAATACTAGTTCTGCTTAATTTGGGGCAAGATAGTGTTGTGGGGCTATCCACAAAATCTATTATTACAATTGGGGATTTTTTTAACTACTCGGTGTCTGAAAAAAAAAACAACGGTGTTAACTGAAGTACACAACCCTAAGCTCATGTCATAAGTGCAACTCATGGAGGATCCCAGTTAGCAGAATTTTTTGTCAATTCTGCACGTATTAAAAATTGCCGCCTTTTGTTTAGTAATAAGGCATATTTTATTTTTTATTTTTTTTTATTTATGAGGTACATATTTTTTGGTAAATCTAAATGGGACAAGGATAGAAACAGCTGTTTTGAAATGACACCGGTTGACGAAAGGACTATTGGAATTACTGAAACTTTTTGCAAGCGCCACAAACGTTCGAACTCGTTCATGTTGTACTACTTTATTTCAGTAAATAAGGGATAAAGCGGAAAAATCATTATTTATCGAGCCATACGAAGATCTTTTCCGTAAAAACTGATAGGAAGTTAAGTAAGTCACAAGACCTTGATATAGTACCCTGATATGGTATGAACCTATACGCTAAGTACCACAGTACCCCCCATGGTTTAAAGCTAAAGGTATATTGAGACTTAGTAAGTACTATTGAACAAAGATGCAAGAATCGTAATCATTGCTGTATAGGGAATTGTTGTCTAGCCAAGGCTTGCTGGGTAACACCTTCGGCACCAGGGAAAAAACGTCGGTGAAGAGGGTAGAACATTATAGACAAGCGAAAAAAAAAATAAAACCATCATGCGGAATGAGATCAGATAAGAAGCATGAAGGAACAAGACTATTTCAGTAACCTGATTAGATAAAACATAATTATGTAACACCCTTAATTTTGCGTATACATGGAAAATGCATATATATAAAAAAATAAAAAATACAGGTCCCTTGACTGTAAATGCATACACGTTGTACACAGTAGGATCTCTTTTTCGAAAGATTACTATTACTACTGCCATAGTAATAAACGCAAATTTTTAAATACTTGTAAATTAGCTATGTCACTGTTTGTCATCATTCATTTGTAAGATGGCAATAGTTAAGGCATTGTTTATCTTTTGACATATTTGAATTTGTCTTTTACCCTCAAAGCGAATAGATCTATCTCTGATTTGTGTTTATTGTTATTAAAGCTTTTAATGCATTGCATTCAAAATCAAAATTTGTAGAAAAGTAACGAACAAATAAATATTACGTATTCTTTTGAGTTATAATTTTATCACTAAGGCAAGGCAGTAGCTGCTGTATTGCTGATATATGTATGCGCCAGCAACTGCAGTTGTAGTGCTGTTACAGCTGCCAGAAGTTCGAAATAGACGACAATATCTCGTATTAACTCATTTCATAAATAGCTATTGGTCAATATCTCGTATTGACTCGAAGCATTCAAAATTCTACGGTCTAATATCACGTATTAGATCTGAGAAAATACAATTCCGTTCAGGTTACAGCTGCCAGAAGTTCCAAATAGACGTGTTATAGATATTTGATAACGATTTTTTCTCTTTTACAAGTTGCGCCTTGGGCAATAGAATAAAATCGGTATATTTCAAGATCGAAATCGATAGGAATAGCAAAACTTATTTAATTTCTGTAAGAATAATCTGTTGTCAGAATAATATTTACCGACGACAAAAAATACCATCGTGTATATAAAATGGTAACGTTTATTTTTTAATCGTAATACTCAATACTCAATAATATTATATTTATTGCATACACATGGATTAGTTTAGTTTTGGTAATAAAGGTACGTAATAACGCAAAGCGCTACACAAACGCACTCCAAGGATGTTGTGTAAGCCCAGCCTTGACAACAGCAGAACAGTCTGCAGTTAAAATGCTCAAAATGAACAAAGCGTTTTTTTTTTTTTTTTTTTTTTACTCAGGAAGCTTAAAAAATTTAATTGCTGCTTTAAACATGCTTTGAGCAATCTTTGTAAGTATTACAAAAAAACAATTTTCATCTTTAGGCATAAGATTTATAATAATACCTTATCGTAATACCATACACCGTAATAGTGTAGTAAAACCATAAAGCGCAGCTTAAGCCACCACCGTTACTTTTGGCCCCTTTGGCTCCCCAACGGTTTTCATAGGGATAGCCTAAAGTAGGTATTTAATAGAGCTATTACTTTTTAAATAAAATAATAAACATCATTTTTTGAAGACGAAGATCTCAGAATAAAATGTTAGAAATTTCTTAATAAGAAATTTTCTCATCAGATAATTATAAGTACTTCTAGAAAAAACTAGAAAATATTTCATGTGACTGCATGTACCTGTGAGGTTACTGCTTTTGCTTCGATATCCCCGACTGCTTGTACCGATGCGTCCAACGCACCAACGCCACCAACCACCAACGCTTGCTGCCCACGGGTGGATAAAGGCTGGTATGCAATCGGTCGGCGACAATACGGCACCAGGCGGGGCGCACCGCCCTGCCGCCGGCCGCCGTCACCGCGTGGTTCCAGTGTCATGAACCACGGTTACTCAATAATTGGCCGACAGGCGCTTTTGGAGTTTGAATTACTTGCAGAAGAAACTCAAAAATGTATATAAGTTTTAATATCTTCTGTTTACTACGCAGACTTAATGAGATAGCTCAGTTGGTCATCAATCAATGAAAACATGTTCCAACTTTTGTTGCATCGAAAAAGTATCAAAAGCATTTATCAAGCACAGCAAGCAGGCATAATAGCCAATTTTGCTTTATGAGGATTTTTGAAGCTCATGGGATTTTTGAGCAGACTCTTTAACATCAATCGTTAACATTGAGTTTATTTCTCGAAAGGCAGTTTTCGTGAAATAGGTATTCCTTGAATAAATGTTCTTTTACCTCTTTTTGAGTCCGTCCCGTAGAAGGTTCCCTCATAAGGTTCATCGTTTCTATGTTATCATAGGTGTAAGGACCCCACTCGTTTGTCTAGACCTCAAAGGTCTTGAAGGCAAGCGAAAGCTCTGACAAAGCAAAAGGCAAAGCATTAGCCTCTTAGGCTACTACCGTCACTGTATTTGTCGCACTGGGCGCTGGGCATCTAGTTGAACTAGACTTGTCACCACAGGTGGTGTTGTCGTGGCCAGACGGATCGTGTTTGGGCTTCCAAGGGAATGCACGTTGTTTTCATGACAGGTGCTAGCGATCGTGCCGGTGGTGACGGGAGCCAGGATAATAAAAAAAGAAGGGTTAATATCCCGTATTAACTCATTTCATAAATAGCTATTGGTCAATATCTCGTATTAACTCATTTCATAAATAGCTATTGGTCAATATCTCGTATTGACTCGAAGCATTCAAAATTCTACGGTCTAATATCACGTATTAGATCTGAGAAAATACAATTCCGTTCAGGCGGGTACATCTTGAGAAAATCCGTTGAATTCACTTAATTTCACATGTCACACCTTTTTACGACACCTTTCTTCTTTATCACTCACTGTATTCCATCTAGACATGACGATGAAAATCATAAGTAGATACGGAGTATATATATTTTTAGTCAAGTACTACGTGCGGTAGCCGTGCGCGCACGAAAACGAATGAAGGTTGGAGCCGGGGTAGCATGGCGTATGCTATCTCTTTCTTTCTTATGGAGCTGAAATACGTGCGAGTGAGTTGAAGCGTAGGCGAGACTACTACAAGTGAATGTATTAAATCTTGAAGTCAAAGTTTGGACAATTAAAATCACGGCAGAAGAAGGCATGGTGGTAGTACTTCCCTGGACTAGCCCTTCATAAAAAGCTTAGACTACTACCAAAAAAGAGCTTTTTCAGAAATGATTTCTGGCTAACTCGATTTGATCATGCAATAGTTATTTGTTATACAAGAGTGCAAAGCTGCTTTTTAACCGCGTGCTCAATTTTGATGACCGAGCAAGCGCAGGATTCTAATATTTAACCACGAGCGGAGCGAGTGGTTTAAAAGTTAGAATCCTAAGCGTTGGCGAAGGAATCAAAAGAGCACAAGGTGAAAAATCTTTGCACTCGAGTGCAACACGTAACTTTTCATCCCACCTCAGCGAGGAAATGACCAAATGCAAAAAAGAACATGGCGCGACTAAAACACACCAAGAAGGTTCCGAGTATGAGTTTTTAACAAATTTAAAAATGTTGCATGATAAATTCGGCACCATGCAGGTAGAAGTAAATAGGTTAAATGATGTTTTGAATTCACAAATACACCAAGAAGGTTAAGAGTGCGAGTTTTTACCAAATTAAAAAAGGGTTGTATGATATATTCAGCACCATGGAGGTAGAAGTACATAGGTTGTGTATTCACAAACTTAGTGAACACGATATTCTAAATTCAAATTTTCTTTATCCTCTAGCGGATAAAAACGGGTTTTCCACTCAGATATTGAACAGTAAAAATACACTTTCCGAGATGGTGGGATGAAAAGATATATTATTAGAGTGCTTTGCGTTACGTTGCGAATTTGGTAGATTTTTTATTTACCTACATACGCCTCCATTTCGACAAAGCGATTACTAACATAACAGTATTGTAAATATTAAAATCTAAACGAGTGTTTTCTGGATAACAACAATCCACCTATTTGCAGCATTGTTTTTCTGTGAAAGCCGTACGTTTCCTTGTCATTAAAGTGTCACCACTTCGTCTGCGATAAAATCTCAAGGACGCAGAGTTATTTGAAAAACGTTGTAGTGTGGACACAGACCAGACCTAGGTGTATTATTTATGAAACATAAAAACTTTACGATCGTAAAGAAAGCCAGGCGCATTCTAACTGAGTTTATGGGTCACCTTAAATAGAGCTGTAATTATTCTTAAAGATTTACGGGTGGTTAATGAAATCTTGGCTCATTAGGGGTGTTAAGTTTTAGCCTGTTAATCTTATTTTCAGCAACTTGCTTGTTTACGATTTTAAGATTTATTTCCTTCGTAGCATTAATTATTTAATATACTACAGGGTGTACACATAAAAAAATGGTTTATCAATTCTAAATCTGAATATAAAAAAAACTTAAATCAGATTTGCAAGACTCAAAAAGCAATTAGCACGACAAATATTTACCTAGGGAGGTTCACAATACAGGGTGTAACGTAATATGCCTATAAGCCCGATACCCTCCGTATTTTACACCCCATTGTGACAATTTTGGATGTACGACTTATCAAAATGATAACCTTTCTAAGTAAACTTTATTTAGGCCAATCACATTACTTTGACGTGTGCAAAAGTTTCGTGGCATTTTTGTTATACCTTAAAGTTCAAGCTTTTAGTTATTTTTATGAACAACGGGATATTTACCTTGATTGAATCTATAATATTTAATACACTCTGGGTCCGTGGGGAACCGAGGCCTCGCGGGTCTTCAAAATTTTGTCTAGGCGACTGATCGAGGCGACGCGTGACCCAAGAGCTGGTGGGTATCTGGCGCAGCGCATAAGCATTGCTATTCAGCGTGGCAATGCCGCCAGCGTCTTGGGGACGCTTCCGTCTGGCACTGATTTGGATCAGTTGAGCTATCTCTAGATCGTTTGTAACGATCTCCAGATAGCTCAACTGTTTCTTGTGTATTTTGTACATTTTGTAAATATTTGTTTAATACATTATTTTTTGGTGTTGCTTATAAAAATAGTTAAACTAGTAGTTAAACCCATGTCAGTTTCAAAAGTTATAAGCTTTTCATTAATGAAAAACTAGGAAATTAACAAACGTTGTTCCCCATGACGTGTAGAATACCCCTCCCTCTGGGGTTTTACAGGGATATTATGTTACACCCTGTATTGTGTACCACCCTAGGTAAATATCTTTTTTCTTTTGAGTCGTGCAAGCTATACGTTTTAATTCTTTTTTATTTAAAACATTTTTTTAAAACTGAACATCCATTATGCTTGCTCCTGTTTAGTTTTAATCAGAATAATGTTTATATCTTTCTCGCAACAGGGTTTAGGTGCGATATACAAAATAAATAGTAGAGTCAGGTAAAAACATCACGATGGCTTTCATTATTGCTACTGTGTTGGAAAACATTTCCACGTTTTTAACTCGGTTGTAACGTCACTGACACTGGGAACAAATTTACTAAGTTTTAATTGTGAACCCGCTTCCAACTCACACCGAGTTTATACATAGTTAGAAGTTCGCCCACTCCCATAATTCGTGTAGTTCCGAGTGGATAGGTATATGCTCTGTTTAAGCTTAGGTCTTAGTGTTGTGAAATAGATAACAGATTAGAATATGTAAATATTTAAAGCTAAGTGTAGTTTACAAATATAATAAATGTTAACAATATAACATGATAAGCCATTCTAGATTCTAGCTATCTCTACGGACATCATCATCAGCCTGTAGAAGTCCACTGCTGGGCATATACAGGGTGTCCCATAAGTCAATGTCCAACCGAAAACGGGCGATGGACCAAGTCATGACAGTTATCAGAAAAATATAAAAAAAAATATTTGTCTTGTAACTTTTGAGTTATGAGTATTTTAAAAAATCAGGAAAAACTGACACCCTGTGATGATCTTTTAAGTCCTGTGACTACAAATATTAACTTTTCTTAAAACTTTTTTCTACAATGTAAGCAAGAATAACCCTTCTGTAAATTACAATTCAAAATTAAGCCACAACTGCCTCAGTTTTTAATAAAATCGTGGATCTTTGACCAACATTTCATTTCCGATAATTACATCACCCAACTTTAACCGTCTGTACCGCAAAAAAAATGTCCTACACCAGCGGTTCTCAAACTTTTTTGGTCACGGAACCCTTTTGACAAGCAAAATACTTGACGGAACTCGAACATTCTCAAAAATACTTGAGTCGGCGCCTTTGATAAACAAAAAGCGGAAATGAAATAGAAATACAAAAAAATGCGTTGTAAACAATCTCGACTTTATTTTTTTAAAGATAGAGCCGAAAGTCGCTTGTTCACAACTATAGCGTCTAATTCAGAGGCAGCTTTTATCAAAGGGACTGCGCGCTCACAAGTATACGCGCGGCGGGCGGAGTCAAAACGTTCGACCAGTGACCAGAGAGAGGTATTTTTTTTTTCTAAATTCTTGTTGAACCCCTACTGGGGTAGCCCGGAACCCTAGGGTTCCGCGGAACACACTTTGAGTACCGCTGTCCTACACTATCATGGCAAGTAACTTTAAAAAATGGCGCATTTAGCCAGGATTCCAAAATGGTATGATACTTGCTAGAGCACTCCTTAGTTTTGGAAATAAAAAATGGTTTTTCAACGAAACCGGATTTCCAATCAATTTTATTTCATGAGATAAAATGTTTGTACCTTTTAAATCATGGACTTAAAATGCCTACGCTGCGTTTTTAAGTCACTCACAATTCACAGGTACAAGTAAAATACCATTTTGACAGTGCAAGTAAACAGATAGAGCCACCATCTTGTCGAAAGAGTAATAACCATGGGTGTTCAAGTAATTTGTTAGTTTTAGCTGAAAGTTTGAAATAAAATTAATTCATAGGATTTCTTCAATCGTGATTTAAAGTTACTTGCCACGATAGTGTAGTACATTTTTTTGCGGTACAGACGGTTAAAGTTGGGTGATGTAATTATCTGAAATGAAATGTTGGCCAAAACTCCTCGACTTTATTGAAAACTGAGGCAGTTATGGCTTAATTTTGAATTGTATTTTACAGAAGGGTTATTCATGCTTACACTGCAGAAAAAAGTTTCCCGAAAATTTAATATTTGTAGTCACAGGACTTAAAAGATCATCACAGGGTGTCAATTTTTCCTGTTTTTTGGAAAGCCTTGTGCTGAAAACCAGCGCTGAGAACTCGTTCTCAGCCCATGCTGAGCTCAGGGCTTTTTATACAGACCGTACATGGCAGCATTTCTCACACACACACACACACCCACCAGAACTCTGCGTATTGTTTAACACTGTATTTTTAACTTTTTTATTGTTAGTTTTATGTCTTGTCATGTACAGTTTATATAAATAAACAATTTTCTTTCTTTCTTTCTTTTTTTTAAATACTCATAACTCGAAAGTTACAAGACAAATATTTTTTTTTATATTTTTCTGGTAGCTGTCATAACTTGGCCCATCGTCCGTTTTCGGCTGGACGTTGACTTATGGGACACCCTGTATAATATACATACTATATCAGTTTTCAGAAAATTAAACAGTGCTATAAACACTATACGCCATGAGATCATTTTAGAAGTCTAGGTAGGTACAGGGTAATTATGTTCCTTTGACACACTGTGTGTAACACGACAGCAATGTGTTATGGATCGACAGAGCAATCAAAAGGTACAGTGGCGTAAGCAGACGAGGTCTAGAGCGGTTATACAGGAGCTAGTTATACAGTAACGATTCTTATGAGATAATTATTTATGTTTAAATTTTAATTTGAGGCTCCACTAAACCAAACACAGGTCAGTGCTCCTAAACGGTGAGGAAACTAAAGAAAAACCTAAAAAGTTCGAAAATACTATGTGTGAAGTGCACGAAAGGAGCCTCTTTGAGGTGCACCTAAAATCCTTTCACCACAATTGGTTCGAAAGAATCAGTGATACGATAAGAAGAAGAAGAAGATATGTCAAAAATGTCGAAGTAATTATTATTATCCCTAGAGACTACAGGAAAGCTTCTAAGTAATATTAAACTTAACATTATATGTGTATGTACAATGTATATTATACAATTGTATTATACAATGTATATTAGATTTGTGGGTTTGATAAGAGGAGGCACACCAACACATTTCAAAGTTATGATTGACGTAGGTTCCTCGGGTCAAATTTCAGGCCTGATGCCACATTAGAGCGATGTTGATATAATCGTATGGACCCTATTCAATCGAGATTGATTTAATACTAGCTTTCGCCGGCGGTTCCAGTCTTGTGGTACATACCTGTAGGCCTACAACAAGTTCTGCCCCTTGGTCTGGTTTTTTGAGTTGTGTGATTAAACTTTATGTATGTGTATTAAACTAGCTGTGTGTGTGACGTTTCGACGTAGGATTTATTTAGTGAACACTCACACAGACTCAAAACCAGGGCCAGAGACAGAGCCAGACAGAGCTTGTGGTAGGCCTAATACAGGTATGTACCACAAGACCGGAACCTCCGACGAAAGCTAGTATTAGGTATATCAATCACGACCTACGGAATAAAAAGTAGCTTGTGCTTTATGTCTATTGCAGGCTACGTACCTACTGTACCATGTTTCACCCAAACCAGTGATCTTCTAGAAGCTAAAAGCAAGCAGAGCAGAGAAATCAATAGCAGATCTACAGAGTAATCTAATTCAATGTGCCTCAGTTTACACTAGATACTAGAATTTACGAGCACCATAACAAAACCATTGTGTATGAGTAGATGTTTACGATCCCACAGGATGAAAGCAGCAGAGCCTTTCAGGAACAGGAAAGGCCAAAGGAAAACAATAAAAAGTATAATTATGTATTAGTTTATCGGGATTATGGGTCAAACTACCAGAAAATTATGTACGCATCGTCAACAAATAACATTTTTTTATAGCTTGTTGGGTTTATATCATAAAATCATTGTACATGGGATAAATAATTTTGAAAGATAATTATCCTTGGCATTCCAGGAATAATATAACCACTACCTGAACCAGATCACAGTTCAAACTTTGGACACAGCATAGCAAATGAATCATTTTGATCCTAACACGTTTTTCTACTTAAAAGTTTAGAAAACGTGAATAAGGGAAAAAGTGAAAATAGGGTTATAGTACATTGTTACCCGAGTGTTGAAAGTCACGTTTTTTGAGTCCCGAGACGGGTTTGGCGCCAGAGCGTTAGCGAGGGCGCCAATGGAGCTTGAGGGACTTAAAAGACTTTCACCCGAGGTAAACACTGTGCTTTTCATTACGAATACAAGGAAAGTAAAAATAAAAACATGAAAGAAAAATATGTCAAATCTATGTTATTTTAAATAAATAGTTGAAGCTATATATTAATCAAGTAATTTAGAAGATATATTATTTATTTAATACTATCTTTATGTTATTTAAATTTAAATTTTACATTGCGCTATCATTATTAGACCTTTTAAACTTCTTACTGTTGTAATGGGTTTCCAACCTACTTGCTGAATAAAAAGTTGGAATTTGGTTAGACGACCTCCTTGCAGTTAAAAAGACTTTAGAAAGTTGGAACATGGTTGAATAAAATAGAACTTGTTTTTTTTTATAATTTGACAGCTGTCAGTAGAAAGCGATTCTCCCTAGGGCTGAAAGTTTTACTTTCAATTAGGCCCCTCAGGCAACTTCAGACCTACTTTCAGAGTATGAGTAATGAAAAATATTTTTTTTTGCTTTCCTGTATGTAATCGAATTGCACACAAGATAGATTTTATATCTTTCTAAAGGTCAGAGTGTGCTAGCGAGAAGTTGATTAACGGAGTTCAGCGTCTTAAGGTAGATTTACATCTACATTGAGCGTATCAGACAGAAATAATGTTTTTGTTGATTTTAATGTTTGTACTGCCAGTATTTGTCGAAGAAATATTTTATCCGACACGCTCCGTGTCTGTGGATATAAATGGCCTTTATCTGGGTACCACTAACCATACAGGGACACTCTTAATGAATATATTTGTTTTTGGTTGCAGGTGGAGGAAGGGTAGCGCGGGGCGCGTTTCGGGGTGATGCCCGTGCGCAAGGGGCTGCTCGCGCCCCAGAACACCTTCCTCGATACCATCGCTACCCGCTTCGATGGGACACGTGAGTAAACTAACTTTTATAGACATGTTATGTATTCATAATGTCCATGCGACGCATCCTCGTGTCATCGTACTAAAAAGCCTGACAATGCAACTAACAACAAATCAAAAGCGTATTTATTCAGTAGAATCGCAAGGATAACTTGAAAACGTCTTAAAGTTAGGTGAGTCTAGGTGCCAGTTCCACGCGACCAAGCCTAGAAGAACAGGCAACCAACTACTTGGTTCATACCGTTTTTTTATAAGAATCTTTTAAAAATCAACTAAAAAACCAACAAGCGTTGTAGACAAACTTAGCTGCTAAAGTAATAGGCATCATAATTAAAACAGCCTTCTTTCTATAGGTACCTGTAGCGCTAAGTAAAGACGGTACTTTACGTAATTAATTTTGCAAATACTCGTACTTGCCTTGAAAATTCTGCCAACAAGTTACCTGCATATCTTTCAGCAGGTCTTCAAAGTTAAATATAATTCGATCCTTATCAGTACCCGGTGGACAGCCGAGACAGTGGCAAATTGCTCTTAAATTTTTCCTTGTTATACCCCTTGGGACATAATATATTGCTTTATTTCTGACGGTGTCTTTGTTTCGGAGAAATGTTGTACTTTACAACAAATATTCAGACATCGGCCGCTTCTTTTTGCACCTTTACCTATTTTATACACACACTAAAACAGGATCTCCAATAGCTATCTTTATTTTAGTTACAAGGAGCACCCAAACTAAGGCTACTGCGTAGCTAATTGCTACGAAATGGCGAGAAGATGAGGAAGAAGAATTTATTTAAATCCCCGAATTCCATCTGCTAAAGTAACGTTTAAAGCGAAATGTACGAAACATGGCGCTATACAATAAAAACAAAAACACCACGGAAGAGAAATGTCCCGATACTTATAGCGGCTTACGCGGCACGGTATTATAAAAAATGCAGTGGTGGTTTCTCGTGTTTTTGGTAAGGAAAACAATGGAAATTAGGCTGATGCTTTCCCTCAAATAGAATCTTCTCTTATTCAATAAAACAAAAACGGTCGTGCAACAGTGACCATTGTTATTTAAATTAAATCAAACCAAATTCATTTTTGGATCGACTATTATGAGTTGTCAGAGAACATTTAAACTAAGCCCTGAAGAGCCTTGTACTTAATAAATATTGCATAAATTTAAATATTGGTAAAATATGGCAATCGTTTAAGTTCTGTTTACCATTTGAGAGAGATTTATAAGTTCATTTTATTGTAGGTACTTAACTAGTTTAATTGAACGGCACGGGGAATTCCCTTGACGCACCTTTAGTCCATCCCGTAAACACGGTGACCCAAGCCCGTAAACTTATTATACTCCAGAGGTAAATTATAATGAAAACCATATTAAACGTTACAAGTTTAATACAGACACTTTGCTAAAGGTTTTAAGCGATATTGCAATATCAATTAATAATCGAATATAAAATATTATCAGATAAATGTTACAACACTACGGCTAATGAGCCACCATTCATCGTCTGTTATTAATATGGAGCATTAAAACAACCAAATACCAAGTTATGTTTTTAACAAAAATACTGTTTATTCGCACGGTATTTTTTACAAACTTATTCACATAGTTATAAGAAATAACGTGCGAAAACATGAACGTATGTCATTTTTCACACTCTTGAAGAATTGTGAATGACGGCTGCCCTGTAAATAAGCGCTTACTTGGCTTTGAAAATTACTTTCTTATCTGGCGTTTTTTCTGTCAAATTTATAACAAAAACACCAACGCTAAAAAAAGGTTCTCAATCAGACGTACTTTTTTTTAAAGGGTGTGTTTTACGTTGATTATTAATAAATAGAATAAAAATATCCTGTATCAAAGCGCGATTTAATAAAAATGACACTTTTATTTTAAAAATATCCACCAAGGGCTCTCACGTTACAGACCCGGTAGGTATAATGTTGCCTAATTTAAAATGATGCTACAAAATTTCTGAAACGGTTAGAGGCCTCAGGTGTAAATTACAGTTTATACGAAGCGTGACAAATAAAAATGCTCTGACCCAATATTAAGCCGAGGTTTCTTATAAAAAAAGTATGTTTTGTAAATAACGGGACGTTGATCGCAATGCTGACGCGTAGGCATTTTGAATCTGTGCGCCATTTTGGGAAACCGGGCTTTATGTCCCAGATTAAACTGTGCTACTTGTGTAGTTGTAGTAAAATTAAACCTTTTTTTAAATTGTAAATGTGTTTTCGGGTGTTAAGTACAGTGGGATTTACACAAGTTGCCCATCACTGCATAAACTCGAAAAACACCTAGCCTTCTTCTTGGCAAAAAAAATTGCATTGCTAATAAATATTTTTTTTTAAAGGGCTTTGTCGCTAAGCGACCACACTGCCCTATAAACAAAATTTTTATAATTATGTTTCTGGATTGTAAAAATTTATAATTGTAGAGAATAATCGTCAGGAGAGTATCCAACTACACAGAGCGATGGTTTCTGATGTGCCACAAACTTATTAGTTCAATTGATCAAAGAGGAACAATGTCATCCGACTAATCATTGTAGTCCTAGATTTAAAGCTTTGCAAGCTTTCCTTGCGTGTATTCAGGCCCTAGGCAATTTTTTTGTAATTTCTTGTGAAAAACATTCGCATTCACACGTTTCTTTGTATTATATAGCAGTATGAATAATGTGCCACAGAAGTGGAATACTAAAATGTTATTCAAGGCCAAGGGTACTGAGCAATAAATGCGTACGGTATAAGCCATTCTAGGATTATTTATTAAACATTCTGAGGTCATAATAGTCGTGAGCTGAAACATAACTCTCTACTCAACATGGTGGAGCGTTGTAACGCTCTGGGCCACACTATAAGGACACCGTTCCACTAAACTTTGACGATAACGATCTAGGTATAAAATGAATTTTGTGTATTACGGTTTTTCACGGTTAACTGAAACGATATAAAAATAAATCAAAATTAAAATCAAAGTTTTTGAATGACCTAGCTGGAGGGGGTTCCCCTATTTTAAAATATTCGGATACGTCTGAATTTGTGTGCTCTCGTTTTGTTTTCCTATAAACAAAAAAGACGAAATGTTTCGTATAGTTTTAAAATGGTCTTATTAGCTATGCTGAATTTGTTCGTAATTTTTATGATAGCAACCGAAAGCATCACAACGATTCATTCCTTCTCAATAACATCAAATCTTAAATTAAAGCAATCATGTTTGAATTTATGAACAGTGTATTTCATTTAATTAAATATTGGCTGTTCAAAGTTCATCAATCTGAATTATGATTCCTACTCGCTAGAACCCTAGGGTTGTCAAGAATTATAACGGTCTCATAAATCTTAGAGCTTAAAATATTACCAATCCTTAATAAAGCAATTCTTAGAATTCATCCATCCTATCTTTAAATTAATTTCAGTGCGGTAGACACTAATTAAAGGCTTATCCTTGTTACTTCCAAACATAACAGTAAAACAAATTATGTCAAGAAAACGTTTTGTACCTCCTACTTGGTTAAGATTTTGCGCTTTTAAGTTAAAATATCTTTAATTTAGATGAAAGTCTTAAGAATTTACGTCCTTAGAATAAAACAGAAATAATGGATACAAAATGAGATTTGAAGACGAAGACATTCCGTCGTAGATGTTAAAAAGCTATCTTAATTCCCTACATCTACTTAAGCATGTATAAGCAAAGAAAACTTCAAGGAAAACTGGGAACATTCTTTGGATATTCTAAAGAGTAAAAAAAAACCTGTTATCGCACCTATACTTAACTATTACCTACCTGCTGAAATTCTTTAACTTATTTAAACATTTAAAAACAAGAAGCATAATATTTTATTTTATTGGTTATAGATTTACATTATCTATTAAAACTGTACAGGGTGGTTTTTTGGAAAGGGCGGTGATGGCCAAGTTCGAAACCACGAGAGCTAGGGAAAAGTCTTAAAAGGAGTCATGCCCTCGATTTACAAGAAAACAACTAAGTAGGTATGCTTATTTTTTTTCAAATAACTTTTACTTTTCACGGATACGGACGGGTCGACCGCGTGTTTATTTTTAAATTACACCTCCTTTTATTAAACAGATGGATTCTATTGCTGATAAGGATATTTTTTTGCAAATAAAATGTTTACTAGAATTCATGGAAATGTCAAATTTTCACTAAGTATAATAAGTGTTATTGTTTTCTTCTAAGATCGAGGGCATGACTTCTTTCACGACTTTTCCCTAACTCTCGTGGTTTCTGACTTGGCTATCAACCCTTCTCAAAAAACCACCCTGTAGTAACGTAAAAAAAACTGTGCCATATTATAATAACACCAACCAAACCAGCTTTACCATGTGAATAAACAAAACTAAAACTGAGACAGCTGTAACTTTCAGCGTCATGAATACAATGCCATTCTCTCCAGCACTTGTTCAGTCATATCTCACATTTTATCGCTCGGTCTTGACCAAGGATGTGATAAAATGTGACCGCCAGAATGGCTGAATCAGAAGAGATATCGTATTCAAAATACTATTATGCAATATCATTGCTCTTTCATTTGCATGAACGAAAAAATCTAAGCATAGCAAACTCTTTCTCTTTCTTTATTTCAAACTAGCATTGAATCTAATACACGGGTATTTTTTGACAAATATTGCCATATTTTATTTATGTCCCCACGTTTCCCCCGCTAGGCAAGTTAAAGTAAAAGTTTAAAAAGTACTAAACTCAATTAATAGTAAGGGGTTATAATTATACCTACAAGTCAAACTGTGTGATTGGCATATATTATTGTTATTTTCGGTATTTGCAAAACAAGGGAGTAACAAAAATACTCTCGAATAATTAAACAGGATCTTTAGATTATTAATTTCTGATAGTCTGCTGTGGTGTTTTTTTCCTGATTTGTCAATGAAAATCCTGTTTTTTAGATAAAGTAAAATTTCCAGTTGTGTTTATTATGGGTCAACGGTTTAGCAGTGCCACAATTCAGGGTTCTGACTAAATTGTAATAATCTGAACATTTTTAAAGATAAAGCCGTTTTGTATCCATATTGGGCCGATATAATAATAGTAATTAGCCTTTAGTTTTCGTACCTATAGTAGTAGTATAGTAGTACCGTAGTTTTTATACCATTATGGACCTCGTTAAAATTGATCAGAATATTTTCATGTTCGCACATGCTGAAATATTTTAAATTGATCATTGTTCGAGAAAACGCACAGAGTGAATAAAGTTGAAAAAAATTGAAGTGGATATCCACATTAAACTTTTCGTCTGATATAGTGCCTACTACCTTAAGTGCCTAATTTGCCTGGCTGTTAGTGTATCAGATCAAATTGGCGCCAGTTTCAATTAAGTAACTGTTATTTCTGGCTTAGTTCGAAAACAGCGCAATGACCGGGCGTAGGGTTTTCAGGTTAATTTATTTTATTAATGCCAAAATGATACCCTCAATGAAATTGTTTTGTTCAATACCCTCAAAGGGGATGGAGAATTATCCATCGCTAGATTATCTTCTACAGTGTACATGGGCCTTAATAATTTCAGAGTGATAAAAAGTGTATTCGTTTTAACTGGGTGTGTACATTAACTGGCCTTATATGACCTGGGCCCAAACTTTCGCGCTAAAGATTTTTTTGTTTCTACTGTAGCCGCATCGCATTTTTCATGCATTCTACCAAAGCTTAGACAGAGTACCAAAGAGTTCCCCGATTTTAGTTCCACTTTTAAAAATAAAATGTTGTTATTTTTAATGAATCAGTAATAAGTTGGGTGTTTATTCATGATTATTCTACTTATGACTAAATAAACTTTGTCGGTCAAATGACAATGAGTCTACAAAAACTAAAAGAAAATCTTTTCCTCTAGAGAAAGAAATGCAATTTTTTTTCGCTCTGGTACGCCATAATGACGATGGTCTTTTTGAGAAAAAGGAGTGAACAGGAATAAACATTATTGTTTAAATGATTTATTTAGGTTATGCTACTTTACCACGTTGCAACAAATTGTAAAGATTTAAATGAAACACAGTTCTTAGTTTTTGTCTTGGAATATCAGGAATATCATGTAGAATCACTCTTTATCAGTATACCACGCTAGCAACGCCTTTCGATATCAAATACAAACAGTGAAATTACAAAAGTTGAAGTTACACTTTTAGACCGAACCTGGCGGCTTAAGATAAATAATTTGCTAACCCTAATCCACGCATCAGTAAAATTAGCCACAGAATGCCGTGGATTTGCGAGTGCATATTGCAGTCGCTACCGCAATAAAGTTATTTCTAGCTACACGATGGGACTATCAACACAAATATTTTTGTATTGTTATTTGCTCAGAGGTGAAGAATTTGCCCTACAAACTTGTAGAACTCTACTTATATAAATGCGACGAGTAGGTGTGTGTGTGTGTGCATTTTTGTTCCTTAAAAGCCGTCGTAGTCAAAGTGTATATGGCATGAAAAACATGACAAAAAGATGTTAAATATATAAATGTCCTACTAACACTACTTAAAACCAAGGCGAAGATGAAGTTATAAAGTTAAAAGTTAATGAGTACCTACTTAATAATAATTATACAATCATATCTTATGCCATAAGTACCTATTACTTACATGATCTATAATAACATGTCACTCAAGGTGTCACGTAACGGCTGAACGGCTTTGGATGAAACTTAAAAGTACATTACCCGTGTGCTAAAATAACACATAGCCTACTTTTTATCGAGGAAGATATCAAGGCTAGTGAAGATGGATGCTAGTTACATTAAATGCCATAAGCTAGGTAAGTATATAAATAGGGCAGGATTAATTATTGTATAAAAAAAAAAATATTTTATTATGAAAAATTACGTAACTGTGGAGCTTGAATAAAACTCAGCTGTCTTGAATTACAAACGAAATTTTAACAATTCCCAACTGTAGCTTAAAGGATCAGATTCAGAGCATATTACTAGATAGAATACGTTCTCTTATAAAGAGCTCTCTATATGATTAGGCGAGGGCTAAATCCCTAAATATGGTGCTTCTAAGCCTAAAAATCTCCAAAAAACTCTGATTATGGAAATGCCATTCAAATCCTGTGAAGCACAAAAAGGTCTGAATACAGCAGACGCGGCTTTTGTGTCGTTCACTCGATTGGTGAATCAAGAGTGATGACAAAGCGTTTTCTTCAGCTACACAGCTTTGGGTTTTTCCTACCTACACAATTCGATATAAAAAAAACATTCATTTTAAAAATTCTCACGTTTTTACGCAATCTCAATATAGCATTAAATAGAACGATAATCGGAAGTAGCTATTTGATATGAAGCAACTTTTTACTTTTTTCCTTACCTTAAAAAATATAAAATCGCAATTACTAACGTCTTTCGTTGGTATTCCTATCAACGGGAGCTATAAAATCTAAAAGGAGTCTAAGCACTTTTATCTATCTTGCTAAACGAGCCGTGTGGGTGACATCCAGCAAAGAGCTCGTTTGCAACGAATGTTTGCAGGAGCGAGCACGTGAAAGAAACTTTGTAAAGTGTCTAGACTCAAAATAGAAAGAGCTAAGTAAAGAAACTGTTTTGGATACATTTGCAGGTGCAAACGCAAAATGTTTTTGTATTATAGGCAAGATTGTATTTACTTAGCTATTTATATCCATGCCAATTTATAAACGCGTAAATTAGTACTTGTTCCCTTCGGCCGCCATAGCAACTGTGATTGGAACCAGATACAAATGTTTTTTTTTTTAACTTTGATGTACCTACTTGCGATAGAAGCCAGTTGCCAGTTCCACGCGAGCAAGCCTAAAAGAACAGGCAAAAAACTATATACGGCTTGGTTTCTATTGTTAACCAGTTTTGGGAATAGGACATCTCTATTCGGATCAAGCAAGAAGTTACATCTCTAGGAGTGAAAAAAAGAGGAAGAAGAAGGAGATTATGGCGTCGTTTTATAGAGTTGTATTATCTGGAGTGTATTAAAGTTTAACAGAGTTGTAGCTATAATCAATGAAGAGTTTTCGTCTTATTACTATATACGCTTCTTTACCAAATCCATTCTGTTGATTAGCAGCAACAAACTTAATCAGATAAGGTACAAATAAAATTAATGTGGTACGTTCCGAGTCTCATGATAAGTATATAAAGTTGTGTCGTGAAGGACACGGTGACCTTTGGTTAAGGCCCTGGGGAATCCCAGTCAACCAGTAATAAAAGAACTTCTCACTCCAAGTTATCATTATTTCTTTTTACATTTGAACCTTATTGTCACCAAAACTGCGATTGTTGTTCACATAATCTTTTTTAATCTACTTGCTGATGGAACAAGCAGATGGCCTGATTTAAGTGGTTACCAAAATCACAAAGGGTTTTTGATTTTAAGCCATAGCAAAGTTTCTGATTCAAAGTAACAGATTATAGAAAGCTCACAAGCTTATTGAACTCTAATCCTAGTCGAACCTTATAGGTTATCCCTAAATTGTGTTTAAATTAGTCAATGAAAAACCCCAAAACAAGTTTCCAACTGAATTAGTCGACCAACTTTTGTTCCCCAACAAACTTAATAAAATTAGTCTCATAATTAGAATTAAACAGTCTAATTAATCACCCTTCACAAACACTGGAGACTAATGTACAAATTAGCATTAGAATTTGTACACAAAACAATATAGTTCTCACTCTAAGGCCTGCGCACATCTTGGCAATGGCGATGGCGATCAGCTGAAATGTACGCTGCAAATATGAAAGCAATATTTGACAGCGTTTATAGCAAAACTTTCTACGACTGAGAACTCAAGCAATGGACATATAATTTTTTGAAACCTTTTTATTACCTAGGGCTATAAAATCTTTGTCGTGAGTACGTAAATGTGTCATGTCATGATTCCGTCAGAAAACAATTGACCTACGAGAAAATGAACAAAAGCTATCCATGTTTCGCAACGTTGATAGACAGATACGTAAATAATTGCAAACTTTTATGTAATAAGCATTTCTGAGTTACATCGATATTTAAATTTAAAAACTATTCGCAAAAGCAAAACTTTCAAGCTGACGTGGGCTTTCGGAAACCAACCTAAACAATTTACCATTGATAACCAATTTAAATTCACCAACTTGGTCACCTACTTTTTAATTGAATTTTGTGTTTTTGTGGTGTCAACATAAAAACAAAATTGTACCAACATGCATAGTTCTTCTTCTTTTTCTTAATTATACCTCATACTGACATTAAAATATTTTGTTTCGTTAAATTCCCTTTAGAATTAGAACAATCTTCTCTTCTAGTAATGGTGTGGAATAAGAAACTTATTTTAAGAATAAATCATAACGCCAGTTGATTTAATTAATAACGCTCTGCTCTGAAAAACTACATGAACAACTCTCACCGGAATCAGCTTTCATTTAATTACTTTTATACCTGATGTATATGCCTGACTCCTACAAAAAGAGCATGTTCCCGTCCAATTACTTCCAAGGAATTCGAGAAGCAAACTCGAGGAGTGAGTTTCGTGACTCCGAATAGAGTGTTTACTCCAAACAAACCGGGACTTTTCAATACGTCGTGGCTAAGTAAATATTAACAGAAGGGGTAAAATTCCGCACCCTTAAGCCCCTCATCAATCTTGGCTTTTTTCCTGACGTGTCAGGTTTCGCGACCGTCTAAACTGAATCGGAACGGCCGATATTAATGTTCATAATATTTCACGTGAAATCGATACAAAAGTTCGCTTTTTGTGGCTGATGGCAGTGCTAGTTTGATTTATCTGGTCATCGATCTGGTTCGGTTTCTTTGTAGGTAATTTTTCTTACGTTGGATCCTCGTTCCAAAAGAAAGGCATTTGTTGAAGGTCCGTTCAATTTTCATTAGGAAAGTACACTTTCAAGATCTTTATTTATTTGCTATCCAGCGAGCTTCGTTTTTTGCTGAGATTTCGAACTTTGTAGCTTGAAACTTATCTACGTCTTTCTCGTAAGTTAGTAGTCTGATTAAAGTTCTTGGGGGCGTGAGGGTTCGTGCAAAAAATACTGAAGTCTAAACTTATTCGATGACGTCAACAAAGTTCAGACATATTGACGTAAATAAACAATTTGTGGTCTTTGTATAAACATCATACGAAATAACACAGTCACAACATGAATACAAAAAATCGGTTGGAACCAAGCCGCAGTTTGTCCCTGTTCTTACAGCTGTTGTTGCTATTTTTAGGCTTGGTTGCGTGGAACGGTCACCTAGACTCACCTATAGCTAAGATGATCCTTGTGATGCAAGTGAATTTATATTTTTTTTAATAGGTAGATTTAAAAAAAAATGAAATAAATAAATAAATCAAATAATTTATTTGCTTGAACTATGGTACATAGAACAACGAAGTGTTTTATCACTCTGTAGCTGATTTGCAGCACTCTTTACCGTTCGTGTATGTGAGATTCCTTCATCATCTTTTGTTTTTCTTTCATCAGCAATGAAACACGATATGACTACATCCAATCACAAAACCGATATGCCCATTTTGATCACACGCGTATACGATATTAATTATTGGCATGCTTAACTTTTATGATTTACATAAATTTACCTCGTCTTTGACTCCACTTATGAAATTTGGTGCATATTAGTATTAGATATGCATAGTATGACATGCATAGGTACTTACCATCAATTGAAACGTAAAGATCTTCTTCAGTAAAATGTCGCGTGTTAGCCTAAGGTCGGCCATGGACTAAGTTCTGAGATTAAACGCTCAAGTCTAGCCGGGGTCAGTGGGAGGAGGAGGAGGATAGCGGGAGATACGTAGCAATCGAAACTTTAGCTTTTGCTTACTCCCGTTCCTATTGTCCTATTACCATATAGAACTACCGAGGCGTATTCAACTGGACAATTTCCCTGGAAATAACTACTTCAGAAAATGTAAAGTAGCCTTCCTCTTTACAATAGGTAAAGAGATCCTTTTCTCATAATATTTTATCTATTTGCAAAACTAGGTAAGCGGTTATTTACATGTTTACAGTTTGTGGAATGATTTGTTTGTTTATTTTCCTTATTGAATCAAACAAGAAACCATTATAGACTTCCAATGCATATCTTCCTTTACCAGAACTGTTTCACGCTGAGGCTATTTGGAATACCTTGTAAAAACAATGAAATTGAAAAAGGTGGTATATTTTTAGATGCAAAATCAGTTTCAGAGAAGAATGGTTACGAGAGCGCAAATTTTATAACACTCGACTCGTTTTTGTTCAAAGGACAAATAGATTTCTATCAGAATATTTGTCCAATTTTTGTTTCTAATTGAGATTGGGATAGGAATATAATGATGGCTTACCTACTGCCATTCTATTTAGAAAAATACTCAATAAAATATTTTTAGCCGCCGACAGTGATGTAGTATTAGTTAGTAATTTGCCTTTGTTGAAATATATTTTACCTAGTTCCCATTAAAGCACTCTTTTGGTATGTGATGTGAAGAACCCAAATCCGTAGCTTTATCTGTTTATCTACTTCGGGTATCCGGTAAAAGATAAAAGGTCAACAATGAAACCTTTCACACAAAAACACTCAGAGGGCTTAATGGACATGGACATGTGAAAACAAACGAAATAATTTAGAATGAGCCTTTACTCAGAAGTACGGCTTTTAGGATTGCACCTAAATGTGGATAGGAGATACCTCGTTCTCTGCGAGAGCGAAGGTCGTAGGATCTAAATGAAAACGAGTAAAACAGGCCCTTGCATCTATGTAGATGATTTATACAGGGTTATTCATTATTAGCTGCAAATACTCAGGAATTAGGTTCAACAAATAAAATAAAAAATATTTATGAAATAATTTTTTTTAAGTTTTGTTATGAAAATCCCGAGAAAATCGATAAAGGAATCATTGGCGCCTGACCTATTTTGACCTTTGATCCGCGCCCGCGCGCCGTGAGCGACACTCTGCGTTCAGTCACCGCCTGGGTGGGTCATCGTCCTGTTCTCCGTGGCAATCATTATGCAATAGCCGTAAAGAAATTAATAAATATAAAATTTTGATACAAAAACTTAAAAAAATTTTGATCAAATTTAAAAAAAATAATTTCATAAATATTTTTTATTCTATTTGTTGAACCTAATTCCTGAGTATTTGCAGTTAATAATGAATAACCCTGTATAGCGTTAAGGGGCAACTGGTGATTACTCATGCTTCTACTTATATACGGGACGCTTTAGTGCCTGGGACAGGATTTTAGATGATATAGGCTTGCCCAGCACCTAAACCATCCTGACAGCTTAGTCGGTCTAATCCACAGGAAAGACACGGTCAATACGTGCGGAGCTGACTAAGCCCTAGGGTTCCTCACGATGTTTTCCTTTACCATTTGAGAGCATTAGCATTGTGTACATATTTTTTTCTACAGAAAAACTCATTGGTACACGACTGGATTTGGACCTTAGGAACAGAAAGCGGGGCCGCTACTACTAGACCACCAGTGCTCTAGAACAAGTATCACTGTCAACATGCCAGTCCTTGTCAAGAAGAGTATAGACTTAGTTTATCTACTTAGCCCGTAGGAACCATTTGTATCTTTTTAGAGTAAGTTACGGCAGGCAATTTGCCTGTACATACACTGAATCCACAATAATTGTACCTACTAAATACCTCACAGTACAAATCTACCGAAAACATGATCTATGTAACTATGATCGGCCTTCTGCGGCTATCCCTCGAAGCTTGGCCATTGGGTCCTTTAAAAGGTGGGTCTATCTGTTCTTAAAAGCCTGGCAGCGCATCAGCACCACCTCTGGTAAATCCAGTGACTGCTCTCCATCAGGTGGCCCGTCTGCTCGTCTGCTAACTTAGGTATAAAAAAATTATGTGTTCTTGCACTGCGTACTCATCCTTAAGTCGTAAAGATTGGACACTATCTCCCACTTCACTTAATGAATTATTTAATGGCACTTTTTTCTTGACTCTACAGAGTGACCTACAAAGAATAAGGTTCCATTTTATTATAAGTCAGTTAAAGAAGCATCATACCAATCACTCTACTCTTACAAAAGTACCTAAGTCTAAAAGCTAACAAGAACAAGACTGATGAATGTAGATTTGTGTAAATTAAGCAGTGTACCAGCTATAATGAATGAGGGAGTACCTACCTATGTAGGTTATCATAAAATAATGAGACCTATTTCCTCAGATACGAAGCCGGAATGAATTCATACATTTGAAACAAAATTTACATTAATGTAAGCGAGCGTAGCGTGTGCGAATATAATGCTCGTTCGTATACTTACCTCATTAGAAGCTCTTATAACCGTTTCCGAATAGTATCTCGTTTTGAACAGAAATATATAGGGTAAGCTCGTAATATAGTTGCAAATGAGCTCCTAACTGCTGCCACCCAGCCGGTGACCAGCGACAGCAGTTCACACGGTTTCATACATTTGTGGGGGCTCGCCGCAGACACGTGGCCAGGTCGGTCACTCACAGTCCTTTTAAAATAAATTAGTTTGCTTCTTTCTTCTGTGGCCTTGAGTGTATCTACATTACCTAGAAATCCTATCGTAATGTTTTAGTTCCTTAAACATTTTTATGAAATAGTTCTCAATAAAGAATTTTTATTATTATTTGTAATAAACTGTATCTGTATCTAATGTAATAATGTATCTGTAGTAAACAATCTATACTTCTATGCTAATATTAAAAAGAGGAAAGATTCGTATTTTTGTGCGTATGTTTGTAATGAATAAATTCAAAAACGATTTAAAGCTGGGTCACAGAAAAAAAATACGTTTTGTGGGTTAGATTGTACCATATTTTTCCCTCACATTTTATAGCCTAGGATAATTTGGTAGGATCACGAGTAAAACTAGTGCTAAAACTTCAATAAGCCAGGCTTTGTGTTGTATTGAGAAACACTCCATAGTTTATGGTAATTAACCTTATAAATTATTTAAATTTACCAAAACCTCTCAGCTTGATGTTTGTGCTATGGAACTCCATTTCGCTCCATTAAGCAAGTACGCAAGGACATATATTCATAATAATATAACTTAATTTGAATATTTGTTTATGTAAGTATTAGTTACTACCAATGTTGAGGCAAGGCTACATCAGATAAACTTGATAGTATTCGAGTTTGTTGTTTAGCAGGATTGTGGCGTTGATGAAAATTAATACCTACTAGTTTCTACCTACTCAGATACAAAATTATAATATACCTGTGTTTTGGAAATATTGAACCTATTTTATATAATCTACGTGAGATAGGAAGCTTGGAATTTGGAAATATTAATTATTACCTATTTTATATAATCTACGTGAGATGGGAGAGATGGGAAGCCTGAAATATATTATACACTAAGTTCCAAATAGTGATGTCACATTTTACAAAATACTCATACCTTCATCACTTTCTATCGGATTTTGTATAACTTTATGAGTGAGCATAGTATCCCGATTATTTTATACATAGAACTGGAGCTCCTGAATTATACTAAAAGTTCAGGAAAAAAAAATATCAGCATGAAAGTTTTCAAATAACAACGATACATAAATCGGGTTATACAAGTATACGCAAAATATTTTTTATTTTTCAGATCTATTTGTCTTAAACTTAGCATGCGATGTTTCTAATAGTTATTAAAAAGACTCAATCGTGTTGATGAGCAAAGTCCCTGAAACAATAAAAAATTATTAAGCTACATAAGAAATATTTATTTAATTGGGAAACTTTACATCTTTAATTACTTCATCAAACTGTTCAGATTAGTCAATCAATTAGTTCCTTCGCCCACATTGCCAGTCGTATCTTAGCTAATGTAGGCTAGCAAACAAGCCCCGGTTCGGCCGGCAAACACTTGAGGGATTGACTCTCTATCTTAGCTAAACAATCAAAATTGAAAGCTCGCCAAATATACCCATTGGTGAGCGTAAATAGAGCCGACTCTTTGCATATTGTAGCTATCAGCAGATTCCGTCGTGATTTTGTTCGTGATAACCATACAAACTTCGACACCCGTTTGCAATCAATTTCCATTCCTTCTTACTGAGCGCCAACACTTCTCAGAGTGCTCGGACCTCTAGGCCTCTTAGTTATGGAAATTTCAAGATGAGTGAGTCTGTCAGTGACTGGACTTAGCCTACTAGTTTGAAAATTAGGATGTAAGGACACTTGTGACCGTCAGGATGTCTGGACCAGAAGAGATATCACCTGTACTATCTGCTGATGAATTTTAAAAATAAATAAGCATCTTTCTTTCCACAGACAGCAACTTTGTTCTGGGCAACGCGCAAGTCCCCGCCTACCCGATCGTATACTGCTCCGATGGCTTCTGCGAGCTGACAGGCTGGGCGCGTGCTCACATCATGCAAAAAGGCTGCGCGTGCAAGTTCCTTCACGGAGCGGATACAAGAGATGAGCACCGCAAGGAAATAGATGCGGCACTAGACACGAAAAGCGAACTGAAACTTGAACTGATCTTCTATAAAAAGAATAGTAAGTGAGACGTCTTTAGGCATAGTATTAATATGTAATACCAACTCATGTCAAAGCAGAAGTTTTCGTAACTCGTAACAGAACTTTGTCCTTGTTCTTATATTCAGATGAATACCATACATTTCAGCACCGCTACTTGTCAAACGCAGTTTGGAAAATGTTTACATACCGCATAAATTTCTCCATCAGACTGTATGAACAATTCACGAAATAACTTGCTGCTATCGTAAAAGTCTCCTTCTCACAGATTCGCTTCTGAGCAAATTCAATAATATTGCATGCTAGCTCCATGAAATATATCCCAAACGTGACAAAGTTAAAGAGCCGGAGCTCTCTGGTTCCGTAAAAAGTTTATATGTTTTCCCAGACAATACCGCAAACGACTGCACAACAAAGTACCATATTCAGTTATCCTGTACAAAATTCTCTTGAGCGTATTCGCGGCTTTGTCTTCGCAGTTGATTCTGCAAATTATTTATAAAGTACAAAGAGTAAGAAACCACGGGTAACGCCTGTCGGACTTCTTCTTCTTATGAACCAGTGACACGATGAGAAGAAGAATAAAACTTCTTTTGTTTTTTGTCCTTTAAGTAATTTATAGGTCTATTCCTGTAACGCTTTTTGCACAAGATAAAATACGTATACGATTGAAGGATATTTCGGGCTCGACAAATTGTCAATAAGTAGGTTATCTATTTTTACGCTCGGTACAAAAAGAAGGTTACCTACTTAATCAAGCCTATGTTTCACTTATAACTTTAGCCTCACGTACCTACCTCTTGCACAATTTCAGCTATAAAAAGATACATTGTTTATTCAAGCGCTTCTTACGGGATAATCTTGCATGCGTTTAGCGCTAAAATTAGTATATAGCAAAATCGATCACCCATCTGATGCTCAGTTTACGTATGACCTGTATTCATTAATTTCGTTTTAGGAAAGTACTCGTACCTATACTACCAACTCATATAACGTAATGAGAGCCGTGTCAAGTTTATTGTGCTCATGGATGTCCTAAGAGAGTTTCTCTTGATTAGCTGTCTCTTTATTAGGAGGTAGGTAGGTTATATTAGTTGAACTTTCCTACCTCTTCGTGGTAGCTTTATTGGAATGAGAAAAAATCATTCAGTGCTTGTACGTAACCGTTTCGTAACCAGTTACATTGAAGGAATTTGTTTTCTTAGTTAGTTCGTTGTTTCGGGCTAAGGACGAAAAAGGAAAATATTACCTATTAGTACTTACAAAAACTTCCATGTCCGTGCTATTGTAAATTAGAACAAGTACACCCAAGTCAGATTCCCAGTTGTACAGATTTCGTTTCAATAACGATCATATTATTACTATATTATCATTTTTTTTTTTGAACTACCACACTACTACTTTACCCAGTTTGTAGGTATGGTAATAGTATGGTAGTTTAAAATAGTTGCATCCTGAAACGCGCTTGACTCTACTTTCAATCAGATATTGGATAAAAAATGGGAGTGATTAAACGAGCAAGCCGCGAAATTGATCAATGATCCCGAGCTTGAGTACGGGAAGTTTGCAAAACAACGTCCACGCTGGTCTCGTAAACAAAACCAATAAGAACTTTACGATTCCATTCGACAAAATTAAACTTTTACAAGCAGATGTTCGTCACCGGACGTTTACTGCCTCTAAGAACTCCTAACAATCGAGCACCACTTAAAATAATAGGCGTATAACATTTCAACTCATTTGGGGTGTTCATGATTACAAACATGATGAAATCCCTTTAATCCTAGGCTTTACCTCTCCTCATGTGCTTTTCGAATCTGAGAGGAAGTAGTACCTACTTCCTCTCAGATTCGAAAAGCTATTGCGATTTGTGGTTTTTTTAAGCATAACATCGATGGTTTTTAGTTCTTGACACAGCTTGGATTGATTGCTCGCCGGTTCTATAAAGAAATACTTGCGAACTTTTTTTACTGAAAACTCTTTGCATCTTCCTTGCTCCTTGCTTTTTTTCGCTTCTTTCGAAGCAATATATATATATATATATATATAAATATATATATATATATATATTATAGGAGGTAGGGCATAACGGGAGTCTCCCGTTCAAATGTGAGCAGCCCGCCTGGGGAAGTACCTCCGCCTTACAGAAAACTGCAGTCAAATAGCACTATTTATTTAGTGTTGTGTTCCTGCAGTGAGTAAGGAGCTCTTTTTGGGGAATGGCTGTGTTGACAGCTGGGGGACCAGCGGTGAGTATACCGCCATTGGTTGTGTGTAGGCGCGGCATGTTGGCGTGGCGGTCAGGGAGACCCGGTGAAACGGCTGCCCGCTGGCCGCCCGCAGGCTGAACGGATTCCCGAACCCAGGGAATACTCTAACCTCCGCCCTGGGAGGCTGAATCGCCAGCATGTGTAAAGTCCCTGAAGTGATGGTCGTGCCGGAGAAGGAGACCGGAGTGGACCCGGCCATTACTTCAGGGGGGGACCGGGGGCCCTTCCGCCCGCCGCGCTAACAAACTGCAAAATCTCTATCAACCTCTTGCGAAATGTCATTGCGCCTTTGTTTACTGTGCTGTCAGCACAACAATTCCCCAACGCCCTTACCCTTCTCACCCTAATTAAAAAAATATGAATGGCTCGTAAAAAGAAAAGTAGTTTTTCAGCGGCATCCTCGTCCACAATGAAATTGGACTTTTGCAATATCAGAGGCCTACACGCAAACCTCAATGCAGTTCACCAGCATCTTGAGTCTGCGCAGCCGACCCTTCTTTTTCTTACGGAGACACAAATATCCAAGCCCGCCGACACGTCTTACCTGCACTACCCTGGGTACAAGCTGGAGCACAATTTTGTGCCCCGTGCTGGGGTATGTATGTATGTTCGGGAAGATGTTTGCTGTCGCCGTCTTCACGGCCTTGAAGACAGAGACTTGTCAGTACTATGGATACGTTTGGATCACGGTGGCCACACCCGTATCTATGCGTGCCTCTACAGGTCTCACAGTGGCGATTTGGACACAAGCAGACTTTTTCAGCATCTGCAATTGTCGGTTGACAAAGCAACCGAGCAGTATCCTTCCGCGGAAATAGTGATCTTAGGAGACTTTAATGCCCACCACGTTGAATGGCTTGGATCTCGGTCCACTGACTTCGCGGGAAGGTCTGCTCATGAATTTGCCTTGGCGTATGGCTTCTCTCAGCTGGTAAATTCTCCAACGAGAATCCCAGATATTGAGAGTCATACAAGCTCCTTGTTGGACCTTCTGCTGACCACTCGTCCGGACGGATACTTCATCTCAGTGGATGCACCACTTGGGTCATCGGACCACTGTCTCGTCCGGACAGAAGTGCCTTGTGCTCGGCCCGTTCCTCCTCGGCCAACACAATGGCGTCAGATGTGGCACTACAAATCAGCAGACTGGGATGGATTGCGTGAATTTTACGCGTCGTACCCATGGAAGCGGCTTTGCTTTACATCGGAAAACGTTGATACTTGCGCCGCGGCCGTCACTGAGACCATCTTAGCGGGGATGGAATGCTTCATTCCTAACCGATTTGTGGCTGCGGGGGCGAAGCGGCGACCGTGGTTCAATCGCTCTTGCAGAGAAGCCAGGCTGGCCAAGCAAGAAGCATATGAGGCTTGGACCACGGCTCGATCTAGTGAGGACTCGAATGTTTCCGATGTGAGGCGTAAACTCAATGCTGCTTCGAGGTTCAACAAGAGAGTTGTTGCCAAGGCCAAATTTGATTTCATCGGCAGAATTGGTAAGCGGCTAGCACGTTACCCATCTGGAACTCGTGCATTCTGGTCGCTTGCCAAAGCTGCCGAGGGAAATTTTTGTCAATCGTCATTGCCACCACTTCGAAAAGCTGATGGTAACCTGGCCCATAGTGCTAAAGAGAAAGCCGATCTCCTAGGGAATCTCTTTGCCTCCAACTCGACTTTGGATGACGGAGGAGCTGTGCCAACTCCCGTCCCGTGGTGCGGTACCTTTATGCCGGAAATCACCTTTACACAACGGGAGATCAGGCGGGAGATGCTCACTCTAGATATTCATAAGTCGAGCGGGCCAGACGGTATACCAGCAGTAGTTCTGAAGAGGTGTGCACCAGAGCTGTGTCCTATTCTGGCGTGCCTTTTCGAGCTTTCGTACTCCACCAGGCAGGTTCCATCTTCGTGGAAGACTGCACACGTCCACCCGGTGCCCAAAAAGGGCGATAGATCAGACCCATCAAACTACCGGCCAATTGCTATAACTTCCCTTCTCTCAAAGGTCATGGAGCGTGTAATTAATAAGCAACTCCTCAGATACCTAGAAGAGCACGACTTAATCAGCGACCGCCAATATGGCTTCCGCCACGGACGCTCGACTGGTGACCTTCTAGTGTATCTTACACATCGTTGGGCTCAGGCCATTGAGAGTCAAGGAGAAGCATTGGCTGTTAGCCTAGATATAGCGAAGGCCTTTGATCGGGTCTGGCACCGGAGTCTTCTTTCAAAGTTACCATCTTATGGACTGCCCGAGGGTTTGTGCAAGTGGGTTGGCAGCTTTTTGTCCGGCAGGAGCATACGAGCCGTAGTTGACGGTGGTTGCTCCGATCGCATGGACATCAATGCTGGCGTCCCGCAAGGTTCTGTGTTGTCCCCGACTCTGTTTCTGCTGCATATCAATGATATGTTGTCCATTGATAATATACATTGCTATGCAGACGACAGTACTGGGGACACATTTTACACAGGCCGTGCTAGCATCCCTCGTTCCATGGTGGAGGAAAGCCGTAGACAACTTGTGTCTGAAATAGAGGGTTCATTAACCAGAGTTTCCGATTGGGGAGATCAAAACCTGGTTCAGTTCAACCCTAGTAAGACACAAGTTTGCGCGTTCACTGCGAAAAAAACCCCATTCACTGTGGCCCCTCAGTTCCAGAACATGACCCTTACAATATCTACGAGCATTGGGATCCTGGGTATTGACATCTCCAGTGACGTTCAGTTCCGCAATCATTTATTAGACAAGGTAAAGCTGGCGTCCAAGAAGCTCGGGGTGCTAAACAGAGCGAAGGCGTACTTCAGTGCAGGCCACCGACTGCTTCTTTATAAGTCGCAAGTCCGGCCTCACATGGAGTACTGCTGTCACCTCTGGGCAGGAGCACCTGGATACCAGCTTGGTCCTTTTGATTCGGTGCAAATGATCCCTTGCTCACAAGCGGTATTGAACCCTTAAGTCTGAGGAGAGACTTTTCCTCCCTGTGTGTGTTTTACCGCTTGTACAATGGGTTGTGTTCTGAAGAACTATTCGACATGATGCCCACATCTTCGTTTTATCACCGCACAGCTCGCCATAGGCAGAGGGCTCATCCACACACCTTGGAGCCGGCATGGTCACGCACCGTCCGGTTTCAGAGAAACTTCCTCCCGCGCACTCTAGGGTTGTGGAATAATCTTCCTTCTGCGGTTTTCCCTAGCGACTACAGTATGGGGTTCTTCAAAAAGGGCGTTTTAAAATATTTAAAGGGTCAGCAACGCGCGAGTGATGCCTCTGGTGTTGCAAGCGTTCATAGGCTACGGTAACCGCTTTCCATCAGGTGGGCCGTATGCTTGTTTGCAAACTTAGTTGTATAAAAAAAAAAAAAAAAAAAAAAAAAAAGCAGGCGGTATGGTACCAACCATACCGCCTTGTCTTACGCTTTGTTTTTTCCTTTGGTAAGGTTTTTAAAATTTTTGTCTATCGTACCTTGCTCCTTGCGTTTAAATAGTTTTGAAAATCGAACTGTTGGTTAATCGGGCTCAAATAAGCCAGAAATGCAGCAAAGAGTTTCCCAAGTCTCAGATCCAGCTGCATTGTGTAGATTAGGTTACGTCTGCAACCTTTTTTGTCAATGATGTACATATTATTTTCAAGTTAGAACTCAAAAAAAATACTTTCAAGAAAATAGGGCAGAATGTCCATAGTTAGCAAAGTACCATAATTCACTATTTGAGTGTCCTTACATATTTGAGCATAATTTATTTACGTAAGTAGGTAGGAACTGCTAGGTAAGCCTACTTAATAAATATATTACTCCTTATAAGAAAACCATAAACATAATTTAAAACATTTTTTACCATAAACATAAAATTGATTTTTTATAACATTATATGAAGCATTATTCTATGCTAAAATACCCACAGACACTAAATTAAACCAAATTTGGTATTAAACAACTTTGGTTATAAACATCTACGTATCTAGCATTCTAGACAATTAACTTTGTCGCCCTTTCTGCAATGTACGTAACACACATTTTGTTTACAGGCACTCCATTTTGGTGCTTACTCGACATCGTTCCAATTAAAAATGAAAAGCGGGAGGTGGTGTTGTTCCTTGCCTCGTTCAAGGACATCACCAACACAAAGATGGCCGCCATGAACGTAAATGAGGATTTCGATAGCGGTAAGCAATATTTTCCATTCAAAAATCAAAGAAAAAAATGTATTAAAACCTGGGCTCACTAGCCACCGAACCATCGCTGCAAACACGTGAAATATATACAATTTTACACAGCCTGAGGCAGGCGTTGCCGATCCAATTTTTAATGAAGAACTGTTCGATTTGTTTTGTAAATACATACCGCGTTTGTGTCTATGTATCGGTGTTTAGTAAGCAGCAAACCGTAGAATATAAATCTAATCTAATGTTTATAATTAAGCACGTTGTTCTAGTCATAGGTACACAGTGATAGCATTTTAGCTCCCGGTTGGTTGCGACAATCACCGCACGGTAAAGTTCTATTACGACTGTTTTGTACTATTCTATCCGTAATTTAGTTGATAGAGTAGAAATTAGTGCAGACAATTAGTTAAATAGAGGTGTTAGCCTGTGTACTGGCTTAAATAGAGGGTCGTAAAATTAGGTAGAGTAGGGTGATGGTTTTGTTTGTGAATCTTCTAACTTATTTTATTCTAATATCAAAATAAAACACTCTTCTTCTATCTCACCCCACTCTACTCGAAACCCTAAGGCCTCTTATACTAGAAGTACCACCAACACTGTATAAACGGGTCTATTATTTTATAACCAAGCATACTAACACAAACACCGCTTAAAAGTTTTAAGGGATAAAGGCTTTGTTTGCAAAAGACCCGCATGCGTGGTAATAGGCGACAGCGATGACTAAACTTTACCTAAGTTGACAAAGACTATGAAATTTTGCGTTAATTCGTTTTCATCATACACCAACTTAAACAAAAAATACAAAGCAACGTTCCGAGTCTTAATCTGCACCGAATAATTAAAGTTGTGCTTTACTTATCATTATTTTTCAACATAATGTAGGTGACTATAGTACTACCTAAATGTCTGAGAAATATTCAGCATAGTATTAACTATTCATTTCATTCATATTGCGGAGAGCAATTTTTTGGTAGCTTTAAATAGAAACCCAAAACTACGGCTACCTTCTGAACTTATTTTTGTTACTCATTGATCAAACTTTTAAAAACTATACCTGACTATTTCAAATTTTACTCAAGTATTTATTGCTTAAGTACCAACCGTGTTGTTAGTTGTAAAGTAGTGTTTGTGTACTAAGTTTAGTTTATGTAGAGAACTGTACCTAATACCTTTTTAAAGAATGCATTTTGAATGGTAACATAAAAGATGAAAATGTTTGATCTACTCGTGTACTTGTTACTTTCTTACTAATAATGGTTCTCTAACTTATCTTATTGTATGTATTTTCTGTGATGAGCCTAAACCACCCTGTTTTTCCACTCTTTAGGTACTGTTTAAAAATAAGTCTTAGAAATGTGTGTCGTCAGTTGCGATATTTCATTGCCAGGCCAAACTTTTTCTCTTTCGCACAATTATTTTTTCTATGCACTTTCTTCAAAGTGAATCTGACATCTATACTTTACTTGTAATGCATGTTATTGCATGAGTTTAACAGCTGAGTACTAAGTTTTTTACTAAATAAAGCATGATTTGCACTTTATTTTTTCAATTAGATGTTTTTATATTGTAAACTCTTAAAATAAAAATAAAATGCACCGGGAATTCATTTTGGGGATCTACTTTAGTATTTACTAGCATTACAATTGTAATAATCTTTATTTATAAAAGTAGCCGTTCTTTATTTTTAAAGTAGCCGTTGAATTCACTTAGGACTTTGTAATTGTGCCTACTTTTTCATTTGTATTTTTCTGCCTGTATGTTAATGTTTTTAAAAAATACAAATATTTTTTAATACATCGCTTCATGTTTGCTTCAAATATGACTGGCGACATTTTTGTAATTGATACCAATTTTATACCCAATGAAAAAAATCACAGTATCCTGTCAATGCAATTTTATTTGTATATTGCACATATTTACATTACTATTGGTATCAAGTTACTCGTAAGTCTCTTCAAATTTTCATCTTCTGTAGAAACGTGTCTCTTTAATTACGCGTTCCAAATTTTCCAAGTTAGGATCTCTGTCAAGCAGTGAATGCTCTATTACTCGCTATTAAGAGAAACGTTTTTCTGAAGATGCTGTGCTGTAAATTAATGTTTAGCTTAATGTGCTCATTAGTAAGTAACAGGGTGGTTTGTGCTTCAGGAACCGCGGTGAGGCCTTCGGCTGGCGTGGTCACTCTAGCGTTATCCCCATTTGTACCCGCAGCAGCACTATTGGGCGCCCGGTTTCGAGCTGAATCTAGTTGCCTACTTCCAGACCCGAATGGCAATATTGACCCTGAAGCGCCTTCGCCCGCCAACATGGGCAGGCGGCGCTCCCGGGCGGTTTTGTACCAGCTTTCAGGACACTATAAACCGGATAAGATGAAGACTAAATTAAAACTCAATAATGTAAGATGAATATATTATACGTTCTTTCACGTTTGTTACTAAAATATTGTACAGATTAAATATTACGTTCTTTTTTTCACAATAGCACCATTGTGTTTGTGCTACGCTCGTAGCGGATTATCGTAGCAACAGCTACGGCAGATAAATAATAGGAGTTTTCTTACTGAAAATAATTGCAACACTTTTTTAAAATTCACCGTATATTTTTAATTAATATTTTCTATACAATAGGAGTGGTTTCAGAATCTCCTTCATTCATCGGACCCACCGCTCCCCGAGTACAAAACCTCCGCCATTAAAAAGTCCAGACTGATTATTTCACATTACGGTATATTCAAAACATTCTGGGACTGGTTGATTCTAATAGCAACTTTCTACGTGGCGGTCGTGGTTCCATATAATGCCAGTTTCGTTGACGAAGGCCATCCGAGGATAAGCGTCACCAGCGATGTGATTGTTGAGGCTCTTTTTATTATTGGTACGAATTTTGATCTATTAGATATTTAAATATTTGTTAAGTTTTTATAATGTCCCAAAAGTTAAGAGCCACTGCGCCATCGGATCCTAATCGGATCCGATCGGAGTGTGATTAGGATCCGATGGCGCAGTTGTCAGCGCAGCCCCGTACCAAGGGGAAGGTCGCGGGTTCGAATCCCGCTCGGCTCTTAACTTTTGGGACATTATAAAAACTTTGTAATTTCCTTAAGTGTGCACTATAAAATCAATAAAATATAAAATATTTGTTATTTATCAAAACGAACTTTTAGGTATATCTCGGAGAAATGCATGAATAATATTTTCACATACCACTTTTACTAATAGGAAATAACATTTTCATCATTCGCTTTAAAGATATTTATTTCTCAAAGAACAATAAATTCACTTACAGAGAATAATACATTTTTACAGAGAGTGTGTACACCACAGAGCAGCCAACACGCTTTTGTGGTGTACACAGTGTACTGGTTTGAGTCCATCATTCCATATTAAATTCGAAGTAACAAAATAAATATTGTGACCAAAGGGCGCTGGCGCTTACCTAGGACCAATAATTAGCTTAGCTATTCAAAGAGGTAAAGTTGCCAGATTTTTGGGCACATTGCCTGCGGTCGGTGATCTGAACTTTATTAAAATTTCTAGTTCATTGTTCTTATAAAATTAAATTTTTAATTTCAACCATTTAATGTTTATAATAATAGTTTTTGTAAATAATGTATATTCTGTTGTAAATAATAAAATATGAATAATCTATTGGACAAAAAACAAGGGCCCACTACTACTAGGCTACTTGCGGAAACCAGTCTGCTCATCAAGTATCAAGTAATGTTTTGGACAATCCAAACAACACTATCCCCAAATTAAGCAGAGCTTGTACTTTGGGAACTAGATAGCTGATTATAAAAACTATATGCGTGTTTTTGTACATACTTAGAATACAATTCAACACCCAGACAACAAAAATCTGTGTTAACCACACCAATATTTGTTCTCGTAATAAGTAAACTGATATGTTTCGGCTTTGTTAGCCATCAATTTCAATGTCCATATTAAACATAATTTATTTTTCCACCGGTTCGTATAAGTATTACTTACACGTGCTAAAAAGCGCTGCTGGCCTACCATGAGCTGCGTATGGTTATGGCTGTCAAAATTGTGTCAACAGTGTCAACACATTCAAACCCAAGAAGAAAATGAATGTGTGGGTCAGCCTATCGATACACAATTTGACAGCCATAGCCATAACCATATGGAGCTCGTGGTAGGCCTGCTCTATAAACTAATGGACACAAAAAGTGCTGATAAAAAAATAAACTGATACACAGTTTAAACGAAATTAAATTCAACAACCCAACAGTTTCAGTTACTGAATGCCCTATTTCTCCGAATTAAAAAATAAATTGTTTCTTCGAATTGCTAAGTGGATACAAATAAATTGAAAACTTTAATTGCTTTTAGGACAATGGAATGTCACAAAGAAAATGCTAAAGTGATTACTTTTTTCCTTAGATTTCTGAAGTTGATTCCCTATTTATTTCGATAACTTTTGCGGACAAGAATAAATGAATTGCATTTTTTAAAATGTTCTATATTGGGTATTTGCTAATAAAATGTCTAACTAGCTGTACCCTGCCACGCTTCGCTGTGGCACATTGTGATTGAAAAAAACAACCCTTGATGCGGATCAATATATCATGCTAAAATTTCAGCTCGATCAGTGTAGAACATTTGAGTTTTTGAAGCGTACACAAACTAACATAACATTTTTATGTATATAATATAGATATAGATAGAAGATATAGAATATAGATGTAGATAGATTAGAATTTGTCAATAAACCTCTGCATATTTTCTGTGATTTACATGTCTCTTCCAGATATAGTCCTCAATTTCCGCACTACATTTGTGAGCAAGAAGGGCGAGGTGGTATCGGATTCGAAGTCGATAGCTCTTAATTACATCCGGTCCTGGTTCGTGGTGGATCTTCTGGCTGCGCTCCCGTTCGACCTACTTTACGCTTCGGACGTTTACAGCGGAGCGGTAAGCCATTAAATTAAGATTAGATAAGATAAATACAAGAATATTCAACTGTACTAGGTTTAATTACACAAGTTCACAGAGGGGAGAGTGCTGGTGGTCTAGTGGTAACGGCCCCGCATTCCGATCCTAAGGTCGTGGGTTCAAATGAGTTTTTCTGCACAAAAATGTATGTACACTATGCCAGTGCTCTCAAACGGTGAAGGAAAATATCGTGATGTAACCGGCAAATTGTAGAACCTAAAAAGTTCAAAAATACGTGTCAAGTGCATGAAAAGAGCCTCTTTGAGGCGCGCTTAAAATCTTTTCACCACACCAGGTTCGAAAGAATCAGTGACACGATAAGAAGAAGAAGAGAGAGAGGGATTTATAAAGTAAGAAAAGCGAGTAGACTTCTACGAACTAAATAAATTGGTATACAGAAGCGTATTTGTCTGTAAACAGCCAATAGGCGTTATGAATGAAGACCATAGTGGCTTATTACCTACTTGAATTCATTGCAACTTTCATACTCAATTTGAATTTTGTCTCAACGTTTGCAAGTGTGATGACGTCATGATGTCGTCACGTCCACGCTAATAAACTAAAGCTCCCAGTAAACTAAACATTCGGATAGATGAGTGTCAACCCCTAAATGAAAGTGGTATCGACGGACGCTCTTTGACGTGGGTTTTAACAAACAATGATAGCCGTAGTTTTTTTATCACTACAATAAGGAAACCTTACTTTATTTAGCAAATATAAAGATTTGCTGCAACCAATTTTAATATTTAAAACAACAATTACATTGTTATTTTGTAACCGTCTGTCTATCATCTCGTTAGCTCGCTATTCGTATATCCAGTAGGCCTACCACAAGCTCTGTCTGGCTCTGTCTCTGGCTCTGGTTTTGATTCTGTGTGAGTGTTGATTAAATAAATCATACGTAAAAACGTCACACACACGGTATAATACACTGGTGTGCCCACAGACTCAAAACCATAGCCAGAGACAGAGCCAGACAGAGCTTGTAGTAGGCCTACAGGATCCACACAACATTCATAAAAGTAAAAAATAGAAATTGCAGTGTGTAAATTCAAGCCAGCCCGATTTGTTTGCATCGTCAAATGCATATTTTTTCCCAGTAGACTCAGTGACTGTTGGTTTTTATTGGTTCAATAGTGGTTCTAAATAAAATAAACCATAGGTAGTTCCACTGCATATTTTCACAAACCAGAAGGATTGTTTAAAACTTTAATGATCTTATTGGATTTATTTGCATCCCTTTCTCCTATTCATTATGTAATCGCGGTTGATTAAGAATGTATGAAGATGCTTACATTTCAAACGATTAATGTTCTTTTTCTGGAGGATGCTGACCAGCTAAGCAGTTTTACTACGGTACATAAATTTGCTTCTTCAAGGTTCTTACTTTTGCAGTAGTCAATTCCATTCGTTTTCTGTAACCCCGAGTTTTGTATGCAAAGTAAAAATATTTTTATATGAAATATATTATTTAACTTGCTCACTGCTACTCGGGAAAATGGGCTCAATTTCAATTAAACTCGATAGCAATGAATCCGGGTAGTAGCACTGATATAAACCGTAATATCTCGCTAAGACATGCATATTTAAGCGAACGGTTATTCTGATACCATTTAAAAAGTGTTGTTCACATTGGGATGGAAATACAACAATTTTATTTCGATACCTTGATATTTTTTGACGACATTAAGGTTTGTGTTGGTGCCCTCAATTCATTGCCTTCAAGTGTAAAAAGAGATCAGATGGTTGAATGGTTGAAGTTTGACTGAATGGGTTTGCCAATTAGTCGGGTCTAGATATTGAATCTGCTATTTATTTTATCGAGGACTCATTAGTTGAGTGCAATATCTGAACTGGCAGGCGATACGTTTTTATCGGTCTTGATAGATTGGTCATAAAGTGGAAAAGCGTATTTGAAATAGTAACAATGGTATCTGTAATAATAAATAAAGTATCTCTACAATTAAAAATAAATTATAGAAATCAATATTTATGCACACAAGAAACGTACAATTAAACAAATACATATTTACAAAATGCACAAAATATACAGAAACAGTTGAGCTATCTGCATTACAAACGATTTAGAAATAGCTCAACTGATCCAAATCAGTACCAGACGGAAGCGTCCCCAGGACGCTGGTGACATTGCCACGCTGAATAGCAATGCTAATGCGCTGCACCACAATCCCCTGAGTCACGCGTCGCTCCAAAAAATTGACTTTAATTGATTAATTTGACTATATATTTATGCAAAATAGGACCGTTTTCATAACACTATTTATTTCACTTTGCATTCACGTACAGCGTGCCAAAACGGTTATTGTGGTTTGGTACTAATTAATTTACCACGTTGCAAGTTTTACCACTGAGCAAGCTTTAATTTTAATTAGGGAGTTTAACTTAATGGACAAATAGCTGCCGGGGAGTCTATTGTGAGTTGCTTTGAACAATGTAAAATTTGTGAGCGCATTTAACATAGTGTTCAGTTTTGCTTTTGTTTTCCCAGGTTGTGGAAAGGAATAATCTTTTTAAACACTGCTTAAATGCGTCTCTTGGTTCATCAAATTATATAGCAACCTTGTTTTGTACATAGTATAATATTATAGCAAGGGAATAACCGATTTTAAAATTACAAAATTAAAATCTTTCCATGCATACCCAACGGTCAGATAACATGACAAGAGCCCCGAATTCAGCTCAAAGTAGGTAATCACTTTAAATACACCTCCTTATCAGTAGTTTTTGCATCTTTCCTAGATTTTTTACTAGTTCTGCCTATATATGATACGCGTGTAATGAATTTAGCTTACTTTTTCTAGGGAGCATCTCACATAAGTTGTGTTTTAATAAGTTTTTATTATAGGAGTCAACGCATGGGAACGTTCACCTAGTGAAGTTGACGAGACTGCTACGTCTGGCGAGGTTGATGCAAAAAATGGATCGATACGCCCAGTACTCAGCGCTCATATTGACTCTTCTGATGCTGTCATTCACGCTCTTAGCGCACTGGCTGGCGTGCATTTGGTTTATTATAGCCGATAAGGAAATCGAAGTTCATAGGAATGAGAATAATTGGGATTTGGGTGAGTACAGTTTACACCCAAAATGCAGCTATTTTTAGTCACAAAAATATTTAAATCAAGAGTGTCAATTGGGACACTGTATCCATAGTTATTTGTTAAACAAGAGTGCAAAGCTGCTTTTTAACCGCGTGCTCAATTTTGATGACTGAGCAAGCGCAGGATTCTAAAGTAAGAATCCTAAGCGTTGGCGAAGGAATCAAAAGAGCACAAGGTGAAAAATCTTTGCACTCGAGTGGAACACGTAACTTTTCATCCCACCTCAGCGAGGAAATGACTAATGCAAAAAAGAACATGGCGCGACTAAAAGTAACACACCAAGAAGGTTCCGAGTATGAGTAATTAACAAATTTAAAAAGGTTGTATGATAAATTCGGCACCATGCAGGTAGAAGTAAATAGGTTTAATGGTGTTTTGAATTCACAAATACACCAAGAAGGTTACGAGTGCGAGTTTTTAACAAAATAAAAAAGGTTGTATGATAAGTTCGGCACCATGGAGGTAATAGAAGTAAATAGGTTGTGTATTCACAAACTTATTGAACACGATATTCTAAATTCAAATTTACTTTATCCTCTAGCGGATAAAAACGGCTTTTCCAGTCAGCAATTAAACAGCAAAAACACACTTTCAGAGCTGGTGGGATGAAAAATATATTATGTCCGAGTCGACAGCAAGTCAAATTTGCCATGTTTTTTCCCATGCTTTATGGGTAGCGATCAAAATACTCATAGAAATTCAATTACAGAGATCAATCCAGTGGACTCATCTGAACTACAAACAACGCAATATTTGAAACCAATAAATAAAAAGCCTCCAAACAAAAGCATTTTTCGATTGTGTACAATACAATGTCCATCTGTTGGCAATAGTGTTTCATCATCATTGGCCTCTTACATCTATTGCAGATGATTTAGGTGGCGTCAGTTAGGTAATTGCGCATGGACCAGAAGTGGAACACTTCCGTTCATGGCTATACAGACCGATACGGGAGTGGCAGGCACGGCCGCATTTACCGCAGATGAAAGAACCCGGGGATGTTACAGGGTCTGCGGCGCGTCGGTGACGTTTTTCTCTTTTAAGTGCTAAATGGTCGAGCCAGCCGCGATCATGAGCTACAACGCCGTCAGCCACGGTTTTTCGCCAGGCGTTGCGATCTTCAGCCTCACTCTCCCAATTAGAGAAATTGATTTTAAAGCTAGCCATGTCGCGTTTCACGCTGTCTTTATACCGCAACATCGGACGGCCGACAGGTCTTTTGGCATCGGCTATTTCGGCTAAGAGAACTTGTCTCGGCAAACGACTAGAGTCCATGCGATGGACATGCCCTAACCAACGCAAGCGTCTCTGCTTAAGCGTGGCAGTGATGCTCGATAGTTTCGCTGTTTCCAGTACTTTTTCATTCGTAACTTTATCTTGCCATGTAATGCCTAATATCTTGCGAAGACAGCGCATATGAAAGTTATTGAGTTTCCGCTCCTGCTTGGCATATGATGTCCAGGTCTCAGCTCCATACAAGAGAATGCTTAAAATGCACGTTTGGTAAACCAACATCTTCGTGCGGTTGGACAGGTGTTTGTTGTCCCATACCCTTGTACTAAGCTTCCCGAACATTGTTGAGGCTTTGCCGATGCGCGTGCCGATCTCTGCATCGATTGAAAGATTACTCGACACCGAGGAACCTAGATAGCAAAAGCTGTTTACAACTTCTAGAGGTATACCATTAAGCAAGATGACAGGCTTTTCGGTGACACCTTGTGCCATTACTACGGTTTTTTTCGAATTTATAGACATTGAAAATAGTCTGCACGCATTTGAAAATTTGTCGGTTAAGCTTTGAAGCTCTTCAGGAGTTGAGGCAACAAATGCTGCGTCGTCAGCAAACAAGAGACTGTCAACAAATAGCTCATTTCGATGGCGTCGGGACTTGAGCAGAGCTATGTTGTACAGTTTGCCATCATTTCTTGTATGCAAGTGGATTCCCTGTTGTGCTTCACCGAATGCAGCTTTCAAGAGCAATGAAAAGAATATTCCAAACAGTGTGGGTGCTAACACACAGCCTTGGCGTACTCCCCGATTCATTCTAAACGGCTCAGATGTTTGACCGTTGAACATGACTCTGCCTTCCATATCATCGTGGAATGATTTTATTAAGGTAAGTAGTTTGGGAGGGCATCCTATTCTCTGTAAGGCCGTGTATAGTCCATCTCTACTGACTGTATCAAAAGCTTTATTGAGATCGACAAACGCTATGAACAAGGGTGTTCTTTGTTCTCTACACTTTTCCTGTATCTGGCGAAGAGTGAATATCATATCCGTCGTAGAGCGCTGAGCACGGAATCCACACTGTGACTCAGGATATATACGGTTTGCCAGTTTCTGTAGTTTGCTCAAGATGAGCCGAGCAAATAGCTTACCCACAATACTCAGTAGAGAGATACCACGATAGCAGTTACAATCACCGCGGTCGCCTTTCCCTTTATACAAGGTCATGATGTTTGCGTCACGCATATCCTGGGGTACACATCCCTCACGCCAACACTTAACGATTAGATTGTGCAGTAAAGGTGAAACGCACCGCACTTTAATTAGCTCTGCTTCAATACCGTCTTGGCCTGGACATTTGCCACATTTTAGCTGCTTGACAGCTCGATGAAACTCGTCTATGGAAGGTTCGTCATCCAGTTCTTCCCACAATGGCAGTAGAGGGATCTGATCCACCGCCTCTGGATGTATATTTATTGGGTTAGAGTAAAGTTCGGTGTAGTGTTCAACCCAACGGCACATTTGACGTCCACCATCAGTAATGGTAGAGCCGTCGGCCTCCTTAAGCGGTGCTGTCTTTTTTGGAACTGGACCAAGTGCTCTCTTAATTCCCTGATACATACCACTCAAGTGCCCAGTGGCTGCACAGTCCTGTATACTCCGACAAAGCTCCTCCCAATATTTATTCACAAAATATCGAGAATTGCGTTGCAGTGTCGCTTTAGCGATAGTGAGATCAGCACGCGTTTGGCTTGATGGATTGAGGCGATGCTTTAATGCAGTTTCACGCTTAGAATCCAGTAGTGGCTTTAAAGAGTTGATGTTATCATGGAACCAATCTTTACATGCCGGTTTCTTGTGTCCGAACACTTCAGCGGCAGTCTCAGTCAAAAGTTTTTTAACATTTAACCATTCCTCACTGGCAGATATTACGTTTGGATCCCAGGTATCCATTTTGTCAAACACAAGTGTTCTAAATTTATCAAATAGGTCGTCATTCTTTATGTTAGTGAGATCAATCTTTTTAATTCCTGGTGGACGAGATGAGTGAATTTTCTTTTGCTTCAGACATACAGTTGTTATTACGAGAGAATGATCTGTGTCGCAGTCGGCACTGTGAAAAGATCTTGTGTGGAGGATATCTTTCAGGTCTTTCTTTTTTGTAAGGATAAGATCAAGTTGATGCCAATGGCCTGACCGGGGGTGTTTCCAAGACACTTTACGAATGTCTTTTCCTTTGAAGTAAGTGTTGGTAACACACAGCTGGTTCTGAGAGCAAAATTCCAATAGACGCTGTCCATTCTCGTTTAGTTTCCCTATACCATGGTTACCCAGACAATCTGGCCAGTCCACTGCATCTTGCCCTACTCGCGAATTAAGGTCACCCAAGATGATAAGGCGATCACTAGAACACACTGTTTTTAGGGTTTCGTTAAGTTGGTCGTAAAACAGATCCTTAGATTCCACTGATGACGTAAGTGTGGGTGCGTAGAGGGAAAAGATGGTGACGTAACCACATGTCGTCAGGATCCGTAGCACCATGATGCGTTCAGAAATGCCTCGTGGACCCTCAATACAGCTAAGAAGCTCATTCCAAATTGCAAAACCAACTCCATGCTCGCGATGTTCAGCGGAGCTCTTCCCTTTCCAGAAAAACGTGAAATTGTGTTCACGAAGAGAACCCTCATCTGGTAGCCTAGTTTCCTGCAAGGCGGAAATCATGATGTTTAATTTAAATAGCTCCGTGTCTATGACAGCGGTTTTACGAAGATGTACGTCGCAATTGGGACTTCCACTGCTGTCCGGAAAGCCTGTCCTCATAGTCCGGACATTCCATGTCGCTAAACGCATGGCAGTTGTTAATTTGATGGGGTTTTTATTATTTTCTTTGTTAGTCGCAGGTGAGATAGATAACGACACCATCTGTCTAGTTATCATCCTAGTGTTCCCTTCACCCAAGGGGAACAAGACAGCACCGAGACGGACTAGTAACTTACTGGCCGGGGGCTGCCCAGCTTAAAGCGGGCGTTAACTGGTCGATGGGCCTACGATGGACCCTCCCACTGACGAGAGTGACCCCTGGCGCCCGCGCTTACGTCTATCTGCGCGGGCTTATAACCGGTCACTGCCACTCCCCGTGTTGTTATCCACCCCAGCAAACTGAGGTGGGTGAAGTGCCCTCTCCACTGACGCCACTCTGCCTGGGACTCCTTTTGATAACGCAGGTCTTCCCAGGAGCCTACGCTATCCTCTCGACCTCACCGACAAAGCCCACAGGAATGACAAGTCAATACATGCGGTGTTGGTTTGGTTGCAGGTGCATAACAGCTGGCACCGGGCCGGGTTTTATTTCAAGTTTTCCTTCTCTGTTACTAGCTCTTCTGTTGATCAGCAGGGGGACCACGTGCAGGCGAGACTAGCTGGGGCACATAGGTGATATTTGTACCCCACCCCCCCAAAATAGTGTTTACACTATCACTAATGCTACATTGCAAAAAGATAGTATAGTAAATACTTCCAACAATGCCTCACTTATTTCTCACTCAATGTCACGGATTAAAAAAGTACCTACCAAATAGGTATTCAGTCTCTCTCACTCACATAATTTGCACGACTTTATTAATGCATAACATACACCACAGTTTCATGTGCTGATTGAACACATTCCTAAAAATAACGGGCTTATACCTGGCTTACTTTTGCACATTTAGGTCAATATTGCGCTAGAGACGAAAAATGTGGAATATTTAAAAAAAATTGTTAGCTTCGGGCAACGAACGTTGTAGTTTGGGTAAAATAACAACATTTCGTTTTCGGCCTTAACGACTGCTGTGTGCGCACATACCTACCTTGAGCATCTAGCCATAGTTTTGCTTTGAAGTTTTTTGTATTCCTTTGTTTATTTTATGTGGTGTACAATAAAATATTTTCTATCTAATATCTAGTTCAAACTGACTCTGTTTTATGTCAAGTTTACTCCGCCTTTCAACAAGTTTACTGCGTACTATGATGCAAATTCCATCCATTTTCAGGCGGTTAAGCCTTCAGTCCTAGCCACAGCCTCGGTTTAATTATGCCGTACAATAATGGGTTTCAGAGTAGAGCTGAGACTGGCTAACCATTTTTCTACCAGAAATATTTCTTTAGAAGATATTATTAATTTGTAAATTCGTTGAGTGTTTTTACAAAAAAATATGATTCATGTTTAAAAACTATTCCATAAGAGTGTTTAGAGCTTTAATATTAAAGCCACGGATGGTTAATCGACCAACAAGTTTTTTTTGCTCCAATAATTTGAGTTTAAAGACTGTCAAATATTTGATTGTTCGTTTAGTCATCCGTAAAATCGGCCCTTTGAACCAACCATAACTTTATTGTTTCCTTGTTCCTGTCATCATATTTATCACTAGCTTTTCCTTGTTTCTTCTCAAACAACTTATCAGCGTGTCATCGTGCGAGTTGAACACTTTTTAACTTACCTATAGTCGGAACTGTCACGTGCGGGCAGGCTTTAGCTTCATCCCGAATAAAAATTCTAACTACGTGTCTGTTTCAGGGTGGATAAACAATCTAGCCGAGAGACTGAAGGTACCGATAATCAACATTTCGCACAGCGAGAGTTACGTCACTGCATTGTATTTCACTTGCTCTTCATTGACCAGCGTAGGCTTTGGTAATGTGTCGGCAAATACTCTTCCGGAAAAGATATTTAGCATCATTACTATGCTGATTGGGGGTGAGTCCATTAATGTTTATAATACATATTATCGACAAAAAACCCATCTAGAAAAGTAGAGTTCAATTCAGTCATCATTACTTAATGCCCCTGGTAAACGAGATACAATTGCGTCATTTTCTAGCTGCAATTGTTTGGCATTACGTAAATAGTTCGAAGAAGTTAATTCGAACAGCTTATTACTTAGTAGCAGCAATAAATTTACGCAAAACTAGTCAGTTGACAAAGCGCTTTATAGCACTTAGTCAACTGCAAGTTGCATTATCCGAAACTAAAGTTCATAACTTATCGAAATTCGACTATACGAACATTGAATAAGATAATCCAATGTTTTTTATAAATAGGTTTAATAACATTAGATACCATAGTGGTAAGGTATGATGCTATGAAAATGAGACCATCTATGCTTAGAATATTGTCGACAAATTGATCAATCTAGAAAGTAAAGTTCAATTCTATCGTGATTGCTTAATAAATGAAACGGGCTGAAATTTGCGGCATTTCATAGCTGCAATTGCATGGCTTTACGTAAATAGTTTATAAGCGGCTTATTACTCAGTCAGTAATAAATTGCCACACTAGTCAGATGACAAAGCGCTTTGTAAACTGCGAGTTTCATGATACCAAACTGAAGTAATCAGTTAGTTACTGAAGAGTAGTTTATCGAAATACTAACATTGAATAAGATAATCCATTGTATTTCTAAGTAGATTAATAACTTATTGCGACAGGCTGACAAACTAACGGCAAAACTTAACTGTTTCTAATGCCTCCCTTACCAGCCTCTTGATGAGCTCCGTGAATTGGAAATAATAGCTCCATTTACCTCAACTTAACCATAAATTACGGCTTTGTAGTTCCCGGAGTAGGTGTAATACTTATCGCTTAGAGTTCGGAAACACGATTCCTGTTGGATCTACTTTCAAGAGCGTTTGCTACTTAGGTAGCAACACTTTCTGAAGCACACTCGTCTGAATATCGTGTTTATCGATACTTTGTTTTGGTTGCCTATCAACAAAGTTATAATATAAAGAAGATTATGTTTTGTTTATCAAGAAAAAAATACTGTTTCGTAAGTACCTCACTGCCTTCGGATGTTTTTTCTCACCCATACAATTTGCGTCTCTTCAAGGCAAGTCGTTGGTACATCGTCGCTTAATATGAGGTGATATAGTGGCCAAAGGATGGTTTATAAATATTATGTAAAAAAACCTAGAAACAAAAATAAATAGAAGTCATTTCCATAGTTAACGGATGTCATCCTTTATAAAAAGTACAGCAATTTCCCGGCTGTCCAGAGTGACATCACGTTTGAAGGAAAAGCGATTGTTTTTCTCAAAAACATGCTCAGAAAATTGAGCATTATTTTGACAACCTTCTACGAGATAAATCGAAATTGCTGTACTGGCCTAATACATTGTGAGCAGCGGCCGGCAAAAGTTGTATGAAAATGATGAAAATCCATTACTGTCTTGTCTATTGGCCAGATGAATTTGATAGTAAACTCATTTCTGTCATGTAATTTGAAAATGGAACGATCTTTTACTTCAAAACATAGTAACTATGGAGGTAACTTTGTCGAAGATTTTATTTAAATTTCGAACTGGCTTGCCTTAAGAGCTGTTTAGTGAAAAAAAACACAAGTGAACACTTCAACATAAAAAAATAGTGTGGTTCGTTCTTTGTCTTTATTATATTTGACAAAATGACCTGCGAACATTTAGGAAATGTGTCATGTCAGAGAAAATAAATTCGTATTACCAAACATCCCTTTATAGTGTCCCTTTCAAAGTCTATGAATAGAACCTACGTCTATTCAAACCAAAAACCGTAAAGTTCACCTTTTAATTTCAGCTCTAATGCACGCCGTTGTGTTCGGTAACGTCACAGCTATTATTCAGAGGATGTACTCTCGTCGGTCGATGTACCAGAGCAAATGGCGGGACTTAAAAGATTTCCTGTCTTTGAATCAAGTACCGAAAGAACTGAAACAAAGGATGCAAGACTATTTTCAAACGATGTGGTCTCTCAACCACGGGATTGATATCCACGAGGTATATGTGATATATATTTGTTTTTTGTGTAAATATTCACCACCATGTTTATAGGTACAATATTTTATGCGCTTGGTCATGTTTGCTTATCAGAACTGTTTGTTTTACATCGGCTGCCCTTATAGATGCCCGTAAGATAGCTTAATACTGCACCTACACAGCCTAAAATCACTGAACATAAACCACTTAATCTTTCTACTAGACTAAGATTCAAAATAGTGTTAGCTATTTGAAATAAATACGCATCATTAGGCCACCATGGGCCCTATGTTGGTAGATCGGGAAGCACGATATACTCCGCTTTGAACCCAACCCAAAAATACAGTTGAGCTAAATGGTCTGGAAACGAAACATAACGCGATAAATTTAATCTCCAGGCCGACCACTTTTTTATAGAGATTATCCTTCGCTAAGCCTTTTATTAGAAAATCAGAATTTATGGGAACATTTTATCTCAAATTGCTACGCTGTTACTCTTATTTGACTGCAAGCATAAATTATCACACAAACGCATTTATGTCCTGGTATTACAAAGTGGTTTTTAGCTCGGGATCTTGTATTTTTAGACGCTCAAAGAGTTCCCTGAAGAGTTGAGAGGAGACGTCTCGTTACATCTGCACCGTGAGATCTTATCGCTACCTATATTCGAGGCGGCGTCGCAAGGTTGTCTGAAGTTGTTATCGCTGCATATCCGTAATAACTTCTGTGCGCCGGGAGAATACCTCGTACACAAAGGGGACGCACTAACGTACATTTACTACATATGCAACGGCTCTATGGAAGTAATGCAGAATGATATGGTCGTCGCTATCCTGGGTAAGCAATTACACGCCAGCGACTGGTGGCCACGTGACACATGGGTTCGGGCAAATCGCTCTAACAAGCGCTCACTCAATTTGCATTGATTAATCTAGCCCATTTGGCTGAGAGGATTTAGCTGGAAGCGTTACTAATTTCGGTTACAAGTTCTCCTATATCCAAGCTTTATGCTCGCAATTTTACATTAAAACTTTGCATGTCGGTTCCCAGACGAAGTATGTGGTACTAAATTATTATTAATCAGAAGATTTTCAACATTGAATAATACTTCAAGCAAATAAATACTTACATTTCAATTCAATAAAATCCTTCAGGTAAACTACAACATTATGAATGGAATGCCATCGACTGAATTATTTAGTAAATTTATTATCGGTCAGACAATTCACTCTAAAGAATTTCAAGTACCGATCCACTTCAAACAACTCAAATGTAATTTAAGATATCGATTTAGCACAAACTTCACATAAACACGTTGTATTCAATTTGAATTTAAACAAAACACCGTTTAATAGCTAGGCTTTATTAGCTAGGCTTGGTTGCGTGGAACTGGCACCTAGACTCACCTAGCTTTAAGACGTTTCAAAGTGATTCTTGGAATTGAACTGAATAAATACACTTTTGATTTGATTGATTTGATAGGTAAAGGAGATTTGGTGGGGTGCGATATGAACACCCATTTGCAAGCATACAATGGCACTGGCACGTCCCAGGGCAATAATCCCGACGTCGTCGTCAAATCCAGCAGTGATGTTAAGGTACCTATTATGTATTCATTCTCTATTAAGAGGAGCACGCACTGCGAAAAAGGTCTACACGTGTCACGCATTACATTCAGTCAGCGAACAAACTAAGTAAACGAGAGTTTGTACCTCGGATTTGTAGCAGATTTGTTGCTTTTAAAATGAAGTCTTTGTTTTACAAATTTAATATAGATGAATCGTATAACCAACAATGTGCAGCATTGCGTTCTATCTTTATATTCAGCAAAAAGTTTACGAGCAACGCAGTTTCGCATTCCAAAGATCATTCCAATCCAAATCAAACTAACCGTATTCAGAAACAATGCTCGAGTCTGAGTCGAGCCTCAAGCTTATATTTTTCAATGGAGAAGTGTCAAAAAGCATATGCTTGAGAGTGCTTGAAGTTCGAGTCAGACATAAGCACTGTTTCTAAATACGGGCCTAAATGAATAATTAGCACAGTGCTTTATTGCAGTGCGGGTTGACGCAACCTTTGCTAAAGAGTATACGTTGATGGGTTTTAATTTGCATAATTCCGCATACAGGCTCTGACGTATTGTGACTTGAAATCCGTTCACATGGGAGGGCTGGCTGAAGTGCTCCGGTTATACCCTGAGTACCAGCAGGAGTTTATGCACGATATACACCACGATTTGACGTACAATTTGAGGGAAGGCTATGAGGCGGAAGCTGAGTCGGACGGCAATGGCCATCCATCGCTGACGTTGCCTTCTATATCGGAGGACGATGAGAATGGAGATGAACATGCAGCCTCGCCGAAGAAACCAACGTCTACTACCAATAGTCCCCGTCATGCTAAGTTTAGGTGAGTAATGAGTATTTTTGGAAGTTTGCTTCTTTTTTGTGTGTGCTTAGGACGCGTAGACAAGTCATGGGGTCTACGTTGTACACGTGGGCGCAACAAGCTTTAGCCATTTGAGCATTTTTTGAGGTAGGAAAAAACCAATGAACTCGCGACGCTGTCACGTCACCTCTCCAGCAAAGATCGACGAATTTCGCTAAAAGTGGGGGCAGGGGGGGTCACGGAAGGGAAGAGTCGGGGGAGCGGGGGTTAGCGGTGGTTGGGGAAGAGTGTTCATTATTTTTTTAATATTTTGAACTTCGAGCTCGGACTTTCAATGTTCAAAACCTTATAAAAACTTTTTCAGAGCTATGATTAATTTACAACAGTACATTAGCTATGTATTGTTAAAGTTTTAGGAAATAACTCTGTTTTTATTCCCAAGTAGATACAGTCACACCTATGATTGTGTCAAGAAAAGGTAAAATAAGAATTAAAATTGAATATAAAATTTCACAAACTTGAGTACCTTTATTTCTTTGGTAGATCTGTAAGCTTTTAAACCTTATTTCATTGGTAAGCTAGTGATTTCTTTGCTTTTATTGCTTTCATGCAAATCCGCTCATAGATTTATCTCGTTTGGGAATCGTTGCTTACAGGGACCTTATGCTCTATATGACCGAGAAAATCTCACAATGGAGGCGACGTGAATCTCGACCAAAATCAGGTGGTTGTCACGAGTATAGGCGTCAGATACGTCCATCTTATCATCTCATATTTCCATCGTGAGATATTCTTAAATCCGTAGATTTTTTCTGCATAGAGTATATTTTTTTAAGCATATCAATAGTAAACGGTCATTTTGTTGTACTTTTCTCTAGTTTTAACAATAATTAAAAGTAAATTTTAAAAATTTCTCTCATTTGACTAATTTATTATTGATCAGGACTGACGGACAACCAAGGCTCTCGCACAGAGAGCTGCGAGAGAGAATAGAAAGGCAACGATCAGTGGCCACGCCTAAGATCACACGATCAGACTCTTTAGAAGGACTGAATTTGGAGATGCACAACACGAGGTTTTCAGTGGAGAGACTCGATACCCAGGTTTCAAGTCTGCATCATGATGTGGCCGCTCTAAGCCATGAGGTAAGGCAACACCGAAAAAAAAGAAATACATTATTGCTATTTATAAGGTATGGTCGTTTATAAATAAACAAAATCTATAGTAGTATAATGTTATGTAAAGTAAACATTATTTTTAGTAAACAATGTGGCAGTAAATCTTGATTGTTTGTGGTAAATGGTTTGTTCATTCCTGCTTTTCATGAAAAGTAATTGTTATTTTGTGGTCCAATAACAAACTTTACGTGTAAAAACATAAACTTGCAATTATTTTAACTTAATGATCCACCACGCCACTTTACCTTTACGACTGTCATCGTCACTGAATTACAACTCAAACAAGCTCAAACAGCAACAAAAAAGTAATACAGATAAAATGTCTGGAGTAAAACCTTATTAGTATTTTAAAGTAGGTTAAGTTCACAGCTTTCGAAAAGGTTTCAATCAATAATCAAACAATGATGTAAGCACTGGCCCATTTGCTAAAACAAGGATTCGTTATTAAGATATGATATCACTCTGATAAGCGTGAAAAAACACACATCGCCCCGTTTATTATGGGTTTTTATATACCTTTGACGTGCGTGACAAGTGTTCAGTATATGTACATGAGATAATGATAAAACAGTTTATACCAACTTCAAATAAAAAAGGAAGATGTTCTCAATTTGTTTGGCCGTGCTCATCCATACATTTTGGATCCATGGGTTTCTCGTACAGCGAGCCTATGGGCGACGGTGATCACTTACCATCAGGTGGGCCATAAGCTCGTTTGTCTAACTTTTACATTAAATAAATTATAGTTTAAAAAACAAAAAAAAAACGCTTTTATAACTAATTGAACTAAAAAGTTAAAAATAAAACTGTAATAATCAATTGAAAAATTTATATTATTGTACAAAAAAGCGTGGGGTGCTTTTTATAATAATTTCAGATATAATAAACTATTGATAAAATATTTACAACAATCAAAATCAAGCCCCCCACGCTTTTTGTACAATAATATAAATTTTTCAATTGATTATTACAGTTTTATTTTTAACTTTTTAGTTCAATTAGTTATAAAAGCGTTTTTTTTTAGTTTTTTAAACTATAATTTATTTTTTACTTTTTAGGTTTTTTTTTCCATATTTTTTTTTCATATTATTGCATTGTCATCGACCTTTGACAGGTGTGCAAAGTTTGAATCAAATCTGATCGTTCAAAGTACCTAGGTCTTTTTTTAATTTTTTTTTTTCATATTTTTCATTTTTTTTTTCATATTATTGCATTGTCATCAACCTTTGACAGGTGTGCAAAGTTTGAATCAAATCTGATCGTTCAAAGTAGGTCTTTTTTCTAATTTTTTTTTTTTTTTCATTTTTTTTATTTTTTTTTCATATTATTGCATCGTCATCAACCTTTGACAGGTGTGCAAAGTTTGAATCAAATCTGATCGTTCAAAGTAGGTTTTTTTTCTATTTTTTTTTCATTTTTTTTTTTTTTTTTTTTTATATTATTGCATTGTCATCGACCTTTGACAGGTGTGCAAAGTTTGAATCAAATCTGATCGTTCAAAGTAGGACAAAATCGAGCTCAAAGGGGTCGGTTACATACATACATACATACATACATACATACATACATACAGGTGAAGCTAATAAAAGCGTTATAAAAACAACATGTTTTTTTGTTTATCAACACATATCTTCGTCAATTATGAACCGATTGAAAAATATCTTTGATAATCGGTTTAATTTTTATTTTAAAGAGATACTTCCAGATTGGTCCCAGCAGTTTAGCGATGAAGCTGGTTTCTAAGTGTTTTTATATCACGGGTTTTTGTCATTGCATCTAAATTAATTTCTATAGTGAAGGCTAATTAAGTGGTCTGAGATTGATAGACTCTTTCATTAAAAGCATCACATGAGACAGCGATCAAACGTTTGCCTGCTAGTAAAAAATGTGAGCGAAAAATGTTAAGACTTGTCCTGCAAATAGGTTGAGTACTAACAGCTATTTGTAACCAACCGTGCGAAAAACGGAAAAAGTAGACCAAACTTTCAAATTGTATGCCGTTTACAGCAAAAGTTAGTTCTGGAAACTAGCTCATACGTGGCTCCATGGCTACCTACTTGATGTTTGTTTAAATTCAACTGTTTATTAAATGCTTGAGCGCTCAGTACAAACAAGCTGCGAACCAACTCTCCTACGCCAAATCTCATCTTGTCAGTGGAAGAGGGAGTGAGATGAGAGGAGATGATGAGTGAGATTAGAGAGATGATGAGTGAAATGACGTGTGTTTTTGTCGCTGGGCCTTTCCAATGACGTAAAAACAACAACATCATTTTTGAAGATCTTCAGTACTGCCTAGAGGCAAGTTAAGGCCTACGCAGACCGGGACGAAATGGTTAGGGATTTGCCGTCAGTCGGTGCACATTAGCCGCTTTGAAACCGCGGCATTTCAGCGCCTTGACACGGCATGCCACGCCGCTTCACTCCACGATATATCAAAATGAGCGCGCTGGAGTCCTTGGCATGCCGTTGCCTACCACAGTACGCCACGGCATCCCGCCGTAGGAGCCCGTGGCGCGTCTTTCAATGCCGTGCAATGAAATCCCATTCGATGCCACGTATTTCTATATCGATACGTTTGAATGTCCATTATTAAAAATTTAATCCCTTGCCATGCCATGCCGTTCCGTTCTGCGTAGGCCATTATTCGTTACTTTAGGCCTGCTGGAGTCTTTGCATTTTTGTATTTATATTTTACTATTTGTTAGGTAATATAAGTAATTGTTTTATAATACAGGTCCGAAACGCAATCCAAGCTCTCCAAGAGATGACTGGTCCTCCTGGATGGCATTCAGCACATTCCAATCCAAACCTTCCGTGGAACACACCTCACAACCAACAGCTTGCGAGAAGCTGCAGTCATCCACCAGACGTCTTCTGTTGGGATCAGGTAAGTTTATTAAACTTACATTATAAAATAATTGCCCACCCCATGGATTTGAGTTTTTGAACATTAGAAATTAAGAAGCTCTCATGCATATCAGAAATTTACAAATTTTAAAATAAAAATAAAACTTTAAAATTATTACTATTGTTTATTTTATCATTTATGGGAATGAGAGGAGTGTTAAAATAAGTATCAACTTTATTTCATAGTTATAACTTTATTTCACAGTTTATAACTTTAGGATCTTTGTGAAATCTTATTAATAATCTCAAGTAAATTTGCCGCTTACCCTTTACCAAAAACTTGTTAAGTATAATATTTTAACGTTTAAATAAAACCTGAATAAGTCATAAAAATCTTGCCTTTTAAGATGAAATTGTATTCATTCAGAAATTATGATTATTTCATTAAAAGAGCTATTAAAAACTGGATTCAAAGAGTTAAATTATGAGATAATCTTCTCTAGCAAAATCCTGCTAAAGATTTTGTAAGAAAACCAAGTGATTTTTTCTTATATAATGTAAAGAGGCATAAATTTACCTGTAATAAGTGTATCTGCATAAATTATCTGTAATTATCCTTATCCATGTATATAATATGATACCTAAAGTAGTTTTATACAGTAAGGTTTTTTTTCTTCAACAGCAAGAGAGATCTATTAGTCCGGAGCGTCCAAAAGTACATCGATGTACGCAAACTGAACCCTTCCTACACTGTGTGACACAATACATAATGGAGCACCCAGCCACTGTAATGCTTCTTTTAGGCCTGGACCCCATGGTCAACTTAGCCCCAGTTAACCCCTCCTTAGACTTCTACGAAACAAGAGGCCGCCGACAAAGCGTTCTAGAACAAATAGTAGAATCGGAGAATGGGAGTCAGACCCCTTCCAGTACGGGCAGCGAAAGGTATGAGCCCACTCGAAGCCTCAGTGGAAGCGCTAAAGAGCTCGACACTCGACCCGAAACTCAGAAGCTACTCGATAAAGAAACGAAAATCACTATTATGAGACGGAGCAGGCATTCAACGAGTGACTTGAGTGAGGCGTCTGATCGACTCTTGGGGAACACCTCCTCGCATTCCAGCTCGCGTAGCCTCAAATTCAACTTGCATAGTTAATATTATTTTCTTCATAAGTTTACAGAAAAACATGCTCATTAGTTCTAGCTGCTAGGTTTATTGTGTTGTTAATTTAAGGTAATTTTTTGTTGATGTGATTTTGGTTGAGATAATTGCTTACAATGAAGTTTTGTGCATATCAAATTTCTAAATTTTGTATTTAAATAAATCATGAAACTATCTAGTCATTGATGCTATATTAATTTAAAATAATATCACTGTAGGTATATTATCTGATCATGAAATCATGTTTGAGAATGATTTAAAAAAAATATCATCAAAGTAATATATTTTCGGTATTTAACTAACCATTCAAGGTAATTTTTTAAGGATATTCTGTTATTATTTTAAGGTAGGTATTTATTTTTTATAACGACTTTTTCCTACAATTGTGTAGTAATAAAATAAACATGGTGAGAAAAAATGATTGCGTGAATTGATCTCAAATATTTTTTGCCTTACCTAAATATATTCTTCCTCTAGCCGATATTGTGCCAATATTTCAACAAACAGTAGGTAAGTAATATAATAAAGAACATGAGATAAAACAACTGTAATTCTATCCAACTTTTAGAAGGTTCTTGAACTTTGATTACGACTATTAATGTGAATTATGAAATATCAGTTCTTAGAACTTGTGCCAATGGCAAAATATAATGTTTAAGCTCTCTTTTCCAATAAATTATTATAGTATTTTTCAAAATGGTATGGCAAGTGTTGCGCAATTATAGATTTAAGCGTAGAATGTAAAATCATTTTTAAATATTTTACTCTAAGCAATATCGTTGTTTTAGATTAACTTCTCGTCATCTTTATAGACACTTACCTTCCGAACTATCTGTCTAGTTCATACGTGTTCAGCAAAATTCCAGATAGCTAATAAGTGTAAAATATAAATTTGATGTTACCTATCTGATACTTTTCTAAGGTAGAGTGAATCTTTTGTAATTCTTTGTAACAGACACAAGCATAATCCTTCCGTAGTAGTTTTAACTTTATAACAAAAGATTACAATAATGTGACCCGATTTCCTTTAAATAGGAAAAAATTGTATTCTTCGATTTAGAATAATAATGTAGTGACAGAGTAGCATAGCACATTCGGTACAGCTAAAGTATTTACCAACAAGTTATACACAGTTAATAGACTTGGAATAGACTTGGTTGTCTATATTTTTAGGGTCTATACATACTTATCCCTATAAATAAACATGTTCTGCCTGGTAGAGGTCGCTATTAGCGATAAGGCCGCCAATTGTACTACTGTGACTGTTTATTTTTAAGCTTAAAACTGTCTGTCTGTCCTACTTGCCTAGTGTGTCATTGTATACAATAGAGAGTTACCTATACTTTACTGTACCGAATGTACGGCAAATATTTTCCCAAGTAGAAGTATGTAGTTTTGTTTAATAATAAAATTGTTATAAACGGTGACGCTTACTAGATTAAAGAATCTTAACCGTGGTGTACCTTGTATAGGCCAAGTTTGTGATATGACGTTAACACGTGGAGTGCCTAAATTCTCATTTGTCTCTGTAATTTTTTTCTGGTTTCTTTTTAAAAAATACCATAACTGTTTCCCTAAGCGTTATGAATGTTTAAGCGTACATAACGTAAGAATTAAACATTATTTTGTAAATAATGGACCTTTTATCTTGTGTAGTACAAAGTATTAGTTATCAAGATTAATAAAGACAGATTGATGTTAGAGAGTTGTTTAATTTTAAAACATACCCAACCCAACCAAGTTATACGATGAATAAGTCAATTATTGATATAAATTTGATTTAAAAAATAAAATTATTAAGATTCCACACGCTGCTGAGCGCTCTTTTTAGTTTCAAATGGGTTAAGTTTAAAGTAAGCACTAAAGCATGTATAAATTAAGTTTTGCAGTAGTTAAAATTCTTAAATGAACTTGTACAGACAAATGTAGGTACCTACAATTTTGCTTGCTATGTACAAATAATACAAAAAGAAAGCAACACTGGTCTTAAAAGGACTGAAAAACGGAAACGAGACCAATCGTTTCCACTGAGAAAGTATAATGATCGGCTCTCAATTTACTCGGTGAAGTTTTAACAGTTTTCATCCGATCCCTTCATCTTTGATCAGCCTTTGTAATCAATCACGGTTCGATCACTTACTTCATGATACTTTTTGAGTCATGTAGAGTTTTTAATCAACTAATTAAATGTTTTAGTGGAGATTGATTAAAATAGTCTCGGCAGATAAAAAAATCGTGTTTGTTCGAAGTCTTAGTTTCGTACTATTCTCATCTTTGGAACAAAATCAATCGCCACACAACACACGCCAACGGTAACAAAGCATACCGAATTAACATTTACTGAGTTTCAACACTCGTGGATGGAAAACCACTACCTAGTCTACCTACTGCTCTATTACTGGTCGTGAAGGAAGAAAAAGCTTGCCAGTTGTGCTAAATGGGTTGTGGTAATTGAGGAAAAGTGAAGTAAAGTAGGAGCCTATACCCTACTTTAACACACGTGCACTTCCCAACATGCAAAGTGCAGCAAATAACGGTCTTTACCCGGCGTAATAAAGTAATGATGTAAATCTAGGTCGCAACGGGGCTTTAATTTGCCGACAACGACGAAACCCAGCTATATGAGAGCTCGCCTGGGAAATGGTACTTTTACTCCACCTACCCGGATACAGCATGTAATTATGAAGTTAGTCAACAAGCCTGGTTTCCGATTTGGGAATAAAAGTATCGTGGATGGAGTAGGTCCGTGCAAGTTTCACAATAATCTCTAGGGTCTCATAACTCATTACTCTCATATAACCCAGTGTTTGATCATGCCTTTATAATAATGTGTGTTCGTGATTGCCAATATCAATGAACTTTTTGGGTTGACTGAATATTCAAACCGTATTTTGCCTAAAACAATATTACATTGTTTGGTTAAAATTCAACTCTTTTTATGACGGTCCATTCGATATAAAGTAGCTGAATGGACTCCGCATTTATTATGAAATCCTATTGAAAGGGTCTTTTTGTGCAGTTTCAATGGACGGATTTTACCTATCACCCATTAATCAATATTTGGCCTGGCTTTCATTCAAACGAGATTTAGAGCATCCAACGAACTACAAATATTTATACAACAGATAATGCTTTTAGATGATTTTTCTCTAGCCAGGTTCTCTCACTAAGCCCATGCCCCGCCTTACGAGAAACTTTCTTGTGTCTACTACAAGATTATAATATCGAGTAGGCGGGCTGCATAAACCATCTCTTCAGCCTAGTTGGGCTAATCCACAGAAGACGGCACAGAAGGAAGACCTATTATCTACTGAGCTGAGAGGCAAGTCAACTGACCCGTGTTTTTAGTTATAATGAATATGAAAAACTCGAAGATGTTACTTCACGTATTTCATGAAACACTGATGCTTGACAAACTATGAAGGAAGACGAGGTTTTAGATCCAAATTTCCGTGACCCCGGACTCGTGATTTCGTTAGCGAGTTCTTTATTTTCGATTGATGATGTTATTATTAGATTTGTCGGTTTCCGTTTCCGCAGCGCAACAAATTACATCAATAAACAATCGGATACATCAAATATTTGCAACTATGCGTGACAATAAAAGTAGGGGACATGTAAAAATGTACATAGGTACCTATTGCATATGCTGGAATTTTCGCAGGTATATAAAATCAGTGAATGTAATTTTATACCTAGTTAAGAAATATCACCTTGGTTGGATCAGAATAATAATTATGCTTAACTTTGAAATATTAATTAGCAACTTTTCTCTTATACTTTGAAATATTTTGAAATGTGCAAACGAGAAGTTTGTAGGTATATGGCTTGTTTGCGTCATTGCGTCTTACGCTGATGCACGAAGTCACAAAAAATATGTAAGTATACGAGTATATGAGAGCTTGAGACTTTATCATTATAACCTATAGGTAGTACTACCACCTACAGGTATAATATAGGTAGGTATAGGTAGGGTTTCTTGATAATTGGTGCTTATGTCCTAGCTACAAAATAACTGAAAACTAATCTAAAGGTGTGATAACATGAGATGAGATTATCCAATACGAAATGTAAGTAAGTAAATGAGTTTGCGCGAAGATTACCAGCTAAATGAGTTTTCGTGACTTAAATACCTCAGCAGGTAAGCAGGTTTTATAACGAGATTCCTTAATTCGTGGTATTAAATATTTTTTTAGTACGAATCACCCTTGTATTCAACTTGTATAATATTGTACGTATAAAAAAAAAATACATAAAACACATTAAAAAAAATAAGCTGGTAAAACGTACGAGTATGTGACCAGATTAAAAAAGTTACTCATTTATGGGTGGTCGAAATTCGGAATTCTAAAAAGCAGATGCAATATTTACTCATATTTTATTCCTTACTTTAAATATTTGACTGGGTAAAAATACGTAAGTAAGTAAAAAATTGTGAAATAAGTAAATCAAAGTGTTGGTAAATAACATAGAACACGTTAGCAAGCTTGCGAGCCGTGTAATGCAATTTTCCATAGCTACGAGCTACGAGCCGTTGCTACGGCGTAGCTGCTACATTTTAATTTTAAAAACCTTGTCTGTGATGACTAGGGGAATGAGTCAGCGTATATTATGTTTCATTTTTCGACTTCTGCACACTATAAATTGGACGGATATTTAAAGTCGGTTAAGAAAACAATTATAGAAAAAGGTGTTTATAATTTGGTTTACGTAGATCCAAGGTGACTTTGAGGCCTCCAAAGGTAAACAACTTTTTATTTAGACCTATATTTCTGCACATATCTTTAAATCAACGAAGCCATAAAAAGTATGAGGTTAAAACAACAACATCTTGTTCGTTTGCAATGAAAAAATATTGTAGTAGATTGTAGTCTATACTGTTAATGGCTAGATCTCGTAACTTTGTCAGCAGTCGGCTGTGAAAGAAAAAAAATTGGTGATACTTTAGAGGATTTTATAAAGCATTTTTACAGTTTTAACTTTTTTGTATACTGGTGGTTATAGTAGGTACCTTAGACCTTTTGGTATAAATTGTCTAAGGTACCTATAACGCACCCAAAGCCATCTAGTCTCAAACTTAATAATGCTTATGTCTAGCCTGCTATAGCTGATAGAAACCTTCTTAATTTTTGAAAACTCACATAGTACAATTTGTAGTTGCCAGATACCTAACCTTCATCAAAATCAACACTTAATCGCACTTTTGATGTCATTAATCCGGTGGGAATGCAGACAAAAGTGAATACATGAACAATTACATAAATGTATGTCCCTCTCTGGCAAAGTTTGTCGATCTTTGCCGTAGAAGTGTCGATGAAGGTGACGCAAGTTCACTGGTTTTTCCTACCCCGATAAATGCTTAAAAAGTTTTCACTTCCAAAAAACGATGTTTCGGTAAAGTATTAAATAGTTTGTCCTTTCAATCAAATACATCGAGTGCAGTTCTTAGTTACAGAGTAAAACAGCTATTGCATTTATAAGCTGCGTATTCTGTGTTTTCTGTATTGTTTGTACGCCAAAACACTGTCGTGATTTAGTGGTTGTTATCCCAGGTGTCGTGTTTGGTCGGTGAAATCACAAGCTCTTGTTATTGTTAGAACAAACGTTCGTATTTGTTTCAATCACACCGGACGGTACGTGATTGATTGCGGTGGAGAAAAATCACTTCCGCTTCTACAGTTTGTGATGACACTAGTTCTTTATGACGTCACCATGAACGCCGCTGCCTTTAGGATTGGAAAAAAAAATTTAGGGGACAGTCAAACCAATAATATAATATCTACGTATTTTCATCAAAGTCAAAGATGATTATATTCAGTAAGTTGAAACGTCTTTAAGCTAAGTGAGTCCTGTGTCTCTTCATGGGTTTATCCAATGCTTTTGTAGTATAATAAAAAAGTACAACAAGGTACACGGTATTATCAAAAAAAGTCTGTAAAGTTTCGTATGTAGGTACATTTACATACTTCTCAAGTTGATAAACCATGAAAATAATAAAGTACCTACGAAACCTCGATGATTCCAGCATACAACATTTTATTCAGAATATTGTCAAAAAGAGTACCTTACTTGATTGATCATGTTTCTGCACACGTCCATCCTGTTTGCATGTTTTTCAAAAACCAAATAATAAATTACTGAACTATATCTCTACACTCATTTTATGTCCGTTACATTCAGTGATATATTTTTTTATAAAACTTGGTCGAATAAAGAGAAAAGCTTAGTATTGTATCGAAAATCAATACCCATTCTTACCATGAGCCTCACAGATATAACTACTTACCTACTTGAAAATAGAAGCGATAAGTGTTCCTAAGTATAGGTATATACTTACAGGAAAACATTTTCTTTCTAAGAGGATTGGACTTGCCTACTTACGAAGTCTTTCTCTTTATCCTGATATCGACTTTGGACTTTAGTAAACTATTTCGTTGGGATTGTGTTGGTAGATACCAGCATCTCGTGCTTTTTAGCTTATGTATTTTCATATTGAGTGGTGGAAGTATGAGAAATGTGCGAGCCTGACTTGCCTTAGGACAGAATTTCTTTACTTGCCTCAAAAGTTGAACCAATACAAATTTTCGATCTAAACAATAAAATAAAAAAGCTAATAAAACAAAAAGTTACATTGAGGAGTGAGGAGTACACAAAGATACGCTCCATACGTATCTTTGTGTACTCTTTTTCTTTGTTTGTGTTTCTTTGTGTACGGAATGCTCGCTCTTATGTTCCTGTAGTAAACGTCATTATTCTTCGTCTTTTTTTTACTTGAGCTGTATCCTTGTGTACCTAACTAAGTTTTACAGTTTTGCTAAAATATAAGAGCAAAATAAAGTAAGTTAGTCAGTACTTATGTAAAAATAAAACAAAACTAGGACTTGGAAATTACATTAGGTTGAGTGAGCTGACCACCCGCAGTTTACGAAAAGCTCGGGAAATGGTTTTACGCCCCCGCATTCTACCAGTCTGCTGCACATGTTACAGTCCAACTGCGAAACCTACGTAGTTTATAATCATGTCTACGTCCATGAGTCTCTTTAATGGAAAAAAACACTTCATCTCTTAACTTGGACCACCGCCTTTGGAATGTAGCGAACTCGCTTCTTAGTCAAACATTTTGTTAAACCGATTTTAATTCTACCCGCACTGGAATATTATTAATATATAACTAGATTAAGTAATTCTCATGGAAGTGACGTTAGTCTTAATGAAAAATAAAGTTCTTTATACCGAAACCAAAGTATGTAACTTTTAAGAATAATCTTATAAGAAAAAAGCTTACGGCCCTGATCTTCTTATCGTGTCGATTTTCCACTAAATAACTTTTAATACGTAAGCTTTAATGTGGCTGTATTGAGGTCTTCCCTGTACTTGCGTTTAGGCACAAGGGGCACGTTAGCAAGCTCTGCATGGACTGTATTGGAGTGCCACAGTCGCATGCAGCCAGATCAAGTCCCTAAATCCCCTCATGTGGAAAGCAGTCATAGACGTTTGCAACACCAGATGCACGCACCAAAAACGCGCGTTTTAGACGCTTTGAACATTTACAACGCAAACAGCATTTACCTTTAAGTACTTTAGAAGTCAATGTTTCTAAAAGAAAGTAGGGACTATGCTATAAATTTATTTTACCGGCAAGTTATGGTTGGCTAAGCAAGGGGTATGATGATTGATGGATTTTCCGTTATGGTGGCTTAGGTTCAAATATTCGTATCTATAGCTAAGGGTATGTGGTTGAGTTAAAATTCAAATGACTTTATGATTTCGTTGAACATGTGCTCTGCCGCCGCTGCGAGGACCAAATTAAAATGATTCTGACTAAATTGCTCGTAACTGGATTTTAAATTAAACCAGAAGTACTCAACTTTTTTTTGGCTGGCCTCTCAGCTCAGTTTGTAATAGCTCTGCCTTTATCGCCGTAGGTCGTGGGGTCGATCTCCACCAAGAAATATTAAATATTTGTGAGGTGAACACAGATGTGGTTTCTCTGTCTGGGTGTATTTTAAACGTCCTTGTAGGTATTTTACTTGTGACATAAATAATTTTTTTTTGATTTGATTTGATTTGAAATATGTATTTACAAAAAAAATGTTAGTTGTTAATAATACACATAATACAGTTGTACTATGTCTGTATGTGTATTATATCAGCTATCTGGTAGGTACCCATAATACAAGCTCCGCTTAATTTGGGGCTTTATACTATTGAGTGAGTTGGTATATTGTTGATTCTAGTCATTCACCCTATTTCGGACTATTGCAGTAACCTTTACAACAAGCTCTCCATGATATTTCATTTTTGTAATGGATGGCTTGACAACAAGTGCTGGAACTACACAAAGAGTTGTAGGTGTCAACGTTGGAAGTTTTTTTGTGAAAATAGCCACGAGCCTGCAAGCTGCTGCATTATTATGATTGCTTGTCACTGCGGCAGGTTGTCAGCTTTTTTCTAACTACTAGTTCCACGTTTGTGGGGTCCACGTTTTTAGTTTGTGGCAATTTTTAGGGTTCCGTAGCCAAATGGCAAAAACGGAACCCTTATAGATTCGTCATGTCTGTCTGTCTGTCTGTCTGTCTGTCCGTCCGTATGTCACAGCCATTTTTCTCCGAAACCGTAAGAGCTAGACTGATGAAACTTGGCGAGTAGATGTATTCTGTGAACCGCATTAAGATTTTTACATAAAAAATAAAAAATAAACTATAAATTTCGGGGGTCCCCATACTTGAAACTGAAACTCAAAAAAAAATTTTTCATCGAACCCATACGTGTGGGGTATCTATGAATAGGTCTTCGAAAATGATGTTGAGGTTTCTAATATTGTTTTTTTCTAAACTGAATAGTTTGCGCGAGAGACACTTCCAAAGTGGAAAAAAGTTGAACCCCCCCCCTCTAACTTCTAAAGTAAGAGAATGATAATACTAAAAAAAATATATGTTGTACATTACTATGTAAACTTCCAACGATATTTAGTTTGAACGAGATCTAGCCAGTAGTTTTTTTTTTATACGTCATAAACCGTAAACCGCAATTTACCTTTCGACGAACTATAAGAACCTTATTATGTTACATCAAGTAACATATATAAAGGTTCTTGTAGTTCGTCGTGCTACGAAACCCTTCATGGGCGAGTCCGACTCGCACTTGGCTGCTTTTTTATACTTTCCTACTTCATTCTGTTTAAGTACAGCAGGTGTCACCTCATGTAGAGCTAGGGAATGGGTATATATAGATAGGCAATGTTTTACTCTCCATTTGTCTAAAGTTATCTAATGTCACGTCTCTCAGCTCAGTTGGCAGTAGCTCTGCCTTCAGTGCCGTAGGTCGTGGGTTCGATCCCCACCGATAACAAATATTTGTGTGGTAAACATAGATGTTTGTTCTCTGTCTGGGTGTTGTATTGTATTCTATGTAGGTATGTATTTACAAAAAAAAGTATCTAAGCATTAGGTATATCAGCTATGAGGTTCCCATAGTACAAGCTCTGCTTAGTTTGGGGCTAGATAGTGTTATGTGGATTGGTCGCATTATTTATTTATTTTATGTTAGTTAGGTAGGTAGATAGGTTGGTACTTAGGTGGTGGTATACTTCTTATTAAAACGCGCTAGATCATTTTTTTGCTCTAAGATCGATCTGCTTTACTATACAAGGTGCAGTTTTGGATCTGCAAAACATTTTAGGAGGTAATTATGTTAGTGATTCTCGACCCGAATCAACAATAAAATGGGCAGGTATTTTTTTTTCATTTTATTCTTATTAACGTAAATCGGTAAGTGTGAACTCCCCTTTTTAAAACGCGACCAATCTGTACGTGTCCTTAAACTGCGCTTTCACACACACAAACAAACGCAACCGACATTTCTTTCATAAATCCAAACCAAAGCACCAACCACCGGCCGCTCCCTCCCCCCCGCCACCCCGCCACGCCCCCGCGGCCATCGCAAACGCATCGATCGGGTCAATTTATTAGTGTATTTGATGACGCCGGTATGTGCATACGCTTGCAAATTCCGCCCCTCAAGTGCGCCTTCGATTAACGGTCGGGATAGGTACCTACTACCTAATTGTAAAGATGACGGACTAATACTCCAATGTAGAGTTGGTGGAGATGGTCCGCTTGTAGGTATGCCATCAGTGGAGACAATGTATCTCGAGCCATCGAAATGTTCGCGGAGTTATTCCCCAATCGGCAACGTCATCATTGAAATCCCGTGTTTCGGTAAGCACTTAATTAAAGCCTTTGGTTCGAACTGATTTGTAGCTCTCGGACAGTCGTTAGGTACCACACGGGTCGGTACGGGTCAACGACCTTACAGCCCTGCCGTACGGTCGGACAATTAGCAAATAACAAATGGGTATCGTGTTATCAAGTAACTGGTTTGTTGAGGTCTGATACGCAGTCGCCCTGCGAGATTCACTGGCACTCCATGCAGTGAGCTGCATACAGTTAAAAATTCGAACTACATCTAAGGTAAAATTATTTGCTATAAGTTGCTGTTGCTACAACAACTTGTACAGGTCGCGGCACGTTGGTTGAACCTTCGATGCGCAGTAACAGATTTTCGAGTCTAAATCGAAATGCGGTATGACGAGAATCGCGGGGTTCCCCGTAACCATAGCAACGACCTTCATTTTAGTTTAACGTAGTGCCGCGTTCGATTCATAGAAATGTGGACGGAGGGAGACTCGTACAGGCTGACGTCACTGGTCATCGCATTCACGCACACAGTGACATGACACGCGATACATGGGTGATTCTGTTTTTTTGAAGAGGGTTATTCTGAAAATCAATAAAATTGAAAAATCGAAAAGAAAAAGTATTATTGATTATTGACTTGGTATTGTATTGTTATATGATTATTTACGAGTCTCCTAACAACCTCCTGAAATGTTTTGCAGGTTCAAAACTGCACCTTGTATACCTAGTAGGTATATAAAATAAGTGCATGAGTAGGTATTACCTACTCATGCACTTATTTTGCTAAAATAGTACCCACTTACCTAGTAGAACATTCAAAATCGTTTTCATCCCACCAGCTCTGAAAGTGTGTTTTTGCTGTTTAATTTCTGACTGGAAAAGCCGTTTTTATCCGCTAGAGGATAAAGTAAATTTGAATTTAGAATATCGTTTTCAATAAGTTTGTGAATACACATTACACAACCTATTTACTTCTACCTCCATGGTGCCGAACTTATCATACAACCTTTTTTATTTTGTTAAAAACTCGCACTCGTAACCTTCTTGGTGTGTTACTTTTAGTCGCGCCATGTTCTTTTTTGCATTAGTCATTTCCTCGCTGAGGTGGGATGAAAAGTTACGTGTTGCACTCGAGTGCAAAGATTTTTCACCTTGTGCTCTTTTGATTCCTTCGCCAACCCTTAGGATTCTAACTTTTAAACCACTCGCTACGCTCATGGTTAAATATTAGAATCCTGCGCTTGCTCAGTCATCAAAATTGAGCACGCGGTTAAAAAGCAGCTTTGCACTCTTGTATAACAAATAACTATTATTTAGTATTAGAGCATTTTTTCATGCTACAGATTTTATCCGTCAGATAAATAAAGCTCTTTGTGGGGTCGTCCGGGGATATACTACCACTATGCCTATTTCTGCCGTGAAGCAGCATTGCTGTGTTTCGGTTTGAAGCGTGTAGGCGTAGGTTAAATTACTGGCATCACGTGCAAGTAATTTAACCAACGCTCACGGCTAAACATGTATAGGTATGTATGTATGCCTCAAATTCACGCAGGGCAGTGCACCGTATAGGGCACGATGTTATTAAAAACAAGGATTGCCATTTTTCTAGCTTAACTAGAATAACGCTATTCATCGAATAAATAGCTCTAGGTACTAAACTTATGTACCTTCCTCCGTACCGCTAGCGTTTAGATAAAAAATCGGTTGTCTGTAAAGTCGGTTTACTGACGATAGTTGAACGTGATAACGTCATAAGAAAATACTCGCGGACTCGCGGACTCGGACTCGGACTCGGACTCGGACTCGAACTCTCGGACCCGGACCCGGAACCCGACCGAACCCTTACCCTTACCCATTACCCGACCCGGGCTCGGGCTCAGGTAAATGGAACGACGAAACGACGTAACGACGCATGAGTCATGTTTTTTCGTGCGTGCAGCCGGCTCCATCGATTTATAAGACGTTATCACGTCAAAAAGCGTTTACCTATAAAATACTGTGTCATGCCTACCGTACCGATATGTAAGAGTAGAAATAGCTAAAATGGATCGTAAACCCCCACCACCTCACAAGATTGATGTCTTATTGAAATACAACCTCTCAAAAGGTACTAGGACTTTGAGATGAAATGACGAGAAATCGATGACCCACCTTCTTTCGTAAGGCTTACATAAGTTATTATGTGTACTTACTTGTTTTAAAAAATATCCTAGCTTATCGCATAATTATGTAGATTGTATTTAAAGAACACCGCCGATTTAAAAATCCTATTTCAATCATAAGTGTAGTGAGTTGGAGGCATTTCACAATACCACTACCACTCGTTATCTAAGTATAAGAATCTAAATAATATCTCGTTTCATAATCTGCTCGTTAATTTTACGCTCTGAATGTGTAAACATTTTGGTAATTTAATGAAAACTTTTAACAAACGCCGCGTTACAATATTTCAAATAATTAACAAACTCCTAAATTTTCATTACCTACCGAAAAAAAAATTAAGATTTATGATCTTCCTAACATGTTTATTTTAGAACAGGTCAAGGTCCTTCAATGCGTCCAAGAACTGGACATAGCGTTGGTCGTCTTGTGGTCAGATGAGAAGATGATGTGTAACGAACATCGCGGGCAAGACCTACAGGTCTTGCACGCTTCAGAGCCAGACAGAGCTTGTGGTAAGCCTACAGGCCTACCACAAGCTCTGTCTGGCTCTGGTTTTGAGTTTGTGTGAGTGTTGACTAAAGAAAACCTACATCGAAACGTCACACACACAATACACTGGTAAGCACTTACACAGACTCAAAACCAGAGCCAGAGACAGAGCCAGACAGAACTTATAGGCCTATACTGGATGAGATTAGCACAAGACCGTCAACAGTGGCACATACAGAGAGAGGCCACCACCCAAGAGAAGACCCAACAGTGGGTAAAGCCGTGCTTTGGATGATGATGATGGAAGATACTTTGATTATACCAAGGAACATTTAAGACCTAGTTATATAAAATTCCTAAGGCTATGCAATTATATTAGAAACAGTATGTAGGTACAACAAGAACTTAATGTTGTCGATTAAAATTCAAAGCGTCCAATTTATCGCTGCTGAGATCCCGTGCGTAAATCCCCCTCTCTCTAATGGAAGTTCTGTGTCTCGCCAGTTCTAGGTAAGTACCAGTTCTATGTATGTACCTACTTTCCTAAGTACCTATATTGGCCATCTATTTATCGATTTTGAGATTTAAAACGCTTGTTTTTGTTGCACACAGTTATTTAAATGACATGAGCTATTTCGTCGAGACTTGGAATAAATAGTGGTTAGGCAGTTCATAACATCGTTTTAGACGAGTATATGCCTAATGCCTACCTACATCTTAAACAAAATGGCAGGCAGAACAGAGTCTAAGAATTCAGAGTTTCAAGTTGTAGTAAGACTATTTCAGGTAGGCAGCTTCTTTATTTTCTAAGAACTTCGGATAAGTAGATACTATAGGAATCTACATGTATACATGCATCAAGAATTGATTTCGGGAGATCAATTATAGTAGGTATAACAATTACAGGATTAGAAAACCTGACTGATTATTAGGACTAAGCGATGAAGACATGGTGGTGGCGGAACGGAACAGCAACTGGATGGCTTCTGAATGGTTCCGGGAGGTCTGTAGAATGCCTACGTAGCGCTTTCAAGGTGGCTACGGAATGCCTACGGGGAAGCTACGTAGTGATGCCTACGCGAAAGCTACGTACCGCGGCGCCTTTATGTGAAAGCTTCTGACACTTCACGTCTAGTAACATAATTGGTTGAGAACATTGGCAGCGTCATGGGCTGTCGATGGATAAGAGTAGCCCACGATCATGTGGAATGGCAAGACCAAAGAGAGGCATAAGCTTGTCGGGATGCAAATGATGAGATAATTTATTTAGTTAGGCACAGGTGGCTAAAAGTAAAATAGGTACCTATAGAACAAGGTATTCAGCCTAAATCAAGCTTTAGCCCAAGGTAAAAATATTACGCAATGAATGGAAAGTCCCTTTTCTATTATATCTTACCGATAGGCATAAATGCCGTAGCATTGATAAATCGCAAATCCTCCAGAGGTGGCAACCTAACGCGCCGGAACTTCAATTTCACGCCGCGAAAAACATGACTTCGTTCGTGTAGGACGACCCAAAGTAAACTACGGGGTGTACCTACTCAGGAAAACGAACGATTATGAACTTTATTTTATCGTTTTGTAGCGTATATTATAGCTACTGCGACTTATTATTTATTTAACTATGTGTAGGTATCCAAGAACTCTTGGACAGTAGGTCGACCGGAGTGTATCAGCCACGGACTAGCTAGCTCACGTTTTTATTTACCGTTTTTAGAATACCTAACATCATCTTATTAGTCTCATGCTGGTATCACCCACTACTTTTTTTTCTGCCAGTCTCTTGTAGAGGTGGTTCCCTACTTTTATGATGTCCACCACGCTTTCGCGCGGCTATGATTTTTTCTACCTGATTACGGTCACCACTTAGTCAAGGCTTTACTCCATCAGTATAGTACCTATTTTATCAACATCATCTACGGCCCGACTTCACCCACTGCTGGATATAGGCCTCCCCATAGGTTTGGCAGGGGTATATACAATGTACAATACACCCCATCGCGGAACGTCAGTGCAGATCTTATTCCCCCAAATCAATTAAAATTATTCATCCATCTAACTGCAGGGCGCCCTTCGTTCCTGCAGTCGGTTGTTACTCTAGTCTCAGCCGGTATGTCAGCCGCTTTGCCACAGAAGTCATACGCAGACAGAATATCAAAACAAAACAACACAAAATGCTTATTATTTATTTTATTTGTACATTTTTCAAGAACGCCAAAGATATACCTACAGATTTGATAAGCCGAAAACGTGAATAACTTTTGTACATAGGTACATTAGGTACTGGATACATTAACAGCTACAACACACTATAACTATATACATAGAACTATGACATGCATCTTTTCAACAATATTATATTAACAACAATGTAGAGCCAAGATAGACTAAAATTACGGGCATCTTAAGACAGAATTCATATTTTTCAGATCAAATTATTGAACGCAACATAATATATTAGTAGTAGTTTACAGTAAGATGCACCAGAATGTATACAATTCTTAAATTTCAAGATTAGTCGCAGCATTGCAATGGACATACGAGCTAGAATGGTATACGACCCAATGACATTTTGGTTATAAAGACAAAATGTAGCCCGAAACTTTAAGTATGTCTTTGCCCCAGGGCTTGTCCCGCTGCTTTGCCCACATGGTTGCTTATTAATTTGTTTTTAGCTTTGACCTAGTTATGTGCCCACTAAAACATAGCTATCTCTAAACAATCGATTATACATTATGTTGCAACATATACAGATAATAAAATAGATCTATGATAATACCTATACATTTATATATTATTTATTGCCTGTGTTAACAACTCTTTCAGCTCAAAACTTCAAAGAAAAATTGTGTTCCTTCGTTGTCACTGTATCTAATCATTTAATTTGTAAAAAAACTGCCTCTTTTGCTAAATCTAACACTAACGAAAATAAAAGGAACTACTTATGATGGAATGATAGATTTACATAGACGAATTGAAAAACTCACACAGGTAGAAATGACTTACCAATTTTGAATTCTAATTATTGGTGATTATTCTTGGTCTAATTTCAAAACATTTCTACTTAATATTCTACACACGTAGTTATTCTACAGTACGATACGAGTAGATATATTTTTAAATTCAAGAAATTTTATAAACTAACAAATCCCTCTTTGTTAAATATAGGTTATTTATAAGTGTGTACGTACTATTATTAGCAGTGTGTTTTAAATATTATCACTGGTTTTCTGATATTTTAGATGTGTCAAGTACTTCATACAATACTGGTAGAAATGTTTCAGTCTAAAAATCTACCACGTTTTCTTGGCGTTGACTCACAGCAAAGTTCTTCAAAATGATCCTTGTGATGTAAGTGATAAAGAACAATTTACTTTGACTGACTGAAGTAGTGGAGCGTGCAGGTTAAGGTCCGTATTCCGAAACAGTGTTTTGAGTCTGAGTTGAGCCTCAAGCACAGATTTTGACACTTTTCAATGGAGAACTGTCGAAAAATCTATGCGTGACTCAGACTCAAGCACTGTTTCTGAATACGGGCCTATGACTGAAACTTCTCTACTGGGGCCTTATTCGCTATTACATTGGAGATTCCGTGCCCAAAACGTGTGACTTCACAACGTGATCTAAACGCAAACGCGCCTTGGTGCGGAATCGAAAAATGGTATTCTGTATGCCACAAGACTAGTTGTCTATGCCCCACGTTTGATGTTTTGGTTATTTCACATGATTCGTTCAAAATCCGACGATTGCTAAACCGATGTCTTAACGTGTTCACGTAACGCGCGTGGTTTGGCAATAGCGAATAACGGCCCTGTAGTGAAAGTATGCAAACAAATATCTACTCTACCTACCTGTTTATGTTTGTTATTGATAACCATATCAGAGTTTTACCTACTATTCTACTTAACAACATGACTCATGATTGCGTCAAGTGTAAACAATTCACAATCGAATATTCACATCAAATCTATACTTAACCATGAAATGAGAGCAATACAATAATAGGTGGTATGTTATATATAACTCATTAAGTATTCCTTGGCTGCAGTTTTAGTGAAAGCAGTGGCGGGAGCGGAACTATTTTTTTTAGCACTTCTGTACGCTGAAAAAGTATTGTACTAAACGTTTAATTTTTTTGTTTGTTGTTGGTGATTCACGCGGAAACGGCTATAATTGGCTGAAGCTTGGAATCATAGGTAAAAAATTTGAAGTCGGTTAAAAAAGTACCTACAGCTGATATTTAACGTGTTGAATTTATACTGTTTTCCATCTAAAGTATAAAGTTGCCGTTCCAGAAAAACGAAAACCGCATAATTATATGCTTCTTGAGAAATCGCGCCACGGTAGTCATACCATTACCGTCACTCCACGCATTAATTAGAATGTGGACGGTAATGATATGAAAATGATGTCTCAAGAATCAACCTATACTTTAACAGCGTCTTGATAGTCCTTCACATCAGGTAACGTGAATAACTCAGGATTCACTACAGTACCACCACTGGGGGCACCGTAGAGCGTAGCAAGAACTATTCTTTATTCTGTGGTAGTGGTGACAGTAACCGCTTATCACAACATTGGTCATAAACATGTTTGACTCACGAAAAAACCGCTCCCACTGTAACTAGTCAAAAAAACCGCAACCATGTTTATTGTGCTGTCTGGCATTAGCACACGTGCCTCAAACTCATACGTGCAGACATCGATTCACAGCTCATCTTAGAATTGGACCCAGTTCGGATTGGCTGGCGTCGCCGGCTTCTGACTGGGTTGAGCACTGAAAAATACAAATCACTATGACCATAATGTACACAGTCATGATCAATATTTGCCGTATTGCTTCATTAGTTAAAGAATACTGAAAAATAAAAGCGATCTCTTACATCCAACCTTGGGATGGACTGGACTTGAAAAGAATGATAAAAAATAAATAAAATAGAATAAATAAATATTTTGGACAATCTACACAACACTATCTAGCCCCAAATTAAGCGGAGCTTGTGCTATGGGAACCAGATAGCTGATATAATAATTATATATATATTTTTGTTAATACATACTTAGAATACAATATAACACCCAGACAGAGAACAAACATATGCGTTCACCACACAAATATTTATTCTTGGTGGGGATTGAACCCACGACCTACGGCTCAATAATAAAATAATAATAGGAATAAAAAATAATAATGGAATGATAGAGGATGATGGTATAGAAAGCACAATAAGAATAATGCATACACAATTACACTAGACCACCACTCATGGCCTCACTTTTGGGGGTATTGGAAGTATAAGGTTTTGGTCTCGCGATCGTAACGCACAACGCTGCGGTATACGGCTTGACGCAGCGTCACACGATTGCACTTCGCCGCTGACGCAAACTGCGACGGAACAAGAGACCATTCTAGACGTTTTTCATAAGATTATGTGTCCGCCGCTGCATGCTGCATACCGCAGCGTTGTGCATTACGATCGCGAGACCAAAGCTTAAGGTGGTACTAACGTGGCTGAGCTGAAGTCCCCCCACTCGGAGCTGGCGGCGCCGGCGACGGGCGCAGGTGCATGCTGCGGGGAGGGCGGGGGCGGCAGGCGCGAGGTGCCAGTTCCGGGGGGAGGGGGTAGCAGGCTGCCGACCGCGCCGCCGCCGACGCCGCGCCGTGGCTTACTGCCTTCGCTGCCGTCTTTCTTCTAAAACAAGATAAAATTTAAAAAGCTTGTGAAACTGGCTGCTTATTTCTATGGCGGACCACTATGGAAGTACACTTTAGCCAAGCCTCATATATTTCTTGACACTTTTTTAATGATTGATTATGCTTTGATGAGCATTCAAGCATACCTTTGATTGAAATAGTATGTACCTATTTAAATAAGCATAGTTTTTTTATAAGTTCTTTGTAGACTATAGTCACATAATTAAAAGCAGATATTGAGAAGTTGAGTTATACAATATCATCATGAGCAACCAGGATCCAGATTTATCGTTCTACAATAATTTTGTTTCTATTGAAAGTATGATAATAACAGAACAGTAAACCCGCACAGTGTGTGGTTGCACTTACAGTAATTTTCATATTAATTTTTATTGTTTCTCCCTCCTTGAATCCAAGATCTAGCTGCTGTGGTGGTCCAGCCTGTTCTCCTTCTTGCTCTTTTCTCAGCCATTTGAAGTGGTCTTGCAATGCAACATTCAAATCAAAGGAGTCTGATCTGTCGCCAAATCCTAGCCCAATATAAGCACTGCGACCTGGAATTTAAAAAATAATGATTTTCTCTTCAAAATATAGCCAACTAGTGTCTATGAGGTACGTCAGGAGGAAAAGGATCATATAAAAAAGCGGTAGGAACCAAGCCGTAGTTTGTTGCCTGTTCTTCTTGGCTTGGTCGCGTGGAACTGGCACCTAGACTCACCTAGCTTTAAGACATTTCAAAGTGATTCTTGCAATTTAACTGAATAAAGACAATCTTGAGTTTCGAGTTTGATTGTAGCAAGTGAAAATACGTGATTTCTGCCTACCCTCATGGGAATGAGACATGATTTTATGTGAGTATGTAAATAGTGTCTTGTCTTCACTGTATGGATATTTTTTGGCATGAAAACAATATTCATCATTAAATGGTGAAATAAACAAGGCAAAGGTTCTTATCACTCTAAAGTTTTTTTTTTTGTGAATGTGTGAAATTGTAATTGCTATGCATGCATTGCACACACATTTTATACTAAAGAACAGTGATAAAATAAAACTGTGTGCTAGTTTTGCCATATAAATAAAATATTACACCCTCAAATGCTTTTCCTGAAAAGCAATTGCCCTGGCAATCATGACTGCATAATTAAGTAGCTAAGTAGCTGGTAACTAAGCAGGATTTACACCATCACATAACCAGATTGCTTACCATTATCATCTTGAATCTTCACGACAAAGTACCTAGAGCTATCAGTAACAGATTCTAGAGCCACTCCAGGATATTTATCGATAGGGCATTTGGCAAACAGCTCTCCCGAAGCCTTATCTTCAAGCTTCATTAAGAGTTCTTCTCCTTTTGCAACCAGTCTCATACGCCCTGTCCATTGTGGTTCTTGTAAATTCCAATCAGCTGCCCTAAAAACGCCCACTCTTTAGCAAAATATTCAACAAAAACAATATAAATTACACGATGACTTCTGTTCCATACCTATAGCCTCTGTTAGTAGTCCTGGGTGGAATTTTGAACACAAAAACCTCGTTTTTTACGAGTATTATACTCTCGTAGGTATCCATAATTAAAAAAACACTTCAAAAGAGAGGAGAAAGCAAAAATTGCATAAAATGTGCACAAACAGCAAGGCAAGAGCAAGATTTACAAAACCAAAAGCAAAAGAATGAAAAATGACGTTGACATTGACGTGAATGTCATCAATGCATGCGTTGCATGCGTGACGTTACTGAACTATATGTCAGTGTCAGTACGGCAATCAATCAGATCAGAGTCATTTCGTCTTCGGTCTTCGACTCAACCGACTCTTCATGGTTCAGGCAATGTTGGAGTGCGCTACATGCTACAAGAAGCCACCTCTAGCTTCATAATAAGGCCAACGAAAAGCCACCGAAAGGCCACACCCACAATTAAGGCATTATTGAAGTTGAGGAAGAGGAAATGAGTTGTTGTTTCATTATTTTTCCATGCAAAAGAGAGAGACACGTGCTCACACGTGCCCACTCAGCACAGATCTAATCTATAGACTCTTTGCTACGGTTTTAGCTATAGGATGTGAGCCGTGCCCTATTCAGAAACAGTGCTTAGGTCTGAGTCGAGCCTCAAGCATTATTGGTTTGGTCTGTGCATGTGTTCAGTGCATGTCACTATGATATTAATATGACATGACAATCCCTCCACTAAGTGACGTTGACATTGAGTGAGTGTACAACTGTACATATTTTTGATTTTGGTTTGGGTGTTGCTTGGATAAATGTCCCCCTTCCATATTTCTTCAATATTTCTTGTGTTTTGAACTATGATTCGTAATTAATTTCTGTAAATTGAAAGTTTACAGTTTTGTTACTCTACTTATTATAGCTAACCACATCTCAAGTAAGTACCTGCCCATGCTGAGTGAAACGCCTGCAAATCTTTACGGAACAAGCTGCAAATAGTAAATCGCAGGCACCAATGACTAAAATAAGTGGTTTGTCTTCGTTGTTGTTGTACTGAATACATTTAGAAGTTATTAGAAAGTTCCCATTTTACCTACTTACCGATATGTATATTTCTTACATTGCCAATCGCCAGGAGTTGTATTTAAACTTTACTACAAACTACTGTAAACCTATGTGACCCTATTAGTAGACTTTCATACTTTTATTGATGCGCTTGTTCCAGCAATAGTTCTGAAAGGAAGGTCAGAAATTTGTCACTTGTCAAAAAATTTAACGTTAATATTCTTAGCTCTTTAATCTTGTTAAATTTCAGTGTTTTTCACAATGTTTTTGCAGATTGTCTGAAGTGACACTCCAAGTGGCAGAAAAATTACAATGGCATATAATGTAAGTAAAGTTAAACCTTTTTATCTATGTAGGTATAGACTTAAAATATGTGACTTACTTTTGGGCATTTTGAATTCCAATGTGCATACAGCATCCAGGTATGCAGTGAGAAGGGCAGAAGTAGGCATGTAGTTGGGTTTTCTTGTGATGCCTATAATTAGTATTTATTATGATGCCTCTAATAGTATTGAATAAGATCAAAAGCTTCTGCTTGTATTTTATAATAAGTAAATGCAATGACTAATTCTATGAGGGTAAACAAAACTTAATACGGCACACCTACTGTATGTCAGAATCATAGCAAGTATATCCAAGGCACTAAATTAGGTAAAGATCTTGTTTTTCATTTTATTCACAAGACTACTGTTGGGTTATTTTCTAAAACTAGATACAGTAGACGTAAAACGAGTTTTTGGGCCAATCAATGGTCTGATGGTGGAGGGTGGTACTGAAATAAAGTATTTTCTGATTCACCAAAATCTATTTTCTTTCCTACACGCTAATATCGGTGTTATCATGTTTCATTTACCTTTTTTTTAATGATTTTAATGCATTTTTAAGCCGTTTTTCATTAAAGCGGTTTTCCTTATGTAGTGTCGCGCGCGACGCATCAGATATAATGTCGAGCCCACGGAATGAATTCGCCATGACCATGAATAAACTTTCCGCGTGTGGCCGTTTCATAAACGGCGCCATTCAAGGCTATCAGACTCGCCCTTGGAGGAATTAGAAATTTCTAATTCCTCCAAGGACTCGCCAGTCAAGTATTTCGGTTTTTGTACATGTTCAAAATCAATTTGCGAACGAAACGTGTTAATCAGAATAAAATGCTACGTACTACGTAGCAAGCAGTGCAGCGAGGCGAGTACAGCACGCACATAAAGTGGTGATATTGGGATGTATAAAAGTAGACCTTGGCAAAGAAATCATGTTTCCAGCGCCAGTATAAAAAAAAGCACTGCAACAGCAAAGCAAGCAACTCAAATCAAAGCCAAAATTAAAATGGCGGACAAGTGTATTGCCGTAGATATGTTGCGTTGTTTTACGAATCTTATGTTTAGTTCACCAAAATGCAAATGATCTACTCAGTAAATGCAAGTGCTGTGCTTTTAGTATAAACATTACTTGTGTGGTGATTGAGCCTTAAATTATGTAAGGAGAGACTCAAATCGCCTGTTCAATGTACCAAACGGATATCGACACAGATGCATGAAAATGGGAGGCTTCTATTTGTTATTGTTTTTAACGATAATAATACAGACGGGCTATTTGATCGTGGCAGAGAGCTTTGAGTGCCCTCAAAAATGTAGTTGCCTGGAGCTGTACGTCGATTGTTCCGAAAAGAATTTCGTATCCGTGCCAAAAATTCCCAACTGGGTGAAACAATTAGACCTTAGTCACAATAGACTGAATGAAAATGTTACGGCAGCTTTCGACAGATTATCGAACATGGAAGAGTTGAAAATGGATAAAAACATCTTGCATAACATACCTAACCTCCTAAAACATGAACAATTACAAAAGCTAAGCTTGAATAAAAATAGTATTGAATCCATTGATGTGTGCAAGTTCCCCCACAATAGCTCTATCAGAGTACTAAATATAAATAGCAACCTCATACAATTCATAAGGGAAGGTGCACTAAACAATTTGACCAATCTAGAGGTTCTAAAATTGAACAGAAATGAAATAAAATCTCTTCCTGCCCACCTCTTCAGTAATCAGGGTAATCTGAAGACACTGGAGCTGAGCCACAACAAGCTTACAAATATAACAGGATTGTTATTCCAAGGATTATCTAATCTGACAACATTGAAATTGAGATTTAATCATATTGAAAATCTAACTGACGGGGCTTTCTTTGGTTTCAAATCATTGAACTCTCTACAATTGGATCATAACAAAATAAAAAGCATTTCCAAAGGATGGACTTATGGCTTAGAGTCGGTGATTACATTATCACTTTCCAACAATTTAATATCAGAAATTGACTTTGGCAGCTGGGAGTTGTGTACAAATCTGGAAACTTTAGACTTGTCTCATAATTATTTGACACAAATAGAAGGCCGAACTTTCCAACACCTAATAAATCTCAGAACTCTCCACCTGGGCTATAATAAAATAAGTTCAATTTCACAAGAAGCTTTCAGTTATGTTGTACACTTGCAGACATTGCACTTGAACAATAACAAAATATCATGGACAGTGGAAGACATGTCTGGACCATTCTCAAAGCTACATCATTTGGTAACTTTTAGTCTTGCAGTAAACCACATAAAATCCATTAACCCAAGAGCATTTGAAGGCTTAACTAATGTGTATGAGTTGGACTTAAATGGAAACAACATCACTTCAATACAGCAACATGCCTTGGAACCAATGACAAAGCTAAGAAGGCTTCATTTGAATTCGTCATCTCTTCTTTGTGACTGCAATATACTATGGATCGTCAAGTGGATTAAAGAAAAGGCAGAACATAAGTACATCAGTGCTAACTGTGCGTACCCTGCTGAAGTCAGAGGGACATCAATCACTAAACTGAAAGAGGATAACTGTGGTGATTCTCCGAAGCCAAAAGTTGTGGAACATCCCAAAACTCATCTGGCAATCAAAGGTCGTCCAGCTAATTTAGTCTGTTCTGCAACATCAAATCCTTTCAACAATATGACATTTCTGTGGCGGAAAAATAATGGAAATATAAGCAACCCACTAGTGTATGAAAATATCACTATATCTGACAATGGACATCCCCGTGCAACATCTGTTCTTATTATACCAAATGTTACTCATGCTGACTCTGGAAAATATCAATGTGTGGTCAGTAACAATTTCGGAACCACTTACTCATCTAAAGCAAAAGTGAACATTGTTACCTTTCCTCGCTTTATTCAAACACCTACTAATGTTACTGTGAAAACTGGTGAAACAGTTACTTTAAATTGTGCTGCTTCGGGAGATCCACCACCTGAAATATCTTGGAAAAAGGATGGAGGCAATGACTTTCCAGCGGCTAGAGAAAGAAGAATGAATGTCATGCCCACTGACCATCTTTTTTTCATAGTCAATGCAAAGACCACGGACATTGGCATCTATAGTTGTGCAGCTAAAAATCCTGCTGGAACTATCATAGCAAATTCTACATTAACTGTACTACAGGAGCCCTCTTTCGTTAGAGTTATGGAAAATAAAGAGGTTACCAGTGGAGACTCAGTTGTGTTACAGTGCATGATATCAGGTTCACCTAAACCGGTATTGAAATGGTTAAAAGATGGAACACCAATAGTACCATCTGAACGTCACTTCTTGACTAATGAAGATCAGTTACTGATCATAATTGGTTCCGAGGCGGGTGATGCAGGTCGATACGAATGTGAGATTACAAATGAACTTGGTACAAAGAAGGATATGACTGAGCTCAGAGTCCTACCCCCTGTAGCCATCATGGTCAATGAACAAGATATGACTGGTATTATAATAATAACTGTTGTGTGTTGTGCTGTAGGGACTTCAATCATATGGGTGGTTATTATATACCACACAAGGAGACGAATGGCACGAGCCGTGCCTACTTTTCCTGCTGAAAGTTTAAAAATGACACATATTGTGCATAGTGAAAGTGAATCGCCCCAAATGTTCTCAGACAATTTATCAGAGCATTCATCGTGCAAAGACAGTGGCACTGGTGATTCTGCCAAACAAACCAGCTTTGATGGTGTGCCTACAGATAGAAGTGAACAAGTACACTTTGAGACGGCTGTGTGCACAAGTTATTCTCCTGTGCCTGAAGCACATAAACTTCTTCCATCTTCTTTTAAGCCATCTATTCAAGTGTGTGTTAATACATCTGTAACACCAGCTACTTATAGTTTTTCTAGTCACAGCAGTAATGTTTAGTATTGTTAAAATAATGCTTAATTATATTAAGTACTAGTACTGCAGTTTCACTAATTACAAAATGCAGTCTCATACATGAATACTTTCATTTTCTAATGAAAAAAAGTGACTTGTACTGAATGGATGGCTTTAAATCTCAGTAAAAATGTTTGTTTATGAATAATGGCAGCACATAACAAAAATAATAATAACATTTACCTATTGATTATGTATTATTACTAGTATATATTTTATGGAACACATTGTCACTGAATATATAAAACTTTTTATTAGCCTATTATGACTGTAGGTAGTTAGTGAAAATGCAATGATCAACCTTTCTTAGTACAAAAACAAACTTGCCAGTATTGGTTTTGATTTAAAGACTGAACGTCATATTGTAAGTTAGTGCAGCTATTTGTTATTTTTCATACTAAATTGCCTTGGGGCAATTATACACTGTTATTAATAACATTTCTCAAAATGTATGAATTAAAGAACTCTTTATAATAGTAGGTATGTACTTTGTGATTTAAGTGGTAGCTTTTATTTTTTACTTATATTTTAAGTATCGTAAATAGACCCTAATTTTAGTAATGCAGTTTGTAGTATAATATAAAAACACCCCTCTTAAAATACATCATCTACTTATCTTTGTAAATAATATGAACAGACCGTTTTGTAAAACACCAAACATTGGCATCTTTGTTGTAACAGTTGGTACATAAGATTGCAGCTCAAGTTACTTAAAAACAAAGAAAACTGATGCTTGCCACAAGGACATAAGAGCGAGCAGTGTATGTATAGTCTGATGTGCATCCTTGTGTCCATTAAAAAGTTTAATGATAAATTAATATTTTTTCTCAATTATGTCCATTGAAACATCGCATAAATTACATTAACTACCTCAATTAAGTAAAACTGACAAACTGCATTTTTATGTCTGTAAACATAATTTGAGATGCATAAATTGTCTGAATCAAGTTTCTAACTAAAACTAAGATGAAGAACAATCAACTTCGGTTGTTAAATTTCTGTTTTAAGTATTAAGTTTCATAGTAGGTAGCTACTTCATAAAATCAAAGACTTGCGAATAAACTAATATTAATTTTCTTATGTATACTATCTACTCAGACAATTTATACTATAAGTATGTATGTATGTATGCCTAATTTAATAAACTTTTTGTTAATAAATATTATATGTAATTGAAGTCTAACTCGCGCCAATAATGAAATGAGTCCGAAATAGCGGCACTAATCTATCTCTTACAAGTACGAGGCCCTATAATGATGGCAATACTGTGTGAGCTGAGGAATGATAATAGCATCAATTTATGATTAATTCCTTTATTAGCGCTGGTTTTACCATTTTCTATATTTAAAGCTAAATCGCAACTCGCAAGCGCACTCGCGCATCACAAAATTGGTTGCGATATTTTTGAATCAGTAATTAATTCTCAAACATACCGTCTTTGTTAAGGTGGTTCAATTTCCTTACAAATTATGTTTTTATGTTCATAAGCGATGAGAGTATAATTTTACACTGAAATAACTGTTGTTGCCATTTATGTTGATCTTTATTTACATAAAACTGTATTAAGTTGAAGAAATCTTAAGATTAACATTAATTAATCAAAACTTTATATATGTGCGATAAATCAGAGAGACGCGCGTCAGTGCTGCTTGCTGCCGAGGTCGGAATCATACCTATATTGTTATTCATAGACAATTTCTCATTAAAGCTTTTAAAGTTTAAACCTCCGTCTAACTAATACTTAAGAAAAACAAGAGAAGTTTCAGTTGAACTAGAAAATCCTACTATTGCTAGGTAACGCTGAATAGGGTAAATGTTGCCTTTAATAATATAGGGGAAATTTAGATATAGAACCAGTGTAATTGTAAATACAGTTAGGTAGCTATGTATTAGTAAGTATAAAATTTTCGCATAGAAAATTGAGCAGTTTTGTAATGTTTGTAACTTACCTAACCTATATTATGTAAATAAATACAGTACGTAACTATTTATACATTAAAATTAATTTGACAAAAATCCAGTTCTTTATTTACTCACAAAATAAATACAAACTTATAACACGTTCATTTAATGCAGTAAGAGATCCATGGTGGAGTTGGTTAGCGCAACCCGGTATCAAAGGGAATGTCGTGGTTTCAAATCCCACTCGACTCTTAAGAGGGAATCACACAGGCGACTCTCCATACAAACGTAGTCCCCTATTTCCTCCCTGGATAATGCCTCTAGAGTAACCATTTTTTCTCATAAAATCCAGATCTGCTATATATCCTTGTATCTTTGAGATACAAGGCGTTTTTTGCATAATAGAGAAGAGTTGGATAGGTACTAAGTTCTTATAGTTTTAGAAAACTTGTGTACCTAGTCTAACGGCTAATGCATTAACGCGATTTTCACTCACTTTTTCTACTTTAAAAAGACAGAAAAAAATAACTCATGAAAAAAACAAAGATATTTGTTTTTGAAATAAAGAAAAGATTAACAGGTTAGCTGTCCGATGAGGCACATGTGCCTCATGGGTGATTGCACTGGTACGTCCATGAGGCATATGTGCCTCATGGCCAATGATGTAGATATGTCATTATTTACTACGAGGACGTGTACAAAGAAGATCGAAACTTGCTTCGGGTCGGGACAGCAAACCTGTTAAACTTCTGGTTTTATTCATGTTTTAGCCCGGATATGGACCGCCTGGGTATGGAGGTCAGCCCCAACAGCCTGGCTATGGCCAGCCACAGCAGCCCGGCTACGGCCAGCCACAGCAGCCTGGCTACGGCCAGCCACAACAACCTGGCAGCCAGCTCGAAATAGGCCATGGGCCATATCCATCAATCGGAGCTGGTGGAACAATTGCTCCTCAAGTACAGCAGTGGTTCCGAGCGGTCGACAAAGATCAGTCAGGCTTCATAACCGCTCAAGAACTAAAAGCGGCGCTGGTGAACGCGCAAGGACAAACTTTTTCTGAGTTGGCGTGTAATTTGATGTTGGGTAAGTACTTAGGGGGCGTCCATAAATTACGTGAGGAGTTTTTTCGAATTTTCTGTCCCTCCCTCCCCCCCTGGTGAGATGTCGTGAGATTTTATTCAACCCCCTCCCCCATCCCCCAATCTCACGTGAGATTTTTCAAAATGTGGGTTTCTTACGTAAACGCGTTGGATTGTTATTGTAAAAAGAAAAAAAACCTGCTTCATCCTTTTATTTACAACTAGTTAAGACTAGTAATCCAATATTGCTGAGAATTATAAGTGTATTAAAAAATTAACAATAGAACACTTAAAACGGGACCAAACTAGAAAGTATAATTTTTTTTGTTTCAATCAGAAAAAAAATTGCGTGATATTTGCCGAGACCCCCCTCTCTCCAACGTAAGACTAGATGAGATTTGACTCGACCCCCTCCCTTCCTTAAATATCTCACGTAATTTGTGGACGCCCCCTTACTCTTGATAAGAGTAAAATTGTACACTGGAATAATTGTTGCTGTCTTTATTAATGGCAAACTATATTAAGAGAATTTTCGCTAGAGGGTGCTGTAAAGTAAACACTAAAGTTGTAGTTGCTCCACTGTTTTAAATCATTTTTAATTCAACTAAGGCCAGTTTTTAGCACAAGAACACTTTTCGACGTACAAGACAGTGTCACGGATCGTCTAAAGTGATAACAAAAGTTCCATAAACGAATAACAGGAAGATTGAAGAACAAAAACATTATAACGGAAAGACGAACAATAACAGTGCAAACAACAACCAAAAGTGACTGAATATAACAGGATAACAGTGAAAACTAATATTACTGTGCAGTGAAGTTGTGATTTAAAGTGTTTCCGAAGTTGAGGAGTTTCAAAAATTTTTTCTAATTATCCATCAAATACTGCCATAATCATCGATCAATTTGTATTGCTTTCAGCGACATCTATATCTGTCTACTCGAATCTCAACAAGGCTTGGTTAGAGGGCGACATCTACTAAAAACTAGCCGAACTAAATTGCACCCACCGACGGAAGATACGATTTTTAGTAGAGCAGTTCCGTACTACAACAAGAGAGGGCGCTATGGCAAATATTGAGCAATTAATTCGAGAGTTGAGAATGGACATCAATAGAGACTCTAAAGAATCGCTAAACCAATTGGAAACACGAATTACAAACAATATAAATGAACACACAGACCAAAAGTTCAGCATCATTCAAGGAGAAATAGAAAAAATTAAGAAAACCACCTCAGAGCAGGATAGAAGGATTCTCGAAATTGAAAAAAACATTAGATTGAGAAATATTATATTTTTCGCAGTAGAGGAAGGAGAAAAATCTTACGAGGAGTTGGAACGGAAAATTGTCCATATTGTAACAAATGATATGAAAACAAAATGCAAAAAAGAAGAGTTGGAAATAGTAAGACGGATGGGGAGATATGTAGAAAACAAAACTAGGCCAATTATTGCAACGTTCACCACGTTTGGTAAGAAAATAGAAATACTAAAAAACAAGCACCACCTAAATGAAAAACCCATTTACGTGAAGGAAGATTATCCACAACAAATTTTGGAGAACAGAAAAAAATTGCACGACCAGATGCAAAAAGAGAGAGCAAACGGCAAAATTGCCTTTTTGCGCTATGATAAGCTCATTGTGAAAGACCCTTCTACCCATGAAAATAGAGGAGAGCCGTCGGCGATTACACAAAATATGAAAAAGCGTGGGCTAGAAGTTACTCCTCCCCACCAATCGGGCTACTACACTCCCAAAGAGATTTCACCTGTCAAACATCAAGCTACAAAGAAAACAAAAATAAGGCCAGCTGTACAGCAGAAAGGTCAAGGCTCCATGACAAGCTATTTCCATAGAGAAAGGGACCTATCGAGGCATAACGCGGCTCTTTCATGTGACGAGACGGACGAATAGCAACTAACACCCTCCTCCAAATATTTATTCCACAGTAGCAGTGCCCCTAGCACCAGCAAAATAAAAAACAATATAAACGAAAATTTTAAGAAACCTCCCCCAATACGAATGGTCAACGCGGGGGCAGTAGACTACCACCCTCCAAGGGTCAACAAATATTTTATATCCACATTTAACGTTCGATCACTGGCAAGTGAAACAAGAGTCAAAGATCTAGAATATGCAATATCTTCTTTGAAATGGGACATTATCGGTATATCAGAAACAAGACGAGAAGGACTCAAAATAGAAGACAGAGGAGAGTACATCTTGTACAATTACGGCCTGACGAAAGGCGAAAAGGGCGTAGGATTTTTGATCAAAAAACAAAAGAATGTGGTGGTACAGGACTTTATCCCAATCTCTGAGAGAGTTGCTCTGTTAAAGGCAACAGTTCAACAAGAAACTTATTCATTAATTCAAGCCTACGCTCCAACGGGAAGTGCCACCCAAACCGAAATAAATCAATTTTATGACGATCTCGAAAAAACTATGAATATGTGTTCAAAAAATCTGATACTTATGGCCGACATGAATGCGAAAATAGGAGAACCTGAACCAAATGAAACACTTGTAATGGGAAAATACGGTTACGGCAAAAGAAACAGAAGAGGACAAAGATTCATCGAGTTTTGTATGCAATATAAACTACAAATAACTAACACCCTATTTAAAAAATCTAATAAGCTCAGATGGACTTGGTTGTCACCAAATGGAAAAGCCAAAAATGAGATTGATTTTATAGCAACCAACACACCTAAAAAAGTAGAGAATCTGGAAGTAATTAGCGGACTAATCCACCCTAGCGACCACAGAATGGTGAGAATGACTCTATCGGTGAACCACCAAAAACAATCTAGAGCTAACTACGGCAAACACCGAAGCAATACGATAGACTATGAAACATTCAAAAACAAGATTTCAACCGATTTTAAAACTGAAGTTACAGAAACGGTTCAATCATTATATGATCAGTTAGAAAAAAACTTGACAAGTTGCTCAAAGACTTCTCTTAAATCTGAAACCAAGAAAGATATACTACTACAAGCTATGATGACGGAAGAAATAATAGAACTAAAAAACCAAAAACACGCATTAAAGTACAAAGAAAATAAATCAAAACAGGAAAAAGCTCATTTAAGTAAGCTCTACAGAATAATTAAGAAGAAAACTAAATATAACTTACAAAAATACAGACTAAACACACTGCAAGATTATATCGAAAAAACAGGTGGAGTAAAAAAGGCTTACAAAAAATTGAACAATATCAAACAATTAATGACACATTTGTGCAACACTTCAGGAACCATAATTACCAACAGAAAAGACATACTTACGATTGCCACGAAGTTTTACCAAGATCTCTACAGCGACAACAGTACCGACAAAACGCTAGACGGTGACTACACAAACAACCTGGAACCGGCACTGCCTTTCTTGAAATGCGAAATAGAGCTCTCTATAAATAAACTGAAAACTGAAAAGAGTCCTGGCTCAGATGGACTGACCAACGAAATGATTATAGTGGCAAAAGACAAACTATTGACCCCACTAACAAGACTGTTTAACCTTATCTTAGAAAGGAAGACTGTTCCAGAACAATGGACGAGTTCAGAAATAGTTTTGCTATATAAAAAAGGGGACCCAAAACTTATAACAAACTACAGACCCATAAGCCTCATGTCCTCCCTCTACAAATTATTCATGTCAACTCTTCTTCGAAGAATATCCAAAATAATAGATGAAAGCCAGCCGGTAGAGCAAGCAGGCTTCCGAAAATCATTTTCGACTGTCGACCATATACATACTCTGAAACAAATCATGGAAAAATACATAGAGTACGACAAACCTCTGTACATTAGCTTTATTGATTATTCTAAGGCGTTCGACTCTATAACACATAGCTCAATATGGAAATCTTTGACAGAACAAGGTATAAACGGTGATTATATAGACGTTCTACGTGAAATATATAGAAACAGCACAGCACGAGTAAGGCTAGAAACGGTAGGCCCACCATTTCGAATAGAGCGAGGAGTACGACAAGGTGATCCGCTCTCGCCAAATATATTCATCGCCGTCCTAGAGCACGTCTTCCGTCAACTAAATTGGAGCGAGATGGGTTTAAAGATCGACGGTAAGTTTTTATCACATTTGAGATTCGCTGATGACATAGTTTTACTCTCAGAAGATCCAGCAGAACTACAAGAAATGATAGAGACACTTAGCAAGCAAAGTAAAGTTGTAGGTCTTGAGATAAACAAAGACAAAACAAAGGTTATGACTAACAAATGCAAAACACCAATTTCTGTTAGCTCTATGACTCTAGATTATGTTGACGACTATGTTTATCTTGGCCATTTAATATCATTTATGAACTGCACAGAAAAGGAAATAAACAGAAGAATAAAATGTTCATGGAGCAAATACTGGGCTATGAAGGATATATTTAAAGGGAACTTACCCATTTCGCTAAAGACAAAAGCAATAAACATCTGCCTCGCTCCATGCCTTACTTACGCTTGCCAGACTTGGTCTCTCACAAAGAAAAGTCTGGAAAAGGTAAGAGTGTGCCAAAGAGCAATGGAGAGGAGCTTCATAGGCATCAGGCTTTCAGATCGCATTAAAAACAGCAACATTAGGAAAAAGACAAAAGCAAAAGATATAGTACGGCGGATTCTGGGCCTGAAATGGAAATGGGCTGGTCATCTGCAAAGGCTGGATCAGTACAGATGGTCCCATGCAGCCACTAACTGGAGTCCGCGGGACAAAAAGCGCAGAAAAGGACGTCCTCCCAAGAGATGGAGTGATGACATCGCGCAAGTAGCCGGGAAACTATGGCTAAGGAAGGCAAGAGAACGTACAGAATGGAAGCTCTTGGAGGAGGCTTTCACCGCCACAGGCGGCATTTACATATAGTTATTTTTTATTATATAATTAACAGCACCTAGTTTAAGTTTTCTCTGTGTAAGTAAATAAAGCTATTTTTATTTTATTTATTTATTAAGAGAATTAAACAACAACGCCCATAAATAATGAAATCCATTTGTTTGGAAATCATACCACCTTAACTGGTGATCTCTTGAAGTTCTAAAAAGGTACCTACCTAAATCTATTATCGTATCGTCAACGTCATACTGCTGCCATCATATGTATAGCAATTAGCAATCTTCATGCAACAACTTCTTTCGGTCTTTACAATGTCGTCGGTCCATCAGGTGGGGGGCGTCCTCTAACGCTTCGACTTCAATGTATGTATACCTACTTATAATGTATTTTATGATTACAGGAATGTTCGATAAAGATCGTTCGGGTCACATAAATATTGAAGAATTTGATAAACTCTACACTTACATAAACCAATGGCTGACCGTATTCAAAACCTATGACCTGGACCAGTCTGGGTGCATTGATGAAGATGAACTCTCTAAAGGTACAATACTTTTCATCCAAACAAATTAGGCGGGAAAGCGTGAAAGCGGCAATCCGATCTTGATTTGTGTTTTTGAGTAGCAGAGTTTTGTAAAGGCCTGTGCACATCTAGGCGATGGCTATCAGTGAAACTCTGTCAAATATCGCTGTCATATTTGACAGCGTTTCACTGATCGCCATCGCAGATCGCTTATATGTGCGCAAGGCTAAATATTTCCGTGTATATTGTTCATATTCCTCATAAGCACAGTGATTACCTACCTCTGGCTATAGAAATATTTAGTCCCTCGAAAACCCCGTCTCGGGACTAAATAAGTTACTTTTACCCCTTGGGCAGCAATGTTCTATCAGCATAAAGCTCTATGCATACCCTACCTAGGTACCTTGACCCTGACTATCTTGGGGTTTACTTAAGTAATTAGGTGTAGGGAAATGTTAAAAAAATATTTTTGATCCTAACACGTTTTCCTATATAAACTTTACGTAGGTACGAAAGATGGGCAAACTTTTAGGTATGAAGATTTGTTAGGATATACTTTATTTTTTTGCTATACTTTGTGCAATCATAGTTTACGATTCTCCGTTACTTGCCGGTAGATGGCGACAGTATGAATCCGTTATGATAACTTTGATATTATTTCTTTCTCTTTTACAGCTTTGGTTCAGATGGGATTCCGCTTCACTCCAGACTTCATACAGTTCTTAGTCAAGAGAAGCGACCCGAAGGAGGGTAAAATCTCAGTGGATAGTTTCATAGTGTTGTGTGTGCAAATGCAACGCTTTACAGAAGCATTCAGAGCTCGGGACACGCAGCAAAACGGAACAGTCACAATTGGATTCGAAGATTTTCTGAATGTAGCTTTAAGCTGTTCAATATGAAATGTGATAAGCTTAACATTCCGTAGTAGATCTGCATAATACCTTCTGCTAGCATCATTGCTTTCTCATTCATGGACTAAGAAGTTATTTTGTATTTTTGGACAATCGTTACTTACGTCACGAGTCCACACTACACCACCGATAAAACATTTACTATGATACCTGCTCTAGGTTTGTAGGTTACTAAGAAAATAGGTTATGGGTTAACCACACATTTCCGCACCCACTCCTGCCTGACTGTCTCCAGCCTGGATACCTACATTAGTTTGACACGCAAGACATCGACGGCCTGGACGGAAAAGTCAAAACTAATTAGAAATACGGGGGGAGGAGTTCTTTTCTCGGCTTTGATAGAGCAGCAGTCAAGAGTAAAAGATGTGTGGGTAGCCCTATAGAAGAGATTTAATTTTCTATTTTTTTTGGATTGATCTTTGACAAAACCGACGAGAGGTTGAATTTTGATTACCTAGTTGCTTTCGTCATGCAATAAAGGCCTTTGGAACACAACCTACCTCAAAATACCATTATCTTAATCTTGTTATGTTTAACTGCGCCTAATGTATACTATACAATTTATATTTTAAAATTTCACGATCATAGTGTGTTCAAGCACTTGTATGTAGGTACTGCTACAATAAAAAAATATTTTATTTAGACCTAAATTTTATTTTTAACCAATTCCTTGGTCAATACACTTACCAACTAGAGTGTGCGCAAGATTACTCTGCGCGTGACTGATTGTGGAAAACATGAAAATTTTAATAATATACCTTCATTAACTTCCAATCCCCTGATTGGAAGTTAATGTAGCCTAATTCTCGGGCCGATCTCGATCATTTTGCAATTTTATTTTATTGCTTCTTTTCACAAACCCGCACTTTTTCTACGTTTTCCGTATATCGTAGCTGTCGAGGCTTTTACGATGAGGTCGTTGATGAATTACTCAAGGAAATCTGCCATACTCTCTTCGAAAAGAAGCAATAAGATAAAATTGCAAAATGATCGAGATTTTCAATGTCCCTTATACAGGGTGTCCCATAAGTCAACGTCCAGCCGAAAACGGACGAAAGGCCAAGTCATGACAGCTATCTAAAAAATATAAAAAAAAATATTTGTCATGTAATTTTCGAGTTATGAGTATTTTAAAAAAACAAGAAAAACGGACACCCTGTGATGATCTTTTAAGTCCTGTGACTACAAATATTAACTTTTCATGAAACTTTTTTTTGCAACGTAAGCATGAATAACCCTTCTGTAAATTACGATTCAAAATTAAGCCATAACTGCCTCAGTTTTTAATGAAATCGTGGAGTTTTGGCCAACATTTCATTTCAGATAATTACATCACCCAACTTTAACCGTCTGTACCGCAAAAAAAATGTACTACACTATCATGGCAAGTAACTTTAAAAAATGGCGCATTTATCCAGGATTCTAAAATAGTATAATACTTGCTAGAGTACTACTTAGTTTTGGAAATAAAAAATGTTTTTTCAACTAAACCGGATTTCCAATCAATTTTATTTAATTAGATAAAATGTTTGTACTGTTTAAATCATGGGTTTAAAATGCCTACGCTGCGTTTTTAAGTGACACACAATTCACAAGTACAAGTGAATATCATTTCGACGATGTAAATAAACAGTTAGAGCCACCATCTTGTCGAAAGAGTAATAACCATGGGTTTTCAAGTTGGATCAGTTGAGCTATCTCAAGATCGTTTGTAACGATCTGCAGAGACCTCAACTGTTTCTTGTGTATTTTGTACATTTTGTAAATATTTGTTTAATTGTAAGTTTCTTAGTGTAAATAAAGTTTTCAAGTAATTTGTTAGTTTTAGGTAAAAGTTTGAAATAAAATTCAATCATAAGATTACTTCAATCGTGATTTTAATCTAAAGTTTGCCTTCGCCCGTTGCCGGTCTTATTACATGGTTATTGACATGACAACGTCTTATAATTCGAAGTAACCGGCTGCACGCACGAAAAAACATGACTCATGTGGCGTTACCTCGCTCTGAGGCGTTCCATTTAATACTTGAAGTGCAGTCCTACATGAATCTAATAATCCTATTGAATTTTATTTCAAACTTTCACCTAAAACTAACAAACTACTTGAACACCCATGGTTATTACTCTTTCGACAAGATGGTGGCTCTAACTGTTTATTTACATCGTCGAAATGATATTCACTTGTACCTGTGAATTGTGTGTCACTTAAAAACGCAGCGTAGGCATTTTAAACCCATGATTTAAACAGTACAAACATTTTATCTAATTAAATAAAATTGATTGGAAATCCGGTTTAGTTGAAAAAACATTTTTTATTTCCAAAACTAAGTAGTACTCTAGCAAGTATTATACTATTTTGGAATCCTGGATAAATGCGCCTTTTTTTAAAGTTACTTGCCATGATAGTGTAGTACATTTTTTTTGCGGTACAGACGGTTAAAGTTGGGTGATGTAATTATCTGAAATGAAAAGTTGGCCAAAACTCCACGATTTCATTAAAAACTGAGGCAGTTATGGCTTAATTTTGAATCGTAATTTACAGAAGGGTTATTCATGCTTACGTTGCAAAAAAAAGTTTCATGAAAAGTTAATATTTGTAGTCACAGGACTTAAAAGATCATCACAGGGTGTCCGTTTTTCTTGTTTTTTTAAAATACTCATAACTCGAAAATTACATGACAAATATTTTTTTTTATATTTTTTAGATAGCTGTCATGACTTGGCGCATCACCCGTTTTCGGTTGGACGTTGACTTATGGGACACCCTGTATACACATTGGCATTGCACAACCCCGCACTTTTTCAACGTTTTCCGTATATCGTAGCTGTCGAAATTTATCTAGGGTTATGTAGCTTAGCTACCTTAGATGCATTGCGTTTTGCATGATCATAATTTACTGTGATTGAGAAATTATTTCAAGCAAGTTTTTTTTTTCATTTTATGCCATCTGTCAGGTGCAAAGTTATCTTACGCGGAGTCTAGTATGATGTGCCCATAAAATATGAGAGTATGGTACGTATCGTACGTAGTACCTACGTCGTAATCACTGCCCTTAGAAAAATAATAGTTATAGGTAGTAGTAATAATGCTTTGTAATAGGCGATGGTTACCACTTAACATCAGGTGGGCCATTTGCTTGTTCCATCGGCTAGAAGTATTACAAAAAAAGTAACTGCCCACCATCATGTCGACCGAAGCATCCAATCCAATCTGTCATGCCAACACCAAAGTCATTCAATGTCAATTGTCAAATATGTCAGAAAGCACTCACTTCCCAGTACAGCACAGCAAGCACGTCAGCTCAGCTTGGCTTGCTTCTTCGTCTGTCAGTCAGTTTTTAATTAATACATACGTACCACTTTTTAATTTAAAAGATTATTCGGCTGATTCTTGTTACGATGATTTGGAATTCTCCCAGATTATTTAATTACAAATTCGCAGCATGTTTACTTATATTGGTAAGCGGTAATCTCTCAGTAAAATTAAACAAGTCGGCTCTTCGTGAGGCATTGAAATTCATGAGACCGATATTGCTTATATTGTTGATTTTTATGGTGAATTACGTGTAAGTAATTGCAAGGCGGTTTGTTATGTTTCAGTTGTGCCACAGTTTTTATAACCCCACCGATAGCGGTGCCGTTCAAATAACTCAAAGTAATTTGGACATGGTATTAGGTGAGTACCACACACAGTAGGTTACCTTATTCGGCATTTTCTAGTACATGCCTTAGATGCCAATTACTCGTCTCTTGTATCCCATGGCAGATTTTCGATATTTATTAGTACTTTTCCTCTTTGCATGTTTAAAACTCGTTTTGCTTCCTATTCATTTTCAGCCTCAAATGAAATTGTCTTCTTAAATTTCTATGCTGATTGGTGCAAATTCAGTAACATGCTGATGCCGATATTTGATGAGGCGGCCGACGAGGTTACTAAGGCTGGATATGACACGGGCAAAGTTGTGATGGGTAAAGTGGACTGTGACAAGGAAGCTGCAATTGCAACCAGGTTCCATATTACCAAATATCCTACCTTGAAACTATTCCACAATGGTCTGCCTTCTAAAAAGGAATATAGAGGTAAGGAAGCGCATATCACTTTATTAATTATAGTAGTCCAACAAGCACAAAGCTAATCTATTGTTATGTGGTAACTATTGTCTATAACAAAGCATTGCCTCAAAGGACACGCATGTTAGGGACATGCCCTACAATGCACTGCCTTGGTCGCTTAAGTTGCTGGACCCAAATTGTTGCAGCCAGTATTTTCAACAACACACACACCCATGAAAACCGAAATACAGTGATGCTGTTTCATGGCAGAAATAGGCATGATGGTAGAGTACTATTCCAGTCAAGCCCTTCGTAAAGAGCTCTACTAAATATATTAATTATATTATAGTAGCTACCTAATTTCTTCTAATTATATAATTAGCTCTGTGAGTTATAGGCCTCAGAAGCACTCAAAAAGTGAGCTTTTTTAACCTATCTGGAAGCAGAGGGTAACTACTAATTATGTCAAGTAGTTCATCAGTAACTACTCTACTGTTAATACTATTTTTTAATTTCAGGCCAGCGCTCTGTAGAAGCGTTTGCTGATTTCATCAAGAAGCAGTTGGTTGATCCTGTCAATGTATTTGGAACCTTGAAAGAGCTGCACGACCTCAGCGATGAGAAGAGGCACATTATCGGCTACATGGATAGGAGGGACCAACCTGAGTATCAAACTTTGAGGAGAGTGGCCGGTACTCTGAAAGATGAGTGCCTCTTCCATGCTGGATTTGGTGATGCTTCACAGCAAATGCATCCACCAGGTATGTGATATTAGACCAGCTTAAACAATTTTATAGGTGTCACAGCTCAGTTGGTAGTCATTCTGCCTTCTGAGCTGTCGGCCGTGGGTTGCATCCCACCGAGAACAAATTTTTTATTTATGTTCTTGTTATTGTTTGTGTTTTGAGTGTGTTATGCTGCCACTAAATGGGTGTTGTTTGCCTTGAATCTTGAACACCTATCCAGAGAGTTAGTTATAGTTTGAATTTTTAGCAAGTTAGCTTAAACAGACTAGAAGGTTTCATTTATTAAATAGAATCAACAAAATGATGTATAAACCTAAGTAGTGGTAGCTAAGCTAACTAGAAGTTTGATCTTGTGGGGACAGCCTCAACCCAGGAAGGTTGAGGCTGTCCCCACAAGATCAAACCTAGAAGATCAGGCCAAAAAATTATGGCTTTTTTTGTAAAATAAACTTGTTTGTATGACTTGGTAGAATCTAGCAATTAGTAACAAAAATGTGAAAGTGCCCAATTAAACTATGTGCAATAAACAAAATACCTCTCTTTACCTAATTATTAGAATGTTATGTAATGTCAAGGCCTTTGTTGAAAGAAGCTGTACATACTCAAATAATAAGTATGATAAGAGAACTATTTCAGCTAAAAAATACAATCATTCCACAGCTGATGCTAGTATACCTATTGATTTATGAAGTCTGCTAGTACCTACCTATCTAGGTATCTACTTCATTATTTAGCAATTAGTAATGAGTAGTTATCATTGATGTTCTTGATTTGACATTTCCAGGAAATGTTTTGGGCACTTTCTATCCACCAACTTCCCACAATTGATATTATATAATAGAAAAGGTACCATTCCTCACGCTTTGCAACAAATAAACTCACTACTGGACCAATTTCCTTTACCATTGGAATGCTACCTTATCCCTGAGTAACATGGGTTATATTTATTACTAGCATCCCGCCCGACTTCGCACGGGTGTCATTTAGAAAAAAGGAGACAATTGTGACTAAAATTGTGCTCTAAGTTGATTGACCTTTGACTTTTGTGTTTTGTTTGTGAAAACTTATAAACTGCTTCTAATCTCTTTCAGGGCAGCCCATAGTAGTGTTCAGGGCTGATCGAAAGACCTCCACAGAGCCGGATGAAACTTTCACCGGTTCTTTGAACAACTTTGATGAGCTACACAAATGGGTGCAGCAAAAGTGTATCCCCCTCGTCCGTGAGATCACATTTGAGAACGCCGAGGAGTTGACAGAAGAAGGATTGCCATTCCTGATTCTGTTCCATCAGCCATCCGACACTGAGAGTGTTAAGCGGTACAAGGATCTGGTTGCAAAGGAATTGGACTCTGAGAAACGTAAGAATTCCTTTGAAATTGGTTTACAATATTTAATTTATCTTATAATTTTTTTAAAACAGTGACAAAAAAGTGACTGCATTATTTTTACCTATTATGTCTCACTACTGGGCTAAGGTCTCCCACAAAGACTTACACTTATCTCTCTCTCGAGCCTCCTCCCACCATCTCCTCTCAAAGGTGTCGATGTAGTCTCGCCAACGTTTTCTTGGCCGGCCCCGTGACCGCCGCCCGTCAAGACAATGCATCATTAAATTAATATACAAATTAAATAGGCTAATTTTTATAATTCAAGAAATATTTACAAACATTTCTCCCAACCGAGATGTAAAGCAGAATAGTTAGCTCGGGTGTAAGTACCAATTGCACCCTCGAAATATTTCGGGCTGCAATTGATGCCTTACAGCCCTTGGCTACTAATCTACTATTATAATTTCCAGAGAACATAAACTTCCTGACGGCTGACGGCAAGCGATTCGAGCATCCGCTCCATCACCTCGGCAAGTCGACGGCCGACCTGCCTCTGATCGCTATAGACTCTTTCCGTCACATGTATCTCTTCCCCGACTACAAGGACATTGAGATACCCGGCAAGCTGAAAGAGTTCCTGCAAGATCTTTACTCGGGGAAATTGCACAGGTAGCTTATTTTTAAACGTCTTTAAAAAAAAATAGGCTGTTCTCAAGTAGGCTGTATTTTTTTATGTACCGCTTATGTCTGACTCTGAAACAGATTTGAAAACATATTTTCTTATCTAAAAGGTTATTACTTCCAGATTGGTCCCATAGAAATTCTATCAAAATCGGTTCTGCAGTTCGACCATGAAGTCGGTTTCTCAAGTTTTTGAAACTTATATCTATACTAATATTACAAAGAGGAAAGATTTGTATGTTTGTAATGAATAGACTCAAAAACTACTCTACCGATTTCAAAAATTCTTTCTCCATTGGAAAGCTACATTCACCCTGAGTAACATAGGCTATATTTATGTGTTTAATAAATAAATGTTCACCCGTGCGAAGCTGGGAAAGGCCGCTAGTTATCAATAGAAAAGGTTCCTAGCTGTAGATGTTTATAGTTTAACGTCATGAGAACTTGATTGCGTCACACACATTAGTTGTAATCTTGATTTAAGTGCCGTTTTGTTACGTTCATTTGTGCAATTATGATAACAGTAATTCCTTTAATTGCTTTCGATAAGTCATGTATGAGAAATAAAAAAACTGAGCTATTTTAGCTGAGTACCATAGAGAGAGGTTGTTCATAGTTACTTATAAGTATAGTAGACACAATCCGCCCATGATGTCTAGTTCCTGATTTGGATTTTCATATTCAAGCATTCAAATATAATGTTTGAAATAGGCTGGTAACACTACAGATTGACTGGCCTCTCAGCTCAGTCGGTAGTAGCGTTTGGACCTGAGGCCTGGGTTCGATCCCCACTGAGGTTAATTATCTGGTTCCAAACAAGGTTTGCTTAGTTTGGGCTTAGATAGTGATGTGTGTATTGTCCGCAAAATATCTTCCTCTTAAATTTAAGAGCTTAGCTATTGTCGGGGTTTTGATGCAGTTTTCTCAAATAAAGTCTTTCGAATGCGGCCTCCTTTTCTTCCTTATGACAACATGTTATTTTGTAAAAAAAAATAAAAAGGCTACCTATTAACCATGATTGTTATTTGATTCCAGGGAATTCCACTACGGTCCCGACCCCAACCAGATTGAACATAAATCTGATGTCAAAGTGACTACACCTCCAGAGTCCACCTTCAAGAAACTCGCGCCGTCCAAAAACCGCTACACGCTACTCAGGGACGAATTATAAGGTTATTACTAAGTAGAACACGCAATTTAGCTGTAAGACCGATATGCAGAAACGTCAAATTGGAATTGGTTTACCAAGCCATGTCCGTAATAGGGCCTTAACTCTGCTAGCGACGGTAGAAAGTAAGTTAGAAATATTTCGTATCTTCTTTAGATTAAACTTCAAAAACAGATAAATATGTTTTTGTCTGATAGCGTTACTTAAATCTACTCCCACAGACATGTTTTATAAAATGATCAAACTCACTTGAAGGCTATGAAGGTTATTTTCCACTGTGGACGAAAAGTGGGGACGAGTGGGAAGTCTTAAGAAAAATCCCCACTCTAGACGGGCGGGAAGGCGAATGTATTTTTAGTTCCTGCTAGGTACTAAAAATACATTCGCCTTCGTCCCCAATTTAGTTTTTACAATATATTTAATCAATATTTTCAGACATTCGTCATATCACTATCTAGCCCCAAACTAAGCAAATCTTGTACTTTCTCACTTTGTACGAAAGCACTCCGCAGTAATAGCATGTTTGTGTGCTATAATAACTGTGTCCAGTGGGGACGAGCGGGAAGAATTCTTCTTATGACTTCCCGCTCGTCCCCACTAGAGACAAACGGTGTGAACGAGCGGGAATAACCCGTTAAAATACTTAGAGGATGCTGCTGTCTATCACATCATGTTTTCTCAGTCAAATCGGAGCCACTACGCCCATAAACAATACAGAAAAAACTATTACTATGAAGCAAAGCCCACTAGACCGATCTGCCAATATCGTAGCGTTTCATGTAAATGACGGGCTGGTCCTACTACGGTCATGACTTAGTAATTAGCGTACGTAAAACACCTCTATAGGCAGCGAATGGCGTTTAATTATATGGCAATAATTACCAGTTTAAGTTTTTTAGACAATACGAGAATCTCTTGTGAATTTTTGGATTCCGTACTACGTTGCTGCCACGCGCTGTTTGTCTGTCTATTACAGCTGATCTTTTATAATTAATACAATAGTTGAATTTTAAGCGGAAATGCCTCATGGAAAATACAAATTACAAGGTCTAAGAAGAAACGAACGAACACTTAACAGTTTTCTAAGTTGGCATTATTTTTTGTTTACTATGATATTTACTGATAGTATATTTTCCTTCGGAAATTCTCAGTTTTTTTGTTTACAACTTATTATTGTTTAGTGATTGTGTATTTTCTTCAGATATTGATTTTTCTGATTGTAATTATACTGAATTTATTCGCTGTTTTTTTGTATAATAGACCAGTCATTTTATAATCAATATAAGGTCCAATCAGTGAAACGCTGTCATATTAAACAGCGTTTCACTGATTGCCATCGCAGATCGCTTAGATGTGCGCAAGGCTTAAATGATTGGACTTTAAACTCAATTTGACCTGAACTAACAAGATTTGAAGTTATTATTAATTTTTATTCATCATGCATTTATTATTATGCAGTTATAAATACATTATGATGGTTTTCTTTTATATTTAAATTAATTAATGTGTGTATTGTACATACTTTTTGCAAATCTAATATCTCTAATTTTATAATAAACCTTGAATGTATTATAAATACTTGCTTCCGTTTATGCTTACCGTTGGTTTGCTTTTTTTTCTTCTTTGGTGTCTTATTGCTAGCAAAAGGTTTACCACTTTTATTAAATCCTTCACTATATTTTTTATTTATAATTAATAACGTTTTCGTACTTCATAGATATAATATGAATAATAATTGTCTATTAGTTTATCGTAGATTACATTTCATGTTCTTCAGGTGCAAGCACCAAATATTATTTTAAAAGGTGAATATTTTCACAATTTGTGAGAGAGTTAAAATCTAAGTGATTAGAGAGATTATGCGATTTTAAGCTATTTTATAATAATTTGTGTTTATACATGGTGTTACAAAACTACCCGTAAAGTCGTGGAGGTTAAATGGGGCCTTAACAAGTCCATTCACGATATTTAAAAACCGTAGTAACGCTATATGCCTACGTACTCCAAAAAAAAAACAATCATTTATGAATGAATAATAGAAAAACTATAATAGCAGACAAAACTATTATTGTATTATAGTAGACTTATTAGGTAAAATAGATATGAAAGCATTTCTGTTAAATAGTATGGTTCCCTAACATGACAGCTTGCTAGGGTTGAAAAAATTTTTGGCTTTGATAATTTTTACTGGGTAGGTATTTTGTAACACGTTGTATAATGTGCCTATGTATAAAAGAAATCGAGTTGTGTGAACTTAATTAGGCATTTGAGAGTAAATTATTAATTAATTGTTTTTTCACTTCAACAAGTTTCAATCAACACATAACTTTAATAGAGAACCACAGTAAAATAATAGAACCTTCCACAACAGAACTGACCACTGCACCTATAGAATGTATACACGTCGAGTATTTAAGGTGGTTAAGCTTTTATTTGGGAAATAAGTGGCCTAATCAATTTCAGTTTTGTGTATATTTGTTTCTATAAAATATAATATTATTATAAATACAAATGCTTAGATGTTTGCGTGTAAAGGGTAGACTGTTTGGGAGAAACTTATAATAAATACCTAGATAAAGTTTGTGGACATAAAATAGCGAATCTTGTTTTTTTATCACGATCGAAACCACAGAAGAAAGCTGAAATATAATTAAATTTAGTTCGATTTAGATTTAATCAGGTTTATTTGCTTTTTGAGGGCTTGGATCGTTTTTTTTTTCATGAGTGCCTTAAGACGCTGTCAACAGTCGAGCAACTTCTCGCTGGCTCATTTTTAAAGATGAATAACTGAATATAGTCTCAAAAAAAGCAAATAACCAAGTTTCGCCGAATAACATGACAATTCAGCAATAATACTATTTTGCAAGCGAAAAGTTGTCAGTGTTGGTTATCAGCTACTTAAACGATGATATGGGAATTCGAACGTTACTTCAGTTTAATCATTTCTTAAAATTAGCTCTGTCACTGTTTCTCTTTACCTATTCGTAAGGGATGATTGTATATGCATTGTTTTTATTTTGAAGGCTTTTTATAAAGTAAGGCGTTAGATAGAGGCTCAGTTAATTTGCAATATGAAATTAAGTAATTGACATTCGTGAATACTAATTCTTAAGAAAACATCTTTTAAACTCCAACAGCCGCACTCAAAAAACGTTTAATTGAATTAATCCTGCAACCACACAATCCACGGCAATAATTCGGTATAGTGTATTGTTTATTTTTTTTTGCAGGCCTTTTTGAGTGCGGCTGTATCTTAGTTTGTCAAGAAAATATTTGCGTTAGCTCGGTTGAAGGGTCGTCCGAATCTAATACCTTTTTAGATCAGTGTAGACTCGGATCGGAAGTCTAAATGTTCGAATTTCTTTTTTCTTGTTAAATACTTATCATTAAAATTAGCTCGATCTTTACCTATTTATGTATCACCTAAATTAAATTACAAGGCAATGTTGAGCCTCAGAAAAGAGGGGATCTCTTCTAATACAGGTTTAACAACTTAAAAGAAGAGATCCCAACCCTATATTTGTCCTACCTGTAATTTTTTCAATAAAATCCTTTTTTTTTAATACCTGTTTGACAGAGTAGGTACCAGCGCATACCTTTCTCACAGTAGTTAGGCATTACGCTGAGTCAAGGCCCTTTTTCTGCAGTAGCACACAGAAACAAGACGCACTTCTCCAATATCGATGTATCTATTTGTATCTTTCTTATAATGTCCTTGTTCTTTACTTGGTTTATGTGTGCTTATGTAGTAAATAAATAAGTGTCGAGATATATCCAAAAAGTTTTCGACATTTTCGAGGTTATTATTTAAAAAATGTATGTTAAGCTTAAGAAATATGAAAAAGTGCTGTATAATTGTAAACACGGTGTAAATTGCCCCTTCTGAAACTGATAGCCAGAGGAGATCGGATTATTAATTCCCGATTTTATCAATAAATGTCACACTTTCTAAAATGTATGCTTTACGGTGATTCGATTTCCATACCAATTGTTTTTTTTTCATTTATGGGCGATGAGAGTATAATTGTACACTGAAATAACTGATGATTATTAGTAGGTAGTATTTAAAATTTTGTTAACTACATTAAGCTGAAGAAAATTGTAGACTTTTCTTTAACTTAGGTATGTAGGTATAGTAAGCCTTAAATTAAGAGCAATATTAAAGTTCAAATTTAAATTGTTTATTAATCATAATTATTTCAGTGTCCCATTATACTCTCATCCCCAAATAGTAAAATCAATTGGTTTGGAAATCGAACCACCTTAAACATACTTTTTAATTTTAGGTGATAAATATCCTCGAAGGTGTTGGCTAAAGAAAATTAGCGTGCTTTATAGATTCCTTTGTATAAAATAACTTTTTCCATATCGTTAGTGGTTTCAATTTTGATTGAATAAGAACTTCGTTTCTTTGCAATAGGTTGATTATGCTATGACTCATAGCCTATGAGTGACATTCCTCTTCCTAATAGTTATGTATAGTATGTAAACGTGATTTGTACAAAATGTATGTTTTGTATCGTGTGGTGTAATACATTTTTCGAGCCTTCAATATGTAGTTTCATTTGTTTATAGTAAAAAATGTTACATTCTAGGTAAGCGCGCTACATCGTCGAATCATTGCATAACATCAGGTGAGATTGAGGTCAAACGCAAGACTATAAATTGTAATAAAACTCTAAAGGCACATCCTGTATATATCATCATCATCAACCTATATCAGTCCATTACTAGACGTAGGTCTTACCGAAGATTCGCCACTGAGCCTGGTCTTGCTTGCCAGCTCACCCCAACTTGCCAGAGAGTGCCTACACAACACTGACCTAAACGCAGTCGCCATTCTAGTATTCGTTTGCTCCAGCGGTTGTCTGTTCTACGACAAACATGACCGGCCCGCTGCCTTCAGCTTGCTAATCCTTTGAGCTATGTCGACTACCTACTTAGGTTCTCTCTGGAATAACCTGGTTTCGGACCCTGTAAAATATCTATAATCCTTGTTACTTGCTGATTTAGTCATCTGTTTTATAGATAGGTAAGGTTCTGTTTTCTATCCCAGTAATATAAAATGTGAAAGTTTGTATGGACGGATTGATGTTTGTTACTCAATAACGCCAGAGCGGCTAAACGGATCTGGATGAAATTTGGCACAAAGATTAATAGTCTGGAATAGCACATAGGATACTTTTATCCCGAAAAGTAACAGGAACGGGGCGTAACGAGAACGAGGCGAGCGAAGCCGCGTGCGGCCGCTAGTACCTATCCCATATTTTTTTATTCGTCGAGACAACAACTTTTTTCTTATCAGTGTGGTGAAAGGATTTTAAGGGCGTCTCAAACAGGGTTCTTTGATATAAACTAATTAAATTAAATTAAAAGAGGCAACAATGTATCGATAAGGAAAAATCAAGAAGGGTCCAAAACAAGTCATGCACATCAAACTGGCCGCTAGACCCTCGCTCGGGTATCACTGCAAAAACCTAATGAGAGCAAAGCAGTGTCAGATGTGTCACACTCGCATCGCTCTACGGCTTGTGTAAAACAAACTGCTCGAAGCTGTTTTTATAACGATTTTGAGGATTTTACTGATGTAGAGTAATTTCGGCTGTCACTGGACAGAAAGGCCGATCTTTTGAGGGCAGCCGCGCGCTACGGGGCGCCACTGATACGCGGAATTTCTTTACCTACATTTTTTTGTGTCTGACATGGTCGGGACAAAGTATGAACTGACTTTGTTATAATTTCTTGCTAATTTTTGTTACGAATGAAATCATTACTTTATTTGATGATACAAGCATTGTAAAAATATGCGTACTCTACCTAGTAGGTACCTACCTTAAGCCCAACTATCCATGCTGTGTGAATAAATAGGCACATTTATCGATCTAAGTATTATCCCATCAAAGTTTCAAGTTTCGCTTTTAGAAGACTGAATTTCGCCACGGCAATTGATTTTTTAAAGCTTGTAACTTGATATTCTAAAAAGTTACCTGTCGCGAATACGTTTTGTATTGGCATTGTATCAGAACGGATGATGGTGTTATCTGATCGGAATTCCGCTCAGATTCATACATTTTAAAGGAGTGAACAGCGGTTGTGATCTTTTGTCGACGTGTAACAAGATCAACGCACCTACGAGTAGGTACCTGTTCCGTGGACAATGGACTACAGGTTCACAGATAGCAGCATGAAGCTTTTGAAATTGGCTTTCGTATTGTGTAACTCGATAAACTTTGTAAAACCTTGAGAAATCTATTTTTTCAAGTTTTATATTTTACTATCAAACCATTTAAAAAACCTTGCTGTTGCAACTTTATAAAACTAGGAAAGTACCTAGGACCTTTCTAAAAATATTATACGTTTTATAGACTGGCTTGACAATTGTTATGAGCTAAGGCAAATTTAGATTTTATCAAAAGCCTTGCCGAAATTGTGAAATAGAAGATAGAGGTCTTCTGGAGATGAAAATCTTAATTGTTACATAGCTCAGTTACTTCTGATCATCACAGTTTCTTGATAAGAAACCACTAGTAAATATAGTATATCCTGGACTAGAGTGGAAATATTTTACGAAATCAGCAGTGCAATATATGAAAGAGCAGATATAAGTGAGTATGAAAGCTCTCAGGTATAGATAGTCATTTATGCCACCACCTTTGTCAAAGAGTTATTCCCACGGCTGCAACAAAATCGATATTCCCAAAAGCATGCAAGATCCTGCATTGATAGAGTGGGTGCCTCGCTGGCTGTTCCACAATGCCGGCAACCTGATACCACGCGCCGGTACTTTGTGCAGTATGAACGCTGTATGGAAGCTGCTCAAAGCTTGGCTCCATTGACGGGCGCCCAGCAAAGGACAGGAAGTGAAGGACAACGTGCGATAGAGGCAATTATCCGCCCACGATATTGGAAACCTGTAATTAGTGCAAGATATCCGAGAACGGAAATGAGTGTGGCGAATTGTATTGCCGAATTTAAGTTTTGTTGATTGATGTTTTTTGAAATATTTTTCATGCACTAGGTTTACATTTGTACGGATTTGGGAAGGTATTTAATATTCGTTTTAGAGGATGAAAGGTAAGGTATAAGCGGTCCTCGTAGAAGATAGCCCGCAAAATATTCACTTAGGGTAAGGTTTTTTAAAAGCACATTGAACACATTTCACTGGTAACTGACTAGCTGTTCATCAAATGGTCAGAACATGCCCGAAGACAGCCGACATCAAAGGAACAAGGGCCGTATTTTTTCAGTTTACAACAAAAACACAGTAGCATCCCTCGAGATTTATGGCGTAGTGAAACGATCATAGGGCATTAGTAGGTTACATTGTGCCCTGCATGTGGGCTTTGTTGCAACGACTGGCAGTAGCCGTCAGCGATGTCCAGTCGATGCATTGTTCTTTGCTGTAAAACATGTCGACAGGTTAGCTGGATTCTATACAAGTGATAAAGCAGAAAAACCGGTGGCAACGCTCGATGTACTTCGTAGAAAAATGTCTCTTGAACATTTTGTAAACGAACTGGGGCCTAATTCTCGGGTCGATCTCGATCATTTTGCAATTTTATTTTATTGCTTCTTTTCACAACCCCGCACTTTTTCTACGTTTTCCGTATATCGTAGCTGTCGACGCTTTTACGATGAGGTCGTTGATGAATTACTCAAGGAAATCTGCCATTCGAAAAGAAGCAATAAGATAATATTGCAAAATGATCGAGATCGGCCCGAGAATTAGGCCCCTGCACTGTAGCTGACTTATAATGAAAATGCCACAATTTCAATGTGTATTTAAAATTAAGTCAATTAATACTTATTGCTTTTCCGATTGGGTAAGGTGTAGGAAGAGGAGGAGGAATGCTCTTATTTGCCTCTGACAGAGTCCGACATAGATTTTACTAGCTCGTAAGTAAATGTCACTAGCGTGCATCCCTAGGTTATATGTAAGTACTCCTATGCTTTTTCTCATTGAGCTGGATGGTTGACTTTGGCAAACCGCACAATATTTGTCCATGTTCTCGCGGGTCAGCGTTTTACGCTGCCACGTGGTTATAAAGCCAATTACAGACAGTCAACAGCCAAGTATAAAAACGGCAGCGCGTCACAGCTTAGACTCGCGCTTAACTCTAACTGAACTAACTTATTACTAAACTGAACTTTAAACAACTGTTTTACTCAGCAACGAACACTCGTATGATCGTAGGGACCCTAAAACTTATATAGAGCTTCTTATAATTTCAGATCAATCTTGATGTTTACCTTTACCTAGCAAACAAAATATGGTGGTCTGTTTGTTGAAAATAAGCTGAACCTAACTACCTAACACATTGCTCAATTCTATGGGAAATCAAAATAGCAGATGAAAAAAAAATCCACGGAGAAAGAAAAGGAAATATTTTAAAAGCGGCGTTTAAAAACAAAAGCAGAGAACGTTATAACAAACTGCCATATTTTAACAACGTGTAATTAAAGGTTTGGTTTCGGTCGAATATGCATAAATCATACGTCTGCCGCGAACTGCCGACCGAAATAGAAAAAAAAATTAAATACATTAAGCGGCTGTGAGTATCTACCTACAAATCTATATTTAATAAGAGATGCTCATTTCTGGTTGGGCTAGATGCAGTTAATTGGTATTTTAATTAGTGGGAAGAGAAAATTGGGAAGACCTTTCTTGTCTTGGGTTCCTCGTAGCAACAATGAATAAGTAAATGTTTCAAAGTCTAGCCAAAGACTGCTCATGTTTTTAAAAGGTGTAATGGTAACTACAAATCTTGGAGCAAATGCACAGTTTTGTTAGGAGTGTCGGGTGTCTCATCGAGATTTGTCAGTATGAAGATAGAAAGTGTTAAGATATGAGATAAGTTGGTATTTTTATTCTCACAGTTGATGATTTTTACACATTATTAACTTAAAATTATATTTTTAACTTCTCCCTGCTGATCACTTACCCTGTAATCGCTTAGATATACTTTGGTAGGTGCCTATTTATTTTATCAAATTTGGTATTACCTATAGGTATATAAATTGCCGTAAATCAAAAAAGTAATTGCAAAAGCTTTTTAATAACTTATCTTTTTGCTGATATTGAGCCAGTGTTATAAATATATTACAAAACCTCTCTAAGAATTTAAAATCTCGTACTCGTAAGTCATAACTAAACATTTGCCGAGCAAACATGTAACGACAAATCGATTATGTTTCCAAAGTGAAGTAGGGCAAGCAAATGTAAACATAACCTTTGTAAGAGTGTCGTGGCGTCTCGCTCACGGCTCTCCCATTCTAGAGTTGAGCCGTGGGGTATAGGCTCATAACTCACGGAGAAGGGACTAGTGTGTATTCTATGGCCCGGGCGGGGTGTGTCGGAGGCTGCGCCGGGGCATGCGCGGGGCAGGGTGCGCCTGGGGCCCAGGGGCGGGGGGAGAGGTGACAACCGCTCGTTACGTCTATCCCAAGCCAGTTATTAAAAACGTCTCGGCGCGAACGGTGCGCCGCCCTGTAATTATCCAGTTGGAAGTATCGCAGCTACGTTGTCACCACCGTTGCCGGAAATGCAGTACGTGGATCCGCCTGCGCAACAGGTCCGTCCGCCCGCCCACAGGCACTATTACTCTTGACACTTTATTCACATTCAGCCAGTTCAGCATAATTAAATTTTCCGGTACATTTATTTCCAAGTTCAGTGAAGTGTTTAATTTATTTCACGCGTTCAACTAATTCGGTTAACAGCATAGACAAAGTTACAATACCTAGTGTTTTTAACAAGTTTATACCCACATTTATTAAAGTTATGTGAAGTGCGTGACGTGTTGTTAAAACGTCATCTTTATTTGTTACAGGTGATGAACATGATGACCGGTTACGGGTGCGGTTACGGTCGAGGTGAGGCCATATCCCCTGCCTCAGACCTGTCGTCTTGCAGCAGCGTGTCGTCCGGAGGATGGTGCGGGCCGGTGGCGTGGCGAGAGCCGACCTTACCCCCGTACCCTCAGTACCCGGCGTACTGGCCGCCGGCTCCTGCTACCACGACCGAAGATGCTCGGGAACTCCAACGGCGCTGTGCCAAGTGCCGCTGTCCCAACTGCCTCACCGAAGCCGCCGGATTCGGCCCCAACTACGGAAAAGACGGTGCGAAACGCGAGCACATCTGTCATGTCCCCGGATGCGGAAAAGTTTATGGAAAAACTTCTCATCTGAAAGCTCATCTCCGCTGGCATACTGGAGAACGCCCCTTCGTGTGCAACTGGTTGTTTTGTGGGAAACGGTTCACGCGCTCCGATGAGTTGCAAAGACATTTGCGCACTCACACTGGAGAAAAGCGATTCGCGTGTCAACTTTGCACGAAGAGATTCATGCGATCCGACCATCTCGCGAAACATGTGAAAACGCATGCTAACGTGACACGTAAAACTAAAAAAGCTAAAGAGGATGACAAGGAACAATCTCCTTCGCCCGTTACACAAGAAAAAGTGGAACACCCAGTAGTGCAACCTCAGTCTTCGGTTGGAAGTGTCAACTATGGAACAGTGCCTTTTACAAACGCGACGACCAAACCAATGTCTTTGAACTACGCGGCTGCTGCTCCGGTAATGGCAAGTGCTCCAAGTTACAATACTACGATGTTCAGTGGGAGCGGTATGATGCCGGGCTGGTATCCTGAGATGAGGCAGGAGAGCCTATACCCTCGCCCTGCAATGAGAGACCCACGGTACCAACAGTACCCCACTCCGATAAGTGGTTATCAATGCGCCACGAAGGATAACTATGCCGTTTTTCAAGGACATTACAATATACAACATCCGATGGCTCTTGGGCAGTAAAAGTTGGGTGTAAATGTTAAAAAGACTGGTTTTCGCGATGGTGTTGTAAATTATCCCGGTGATCTAAAAACATTGTTGTTATCAATTGTGTAAAGTGTTTTTGGTATAAGTTACCTCCTACTAAGCATTTATTGTGATTTCTATAAAATAGATTCTGTTGTACAATTTAGTTTTAAGAAAAGTGCCTTTGTCAAACTGAAAATTATAGTAAATTGATTAAATTAAACAATTGTTTTTTAATTCGTAAGGTATGCCTTTATATTTACCTTAATTGACCTGTTTTATCATAAGACATAATATCTTCTTAAACATTGATATTATGTGCCCATAAATACATTACCATAAACGTGAGGCATAAATAGTTATAATATGGTCTTTGACCCGGCAACATTACCTATCGATTACGAAATTTGGCTGTAGGCGGAGATCGGTATTATTATATCTCCAAGATTAGCATATTGAGCGGTAGGTATTAAAATAAGTAATATTATTATGAACTAGACTTGAGGTCAACGCAGATTAGCTGCCCAAAAGCATACCTCACAGTTAATTGATAGCTAGGTATATCCTACTGATTATTTATCTAAATTTAAAAATATCACTACAATCTCGTACATAAAGAACCTGTAAGGGAAAATAACTAGATTACGTCTAATTCACGGGGTCTTCCGAGGTAGATAAGGTAGATTTACTTACTATTCAAATAGCAACGAATCAGTTAGTTTATAGGTACTATTCATAAATAAACAGTTACGCAATATTACAATATCCCTGTAATTAGTCAGAATTCAATATCACGAATATTAGAAACAGTATTTAAATACTGTTTACACTGGTTTTGCCCAAAATAATGATCTGACTATCTCTGCATTACACTTAGTCTTATGAAGGGCGTTTAAACGAAAAGCAGTTAATTAAACAGATTTTTTTGTGCTTTCAATCATCTGATGAAATAAACTTTATGCATATCACAGTAAGCAAGAAAAATATCCCAACCAAATTAAACGACGGCAGTTTAGACATAATGTTGAAAATGTATTAACCTTTTGAATATGTTTGGGTTAAAAAAATATAATCTGTTAATTGCTTTCGAAAATTTAAAAGTTTTTTAAGTTGTAAAAAGCACATAAGTAAATGAAAAACAAACTTACAAAAATGTTTTATAAAAATAAGCGTAAGCATAAATTTGTTAGAAATTTCAAGTCGTTATTCACATAATCTTTGGTCATAAGGGCACGTGGAAAAGTACACAGGTCGTAAAGTTTTATGAATAAAGGTATTTAAAAGCAAAAATATTACTGTCGTGCTCTACGCTAAACAAGTGCTACGCCTACGCATGTGCTACGGCGCTACGATGCTGCTACGGAGACGCGTTTATGTTTTTTGTCTAAAGTTTCATTACTCCTTGTACAAGGAGTACAAAAAGGGATGTGTAAAAAGATGTGATTGTGTACTTGCAATGTGCATGTAAATTACATCAATTTAGTATCTAGAGCCTTTAATTAAAAAAAAAAATTGTGTGTGTCAGCTCCGACGCACGACTGGAGTTTACTCCTTAAAGGTAAAGTAAGAATAATCTTATACACTACCAACGATCTAGCTGCACTGCTCACACCAAATTAGAAAGTTGCGCAAGATAGGTTGCGCACCAAAAACGTAACGAGGTCATTCGTTCAGTAGATTTTACTCTCCACATTTTTCTCATACCGGGCGCCTTATATCAAAAAACCGATTCTTCAGGAGTAAACTCCAAATATTTTTAATCAATGTATTTTTATTTAAGCGTCTTATTAGGTCAATATACGTAAATAGCGATAGCGTAGTACTTTATCAAACACGAGTGGATACTGCATCGCAAACTACCTGTTGCTAGGCCAAAGTTAACTTAATTTACGTTCCATAAAACACCCACTTCACGCAAGCGATTGAGTTTGGTTCTGCTTTGCGCTACAAATTTTATTCGTATCAGAGGATTTTTTTTCCGAATTTTTGTAAAAGGTCAAAATTAAATGCGTGTTTATTTTTGGTATTGAGACATACTCGTAGAAATGTGGTTTGTCGGCAGTATTAGTGTCGCTTCTCAACGCTAGATGGCGCAAGCAGTCCGTCACCAGTGAGCGGCGCGTAATTGCGCGGCCTATTATCTGGGCGGCGCTCGGCGCGCATGGCGGCCGGTGCGAGCGGGATGCACTCGATAATACGTAAAACAAAACGAGGGAGTAATAATGGTAAAAAACGAGCAGCACGCAAATTATAGTGAGAAATGAGGCAGCCGGTAGCGGTGGGGACGGTGGTGGGGGCCGATAGCGCGGCAGTCGCGGCCGCTCGGCGCACGCAGACCGCCCGCGCCGCCTGCGCTGCCTCGCGAGTGTTGTGACTGTGACATGCCGCCGCGACAGAGATGAGCGGCCAGGGCTCCTCCTCACCGGACCTACTCATGAATGTGAGTCTGCCGATACGATAACAACAGCCAACCAGCTTACTCACAGCAAACACATCTCTTATCACAGCCCTTCTGCTTACTAACAATAAATAACTTAGGTACACGACACAATGTACTTTTATTTGAAGTGCACATTGAACTTAACCCTTTCCTATCTCCTCTTAAACCTATTAGCTAGCCTTCCAAATGCACCATGATATAAAATCTGATTTAAGGTAATCTTATTTAATGATGACAATACGATAAGAACTATTTACAAGTCACCTGACTTCGTTTCGAACTAGATTCTGACGCATGAATCATCCCTATTATAAACCTTCAAGTCCATTATTTCGTATTAATAAAACAGTTCACGCTTCAAACTAATTTGAAGAGCAAACCTTTCCAAATAAGCGCGTGAAATGGTTTGTTGTCAGAGCCCTTGGCCCCGGGGGTATTGTCGATTTAGCACGGACCATAAGCGGCGAGTTACTCTGCATCGTCGGGTCCCCAGAGCCCTATGGCCTCTTACTATTCATGGCGAACGCCCCCGCGGCTCCGAATGACCCAAGACCCGAAGATGTTGAGGGAACGTTATGGGTTTTCGATTATTTTGCCAGGGTTTTGAATAGGTTTTTGTATAAAACGTTTAACATTTTGCAACTTTGTGAATCACGCAAAAACGAATTATGTTTGTAGTATGCGTGTCATAAAGAATTTTGGTTACTGCAGAGATTTATAAATACTATAAAATTTACCTTTTTACCTGTTTGCCGTAAAATTTATTTGACCGAACCCTATTAAATTTATTTCCCAAAACAACAAATAAAAATAAACATAGTAGGTGTTACAGATATTTACGGAGCAATATCTGTCACATCAACGTAATGATTATTACCTGAAAGCCCATTTCATTTGGTTCCGTACCATTATCGGCAGTTCATAAAGTTTCTAAAAATGTTAATTCAATAAATGAAGTCAAATAAATAAAGGTCTTGCCGGCTTCGAAGCACCGTGACCAATCCTTAATGACATAGAGCCTTCGTCCATTTTCTACTCAATTTCCTTTTCATATTAGTTTAATCTAGAGGCAAGGACTACTGGCGCCAAAAATTATACCGCGACGGCCGTGTCGGGCGGCCTAATCTGTTTAGCGTTATATTGTAGAGCGCCGGGTCCTTTGTGCGGTGAAAAAGGAAGAAATTTATGCTTTTCGGCGTCGTGTGTGAGTTTTTTGTGGGAATGTAATTAATAATTCGGCGGCAAAACTAACAGTGTTTTCGTTGTAGCGTCGAGCGTGATTGATGCGCTGGACGGCTAGAATTAACTTTACGAAATGAAGCTTTGTTTTACATTAGTGAACTACCATTGTGAAGTGGTTGTTTTCACGACTGCTATTAATCTTATGTGGAACAAGTCAGTAATGTAACATACGTAAAGCTACTTAAAGTAATTTGGTAATTTTTTTTTTTTTTTTTTTTTTTTTAACTTTACACGTCTGTCTTAAACTAGGTACTTAAAAAATAATAAGACATTATGTACTACAAACGTGCAATTGCTGGAGCTCTTATAATCTAAGGGTGTTATTAACAATCCCGGCGCAACTCTGGAGTATAGCTAAATCGTGTTTTGTCACAGTTGTTCGAGTTGACAATTGCATGTCAATGGAAGAGACAAAAAAAAAACACGGATCAACCAGTCCAACGCTACGCTAGGATTATTAAAAAGACCCTTTAAACTACGGTCTTCACACTAGGCCAAGCCTGTATCGTGAAGACCAAAACAACGATTAAACTAATTTAAACATTGACTCGGTGGACAGCTAAAACAGAAAAATAATAAAAAGGTGAAAATTTTAATTTAGTTATGTTTTTAAGAGTAAATGTGTGTGTGATGTGTGTTGGTTTTTACGGATGGGTCATCCGTAAAAACCAACACACATCACACACACAAAATATTAATGAAGAACATACAATACACAATTCCATAGGTCCACTCTATTACTCTTCATGTAATCAGGTATTAAAAAACAAGTTTGGCCTAGTGAGCCATATATCCAGGGCACATGCTAGAAAAAAAATATTTTTTTAGTTATTGTTAGTTAAGAAAGTAGATTTAATTTTTAGTCTTACTTTTTAGCTCGGGTATCTTCATCAAAATCAATGAAAACTCTACGAATATCCTACCTAAAACAAACTAAATTATATATACCTACTGATGAGTCTTTAGAGGGCACGTCCAAACGTTATTGCCTTAAAAGCAGTAGAGTTTTCCTTACAATACAAGAGATCGACTCAAATTATTTAGTATACCGATAAAAAAAATATTAGAAGTTGATGAGTACGAGACTTTGGATACATCAATAATTTCGTCATAAAAAAAAATACTTTTACTACGACGAGCAATAACGACGTATAGCATAAGCCTCCCTGACATTGTAAAGGTCATGGAGATAAAGAAGAAATATATGGGGGAGACATACATCAATCAACGGACTTCTTTGCAGGTGATGTATTTTGTGATTTCTACACGAAACTACAAAATATAGTATAGAAATAAAAAAAAAATCGCATATCATGCATACTTTTATTCGTTGTGTACTTTTTAATTTACTGGAAATACTTTCATAAACGTCAATTCTTACATTCTTGCTGGCGACATGGCAATACAGTGAAAAGTACTCATCATCCATAAACCATTCTTCAAAACAATGAAGACTCAGCTCATTTACCTGTCTACCCGGAGCAAGTCATCTTGGTAGCTTTGTAAAACAAACTGAGGGTTGGCGCATTTCACTCACGGTACCATGACTAGCAAGTCTTGAATCGCCCACGCGTACACTAGTAGGTTTGAGTACTGGTGGTTAGGTATTATTATGGTACAACTGAAACACGTTTGTGGGGGACAACGAGTTTCACTTAGAGTGGAAGGGATCCTAATAGAAATCTGAGGTGTAATTTCGCATTGTAAAATATTTTCGTCTCTCTATAGTTTGATTGGTCAAACTATAGAGTGACAAAATATTAAACTAACATCCTTACTTTAATTCTGAAAAGCTCTATTCATATAAAATCAATGTAGTGAGTTTTCCTATTGCAATTTGCTTCTGGAAATTCTACATGGTTAGTTGGCAAGGGGTTGGACAGAAAATCAAGTGTCTCGTCAACTAGTTACCAATAACGAGTGTAACGCTGCTAATATCTGCACGTCAGCCAACGAGCTGCAGCAATTAGATAGAGAGGATGCGAGCAATTCAGAACAAGTCGACTGTGTTATTTCGCTGTTTTGTGCGCAAGTGTACCGTTGCGGTGCTGGCGATGGAGCGACCGGAGTGGCACTCGGCAGCCGTGCGCGGCAACAGTTTAATTGACCACGCGATGTTACCGCGTCTCGTCCGACTTTTTCTCCTCCTCAAATTGCTCTAAAGTGCTTAATGAGCGATGCGTGCAATCGTCGTTTCCCCGTACGGGAGGTTGCTCTTATTTTACATACATAAATAGTTTGAACTAATGCCGATTCTCAGTACTGTAATTGCGCCTGTGACAGGCTTCCGTCGCCTTTCGAGAGGCTAGCGGTTAAACGGCGAACACTCGCTAGCCACTAGTCGCCTAAATTATAGTTATTTTGCATTAATAGCGAACACATCGAGTGCGTGCGCGCACACTCGCACGGCTTCAGGCGCCACGCCGCGTCTCTGACATTTGTGCACTCTGTGGCTAACCGATAACATTTTACTTCTAAAAGACGTGACCAGGGTTAAAACATGTTTTAAATATGTGGTTACTTTTATACGTCTTGTTATACAAAATAATTAATAGTACCTACTCGTATCACTTGACATGAAGGCGGTTATTTAATTTGTGCGATAGAATTAAGTAATTTCAATAAATAACACTTCACATTGATAAAGACGTAACTGGTCTTGGTCTTGAAATTTCAACTACATGGTGGCTAAGTAGAGTTATTTTATTAGTTTTTTCTATCGGGACTACGCATGTATAGTGTACCCTTATTTTAGACCACTGTCGGATACAACCCTCTCTCATATTAAAGAGGGGGGGATCGTTTGTCATAGTCACCACATCCTTATCTTATCTTATACCTTTAAACGAGAAAATCTTGTATATATATATATATATATTTAGGATCTCGGAAACTGAGCCAACGATTTTCATGAAGTTAAGTATACAGAGGGTTAGGGGGCGATAAATTGATCTAGCTAGGATTCATTTTCAGAAAATGAGTCTGTTCGTTAAAAAGAAACTAAAAACATAAACTGAATATGTAACTGCTCCTGCCATCTATTGACGATTGTGAGCATGAACTGCAAGCATGACCAGCAGATGGCGTTGTTCAGTAAGAATAAACCAGTAAAGATAATAATTATGACTCTTATGATTTCTTAAAAATACAAATTAACGAAAAAAAATCTGAGCGAAGCTCGGTTACCAACTAGTTTTATTAGCATGAGAAAAGTCAAAATGTCTTTAGTCAATAACATCACAGAGATAACTTAGCAACTTGAATGCAACGCTTTTTTATTTCTTTTTATAACATTGCATGCAAGGTAAGTACAGCTTTCGTGGGCATTCTTTGTGTGAATAAAATTAGTAGTTAACGTGTTTGGTAACACTATTATAGTTACCACATTAATTGAACAGGTGCGATTCTACCATTAATAACTTGAATATACTTATAATACCTACTCCCATTTATAATTATATCATTTTTTATAATGATAATGCATTGAAGCTGCCATCATTTACTTTAATCGGATTGGTAAATTACAACAAGGGTGTTATCTAGTTATGATATTAAAATAATAACAGAAAAATATGATCATGAGTCAAGTTGTTATTGAAATATCTTTAACTTTTTATATTTTAAATACCACCAAGTAATTGTTTAATATACTTACAAACAAAATAAAAGCTGGTTTCATAGGTACATGAATAAAAACTGGTTTTGTAGGTAAAATGGTAGGTAGCGTGAATACGACCTAAAAATACCATGTCTCATTCGCAAATCAGTAAAATTTGTCATAGATTTTGTTTGTGTGAGGTAAGCATGCCTTGCAAAGATTGTTTCTTACCTTGCAAAGACTTTATAAAGTAGAATACAAGGTAGATATGATCATGCCCTAAGGTATTTCAAAGCAAGAATATGAATTGAACAAATTATCTCTAGTATTAGATACTAGGTTCCTTATGCTCTATCATTTATTGTAATAAAATTGATTGTCCAATTTTACGCTTGAAGCTTACCGTTAAAATACCTACAGATACGGTAAATCATACCTTGTCGATACCGACTGCATAATCGTGGCCTAGTTAAAGGGCTTAACAGACGGACTGCACTAGTACTACTACACATTGAAATAGACTGCATTGTTGCAGTGAAATAAATAAAGTGTTTTATTGCATTTTGTGAAGGCCCAGTAGTGGATTTGTTTAGGCTGATGGTAAGATTTAGGATTGAACAAGCTACAAATCATTTCTAAAACCGAAAATGAAGTACCATGTACATATTGTAAGAAAGATATTCAAAAATAATCAAATCCAGTTAGTTCTCCTTAGGTTTTGCTCGTGAGGAACTAGAGTTAGAGTATAGATTCAGCGAAGTTTATTTACCTTCCCTTGCGATTTTACCGTAAATGATGTTTAGTTTATTAAGGTAGAATATAACTGCATACGTGCAGTCCATCTGAATGGTTCTGTATTTTTAAATTGAGATAGCATTATAGCAAAGTGCGCTTAGTGTAAAATATTCCACCCCATGAGATCATCGATAAGTGTGAATCTGACATTTGTAGAGCTCATGACGAACGCCAATGAAGTCACGACTAACACTGAAAAAATACATCAGCGTAATTTCATACCAAGATGCATGGCAATAAAATATTAGTATTGTTTTTTATGCAGTTTTCCTACGTCTAATTGTAAAATCGTGCGTTCCACAGCTACTCGGGAGCCAAAAGGTTTAAAAAATATTACAATAAACTACGAACAAAACGCTATCTACAGATTAGAAGCTTTGATTTTGCAACCTGTCATAATGGTAGTTTTTTATTTGATTAAAACAACAGAAAAACGATGATAAACTTCAAAATTCGATTAGAGATATCATAATTACTGCTTATGATGCAACAATAGTAGTCACTAAATTCTCTCTTGTGAAAAACTGGTCCCATCTCTTTTGGGATAGAGGTTTTTAGCGATATTAAATAATAAAGCCTCATATGTTTTTTATATGTTTACAAAAAAAGATAAATCTACGAGCGTTTTGAGTGCTTCATTTCCCGAACAAGTCATTTTGTCGTTGCATGCTTCCCGGTGGACGGACGGATTTCCATAAAACAGCAGTTTGTTTTGTACTCTCTCCCGAGAGCACGGTGCACGCAGCACGTGCCGGGGCGATAACGTTTTGGTAAGTGAAACTTATGTTGCAATTTTGCATGTGAATCACATAAAAATGTTTTCTGGGTATTTCAATTTGAGCTTAAGAAAATAGTGCTTAAACATACGTAGAAGGAGACATTTTTTTAGAAACCTCAATTCATCTGGCTTTGTATAATATAGAAAGTACTATTATTGAATTCTGGAAATAAAGAAAAGTATTGTTTAAAAATTTGAGACCGCCAATTAGCTCACAGACATGTGGTTCAAGGTCCGTCCAAGCAAATGACTAAGCTGGACGCTGCGCTGGTTGCAAAGGACCACAATACAGTCTTTTATTTTGGTCATTGGTGACCGATAATAATTTTATTCACTTTAAATATATCATCTTCAATTGAGTGATTGGTGTTTAAATATACTTCTACATCAAAATTTGTATCGTAAATAGACATAGACCTAGACATTTATTTATTTACTGCATTAGGCACACATAAACCAGTAAAAAACAAGGACAATAAAAAGAATAAATGCAAATGATACATCGATACTGGAGAAGTGCGTCGTGTTTCTATGTGCTAAATGTATTTTATTACATTGTAACTAAATACATCATGTAAATAAATTCCCCTTTATACTCTATAAGTTATGGTATGAACACAATAATTAGCCTTACTAACCTTCGGAGTGAGAAAACAGCTATAAAACAACCTGTTTTTTTAATTTTCTCTTGTTTTCGTGTTCTAATAACAATATAATTGGGTGGGACTGTTGACAGCAATCACGCAGGAATCAGCTGTTATATTATGGTAGCCGACACTCAGATTACCCATTGACTTGACATTTAGAATGGATAAGAGGATACTGATTCCGAATCAATCAGTAAAAATGCCGAAACTAAGAAAAAATTTACAGTATAACAGTTTACTGTCAGAAATTTAAATATACAACAAGATTTAAAAAATAATAGATTATCATACCTGATGACCTGTTTTATAGACTATGCACGATGGCATTTGCATCAAATGTTTAAGCATCAAAAAGTGTTGGATACCTACTAAAGATGTTTGTAATGTAGTCTACAAAGAATTCAGAAAATCTCTATCTAGTCTACTTAGTTGGTCGTATTTCTAATCTGTGCCTCTACAAAATTTCATTTTGATTCGGTTAATTTTCGCATTGATATATTTTAAACGATAGTGTTTTATTTCGTCAGTATAAGTGACTTATGGCCCGAACACACCTAGTTCGCTGGCGGTAGCGATCAGTGAAACGCTGTCAAATATCGCTGTCAGATTTGAGATTTGACAGCGAATATATTTTGACAGCGTTTCACTGATCGCTACCGTCAGCGAACTAGGTGTGCGCAGGCCTTTAGAAATAAACAGTCATGAAACACTGTGTAATCTTGGTTGAATGTGGTACAGAACATGACAGCCATATAACGATGCTCGAGAGCAGACGGCTCGGTTCCTTTAAAACAAGTTTTATACAATGTTGCCAACCAAAGACGGAGGTAAAGAAATTAATCTTTTTATTCCGGGTAATCTTCTCTACTATTTTGAATGCTTACTAAAGAGTTGTTGTACTTGTTTGTTAAGAAGTGAGTATGAGATATTGTCATCTCAGTGATCAGGGAGTGGGAGGGAGTGAATGATCAGGGAGAATGGAAGAAAAATACATGTTGTGCCGACACCACCTAGTAGGATAAAGGCACGAAAAAGAAGGAGAGACTTATTAATATACGTAGTTACAAGTAATTTATGGACTGATGAAAATCTGAAAAGATATTAATAAAATCTTTTAGAAAACCAGGAATACAAATATAATTTAAGTAAGTATACGGAAAAAATAAGTACTGCGATTTCAAAATTTTCTAATGCATGTCATGCCTTTTTTCCTTACCCAGTAAAGGTAGCTTGCAGAAGGCCAAAACATTGATGTTCTCACTCTTCCAGTTTCCGCGTCATTTAACCCGCATACCGTTTCCGCACTTAGACCTACTTTGACATTTATATTCGTATTTTTTGCGAACTTCTCGGTTCTTATACTTTTTATTGGAAAGTCGTGAGAACGTGTGAACTTGAAAATAATAGCAACTAATCGTTGGGTTTCACCATCTGAAAACCTGTCCTCATTTAATTTTACGAACACAAGCGAATTTCTCTAGCGAAATCTAGCTTTTTGTTACCTGAGTCTACCTATTTACTGATGTGTATTGCTTCCAAATTGCACCTGCATGATGATCAGTCATTTTACCATGATAAAGTCAACACTGAGTCGATAAAATAGTTGACAATAAAATAAAATATTTACATTTTCAAATGACTAAATGTTTTATTTATGCAGGATTGGGATCACCAATATATTTTGTTTAATATAACTTGCAGATCGAACAAGCAAAAGGCTCACCTGATGTTAAGTGGTAATATCAAAGCATTGCCTCGTAGGTCACGCACGTCAGGAACGTGCCTTAAAATGCACTACCCTGCGTCCACCGGCATCCACAGCCGTCAACCCGAAACACAGTAATACTGATTTACGGTATAAATAGGCATGGAGGTAGTATTTCTCTGGACGAGCCCTTTACAAAGAGCTCTACTACTACTACAAAATGACTAAACTATGACACATATACCTACACACACCATCATACACTTAGTAGTGTATGTGTGTGCACTTAGTAGTGCCTATGAACTAATAGTACCTACATAGATTAATAGTATTCCGCACAAAACAATCATATTGTCATACAGTATTCCACTGACGTGGTGTTCGTCCAGTTGTCAAGAGATGCGTCTGCGCAGCGTCACGCACGGCGCCCGAAGCGCGACCATTATAATTTCGAGCTCCGATCAACATGAAAATGGACGTCCATAAATTTATTAGACATAGTGTCGGCCAGCTCGCCTCAGGCTTGCATTATGTGTGTCAAGAATTTAAGCATCATACTGAGAATGTTTTACGCCGGTAAAATTAAACTTATTGTTTTAGCGGCACCTTTATCTCAGTAAAGTATACTCATGCAAAACAAAGTAATTACTGCGACTGTCAGTATCTTGTACAAATAAAGGCGATGAAAAATTAAACATCGCAGGTGGTAAGACGCCACCTAATGACACTATACGAATAAAAACTAAAGTCTATTTCTCGATGATATTATTGAGTGGCCGTCACTCACAGATAGATATGCGCAATTTGCAGATACGAGCTTTTGATCCTAAACAGAGATACACTGCGCCCACGTCCACCGCGAGGGCAAGTTATAAAATGTAAATTTATTGCACGATATTTTACATAAATTCAAATTGGCCGCTATATATCGCTGGCCTTAAGTTACATCACGTAATTATGCCGCGCACAATTATTATAATTTTACTGTAATCGCAGTCATAAGGACGTGCGAAAAACAATTTTGTGGAGAATATCACGATCTGATTTATGGACATTCTACAGTAAAAGAAGTTTCAATAACTTATAACTTGACCTGCAAATTGCTATATTAAATATTATTTTGGTTCGTGAAAGTGTAATTTGTAGAAAGGGCAATTAAAATGTAAACATCTGCATCTACCGACAGAGGCTCTAATCAACTGTGATTCATCTAACGAAACAAAATATAATTATACGTTGTCTTCTCAAATCTTACCTGAAATTGTGTTTTTAATTATAATCTACGATTTCTGATTTATCGTGGACGCACATGTATAAATGAATTATCTAATAGCAGTGCTAGAATAAAGGTCTGAAATATCAACTAAAAGTTTAAACGTTACCGTTTTCCAGAGCAATCAAATATTCAAAAGCTAATTAAATACTATTAGCTAAGTAGGTATCAAATTGCAATACTAACTCTAGATTTCCAAGTCGTTGTCGCTTCGAACGCGTGAAAGTGACCACCTTTTATCCAACTAGCTCTAATTAAATATAGTACGGGCTATAATTATGTCTTTGCCCTATTTGTTCGGTTGAATTATTATCCATAATTATAGAGCTTGTGTATTTAAAATTCAGTGTCTTTGGTACGCTATACCGGAAAATTATTCCTTCAGTAGAAAGAGGAGATCTAATTGGGCGAGTTTAAATTTTTGATCAAATAACACCTGAAATAAGCTTCGTCGGCCTGAATTGTGTCCGATAATTAAAAGCAGTTATGAGAGTGTAATTGTTAGAGGAATAACTGTCTTGCTTTTCTACTGATATAATATTTAAACGTACTCTTTGTGGTAACATTTCCCTCACTTTAAAATATCCCTGCTTTGATATACAATTTAATTTTCTCAGAAAAATAATAACATCAAAGTTAGCTTGTAAAGTTGGCAGATGAGCTGCCTGCTGCCGAGATCGGAGTTATACCTTTAGATTTGATTAAAATAATATGAACTCAGTTTTAAGGCCTGCGCACATCTAGATGATGGTGAAGGCGATCAGCTGAAATGCTGCCAAATATCGCTATCACATTAGACGCCATTGCCTACTTGGCGCAGGCGTTTAGCCAGCTATTACGCTCACCTCATGCGGTTGTCAATTGTTTCGATATACGTGCAAAACAAACAACAATCCCCTCGGAATACCATCAGCCATATGCTGTGACAAGCATAATGGGGCGAGCGGGCGGGAAATGACCGACCATTCATCATACCACCGCACCGCACCGGGCCGCGAGCACTGTTTTCATTTTCACCATGTTTAAAAAAAATATACACCCTTACACCCTTAGCGATAAAGCCGTTGCTACTGCCACCCGTTGCATTTTTCAACAAACATGTAAAACGCATTTAAGGGGAGGTTGTGGTCTCCGTAATGATGAGCGAGTAATATCCCTCTTCCGGCCTGTATTAGGTAATGGACCGTAATTGGTTTATTAAGGCTCTGAGCGTTCTTAGTGTGAAATGCATTACACGCCGCGTCTAGTCACTTCCGGTGCATTTGCTAGTTATTGATTACGAATGAGAGAATGTGAATTGTTTAAATGGATTTGTAACACTTTGAAAGGCTTCATAAAACCAATGCAATTGCAAAAGTAATCTGCTCATCTTTCAAGGTTGATCTCGTGAATATTTGGAACGCAATCGTTTCCATCCATAAAAGAAAAACTCTGCAATCCTTATCTTTGACTGTTACAACTTCTACTCGATTCTTTTTATCCAGAGTAAAAACAAACCATAGACGTGTCCCCTTGTAAATGGAAGCTCTGTGGAACGCGAGCGCGAATTAATTTTCGCCACAATTACACGCTCGCGTTTCTAATTGAGACATCAAAGACTTCGGCGTCTGACTGTCGCCGGTCGGGGGTCGTTGTGATCATTTTGCTTTGTTCAATTTGCCTTCTAATTCCATGTGCTTGTTTAAGATTCAGTCAAAATAATAAAAACAATTTAATAGGAGCATAAAAAGGAGAGCTACCAGCTTACTCGCCTTGCTCTCTTCAAACAGGTACACAAGGATACAGCTCAAGTTAGATAAAAACAATGAAAAATTACAAGGCTTAGAAGAACAACACGATTTTTAAAAAATCCCATTCCTAGTGCTTGAGCTTGAATTGGTTTTTCGAATGATGTCCGGTGTGATTTCACTAGTCCACATAGAGGAAAAGCATGTTTTTAGTTCGTAGGTAAATTATATTTGTTTTACTCAGGTATTGAAGTTACTATCTTTAAAGTAAACTTAACCGTTACTTAGTTAAAGTAAACTCAATAATCGACTAAACAGTTTCGTGCGTGTCTCCATCCGTGGGCAACATTGCTAAACAAACTAAACATTATGGTGAAGTATAATGAAAACCAAACATTTTAGCCACAAGAAATCGTTCAATCGATTTAGTACATACCTTGGTGCTTATTATTGAGTTCAACTCGGCGTATTTTGATCTCAATCGGCTCGTTTCAATAGTCCCCCCTTCTGTGCCATAAAGGAATTTTCCCAACACTAATTCGATGTACAAAATATTTTTTGCCCCATATCAGTATTTAGTATACGTGTTCATTTAAGCTTTGCACATATCTAAAGCCTTACGCACATCTAGAGTGATAGCGATGACGGCCAGTGAAACGCTGTCAAATATGACAGCGTTTCACTGATTGCTATCACCATCGTGGCGTTCAGCGGAAGCAGTGAGATGCTATAAAATATGACAGCAATACTTGACAGCGTTTCACTAACTAACACTAACACCGCAGAATGCTTTGATGTGCACAAGGCTTTAGTTATCATCCCGTCAATTTCTGTTTACATTTGGATTTACCTTATGGTAAAGTACGCCTGCAAGCTATTCCTAATACACTCTAATGCATTTGAAGTTTGAAATGCAACGAGAGACATTTTGCCTGTCATCATTCATGTATATTTAGTCGTATTGTCCATTAAAGAGTTGGCCAGCGGCGACGCCGTAGCGGGCAACCGCAATATGGGGTCACCTGATAATGCCTGCGTAATTACCTCGCCATTACAAACCCGTAGGGCTGCCAGAGTCGATGGAGTGAAGCCGGTTTATTTCAAGCCGAAATACTGAACTTAGGGTGTCTGAAGATTACTTCTGAAGCCTTAAAGGCCTGCTACGCACATCTCATCTCGGCAATGGCGATTAGTGAAAAGCTGTCATATTTGACAGCAATGACCGCCGCTTTAAGTGACGCATGAATGTAACGCGATCATGTTTCTTCCAAATACCATCAAAAAACATCACCAAACAATTTTTTTAGATTTTTCACATGCGTAATTCTTTACTTTAGGGTTACTAGCGGCAATTATTACTTACTTCTTGTAGTTATCATGCCTGAGCCTGAATTTTGTGCTCCTGTAAATATGATCGTATTCTTAGCATCACTACAGTCACGACGTGAAGATGCAAAGGAGGACGACGACAGACACCGTACGAAGACAGGTTTAGATCAAAACTTTCCCAGCTGGAACTGTGGGGTTTGCCAACCCTATAGCTCGTTGCATGCTCAAACACCGCACTTCTTGTTACCCGATCAAATGTCTCGGACGTGACTGCGTTGCTACCAATACGAGACGCATTATCTAGATTCAATATAAATTATTCACAAGGGCGACCGCAAGGCGCCTTTATCTAACCTCAAGGGCTGAATAAGTGCTGGATATTTATAATGACTGCATAATCAATATATGACTCGCATATTTTTAAGAATTGGTCTTGCATTCGTAAGATAACTTGGGTTTTCTGATAAGTCACATCCGTCATAAACATATTATCTGCTGGAAAATAGCGACCCCTATTTAATTTTTCTACCAATGTTTACTTACTACATATTAACGATGTTCTTTGTTAACAAAGTACCAGCTAAACATGTCATGAGCTGATTGCATGAAAGAAAGATTTTTCCAAGTTTCATGAAAATCGTTTCAGCTATTACGATTTAATTGATTCACAATCGAAACGTCGAAGCGTTCGCATTAAAAATATTAGCAGGGCTCGATAGTTCATCAAGAAATGTGTACTTTTTATATTCAAAAAGAATCGCCATCACATCGATAATGTTGCATCGATTACGTGGACTCAAAGGTGTCGGGCCTGAGTTATTGGCTTCGTACAAAGCCACATCAATAACAAACTCAAACTCAAACTCAAACTCAATAATTTTTTATTCATTACGATGCAAGAATCACTTTGAAACGTCTTATAGCTAGGTGAGTCTAGGTGCCAGTTCCACGCGACCAAGCGTAGAAGAACAGGCAACAAACTACGTCTTGGTTCCTACTGTTTTTTTATATGATCCTTTTACAAATCAAAAATAGTCTAAAATAATAGCAGTGAAGTTCCAGTGTGGTGCCACTTCACTTAGTCAGACGTGCATGTGGGTCTGGTAACAATGTGGGTGTACCTAGGACACTAATGTTTCGGGACAAACTCAGGCAAACGAACTAGTATGAATAATAAAAACTCGAGCAACCGACTTCACGACTGCTCAACCGATTTTGATGAAATTTCTATGGGACCAATCTGGATGAATCTGAAAAAAAACTCAAATCGAATAAATGACGAAGTAATGCATAACAAACATTATAATCTGTAAGTTACGTAACGTACTTAACTAGTAACCGTTTGACATTTGCGGATACAACCAAAAATTTCTATGTAGCTTTGTGTCATTAAAGCACAAACATATTATTTTGGTTGAGGTAGTTTCGTTTCATTTATGCGAATTCGTATGATGCTTGATGTGTCAATTTCCCATCCAGAAGGTGATGGTTCTACACTCAGAGCAGCAAACACGCTTTTGCTACTTCTTAATTCCGTGGTTCTACATCTACACTGCCTGCTTTAAAGTCCAGTTTGCAGAAAAGCAAAAGCCGTTACAAGCAGCAGTTTACATACCTTAGGACATGATCGTAAAATGTAACAGCCTTAAGCCAGAAAAGTGCGAGTAAACAGGATAAACAAAGGTTCTTGATCGGCCGCAGGTCTACAGGAACAATTGAACCGAGCCTTTAACTACAATTTGCGTAGTGGCAGCTCCTCCGGCAATTTGCGTCCGTCACCCGTCGCCGTCGCATGCCGTTACTCGGTAAATGCTACTGGACTACTCTGTGGTTCCCAGTTAAACGCACAGTCGTCCGGCCGAGTGAGATACATGCTAATTATGGGCAATTTTCAAAACCGATCGTCGAGCTTTCGCATTGGTTCTGGCTTCCTGCGTTTGCTACTTTTCATGTGGCATTCTTCTTTACTTATTTCACAAAGGTGCGCAATATGTGAAATGGGAGCAGATGGATGCTCAACGAGCTACCATTTAATAAAGGTATCATGGAAGTATCGAGCTTCGAGCTGATGACTGGTTGCGCAAGAGGGCCGCAGTTAGATCGAATTATCGGGCGATCGATGGCGTCTAGATTGCATCTCAATAATCCACTCGAGATATCGGAGATTGCGGAGCGCTACTACGCGTCTTCCGGGAGTCAGTCTAATGAAATGCTGAAAGGTTTATCATGTCTTAAATCACGATACATATTCTTGGAGATTTTTCATTCCTAAGAAATGACAACAGTCATTAAACGTGCGTATAGAATAGCATCAACAGTGCTCCTGTATCGTTATCGACCTGACAAAAGCAATATTAACGGACGTCATGTAGAGATCATCGTATTTTGGAGGACCTGATTTTAGACTTCATGTTTTATTTGAAGCATGTCACGGGTGACGGATTAACACGCGCTAATAATGGCATCTTAAGAAGGGCATTAGGTATGCACCGCTCTGTTGGCGACGGCGTCGACTGCACCGGTGACCGTCGGGACGCGGTAATTGATGACGTCGCGGGCAACCGGTGTCCGCCCATTTTCCGTCAATTTTCGTCACTTGAGTGATGGTGGAGCGTTCCGCCCTTCACCCCCCCGCGTCTCCCCCGGAGACACCCGCGACGGCACGCGCTGCGCTAAATTTAAATAGGATGATCTTGTAGCGGGCGGCAGCCGTCAAGGAATGTGAGCGGCATGATGCGTTAATCATACATTTGTGACAGTTACAATACAAGATTTCGACGGCTACAAAAAAATTGGTGGTTTAGTGTTCGATCCATCTTGTTGTCCGAATTTAAATGGCTATCATCTTCTCGCTTGGCACGTGCTTTTTCCAACTTGGCGTAAACTTTTAGCAGTCAATCATCTTGTTTCAGTACGTTTAGGAAGAGTTTCGTGCTTATTCATACCGAAATGAGCACATTAGACGCAAGTATTCGAACTTGCGTGTCTTTTTGAGGCTGTAGCACGAATAAATTGATGACAAACGACGACTCCACTACCGTTGCTGCGGCGTGTAACTTAAATGTCAATATTCCTAAGTAGGTAGGTTAACTTTTACTGATGTAAAATCGTGCAAGGTCCTACTCTGAGCTTTTATATTATCATAATTAAGACTAATTTCAATTAATTTGGATATTAGTTATTTATGCCAGTATGTGCCTAAACTACGATTTTATAGACCCAGTATGTAACAAATTTGTATCGAAATTTTATTCAAGGCATCTCTTATACATCAACGACATTTCAGTAAATAGCGACCCCTCTTACAGCATTCTACGGTTATAAGAAATATTACCTTCCACCCTCGAGAGCGAAGTCAGCATAGACAAAGAGCTACCTAATCCTAACAATAGCCCAGGGGATATAAATAAGGGACCACTTAATGAACACATAAACTGAAGCGAGGTAGCGATCCGAGAGACAGGTCCGTTGTCATGGCAACCCCTCACTTCAGACGGCCAGTTTGGGGTTGCAGTTACTTAAGAGTACAGAGTGGTATCTATAGATTTTGGTATATGAAAAGTTGGGGCCAGTATTTTGACACCGCACATTCCTAAACGTTGATTGTTATTCTCCATTCTAATCAATCTGAATTTATCCAGTCTATGTCTCCACTATGAACTATTTAATTCACATACCCTTGAAAATTCAAGGGTCAGCTTAATTGGGGGCAACTATTCTAGTGCCTAAAATATCTTGTATGATTTACGAGATTGTATACCGTGAAAGATATGCTAAAGGAAAATTTAGCATTGATGTCCCCTGTAGCTTTTCATTAATTCAATAGCCTTTATTCTTAGAACTAGTTTTTTTTACAAATTATAAGTACTTAATAATTTATAGTAGTAAGGTTGTTTAGCTTTCCAGCATAGGCCTTCCCCAAACTCTTCCTATTTGGCGATTGCGCGCGAGTACAGATCTCCAAGTAGTACCTACAATAACTGTTTTGTAAACTTTTCCATTGTTTTTAGTTGTTTGTAAAATGAGTCTCTTACTTCTTTTGTGGTAAGCTCAATCGGTGCATATTAAACTTGGACAATTAATTGATACCAGTCCTTGTGAGCAGGCAGGGCCTCTGTAGCTTAATGGGCAACAAACTGATTAGCATGGGTCCAATTCCTGATGCAGGACGATTTTTTGCATGATCTTTTAATAGGTATACTTACCTACTCTATAATTTCGGTATACAAAAATGGTCCGTGTATTAGGACTATGCATGTAGATCCGAAAGTTTATTTTGTAAAAGTAATATATCACTAGTGTTTCTATTAATGTTAGTATTAGTGTTTCTATTAGAAGAAAACAAAACAAATCATGATCCGATTCAGTGTTGAAATGAGCTACCAGTATGAAACGATTGCGAGCTCAGTAAATTGCTGATAGGTGATTTCGTAAAAGTGCGGCCAGCTATCCAGCTAGCAATTACTATGAGTCAACAATTGCACGTTGTCAATTAATAATTAAAGGTATCGCAGTCTGCATAAGTTCATTATAATTTTATTATTACTTGGCGGTAATCGGGTCTGAAGTGGACGTTTACTGTCGCGTGCAGATTGTGATTTATCATTCTGCATGCGTTCCGAGATTCTTGTGGGTATCTGTCATGCTAGCATCTGCAACAAACACATAACTCGTCATTGGGCTGATTGCGTATCTTTTGTTGCAATCTAAACCTAATCGCATCTGTCGAGTGTCGAGTGATCGAAAAATGATGGCAACAAGATACCTATGAGATCGCTGTTTTTTTTAAGTATCATTAATAATAAAATAAATCGATACTTACAATATAAAACCGCTACCTTCAGTGAAATTTGCGATTTGAAATTTGCTATTTTCATACAAATTTTGAGGCCCAGGGGTAAACATATTTGCTTAATTTTTTTTTATATGAGAGTGCCTGTGTCCAATTTAAAATCTCTTGGCTAGGCTTACAGTTACAGTTTTGAAAACTTTGTGATGAGTGAGTCATTGAGTGATTGAATTGCTGCTTGCTTGAACTTGATGCTTTAAAACTGCTGAATCCTCTTTGAGTTTTGAAATTTTGTTTCAATCAATTAAAAATCGAACGCAGATTTAGCAATCACCCGAACAAACCGTGTTGCAGAAATAGCATCGCTGATTTTTAGCTCATACAAACGTATGAGCTAAAAATCAGCGATATACGCATACGCATATTGCGTCTAACATTTCATAGTTTTATGGTAAAATATGTGTAACAGGAAAATATAGTCAAAACATTCTTCAACCTCCATGTTTTAGTCATGCCTTACACAAGCAAGCTTTGCATGTCCGTAATGATTGTGTGGTGCTGGGTGCTGGGCATAGACAAAGGCAAAGACAGTGATATCACCGCACCGCACAAGTTCTACCGGGTTGACGTTGGCGGTAAATCGCGCGAGGGCGGGGCCAATCGATACAACCGCGATAGCCGTGATTTACCCACCAAATAATAAACGAACGCATCCAATCGAATGCGGTTATCGATAATTAATTTTGTTACTCCCCTCCCTATGTTAATTAACTCCGTGAGAACGATACGAAAGCTAGAAATGATTAAGCGTGGAGATGTTTTACCTTGTATATTGTTGCTGTACATTTTTATTTTTATGTTAGGGCTTTTTAAAATAAATAACCAGTCAGGTCAATGTGCATTACACATAAAAATTCCAAAATATATACCTACGGGTATGGTAAAATGAATTTCAGTGAGACCACCTAGTTTTCGATGTTAGAAAAATATGGCAGGACCAAAGTTTAAGGCTTTAGAAGATCACAATATTAAACGACCGCAAAAGAAAAGTTCGACATTACAAAAACTCTGAAGCTAAAAGTGCCTGCATAGCGTAGGGTGCGACAAGCGGCGGTGGCGGCGGCGGCGGCAGCGCGGCGTCACGCTGCCTACACACGACGGAAACGCTCCGCTCATGTATTATTCATTCCAAAAGCAAATACAAATAAATAGGCACGAAATAAATACAAACAGGCTGAATGGAGCCACGGCGGTGGGCGGGGCCGCGCGACATAAATATCGGCCGCGCTGGCTGTCATAAGAGCGGCGAGCCGGTCGCGGCTATTTTGGACTCGTGACGCCTTCGACGCGATTTGTCTTTAGTAATTGTAATAAAACCATTTGTGCTCATTTTGTCTTGACGACAGAAAGAAGTTAAATAACAGACTTAAATTTTTGGGATCTTTGGGAACTTGGGAACTTAACTTAATTAGCTTATTGAGAACAAAATAACAGGAATCACTACCACCACTATAACTAGACCAGTCAATTCGAATCATTGACCCCTAAAATGAGAGTGAATGATAGAAGCCTTAGGGCACTTTTAGTCATACTCGGTTCTGCTATCGTGAAAAGAAACTCAATGTAACTTTACCAACACTCCCCCGAATACTGAAACGCAACTCTGATTTAAGCACGTCTCAAGCGACGAATATTTGACAGTTTTCAATGAAAATCTGTCAAATATTCGTCGCTTGAGACGTGCTTAAATCTGTGTTGCGTTTCAGTATTCGGGGTTTATATTGCTAAGTTGATGCGTGTACATTAAGGGAACTGTACATTGCTGATTATCTAATAACCAGAAAATGTTTAGCAACTGCGCAACAAATGTTGCATGACGCGAACACAACTGCGAACAATACTTGCATGAAAGTTCACAGAGTTCTAGGAAAAACCCTCGTGCGGCCATTTTGACATTTAATCAGACTGCACTGTTGTACATTTCTAAAAAACCAAAACCGTCATATTGTGGCCAAACTGTAACCGCTTTATGTCAGCCATCACTATGACGCATTAATTATTTCCGTGGCATCTCGAAATTTGTTTTGTCCTAAATTACCCTATTGCATGCTAATGCCAAACCGAACCAAAGGTACTGTTAAAGTTTTTTTTTTTTTTTTTTTTTTTTTATGTAACTAGCTGATGGAACAAGCATATGGCCCACCTGATGTTAAGTGGTAACCATCGCCTATAACAAAGCAATGCCTCGCAGGTCACGCACGTCAGGAACGCGCCCTACGATGCACTGCCCTGCGTCCATCAACTGGAGGCATACAGATATTCAGCGTCACGTGCCAGTAATTTCACCGGCACCCACACCCTTCAAACTGAAACACAGCAATGCTGCTTCACGGCAGAAATAGGCATGGTGGTAGTACTTCCCCGGACGAGCCCATCACAAAGAGCTCTACTACTACTGAAAGTTGCTTGGCTTGCATAAAAGTGCGTAACAATTAGGATGAACGTCAGAACTTTGAATGAAAATTTCCTTGCATAAAGTCATCTGGAATTATGTGTGCATATTGCTAAATAAAATGTATTATTATTTATTATTGTTCTATTTTCAAACAGTTTTGACGATCATCCTAAACAGCCATGTTATTCCTGCAACACGCCTTGCTCGCGTGATTGCTGTATCTGCAATCGATTTACAAATTTTTCAATCGTAAATTGAAAACTCACATGGATTCTGCGGTAACTTGAAATTCCAGCAACACAATGGGTCTACCCATTGGACTTCTGGAGAAACATTATTTTGTTGTTCTGTCCTCGTATGACGGTCGCCGTTTTCAAGAGATGCAGACAAGAGTGCAGTTATTACGCATTGAATATTTATCTTAGCTGCATGCGTGCGACGCTGCATGCTTGCTCTCTGCCTACTCTCGATGAAATTACGTGCAATTTCATGCTCAAGGGCTACATTATTGTATCATAAAGTAGGTAATTTACAAACAATTATTTCATCAAAAATGTAATCGACGTCACAATATTCTCAATCCGATCGAATTTACTAACTCAATAATGAGGACATCACCCGATAATGGTGAAATACTTATTTTTAAGCCCGTAAACTGGTTTGACTGTATGGTTCGAATAAATGCGGCATTAGAATAGATCATCATTAAAATAATTTGCAAGGAAAAAATAGGCAGCATGATTTCGATGTTGTTTTGGTTTTGCTAATGGAATATAATTGGCAGGTAATTTGTGGAACATAAAATTTTAATTGAAACTCTGAGTGAATTTTGCTACGGGTCGGATAAAGCCGCGTCGCCCACTTGTCCGCTGGTCGTAAATTGCGTGAATCGCCATAAATTGCACAAAATCGCCAATTACAAGGATAATGTCGGGAGCAAGCGATGTGCGCGGGCGCAAGGAACCATCGTTTTATGACGTGCCAAGATCAACTCAATCTCCTAATTCCTTAGGATCGGATAGGTAACCTTTCAAGTATGTAGTAATTGGGGTCTCGATACAAAAACTAAATTAATCTTTGGAGGCTCGCTTCGTCACGTGTCAAGTAATTGCGGTTGTGATAGCTGAAATTATTTCGCGGTCCAACCTCTTTTAATGCAAGCCACAATTTGCTGCTACGCTAGCATGGTGAGTTTAAATATTTTTGTAGGTAAGTAGATATTTATGGTTATCTATATTTTATATAAAATATAGTCGTGTTAGTTACACTATTAATAACTCAAGAACGGCTGAACCTATTAGTGGGGAGGTAAAAATGAAATTAAGAGACGTACCAACTACATTCGTACGTAATTTTTTATTCCGAAAAAGTAACGGAAGCGGGGCGAGAGAAGGCCTAGTTAGGCATAAAAAAATACGTGGATGCATTGCGCGTCCACGTTTAATAGTTTTTTCTTTATTTTGACAGTTCGTACCAAACCGGTTTGTAAACAATCTGATGTTAATAATGATTAATTAAATCTATAATTATTAAATAAAATTAATGAACTCAATCATTTATATTTTTGCAGATAAGTAATAAATTATGAACAAAACCGGTGACTCGAGATGAACGACCTATTCGACCGCTACGCTCTTGTCTTTTTTTTTTCTCTCTTGTCTTTCAGATTAAATACATCAGCATCATCATTAGCCTGAAGAAGCTAACTACTGGACGTAGGCCTCCTCCATTACATTTCCAGGAAGAACGATTCTGAACCCCTTCCCTCCACCGACTTCACAATGTCGTCGGTCCATCGAGTGGGTGGGTGCGTCCTGCGTTCCGTCTGCCGGTTCGTGCTAGTCACCATTCGAGACCCTTTGTTGTCGGTTGTCGGTTCTTCAAGCTATATGACCTGCCCATTGCCACTTAAACTTACTAATTCTTCGAGAGCTCCGCGATTTTATTTTAAATACATAATGACAGCAATTTACTCCTAAAATTTTAACACGAAAATCTCATCAAGTCTGGAATAATATTGTCCTTTAGAACACGAAGTCCTTTAAAGGCAGGATTGGCTGAATAAAAGGTAGTGTTATTATGTTGGTAAAACAAAATTCCCCTTAATGGCCTCATTATGTGGCGAAAATTGCCCGAGAGCTTTTTTGTGTAGTAATATAAATGTATTTGTAATAGCTTTTAGAAATATTGCGAGGAAACAGGTCAGGAATCGGGTCGGCGTCTGATTACCGAAACTTAATTTATTTTCATATAAAAAAAATAAGATTGTCCGGCGCGGCGTGGGAAACGACCCTGTCGCCGGCGGCCTCTATTACGTCATTATTTCTATATTAGAATTTATATTAAATGGAAGATTAATAGAGAATCGATACGGTTAATAATGCGTTCGTGTACCTGTACACAAGTTATCGATTTATGTACGTGCCTGATAACCAAAATTGATATCAATTTAAAATAATGAAGTTCGATGTTGACCTGACCCAATTGGTTTAGTCAGTGCAAAGGGTAACGGTACATAACTGTGTGAATAAATGATTGAAACTGGTTGTCCCGTCAATATTGGCAAAGGTGATCGTGTCTTTAATTTGTCAGTCGACGTATTACCATAATTTTCCAATTTTGTTTAACATGGAGAAATAAGAACATCGTACATATTTATCCAACTTCTTGTCAAACAGGCTTCGATATGGAATTCTCTGCAATAAATCGAACAAGTAAAGGCTTTCAGATATCAAAATAACGCTGTCATATTTGACAACGTTTCAGCTCAGTGCGTTCAGTGAAACGCTGTCAAATATTTGAGAGTTTCATTGAACGCGCAAATGCACGCAAAAATTGCGATAAATGTACGCAAGGCTTAAAATATCATCAAATCAGTCTTTACCTTCACGATTTATTCTCCGACTACCGTGCTCTAAACCGATTTGGCTTAACAAAATAACCCATCCAATCAATGAATATTAAGTTCCGTAGCCGTACTAATAAAGTTTGTGAATGTTAATGAATCGCTTTCGGTTTGTGAGATGTGTCATAAAACGAGCCACTGGGTCGGGTGTCGCACTCCGGGAGGCCGAGGGGAGCCCTAATTGATTTGTGCCCCAGGCCACAATCAAAACAGATCGTATTTTATAAGACGTATCGTGAAGAGGGCGAGGGTGGACAAGTACGAATCAAAGTTGGACAGTGAATGAGTGCAGGTTCGATTCTCGTTTCAAAACACATTTTTCTGATTACATGATTTATTGCTTTCACAGGATTATCTTTTGGTACATACATTGTCCAGGCACTGTGGATCGTGGGTCTTGTATATATAAAAGAAGAAACATGGAGGCAAGGCCAGTTTTCTTAGATAAATTATTGCTGCGTGCGGATTAAATTTCTCAAAAATTTGGTATGTAGTTTTTTTTTTATATACAAGGTAAAAAAGTTACTGAGGGTCCCCGCAATAGGACAAGCCTGTATCGCGGGAGACCGTAGTTGGACGTTGTTATCAATTGTTGGTTCAGTTCCACTTTTTTGTGCCATCCTCGCGGTTGTTCGTCATTATGACGTCAAGGTTACTCTGTACGCATGTAGGGAGATCAGTGACCTTTGTTAATTTAACGCTATGTTCATACTTAGATCAACAGATAACAAAACAATACTTACAGAAGGCGTTTAACAAAAATATGTTCTCATTGTGAAAACTCGAAATCTTTATTTAGTTGATCAACTAGAAAAACTACACACAAACATACATACGTACATACATGCATGTAAAACTAGTAGGTTACAGAGGTCTCTATAAATTCATTCTAAACATTAAATAATGTTTAGCTTTTTTTGTAACAATAAAATTATTTTTACAGTTATACATGCAAACAGTGTGGGTACATACAAAATAGTACAATTATAGTGAAGCTACATTGCTATTGCAAATTCCTAATGTGTTCAGTGATCAAACACAAGAAAATCAAATGATCATTTGATAAATAGTCCCGCCGGGGTGCGTCGCGCTCGTAATGCGGTCAAAGCGGGGTGCAAGGCACCCTCTGGGAACGGATCGTGTTTAGGGAACATTCACTTCATTTGCATTCTGATTATTGCACATTTGCTTTGACATGTTGAGGACATTATGTCATGGCAATTGGGCTATCGACTAATGGCCATACCAATAAAATCTCTTAGTAACAAGCAGCAGGACTCATCATCACCAGCCTGAAGAAGTCGACTGCTGGACATAGGCCTCCCATACACTTTTCCAGAAAGAACGATTCTGAGCTCTTTCCATCCACCGGGTTCCCACGATCTTAACAATGTCGTCGGTCCATCTGGTGGGTGGACGCCCTACGTTTCGTCTTCCAGTTCATGGTCGCCATTCGAGAACCTTTATTCCCCAAAGGCTGTCGGTTCTTCGAGCTATATGACTGCCCATTGCCGCTTCAACTAATTCTCAGCTATGTCGGTATTAACGGTACTTAATATTTAATAAATTAAAATATGAAGCAATTTATGCAAGAACTTATTTTTTAGAATTTAGTAGTAAAAAGTTCCTTCCAAAACATTGCGGAACAATCATTTATTAAGCCCGCAGCTCTGATTCTATGATGAGATCTAGCTACTTCTAGGAAACCATATCGGTATTTGAGCTAAGCATGCGAGCGTACTCCATGTAATCTGTTACTTCCCAATACAAAACGGTACACGTTTGCGTAGCCAAATACGCGACATCATTAATCACGCGATTCGTCGTGTGTGCCGACTGCCGATCTAGTGATAAATCACTCCGGGCCCGCATTGCTGTGTTGAAAAATTGCCGATTGAAATAAACGTGGCCTTGCTTCAGCGGACATTAGACGTAGACGTGCTTTTCGATTGTTTAAAACTTTAAATGGTATTGAGACTTGAAAACAACTTTTTGTCTGAGTCGTTAATTGAGCTGGTTTATTAGGTAGGTCTCAGTATTTAAATACTAATACGTGATGAATAGATAGAAAATGATAGAATCAGAATTGAGGATATCCGTAGAAGAACCAAGGTCACTGACATGGCTTGTAGAATTAGTAAGCTGAAGTGGCAATGAACATGTCTTAGCTCGAAGAACCGTTAACCGTTGGGGAATAAAGGTTCTCGAATGGCGACCACGAACCGGAAGACAAAACGTAGGCCACCCACTAGATGGACCGACGACATTGTTAAGATCGTGGAAAGTCGGTGGATGGAAAGGGCTCAGAATTGTTCTTCCTGGAAATGTGTAGGGGAAACCTATGTCCAGCAATAGACTTCTTCAGGCTGATGATGAAGTAGATATTTTGATTTCAATTTTTGAAGCATCTTGCACCCATATTAGTTACGTACTTTGTTAGTTTGTATAGCAGGGTATAATATATTTTTATTTCCAGAAAAAAGGACATGAGTATTCAAAACGTTTGACATAAATAGACTTGTGTAGGAAGTCAGCTTATTAAATTATTATTCAACAAAAAATATATAATGGGCTTGAGATGCCCTTTACATACGTCCAAGCTTCAAGTAGAACCTGTTCCTGACAAGTTGTTCGAAATGCATAATGAAAATAAAGCTAAAAGCTATGGTACATATTGAACACGTGTGCGTTGGAATGCCCGAGTCGCCCACGCGTGCATTGTATGCAAATCGCGGGTCGCAGGTCGCTATTCGTGCTTGCACAGGACTCTACCTTTATAGCAAGAGTCCTTATTGGTTTAATTTTTCCAAGCATCGGTAAGTAGGTAATAAAAATTTTATCATGTTTTATTTTTACTAAGGACGAGAGCACATTTATTATTTAAGGTCAAAATGAACACTTTTGTATGTAGTTCTATAGCACTCCGGTAGAATGAATAAAATAAATAAATATTGTGGACAATTCACACAACACTACCCAGCCCCAAACTAAGCAGAGCTTGTAATATGGGAACCGGATAGCTGATATAATACTTGAATACATTTTTTTTTGTAAATACATACTTAGAATACAATATAACACCCAGACAGAGAACAAACATTTATGTTCACCACACAAATATTTGTTCTCGGTGGGGATCGAACCCACGACCTACGGCGCAGAAGGCAGAGCTACTACCAACTGAGCCGACAGGCCAGAATGACCATCTTTTCCTGTGGATTAACCTAAGTGGATACAGTAGGTGCTGAGCAAGCCTTTTTCATCAAGGATTTTATCGCCAACACTACATTTTCATATAAGCATGACTGAAAATGTTCCTCCCAGCACTATATCAAGTGGCTTTTTTTTGACCGACCAAGTTCAAACAATTTAAGCTGTAAAGATATCAAAAAATTGGAAGCAAATAAATCCGTTCAGCAAAACATTGCATGGTACCAAAAAGGTATTATAAAGTGAAAATACATATCTATGTTCAATCGAACATTAAAACGCCTGAGGACTAGCTGGACCACAGTTTGAACTATAGTTAGTTGGTGTTAAGAGCATGAATGGCTCCACATTCTGCAAGTCATGACGGGAATCCCATTGTGTCGTGAAATCACGAGAACACGACAACGACACGCCACACTGTGTCACGGCATGACTTTAATTGTGAATGAATGGGGGTCAGAGATCGCTGCATTAATATCGACATCGATACATGCTATGTTGAATATTATAACAAGACTATTGATTTTATCTTTGGCAAAAGGAGTAAAAACAAAACTCTACAAAGCGTATACAATACCTACTAGCAGAATCCAGCGCGACTTCGTTCGCGAGAAGTTTATTTCAAACAAACTTCAACCCTCGGTTAGTCCTTTACAGGTTGGACTTTCATAAACCCTTTCATATAGCTACAATTTTCATAAAAAATACACTCTCCAAATGTCAATTTGCTAAAACTAATGGTTTTAGCGATGGGTCTCTCACAAAGCACTTTTCTCTAACATTGTGATTGTGATGACTACGTCAGTCCTCGAGTTTTTTAATATAATTGTAGTACTCGCCTTGATATAAAAGTTGGACTTGACAAAACATGGTCCTATAGATAATTAAGTTATATTCTAGCTCAGTAATTAGGTATAGTCTTAGCTAGGATGTAAAATCTGTCATAACAAGAGTAGGTACATTTCATTCGTGGTGATAGAATAATGATTCTACAACTATGACCTTGACTCACGAAGATCATTATCATAATAATGAAGTCTACAATTATCATATTCATGGATACCATCAGAAGATCAGTTGATTTCGAATTCTAAATTGTATAAATAGGAAACTCAATTACAAGACAGTGCTGCGATTTGGGCCGAGATAGAGCCCATATGTAATTAACTAAAGTTTTTTCCGAGACCCTTTCAAGTTGAAAGTTTTCGTCGTGTTAGCGGCTACTTTGGGGGACATTTGATCGTGATTACATAGTAATATTCATTGTTATTCCATTTACAAAGATAGAAAAAGTATAGATTACGTAGCTAATTTGAATCACCTATTTATAGAAACTTTTATACGTAAATAATTTAGACCTGCTATCTGAAAAGATTTTATATAGTGTTTACGAGACTACACTTAAGAAACAAGGTAAAAACTGTTTTATTTAACTGAATCAACACGATATTTTTAAATATTATTTATTCTAATGTTTGGCATAATCAATGTTTCAAGTTATAAGATTAAAATGACAAAACATTATGAGAAACGAAGCAGGTCGGTGAGCTAATCCCCAGATAGAACAATATACCCGCGGACGGTCAGGACGCGTCCAGAAATTTACTGTCCGTAATTACAGGGTTGGCTCACTTAATTGCAGGCCAGCCGTACGTTGCTCGCTTTTTTTGACTAAATAAAAATTGACTAATATTCATAATAAATAATGAATTCTCTGTTCTCAGACGAAGGATTACGGCGTATAGATTGTAGATTAATTTTGGGTTAATCGAATAATCAGCTGGTTGTGTGGCAACCGCAAATAAAATATGTTGGATTGAAATCAAAATTATCGTTCCGATAAGGAGATACTATAGAATAAGTATATGCATACAGTTACAGGACCTATAGATCCTATAGACCTTTCACGTTACACTGCCCATATACGACGTTACTATCAAATACCTATCATGATCCTGTGAATGCCTAAAAGTAGTCAACGTGCTCAGTGATGAACACGTCAACGTTTGGGATCAGATGAATCATGTCCCATCACTTTTCGAACGAAAACTTTCTTTTCAATAACAATATCACATCGTATTGCCTCTGCTACAAAAAGAAGTAAAATGTATCTTCTCGCTCTGCACCTACATTGTTATCTATGTTTAATAGTGTATTTTTAAATAACTCGATGTGTCTGATGCCCCAGATCGCAAGAATTAATTTAGGTAAAATATATCATAATTTAGGGAACGGAGCAAAAACTGGCTAACCTCGTTGCATGTTGTTGCTCCAGGCTCTCTTTATAATTGCAGGGTCTCGCCCAAAAGCCTTCAATTATAAAATAATAGCAGATGTGGATCATAGTAATAACAATTATTATCACGCTGCCCGCCGCTATCATTATCGTTGAAATATGGCCGATGCGTTGAGTATGCAAACTTGGGAATTTGCTTTGCTCCTAATCCCCGCACTCTGATCAAACTTGACTGATCTTGTAAGCAGATAACTAATTTGGAAAACTACCTTCCGTTTTGTAAAATTTTATTGATTTATTTTCCCTACTACTACCTAATAAACCTTAATAATAGATAGATAATTTGAGATTTTGTATCTTTAAAATATTAGATATACTTATTATGAAATCATAATTTCCTGCTTTTTGAAGAGTACGTACATAGAAGCCGATTTTTTGCTACATTTTAGTTTTTTTCGTACAAACGATGTGTTGAAGAGCATAATAACCGACTAACAGATTGAGTTCGCAAACCACAGTAATTATATATAATTAATTGTAATTAATTTCCAAAATAAGTGGCAAAATAGCACCTGATAGATTATCTTTAGATCTACGTAGTAATAGATAAACATTTTGCGTGCCGAGAATAATTTGTTTGTTCCGCGGTACCTACGTTTATTTGACCGTCTCGCCCAACCGGGGTTAGGTTATTTGTACCTAAGATCATATTATTATTAATAAGAACATATTTTTTTGAAAATTCAGCAGTGCAGGATTTGAAATATAATTGCAAGATTAGTTAGGCGTGCTTGCACGATTTTTTGTTTTAGCAACTATGTGTTGTGATAACTGGACATTTTGGCAACTTGGTATTATGCTGGACATTTCGGCATCTTTGGCCCGTATTCATAGTGCTTGAGTCTGAGTCGAGCCTCAAGCACAGGTTTTTGACACTTTCAATGGAGAACTGTTATAAAATCTATGCTTGAGGCTAGACTCAGACTCAAGCGCTGTTTTGGAATACGGACATTAGACATTCAGACCTTTGGGCCACACATACACACCACGGATACACCACGGAGTCGTTTCTACATTGTGTGTTCAAGCAAGTAATTCCGTTTGTAAAACTCAGAATGTTATTTGTCTTATAAAATACGTTATTGGTTTCAGCAGAGAATAGCTTGTCCGCTTATAATCCATACTTGTAATGTGGCGATTATTCAAATTGTGTTACAAGTGAACGGCCCCGCCTCTTCGCAATCGCAATCTTAATAAAGACTTCCTAGGTGCACAATCGTATTTTATTTTTATGAAATGTTGGTACCAACGGGCGCATGTAGCTTTAATTAAAGATAGAGTTTAATTAAAGTTAATCGTTGAACAGATGGATCGTTGGATGAGATTCGTGTCGGCGTAGCGGCAATGCTTGAACCTGTTTTTGATACACTGTTCTAAACGAAGTACATGCTTAATAGTGTTGGTATTAAGCTTACGTTTTTCTAAAAGGCTAATGGATTACGAAATAATATAAGTTTTAAAAACTAGTACTATGTTAAAAACTAGTACTATGTTAAAAACTAGTTGTAATTTTAGTAGTAGTAGAGCTCTTTGTGAAAGGCTCGTCCGTGAAAACATCCTTTTTTATTTAAAGCCTATTACGGAATAATGTAAGGGGGCTTGGGAAGCTTTTGCCATCGTGCGTTGAAAGACGAGGTTGAAAATTACAAAACTTCAGACATTTTAATGTATTATGTATTGCGCCTAATTATTATTTATCTAATTATGTTGAAAGGCCTAATATGAGCATTTTTAGACATCCTGATCAAATTCTTAGCGTGCATTATACCAACGTAGACGCCGTGCCGTAAAAATAAGTGTAGAAAGATCTAAAGTATTGCATCGGCAGCCTGACGATTAATCATCCTTATTCTACCGGATAATTCGGCAGTGATTCACTCAAAAACAACATGTTATTACGGGATAAATCTTTATCTAGAAAAGCTAAGAAGGCCTAAGCGCGCTTGTGATTTATTGCCGTTGCCATCGCCGAGTGCCTTTTGATTTGTGATACTTCGTTTCCATCTTTAGTTGAATTTTAATTAATGGCTTTGAAATTATACCTTTAAGTGTGTAATCATACATTGTAAGCATTGATTATTGCTTTTAGAACGAAGATCTGAATTTATCACTGCTGGAGTTTTGGAGAAAAATAAATAATTTTAGTTCTGTCGAATATTTTTACTGATATGTATCAAAGTCGACTAAAAAACTCAAGGAATCTGGGCCAAGCTGATTGATATACCGTACCTTTGAAATATAGCGGCTTTATTAATAATGATTCATTGAATTTCTTACCAATTTTATTGCATCAACCACTCACCAAGTCACGATTTTGTACAATAGTGGTGGTTGCAATTATAAAAAAGTGGGTCACGTATCTCAGGAACGTGCCCTACGATGCACTGCCCTGCGTCCATCAACTTGAGGCATAAAGCTGTTAAGCCTCACGTGCCAGTAATTTCACCGGCACCCACACCCTTCAAACCAAAACACAATAATGCTGCTTGACGGCAGCAATAGAAACATTGGTAGTACTTCCTCGGACATGCCCTTTCACCTCTACAACTACTTAGGTGTATTTAGCTAACATCTTGTATGAACATTTCTGATGGCAGTGGCATAGAAATAAAAATAATCAATGGTAGTATGAAATGAGCCGAACAGTCCCATATAACACGTGACGTAATAAGTAAAACTGACCATGTGATACTGGTAGATAGGTGTTTGCACGTGAATCGAGGTCCGACTCTACCCCTCCATATCGGCACTGTAATGCTTGCCGAGATATTATCTTGATTTATTACAGCTACCTCCCTCCCTTACTGCATACCCCTTGCAACTCTGAACTCACCTGTATTCTAAGCAAAAGTCCTGCATGCACGAAGGTAAATGATAAAAGAAAGAAACCGCGCAGTGGTTTTTATCGAATTAAATTATGTCGACTAAAACGTCATACATCCATAAAACCACGCTTCATTCTCATAAAACTTAAATAAATGATAAATATTGTGGGTATTCCAAACAGCTCCATTTAGCCCCAAACTAATCAGAACCTGCAGTATAGAAACCATCAGATAACTGGTAATTATTATACATATTTTTTTATATGTTATTTTGTACTTAGAATATAATACAATAAAACACCCAAACAGAGAACAAACATATAGGCTGTTTAACACAAAAATATTAGCTATACCTTTGGAATCTTTAGAAACTACCTATTTTTACCAACTGGGCAATGAGTACAGTCAAGAAGCTATCTGATAGCGTCGAGAACTTATGCTGAGATAGGAACGCTGAAAGCTTGATAAAAATTGACCGCATTGCGGCCAATATACTTGATATCAGTGTCACATAATACATTAATTATATATTGGCAAAACGGTAAATGGTAACTTATTACCGTTTAACGTTTTGCCTTTCCAAGGCATCAAAAAATAATCTACAAACTTATAAATACATTTCTTTATTTACAACAGAATATACATTATTTACAAAAACTATTACTAAACAACATGAAATACCTAATTAAAAAGAAAAAATAAAAATTACATTTTATAAGATACTAGAAAATTTTATAATGAACTTATAAATTAAATATTATTTTATTAATTTATTCACTAAATAGTCGTTGATTTCTACCTTGATACTTATAACATGACGGTATGTCTGGGTGGGTATTTTTGAATGCAAAATCAAACCAAATTAATGTAGATTTAATCGTACGCTCAAATATGCATAATAAATTGAACATATTACTTAGATAACTGTTCGTTTAATGTCCTATAATTAATAAATCTATCGTCGAGCTATCTCCAGAATATAGGCGGAGTGTTTTGAAGATATTAATGAAGTCTTCCGTGGAATTTCGCGGTTTAATAGCGACGATTAGTTTTATCTCAATAACGTTAAAGTTTTTCATTTGTAAAAGCATAGCGATAAGCAGAGCGATCATTATTCTTAACAAGCTATATAATATAGTTTTCACATGCTATAAAGTATTGTACGTAGGGCGCCCACCCACCAGATGGACTGACGACATTGTTAAGATCGCTGGAAGTCGATGGATGGAAAGGGCTCAGAATCGTTCTTCCTGGAAATGTGTAGGGGAGGCCTATGTCTAGCAGTAGACTTCTTCAGGCTGATAATGATGATGATAAAGTATGGTGGCAATAAAATGTATTGTTGTAAGAAATAAGCGTAAGAAATTTAAGTTTTTGTTGGTTCAAACGCTTATTTAAGATATCCAAAAAAGCTCAGAATTTAGGCCACGAAGTCAATGCAAATCACTTATTTCGTAATTAGAAGTATACCTGTGTACGTTGTATCTCTGAAATACCTTACCCGTATGGATATGATCTAATAGATAGTAGCCTACTCTGAGTGGACTCAGAGTAGGCTACTCTAGCATCAGAACACAGCCTTATCAAATGATGCTCAAACACATTTTAAATCATAATTCATCCTACGTTTACGAAAAGTAATAAAATAAATTAAAAATTGATTTTTATTACATTTAGATAAAGGTATCTTATAATATAATTTTGCTCATAATCTATAGAACGATCTTCAGTGAGAACTTATTGTATTTAGAAGACTGGATCGTATATTTTGAAGCCTGACAAATGGTTTTTCTTCCGATAGTCAGAGTCAGTAATTAAATTGTACGTATTCGATTATATTTTCAATAAACGAGGGCTATTACATTGCAGTTATTTTTTTAACTGGACGGTTGGTCTCATGAGAGCGTATGAGCTGCGCTTATACCTATATGGTAATCGGTGCTTTGTCAGTGTCTCAACTTTCGCTCGAGTCTCAGGTTGAATTATTGTCATAGTTCCTCTGAGCTTTACCGACAATTGCCGATGCTATAGTATAGTAGTAGTGTAGTATAGTATAGTATACCTAGTACAGTATAGTGGCAGTGTCGATTGTGTGCAGGCAGATTTACAAATAGACGATGTTTATGTAATTGGAGAGAAGTTGAAATTGTGAGAGAGGTGATCATGAGTGTGCTTATCCTATTTCTAAAAAGCTTTTGTTTTTTTTTTAAAGTTATGTTTGTTTTATTTGCATACTAAAGGCCAATTTTTCAATCTACAGATAAAATTGGTCAGATAAAAACATATCCAGAATACATCTCTTGCTCTTGTTTGTCAAAAACAAAGACTGATACGAATAGCGTTATTCCGTAGATGGCAAAATCAGCTTCATTACAAAATATTGATCTTCAAAATAAGGTATTGCTTTCTGAGGCTTTTCCACTACTTACATGTTTTTCTTAAGACTTATAAAACGTAAAAGCAAGTAACTCATTCTTCTAACAATACGATGAAAGCACAGACAGTAAACCGATTTAAGACCCAGTTTGAACTCGCTGAGTCTTTACGAGAGTATTCAATAATAGATCGCGTCATAAAATGAACCGCACCAAGCGGCACCACCAGTGAAGTAAAAAAATGTGAAGTAGAAGCTTCGACAAGCTCACAAAAGCTCGTAAAAGCACTCGACTATTATGTAGTTATTGTTACGGGGTGGAAACACCATTATTACACGGGCTTGCTGGTTTATGTTTGGCACTCGCTGCGCGTCGGCGTTGGCAGCTCGCGCTTCGCGTCTCGTCGGCACGAATTACAACACAATAATACACTTTTTAAGTTTATTTAAAGAACTTTTCCCTTGTAGCGTTCAATGTGGAACTTGTACGGTTAATTGATGCGTCACTATTTGGATGACTGCTAATGATATCACACACTGAGCACTTTCTTGTTTTGGAGGGCACAAAAGCTGTCGTCCCGGCTATGAAATTTTCATGAAGGAAGTTTTTAAATATCCACCACACCAGTGTAAGGCACACGAGTTTACGAACTTATAGGGTTTATTAGGACTTTCGTCAATAAAATCTGATATTCACGCAAGATCTTAAATTATTCAAGTGAAATGAATACTACTGAATAATTACTTCAAAAGGTAAATAGTCAAGAGCCTAATCCTGCAGCAAAAAAGACTAATACTGACGATAAAGTGAACATTCAAGCACATTTCAATATATCAAAACACAATCGCGTCCTCAAGTTTAATCCTATTATGTTCGTAAACAGTGTCGAGTGAGTCTGTCCGTCAAGTGAGCTTTCGCACGCATTGTTCACTTTCAATCCTCGCACAGGAAACATTCAAATGACCGTTTTTATTCCGGGATTACGCGAATTTTGCATAGGAAGCTGTCGTCAAATGTCCCGCATTGAATTCTACTGAATGAACTCCGTGAATGGCACTCGGGCCCATCACAATACGGCCCTATCTGAAAGGAATCACACGTGTTGTGAATGAGATTTCGACAATGTTTTTGATGGTAATCCTAAGATTATCTTTAAGCTTGAAAAATTCGATGTCAAAAACGTATATTTTGGAAATATAGTTACTACTGATGATTACAAATGATATTCGTACCTGTTCATAGACGGACACGTATCCTTTTTTTTATTTAACTATGATAATTCTGATCCTATCAATATTTCTTACTGCCGTGAGAAATATTGCAAGTCTATTCAACCTAAACACAGCTGTAAAATATTTTCTGTAAATTTCTGAAACGTTATATGCAAACAACTCGTACTTACCTCGCGTATATCAAACTTGGAACTCTGTTTCTTAGTGACACTGGGTAGTTACACTTGAAATACTCGAATCCAATCGAAACAATTGCCTCATAAACCTCAGTGTTCAAAGTATCTGTTGCTTGACAAACCGTTAGTTAAAGGCGACAACCGGAAGTCAGTGTAAGATTGCAACCGGAAACGCTGCACCCCTTCTACTCGACTCTTGCACAATGCGAGAGGGTGATTGTGAAATGCGATATATGGCTTGGGATTGGTAATGGCGAACCTTGGCTCCATAGCGGATATTCCATCATTCATGGATACTCGAGATTTGTTGAGTTCACAGTACAAACGCAGAACTACAATAGAAGTTGCATAACAAGTATTCAAAGACAAAACATCAAATAAAGACTCAGCCACTTTTATCGTAACACGGTTGTATCGTGTTATCGCAAATGGCGGTGTTATCGCTCTGATGTGGCCCTGGCCTAATATTATTATTTATTAGGCAATACGCAGCACACTTACAGAACCAATCAGATCAAAAGATTTAATTAGATAGGTGTGCTATTATTATTTTGTTGTACCTAGATCTGCTAAGTGATCTGCCAAATATGATTTTTTTTAGGTTTTTTTATCAGCAGGCCGATCATGCAACTTTTGTTGCAATTATTTCAATAAAAATCTTATTGAAACTGTCAATTTGCGATCACGAATTAGTCAGAAAATTTACAGTTTCAATAAGATTTTGATTGAAACCATTGCAACAAAAGTTACAAGATCGGCCTGCTGATCAGTAAAAAATGTCTTAGGAGCAGTTTAAGTAAAAAGTTGTTCCAGTTGCAGTAATATAAAGGCCTGCTTACTAAACAATGACTTATAAATAAAATCATAATGGGTTGAAGAGTCGCCAATTTTCTAGCACAGCTTCCAACAGCGCCACAATGAAGCTTGAACTAAATAACAGTTATTTGCACAATGATTGAAAAGGCGAGAACAATGATGAAAGGTTTATTTGTAATGTGATTGCAACTCGATATCTAGGCGTTTGGGCGGAGACCGGGCGGCGCTAGGGCGGCCTAACAGATGCGCACGCGACTCTACAACCAAATTACTTGGAATACTTTTGTAACAATGAGAGTACGTCATACTTTTTTGTATTTCGAAATCCTGCTTGCTGTTTTTTTACTTATACTACGTCAAAGTTCCTTGACTGGCCTCTAGCTCAGTTGGTATATTCCACCAACTGAGAACAAATATTTGAACTGATCCCCACCGAGAACAAATATTTGTGTGGTGAACATAAATGTTTGTTCTTTGTCTGGGTGTTATATTGTATTCTAAGTATGTATTTACAAAAAAAAAAAAAAAAATGTATTCAAGTATTATATCAGCTATCTGGTTCCCGTAATACAAGCTCTGCTTAGTTTGGGGCTGGGTAGTGTTGTGTGAATTGTCCACAAAAAAAAAAAAAAAAAAAAGTTGACTTGAATGGAACATTATATTTGTTTATCACACAAAAAATGTAGAATATACAAAAATGCTAAGAAATCACGCTGGATGCTTGTTGCACACTGTTTCTTGGTTTGATTGAGTGTTATGTACTGGCTAAATTGGTTCTCGATAAAAAAAATTGTTTCATCTTACGCACAATGTTGGCCTATAACACATTTATAACGCTATTATCAAATTTAAGCAAATATGGGAATTTCGGACCTGAGCCGTTCATTTCTGAAATATGACTGTATATTTTTGTGCTCTGTATTTTTTCATCTGATTACTCACAAAAGCAAAGCATTTGACAAAAACCAGTGTTAACTTACTTGAATATTGCTTGTTTTACAGAACACGATCTAGTCTGTAAAGTGACAAACAAATCTAAGAAGTTTATTAATAATTGTTATACATAATCTATATCCGGTATTACTATATACCTAAATCTCAACATATTCCATTCATCCAGCATCCATGAATGGTCGCGAGCACAGTACAATAGAACAACAGTAAGTCAAGTACGCGCGGCGTGCGTCGAAAGCCGAGATTACAATAATTACATAGCACGCGTACCCGCCCGCTCTAATCACTATCATTTGCACATGTTATTTTATATTTTGTACGAAATGCTTGGCCCTATCGTGTCACATCAGCGATGACGTTAAATAACGGTCCGTCTGTTTTGTTACAGATCAAAAAGCTGATTTTATCAAATCTTATCTCAAAATAGTAAATATGACAGCTTATTTTACTAGCAATGACTTAAGTCATCAGTAATATCAAATATGACAGCGTTTTAGCTGATCGCAATCGCCATCGCCAAGATATGCGCTGGCCTTTACTTTGTTGTGATGAATGACAGATTTTCTAATACATTATGTATAAGTTACAAATAAAATGATAACTCCGTTGATGAATAACTGTAGGACTAAAGGCCAGGCCACATCACCGCGATAACATGACACAGATACAAGCTTGACGATGATCGCAAATCGTTGTGTTATCGTATTGACGTGACCGAGCCTTAAAATTTATGTAATAAACCAAACTTAACAAATAAGTATAGCACTAAAAATTGATTTTTTGTTTATACATGAGTACTTAGTGCGATAACAATAGTAATTAAATTATGTGAGCCTGAAAAAGTAGAAATATTTTTTGAACAAAAGCGTTTGATTTATTTTTTACTTCCCTTTATTAGATCTGTGCATGTTTTATATCCGTAAAATACAAGGAACAAACATCTGTTACAGTATCACGTGATTTCTGATATCAATAGAAAAGTGTATCCTGTCATACGACCTGTATCCGCCCCCGCACAGATTGACGGTAAAAAATGGACCAATTCCTCATAATAGTTACAGGGGTTATCCCAATTCTTTATTACGCACCGGAAACATTTATTATCATCTGATGGCAAGAGTAGGTATACCTTTATCTAAATATAAATAAAAAATACTGGCTGAAAATATAATACAAAAATTTAAACGCTTTGTTTTTAATTGGATTATTTTCTAATGAGAATGCATTGTAATTTTTAAATAAAGAATACCTAGTGCGTTTTCAATGCGAGTTTCGCGTGTGCGTTGAAAGCGCCCGCCCTTCTGCCGCCCTGCGTCACTCGCGCCGCCCCGCGTAAACAAACTTCGAAAGAAGCGCGCGGCTTTAGAAAGAGACGCAAAATGTGCGAGCGAGTTAGTTAGACCAGCTCGCCGAACCTCGACCCTGCAATTAGTAGACGAGATTCGTTCGCCGCATCGATTCGTTACGAGATAATTGTTCCGAGGAATTTTCAAGATTTTTCGTTCGCGTGTGCTGTGTCGCCTGTGATTTAATCGGGGCCTATTAGAATCTTATGGGATGAATTGCGCGTACTACCCACAGCACGGGGACTCGTACCCCGTCAATCATAATGTTAATCATCCGTATTTCAATGAGGTAAGTTAAAATTTCATTATTTAGAACAGTTTTTTGTTTAATTTTAATAAAAAGAATATCTAGTATAGCAGTGCTCAATTTTAGTATGCATCAACTAGGTATAACTGTAAATATGTACTCATTATTTTAATTTTAAAAATTTATTTAATTGAAAATTTATTTCTTGAAATATTTAAAAGTACCTAAATGACCATTAAGAGTTTTATGAAATACTGGCTTCCACAGGCTTCTCACGATTTAAAGTATAACATTGTAACCTTGCCGGGATATCAAACTTTTACAATTATGTTATAAAAGCCGAAATAAAGTCAGCACTTTCCGAAATGTATCTGTAGATCGTCATTATTTATTGCGTTAAAACCCATGTTTTGTGAAAAAGCAGGTTTTAATGTATCTATTTTGCCAGGCAGATAAGGAAAGCAAAGTTTTTTTAATAAGCATTTTTAGTTATAAGTATAGCTGCAACGTATCCAACAAATGCAAAAAAGAAAACTAGGGGCACGGCAAGACGAGCTATCAATCGTAACAAAACATACGTCATTTAAAACGTTTTTTATTAAAATACCGCAGGAACGCTATCGTAAATTCATAAGGCCAATTATCAGTATTATTTTCTAAATAAGCTATATCTTAGCAAAAGCAAAAGCCGTCGGTGGCGCATAAATGGCGGGCAAACAAAAGACAGAAATGAGGTAACAAAGGCACACCTTGAACAAAGGTGGAATGGGAATAAAAATATTTAATTGGTGTGATTACGTGTGATTGTGGAGTACAAACACCTCCCGTGGTCTCTGGTTCCCTTGGCTGGGCTCCGTTTTATACCTTCATATTACCAGTTAGGCGTATTCAATATTTTTTACACGGAGACATTAAAATGTAGATGTACACAAAAATACACTGAGTACTTATACCATTTTATGTATGAAAGTTATGATAATCAAGAAGGAAAGAACAGAAAAAGAATCGATTACATATTTTTATGAAAATAGTAAGCAGGTATTTAAATTTATTAATATTGTGATTCAAATTAAGAGAAGGTGCTTAAAGAAAGAAGTACTTATTATGGTTTTAGATTAAAAAAATACCTTTATCATCCCCCCGTCTCAGAAAGTGTATTTTTGCTCTTCGATAACTGAGCGAAAAAGCCGTTTTTATCCGCTAGGATAAAGTAAAATTGAATTTAGAACATCGTGTGCACTAAGGTTGTTAATTTAAAACATCATTAAACCTATTGCTTCTACCTCCATGTTGCCGAATTTATCACACAACCTTTTTTAATTTGTTAAAAACTCAGACTCAGAACCTTCTTGGTGTGTTACTTTATTTTAATTTGCCTTACGTGCACCATTTTATTTTTTTCATTTAGTCATTGCCTCGCTGATGTGGGATGAAAAATGTCACTCTTGTATATCAAATAACTATTCGACAGTTTTTTTTTCAAAACCTTTTACGTTTAAATAAAATCGAATTTTACAAGTGTTACATAAATTCGATTGTAAAAATGTTTTATGTAGCAAAATGGTTCAATCCAGCAAGTCATCGTAATTAAACCCTATCACCATATTGTTTGTATAACCTTGCAACAGCTGTTTTCCATAACCTATATACTAGATTATTTTAGAAAATAAAGTTAAAAAAACTAACAGTAAGAAACCAACATTTACAAACAGCTCTCATAGCTCAGTTGGTAGTAGCTCTATCTTCTGCGCCGGAGGGCGTGGGTTCGACCCTAAAATTTACATAGGTAATTATTATATCAGCTATATCTGTTTCCCCAAGCGCTGCTTAATTTGCGGCTGGATGTGTGATGTGGACTGTTCAGAATATCTTTCTATTTTTATTTACAAAGAAAGTTACATCTTATACCACGAAATAGTTAAGTTATCTGCAGACCCTTAGGCATATTACATGTTTTGATAAACACTAAAAATAATACTAATAACTTAAAACTCGCTCAAAAGTAATTCCATTTAGTTTCAAAAAAAAGCTAGATCAGACGCTACGAAATCTAATTTTCAGTAAAGCCATCGCTAGGCAGCGGGGGAGGCAAGAAAGCGGAGTGCACACTGTCGGGTCGCAATTACGGGCCCCATAATTACAGGGCTGTGGCCGCTTGGCGCCGAAACCAGCCCGTACAGCCCCGCACACCCCGCATAGCCCCGCAAAGCCCGCACCAAACGAATCTCCAGCCGTAATTAAAAAAGCTCCAAATTAAATTCGCTCTTGTGTACCGTCCCCGACTTATGATATTAACTTTTTTGATACTTTCTAATATGTTTTTTAAGTGTTGACTGATGGGAAAATAGGAAACATTAAGTTTATTTAATTTTGAAGCAATTTTGGTCACGACTGTTGTTGTAAGATGCCTTTTTACTGAATTGTTATTTTGTGTTAATGGTTTGCTTGGTGGTATGAAATTATTTTGTACAAATAAATTAAATGAGTCATTTTGTCAACCAAAATTACTTTCTAAATGTAATGGAATGTTGTAATGCGTCTATACAGTATTTTTTCTGTCTATTTTGCAGTATCTAAATAATTTTAGATTTGCTCCACTTATAATATGATTAGATAGATAGATAGATAGATAACTCTTTATTGTTCACCACACAAAAGATACAGTACAGGACAAACACAAAACATGACTTCCATTGGTCTTGCATGTTTTTTTTGTAATGATTTTGCTAAGGTGCTGCTAAAGCATGATGAAAACTCGTTTTGACAGAGCTGAAAATCGGGTTTAACTAGTTTTTTTTTAATGTACTCTTTCTTTGTTTTCAGGTTAGTATCGACTCCGTGTCCGCAGATCACAAGGACATGAAAATATTAGTAAGTATACTGCTATTAAATATATTTATATATTAAGGTACAGTCACCATCAAACACATGAGTCACATAATTCCGGATTGAATTTTGCATGAACTGAGTAGATCACTGACTGCTCTGTTTTGAATAATTTGAAAGGTTTTAATCACCAGTCGCTAAGCTACTTTTGATGTTGATTGTATCTACATTTCTCTGTTATGATCCATTACCTTAAAAGTCCATTACTGATATTATAAGCTTTATTCACAAATGACAGGTATTTTAATCAGAATGTAACATTACCTAGATACCTGTCAATTTCTTGGTAGAAAATGTGAATTACACAGAAATAATTTGTACTATTTGACCGTTGCGATATTTAGATGGCAATGCCTTACGATTTTCCGGCACGATTTAGAAAATTATATCGGAACGAATATCGAATGACAAAATCGGTAATTTCGATTTGTCATCCGTCAAGTGGACATCACTGGCATTGTGATAGCTCAACGCAGGGCCGTAGCCAGGACGTTCGTTACGGGGGCTCTTTCATGAACAAATGCAGGTTTTAATGAAATAACGCACATACTGTAAATAGTTTCATCCGAGTAGATTCGAGCTTTTTGTGGGGTTTTTTTTCTTACTGCCAAGGCTATAAACTATAAACTACTATATCGCCATAAGCTTTAATGACAGTTCCATCAACGCGCACGTCACTGGTGATGGTTATAAAGCTATCAGATCTTCCTACGACAACATCAACACAAATCTCTTTCAAAATTTAGTTAAATTATTTTTTTATTAACCAAAATAATAAAAAAAAACAGAAGAAGAAATTATTTATTTAACGTCACATAGCAATAGTATAAACAAGTTTTAGCAATACTTTTTTTTTTGTTTAAAAACAATAAATTTGTTATAAAATAAATTAGTTCGACGTTATAGGACGCGCATATGGCTTGTCTAATGCCGTGGATTTAGCCTTATATCGACACGAAAGAAAAAGAAAGAGGTTGCATATTGGTGCCTTCAAATTCTGCCAACGGCCCTGGCAGTAAGGCGAGATGGATTGGACACAGGTCCGACGCGTGCGCCGACCACGTGAAAACGATACCAGACATTGTTTCAAATTATAGCTTTTACTTGCATCATACTGCCATTATTTTTTAAGTACATTGCACTACGAAGAATTTACTTAAATTACTGCCATGTTATGGGCGTGATAAAATACCCTTCAACTCTTATTTATAACCAAAACGCGTGCGTCGTTTTCTTATACGAGTTAAACTTTATTATAATATGTAGATTTTACGCGTGTAAATCTCATACAGACACTTTTCTGTTTAGTATCAACAAGATAGTAAGTATCAGAAACTCCCAGTAAGTAGGTACTTGAACATAAACAGGAAATGTATGCTAAGCAACTCCAAAATAAATGCAAATTAATTAAATTTCACACCAGGTTGGCTATGATCACTCCAACAGTAGGTTAATTAAATTAAAATTCAAAAATGCTACACAATCACACAAAGTTACATCTAAAATGCTTAGATATTATCTACTTAGTAAAACAATGCAAACCTAACTCACGTGCGATGTTGTTGCATTATTCTAAGTTTGTTTATTTGAACATCGATTGAATTCCCAATTGAAAAGGCTATCGAGAAATAATGGCGGACGTACAATGTGCATTGAGAAGTCCGGGCGACGCCGCGGGCGATGCATAGTCAGCCGCGTGTGGCCGAATTGTATGGCTCAATACTGTTAGGGAAACGTTATTTAGTTAAAGGATATTCAATGGTAACGATTGTGCATTTTAAAATGAATAATGAATTTTTGATAATCTTCCAGATCAAATAATTATTTAGATTTTAGATCATTGAAAACAATTTAGAGTAGTAACACAGCACATAAACTGGCCAGATGACCAAAATTACTGTTGAAAAATGAAAGAAATATACCTTAAAAAAAGATTATAAATTGCACTTAGATCAGACCAACTCGCTATATGAAAAAAAAAGACAAATGTAATGGGTGGATGGTTGTGTTATAAGCACAGTCTATGTTAACTATCTATAGATAAAGTTCTGTTCTTCTATATCGTCGTTGTGGTGCGAGAAGTAACTAAGTGCAAAAAGCTAGTCTCGAGATAATCGCGTTTTAAAGTTTTTTTGTTCTTAAAATGAGTGTAACTTATCAACACTTATAGTTACAAAAAAGGTTTCTTCATATAAAATATAGATAATTTTACCTTACACACTAACTTTCAACAAATTAATGTAAGTATATGGTTACTGAGATACATAACAAAAAGTAAGTTAATTAATTCTGGCATACACATTAACGTAATACCTTGATTAAATATTACTTAATTATGATCTGTTGATGACTCTTACTGACAACAGAATTTCATTTCATTCAATAGCTTTTTATCTGCAAGAAATCACTAAGTGACTTTAGTGAGCAGTGCAACCCCAAGACTTGAAGAATATTGTAAGTAAAGTGATTGAATTAAACTACTTAAGATCCCTTAGATGATTTTTGTAGACAGATTTTTGCCTCTACGGGTAGTTATGCACTTCTGACATTCTTGTATTATCTATAATTTTAGTAAAATCTACTCTTTTACATACTGAAAAGGTACATAATGGGTTTCAAAACACTTTGGCGTCAATAACTCATTTTGGCAAAAAATGTCACTTAGTGACTTCTCGCACCACAACGACGATATACACTTATAACTTATTTAGTTCTTCGGTCGGTTCTTCTAGGCTGTGCCACGTTGAACTAGCTCCTAGACTCACCTACGAGTAGCTCGTATTGTTGGGCACGGCAGCTTAGAAATAAAAAGCAGCCAAGTGCGAGTCGGACTCGCCCATGAAGGGTTCCGTAGCATCAAGTAACATAATATAAAGGTTCTTGTAGTTCGTCGAAAGGTAAATTATTGCAGTTTACGATTTCTGACGTATAAAAAAAAACTACTTACTAGATCTCGTTCAAACCAAATATCGTTGAAAGTTTGCATAGTAATGTACAACATGTATTTTTTTTAGTTTTATCTTTCTCTTATTTTAGAAGTTAGAGGGGGGGGACCAACTTTTTTCCACTTTGGAAGTGTCTCTCGCCCACACTATTAAGTTAAGAAAAAAACGATATTAGAAACATCAACATCATTTTTGAAGACCTATTCATAGATATCGATGAAAAAAAAACTTTTGAGTTTCAGTTTCAAGTATGGGGACCCCCAAAATTTAAAGTTTTTTTCTTTTTTTGTGTTAAAATCTTAATGCGGTTCACAGAATACATCTACTCGCTAAGTTTCATCAGTCTAGCTCTTACGGTTTCGGAAAAAAATGGCTGTGACATACGGACGGACAGACAGACAGACAGACAGACAGACAGACAGACAGACATGACGAATCTATAAGGGTTCCGTTTTTGCTATTTGGCTACGGAACCCTAAAAACATCTAGGTATGTTCAATCCGATGCAGAAATTGGGAATGTGATATTTATGGTGTTTGAATTTAGAACACACCAATATATTCGACCATCTCAATGATACATCTAGCGTAAAAAAGACTTGGATACAGTTATGCATAAGGAGTCCAAGCGCCAAATTTCATTTTTTGATTTTTTCGCATTTTCGTAATCACTAGGGCATAATTAAGCCATAGAAAAAACACTCTTGCAGCCAGCTTCACTCTAAGTGGTATTTTTTGATACCCAGTCCAAGCGCCTTCTATAGCAAACTAAGTATTTTGAAATGCAATACAAGTCCAACAACCAATTTAAAACTAACAACCAAATTGTATGATGAAAAAGCACATTTCCATTAAACTAGTCCAAACGACGTAGTGTTACGCATCAGTAGTCTACGCGACAGTTGTTTGTAACTTCTGAACGTAATCTTTGTTTGGGTGGAAGGAGAGGCTGGCAGAAGAACCCAAGTCATGTTTAAGGAAGCACATATTATACTAGTTTACCAAAGTCAAAAACTTAATTCTTTGGTCAACTTAATTGTTGCGGAGAACAGAATAAAAAAAATAAAGACCAGAATATAAAAAAATAAAGGCGAGAAGGTCAATAATAAATGGTTAAGAATAAACCAGATAAAGGAAACCTAAAATCATCCATTGCCTCATTATGTCAAGGCAGGAGCAGTAGAAGAGGAAGAAAGCTTAGAAATTGATGTAAAGAGAAGAAAGGGTAGGAAAGGACAAAATGTTTCAGAGAAAAAACTAAACGATTTAAAATCACTGTTTCATAATATCCCAAACGACGCTATATAGCATTTGACAAAGATTTGATTTCTGATGACACGATTGAAGATGATATTGTTGTTGAAGGTGTTGATGGCCATTTAGGTTTTTGATCCGGAACTTATTGAAGAAGAGTAGATTTATATATTATTTACCTACTCCATCCTACATCCTACCCGATATGTTCTGGGTTTGGGGTTGGTGTTGACCAATAATATCATCAATCATTTTTCTGTCTGTCTGCAAGCTGAAGATATATCTGAGATATCCTTATCTTGTTTTAAATTATTATTGTTTATTAAATATATTTTTTAGATAATTATATTGTTTTATTTTCTGGACATACTATCAGTGCCATTTTAATAGTTTTTTATTTATTTTTATCAATCCTCTGTAACATCTAATATAAGATGCTGAGTAAATACGGAAATTCAAGGGTTTTTTATTAAACGATAGGAAAATAGTCCAGGAAACATTTTTATGTTATACTTATACTCATTTTGCAAAATGAGTACATCATATTAATTCGTTTCCACGTGCACTTAAAGCTAATCTTCCAGAATAAATAATTATTTTGTCTCTTGGACTCGTTTTGCAAAATGAGAACATCATATTTATTAGGAGTCCAAGTGCATTTTTATAACGCTTTTATTAGTTTCACCTGTATGTATGTATGTATGTATGTATGTATGTATGTATGTATGTATGTATGTATGTATGTAACCGACCCCTTTGAGCTCGATTTTGTCCTACTTTGAACGATCAGATTTTATTCAAACTTTGCACACCTGTCAAAGGTCGATGACAATGCAATAATATGAAAAAAAAAATAAAAAAAAATGAAAAGAAATAAAAATAATAAAATAAAAGCCTACTTTGAACGATCAGATTTGATTCAAACTTTGCACACCTGTCAAAGGTCGATGACAATGCAATAATATGAAAAAAAAATAAAAAAAATGAAAAGAAATAAAAAAAAAAAAAAACTACTTTGAACGATCAGATTTTATTCAAACTTTGCACACCTGTCAAAGATCGATGACAATGCAATAATATGAAAAAAAAAAAACAACTAAAAAGTAAAAAATAAATTATAGTTTAAAAAACTAAAAAAAAACGCTTTTATAACTAATTGAACTAAAAAGTTAAAAATAAAACTGCAATAATCAATTGAAAATTTATATTATTGTACAAAAAGCGTGGGGGGCTTGATTTTGATTGTTGTAAATATTTTATCAATAGTTTATTATATCTGAAGTTATTATAAAAAGCACCCCACGTTTTTTGTACAATAATATAAATTTTCAATTGATTATTGCAGTTTTATTTTTAACTTTTTAGTTCAATTAGTTATAAAAGCGTTTTTTTTTAGTTTTTTAAACTATAATTTATTAACGATATATTCCAAAATAAAAACTTTTTTTGTGTTTTTTTCTTGTAACATGTTAAATTACAAATATAAGCTTCGATGTACATAGATTTACTTTCTGACGATGCAAATGCAAATCTTCTACCAATAAAAACGCGTTTATGTAATTTCCCAAAAAACTGAAAATGGCGCTTGGACTCACTATGCATAACTGTATCCACTTGATGCTTAGGGTGAACTCATCTAATTCTGTGACTCGCCTAATTCGGTGATATTTGGTTTGAGCGCTATAACCGGGCTGTACGAGTGAAATCAAGGACTTTAAATACAACCTTTTGCCTCTGTAATAAAGCTCAAATTCGTCTGTAAAGTTTGGGGACGCTCGAGTGAGCGAGATAGCAACAACTGGCGGTTTTGTCAGTTCGCGCGCCAATCTCAACGGTTTCGGCTGTGTTTGTGAAATGGTGGCGAATTTTGCTGTATTTATGTAAGTATTTAACAGATTACTTAGCTTCTTTCTAATAAAGAGAATTGTAATTGATATTCCCTTGATGTGGCAGTAAAAAGTTCGTCATATTCTGCGTTGTTTTAGTGTTAGAGCTTATTTTGTTCGTCATAAATATTAGCGTTTTAGCGGTTGAGTGGTTTCTGTGCTATCACAGAATTATAGTAGTTATGTACAGTTATTTGTGGTTTTAACTGAAAGAATTGACTTATTTTGAGTTTAGTAGATAAGATTGATGTTATTTTATTAGTTTTATCTTGTCTTAATTAAAATGTCGACTTTGAGCCAATATTATATATTTTGCTATCACGGAATTGTGTGACACTTTTTTGTACTTGTCACGTAATTACGTGAGTAGTTTTATTAACAAAAATTTCGCAGCATTTGTTTTATTTTAACGAGCTGGAAATTTAACCAGACGCTTAAATCTAAACAGGTATGTATTTATCATTATAATTTGCTTGTTTAATTTCAGATATTATGGATGACCACAACAAGAAGAACAGAAAATACTCGGAGTTCGATCTCAAAACCGCCGTTGAAAATGTTTTGAGTTCAACAATGACAGTTTACAGAGCTTCGAAGGAGTTTAACTTATGGAGTTTTTTTTTATTAAACTTATATAAAGTTAACTTGTATAATTCCGTTATATCAGAATTAAAGTAGTAGCTATCACGGACTTAAAGAGGTCACCACGGAATTAGGCAAGTTGACTTGCTTTGGTAAATTTGGTATAACTCTTAGGTTTCTAGAAACAAATGTGATTAATTGTGCCTATATTCCTCATAAAATACTGATTAAAACTCAGGCTAAGTCTGAATTAAAGTAATTAATAAATTTATTGGTATTTTATTGATCAATTGCTTTTGTCACGAAGTTAGATGAGTTCACCCTACTCTAGGTGCAAAGAACACTCGACATAAAAACTCCTTGCGCAAGTAACTCCTCTAGATTTGATCGATATTTTCGACAAGGAGTTTAGTATTTGAATAAAAACTGTTTTGTTATTTTCTCGTTTTTATCATACTATGGTATAAACTATAGTATGCAACTTTTAAATAAAACGGATTAATATTGAGGGCCAGCGGATTAATTTTAACGCTTGAAGCATCATGAATACCCTACGGTCGTGATTCATTAGAATCATCAATGGCTCTCGCTTTAAATTAGTCCTATAATCACTGATTGCGATTTTTTTATTATAGAACCAGCAACATGTGGAATAGAATAAAAGCTGGTAAACAATGACAGGGACTTAACCGCCTTCGGAGCACGACGATTAGAAAGTTGGACTGACAGAACATGCAATAATAGCTGTTAGCAGCGTGTTTGTTAATACCTTCAACCTACCAAACTTGCTCAAAGGTAAAATCAAATAGAGAAGCTACGTAAAATTAAAAGTGTCGAAACTAGAGCAAGTTGTAGAAACTAAATAATAGATGGCGCTGTGTTCAATGTTGATAATTTTATATTTATTTATTTTCGTAACATTATTGAAAAAACAATTGATCATTAAAATAAAATATGGACTGTAATAATATGTAATAAATTAAATTTTATTTAATATATTTTATTGTAGTCGTATATGTATGTATAATATTAAATATCTCATTACCAAGAATTTAAGGCTTATATTACAGAACTAAAATCAAACAAAACGAGAGTAAGGGACGGTATTTCACGGATTGCTAATCGACAAATTAAACCTGTTAAACTGTTTAGAAAACAATTTAGTTAATCAGTGGGCAGTGTTTAATTTTTCGATTAGAAATCCATAAAACCAGCCCTTAGAACTGAAAAATAAATCCTTGTATCACGATTTATTGTTAAACATTATTCTATAGAATAAAACTGAAAATTTTGAGTTAAACCACTGTCAAGTATTTGATTGGTGAATTCATCCGTACGACATCTTAGTAGCAAGCACTTGAAGCAGTTTGAGCCGGTCCCGTCTAGTCCGGCGTCGGCCACTTCCGGTTATGGGACGGACGCGCCAGTCAAACTCTCGAACGTAGTACTTAACTATCTACCTTTAGTATCTATCTGTTTACTCCAAGATATGGATAGGTAAAGATTATCTATGTTAAACTTATAACTCTATCCCTCGTTATGCATCATTTTATCATTATTTTATTTGTTCTGTGCCTGATAGCCTGTTTGTTATTTGTTTTGTTTTGTGTTCAAAGTAAAATGACAGATACCTGATGAATGAAAAATGATTTTAATGAAATTTTGCACAGATATAGATTATGGTCTGGAATAACTTTTAAACTTTTATTCTCAAAAAAATAACGGGTGTGGGGCGTAACGGGAACGGGGCGAGCGAAGCCGCAGGCAGCTACTAGTATTGATATAAATATACTATAGAGAGATATATATTTTGTAACCTTCAGAGTTCTCCAGACTAAAGTATACCTTTAGCTTTAAGATAAAAAACTCATAATACAAAATATACTTTCAATACAAACGCGTTCATGTCTTTTATAGAAAAATATGTTAAAATCTCGTAGCGTAGAGATATAAAAAATGTGACTTCAATTTAATTGTCTGCTTCGATTAAAAATTTAATCATGTTTAATCCTTATCCCAAATGCCAATCTCAACTGAAATGGTCTATCATTGGTAGGCGGATCCAAAAAACATTGGCTGTCGTGAAATTTTCCCATAATTTGATTTCTTTTGCACACGCCGCCCTCATGCCGTAATTTTGCATCTCAGCGTGAGTTTCGTGTTCAAATTAAAATGTTTATTGCGTTAAGCGGAGTTCGCACGGCCGGTCATGAGGCCCCGAGCATTTTTATTTCGTTATCCCTGACACGCCCACCGCCGTCTCACCCTCTCACCCTCTCACCTCGCAACGTTTTCACTATTTTACGAGCCCGATGGCACCCCTGTCTAATGTCGCTATAATGCCTCGCGACTGTCATTTCCGGTTTGTATTAAGCCCAACTTACAACCTTCCTCCACTGGAATAAAGTTCAGTTCTGGTTTCTCAAAGCTTTCGTGTTATGCGTGTCATAAAACTATTAACCGCTTAAGGTATTCTTAAAGCGACGACGTTGCTCTGCGAATGTTTAGCAGTCTGAAAGAACTCGGGGTGCGGAAGGGCACAATCGTATTTTTTCAACGCAAAACTTTTATACCTTTATGGTGCTTTTTATGTCCCATTGGGAATTATTATGCCGTGTTTATGATGTTTTTTGTGTGTGGTATTATATTTCATTATCTCTAGCACCTTGTTGCTGGGTCGAGGAACGGTTTCAAGGGGGTAGCGATAATGTGTTAATGGCATTGGTTTTGTCGCATTAACAGTAGGATACCTTTAGTTACTCTTATTGAGTATGAAAACTAGATTATTGTGCGTTAAGTAAAGAGTTATGTAGGTCTAGGTGATATAAAAGTAAATTCTGTTCAAAGTACCTAGTAGTACTAATAATAGTCAAACAAAAAACTAAAATGCTACAGCAAGTGCTACGGTGAAATTTCATTACAAAAGGTTAACCGAAATCAGAAAGTTTTATAACTTTTGTACTTATAATAAAATTCACCAAGCAACCAACTATAAATAATTCAATCAATAGACAGCGTCCCCAAAACCGACGAGACATCAGAAGGTAATTTGAAACAAAAAAGTTTATGCAAATCGGACCAGCCGAAATAAAATGGAGTCTTCGTACGCGTGCGATCAATACACCCGCCCCGCGACCTTGCGGGCGGGGCGGTGTGGGCGGGGCGCGGTAAGAGGCTGGGATTGGTAGGCCCCGCCCACTCGTGCCTTGCCCCGCTCTCCTCTGCCTTGTGTGCCTGAGTGTCCGCGGCAAACGTCAGTCATGTCAGTTATGTGCACCCGCCGCGCGCTGTCACCGACAGCACACAAATAAACATTGTTTTTGTTTTTTTTTATTGGATATTGTATTGTGCTAGTGTTTCGTGATGATCACCGATATGTACGCGCCGATGTCGGCGAACCCGAATAAAACTATTGTGAGTTTGATTTATTGATTGTTTACCTTATAAAAAACTAATTGAAAACTTTCTTTAGCAAATGTGACAAATTGGTTAGGTTCTAAAAGTAGGCTACTAACTGTTCTATTAAAGGTTTAAAATGTTTAAAAGGTTTGAACATATATTTAGCTGGAATATTGTTTTCCGTCGGCAAACAAAATCAGCTGTTGCTAGCATGGGGCCAGAAAACTACCGGCACTATGAGGTGAATAAAGTTTCATGTTTGTGTGGTAAGTCTGTTGTTCTGCCACACATTAGTATGAGCAATGCTCAAAATTTTCAATATTTTTTATTCCTACAGTACCTATGAAATATTCATTAGCAGAATATTTACCAATAATATTTTTTTCAAACTTCTACATTTTACATTTTATCTTTGTTGCCAAATAAACTGTGTGGCTTAGAAAAAATAAAATTCGAATACGCGGTATATAGGTAGATATAAATTATATTTTAGCACCACGCATTACAAAAGTTATAGACTTGAACATAAAAATCATACCTGCACCGAGGGCAAAACAGTTATTGGATTGGCAATCGGATTGCAATACGACCCAACTAGTAGGTACCTATATATACCTGCTCAATGGCTATGGATAGAATCACTGAGCACCCTTTATCTAGTCACTATTTCATATTCTGTGTTATTTCCCTTTTCAATTCCCATTGTCTCCCTCCATTATCAATCTTAGTCGCAAAATATTTGTCAGAGAACAAATTCGTATTGATATTTTCGGAAAAACGAATTACCTATTGATATCCGCATTGATAGATTGACTTTATTGAGCGCTGTGGAGAACAATGAGTTATTGTTCTATTGATCTAATGTTATTCTCTTGTGAACAATTGATATCATATTTATTTATGCTATGAGATAGTAATTTTAACTTTTGCAGTGGCCTGTTATGTTTTACTAGGTTACAATTATATTCAAGGCATAAAATAGTTTAAAAAATCGCAACTAAGTTTTTTGTCTATATTGGAGAAAAGTGGCCTATATCCATCAGTGCTTGGATTTCTTTATTTAAAAAAAAACAAGCTTTTTTTGTTCTGTGGTTTTTAGCGCCGTGAATTGCACTCTAATTTTCACTAAGATTGCCAGAAAATAAAATAATCCAATACAATATGAAATAGTTTAGTTTATTATTAACGAGCCGGTATGACCGAGCTTCGCTCGGGATTTAATTTTTTGTAAATCGTATTATTAAAAAAAAATGTATTATTATTTGCCAATAGATGTCCGGAAGAGTCATAATCTTTAGTGGCTTATTTTTTTTTACTTAGCAACGCCATCTGCTCGAATAGCTTGCAGTTAGTTGCTCACAATCGCCAATAGATGGCAGGAACAGTCATATATTTAGTTTATGTTAGATTATTGCAAAAACCCATTTCTCGTCATTTTCTAAAAATGAATCCTAGCTAGATCGTTTTATCGTCCCCGAAAACCCCTGTATACTTATTTTCATGAAAATCGTTGGCTTAGTTTCCGAGATCCTAAATATATATAATATACAAGATTTTCTCGTATAAAGGTATAAGATTAAATGTACCTATAATTTGTATACTTAATTCTGGATATATAATAACGAGATGTTTGTGCATTCTACCAAAGCAATCTCCAATTTTAGTTCCATTTTCAAAAATAAAATGTTGTTCTTTTTTTATGAAACAGTAGTAAGTCGGTCGAGTCCTTCTTCATGATTGTTCTACTTATGACTAAAAAGGTTTTGGTTATTTGTGTTGGTTTTTGTAGGCTCATTGTCATTTGATAAAAAAAAATGCGAAGAAAAAATGCAATTCGCTCTGGTACGCCACAATGAGGGTATTTTTGACCAAGTGAAAATACTTTATTTATTATTAAAGTTGCAGTAAGTTTTAGGAATTTTCTATACTCTATATACCTACTGTCTGTTAAAGATTGAGGTATCTAATTATTATTTAAAAGTAAAACCTAAACAACCACATTCGAGATAAGCCTTTAATAGTAACCGTACTGTGTATCACAAACTTTCATCTCCCGAATACGTTCGACTATTATGCGTGTCTAATAGATTTTTTTGGCGCTGGCCATTCACAGTCTCAGCGTGGGGCCCCGTCAATGGCCATTGTGGCGGCCGACAAACTTTTATTTGTAATGGCACTAAATGGCTGTTGTGGGGATTAGGTGCCATGCTTTGTCATCGTGCCGAGCACTACAGAAAAGTCTCCAGAATAATACCGGCGTTTTGTTAGACCAGTGTCATTTCTATAAAGGTTCATAGTAAAAAGAGCTTTGTTACGCTGATACTACACTATGATATTGCTCGGATCTATTCGCTGACTTAAGTCGTTTAGTTTTATCGAAAGACATTTTGTATTCAATCATAATGTCATCGCTTTGATTTTTTATTGACGGCTTGAGCAAAAATTGACAAATCTCCAGAATAATACCGCTGTAATGTCACTGTCACCTAGAAATGACATTAGCTCTGTAACAATAGGCTCTTGAGATCTGTCACTTTTGATTGCAAAGTGCTTTGTATTCAAAGTTTACACGACGACGGATTAGCAATTTTCTGGGTCGGAGCCAGTTAGATAAGTGTTGTAAAAAGGTTTCTGGTTGAGTTGTGACGAATCAAGAGATTGTTAATATTCTGTCTATAGTATCTGTCTATAGTATCTATCTATAGTATCTGTCTTTTCTATTGATTTTATAGTCTTTACTATACTTAATTAACACTGAAGGCTCTTAACTTTTGGACCATTATAAAAATCTTACGGATCTGAATGTTATTGAATTTATATCAAATAATGTAATTTGTTGTTTTTTTAATACAACTATTTGATGAAACATTGCATTGGCTCACTTGCTGTATAGGTGGTAACCATCGCCTGTAACAAAGCATTGCCCTTAGGTCACGCACGTCAGGATCATGCTCTACGATGCACTGTTTTTTGTGTACATTAAGTACAACAAAGAGTTTTCTAACATGATCAACTAAAACCGTTTTCGTTCATTTCAAAATAGTCTTCCAATTAAAATGCTTCCCGCATGATCTAATTGCAACAAAACCCCAAACAGTAGCGACGTGTCATAATTCTTTTTTATCTCAACCCGTTCATTGACAAAAGGTATTTAAATGAAGCTGTCTTACTGATATTTACTGCGCAAGCGGAACGTAGCGGCATTCTTGAACACCATTACGCACACAACTCGTAAATTATTAACTGATTAGAAGACGGATTTAGGTTTTAAAATGTGATATATCGTTTAAGCAGTAACTTTAACAATAGGTACTAGGTGAATTCGTACTATTTTTACTAAGTCTAAGTCTACTTGATCAACATAAACTTAAGTCATGGAAATCAATCAGTGAATATTAGACTTACCTATAAGCATGTGGCATACGGTTTTATACCTTTGTGACAAAAAAAAATATAATTATGTATGAACGAAGTTGTCAATTGCTTTACATCTCTCTAAAGTTAGCAAAAAAAAATAACTTCAGTTAGATGTTTGTAGGTAGGTACTTTTCTCAGTGGCTGTACCAAATTTTAACTTAGGTACTTATATTACTTACTCAATCATATGAATTTTAATTGCAAATTTAAATAAATTAAACTATATCTATACTATATAAAAGGTTATAATCTTTGTAAATACAATTCATTTATTAAACCAAAAAGAAAGAACATTATGTTACGTCAAGGGGAACATAAAAACAATAAAATTTCACAACATAGGTTTTTTTTTACATTTTGCGAAAAAAATATTATACAACGTAAACGTAAATAGTTTTTGTTAAAAGTTCAAAAAAAATAATTCACCAAGTGCATACTATTATATGTATATACATAACATACATACAAACTACATACTATTTATGCCCTTGTAATCATTTTAGCATTAATTTGAGCCTCTAAAAACTCGAGATCTTGATTAGATCTTTCTGCTTCAGCTATTTAGGTGAGCATCAATCAACGCTGCGTCTGCTTGGCGACAAATTTAACGATGTTAGCCGTACATTACTCGACAAGCATGCCTCGCTTTACTGTATGGCTGCAATTACGCAGTATGCTGGTTTATTTGACTCAGAGAGTGCATCGTCAAGTAAATTAGACATCAAACTACAAATATCCGCTAATTACAAGCAAGTAACTAGCGTCAGATGACCAGTGATATGCGAAGAATTTGTTTCCTCAGAGATAACTGAGTTATATCAAATGAGCTTATTTTCTTGCAGATAACTGACATTTGAAATGGTTGTCTGCTCACTGACATTTGAAATGGTTGTCTGCTCAGCAAAAAAATCTTCAGAGATTATTAAGAACAGGTTTCAGGGGTTATTTTAAAGGATTTTATTTTCTTCATAAATATCTGACTGTTTAAATAGTTATCTGTTAAGAAAAAATATTCCTCAGAGAGAGAGTTTTTTAAAATAGAATGGATAATATTCGCTTTTTGCACACTCTTTTTTACAAATGTCGCGTCATTGAGTGTCATAAAATTGTGCGCTGCCATGTCGTCGCCAGCGCCGGCGCCGGACCGCCAGTCTTCAGCCGGTAACAACCTGTTTTCTACGTGAATTGATTCTAAGCACCAACATTAATGAACAGCAAATCTGTCACGAAGACGGAATCTGCAATAAAATTTATCTCGTCGTCTGCGGTAATTGTTTTGTCAATGTCAATTTAGCACGGTGTTTCAACTGCGGTTTGGCTACTGCGAAATTGGTTGCAGTGATTTGTGAAGTATAAATAATTTTCTTTTAAAATAATTAATTAGAAACCCATTGTTGTAAGCATTTCAGTGTGTGATGATAATATATCAGGTACTTACCTAAGTCATTTGCCACACATAGCGATCGTACAAAAACGGCCCGACCACAAGCCAACTGCACTGTTTCCCGCCGCAACCACAAATTACCTTTTAATAAAGTAGTGCCAGCCTAATGTTATTTTTATCATAAAACGGGAAAATAATTATTGAAAAGTGCAACACATTACAAATGCATATTAGTTAGGTATTCACAGATGTCTTCATTTTTACTGGTTACCTGACATGACCGTGAGGCTACTTTAAAAGATCAAGCCTCACTTACTATACCTTCGACCTCACTAAGTTTTCTTCTAGTCTCTATGGTTTTAATAAATGAATTGAATTGAATTAATCGTAAAGGCAATAGATTTACAGATTACCATGTAACTCAAGCAAAGTTAAAACCACATATTTTACTGTAGCCGGCTGACAAAATGTGAGAAGTCGTTAAAAAGATGTATTACCACAGATGAGTAAATAGGAATGACGTGTAGGTACTGTGTAAATATAATATTTGACGTAGGTAGGTAGGTACCACATGCTATGCGGGCGTCGGGTTCCAACACTTAACGACCGGCAGTAAACTCACTACAGATATTATTTATGTTCCTAGCAGCTCAAATACTTTACAATTTTATCGCGAGTATCATTATCATCAAGCAACTGTCGCTTAAACCAACGACAAATATAAAATATTCATTTCTATATACTCGTAGCTCCCATCATTCTAATACCCTACGTGTAAATAAGTGTATACTATACCTTCATGTATTTTTAGCTATCTGGTTCCCATAGTACAAGCTCTGCTTAGTTTGGAGCTAGATAGTGTTGAGTGGATTGTCTAAAATATTTATTTATTTATTTGTTTTATAAAAAAATATTTGCAATTTGAATCCTTAAGTCACGGATTTTTCAAAATAGATCATGATTGTATTCTTCTTTAGTGATCGCTAAACAAACCGAAGCACGATTTCGCCGCAGCATCTGTGATCTGGCAGATCGGTGCCGCAATCACCGTCAATGATTACTCTCGAAGGGACTCTTTGTAGTCACCGCCTCCGGATAATGGAGGTTGGCTCGCAAGGGTAACTAATACAGAACCCTAGAGATTTAAAAGTATCGGCCGATTTTGGGAGTCATTAATGTCATCGGAATCGTTCCATCCAGCTTCTGGTACCACCTCTTGCTGACACAATTTGGGTCTTCAGAGGATCGTACAAAGGTGAGAATAGTTTACGTTGGCTTGGATTAGATGGTCAGGGTTTTTGCAACTCATTGCATTAGCCGGGCTTGTTAGTGGAGTGGTGCTCCGAGCCTCTTCATAATGAAGGCGGGCTGCAAGTCATGGGCCCAGGCGCCGCCCGTGGCCCGTCGCCCGTCGCCGCGCCGTCATCGCGCCCTGTCAATACTTGATGGCCCGACAACGGAGAAGGTTATTTTCGAAGATGCAGCACCACTAATTAATGCCTTCTACTGGGCACAAAAAAGGAAGGAGCGGGCTCATTGTTCTAATGTCAACATCCGATGTGTTGAGCTTTTTGAAATATGAAACGATGCCGCACGCACTTTTGGAAGCATTTCTTGGTCCATTACGTGTCTAATGTCTTTTGTTCGGAGCAATTTGATGGTGGTGTGTGGCCAACAATTAATTTAACACTTAAAAAGAGACCGATAGGTACAGCGGTGGCCCCTGGGGAGGGTCTCAGCATGGTCCGGAACCCCCGGAGTTCCACAACACCGCTAGCGCCATTCATATCCTGACCGAGTTGCACTGCACATCTACATAACAACAGATTGGTATAAAATAGTGACTGTCACTTTTAGGAACAGCACTTTTTATGATTTGATTTGAACACGGACAACCATACATACCTAAGTGCTTTGCCGTACATAAAACCAATGAAGTTGGAAATATTATCAACTACAAAAAATAATAAACGCTAAATCGATGGCAAAGAAATTTATTCTCAGTCGCCCCCTTTAAAACCAAACCTCTGACCGTATCATGTACCCTAATGTGTAAATATAAAGCATCAACTTTAATACAAATTGCACAAGCAATGCCACACTATGTGTCATCCATAAATCTGTCTTTATAACTAACCATCGCACGCGTCGCATTACGCCATCGCAAGATACATCGGAAATTGCCACTATTTGCTAAAGCATCCGGCTTTTAAGTGTAAATTTTCCGGTGGCAGTTTATTTCACCAAGTTTTACCATGCTTGAGTTGAGAAATTCTACGAAAGCGTCTTTTATTAGCTTCTAAAGCACGTGGACATTAAAAAAACTACACAGCAATAGTTTAACTTTCCTGGTCTGATTGTGCGAATAAAAATAGTAGTTTTCTCAAGAGACGTGTTTTATCGCTATTCTTAGAGTCAAATTGCTAACAGTGCTAACAGTAAGTATTTATATCGGAAATTACGACTATTTGCACTCGCATCCGGCTTTTAAGTGTAAATTTTCCGGTGGTAATTTATTTCACTGAGGAGTTTAAACAAACGCGTCTTGTAGTGGCCATTAAACGCACTCTGTGGGGGATGCGGGGACGATATGAATTCAGATGCCTTTTGAAGGGAGCTAGTTTGAAGTGTTATGTTGCTGGTGATAAAATGGGTCGTTGGTTTCGTTTTTCGTGGCTTTGGCGAGAGCAATTTGAGGGGTTATCAATATTTGGTTTTGCTACCGAAAAACTTTGAGGAAGAACTGAATTACGACCTTTATCTTTATTGAGACGCATTTTTATACTAGGCGTTCGCTATTTGTTTAGTAGTTTTTAAGTAGTACTTACTTTAGCATCGTTTTCTTCAAAACATATTTCTTACTAAATCAGCTATTATACCTAATTTCAGATTCAAACGAAACTTTTGTTTTACTTTTTACCGCACCCGTTTCCACTCTCAGTATACCAACAAGTTAATGAATAGGCTGGTTTCAAAACGTATAAAAATAAATCTTCAAAAATAAAGCAGAGGCACATGCTAACCAAACAATCAACAACGTTCCATCAAACTCACAAACGTTTTCCGCACAAATTCTGTAGAATTGTGAGAGAGAGTACTCGCCATTAGCCCCCTAGTATCATACATCAAGTCCTCTCTTGAAGCCGTCTCCATGAATACTCCGCAGAGCTTGAGTGCTCGAGTCTGCAATTGATGGTTTTGTTGCACGGCTTGTGGGTTCAAGGTATTGTCAAAGTTTACACGGTTTAGACTCGAAAATATAAAAGATACTGTGAATGCATTTCGACTGTAAATTAAAGTTATGTAAACTGTTCCAGAGCAGTTTATTGTGTCTTTTTAATCGTTATTACTGACTGGCCTCTCAGCTCAGTTGGTAGTAGCTCTGCCTTCTGCACCGTAGGTCGTGGGTTCGATCCCCAACGAGAACAACATTATTTGTGAGGTAAACACCGATTTTTTTCTCTATCTGCATACTGTATTCATAGTATGTTTTTACAAAAAAAGTTATGTAAGCTATATAAGTTATATTAGCTATCTGTTTCGCATAGTACAAGCTCTGCTGAGTTTATGGCTAGATAGGTTCGTATAGTGTCGAATATTTATTTATTGTGGTTCAATAGTGGTATTAATTTGAGGTTTCATTATTTTAAAACACCGTTATCTGGTAGCTATAACTCTGACCAAAGCACCAGTGTACATTTTGCACCTGGCTAACTACTGAAATGCGTTGTGGTCGCTGTGGTCACTCCACTCAATTCACTAAATGCTCATAGCTTAACACCACAAGTTCATGTTCCTCATAACAGTTTATATTATATTAACAGGTTATATTATTATAAAAGCCGATAAAAATAATACTAAATATCAGTTAGATAAGTAAGAAAAACCACTTTGACAAAATAGACTTGCGTGGTTGCGTGGCTTTAGGCGCCTATATTCATCTAAAATATATTTTTATAGATTACTAGCTGTTCCCTGCCATGCTTCGCTGTGGCACATTGGTGGTTAAAAAAAAAAAATCCTTGTTGCGGATTATATATCATGCTAAAATTTCAGCTAAATCGGTGTAGAACCTTATGTGTTTTTGAAGCACAAACCAACATAACATTTTTATATATTATTATTAAGTTTAGATACATGATGTATCCTAGGTTATTTCAAAGATGTTTAAGCATATCATTCGGCTATGCTTTCGAAATATAATAATAGTGATGGTTGGTGGTCGCGTGGCGAGACCGCCCGCTGCGGCTGACTGTTCTATGCTAATTCAATTGTGTTACACCACAGAAAGTATAGCAGTATCTCCTATGGTTATATAGATAACTTGCGATACCATCGCTTTGCATTATCATAATAGCGAGTCACCTAGCGGACTCTCGCGCCTAGCCTGTCGACACCGATATCGATACGGTTTGGTAATACCGACGCGACGTAGATATGGCTCGACAAACAATGATGAGTGAAATTATACAGCATGTAAAAGATTAATAAAATGTAACCTGTCGGGGTGTGAATTTTATATGAAATTTATAATACGTATACAGTATGTGTGATAAAATCTGTCAATGTCAAATCCCTACTTTATTATTACAAAGTAGAAAACGAATCCTATAGCACTGAATAATACAAATTGTACGGATATTATCGTGACAGAGTCAACGTGATGCATCTAATGTTCAAAGACGGAGAATAAAACGGCAATCTAATCGATTCGCAGAAGTGTTCAAAAGTGGCGAAAGCGGTTCTCACCGAGTCACCGCCCGCGGCTCTTATCCGTACCCACACTTCTTGACGATTACACTCTACGCTCATCTAGCGGGATGCAAATTGAATTATGGGACTTTTTGTGCCGTTGTGCGTTCAATTGTCTGATATCTCGGCTTTGTTCTTCACCGGCGTCTCTCTACGTGACGATCGGCCGCTCAGCGCCTTGTAATCGCTCGCTATCTCACCGATTGTTCCGCACCAACTCTTTACGTGACGATAAAATTACAGTCTTTTGTTTTATTACCTAATTGTTGCTATTGTTCCCAATAAGTGTTGGAATGTTATAATCTCTATTATCGACACACAATTACATTTGATACAACTGATATTAAACTCAGGCATGCGATAGCAGATACCTATACAATGTATGCGACCTTCACAATACTATGTGATGAAAGCTGGCGCGTGTTAGGAAGATATCTGTAGTGAGTATTTATTGAATTTGCTTTAAGTAAATAGAGCTTACTATCAATAAGAATAAAGGTTAATACAATTCAAATTTATACTGTGAGTGAAAAGAAACATTATTTCAAATAATAGTCAAAGAAAAACTGATGCAGTTTATAAAACTCGAGTTCCATGGTAAATACATAATTGTTCGTTTTTATGTTGGCTGCACTATGCGTCGAGCCGTGTGGTTTAGGCCCCGGGGGCTTTGCGTCGGTAATTTTCTCAGCAATTAATATTCTAGGTCGTTCAATTAGTTAAATGTAAAAAAGTGAGGCAGAAGTGGAGGGAAATTACGTGGCCACATCCATTGAACACAGTTTGTCGCTGAATGCAGTGTAACGGATGGAATGGGTGTAATTGCAGCCTGTTCTATTGTACTGACATGTGTCGTTGTGGTTTTACTGGAATCATATTTAACTTTTTACGATACCGTAGATTCAACTGACATAATAAAATTGAAATTATAATGACTAGTTTTGACGCGTCAGCGCACTTCTGAAAGAGCGGTTAGTGCGTTCATTCAAAGTAGGTAAACTGATTGCTATATACATATTAGGTACACATTTTGAATTTCTTAGAAAAAAAGACTCACTCAACTTGCCAACGTTACATAATTTCTGAAACCCAGATAAATCAAAACAAGGAATGGAAAAGCTGACTGACTGACTGACGCCCTCAGGCGATGTGTTCCGAGCATTTTATTTGTTTGTTACTATGGTATAAATGGAGCTAATTATTATAATTTCACTGAAAATTACTGGCATTAAGTTGCTACCAAAAATACGTGAGTTTAACGACTTTTTCTCGGAACTGTCGGCTGAGAGTTGGAGCCAAAGGCGCTGTGGATGCAAACACGCAACGTACTCGACAAGGATTTGCAATGCCCCAGTTTGACCTTGACAGACAGACAGACTGCTCGATTGGATTGTGTTTATATTTTACTACTTTGTTGTGTAGTATTTATTTTAAATTGACATAAAACATAAAAAACATAACACATAAAACGCTGTTGACATGAAACAAGCATGAATCACAAACGTAGTGATACCTACGTGTGTTTCATGTCAAATTATATAATACGCAAATCATAAGTGTTGTACTCATCATTCTATATTGGCTTACCTTTTTTCAATAATACCAGCACCAGTCAGAAATGTATAACTTTAAGTCAGAACAAAGGCGTCAGAGAAGTCCCTTGTTTCCATTCGTTGTTCGTTCGTTTTTTATCCGAGTGGAACTGGTTGCTCAAATTGGTGCAACTATTATCTGAAGTCGACGAAGGTCGGCCGTCATTTCAAAATTTTCGACTAAATTCCGACACGCAAAATATTGGTGGAGTCAAATCTTGACGCGCTTCAATCGTATTTAGAAACTTTTTGCAATACATACCTATAACAAATGTTCTTAAAAATGCGACACTTTAAAATATTTTTGTGCTCTTTTTACTGTGCGTCATGCGTGCTACGGAAGTGAGCGCAAAAACGCCGCAGTCAAGTTTTCTGAAAGGTAACTATAACTTCTAGTGCCTTTTTTCAACAATACACAAAGGTTATCTGGAAAACAATGCTTTAAAGCATTTAGTTGACGTTACTAATGTTTTCATATTATGCATTAAAGTATTTTCTATTTAAGTACCTTTAAGTTTAAGCTTAGTATCAGGAACTCGAACCTTAGACATTATAATGTTGGATAACTTTCGGTGTTGTAGTGCGGCCCGCGGGCTAATTCCAGCGAGTGGGCGCAGCGCTTGTCCGACACATTACCACACAATTTCATCCACTTGAACACATTATTGACGCCTAAACTGGCCGTGAATATTAGAGCTCTCATCGTTTTCGGTAAAATTATTTCATCAATCGATCTTTCAAAATAATTTGAATCTTCGACCGTAAAATAAACTTGCGTTTGAATTTTTCGATTTCGGAAAGTATTTTTTAGTAACCATAAATAAACGTGATACGGTCTTTGCAATAAATCAAGACATGCAAAGAATTATGAATAACATAATTTATGTCCCTACTTTTAAAATATTGTGTCTAGCATCGATTCTACATTAGTAATAGCTACTCTATAATGAACCATGTAAATTGGAATATGTCTACAAAAACCCGACTCCTTCCTTCATGTTGGTCAAATTAAAGGCACATGCGCACCAGAAGCGGCCAGGCGTCAGGTCACAAACGGTAATTTACATTTAAATAAATAATTTGCTTCGGCTCAATTTGAGGTGATCGGCCCAATGTGGCCATGTGGCTCCGTGAAGCGTCCTAATGACCTGCGCTAACTAGCGCGGTTTCACGCCTCTAATCACAAATGTTTCGGTAATAGAGTTTGGCTGGCTTGGGACATAATTTGTCTAAAATGTTCTACCATATGCAGTAATTTAAATTGGAAGACACATTTCTGTTTAGTAAGTAAGTGAACCAATACATAGCTAGTATCCAGAAAATAGAAGTTTAGTCTAGTCTTTTTTGTGAGTGATATGATTTAGATTTTAGTTTCGAAAAAACGAATTTAATGCAACAAAATCGACGATATGTAAGCTTTAGGGTTTCCGCGAGGTATGATAAGGGAATATAAAGTCTTCAAATGTGATCTAATTAGCATTAGTTATGCTAGGATCAGTTCGATGTGGATTATACACATCGACGGCAGCGTTCGCGTGCGTCGGTCAACGTGGAAATAATGTAGCAAGGCCATTATCTTTGACTTTAGTTATGACATATGCTGGTAGCTGATCTAATCGCTTCGAATAGTTGATTGACCTAGAAAATTAACAAAAACCTTGCATTTGTGCATCTAGAGCCAAAAGCGAGCTTTTCAGTAACTTTTTTAAACTATGCTCAGGGTCAAGCTCGCCTTTGTACATGCCCTCTATTTCTGTATTTTTCCTACGTTTTGTATTGTGTGCAATAAAGTATCCCTCAGGGTGACAACGATATCTTACTAAAATGACAGCTTCCTAAATTGACAAACTCTATTTTAAAAGATTTTTTTGTTTATATTTTTTTATGAAGTAAGAACTTCTTTACGTCCATTCGGCTTGTAATCAGTGTAAAGCCGTATGTTGTGCCTCTAAAAAGAAAATTTATCTATTTTTGAAACAAGTCTTAGCTCACGGACACAGATTTTCTTCGGTATTTTTATCAGAAGGTAGATGAACGTTTGTTAAGAAATAAGGCGACATTGATTTGTACCAATCGATACTTTCCCCTTCTAGTATCAAGTAACAAGGACCCTTCTTTAGTAGCCGAGTGACTTTAATTAGCCTCAACCATTCATTTTGAATTATTCTGTAATTTGATGACATATCCCGGCATAGCGTTAGAAATTAAGTCTTGCGCATATATAAGCGTTCTGCAGTGGCGATCGAGGATGTCAATGAGGCCTGCAGTTCAGTTGGTAGTAACTCTGTCTTCTGCGCCGTAGGTCGTGGGTTCGATCCCTACCGAGAACAAATTTGTGTGGTGAACGTAGATGTTTGTTCTCTGTCTGAGTGTTAAATTGTATTCTAAGTATGTATTTACAAATCAAATGTAAATAAGTATTATATTACCTATCTGGTTCACATAGTAGGTACAAGCTCTGTTTAATTTGGGGCTCGATAGTGTTGTGTGGATTGTCCACAATATTTGACAGCGTTTCGTTTATCGCCATCGCCATCGCCTAGATGTGCGCAGGTCTTAAATTACCATACCACTCATTATTCAAGACTTAACTACTCACTAACTACTGAATGATCGAATAAAGTGGAAGTTTTGTAAAACAATTTGCCTAAGCAGAATAATGATTATACTTTATAATGCTAATAACGGTAATATCCTTAAACTACGTCTTATAACGACTGCTCATTAACATTGTAGCTTATAAGTCGCATAATTCTTAATAATGGAGGTGTTGAGAATAGTACCTACCTAATCAATATAGTTTTCTCAATAATTTGTTGTGTGCAACAAATTATTTTCTATTCTCTATCGAGCTTAGTTTGGTGTGGGTCTTCTGTGCTCTTCTAGAGTTCATTAAGGTACTGGATGACTGAAATAGTTGTTTTTGTAATTTGATATACTTATATAAGTTTAAAAAACTTAAGAAACCGACTTCATAACCATACTTAGGCCTACCACAAGCTCTGTCTGGCTCTGTCTCTAGCTCTGGTTTTGAGTCTGTGTGAGTGCTCACCAGTGTATTATACAGTGTGTGTGACATTTCGACGTAGGATTTATTGAGTCAACACTCACACAGACTCAAAACCAGAGCCAGAGACAGAGCCAGAGAGAGCTTTTGGAAGGCCTAGTGCTGTACCGATTTTAACGAAATTTCTATGGGACCGATCTGGAAGTATTCAAATCTGCTCATAAGTTTTAAGTTATGCGTTATCAAACATTTACAAAAATTGAAAAATACAATCTTCGTTTTTATTTAAGTTAAATAAAAATCACTGTCGTCGGTTAGACCGTTGGTCGGTCGGTTAATCTGTTGGTTAACAGTAGCTTTAAAGTGGCACAGGGTGGACTGGGATGGGGTTTTGGACGTGAAATGCGATCGGCAGCGATACTGTTTCACTCGGAATTAACTCGATAATTCCCTAATTGCGCAATTATCCATTGGCAATTTGCTCCTGGTTAATTTGCTATGCAATGGTAGCTTTAGGCTTGCCAAACTGTGGCTTTGATGTAGTTGAAGCCCGGTCATACGATTTTATGGGCAACTAGCTGACACCCGCGACTTCGTCCGCGTGGTTAGTATAAAGTCATAGTTTGAGTTCGTTTAAAAGAAACTATTTTATGGTGGAAAGCGGACAACTATTGATATGTTTTCACTGTTTTTTGCTTATATTTTGAGAGTTATTTTTCGTGAATTTGCCTTAGTGGCTAAGTTGGGTTATGTATGCGTTGGTTTTACATGACCAAGTTCTGGTTACCTTAGTTTTGAGTTTGCATTCAAAACTATGTAAAGTGTGTTCGAAAGATGGTAACTGCTGTTGTAGCCGATTTTTTTCAGCTGTGTTTTTTTTGGTATGATAGGTGCTTCCCGCGATTTTGTCTTGGTGGTTATCATCGGTTTTTTTGTAAACATTTGTGTGTATTAAAACCTGGTGACAAATGCTGCGGTAGCAGTTTTTTTTTTAAATGTTTTTTTGCGTATTTTGTAAAGCTCTTTTTCGTGATTTTGTTTTAGTGGCTAATTTGGGCTATCGTATTCGTTGGTGTATAATTGAATCTTGTTTTTTTAGTTTGACATGATCAAATGCAAGTTACCATCGTTTTGAGCTTGTACTTTAGAGTGTATTTGAATTTGAAGGTGAGTGCTGTTGTAGCCGTTTTTTTTCAGCGGTGTTTAGTTTAAGTATGATAGATGATTCCCGCGATTTTGTCTTGGTGGTTATCATCGGTTTTTTTGTAAACATTTGTGTGTATAAAAACCTGGTGACAAATGCTGCAGTAGCTGAAAAGTTTTTAATGTTTTTTTTTGCGTATTTTGTAAAGCTATTTTTTGTGATTTTATGTTATATTAGTGGCTTATTTGGGGTTTCGTATGCATGTTGGTGTATAATTGAATCTGAATTTTTAATTTGACATGACCAACTGCTGGTTACCATAGTTTTGAGCATGTACCTTAGAGTGTCTTTGAATTTGAAGGCGAGTGCTGTTGTAGCCGATTTCTTTCAGAGGTGTTTAGTTCAAGTATGATAGATAATTCCCGCAATTTTGTCTAAGTGGTTATCTTTGGTTTTATTGTAAACCTTTGTGTGTATTCAAACCTGGTGACAGATGCTGCGGTAGCTGAAATTTTTTTAATGTTTTTTTTTGCGTATTTTGTAAAGCTCGTTTTCGTGATTTGTTTTAGTGGCTAATTTGGGCTATCGTATTCGTTGGTGTATGATCGAATCTGGTTTTTTTAGTTTGACATGATCAAATGCAAGTTACCATAGTTTTGAGCTTGTACTTTAGAGTGTATTTGAATTTGAAGGCGAGTTCTGTTGTAGCTGTTTTTTTTCAGCGGTGTTTAGTTTAAGTATGATAGATGATTCCCGCAATTTTGTCTTGGTGGTTATCATCGGTTTTTTTGTAAACATTTGTGTGTTTTAAAACCTGGTGACAAATGCTGCGGTAGCTGAAATTTTTTTAACGTTTTTTTTTGCGTATTTTGTAAAGCTATTTTTTGTGATTTTATGTTATATTAGTGGCTAATTTTGGGTTTCGTATGCGTGTTGGTGTATAATCGAATCATTTTTTTTAATTTGACGTGAACAACTGCTGGTTACCATAGTTTTGGGCATGTACTTTAGAGTTTATTTGAATTTGAAGGCGAGTGCTGTTGTAGCCGATTTTTTCAGCGGTGTTTAGCTTAAGTATGATAGATGATTCCCGCAATTTTGTCTAAGTGATTATCATTGTTTTTTTTGTAAACCTTTGTGTGTATTCAAACCTGGTGACAGATGCTGCGGTAGCTGAATTTTTTTTAATGGTTTTTCTTGCGTATTTTGTAAAGCAATTTTTTGTGATTTTATGTTGTGTTAGTGGCTAATTTAGGGTTTCATATGCGTGTTGGTGTATAATCGAATCAGATTTTTTTAATTTGACATGACCAGCTGGTTACCATAGTTTTGAGCATGTTCATTAGCCATTTTTTGAAGCGGTTCTTCTTCTATCGTGTCAATGGAACACTAGACAATTCTCGAGTAGTATTTAGCCACCTCTACTGCATGGCCCGTGGCGTTGTTAAGATCGTCTCTTGTGCAGGTGTTTGGGCACAAGGGACAGTTCAGTAAATGCGACATGGACTGAGTCTGAGCTCCGCAGTCACAGCCAGTCAAAGAGGGGTCCCTCATTCCCCACTTGCAGAGGTTCTCTCTACAACGGCCCACTTGGGTCCGGAGCCGGTTGATGGACTTCCAGACCGGCCACGGTAGATCATGACCTGGGGGAAGTTGTTCTTGAGGTGGTATAAAGTCAGGAGGAGGGGGGTTTTTCTCTTTCCACTGACTGATCCTTGCTGCGGCCGGGTGGTCTTGGGAGGCTTTTGTCATGCGAATAAAGCTCTTGCGACTTTTTAGACGGGCTCGTGGGGGTTGATGTCCATGAAGCGGTGCGGTGTTTAGTTTCGGTATAATAGGTGTTTTCCGCGATTTTGTCTTAGTGGTTACGGTGGGGTTTATGTAAACTTTTGTGTGTATTCAAATTTGGTGACAGAAGCTGCGGTAGCAGATTTTTTTTACTGTTTTTTTGCGTATTTTGTAAAGAATTTTTTTGTGATTTTTCTTTAAACTATTTTTCCCTTTTTTCTTCTTTTAGGGAAATAATTTTCCTATTTTCTTTCTTAATGCACCTTTGCTCTATAAGAGGAACACATCTTCCAAGTTTCATGCTTCTAGGACTAATGGTTTAGGCTGTGTGTTGATTTTTCTTTAAACCTTTTTTCCCCTTTTTCTCCTCTTCGGGAAAGAATTTTCCAATTTCCTTTCTTAGTACACCTCTACGTTATAAGAGGAACATACCCTCCAAGTTTCATGCGTCTAGGACTAACGGTTTAGGCTGTGCGTTGATTGTCAGTCAGTCAGTGAGTCAGTCAGTCAGTAACGAAAGAGTTTTATATATTTAGATTAGAAAATTATAAATGAATACTAATAAGGCTTTTTTATTGTATTTGTCTATTGTAGATGATTTATTTAGCGTCTGGGACAACTGTTTTTTCTCATGTCCCCATTTACTTTTCGCTATAGAGCCTGAGACAGGATTTTTAGATGAAGTAGGCTTGCCCAGCAGCACCTATACCATCCTGACAGCTAAGGGGAATCTTCTTTTTCTGATATTTAAGAGCTTAGCTCTTGTCGGGGTTTTGGTGCAATTTTCTCCAATTAAGTCTTTTGAATGCGGCCTCCTTGACTTTCTTAAACGACATGACAGAGACTTTTTCTTTTCTACCCCTTAGAATAAGGTATATAAAAAAATATGCCATATTGCACGAAAAACATTATTTTATTTAGCACCAGTTTTACTTCTCTATAAATTACATAGTCATTTCATTTTAAACACTCGATATGATGGTTAGAAACATCACTCCCATAACCTGTTGTCGAAAAAATATTAGCTCCTAAGTATAGTTATGAATTTTATGAAATACAATTTCGTCTGTAACGACTTCACGATCATCTTAATAACACGTCCGGGATAAGCGTTTCGCTTGAATATTCATTTTGGTTCATCATAATTTTGGTAGATAATTTTAAATTATCCAATCTGCTGAGCCGCCTCTACAACTGTTTCTCGTTTCTCGTCAGAATTTATTGCTTCTCACTTTAATTTAATTAAACTATCCAATGCATAAACACGTTATTAATTATAGGTAAGTATACTTTTCACAGATAAAAAATCGCAGAGAATAATGTATAGATGATCTTGCTCAATGAACGAGTCATACTTGATGTTAGTGTCCCAATAATTATGAAGTTATTTAGCCAATCTCGTTTTGAACTCTTGAGATTGCTGCAATTTTATTCAGCAATGGCCTAAGTGTTGATCTGCACAGTACTATGCTTGTAATAATACCATCTTTCAATTTGAAATAACAGTGAAACCGTCAAGTTATTTGTTTTAACCAAGTCTGTCGTGAAACACATCAAAGCGGCACTCTACCTGACCTGCGATACCACAATTTCGTGCTCACATTAGGTAATCTCATTTTATTTCATCTTGTATTTTTTACGACAAAAGATCTTCGTCATTTTTGACAAGGAAAAGGCCATCAACTTTGTATAATACGGGTGTGGCGCCGGCGAGTCGCCACCAGGCGTCATCTACGCTGATCCAATCTCGCGGCCGCGCCGGCCCGAGTTGACGACCAATTATGGTACAGGCCGATATCACTCTGTTTCGGCCTGCGCCCAAATGGAGCATAATGCCTAGGGTAATTATGATTTCAGCCGCCGTGGACGCAGACAATCTCACATCTACTCGAACCACTCATGCCTAATACCTCTAAATTGCATCGAAATAGCTTTTGATGAGCACGGTGTCGATTTTATGATTCTTCTGACCATGTGACATAATTAACCTTAAATCTTGAAGATCAATTTTATTGTTCACCATTCTCATTTTGACGATAGCCAATTTCATAAAAATTCGACTTATTTCTACTCGACTCCATTCAGAGATTGGAATAATTGCCGGTGTGGAATAAAAAGCGATTGACATACCTACACCTACAGTTGAAACGCAATTCTACAATTTAGAACAAATAATAATGGTTTATTCTTAGAAAATGTAGGAGTTAGCTCGTACGCGGGCGACATAAGTGCCCGCTGGAGCAATTTGGCTGCTCTTTATTATTTTTTTATGGTAATTGTAATTGTCGTTGGGTTAATTGAGAGAGCAGCCATATTTACAACTGGGCTGTAGATCTGTTCACGATAGTGCGTTGGCCCGCCCCATTATTTCTATTTGCTAGACCGCTGCCGCTGGCCCATATCCATCTAGGAATTAATAACAGCTTTTGTTGTAATTATAAATATGTTTAACAGTTTTTCAATCGTAAACCGTAATGGTTCTGTAGAAAGTGTTGAAATTCTATGGAACCTTATAATAGGTAAGCAAGCGCAAACGGCTCGAGAGTAAGATTCTTGGTTTCAATATAAGATTAGAGAGAAAAAGAATATGTATAAGCTATAGTCAGCATGAAAAAGATTTTAGAATACCTTGTCTGGAGATCAAAGTTGTCGAGCTGATTTGTGTTTTATAAAAATAGTGGTTTGGATGTATCACAAGCGATCTTATACTTTAAGGTCAAGCCAACCTCATAATGAATGCCTGTCTAAAAAAGCAGCCAAGTGCGAGTCGGACTCGCCCATGAAGGGTTCCGTAGCACGACGAGCTACAAGAACCTTTATATAATTATGTTACTTGATGTAACATAATAAGGTTCCTGTAGTTCGTTGAAAGGTAAATTGCGGTTTACGGTTTATGACGTATAAAAAAAAACTACTGACTAGATCTCGTTCAAACCAAATATCGTTGAAAGTTTACATAGTAATGTACAACATATATTTTTTTTAGTATTATCATTCTCTTACTTTAGAAGTTAGAGGGGGGGGGGACCAACTTTTTTCCACTTTGGAAGTGTCTCTCGCGCAAACTATTCAGTTTAGAAAAAAACTATATTAGAAACCTCAACATCATTTTTAAAGACCTATTCATAGATACCCCACACGTATGGGTTCGATGAAAAAAATTTTTTTGAGTTTCCGTTTATGACGTATAAAAAAAAAACTACTGATTAGATCTCGTTCAAACCAAATATCGTTGAAAGTTTACATAGTAATGCACAACATATATTTTTTTTAGTATTATCATTCTCTTACTTTAGAAGTTAGAGGGGGGGGACCAACTTTTATCCACATTGGAAGTGTCTCTCGCGCAAACTATTCAGTTTAGAAAAAAACTATATTAGAAACCTCAACATCATTTTTGAAGACCTATTCATAGATACCCCACACGTATGGGTTCGATGAAAAAAAATTTTTTGAGTTTCAGTTTCAAGTATGGGGACCCCCAAAATTTATAGTTTTTTTTCTATTTTTGTGTAAAAACCTTAATGCGGTTCACAGAATACATCTACTCACCAACTTTCATCAGTCTAGCTTTTATGGTTTCGGAGAAAAATGGCTGTGACACGGCCGGACAGACAGACAGACAGACAGACATGACGAATCTATAAGGGTTCCGTTTTTGCCATTTGGCTACGGAACCCTAAAAAGCATCCAGATCTGCTGCAGTAGTTATAAGGACAGGCGCACACTGCACAGCAACAGCTGCGCCAATCACAATATAAATGGGCGTGGCTGATCCCCGCACCCCTTACATTCCCCCGTGCGTGATCCCCGGATTATATTATTGTGTACAATGGAACTTTTTTATCGAGCTTTTGTATCTCACACTGGGGTGAAATATCCGGCCGGATGTTCTTCTACACTCACCTTTATTTAGCTCCGTAAAGTGAACAACTGTGAATGGATTTACTTCGTAATATATGCGTTTTACTTTCATTGGCATTATGTAAAGAGATACCTACCTAACCGGTTTGAGGTTAATGCATTTGAGTAAATTTATGTGATCCTTTAAATCTTAACAACACTGCTCATTTCTTACTTCGGTCTACCGTCTCATTATAATTACACAAACAAATATTTAACGACAGCCTGTACGAGATTTATTAATTAGAACGTCTGCCGACGCCGACGCGGTAGCCACCGGGAGCTGTCACCGCGTCGGCTAATTGTAAATACGCCACCTATAAACTGTTCATAATTTATTTATACCCGTTTGTGAACGCTTCGGGCACGGAACACCGCCGCATCAGTTCACATATAAAATTAGACGATAAATCTGATTTGACGTCTCGACCATATTCTCACGGTCTGATAATTAAACCCGAATAAAGAGTTATTGTCTTTTTTTTATTCAAAATAATAAACTATTTATTTTCTGTCTTTCCAGGAACATCCGAGCTTACGCGGCACGCCTCTGGCGATGTTGGCGGCGCAGTGCAACAAGCTGTCGAGCAAGTCGCCCCCTCCGCTGGCCGACGCCGCCGTCGGGAAGGGCTTCCACCCGTGGAAGAAAAGTCCGGGCGCGCACTCGCCACCCGGTGCTAGCGTCCCGCCACGCTCGCAGCCGCCATCATGCGGGCCCTACGCGCGCGGACCTACTACTTGCTCAGCGCCCTCCTACGGCAACGATCTCTACTTCCCATCCTCGGGAGATCAACTCCTCGGCAAAAGTGAATCCAGCGCCAGTCTCGGCTCCATGTACTCTCGCCATCCTTACGAATCGTGGCCTTTCAATGTCGGAGGTGGTGGTGGCAGTGGCGCTCTCAAAGCCGCAGAAATGAGCGGAGTAGGTGCAATGGGAGGCTGGTGGGACGTCCACGGTGGTTGGCTTGACGTCGGCGGCCAGATGGCAAACTACACCGGCCAAGATTATTCCCAACTCACACATTCACTATCCAGTGGTGCACATTTACTACCACCTGCACCGCACCTCTTACAAGATGCTTACAAATCTGTCTTGCCTTCGCAAGGCTCCTTCGGGCTGCACGGACCTGGTTCACCGGCACCTCCAGCTCAAGCGCCATCACCGCGGTCACAACGACGATATGCTGGCCGGGCGACGTGCGATTGCCCAAATTGCCAAGAAGCAGAAAGGTTAGGACCAGCTGGAGCACATCTTAGGAAAAAGAATATACACAGCTGTCACATACCAGGCTGTGGAAAGGTTTACGGCAAAACATCCCATCTGAAGGCTCATCTTCGCTGGCATACTGGAGAGCGACCGTTTGTGTGCAATTGGTTATTTTGTGGCAAACGGTTTACGCGCTCCGATGAGCTGCAAAGACACCTGCGCACGCACACTGGCGAGAAGAGATTCGCATGTCCGGTGTGCAACAAGAGGTTCATGCGCTCAGATCACCTCGCCAAGCATGTGAAGACGCACAATGGAGGAAAGAAGGGCAGCTCTGACTCGTGCTCGGACTCGGAGGAGAACAGCCAAGGCGAGGGCGGCGGCGGACGCTCGCCTGAGCACGGGCTGGACGTGAAGCCGAGCTCGCTGGTGTGACGCGGGGGCGCGGCGTTCGCCGGCGCGCACCACGCCTCGCCGTACCTGTGATACCGCGCGCCCGCCGACCGCCGCCGCCGACCGACCGCTCATGTACATACCACATATCAATACAAGTGTATTATACAATTTAAGACGCCAGTGTAGATGAAAAGACGTGTGAATAAGGCGTCCGACACGCCTTTGTGTACGTATTCTAAGAGACTTAAAAGTGTTGTACAGTATAGATATTATTAAAAATAATTATCTCATATTATTAAACTAGAAACGTATGTAATATAGAATAAGTAGAATCACTCCTTAGTCCGATTATGCTGTTTTAATAATTTATTTTTATTTTATACCTCGATGTGCCGTGTCAAAATTAATTTCGGTTTCGTAAACGAATTTATCGTACTGAGGTCCAAAAACTCGAAGGATTGGTAAAGACATTGTAGTTATGATATTTGTAGACATAATGTGAGCTCAAATGCAATTTTTCTATAGAGCTCTTGCACTAAAAATAATATAGCCCAAGTGCACAATATGTTAAAACGAGCGATGAATTAATATTATAATACCTATGATGTTGTCGAACGTAGATGATCTCCTAACACTAATGAAGTTATTGTTTCGAAAGCCTTTTAAATAATAATGTAACTACATAATGATATGATTTTATACTTATGTTTGACTTTTCCTAAATAGCCCAAAACCCATACTGATCATTGTAAAGCCATTTCTAAAATGAAGGTACACAAGGATACGCATCAGACTATACACTGCTAGCTCTTATGTCCTTGTAGTAAGCGACATTTTTGTTTGTTTTTAAGTAACTTGAGCTGTATCCTACTGTACCTTTCATAAAACATTTTAATTTGAAGTCAAAGTATCAAGAGCATTGCGGCGAGAACATCACCTCATTAATATTTGAAGGCAAATATTTATTATCTAATGAATTTTTATTTTGTAATATCCAAATGAATTATTGAGGGCAAATCTCTATATATTAAGGTGTATATTGTACAAAGTTGTGCGAATCAAAAATGCCTAAAATTGATTTTATATAAATTGAAATATATTTTTCCCAGTGGAATATTGTGTTGTTAATAAACCCTTACGTATTGCTTATTGGAAATATTAAAATGTTCGTGAGCAAAAAATAAATTAAAAAGTTGCTCCAATCAACATTGGAAAGACACAAAAGTAGACAAATAAATAAATAAAAATAAATATTGTGGAAAATCCACACCACACTATCAAGCCCCTAATTATACGAAGTTTTTACTATGAGAACCAGATAGCTGATTACAGTGTACATTTAATAACTTAGGTACATTTTTTTGTAAACAAACACTTAGAAAATACAGCACCCAGATGGACAATCAAGAGAATTTGCATTTAGTATTTAGATATAAAAAAATCAAGCTGGTGGATAGATTCTGGTTAATATTTTATTAGAGAAATAGTCAAAAATCAATGTCAGTGTTATATTCTTTTTTGGCCGGTTCTATAAAACAGGAATAGGAATACATAGGAATGTATTACAAAATTATTGCGTACTGTCGACATTTGCTATACTTATACTTACCTAGTAAAATCAAAAGTTATATATTTTATATTATATATTTTGTGTGTACCTTAGGTACACACAATTCCATAAATCTTTCTGATCTATTTTGAGCCATATTAAAACCAAAACAGAAAAGTGATAAAATTGCAACTAGTGTTGCCCAAATTCAGTCTTGATCTTGCAGTCTTGGTCTTGTTCTTGCGTTTTTGCAAGACCAAGACCAAGAACAAGACCGCGTATTTTTAGCAAGACCAAGACCAAGACTGACCGTGCAAGACTTGAGCAAGAACAAGACATAGCCTGCAAGACTCTTGCGTCTTGCAGCTAGGACTTAGCGCTATTTCACTGAGTAGTTAGGTGTAACAGTTCGGTGTATAGGTAGGTACGCTTAGGAATTCTATGAGACGCAAAAAACTGTATCAAAGAATATGAAAAACTGGACCTATGCGCATTACGACTAATACCATAAACATACCATAAACATTAAAATCAAACTGAGTGCATGCATAGTTATGTTCTCTTTCTAGACAGATAAGTATTGTTCTTTAAAATACAGTCAAGTTATTGTAATTAATTTGTTTTTTTACATGTTTTAGCAAATGTAAGCTTATAAATCATAAATGTTTATTAAGAAACAGTTACTTCCATGGAAAACGACATATAGGTCAGTTGATTTTTCGAATTTCTTATCAAATCTTCAGTTATTTATTAATCTGCTTGATCTTTACTATGGCTATGTTAATTCAAGCTCACAATGTTCCAATTCTAATACGTTTTTCTAAGATTTAAAGTAAACTTTAATAAATAGTAATTAGACTAATAGGTAATTGCAAGACTTACAAGACTCTTGCTGCAAGACCAAGACCAAGACCAAGACTGGGAGCGCAAGACCAAGACCAAGACCAAGACCAGGTGTATTGGCGCAAGACCAAGACCAAGACTGGCTAAGTCTCGTCTTGTTCTTGCATTTGGGCAACACTAATTGCAACAACTCGTAAAAGTTTAGAACGTAATTCTGGTCTAGGAGTGGAAGTGCTGTAAAGAGGGCGACGATCATAAAAAGGGAATTGAAACCGCAAATAATGAGGGAGACACAGTGATCCAGTCTGCGGAACAGCTAGCTCACTCAGCATAAAACAAAAGGAGGCTATAATATCATCGAGTAAGTAACATTTTTATTTTATAACACATTTGCTCATAAAGGGTCTCCTACTTCACCGATTTCAATATCGTTATGTATGTTATTACGTACTTGTGCGTTATCGTAATGTAAAACGCACGGTTATCAATCCACGAACGGTACCTTTTTTAAATCTTAGCAAAGAGTTTTTATGTCAGTTTTCTGACATAAAAACTCTTTGCTAAGATTTTTTTGTGGTAAACATTTTATGAATAAAATTAACTTTGGGAGATAAAATATAGAAAACAAACATTTTATTCTTTAATTTAATTAATTTTGACAATAAATTAATACCATTTATCTGTAGCAAAAACAAAAAATATTAATTTACTCTATTATTAATACTGGCTGTTTTTGTGCCTTTGCCTTTGCCTTAAAAAAAAAGCGCCGATGCGCGCGCATCGCTAATTTGTGAAAAAGTAAAAACTTATTCCGCGCGCTTTTTCTTTTCGCTGTATTGTTTTTGTTTAAAAATGTCGTCAATTAATGATGAACTTATTAATTCGACACCGCCAGAAGTCTCAGAGGCAGCGAAAAGGGCTACTTTAAGCCTCTTGCCCGAAAAATCTAACGATAGATACTTACAAGCGTATCAAAACTTCATCTTATGGAAAACAAGCAAAGATGCCAATTCATCTTCAGAAAGTGTGTTTTTATAGCCTATTTCATGGAACTTTCTCAAAAATACGAGTATAAGTCAAGCTCATTGTGGTGCTACTATTCAATGCTAAAAAGCACTGTGAAAACAAAACATGGTATTGATATCAAGTCATACTCCAACTTGCTGGCATTTCTAAAAAGATGCTCAAGTGGCCATGTGAGTGAAAAGTCAAATTCTTCAAATTTTTCCAACTGTTTTAACAAGTAATTAAAGATTTATTCGTCCGAAAGTCAGAGTATTATTTATTTCCTCGCAAATGTGTTATAAAACGTCGTATGACATACGTGCGCTTTGATAATTACAGCCTCTGCTTTCTTGTAGCCCTCGCCTTCGGCTCGGGCTTGCAATAACGCCTCGGCTGTAATTTTCAACCTACCGCACTTATATCATAATGTACTATTACGAAAAACAGAAATAAACTTTGGTAAGTATGTACAGCCAGCGTTATAAGAACATAAGCAATTTCAGTTATTTGGCCCTTTTGAATTTGGCAAAAATATGGTGACTTCAGTTTGCCAAAATGTCAACCAAAAGAGAGCTGGTTGAACACATTTTTAAACTTTACAAACAAGAAATGCTCATCTACTTATAATGTTGACGTACGTGTTTGAAAAAATAAACCTCATCGAAACAGACCAAGTTCTATACTAAGTATATGTAATTAAGAAATGAAAGAAGTTGCCTGTACAGCAGTTAGCTTAGCTGGGTAGCGATCAGTGAAACGCTATTAAATATCGCAGTCATATTTGACAGCGTTTCACTGATCGCCGCCGCAGAACGCTAAGATGTGCGCAAGGCCTTAGCTTTGAAATATTGTAGTATTTTAGCCCCGTTTTCTCCCTTTAGAGATGATTTTGTTTTATTTCTTACCAAACGCTTATATACGAATTGTCAAGGCCTTAACCTGAAAAATTATGGATTGCTTGCTCATATAAACATTCAACCCTTTTTTCATCCCTTTCAATTTCCTATCTACTAGGCGAATTTCATTACGATTTAATCAGCCGTTCGACGTGAAAAGTTTAAAGGGTTTCACTTCAAAATATAGTTAATTTCGCATTTATAATATTAGTATGGAACAGCAGAATAGATACACTGTAGTGACCTAGCTGATCCTTCAATGAGCTGTATCAGAAAAGTGTCACCTCCGCGGGTGGCCGGCGCTCGTGCCGTAAAAACCGAGCTCATCTGCAAACCGGCGACTCCATCAGCTAGCTTAATCAACGGTATTAACAGCGGTGGTCTTCAGACAAGAATCCTTGGAAAACGGCCACCGTCATATACGGCTACAGTGGGCACAGACCCGTACCCAATTTCATCCTCACCCCACGTACTCTGTTACTGTAAGTACCAAACAGTTCCCTGAAAAATAATTGAACATTTGCATACATAGTTCAGACTCCAATTATGATTCTGGACTAGAGATTAAAAACTAAGAACGAAGAACTTGTACACATTATCAGGATTGTAAAGTTCAAATATTTCAAATCATCAGCTTGCTATTGATTTTTGTTTTAACAATATTTACAAATCTATACCTCAGACTAGGTGCATTTAGTTCTGAACCTTAAGAAGAATTTTATGTGGTGTGTGTCTCATTTTGAATTATAAATCTGCCACAATTTTCGACGGATAAAAAGATAAAACCTTTAGTTTTGACCATACTTCAAGCGAACTTTTTTTCATTTTATTTCAAAAATTTCATCAATTTCATTGAATCATATCGCGGTCATAATATAACGGTCAGTGTTTTTTAGGATTCGGAGGCTTTCCCGCCACGACGGAAGCGTTGATGTCTCCATTGCTTCACACTTTGTAAGTAATTTGTTTAGATTGCAAGTACCTTCAAGTTAGAGTTTCAGGTGAGGTTAAAATATAATATTTTCATTTGACAGCCTTCACAGCTAAGTTGGAAGTAGCCCTGCCTTCTGCATAGGAGGGCGTGGGTTCAATCTCCACCGAGAACAATTGTGTGGTGAACACAGATGTTTATCCTCAGTCAGGGTGTTATAGAAAGAAAGAAAGAAAGAAAGAAACTTATTTATTTATGACGACACATGACATATAACAAAGAGACACATATTTATGAACAGAGACTAAAGTAATAAAAAAACAAAATAACATAAGTATAAGTACACAAAAAATATAAAAATAACGTGGCTAAAACTAAACATAGACTACAGCGTAACATATAAACTAAATTTAACGTTATATTTTATTCCAAGTATATATTTCCAAAAAAAACGTGTGTTGTGTATTATATCAGCGCTGGTTAAAGTAGAGTAGGTAAAATATTACACTATGACTAAATTTATTTAAGTATGCATTTAGAAAAAAAGGTATGTTCTGTGTGTATCAGCTCTGGTTCTCATCGTACAAGCTCTGCTTAGTTTAGGGGAAGTTTGGTCCACAATATTTTTTTAAACCGATGATGATCATTGTTATCCGTACCAATTTGAATTCACATTTCGTGTACAAACACAAACGCCAAAGGCTATTGCACAATTTCCTGCTTGCCAATGTGTCATTTATATTAAAGCACTATAAAATCTTACATCTAGTCGTAGGTACAACCATTTCAATCAAAACTTTTGCCATTTTAAAATGCAACCAATTATTTTGAATAATCGACAATTCAACCTTGTTTATAAAATCTTATACCACCGCTAGCACTAAACCTGTTACCAGCATCCAAACACATACAAAACAAGATAGTTATGAGAATCATAATTGAATTTACAACCGTATCTGATCAAGCCAAGATTAAACCTTAGATTACACAATTAATCATGAATAAGTTGACCTTCGTAATCGAATATAATCCTGTATATTATCGGCGTTTTCCTCCCGTAATCAAATTATGTGCCTGTTATGTCCCTATCCGGGGCCTAAACTCAGATTTATCGTCCCTTAAGCGAATTATTCGTAAACTGATTGTGTGCGATGAGGGAGGCTTAACTGTTTTGTATTCTAGTCAACTACGCTCCCCACTTGCAGTCTGGTAAGCAGAATTCGTAAATTTGGCTGAAATTGCTTTAGGTTAGGCCTTCCTTTCATGTAAAATACGCTCAAGTGCAAATAATAAAATGGAGTAACAGATTTATTCGTCGCAATGCTTCTTTGAAGAATCTGAAAGTTATACATGAATGTTTGAATAAAGACTAACGATTAGTTTCATTTGTTTTATGTAAAAGATAAACAAACGAGCTTACCTGATGGTAAGCGGTCACCATCGCCCATAGACACCAACAACACCAAAGGTCTGTCATTACGTTGCCTACCCTGGAAGAGTTTTTTAACGTTTTTCTTGAAGCGGTGGTAACTCATTCCACTATTTATAGGTATGAGGAAGAAACGAGGTCAAGACGCGAGCAGTATGAGAAACCCATGGATCCAAAATGTATGGTTAAGCACGGTCTCTATGTCGAGAAGAGCGGTGCGTGGTAGAATTTCGACGCGGGATTTTATTGCTTTGCCTAGGTGCAAGCTGTTTACATCGGCCCTGTACCAACAGCGTCAAATCCTTTGAGCTAAGTTTACGTATCAATTCACCTGCCTATAACTGCGTTCGACGTTACTTCAAGAGACGAGGTTGACACACTTCAAAGGAATACATTACGCGCACTATTTCTTTAGCCACTTACTTTGAAGCTTTAGTACCAACGCTTACATTTTACTGGCTGTTCAGATCTGTAGAAAGTGGGGTAAAATACTTTTAGGTACGTTCAAAGTACAAGGTAGTTGACAAGAACATTGTAAAAAGGAATACATTTGTCTACTTAGTTAAGCTGGTCTGTGTAAAAAAAGAATGTCGTGTAGAATTCAAATAAAATATTTCAAACTTGTAAACGAATTTTCCCGTATTTGTAAACTAACCACCAAAATATAAATAAAAAACACTATCTAGCCCCAAACTAAGCAGAAATAATAATATAGAGACAGTACCTATACCTCTGCAAGGCAATTCTAAAAACAAGAATCGCCCTGAAACTCGAAATCCTAGAATACTAGAACACGATATTTTGTTACAAGTGGACTAATTAACAAGTTATGATTAATAAGTGGTCATAAATCGTGTCATCCGGAGACGGGACAAAGCCGCCGCACGTGTGGGACACCTTCCAAGAACTGTTTATGTAGCAAGCTAATTTGGAACATTTTAGAGAATAACTATTTAGATACTATAGGTACTTATATTAACCCCACTGGCCTGAGTTTGCACCTCCCTTTTTAGGGTTCCGTAGCCAAATGGCAAAAACGGAACCCTTATAGATTCGTCATGTCTGTCTGTCTGTCTGTCTGTCCGACCGTGTCACAGCCATTTTTCTCCGAAACTATAAGAGCTACACTGATGAAACTTGGCGAGTAGATATATTCTGTAAACCGCATTAAGATTTTTACACAAAAATAGAAAAAAAACTATAAATTTTGGGGGTCCCCATACTTCAAACTGCAACTCAAAAAAAAATTTTTCGTCGAACCCATACGTGTGGGGTATCTATGAATAGGTCTTCAAAAATGATGTTGAGGTTTCTAATATCGTTTTTTTCTAAACTGAATAGTTTGCGCGAGAGACACTTCCAAAGTTGAAAAAAGTTGGTCCCCCCCCCTCAAACTCTAAAATAAGAGAATGATAAAACTAAAAAAAATATATGTTGTACATTACTATGCAAACTTTCAACGATATTTGGTTTGAACGAGATCTAGCCAGTAGTTTTTTTTTTATACGTCATAAATCGTAAACCGCAATTTACCTTTCGACGAACTACAAGAACCTGTTTCCTGTTTATTTTCTGTATATTATGTTACTTGATGCTACGGAACCCTTCATGGGCGAGTCCGACTCGCACTTGGCTGCTTTTTTATATTTTAGTGTACTGTTTATGTTAACAATAAATGATAAGTAAAATGTAACAAACAAATTTCGTTTAATTTTTTAATGTTAGTTTAAGTCTAAAGCTAATCCATTTTAGGTGTGCTAAAGCTTGATCGGGCTATAAGAACCTATGTTCGACCGAGATTGTGCACTAATGTATAAACCCTACAAATAAATAGCTAAAAAAAGCTATTTATTGCAAGATGTGAGAAGAATTCATAAATCACGTAAATAATTAGGAGGAAAAATGAAATGACTATGCGACTAAAAAGATTTATACAACTAATTTAAAAAACAAGCATACGCGGCCAACTGATGGAAAACGGTTACCGTACCAAAAATTTCAAAATTAAACGATCATCCAGGCTAAGTAGAGTACCTAACTAAAATATTATTTCAACTTACACTAAAGACATCTTAAGTCTAACATTGTTGCAACGACGGAAACACAGGCAGTTTACAACTTTTTAAGAGCGACAAATGCTGTAAATCAACGTTCAGACCCCTTTCAGAAGTAATATCGACTTCTCCGAACTCATATTAATCTCCCATACTTCAATATGAAAAAGCAGCCAAGTGCGAGTCGGACTCGCCCATGAAGGGTTCCGTAGCACGACGAACTACAAAAACCTGTATATTATGTTACTTGATGTAACATAATAAGGTTCTTGTAGTTTCTTCGAAAGGTAAATTGCGGTTTACGGTTTATGACGTATAAAAAAAAAACTACTGACTAGATCTCGTTCAAACCAAAAATCGTTGGAAGTTTACATAGTAATGTACAACATATATTTTTCTTAGTATTATCATTCTCTTACTTTAGAAGTTAGAGGGGGGGGGACCAACTTTTTCCACTTTGGAAGTGTCTCTCGCGCAAACTATTCAGTTTAGAAAAAAACTATATTAGAAATCTCAACATCATTTTTGAAGACCTATTCCTAAATACCCCACACGTATGGGTTCGATGAAAAAAAAAATTTTGAGTTTCAGTTTCTAGTATGGGGACCCCCGAAATGTATAGTTTTTTTTATATTTTTATGTTAAAATCTTAATGCGGTTCACAGAATACATCTACTCGCCAAGTTTCATCAGTCTAGCTCTTACCGTTTCGGAGAAAAATGGCTGTGACATACGGACGGACGGACAGACAGACAGACAGACAGACAGACAGACAGACAGACATGACGAATCTATAAGGGTTCCGTTTTTGCCATTTGGCTACGGAACCCTAAAAAGGGAACGTTGCGGCACAAAAACGGGAACAAATTTAGCGAATGCAAACGCCAGAAATAAACCACAATAACATCTTTGGTTGTTAAAAAACATTCAAAGAATGAGGGATGCGAGTATGAACAGCAGGAATGATTTCTTTCAATTTGGAGGTTCATTTAGCCGAAACTTGTGAAAGAGTAGATGTTCATTTGTTTTGAAGAGGCGATACGGTTGTTGGAAATGTCATAGCATTTTATTGAAAACAAAATTAATTGAATGAATTTGTTGAAATTGTGCTGCTTTTTTAAAATAAAATAGCTTTATCTAATTCAAGCAACACATATGTACAAGAACGAGTTGAACTGGATTCTATAGCATTAGAGAACCATGATGATGAAAAAAGAAGAAGGTGTTTACTGGATGGAGAGCAAAACCTACAAGTCTTACTTGACTGCCTAATAGGTACCCAGCCTAGTCGCACATTCAAATAGTGCGTAGTATTTTTAACACAAGTTTAAGTTGATGTTCAAATCCATATTTCAGTTAAAACACGCCAGCAAAACCATGACAGACTGTCAAGTTTAAATATTTTAATTTAGTGGCGCACTTCGTCACACTTCGCGGTCTCCGTCATCCGCCAAACCTCAACACAGCTACCGGTTACCGCAGTCACAGCTCATAACATAGTAAGGCTAGCTCACTTCGTCTACAATACAACGGTGACAGTGTCATCGTTGTATTTCCTTTCGTCGTGTCATCATGACACGAAGAATTGTGCAGTTGTTTTCCTAGAGTCAGTTAAATATCGGACCGATTGAGAGCATAGAGCCTTGCACACATCAAGATCGCCTGCGATGGCGATCAGCTTATCACTGTCAACGTTTGCGGCCGAGTGTGTAAAACCCTATGCTGAAACTGATTGCTATCGCCATCGCCATCGCAGATCGCCTAGATGTACACATGGCTTAGTGATTCGTTTTTCCAAAAATGGTATGACTGGTTTATAAACAACACGGGGGTTTTGACCAAAGAGATGACAATTAGCGATGAGAATTCAAAGTTCTCGAAAGACCATCGACGAAGAGATACATTATTATTATGGATTCCTAAAAACCTCTTGAAAACTACAAAAACAGACAAAACTCGACGTCAGTAGGTGGTAATTATGAAGTAGGTATAACACACATTGGCCAACGTATTTTTGTTGAGTTATTGCTGTTGGTTTGGAAGTTGAACTTCAGTTTTGCTGACGCTGTACCTACTACAGTGTATTAGAGGCAACAAAGATATTCTCGTATGCAGTGAACCAGCTATTTAGCTATACGTCACTCCATTTATTTGGACGTCATTTGATGCGGCGCGTTCTCAGAGGTGATAAATCTGAACCAAACGACACGTACTAATCAAGGAAATGAAAACAACCCTTCAAGCTAAGAGGTTCTTATAAATCCATAACCGCTATATGATGACTGTAATATGACGGAATCGAAGCAAATATAACAATTTAGAGTAACTACACTGGTACACTAGTCGCAAGTAGTAGTGGTAGTAGTAGTAGCAGTAGTAGTAGTGTAGTAGCAGTACTAGTAATGACGTAGCAGTAGTAGTACTGTAGTAGCAGCAGTAGTAGTGTAGACTTTTGAAATCCTATTAAAAATAATTATGTAATGCTACTGCAGTGTGTGGATTGTCCTCAATATTTATTATATTTCTATTTTTTTTTCATTGTTACAAATGTAGGTAAGTATGGAAACCGCTTTTTAAGAAATGAAACTTCGCTCGCTCGAGTTTAATGTTCCGCTCAAATGAGGACGTTAAGCGGTTAGAAAGTCATTTTGATGGATTTGCTGCTCCGGTTGTGATGTTGACATCTTAATATTGCAATATGATTAGTTTCTTCCTTTGAGATGTCAGTTGTCATGCAGGCAAATCCTATTTTTAGGTGCTGCGCAAACGTAGACACTTTTTGTTGCCGACACGGCACACCATCACCACCACAGGGAACCGTAGTTGCTGTGTCCTGTAGCGGTGATCGGACACAGTTTGACGTATGCGCAGGGAGTGTATGATTTCATACTGTTTCTATAGAAATCAAATAATTATCGGTAGCTTGTATCTGACACCAGACTCAAAAGTGTTCACGTTTTTACCCTGCCTGTGCTGTTTTGACGGGATCTATACATCTTTTATAATTTTAGTTTCTGTACACCAGTATACCGACCACCATATTTGGTAACCTAAGAACCTATGCCTTGCTTACTAGATTATTTCTATATCTAAATAAGTGTTTGTTTTTGACAGTCATTTTAGCTCAGTTGGTAGAAGCTTTGCCTTCTGCGTTGTTGGCCGTGGGTTCGATCCTCATCGAAAGCAATTATTTGTGTGACGAACATCGATGGTTGTTTTCTACCTGGCTCTTGTACCAAGAGTTTATCTATTTACAATAATAATGATATTATTAGCATTATTATTAACTTTCAAGTTATGGTTCCCAAAGTCCAAGCTTTGCTTAGTTTGGAGCTAGAAAGTGTGGTGGGGATAGTCCACAAAAATATCTCCTTTTTTCTACTTTGCTACCACTGCTTTGTTTGACAATGAACAAAAAAATACCAGCTGTAAATGCAAAAAGAAAATGATAATCCTTGACATAAGCTACAGAGATGTCGCCCCCGTAAAGAGTTAACAAATTAAAAGTTCTCCCCTCTCTGTGATGTGAGCGTTGACAGGAAAACAAACAATAATTTATCTATTTCCCCGTCAGACAAAATCAAGCACTGGTTAATAAAGCCGACGAGACGACGCCAATATCGTTGGGGGCGTCGATTTGATGCACAGACACCTATCGTGGATTTTGAAATTGGCAAACATATTAAACCATTTCAACCCATGCTATATACTCGTTCCTACTAAGTACCGTAAAACAGCACCTACGCAAATACATATATACTAATTCTATATAATACCACTGTGCCTGCAAGACTTATCCCTAACTTATGTACTTATGTAAGGTATGATTGTGAATTTGGTGGTGTGTTAAAATAAGTTATATATATATAACTACATGAATAGTATTAACATTTAAATGATATATTTGTTAGGTTACATTTTTGTGAAGCCAAATAAAGATTGCTATTATTATTAATAATTTTGCTTGATCAAAAATTGCCCACCAACTGTCTCCCTGAAAAAAAAACCTATAAATAGACTAATGGACGTCAAAAATAGTCCGAAAGTATTAAAGGGAATAATGATGTTCATGAGGTGGTACAAGAGGTGACTAACCAGCTGAGACGCAGTAGGTGTTCTTTTGAGTCCTGCAGCGAGACCAAAATTTGCATGATCTATTTATCCTTATGGGTCTGGTTGCTAGTTACGATGGAGTTGACTGGCCTCTCAGCTCTGTTGGTAATAGCTCTGCCTTCTATACGCCGTAGGTGGGTTCAATCCCCACACAATATTTGAGAGCGAGATCAAATATTTGTGTGGTACCTAAATCTTTGTTCTCTGTCTGGGTGTTAAATTGTATTCTAAGGTCCAATTCAGAAACAGTGGTTGAGTCTGAATCGAGCCTTGAGCACTCTCATCAGGGATCGATTTTTTGACAGTTCTCTATTGAAAAGTGTCAAAAACTTATGCTTGAGGCTTGACTCAGACTCAAGCACTGTTTCTGAATACAGGCATTAATAAGTATTTATAAAAAATATATATATGAGCTATCTGGGTGCATGCAATGCTTAATTTGAGCCTAGATGGTGTTGTATGGTCCAGAATATTTATTTATTATTTAATGAGCTCATCGTTTTGGTATTTTAAACTTCTAGGGTATTTTGAATCTCTTCAGTATAGGATATTTTATCTGCCCCCTTTAGAGAGAGTAATTTTCAGTATGAAATTGCTTTCAACAGATTTTTGATTATGTCTCATCAGTTCAACATTTACACAAAGATGATGCAAATTAGCACATCTATTCACTAAAATGAAAACTCTGCTCTGTCATTTGAGGGCGCTTGGGGTGAGGGAGCATCGAAACACAGTAGAGTTCAAACTTTCCAGTAGTTGAGGTAGATACTTGACTACAACTTTCAAACCATTGGCGAGCCGTTTTTTTGTTTTGTCTGCTGATTTTACTCGTATAATGCTTCTGTGGTCTTAGTTTACTTTTTCAAATTGAAAAGCGCATTACTAGGTAAGTAAGGACAAGCATCGTGATATCTCAGCTCATTTGATATTTAATACAAATGCGAATTTCAAGTTTTAAGAGATTTTAATTACTCAGGGTCCTATCAATTTTCAAGTTTTATCTCATAATTTAGATATTTAGATACGGATAAATTCTTTCGCCTCTTAGCCTAGCATGCTTTGTTACTTGGCGTGATTAGTGCGCAGTGCAGCCGGTCATAAAGATTTTTGAACGTTCGTTTTACAAAGTTACTCGCTCGTAAGACTCCGGGCGCTACGCAAGCCGTTCGTTTGTACTCTAACAAAGCAAACAAAGCAATGCAGGAAACACAAGTATTTTTACTGTTCGTGCATGCGAGTATACTGTGCTCGTAGCTTTCAATCGGCCCTCGTTGGGGACTTGAAGCATTAAAGCAATCTCGTATTGCGTCACTTTATTAGTTTCGGCTTTACTTTGCGCTTTTGATGTTTTGAAAGTAATCGCGCTACTTTGTGCGAGTTTGTAGATGCTAATTTTTGTTTGGTTAGACTTTCATCTGGATTTTAATAAGGTGGATAAGCTCTGGTCGAATCTGAATGCTAAGGATCATCAAAGATAATATTTCATTTCGACGCCAGTCAGCCTACTTTATTATTGTTTCTTTTGAGCGATGAATTTCACCTATAAACTGGATATAACCAGTAAATGAAACCAAGGCGATACCATACCTACATAATTTTACCGAATGATAAATCTGGATCTAAAGAGGCAAGAGTGATTAGACAGAGTCTTCTGGAATAAATAGTCTTCTAGTCTTCTTATGCAGCGGGATTCATCTGTTTCATCGTCTATTGGGAAATAAAAGAGTATCAAGGGTATGCAAAAGCTTGATGATCACGCGACCGACATACACCGATTCGCACACATCATTAACTCACAAAGAACGTTGAAAACGAGGGAATCTCATTAGCATGGCACATAGGGGAAGGTGAGGTAATACAATCCCTGTAGGTCAAATGATCCCCCACCGTGAATCAGAGACAACTAGTGCTATCTATCCAAATGCGCATGAATCATGTTCCCCGCACCCCTGCCAGTTGCCTCTCCAAGTGTCATGGCAGTGCGAGCGTCTGGCGTGATTTTATAAAAAAATAATCAAAAAGTGTGGCTCTGATCTAAGGTAAGCCTATTTTTGGATTTTCATTACTTTTTACATGTTCGTGTTTATTGAAATGTTGTTTTATTTGCGGGTATTAATAGCAGTTAGCTAATATTTAAGCAATGTTCGAACACCGCACGCGGTATTTGAAGGTTATGTTTTGATCGATATCTTGGAATTTGGTTTTTGGGGCGAAATGATCCCTTTCTGTGTGTTTAAAATGATCCCATTTCTAAAGCAAAAGGAAAAGCTGGACTTGAATGGTTCGTGGATTCAGACGTAGACATCCAGACGTTACGATGCGTGCCCCAGAATCGACGTCTTCTGCTCGAGCGCGAGCTTTTAATAAGCCTGTGGTGGATAATTTTTTTCAACTTTGAAAAACGTGCATAAAAAACTTTATTTTCCACCCCATCGGATATTTAATGTTGACGAGACGAGTTTATGCACTGTCCCAATAAAAAACTCGAGAGTGTTTGCACAAACAGGCTGTAAACAGGTGGCCCTTACCCCAGGGATCATTTTCCACATAGGTGTGTATAAAATGATCCTTTACTAAACTTTAACAAAAACCTCTAATACAAAAAAACTACATACATATAATAAAAAATAGGTATGTATTTACAAAGTTAAGTAAATTCACTACCTCCAACAATAGAACTCTTGCGATTTTGCCTTCAACTTTAGCCACAGTTAAGTTTATTCCTTAAGGGGATCATTATACCTCACCTTCCCCTACTGCTGTATACATACACGGAATAGGAATAAGGCAGATGCAGGGTCGTAGCCAGAATTCATGGTAGGTCATGAGACATCCATGTAGATTTAATACGAAAGTACAATTCTATGCAAATACATTTAAATTGCTAAAAATTAAATATTTAAAACCGATCACTGCTGGTTTTTTTTTAACTGAACTGACTGACTGGCTTAAGAGCTTGAACCGTGGTCGTTACCGTATAGTACGTAACTTTATGTTACGAGTATGTATAAGTGTAACGAGGGTATATTCCTGTAATTGCTGAATCCGCTGTCCATTTTCAATTTTTGTTTCAAAATTTGAAAATCGAACGTGGATTATCCGACTGCAATCGCTGAATCTGCTGTGAATTTCAATATTTATTTTTAAAATTTGAAAATCGAACGTGTGTGGAACGAACAAACCGAGTTGTAAAAATAGGGCAAGATCATTCTTGGGAAAAAATGACTATAATGTTGGTGATCTACCATTTAGTCCAATGATGAAGCAGAGTCAGACGATGCCAAATGTTTTAAGCGAGTTGCACATTTGAAAATGTGAATTGTATGCACCCCTTTAGATCCTAGGGTACGGCTCATGTAGAGAAGCGATGTGAATGACAAAGTGTATGCAAATGTGGGCTTTGTCGGCAAGTTCAGAAACCGTACATTCGCCAATCAAAAGACACCGAAAGACACGTTGAACGTGTTTCTTGTCGATTCATATTTGGGGTAAGTATTTCGTGTTGTCCTTATTTTCTTGTTTTACAAAAACATCTCTGCATTTTGTGAAATTTTGCAAGAGATTCTTGTTTCAAAAATCTGAGTGGTTCAAACCTTAAATTAGAGTTAGTGGTTTTACAATTAATGTGTCTGCTTATGGTATCTTAGTTTTATTTTCATTATTATTAACCCTGGTAATCTGTTTATAAAACAAACTTTTTTTCCAAACTGCTGTCTAATTTGTCCATCTGTTTCAATTAACATGTAAAGATCGATTTACATCAAACGAACACAGAGCTAGAGCTAGAACAAGAGCATTCGTTCGTGGTCTTTTAGTGTAAACGAAAACTTGTATTCAGCGTTTACATCAAACGAACAAAGAGCTAGAGCTAGACCAAGAGCTAGAACACAAGAACGCTTTGATGAGACCGCTCAGTGGCGCGAGCACGTCCGAACACGCTAGAACGCTCTAAGCAACTGTTCGCGCGCTCTTGCGCCGTTTACATCAAGCGAGCGAGCATTTTTAGAATATTCCATAGAATCTTTGCGAACGCACTAAGAACAACGAAGGAATGCTCTACGCCTGTTTACACTAGAAGAATTAGCTGTAGTGGGGTTAGAATGAGCATTCGCTCGTTCGATGTAAATCGACCTTAAAATGTAGTTGATTGAGTTAGATATTATTTAATCGTACTTTATAAGCCATAACGACTACAAACTCTACACTTGGAACCTTCTTGGTTACCACAGACACCTCGTTATAGTACCAAAATTTGTAAATTTGTAATGTTTGGACCGAGATGAGGTCTACATTTAAAGATATGCGACACCTTTCTGGTAATGACTGTCGTGTGACGGAACAAAAACTAAATTCTGGCATGCTCGTAAATCTATTAGTTATGAGGTGTCAGGACCTTTAATTAATTTATGTGAATTCTTTCAAGTGAACCTTGAACTTTCAAATCTTTATGAAGATGAAAAATGATGGTATTTATTTTTTCATGTTAAGGTAAACACGTGAAAGGAAATAACGGACCTTTGCAACAGTAGATACTAGGTACCTACGAAATGCAGGGAAAGAAACCCTCTTCTTCTTCTTTCTTCCTGCCCTTATCCACTTTATGTAAGATTGGCATGTTCTCTTCCATTCTCTTCCATCAGCCGTCATCTCTGTATTCACTTCTTTCGTATCCATGTCATCTTTCACACTGTGCGTCCATCTTTTCTTTGAAACTCTACATACATGGCAAAAGATCCGAAACAATATTTTGTATGCCAACTAAACCTGAATACAAACCCTTTAGACTAGATTTACTGATAGTTTATCAACCCTAAAAATATGTTAGGTGACGATATAGCTTTATGTGTATAAGAGCATCAAATGCTGCAGCTGCAATTTCTTACAATATTATAACAATTTAGCAACTGAGAAGTGTTAAGTTTCATGAAACCTAAATATGCGGTGGGCGGGCTTCGCACGCGCCGGATGCGGAAGTGCGTAATTACGGTGCTATTTTGCAAAAATGTCTCAATCGCACATTGACAGATGGCGCGAGTCGCATTGTTCAAACATTCCATGAATAGTTCAGCTGGTTGTGTGGTTTGCACCGCCCACTTATATTTTTCATAAGAAATATGATGGTGGCATACCCAATGTTGTAGGTATAAGGAGATTGGTACGTTTTCATTGCCTCGGTAAGTAATCTTTATAAGCGATAAAAATGGCACTTCCTACTTACTGTGTTCAAAGTTGTTATTTCGAATTTCATGATCATTATATTGAGTAACTACGTTGAAAAATACATAGCAAAGTAATTTTCGCTGAAAATAATTAAAACCATAAATTCAATAACAGGTGTGAATTGATTATAAATCTAAAGCTCTCCTATTGTGCCCGTATCTGTTCGCGCTGTATTGAACACTTTTGTTCGCGGCGGTCGGTTAATAAAATATGAATAAAATAAATAAATTGAATGTCTTTTTAATAAAGCGGTTTATTGTTTTATTGGAATAATGGCTGAGTCTATTGTTAGGTCGGTGCCGCCCAGCCTTGTTCGCAGATTCACAAAGAGAAAATAATAAATAGTCGATTTTGTTGGCAAAATCTACGCTCGGTCGCTTCTCTCTTATTTCGTTAATTGGTGCTTCAAAATTAATTAGTCGAATTAGATCGCTTGATGTCACCCAACACGTTCGTTGGTAAAATGTTTGGACAGACCGCGGATCAAAAGCTTTTGAGTTTTGTGGCCTGAGTTAATTTGATTAAACCATTGTTTTATGGGTGAATTGCGCAGTATGAAGTCTAATTAATTAAAGGGACCTTTGAATCATGCAAATATGTAAGTGGTATTGTGGTTTAGGTGTTAGCTAGGTCTATCTCTTATTGACTTATTAACTCTTTCTCGGTGCCGTCGTCTAGTTTCAGCTTGAACCAATACGTTTACACCCGGTAACTATACAAGTGCGGGGTGTGTTTGTTATTACTTTGAGTATGTTATTAAAAAACACCTCTTTTTCCATAGGTCTTTTGACCAAATTAAATAAATAGACATAACATTTTTTTTCTTTGCCTTCATGTTCCAAGTTTTGGGCTAAGAATTATGAAACGTGAGACCAAGGAGGTTGGAAACTCATACTACGCATCAAGGAGTTTCCTTAGTTTATGTGATTGGCTGACTGATATAGTAATGTAATCAACCCTGAGCGAACCGTAGCTATTGATACAAGAAGGCTGAAGGAAACCTCTCAAAACTTCTAGTATGAAAAACCGAATCCTCATACTTAAAAAGTTGACTTATTTAAATCAAACTGTTCCATCAGGAACAGGAAAAAAACGACTCAAGCTTGGTTTATGCTAGTGTTTTTTATTATGCAAAATAAACTCAACTACGATTTTCACGGGCAAACGCTATCATAGCATGCCCAACAGCTATCCCATCTAAAATACATTACCAATCCCAATAAACTTGATATTCGAAATCGTAAGGTAAAAACTCATCAGTGTAAATCTAGCGTAGCACTTGTCGTAGCAGCACCTACGCATGCGAATCAGCTATTGAATTATTTTTATTTCAAATAACTAATTAACTTCGACTAAACTTAGAAAAGTTAGATGCCATGCCAGAGCTTTTTTAATCTTAGGATTTTAAGCTAGTAGCGCCACCTATTATCGAGTAGCTGAACTATCGTCAAATGTGGAGCTTTTTCAAATTTTGTTTCATGTTCTATAATTGAATACCAATTGAAATTATTTTGTATTAAAACATACAATAAGTTATAGGTATTATGTTATGGATGACCCGAGTGTAAAGTATAGCTTTCAAATCATGAATTGAGCAAAACTTGTAGCAATTTTAACCAGACTTCTATAGATATTCATAGAGAGATATAAGCAGACATTTATCAACATTAGCGTGCTGATACCCGCCGGCATATTTACAAAGCATTGTAAATAGAATTTATGGTCGGAAATAAAGTTGCGGTTAGAAACAAACTACCAATTTCACGGCAGTTTGCCGGCAGTTTGACAGCGGCTTGATACCGAGACGTTGACTTTCTAGAGTCATTTTGTGGTATACTTTCTTATTCATGGCATTCATTTATAAAATAAAAACGTGGGTGAGTATGTGTATAACAAAAGCCAGTAGCGGGTTGAAACTTGAAAGCATAGGATGTAATTACCTAGGTCGCCAGATGGCGCGCCTTGTTGGTGAGACCGCAAACTTCTCAAAGAAAAGACTAGCTTTCTTGTGCTGCTTGTTACACTTAAGTTTATAAATGTACTCCGTTTTTTATGATTATTTTCAACGTTTTTTAGGCTTAGAGAAACTGTTTTGTAGAACAGATAATAAGTAAAAATTTTCATGTAAAGCCCTGCGCACATCTGGCAGTGGTGAAACGCTGTCAAATATGACAGCGATAATTGAAAGCGTTTAGCAGGCAGGAACGTTCCGTACAAAAGTATTGTTAGTAGATCCATACACTGAACATTACTCATAATATAGACAATAATCTGTACTAATAATATTTATGTGTAAGTAGAGGCAAAGTTTGTGAGTTTGTGTTTTATACAGGGTTATTCATTATTAGCTGCAAATACTCAGGAATTAGGTTCAACAAATAGAATAAAAAATATTTATGAAATTATTTTTTTTAAATTTGATCAAAAAATTGTTCAAGTTTTGTATCAAAATTTTATTTTTATTAATTTCTTTACGGCTATTGCATAATGATTGCCATGGAGAACAGGACGATGACCCACCCAGGCGGTGACTGAACGCAGAGTGTCGCTCACGGCGCGCGGGCGCGGATCAAAGGTCAAAATAGGTCAGGCGCCAATGATTCCTTTATCGATTTTCTCGGGATTTTCATAACAAAACTTAAAAAAAATCATTTCATAAATATTTTTTATTTTATTTGTTGAACCTAATTCCTGAGTATTTGCAGCTAATAATGAATAACCCTGTATATGTAGGTAATCTCTGGATCTACTGAACCGATTTGATTTTTTTTCAATAGAAAGCTAAGTACATTATTTGTGAGTTTGAAAAGATAATTTTCAAATCGGTTCATTCATGACGAAGTTATGTGCTAACAAATTAAAAAATACAACCGAATTGACAACCTCTTTCTTCTATTTTTATATGATTTTTTATTTGTTTTATTCATCGCCCAACGATGTAGGCACGAAACTAGATAAATTGAAGCTTGTATAAATTGTACTTAAATATTTTATAATTTTTTTTATGCTAGTAGTAGTAGCGATAAGACTCAAATAAGAGAACTACATATTTGAACAGTCAAAATATACTAAATCAAATAATAGCTACTCCATTTATATACTAATAGGCTAAGCAATAAATTGGGTTCAGGTACTTTCTACAAACTATTTATAGTAAGTAGTACCTACCGCTTTAAAAATTGAATTTGGCAAATGTTGCTAGAGACGACCATAAAATTACTTTATGATGAAGACCTTACAATGTTTTAAACTAATACAAATTTACCGCTTAACCGCACAAATTGCTCTGGCTGCTTCAGAATATTTTGCAACAATACAATAAGTCTTAAATGTACCTAATTTTGTTAGTTGCATAACATTTTGACAGAGACAAACGGCAGACAGATGATCTTAGTCCAAGATCCCTAGAAGAAGGACCTTCACCGAGCTGGTTATTGAATGAAACGTATTTTATATTTAATTAAAAATGCCAATAAATATATTCTATATGGGTTGCCTATCAAATTTCAGTCCAGGATATTTTTTTTATAATTAATAATTAAAAAAAATAAAAAAAAACCACTGGTTTGTTTATTCAACAAATTCTATACCAATCGAAAGTATAGACCCCAGTATTTTTATTCAATAAACATACCGGTGCAAAATGCTAGTATCGATTTACCTGTTTATACCTGGCTACCCGAGAGTTGTGACCGGAAAAAAATAGGCAACCTAACGTTTGCATATTCTATGGGGTCTATACTTTCGATTGGTATAGAATTTGTTTAATAAACAAACCGGTGGAAAGTTAAAAAAACAAATATTTTTTTAAATTATTAATTAATCATATCCTGGACTGAAATTTGATAGGCAACCCATACAGAATATATTTATTGGCATGTTAAATTATATATAAAATACGTTTCATTAAATAACCAGCTCGGTGAAGGTCCTTCTTCTAGGGATCCTATACTATCTATGGAAGAACCTAGGTAAGTATTCCTTAAAGTAAAGAAGACGAGATAAAACTAATATTTCGAAAGAGTCCCATGACAAAGTAAATAATTAACTACTACGTATAATATGGCACGTAGGTATACAAACCTACTCCTACATTTTAGACTACCAAAAGTAACAATGCACATTACCTATAGGCATTATTATTATTTCCCGGACTTACAAAAACAAGTATCTGCAAACATCAAACACTCGAGTGAATAAAGTGTCTGTACAAACAAAGTTTTGTATAGAATCACACAAAATATTTGAAGTTTGAGATTTATTGCCGGGATTAACAAAAGAGTCTGCACACAATATGTAATAATGTAAACTTGGAATAATGTAAAATTATGTTGCTACTTATGTAAATATAAAATTGTAATATTTACTTTATTTTTGTATTCTTAAATTTAATGGACAGATTTATCGATATACTATATTTTTATAGATCCATAGTGACTGGCTAAAATCAAGAGAGGCCTTTGCCCAACAGTGGGACACTACGGGTTAGTAGTAATAGTAATGCCAGATGTATATTTTTTGATAAAGTAGTAAGTAGTAGTAGTGTAAGTTTTAATAAATTATCAAAAGTTAAATAATATGTATTGTTATTTTGGATTTCAAAATATACTGAACTGCTTTTGATACCGGCATTTAATTAGGGCTGCTAATCTAACATTAAAAATATTAAAATCGTTACACAATGAGTATAATTTCTCCAAATAACAAACAACAATAGTCATACGTCTCGCTAATGTGACAAAATGCCGAAAATTACCCTCATTATTGATGGGAACATACGAATAATGCATTGAACAGAACAGCTGGCTGGTGACAAACTACCCGCGACCGCCATTCTCTATGCCTTTTTGACTTTGATTTATGACTTTTTTATGCTCTATTCACCCGTCACGGTTACGTGTGTTACTCCAACTTACAGTTTTTAAACATGATATCAATCTTATTGCACTTGTATTCATGGTCTGTTTTACCATGATAGAGTTACAAAAATTCAACAAATAAACGTATGAAATCGCAGTTGCGTCTGCGCAAAGTATCGCTACATCACCGCCTAATAGTAGGGGATGAAGAGAGGGTTTTATTTCATTTTCACAGTAATTTGCTTTTGTTGATGCACAATGAGTGTATTGTCCGGTTCGATTTTAAAGCAAATATGCGTGAGCTTTCAAGGAGTGTCAGGGTTACGGTTCACACCCTCTATCATAAGGAAACCTTGGTTGTGTACAAAATATTCCATACGCATTTGATTCTGCAAAGTGCCTTTGGAAGATATTAAAAAACAGTAACAAACTATCGATTAACAAATAATGCTAAATGTACAAATTAAAACTATGTATGTAATAGATATACCTACCAACTACATGCTAATTGGTTCTATCTCAGATTTTTTACACGTATATTCTGTAACATACACTTAAAAAATTTACATCAATACATATGTATTACATCAATATCATCAAGCAACCTTAACACTATCACGAATGAACTCCTATAAGAGTTGTGGAATAAGCTAAGTATACCTACATAGTATGGTAAGTATAACATTATTATTAAACATCGTGTAAATACCAAGAAACGCGTAAAGGCGTTTCTCCAAAATAAGAATTGAAAGACTTCAAACCAACTTTCTGTAACTAAACATTCAAATTAATATTCATAACTCCAAAACCAAGAACAATCGCCCATAAGTTCGCTGCAACAAAGTGAATGCGACGTCATCGCATGTAATACACGATGCTCAATCGTTCCCGTAATAAAACCGTGCTCGTAATTTACAAAGTTCCATAAATAATGGTCAATATGTCGGGAGTATTGTCGATGCTGACAAATTGCTGCTCTCGCTTGCCGCTCATTGTGCACTACCAGAGTGACTCTTTTGTCGAAGCCCGCACAATGCCTACAGCCACCGAACGACTTTTGTCAGCTATCATTTTCACTTCGGCCTCTAGAATTGCGAATCGGTTTTATTATGTCTTGTGACCCACAAGAGGCGTCGCTCACAAATTTATGATATGATAAATGGGAATTTTTGTTTTGCATTGTTGAAGCTGCAAACTCTGGAAAGGCAGATAAATGTTTGCTTTGTGCTTTGTGCGCGGAATGTTGAATGTTACCTATTTGTCGGCTCGACTATAAAATATTTGGATAATGGTGTTGTGAAGAAATATCAGTATGCTTAGAAAAAAAACATTCAAAATGTCATGAAATATTTTTGAATGTCGAAGCCAAGGTAAAGGCTGACGCCTGATTTAGCTTAGCAGGCTGATACGTCTGTTGTCATCTCTATTTATTGACATGATAGTAACAGTGACAAGAGACTTTTAGCAAGCTGCTAAAAGTTGTCAAGCATTATGAATGAGGAGAATAAAATAGAATAGAATAGAATAGAAGAAGACACGACTCTAAAAGTCTTAACCGTACTACAGACTTAATTTCATGAAATGACATGTTTGATTCACCTCTCAGGGTAGGAATAAAAAGCGTATCGGAATTAATTTTCCCGGGGTTGTGCGTTGGCGTTCGTTTAGCATTTGTGGTACAATCAGCAAGGCGGGTCTGAGACGCCCCGACCGCCCCTCAGCTGCTGCTCTTTGGCACACGTGTCGGAGGTGCACTACAAAACAAGATAGGGTTTTTTGCTATTGAAAGGTGCTTGCTTCTGAAGGCCCGTGTCATTTTCCCTCTTGATACCACCATTATGAAAGTAAAAGATTAAAAGTAGTAAAATATTGTGGTGCTAGAGTTAACACATCGGTTACAGAAGGTTGAGTTCAGATATTGTCACTACATACCCATACTTGTTTGTATTGCTTTGTATGGCAGTCGTTTTCATTGACACAAAAGTGGTTTCCTGTTCCTTAGCGGAAGGAACCCTTTGGTATTTTTCTAGGCACTTTTACATCAAAATTCATCACCTACCTTCTTTATTTCAACGTAATATCCAACATCCGTTGTAGAAGTGGTATACATAATGTATGTCGCATGTTCAAAAACAGTTAGGTATGTTTTGCTCGATCCACTGAAAACAAGTGGTGAATACAAATTCCTTCGTAGCGTTCGTAGGCGGAGCCTCTGCCGTTTTTTTCTTCACCATTTGTGGAACAAACGACATAGGAGCACGCCCATTGCGGGAATGCAAGTAATTAAATTACTAATGTGCAATATTAGATGGTAATGAATTTGTAACATATTGCTTTTATTAGTGACGGGTAATTTAAGTTGGATTATGCTTAGCAACGCGATGAACGTAACGCTCCAGATCGGATTAGAATTATATGCATTGCTGAATTTGATATGACTAGTTTTTTTTTATGTCATAGCTGGCGGAGGAGCAGACGGGCCACCTGATGGAAAGTAGTCACCGCAGCCCATAGACACCGCAACACCAGAGGTGGTGCCCGCCTTTACAAGGACCCCATGTAGAAGCTCCGAGCTCCGATATTTGAATTATTTGTTTCGTTAACTTACCTTTCTAGAAAATAGATCAAATTTTGCTTAATATTATAATTCCGTGAGGCATGGGTCGCTATGGTCTGCAAGATAAATTTTGTAAGGATTAAACTCGCATTAATTTACAAAATGCATTTTACTACGTGCAATAAAAAATAAAAGGATGAAACTTTTTTAATTTTCTTGTTTCTCATTTATGTCTTAAAACATTTATTAAACATATACAAAATTTTTAAACATGTGTACTTAATTTAAGTTTCAGCAAATAGCGCCATCTCTCAGGGAGTAGCTAAACTATTAAGAGAAGAGGGTAAAGCAAGTTCCGCTCTACCATAGTCAATGTAGGTAGAGGCATGCGATCTTAATATAGGTTCGATCTGAAAACACCTTTTAAAAAGATTCACATTATTTTAGTGTGCATTTGTGCTTCTGTAACATTCCTACATTATAAAACCCTGTAATTTCACGATACAATACTACAGTATACAATTTAAGCAGTATACGACACAAATATTATTCCTATACTACTCGTAATTTACCCACTCTTCTTATGCTTAAATTTTTCATAATTGTGTTCATATGTAAGAAGACCTTTCTTAATTTTCAAAAGTTTCAGAGGATATGTTTAAACGTAGTTTTCAAATATTCTTAGATATAATGCAAACGGCAGTTCTTAATTATCTAGTATTTCAATTCTATGCCCTACTATACTATTAGGGGGTAATAATGCCCACCCATTGTTATTTCTCTCGTTTAACTAGATTTTGAAATTATGTAAAAAAAAAATGGTTCTGCTTTAAGTTTAGTGTAAATATACCCAATTAATTGCTTTTCATTCATTTTTTTTAAGTAGTATTTCTTTCTATTCATGCAAAATCTGTAAAAAACGACAACAAAGTGATTTTTACACGTAAGTACTGATTACAAAATTTCAACATTGGCTAAGGCATTCATTCAATTGACACAGAATTAAAATTTCAGAAACTTACAAAATGCGGAAAATACCGGAGCGTTGGTATTCTTATGACAAGCCTTCCACAGCCGGCATACGTAAACCCATCACAAACCTAGTTCCAACCAAAAGTAGTAAGTATGATAATTAACATGCAATCTTTGTCAAATTTGAGTCAATTTGGGGTAATAAAATAAAGTTTTATGTCGCATTTACTTTGTTATGGTTTGACACAACATGTAATTAGGAAAGGAAAAAGTCGTTTTTGTAGTTTGGAGTTGAATCTGTTTCTTTAACGGGCAATTTTATAAGGATTAATGACTAAATAATCATAATTTGGGCTCAATGTTGTTTTAAACTGGGGTTTATCATAGTGTTTATCAAACTAGAAATGACTTAGAAGGGACTACTAAAAATTGGTGACCCATCTTATTTAGGTTACCCGTTCGCGTTGCCACGCGCTTCTAGCACAGTACTTTTTCACCAACTTCAAAACTAAGGACCAACAAGTTTTAATTTTATGTCTGATTAGAGAAATTCCGCGCAACTCTGTCGTGTGGCGTTAAGCTTTTTCTATACAAACTTCAACCCCCAAAATTTCAATTCTAAAATCTTTTCATCGTGCATTATTTATAATTTATTTTCATTTGGTCATAACAACCATAATAACCAAATCTTTTCATAAAAAACACACACTTCGAATTTCAAGTTGCTACGACTAACGGGTTAGGATGTGCGGCTGTGCGTGTGTATTTCAGTCACTACACCACGCTTTTAGATTAGTATTGTGATTTCGAAATTTTAAACAAGATTTTGATATATTATACTAAGTATACCCACACTTTTGCCGAGGTCAACCCAAACTAAATCTATTCTATCACTTGCTTTCAATAGTTCAAAGAAATAAACTACGCACAAATCAAGTTTCTAACCGTTTACCTGCACAAGTATCAATAATGTATGCTATTTGCAATTTCTAGATCGATACCTACAGCGCGGCAACTAGACCTACATTTTGCAAAAATTACCTAACTACCGTTTCTTTGTAGTTTTCCGAGGAAATAATAGACTACAGAGGGTATTATCAAACCAAGTCTTTTGTGAATGTCCCCGTTACCAATCCGACAACAGCACAAACAGCCTGTAATCTGTCACCATTATGCACAAAAGACAATGCAAAAAACTCCCATGGCTTCATGGAAAATGGACACCCATTATATACCATTACGAATAGGCATAATACACATATACCTTTATGATAGGAAGCGAACTATAATACCATGAAAACTGCATTTCTATCAAAGACTTAAAGGCAGTTAGGTACTTTTCGTTCCGTAGAAAAACGGCACCTATTGTGACAGTCTTTGTGACAAAGAATGAAAATTTAATAAAATAATTATAGGTAAACGTTATTGTTTTCCTAGGGTGTCATTTTGAAATGAAAATGTATGGGGCATAGACAAAGTTAATAGCTGGCTTTAAACACCCTTGAAACTATTATTGCTTTGACATTTACCTACAGAATTTTAAAATAAACATCATTTGATGACACGTCTGTAGCTAATTGATCTGGTATAATAAACAGGCCTGAAATATTCTGAATTTTATTAATATAATTAATTTACTTCTTATTTTTTTAAACAACAAACTGATGTAATAAGCTTGACCCGCCTGATTTTTAGTGGTAACCTACGCCTCTATCAAAACATTGCTTCGTAGATCACGCACATCAGGAACTTGCTCTACGATACACTGCCTGCGTCCGTCAACTTGAAGCATACAGATGTTAGGCCTCACGTGCCAGTAATTTCACCGGCACCCTTCAAACCGAAATGCTTCTGCTTCACGGCAGAAATAGGTATGGTGGTAATGGCCTCTAGCTCAGTTGGTAGTAGATCTGCCTTCTGCGCCGTAGGTCGTGGGTTCGATCCCCACCAAGAACAAATATTTGTGTGGTGAACATAAATGTTTGTTCTCTGTCTGGGTGTTATATTGTATTCTAAGTAAGTATTTACAAAAAAAAATGTATTCAAGTATTATATCAGCTATCTGGTTCCCATATTACAAGCTCTGCTTAGTTTGGGGCTGGTTAGTGTTGTGTGAATTGTCCACAATATTTACTTTCCCCGGACGAGCCACACACAAAAGGCTCTACTACTACTAAATTCATCATACTCCACAAATTCACCAACAATTGGTGATAAGGAGCAGTCCACAACGTGTAGCGTTTACTAGACAGCCAGAATCGCACCGGACCACCAAACGGTCTAGTTGTAGCACCCCCCTTCCCCTCCCCCTTTCAGATCCTAAGGTCGTGGGTTCAAATCCAGTTTTGCATTTGTGAGTTTTTCTGTCTGAAAATGTATATGCACTAGTACTGTACTAGTAATCAGTTTTCCAAGTTTTTTAACTCCTTTACACAATTCCGATGACAGCTGAAGTTCAAAAAATATGCACGAAAGGAGCTGCTCTAAGGCGCAGTTTAAATCCTTTTACCACACTGGTTTGAAAGAACCAGTGACACGATAAGTAGAAGATGAGAGCTAGTTTATTGAATACACACGAAGCTATGGTTTTATTATTATTCAAGGTTTCCCCCCATCAATTTTTAAAACGTTATGAACCAAGCCGTAGTTTGTTGCCTGTTCTTCTAGGCTTGGTTGCGTGGAACTGGCACCTAGACTCGCCTAGCTTTAAGACATTTCAAAGTGATCCTTACGATTCGACTGAATAAATACACTTTTGATTTTGATTTTATCTGCAGACCTATCCAGGTTAAGATGTTCTGAACTCAGGTGCGCAAGCTTCGCCCGTTAGCTATGAATCAATTTACATAATCCGCTACGCTGCCCGCTCCGCTTCCCGCCACGCTTGTAATGACAGTGATCTGACGACCGAGTGGAGCCGCGGGCTAACATTATGTCATTATCCACCTTTCGACCCGGATATCGGATTGAAGCCGATAGCTATTGAACGTAAAATTGTCTTTGTAAGGCACTTGGTAACCATAAAGCTATAGCCTAAGCTTTTGAATAGACAATCAACTTTTTTGTCAAAAGTGACATTATTAATTAGCTAGACAGACTCTACGCAAGACAACTCTACGCGTGACAAATAAAATAAAAAAAAACAGTTTTATACATTTGTACACTTATTGGAAAACTCATATTTTACAAAGCACCTCACATAAAACCTTCAGATAAAAAGTGATTAAAAATAAAGTTCAGACAAAAAATCTGTTGAATACTAAAACCATCAGCCAAGGCTTCGTCAATAGTATAATATGATTTAACAATAGAAATGTCCTTACTTTAACGCTTTAGATGGCTAAAAAAATACAAAAAAATGGACTGAAAATATATCTTCCTATCACAAGCATGCATGCATGAGAAAATAGAACTTGCATTGCATTTAATTTCCGCTCATGTTTGTTTTTGGGAGATTACTTCCAGCAAGGTATTTTTACATTTTCCGCCATTAGCGACGCTAGTATTCGGTATTCTAGTAGTGGCAAACGGATTGCAGCCTATCACGTTGGATAAATCACCCTTGCTGTTACGTCTGGCATCACACTGAAAGAAGGGTTAAGTCCAATGTAATGTTTGGCACTACTACTTTGACAACAGACTAAGGCTCGTATTCAGAAACAGTGCGTGAGGCTGAGTCGAGCCTCAATCACTCTCAAGCCTAGATATTCTGACAGTTCTCCACTCCATTGAAAAATTACAAAAATCTATGCTTGAGGCTCGACTCAGACTCAAGCACTCTTTCTGAGTACAGACCTCAGAGATCGAGACATGTCCATAAACTGTGCTTGAGCATAGCAGTCATAAGCATATTTATTTTTGTTCCAAACTTATATAGGACAAGTTTTCCTATAGCATAGGAAAACTATGCGGTACAAGAGACTTTCTAATACAAGGCATTGAGTTGGTGCAATTATATTTGTACGAATCAGCATAATAAAGTTAGTTGAATTAGCTGGTAATAACATGTTTCTGTTTATAAACATAGAATTAAAGCCATCGTAGTTATAGCTTTTTCATAAGAACTAATTCTTGAAGTCGAAACCAACATTTGGAATTTCATTGAAAAATATTCTGATTTAATCGACCGCCGCGCCGTCATGTGGAGTTGTGTAATTGAAGCTTGCATCAATTTAATCTATTTTAAGGCTAATCCTAGCATTACGAATGCGCATAGCAAATGCTTTGAATGTTGGATTAAAAGCAAAACGAACCGAGTATGATCGTGCGCGTATGGGCGTGTCCGCCGCCGCCTATTGGGCCGACCGGCGCCAATGCGTGCGCGCATTGCAAACGGTAGCCTTAGCACATTTTAAATAACATTAAATATATTAAAATTAAGTAAATGTATACTATCGGGAGCTACACCTTTAAGAGGGAATGGTAGAAGAAAAACTCGAACAGAAAGTGCGACTGATGGCGGCCACGTGAACTTATTATAGATTCAAAAAGCATGCTCGCAATCATTGAAATTAATGTGACCTTAGGAATAAATAAACGGCCTCTGCGTCCGTCCGGACCCGCCGGACGGCTTCCTAAGAACGTTTAAGAGTCTGATATTACCAATAATTGAAGACATCGGATCATTAAGCCTGCCGAGGCAGGTTCTATGGCGATTACTCGTAGTTATCAAGAATTTGAGCATCGACCGACCTATTACGGCGGTATGAAGACCACGGGCGCTTCTTCGTAATAACCATGATGATACCTGAAATTATATGATTTGTGTGGAATTTTGTTGAAAATGGCGAAAACATTACAGAAAAGTAGAGGGGTCGTTACGTCGGGCGGCGGAGCCCGAGGCGGCCGATCCGCGGCCGTATGCAAATTAAACGTAATCAAAATAATAATTTCAAGCTGAGCTAAATCGAGGGGCGAGACGCCCTCAACCCTCTCTCTCTAACTCCAGCATATTTCCAGTGCGCGAAAGAAAAACCACCTGCCAATCCGACGGAAATGCAAATGACCTGCGCTCGATCCGCTTTTATTATTTCATATTGTTTCAACTACGTAATTACACGCGATAGTGGCTTAATGCGAGAAATTATCGTAAGTGGACTGAAATATTTCAGTAGCTAGTGATTATGGCCAGGCAGGTTGGTTGAAATGTGATAATTCTATGTCCATGGCCATTTCGCTTTAAGCTTTTACTGAAAGTCAAAAGAAAGCTTATTTTGTAGCACTAAACAAAAAACTTCTATGTAATTATTAGTGGCACAGTCAGTAACATATTTTACATCCTCCCATCTCGGAAAGAGTATTATAATTCTAGCTCTTCGATATAATCTGAGTGCAAAAGCCGTTTTTATCCGCTAGACTCTAGCTCGATGTTCTAAATTCAATTTACTTTATCCTCTAGCGGCTAGAGGATAAAGTAAATTGAACTATATGAATTTTGAGATAATATTCAATAGGTACACTAGTAAAGCTGTATTTTATACTTTTTCTCTTGACCAAGGGTATTAAGGCCAGGAGGTATTAACATAAATATGCTTATACTTTATCGTTTACGTTCCATGTTCAAAACAGACTGCAGTACAATAAGTGGCACCTATAGCAGTACCTACCTACCTAACAACCTACGAGGCGGTAGGTACAGAGGAATACAGACGTATACAGTGCAGCTACCGTTTAATTAAGGTCACGCTCCGCCAGTGGTGGACCACGTACCCTGTGGTTAGTTACTGTGGCTCTACGCCAATTGGACTCGATTAAAAATAATTTTCATCATTTTTGTTGTCATTTCGCTTGTTAGAGTGCGCTCTGGTGCGGGTAATTTCTCTGTCATGCGAGAATGTACTCTGTGCTTCTCTTCTAAGTAGGTATTCTTCTAATATATGACTGGCCTGTCAGCTCAGTTGGTAGTAGCTCTACCTTCTGCGCCGTAGGTCGTGGGTTCGATCCCCACCTAAAACAAATATTTGTGTGGTGAACACAGATGTTTGCTCTCTCTAAGGGTCTTATATAAAAAATATGTATATAAGTATTATTTCAGCTTTCTGGTTCCCATCGAAAAGCTCTGCTTAGTTTGGGGCTATATAGTGTTGTGTGAATTGTCTATAATATTTATTATTTATTATTGAACCAAAGTCTATATATACTGACTGACTGATACATAACACACAGCGTAAACTGTTGCGCTGCTGGTCCAAAAGTCTTAAGGCATGTGTTTCTTACAGTAGGTACGTGTAATAGACGTTATTGCACTTGCAATGTTTCGCTAGTGTGAAGAACAAAATTCGAATGAAAGTGAACTCTCACAAAATAGTGACTGACGCGCAGAAAAAAAATCCACGCGGACAAAGTCGCGGGTAACCGTTAGTTGTATAAAATAATCATAGAGACAAAGAACCAGAGTGGTTCCACACAAGAATAATGAAAATACATGATTTGTGAAGTTTCGTAGCACTTTCGTAGCTGACGTAGCAAGTTCCCGGCGTGCGTGACATACGAAGCTATGCTTTGTTTTAGACGATGAATAACCACCTGATTTTAACTGGTAAGTGGGCCATATTCCTGTTCTATCAGCTAGTTGTATCAAAAAAAATAACGCGCAAGTACACAGTTATATGTGAGTTACTTCACAGATTGTGCATGCCATGACAACTAAGTACCTATACACTGCATCGTTAGGACAAAGGTAGTACTTAACTACAAGGGCATTGCTTTACGCAAATTACATAAATATCAACTGGGGGACAATAATTAATTTCAATGAAATGAATAGAAATTGCTGGGTTTCCTTGACAAGGGTTTACTAAGTGTATTGTTATGAAACTACTAATTTGTAAGCATATGCTTGTTAAGATTTGCAGTTGCATAGCCTAGGTATTAAAGTAACGGGGCATAAAACGATAGCATCATAAAATCTATAACTCAATAACTAACCTGTTATTTAGATACCTAAGTATGGCCCTACAATTCTAGAGAACTAATGAAATTTACCTAGTACTAAAAGTACTATAGAACAAATGGGCCAGTTTTCGTTTTATTAGTTCTACCATGGAATTAAAAGGATAAAATAGTTTTAAAATTTCCATGATGTCATAGTCCAATTGGACAAATTTTTGGCTTTTTTAAGTTAGCACGTCAACGCCATTTTTTCCCTCTGAGGTTGGTGGTAGAATAGCAGCCCTCTTTTGAATTTTTTTTTTTGCAATAAAGAGTTTAATTAAAATTAATTTAAATAATTAAATCAATAAAAATTAATAACATAAAAATATGGGGATTGACGGTGTATATATCGTAGCCAAAAGATATTCACAGTTTCCTGAACTGCCTTAGCCATTTCTTGAATTGCTTGAATGATGCCTTAATGTTTAACCACTTGCATAATGAAGTCGTAATAAAATCAAAAACGTTATATTAGTTAGTTTTTTTCTATTCATATTAAGAAAATGTCTGAAGTGTAACTTAAGTTGTAGACATTTTCACCCAGTAAATAGTCTTTATGATACGGCCACATGGCGATATCTGTATTATCGTAAATATTGCAGCTTATCGACCAGATGTGGCCGTACCTTTAGTGGTAGAGACTGGCCCGTTTCCTGGCTCTTTTCCGGGTGCAAATTGCAAGCAGAACGAATTCAAACCAGCTTTCGTATTGAAATCAGCTACAATGCGACCGGCGGCGGCGATGACTGTCTCATCATTATACAGCATCACAGCGCTCTGTCATTACATGGAATGGCAAATTGCGCACATCTAACGCACTGCCGATTGCCAACTGACGGCGAAAGCGTGCTCTCAATTTGTCTATGGTGATGAGCGGAGGATCTTTGCTGGCCTGAAATTAGAGGATGAAGAAAGGAATTAACTGGTCTCAGTTCAGTTTGGTAGCTTTGCCTTCTGCTTTTTAGGTTTCGGGTTTGATTCACCCCAGGAATCAGGACAATTATGTGGTTAAAACTAAGGGACTTAAGTTAGGTATGTCTGAGTTCGAAAAAGTGGAGTAAACAAAATTCTTATACCTAAGTGAATTTTATCAGACATCGTATAGCAGGAGTTAAAATATTCAGCAGTACAAAAAAAACACATTGATGCACGCGCATGGGATTCTTAGGTACACATTTTTGAGATCTTACACTCTGAACCTGAAAACCTTCTATGGATATCTTTGTCTATGGTCAAATCTCTATGATCTGGCACAGTTTCTTGGTAATTTACGTCTTACGATCAGCTGTACCGAATACCTCTTATTTCATACTTATATCGCCTATTTTAATGTTGGAACAACAGAGCTGACTCATCAAAACAAGGACTCTTGTCGACAAGTCGTAGCGCAATGGCGTGACGGATGGGGTCCAACAGCATATGTTTTGAGCACTAGAGCGGACCTTATCATTTACCGCATTACGTGTGCAATGATTATAGTAATCTGCTTACGAATGCACAAAAGGCTCACTCGCCGTGCCACCACAGGCGACCTGCGCGACTTCTACAGGAAGTTTCGTTTTTACAAGCAAAAGGGAAATAATAAACACCTATCCAAATATGATATAGAAAAAGTCCAATGTTAGATTAGTCTATGAGATACTGAAGACAAATCATTCCAGCAAACAAGAAAGAAGTATTTCCTTTTTTAACCATTTTACCTTTATTCATTAATATTTATTTTATGATGAATAAGTGAATATGAACAATGATGTATTTTGAAAACCGTATTCATCTCTTTTTTACCTACGGGCACTTTTTTTGGCCCTAAACCGTAAATTAGTGTGAAACTGTCAAATCCCTTGAGCTTATACACAGCTTACACAGCACCATTACAAAGCTTTTTTTTCTATGTGTAGGTATCTTCTAAAAGAGGTAGAGGTAGAGACTCAACCTACTGCATCACTCCACATTGATGCATACCTAGACTGCGACCTATAATATTAATCAGAATCAATAAAACGAAATAAAAGCACCCTGTATTCACAATTGTGTAAATTTAATAGAAAATATGACCCTTTCACTGTTCCACATAATTAAGGAGTGCGCTACGACGGGACAAAGAGCCTATCGGCTACACATTTTTAACTCTACTTTATTCGTTAGAATCGGTTGACAATGGCGGCGACTGGCACCCTTTCTTCGGCAATTTGCTGCGCAGCAGTCTCCGGAAGCCAAATCCTCAACCTGGAATTAGGGATCCTTAGACTCCCCAGGACTTCTTTGTGATGAAGGTGCCGCCCTCCAAGATTTCAACAAGCCAGCACGTGACACATTCTGACACCCTGACGTTTTATAAATTTTAATTCTCGGGGATCAAATCTGGGGCAAGAAAGGGTAAAATACTAAACTTTTACTGATTTTTAACGGATTACTTAATATTTTATTTGATAGGCATACCTTTACCTCTCAGGGCACGTTTTCTGTGGACGTTACTTCGTGAGGCAGGTAATGTGAGCTCTTTCCATCCAATCCATGATTACCTCAAAAGCTTACGAAGACGTGCTTAGAACGAATTATTAAATAAGCAATGATTAAACTTATACTTACTAGATTATAGTACGTTCGTACGATTTTAAACAACAATTTAAAATCGTAAATGATTAAGTTGTTTCTAAAGTTCATACCACTTAGTCTAGGCACCTCCTATTAGGTGCCAAATTAAGCATCACCTCCCACAAGCCCAGTCACCGATGTTCCGACTAAATTCATTGTCCTGACCTTGTCCAAGCATGAACCCACAACTGATGATTACCGAATTACCAGCCGGCCTCGCCTATACTTACCGCACCGATTTAAATAATAAATATCTTATCTAAATAACACCAGACCATTGTTTTTACCCAACTGTCGATGGAGGGCTATGTTTTACCGTCGATGATCATCATGTAATGACGTGTATTAAGATGAATCGCTAATAAAATTAGGTTCGCAATAATTTGACTTAATTTTGGCAGAATTATGTCTGAATCAGATCGTGGATTATGAATATTGTGAAATTGTTTTCGAGAATCGTGGTCTCTTAATGTGGGTTAACCTACGGAGATTAAAGGTAGTTTGCCACTTAGAAATGTACTTATACTACATTTTAGTAAGGTAAGGCATTCTCCTTGATCTTAATACTTTTAACTTTCTGTCTCTACAATTATTTATTCAAAGGTATTCAAGAATCATTAGCTTAGCAGGCCGCTAAGACTTTTTCTTTATTTTTCAAACTATCTGAAACATTTTCGATCAAACTTTCATCAGAATATCATTTACACTTTTATTTCAACTGCTAACACTTTGAGCTAAGACCTCAATGAATGTTGGTTAAAATGCCTCTGAAATTAACACAAATAAACTCAAAATAACACCAGAAAAACAAATAAAATGAAAAATGTGACTTCCCAAAATGACAGAAAATGAAATATGTACCACGTATGTACCTATCTAAATCTGCTGCCACCACTTTTTGTTGGCATGAGTTGCAGTGTCAAGATAATTTTAGCGAGCTTATACGCACAATTTAAAAAGTTTTGGGCTCTATGAATGGCGGTAATAAATGATTGACATAAAAAGATGCCTCCTTATAATATCATATCAAACAAAACCTATGTTAGTTTTCAGCAGGTAAAGAAAACCCCACGAAGAATAATTATACAATATCCTTAATTGAGACCGACAACCGTTGATAACAATGAGTGAATAATGAGTAGTAAAGAGCGATCGCAAAGAAAACCTACTAATTAATCCGCCATATTAGTTAATTGTTCCACTCTTGGAGGGTATGAACAGGAGTATAGAGCGTGGCGGCGTGGAGGCCTTTGACTAAATTATTATTTTGTTGTGCGGTGGCTACTGAATTTTTTACATAGCTAGTAAAGATTTCTAAGTTGATAAATGAAACGCTTTATTTATCTGATTTAAGAAAGATAAAATGACTAATAATGAGCCTTTGGTGTCCCACTGCAGGGCAAAAAACTCAGTAGCCACCGTACACAAAAAAAAGAGGCCTCCACGCCACGCTCTAAATTTCTGATTTAGGTACCTAAGTAAGTAGGTAATCGCTAATCTAAGGTTTAACCATATAAAATGCTAGTCTAAATTCATGTTCATACCCAGTGACAGCAAATTGTTCGTACTTACTCGCAGCAGCAGCGTAGTAATATTTTATGTTCTGTGACAACAGTTTGGTACTCGGGGATTGCGTACGCTACGCTTCGCGAACTAATAATTGCACTTCTGTTTCCGTTAGGTGCTGCGGTTTTCATGATTAAATACCTACAATACTTACATATTGCTATGGGAAAAAAGTACAGAGAATCGAATAAAAAGCATGTGAACTTGAAGTTGTAGGCATGGTAGGCCTATTAATTACTTATGTGTTGTTATACCTATTTTATAGAATCATTAAATACTCTCTTTAAGATGGAACAACGATTTGAATATTTGAAATGTATGTTATTTTTTGTTGTACGTCTTATTGATCACTCAAAATAAAATTCTCACACCATGTACATGTTTTTACTGTAGAATTACAACAAAAAACGTTATCAGCACGAATTGTTTAGTAGAATTCGCAGCATGTACATATCAATAGTGTGAAAGTATTCAATTTTGTATTTTGTGTCGAAAAAAATCCTTGCAAAATGTCATGTGGAGATGTTGTCGACTATACCCTCGCTCCTGCTATCTAATAGGGATGGATATTCTTCATGGAAGTTTAAAATGTGAAACTACATGGTACATGAAGATCTCTGGTGCACAATAGATGGGTACGATGAACCGGACATCACTACTGTGCAAGTTAAGTTGATAAATGATAAGAGAGCTCTAGCTAAGATATGTCTGACAGTAGATGGCCCTGCGATTATGCACATTAGGTGTGCTAAGACTGCCCTTGAAGCTTGGAAAGCATTACAAGATGCTTAGGAAGATAAAGGTATGGGACGAAGAATCTCGCTGAATGAATAAGACTAACATTAGAAAGAAAGCTGTACAGACTCTCGCTGAATGAATATTACAATGTGCAAATTAAGTTGAATAAGAGAGCTCTAGCTAAGATATGTCTGACAGTAGATGGCCCTGCGATTACGCACATTAGGTGTGCTAAGACTGCCCTTGAAGCTTGGAAAGCATTACAAGATGCTTAGGAAGATAAAGGTATGGGACGAAGAATCTCGCTGAATGAATAAGACTAACATTAGAAAGAAAGCTGTACAGACTCTCGCTGAATGAATATTACAATGTGCAAGTTAAGTTGAATAAGAGAGCTCTAGCTAAGATATGTCTGACAGTAGATGGCCCTGCGATTATGCACATTAGGTGTGCTAAGACTGCCCTTGAAGCTTGGAAAGCATTACAAGATGCTTAGGAAGATAAAGGTATGGGACGAAGAATCTCGCTGAATGAATAAGAGAACATAGAAATGTAACATTAGAACATGTTAGAATATTAGAATGTAACATGTAGAAATGTGGCAATTCAAGAAACTCTTTTCGGTACAGACTCTCACTGAATGAATATCAGAACATAGAAATGTAACATTAGAACATGTTAGAATATTAGAATGTAACATGTAGAAATGTGGCAATTCAAGAAACTTTTTTCGGTACAGACTCTCACTGAATGAATATCAGAACATAGAAATGTAACATTAGAACATGTTAGAATATTAGAATGTAACATGTAGAAATGTGGCAATGCGGTCGTAGAAGATGCCTCGATTGCTGCAATATTATTAGGAGGTCTTACTTCAAAATATGAGCCTCTAATAATGGCACTAAAAAACAGCAATGTGGATGTGACGACTGATCTGTGATGATGACGAAAACATGGAAGCTTGTTGATCGGCCGAATAAGAAGGTGATACCATGCAAATGGGTATTTAAGGTCAAGATGGATGCTCATGGAAACATAATAAAGTATAAGGCAAGACTAGTAGCCAAAGGTTTCAAACAGGTTGAGGGTGTTGATTATAATGAAACGTTTGCTCCAGTGGTACGTCATTCGTCACTCCGTACATTGTTTGCATTAGCTGCAGAAATGGACCTAAAAATGAGACACTTGGACGTTGACACTGCTTTCCTCAACGGAGATCTTGAAGAGGAAGTTTATTATGGAACAACCTCAAGGTTTTGTGAAGAATGGTCAGGAAAGTCAAGTTTGTCGGTTGAAAAAATCCTTATACGGGCTAAAACAGGCACCACGAGCATGGAACAAGATGTTGGATAAAACTTTGCTGAAATTAGGTTTTGATAAAACTCTTTCGGAACCATGCGTTTATAAGAAACTTTTTGGTAAAGAGTTGGTTATAGTGGCAGTTTATGTTGGTGATCTCATTGTCTTTTGCCAGAGTGACATGACATTTGACATTGTCAAGCATGATCTTGGAAAATATTTTCCATGAAAGACCTTGGAGAATTGAAATATTATCTTGGACTGAATATCTATAGTAGTGATAATGGTGAAATAAAGGAAGACGGGAAAAATTCTTGAAGGCTGTACAGATGCGGATTGGGCGAACTGTGGTATCGATCGTGGGTCTTGTACGGGATACTATGTATTTTACGTTGGCTGGAGGACCTGTAACGTGGCAGGCTAAAAAGCAACAAACAGTAGCTCTGTCATCTACTGAGGCTGAGTACATGGCACTCACGGCGGCGGCCGGGGAGGCATGTTGCCTCAAATGGTTTATTTTCGAAGTAACTGGTAAGACTAACACTGTTACTATGTTCAGCGATGGTCAGAGTGCACAGAGTTTGGTGCACGGCCCGGTCCACCGCGAGCGGACTAATATTGATACGCATATTGATACTAAATATCATTTTATCAGAGAAAAATGGTATCTGACGGAATTATATGTGTAAAATTTGTCAGATCGAACGTCAATTTTGCTGACATGCTAACTAAGCCACTGGGACGCATTCTACATGAAGGGTGTCTGGAAGGTTTAGGGTTGGTTTAGCTTTGGGACGTTTTAGATTTTATCTTTGAGAATGTGATATTTTTTTTTAGAGAGTTTTTATTGAGGGCGGATGTTGTTATACCTATTTTATAGAATCATTAAATACTCTCTTTAAGATGGAACAACGATTTGAATATTTGAAATGTATGTTATTTTTTGTTGTACGTCTTATTGATCACTCAAAATAAAATTCTCACACCATGTACATGTTTTTACTGTAGAATTACAACATTATGTTATTTAAAGAATACGTAATACGGGATTGTCATCCCTGAAGTACAACGAAAGTTATCAGATAGAGACATATTTATACTATTACACGGGTATTTATTGCGTAATTACCTTATTTTATTTATTTTCCCGACGTTTCAGCTATGTTGCAATAACCGTGGTCGCGGGCAGATAGAGACAGTAAAATAAGCGTTAGTGGACACATTCAGGCCACACCTCACAGACGACCTCTGTCTTCTGCGGCGTAGGTCGTGGGTTCGATCCCCACCGAGAACAAAATATTTGTGTGGTGCACGCAGATGTTTGTTCTTCAGAGATATTGAGAAATATTGTGGATATTCTAACAATATTTTACGAAAAACAATGTAAATAAGTGTTAAGTAGGTAAGTATACCGGCCACCTGGTGGCTATGCATGTAAAAGTTATAATTAACTTATATTCAAAATGGAGCGCGTTGAGGTCTTTTGTAAGGAAGGAGTGATCATAATATTAAGTACGTACAGTTATTTAATATAAGTACCTACTTAATAGTTTTTAATTCATCCAAGTACTGTCTTTCGGTCATACGGACTTGCGCTTGACAAACCTTTAGGACATAGGTAGGTACACACTAGATATATTTCTAAAATCACTCAAGTAGTAAGTACTGAACAGCTCGTGCTTCTCCTGAAATAATCGCGTGTCCCTGGCTAATAAAAACGCATTTAAGGGTTGTATTACTATGATGGTGTATTATTTTAGATTTCACATATTGTAAGTAAAAAGTAAATGGCCGGGCGAGGCGTGCGTGTGAGCCGCGGGCAATGGGCGTACGTCCGACTGACCAATCCCGAGACGCCATTTGCCCTAACCTGCAAACCTTCGAAAATACTACCTTTTTTCGGCGACCAGTTACATTAATTGACGCTATTTACATATTTTGACCATTACCTACACCTACACCCGTGGAAAATATAATATACTTAAGTACCTAACCCTATCTGCAGAGCGCTGAGTTAGCATGGCAGGCTAACTAGGTAGGTAGGTATACCAGGTTGGTGTACTTAGGTTACCTACCTAAGTTTGCGCATTTTGAAATCAATCAATCATAAAAAAACAGAAGAAATATACTTGCGTTTTTTTTTATCTAAACCCACATTGTCCCACTGCTGGGCAAAGGTTTCCCCCAAAACCTTCATCTCGTCCCGATTAGGGTTACCATATGACAGGCGTTTGCCGCATTTGACAGGCATTTTAAGATTTAGACAGGCGTGCGGCCGGCATTGGTCTGAAACAGGCATTTTTAAATTTCGCGAGATTGGAAAAATAGATAAAAAATATCGACGATTTCTCTTCCTTCCAGTGGATGATTTTACAAAAAGAAATGAAAAGTTTCTCAAGTTCTGGTTTAACTTCGTCTGTAGAATTTATCTCTTAGCTGAATATCAGTGTTGACGACGTTGCTGTTTGACGAATACGAAGTTCTAAAAGAATATTGTAGAAGTTCAGATAACATATTTTTTACTGAAAGCTTAACTACACAGTAGTGAAATTTTCTCAAAAGTAGGGAATTGAATGGTGACATTACAGAATTTGTGAAAATCTGCCAGTTTGTGTTCTATATTTTGGCACACAATGCGAACGTTGAACGTATGTTTTCTCTCGTCAACGCCCAGCAGTAAAGAAAGAAATCGGCTGACAATTGAATCAGTAAAAGCAATATTGATTACTCAGGAAAATTGCAAAACTGTATCTTGTGAAGATTTTTACGTTTATGTGTTGAGAAAAGAAAGAACTATTAAAAATAATGTCCTCTGACAAATATCAGTAATAAATATCCTTTTGCATTATTATCTGTTGGCTTTTACTTATTACCTACAGCGTTTTGCTTTAAACAGGCATTTTTCTGAAAAATCAGGCAGTTTAGGTACCATAGACAGGCATCTCTCTATTAACATATGGTAACCCTAGTCCCGATCCTTAGCGGTCTCCCACCAGTCTAGTAAGTAGTCTAGTAAAGTAGGTACATATTGGCCTACTTTAGTAGGTAATCTGGCTACAAGTTAAGAAGCTAGTTAATTGAACAAATATAGATAGGTACCCACTTAGGTATTTACTTTTTGGTTATTTATTAGGTCAAAGCACAAATAGGGATTTGCATAAATTCACCCCGGTGCGGTGTGTAAAATTAAATACAAAGGGAGATAAGATTGCACAGTGTTCGTGAGTCAAATTACCTACTTAGACTACTTGCGTATTCTAAGTATTCCAAAACCGTGCAATGCAATTAATTCTGTGCATTGTTTGGCATTGCATTGGTCTTCATGGCAACTCTGTCTGGTCTTCATCGATATCGATAATCTCGCTCTCTGAATTACCTACCTACTTCGTGCAGTGCGCAGCCTCCACATCGCTTTATTTTTAGTTGATGTTTGTAATTGGCTTTTTTTAGGAGGCTGCCTTCTTCCTTCTATTTCTGGTTCGGTTCTTGGTGAGTGAACTACTAGGTAGGTACTGATGTCAGTTCGTTCATGTTTCCGATTTGCTGACGATTAGCCTCGACGGTGGACATTCTATTACAACAAAACAAAATAAAGTAGCGCAAGAATAAACCATTCTAACACATTCATTTTTATAACGCTTTTAATAGCTTCACCTGTAGGTATGTATGTAACCGACCTCTTTGAGCTCGATTTTGTCCTACTTTGAACGATCAGATTTGATTCAAACTTTGCACACCTGTCAAAGGTCGATGACGATGCATTAATATGAAAAAAAAAAATATGAAAAAAAAAAAAAAACTAAAAAGTAAAAAAAAAATATAGTTTAAAAAACTAAAAAAAAACGCTTCTAGAACTAATTGAACTAAAAAGTTAAAAATAAATCTGTATTAATTAATTGAAAATTTATATTATTGTACAAAAAGCGTGGGGGGCTTGATTTTGATTGTTGTAAATATTTTATTAATAGTTTATTATATCTGAAGTTATTATAAAAAGCACTCCACGCTTTTTTGTACAATAATATACCTACATTTTCAATTGATTAATAAAAGCGTTTTTTTTTAGTTTTTTAAACTATATTTTATTACAAACAACAATACCTAGGTAGGTACATAGTGGCGTATGCGTGTATTAGATCAGGGTAACTTTATATTAAAAAGAAAATATAGAATAGTAAGTAAATGATTTAATTACACCAATATCTTTACACTTTACACTTTATTTAACTAAATTATAGCTTTAGTCACGTTATTCAACACAAAACTACCTTACAGTAAAAATATATCAACTACAAAGAGATATAGCGAACTAGGTACTTATCTTAACAATCAAGGGGTGTACTCAGAGCCGAATCACATCGACAGTACACAGAACGAAACGATAACCTTCTCCTTCGAGTCTCAAGCCCAGAATAATCCACCGCCCCGCCTCGCCTCAGTCAGGCGACCCACATGACAGTTCATAGACAGCGCCCCCTATCGGCAATATCGTCATCCGTTCTGCGTAGCTTCTGACTACCATTAACAATTTATTGATATAATAAATTGTTAATAATTTCGAACAAATAATAATAAAATATAACATTATTTATCAAATCGTTTTAAAGCAACTACATTGTTCTTAAATTAAATAAACTAAACTATCTTTTTATTTTAAACATTATAGACTATCCTTCTTTCTTACTTCAATAATCATTATTATTTTAATACAGATTTCTAAAAGCATTTAAATATCAAATTGAATACATTTTAGCCCCTATTATCTACTAGATACGACACGTGCGCCGCACGCGTCCGGTTAATGTACGTCCAGTTATTGTACAGCATGTTATTGTACACCATGTTAAAACGAAACCTTTTTTCGTTTTTTGGATTCGTTTTAACCTGCCGTACAGTAACTGGTTGCGAATTAACTGGGTGCACAAAATTGTCACGTGATGTTATTGTACAGCATGTTAATTGGATGCCATTAGGGCCCGTGCACACTGAGGCAATTCAATTATTTCTTATTTTTTGTAGGCAATGGATACTGCTCCTTAAGAGAATAGCCCCTTTGGGGTAAATGTAAAAAAACATTTTCTGGCACTGCGGCGGCCGCTACCGCGGCACGCTCGCTTTGCTCGCTCGCCTTGTGCGTTATTTATATGTTCTAACATAACCTAACCTATCCAAGTTGGATCCGCCCTATAAAGTCTCAAGGACAAGTACAAGTATCCGCTGCCAGAACAAAACAGCAAAAATCAATATTGAATTGCTACAGTGTGCACGAGGCTTAACTGGCATCGTAATAACGGGGCGTACAATAACAACACGTGACGATATTGTACAGCATGTTATTTCGCGACCTTTTATTGTTCGCCCCGTTAATCCAAACCCTGGCATCGTAATAACGGTGTGTACATTAAGCCGCTGTACATTATCCTGCTGTGCAATAACGGGTCGTACATTATTGCCTCCCCGCCGCACAACACTATCCAGACCCGGATTTGAAGCTGCTGCAACATAGTCATAGCCTTTTGTAGTTTTCAGCGTTCACTTGACTCTTTTTTTCACCTTTACAAGTTCACCAATAAATAAAATTTGAAATTTGAAAACCTTGCATGGGCTTGCGGCCTAATGGACGCAGGAGTGGCGAAACTTGGCAAAAAGAAAAGCATCCAGCGCAAGAAAAATACCAATAAAAAAACAAAAATGTTCTGTCCAGTGCTGCCTACTCAATAGATTTACCCTTCTATTTGGGGGTTTATTAGGACAAAACGCAAAACCAAAGCATAGTAGTTTTGTAAGTACTGCTAACCGGTTTTGGAAATAGGACATCTCTACTGAGACCGGGCAACGAGACAGTAGACACCTAACATAGTAATGTGTCCCCGACTACGACCAGTGAGTCGGGCGAAAGAAAAATGGCGTCGGAATGCGTAGATTATTGTTTGCCGTGTTATAAACAAAAGTTTCTCTTGTTCTAGTTTGCTGATCCCAAAATTTATTTTGACCCTAAAATGTTTTATATAAAAAACTAGCGGTCGCCCGCGGCTTCGTTCGCCGTTACCGTTCCCGTTGAAAAAAAAACCTTTTAAACCTTCTCTGGACCTCCATATATCATTCAAGACCAAAATCACTCGGTAACGGCTGGACCAAGTCGGTCCAGCGTTTATCGAGTTATAGCGTCAGGAAGGAAAACCCGACTTATTTTTACATAGTTGATTTAGAAAATATTCTCAGCTTTCAAATACCGATAGGAACAGAAAAAATTAAGGGAAAGTTACTTTACACATCAAAGGGTTAACATTTTTAACTACTTCAGGTGACTTTTGTCAAACCCCGGGTGACAACACTGCGGCTGGCTCGGCTGAGGCCAGTGTCTCCATATACACGGTAATTACCGTAGATGCACCGTAATCTGACATAATCTACGGTCAACGGTAAACGTGCATTACCGTGTCGTAATTCTACCGTATTATGGTGATGAATAAATTTTCGCATTTTTGATATTTTTTTGATTACGTGTGAAAAACCTGTGTTGATTTCATGCCCATTAAAGAAATGATCAGCAAAATGAATGCTTCTATTTACGAAAAAGAAATTGTCGTCTTAGATTCGGCTTAAGGATTTAGTTTTTTAGTAAGTAGGTTTAAATTCATTACAAAAAATTAGAAACATGTACCTAACAATTAATAATAAGTACTTAGGTATTAAAAATAAAATTTTGATTGTAATTTAATTATTGCTTTTAAATTCCCTTTAAATTTGTTTTTTATCTACTTATTTACCAATTTTACCATACATTTAAGCATTACACGGTAATTACGGTAAATTTTTAACTGACACACCGTAAAACACCGTATTTTCACCCTGGCAACACGGTAATCCTTTATTTTCATATGGAGACACTGGCTGAGGCAGAGTGACTTTGATGGATTGGAAATAACCAAATTACAACCTATCACTTCAACTTACATACTTTCTATCATAATTATTGTTATTGTGTGAAATAATTCAACCAACCAAGGTTTCTCTAAATACACTTACTTGCGCTGCATGTGCTAAATTTATATTTCCAAACGTATTTTGATATTTCAATTATTTGTGGGCCCGTATTGAAACATCACAAGGTTTGTATTTATATACTGGCTGGCTGACCTCAATATTACAGTCCGGCAAGTATAACTTGGCGGGTCTGAAGTGAGCTGTTCGATCGTTAATGGCCAATGACTGATGGAAGATTGGCCAAACGGCTAGCTTCAGACCCGCCAAGTTATACTTGCCGGACTGTAAATCGTTCAACTAGACAACTAAAATTCACTGAAGTTCTATCGTCTTATTATAATCTTTCTTGTATTTTACTGTTAAAACATATTAAGAAGGTATTTTCGTTTGAATGTAAAGTGCACAATCACATTTCAGATGCAGATCACTACAGACCCTAGACGCGCTGATCGGGAGCGCAGGTTCAAACCTCCTCCAGCAACTTCTGCACCAGCTGAGGATTTGACAACAGATTACATGAATATTTTAGGTGAGATTTGTTGCAGGCATAACTTAGAACGTAGATTAAAATAAGTCTCAAAGCATTGCCTCATCAGTCAGGAACGTGGCCTACGATGCACTGCTTTGCATCCATCAACGTGAGGCATACAGATGTTCAGTCTCACATGCCAGTAATTTAACTGGCGCCCACCCTTTAAATGGAAACACAACAATGCTGCTCGGCAGAAATATGTTTGGAGGTACTTCCCCAGATGAGTCTACGTCTCATTCTTCTATTTCCTGTTGCATAAGTCTTTCGTCATTGTAATAAAAGTTAAATGTAGTTATGGTTCTTTTAGGTATGGTGTTCTCGATGTGCGGTCTTATGATGCGTTTGAAATGGTGTGCTTGGACCGCTGTATTCTGCTCAAGCATTAGTTTTGCCAATTCCAGAGTGTCAGATGATACCAAACAGGTTTGTACCAACCCATTGGATACAGATGGTTATGTTTAATACATATTATACATTAACTCTTAAACCCATATGCAGAAACAATGCTTAGACACTTTTTAGTAAAGAACTGTCTTGCATTATTTGACAATAGTACTGAGTTGAGCTCAAGCAAGCTTATTTGACAGCTCCTTACTGAAAATCAACAAAAATTGAGGCTTATTATTATATTATTATTACTAGGTACAGAACAGAGATAGAGATTATTTCTGAATTTCATAGATTCAGAGTGAATGACTTTGTTTGCAAGATGCCAAGCAGTTGATTAATATTATATCCTTTCAGTGTTAATTTTTTCCTGTTTTATTTACAGATTGTGAGCTCCTTCATGCTGTCAATATCAGCAGTTGTTATGTCCTATCTTCAGAATCCTGCACCTATGACACTACCCTGGCAAACAGGATCAATGTAGTAGGTACCTTGCAGGATTTTATGATGGATAACAAAGAAACCTCTATTAAATTATTTATGTCAAATGTTTTACCATTTTATTTAAACTAAACCATGTGAACAAAATGTATTTTGGTCTCTGAATTTTTATAAAACCTGTACCTACCAGGAAAAACTAAAAAGTATATCCTCACGAATACCTTTGTAGTATAGATGATGACTGTGCTTTGGCTGTGGGTATTGAGTGTACTTTGACTGGCCCTTGCACTATTTATGTTGTCAAATAAATTTTAACAGTTAGAGGAACTGTGAGGATAGAACAGGAATTATTGCCTTTCTATATTTTTGCATGAGGCTTGGAGGAATGATTATTATCTAGGGCCAAATAATATTGGTAGTAGCCTCTTCCCTGGTAGTAGCTCTGCCTTCTGCACCGGAGGGCGAGGTTCGATCCCTACTGAGAACAATTATTATTATTTGTTTAGTAAACACAGGTGTTAGTTCTCTGCGATAGCGAAACGAAACGAAAACGCTTCCATTGACTAACCACCGAGGTCACCATTTTCTTCAGCACTTTACTTCCTCCAAGCCAGTAGACCAGAAGACAGGGAAAACCAATAAAGGCGTTCTTCTTCTTCTTAATGAATGGCATCTGTCCTTTTCGAATCAATTTTGCCAGTGTCGAGTAGTTAAATGAGAATGTTATTATACTACATAGATAAAATACTTTTCCGTCGAGTTAGTCAAAGTCGAGTCCAAGGAATATAATACTCTGGAGAGTCGAGTCGGCCCTATCCTAATTGTCTTTGGAAAAAAGATGGCCGTTTTTTCCAAAAACCATCTGGATCATTTTAGATCAAATCAGAATATCACCTAATACACTTTAATTCCAACTGCTAACACTTTGAGCTAAGACCTCATGTAATGTTGGTTAAAATACCACCGAAATTACACACACAACAGAACTCAAAATAACACCAGAAAAACAATTCAAATCAAAAAGTTAGTGACTTCCCGAAATGTCAAAAAATTAGTACTACTCATGCGTTCAAATCAAACAAATGGATGACATGACAGCTTAGACAATTTAGATCTAAATTGCGGCCGATCTTATTTTCACGAAAAAAGAAGAAGCAGATTTCCAAGGATGTTATATTTACTAGGGATGGTTATATAAATTTCAAAGCGTGTCCGTTTTTTGTTAGTGTTCAGTTGTAGATATGTGTTAGTGTGCGTGACTAGAGAAGTAACGACATTAACTAACCTATCGATGAATTACGACGATTTGACGACCTCTGTGGTGCAGTGGGCGAATGTCCACCTACGACGCAAGAGGTTGCGGGTTCGATTCCCGCCTTAGAACAAATATTTGTACGATCTGCAGGTATTTATTCCGGGTGTTCTGGTCTTTTCTATATAAAAATAAAAAATACCTATACATGTAATGTATTGTATTATGTAGGTATATCAGTTATCTAGCACCCATATCACAAGTTCTGCTTATTCTAGGGCTAGATAATGTTGTGTGACTTGTCCAGCATTATTTATTGAATACCGAAATCAATGAAAAAGGCGTCATAATTGGATATAAACTCTTTGATTTGTTCAACTAAATTACAATAATATAATTCAATACACAATGAGGGATTTTCACGGTATGAAAATTTATGAAACGGTTTAAACTTTTAAAATTCTCACTGCTCGCTTGGGTGTTGTAGAAAGGTCTTGTGTTTCCACACCACTTTCTTGCATCTTTTTCCGTCCTGGGGCATTTTGGGAAACTAAAAAAAATTATAAATGAGATAAATAAACGAGGCCGTTAATTACTATTTCAGCCGAGTATTGTATACTTAGTACTATTCTCTAATTTGCGAGGAAACAAAAAACAAATTAATTCTAGAATCAGAAGTTTACTTCTTCAACTATGTCTCTCAATCGAGTTTTAAATCTTATTCAGCACCCAACGACTAAGTACCTACTTAGTATTTATTAAACAAAATAAAATTGTGATAAACCTAAGAGAACATAACATCCACAGCGCAGAGTAGATAGGTAGGTATCAGGTTTTCATTCCCGCCAATTTGACTGTGCGCGGTTTTTTTTAGCATTTAAAAAAAATATTGTGTACAAAAAAAAACGAAACGAAAGATGTTTCACATTATTATGATTCCACAACATTACAACAGTCACTTCATAATCCTAATATCAAGATATCAAGCTAACTTACCTTAAAACCTCGGCCTGCCTCCATGTTTTCTATACCCATGCAGAGTCCATGTGATACCTAATTACACCTAAAAACGATGCATGCAGAAACTAAACCATGTGTAAAGCAATAAATGTATTGAGTATTGAGTACTTAGTAGTCATGATCCCCCAGTAGGATTACACTAGGATACCCGTATCGTGGGTATCAGGAACTACGAGTGACCCGCTACAAATATTTGCAGATCTTACAAACATTTAGCCCGCAGTAAACTCATTCAAAGCATTGAGTTATATGCATAAAAAACGGAAACTAAAATATTATCGATATAGCCAAATTGGCTGGTGTAGTACATCACTAGCACAGATGCCTAAATCAATACATTTTATTTTACAATAATTAATGGTTTTACACTTAGTTTTCATCAATAACACTTATGAATATATGACTAACATGAAATAAAATTTAATTATTACTGTTTTTCTGGTAAAAAATCTCGCTCTTTTAGCATGTAAAAAGATGAAATATATTGACTAAGACTTACGTATTAAATGACTATTCCGGGTCTTTTACACCTCCTTTTGTTGTTCTGGAAGAACAATACACAGCAGAACAACACATTTTTTCACTAGGTGAATTGATTTTGTAGAAACGCTTTATTTTTAACACAATTTATTGAGTTTTCTCAGCACAACAAGACAATGTTTTGTCCAACATGTCAGAAATCAACAGACACGATTTACACAGGAGTAAGGTGTTGCCAAACTTACATCTACTTTCTCTTCTACTCGTAGCTACGTTCCGTGGGATAGACAAAGATAAGATCACTGGTGTAATACACAGCTAAGTAAGAGCGGCAACGCCTTATTGCGGATTCCATTGTGATTCCTGTTCCCTGCAGATTTTTATGGTTTATGTGTGCGTATAAGTATGTATATCTACATTTGTGTGCGTAAATCTTATATTTCAACTGTCAAAACTGACATCTCAACTGTCAAATGTCAAGAGGTCAATGTCATGCTTGCTTCTGCTTGCTACTGTTCTATAATTCTTGCTAGGCTATTTCGAGATACGAGCAGCGTTGCCAGATCATACCGCTTTTCCACTTTTTACACCGCCTTTTTGACAATGGATCCGCCATCCGCTTTTAGACAGCGGGGTTCCACTTTTTTCGACTTAGATAGGACATGAGGATTAAAATATTATCTTCCCACTAAAGACAGTTTTATGGGCACCGATCCGTTTACTATTTCAAATAGAAGAACCTAAAAAATGTCTATAGCGGCCTCTACATTCCTGCCAAAACTACGCCAAATAGGATAGATAGATAGAAAATTCTTTATTGCACAAAATTAAAAATTACTGCACACAGGCGAACTTAATGCTAGATAGCATTATCTACAAGCTAACCTTTGGGTAATAGGGAGATAGGTTGGGTAGGAGACAGCGCTATACGAGAAAGCAAGACAGAAATACTTGTATCTCTTTTCTTAGTATAGCGCTGTCCCATATAGTCCGTGAAATTTATGTTGTCAAATCACTATTGTCATGTTGGTACACAGTGTTATGAAGTTGCACACGCGCAAGTTCAGATCGAGCTACAAGTTTTTCACTGACTGTGAAGAATGTGGATTGAACTTGAGTGATATCTTTTGTGCCTCCCTGAGCCACCTTCTGTTTCTGTTCTGTGAAGTAATAGTACATTGTTACCTGAGGATTGAAAGTCACGTTTTTGAGTCCCAAGACGGGTTTGGCACTAGAGCGTAGTGAGGGCGCCAATGGAGCTTGAGGGACTTAAATAAGTCTTTCACCCGAGGTAAACACTGTGCTTTTCATTACGAATACAAGGAAAGTAAAAATAAAAACATGATAGAAAAATTAGTGAAAATCATCACGTAGATCTCGATGGTGAAAATGATGATTGAATTGCCGCCTTCCAGCTTTTTTTTTCTCTGGCAGGCCTTCGGATGGCCAGCATTATTCAGCCTTCATTTTCATTTTCATAATTTAAAAAATGGTAATTTTTTTGCTCAAATCTATGTTATTTTAACCAAATCTATGTTAGTGTTCTCAAGCGACGAATATTTGACAGTTTTCAATGAAAATCTGTCAAATATTCGTCGCTTGAGACGTGCTTAAATCTGAGTTGCGTTTCAGTATTCGGGGGAAAGAGTATTAAATAAAGAATATATTTTCTAAATGACTTTATTATTATTTAGCTTCAACTTTTTCTTTAGAGAGTTTTAGTATTCGGGGGTATATTAAAATTTAAATTTCACATCACGCTCTTATTAGACTTTTTAAACTTCTTACCGTTGTAATGGGCTTCCAACCTGCTTGCTGAACAAAAAGTTGGAATTTGGTTTAATAACCTCCTTGCCAGACTTGGTCATTGACTGAGTTACAGAAGTCTAGACTGCAGATTTGCCAGAGGGCAATGGAACACAGCATTCTCGGCCTTAAACGCATCGACCGGGTGCGAAATACAATGCTGCGTTTAATGACTGGCATTGCCGATGTAGAGAGCAAAACAGCCAAGCTCAAGTGGGAGTGGGTGGGCCACGTCAGCAGGATGGACCCTAAAAAGTGGGCAAACATAACGACTCATTGGGTGCCGGAGGACGGAAGGTGATGGCGCGCGGCGTGGCCACCCAAAAAAACGGTGGCGAGACGATCTGGAAGCTCTGGAGAAGGATTGGTGGAAAGTCGCCGAAGATCGTGATAGTTGGAAGATTTTGGGGGAGGCCTTTGCCCAGCAGTGGGCCAGTGCAGGTTAAAAAAAAAAACCTCCTGGCAGTTAGAAAGACTTGAGAAAGTTGGAACATGGTTGAATAAAATAGAACTTGTTTTTTTTTATAATTTGACAGCTGTCAGTAGAAAGCGATTCTCCCTAGGGCTGAAAGTATTACTTTCAATTAGGCCCCTCAGGCAACTTCAGACCTACTTTCCGAGTATGAGCAATGAAAAGGAAGTTTACTTCACATAACTCTTTGATTTGTAATACGATTATGAACTGAGTGAGAAAAATCGATCTAACGTTAAAACAGGAAATTCCGCTTTTTTTGTTGAAAATCCGCGTTTTTGGAGTACCGTCCGTTACCGCATTTTCAACTTTCGCATCTGGCAACACTGGATACGAGCTACTAAAATCATCCGGAATATTGTAAAGGACAGAAATGCGATGGCTGGAACAGCATCAGTAATTAATGATCTGTCTTATTATTATAATTCGTCGCTTCATTCTTCAGTTATAAAACGAGGTAGTATTATCTTATGCTACTGGCACCTTTGCACATTTTTTAAAGTATAAAAAAAATAAAGTTTGGTTTGACATTTCCCTCAGCAGATCGTCATTCTTTTTTTGTGCACGGCATCAAGCACACATTCTGCAGTGAAAAATTGGAAAAAATGCTGAAATGTATTGCCGGCAATACAAATTTGGATATTAATCCGAAAAACTTCGTAAGCAAAATATGGCTAAAAAGCGTTGCGTGATTGTGATTTCGTCATGATCTGATTCTGATGAAAATCCAGGTAAGTAAGTCTTGCATTTTTGCATTCCTGATACCTGAGTGAAGTGAAAAATGTCACAAGCCGATTTAAATATCAGCATCTAGTAAGCGCCCTGGAGGATTAACTGCGGGTTATCACGAAGGGTTAGCATGATGCTTAAAAATTGCCTGGAGGTTCGACTGCGGGTCAACACGAAGGTTTAAATCTTTACAAAGCACCACCTGTGCCGGCTCTCCTCACGACACCAGACGAGGCCTCAACGCTCCGCATGAGGCTACTGAACCTGTGTCTGAACTCGATACAGAGTCATTACAGGCTTTGGGTAATGCTTCTGATGACCTTAATACCAGTTTATGGTCTTGATATTCATGACAAGCTGGGCCAACTTTGGCTACCAATCCTCAAGAAGGAGATGCAGAAGGAGGTAAAAGAAAAGCTTTTTATTTATTAGAAAGACTATTTTATTTCCAGTAACTGCAAACTGTTGAAAGCAAACACATTAAGCGCGGAAATATCCGCTGCCGTGTCTGATATAGTAAGAACTAGAAAATTATTATAAAATTATGCCACATTGGATCGTCTCTGATGATGATGATGATTATTTACTCTGTAGTATCGGGTCGTTTCTTGTATTTCTACAAATTAAATAAATAAATAAATAAAATTTAAAGTTGCTGGGCCTATATAGGCATATCAGTACTCAACAAAGCGTGAGTTTGCTTTTGACCAGCGATGATAAGGTACAAGCTGTATGAATATTATCTCATGGTTGCCGTATACTAACGGACTTCCACTATGCCGAATCTCAAGTGAGAACCAAGCTTTAGCTCGCTCTAGGATTATAGAAAGCGTTCCTTACATTCAAAAAGAACCAAGAAAGAGATATGAAACTCTCTTTGAGAGTGAGTTGCCTGAAAACATTAAGGTTTCAAAGGCAATTTAAAACAAGGGTTACAAATAAGTGTATTTATTCAGTTTGATTGCAAGAATCACTTTTAAACGTCGTCGAAGCCTTCTTCTTCGGATATTCAGTCGTCAGCTGGCAGTTTTTTCAACACCAGGGAAACTGATCGGGCACTCTCGTTACCCCTCGTTACCATTGAGAAAGGGGGGGGCGGCAGTCAGCATACAGGACGACAGCGCAACAACCGTATCGATGAGCGCAACCAACGACACGTCTACGTCTCGGCGCAGTTCACGCGTCCTTCGACGAACTTGTCAAGCTATAACAAATATGCTCCTACGAAACAATAACGTAGGTGGACATGCTGGAAGATTACAATTTTATTATAATTGCTGGATTGGTGTAACTAATAATCAAGTTATTTTGGAACTGATTCGTAACTGTTAACCTTTTAATCGTAGAGTAGAACAAGGTTCTCCTTAATTTTCATTCATACAAAGAAAATAATGAAATGAGGTTAGCCATCCAGAACCTAACTAACTTAGGTGCCATTTCTATAATGTTATCCTCAAAAATTTCAATTTGTATCAAATATTATTATTATTTTTTTAGCACCAACGCCTAATGGTGGTCACCGATTCTAAGCCTTAATCTGCTAAATAAATTCATTTCTATTGTCCATTTCAACATGGGAGACCATGGGGCTGCGTCGAAAATGATACTTACCTGTGGATTCATGGCGATCATTGATCTTACAGAATCATACTTGTTCCTGTAGCTAAGTCCGATCGTAAGAATTTAAGATTTCAATTTGACAAAACTACATAATCAGTTTAGTGCCATGCTATAGACTTTGTTCGATTTCTCGAACTTTTACAAAGATAATGAAAGAAGTTGCAGGCTTTATTATGAGACATCGCAGATTTAGATCTGTAATATGTATATCTTGACGATTGGCTCTGTCTAGGTGACAGTTTCGAAGAGTGACGGATACATGTTACTGAAACTCTAAAGTTACTTTACTGCTTATATAGGTTTCGTGGTCAATTTCGATAAAAGATGTTCATCCTCGTAAATGTTGCAATTTTATTTGGACCTATACATCACTATGGGTATATTATATTGTCAATATCACTGCCGTTAACTAAGCGGCACAAAATGTTTTTTGCGAATCCCAGTTAGTAGGTACTATTCAGGAATTTGCCCACTTGTTCGGGATTCTTACATAAATCAGCGTATCCAGCTGTGAAGTATGGTTGGCTCTATACTAAAGAGTTTGAGAGACAAAAATATTTAGCTTTCAAAATATTAGACAAAACTCTCTCTGGAAACCCCTTGTTTATTAGTTTTAGCGCCTTGAACAGGATGGGGCGTATATTGTAATTACAGCGCGTAAACGGTGGATGGAAAAATACTGAACTAGATTTTCATAACAACCATATAGAGATACCAAAGGCATGGAGAGATTGTTGTTTTATAATAACAATAATAAATTAATGTTTATTGATTTTTGGTTTCAAATGTTTTGCTCACAAATGTTTTTATGTTATCGTAGTACATCAAAAGGATGGGAGTGATCCAATTCCCTTACCTACCGTACCTGAAAAAAAACCATTTAGCAATGGTGCAAAATATGAAATATCTGTCTGTTAGCTTCTTAAATTTATACAAAAGATAGTCCAGGATCACATCAGGAGTTAAGAAAAATTAATACGGATATTGAATGGTATCTTTCGGTCACGGAATATACCATAGAGTAGTAACAGCTTTTGGAGAACCAGGAATCGAACCAGAACTAATAGTTTGTAGAGGCCAGATCCAGGTGCCATAACAGTTGACGCATTCACTATAAGCTGGAAAAATAATGTAATTATGTGCTTTCCCGGCTTTTCACTTGTCTTGAAATGCTTATAGAAAATAAACATGGATAAGGCCTGAAAATATCCTAATATTTCCTTACTGGCCGTCTCAGCCCTGGTTTCTCTCCTCTGCTTAAAAAACTGATTCGCTCGGCTATTATATATTTCACTCTTAATTTTTTGTCCTGTTTCACCGCCAAGACAGTTTATCCTGGCTGCAGCAATGCTCTCCAGGATACCTTTGGAGCAAAAGGATCACCAAGCCTATCACTCGATCTAATTATGGTTTATTTTTTCAAAATCACTCTGCTTCAGTACAATGAAATGAAACCTACAAACAGTAGTGACAGTTCTGTTGAACTCTTAATTAAAACCCTTATGGATGTTCACTTTCAAACATAAAGTTATTCCTTACTCAACAGTAATAATATATTATTATAATGGGACCCTTACGAATCTTTGAACAGTCTTCGCTCAGCTCTTTTTGCTAGGCCGTAACATAGCTTCCGGTGACCATGTAAAACGCCTCCTCAAAGGGGCTCACAAGCTTAGACCAGTTTTGCTGAAATATAGTTACGTTCACCGGGGACCCGATCCAACCGGGAAGGTAGTTTGAAACTACATCGCGGATTGGGTATATACCCAGTAGAAACCTACTTCTAGGAAAAATCACCATAAAGTTGGTTGTTCTTTTGGCATTAGGCACAGGATATAATTATAGTGTAAACACTCTCCCTGATAAAATAAGAAAACATTTTAGTTAATTCTACCGGCGTTAAGATAGGTATTTCTGATGTAATCAAAACATCTGGTGCCGGTCATGAACAACCGGTACTGATTTAACCTATTTTCATGAAAATAGAGCAATATGTCCTGCTACTACTATACTACTATAGTTGAAGATTACATACACATCTCACAAAAACAACGTCACAGTCGACGTTCAACGCGCACAGCACGTGGCACGTCGCCTCGTCCACAGCGCGCGCTTCTGTTATCTTGGTGATACGATTATGAAAGCGGCTGGTTGGACTAGTCTTCTAGTCGTTCGCAAAATTTTACCCTCGACCAATATTATATGAGGGTAATTTTGCAAGATCGGTATTATGTATTATGACCTAATCATTCAGTGATTGATTGTAATAAATAACATAATAAGTAAATTATGTAAAATAGTTCATCATAGTATTTATTGATGATCGGTTTATATAATATAAATACTTAAGATTACGTTAAAAAATCTGGAAGTAAATCATTCCAATTCTAATTTCCCTGCATTTATTTTCACAAAAATTTCGTCTCTAAACGTCTACCTCGTTTTATAACTGAAGAATGAAGCGACGAATTATAATATATGATCAAACGAACTTGCAAAGTGAAGTTCGATCGATATTATATGAGTACGCTTCATTCGAAGTTATAATCACCCTCCCACCCAATACCCAAAGTTAAATTTTTGTGGTTCTTCTCTAAAATGAATGACGATCTGCTGAGGGAAATGTCAAACCAAACTTTATTTTTTTTATACTTTAAAAAATGTGCAAAGGTGCCAGTAGCATAAGATAATACTACCTCGTTTTATAACTTCGAATGAAGCGTACTCATATAATATCGATCGAACTTCACTTTGCAAGTTCGTTTGATCATATATTATAATTTGAAGAGTATTTACCATTTCAGTCAGAGTATACAAAACCGTGTGCAAAGGTAAAAAAAGACTCTGCCGAAATTTCAAAGCGAAAACACATAGCCGAAATTTTGATAAAAAAAGACTTAGAAAAATATCAACAAAAAATATTTTATTTTATAATGTTTTTTACACATTTGACGCTGCCGAAATTTCAGAGTAAAAACACTTAGCCAAAATTTTGAAAAACGAACAAAAATATTAATAATTATAAATACGCCAGCGTCTTGGAGACGCTTCCGTCTGGCACTGATTTGGATCAGTTGAGCTATCTCTAGATCGTTTGTAACGATCTGCAGATAGCTGTTGAGCTATCTGCAGATCGTTTTTTGTTTCTTGTGTATTTTGTACGTTTTGTAGATATTTGTTATTTAAAAGCTTATTTATCTAAAAAAAAACATTTTCTGGCACTGCGGCGGCCGCTGCCGCGGCACGCTCGCTTTGCTCGCTCGCCTTGTGCGTAATTTATATGTTCTAACATAACCTAACCAATCCAAGTCGGATCCGCCCTAGAAAGTGATCTGCAGATAGCTGTTGAGCTATCTGCAGATCGTTTTTTGTTTCTTGTGTATTTTGTACGTTTTGTAGATATTTGTTATTTAAAAGCTTATTTATCTAAAAAAAAACATTTTCTGGCACTGCGGCGGCCGCTGCCGCGGCACGCTCGCTTTGCTCGCTCGCCTTGTGCGTAATTTATATGTTTGAGCTATCTGCAGATCGTTTTTTGTTTCTTGTGTATTTTGTACGTTTTGTAGATATTTGTTATTTAAAAGCTTATTTATCTAAAAAAAAACATTTTCTGGCACTGCGGCGGCCGCTGCCGCGGCACGCTCGCTTTGCTCGCTCGCCTTGTGCGTAATTTATATGTTCTAACATAACCTAACCAATCCAAGTCGGATCCGCCTTAGAAAGTTTTAAGGACAAGTCAAGTATCCGCAAATATTACGAAACCGCAATTTTTTATTTACAAACTGACCTTGATATTTACATTCACCACAAAAAAACATATGAAAAAAAATATTGTTTGTTCTAAGTCTTTTAGTATCAAAATTTTGGCTAAGTGTTTTTGCTTCGAAATTTCGGCAGAGTCGAATGTGAAAAAAAACATTACAAAAAAAATATTATATATAATTTTTTTTAAGGCTTGCGGTTTTGAATGTATAAAAAATAATTTATTTGTTAAAAAATTTCTAAGTCTTTTTTCTATCAAAATTTAGGCTATGTGTTTTTGATTCGAAATTTCGGCAGAGTCTTTGCACACGGTTAACTATACTCCGACCACCATTTCCTACAACACAGACGACTCCAACGCCTCCAGCAGCGGTGGGAACCAACCGCTCCCTATGCAACTCCTACGCATAGTTAGAACTGGGCAGTCATCACTAATGAGAAGAACTTTTAATTCTTCAGGGCTGGACACCTCTGCCAGCCACCTCGTGGGCTTTCATCTTCAGTGGGCTGAAGATATTCGCACCCCACAAGTAAGACTGTGTTATCTCAAAAAAGGTGATTTCGAGAAAACGGGTTTTGAAACTTCAAAAAATCATACCGTCATAATTATAAGTTATCTTGCCTAACCTTGAATGTAAGTTTAAAGGTACGTTATCTGGCTACATTTTAACTAGTATTGGTATAGTATGAAATGAATATCTTAAAAGTAATCGGTGTTTTTTCAATAGCACTTTGAGTTGACACTGTATTACTTGTTAGATATAATTTAATTTAGAAATAACACGGTATTGCCTGCTTTTTTTCGAAGATTTAGCAGAATTTAGATGTTTTAAATTAAACTAAACCTCTGTTAATAAAGCATTTGCTATACATTTTCTTAAATACAAGTGTAACATACTGGGATTTTATATTTTTCTTAATGATTTAAACGCAAAATATACCAAAAAAACACCGTTTATTAGCGAATCAACAATATAAAACTTATTACATAATTAAAGTACGAGAATAAGAGAAAATGTTAACATAATTAAAAAAAAAACTTAATTTTTAAGATTTTTGTCTGAACTTTTGCAATGTTTATAATCAAAGATTTATAATGCTTCAATGTAAGTTTTACTTAAAAGTAATTAGATAGGTTGAATGTTACTAAATTTATATAAGTACACCCAATCTTAATGAATACGATTTATTTTTAATTAAATTAAAACTTATTCATAGGAAATGGGAGAAAGGTACACTCAATGTTCAGGATTTTACAGAAACTAAAGGTATAACCTAGTATGTGATAAGGTCACATTTAATTTAACCATTATAGTAATCTAACAAACTAATGACTCAACGTATCTAAGTACTAACAACCAGTCTTTAATAGTTAATGCCATACAAGTACTTTTATCACAATAATACTTCTTTTATAAATAATCAACGTCTAAGTTACTAGGTCACAAGACCACTAATCAACATAAAGATCACCAAGAAGTATTTAACGGATATCTTTAATCACTATCTAAGTGTCTAATCTAACAATACTGTAAATAACGATAATTTTGTATATAACACATTCAACATAGAGTACTTAGGTATTTTAGTCACCCATTACCTACTAATACATATTCACAGCAAGATGATTCTGTAATTTATGAGATAACAGGTAAAATATAGTAAACCTCAACAGGTTATCATAAAAGGAAAGATAAAGTTTTTAGCATTAGGCTACTTGTAAACATCAGCCTCTGCGTGAATAGAAAATCACAATGAATTGTAAAATTCAAAGTATGTTTGAGGGATGTGTCTTTTCTCTATAAGTTTTAAAATATCTTCTTTCTTCTTGTTCTTGATTTTCGGTTTACCATTGTAAACTTTGTTCAAATTCTCCAGTAGAGAAAATGCAATGGTTTTCTAGTATTAACCTTTCTGACTTCAATTCATTGAAAATCTGTGTTTTGAGTAGAACTCGTAGCCGGTCCTGTATTATTATTGCATTCAGATTGCACATAGTTAGCCGTACCTCTCTGTTCATCGCTTGTAACAACGGTGTATTCTTTACCAATGATTCCAAAGCCAACGGTTTGTGCAGTAAACAGTCGGAATTTGTAAGCCACTGCTCAAAGTGGATCATGCACAGAAATGCTTGACATTGAGTGCATGTGCTGGAAACGTCTGCAGAACAATTCGAGAACTCGCAGTGTTGAGTAGAGCTTGTAGCTGGTCCTACAGCATTGTTACTGCGCTCAGATTGAACAGCAGTAGTAGCAGTAGTAAAGGTATATTTTCTTTGCCTAGCGATTCCGAAACAAATGATTTGTGTAGTAAACAGCTGGAATCTGCCCACCATTTTTCATAATGTATCATGCAAAGAAATGCTTGGAATTTTCAAATTCACAGTGCTCAAACGCGCTCAAACTATCTGCTGATACTGCATGTAATTCAGTCAAAGTTGAATCGGCAAAAATCTCATGAAATTCATTTATTATCAACGTCTCATCAAAATGATTAATACTGTTCTGTAAGAGTTGTATCGGCAAACATTGGCATATATTCAGAACTCAACTTATCAGCAGCACTTAGGTGAAGAGAGCAGTTATTGAAGGAATCAAAATCATCAAAGTGATCCCAACACAGAAAGCTATTAAATTTATTACATAAAGTTCGAATTTATGTGTCAAGTGCACGAAAGGAGCCTCTTTGAGGCGCACTTAAAATCCTTTCGCCACACTTGGTTCGAAAGAATCAGTGACACGATAAGAAGAAGAGATTTCTTACATGCGGAAAATACCTCTGAAGTGCAACAAATATATTCACATTTCTGGCTCCCTGACGATTCTCTCGGGACTGGTTGAATAAAAGTTGGATCAGCATAAGGGTCTTCGTTACTTGTCTCATCACTAGTGACCGCTGATTTACGGCTTCGCTTTGCTGCCATCACCATTTTTGCAGCCCTTTTATACCTCTTCATTGTTATACTATTCCAATTATTTGTGAAAATATAAACTTTATTTGTTTTTTTCTAATAAATCACACTGTATTATTTATAAATAAACACCTTCACGCAAGCTAAATGTAATAATTTTAACGCGTCATAGCGTAACAACTCAAAAAAATTTGGTGCATTAGAGTGTCAAATCAAACTATTTTCCACCCTACCCTCAAAAAGTCGATTAATTAACAAGTAATAACGTAACAAATTCAACAAAAATATTATTTTAACAAGTAATAAAGTGTTATCTTACAAATAACACTGTATTGATTACTCACCTGCTACGTTTTTGTATCCAAAACTAACACTCACAGTGTGTTATTTTGAAATGAAACGGAGCAAACACGTTTTAGCGCCTGCGCTGACAAGTGATAACGGATTATGTTGAGATGTGACAGTGCTTCTTGTTGAAAGTATGAATGTAATGAACGGTCAATAAAGATTTTTAGGGTTTTTCTCGGTGATGGAAGAAGGTAAAAATACAAATGTATAATCAGTTTTTAAAGAAAAAAATCTACTCTGCGATGGCATACTTAAGTCAAAAGTGCCAAATTTTGAGATAACACAGTCTTACTTGTGGGGTGCGAGTGTCAAACTTAGCGCAAGAAAGTGGTAGACCAGACTTTAGTGGGTCTGTGATGTGTGTTTAAAACCCTGCCAAAAGTGTGTGAAGTCAGATTGTGAATGAAGTAACTAGATAAATGTGTGTGATGAAGTAACTACCTTCTAAAGATATCTACAATGTTGTATCAATGTTTTTATAGCGTTAAAGATTTCATATAAATTATATTCCATTTTCTTTAAGAATTATTATTCTGAATTGATTATAGTTATTAATTTTTTTATTTGGCTCAAAAAACACAACTAAAGAAAATAAAACCACAGAAAGAGAAGAACATTGAGTAAAGGTACCGCTACACAAGAAATCATAAGAGAAAATAAAACATAGAACACATAGGTACAGAAACACATAGAAAGAAATAGGTACACTCATAATCCTAGTTCTATTGCTGAAAAGGGTGCCGACAGTATCCAATTAGGTATACTTATAAGTATTTGTTTATGAGCCAAAATGGTCCTCACTCATTTTAAATGCTACTTCGCCTTCAAAAAGGGGATGAGGAAGCTGGGATCTAATAATTGTACCATACTTCTTGCAAATAAATATATTTCATTTCATTTCATTTGTACCACCTGTTGAACTACTCAGTAGTTACTAAACTACAGTACAGATGCAGAGTTATTGGTGAAAGAGACTCATATCCTGTAGGTTTAATTTGATTGAACTAGGTATAATGTTATTCAGGGATAATTCAGCATTATAGTGGCAGAATAAATTTATCAGTCCAGTAGTTTTTGAGTTTATTCATTACAAAAATACAAATCTGTACAATTTATAATAATGATGATGATCCACAGTAGCCCAAACAAGAGATGAATGGAGAGAAGGAAAAGAGGTCTTTGCCCTGCAGTGGGACACAACAGGCTTTTAATAATAATGATGATGATAAGTTACCTACCTAAGTACCTATAAGTACATACCTACCTATTTGCTGAGAAGTCCCATTTTCACACAGAATGCCTACCTACATTATATGATTATGATTATAATGATTACCAGCTCCTCTGAATCCACCATCAGGTAAGCTCGTTGGCAGAGAGCACTGGTCTAGACGTAGCGGACCCGCCGTCCGATCCGCCTAAGGTCGTGGGTTCAAATCCAGTCGTGTACCAAGTAGTTTTTCTGTAGAAAAATGTGTGTGCACTATGCCAGTAAAACATCGTGAGGAAACCGGCGTGAAAGTTCGAGCAACACGTTGGTGTCAAGCGCCACGCAAAATGGGCCCACTAGAAGCCTTGCGGAAACCAGCCCTCAGTGCCTTGCCTACCTTATTCATAATACCTAACTAATTATGCAGTAGATCTACAAAATCATGTAGGTAAATAAAACAAACATTCCACAGGATGGATGTTAGCAATGACCACTACTAAGCGGGCAAAGCCTGCCGCGGGCGGCCGCTAGTTCATAAAATCTATAATAGGTATGTATAGTACAGTCACGAAAAACGCCGTAAGATGCTTGATACTAACTATTATCTATTCTGTGACGTTACCGTGTCATCATAGTAACTACTAGCGTATCTGTAATTCGAAAATATCTTAGAGTCACGAAATCTAACATCATCATCACCCTATCCCTGTCGTAAGAACCGCCCATTTTTTATTTTTTTACCTAATTGCATCCGGTAGATGCGGTAGATGCCAAGGTAGGAGAAGATTTGACTTCTTGACTTCCGTAAAAAAAATGTTTGCTAAATGTTTGCTAGTGTGTATCATCAACTTATTATTGTAAAATGATGAAAGCTATAATTAAAATTCGATGATAGATAAATGCAGTGAGATTAAACGTAATTAAGCTTACAAAGAAAGAATAAAGAAAGAAGATGAACAAAGATAGTGGAATATTACAGAAAACTTTAACCCAGAAAGTACAATCAAAAATTAAAAAAAAGTTTTGCGTAAATATAAGAGCGCCGCTAAATTGCATGACAGCCGATTTGGTAGTTCTTTCAGTTCATTCCACTGACTTAATTTCACTCATCTGTCACTGTCATTGTCAACTGCTGCCTGCTGGCCTGGCACTGGCAGATATCAGATCCCTCAAAAATCCAGTTTTATAAACTAAAAAAAGAGCTGCTGCTGTGCTGATCGCTCACGTTTTTCTTGCTATTTTGTGCCAATTCCTTAAAATTCTGCAAAACTATCTACTCCCAGGTTGGTATTGACCTATTATCAGTGAAACCGCTGTCTTTATGCAATAACTTGCAGGTGTTTTTCAATATATCAGGTGCAGCAGGTTATCCACCGACCACAAAAAAAACTAGGTATTAACCTCTAGCTAAACTAGAGCTCCGAGGCTTCATAAAATAGGTCCTATTATTTTTATGACATACTTACGCGATGCGTATTGAGCTAGGTACCAAGACAAATTATTTGTACTAAATTGTAAAAGTATTCACATATACAAAAATATTCACTGCAATATCTCATTCATTCTACTTTACTACTGTCTCATGTGATAGTGAAGGTATTATTTATTTACTTACCTATCAATTTAGTTGACGTGCAATACCTTAGCTAAGTTGTCGGAAATACTTTGGAGAAGTTAGTTTAAAGAAGCAGTATTATTATAATAGGAAATAGCATTTACTACTGTTGCTATTCTTTGATATTTCATAGATGTTTCTTGGTTTTCAGAATGCCTCCAAAGAAAGTGGAAGAACCTGAAAAGAAGCCACTCATAGGGCGAGTGGGCACCAACTTAAAAGTAGGCATAGTTGGAGTGCCTAATGTTGGAAAGTCAACTTTCTTCAATGTGCTGACGAAGAGTCAAGCTGCGGCTGAAAACTTTCCCTTCTGCACCATTGATCCTAATGAAAATAAGTACCATTTTATTAATATTTATTTAGAAAGCTTTTCATGTGGGCCGACAATATTTACCACATCCATTAGTCCATATTTTTACCAATATAAAAATCCAAAGGAAGGTAGAAAATACACAGTCTGAATTGAAACCACAACTTTATTAGCAATCAACACTTTGAGTATTTTTATACTTTTAAAATGAATTGAAAAACCTTTTTGGTGAAATAATTAACCTCATTTCACCTCAAGTAATTTTTGACAAATCCGTTGTTGAATAATGTCATCATACTCCTGAATTAACTAATTAATTTCAATATGAATGAATTTGAAAAGTATAGGGATAATTTAGATATTGTTGACAAGCATGGCTTAAAACGTATTGATGCTACAAAAAGTGTGATTTACAGTGGTCATGTTAATGTAATCAAGAAACAGAGCAATGAAAAGAAAAGTCAAAGTCGGAAGCCGCTTGCAGCTGCCGTTGTAGGGTTCAACAACACTGCTGCTCCACTGCCAGAAAAGTCTGAATTCTACAACCCCTGGACTGATATTGATTCCCAAGAAGTCTATCTAAGATCCAAACCAACATGCTATCTGATCCTCGGTAAACCAGGAGCTGGTTCATATAGCCTTGGTGAAGCTATTTGTAAGAAGTTTAGTTGTGTTCATCTGTGCCCCAGGAATATTATTACTGATGAAATTGAACAAAACAGCTCCACTGGAATTTGTATGGACTTCAACATGAAACACAGCAAAGTTTGTGCATTTGATACTATATTGAAAATATTAAAAGTTAAATTAGGTTCTCTTGCTGTGAAACACCGTGGATATGTCATATCAGGTTTCCCATTAGTGACTGCAAGCAATAGCTCAAAATATCTTATAAAGAGTCTGAATGGGGAGGAATCTATAATATCTATGCAAGATCTTATGTTTGATGTGATATGTAATCTAAAGAAAAAGAAACCAAAAAACCCAAAACAAAAAAGTGAGAGTCCTCACTCATCAACTACCAGTGAGCCAGAGGTTCCTGGTGAGGAAGAAGTTGAGGAAGAACCGGAAGCTGAAGAATTACCTGAAGAAGAAAAGGAAATCAAATGTGAATTGCCTAAATTCTTACTAGACCAATGCTCAGATATCATATTTCCTGGACATGCTTACTACAACACAAGGAAAGCTGTTTTTATAAAACAATTAGACACTCTTTTTAGTTTAGAAATGAAACCAGATATAATAATCCATGTCACATGCCCTGATAAAGACCTAATCTCAAAGAAAACTCACAAATATCTGAATTATACAAACAGTATGCAAACTTTTGAACGCTTTGCAGCAAAGGTTCCAACAGACGTAAGGTGGCCTAACAAATACACCATGAGTGACTACAACAGTCCCTTTGATAGTCACACATTTAACCCCAAATACAACTGCAGACAACCTGTTAATTTCGAAATAAATTCTGTTAAACAAATGTGCAACTACAAATTAGATATATCTCTGTATGTTGAGAATAAGCTGAAAAGCTATAAACCAAATCACATTATCAAACTTGATGCCAGATGTACTGTTCACCAAATGATGTATCACATTACGGAAAGGCTACTTCTGATGCCAGTAACAACAGTCGTAATACCAGAACCTTTATACATGGAAGATCCTCCAGAAGACATGGAAGAGTTCTGGAAATCAGTAGAAGAATTAAATGTTATTCGTAGCGGCGTTATAAGTTTCACGAGATATCCATCTCAATGGTTCAATAGATGTCCAGTTGAGCTGAAAAAAAGAAAATCTTCCATTGGAAATGCTAAGTTTGCTGTCACTTTTGGCAAGCATGTCTATCTTTTGTCTACCCTGGATGCGATGGTGTCGTTTTGCAGAAACCCGCGACCTTATCTTAAATTAAAATATTTGGAGCCCACTTGTAGGGTCATTGTTATTGGGACTAAATCATCAGGCAAAACAATGATCTCGGAATGTATATCGTGGTTGTTCGACACCCCAATAATTTATTGCGAAAAGTTTTTAGAGGGTGAAAGACAAAAAAAGTATGACACGTTTGCGAAAACGATCTTGTCGGAAATCATCGCCACACTAGAAGACGCCCGCTTTGCTGCGTGGCAAGAGGCTGAGATGGAAAGGTTTGCCAAGCTAGATTCTTGGTGTAAGCTGACTCAGGTTTTGCTGCGAACTTACATTCCACTTCTCGTAGAAAGTTTCAGGTACTTTAGGGTTATCGAAGAAACCATAAACGAAGAAGAAGATGAAATAAAACCAGAAGAGCCACCAACGCCTAGTTTTGAATTCTTAAACAACTTTAACACTTTGAGAAATCAGCTGGCCATGTTACCCATTTTAGATAATGTAGATCTTTGTGAGAAAGCACTTGTTGGTAAGGTCGTAGCTCAATATGCACCTGATAACATGAGAACATCAACACCGAAACCCACAATACCAGTCTTAGGCGATAAAGATGTCATGAATGCCATTACGGCCTACATCGTTTCTAATGAGCTGCAAAAGGAAATTGAACCGACCAATGAAGAATTAATGAATGAAATAATAAGAATATTAACTGCAATAGATACTGAATGTCAAATAGCAACGGACTCTGAGCAATTGTATGGAAAGTATATCATAGACGGCTTTCCATCAGACCCAGAGTACTGGAGTTTTCTTAGTGAAGCTAAACTGATGCCAGATTACACAATAGCATTGATAGAAAATAGAGAAGTTGATGCTGATTTGATGGAACACTACAAAACAATAAATAGTGTAAATAAAAATCATCCTGAAAGATTTATGCAAGCGAGTGATCCACTGTTAAAAACCAAAGTGGGTTTAAAAAAACAACCCAGTACAACCGTAATGGATATGAAAATAATTATAAATGATATAATGGCAACTGTTGAATCCAATATTCCAGAAGTAGTACCTAGCCCAGAAGAGAGTCCCGAGACTGATATGGTTACTTCTTTTATTGAAACTGTAGAAAAGTTTAAAGAAGACTGGGACACTATCAAATTGAAAGTAGAAGAATCTGATAAATGCTACATTGATTTGGAACTAGAAAATAAGTCTGATGTTCAAATTGTGGAAGAAATGTTGCTTAAATTAAGAAAATGCTATATGATATCCTGTGAGCCTAATGAAGACGAAGAAGCCGATGACCAAGATGAAGAAGAAGAAACACCCAAAGACATAATGACCTATAATAATCCACGAAAATTGAGTGAAACCAGTATCTACTGCCCCATAGCTTACTACGATTACGGAGTACTATGGGAAGGCAAACCTGAGTTTGGTATCAAATTCGATAACAAATGTTATAATTTTTGCAAGGAAGAAGCTTCAGAGTTGTTTCAGAAAGACGTGTCTGAGTATCAATCATACAACAAGCCGTTTAAGAAAATTCCACCGCTTCGGATATGTGTCGTTGGCTGCATCGGAAGCGGAAAAACTACTATATCTAAATTACTTGCAAAAGAACTTGGTCTGGTACACATAGATTTTGAAGAAGTTATTAACGATTTTCTGATGCCAAAACACTTTAAAAAGGTGGGACACCATTATGAAAACAGTTTTACTGATGTACCTATAGATGATGAAGCAGTTGTTGAGTTCCAGATGGATGAAGATAATGAAAATCTACTATCGGATATTTTATCCAACGAAAACGAATTGAGGCGTATAGTTTACAACTACTTTGAACGCGGTGCACCCATTCTCTCACCTCTAATGGAGAAGCTTATAACAAAATTATGGTTTCAAGATCCATTCGTAAACACCGGGTTTGTGTTAGATGGTTACCCACGCTTACCTACAGATACTGAAGATATGACCCATTGTTTCTGTATACCAGATTTAGTAATAGAAATCGAAGGAAGTTCAGAAATCACTCTTCAACGCGTATCACCTCTAATGTTTAAAACATGGAAACTCCAGCTACGTGAAGCAAAAGAAAAGGCTAGACAAAAACTAGATAATGAACGGAAGGAGTGGATGAATTTCATAACAAAAAATATTGTTGTAAAACTTATAGTTGATGAGATTTTAGAGAACATGTTTTTTTCTTCGGATGAACCTATCAAAGGCCTATCTAATGAAAGTGTTATAATAGACGCACATCCATCAGGATCATCAAATATTGATGCTAACTTATTCAAATCCTACAATGAAATGATACTTGAATTCCCTGAACCGGTAGATCAAAACGAGTGGGAAAAACCGGACGAAGTACTTGAAAGAATTGATGCAAGAATAGAAGGTATCTATGAAACAGATGATGAAAATATCCAAAGTCTGAAGGATCTTTTATCTGAACAAAGAATCAAAACCGTATCTATCAACGGCACAAAATCTATTGACAAAGTCGTAAGAGTTGCACTTTTAAGATTGTCGAACCTGAGGAACAGATGTGAATCGCTGTTTGAACAAACATTTATCGTGAATACAGATATCGCTGAATTGCTATTACTAGAAGGATTTTGTCTTATAAGTAAATTCAACCGTATGTGCCCCGTGTACGTTTATGACAACCCTGAGGCAATACAAAATGTGTATAAGCTTAGTAGACGAAAGGGACAGATATACCCTATCGTCCATCGGTCTTATATTTATTTCATAAGTGGTCCAGAAGCTGTAAATAAATTTAGAACAAATCCTCTGAAGTACATTTCTAATGATAATATCGCCTTATTTAAAGAATACCCGTTGAGGCTTTGCGTTATTGGGCCTCCTAAATCAGGAAAGAGCTCGCTAGCTGCAAAACTTGCAAAACGTTACGGTTTGATATGCATATCTAAGGGCATAGCTATACGCAATATGATAGAGAACTTATACTGGACAGAGTTAGGAACTAAAATCCAGGCAGCTATAAGTTCTGGAGAGTGTATTAATGAAGACCAAATTGTAAAAGCAATTCAAACTGCTGCAATTGATCATCGAACCATATCATATGGTTTCGTGCTTGATGGATTTCCTGAATCAGCATCTGAAGCCATGGAATTGTGCAAGGATGGCCTGTATCCAAATATAGTATTTGATATTCACGCCAATGTTAAAACTGTTTTAGACAGCTCGCAGATTGAAGTGTTCAACGATATACTAAAGTATAAACCGCCATATTCGCGAACGTTTATTGAAAACCGATTCGAAAAATGGTCCGCTAAAAGTTACAAAATTAGAGATTGGATAAACAATGACTATCAAAACATTTATGCTCTCAACGGGAATGAATCCAAGTGGCAGTGTTTGGAAAATGCTGTTAAAACAATCAACGAATTTATTCCAAAAGTTCATAACTACCTAACCAATGTGGATACTAACATTGTCGCTGCAGACGTTATGTGTATCTCTAATGAAATATTTCAGAAAAGAATGTCCAGTTTCAAGAATATGTGTCCACTTTGCCTCAGTAAAAATGTACTTAGACATAGTAATTGCCCTGTCGATAGAAAAGGTGTTGTCCAATATCGGAATACGTTCTACTGGATATGTGCCGAACACATGAGTGAAGTTATGAAACAGCCTCATCACTATTTAACACCACAGAAGGTTGTAATTCCGGAAATACCAGCAGTCGTAAAGACTGTAAGCATGGATCTTGTATACGAAAACGGTATCTGTATCGTAAGTTATGCGGAAAATCTACCCTCACAAAAGATTGTCAGGGGAAGTAATAAACACGCTGCGAGTTTTCAAGGGAAGGCGTATTTGTTTTGCGGTGGTAAATGTCTCGCAAAGTTTTTGGCTAAGCCGCGGATGTATTCCGATATCACGGTATTCAAGGAAGCTAAATTGTTTTCTCCATTGTCTTTGGACAAACTACCGAATCTCGGTTACCTCGAGCAAACTGTTGGCAATTTGATAACAGATGCTTGTTGTTCTGTGAACGTCTTTCGGCCGAAATATCCCGGGCTGTCATTCCAGCTATCTGCATTACTGCAGATTGGTTTATACTTGAAGACACATAATCCGCGTATCGATAAGTCTGTGTTGCCTAAGTATTTGAAAACATCCAGTGTGTATGACGCTAGATGCAAGCTTATCACGCATGTAGGCTTACTACTGAGGTCCATGGATAACCCGTTTGCAAGTTATCCAGTATGTTGTAGGGATCCGAAGACCTGTGATTCGGGAACTGTTAGAAAACCGTCAAGTTTCGCCACGAGTTCAACCAAAGCATCTGTGACGATTTATGAACGCAACCAATAAATATTAGTTTATTTTAGTAATAAATAATTTGTAATAAAACATGGTTTTTAAACATGCTATTATTTTGATCAAACAATGAAAAAATATTATCAGGTAAAACATATTGATTTAGTATAGTTTTTCAACCTGCGAGTAGAGGTTTTAACAATATATTTTTGTTTCAGCAAGTAGGGTACCGGTCCCCGACGAAAGGTTTGACTACCTCTGCGAATTTCATAAACCAGTCAGGTGTGTACAAACTTACTAACTAAAAGTATAATTTTAGATTAAAAAACATGAGAAACCGACTTCATGGCTAAACTGCTGAACCGATTTTGATGAAATTTCTATGGAAAGACCTTCCAAATAAAAAAATATTTTTTCAAATCGGGTCATAAATTACGAATTTATGCGATAGCAAAACATTCAAAAAACTAATTGAAAATTTCCTTTTATTTGAAGTCGGTTAAAAGTTACCCATTGTTGTGTCAGAAGCCGCATTGGAAAGAAATAACAGCAAAATTGGAGAAAACTGCATCAAAACCCCGACAAGAGCTAACCCCTTAAATTTAAGAAGAGAAAGAAGTTTTAATAGCTCACTATCTCTACTACCACTACAACTATTTTTACGGATGACAGTTAATTTGATTATTTTGTATTACAGCAAAGTGCCAGCATTCCTGAATGTTGTCGACATCGCTGGTCTGGTGCGTGGAGCCGCAGAAGGGCAGGGCTTGGGAAACGCTTTCCTCTCGCACATCAAAGCCTGCGACGCCATCTTTAATTTATGCCGTTAGTATTTTATCTATCTAGTGAGCTCATTTCACATGCGACAACTCTCGGGAACTCCCAGCTACCCTCAAACGATGAAGAAAAAACTTGAGGCAACCGGTTTGGCGTAGAACCTAAATCGTTCGATAACTTGGTGTCAAGTTGACTAATAGAGCCCACTGAGGCGCATTTAACTTAAATCCTTTCACCACAATTATTGGAAAGAACTCTTGATACGACAAGAAGAAGCACAGGGACATACATAGATTAAAAAGTCATAAAATAAAAATAAATATTGTGGACAATCCACACAACACTCTAGCCCTAAATTAAGCAGAGCTTGTACTATGAGCAACTGATAGCTGAAAAAACATTCTCAGAATACAATATATCACCCAGACAGAGAACAAACATCTGTATTCACCGCACATAAATATTTGTTTTCGGTGGGGATCGAAGCCACGATCTACGGCGCAAAAGGCCAATCTCAATTTATTAATTTTTTTTTATAAAACTTAATTTGTATTTTCTAGGTGCTTTCGATGACGAAGACGTTATCCACGTAGACGGCGACGTGAATCCGGTGAGAGACCTCGAGACCATCGGCGAAGAGCTCCGGCTCAAGGATGAAGAACAGCTGCTGAAGGATCTAGATAAACTGGAGCGAATGGTGGTGCGGGGCACTGATAAAAAGTTGAAGCCCGAATACGTAAGTAAATTGAAATAAAAACGTCAATTGAGCTTAATACATCGTTTATAAAGAAAGAAAGAAAAGCATTTTATTGAGCTAGCATAAGTACACACAAGAATACCTACCTACTTAAAAATAAAATAAAAATGAGAACAAAAAAAGAAAATAATCATTATAGGCAGGTAGGCAGTTGTCATATAAACGACTTATTAACAAAACTACGACTTATGAACATCATATTATTTAACTTTTGATAATTTATAAATATTTACACTACTACTACTTACTACTTTATATAATATACATCTGACATTACTATTACTACTAGCCCGTAGTGTCCCATTATTTTTTAAACACTTAATTATAGTCTACATACTCAGGGTGAACATAGCTTTCCAATGGTGAAAGAATGTTGAAATTGGCGAAATGCGTCACACCTAAGTAACGCTTGTAAGGAAGGCCATTCTAATTCCTCCAAGAAGGCCACAGATGTACATAATGATTGGTTCTACGAGCTATGTGGCCTGACTATTGGCATTTCAACTTGCTAATTCTGCAAGTGGGGAAATATGCTTACATGTGCTTACCCGATGGGCTGAATACGCATGCGAATTCTTTTTTTATTTTGCCGTTGCTGGTGATATGATAATTTTAAATGTTTATTTTTCAGGATTCACTGGTGAGAATCAAAGCTATACTAGTGGACGAGAAGAAACACATTCGCTTCGGTGACTGGAGTGCTGCGGATATCGAGGTCCTCAACAAATATATGTTCCTAACATCAAAACCAGCTCTCTACCTCGTCAACTTATCAGAAAAGGATTACATTAGGAAGAAGAATAAATGGTTGCCTAAGCTGAAGGAATGGATTGATAAGAATGACCCAGGAGCGGCTCTTATACCTTTCTCGGGAGTTTTTGAGACTAAGCTTCTGGATATGGACGCGGCAGAACGGCAAGCTTACTTGAAAGATAACAACTTGTCAAGGTTAGTTTTGACACCGGTACGCTTGTTCTTTCAGATGCGAAAGTTACGATGTTTTGGAAACACATCACTGGTTCTTTCAAACCATCAGTAGGCCTACCATGAGCTCTGTCTGGCTCTTTCTCTGGTTCTGGTTTTGCGTATGTGTGAGTGTTGACTAAATAAATCCTACGTCAAAACGTCACACGCACAGTATAATGCATTGGTGAGCACTCACACAGACTCAAAGCCAGAGTCAGAGACAGAGCCAGACAGAGCTCATGGTAGGCCTACAGTGTGGTGAAAGGATTTTAAGTGCGCTTTTAAGGAACTTAAAAAAACAAATTAGCTTAAAATAGTATTTCTTTTATTTTACAGTGCCCTGGACAAAATCATTGTGCAAGGTTACAAAGCTCTGCAGCTAGAGTATTTCTTCACGGCAGGACCTGATGAAGTGAAGGCATGGACTATTCAGGTAACTGTCTATTCTGTGGAGAGAAAAGTAATAAGGGAAAAATGTAGAAAGCCACAGTTCCTTCAAGCCTTAAGGCCTCCTTTAGATTTCCAATGTAGATACAGGAGCTCAGTACTAAGAAAAAAAAGATATTTATTGCCAACAAAAACAAATAAAATAAAAATTGGTATGGTAACAAAATTGCGGTTAGGTAGTGTATTTTATTTTTATTTTAAGTAGTAGATGACTTAATGAGAAATAGGAGTAAAGGTCAGATCATCGGCGTCAGTATTTCCGGAACGTTATAATTTGGGAATTTTCAAGACAAGAATGAACAGGTGGATTATGGCTAAGCATGCTCCATCTTAGGCTGCATCCTCATCCTCACTTTCCATCAGGGGTGATGGCAGCCAAATGCTTAGCTATAAGTTATAAATTGTTTCCAGAAAGGTACCAAGGCCCCCCAAGCCGCGGGCAGGATTCACACGGACTTCGAAAAAGGCTTCATCATGGCTGAAGTTATGCATTTCAAGGATTTCAGAGAGGAGGGCACGGAGGCTGCTTGCAAGGCAGCTGGCAAATACAGGCAACAAGGTAACATTCATTAATATATTGGTTGGGTCTACAAAACCTTCTGAAAACTTAATGCGTGCAGCTCCAAGTTAAAATGGAGTTTCATCTTTAAAAAACACCGGCCAAGTGCGAGTCGGACTCGCCCATGAAGGGTTCGATAGCAACAAGTAACAATACAAAAGTTATTGTTGTTAACGAACAACAATAACTTTTGTATTAGGTTACTTGTTGTTACGTGTTCGGCAGAAAGGTAAATTGCGGTTTACGATTTATGACGTATAAAAAAAAACTACTGACTAGATCTCGTTTGAACCAAATATCGTTGGAAGTTTGCATAGTAATGTACATCACATATTTTTTTTAGTTTTATCATTCTCTTATTTTAGAAATTAGAGGGGAGGGGGGGGGGGCAACATTTTACCACTTTGGAAGTGTCTCTCGCGCAAACAATTCAGTTTAGAAAAAAACTATATTAGAAACCTCAACATCATTTTTAAAGACCGGCTCAGAAGGCAGGCTATTACCAACTGAGCTGAGGGGAAAATAAATGCATCTTCTATTTGAATCCCATCAATACTAATGTTTACTGTCGCCATCTAGGATGCTATATGGATTTTTTTTTATGTTACTCGTTTTTATGTTAATGATGTAATGTTGGTTTCAGGGCGTAACTACACAGTTGAGGACGGAGATGTAATCTTCTTTAAGTTCAACGCTGGCGCTGGACTCAAGGACGCTAAGAAGAAATGACACGGTGCCGGCGGTCGAGACAAGGTACTTCTGTTGATAGTACACATGCTGTATTTCAACCTTGTACTGTATTCTCTTCTACACGTTGCGTGAATAAGGACTTTTTTAACAAATTAATATTTATAATTCAGTGTAAAATGAAATAAAAGTGTTAATATTTGTAATAGTGTAGTTTATTTAGGGACTTTTGATCGGCGCTGGTAAATTGCGGGTAGTTTTTTCGAAGCGTTCGGTGAAATTGTATTCGGTTTTAATCTTATCTACATTGTGAACAGATTTATAACACCATGATTATTTTACAAATTCATTCATTTCAGTCGATATAATATTTATTTTATATAAATATTAGAAACACGAACGGATTATCCGCTAGTTATCAGGGTTTTGTGATTGGTACCCATAATATTTAAATAATATATCTTTGCCTTTTATCATGTCACTACAGCAGTAGGTAAGCAGTACTCGTAGTCTGAGTTTTACTCGATCAGTTTGAACATTTCGTTTCGCCTACGTGTCTCTTTCTTTTGTATGGAGAAATATTGAGACAACTGGTTTCGATCGTTTCTACCAAGTTTCTACGTTACGTATTGCTGTCTCATCTATTCTCCATGCAAAAGAGAGAGACGTAAGCGAAACGAATTGTTCAAACTGTACCCGAAGTCGGAGTTTTGCTACCACATTTCGTTTACCAAATGTTGTTTTCGTGTGAGCACGTGTCCTCTCTCTTTTGCATGGAAAATTGATGGAACAACAACTCGTTTCAATCGTTTCTACGTAACGTGTTTTTACCGTCTCATATTTTCTCCAAACAATAGAGAGAGACAAATAGGCGAAACAAAAACAACATTTCGTCTACGGAATGTTTTGATGTGAAAATTAAGTGGGGCTTGCCCTTCTGTACCCGAAGTCGGAGTTTTGCTACCACATTTCGTTACCAAAATGTTGTTCTCGTTTTGCCTATTTGTCTCTCTCTATTGTATGGAGAAAATATGAGACGGCAAAAATACGTTACGTAGTTAGAGTTGTTGTCTCATCTTTTCTCCATACAATAGACAGAGACAAATAGGCAAAACGAAAACAACATTTGGTAACGAAATGTTGTAAATGCTCTGGGACTTCGGGCTCTGATCGAGTAAAACTACGACTTGCCCTTCAGAACATGAGCGAAAAGTTGCCTCTGATTTAATTAATCTAAAATAGATTTAAGACTTATAAGACCTCGACCATTTCTTCTATGCGTGTAATTTGATTCTCATGTATTTCGTCATCAGCTTCGCTAAACAAATTGTCCAAGACGATGCGTAGTTGCTTCAGGAATCGCTTCAAGTTGACTTGTGATAAAATCGCTTGCTCCATAACGGGCGCCAACTTTTCCTTGTCTTTTTCCGATTTTTTAAACACATTGTTCCAAATGTAGGATAATGCTTGCGCTACTGCTTCTTCCCACTCCTAGAATTAATATTAAATATTCATCACCAAATAACAAGATTTTAATTTCGATAAAATTTAGAAATAAGAAAAAACCTGACCCTACACTAAAAATCCCATGCCAAAATGAAGAATTCATCTGAAGTAAAGGATCTAAAATACTGAAATAATGAGTAACTTCTAAACTACAATAAAAACCATAAAAGTATTAGGTATATGGGACGCTAGCTAACCGACAGTAAATGTAACTACTTAGATTTTTTACCATAATAGAAGATTAAAAAAACTTGTGAAACCGACTTCATGACCAAACTGCTGAACCAATTTTGATGGAATTTCTATGGGACTAATCTGGAAGTATACCTTTCAGACAAAAAAAGTTTTTTTTTCAAATCGGTTCATAAACGACGAAATTAAGCAAACATGAACAAACATTGAAAAAAATACAGCTGAACTGAGAATCACCTTTTTATTTGAAGTCGGTTAAAAATGGTTATCCACATTTTGTTCCATCCCAGTAAGACTGTTTAGTAGGTTGTCGGTCGCTATTGGTTACAGAGGAGGTCAAGAGCGTGATCTAAAATGGCACTTCAACATTTTTTTCATGCACTTACTTGATAGTGTTCATATAGAGATGTAAGCGACATCATCTCTTCAATGAGTTTGATTTTGAAGTCTTCTTGAGTGGTTTGCTTTAGTATTACAATGATGAGGAAACCAACCGATGTCAGGGTACTACCAGCCCTAGAAACAAATCGCAAGAGGTCTAGTAGTCAAAGTAGAAACTTCTTTTAGTCTTGAAACACAAGGAGCAATTTTATACATCTTGCTGTGGATCAAAGATAGAAAAATGCGTTGCAGAAGCGCTATTTAACAAAAACATAATTTTTATATAAAAAAAATTTATTAATAAATTAAAATATTTTTTTGTAGGTATAAAAATTTAAAATATTTTTATTTAAAAAAATAATGTAAAGAAAAATAAATTTGCGCTTTAATGGCAAATGCCTTATTTAAATCACTTATTGCTGGTTATATTTTTTGTGTGTATCATGTTTTGTGACGCTAAATAAATATTTACTATGAGCATGTGTGCTCCTTTCTCCATACAAATTCGCCAGTTTTTTCCGGTGTCGTTAAATGAAAAGTACATTGTTGCGCAATAATTACTTTCCGAACAAGGAGTCGAGCGACAAGTTGAAACAAAGAAATACTTTCTTAACATATTCTTTTCTTCCTTTTTCTTGAATCCTCATATTTTGTGATATTTAAATAAAATAGTGTAATTGTAAAACTGGCGACAGCGGGTTTCTTACAATCGGCGCATGATCGCTGTTCTACTGTATTCAGTATTCTGTGCTATCGATTTTACCTGCAAACATTTTCTTTATACTCAATGATTTGGTTCACAGTATTAACAATCCTCTTGTGTGTATCCCGCATCAAGAATTCTAGCGGGTCGCAGTCGCCGGGTGGTAACGAACCGTACTGAACCAATAGTCTCTTTTGAACCAGCATGAACTGTCTTTGAAGGATATTTAACTCTTCCTGCAACAAGAAAAATAATTGAGAGTAAAAAAAACACATTTCCAGGAAGAATGATTCTGAGCCCTTTCTATCCACCGACTTCCTGCGATGTTAACAATGCCGTCGGTCTATCTGGTGGGTGGGTGCCCTACGTTTCGTCTGCCGGTTCGTGGTCGCCATTCGAGAACCTTTATTTCCCAGCGGTTGTCGGTTCTTCGAGCTATATGACCTCACCACGACTTATTTCCTGTGTATTGAGGTTAAACGAACCTCAGAAGTCATGAGTTTCGTTCGTTCTTTCGCGTGCGCCTCAATGCTCCTCAAGAATTTAAGCATAACTTGCTTCACAAACTCCTTGTCGTATTTCAACTTAAGCCTAAAGTCCTTCACGCCCATCCGTAGGTAATGATCACTCAGCCGCAGTAAGAAATGGTCTAATATCGATGACATTTCAGTGAATTCGTCCGCTTCTATAAAATACTGGGCTGGTGATGTTTTTATTGTTACTGTATTTTTCGTCGATCTATAGGTAAAAGTTAAACTTTGGTCGCCATCTTGCGCTTTGAGGTCTTCTTCTGTAAAATCTGCAAATTGATAACATATTTATAAGTACCTCTTTCTAACGCACAAAACCAGATGATGTTCACCGAATCGAAACGAGTTGTTGTTCATTAATTTTCCATACAAAAAAGAGACTTGTGCTCACACGAAAACAACATTTCGTCTTGCCCTTCTGAACAGAAAATTTTCATAGCAACAAAACTATAAATACCTGTAAAAATCTTAGACAAATCAATGCAAGGATGGTTTCCTTCAACACATAACTTCAACTTGTTCTCGGCCACGAATTCAACAGGATAGCAGAATAGACTCAACGGCAGAAGCACTGCTCTCGTTACCATTACTATCTTCCCAGCTGAATCGGTTATTGTAAACAGTATCTTAATTCGAGACTCAGAGATATCGAATTCGCTTGATAAAAACACTTGCGTTTCTATTATTTCTGAACCGTTCACACTGTCCAGGCAAATGGTAGACTCTGAACATTCAAAAGGTGGACAGCAGACGTAAGTTATCTGAACACATTGTATTTGCTTGGGGTCTGCGCAGTTTAGTATAACAACTACGGGGCACATCAGAAGATGGATTCCCTCGCTCTTGTTCTGCGTTGTTTCTTGGAATAAGTTCTGGACTGGTTTACCGACATCGGCCGTTATTTTGAGGATTTGTTCCATATTTGAATAGCTGCTATCGGTTTCTGAAAAATTGAATAATATTATAAGCACTTCCAAATCGCAACAAAAATGTTTTAACTGTTTTAGTTTAATTTAAATTAAAGCATGTTCAACTTAAATGTACGATAAAAAAACAATATTACTAGGTATTGGGAACTAAAATCAAATGAATGCTGCAAACCAAGCGCAAAACAAGTCATGAAATTAAATGCATATGTTTTTAAAATTGTGATCTGGACAGGTCAATCATTCTTCATTTTACCGTCTTTATTCTCCAGAATATTTTGCAAAGTTTCCTCAACTTCTTCCATTTCAGCTTGTATTTTTGGTATGTCGACAGTTTCGTTCACCATTTGAGCTACACTACCATTCAAATCAGGCTCAGTTCCGATATAACCAACATTGACAATGCCTCCTGCTGATAAGGTGACGAGACCGCCTGGTAAGGACTTGAGGAAACAGCGCGAGATGGATATTGCTGGGCTGAGGAGATCGCAAGACCACAGTAGTGTTGTCCGTTCGTAGATGAACAGCTTTGAGTCTTGTGATGCAACCATGACTAGTAGTCTTGCTCCTGCCTCTGAAACATAGATATGATTGACTAGCCTCAGCTCAGTTGGTGGCAGATCTGCCTTCTGCCGTAGGTCGAAGTTCGATCGCCACCGAGAACAAATATTTGTGTGGGGAACACAGATGTTTGTTGTCTGTCTCTGGATGTTCTATATTCTATTCTATGTATTTAAAAAAAAATATATTTAAGTATTATATCAGCTACTTGGTTCCCATAGTACAAGCTCTGCTTAGTTTGGGGCTGGATAGTGTTGTGTGGATTGTCCAAAAAAATTATTATTATTTTTAAGCGTTCCATACTTATCAATTGGTTTAGCAAAAAGAACCACTTACATTGCCTCTTAACCACTCAACTTAAGTCAGATTAACTCTACAGTACCTACCGACCTACCGATTTAGTAGTTGGATTCAAAATTGCTCACCATAGTACCAGCCTATAAGATATGCGGAGAAACAAATAGGCATAAATTCGAACTTGATTATGTATTTCATGAGGCCATTATCCTGAAAGCAGTAGAGATGTCTTTCTCCTAGAGCCAGGATACTCATAAAATGGCTGCTCGTCTGAAAACAATTTTCACAGAAAAAAATAAAATCTTAAATCTCTTGAGACGATACAAAATCGAAGAGGAAAAATTGTATGGACATCTTCTACGACATGACAGCTTCATAAAGAACATCATTGAAGGAAAGGTTGAAGGGAAACGGGGAAGAGGAAGGCCAAGAAGCAACCCCTCCACTGAAAAGCCATACATAAAAGAATAAGAAGTTACATGAGCCAGATAAAAGAAAAAGTCGCAGTCATGTCGTATAAGGAAGTCAAGGAGGCCGCATTCGAAAGACTTAATTGGAGAAAATTGCATCAAAACCCCGACAAGAGCTAAGCTCTTAAAATTAAGAAAAAAAGAGTTACAATATTGAAACTACAACAAAAAAACAACTAGGTAGGTATACCTACGTATTTCTGAATAAGGGCCTAAGTTCTGTCTGGTTCTTCTTACCTGTATAACTTGTATGTGTGTTATTTCTTCTCCAGCATTGTATACCCATTGTGGAATATTATTCTTGTTTTGTCTTGCTGTAAGTTCACCGGATTCTCTCAACTGTTGGTAGCTATCAAACAAAAAACTGTATTATTAGTGCATAATTTACTTTTGAACGTTTTTAATGGAAAAGTTCAGCAGTGATTTTCCTCAAATCCTCAATTATATTAATTATAATGAGCTACTACGTACACTGACGAAACATGGCAATAAGTACCTAATAAAATTATAGAACTTATCGGTACCTGCCTATTCAAGGCTTAAAAATCGTTAAACTTAATTTCTAGGAACAATGCCTAAGGTACCTCTAAATAATTAAGTATTATTATAGTTAGTAGGTTGACGTTGAGGTTTGAGTGTCCTAGGCGAACCTATTTTGCGAGAGACAGAGAATTAATTCCCGTTTTTTAGACAGAAGAAACTCTGATGGAACCTTACCTATAAATTTCTAAAACCCACGTTGACTTACAAACGACGAAAGAATCACAGTTGCTGATGTAACAAATCGGGCCGGGTATAATCACGTCGTTGAATATGCACATAAACAGTAACATGTCTTGGTCGAAGAAGCTCAGGCTACCGTCGAGTCCTTGGATGCAGATAAGGTGTCTGGTCTTTACGTTGCCGAATGGACCGCATGTCAAGCTATCGGCGCGACGAGTGAATGAATGTTTTATTACTGGCTCCAGTATATTCTGATCACCTGAAATTTTACAGATTCTTTTTCATTAAAATAGCTGATGGAATAAGCATATGGCCCACCTTATGTTAGTGGTAACCACAGGTGGTAAACCAACGCCTATAATAAAGCATTGCCATCATGCACGTCAAGAACGAGCCCCACGATGCCCAGCCCTGCGTCCATCAACTTGAGACCGCATATGGTTATGATTGGTAGTGGTAGCTATTGTCTATGCCCAGGTCGGCATGCACGTCAAGAACGAGCCCTTTGATGCACTGTCCTGCGTCCATCAACTTGAGACATACAGATATTCAGCCTCACGTGCCAGTAATTTCCCGGCACCCACATCCTTCAAACCGAAACACAGCAATACTGCTTCACGGCAGAAAATGGCATGGTGGTAGTACTTCCCCGAACGAGCCCTTCACAAAGAGCTCTACTACTACACATACGGTAAGTAATTTCTCAATTATTTCAACGGTAGGTATACAGGGTGTCCCATAAGTCAACGTCCAGCTGAAAACGGGTGATGCGCCAAGTCATGACAGTTATCAGAAAAATATAAAAAAAAATATTTGTTATGTAACTTTCGAGTTATGAGTATTTAAAAAAAACAGAAAAAACTGACACCCTGTGATGATCTTTTAAGTCCTGTGACTACAAATATTAACTTTTCGTGAAAAATTTTTTTGCAACGTAAACATGAATAACCCTTCTGTAAATTACAATTCAAAAATAAGCCATAACTGCCTCAGTTTTCAATGAAATCGTGGAGTTTTGGCCAACGTTTCATTTCAGATAATTACATCACCCAACTTTAACCATCTGTACTGCAAAAAAAATGTACAACACTAGCATGGCATGTAACTTTAAAAATTGGCGCATTTATCCAGGATTCCAAAATGGTATAATACTTGCTAGAGTACTTCTTAGTTTTGGAAATAAAAAATGTTTTTTCAACTAAACCGGATTTCCAATCAATTTTATTTCAATAGATAATATGTTTGTACCCTGGTAAATGATGGACTTAAAATGCCTACGCCGTGTTTTTATGTGACTCACAATTCACAGGTACAAGTAAATACCATTTCGACAATGCAAGTAAACAGATAGATCCACCATCTTGTCGAAAGAGTAATAACCATGGGTTTACTTACTATAGGATAGGATACTTACTATAGGATTACTTCAATCGTGATTTTAATCTGAAGTTTGCCTTCACCCGTCGCCGATCTTATTACATGGTTTTTGACGTGATAACGTCTTATAATTTGATGGAGCCGGCTGCTCGTACGAAAAAATATTACTCATGCGGCGTTACCTCGCTCTGAGGCGTTCCATTTAATACTTGAAGTGCAAGTGAGAGCGCGGAACGAGCGACAAAGAGGCATAATCGGCCTCCGCGTTCGGCAGCGTTCGACATCGGTCTCTCTCGTATTTGAGTGAGCGATGCGTCCGCGTGGACAGCTGTATGACGTTGTCACGTTCAACTGTCGTCAGTTAACTGACTTTACAGACAGCTGATTTTTTTTAAGGAAATGTAGAGCTTGCATTACTGCTGAAGGCTAATAGTTTGAACATTTGCTGTAAATCCTTGATGTAGTTACTTGACGCAGTGACATACTTGCATTGTTGAAATGGTATTAACTTGTAAATTGTGAGCGATTTTAAAACGCAGCGTAGGCATTTTAAGTCCATAGTTTAAAGGGTACAAACATTTTATCTCATGAAATAAAATTGATTGGAAATCCGGTTTAGTTGAAAAAACATTTTTTATTTCCAAAACTAAGGAGTACTCTAGCAAGTATTATACCATTTTGGAATCCTGGATAAATGCGCCAATTTTTTAAGTTACATGCCATGATAGTGTAGTAATTTTTTTTTGCGGTACAGACGGTTAAAGTCGGGTGATGTAATTATCTGAAATGAAACGTTGGCCAAAACTCCACAATTTCATTGAAAATTGAGGCAGTTATGGCTTAATTTTGAATTGTAATTTACAGATGGTTTATTCATGCTTACGTTGCAGAAAAAAGTTTCATGAAAAGTTAATATTTGTAGTCACAGGACTTAAAAGATCATCACAGGGTGTCAGTTTTTCCTGTTTTTTTAAAATACTCATAACTCGAAAGTTACTTAGCAAATATTTTTTTTTATATTTTTCTGATAACTGTCATGACTTGGCGCATCACCCGTTTTCGGCTGGACGTTGACTTATGGGACACCCTGTATACAGTTATACAGGCAAGAGACCGCGAGGCCGAAGTCCGATACGTTGGTCCGACCAAATCCACTCCACTCTCGACGTGAAGGTCCATGAAGCCATTCAGGTTGCCGGTGACAGATCCAGGTGACGAAACATTGTCAGGGATAAATTGATCCATGGCGGGGGTCGTAGCCTCAGCAGTGAGGAACACGACGGGAGAAGGAGGATATATACAGTTGGCTGCTTTAGATTGTAGGTATATAGGTAATTGGTGATTTTCGTGGTAGTTTCGCAGTACTGCAATGGATATTTACAGGGCAATGCTGAAAAAAACAGACACTTATCGCCCGATTTTCATGATTTTGAGTTTTATGATCTGTAAATGCCCTTTGCTGTGCTGCTAGACCACTTTGAAAGTCAGGAGTAGGTACATTCTAGTACACCTGACTGTACCCAAAACTAAGCATAGGTTTTTGACACTTTTTAATGGAGAACGGTCAAAAATCTATGCTTGAGGCTCTACTCAGACTCAAGCATTGTTCCTTCTTCTAATATTAACGAGCCGGTATGACCGAGCTTCGCTCGGGATTTAATTTTTTGTAAATCGTATTATTAAAAAAAAATGTATTATTATTTGCCAATAGATGTCCGGAAGAGTCATAATCTTTAGTGGCTTATTTTTACTTAGCAACGCCATCTGCTCGAATAGCTTGCAGTTAGTTGCTCACAATCGCCAATAGATGGCAGGAACAGTCATATATTTAGTTTATGTTAGATTATTGCAAAAACCCATTTCTCGTCATTTTCTAAAAATGAATCCTAGCTAGATCGTTTTATCGTCCCCGAAAACCCCTGTATACTTAATTTCATGAAAATCGTTGGCTCAGTTTCCGAGATCCTAAATATATATATATATATATATATACAAGATTTTCTCGTATAAAGGTATATATATTAATATAAGTACGGCCATATGAAACTCGTACAATGAGTTTCTATTGAGCTCTGAACTTAGGTAAAACTTTTCTTGCTGCTATGTAGTGCTTAAGTATTGTAGGTACATAAATTATAATTACCGGCATCAGTGTGGCCTTCCTTCCTCTTCAGCTCGTAAATGGCATAACTTTGTGGATGTAAGACTATTATCTGTTGATCTGCATACCCCCTGGAAATAATCATTGGTAGGTACAGCCACCATCAAAAGATGTTGACGTAGTAGGTCCACAAGACCACCGACCTAGCTGTTAAGGGGTGATAATGAGAAGGGTCTTACGCGATAAATTTTCCAGTTTCTATCTGCAACACCACTTCTGCAAATCCTGTTTCTAAAATCGTATGGGCCACGTCCTGGTAGGCAGTTGGTTTATATACTTTAAGCAGAGAACCTTCTCCAAACAAAATGCAATCGCTTTCGCTATGGGAGGTGAACTTGTCCACTTTAAGACTGTTTGCATTTAGGAGTCCCGGATCACTCTCTTCATTTTGTAACTTTTTGTTTGACCACCATGGCTTTATTTTGAATATAGACATGTCTGGTGGGATCTCTGAAAGGCACTTGAAACCTATCAACACACTGGTTCGTGACTGGACACGACAAGATGTGGGATGTCTTCTTTACCCAAGTAGCATGTTTCAGTCAGTGTTTTCTTTGCTCTATTGGTGATATTATATTGTACCTGTACCTACCTAGGTCACAGGTAACCGTAGCAACGATGTCTCAAAACAAAGGTGGATTTTAGTAGGTTAGGTGAAGTAGACGTACAGTCATGAACGGAAGTTCAATCTATGAGTAGGTAAGTTTGTCGTTGACTGTACCTACTAAGGTAATAAGTATACCTACCTAGTTACCAACACAGTATTTCCCCTACCTACCTAATGACGGCGATCTGGTTTGATCAAGAAGCCAAGATCACTTCAAAGAGCTGAAAATCGGTTATCTTAATCTGCGGAGTTAAAAGGGGAGACGAGACGCACGTTTTAACATTGCATTTGGGGTACGTAATTATGGAGTAGGTAGACAACACAAAATCACGGTTCTGGTGAACAAACCAACCACTTTTCTCGCTATTAATTTTAAGTTTTTTAACACCTTGTGTGCTTGAAATAGCTATCCTGCTGCCAGCCAGTCCAGTATAAACAAGGAGTTTCTAAATCTAAACTACGGAAAGTATCTACTTTATCTGAGTGTACATCAGTGTACATTACCGAACTGTTTTTAAAAACTCTATCTAAAACAAACTCTCACCTCACACCAATAGATGGCGTGGTAAAGCTCTTATTCATATTTTATTTTGACAGGCTTGGAAGATGACAGTGACAGAGCCAGTTTAGTGTTTGTTTGGTTTGTTAATCGAAGTTTGTTACTTCACTGGTGCTGCCAGCTAAGTGAATTTACTTTGTAACGAGTAAATATTAGACAAATTCGGCAATGCAAGGGCCGAAATAGTTGTGGCTGGCTGGATATCCAAAATTATCTGTTTTTCTAATCCGAATAGTGATGAATACTTTATCCAGAAAATAGTTAAAATTCATCAGTACTTTAACAAATACAGATATAAATGGTACTTTTTGACCAAGGAGGCCAAAGAAGCAACAATACCCCCAACCAGTGTAGAGGCAGAACGAGTATTTACTGGCTCTTTTACTATTTACTGGGTATTTTTGCAATCATTAAGGTTTGCTATGTAAAAATTATAAATTAATAAAGCTGATTGATGTTAACAATTTTTGATGTTATGTAAAAATGAGTAAATGAGTTGGCAATCCTAGTATTTGTGATTGTCATTGTTTGATTGATCGCCATTTGACTGAAAAAGAAAAATAGATTCAGTTTAATTTGATTGATTGTAAAGAAAAGAAGTTTTTGATTGCATTGCCTTTGTCTGTCGTGGTTTTGTTTGTTTCTCTAATAAAATAAATAAATAGCTTCTTGGTTGTTGCTGTTGCGTTACCTAAACTGCATTGCTGCATTGCATGGCATTGCGTTGCGGGAGTTTGACAAAAGTCGCACATCTACGAAACGCAGAAGAGAAGCGGTGAACGACCTCTCCATTCACCACATCGTACGACGCGCTTGGGCGTGCAAAAGAATAAATTTGTAGATCTGCAAACCAACTTGCTTGAGATACGAGATAAATCAACATGTCTGATGAAGGAAACCCAAACAATGGAGAGACGGAGCCTGAACAAAGACCCAATGGCAATGGCGGTGGCGATGAACGCGACGCATGGGGTAGCCACGAATCCTCACAAACGCGTCGCTATGCAAAGATGCCAACCGACAGGAATGCTCCTTACTACAACATGAACCACAAGCATCGAGGTATGGCTATTATTTTCAACCATGAGCACTTCGATATTCACAGCCTTAAGTCGCGCACAGGCACCAACGTCGATAGCGACAACCTGGCTAAGGTGCTCAAGGGATTAGGCTTCAGTGTCACTATTTTGCACAATCTAAAATCTGAAGGTGTGAATAAATACATCCAACAAACTGCTGAGATGGATCATTCAGATCATGACTGTCTGCTGATTGCTGTACTGACCCATGGAGAACTGGGTATGTTGTATGCCAAAGATACCCATTACAAACCCGATAACTTGTGGTCTTACTTCACTGCTGATAAATGCCCTACACTAGCTGGAAAGCCGAAGCTCTTCTTCATTCAAGCTTGCCAGGGAGACAAATTGGATGGTGGTGTGACTATGACCAATCGTACCGAGACTGATGGCTCGTCGAGTGCTTCCTACAGAATCCCTATACATGCTGACTTCTTGATTGTGTATTCAACTGTGCCAGGTTTCTATTCCTGGAGGAACACAACACGTGGGTCTTGGTTTATGCAGGCCCTGTGTGAGGAATTGCGATATGCAGGGCAAGAGAGAGATATTCTAACTCTGCTCACATTTGTGAGTCAAAGAGTGGCTCTCGATTACGAATCGAACACACCTGATATGCCTACTATGCACCAACAGAAGCAAGTGCCATGCATCACTACCATGCTGACCCGCCTGCTTATATTCGGTAAGAAGTAATTCCACGCATGTTAGTTTTGTTGTTTTTTCTCTTTGTTTTAATTAATTCGGAAGATATTTCTTTACTATAAGTCTTCATGTGGAATATGCAAGCCCTGCCGGGTGATTGTGTAATTCGGTTGCTATCAAAAATTTGATACTGACACGGAACAGCGATCATGTATCTTGTTGCAATAACTTTTCGACTGCTAACTATCTGTTGTGTTTTGTGTGACTGTCAAATCCCCTAATCAACTGCTAGAGACAAATACCCGGAAAAGACTAAAAGCGCCGAAACATACTTGAAGCAAAGAGCATCAAATAATTTATACTCACTGGAGTACATCCCAGCACGCCAACAGAGTCCCTCAACAGATCTGCTTAATAGCTATCTGGATGATCGCTTGTTATCGCTGTTGCTATACTAGATTAACAAACTGAAGTTCCTATTTCCTCTTTCATGTTTAAAGTCAGCATTACAATCATTCCTTGTCAAAAATGGGGTTAGTTTCAATCAGTTTTTTACTCAAATCTAAATAAAAAATCATGTCGAAATTGACAGATGCAATAAGGTTTTAATTGCAACAAAAGATACACAATTACCCCACAGGATCACACATCCAATGTCCAATCTCAAAGGTGAAATTAATTTGAGATTAGTTACTGTTGTGCATTTAATTTGTACTGTCTCGATAGGTAATTTTTTACCTATATGAATGAGTGCTGAACAAAATGTAGTAGTCTATGTAGGTATTTATGTACCCACAGCTGATATAAATTTTTCTCATATCGTCGGTCGGATTCATTACCGGAACATTTCCGAAATCACGTTTTTTGAGATAAATATGCAGAATGGTTGGAAATTGAATACTCTATCCAAATCACTAACGGTATAACTCAAATTTTGGTTCTAGTTGACAGAAAACTACTTATTCCGTTAAAGAAAAGTTCCGTTCCGTTTTCAAAAACTTTAACCCTCAATTACTCAAAACGTATAATTTTGAGATGTTCCACTAATGATTCTCACCGACGATATATACTCGGATTTTTAATTAGACGAAGCTAGCTGACGTTTACTGTGTTGTCAGTATTTGATAAAATAAAAATAGTGTTGTGACAAAGTGAATGATTGAAAAAACTCCTGAATGAATGAAATTGCCTCGTTTTTCTAGTGAATAGTTATTGTGCTGAACTAGACTTGACGTGCTTGGTTGAGGATCCATATCGTTCGCGCGAAACAATATAGCAACAAAATACACAACAATTACCACAAACACAACGTCACGAAACACTTTACAAAAACAATAACTAAACAGCGTGAGCGCAGAAAAACATTCGTGCTATCAGACCAGAGGTTAGAAGCCGAATTACAAACAAAATGATGACCGACGCGCGTGGCATCATCACTAGTCGCCAAGCCGCGCTTTGTAATGAACCGTCAAAAAACTGATTGTAGTTACATAATTATGTAACTACATGTATAAAAAAAATAAAAAAATGTGTGTAGTATACTACAAGTAACTTATATCTATTTTTATACATTTTTTTATACAAATTTCAATATTATTTTATAGTTTGGAATTATTAACTTTTCACTCATTGTTCATTCATCTGTTTGAACGAGAACTGAACGCAGCACTATTACTTTTAATAGGGCAATATTATTTTACAAAGTGACATTAGCTACTGTCAGCCGGTATCGTCTAATTAAAAATCCGACTATAGTGTATAAGTATGAACAATTTAATGAATAGTAATGTTTACTTGATAAACCATCTCAATTATATTTTTAATAAAAATTGCTGTAAAGCTTACTTACCAATTTTTAAGACATAATATTAATCTATTGTAATTTTTCAATTAGCATAATGTAAGCGCACAAAAAAAACGACTTTGAATGTATTATAAAATGCTCAAAATTATAAGTCTCTCGTTAATAAAAAGCATACTTTTTGGTGCTGGTTCTAAAACACTTGATTTAGAATAATATTAGTGATGTTTTTGTACTTAAATTTTATGTAGCGCAGTATGTTTTTCATAAATTTTCTTTAAAAAATGCATTTCTATGACCTAACTAAAGTATGTGCGATTGTGCATAGTAATCATATCACTATTGAATTAAAAAAATAAGACTTTATTGCATCAAGTTTATTAGTGGATTTCAGATCAGGAAAATATAAAGTTACCCAAAAAGTGAGATAATAAGGTTTGCAACTAAACAATGCCAACTGTACCTATGTACGTATTTAAAATACTTTGTCACTGCCAAGCCTTAGTGGAATTGCATTTATAAAGAATAGCCATTTAGATGTAATGTTGTTCACTTTTATGGTTAATGTAGGATTATTATGGGATTGTTGCATGTCCAGTTATTGTAGAACAAAATTAGGTATTAGTATTTTTCTAAGGAATCTCGAGAAGTATGCCTGTCTCATTGATGTGTTTGTGATAAAGGTAATGACTGATTTTTTAAATTCAATTTTGGCACTGTTTAATATATGTATGTACCTAGTGCATTGTTTGTGAGGAGATATAAAAATGCATTTATAGTAGGTTCTATATACATGAAAGTAAAATAATTAAATTATATACTGTATCTCAACTCTTGCCACTGCCTTCCATGGAAATCGGAATTATATTTATAAATATTTTGTAAACTGTATGTACTTGCAATAGAAAATAGGTTTCATGACATGAACTGTAGAATCTCCTCGTTTGCACGAATGGTACATTTATTTTGTTTAAAAACATTTTATAGCAATAAATCTTATCTTCCAATAAATGTTTTTTCTTTACATAACAGGATAGATTATAATGCTATCTATTACCTTTCCTACCTAGGTATTATGGAGGAGGTAGGATTTCGAATAGTAAAACTTTTGGTATAACATTAGATATTTTTATTTAATAAAATATTTGGCTTATTATAAGCATACATCAATGAGCGCAACTAGTTCATTCCAGAAGCTTTTTCCTTCAACTCCCAACACTGGTCCCAGAACTGACTGAGCCGTTGTTCTTGGTTTGCACAGAAATGTTTGAAATCCCGCAGCATCCGCATTTGGAATGTTTCGTCACCTGTGGCGGGAATCTGTGACCATTTCCACTTCTTAGATATCATATGGTTCCAGGACCAAAGAAAACCCATCTAGAACAATACAAAATAAGGGTTTGATCAAATGCTAAAATTCGTCATTTTGTTATAATTAGGAGGTAAACAGAGCAACCACAATTTTATTATTATAAATTTGCTGAATAAATAAATTGCATCATCACATATTTTTATCGCAACTACCGCGGTAGGTTAGGTAATATTTATGTGGTCAGGTAAATACTATCGCTTACCCCGTATTCGTCCTTGTTCTTCGGACTGACATGCCGCGTCAGTATGTAACCTTCGTGCGGGCTGGGAACCACTTCCATGTGGGTTGGGTATCTGAAAATTACATCATAGCATTTTACATAGTAAAGATTACCAATACATTACAAGATCATTTTTTCCCTGAAGATTCTGCAGAGAGTGTCTGCACATCCATACAAGCGGAACATATTGTAAACAGAATACCTATATAGGTACGGTTGTAGGCAGTAAATATTGTACATTGACTTTACTGCTTTCGTAGAGCGCTATCTCTTTCTGACGCACACTACGCTCTATGAAGCCGAAATTAGCCGATGTGCAATATTTGTTGCCTACTACTTTATCATAATATCAGTAAGAGCTAGGATAAAGCAGAGGACTCAAAACAGGTTTATTACTGGTGTAGGCTAAATCAAAACAGTTTTATTAGTGGTGTAGCCATTCTAACCTGCCAGAGTTTACAGGCTTAGTCGCAGGCTTCGTCCGCAGCGCCCTCTGTTGAGACTTCACAGTGGTCGGTATCAGTATAAACATATTCCCTGTGACGTGGACGTAAAGGTGATCGCCCACTCCGGACTCATGGGAAGTGCTCTCAGCCGCGCATTTGATGAACCCGAAACGACCTACGATCGCTTCTTGGAATAAGAACAGCCGTTCGAGCCACGTGTCTTCGGGGAATCCTGCAGAAAGTAATTTTATGGTCATTCACTTATCTACAGTGCACCCCTAGAGGTCATTCGCTTTAGGGTAGACGGCCGCCCATAATGATACAGTCAACTTAACTACAACTAGTAGTTCTGAGAACTGTAGACCCGAAAAAGGTCATTCTTTATGACGTAGACAAATTGATCGTACATGTGAAGGTTTAATCATAATGTAGATATTACTACCTACGTTTGTCTAAGAAAAATTACGTCATTAGGTTCTTGAATGCGGCAAGTCAATGACCAAAGCGCGGCGTAGATCGATAGCTTTGACGCACAACTTCTAAGAAAATGATTCATAGTATAAGTTCATCACATGTGCAATAATTTGTTTTTCTCAGTGATAGTGTAATCTAGTAGTAATGGACGTTGCTAAACAGGAAATAGAATAGGTCAGTCGAGCCCAACTACGTTTGAAGTAAATCGATACCAGTAATATCAGACATGAGTCACTTTTGCTACTTTATGGAGTAGCCAGAGGCACACATCAATAAGATTTAAATTGTCTTCTTATTATGAGTGCTAAAATTTGGACCCTTAGGACTTTAGGGTCCAAGCAATATAATGACTATGGTCAGCCATTATTTGAAAGTAGTAGGTACATACCTTATTTATATTCATAGAGGTTTTAATGATGTTTTAATAGAGGCATAAAGGCCTGCGCACATCTAGGCGATGGCGATGGCGTTCAGATGAAACGCTGTCAACTATGACAGCGATATCAGCGTTTCAGCTGATCGCCATCGCCTAGATGTACGCAGGCTATAAGAAGATATTTCTTGACGGTTCTCAATTAAAACAACTGTCAAGAATATCAATAGGTATATTCTTGACAGTTATTTTCTCCTAATAGATGGAAGTACCTTCAAAAAGAGCAGCTTTATTCCTCAGCAGAGGTTCTTCGTTCATCGGCACGTAGATAGGCCCTCGCAACGGGTCAGATTTCAAGGTGAATGGTAATGCCAGGGGGTCAGCCGGTATGGGCACCATTTGCAAACGGCAGTTCTGGGCTTTACGCGCCCAACCAAAAATCTGAAAATGTTATATGAATTTCATCAAGCGATTATGCTTCAGCTCGAGTATTCTTTTACTACAATGTCCTTTATAAAAGGGAATAAAATGGATAAAAAAGGCTCAATTTGTCCTCAATGGATGAAATCAGCTAAACGAAAGCTACACCTTCTCGCCCTTTTATAACTCTTGTTATAAAAGGGCGAGAAGGTGATCTTTGGGTAAGTATATTACTATATCTAAGTAAAGATCTTTACTTAGATATATGTAGTACAAGCGGCTGCCCGCGGCTTCGGTCGTAAATTTTTCTGGATAAAAAGTATCCAATATCCGTCTCCTGGATTTAAGCAACCTCTCCACCAATTTTCAGCCAAATCTGCTCAGCCGTTCTTGAGTTATAATATAAACACGACTTTCTCACATACGATCTATATATATATAACTCAAAGGTGACTGACTGACTGACTGACTGACTGACTGACATAGTGATCTATCAACGCACAGCCCAAACCACTGAACGGATCGGGCTAAAATTTGGCATGCAGGTAGATGTTATGACGTAGGCATCCGCTAAGAAAGGAAAATGGAAAATTATTTACTAAAGAGGAGAAAAAGGGGAAAAATGGTTTAAAGAAAAATCAACGCACAGCCTAAACCGTTAGCTCTAGGAGCATGAAACTTAGAAGGTATGTTCCTCTAATAGAGCAGAGGTGCACTAAGAAAGAAAATAGGAAAATTCTTTCCCTAAAAGAAGAAAAAAACGGAAAATGATTTTAAGAAAAATCACAAAAATAACTTTACAAAATACGCAAAAAAAACATTAAAAATTTTCAGCTACCGCAGCATCTGGCACCAGGTTCGATTACACACAAAGGTTCACAAATAAACAGATTTTTTTTTTTTTTTTTTTTCCCATTAAATTAGTATACCCCTTTGATGCGGTACCCTAATAACATTACAATCTAGCCAAGTAGGCTAATGAGCAATTTTGCTTTAACTTATTTTGATAGAAAATAATATAACTAAGAATGTGTCCATCGGCACTTTTCTTACAGTCTCTACACTTTGTGGTGACACTTTGTTCTTGTGTTCATTAAAAGTAGCACTATTATTACTGCACAATAACTATAACATTACACTAACTCAAAAGGTTTGATTCTTTTGAGCCTTCTCACTTTGTCTGTGTTATCGAGGAGCTGGATGGCCTCGACATTCACGTGGTGATGAAGTCTTTTCTCGTGAGCTTCTGCGAATTTCTTAATTAATTTATCAACGAATTCGATCTGGAGGTCCCGGTGCAGATCTTCGTCTCTCACGTACCAGGGTGCATTAACAATGCCCCTTAACACTTTATTCTGGAATCGTTGAATTATTGCAGTATTACTTTTACAGGTACAGCCCCACAGCTGTATACCATAAGTCCATATCGGCATTAGGACTTGTTTGTACAACAAAAGTTTGTTAGGCACTGAAAGAGTAGATTGCCTTCCAAGCAGCCAGTACATCCTCTTGTAGCGTAACTCTAGCTCTTCTTTTTTCTTCTTGACGTGTGCTTTCCAGCGCAGCTTTGCGTCAAGAGTCATACCAAGGTATTTAGCTGTGTTTCCATATGGAATGATTTTATTGTTAATGAATACCGCACAGTATTGATCTTTCTTGTTAGTAAAGTTGATATGAACCGATTTGGATTCATTTAGTTTTATTCTCCATTTTCTAGTCCAATCATGGATTTCATTAACAGCTACTTGTACCTTTTCAGCTGCTTCTGCATGAGTGCCTCCGACAGCCATTATGGCAGTGTCATCAGCAAAGGTTGCAATGGTATTATTGGCTAGGACGGGAATATCACTTGTATAAAGAAGGTAAAGGACCGGACCTAGTACGCTTCCTTGTGGTACCCCAGCTCTTATTTTCTTAAGTTCAGAGAAGGCGTCTTCTTGCCTTATTCTAAAAGTTCTATCAGATAAGTAGGATTCTATTACATCTGTAAAATCAGGAGGTAATACTTTTCTTAATTTCAGTAATAGGCCCTCATGCCATACCTTATCGAATGCCTGTGCCACGTCCAAAAAGATAGTGGAGCAGACTTTTTTTTCTTCGAGAGTCCTCTCGATAACATCTGTGATTCTATGAACTTGATCTATTGTTGAATGCTGTTCTCGGAATCCAAATTGGTGATCTGGTATGATGTTTTTACTTTCTATAAGTGGCTTAAGTCTTTTCAGTAACAGTTTTTCAAATAATTTTGACATGATAGGTAGCAGAGAAATTGGCCTATAAGATGAGGTCTCATGAGGTGGTTTTCCTGGCTTTGCTATCATAATGACTTCGGCAACCTTCCATAAATCTGGAACAACCTTTAGTCTGAGTGCTGCGTTTATAAGGGTCGTCAGTTTCACTAGTGCTTTTCGTGGAAGATGGTGTAGTATTTCTCCCGAGATAAGGTCGAATCCAGGAGATTTCTTTGGGTTTATATGGTGTTTTATTTCTCTCCAGACTTCTCTGGGTGTAACCAGCTTTATCGAAAGTGTTTCGTCACAAACTTCGTTAATCATAGGTACTTGGTTTGTATGGCCTTCGTTAGGTGTAAATATTTCTTCAAGATGTTCTGCAAATCTTTTGGCTTTCTGTTCGTTACTAACGGCCCATTTTCCAGACCCTATATTAATCGGAGGAATTTGGGTAATGGGTCGTTTCATATGTTTAGTTGCCTTCCAGAGTGAGTAGTTTGTACTGCGATCACTGGTGAGGTTCTGGAGATAGCTGTTAGTTGACTCGTCATTAAAAGCTTGAATTTTTCTTTTAAGCAGTTTTGTGAGATTATTTAATTTTGTTTTGTCTTGTGGAAATCTAGTTTGGTGCCAAACGTTCCTCTGTTTTCTTTTTTCACTTATGAGTTGCAAAATATCCTTAGGGTAGTTGTTTCTTGCGCCTCTTTTTTTGTTTACTGGTGTATTATTCCAGGCAACCTGTTGTATGATTTTAGTAAAATTGTCTATTTCTAAGTTAAGTTGCTCCGGGGCTTTCAGAGGAACTTTTAGGTCTATATTAAAATCTAATTCTATTTTAAAACTCTCCCAATCAGTATACTTATTTACCAGGGTCAGAGCGTTTTCTATTTGTAAAACTTGTTCACTTATTTCTAGGTATATTGCAGAATGGTCAGAGTTCATATCATAACTTTGCTTCATTCGTAGGTAGTTCTTCGATAAATTTTTGTAGATGAAGAAGTCGATCAGGTCTGGAATTTTGTTTTGGTCAGTTGGCCAGTATGTTGGTGAACCAGTAGATATAACGTCACCTTTTATATGTTTAATGGAATTCATTAAGTTTCTGCCCTTTGTATTCGTTAGTCTGGATCCCCAGTACGTATTCTTTGCATTGAAGTCACCTCCAAGTACAAATCTTTCACCAAGGGTTTGTAAAAATCTTGAGTAGTTGTGTTCATGTATCGTATGGCGCGGTGGGCAGTATATGGCTGCTACCGTAAGAGAATACCGCGTTGTATTAATGCAAATAGCTACGGACTGGATATCTGGCTCTTCACATTTACTTATTTCATAGTGCTTTATGTTTTCTTTCACGATAACAGCACTACCCCCCCTTCCTTTGTTATCTGGGTGTAGTGCATGATAGGTTTTATAGCCTTTGAAAGTGATGTGTGACTGTTTATTGAAATGCGTTTCAGATACGAGACACAAATCGACTTTTTCTATGTCTAGGACTACTTGCAGTTCGTTTTGATGATTGAGTAGCCCATTGCAGTTCCAAGCCATGATTTTTAGTGTACAAATCATTTTTTACTCTTAGGAATAGCTTGTTTGGTGCTATTTTCTATTATTTTCAATCTCTCATCAAAGGATGTCATGAACTTCAGAATGACATCTAGTTTGCTATCGTTGCTTGGCTCTTTGCGTTGCATGGTTGGTGTATTTTTGGCAGTTGCCTGGGCATATGACACAGATTTGTGAGTGGTGCTAACTGAAGGAGTTCTTACGTTAGAGCCTGGAGGAGCTACCTGCTGTTTGCTGCTGGAGATTTGCTGTGTAGCCTGAGTTTTATTTATACTTTTGGTCCGCATCTTCTGCATTTCTTTAGCTACCATGCAGCCTCGGTAGTTTGCTGGGTGTGCTTCCCCACAGTGCACACACTTTGGTTTTTCTTCTGCAGGTTTTTTGCAGTCCTTTGTAAGGTGCTTACCTGTGCATTTAACACACCTTGGTTCTTTGGAGCAGTACTTTTGTGTATGACCATATACTTGGCATTTCTTGCACTGTGGGATAAGTTTGGTGGATCTTAGTGGTTGAATCTCGACCACGCACCCCAATATATGTTTTATTTCATATATTTTTTTTATATCTTCTTCGTTGCTGAAGGTGGCCATGAACATGTTTAGTGGTTCCTTAGTTTTCCAACTTAGTTTGTTCACAACTTCTTCAATCTTGTAGCCTCTTCCATTTAGGTCTTCGATAATTCGGTCAGGTTTACACGAGGAAGGCAATTTCTTGACCATAACTCTTATCGGTCTCTCCTGTTTGTTTTCATAGGAGTGCCAAGGGCACTCGCTTTCGCTTAGAATTTTTGTTAAGGCTCTGTATGCTTCATCATTGATGGCATTTACTTTAACACTCTCACCGCTTAATATCTTGATTTTAAAGGTACCAGCGGGCTGTTTTAAAGACAAGGAGTCGTAAAAATTTTGGTAATTATTTACCCCGTCTACTATGATCGGAGGTGGGGAAGGAATTTTTTTTGGTCTTTCTTTTGCTGGAGAATTGGCATTTCCTTGTGGTGAGACAGTGGGCGAGGTGTTCATTTTCCGCTTTTTCCTGGATTTCGCTCTTATCCACTCTGTCTCTTTTGCTAGTTCTTCCTCGTCCGTAACATATTCCACCTGTACCGAGGAAGTTTCCATGCTTGATGTTGATGGCATGTTTGTTGATTGCGCAACGCATTTCAGCTGCTCTTGAAGAACTTCAATTTGATTCTTCAAGTTCCCAACAAGGCCCTGAAGCTTTTCACGCTCTTGCCTTTCTTCTTTAAAAAGACGGACTGCGTCATTGTAGTGGTCATACAAAGTATGCTCCAGCTCTGTATGCAGGGTAAAGCGTACCTTTGATGGCGTATCCATTGTAAAGGCAATAAATGGTGTCACCTTAACAATATAATTCGTCGTCGATGCACATGCCTTACGCGACAAAGAACGGGGTCATTGTCACAGTCGGCAGCACGTCCGCGGTGACGTTTTTGTGATGCGCTTGCACTTTGCACTGTAGGTACCTACGCGCGAACGCGAGACGCTACTGTTCTCAGCGGAGATCGAACAGCCACTGGTATAATAAACAGATGATAACCACTACGACAAAATCACGGGAAACATCTATCATACTTAAACTAAACACTGTTGAAAGAAATCGGCTCCAACAAAACTCACCTTAAAATTCAAATACACTCTAAAGCACAAGCTCAAATCTATGGTAACTAGCAGTTGTTAATGTCAAATTAAAAAAATCTGATACGATTATACACCAACACGCATACGAAACCCCAAATAAGCCACTAATATAACATATATCACAAAAAATAGCTTTACAAAATACGGAAAAAAAAAAACATTTAAAAAATTTTCGGCTACCGCAGCATTTGTCTCACCAGGTTGTAAAACACACAAATGTTTACAAAAAAACCAATGATAACCACTAAGACAAAATCGCGGGAAACATCTATCATACTTAAACTAAACACTGCTGAAAAAAATCGGCTCCAACAGCACTCGCCTTCAAATTCAAATACACTCTAAAGTACAAGCTCAAAACTATAGTAAACAGCAGTTGGTCATGTCAAATTAAAAATCTGATTCGATTATACACCAACACCCATACGAAACCCCAAATTAGCCACTAATATAACATAAAATCACAAAAAATTGCTTTACAAAATACGAAAAAAAAACATTTAAAAAATTTCAGCTACCGCAGCATTTGTCACCAGGTTTTAATACACACAAATGTTTACAAAAAACCGATGAACACCACAAAGACAAAATCGCGGGAAACATCTATCATATTTAAACTTAACACTCCTGAAAAAAATCGGCTCCAACAGCACTCGCCTTCAAATTCAAATACACTCTAAAGTACAAGCTCAAACTATAGTAACCAGCAATTGGTCATGTCAAATTAAAAAAATCTGATACGATTATACACCAACACGCATACGAAACCCCAAATTAGCCACTAATATAACATAAAATCACAAAAAGTAGCCTTACAAAATACGAAAAAAAAAACATTAAAAAATTTTCAGCTACCGCAGCATTTGTTACCAGGTTTTAATACACACAAATGATTACAAAACAACAGATGATAACCACTGAGACAAAATCGCGGGAAACATCTATCATACTTAAACTAAACACTGCTGAAAAAAATCGGCTCCAACAGCACTCGCCTTCAAATTCAAATACACTCTAAAGTACAAGCTCAAAACTATAGTAACCAGCAATTGGTCATGTCAAATAAAAAAAATCTAATTCGATTATACACCAACACGCATACGAAACCCCAAATTAGCCACTAATATAACATAAAATCACAAAAAGTAGCTTTACAAAATACGAAAAAAAACATTAAAAAAATTTCAGCTACCGCAGCATTTGTTACCAGGTTTTAATACACACAAATGTTTACAAAAAAACAGATGATAACCACTAAGACAAAAATCGCGGGAAACATCTATCATACTTAAACTAAACACTGCTGAAAAAAATCGGCTCCAACAGCACTCGCCTTCAAATTTAAATACACTCTAAAGTACAAGCTCAAAACTATAGTAACCAGCAATTGGTCATGTCAAATAAAAAAAATCTAATTCGATTATACACCAACACGCATACGAAACCCCAAATTAGCCACTAATATAACATAAAATCACAAAAAATTGCTTTACAAAATACGCAAAATAAAGCATTAAAAAAAATTCTGCTACCGCAGCATCTGGAACCAGGTTCGATTACACACAAAGGTTCACAAACATACCGATGATTACCACTACGACAAAATTGGGGGAAACATCTATCATACTTAAACTAAACACTGCTGAAGTCATGTCAAATAAAAAAAACAGATTCGATTATACACCAACGACGAATACGATTGCCCAAATTAGCCACTTCAACAAAATCACGAAAAAGAGCTTTACAAAATACGCAAAAAAAAACATTAAAAAAATTTCAACTAGCGCAGCATCTGGCACCAGGTTCGATTACACACAAAGGTTCACAAAAAAACTGATGATAACAACTAAGACAAAATCGCGGGAAACATCTATAATACTTAAACTAAACACTGCTGAAAAAAATCGGCTACAACAGCACTCACCTTCAAATTCAAATACACTCTAAATTACAAGCTCAAAACAATGGTAACTAGCAGTTGGTCATATCAAACTAAAAAAAACGAACTCAAATATCCACGCGGACGAAGTCGCGGGTATCAGCTAGTTCTTACATATGATTCAAAACAAATCCATCCCACGGGAACCATACATTTTACCGGGATAAAACGCGATTCGATTCGGGATTGAGCGGAGATTGTTTTCGTGGATCGCGTTAATTTAAAACGGGTTATGAATAGGATAGAGTTTCGTACCAGATCAGCGACAATGTTCCCGCTAGCGACGGCCCACTGGATACACATCTCGTACGCCTGGTCAGGTCGACAGGTGGCCTGGTAGCGAGCGTGACCCCATTCGATGCGGTCACTCTTGTTGTTCACGTCTATGTCCAAATGCGTGTTCTTGTAGATCGGCACTAAAACATTACAAATATATTAATAAGGCGAAAACTCTTCATTGATTATAGCTATAATCTGTTTTATAACTAGCGGCACCTAACTTTAGCGCTGAGCGATACGCGGAGGGGATAGCTGCGCATGCGCGACATGCGCACACATGATGTGTGGATGTGTGCAGAGTGTCCTATTGGTACAGAGAACGGAGTGCGACTGGAGCGCCAATCAGCGCTACGCACGCCCGCCCTTCATTTCGCTAGCCCCCCTCAGGTACCTTATTTTTGACTTCTGCGCAATAACAGTCAGCGCTAAAGTTATGTGCCGCTACCTATGCTTAATTAGACGGCAACAATACAACTACGCATTACGACGCCATCTTATTCCCTCTATTAGTGATGTGTCGTTGTTTGGTCCGATTAGGGATGTTCTATTTCCAAAACCGGTTAACAATATGGACTTATGAAGTAGGAAGTGGCTTTGAATCGTTCTTCTCGGAAATAGATGTCAGGTAGCACACTTTTTCAAGTTATCGATGATGGAGGATACATCTATATTAAAAAGTATTCAGGTCCACTCATCCTCCATCAACAGTAGGTGACTCACCATGAAATCTGCGAAGCTGATCGGACGGAGTCTAAAGAATGAAATTCAAACATGAACAAAGTCGCGAAGTTACCACTGGCACTCGTAAATAAATAGACGAAACTGGTAGGTCTAATTCTCATGGCCGCTTTCGACAATCGGCTCGAGTTCTCGAAGCTTCTTACTATGGAGTTTACTTACTGTCACTATCGCTGCCAAGCTGCATATAGTCCGGGTCGATGTGATCGCAGAGGAAGCAAGGCACCCCCTCCTCCCCGCTAGCACCCCCCGCGCCGGAAATGTCAATGGCTCCGGCGCTGTTCTCAACCGGCAGTAGAGGGGAGCGCGGGCCCAACACTTCCACTTCCATCCATTCGTTCTCGAAGCTTTGTAAGTCGCCGAGCGGTTTCACGTAGTCGGACAGTTCTGTTGGATAAGTTTGGTTATAGATACACCACATAATCACACTTTGATCGTACGGTACAAGAAGAGAAGAAGTTACCAAGTACCAATTGAAACGCCAGTAATATAAGGTTAAAAACTTGAGAAACCGACTTCATGGGCAAACTGCTGAACCGATTTTGATGAAATTTATATGAGATCAATTTGAACCTTTCATTTCCAAGAATATTTTTTAAAATATATGACGAAATAAAGCGATAACAAAAATTCAAAAAACAGAACAATACAACCGAATTGAGAACCTCTTTTTATATATGAAGTCGGTTAAAAAAAATATTGCTTAAGATAAAAATATTGCTCATGCTAGTTTTACCTTGCTAAATGTTATATTTGAACGTAACTCTAATACCCATAAAGATACAGTTGCATAAAAATGACACCACCTATAGACGATACATTTTCATCTGGCTAGCGTGAACGTAAACAGAAGTTGGAAAAATGCATATTTTACGTTCTCACCTTTACATTCCTTCTTCTGTGGCAAGATATGATACATGTAGTATCCGACAACAAAACGCTTTGTATCGCCCGATGCGTGACAGATCATTTTCTCTTGTAGAAGTTTCTGAAAAATTCAATAACATTAAAATTGACAGATCATTTTCTCTTGTAAAAGTTTCTGAAAAATTCAATAACACTTAAATATTGGAAAGGATAATGCGCTTCCTAAAAGTCTTAAAATTGTATTGTAAAATCTGTCTGCCTTCTTTTGCCAGTCTCAGGACTTTGATCTAATAATCAATAATAATAATCATTTATTTGGTAAGCGTATTACAATTAAAAAAGGATTTAGTTTAGGTACTACCTAATACTTACATATCACAATATACAAAAAATAATAATTCTTATAATACAAGTTTTAGTTTAATTAAATCCAAAAATAAAATAAAATAAATAGGCACAGTATATCTCTTACAGATCTCGTAGTACCAACTAAAGATTCTTTGAGGTTGTTGAAGGAAGCAGAGGTATGTCAAAAATCATACCTGCATAATATTCGTTGCTTTCTCGTACGTCACTGCCTCCATATTGGCCTGAAGCCAGTGTATCGCGTATATGGATACGAACGTATGCGAAGGCAGACTGACGGTTTGCTGCAGGAATCCTACGCCAAGGGTTGGGTGCCGCATGCGGTCAATTATATCAGTGAGAGATGCGTTGGCTTTCAACTTTGGCTCTATAACCCTGAAACGTTAGATTAGTCAAAATAGCACAGGTTTTGCTTAGTTTGGAGTTAAATAGCACTATGAGAAAACAAAATGCACTAGTAACGTACAGAGTATCTAAACTCATTAAACGCCCAAATCGCTTGTTTAAAACGGATAACTGCTTTTTTCCGCGATGCATGCAGACATTATTCTTCATTAGAAATAGCTTTGCAGGCACTATACTATAGCCACCCGTAAACTTTCAGTCTCTAAGCTCAGTTGGTAGTAGCACTGCCTTCTGCGCCTTATGCCGTGGGTTCGATCCCTACCGAAAAAAAAATGTGTGGTGAACACATATGTTTTTATTCTCAGTCTACAATGATTATTATAATAAAATAGAAGAATTGCATGGGTATTGGGGACCTCATATGCCATAATAATTTGTCTAGACCAAACTTGACTATATTAAAACCATCCTTACCCATCATCATAGGTGTCATCGACTTCTCCAGTTTGTGATTGAGTCCTTTCCAAAACCGCATTCTTTGCCGCCGCTCTACATCATCCAAAAGTATGATTAGTTTTATTGATCGAGTAAATTTTTGACACAAAATGTACCAAAATATTTTGCTGACTGTTTAAACTTTTATATCAGGTTAACTGGCTAGCACGCGGCTTGACTCATGAAATTTCCGTAAATACAAGTTTAGATTTTGAACCGATTCTTTATTGTTTGATCAAAAGACGTACGCTTGTATGCCATAAATATTGCACATCGGATTTTCGGCTTAGTAGAGCGCTATCTCTTTCTGACGCACACTACGCCCTATGAAGCCGAAATTAGCCGATGTGCAATATTTTTTGCCTTCTACTATACGTCGTGTTCAAACCACAAAGTTTCCAGGTAAGTATAATAAAACTATTATTTAGAATAAACAGACAGCAATATATTAATCAGATGGATACTAATCAAGCTAATTAACGCAGACGCGAAGCTACCAAGCCAAGGATGTTATAGGATATTATGTCATGAATGATTATACTATACACTGTGGCACATCGATTATAAAGATCAGATTTAACTTTATTATTCCCAAGCAAATATATTTATATGTATAAAAACCCTTTTTTATTTGAATACACGCGGTCACCCGCGGCTTCGCTCGCCCATTCCCGTAACCTTTTCGGGATAAAAAATATCCCATGTCCGTCTTCTGGTTCTAAGCTTGTTTCTCAGACATTTTTATATATTAAGATTAATCTGTTATCTTTCAGAACGAAATTGATCTTTAATCAAAATGTGCCACAAAAAGATGAGTGAATAGTCATACTTACTTGTTGCAGTAACTATTGTTTAGTGACTTAGTAGGTGAAACTTGCTGCAATGAAACATTCGTAAAGGATAAGAAATAGCAAACGATAGAAAGGCTCGGACAAGCATTCCCTTTGTACAGTCGGCTACACATCAGGTACACCCACATATTCCTATAACTACCTTGCTGTAGTGTCGCTAGGTCTTTCGAACCGGCGTGGTAATAGTACATTATGATATAAGTGCGGTAAGTTGAAAATTACAGCCGAGGCGTTATTGCAAGCCCGAGCCGTAGGCGAGGGCTACAAGAAAGCAGAGGCTGTAATTATCAAAGCGCACGTATGTCATACGACGTTTTATAACATATTTGCGAGGAAATAAATAATACTCGGACTTTCGGTCGAACTTACTTAGTTGTAGTAATTACTTACTTGTTAAAACAGTTGGAAAAATTTGAACAATTTGTAAAGTTGAATATTACGTTGCCACCACAATGAGCTTGACTTATATTTTTGAGAAAGTTCCATGAAATAGGCTAAAAACACACTTTCTGTGAAAATGAATTGGCATCTTTGCTTGTTTTCCATAAGATGAAGTTTTGATACGCTTGTAAGTATCTATCGTTCGATTTTTCAGGCAAGAGGCTTAAAGTAGCCTTTTTCACTGCCTCTGAGAATTTTGGCGGTTCGAATTAATAAATTCATCATTCTTGACGACATTTTCAAACAAAAATAATACAGCGAAAAGTGAGCGAAAAGAAAAAGCGCGCGGAATAACTTTTTACTTTTTCACAAATTAGCAAATTTTTTTTTTTAAGGCAAAGGCACAAAAACAGCCAGTATTACTAATAGAGTAAATTAATATTTTTTTGTTTTTGTTACAAATAAATGGTATTAATTTATTGTTAAAATTAATTAAATTAAAGAATAAATGTGTATTTTCTATATTTTATCTCCCAGAGTTAATTTTATTCATAAAATGTTTACCACAAAAAAATCTTAGCAAAGAGTTTTTATGTCAGTTATCTGACATAAAAACTCTTTGCTAAGATTTAAAAAGGTACCGTTCGTGGATTGATAACCGTGCGTTTTACATTACGATAACGCACAAGTACGTAAAAACATACATAACGATATTGAAATCGGTGAAGTAGGAGACCCTTTATGAGCAAATGTGTTATAAAATGATTTTAAATGCACCTCAAAGAGGCTCGTAATGCTATACAGATGGTGATAGAATAGTGGCCTGTCCTTACTCAACACTTATTTTCTAACATAATCTAATAAAATAGTGTACAGTAGCTACTGTCCATGGCGAACTAAAACACAGCTACTTATTTTATACACCCCAATTGTAATTTGCCCTAATAACGAGCTCGTTATTGGTGAAAATTACAAGATATCGCACCGTCTCGTACGATTAACTCGCGTGTTTAACTTAAAGCAGGTACTTCAAAGTCCGAACTGGGTAGTCTGATGCGTAGCCGTGTGTACAATAAAAAGCTGTATTTTAATGGGGGCTAAAATCCACGCCACACAACACATACAGAATTGCAATTGCAAAACTAGATGGCCCCATTTTCGTATGGCAGTCCTGCCGATAGCCTCCACTAAAAAGCAGCAGTAAAATTAGAAACAGAAAAGATCAAATCTGGAAAAAAGAAAACTGATGAGTAGGAACTTTGCAAAAGTTTCGCTTAATTCTTTATCTTTGCTATTGTAAGCAATAAGAACAGCGGCTCCTTTGCTAAATTATGAAATAGCTGTAAAAGGTAATAAAAACTGCCTATTAAAGAAGTATCGCTAACCTTACTATTGTTATGGAAAATTAACCTTAATTTGAATCAATCTCAAAAATCTAAAGAACAATGATATAAATAACTATAGTAAATACAAAATAATTCTAATAAATTTTAAGTTTTTTTTTCACATCTATAAGCATGAAACGGATACAAGTGAGAGTGCTATTTATGAAGACTGCTAAGCACTAACTACCATGCAACTATGACCAATCAAACCACACGATGGATTAGTTGCTATCACCACAATGGTATGTCATGTAAATAAGACCATTTCTTGCTCTTGCTAAATAAACCAAAGTAGTTTTTTAGCTGAATCTGCTGAATGAGTATATCAGGGGAAGATTGAATGTAGCTTTAGTGTCAGAAAAATTGAGGAGCAAAATAGGCGTGGTACGGGCATCGGGCATGTCATAAGGAATGTGGATGGATATGTGAGTAGACGTCGACCAAAGAAAACATGGATGAACTGTGTGAAAAATGACATGGATAAGAGAGGAGTAAATGCAGAGATAACGGCTGACAGAGGGGAATGTTGAAGGAAGACATGTTGTGCCGACCCCACATTAATTGGGCAAGAAATGAAAGGGCTTTAAAAAATAAACATCTTAGAACGCATTTTGAACTAAGAAACTTAACTTCAAACAAAATATTTTGTTGTCTCTGGTCTGTTTGAGAGCAAGTAATAGTCTTCATCGCTTAAATATGTTCAGATGTCATGAGTCTTAGTGCAATGCAAAGAGCGATACCGATAATCCAAAAGACACTAAGCATGAAAACCTCTAGTTCGTAACAAATGGGGAGGAAAACTATCGTTTGCTCACTTTAGATAGCAGCATTATCAACTGATACATAGAGCAACCGCGAATGTGTGCAACTGACTGATACGTAGTAGTAGATTGTGTCATAAAGGACCAAAATATTATATTTAGAGATTTTTTGAATCCAGAGCGAGGTGAAGGATTCTAGAGTAGAATCTTAAACATAGCGAGGGATTCAAAGTACGTCGCTCGAGTATAAATAATCTTATCTGCTATTTCAAAATAGGGCGGTGTCTCATGCTGCAATCTACAAAAAGCTTTGCGTTTCCACCCCATTGGGTACAGCGAGAAATTAGTTTATCATACTGCTTTGCATTATTGCATTCGGTTCGCAAATCACATGACACGATGTACTGACATAGCTTCGTTCCTGAACCGTGGACGCTCGGGCAGGCGAGTGCTTCCCAACCGCTCCCTAAACGGCGAATTGGATACACCGCCCTGACACACAACACTCAGTTACAATACTGTAATGAATTTCATTAGAAGACATTACATTTTGAAATAGAATGACAATCCTTTTATTATTAATAAAAAATATATTAATTAAACATTTTTTTTTTTAATTTAATAAAAAATATCTATATGGCATACCAGTCCCAATGAATTTTTATGAAACTTTGTTACTGGCATCAACAGTCAGATGCCACTTTGTTGAAGAAATAAAGGCTAAGTATTGCAATTTGTACATTCTATTTCATAACGTTTTTTCATGCTATCAAGTTTACATCGAAATCATAGAAAATAAACAAAAGAAGCGAGCAAACAAAATAATGTCACATTAATCGAAGTGCATTCCGTGCATTTTATTGCATAGTCTTATAGTAAGCAGTGCAAGATATATACGCAGTTGTCATACAGTGTGGTCGTTCATAATTCACATTTGCGGAAGAATCTACTTCAAATCACCTGCTTTGAAACGAATTTCATCTCGGAAATTCTATTTTTCATCAACCGAAAGCTGTTTGTTTTAGGCAAAGATTGCGTAGAGATAGCAAAAGTGCAAATTAAGGAGTAATCAATAGGCTGAAACAGGAAGTGACAATCACCTCGAGACTAGAAAAATACTAGAAAATGTATGCACTGTTATCTATAAAATTACGTTTCTAAATTGTTAGTTTGTCATTGACTAAATACAAATCGTTACGATTAGTCCTCAAAATTAAAATTTAGGAAAAAAACTTTTTTGTTATGTAATGATGATGATGTGTAATTTAATACTCCTTTCCAAGGAAATGGTGCTAAAAATCCCAATAAAAAAACTTGTTACTAAAAAACCGACCGGCATAATGACTAGGCCAATTGCAAGAGGACTATCGTTACAGATTAAAATCTAGGCATTATGTAAACACCTTATGTATCTCCTGAATGTACATAAAAGGGCAAATAGTGAAAAAAATTGTAATGATCACTACAAAGAAAGAAACAAAGAATATAACATTTGAACTGAAAGGGACTTTGGTATGTGTATGGAGCAGAAATCGTTGCAGTAACTGTCACATTGAGTTAGAAATCAACCAGGGATTTGAATGGGGAAGATTCATTTTTTGTCAATGCTCATTAGACGTGGAACCGTTGGGACAGCATCACAATAGTATACGAGTAATGTAAGGACAAATGTTTAAACAAGTATAAATGGAAGTAGAAAATAAATTGAGATGATTATTTTGACCTGCAAAGACATTTTTTTGATTAGAGATATGTATAATTACCAACATTTTAGCTTAGAATCTGATTAATAACCTAAAAAAATAATGGTTGATTCTCTTCAATCGATTCAAGAAACGTTTCTAAGCTAAGAGACATGGGGAAGCTTGTAGTGACCACCTTTGGTTTAGTAACACATAGGGAGGGTATACCGTATAACATAAAAAAATAAATAATAATGGTTGATGCTCTTGAATTTATGCAAGAAACATTCCTAGGCTAAGAGACATGGGAACGCTCCAAAGGACCACTTTTGGTTTAGTAACACATAAAGAGGGTACACAGTTTAACCTAAAAATAATAATAATGGTTGATGCTCTTGAATTTATGCAAGAAACATTCCTAAGCTAAGAGACATGGGGACGCTCCAAATGACCACCTTTGGTTTAGTAACACATAGGGAGGGTATACCGTGATGATATGTTGGTATACCTGAACGCTCTTCGTGAGGATCGAAGTAGAATGCCGTCGCCGGGTCAGCGCCGAATCCGACGGCGCAGGCACTCCGCCGGCCACCATCTGTATCACCGACACCTTACATCTGGCCTAAGCCTTACAGCCGAAACCTTACAGCCAGTGGCTAAACCTTACAGCCACCTGGCTTCCCGTCTCCGAAATAACAGTTATGTAGCCTGTTTGGACCGGATGCCCCCAACTACTATTGAAGGCCCGTGGTCTCGAGGCATTTTGTTCACGCGGTTTTGTTAGTGTATGCCAAAGCGCCTTGCAGACGCAATGCCTAACAGAAACTAAATTGACCACGTTATAGTTACAATTGAAAATGAGCTCATACTTTTAAGAAAATGTAGTTAAGTTACAGGTCAATTCTACATTATCTCAGGTAAAGTGATAAACTCATATTATATTACATTATTATTTTGTGTTAAACACATGCTCGTACTCAAACAGGAAATTATAAAAATATGTGTGCAACATAAAAATAAATGTCATGCGACATACACACATGAAAACATCAAACATTGCAACAGATAACCAATTTTTGAATCGATTTCCAATCGTTTTTAAGATCATGCGATAGGGACATAATATTACATTAAATTTCATGTTTGAGTGATCATTTCATTATTAAATTTGTAGGTCAATTCAATAATTTAGTAGGTATTTAGAAGATGTGCAATACTATCGGTGCATGCAGTGCTATTTAACTACGCTACGTGTAAAAACATGTGCAAATACTCATGCAAAACGCTATAAACTCATAAAAAACTCATCACAACTTTCTGAAATAAATTTGTGATCAAAAGTAACGCATTACTGAATGGATCAAATCAATAATATATTTACAAATAAGGAAGTGGTTCTAATAAACTGTCAATATTGCCAAAAAAAATATCTTGAAAATCTAAGTAATTAAAACTAATGTCCATTGTTGTAATGTCTAATAGCATTCCAACAAAAAATTAACAAAAAAGTTTACTAAGAGCTTTTGTGGGGTATCAATTTGAAAATTTGATTATTATGAAATCGGTTGTATTTAAATTCCGTACTTACTCTTTGCTTGTTGGGTCTTTTAACCTTATTAAAGTAAAGTTCAGTCATCTTTAAGAAGCCATCGGTGAGCTGATCTAAGTCAGATCGAGTGGGCGTAGGGTAGATATTACAATGTGTGGTCTCATCTTCTAGTATTTTCTTTGTGGCCGGGTTGGACATTGGCAAGAGAAGTGTGCGGAAACGCCAGTATTTGAGAGGCTGAAATGTTTTGAATACTCAATAAGTAGTTTGTCTTAAAACACATGCGCTGTGTAATTCAGCTGCAATAAAAGTGCGTAGTGCAATGCAACATAGGGCACAACCAAAATCAATCTTCCAGGACTATTCGTAGGTGTACTTATCTACACTAATATATATAAAAGAAAGTCGTGTTAGTTACATTATTTATAACTCAAGAACGGCTGAACTGATTTGACTGAAAATTGAAAAGCAGGAGACGGACATAGGATACTTTTTATCCCGAAAAAGTAAAAGTAAGCCAGTATTATAATATAGAGGTAAGATTTGTATTTTTGCATAAAACGAATAAATTAAAAAAACTACCCTACCGATTTCAATAATTCTTTCACCATTAAAAGGCTACATTATCCTTGAGTCGCATACCCTTCGACTGGCAACTGGTGAGGCCCTGGCTTTCTTCAAAATTCACACATCTGCGCATCAGCCGGCTCTCGGCCGATCGCACCGTCCTCCACCGTCCTCAGTATTTGTACGAAATTAACGGCATTAACCTATAGCTGCACTTCTCTAACCTAGTCACTGGCTTCGTTGAAGAATAGAGACAGGTAGCAAATGTTCATAAAAATACGGCCAACGGAGACAAAGTTCACAAGTTCATTTGATTTACGAGCACTTTCGCGGCCGGTCATCGTGTAACAAGTTTGTGTTTTGTTGCTGGTTTACAGGGTAAAAAGTGAATTATTTTGTTGTTGGTGCTATTGTAACGATGAACAGGTAAGTTTTTAATGTTTTTACATTCATTGGTTTCGGTTTTGATAAGTTTTCATTCAAAACCTTGCTAATTTCATCAGCCACCTAATTTTTTTTCTGCGAAGTTCTCCAACAAAATCTCTTTGTTTAGACTTAAAATCTAACTGTCCTTACTAAAAAACCAGTGGAATAGGTCAACAATACATATTTTTATGTTATTTAAGTGTTATATTGTTAGAATGTAATTAGGTTTCTTCAAAATAGTGAAATAAATACTAGCATTCCATACATGAGCCAGGAGCGGGCCGTTCCGCAGTCCGAGAAATCCTTGGCACTGTTATCATAGAAAATCTCTTTGTTTAGACTTAAAATCTAACTGTTCTTACTAAAAAACCAGTGGAATAGGTCAACAATACATATTTTTATGTTATTTAAGTGTTATATTGTTAGAATGTAATTAGGTTTCTTCAAAATAGTGAAATAAATACTAGCATTCCATACATGAGCCAGGAGCGGGCCGTTCCGCAGTCCGAGAAATCCACTATGATAACATGGCACTGTTATCATAGAAAATTGCAAGTTTTTGATTGTTGAATTTCTAAATGTTTTTGTATGGTAATAGGTTATTTTTTTATCATGAATCTTTTATAAATATATTCATGTTTTTGGATATCAATGTTTTTGTCTAACTCATTGAACCTACTTTGTACTACATCACATAAATTCCAAGTGTGTATTTCCATCCGTTTTCTAAATCTTTGACTTCGAGTAGCGAAGTGTACATTTGTACACAAGTAATAATTATTATTCAATTAGTTAGAATATTTCAAGCTGATTTCAAAGAGGTATAATTACTACGAGTGATAGTAGAAAAATAGAAGAGAATCATCATTCATTTACAAAGCGGCATGCGCGCGCCGACCTCTAACGAAGGTACCGCGCAGATCCGCCATTTTTCGCGCGTCGTGCTGCGCAGTCGAAGGGAGGCTATATTTTTTAACAGCGACCTTCCCCAGCTTCGTTTGGTTACCTACTTCAAAGTTCGCTTTCAGCAAAAAGTATGAATTTCTCACCTCAACTAGAGCGAAGTCCGTATCGCCTCGGGTACAAATATAATGGTCCATGTAATTCCAGTTGTACGTCTCCAGTTTTTCCGTCGTAAAAGACACCCAAGATACTTCATAGGTGTCGTGGTTTGGCGCGTGGAAGCGGTAACGGTAGTGAATATTGAAAGGCGGGTATGGGTGCCTGAAATTAAACGAATAGAAATAAATAAACAAATATTGTAGACAATTCACACAACAATATCTAGACACAGATATCTTTCTACACTATCTAAACTAAGCAGACCTTTTTCCTTAAGTTTAATAAACTTAAGGAAATAACAAAGATTTTTATAAAGTCCCAAAAGTTAAGAGCCGAGCGGGATTTGAACCCGCGATATATGAAAAATCAGGGGACATCTCTTCAACTGAATGCAACTTCGGTTATCCAGCAGGTAATTAGTTGACTCTAATGTCAAACCTGTAGATGGAGCCACGGTCGCGTTAGTGCTGTTCTAACATTCCCTAAGGCCCGTAAAATTTCGAAAAATCTATGTTTGAGGCTCGACTCAGACTCAAGCACTGTTTCTAAATACGGGCCTAAGAGTTATTCGCTAAGCAGAGCTTGCATGATAGGAACCAGATAGCTTATATATAGTTCGTCCAAGCTAACTCTGACAATTAATTTCACTGGTATCCCAAAAAGATTTGTACATGGAGACGTTTATCTGGGTGATGGATGATTTACCTAGGTCTATATCTCGTGACAGTGATGGTAGATCCCACCAGCGTCAGCTTATGGAAGATCCTGCCTATAGACAGTAGGTATCGCTTCGTCGGGGTCACAGGCTTGTTGCATTGCGGCGCTACTTTGGACGGCGGCGGTGTTGCCGTGGACGGGCAGTGGGATTCTATTACCTCGTTCTCATTCACTCCTACGATAAGTTGGAAGCCCTGAGAGATAAAATGGAGAATTAAACATCAAACATTACAGAACAGAGATTTTATCTCAGCATTTCGTGAAGGTGATTTGCTGATGGAGGAAGCATATGGCTCACCTAATGTTAAGTTGTAACCATCAGCTAAAACAAAGCATTGCCTCGCAGGTCATGCACGTTACGGACGTGCCCTACGATGCACTGCCGGCGTCCATCAAGAAACACAGAAAAGCTGCTTGACGGCATAAGCATGGTGGTAGTAATTCCTTCAGTAAGAGATCTACTACTGACTGCAAATTATATAACTTACTACACGGCCGTTTTTTGTACATGAATGAATACGTTAAGCTATCCCGTGGTGTAATTGAAATTGGACTGGGATGATAAATATGTAGCTGCAACACTAAACTGCGTTCCTCGATTTTGTTACCATTAGTTTTTTGAATTGCGTCCTTATAGAAGCATTTTAAAAACGTATTCACGCCAATAAGAGGCATTTTAGAAAAAAAAGACTTACCTGAGCTAATCTTTGTGAAACCAGCTCTTTGAACACTTCCATAGTAGTAAGCGGGTCTTTATAGATAGCTCGGTTCTGAGCAAAATCAGCGTTCACATCATCAGGTAGTAGGTTATAATCTGAGACTAAATAGTCGTTTTGTAGCGAGCGCTTGTCCGGGAAGTAATCGGTTGTGATCGGCAAACAAGCCGGGATTGTCAGAGACTTCCAGTCCACACCTGAATTGCAACATATAATTGTTAATAATAGGGAATTACAGATATTTTGAATAGGCCATGCTTGATTTCGGCTCAAGCTGAGTTCAAAGATAGAACAGCAAAGATACTAGCGCTTGTTACTTACGCTGTAACAGCTTTGCATCTACATAGTATAAAGCAAAGTCTCCCCTCGCATCTATGTGTAAGCTGATCTCGGGTTGTGTAGAACGGCTATTAGCAGTTAGAAACGTGACTAAAGGCCGGCGCAGATAACTATGATATCTTCAGCTGCCGTACCGTTAAAGTATAGTGCGTCCGACATTCATTCTGTCCACGCTTTACATAAATGATAGACAAGATATAGAAATAAAGTCATCGAGATCTAGATGACGTAATGGGCAGGTGGTAGAAAATTATACAGGGTTATTCATTATTAGCTGCAAATACTCAGGAATTAGGTTCAACAAATAAAATAAAAAATATTTATGAAATTATTTTTTTAAATTTTGATCAAAATTTTTTTTAAGTTTTTGTATCAAAATTGTATTTTTATTAATTTCTTTACGGCTATTGCATAATGATTGCCATGGAGAACAGGACGATGACCCACCCAGGCGGTGACTGAACGCAGAGTGTCGCTCACGGCGTGCGGGCGCGGATCAAAGGTCAAAATAGGTCAAGCGTCAATGATTCCTTTATCGATTTTCTCGGGATTTTCATAACAAAACTTAAAAAAAATCATTTCATAAATATTTTTTATTTTATTTGTTGAACCTAATTCCTGAGTATTTGCAGCTAATAATGAATAACCCTGTATAGGTAGAAAATATATGCATCGCCATCACTTGATGACGTCCAAGGAGGTAGGAAACCCATTACAATAGAGAGGAAATGTCTAAGACTTATAATTGCCCGAGATTTATTCAATTAATAAAGTGCGTAGCTGAGTAACAGAGACCTGTTTAGTCACAATATTTTTGCTATATTCCGCATGCATGATCCGATTTATTCAGAAGCCGGAAAGATTTCTAAGATCTACTCATGAAGCGGCAACTACATTCAAATCAGCGTATTTCTTATGAATGTTTGTTCTGATAGTCTAACAAAACATTCACCACAACAAAAACATGCAATCGCTATCACATGCGTTATGATAGGAGCACAAATCGAAAGGAAAACGCACGCGGGTAGTTTAGGCGTATCGAACACGGGTGCGAGCGTGTGAGTGATACTATCGCGCACTCGCTCACACCCGTGGCATGACCAATCACTGTACCGCGGCGAGTGCCTCCTTAGTAAGAAATGTGTGATAGAAATAGAGCATGGTACTATTTGAATCTGCATTCTAAAAAGCAATTGAATTCGTTAAAATATACCTTGGCGCCATATAATAATTGATTAAAACATAAAACACAATCTACTTGCAAATCCAATAAATTGTATATCAAACCTATGGCTCGGTTCGCTTTGGTAGCAAGTGTTCCAATGTGATTTGAAGATTATTTTCAATGCAGCGATATCATGAAACATCAAAAATGGGATGCACAATTTAAAGTAGGCAATGAGATTTTATATTGATTTTTTACAAGTCAAATAACCATTTATTATGCATGTGTGAAACGTAATTACCAACAGTTAAATGAAAATAGGTAATGGAGCTTTCAGCAAACAAGTTACCTAACAAACTAAAATGGTAAGAAGAGTATATCTTATTGCAAAACACGTGCAAACATCAAACACTCAAAAAAACACATTCATGCTATTGTGTGAATTTGAAACACTGAAACATAATGCTTTTAAATAACTTATTGTACAAATAAGTAATGTATCTCTATGGCTTACATAAAAACCTTTATTTTAAAATTATGAGTATGATAATATTTCGAGCAAAACTAATTTTTTAGGCTGTCAACACTGAACCACCTTAGAAAAGCGGCAATTTAGTAGAATATATCGTTGAAAACATTGTGTAAAATCAACAATTCATAAAAAAATGCCTAGTTATATCGTTTGATTGATTCGACAAAGAGAACATGATATAATAGACTGATACCTTCGTAAACTAAGGAGTATATCCTGATATTTTTTTATAAAAAAGGAAAAAAAATATTGTGGACAATTAACACAACACTATCTAGCTCCAAACTAAGCTGAGCTTGTATGACGGGAAGCAGATAGCTGATATAATACTTGAATACATTTTTTGTAAACACATAGGACCATAATCGGAAACAGTGCTTAAGAGCGCATCGTGCGAAAATTTGAGATTTAAAAAAAAAAATTCATAACTAAATAACTAAGTGACATTTTAAAAATCGCAAAAGGACTAATTGCAGACTATACATTTGAGATTAATTCGAATTTAAGTGTGTTAAAAAAATATACTATTTAACATGAATTCGAATTAATCTCAAATGTATAGTCTGCAATTAGTCCTTTTGCGATTTTTAAAATGTCACTTAGTTATTTAGTTATGAATTTTTTTTTAAAAAATCTCAAATTTTCGCACGATGCGCTCTTAAGTCCAAGTCGAGCCTCAAGCATAGATTTTTTGACAGTTTTCTATTGAAAAGTGACTCAGACACAAGCAATGTGTTTGTATACATAAACATCTATGTTCAACACACAAATATTAGTTCTTGGTGGGGATCGAACCCACGGCCTACAGGGCAGTAGGCAGGGTTATTTCCAACTGAGCCGTGACGCCTGTTAACATATTAACGCGTGGAACTGGTACTTAGATTCACTTGGCTCTAAGACTTTCAAAGTCATCCTATTGAAACCATTGAAAAAATAAATAAATATTCTGGACAATCCACACAGCACTATCTAGCCTCAAACTAAGCAGAGCTTGAACGATGGGAACCAGATAGCTGATATAATATTTATACACATTTTTTTGTAAATACATAGAATACAATATAACACCCAGACCGAGAACAAACATTTGTGTTCACCACACAAATATTTGTTCTCAGCGGGGATCGAACCCACTATCTACGGCGCAGAAGGCAAACTACTACCAACTGAGCTGAGAGGCCAGTCAAATATATATTTGACTCTGAATGTATCTAACCTGTAGTCAAAGTCAAATACATATTTAACTTTGAATGTATCTAACCTGTAGTCAAAGTGAAACACATATTTGACTTTGAATGTATCTAACCTGTAGTCAAAGTCAAATACATATTTGACTATGCATGTAGCTCAACTGTAGTCAAAGTTAAATACATATTTGACTTTGAATGTATCTAACCTGTAGTGTATTTGACTTTGAAGGTATCTAACCTGTAGTCAAAGTCAAATACCTACATATTTGGCTTTGAATATATCTAACCTGTAGTCAAAGTCAAATACATATTTGACTTTGAATGTATCTAAAATGTAGTCAAAGTCAAATACATATTTGACTTTGAATGTATCTAAAATGTAGTCAAAGTCAAATACATATTTGACTTTGAATGCATCTAACCTGTTGTTAAAGCGGGGGTCCATTCCTGCTCTCCGGTCGCGCCCCACAGTAGCGCGAGTGAAGCGTTGTTTGTGGACGGAGGACCGAGCACTGCGCCTATGATACTCAACGTTCCCGATGTGCTTATCATTCGCTTGCGGCTCGGTATGTTGCCTGAAAAGGGGGAAGATTTAATACGGTATAAGTACGGTTGTAGGCAATAAATATTGCAAATCGGCTTTCCAAAAAACAATAAATGATCACATAAATTTCCATGTCAAACTTTAAAATATGCTAAAAATTGAATACTGAATAATTGAATTAATGAACTAAATAGATATTTGAAAAACAGTGCTACCACTAACATACAATTATTCAGATCTCTGATTATATCGGATCTATCTCTTTCTGACGCACACTACGCCCTATGAAGCCGAAATTAGCCGATGTGCCATATTTGTTGCTACAAGTTGGCTTTCTAACGCCAGTACCCTACACATTTGATTAAAATTAAATTTTTAACGACAGTAATTAAATATTTATTAATTTATTATAATTTATTTATTTATTATAATTATTAAAGACTGTTTAATCTACAAGATTATAGTTTTCGTCTTAAAAGTAGTTAGATAGTAATGAACTTACCGTCAACTTGGTAAATAGGATGATTGTTGGGTATCATAGTGGAACCGTTTTCCTTCACCACATTGGTTTCTCTATTGTTAGGCCTGGAGGCTGCCTCGCCGGCGGGGCGCGCTTGGTAATGATGCTGTTGGATCAGCACACCGGTTGGTCCTGGAAGTATCATCATCATCATTATCAGTGCGGATCGCCAGTAATGACATAAGGAACTGAGACTTGTACCTGAAGTCCGATTTTTGCTACCATATTTCCTCTACCAAATGTTGTGTTCGAGTGAGCATGTGTATCTCTCTTTTGTGTGGAAAATTGAGACAATAACTCGTTTCGATCGTTTCTACGTAACGTATTTTTGCTGTCTCATCTTTTCTCCATACAATAGGCGAAAAGAAAACAACATTTCGTGATAAAATGTTGTAAATGAAGTGGGACTTGCCCTTCAGGTCGCTAGCTTTTGCATTTTTTTTTATTGTGGACAATCCACTCAACTCTATCTATGCCTACCGTGCCTGGGGATTACAGCTTTGAACTCATGATAGAATGAGGTACCTACTACTAAAGTGTGTAAAAAGAGTAGCTTAGAACTCTTCTAAGCCACTCTTTACTTATAAGAGACTTATATAAAAACCTTGCGGGATCAATCTCTAAAATAAATTGAACATCTCATGAACTCAGCCATTATAACATAATAAAAATAATATTTTTGAAGGTTACAATAAAAACACATAAAAATAATATATGCAATGCACCGAATTACTTCAGGTTATTTAAAATTCATCATCATCATTATCATTTCAGCCCGGTATCACCCACTGCTGGGTATAGACCTCCTTCATTTTCTGCCAACCTCCTTTGTCCAAAAAAAAACATTGTTAAAAAAACATTACCTTTCGGAAATATATGGGTCCATCGTCGTCTATTACTAGTTAATTTCACAGTAACATGCGAAGGGTCGAACGGATTGATAAGCGCCCGCCCAGTCCTTATCACCGGCTTGTGGGAAGATATAGAACTGCGCGGTGAAAGCCGATTGCTTGATAGGCCGTCGGTCGCGTCGCTGTTTGTATCGAACGATGCATGTTTTGCTGAAAATAATAGAACAATATGCATACAGCTTCTTCTTATTTAAGGGAGTAATCTTTGCCTATAACAAAGTATTGCCTCGCAGGTCAGGCACGTTCGGAACGCGCCCTATGATGCACTGCCCTGCGTTCAACAAGTTGAGGCATAAAGATGTTAAGCCTCATGTGCCCCGAAACAAAGCAATGCTGCTTGGCGGTAGAAATAACCACAGTGATAGTACTTCCCTGGACACGCTTTTTACAAAGACTACTGTAGTGTACTGTGTCTGTGTTTTACTCGATAAGTTCAATTGATTTCGCCTACGTGTCTCTTTCTTTTTTATGGAAAAATTATGAAGACAACAACTCGTTTCGATCGTTTCTACGTGACGTATTGTTGTTGTCCCATCTTTTCTGCATATAAAAGAGAGAGACCCACAGGCGATACGAATTTTTCAAACTTATCGAGTATAACTACGACTTCTCCTTCTGAAAACTTATAAACTGTAGTATATTTCACTTACTTCCAGTTGAAAGTATATCGGCGATACTATGATGTATATCCGGGTCAGACATTTTCCTATGATGGATTGTGGAGTTAGGAGGGCTTCGTCTACTAATTCCTTCCAAACCTGCTACTGAAGTTTTCTTTGTGCGATTCACTCTTTGAACACTGTAATATCAAAAGCGGCATAAGTTTTTTCGCCCTTTTTTTGTAGTAGGTAATGGGACCAGCTTTTTTTTAGTATTATATGTAACTATTGTGTAGTTCACCTTCGTGGTCTACTAAAAAACAGCTGGTACCGAAAGTAGAACACTAGAAAGTAAACGCTTTAGTTATGTGTTTTAGTAATTCTTTGGCACATTTTTGTGCTTAGACACACGAATGAAAAACCCATAATCAGGTACTTACAGCAGTAATCTACTTTTAGTACTCAAAATCCTTGAGAATGTATTTGAGGGTAGTCAGAGATACACAAGCACAAAATATTTTAATTAATCTTACCATGTGCTGTGAGCCGGTGGCAACTGAAACACCTGTGCATCATACGCGTCGTAATCAAATATAGAGTTATGCATATAATCATCTTCCTTCAACAGTTTCCCTTTCTTCTCATCCTCATACATCTTCCGCAGCGGCTCCTGACTTTTACGCGGTGGCAGTTTGATCCTCGGTATGAAATTCGAATACGCAACTTTTTTATTAGTTGAGTAAAACGACAAGTTTATCCAATGGGGCATAGAGTAATCGTCTATAGAGTTGAGATTGTTGTCTTTGTTGTGGAATTTCAGTAATGGAACGGCGTGTAGTGGCTGTTCGCCGACGCATACTAAGTCGCTGCCCACTCCGTTGTCTATGATGCGCTGCTTGGTCACGTTGGTTAGTTCTCTGTCGACCTCGAAGACGCCAACTCCGGGAGTTATGACGACACTGAGCTGGCCGGTGCGGTCGAAGCAACGGTCAAGATAGTGCTTTTCGAACACTGCAAGCAAAATATGAATATAATAAATTGTCCATGACCGGCATCCCAATATAGTTGGTAATATTGAGGTGCACTGAGCTGTGAGCTGTAAAAAGGCAGAGTCCTTCAGCGCTGCAGGTTTGATCAGCGCCTTGACAAGCCTATACATATAAGCGACTTGAAAAAAAAGGATGAGGTCCTCAATTCGGTTTTTTTATGTTTGCAACCGCATAACTCCGCTATTTATAAATAGATTTGATTTTAAAAATTAAAAATTACTTTTTTTATCAGTAGGTTATGAATTCGGTTCATCAAAGTTTTTTTTAATATTATTACTTTACAGGATGCCATATGAGCTTCGCATTAACTACGGTGGCTCAAGACGTGTCAAGGTGTGTATTCTCATTAAGAAGATTATTTTTTTCAATGGCATTCTTGTTACCTACCATTCAAACTCATATTGAGAACTTCCAGAAAGTTCCCCTGAGCAGCAGTGGAATTGATAGCAGTGGGTATTTCAATGTTAGGCCTTTCATGATACTGCAGAACAATTTTCTGATAGTCCGTGAAAAGCCGGCGTAGCTGCAGTAGGACATTGGACCAGTCTTCATACCTTTCGTTTTGTACAGCCACTCTGAAAAAAAACATTAATCTCTAAGTATCAATTTATTTTGGACATCCAATGGAGATATGATACAAACAATCTTCATTCTAAAGTAATCAGTGTGTTGTATCTCTCTAGGTATAGGACAACACAGCACGCGCAAAATCTACTACAACAAACGTACACTCATCAGGGATATTCAAGCTTTTGTTGATATTTTTACTAAAACTGAAAATAATTTCATTAGAAACTAGATATGGCAAGAATCTTTATTTTGTGTTTTTATTAGTAACAATAAAATACAACTGTTTGATATTATTTAATAATAAAAATTAAGGCAGGAACGAAATCTCGAAAAATCAGAAAATGTATTCAAAATATCCCTAGACAATGTTGATGTGGGTAGGGTAGGCCTATGTCCAAGTTGGACCTGTGCAGGCTGCTGATGATGATTATGTGTAGAATTCACTTACATCTTCTACTATATAAAATCTTCTTCTAAATATATAAAACTCTTACGTTACTGACTGACTGACAATCAACGCTCAGCCTAAACGGTAAGTCCTAGAAGCATGAAACTTGGAGGGTATGTTTCTTTTATAGCATAGGGGTGCACTAAGAAAGGAAATTGGAAAATGATTTCCCTAAGCGGAGAAAAAGAGGAAAAACTTTTTAAAGAAAAATCAACGGGGCGTAATGGCAAAGGGGCGAGCGAAGCCGCGGGCGTCCGCTAGTACTATATAAAAATAAGTCAGGTTTTCCTTCCTGACGCTATAACTCCAGAACGCACAAACCGATTTCCACGGTTTTGCATTCGTTGGAAAGGTCTCGGGCTCTGTGAGGTTTATAGCAAAGAAAATTCAGGAAAAATTCAGGACAAACCAACATTTTAAGTAGATGGCGCCGATTTTAAGTAGATGGTGCGTGAAACATTGTTTGACAGCTAAAACGAAGCCATCTGGTGGCGAGTTCGCCGGGTTTGCTAGTCTTAATAAAAAGATTTCCGCACTAAACATAGGTACCTACATACTTATATTCTAAAAATGATCATATTTTAGGGAGCAACTAACTTTTGGTGAAATTTTATGATTTATGATTTTTTCCCTGGGCTCTTTCCGTCGAATTATTGGAAATATTTATTTTCCAACTAGGAACAACTTACCTGTAAAAATCTTCATAGAACCGTCCTCTGTAGTTTTTTTGCAAACACTCTTTCATGTGCTGTGGGAACTCTTCTAAGGATTTAGCTTTGTAGAATGTCCTTGAGAATAACACAATAGTCACCTCATGGTTACTTCCATTTTTCTAAAACATTAAAATAAAAGTTTTTTTTTATTTTGCCTTTTCTCTCTGCTAGGTAAAGGTAAACAAATAATTTGGTATGTACACCCCATACACTACTGACATTGTAATCAGCTTGCAACAACCTATACGTACTAATATTATAAAGAGGAGAGATTTGTATGTTTGTAACGAATAAACTCAAAAACTACTGTGCCGATTTCAAAAATGATTTCACCATTGGAAAGCTACATTTACCCTGAGTAACACTAACATAGGCTATATTTGTGTTTAAAAATAAATGTCTACCCGTGCGAAGCCGGGCCGGGCTGCTAGTATTATATATCATCATCATCATCAGCCTGAAGAAGTCCACTGCTGGACATAGGCCTCCCCTACACATTTCCAGGAAGAACGATTCTGAGCCCTTTCCATCCACCGACTTCCTGCAATCTATAAGAATTATATATAAGATAGTCATTTTAGTTACACTATTTACAACTTAAGAACAGCAGAACCAATTTGAGAGAAAATTGGTGGAGAGGTAGCTCAGAACCAGGAGACGGACATAGGATCTTTTTTATCCCGAAAAAGTAACGGGAACGGGGCGAGCGAAGCCGCGGGAGGCCGCTAGTAATGCATAAATATGATACATAATAGGTAGGTAGTTCCTTAGGCCATTCATTATTAGTAATAAGCAGTTGCAATTAATGTTAATGTAACCAAGTTTTGTAGCATGTGTAAATAGGTCAAAATAATATAGATAAGACTGAGATATCAGCTTATGGACAAACAATTGGTTAGGTATGCATGGATCTAATCTAGAAAATAATAAAATACTATTAAAAATGAATGTAAGTAAATAACTAGTTATTACATTAACTATTTTAGGTTTTAGTTTAGTTGTAAAGTGGTTCTGGAATAAATAAATTAAAATTGAATTTTGACCAATGTATCAAATCATCATAATCATAATATTGTATCTTAGGTATCTATTGTACCCAAAAGTTTAATCTACAAACAATTGGCTAGGTATACTATGCATGGAACTATGGACGAAGGATATTAAATTATTTAAACAGTATTTGGACATTTATCTTAACTGTTGTATTGTACCCAAAAGTTTAAAATAATCTTTCATTAACATACCTTCCATTTAGCAAAGAGATCTGCCAGAAATCCATTGACAGCCTTCTCAAAGTACAAATCCCCGTGGATATCAAAGTCCCACATTTCGGATGACATCTGAATGAACAGATATACCATAGAAGTGGAGGATCTGAAGACAATCTTCGTGTCTTCAGTGATGACCCCGCACGCAACTCGATCCCCTTGAGACCACATCTCATAGACTTGGCATCTGATTGTAGCACCACAGTATTCAATCTTTTTGTTTATGTAGACGCATGTGCCTATCTAAAAAATAATATTTTAATGAAATTATTGACTTATTATTTATTTATTTATTTTATTTTTAGCCTGGGTCGTCCCACTGCAGGGCAAAGGCCTCCCTCCCCTTCTTCTTCTTCTTGACTTAAATAGAATATAATGTCTATTCAATTTGTTTAATCCTCATTCATGTAAGACATTGCGCTCTGGTAACCAAGAGAGTAATAAACACATAGAAATTTTGTACCTCCTTACAGGATGAAACCTACTCCACATAAAATGCACCTATTTATTTAATTATTATTATGCTTATAACTCACCAAGCTATTTTTAAGACGCCACATTTCAGACCTTCCCATATACTGGTCTCTGAAGGTGAGCTCCACAGAATCCAGTGCAATGTCAGCCACATTCACAATGTTGACGTAAACATCAGCAAATGTTCGCAACTGAAATGTTGTGGCTATACTTTGTTCTACGCTTATGGTATCTAAAAATAAAGAAGGTAAACAGTTATCTAAATTAACTCTTATTATTAATATTAGCCCCAATTGTCTCATTGTTAGGCAAAGGCCTCCCCCAATCCTGCTGCTCTTCACGAATCTTAAACCATGAAGAAAATTGATTGTGTCAGGAATTAACAGGTCCAACATTCAAGCTTGTAAAATAAACTAGGTCAGTCTCATTAATATCTTTTCTGATTGTGCTGACTGATTCAAAATATTGGAGCCATCGAGAATAATATTACCCCTTCCTCGAGCAGGTACATCCACTTTTGCCACTTGCAGCAGCAGTCTTGGGTAGTCATTTTCAGGGTGATATATTTCAACGATGTCTTTTTCGTTTAGCCCGGGGTAATCTTTCAGGTTTATTATAAGATCTGCAGCTGTAACATAAAATATAATAAACTATGTTCCCACTGGACTGGAAAGCATCTGTTATATTATTTGTAATGAGTCAGAATCAGAAGACTTACGACTAAAAGTGGGATGGTGGACGATTAGCTTGAAAGACTTCATATTTGTACAAAAAAGTTTATCATTATACTCTCAGGTAATTTTGGACTATTTGCATGTTATTTGTAGGTACGAAACTATTCTGGCGTTTAGTTTCACAAGTTTTTCAACATTAAAATTGTCGCAATCCACAAATGAAAATAAACAAACTTTGAGTGAGTGGAGTGAGTGAGTGAATGAAATGAATTCATTCGATAGAGGTTTTTTATTAGGGTTCCGTAGCCAAATGGCAAAAACGGAACCCTTATAGATTCGTCATGTCTGTCTGTCTGTCTGTCTGTCTGTCTGTCTGTCCGTCCGTATGTCACAGCCATTTTTCTCCGAAACCGTAAGAGCTAGATTGATGAAACTTGGCGAGTAGATGTATTCTGTAAACCGCATTAAGATTTTGACACAAAAATAGAAAAAAAACTATACATTTTGGGGGTCCCAATAACATACGTGTGGGGTATCTATGAATAGGTCTTTGAAAATGATGTTGAGGTTTCGTAAATTGTTTTTTTCTAAACTGAATAGTTTGCGCGAGAGACGCTTTCAAAGTGGAAAAAAGTTGGTCCCCCCCCCTCTAACTTCTAAAATAAGAGAATGATAAAACTAAAAAAATATATGTTGTACATTGTACTATGCAAACTTTCAACGATATTTGGTTTGAACGAGATCTAGCCCGTAGTTTTTTTTTTAAACGTCCTAAATCGTAAACCGCAATTTACCTTTCGACGAACTACAAGAACCTTTATGGTATGTTACTTGTTGCTACGGAACCCTTCATGGGCGAGTCCGACTCGCACTTGGCTGCTTTTTTAATTGTATTCTAGCGCTGGAAACAGGACTTTTTGCAGTTTTTTTTTATAGATAGATGGAGAGAGAGATAAAAGTATTCTACTGCCTACAGTCTATACTTCCATTACCTATCATGTATGAAGTTGTGTCATGTCAAAAATGTCACACGTCAACAAGCACGTCACGTCACACGTCACCAACGATTTCATCGTTTTCGTTTGTGTTGTGTTGTGTCAACAAAACTGTTTCGGTTCGGAATGCACGGATTTTCTATCGTTCTACAAAAATGTAATTTTATTTTTGCTGAAAAATGAAAAATAAGCGAAACAGTGACTAAAAAGAGGCCTGAAACGATTCTTGCAACATGTATTTATCGGATTTTAAGGATTTTGTAAGCACTCTAGCGGTAGCTACAACAATCTTACAATTTTTATCTGGCATGTAATAAGCATATTTTTTTGATTTCTCGTTTATTTGACAATACACTATTATTTATTGGTTCGCATATTTATCTAGTGATATCTTATTTCAGCCTGGTATGTAAGCAATATGTTGTGAACAAAACTACTGCAGAATCTTCGCCTCTGCCTTTTCTATGCGGACTTCTATCGTAAGTAAAAAAATAACCCTAACTTGAGTAAATTAAACCAAATTAAAACTGCCTAAGCTTTTCTGTACCCCAAGTCCTTGACTAATTCTTTTTCTGTTTCAGGTCCGGCTTATGGCTTCTCTACGGATTGGCTAAACATGATGATAAAATAGTACTAGTTAATATTGTGGGACTAGTATTGATGATATTATATATAATTGTGTTTTATAAGTACACATTCAAAAAGTCATCTTTCTTGAAACAAATATGTGCCTGTGCAGTGTTCTTCTTAGTCGTTTTTGGCTATATTTCAAATGAAGAGGACAATGAAATGCTATTGACCAGATTAGGTAAAGTTAAACTATTACTTACCCATATTTGAGTATGGTTGTAGACCATAAATACTGGCTAAACATCAGTTTTTCTTCTCTTGTAGAGCGCTATCTCTTTCTGACGCACATTACACCCTATGAAGCCGAAATAAGCCGATGTTCAATATTTGTTGCCTACTACTATGCATACTTTTTACTATTTTGTAACACCTACTGTTCTTTTATTTTCAGGTCTATCAGCTTGCTCAATGACTGTTCTGACAATAGCAGCACCAATGAGTAAACTATTCTATGTGATCAAACATAAGAACACTGAATGTCTTCCGTTCCCAATGATACTGATGTCCTTCTTTGTGTCAACATTCTGGTTGCTGTATGGTATGATAGAGGAGGATATTTATCTAGTGGTAGGTATTTTTTATCTGACTCCCATCTTACAGGATATATTATAATGGGTCATTTTATGGGAATGTTAGACTACTTATAAAATTTGTATGATAACAATGTTATTTTGTTTCAGCTGCCAAACTTCTTAGGTGTGGTGCTTGCAGTGTCCCAGCTTTCTTTATTTGTGATATACCCAAGTCGGCCACTGTCTCCCGGCCATGCTAAAAGCATGTTAGCCTAAGGTGCCATACTATTTTGGAAAGAAAAGATTATCTGAGTTTATTTAAACTTAAGTGCAAGTATTCATTTTTTTTTAATATCGAATTCCTACGTTTTATATCAGAGATAACACTAATAGCTAGAGATAGAACTATTTTCAATATATATATATTTAAAACATAGTATTATTATAACAAGTACCTATGACAACATTCACCTTCAAAACACATATGAATTATACTGTACCTAATGTTGTTATACTTATAATTTAGGATGGGCTTTTTTACTAAAGTTTAGTAATTATTAATTCCGAATTTTTAAGATCTGAAATATTTATTTATACTTGTGTCTAGTACCTATGTTATAAATTAAATATAATTTGGTTTAAATAATGAAATCTACGTAATTTATAATTTCGTTTATATCAAATACTAGTAGGAGTTAGGTAATCCACATAAGTCAGTCCACTCCCTGTGAGTTTACACGGGTGAGGGGTGGGGTAATACGCGGGGGATTACGCTGACACCAGGCGGCAGGTGTGTTTTTTCCACGCTTTTATCTAATTAAAGTCTCCCGGTCGCGCCCTGTAAACTCTAAGGGCGTGTGGTCATTTGGTTTACTAATAAATAGAGTATTTCCCAACATTAAACTAAACCATCTACTTGGTACAAATTAATTTATTGAAACCTAGTTGTATAATATTTAGTAAAGAAAATAATAATAATATTTTTATGAATAAAAACTAAAGATCTTAAATAAAGTTTTAAATTATTTATTAACACACCTTATTTCTTATCTTTACATATTATAATATTGGCACAAAATAAGTGAGGAACTTTTACTAAATGTATAATAACAACTCACCAATTTCCGGTTTCGAGTTGTTATTACTTGTAACAGGAGGTGGGTCAGGATGGTAGGTAGGTACATTTAATCATAACATACTCTAGAACAGTTAGGAGGATAATTCATTCTAAGTAGGTACTTAGAGTATAATTATAAAAAAAAATCACCAAATAACAGGTTTTACCTATGAAATTGGAGGATATTTTTTGACAATAACTTTATAAAATACAGGCAAAAGATAAAAATAATTTATATCGGCCTACCTAAAAACATAATAATGCTAAGTGGCGTAATCCGTAAACCATTATTAACTCTATTCAAATGTGTAACAGTTCACGACTCTGCAAATACAGAAACCTCGATCAACCCAGTTTTTGACACAATTGCCTCTAGAATTATAAGATGATATCGGTTCAATGGAATCGGCAAGAATTAATTTATTGTGGTCCATCAATACAGTAGCTTCGTAAGACATTTTTGTTGGTACTCGCCTTCTGTGCATGTAATCTGGAATGTCTTCAACCATTTGAAACGCTATCACGTAATTCTTTTTATTCTTCTGATTAATGTATGAGTGTATCCTGAAAACTTTGTCTAATCGTAACGGACTGCACTTCTTGCAAGCCGATGTTTTTATATTGAGAGTGTAATTTTGAATGAAGGAAACTGCTAATTGAACGCTATTTAGAGCGTCCATGTCCGTAAATGTGTCGGCATTTTTCATGCTATGACAACTGCACCATTTCTCACTAACACCTGCCGCAGCACAAGTCCTAAAAGGAGATTGTTCTTCGAATAAATCCATGCATTGTGGACAAGCTTCTGACTGTATTTCCATGGAGTTTCTTGACATATTCGAAATTTTCACCAACGTAAGATAGACGTCGTAAGGTGTCACTAATCTATTCTGGTTCAGTTTCAAATTGTAATATTTCTCTTCGTGCTTTGATCGAAAATCGATCGGTACCCATACAAATAGCATGGGTAATCTTTCTTCGTAGTAGGATTCCATTTGAATTCTACTGGCACCGTATCGAATTCCATGGTCACTTATCAGTATTATGAACGTATTGTTTAGGAGACCAGTAATTTTTTCAAGGAAATCGATCGTATCGTTTTCGAACAGTGAAGGTAGGTATTCAGTGTTGTGACTGAAAGTATTAATCCAGAATGTGCCGAAGAATTTATCTTTTTTATACGTATTGGCGAAATCATAAGCATAGTCAAAAATGTGTTTTCCTGATGGCTGATGCTTTGCGCACATGACATTGCCTCGAAGTCTTTCTCCGGTGAGGAAGAATGGTCTCATGTAATGATGGGTGGGCGCTGTTTTGAATCCATTAAATTTAGAGAAAGTGTCAGGCAGTTGTAAATTATCTTCCCCAAAGGCCGTTAAGTAGCCGACGTCTCGAAATCTACTCCACACCATAGCATTATTACATTTGTGCATGCCTAAGCTACATGCTTTTTCTATTGACGTAAGTTTTTGTCCTGTTAGTACTGATATAAAATTGGGAAAAGTGTTGGAGCCAATCTGGAAAAGAAACGGTTTACGATCTCGTGAATTTTATCCTATACTAGCTAGGATATACTAGGTGCCTACCTGGTTGCACTGCGAGGGTCTAGAGAGGGAAGGTGCCCTAGTGTTCACGGTGCAGATGAAGAGGAAAGGGCTTCAGCCCTTCCTTAAGGTAAGTACAACCGCTGACGGGGTAGTGGAACGAAACAAAGCCATGACCTCGTCCACCCAGCAAATTAAGAGGAACACCCCAGGGGTTTTAGTCAGCAGCAAGAGTCTGATATAACCCGGCTAGTGGGTATCCATAAAGGATTTCCCTTGGCCAAAAAAGCGGGGACCTACCGGGAGGGAATGTACCTAGGTAGTGAATTAATAAGATTACCTTTTGATATCCTCTATAATCTAACCATCCCTGTGCCTGTAAACGTTTAACCATTTTCGGCATCGCTTTGAAGATTCTCGCTCGAGACATGGTGTCCATTCCAATAAGCAGAACATTCCAACTTTCCTCATTATATTTCATAATTCTTCTGCGTTGCTTTTTGACAAATATGTAGGCGTCTTCATATAGAATACTGGGTTTTGTCTTATTCGGTTGTATGGTTTGAGTGTAGCATTTCACTACCATCACTTCTTGTTCTATATCAGTCTTTGATCCACTTCGAAATCGTTTGCATTTGTTGTACCTGAAATATTCGTTTTTACTATTTTTGTAACATTACAAGTCTATTGAACCATACTACCAGTTGGGGGCTTTAAATGGTTCTACTACTATAGGCGTTAGTAGTCACCATCACCATAAATCATGAATGACTAGGAATAGAAAGAAATATTTTTTCGAATTTATCTTGCATACCTTATGCGACGGTCTTCATGATTAGTTTCATTACTTCGAACTGCAAAACTGTAACAGCATTCATACTTTTTAAAATTCACATACTTTTTCAGTTTATCTGTATCTATTCTGAAAACCAGTTTTATTTTCTGCCAGCCGTCGTATATTTTTTTAACAAATATAGCACGTTCGCCGCATGATAATCTACGATAGTCTGCATCCTTGAATTTGATTTTTTTTCCGTAGTTTGGAATAATGCAACTGGGAGTGTTGATAAGGAAAGACTCTGTTCCTGTGAAATGAACGAATTATGCCTGAGTAGGGTTAGGGTGTCAGTTTTATTTGTTACTTATCTACAGAAGTTGAAGAAATCCGCTGCTGGACTCCTTCCAGGAAGAACGAGTTTGAGCATTCTTTATCTACCGACTACAATATCGTTCCTTCGGTTTCATCTTATAGTACGCCTAGTCTCCGTCAGGATAATAATGTTCCGTGGCCTAGTCTACCGGTTCGTGGTCGCCTTTCGTAAATATTTATTCATGTTTATCATCTACAATAGTCAGTACAAAAGTAGACAATTGTTGGGTGCTAAGCGACACTACTGTGGAATGATATCAAATGTAACCTAAATTAAACATATCTACAACATAGTCATAGTAGATCGTTTGTTAGTAAAGGGATACCAATGATTAGTCTAGTGTTAGATACCTCTCTATGTAACCGGACCTTGTTCTACCGGAGCTGGTTACCTAATTATTTTCATAACTGTAGCAATTCATATGGTTACATTTTACTGTAGGTATTGTTAGATATTAGGGGATCAATAAAAAGTAAGACGTTGAAAAATCAGCCAAGTACAAAGTCAGACTCTCGGTCTAACGACTGATTTTGATTTAAGAGAGGTTTCTTGTTTGGATATGAATTGAAAAATAAATACCTATGTACCTACCTGCCTACCGAATTATACCTTTGTAATGATGGTAATATTCGAGTTCTCTTATGTTTCGCTTTTTTATTTTTCCAACATGATCACTCATGTTTTTGCTACTATGAGTTTGTGGAATGCAATGAAACATAATAAGTAACAGACTCGCAAATAGTTTCAGGACCCCGTGCTTGTGGCCAAACATACCGAGCAATTGTTGCCTGAAATATTAATGAAATTGAAATTAAACATATAGGTATTGTTGGCGATCTCAAATATAAGTACTAGATGATATAGAACGAATGGGCTGTTAACCATTCAACGGTCGGGCATTCTGACGGGAGCTGTCAAGCGAGCGCACGTGTGTCCGAATAATTGTAATTGTCGTGGAATTAACCTAATAACGTATGTAATAATTGTAAAGTTATTAAACAAGTTTATAATGTCTATTCTACGCATCATTTGGAATCCCTGGTAAGGAATTAGTCAACAGTATAGTAATAATATTGCACATCGGCTAATTTCGGCTTCATAGAGTGTAGTGTGCGACAGAAAGAGATAGCGCTCTACGAAAGCAGAAAGAAAAGCCGATGTGCAATATTTATTGCTTACAACCGTAATGTAGGTTCCTCTCAACAATTAGTAGTAATCGTAGGATAATAAGCTATCTCTTGAAATTAAGTGCAATCTTACCTTGTAGAGGATGTCATAAATTTACTTCACAGAATAAAAACGTAAGACAGTTGCAAACCGTGTTGCGGCTGCAAATAATATTGGAGTATCCCTGGCTAATTGTGGATACGATTAAGAAAGTTGAAAATGGAACCTCACTTTTATAGGTTCGTGCTTCGTTTAACAACAGCAGATTTATCAAATAAGTTCACACACCCTCATGTGTGTGTGTTATGAATAGTTTTATTATCAAAACATTGTATAGAGATCTGTATCTCCTCGCTTGTATGCCCCCGCAACTTCGCTCACGTGCTGCAAACATGAAAAGTAACCTAATGCTATCCTAAATATTAGTCCAACCGTTACGGTTTGGTGTAATATAATAAGTCAAATATTCAAGGAATAAGTATTATCCTTAGAATATTTTCAACTAAATTGGCGTCGGATCACACACCGTGAATACCTGTCTATTGATATTTATATTTTTTATCAGAATATTCTTAAATAGCGGTTGAACCGGTAGCGAGCGCGGGTGCTTGACTTCTCTGTATAACCACTAATACTGTTCAAACGCTTTGCGACATTGACTAATAACCAAAAAAGTATGTACCTACTAAGTATTAGTTTCGTAGGTACGGCAAATATTTACAATTTTGGTACAAAGTAAAATAATAAAATGAATTTACCTAACTAACGAAAAAAGCTTGACTTTTTAAAACCTTATTGCAGCCAGGTGATAGTAACTAAAGGACACGCATCAGACTTACACTGCTAAATCTTATATCCTTGCAGTAAGCGTCATTTTTCTTTGTTTTTAAGTAACTTGAGCTGTATCATACTGTACAGTACCTTATCTTCAAAGTACGAGTACCCAGATGCAGCTTACAAAATGCACCGAATGCATTTAATCGATAAAAATAATTCATAATAACAATAATACATTTATTTCACCAAAAGTTAGGCTCTGTTAAGCCAGCATACCTATTAATTTCAGAGTATACCTATGTTTAGTGCCAAACCAAATTAAACCAAATTATCAATTGTTGTTACAACAATTGATAATTTCACAACTCAACAACAACAATTCAACCATAACAGTAGTTTATGGAACTTACCGAGGTTGGGATCAAAAACCAATCCAGATGGTAAAAACATGTGTTCCACCTAGGCTTCTGATGCCTCCCTTTGGTCGTCACTTTTTAAAAAGTTAAAATTACACCACTATTTTGTAATTTTACCAAAAAAAAAATGTCCATATCGGCTGCTGATACTGAACACATCCACGCAAAAAAAAATTCAAGTTATAAATAGTATATTATGTAACTAGTGAATAAAAGACTGATTTAAATCGAGGGCCGTAGATGAATCACAAGCAAGTGAAGGATTCTAACGAATGAATCACGACCGTAGGGAGTGATTCATAATGATTGAATCACGAGCGTAGCGAGTGATTCAAATGTTAGAATCCTAAACGACGCCAGTGATTCATGGCCCTCGATATAAATCCGTTTTATTCAAGAGTTGCATACTATATTTTATACCAAGACTTCGAGAAAAAGAAAGATTTAAGCGAAAAGGGATTAAAAACTATGAACTTTGTTTATTGTATTCTTACATGACATAAAACAAATAATTTTTGATTTTGTTTTGTTTTGTAAAAAAAAAAGGATAAATATATAAATTTAAGTTTTCTACTAAAACAGTATATAATCCAACGCTAAACTCCTTGTCAAAAAATCATATCCAAAGTATTTATGGCGCAAGAAGGTTTTAAGGTATTGAGATGGACGTTGACCTTATTAGTGTGTTCCAAATTCAAAAACCAAAACAGTGATTAAAAGGGCTTTTTATTCACTGTTTGCAGTGAATAAAATAAGCTTTTTAGAGGGGGTATGGTATAAAAAATATTTTTAGTCAAATATTGAGAAATGATTCAACAAGCAAAAATTATTTCATTCATATACGCTAAATACCAAGCGGAACCGAACAGCGTAATTTTTTTTCTCTCTAGTAGGTACTAGGTATGTACGTAACTAATATGTCCATATTTTTTTACTATTTTTTTGCAGGATTTCTGAAAATTTTAACATTTAATAACATAATGTTCGAATATCGAAACTAAAAATTCTGATTGCACATTCATAATGTTCTACCCCTACTACATTACACTATTTTTTTGGTAGTTACTAAATAGTGGTATATAGACGTAAAAACATACGTATAAAAAATGAATGCATAATAATAAATGTTATCAAGGATACCCTTATCTGATTACTGTAATTTCTCAAAAACAGGAGTAAAAAAAAAGATAAAGGTTTTTAAAATTTTCTTCTTTAGCTCATAAATTGTACCACAAAACTTGAGAGAATCACCAAAAAGTTGTAGGTGTATTAATTAATGCCCACATTTGCATATCGCCACTACGTCTACTTGTCTGCCTTTTTCTAATGCTATAAATAAAAAATCTGTCAAAAGATAAACAGCGTTTCAAATATTACCAATGTCACCAATAAGTAGTAGTATACCTACTTATTCATCACAGATGACCAAGGACTATGTATAAAATGCAGGTTTTGCATACCTAATCCTATATAAGGTGTCCAGAGGTGAAAATCTTCTACAACTTTTGTAAATTCGTTGATATTTTATTGAAAAAAAAGCAGCCAAGTGCGAGTCGGACTCGCCCATGAAGGGTTCCGTAGCACGACGAACTACAAAAACCTTTAATTATGTTACTTGATGTAACATAATAAGGTTCTTGTAGTTCGTCGAAAGGTAAATTGCAGTTTACGGTTTATGACGTATAAAAAAAAAACTACTGACTAGATTTCGTTCAAACCAAAAATCGTTGGAAGTTTGCATAGTAATGTACAACATATATTTTTTTTAGTTTTATCATTCTCTTACTTTAGAAGTTAGAGGGGGGGGGACCAACTTTTTTCCACTTTGGAAGTGTCTCTCGCGCAAACTATTCAGTTTAGAAAAAAACGATATTAGAAACCTCTACATCATTTTTGAAGACCTATTCATAGATACCCCACACGTATGGGTTCGATGAAAAAAAATTTTTTGAGTTTCAGTTTCAAGTATGGCGACCCCCGAAATTTATAGTTTTTTTTTATTTTTATGTAAAAAACTTAATGCGGTTCACAGAATACATCTACTCGCCAAGTTTCATCAGTCTAGCTCTTACGGTTTCGGAGAAAAATGGCTGTGACATACGGACGGACGGACAGACAGACAGACAGACAGACAGACAGACATGACGAATCTATAAGGGTTCCGTTTTTGCCATTTGGCTACGGAACCCTAAAAAGGTGCAGCAAAGTTGATTCAAAATTGAACTTCGAGCAATGTGAACTTAAACGACATAATCTTCTCGACTTATTGTAGTTTGTAATAATTCAGAATTTCTGTCCTAAATAGGTACTTACCTACATCAGCAGAACGTGTTGTTTTACATTATATCTGGTTTTTTTATATTAGATTTATTTGATAAAAAGTAGAACCTACCACTGTTATAATTTCGACAAAATTGCAGAAGAGTGTACTTAGTACGGAGAGACTAGTCGTTGTGCTCTCTCAAAGCAAAATGATAATCTGTTTATGAATTCTGTTTTTGCATTAACCTAAACTACTGTCTTTATTGTTAATTTTTTTTCTTGAAATAGACGGCAGGCGACAAGAGATATTTATTATAAAGGAAACTAAACAGAATTAGTTACCACTGTGCCATGTACGAAATTACATATTACTTACATTTTACGTGTATACACACACAATACATTCTATCATATTCTTTTTTGACACAATTACCATGAGCATTATATCCGGTTAATATGTTGACTCCACCTACAAGTGCTAAGCTATTGTTGTATTTTAAAACCGCCGCTTCGTATATAACACGCCCGGGGTTCATTTGGAATGCTATAACGTGAAAAGTTTTATTTCCATCTTTATACATATGTGTCCGTAACACTGAGTCTAGATTTAACGAAGCGCACTTCATACAGACTGATGTTTTTATTTTGTTTCCTTTATCTTGAACATAAGCAATTGCTAATTGCAAACTGCTTGAAGCATCTTTATCGGTTTTGTATTGTACGCTATTCATGCCATGGCAACTGCACCACTGTTCACTGACACTCACTTCCGCACAGGTTCTGTTCGATGATATTTTTTCAAATAAACTCTTGCACAATGGACAACCAGTTGATGTTATAACAGAAGAATTTGCCGACATATTCGATATTTTCTTCAACGTAACATGCAAATCGAACGGCGTAATCAATCTGTTTTGATTCAGCTGTAAGTTGTAATATTCCTCTTCGTGTGTTTTTTTGAATTCATTTGGCACCGACAAAAATAACATGGGCAGTCTTTCTTCGTAGTAGGATTCCATTGATAGCCTCGTTGGCCCGAATCGGATACCATGATCACTTAAAAACACGATGAAAGTGTTATTAACCATACTTGAGTCAAGTATTTTATCAAAAAAATCCAAAAGCTCGTCTTCAAATAACGAAGGCTTATTGACTTCGTTGTGGCTGTACGAATTAATCCAAAATAGTCCAAAGAATCCCTCATTTTTGTAAGTATCTGCAAAGTCGTAAGCGTAGTCGAGTATATGTTTTCCTGAAGGCAGGCTGCCAGTGCATACCAAGTTCCCTCTCCGATACTCTCCGGTAAGAAAGAATGGACGCATATAATGATGTGTTGGTATCGAATTAAATCCATTGTATCTGAAGAATGTGTCTGGTAGCTGCAAGTTGTCTTCTCCATAAGCTGTTATGAATCCGGCGTTGCGAAATGTACTCCATATCATATGGTCGTTGCAAGCGTACATGTTGGGTTGACAAGCTTTGTAAACTGAGGTTAAGTTGAGCCCAGTCAGTATTGACATAAGGTTGGGATATGTATTAGAGGCCACCTAAAAAACCAAACAAATAGTTAAATAGGCTCACAACTTGTAATCATCAAGCACCAAACGAATACCAAGGATAACTTCGAAGTGTCTATAGGCGAATATAATACAGGCGCTGCCAGTTTCACGCAACTATCAAGCCTAGAAAAGCAAGAAGCTTACGGTTTGGTTCCTAATACCGTATTTCGTATTATCCTTTGACAAAATAGGTAGCTAATAGCTAATTAATAATTGTTTAACCTTATGATATCCTTTGTAATCTAACCAATCGTGTTTCTGCAAATATTTAACCGTTTGAGGCATAGTACTGAAAACTCTAGCCCGCGACATGGTATCCATTCCTAGAAGCAGGACATTCCATTTTTGTTTAGTTTCATTTTTGATTTCACTGTGAATTGTTTGATTTTTTATAACAACTGCGTAGGCGTCATTATAAATTACATCGGTTTTATTTTTTGACGTATTAACACATTTGACTGTGATCACTTCCTGTAAGAGTTCCGTCTTTGAACCGTTTACAAAAGGTTTGCATGGTGTGTAGCTGAAAAAATAGTTAATATAAATATGCATTATATTAATCCAGTCCATTATATTAATAATAATATGGACTGAGAGCACTGGTGGTCTAGTGAAAGCGCCCCCGCCTTTTGATCCTAAGGACGTAGGAGGCTTCCGTCGACCCGGACCGGTAGGTACTCGGACCGCAGTCCCACTCGCCGGAGTAATTTAATTTTATTATTTTTCTTCCGGCGACTTGGACCACTTTTGAAATGATTGAAAAAATCTATTGTTCGAGGCAATGCAGTACAGTCAAACGCAAAAGTAGGTGTAGAAAGTAAACATTAAGAATAAAAATCGTTGATTGAAGACACAATTTATTTTTAAAAAATCTAATTATTAACAGTTATTAAAATATACATAGATAGATAGATAGATAGATAACTCTTTATTGTTCACCACACAAAAAATACAGTACAGGACATAAAAAATTAACAATTAGGTAAAACAATGGGCGACCTTATCGCTGAGAGCGATCTCTTCCAGGCAACCTTTGCATGGAAAGAAATAACGAATTGAAAGGCGGTGTAGTTACAAACGGAAAATTGAAAATAAGTAGATCTACAATACCTACTCACTATTAGATACCTAATTAGATAGGTATTTACCTAAACTAACTACTTAATTTAAACTAAAATCCTAATACTTATTATAAGATATAACTAAAAATAAACTAATACATACAATATAAATATACATAAATATTATGTATAAATAAAAAAATAAAAATATATATATTATACCCAATATTATTATGCTCAATACCTTAAAAACTAGCTAGAAGAAATTGACGACAAGTAGTGCTCCTTCAACCTTAATTTAAAAGTGTTATGCGAGGTTGACTGTTTGATTTCCAGAGGCAGAGCATTCCACAGCCTAACAGCTTTAACAGTAAAAGAGTTTGTGTAGAAGGAGCTGCTATGACCTGGAATTTTAAGTAACAGGTTTTCCGATGACCTTAGCAAACGGTTACTGCAAGAATGGAGATACATGAATCTGTTTTTAAGATAGTGAGGTGAAAGAGGATTGAAAAGTATTGAGTAAAGAAGAGAAAGAATATGCATGTTTCGGCGAAGACGAATAGGAAGCCACTTGAGTTGAGATCGAAAAGGAGACACATGGTCATATTTACGAAGGCCAAAAATAAATCTGATGCAGAAGTTCTGGAGCCGCTCAAGCTTATCAAGCTGTTCCTCAGTGAGGTCCAGATAACATGCATCAGCGTAATCCAGAACGGGTAGCAAAAGTGACTGTGCAAGCGATAAGCGATATTGCTATATAAGCGATACTTGATATCACACTCCTACTTAACATTTCGTATTTATGTCGGATCTGTTTCTAGCGACGACTGTACAATTTACGTCACGTGGTTTTTGGTCCGACTTGCCGGAAGAAAAATAATAAAATTGAATTACTCCGGCGAGTGGGACTGCGGTCCGAGTACCTACCGGTCCGAGTCGACGGAAGCCTCGTAGATTCAAAACCCGTCCTGCACCAATGAGTTTTTCTGTCCGAAAATGAATGTACCTACACTATGTCAGCACTCTCAAACAGTGAAAGAAAGCACCGTGAGAAAACTGGTCCTAGAACCTAAAAAGTTCTTTACATTTTTAGATAGAAGACTTAAAAAATAATCTATTACCTGAGAGCAGTATCTTTTTTCCCAGAAGTTTTAGAACGACTAGCAAACTTGTAACAGCATTCATATTTTTTATTACCCTTCAAATATTTCCTCTGCATTTCTTCGTCGTCTATTCTAAACAGTATTTGATTATTTTCAATTTTCTGTACAAAAATGGCTCGTCTGTTACAAGACTTATTTTGGTCTCTCGCTATGATAAATTGGATTTTCTTCGCGTAGTTGGGAATTTGACACCCTGTTGTATTGATTAGAAAATCTTCAGAACCTGTTAAAACAGAGTTCAGTGAGACATGTGTAATTTTCATCCGCGCACTAGTGATGTAATGAATGGGCGTGATCCCTTTTGGTCCTAAAATCTTGGGTTTGAATTCGGTTGTACACCAATAGATTATTCTATTCGAAAAAATGGTGTGTGCAATGCAATGTTAGTGCTACTGCTTTCTTTTAGCGAGACTGATTTTAACTCAAGTCAAAGTAAGAAATAATTTGTTCATTTGCACCACAAAGATCACTTTGAAACATCCTGTGATGTAAATATCTCTACACTACAAATTCTCCTACGTGGACAGACATAGTCAATAAGTTTTTATGCTACTATAATTATGCTTTATGATTGATGCCTTTTCAGTTGAAGTTCAGTAAATAAAGGCTTAATAATAAACTACCTTTTCAACTATTCCGTGGGGAGGGTTGCGGGCTACATGAGTGGCACGCGACTCTTTCATAAATGACTTCAAAATCGCATTTTATTGTTTTTTATCATAATCATCGGACTAAAGAAGTAGTCTGCTGGACATAGACCTCTTTACCACACTTTAGAATCACAGGCTAAAGGATAGAAGAATAGAGAACGATATAAAGCCTTGGGCAGGGTTTTAGGTGAAGTAGGCTTGCCTATCAGAACTATACCTAATCAGAGTTTAGCCAACCAGCCTAATCTATAGAAAAGAGATTTGATGTTAATTAAATGCAGAGATGCCATCAAAAATCCCACTAAATAAATGAACATTGCAGGAATAAGGTACGAAAGATAGATAATACTTTAATACTTTATTGTGCACCACAAAAATAGGACACGAAAATACCAAAAGTATAGCGAAGTAGCGAAGGGCAGTCTTATTAAAATCCACACAACACTATCTAGCCCCAAACTAAGCAGAGCTTGTACTATGGGAACCAGATAGCTGATATAATACTTTTTTGTATGGGTATGAGCGATCTCTTCCAGCCAACCTTCGGATGGACAGGGTTTTATTGAATTACGAAAAGGCGGTGCCTTATGGGCTTCTCTCTCTGTGGTTGGCACTTCATGACTGAAGATCGTGATCACTAATAGGATGTCCTATAATGTACAGAGTAGACGGCCTGCCTCCAGCGCGTCCTAATTTGTAGCCACGTTCACCACATCACTGGTTTCTCCCCACAACGTTCCTCTCCTTAAGTTGGTCAGTCCACCTAGTTGGGGATTCTACCGCGAGACCGTCTTCCTTCCCAACGATAACCAGTTTTTCTTAACTTGCATGGTACCCATGGTATTGGCTTCTAAACTAATATTATTATGAGAATTTTGACTACTTATTTAAACGAAATTATTATTATTATTTTTGTAAAAGGACGTTCTTTTCCAGGGAAACTTACCGGTGTAAAAATAAATAGGCTCTATGATCATTGCTTCAATGTCTCTGTCATAATAATTGTAATAGAGCAATGACATGAGCATACTTGATGATAATATGAAAGCTGCTGCTTTTTGGTGAGACATGTCTTGGAGTCGATTAACCTGGAAATGCAAAAAAAACAAAGGTAATTAATTAGGCATGGTCTTTTTAGCGATAACAAATGATCTTGGTAACATGATGATAAATGCGGTTGCCAAACAAATATTTGAGTAAGTACCTACCAGTAGATACTGAACTTATTACTTCTATTCGACTGGCCTCTCAGCTCAGTTGGTAGTAGCTCTGCCTTCTGCGCCGTGGGTCGTGGGTTCGATCCCGACAGAGAACAATTATTTGTGCAGTGAACATAGATATTTGTTCTCTGTCTAGGTGTTATATTGTAATCTAAGTATGTATTTACAAAAATGTATATCAGCTATCTGGTTCCCATAGTACAAGCTCTGCTTAGTTTGGGGCCAGATAGTGTTGTGTGATTGTCCACAATATTTATATTTTTATTATAATTTATTCAACATTGATCGAAATTCGAGTACCGACGTACGCAGTACGACAGGGTTACCTACGACCCGCGAGCCAGTGCCGGCCGGCAAGCTGTTTCGTTTCGAGACAAACGTACTTGAAATTAATAAAACCACGAGCTATTTTAAAAAATCGTTACTCATTTAATTTTGCGTATTCAGGATAATTATGGAACAACTTATTTTTCCTCATTTGGATTCTTATTCCTGCTGAATTGAAAGAGTATTCATCTAAATAAAAATATATATATATTTATAGATATATAGAGGTGCACATTATATATATATATTTATATATATATATAATGTGCACCTCTATAAAAACTGCGAGATTCTATAAAAACGCGTTCATGTAGTAATTACGAGTTTATTGCTAGTGGCTCTGTGAGGTACCTCGAAAGCAAAAAGTCGGAAGCTGAAAAGTGAGCAATTTTCTGCATTTTAAGGAACTATTCTGCTTATCATCATGTCAAAGATCCTCATCAGATCACCGCAAAATCTTCATGAGAACAACTGAAAGTTACTAGTTTTAAATAAAAAAGAATCACGGAAAATGGATCTCATACGGCGCCGGCCGGCGGCCCCCTTTTTCTCCCCTCATTAGAGGTATAGTCATATCAAAAATCCCAAAAAGTTCTACAAAGTCATAACTATAATGTTTGTACCGAGTTTCGTACAGATCGGTGGCAAAATGCGACCTGTAAGTAGGCGAGAACGGGCAGACAACCGGACAAAAGCATTTTTAGCCAATCTCGAAACTTAAAGACGGTATTACCTATACCTAATGCCTACCTACATACAGGCACACTTATACAGGGCGTCCCACGGATATGCCACGTGGAGGGAAAGTACCTTAATTATTGTAGATAGAACATTTTACTGAAAGAAAACTTTATTTGAAATTAAAAATTAATTTAAACTGCATTCATAGATATTTAAATAATTGCATGGTTGAACCGGGAATCGAACCCGTCGAACACGAGTAATATGTATACATAATCACTCGATAATATTTAAATATTTTTTACAATTTATTAGGTGTTAATACCGGACGTGAATGCAATAAGCGCGAACTTATTTAGTATTTTTTTATCGTAGCATTAGTAAATATAGAATACCTACAAGTGGCCGCCCGCGGCTTAGCTCCTGTTACTTTTTCGGCATAATAATCATATGTGTTCCGGACTATAATCTATCTTTCTGCCAAATCTCATATAGATCCGATCAACTGTTTGGCGTTATTGAGTAAAAAACATCCATCCATCCATACAAACTTTCGCATTCATAATATTAGTGGGATTTTTTAAATAACTCACCAAAATAATAACCTTTGACCTTTAACAAGGTCGATACTGTTCATCACAAAGATTCAACGCGACTGAAAATGAAATACCTAATTTACGTAATTTTTCGGCCCGTGTATAAACTTTACCGCGCTCGTCTCTTCGATAACAAGTTCTAGTAAACACTAACGTTCGCACACTGTTCTCTTTGCACGAACTGATGAATGCATTTTAATATAAAAATAATAATATTATTATTTTGTTGGAATCTATGAGCAACATGAGTATTATGGGATGCTGCTGGCAATAATTCAAGGTCACGACGGCGCTTCTCTCAGTTGGCTTAACCAATTGACTGGTCTTTCAGCTCAGTTGGTAGTAGCTTTGCCTTCTGAGCCGTAGGTCGTGGGTTCGATCCCCACCGAGAACAAAATATATTTGTGTGATGAACACAGTTGTTCTCTGTCTGGGTGTTATATTATATTCTAACTATGTACCTATATTCACAAAAAAAGCAAATGTGTATACTTAGTGTAAGTATTATATCAGCTATCTGGCTCCCATAGTACAAGCTCTGCTTAGTTTGGGGCTAGATAGTGTTGTGTAGATTATATCTATAATATTTATTTAATAGATAACAATTCAATTTGAAACAGTCTGAAGTGAAAACTATACAGGTGGAATTTTGTAATGCCACCTGGAGGGAAAGTAAAATTTTACTCAAAGGAAACATTCCTTTATTTTTGAATAGAAAGCATACTGCATTCAAAGATTTTTGAAAATTCTCTTCTCCCACAACCGGGAATTGAACCGGCTAAAATCTGAAAAAATTATACCCTGTACTTTTATTGCATCGATCGTTAGGGTCAATTATAAGGATGAAATCTCTCAAACAAACATGATAAATTAAATGAAAGAAAAACGAAAGAGAGATTAAAGAGCTTTAACTTGACTCATTGAATTTGTAACATCAGATTTCCTGGTTCTTCTTTCATTTAATTTATTCTTTTTTTTTTAATTCTATTCTATTATAATGTGTGTACTTAGACCGCTAAATTAAACCTAACACAAAGTTAATGAACCCTTCGAAGCATCGAACTTCTCTTCTTCGAAGCAAGAACTAAAATGCCACTAGCGGTCACCCATCCAAATGAAAAACGCGCTGAATGCTGGAGAACTACATTTTATTATTATGTATTCATTGCTTATAACATTTACGAACATTAATAACATGTATGGTCTAAAACGAGTGAGCCAAATAATTTAAAACCTATAAAGGTTTTTAAACATTCAAGGTCACAGAACATTCTAGAAGGACATAGATACTGTAAACGCCGTAAGTCGACATAATATCGAAGAAGATGAAACAGTTCATGCATTTGCGCTGCACCCGCTACCAAAGAATTCCCTGTTCAGCCGTTGCCTGGCTGAACCAACACTCGTGTTTGATCGGTCAAAATCATTTATTTATTTTAATTAATTAGAACGGCATTATAAGCTAGCAAGTAGATATTATCTTATCTCTATACAAACTTCTGCAAAACTGTCTGAAGTTTTAAACACGACAGTTTTATAAACACATTGAAAATATTTACAAGTACATATTATGAAGATTACCAAGTCACTAAAAATACCTATAGCTATGGAAAATCATAATGAAATTTCGGATGACAAAGGCTTACCAAATAATTAATTTTGAAAGGTTTGGAAAACACAATTTTCAAGTGTAGTAAATCTATAAAAAACCTAAGAATCCTATGAATTTTCAATCAATTTTATTTGGAGTTTAAGGGATAGCGATTATATTAATAGTTTTTATTTAAAAGACTGAACAATTCAATCTATTTTTTTTATATTTTTATATTTTTATCCTGACAAAACTATGCATATACTCGTAGATTGGCAGATTTAATCATACCAAATCGGGAATGGAACCTACCTTTACCGATCGCCTTAATTCGTTCTTCGCCAAAATCTTAATTATGTACGTTATCCACAACTCAGCAGGGCTTAGCAGTTTTCGATTCTTTGGCATAGGCAAAACAAGCGATCTCTTGGGCTTATAGTGCACTTGCCTAAACCTCTGTAAGGTGAAATAACACTTACTGGACCTATCAGCTGCCTATGGTCAGTTTCTGTGTTTAGCAGCACAGTTGCTTCATACGACACGTTACCAGGAGACATGGTAAAGGCAACGACATAAAATATGCTCACGAAATCTTCATGGTAGTAAAAGTGCGCGCGTAAAGTACTTTGCAATGTCAGATTCGCGCAACCCCAACATCTGGTAGTCTGGACTGATTTAATCATTGATCGAATATATTTCACTGCGAAAAGCACACTGAGCTCATGTTCAGGAGCCGCTTCCGGCACAGAATACATTTTGTGGCAAGAACACCACTTATCATGAATAGCGACATCCCGGCACGTGCGGTTCATATTGGCAACCTCGAAAATGCTGTGGCATTTAGGGCAAGCTTCTGACATCCCTGACACCGTACCATTTCTGCAGAGAGACAGCTCTTTGATATTGACAAGAGTATTAAAAAGATCGTAAGGCGTTACTAATCGAAACTGATTAATGATTATTGATTTTAGTTTATCTGAATATCGTGCATTGAATTTTTTTGGAGACCATACATAAAGGATTGGGAGACGCTCATCGTAATAGGATTCCATTTTCAACCGGTGTTCGCCAAACCGTATCCCATGATCGCTAAAAAATATCACAAAAGTATTCTTCAGAACACCCGTGTATGCCAACTGGTTAAAGAAATTTTCTAAAAGCCCATCTGCATCTTCCGGTCTGCTGTTAATGTTGTGGCTAAAGGAGTTCATCCAAAACAAGCCAAAAAACTGATCACTTCTGTAAGTGTTTGCGAAGTCCAAGGCGTAGTTTAGAAGCTGCTGTCCTGAAGAGATTTTTCCTGCGCAGACTAGAGATTTATTGTTCATTTCGGTCTCTCCTTTCATAAAGAATGGTCTCATATAATGATCAGTGGGTGGTATCTTGAACGCATATTTATTCGTAAACGTATCTGGCAGTCGCAGATAATCTTCACCATATGCAGTCACGTATCCAGCCTTCTTGAATTTTTCCCAAATGAGAAGACTTTGGCACTCGTCCATTTTTCCGGAGCACTTCTTTGATATTGAAGATAAATTCTTCCCAGTTAGTGCTGCCATCAAGTTAGGAAATGTGTTATCTTCCACCTGAAAATATTCAAAATTAAACGTTATGCTTAGCCAATTTTTATTAATTACTTTGAATAAAGATTGAGAAATACCTTATGATATGCCCGGAAGCCAAGCCAGAAGTTGTCTTTGAAGTAGCGAACCGTTCTGTCAAGTGATAATGAGAATCGAGGCATGGACATAGAATCCATTCCGATCATCAGAACATTATACTTCACTCTACAGTTGTCGGTAGGCTTTGAGAAGTTAATACCTTTCGCGAAAGCGTATACGTCGTCGTAAATCGTATGAGATGCGTTTCTTTTGTCATAATCAAAACATTTTACGTTTATAAAGTCTGTCTTCAACGTGATTACTGCACTGTCTTCAAACTTCACACATCGTGAAAATCTGCAATAACATAATATAGGTTTTACTTTGCCAACACACTTGATTTATAAAGCGTCAGTAGGTTTTTTTTAAATATCAACAGTTTCTTCTAATATTTAACTTACGTTATCTTCTTATTTTCATATCCGTTTAGCTGCGATCTCTGAATGAACCGGTAACAGCAATCAAAAATCACACTCTTTCTTAAATATGTTTTGATAATTTTTGGTTTGATTAGAGCCCGAACTTTGTCTCTGTCAATTTTTTTCATAAATACGGCTCGTTTTCCACAGGTTCCTGAAGGAGTTTTCCCTTTCTTCAAAAATTCTTTGTAGTCTATGATATTTGCTGGAATTTCGCATCCGGGTGTGTCGATCATGTTTACTGCAAAATTAAATTAAATTTTATTTGTATAGGTTTCCTTATAATTAATTCTTATGAATTAGTTATTTGTGTTGTGGGTAGATGATAACAACATGATAGATCAATACTAACTTGGTTTATTTTCATAAATCTCCGAAGATATGCTTGGAAGTTGATTATTATCGTAGTACATTTCAATTGGAGGTCTAAGTTTAATCCTAGGCATGCCCGTCTCTAAACTTTCATCTTTTTCTGTGCTTGCTTCCAGCACTAGGTGCTTGAATCCAGTAGCAGTTAGCTTTACTGCAGTAGGCGTCTCACGGTCGGGCATTGCATTTCTATTCCAGTAGCACATCAGAAGAGTGATGGAACAAGAAGTAGCCACCAACAGGCCTACCGCGAACTTAAGTTGCCTCATCATAAGTCTTTTATTTGGTTTTCTTATTCTGAAAAATATAGTAAACATTTTAGTCTAAATTATCATCTCGATATTTTTGTAGGTAACAAGAATAACTAAGTATTAGATACATTGCAGGCGTTTGCTATTGCATGGTCGATTTCAGTGTCACCCATTTTGTCCATTCAACTGAGAAGACAGAACTTAAAAAAATATAACCTTGACCCGGGCAGCCACAAACATTTTAGTATCTTCCAGCTAAACACACGTGTTTCCATTGATAATTGACTCTATCAGATGAAACGTTTCAACTCTTGAGAAATGTCGTCTGTCGTCTGCAAATCTTGCTTTGGAACTTGTTTAGTGATGTGTGGATGAAAACAAAACTGTTTGTCAAACATTTCTAAGAGCAAGAAAGAGCAGGTGATTGCGTTATAAGCCTTTGTTAGCAATCAACAATTAGGTAAATACTTGAACGAGCGTGCAAAGTGAGCGTAGCATGATGAGCGATGGTTTAAAGATGACGGTAAAGGAAAACCAATGTAACGTTAGTTCTTATTTGGAAGAGTTTTAAGTAGTACCTACTTGTTCGTAGTTCAGGAAAATGAATTTAAGCTAGTTTTGATTAGTAACGTTATTAATCAAAGTAAGCTATATTATACCATATCGCTGCAAACATCTGGTTTATAGAGAGATTAATTGGCTTGCCCAATGCCTGTTAACCAAACCACCCACAATCATCATAGTCGGGCTTATCTACTGGGCATATTATTGTATGCCCGGAGATGATTAATTCACGGGTTCCCTTATATTTTCCTTTCAAGAAATGTGAAAACACGTGCAGTAATTTTCGAACTAAAAAATCTGTAGGTGCACTACAGTATTCGAATCACGACCTTAGGTTCTGAAACTAGTGTTGCTATCACTAATCCACCTGAGGTCTCATCATCGTGATCGATTCAAGTTCTAACTCATGTTTTGATTATCGCATCACATTGAAAGTAGTCACGATTTTCTCAGGCCTTGTCCATTAAGATTTCGTTGTACTTAATCACAGAAGTGTAAGGCACAATCATTTAAAATTGACTCATCAGTCATCACGTTACTGACGTTCTTATACCGTACAGTTGGTTGCACGAGAATGTATAGGTACAATTCGTTGAAATTAGTGACGCAGCATTGCAACGGATCAATCAACAGGGCATAGGTATAACCAAAGGATAGTAAGTGACCTTGACCTAGATAACTGTGAGTTTTAGACACTACAGCGAAAGTTATTAATTGAATTGAGTTTTATGCAACTAGCTAATGGAACAAGCATATAGTCACCTAATGCGTACATACTAGCACCTGCAAATTTTATCCTCTATCTTGCTAAAACTAACCAAACACAAAAGCAAAAATACGCAGTCATAATTTTAGCTCCTTAAAGTATTTTGACTTACCCATTCCTGAGAACATAGCTTCTACAGAGTGTTTTATATGGTTGTTGGCACACATTGGTCACTCAAAGCTCCACAAAATCCTATATATTTGAGATAACTCTGTGCATTGGATGCTGAGCGGACATTTCTGTTTTTGAGATGAGCGCATGCGTGCTAGGCGCAATCGATGCCACAGGTAGAAGATGTTACCTATTCCAACGGCTATGAGAATGGATAACCTATAGTATCCTAACATTCATTCCAGTAGAAAACAAATATAGCTTGAACGTTATATTATATGGACATAGTGTTACGCTAGTTATCAAAATTAGAAGCCTTGGTACAGACGAGCATAGTTAAGAATGACTGAAAAGACCAACGGAGTATAACGATAATATAAATAAATATTTGCATAAATTTCATGTAGCAAAAAGTAGTCTGTACTTAGTTGAATCTCGTTATTTCATATCAGCAGCTGCTAAGTCATCTCAAACTCATTATAATTGCAGACTATCTACATAACACTATCTAGCCCCAAACTAAGCAGAACTTGTTAGGGGAACCAGATAGCTGATATAAAGCTTACATATATATTTTTTACTTATAATACAATATAACACCCAGACAGAGAACAAACATCTTCACCACACAAATGTTTGTTCCCGTTGGGGATCGAACCCACGACCTACGGCGCAGAAGGCAGATCTACTACCAACTGAGCTAAGAGACCAGTCAATATTATATTTATTGTTCTTAATTTGATTGTTTCGGTCTATGTAATTCAATGGCATACTTTATTTACCAAACCAAAAGATTTGTTAACACCTACTAGTTCGTTTAGTTGCAAAACTTCGGCTAGTTTCAGTAAGCGCCATCTTGTGGCAGATAATGAATCAGAAGAGTTTTCATGAATCCAAACACCAGCCACTCACAGCATCAGATCACTTTTTTCTTACCTTTTGTAAGTAGGAAAGCTTCAATCAGGTTCTGGTAGATGATGCTGTAACGCTGTTTTAACGTCATTATACGACAGTATAACAACGACTGAAGATGGCTCTATATGCCGTCTTTGACCCCCTTTATCCTCAGATATAAATAAATCCTGACTAAGCTGTCAGGATGGTATAGCTGCTAGGCAACCCTATTTCTCCCCTATCAGGCAGACGAGCAGACGGGCCACCTGATGGAAAGTAGTCACCGTCGCCCATAGACACCTGCAACACCAAAGGTGGTGCTGATGCGCTGCCGGCCTTATAAGAATTGATAGACCCACCTTTTGAAGGACACCATGTCGAAGCTCCGAGGGAAAACCTCAGAAGGCAGCTCATTCCACAACTTACTCGTGCACGGCAAAAAGGACCGCGAAAAACGAGCAGTTATTGAAAACCAGCCATCCAGGTGGTTTCATCTAAAATCCTGTCCCAGGCACTATAACTTCCCGCTAGTATAGGGCTTGTGTAATCACCAGTTGCCCCTGACGCTATTTAAATCAGATGCAAAGACCTGTTTAGGTACTTTTACTTTTTTCATGGATGGATGGAACAAGCATATGACCCACCTGATGTTAAGTGGTAACCATCGCCTATAACAAAGTATTGCCTCGTAGGTCACGCACGTCAGGAACGTATGGGAATAATGTTGGATTTAAGGATAATACAAAAATAATTTATATTGAAATAAGTTTATAATTAATACTCATCTCATTCACACGACATTAACACAATATAATACATTAAGATACAATTGACTTTTGTCAGGCAAACTCCACAATATTTTACATTAATGTGTCAGAAGGTACCTTTAGGCGCTTGGGCAACCTAACATGCAAAAACGTTTTTATCGATTTTTTTTGATCGATCTATCTTCATCGTTTACAAATTCAATTTTTATTATTTTGCTGGAATTTTTGCATAGTTCTTGTCTCTTAACAGGTTTCACAAAAATCCTACCAATACAGACCATATTGTAGGTAGAGCCTAGCTTTCGTGGCCTTCTCTAATATAAAACAACCCCTTGCAGAAAAATAATACCATTGCGGACTTGTATGCCAATTATCAAACGCGCAGAATCCGTTGCAAATTTTTTCCATCGTTCTGTTTTAGGTTTTACAAAAAATAATTTTTGCAGACTCTTTGACTTTTCCTACTAAAAGTTACTGTGAGATAGGTAACTGATGAGGTTACTGTGAAGAATGGCAGGTCGCACAAGATATCGAAATCTATAGGAAGGCTCATAAAATATGTTTGCGTTTTGTGGGTAGGTGGATAGACGCTGACACCGAAAGTGGCTAAAACTTTATTCCTAATATAATTTACTGGTTAAATAAATAAATCAAAACCGCTTGTGTCCGTTTAAAATTGTGCTTCTATTTACAATATTAACATCTAACAGTGCTTACAGACTTGATCATCATCTTATACGCAAGCAATCTATTATCTATATTTAATTGAATATTATCGAAAATACGACAAAATTATTTAAGTATAGTAATATATTTATTATAGAAGTATATATATATTTTATAGTAGTAGCAGTAGTGGTAGTCGTTTTGAATTTCGAATCACATTCGATCTCTTGTACCATAATGTGTATTTTTTAATGAAAATTGTTTAACAGAAGATCGTTACGAGGGTATGTTCAAGTCTGTAAGCCCAAAAGCTTCAGTAAGATGTGATACTGATATCTTATGTCTTAGATTCAGTGGCAGAGTATCACTCTTCAGTCTTATTGCATAAGTGGCCTAAAACTAGATTTGAGGTTTCTAGAGTACTCTACTATTCTAAAGCAAAAGAGGAGCTAATACCAATCTCTACAATTTACAAAAGTTTGAATTAAAATGGGACTTGTTCCAAAAAGTGACAGAACGGATTTTTTTCTTGAAATGTGGGTATGCAAATCTTGCGCCAATTAACAATCTAATATTAGTGCTTCTTACTCACACACTATTGTTGTAATTTTACCTTTCACTCGTTCTCGTGAGGTATTATAACCGCCATTTATGATTCTTTCCATAATACTTTTCATTTAGAAGTTATATTTACTATTGCGATAAAATAATATTTATGAATTTATTTTTTTTCGACAATAAATACGTAGATACTAGATAAACTAATCTTTTTACAAAATTCACCTAAAATCTATACTTTTTATATTCTAATGCGTTGCGAAAATATTTATCTTCAATAGGTCTCAAAGTATAAAATTGCCTTTTGCTGTTGAAGAATGAAGTTTACGTCAATTGGTATACTCTAAGACCTATGATTACTTAAAGGTCTACTTTTTTTCTTCAATTTGAGATCCACTACTCGTTTCGCTAAAGCCTCTTCATTGATTGTAATTTCTTCTTTTCATGGAGCAGGACATTCTGGAAATAAGTATTTTTTTGAATCATTAGTACGTATATGAAGACTGTCACCGAAGCGTTCGGCGCGATGCGAGTGCGAGTGGTAATTGTGAAAGCTTTTTCTATAAACTAACATAAATTAAATCAAAATTGACTGCTATCGTTCAAGTTTCGTTTCAATTCGTTTTGTAAAGCAATCAAAGCTCAAAGTTATGTCACAACAACTGACAGATGCGACTAGGTTTTGATTGCAACGAAATATACCCAATCACCCTACTGGTGCTTTCGTTATTCGTTGTCTCATTGCTCTCACAATAGCCTAATCTTTAAGCCTTCAATGAGCAAGTGCCTATTGTTTTTCATGCTAGGATATAAAAGTACCTATTTATATTTAATGACCATATTGTGATGCATAGCATCGTTTGCCGCTATTGTCCGTATAACGGAATCAAATATCGTGTCAAATCGTACATGTATGCAGAACAGGTGGTCATACCGACGTATTTGGCTAGGTGGTCAGATGACCACATAACAGTTTTAACAAAAGTATTTTGGACCTCTGCTATTTAGTCATGCGACAAAAAAAGAACAACTATTTGAACGATACGATCTGTATGCCTTCTATTCAAAGACTCTACAGATGGTATCGCGTTCAACTATTAGGCTAAATAATTTAACTGTTACAAACAGATACAACACTCATTTATCAAACTAGCTTTTTATTTTCAGCTCACTTTAGTGTTAAATTTTCTAATATCTTTTCTTATAGTGAGCCTTTTACCTTCAGAGTGGCACCCAGTGACAGAAAAATTGAGGAGCAACAAGCTAGCGGGGTATATGTCATGAGGAGGGATAAAAGTCATATGAATAGGCGAGTGATGAGTATGAATGTAGATGGATATGTGAGTAGAGGTAGACCAAAGAAAAGATGAATGAACAGTGTGAAGATGACATGGATAAGAAAGAAGTGAATACAGCGATGACGAATGATAAAGGTGAGTGGAAGAAGAAAACCTGTTCTGCCGACCCCACTTAGCGTGGGATAAAGGCAGGAAGAAAAAGAAGATATGAAGATATCTTCTTCTTCTTCCTGCCCTTATCCCAAATAGAATAGAATGAAATAGAATAGATTATTAGCTGTGATTTAGCTTTCTGGGCTTTGTAGTTTCAGATTTCAGTTTTCTGCTCATGTTATTCTTGACGCAGTCCATCCATCTTTTCTTTGGTCTACCTCATCTTCTATAACCCCACCCCATCCACATCCTTATCCAAGTTTTTCCTCGTAATATGACTTTCATCCCTCCGCATGACATGCCCATATCATGCCAACATATTACTCCCAACCACCTATAACTACCTACCTACCTACCTGCGGTTCTAGGCAACAAATATTGCACAACGGCTTTTCTGCTTTCGTAGAGCGTTATCTCTTTCTGGCGCACACTACGCTCTATGAAGCCGAAATCAGCCGATGTGCAATATTTGTTGCCTACTACTTTTATGTATAATTGCATTTTACCTATTACTTATTAAGAGATTTTCTTCTTATGATTATGAATTATCTTTGATCATCCATCTTTAAATAACTTACTGCAAACAGTGCATGCGATCTCGTCCGTATTGTCCCCGCAGCCGTCTCTTCCCGAACAGGAAACAGCTGTGCTTCTGCATCTGCCGTTTCCACATCGCATGGGGCAGAAATCTGCTGCGCGCCATCTGAAGATTACAAAAGCTTCTTGTCAAGATACTCGGTCAGGATCGGTACTAAGGGCATCATTCATCCGTGAAATTGGCCTTAACTTTCTTAAAGTGTTTTTAGATTTTCCGCTGATAAAATTTAAATTTATGAAGTTCAGATTCTGATTTTCTTTCCAAAATTTCATCTCTTTTATTATTTCATTTAATTTAAAAATATTCACATGTAGAAACGCCTGAACATCAGCGATTCCTGTTTATCTAGAGTCTATGACTGAAAATCATGATTTTTTAATATATCAGGATTATTTAATATAAAGAGTGATCATGGCCAAGCATGCTCCATATTAGAACACTCATTTACCATCAGGTGTGATGGCAGCCAATGCTTAGCTATCTATATAAAGAAACAAAAACTAGTGCTACCAACACTTTTAAATTTATTATATGAGTTGGTCACAACACCTTTTTTTGTTGGTTGGTTAATTGAGTAATGGAGAGCAAACAGTACATATCTATAGTCACAGTCCTAAGCTAAAGGCATAGTATCAGCATCTTAAAGCACCACCTGAACAAACCTAGACCAGAACTGATAGTACGAAAGGGTCAAATTCTTGGTCAATGCCGTTATGGGTCACACGTGTATCTATTTCGAAATGTCCCGAAAACAGTTACGTTTCACACGCAGTGCCTTTCGGAATTTCCTTTTGATTGATGACTACGCACAAAAGCAATAGATCGTTTACTAAGGCTAAAACAGTAAGGTCGTAAAATGGATTGATGACACTATAGCAGCATCATTTACGATGTTCGATCTAGCGTGTATCCAATTAGGTTTATGAGACAAGATAGCGATCTTGTCTTCTTCAGAGGGTTTATTTTATAATCAGATGAAAGAACAGATCTTTGTGAGATTACCTCGAAAGAAAAGATAGAGATCTTGCCAAATTAATAACTGTAGGTTTGAGTGCAACTTGGAAGTCTCTGAACAGACTTCGGAGTCAGGTGGGCCGCTGCAGGCATAATTTAGTCAAATAGGAGAATTAAAACAAGGTAGACTGCGATTGCGCAGCCCCACAGACTATGCCTCATCTGCTCTCTTGCCCAGAGTGCCCTAACATCTGCACGCTGAAAGATTTGACCGACACCACGGAAAACACAATTAATGTGGCCCATTTCTGGGCAAAACACATTTGGCATAAATATCATCATGGGGACCATCGACACGATGAGGAAATGCAACTCAAAAGCTTGGATACTGGTTGAGAATATTACCTTGATTGCTCATTGCACAGATGTTGTGGTTCGTCCGAGGCGTCTTTACAGGAGATGATGGCATTGCAGAACTCGTACTCTGGTAAACACTCGCCGGAGTTGCAGCGGAAGGTATGACGTGGACAGCTGGAATGAAGAACGCCATACGTAAGAAAGGTTTATAAATTCAAAAGCCATTCAAAGTCAGATATTTCAAATAAAAAATAATCATCGAAATCGGATCTCATACAGCGGAGATATTTAGTACCCCCCTTTTTTGCCACTTTTTGTAAAAAGTGAGTCTAAAATCCCCGACGGAAAAAAAACTACAAAGTCATATTACCCGTTTATGTAGTATCTAGTGTATCTACCAAGTTTCGCCTAGAAAAAAATCTACCTGTAAACGAGAATAGATAGACAGCCAGACAAAAGCATTTTTGCCCAATCTCGTAACTCGTAACGTAATCACTGCCAGTTAAAATGACAGATTCCCAATGTCGCAAGTTCATGGGACACTGCTCGCCTGAACCATACTTGCAAGTGTAAGTGACACTGACCCTCTGCGCTTGGTTGTGTGACAGTTCCTCTCACCCTGCCGTCGGGACACTGCGCGGTGCCGTCTCAGCGAGCGGCGCGACTCACACACGCCGAGCCGAGCCCGGCGCATTGGTACGAGTTTATGGGACACTGCTCCCCTGTACCGTCTGGATTCTAAGAGTATAAATGACACTAACCCTCTGCACTTTGTTGTGTGACAGTTTCTTTCATCCTCGCCGCCGGGACACTGCGGGGTGCCATCGCAGCGCGGGGCCCGGCTTAACGGAACGAATTCATGGGACACTGCTCACCTGTACCGTCTGGATACTAAGAGTGTAAGTTACACTGACCCTCTGTGCTTGGTTGTGTGACAGTTCCTCTCGTCCTCGCCGCCAGGACACTGCGGAGTGCCGTCACAGCGTGCGGCACGGCTCGAGCACGCCGAACCGAGCCGGCCGCAACAGAACGAGTATAAGGGACACTACTCGCCTGTACCGTCTGGATACTAAGAGTGTAAGTGATACTGACCCTCTGCGCTTGGTTGTGTGACAGTTCCTCTCGTCCTCGCCACCAGGACACTGCGCGGTGCCGTCGCAGCGAGCGGCGCGACTCACACACGCCGAGCCGGGCCCGCCGCAACGGAACGAGTTCATGGGACACTGCTCGCCTGTACCATCTGGATATTATGAGTGTAAGTTAGTTTTCCAGTTTTCACCATGCAAAAGATAAATAAATTTAAAATTGCCTTACAAAATGTGTCGATAAAAAGTTCCCAAGATACCTTACCCATTTTTTGAAATATTATTACTGTAAACTCCACAATTTTGAGTGTAATATTTTACCCCACTTGCTTGTCTTAGTTTTTTTTTGTAGATGAAGCCAAAAAAAACTATTGATACATGCCAGACATTAAAAATACATAGTTCGTTCTGTAATCAACAAGAGTTTTATAGAGCTAACTGAAAGTATGAGTGACCTTATTCCGTAAAGTCTCTGAAAAATAGCCTACCTTTCTTCAGTCCCTCGCATTTCTCGTCAGATCCATCCGGACAGTCCTTGCGGCCGTCACAAACAAAGTACCAACTGATACAGGCGCCCGTCGATCGACACTGTAACATACATAATGAAAATAAACTGCATTGCATACCATAAAACAAATTGTAATCAGATGAGTCAGCATGACACAGCCATTAATTGTTCACACCTTAACTGTTGTGCACAAGGTGATAGCTATCTATGGAACAAAATGAAAAGCAAAACGAAAAGCGCAAAAAAGAGCCTTATATTCACAAGAAAAAGGAAGAGTGATCACAATCTCGCTTGGTGTAAACGATTATGTTTTTCATGATTCAAATAGATTTCAAAACAGTTAAGAACTATGTATAAACCTGAACTAAACCATGTGTGTGTAATAAATATATGGGGTATTGAGTACAGTCTCCGCAGATTTAGAAACACAAAGTACAGCATGCAGGCCACCGTGTATTCAAGAATTGCCATGAAATCCTCAACATTCTAGTTCATGCCAATGGAATCGAAGCTTGCACAAATCCAAATGGAGTTGAAACCGTTACTTCAAGCATTGGGCTAACGACCATGATAACCTGTCTGTATAGATACAATTATGCCCTCTTCGTTCAGAAATGTATACCTATCACGATATAATTATTATTTTCGAGATACCTAAAGCACTACAAAATTAATATTTAACGAGCTTATTCTTGACTTGAGCACCTTGATATTTTACGCTGCATGATTAAACAAAACACACTACCCTTAATGACCAAAATAAACAAGCAAGACAAACAAGATTATACGAGAGCTTTAACCAGCATGTTTGTTGTAAAGGCTGGGTAAGTTCGAACTCATGACCGTATTTTCAAAAGATTTGAATGTGTTGATACTTACTTGAAAAGTTGCAGGTAAGCAGCCTCTATTCCTAGCTGAGCACGCAGAGGTAGAGTTATTTCTAAATGCACAATCGCACCGTTTGTTCACACATTTTGAGTAAGGATCCACTGTTTGGCATTGAGAATCATTCTTGCAAGCATATCCAAGTGACGCAGGGCCAGCGTCTTCTATTCGAGAGCGCAATTTTTCTGAAAACAAAGAACCGTTAGACATATACCCATAGCACGATAAAAAACTGTTTCCGTAGGAATGACTAACTAACCTTTTAAAGTTGACTTCTTCTTATGTCCAGTCTTCTGCGATTTCCGTTCAGTAGTCTGCTCTTTACTCTTCATATTAGACTTCTTGTCAGTCGAAGGTTGCGTGACTACCCTATAAATTGGTTGATCGTTTGCATGTAGATTAGCTGTCAATTCATCTACGCCTACAAATGCAATAGATTCTCCATCTTTTCTATTGGACACATGTTTTGCTGGCTCGATAGTTGGGACCTTTAAAACAGCTTGCATCAATGGGCTATCCTCTTCTGTGCTAAGAACGTCATTAGAGTAAGGCAGTTTACTGGGCGACGCATCTTCGGTTTTTTGAGTTCCAAAGGAATCTTTCTGTTGGGAGTTCACTGTCGGTTTTGGTGCTCTATTTGGAACTTCTGACACACGACTGTTGGAGAAATCGTAAGAATCTTGCTCGGCAACTACGGCCTCAGTAGCATAAGGTGGTACTCTGGTCGCAATACATTTATCTCCGCTTTGTCTAAAGTTGGTACCACACGCGCATCTCCCGAACAGATTCAAGATAACGAATTCGCAGCGGCTTTCTTTATCCCACAATCGGCAATGTTCGTTGCTGTAGCAGACGTGACCAGGCGAAGCCGCTGCAAGATAATGTAGTTTCATTAGTTTCTATATTTGCAGTGCATTATTGAATGGACGAGGAAAGTTATTGAACTTATTTGTTGACCTTATGATGCAACGGGTGGTTGACGGCAATTTTCTCGAGGCTGACCATACGGTCTACCATCACATGCTCCAATAGCTACCGAGGTACAGTTTTAACTTGCTTTATGTATGTCGCGTGTAGCTTATTGCTAATTGCAGAAAAGGGAAAATACAGTGAGGAAAACCTGTGATTATTCTAATCGTGGTTGGCAACGTTAAAATGTATATTTTACAATTATAATTTGTCTTGTTTCTGATAGCTGATAAATAATAATGGCGACTTCTAATTATGTGTTGTGAATATAAAACTGAAGACGGTGTTATCGTTAGCAATTATCATTAACATAATCAGGAAAGATAACGCATAGCACGCAATATTTATAATTGATGGCGACGACCCTAATACCCGTTTTGAAAGTACTATTGGTCAAAAAAAATCTACCCATGCCAAATGCAACACTGACGAATTACTCAAAACAGCTGACAAGTTAATATATAAAATTAACTTGTAGCCCACTGCCTAGGCATTATTTTACGCGTCTGGGAACTGTGCGCTAACGGGCCTTTCGAGATATAATTTCATGATTTGAACTCCTGACCTCATCCGTAAACAAGCATTCATGTGATTTTATTGGGTTAGCGGCGATTATTATACCATGCGTGATAAGTTGATCTCCTTACTCAGTAACTGAACCGCATGATTCGCGAAATAACCGGGTCAGTAAGGAGTTGAATGCCTATACCGTTTTGTGATACATATATGAAAACAATTAAATAATTACCAGCAGGATATTTGCGAGTTTGACATGAAAGCAAAGAATTCGAAACAGTTTACGCAGCATTTCTCACAGCTTTAGGGCCATAACACTCGCATTACAGGTAGTAATAGGCGAGGTTCTCATGAGCTTGGGGATTTGACAGAACAATCACCTCATTTTTCTTTGAAGAATTGCGATATCTCACGGAAATGAGCTCTATTAGGTGAGCTTCTACGCCATTGAACAAGGGGCTTATTATCTTATTGGCTTTCATCTGGCGGTTGATCGTCAACTAACTAAGATAGCTGAGCAGGAGAGTGAGTACGAATATCAGCTCTTACTTGCCCAATTTTCACACAGTAAAATTTGTTTACTAGGCTGATCCCTTCGTCGATCATTGGTCTACTTATTGGTGCTTTGGTATCGAAATTGTAACTTTCTTCTTCCCGTTTGATAGAATTACACGGCTTATTCGTTTCGATCCAGTACGTACTTCAGTAATTCGGCACGAGGCAATCGAAATGCTTTGGTGAAAACGAAAGTTCTCTTGTGAAAATCAATCGCGATTGATATCTCAATTTTGCTGAGTAGGATAAACTCTTGTCTTGAATATTTTATTAGTGCGGGCAGTCAATTCGAACAAGTTGAAAAGCTAGGCCTTTATAGTATGTTAATAGCTTGGTCAACCAAAAAAAATATTGCTACCGACTTGTTTATGAGTAGGTATATAAAAAGAAATAGCGCCAATAGGAGACATGTTGACAAGGAACTAACCGATAAGTGCAGGAAGATTCGCCAAAGTATTTCTAGTTGGCGTTCATGTAATTGATTAGTTCCTGCTCCTATCACGTCTGTGACATTTAAGACTGGAAAAAGATTTATAGTATCGTTACGCTTTTTGAACAACCATTAAAAGGTGTTCCGCTAAATGTTACACTTTTCCTTTTGTTTGTATTCGTGATATTGAAAACTCTTTTTGTATCGGTACTACACGATACTTATGCTTCAAAAATTAATGATGCTTGTAACGTTTATGTTCGTACAGCTCCTATCGAACGTTTATGTAAACAATTCATCAAAACGGTTTCGAAAGAAAATCGAAGTGTGGTATATTTTATGGGCCTATTAAAAACTCAACAAGATTTAGATTTGTGGGTATTTTGATGAATAATGATTTGTTAGGGCCATAGTACAGGAAAGAGAAGTGCCTATTATAAACGCCAACTGCTAATCCTTGCACATCTAATTGGACAGAAGCGAATGAAATATAGGTTCTTATTCCTACTCTCAATATCATCACTTTCTAGTTTAGTATCTGTTTCTAATTTAACTACACGACTGAGAGATACACTAATCAAGTAAAAACATACCCTGCCGTCACCGTGCAAAAACAAATTCTTTGTAATTGTAGTACTTATACAGATTATAGTTCCTATTATTGTTGAAACGTGAGATGGAGAATGTAACTTCGTGATGGATCCTATTAGACTGGCGTTTTTGGGCTTAGTTTAACTTACCAACTCATAAAATACCTATATTCTTATATTATGTACTTACGAGAAAGACACGTGTGTTTCCTAAACTGTAGATGTCCATCGGTGCAGCGACAAACTCCTTCCAAACAAGCACTGTACGCAACTTTCAGCGTACACTGTTCGGACACCACGCATTCTGACCCGAGTAATGTAGCTGTAACAATAAAACAAATGAATTAATAAAAAACTTTAGAGTATCCATCCAAAGCTTCTGGAAGGGGTCGCATTGAGCTTTAAAATATACAGACACTTTAATTATTTAAGGCTATGAATGAAATTTGTCCAAAAAGGTTTAGATAGATAATGTCCAAAATAAGATCAAGTATTTGAAAACCCAAAATATATTTTGAGTCATTCATTTGTGCCTCGAGACATTTTATTCATTTAAGTATAGTTCTTGCGCTTATATAATTCCGTTTGAACTTTTCTCTAAATATTTATACACTCCTGCATTATTTATTTCCTTAGCACCCCTAAAGATATCAATAATTTAAAGCTTTTACATCATCTACGTTGTTGCTTCTAACAGGAATATAATCAGCGGAGTTTGACATCTCATTTGTGCCTTTAAAAGCTCTTGAGCAGCAGTCAAGTTTCGTGAGAACAGATCTGTTGATACCCTTATGCTTGTATGGAATCAACAATCAAACAATGATAAGTGCACGTGTAAACTGGGCTCTATTTGTTAAATTATCAAAACAATACCCACTTGTACTGTTTGCAGTACCTATAGCTACAATGTAGGCTACAAGGGTTCACGACCTACGAGCGTACGACCCTATTCTATTTCAAGTTCATCCGTTCAATGGGTGTGGTCCACGATTTGCATCCAATGAGCTAGGTTCAACAAGTGATTTACATTTGACACTGATTTTGGTGCGGATGCATATCGCGTTGCAAAACTATAGTGGTTAACGGTTTAGAAGCCGCTGGTAGTTGGTTGTATTATCTGATAACTTCATTTCATTTATGTGCTTTATGACTTGTGTTTGTTACTTCCACTTATCCACTGATGTCAATAACCTACTCTATAATCCATAACAATTCATTATAGCAAGATTATAGGAGAAGCTGCGCGTGCTTTTTTTAATTTATTTAGATTGACAGGCCGATATTATAAATCTTAAGTGGAATGTTATGAATAGATAAATAGATAGATTAACTTTTTATGGTGCACAAAGAGGACATAAATAATAATAATGATAATGTGGCTTTTGAACATTAAGCTATCAATAATAGAGCCACGAAAATATTTATTGTACGCAACCGGTAATTTAAGGATTCAAGATTCAAGATTCAAGATTCAATAAGCGTTTATTCAATACGATACAAGAATCACTTTGAAACGTCTTAAAGCTAGGTGAGTCTAGGTGCCAGTTCCACGCGACCAAGCGTAGAAGAACAGGCAACAAACTACGTCTCGGTTCCTACCGTTTTTTTATATGATCCTTTTACAAATCAAAAATAGTCTAAAATAATAGCAGTGAAGTTCCAGTGTGGTGCCACTTCACTTAGTCAGACGTATGCAATGTAATTATACAAAAGCAAAAGTTTCAAAGACAGCACACGCTACGCTTCAAAGTTATAATAAAGTATCTACACAGATATAAAAATAAGATATTAAATAGTAGGTACAGACATTGCAAATTGACATGCTAGCTTCCTATGGGTAGAGTGACCGGGACATCGGGCCACGCAGTTTTATCATTCATATAGCTATCTAGAGTATAGTACGCTTTCTTTATCAAATTACTCTTAATATAGGCTTTAAACTTCCGAATTGGAAGCTTAGTTGCATTTTCCGGAAGTTTATTGTAGAAGCGTACAGTGTTCCCCATAAAAGACCCATTTACCTTCTGTAAACGAAATTTGGGAATATAAAGTTTATTTTTATTTCTAGTGTTAATATTATGTGAATCACAATTTTTCTGAAAGCTACAGATGTGTTTGTGAGTGTACAGTAAGTTTTCATATATATATTGTGAAATTACTGTGAGGATATTAATTTCCTTAAATCGCTCCCTCAATGAGTCTCGTGATTTCATTTTATAGATGGCACGTATGGCCCTTTTTTGTAAAACGAATATAGTTTGAATATCAGCTGCTTTCCCCCAGAGAAGGATACCGTAAGACATAACACTATGGAAGTAGCTGAAGTAAACTAGCCTAGCTGTAGCTTCATCAGTGAGCCATCTTATAGTCCGAACTGCATATGCAGCCGAACTCAGTCTGGCAGCAAGTGCTTTGATTTGCAGCAAGGAGCTTTTAACTTGAGCTATTCAATAACAGTCATTTTAAAATAGTGGTAAACAGTATTCAGTTTGACGATCCAAACGTTTTAGGGCACGAATTTAGAAAGATATTCGCTAGGGATTTGCGCTTTTACAGTTTTCCTTTGATCAAATTTTATTTGTATTGACCATTATATTTGAAAGGTTGCAATATTCCCTCTTTTGCATCTTATCATTTGCTTACCTTATAATAATAAAAAAGGTTTAGTATAGGCCTAATGTAATAACTTACCAAATATATCTACGTGTCTCTAATAAGGACCCCCATATATTTCTGGATATAGATACATATTTCAATTTTCTAATAAAAAACAAGAAAGTACTTGGTTAATAAAAGTAAAGAGCTGATGCATTGTTCTGCGAGGAATTGTAAGTAAATACTATCTTTATTCACACGGGATGAATATGAATAAGACCCGACGAACTATGAATTCAAATAAGTGCGGTATACCTTCGTTCGAATTCACACTGTGTATTTAACTACCATTACATTTTATTATTGTATTATCAGCCTAACAATCTACAATTCTTGACACATTAATCTAAAAACGAGCAACAATATAGCGAATGAAGCACTTGCGCTTATTACATTTGGCACGGAATAGACAGCTGTGAAAGAGAACAAGATGTGCGTGACTTTTCGATTTCCAATTGAGATCATAATCCGTACAAAGTCAAGGTCAGTTTGATCAGAGTACTGTATAGTACAGTTGAAGGCTGAGGGGAGTGAAGCGAAATGTTTCTGCATGATAATATGTACATTCATATTTATGCATACCTATTTGGTTACTGTCGGCACTCTTTAAGAACATAGGATCATGTGTGTACTCGTCTATGTTATTCTAAGTGTTCGATGTTTTTTGTTTTTGGTGTAGCCGTATGTATTAGTTGTTCTTCTTTTTCTGTTGTGAGCCAAATAAAGTTATCTATCTATCTAAATATCTTATGTAAGTGTCTTCTTACTTTTTCTGCACCTATGTATTACCTGTGAATATTTTTGCTTTGCCAAGTTGCTCATTTTCATTATTCATTGAAGCTATACATAATCGACGCCTCCTATATTAGGTTCTGCATTCGTCTCTATCATGTCTATGTTTGAATAATTCAAATGAAATTTTGTATTCTTCTGTGCACGCTTTTAGTTGGCAACATTAGTATAAGTTTCTTCTTCGGGGTAAATATGGGTGTATTGCCTGTACAAAATTGGCTCTAGTTAACTCAAATTAGCCTTGGTAAACATACCTTTGGCTTTACCTACATCGTGCTCTTTTCTACACACAATATGAACAAGATATGTATTTGATACGTTTCAAGAATATTTTTAAAAGCTTATATACATAGCAAGTGGAATATTACTTCGTCGTAATATTCCACTTGCTATGTATATCTGGGTTAATGTACCCGACAAAGAATGTATGCACTAGAGATATACAAAAATTGTAACATCGCTTTTGCATGCCTGGTTGACTTTATGGGTAAATGGATATTCACTCTTTAAACTTTATTCCAACTTCATTTCATTTTACAAAAACCGTTACCAATAGTTTTTACTGAGCTTTCGATGATCAGGAATGAAAATGTTGTTGAACTCGTATAAAATGCTTTATTGAACGACGTGTGAAGTTTCACAGTAAAGTAACCGCCGTTTTAATATACATGCAGGGATGTTCTAAGCGGTCGTCGAGATAAATCATATTATAATAGCTTACTCCTCGTAAAAACTGCATATTAATGACACGTCAGAAACGTCAAACTAAATGGAACATTTTGTTCCTCTCCTTTTCATTTCAACAGTGCAAGAAAAAGTAATAAAAAAACTACTCGTTTGCAATGCACTTTAAAAAATAAAACGAGCCGAAGGAAACCAGGCAGGTCCAAGGGCGAGACCTACCTAAGTACCCAGTACCCACCAAGAGCGTAGCGGGACATATTCACGTTTTGAAACTGGCCGATAACTCATTCCCGCCTCAGGCAGCATCGTCAAGCTTACTCAAATTGGTTCCACAAATAAACCAGATTGTATGAGGGACTCGTAAGACCTTAGTGAATAAAGATTTATTATCATTAACCTCTATTGAATTTGTGGACGATACTCCATTCATTTATTTTAAGTTTATGCTGGTTAATAATATTATTTTCAAGAAAATATTATTTTCTTCGAAATTCATGTATTATTTCACACGTCGCGAATCAACTTTGTGTATCACAAGTGTATTATATGTGTATAACAGCTGCTTCTTTGAAACTGATATTCCGATTGCTGTCACATCAAGTATAATCTTCAGCTATTGTCCGTAAGACCGTGATATATCCGTGATTGCTCACGCTCGGCACACTGACCAAGGAAGGTTTAAATGACAAGATGACAGCACGCATCTGGGTGGTTTAGATTTTAGATCTCTGGTCTAGATGCTTAATTGTTTAGTACACTTTCTATATAATAGTCTGGGTCTATTTTTAGGCAAACATTTCTGACATACATACCTTTATTTCGGTAAGTATTTGTATACCTTCCTTGGCATCAAGTTGAGATGGTGAATGCGAATGTAGGTAAACATACGTTTACAATCGACATCACAACTTCATTAGTCGTACTTAGCCTACCATTTACTAATTAATTCGTTTGAGCTTAGCAACGGTATTTTAAGCGTAACACAACATGATGAAGCGATAGGTAAAAAGCGTAGTGCATTCAATCCTAGAAGATGTGCATGCTCTTTTTCTAAACATCTCAAAACGGATACCACTGGAAAAGTAAAGATTTCCGCGAACCTATTTCATACTCGCGAGTCGTGTCCAGTACCTTAAAAGGCCAGGATGATGGAATTATGATTATTGATAACGTCGGTAGCGCGGTCGGTTGGGTAGCGGCTTCGTACGATCCTGGTTTGAAATGCCGCCCGACTGGACCTACAGGTCGGGGAAGTGTGTTACTCGTATCCGCAAATGGTTCCTTAGAACGCGTACGCACACAGGTAATCACACGCCGTGACCAAGTGAATGAATAAATAAACAAGGACCGTTACAATTAACAACATTCCGAGGACCCACTGCATCCATGAAATCGTAATTTAGAGCTTTACCGATCTTCTGCAATGTTCGCAATGACACCCGTAAGTGGTAAGAGACCGTTGTAATCTACCCATGATCCAGTTGCTCGATTTGGTCGTATTCGATTGAAGGAAAGAAAGTGAGACAAGCGTGAGATTGTAGGGCCAAGTATCTGGGCGAGATCTGCGATGTGATTCGTGATATCTTTCCATTCCTCGCTTGAACCGTATTCCAACTGTTACGATATTGAACTTTGCCAAATACTAATCTGATCAATTTAAAGACGTGTCTAGACTGAAATCGATTCAAATTTTTTGTTCAAAGAAAACCGTTGAGGCTATTGTTTTGTGGTGTTTATTACCGTTGATAATTAAACGAAGTGCTCACCTACAGACATTTACACAAAGAGTCAGTGAAAGCAAGTGAATACGACCGGTGAATACGGAACTTCAAGCAGATAACTTTATTGGTTCAATAGGATCAAAGAGATGCCGGCTATTCAGTTGAGACATTTTGACTGGTACGGCACGTTTTATAATGGAAAGCAAAATCGATATTGTTACGGGCGATAATTTTGGGTGTCTTGAGAGAAATTTACCAATGATGACCATGATGGATATTGATGGTGAAAGTAATTTAGCTTACCGCAGACTCTACGCAGGAGATAAATGAATTATCAAAGTAATAAGTCTGGGTAGAAGTGAATACCACACGAAGCACAAAGGACGTAGGTAAGGTAATAGTGGTGGTTACGAATACCATTTTTGGGGTTTACAGATACATGAGTTTTATTACTGTTTTTGTTTCATAGTTCATTGTGCTTTAATTTACGTAGAACAGTTTCATCACTTACACTCAAGACACGTAGAGTTATCGACTTGCGCGTAGTAAGGCTGGCATGCGCAAACGCCGCGATTACAATGCGCTTTACTGACGTTGCAGTCGACGTTTGTCCGGCAGTTGTCGCCTAACAAAGCACTGCTCTCTGGCAATATCTGGAATAATAAAAACATGAAATTAAACAACACGGTAGGTTCAAGATTTTCTTTGATTTTAAAATTTGAAAAAAGCGTGGGGTGCTTTTTATAATAACTTCAGATATAATAAACTATTTTTCTACTTTTTTTTTTTTTTTTTTCTAATTTGAAATGTAGATTCACGAAAATTACTTTTATTGTCCTAGTTTTCTTTCATACACACTTCCCTGTCATTTCAAATGTGAAACTCTAAGCCACAAATTTAACCAATAAAAAATAAGCTCCTATTCAGGTACCTATGTGTTCAGAAATAATTTGTTTTTTAGCTGGTAAGTCTACTCATCATGGAATATATTATTATAAAATATGCATAACATACTAAGCTTAAAAAACTTGAGAAACCGACTTCATGGAAAAACAGCTGAATCGATTTTGATAAAATGTCTATGGAACCAATTTGAAAGTACTTATAACCTTTCAGATAAAAATTATTTTGTCAAATCGGCTCATAAACGACGAAATAAAGCAATGACAAACATAAAAAAATATAACTGAATTGAGAACCTCCCCCTATTTTATTTGAAGTCGGTTAAAAACAACAATAATTCCCGACATCTTCAAATACTTTGTCTGCCTGACAATTAACATAACGAAGATTCTTTGCCTTCTACAAAGTTTACAAGTCAGGTTTGAATGCACGTGCATTCAACGCGTCACCTCAGTCAGTGCGAAGTTTCCAAGAAAAGTATTTACTTCATTTGTATGGTGTTTCGATATTCTTGTTATTTTAAATTATTTACAGTGTACATTCTCGCTCATTACATTAAATCTATACTAATATTATAAAGAGGACAGATTTGTACCTATTTTTGTAAGTTTGTATGTTTGTAATGAATAGGCTCAAAAAGTACTGGGCCGATTTAAAAAATTCTTTCACCAATAGAATGCTACATTCTTCCAATTTGACATAGGTTACATTTCATTTTGAAAAAATTTAGGGATCCTTGGTAAAATTTGAACAATGTAACCGAACGTGTAGAAAAATGAGTCTTAAAATGTCTTTCGTCGAATGCGCTGCCGAAACTATTAGCGATAGAACAAAATAATGTACAACAATATTGTCTACCCCGTGCGAAGCCGGGACGGGCTGCTAGTATGCTATATTTTTGTGATTATCCCTACTTAGAATACAATATAACACCCAAACATCTACGTTCACCGCACAGATACCCTTTGTTCTCAGTGGCGATCGAACCCACGACCTACGGCTCAGAAGGCAGAGCTACTACCAACTGAGCTGAGTGGCCAGTCATTATCAAAAGGCATCGTATCTGTCTCTCGTAGGCTTATTCCGAAGCTCAACGTGCCGGTTGCTTAAAATGCATGAAACACAATAACTACGGGCACTTTTATTCACAATGCCCACTGCTAATTAGTCGTTAGTCTCGCATTGACTATGAATGATAGGTATGAAGTATTTTATGTGCAAAAACAAAGTAATTCTTTCTGGTATTGTGTGAAATTATGAGATAAAGTTATGGTAAATATAGCGATTCGTGTTTTCTTGCCTTGTGCCACTTTTTGTTTAGACATTGAATCATTGTGCAAATTGGTATGACATTCCTAGTTACCTACGTTGTCTTCGCTTATATGAGGACATCCTCTCCGCCTACGAGGGTAATCCATCATCTAGAACTCCATTTAAATTAGATGTGATATTACCATACTTAGGAATTTTAGTTTTTGCAATGAAAAAGTCGAAAAATGGTGCTACAGTAGCCTGGTTTTAATCTTTTCGAACAACTTTTTGCTATGCTTGTAATTTTAACAAGGTAGAATAAAGTAAACATATCGATTGTGCTCGCTCAAAAATGGAACAGCAATCATTTGCCGTAACGAACACAAAAAGCAAAAGTATAAGGATAGGTATTTGAACAAACAAGTCTGTTGGTAAGCCTGTCTGTTTCGATCGATATTTAAAATTGTATGAAACGGTTTGGAATTGTGTTATAACTTATTCAAGCTCCAGGCCGGAACTGGAAATTATACAGAACGGAAGAGGGTTCGTAGATGGGCATGTAACCAAGTCCCTTTGCAATATCGTTGTAGGTATTTGAATACAGACAAACAATAATCCCTTACCTATACTTTACTTACATCAAAAAATAAATATATTTAAGAGCTTCTTATTAAGAATAAGAGTTAAAAATTATGAACACAAAAATAAATAAAAAAATTATGAAGTTTTTTATTAGACAAAAGCATACGGAATCCAAACTAAAAACGATCAATTAGGGTGAAAAAAAGTAAAAGTTTAGGTAAACAGCCTGTTCATTCACGTAAAGCTTTAACCCATTTTCTATGCTTCCAATGTCAAAACGGCTTTTTATACAACCGTTGTTGTCGGAATCCAAACGAGCTGGCTAAAAAACTAGTCCGTTAACATACTATCATGACTGCGGTTTGTCCGATTGTATGCAATTATTATTGGAATCAGATTTTGAGCACGTATAAAACAGTGAAACATCATCAACCAGTAAACCTACCACAAGCTCTGTCTGGTTCTGTCTCTGGCTCTGCTTTTGAGTATATGTGAGTGCTCGTCAGTGTATTATACTGTGTGTGTGACTTTTCGACGTAGGATTTATTTAGGCAACACTTACACAGACTCAATACCAGAGCTAGAGACAGAGCCAGAAAGAGCTTATGGTAGGCCTACAGCAACTATGCTTGCTATACTATCCATTACTGAGATTTAGTTTAGGAAAACTGGTGTGGGCGAATAATTTAATACGATTCGAGAGTTAATAGGTAGGTACTAAACAAAATGCTCAAATAATAAAGAGGTCGATGGCCACTATGACCTGTAATTACCTACGTCCCACTGAAACCAGAAATACATCTCTTCCAATAATAAGAATAATAATATAAGGAAAAAAGCCAATTTAACTGTTAGCAGTATAAGCTATGTTTTCACCTGAGCTTTTCATTTTAATTTGTCATTATTGCTAGAAGTCATCGTTTTGAATCGGATGAAGCCTTGATAGCCATAGTAAGTGACATCGGTTGGCGAATTGTTTTGCTTTATCTGGAATTTGCTATACTTTCAAATAGGCACACAACTTTTATTAGAAAAGAAAATGATAAATTTTAAAAATATGCTTTAGAATAATATTTTTTCCATAATATTAAATGTGTAGTCTATGTGGCTAGTAATATTATCGTTATTAAATTCCTTCTAGCTCGTGTCCAAAGCAATTAAAATTTCCACAAAATTAAACATGCAACAGGCTGCGTGTACAACGACCTTTTTACGAATTAATTATCAAAACCTGTAATTATTCATACTTTACGTGATTATACAACAGCTAGTAATGATGTCTTAATAAGCTCTGTGTGATGCTATCTGATGAGCAAATGAATTGTGAATTTTCTTATTAGTGCACTCAAGAGAGCGTAACTCTGTATGGAAATTATCCATGAGATGGATACAACAACACAATACTTATTTTGAAGGGAGATAATGTTGGGAAAATCTGCCCACTGCACTACTCTTTGTACTTCGTCAGACCTACTGGCAAATCTAGTCCAACAATGTTAAACAGCTATCCACCTATACTAATTGCATTCGTACTTCATTCTTTCGACTATGAAATGCGCGATGTGTGTAATTAATGTAACTTGCTTTTTACAAGATTAATTATGATATGTCAAAGAAAGTCTTTGGGAAACAGATTTATGTTCGGGTTCTTATAAAAATGCCGCCGTAATTTATAAAAGTCGTGCGTGTAGCGTATGTGAACATTCCGGTAATCTAGAGCGTTCATTCGTATGAATTTAAAACTGGTCAAGGCCTACATACCAACAACAAAATAAAGAAACCATTAAGGTACTTTAGTGCAGGTACAGTAACTGTAAGACTGTACTTGGGATGTGCCACGCACAATAGAGACGCGACACAAATGATACCGTAGATATTCAGAGCAAACTAAAGGTTGCACAGCTACCCTCAGACTAGGCAGACACCACAATATGTACAAATACCAACACAACAGTCTAGCTAGTCAAACAAAAAAAGGCTATTCGTAAGTATGCTGTTGTACAAAATCATAATTTACCTACAGGAAGGTATGAGATTTTAGCAATGAAAAGAATAGTGCTACAAAGGGGGTACTTTAATACAAACCTAGATCATAATAATATGATGAATCTATGAGTGAAATATGTTAGGATGAACCTAAATAAAAAAGGATAAAAAACACAGTAGCCACAAATGCATCTTATAATTCTACTAAAGAAGAAGCAATCGTTAAAAGGTTTAAAACATTGTTTAGTGTTTTTCTTATAGTTTCGGTCACGTTTATCGTTTAGTTACGCTTCGACAAAGATATATTAACAACTAATGTTGCTCGTGACTTCGTCCGTGTGGGCTTCGTCAGGTTGGACACTGGTTGAATATTTTGCTTTTAACTAAAAGTAAAATATCCAAATAAAAGTCAAATATCTAATAAAGCAATACAGCTATCCAATTATCTAATAAATATATAAAATAAAAGAGTTCGAATGCTTTATTAGAAAATTATCTCGGTTTTGCTACAACGCCATAAAATGTGTAAAGCAAGGCACAACACAGAAATCTTATGGTTGTGCCTCTTTGAACAATGACATACCAAACCGCATTAAAATATTACGACGCATGTTGCGGTCGTTGATTTTATCGTTGCACCTTGCACATTTACGTTCTTGGCTCCTTGCAATTTTGTAAAAATAACCTGATGTCATAATCTTATGTACAGGCTGTTGCAGCCTTAATCTGACGAAGTCCAATCCTGTTGCAAATTAATCTCTTCCGCGAAACGATTCAACCCGAAACCTAGAAAGATAGCAACAAACAGGCTCGCATGCAGAGCGCTTTACAAGTCAACACCATCGTGGGTGTCACTGATGGTATTTTCCAAACCAGTTGGCAGCTAACTGTATTACCGCGACAAAATTGCTTTTTGCCCAAAATATTTGCATGTTTACCTATATCTCTACATTTTGCTACAGTATGTAGATTAGCGGGATTCAAGTTATAGAAATTTGATTCACCACGGAACCACAGTAAATTGATTTGTTGTCTATTATGAAATATGCAGAAGACGAGTAAACAGAACAATGCATTGTTTGCCAATCAAAGCACATCCCAGTTGACTGCGCCCTGGAATTCCTCGGCAGGTTTTGTGCACTCTACCATTAGCGATACAGCTTCTACACTTTGGTATTTATTTCAATGCTCATAAAACACAGTTTTCTTAGTAGTCTGAATACGTCAGTATTCCGGAAGCTATCGTGCTTGCGAACATTTTGAGCTTTTAGAAACAGAGTATTATACACATTTTTTGTTGCGTGCGGGAATTATGCCTTTGTATCAAACAAAAGGGATCTTTGATATAAAATGAAATGTTAGCAGTTCGGTCCCTAGCAATTACTTTCAGCTACGAATCTACTTATATGTAGATAACTAGTTGTGTACTCGAGCTTTTAACACGCTTTTGAGTAAAATATTATTCTGATGCTTAATAACCATCGTAACCAAGATACATACTAAAAGCATTAAATATTTTAGTACCACAAATCTAATAACAGCTCTACTTGTTATAATGAGCGCATGCAATAAGTGCATAATAAGTTTTTTGGCGTAAAACTGGCGTAAATCCAATAGAAATTACCCATCTAAGATAAGCAAAAGCAGGAATTTTCCATTCACTATAAGCCTTTGTCTAGTCTAGTAGGTATTTATGTTTGTTAACCGACTTCAAATAAAAAAGGCGGGATCTCAATTCGGTTGTATTTTTTTAAGTCTGATAACCGATTTGAAAAACTATTTTTCATTACTCATACTCTGAAAGTAGGTCTGAAGTTGCCTGAGGGGCCTAATTGAAAGTAAAACTTTCAGCCCTAGGGAGAATCGCTTTCTACTGACAGCTGTCAAATTATAAAAAAAAACAAGTTCTATTTTATTCAACCATGTTCCAAATTTCTAAAGTCTTTCTAACTGCAAGGAGGTTGTTCAACCAAATTCCAACTTTTTATTCAGCAAGTAGGTTGGAAACCCATTACAACGGTAAGAAGTTTAAAAAGTCTAATTAGAGCGCAATGTAATATTTAAATTTAAATAACATAAAGATAGTATTAAATAAATAATATATCTTCTAAATTACTTGATTAGTGTATAGCTTCAACTATTTATTTAAAATAACATAGATTTAAATTATGAAAATGAAAATAATGGCTGAATAATGCTGGCGAGCCGAAGCCGAAGGCCCGCAAGAGAAAAAGAAAAAAAAAAACCGGGAAGGCGGCAATTCAATCTTCATGAAAACTCTTTTTATAGTGTCAAAGAGTTTTTAGACTATAAGTAATTTTTGTATTCTTTATGATATGTTATTATTATTTTTTCATGTTTAATTTATACTCACAATTTTTTGAACTTAGCTTTACTTTGACATATCAACATAATACTTAATTATTTTTTGACATTGCCATCCAATTATTTCTTTTTTAATTTTGTTATGTACTTACCAAATTATGTTATTTCTATTTTTGCATGCCGAGTTAAGCGGTGAGGAGTGTGAACACAATTAGTTTAAGACCTGTACACAACCATTCTTCAAGCAATCAATAAATCATTTCATTTCATTTCATTTCATTTCATTTCATTTCATTTTCACTAATTTTTCTTTCATGTTTTTATTTTTACTTTCCTTGTATTCGTAATGAAAAGCACAGTGTTTACCTCGGGTGAAAGTCTTTTGAGTCCCTCAAGCTCCATTGGCGCCCTCGCTAACGCTCTGGCGCCAAACCCGTCTCGGGACTCAAAAAACGTGACTTTCAACACTCAGGTAACAATGTACTATTATCTGAAAGGTAATACACTTCCAGATTGGTCCAATAGAAATTTCATCAAAATCAGTATAGCAGTGTGGCCATGAAGTAGATTACTCAAGTTTCCTAAACTTCACTTGTCAATAATCATGGTATCCCGTTGTTTCATGAAAATAGTAAACCATGATGGTTTCAAAAGTTATATTCACTTGTTGTTGTTTTCTGGTATTGCAGGTAGGCTACGGTAACCGCTTCCCATCAAGTGGGTCGTATGCTTGTTTGTCAACTTAATTGTATAAAAAAAAAACTTGTTAGCTTTCATCTATTTTTTATTTATTACAGAACAAAACCAACAGGTCTTAGGATACTATGTAAATACTTAAATTTCTAACATACAACCAATGGATTTGCATTTTTGATACAATAAAATAGAGGTATTTTAATAATAATATTCATTTTATACCATGGCAAGCTCATTTCTGTGTTTCAACATTGTTTCTAAGAGTGACAGCTTTATTTTAAAAGTGTTATTTAAAAATTAACTATCAGCTCTTAATTCGAATTCATTATAATTATATTTTATCATTCACATTATTATTAAAACTAACATTATAAAGTGAAGGTCCTATAACCAGGTACCGAGTGGAGAGACATCTCATTTTGCCGTAGACACGCGAGTAGTTACTACGTCGGTATTGCATGCGCGGATGAACTTGCTTCGCGTGGTCGTTGACCGAGCACGCGCCCTAGCCACAGCCTATTTACAAGTCTCTATGAAGCTTAAAGAAGCAGCTGATAAGATGGATGCAACTTAAACCGTGAATTTTGAACTACCCTAAGCCAACTGCAAACCTGAGTTCGAAGTCGTAAATGATGAAAACTATTTAGCCGACTACAGGATAAAAAATACAACAGTGAGTCATCGTATCAATAAGTAAGAGTCTATCCCGAGATGACTTTTTGCCAAAAAACGAGCCGTGAAACCATCTACATCATCTTCAGTATACGTAACATCCATTTCCGTGGTCCCTGGTAATATGATACCTACTGTAACGTTATTCTTCTTTTGCGTGAATAAAGTGTTATGGTAATGCCCTTATATTTATTTACGAAGAAGCGGACTACCGGTTTTGTTGATGACGAGCGCGCAAAAGCTCCCATTTTGTGTAATGGGCGACGATAAACAAATTGATACTTTCTGAGCCTATCTTTACTGTTAATAAGACGATGCAGGTAATTTAACAGAAATAGAAGATAGCAAAATAGTGAACACAAAGCGATAAAACGTCTTTTTAAGAAATGCTAAAGTGAAGGAAATATGCAACTGAGGAAAAAATATACTGAACCATTATTGAATGATGAAAAAAACATAGTTTATCGAGAGGATCTTTTTTTTGTTGCTGGTTCTAGGTGTCTTTCAAGGTGGCTTGCCTTGGCCCTTTATTATTACCTACTTATCTTTACAATAGGGTTTTTGTCAATTTGGTACTCTCAGAACTTTTATAAGCCTTAGATTCATTACAATCGCGTTTTAATACCCTAAGAATTCGCCACAACTTTGCACATTTTTCTAAGAAAGTATGTCAAAGTTGAACCGGTACACCTACAAAGATGTGTTTCACGATTTCACCCAATATGCAACAATGGAAACTTTTTTAGCAGATAGGTACAGTTTATTAGACCACTATTCTTTGTAAGCTTGAGGAGTAACTACATAAAAAGCAGGTGGTCGGCGCTGGTTTAGCCCAGCGCAAAACCCAACCAAAGGCCTTGCGTGCATCTGGGCAGAAAATGAGTGGGTATAGTCATCCAAAGAGGTAACATCAGTATGCCTCAGTATTTTATGTTTGCTACCGATTACGTGCGGTCGGTGATCTGAACTCTGTTTTCTTCTAGGATTCGTAAGTTATTCATTCTATACATTTGCATTGCATCATTTTTTTATTTGAAATACAATTTTGAAAAAACAATTCGAGTAGAGTTCGGCGGGACCGTCAAGTAAAATTTCGTAATCTCAACTTTGAGTAGTTTTTGAATGAGATGGAACAAGGAATTAAATTCTAATTTATCATGGTTCGATTCGAAATCCTCCTGTAACTGTCCATGTGAAGCTGTGCAATCAGCAACCTGCTTCGATCACTAATGCGCCACAAGTATAAAAAATGTGAGATCCACGATTTTAGTGTAGTCGACTTTTTTGCACGTGACTCGCATTGTCGCTGAACTTCGGCTGGGGTGCAGAGCTTTTGTCAATAGAGGTACTTTGGGTGAGAGGTTAGGGAAGTTAGTAAATTGATTTCATCGATCCGAATCCGATGTAACTTGTGACTTCGCCTGCGTGGTTCAAGACTAAATAAAAACAATTTTGAATAACAATTGTCTTAAGTTATTAAGCAGCCTTTGCAAGTGACATAGGTTTATGGACTTATATAACCTTATAGGAGCTAATCGTATATTTGTACCATAGGTACCGTAACTTTCCAATTTTACTAATTTTGCAATTACTACACATGGCAGATTGCAATTAGGTACACTCTACCAAGAAGCAGAAACCAATATACTCTGCTATATAGTTATATAGCAGAGTATATTGGTTTAGTAATTACTAAGGTTAGTAAATATGTACCATCGCTAAAACTCAAATGCAATTTGTAAAACTTATTTTTCTTCAGCAAAACTAAAAGATTGATGGTGTTTCCTTAGTTTCCATTGCTTTGATGGTATTGGTAGGTAATAGGTATATAATATTTACCAACCTATTTAAGGAGTAGATTGTATTTTATTATGCCTCAAATTGAGTTCACTTGTGAACATGATTGAATATGACTTTCTTCGCAATATTATCTCCCCTGAGCACGCACCCCCGTCTAGACAAGCGCGTGGGATCAAATAAACTTTTGTAAACAACTCAATAAGATGTACCTTATTATACCTTTAGGTAGGTACATTCTCTACAGTTCCTGAGTGCTGAAGTCTCTTCTTGGGGCTTGATGGTTCTGTGTGAGATGAATAAATTAGGTACTACCTGTTTTATACGAAAACGTGATATCCTTTCACTTTCAGTTTTCATTTATTAACATACCAACATGTCTGTATGTATCTTACCTACCCATTCACATTGTTTTTATTGTTATGGAACATTTTGCCTGAGAATTTTAACTTTCTCCCATATAAAAAAAATTGTCCATGGAAATTACAGTAAATGAAAGTAAGTGAATTACGAACGCTATCTACTTTGTTATTATTATTTTACTGCAGTAGATTTTTTCTAAACAACAATAGATTTTTGCACTTTCACTTTAACAAAACTTCTTAAAAGTTCAAAAGCATTGAGGCAAGGTAAGAAAAGTTACATTTGCAGCTATTTTAGAAGTGGAGTTACGATAAAATTATCATTACCTTGCCGGCCGTGCAGTTTACACACTAATGGCCTTACTTATAAAAATATGTCAAAAGATAAACTATTGCCATCTCTTACCACTGGGTAATGACAAACAGTGACAGGGCTAACTTTAAGCAATGATTAAATATAAGTTGCGTTTGTAAGTAGGGCTGTTAGTAGGTAAGTATTTTAAGGCCTGCGCACACCTAGTTTGCTGGCGTGTCGGCGATCAGTGAAACACTGTCAAATTTGACAGTGATATTTGACAGCATTTCACTGATCCCTACCGCCAGCGGCCTTGGTGTGCGCAGGCCTTTACAGGTTGTAGGCAATAAATATTGCACACCGGCTTTTCGGTTTTGTAGAGCGCTATCTTTTCTGCTCTATGAAGCCAAAATTAGCTGGTATGCAATATTTGTTACCTACTACTATACCTTCCCGAATGTACTTATATTTCCTTAAACCACTTTATCGTACCAACATCAATGTGAACAGTCGAAAAAATCGATGGAGCGTGTAATAAGTACCTAACACAGTTTGACCGCTTTTCACACTAGATACGTGCGGTATCTTGTACCGACATAATTGTATTGTGTTTTCAATAATGCACCTTAGGTTCTCATATTGCTGCACTGATAAATTGCTGGGAAGTTAGTGAATGGAGAGCTTAGAATAGTTCATCCTGCAAATGTATAGGGGAGGGCTAAGGGAGGTCCAGCAGTGGACTTCTTCAAGCTAATGATGATGATGATAAATACTGCAAAGAAAATTCTGAAATGTTATTAAACTTACCTTAAAACATTATTAATTTGAAGTTTGGACAATAATAACCCGCTCCAATTCATTTCTATTAATAGCATTTAGCATGGTTCAAAATGTACCTACCTGGGATTTTAAGATACAGCTCTTCATAAAATGTTCGTCTTATTACGTAAGTATATAAATAAATAAAATAAATAAATAAATAAAATAAATAAATAAATATTGTGCACCATTCACACAACACTACCCAGCCCCAAACTAAGCATAGCTTGTAATATGGGAACCAGATAGCTGATATAATACTTGAATACATTTTTTTTTTGTAAATACATACTTAGAATACAATATAACACCCAGACAGAGAACAAACATTTATGTTCACCACACAAATATTTGTTCTCGGTGGGGATCGAACCCACGACCTACGGCGCAGAAGGCAGAGCTACTACCAACTGAGCAAGAGGTCAGTCATATTATTTTCTGGAATATATATATTTGTGATTTCATATTTCATACGTCAAGTGCATGGGTCAGCAGACTAGCCCTTGGTAAAGCCACTCAACTCTCCCTTACAAAACGCTCTACATCGTAGCATAGCGCACTAATCTCTCGGGTCGTGCACCGATCTGATGCGGAGTCTATAATTGGGTATTAGCGTTAATACCTCCTATATTACGAACCTCCTGCACGGTTCCGAAGTATCTACGTTGCATGAAATGAGCGCTAGAAATTACTTACTGGAATATAAAGGACTGAAATTGGAGTTTTAATAGAGTTCCGGATGAAAACTAACTTTGTGTGGAAGCTTCGCCAAATTCCACATGAAACTTCTTCCAAATATCTAATTCAAATTCAAATTATTGATGGCTGGATGAATGGGGGACTGTCTGTTACAAGTTTAGGCTCCCTCAGTTTAATATTTGATCAGCACGAGTAGTATGAAATACCACTATAGGTCTGCAACTCTACACTATGTGGGCAGAGTTACATGCGGATAAACTACGAAACAAGCAAATCATATAGGTACCTTAATATTGAGAAAATAAAAGATATCGAGACTTAAAATGTTTCACTTGAACATTTATTTTTGTTGGGTCGATCTGGGCCGATCGATGGTCAGTATAAATATTTTGCTGCTGGCTGTATCCCATAAGGGTAAAAGTCATTAAAGTAACAGAGTAACGTACTGATACGAGTAAAAGTTTCCACGAAAACATAGCAATTATCGTTTCCCAACAAATAAACAGCAGTAAAACGTTTTTCTGTTGACAAACCGAAAACGATGACAGGACTAGTTCCAATTAATTTGTAGGAAAGGAAGGGTCGCGTATCAATTGTGCTCGAAAACCGTCGTAGGATTACAAATATTATAGAAACGCAGTAATTCGGACAGTGATTTATAGAGCGGGGGTGGCTGCCACCCTTGTGTGGCACTACTAAACAAACTGTGGCGTGGGGTAGTAGACCGCGGTCCGTATACCACGTAAACAACATTGATTTCTGGAAACGTTCGAGACAAGTTTTACTTGACGGACAGTGTTGACACAAAATTAGGGAGAGCACGATTTTGTTTTTATTCCAAATCTTATAACTTGAGTCTTTGTCAAACGAATTATCCCCAACTGCTACCTTTGCCTAATAAAATGTGGAACTTTCTTCTTTTGTTTTCTATAGTTTCTTTTCTTTATCTCTAAGCACAAACAGCACGATCACGAAGTATTTTCTCATGCACATTGCACAGCACATGTTATGAGAGACCATGATAAACATAGTATTTTTGGAGGCATATTGCGCCGCAATCATCTTGTCAGTCATGCTCGTGTCATGCCATGAAAGAGTGCAAATTCTGGTTGACGGATCCATGACAATAACGGTAAAAGAAAACCTTGAATAGCTGCATCGAATTTTTTTGCGTGCAAATAGTTTTTCTTTGTGTTGGTTTTAACTGTTAAATTTAATTACAGCTATCTTGATTAATGTAATTACCGATAGAGGCAACTGGGCCACACACGTCAAAACGGTTGAGACTGACCACTCAGTAAAACCCCTACCTGCAGGTAATAGCTAGATGAATGTCGGACAACTTTTTACACACTTCTCAGTAACACTGTCTGTCATCGTTGGTGATTACTTAATTGAATAAAACGCTGGCCGCTGCAAAAAATATCTAGATGAAAATTAAGTGTTCGTTTTTTGCGGCCACAACACGATTAGCGGAGATCGCAAACAAATCGTTGTAGATAACGCTCGGGCACGTTCCAACAAAATGAGTTTAGACATCAAATCTGGCATGATATCATTATCTTCTATTCAATACGAATGGAGATGACACCACAATGTAGGTTAGGATTTAGAAAGTACGGCAGGTAAGTGGGCAATTCCCATGCATCTTAGAAGGCTTCGATGCCTGGAGGCGTTTAGCGCACTTATATGGATCGATAGGGCATGCAGGGTCGTAGGCACGGCGACCTCACCATTGACGGCGATCGCGCAACGGTACCCTGTAGTGACCATGCCCATTCACCATGCATGCCTCGCCTCGGCCAGCTCAGCCTGCCAGCAGTTACTTGACTCTAAGCAAGCTTATATGCCACTTTAGCCACACCGAGCTTACAATATTAGTTATTTACGCCACTCATTACGGTCGTTGTTTATGATTGTTTATTTTTCCGTTATAAGCTTAATGGCGGATCAATTCAGCCTGCTATTTTTCAAAACTAGGTCGACAGTTAACTAGAGGCCTGTTTGCAATTGGATAAGTCTAAACCTGAGAGTAGGTCATGCAGCAGAATTGCAATTTGTAATAGTTAATATAAAACATTTTAGGCATAGGTAATAATTATTTTGCTATGTGGTTATCAAATCAACTGCTATTAGCTAGATTTGAATTGAGCTCTACCGCACTCGTTTAAAGCTATAAACTTGGAAGGTAGTTAATCATAATTGACACAGGATTGAAGAACGTTTATGGCGCGCCGCAAAGCAATACCGCTTCGTTAACTCGTATCAATATGAATGTGAGCCATAGGAAGCCCATCACTTCCATATCTAAAACGATCTAACAGGTATTGACACTATCGGTTTGGTTATCATAAATTGGCTCACGCTTGAGAAACCAATTCAAATCATTGAGCAAAAAACCTTCTATTATGCAACTTTAATTGGTTCGGGTCAGTGACTTGAGGATGAGGCAAACACATGTGACATCATTCATATCGGCTTTTTTATTTAATTAACTTTTTTTGCAAATCACTTTCTCGCTAGGTTTTTATAGACATGCATGCATACTACCTAGTAAGTAACCGATCTAATAGATACAACTTCAAACGCGATTGGTAACGCATGAGTAGTCGATATAGCCTACAATAGGTTTTAATCAAATGAAAAAAAAATTGAATGGACAGTGGATGTATAAACTATCAAGTGGTTTCTTTCATCAATCTCTAATTGAATGTTTTCAATTACAAACTTAAAATAAGTTCAGATTTCTTCTACATTCGATCCATATCCAGAAGTTGATTCTGCAGATTTTATGAAAAAACATCTTTCCCACGATTTCTGCCTTTCATTTAAAATAAACAGGTAAGTAATTATAATTCTTCCATGCAATAAAACGGGAAGACAAGGAAGTCTAAATCAAAACAAACCATAAGTTTTACGATCAACGGCAGATGTGTTGGTTCCGCTGACTATGGACAAGGAGGATCGCAATAAAAACAATGTGCATAGTAATTGAGTACCCTCCGTTTGCGAAGTAGGTAAGGGCTCGGTCACAGTGATTGGCGCGACAGTGGCTTGTGTGGAAGCGGACGCGAGAAGATTTAGATATAAAGTTTCACCCAAAGGGACATAATATCTATCTATCTGAAGGCTGTGACACTCAGAACGTCGAAACCTCGATAGAAATCTTTTTCGTACTTAAACTTATGACGCGCACGCTGCAAATATGTACGTCTAAATACGCATGTAGCGTTTTCATGGTATTCGATAATCCGCAACCGCGTAAGCCCCGTACTGTGGCCGAGAAATAACTATTCCACCATCTGCGCCTCCGCTCCCGGGCGTTCCCTAATTGCACGGCCGGAGACGATTCCCACGCGCTCAAAGATCAACCTTGCCGTGGATACCGACATTATGTAACACTAATCAAAATTCCGTGGATTGAGGAACTGTTATTGATGCCTCATAACTTGTTTTACCTACTTTCTTAGGAAAAACTGGTGGTGCTGCATGGATTCTATTACGGTACTTCATTTCGAAGCACCTGCACAAATTGCAGGGTTCACACAGTTTGCAATTGAAGTGCCTCGCTTCTTCATGTTTTAATGCTTCTGGTAGTATCCTGTTATGGCAATGAGCGTTGGACACAGTATCGGATTTCCTGAGTCAGTTTAGCGGATAGCAACAACAACATCGACCACTACATTACCGGCATGGTAGTTGGGAGGTGCAACCAATGGCCGCGGAAGCAAGCGAGCGGCCCACACGTGAGAATGAGTGCCTCGAATAACCGAAAGAGTTTTAATCGGTACGTAAGCTCGTGTAGTCAGTGTACGATGAATAGGAATCATGTGAACCAGAGCCAAGTAGGTAGGTAATTGGAATTGGGTGCAACCGAGGTTTTGTAATTGATACAGCAACACGATGTAGCGGTTTTATATCGTAGGCAGGCACGCCCTACGATAGTGTACAGTTGAAGCGGAAAGTTTTGACAAAACTTAAACAGGAACCCGTCTAATAAGTCTGCACTATGGAGCAACTCTTGATCTCAAAGAAGCCACTAAGGAGCTATTTACCTACCCCGTTGTTTGTAGAATTACCTATTACGATTTTACCTTCGGGTGATGGAACCAAGATCACATTATTCAAGAAACTTCTCATAACCTGGAATTAGTTGAGGTAAACCTGCTTATAGACAGTATGTAGAAGGGTTTCTAACTAACTAAAGAAAGCTTTAGATAGCGGAAATGGATCAACGTCCGCTGCAACAGAGGTAGGTAATAAGTATCATCAAGGTGTCATCAGCATCATGGAAAGATCTGTTTGCTTTCCATAAAAACAAATCACTGTTTGATTGATGTTTGTTATGAGCCACTAGCAAATGCGGGCTCTATACGGTCAAGCCTCTGTTTCGTAAGAAAAATAGAAAGAATTTGTTGTTTTTTAAAATTCTGGCAATTGCTATGCTTTACTTAGAATATGCTTTGTTACGTGATTGTACTCGTACGTAGGCTGATATGGTATTTGATCGGCATGTTTGAGGTTACGGCATAGGTACGAAGGCTCTGGGCGGAATAGATTCAAGTTGCAACCACGGAATACTTATTAGTTTCTTTTACCTATGTTGCAATGGTTCGATACAGTTATTATTGCAAGTATCTGCATACCTATTAGGTTTGTTGTATCTTATGCTAATGGACTTAAATGCTCGTACCTTTTTATTTCTTCATAGTTAGGTTCTGAAGTCCGACAAGGAACCCTAAATATTTAATTATGTCTGTCCGTCTGTCTTTAGTCAGAGTCGTTTTACTTACATAATTTATGTTAACACGTACGGTTGTAGGCAATAAATATTGTAGGTATACCGGCTTTTCTGCTTTCGTAAAGCGCTCTTTCTGACGGACACTACGCTCTATGAAGCCGAAATTAGCCGATGTGCAATATTTGTTGCCTGCTACTACACCTAGGTACACATCCATGCTAAAATTGCACGCTGTGTATGTATGTATTAAATCTAACTATAAATAATCCATCGTATACTTAGGTACGCTTACGTTAAGCAGGATTTATTTCAATAAAACCATGTCGTGTTGATAGAAATCCTTAAATAATTTTTCGATATAGGTAGGTACCTCTCCTACCTAAAGAGATATAAGTTACATGATAATCATTATTGTAAATCTTTAAAGTGGTGATTATAGTTAGCGTATCGCGAAGCCTTCCCAGCGTGTGGTCCGACACTCGCTTGGTCAATTTTTATAAATCATATTTTTACTAAAATTAGTAAGAAAAATAAAATAGAATATAATAATCTTTATCTTTATTAGTTTTTTTAGGTACACGCTAGGTACCTACCTAAGGTATAAGGGACTAGTATACCTAGTCATTTTAAAAAGACGTCAGAGTCGTAGGAGATATTCTAGTTCATAAATAGGTAAGTACTAGCTACATATACCTTACATATTTTTTTTTTATAAAGAAGGGACCTGGAGTAGTATGCATTACCTACATGCATAAACTTTTTACCTACCTACATCTTAATCGTTTTTATGTAAAAAAAAATTAAAAAAATATCTTACCGTAAAACTTATGATCATAAGCCATGGTAGAGTTATCAGAGGACGGGTAATCATCATCATTTTCACGTTTTCACATAAACTTCAGGTAGAATGTTGCAGTCCGCGGACGTAAGGTTCCCGCCAAAAGAGTGTTTTCTTTTTCACACCGCGCGCGGCTGTTGGTTGACGCGAAGTCCGCCAAACTGAAGCAAACGCAAGCAAGCAAGTAGGTAGGTACCATGCGAGCTTCGCGGACGCTCTTTGAATGGCCCACTCCACCAAGGGAGAAATGGCGGGAGTTGCGGGAGGGACGCACTTGTAGGGGAAACCGCGTCAACTGCCTTGGCTCCAGTAATTCACTAAGAAAAGTTATTTGACGAACCATCGCATTCCCCCATGCGAAGGCGAAATAGAGAAATGAAAACGTTTTACGGCGATAGTAAACACTTTGAAGGAGCTTTTGAAGACATCAAAAAAATTCGTGTAGAAAAAAAATATACTTACACGATAAGTACCTACATAAGTATCAACTTTTATGACTTTGTAGTCGCACCTCAATTCCGTAGGATAGAGAGATGAAATACCTAGCAACTTATTGGTAACCTGCAAATAGCCTCACGATTTTTATCCCCATGCATTGTTACGAAGCTTGAGGGTTACTACCGGTGTTTTTTCAGCAAGCATGGTTTGAGGTCCGGTTGGGAGTTTTTGAGAGTACCTATACCTTACCTTCCTAGTCCTTGTACAGTTGTACACCCTGTATAGAAACACCTAGCAAACAATCTTACGGGGCAGACTGCCGTCGATGACTTTATCACACGCACACTTTGACCCTTTGAAAGAAAAAATCACTGCATTTATTTAAGAAAAATCGCGATACTTAGTCTATTTTCTAATTAGGTATCTGTTTACTAAACTCTCCGCAATCGAAACTGGGAAACTGTGTGCAAATGCACACAGTAACTGTGGCAGCCTAGGAAGAGGCGGATATCAGACAGGCAGGTAATGAAACGGCGGCGTTTAATGAAACGACTAGGCAGTTCATTAAACGGCGGATTTTACAATTAATATCTATCGGAACAGTCGGTTTTTTTGAAGAAGGTTAAAGTACCTTATAATAACTTCTGCTCGTTTCAACCAATTCGCTTTAAATATTTTAAGGCATAAGCCCCAGTTCTTTGGAATCAGGTGAACTTCACCAAACTTGGCGATAAGGCTGCTGGAACATTCAATGTTCATTAGATTCCCGTCAACGCCATCTAGGAGTCGACTTTGAAAGTAGTTAAATAAAAATGTACCGTACACATAGCGTGCGGGAAACTGGCGCACGGGGAATGTGACAATTAATTTGATTCCAGAATCCTAGATGGCGGTAGTAGTACTTGGATTACAAATTGCCAAGGATTTTGTATAATTACGTATTCCTTGCAAATTTAATGAATTGGATTTCCCTCTGATCTCCTGTCCACCGATACCAAACATTTTTGATAGCTCATTGTGCAATTTTAAGCTTGGGTCTGAGGCCAATAATTAGCGACTACGGTGCAACGACGACTCAGTTCCATGTCATTAATGGCAGCACGCACTGATTATTCAATACTTTCGTCTTGAGAGACTCAAGTTGAGACTCTCTCGAGTTTAATTCGTCATCCTGAAGACTTGGCTACTAGCAGCATTGCGTTGTTTATTGTTATTACTTGGGTTCAATAAACCTAGTTAACCCTAATAGGCCATAAGGCCATCTTAAACTCAATTAACATACTTATACTTACTACATATTATGTACTTACTAGGTATATCTTATACTTACTACATACTCAATGAAGATTAGATAAGAATGCTGTAGGCAAACTGAGTTCGTATTGTCCTATCAGCTATTATGCAAAAGAATATTTTTTTGCTGCATTAACTGTTTTTATACCTAGGTATTTTAAAAGTTTTTCAAGTTAAATAACATTGTAAAGAGCTATTTCAAACCCGCCATCTAAAATAATTTGTGGAAGTACAAACAAACTAAAGTGTGTAACGATAATATGAACTATGTTCTAAACACAGATTTCTTAGATAGTAGAAAGTGTTACACTATAGGTAGGTACTTCATCCATGAAAGCTAAAACTTGATGACAAGGTCACAAACCTTGATCAAGCAAATCGTAGACAGATAAAAGCAAATGGATAGTGTACCTGCCTATGTATGCGTAGGTATTCATATATTTAAATAAAAACAAGTAGGTGTGCCTCATTATTTTGATTTCAAATGTTTTACCTTACATAATAGAACCAAATACCTTACCACCAACATTTTAAATTAGACATCAAGGTAAGCTGAAAGTTTATAGCCTTGAGCACAAATGACTAATATTTTTAATATAAGAATAAGAAAGACAATTTCATACACATTGTAAAAAGTAATAATTATAAAATGCAGTAAAATACCCTTAGTTCCCTTACATATTGTGACAAGAAAATTATTAATAATATTGAGAATGTTAAATAAATACATGCTTAAATTATAATCTGCACATTTCGGTCTGTGCATGTAGTCATTTTCCTAAGGCTTTTCGTAGATTCTCAGCGAGTTTGTCCATAAACTCAAATGTTTCGTAGTAGTCGGACCGCTTTACGCTACTCATGCCCTTGATGCAGATAGCAAGGTCCTTGGTCATAATGCCAGATTCGATAGTGTCGATGCAAACCTTTTCTAGAGTCTCAGCAAAGTTTTTCAGCTCAGTGTTGTCGTCCAATTTGGCACGATGGAGAAGACCACGAGTCCAAGCGAAGATTGAAGCGATTGGGTTGGTGGAGGTTTCCTTTCCTTGCTGGTAGAAGCGGTAGTGCCTGGTGACGGTACCGTGAGCTGCCTCAGCTTCGACAGTCTTACCGTCAGGGCAAAGAAGTACAGACGTCATGAGACCCAAGGATCCGTAGCCTTGAGCGACGGAATCTGACTGTACGTCACCGTCGTAGTTCTTGCAAGCCCATACGAAGCCACCCTCAGACTTCATGCAGTAAGCAACCATATCGTCGATAAGCCTGTGCTCGTACCAGATACCGGCTGCTTCAAACTGCGATTTGTATTGACCGTCGTAGATTTCTTGGAAGATGTCCTTGAAGCGACCGTCGTATTTCTTAAGGATGGTGTTTTTGGTGCTTAGATATAAAGGGTATTTTCTGTCTAGTGCATATTTAAAGGACGCGTGCGCAAAATCGATGATGGAAGCATCAGTGTTGTACATTGCCAGGGCGACACCAGCAGCCTTGTATTCATTGACTACGTATTTGATGGGCTCACCTTTTGGTGGAGTCCAGATAAGTTCAAGTTTACCTTCGCCGGGTACAACAAAGTCAGTCGCTTTGTATTGATCAGCGTGCGCGTGACGTCCAATGATGATAGGTTTCTCCCAGCCGGTAACCAGACGAGGGATATTCTTGCAAATGATGGCTTCCCTAAAGACGGTTCCGCCCAGGATGTTACGAATAGTTCCATTGGGACTCTTCCACATTTTCTTCAGTTTAAACTCTTTGACTCTGTTCTCATCTGGAGTGATTGTTGCACACTTAATTCCGACATTGTATTTCTTGACTGCTTCGGCGCAGTCAATAGTTACCTGGTCGTCGGTTTTGTCCCGGTTTTCCATACCCAGATCATAGACATGAAGTTCGATGTCCAAGAACGGAAGAATGAGCTTTTCCTTTATGGTGTCCCAAATGATTCTGGTCATCTCATCACCGAGGATGTCAACGACCGGTCCAGCCTTGATCTTCGACATTTTCAGTTCTGAAATGAAGATAGAACGATATAAATAAGGGTAACTACGTACGGGTACTACGGGAGCGGAGCTGCGGGCAGATGCTATATAAAGTTGCTGAAATGTTGCAAATAAATGTGACGCCTGTATACAGATTACTACTATTACCAAATAGGTAAGGAATTGAATGAGTACAAAAATAACAAGGGCCATTGAGTCAGACTTGACACATTGATACAATCGTGACTGTGACGTCTTTATTTGAAATTAATTAAGGTTTAATATCGCTTAGTCAGCGACTCTGGCTGATAAGGTCATTAAAACAATGGAGCAAAATAAGATTAAGGCTGAAGCAAATAATAACAGAATGATAAGAACAAGAGAATAAAATAAAAACATCAAATTAGACCAATATGCTTGGACATAGTACCTATTGCAATCTACGTTGAAGCAATAAAACATGAAATGTCTAAAAGAAATAGTAAATTTGGTATACAAATGATAACTATCCATCAAATCAAATCATGTGACCCCACAATCAACTTACCTAAGTACCAATGCTGAATAAATATTTTTCTAGTGGATTTAATGAGCAATACGATTGTTAGAATGATGATGAAATACCCAACAGGTTAATTTGTAGTAAATAGTATTATTGTGAAGCAGGATCAATACATCGCACGTCCTCTAAAAAACTGTCGTAACACAGAAAATGTGTCATTTGCGTTAAGTATGCCATAAGATTCCAATTTTAATTTCCTACTAAAAACCGCCATATCTGTAGTGAAGCAGGATCAATACATGTAATACTTCGTTAAGACTTTCACGGCACAAAAACATTAAATTGTGATGATAATGTTTACAATTACCTAGGTAAAATACTCTGACTTTCTTCTTAAAAATATTAATACCTCAGAAAATTAAAAGGAGCACTGGTGGTCTAGTGGTGGTGGCCCAGCCTTCTGATCCAAAGGTCGTGGGTTCAAATCCACTTGTGTACTAATGAGTTTTTCTGTCGAAAAATTTATGTGCATTATGCCAGTACTCGCAAAACGGTGAAAGAAAACATCGTGAGGAAACCGGCGTGTTGTAGAACCTAAAAAAGTTCGAGCAATATGTGTCAAGGGTCACGCAAAAAGGGCCCACCTGCGGAAAAACCTGCCCGCTCATCAAGTGCGCATGATAAACTTGCCGAACTTACCTCAGAAAATTTAATGAGAACTCAGAACATAGTTATCAAACTAATATTATTATGAGGAAATATTTGTTATTTGTATATTTGTGACAAATAAAGTAAAACCGACTACAAAACCGATTACAAAAATTCTTTCACAATTAATGTGCTACATTATTCCAGTAATACTGGTTCTAGTATTACCATAGCTTTCAAATTGATGATCCAATCTTAGTTTGTACTTGAGGGGCCTTATTAATAAACCTGGCGTAGCATTGGACTAGTTAATCCGTGTTTTGTCACATTGTTCGAGTTGACAATTGCATGTCAATGCAAGAGACAAAACACGGATTAACTAGTCCAAAGCTACGCCAGGATTATTAATAAGGCCCGAGAAGTTTACTGGTAGGTTAGTAGGTAAGTATATTAGTCAAATTGGTTAATGGGTAATTGAGATATAGGGTTTTAGAAGGGGGCAATGAAATTGTTCTCAATATTTTCTATATTGTGATACTATTAATATTTTCAACATTTTAAACATTCTGAGAAATTTATCACAACCAGACTTCATAGTAGGTACAGAAAAAGATCCCTGAACTCAAAGCTACATGGTGGCCAATCTCTACCTGATACTTTTCTTCCCTTGAGAAAATGTTGGTTTATGGGAGAGGTGATAATGAAATACTGGTTTCAAAATGAAGGGGGTACAAAGTTCAATATTCATAAAATTCCATTACCTTATCAGGTCATTCTACTGGGCGAGAAAAAAAGACACAAATAATAATCAAAACAGTTTCAACATACTTCAACAGCTTACAAAACAGGTATTTTTGCTATAATAACTCTTACCTAATATTTCGAAAGGAATTCGTGGAAACGTAGATCTAGCGTCTTACTGCGCCCACTTCACCGAAATTACTGTCAGTGTAAGATTGGAATTGAATAGATAGATTATAAGCGGACGGATGGATGGCGATGGCAAAAGGCACTATTGAGGAAATATCTTTATTGAGGAATGAGAATTTATCGAGTGCGTGACGTGGCACCAAATAATAGGACAGATAATTTTACCTTGGCTTTGGGTTCGTATTAGTCAGACACAATTGGTTCGTTACTTTACGTACCTACGCTGATGGTTGATGGCGAACTAGAAAACTGACTGGCTAGTCTTCGTCAAGCGAGATAATTTTTGATTTTGGCCCCTGGCCTAGATGAGATAACTGGTTTGGTTCTGCTGCGTGAGTGCTGAGTGTGTGCGGTTGTTGCGCAGGTTTCCGCAAGCAAAACCTACAATTAGTGTTTTAAGTTAAAAGAAACCGGTAGCCGCAGATGTGTTACAAGAAGATTAACATAATCAGACCTATAATATAGAGAAGCGGACCAAAAATAAAATCAACTTCGAATTCGAAATAACTATGACTTTTTTTTTGGCCGATCTTATTTTCACGAAAAAAGAAGAAGCAGATTTCTATGGTTTATGTGTGCGTATACGTATGTATATCTACATTTGTGTGCGTAAATCTTATATTTCAACTGTCAAATCTGACATCTCAACTGTCAAATGTCAAGAGGTCAATGTCATGCTTGCTTCTGCTTGCTACTGTTCTATAATTCTTGCTAGGCTATTTCGAGATGCGAGCTAATATTTACGAAATAAAATCCACCGGAATAATAAATAGGACAGAAATGCGATGGCTGCAACAGCATCGGTAATTAATGATCTGTCTTATTATTATCATCTGAAGAGTATTTACCATTTCCTACAGCACAGACGACTCCAATGCCTCCAGCAGCGTTGGGAACCAACCGCTCCTAAGCAACTCCTACGCAATAGAACTGGGCAGTCATCACTAATGAGAAGAACTTTTAATTCTTCAGGGCTGGACACTTCTGCCACATGCCAGACACCTCGTGGGCTTTAATCTTCAGTGGGCTGAAGATGTGTGTCAAACTTAGCGCTAGAAAGTGGTAGACCAGACTTTAGTGGGTTTGTGATGTGTGTTTAAAACCCTGCCAAAAGTGTGTGAAGTCAGATTGTGAATGAAGTATAATTAGGTAGATGTGCGTGATGAAGTATTTAACTACCTACTAAAGATATCTTCAATGTTGTATCAATGTTTTCATAGCGTTAAAGATTTCATATAAATTATTTTCTATTTTCTTTATGAATTATTATTCTGAATTGATTATTGTTATTATTCTGACACACTGATTCATTTTAATTAAACTTATATTTTCTACTTTTTGTTTGAATTTTGTATATTGTTCTCCGACAAAGTATATGTATACGCTTTTTTACATACCCTATAATCTAATAGTTGTACCATACTTCTTGCAAATAAATATATTTCATTTCCTTTGTCTTGTACCACCCACCAGTCGAACTACTCAGTAGTTACTGAACTGCAAATGCAGAGTTATTGGTGAAAGAGACTCATTTCCTGTAGGTTTCATTTGCTCGAACTAGGTATAATGTAACTATGTTATTCGGGGATAATTCAGCATTATAGTGGCAAAAGAAGTTTATCAGTCCAGTCGTTTTTGAGTTTATTCGTTACAAAAATACAAATCTGTACAATTTATAATAATGATGATGATCCACAGTAGCCCAAACAAGAGATGAATGGAGAGAAGGGAGGGAGGCCTTTGCTCTGCAGTGGGACACAACAGGCTTTTAATAATAATAATAATGATGATGATAAGTTACCTACCTAAGTACCTATAAGTAACCCACCTATTTGCTGAGAAGTCCCATTTTCCCACAGAACGCCTACCTACATATATGATTATAATGATTACCAGCTCCTCTGAATCCACCATCAGGTAAGCTCGTTGGCAGAGAGCACTGGTGGTCTAGACGTAGCGGACCCGCCGTCCGATCCGCATAAGGTCATGGGTTCAAATCCAGTCGTGTACCAAGTAGTTTTTCTGTAGAAAAATGTGTGTGCACTATGCCAGTAAAACATCGTGAGGAAACCGGCGTGACAGTTCGAGCAACACGTTGGTGTCAAGCGCCACGCAAAAAGGGCCAACTAGAAACCTTGCGGAAACCAGCCCTCAGTGCCTTGCCTACCTTATTCATAATAGGTACCTAACTAAATGCAGTAGATCTACAAAATCATGCAGGTAAATAAAACAAACATTCCACAGGATGGATGTTAGCAATGACCACTACTAAGCGGGCAAAGCCTGCCGCGGGCGGCCGCTAGTTCATAAAATCTATAATAGGTAGGTACATATGTATAGTACAGTCACGAAAAACGCCGGCCGTAAGATGCTTGATACTAACTATTATCTATTCTGTGACGTTACCGTGCCATCATAGTAACTACTAGCGTATCTGTAATTCGAAAATATCTTAGAGTCACGAAATCTAACATCATCATCACCCTATCCCTGTCGTAAGAACCACCCATTTTTTATTTTTTTACATAATTGAAGCCAAGGTAGGAGAAGATTTGAGTTCCGTAAAAAAAATGTTTGCTAAATGTTTGCTAGTGTGTATCATCAACTTATTATTATAAAATGATGAAAGCTTTAATTAAAATTCGATGATAGATAAATGCAGTGAGATTAAACGTAATTAAGCTTACAAAGAAAGAATAAAGAAAGATAGTGGAATATTACAGAAAACTTTAACCCAGAAAGTACAATCAAAAATTAAAAAAAAGTTTTGATAAACATGCCGTGGTGAATATTGCGTAAATATAAGAGCGCCGTTTTTTTTTTTTCGTTCCGATAAACAAACAAATGTCGTGCGTTTTGTTAATGTCAATGTCATCACATTATTTTCAATATTCTAGGACATTGGAGAAGATTCGTTCGGGAAGTGTTAGCGAGTAAACTCGGTTGGAGAGATTTGATTTTGTTTTTTCACATTTTGGCTCGTTTTTCCAAATTAATTTTCCATTTTGATTGATCCAAGTGTTGTATTTCCCCTAAGTAAACTGGTAAAACAAAACTAATTGTAGTTTTAGATTTGCGGCTAGTTTTCTGTGCTTGAGGTTAGGTTGGGTACCTACCTTCCTACCTCAAGCATGGATCTTGACTTGCCGATTTACTATGACCTGCCGGCTTCTCCTGTCCCCCCAGATCCTCCGGATCCTTGTCCCGCATCGAACCCTACTGTAGCAGGATTTAAACGCCACATGGAGGCTGATGCCTCAGTATCCGCTAATAAAAAGTCTATTATGTCTCCTGAATTAGAAGTACCATCTATTCAAATGGTCTACAACCACCCTTCAATTGTTGTTGGTGCAATCCAAGCATACACATCTTTGGACAAAGGACCTTATGTGGTCCACGTTTCTCGTTCAGAGCCAGAACAGTCTGCTGGTACTTCCATCAGACCCATTAAGTTTGGACAGTTCTTAGCCAACCATAAGTTTTCAAACATTTTGACTGACGGTGTCAAACGTGTGGGACGTAACAAAATTTCCGTGGAGTTCGTATCTGCGGAGGATGCTAATAAGTTTATGATTTCTCCGATTCTCACTATGAGTAAGTACGTTGCTACAATCCCTTCTTTCAATGTAACTAGGATGGGACTTGTGAGGCAGGTCCCTACAGACTTGTCTATGGACAATTTTGCTGAGGCTTTGGTTTTACCTCCTAATTGTGGCATTGTCCTTAAAGCCCGCAGGCTAAATAGAAAGAATGTAGAAGAAGGCAAAGTCACTTGGTTGCCCACCCAGACCGTTGTTGTTACCTTCCAGGGTCAATCCTTGCCCAATAAGGTGTTTTTATATTACACTGCCCTTCCTGTTGAGCTTTACCAGTACCCTACAATCCAGTGTCACTCGTGTTGCAGGTATGGTCATACAAAAATACAATGCAGGTCTAAGCCTCGGTGTTTCCGCTGCAGCAAAGAACATTCTGGAGAAGAATGTGATGTAACTCAGGATAAAGCCACTTGCTTACATTGCTCTGGTCGGCATTTTGCCACTAGCAAAAGTTGCCCAGAACTAGAAAGACAGCGTTCAATCAAATCAGTAATGGCTCAGAATAGTATTTCTTATGAAGAAGCTGCTTCGCAGTTCCCCCGGGTATCTCGTTCCTATGCTGAAGTTGCCAAGGAGTTCGTTTCCAATACTAGTTCTTTTCATTCCTCACAATCCAGTTCTTCTTCTGGATTGTCTCAGTCCCAGCCCACTCGTTCTTACATTAAAAACGTTTATGCCTCTCCTCGCCCAAGAGCTCCATTGGGTAAGTCCTATGATAGGGCTGCTCACCGGGACTTGGTTGCTGACCCACCTTCGGTCATGCTTAATGGTGGTGCTTTAGGTCAACCTGCATTCACAGGCCCTCAAAATGAAAATATGCTTGAAACCCTGCTTACTTTAATCATAAATATCATTCTAATGAACCCTAACCCCCTACCGGACAACGTTGCCTCTAAACTCACTCAATTAGTCTCCTTGTCTAGCCACAATGGATCCAGTGGTCCTCGTTCAGTGGAACTGCCAGAGTGTGCGACCAAAAAAACATGAATTAATCCACTTAATTACCAAATTTCACCCGTCAGTCATTGCCGTCTCGGAGACATGGTTAAAGCCTGGATCCCGTTTTCGGTTATCAGGCTACTCCTGTCTTCGAGACGATAGGGCTGACGGGTATGCTGGATGCGCCTTACTCGTAAGGCGCTCACTTTCTTTTTCCCAGATCTCCCTCCCTTCTCTTCCCTCTGATATCAACGTTGTTGGTGTCAGATCTATGAATATTTCATTTGTATCTGTTTACATTCCCCATCCCAACTCTTCGTTAATTGCTGATTTACTCCTTCTTCTATCTTCCATTCCTTCTCCCATGATTCTCATGGGTGACTTCAACGGCCATAACATGGTGTGGGGGCATAGTCATTCAGATTATTTTGGCTTGTCTCTTTTGGATATTTTTGATGAGTCTAACCTCTGTTTACTAAATGATGGCTCACCCACCCGTAGGGTTCGTCCTTCCCAAAATCCAAAAAGTGCTGTGGATCTCTCGCTTTGCTCGTCTTCTCTCTTTTCTCTTATGTCATGGAAAACTCTTCCACTTTCTTATGGTAGTGATCACTTCCCTATTCTTTTGTCTTTACATCTTTCAAATAATGTCTTGCCATTTAATAACCCCTCTCCCTCTCTAAAATATAGGCTTTCTGGTGCTGACTGGTTGTCTTATTCATCTCTTCTTGATAGTAAACTGGATTCTCTGGGCCTCTCTGTAGCTAATAATCCATTGTCCACCTATGATATTTTTTTGGAATCCATCATCTCATGTGCTGATCAGCACGTTCCTATCAAAAAGCCTACTAAGGATCATAGAGTCTCTACTCCTTGGTGGGACGCTGAGTGCTCTGCTGCGGTCAAAGAACGTAAATTAGCTGAAAAGAATTATTACTCCTCCATGACGGAAGTAAACTTCAATAAATATCAAAAAGCGTCAGCTGTGTTTAGAAGACTTGTTTCTATTAAGAAAAGGCTTGGTTGGACAAATTTTTGTGAAAACCTTTCCCCTTCAACTCCTTCATCTATTGTCTGGAGACAAATAAGACGTTTTAGGGGATCCTGTAACATCGATAATATCTCCGCCAATGATCCCTCATCTTGGCTGGAAGCATTTTCAAATAAACTCGCTCCTCCCTCAGTTCCCTCTTTTTACTGTCTTCCTCAAATTCCTTCTTTTATTCCTTCTCAGAACTGTTTTGATCGTCCCTTCTCCTTCGACGAATTGACTATTGCCCTTGATGGTCTGACAGACTCATCTCCTGGCATTGATGGTATTCCATATTCTTTTATCACCAAATCCTCTGTTAAAGCTAAAAAAACATTCTTAATGCTTATTAATTCATTTTTCGACTATGGTGTTATCCCAGAACAATGGAAAACCCAGATAGTAATTCCTATTCTAAAGCCTGGGAAAGATCCCTCAGATCCAAATAGCCGAAGGCCAATTGCGCTTTCATCTGTTATGGCTAAGATAATGGAACATTTAATAAAACACCGACTAGAGTGGTTGGTTGAAAATGGATCCTTGCTTGCTAAATCCCAATTTGGGTTTAGAAAGGGCATGGGTACCATTGACAACCTCAGCTTGTTAATATCCGATATTTACATAGCATATAAAGAAAAAAAATCCTTAGTTGGAGTTTTTCTTGATATAGCCTCGGCTTATGATAGCGTATTGCTTTCGGTTCTTAGGAATAAGCTTATTCAGCTGAGAATTCCTGAGAAGTTGGTTCGTTTCATTTGTACTTTATTAATGGAAAGATCTGTTGTTGTTAAGTCAGGTCAAGGTTTCCTCTCTCCTAGGACAGTCTGGAGAGGCTTACCCCAGGGTTCCGTATTAAGTCCATTGCTTTACAGTTTATATACCTATGATTTAGAACAATCTGTGAATTCTTTCTGTGGGGTTCTACAATACGCTGACGATATAGCCCTATATCTTTCGTTTAACTCTTCTGATGAAGCAAGTAACCGGCTTAACTCTGCTTTATCTTACCTTGAAAACTGGTTGTTAGTCCATGGTTTATCTCTTTCCGCCTCCAAAAGTTCTGTAGTAGTTTTCACTAAGAAAAGAATTACCCCTTCCATTCAACTTTATATTGATCAGGAAGTTGTTCCTCAGTCTAACTTCGTTAAGTTCTTAGGGATAATCCTCGACTCCAGAATGACAGGCATCCAACATTTTGAGTATATAATTAAGAAATGTGAGAAAAACATGAATATCCTCCGTTCACTCGCTGGTGTTTGGTGGGGATCTCATCCCTACTCTCAAAAATTGTTGTATAATGCAATAATCAGAAGTCACTTTGACTATGGTGGTTTTCTTCTTAATTTATGTAATAAAAGTGGTTTATTAAAATTAGACCAAATTCAGTCAAAAAGCTTGCGCATAATTCTTGGAGCAATGAAATCATCTCCCATTAATGCTATGCAAGTTGAGTGTAATGACCCGCCTCTTAGGTTACGTAGTCAGTTTCTTTCCGATAGGTTCTTTTATAAAATAATTCAAAATTCTAATCATCCGCTCCTCCCTAAACTTCATAGTCTACGTGACTTGTTCGACTCAAGTTTCCCTGATAAGTATCCTTGTCTTCTTCATAGTTTTTTAAAATATACTCAACTTCCAAACCCTGTCGTTCAGTATCCTTCTCATCCTCTTTATTTAACTGCCTATGAAGCTTTGGTTTATCATCCTAACATCCTTCTATACTTTGGTATAGACAAGGACTCTAGGGATGCCCGTGGTTTATTCCTTGAACAAGTTAATTCGAAGTACAGTGGTTGGTACACAATTTTTACCGATGCGTCTAAATTATCTTCAGACAGTGTCGTTGGCGCAGCAGTATGGCTTCCTTTTACTAACATTTCTTTGAGTTTTAAACTTCCTCCTTCTGCTTCAGTGTTTACTGGTGAAGCTATTGCCCTACTTGAAGCTATAAAATTTGTTAAGTCTCATAAATTGAATAATTCTATTATCTTTTCTGATTCTCAAAGCTGTCTACAATCGATTATATCTAACCCTTTTCGCTCCGTATCCCGGTTTCCCTCAATCCTCCAAATTAAAGAGATTCTTTATGAGTGCCATTGTCTTAACATTAACGTTGTTATTGCTTGGATTCCAGGACATGCTGGAATCCCCGGTAATGAGTCTGCGGATTCTTTCGCAAAGTTAGCTGCTCAGATTGGCTCTAGCGAGCACTACAAAACGTTTTGTCACGACCTTTGCCTTCTTCCCAAATTTTATCTTCAAGAGAGTTGGACTAATGTTTGGAGTACCTCTAAAGTCGCTAAAGGCAAACATTATGCAGATATACAGCCAGATATTCCTCACTGTCCTTGGTTTTTTAAGTTCCGCAAAGCAAGTAAAGTTACCACCTCTACAATTTGTCGTCTTAGGCTAGGCCATGCGTGTACTCCTGTATTTTTAGCCAAAATAAGGATTAGGGATCACTCAATGTGTGAATGTGGTCTGGACGAAGGAAACGTGGACCACATATTTTTCAGCTGTCCAAAACTTCCCCGCTCCCTTTACGATATTCTTCCCGCTATGATTCCCCGTCCTACTTCCTTTAAATGTATTTTATCTTTCATCTTTTCCCCTCCTATTAACTTTATTTTATGTAAATTTATTGCTGTAAATAAAATAAAACTGTAAATATTTATGTACCTACCTATGTAGGTATTATATTTATCAATGTAGTTTTTTGCCAGTTAATTGTTATAAATAGTTATTTGTGGTTTAGTAAGTTTTTGTTTGGAGAAATCATTTTGGTTTATATTTTCTAATTTATGTTCGATTTTCTGTATCATAATACCGGCCATGTTCTTATTACTCTACTCCATCTTAAGTTTATGACACTAGCATGAAACGGACACTGGCAGAATTGTGGCATAATGTCGCAGTAGCCAAAAAAGAAGAAGTGAAGTGAAGTGACATTGGAGAAAGAATGACAATATAAAAAACTGTTTTCAGCGCCCAGAAAAAAAAAGAATGAAGCATAGTGGGGTGCCCGCCCCGCCCCCTTATTAGTGTGACCAGATTCTTTACATATATTATTTTTATACTATTTCGGTATTTTCGAACATCAGTACTTTTGTAGGTATTTTGCCACAATCCAGCAAGCATATTAAAAAAAATCGGTTGTCTGTAAAGTCGGTTTACTGACGATAGTTGAACGTGATAACGTCATAAGAAAATACTGATGGAATGGTTGCATTTTTCAAAAGAAAATTTTAGTTTTACTGAATTGAATTGAATGTGAATGAAACTGAATGATACTGAATGAAACTGAATGAAACTGAATGAAACTGAATGAAACTGAATGAAACTGAATGAAAATCCGGACCTGGACCCGGACCCGGACCCAGACTGAACCCTTACCCTTACCCTCATTTACCCTTACCCTCATTTACCCTTACCCATTACCCGACCCGGGCTCGGGCTCAGGTAAATGGAACGACGAAACGACGTAACGACGCATGAGTCATGTTTTTTCGTGCGTGCAGCCGGCTCCATCGATTTATAAGACGTTATCACGTCAAAAATCATTTATATAGCAAAAACTGGCACTGTATTATTTAGAAACGAAGTAAAATCTTTATGCGAGTGCGTTCCGCAAAGCGGTTCAAATTCAGTTTTATAAAACATGCCACTGTCAAAACAATTTTTAAAAATCAACAACAAAATGAATGTCTGAGAATATGACATTTACTTTTTCCCCGTTCAAAACTGCAAAATCGCACGTTATTACTCAACACTATCTGACTTTCATTAAAGAAGGGAAGGCTCTCAATTCGTTGTATTATTAAGTTAAGTACTAATTTATCGGTTAGCTTCGTCATTTGACCCGATTTGAAAAATCCAGATAGTAAAAGAATTTTTCAAAACCAGATGTGTAGGTAAGGTGAATCTGGACCTTCTGGGGGCTGATTCTCGGGCCGATCTCGATCATTTTGCAATTTTATTTTATTGCTTCTTTTCACAACCCCGCACTTTTTTTACGTTTTCCGTACATCGTAGCTGTCGAGGCTTTTACGAAGAGGTCGTTGATGAATTACTCAAGGAAATCATCCATTCTTTCTTCGAAAAGAAGCAATAAAATAAAATTGCAAAATGATCGAGATCGGCCCGAGAATAAGGCCCCTGGTCCAGATTGGTCCTATCGAAATTTCACCAAAATGGCTCTAGCAGTTTAGCCCTGAATTGGTTTCTCATGTTTTTAACTTTAATATTACATCAATCTAACATTTTTTGAAAATTTAGTAATCATTGTCTTACTTTTTGTGATGATGATAACTAGGTAATTAAAACGTGTTAAAAATAAATATTTTTATTAGCATTTTTGTCATGTTAGGTCAACATTTACATGCATGTCAACATTTATGTCCTATAAAATTTAATTCGGTATTTTTGGCGCTGCTGCACTCGGCTCGGGGTTTTCGTAAAGAATAATCTGGTCACACTGGGCGGGGTAGCAAAATGAAAATAAAATGGACGGATCGGATGCTAGAGTGAAATCGGCTTGGGCATTTTTGTTCTAAAAATCATGAATTAAAGTGATGCAGTATCGTGAAGAAAGTGAAACTATTTGTAACAAAACAGTTTTGCGAAATGGTGGTGCAAAAGAATTGGAATACTAGTGAGGCATCATTGCAAAACGCTGAATCGGAAAGCTCGACTACTACCCTGACTTTCCAGGTCCCCAGGACTGTGAATGTACGTAATAGCGCGGCAAATATTATGCAGACGGTAAGTGTTCCAGGCGTACTTTAATGTTTTAACTTTCGGCGCTATTAGGCCTCGTCCTTGACTATGTAGGTCAAGTCAAGGCCGCCCTTGAGTAGGGTCTAACAATGGAGGGCTTGCCTTGAGAAATTACGATCGATGATGTGTACAACAAATGCTATAAGAGATTCTTCCTGTTATTTTCATGCCATCTATTACTTACATCTAAGAAGCACCCAGTAAGTTTGCCTTTGCTGCTACTGGGTAGGTAGGTAATACCTATTCCTAAGACCTAACTACTTTTACTAAAAGTTTTAGGTACATAAATTTTATTATTTACCCATGTTTGCCAAACTTCTGTTAGTTTTGGATCACATAGGTCAAGTCAAAAGATAATTTATTTGATTGAATTACTTTGAAATGTGTTTTACAGAAACAGCCAATATCTCGACAAATAGCTATTAACACATTGGCAGCCATGCACCGAAGATTTAGTCTTCCTGGGCCAGTGCAGCCTCACTCCAGGCCTATAGCTGAGTTCCGAGCCAGTGCCAACAAGTCATTGGACTCACTGCGTCAGACCATACAGTCTGAAGTTACTAAAGAGATTGATCAAATCATTAAAAAGTATCTTGAAGTAAGTATACACAATTTTACAAAAATAGTAAAAACTATTTAAATTTCAAACTAGTTATTTGTATTAAAACCTGAATTTTTTTGTGTTGTTTGTTGGGACCTAAAGTTTAATCTAAATGTGAAAAGTGAAACACTTAATTTTTTTTTGTAATTTAGAAGATAAAAATCCAAACTAATAATTATAAAATGATTACAGAAATTCTTTGTACCTGCTGTGAAGAACATAAGATTGAATTTGGGGAATGAATCTGTGGGCGAGGATCAGGTAATTTATGATTTAGGGGTAATAAAGACGAAATGTTGGATGCACTGTCTCCCGATGGACCAACGCCTTTGTAAAGATTGGACTAAATTGGTGGATGGAGAGAGCTCAAAATGGTTCATCCTGAAAAATATAGGGGAGGCATAATATAATTATGTCTAGCAGTGAGCTTCTGTATTCAGTATTCAGTATATTTATTGCCTTATTATGTATGTAAATATAACAGTGTCAGATCTTAGAACTAGTTTTTGAATCAATACATAATTTACCCTGTAAGGGTGTTGCAATACTGGAACACCCTGGACTGTTCACTCCACACTGTTCCTGGACTGTGGATGTTCCTGGACTTGTTCTTCAGGATAATCATGAAGACATTAATAAAATATTTTAAGAAGCTTGCAATGTGCTTTGAGCGGTCTGGATTTTTTATGTAGGCTGGTGGGCGCTTCTTTAACTTGCAAGGTAATCTTAATAAATATTTTTAGGTTAGAGCAGTATGTCGCGCTATGTTGGATGCTGCACGATTAACTTACTCTCCCCTAAAACCAACACAAACTGAAAGCAATGATGGTGGAATTATTGTCGATTCTAAATTTGGCATCAAACAAGAAGTAAGTTCACAATTACAAAAGCAGAGTATATCAAAATTATATTGAATTTAGAGTCCAACCTTATTCTATGTAGATACCTACATTGCTGCACCTTAACAGGGTACATGCCCACCTTAAAGCTAAAAAAGACCTAAGCTAATATAAATGTAACATGTATGCAATAAAAAAATGAATAGGAATGACTAAAAACACTCTGAATTTGCCCGAGTTGCTATAAATGATTCTTGCTACCAAGTGATGATATCTTACAACATATAGTTAGCAATTAATTAGTTGATTCTTGTGTGGATTACATAAATGTTTGTTCTCTGTCTGGCTGTTAAATTGTATTCTAATTACCTATGTATTTACAAAAAAAAAAATGTATTCAAGTATTATATCAGCTATCCGGTTCCCATATTACAAGCTCTGCTTAGTTTGGGGCTGGGTAGTGTTGTGTGAATTGTCCACAATATTTATAAAAAAAAAAAATACTTCTTGACTTGTTCCAACAGTAACCTAGTAATAGTAAGATTATTGCATCTATCAGTGAAGAAAATCTTCAAAGGACTGGCCTCTCAGTTCAGTTGTTAGTAGCGCTACCTTCTGCGCCGTAGGCCGTGGGTTTGATCCCCACCAAGAACAAATATTTATGTGGTGAACACAAATGTTTCCCTGTCTGGGTGTTATATTGTATTCTAAGTATTTACAAAAAAAGTATAATTACTGGTTCCCATAGTACAAGCTCTGCTTAGTTTGGGGAGTGTCGTGTGGATTGTCCAAAATATTGATTTAATTCCAGGTGCAGAGTTCAATAAAGAGGAAGGACACAGACGGTGACATAGAGTTCGTCATCAAGCGCAAGAAGATGAAGGATGAAGCCGACGGCGTGACGCCGCCTGCGACCCCGTCCCCCGCGCTCCGGGAACTGGACAAGTGGGACCCAGCTCGGCTGAACTCTGACACGCTGTTCATCATGGGCTCACATGCTCATAAAGTATGTTATTTATACTTCTTCTAGCGATCCGCCCCAGCTTCGCGCGGGTCATTGTAGCGTTATGTTTAGCCCATAGCCTTCCTCGATAAACAAACTATCAAACTCTTCAGCTTTATAATATTAGTAAAGATATAAATATTATAAAGTTATTGATTTTAGTATGTAATGTAACAAATAAACTCAAAAACTACTAGGAACGAAAAAGAAAAAAGAAGGAAGCCGGGGCAGATCGCTAGTTAAAACTTACGCCATCACAGTAGATAATTATTATATGTATAACTCTTTAGTGTACACCACAAGAAAATAGCATAAACATAACTAAATCTAAATATTTGTGCGGTAAACATAAATGTTTGTTCTCTGTCTGGGTGTTGTATTGTATTCTAAGTATGTATTTACAAAAAAAAATGTATTCAAGTATTATATCAGCTATCTGGTTCCCATATTACAAGCTCTGCTTAGTTTGGGGCTGGGTAGTGTTGTGTGAATTGTCCACAATATTTATTATTATTATTATTATTATTATCTACAGCAAAGTACAGTGGGTGTCTTATCGCTGTGAACGATTTCTTCTAGACAAACTATTGATGGACATAATTTTTTGTGTCAAAAATGGCGGTATCCTATGGACTACTACACTAACTTATTAATTTACTCTACTCTACTATCAATGGAAGCTTAATAATTTCCTCTCACATACACAGTAATAATATAAAGTGAGAGGCCATGATTAACGGCACTTTCTATTTGATTAGTTCCTCATATCATGCTTCGTAACTTACGCTCATTACAACGCTTCATACACCCCAAGTTTGAGAGAACATAATTTAAAGAAAAATTTGATAAATACCCATTTCATGATTCGTTTATTGAAATCCTTTTGTTCCAGGTTCTGGGTCTTGGTAACGCAAGAGGACGACTCTATACAAGACATGCTGGACTACTGCGATATCCAGCTGACACGTCAGACAAGGAATGGATTGCTGGCCATAACCTGGTCAATGCTGTGGGAGGCAAAACTTATATTATGGTGAGAAATAAAAAAAATATATTCGATTGGACCTTTTTTGCATAAAAATGAATTCCATTTATTTAACATATCAATCAAGTAAACCCTTTTTTTAAAGTCCCAAAATGTAAATGCCGAGCGAGATTTGAACCCGCGACCTTCCCCTTGGTCCGGAGCTGTGCTGACCGCTACGCCATTGGATCCTAATCACACTCGACGAATAACTCTTAAGGAATATTAGTACGGCACTAACGCGACCGTGACGTGGAAGGTCGCGGCTTCAAATCCCTTAACTCTTTAACTTTTGGGACATTATAAAAATCTTTGTTATTTCCATAAGTGTAGTAAAAACTATAAAATCAATAAAAAAGTAAACTTTTATCTAGATAATTGATTCAAAATCAATGGCAATAACTGGTAAAAATGATTTATTTAGGTTTTGCAAGATATTGAGGAACTAGCAAAAAGCGAAACATACAAGCGCTCATCCCTGCCAATGCTGGGAGAATTGACCGGATTCAAAGCGCCTCAGTTCATGCTGCGCAAAATAAAAGCATACATTGAGAAGAGAAACCTTAACGAAGCCGGTAATGAAAGCCTACAGCCTTCATCCAGCAACACTCAAGTGGTCGAGCCGTACCAACTAGACAACATCAAGATTGAGCAACAGGACTTTGACACAGATAACTTCAACGCAAGTCAGTACAACATTGGTACTTCAGACAATACCAAAGACTTTTCTGACGTCCCCACTGATACAGATCTATGCGATATAAAGGTTGAGGACATTGATGATATTAAAGTTGACGGGATAAAAGTCGAAGATTTAGATGAGATTAAAGTTGACGGAATCAAAGTTGATGATTTAGTGGCTGGAGTGGACGTTAAAATTGAGAGCATGGATGATATTGACGGGATCAAAGTCGAAGATATCAAGCTTGAGCATGACGACTTTACTCTATGCAAGCAAGGTGACGATGTCCAGAATTTAGCAGGGCTTTTGGACGCAGATATTGAGTTTTTGAGCCGTAATCTAGAGAATATTGAGAACGATGCGGACGCGAGAAAGGCTATTGAAAACCTTACCGGCGCTAGTCCTGATACTCTATCGTTGGTGAGCGATGAATTCGATTTGGGGGCTACATTGAACTCAAATAATGTAAGTTAACTATGTATCTACTTAGTATCCATAATCAATGTAGTATTGTTTAGCTCCACACAATTCAAATTCACACAAGTCAAATTGACTAAAAGATAAACCCTCCTAGGACTAACCTACAAACTATCCAATAAATTACAAGATCTCGAAAATAAGCGCAGGAAGAAAAAAGTTATCTTTATGGATAGGGATAGATACCCATTTAGTCAATTCAAATATTTCAAATGCTTTCCATTCCAGTTCACAAGCAAGGAAACAAAATGCATCACGGTACAGTCGACCTCAAGTGGCATGGTGCACAGCGTTCCCGTCGCGCACATTGCTCCGCGACGCATCACTGGGAGCACTGTACACTACTACACTAGTCCTTCGGTGCAACAGGGACAGAGAAGCGTCCATTTGCCGCAGGCTACAGTTACCATACAGAGCATACCGAGCTCTACGTCGCAAGTTATTCGTGGGTAAGCTTATTCGTACTTTTAAGCTTTCGTGCTTAGTTTCTCACTTAGAATAATAATATCTCACTGAGAATAAAATGAAAATATTTATGAGTTTAAAAAACTTGAGAAACCGACTTCATTGCCAAACGGCTAAACCGATTTTAATGAAATTTGTTTGGGACAATCAAAATTCGGAAATCAAAAATCAAAAATCAATGACGGGGGCATGTAGATACAAACATTAAATAAATTATTAAAAAAAAAAATGGCAACACCGATTTTAATAAAATTAAAATGGGACCAATCTGGAAGCAGTACCTTTCAGATAAAAAAATATTTTTTCAAATCGGCTAACAAATGACGAAGTTATGCGGTAACAAACATTAAAAAAAAAAAAAAAACAACCGAAGTGAGAACCTCCTCCTTTTTGATTGGAAGTCGGTTAAAAAGCTCTAAGTTCATGGATTAAGTAAAATCAAGTAAATCGAGTGGTTAGTAGGATAAATCAGTAAGGAAATCCGTGAATTCTAATGCGAAACAGGATTCGAACCTGGCGGGCAACCACCAATGTCTTACCACCACACAGAATGTATTTACTGTTTCATACCTGTTGAGCACAATAGCTTAGCGCAGCAGTTTTGGTCCAAGTTGCGGTCATCATTTTACCTCTTACGGAGTGGAGTAAAGCCTTGACCGAATGGTGGCCGAAGAAATCTGGGTCGTCCGAATGCGCGATGGCTCGACGACATCTTAAAGGTCGCAGGAAACACCTGGAGAAGAGACACACAGGACAGAAGAGGCTGGCAGAAGATGAAAGAGGCCTATAGGCCTCCTTCATCTTAGCCCGGTATACTGGGTATACCCAGCAGTGGGCGATACCGGGCTGAGATGATGATGATGATTACCTCTTATAATCTTAGCGTATTTACGTAATAAACTCGTACTAGTAATAAAAAACGTATAAATCAGCATCCCACTTTGCATCCGCGTACATTTACTTATATTTTTCGCCTCCGAGACCAGAGTCGGCCAGGCTTCTCTGTCCAGACAAAGCTTCCGCATAGTTGCTGGCTCCGAGTTCTACTAATACGTAGAGTATTTACTAATACTGCAATTTATTTCAGAATCCCTCTCAACACGAAAACCGGCGCTTTCAGTACTGTGATGTCCCAAGGTACAGCGAGTACAATCATCGGCTTCGGCGCTCGCACATCCAACGCTACCATCATCGGGACTCCGCAATACGTCAACGTCACTTCAAAGTCATTCCCCACCGGCAACATTCTCCACAACGCCATCGTATCCCGAAACATCATCAATCGCACCAACACGGCAATGTCATTCAACCTGTCGACCATGAAACCGGTCCAGGCTGCCCCAAAGATAAGTACCGATTTCGATTGTATATCCACCACCAAAGATATGATCGATAATGCATGCAACTCCTCAGTTATGCTGAAGAAAGTGCTGACTTTAGGCGGTTCGGGAACTAAGTCGTTCATGATGCAAAATACGCAGAAGGTTTTGTCTACTGGGTTCGCGACCGGATCTGCCCCACCTCCGAATGTAACCATTGTTAGTTCGGGAACCAGTGTGGGAATACTGAACGGGCATTCTACGAATCTCGTGAATACGTCTGGCACGTTGAGCGCTACTCACGCCACTTTGTCGGCATTGCTATCTTCGGGCGACATTATGCCACCGAAGAAGAATTAAATCTTACATTCCACAACATTCCCTAGTACTTTGATCTCAATGTCGATGCCTAGATGTTATTAGAATGTTTTAAATGTCATGCTGGTAGGATAATGCGGTGTTGTGTGAAATTAGGAAAGGCTTTAGATGTTACACGTAAGAATTAGATTGGTGTTGTGCTACTACCATTTACACTTTTCTGATTTATCTCAAAATCACTTTTCAGAAATATTTAAATTACTCTGAGATGAACTAAGTTACTAACTGCATTCAAAATTAAGTGATTATTCCATGCATTAAAATAATGAATCAAATAATATATTTTTGTACAAAATGTTCCAAAGCTTATTGATGCCTGATAAAATTATGTTTTTACAATGGGCTATTCCAAAGCTTCAATATTACTGTTAAAGATTAAAATACGTATTTATTGTCTTGCTTGAATGAGAATATTCATGCTATGAATAATCACTATTTATCTACCTCTTTAGTTGAATAGAATTTTAAATCATATTAGTGGTTTAAAACACCGTCACCAGAGTTCCCACTAGCTCGTACGGACTTACTAGTTGGTTGTGAGTTTTGGATTTGTGATAGTTTAAGAAATTATACCGAAAGTTTCTATTATTCACGTTACAGTATTTACTAAATATTTTATGTAATAATAAATAATAGTGTTGTTGGTTAATAACGAGCCCTTACCAAAGATTTTATTATAAGTATCCCAAAAGTAACGGACCGAGTGGGATTTGAACCCACGCTAACCTTGATACGTGGATGCGCTAGCTAATGCCGCCATGGAATCTTAATCGCACCTAGCAAAATATCTCCTAGGGATCTATATACGGTAGTAATGTGACTGTGGGTTATACTCTATTGAAATCTTTTTTGTGAGTATAAAATCCTAATAATTTAACCGCAAAGGGCCCGATATTTCTCAAGTATGCTAAAAATATGTACCTGCAAGAATAAAAATTAAATATTTATCTATTTACTCTAACAAAATTGTTGAATTTAATAATTGCTGTAGAACTTTGAATATGTATTATATTTACCAGGTAATTTACGGGTAGTAAGTATAATTAAAAATATATGATTCTGTTCTCAAACGCGTTTCCTAAATCACTTTGCATTTCGTTAGTATGACTTATGATAATTAATAATTATTAATATTTATAATGTTTGTGAATCGTCACTTCTAGTATAACGCAAAGTACACGCTTCGGCTTGCATTTATAGTTGCTTGATTTTGAGAGATATTTGGCGTTCCAAAGCTTTTTTCGGTAATAAAGTTATGTTTTTTACAAGCGAATGCGCTGTAAAGGAGCGCCTTGATATAACTCGTGAGAGTCCGGAACGCGTCAATCTATTCCGAAAATGTGATGATAAGAACATTTTGCTAAAATTAATAACCCCCGACCGAGGCAATAAATATCCACAAAACATGGAAGTGGCTGCATGGATTTTTACCAAACATGGCTAAGAACCATCTCAGAACTATCAGCTTCCTAACAAAAAAAATATCGATGTTATAAGGTCTTAAACTTATAACATCCCTCTTATCGGTCCGGTCTTAAATCACTAGTTTGGTAATGCAAATTCGTTAGCTGCGCTCAATTGCTTGCAAAATATTAATGCTTTCATAATAGTTTATATTATTCAGGTTATTTATCATAATATGATAAGGTTGGAAGCTAATTCAATTGAATTTGTAATCAGTAATTCAAAATATCTAATTTGAATACAAGAAAATAAACGTTGCATGGCCTATTGAAAAATGCCCTAGAAGCTAAGAACTTAGTTTTGTCATCGTAAATATTTTTCGCCCTAAAACAATTAAAGTACCTATAGGTTTCATAATTTAGCCAACTTTTTGTGCATAAATCTTGTTGGATAAATATTCTACAAGTCAACAGTGAAAGCCGAATCGCTTTAAAGCTTTAAATAAGATGCAATATTTTTATTATAATTTTTATGCGGAAACTTTTCCAGAGCCATTATTCGCGTTATAAATTAAGCTTTAATAATTTATATGTTGCAATATCTATTATGCTAAGCTTACATGCTTGCTTTCGTGCAATTTATTATTTTATGAGACTGTTTTAATATGCTTTATTATACTGTGATTGCAAAGCTTTTTTAATTTTAAGTATTTTTTGTCCTAAGTCGTTTTATTAAGTTATTAAATTATTCGTTGTAGTTGTCAATATTCTCACCTCAAATTGAGTTGGGCCTAACAAAAATGTCAAGTACCAACCAGTGTCGTATAAAATATCATCAAACATTATGAACGAACGGCATAATATCTTTAGGCAACCAACATTAAGGTCGAGTTTTCAGAACTGCTTAATTTTTAAGTAATATTATTTTAACGGCTGTGTGTTAAACTTGTTTAGATTTAAGTATCTTAAGAATTAGTTTGTACTGATATTAGTTGTAATTGTTAAATATCATGTGTGATTCAAAACCAGAAACTCAGAGTTGTGTCAAATTATAAATTACAATAGATTGATATATTTTATTATACACACCACGATTAGTAACGGGTGGTGCAAAAATAAAAGCAATAAAGAAATATATTTTTCTTATATTAAAACAGACAGGAGCCATAATGTCTGTATGTCATAGAAAGGAAAATGTTGGCACAGTCAAGAAGTCTAAAAGAAAGTCGTGTTAGTTACACAATTTATAACTAAAGAATGGCTGAACCAATTTGGCTGAATAGGAACGGGGCGAGTGAAGCCGCAGGCAGCCGCTAGTTATAATATAATACACATTATACAGTCAAATCAGTCAGACAAATAGCTTAATAATGTGTGAACATTTGCAACAAGTCACTTTTGCAGCCTAATGTTGTCTAGGCAAGAAATATCAACAAACTTATCGTAAATTATTAGAACAAGTGATCGATTACGTATGTATGTATACTTATATATACGTGTATGTTATTAAGTATGGGGTCAACATTTTTTTTTTTTTTTTTTTTTTTTAATAAATAAATAAATAAATATTGTGGACAATTCACACACTACCCAGCCCCAAACTAAGCAGAGCTTGTAATATGGGAACCAGATAGCTGATATAATACTTGAATACATTTTTTTTTTTGTAAATACATACTTAGAATACAATACAACACCCAGACAGAGAACAAACATTTATGTTAACCACACAAATATTTGTTCTCGGTGGGGATCGAACCCACGACCTACGGCGCAGAAGGCAGAGCTACTACCAACTGAGCTAGAGGCCAGTCAAATAGACCTCGACTTGTCCAAGAAAATTATATATATGAAAAACTGGAAAATTATGTCAGTTTTCTTTTGCGCCACCCGTTATTTTTTACGAGAAGCTATGACAAATCAAGAGTTTTCATATATTTTTGAAGCCTATGTATAGTTTTAAAAAATATATAAAAAAGTAAGTGCATATTACAATTTCAAAAAAATGCTTTTTGAAAATAATAAATTGTAGGTTGAAGATGCTTCTGCATATTGATTGTGTGACACTTGGAAATGCTTCTTGCACTTCAGAATATTATAAGCACCAGTACCCGAAGTCCCAGTGCATTTACAACATTTCGTTACCAAATGTTGTTTTCGTTTTGCCTATTTGTCTCTGTCTATTGTATGGAGAAAAGATGAGACAACAACTCTAACTACGTAACGTATTTTTGCCGCCTCATATTTTCTCCATGCAATAGAGAGAGACAAAAAGGCGAAACGAAAACAACATTTGGTAACGAAATGTGGTAGCAAAACCCCTACTTCGGGTTCAGATATCAAAAATAATGGAATCCTTTGAAACTGTATTGTATTTCGTCCTTAAAAATGACCTATTCATTCCAATATATTTTAGATATTAATTATTTAAAGGAACATGTTTTTTTTTTGAAGACATTCGAAAATCTGTTTTTCGAATATTTTAAATCAATAGTCAAATTTCTTTGCAACAAAACGTAGTCAAAATACATCTCAGATTTAGAAGAAAAATATTTAATAAATTAATCCGTTAGTGTCAGCTTGCCTCACACTAACGGATACCATAGGTAGTCCTGTCTAGTTTAAAGGTATCTGGAAAAAAGGGTATTTAGACCCTTATTGATAAAAACTGTCTCTTATAATGGCTTCATAATATTCTTACCTCGTTAATGTCTTGTTGAACTAAAAGATTATACTATACAGATTTTAAAGTCGTTTTAGATATCGGAGGTTTAAGACACTTAAGCTTTGCGCACATCTAGGCGATCAACGATGGCGATCAATTTCACTATTGGGGTTTGTATCCATTCGCACACACAACAGCTGATCTAGATGTGTACAAGACTTTAGGGCCGGTTTCACAGATTACTAATCGACTAAAATAATCGAGCAAAATTTTCAAATATACATTTGTGTTAAACAACTGTCAAATATTTAATTGGTCGATTAGAAATACGTTTAATTGGCCCTTACTATAACGTGGTTGTGCATGATTCTTAGATAGTAGGTTTGTTCATGAGTAATGTTACTCAATTTGAGATATATTGATATAAACTTATGTGTAGGTTGTGAATGTCTACAGATGTCCCGCCTTTGTAGATTTTGTTGTAAATAATATGCGTCGACAAACTCCAGTTCTTAAAAATGATTAAAAAATATAAATTTGCAAACTGATAAAAAAAAACATCAAAAACTAATAGAAACCGTTGTCCGATCAAGATTAAACATAAACTTACTGTTAAACGCCATCTAGAGTTAAAAACTTGAACTAAATCTCAGAGTACTACATCAGCCAATTCCCATCTGCTAATTAGTTCTTCCAATACACGTGTGCGACATGTGTATTGGACACACACATAAAAGATTTTGTGCGGGTTGCTCCAGCCCTCTTAGGGTGACAAATCAACATCGAGCTATGCTGCGCTGTGCTGGGCGTCAATTCCAGCAACACGGTTCGATTGAGTGATCGTCGAGGATCACTGAAACCACGTTCCATTTTCAAATTTTTCAAACAAAAATTGACAACTCACATCGATTTACGCGATCGCTTGAGTGATTTGTGTTTCTAGAATCGACACTCAGTGCTGTGTTTCTTAAGCTACTTTTTTTTTACAATCAACATCAAGCTGTGCTGTGCTTGGCTTAGCTCAGTATAAAAGTAATCAGCAGCTAGTGTAGTCGTTTATCTCGTCAAAAATGACTTCAGAGCTCTATAAAAAACATAGCACAGTTCGGCACAGCGCGGCTCATCACGGCGGGTAGCGCGCCTCGCTCGAGACTGCTGCGTTTTTAAACAGAGCGTAGCCTCACACAGCGCAGCACAGCATTGTTTGTTTGTATCCTCATTAAAATATAAGGCGAGCAAGCCAAAAATAGCACAGCCTAGTACAGCGCAGCATAGCTAGATGTTGATTTGTCACCCTTATTGTCAGGTAGCGCTGTAAGAATCGTCAGACGATCACCAGCATTTAGTCCATTCGAAAATAAAAGCTCCCGCGCCCTCTTTCGTTCCAGTTCCAGTTAATTTCCAGATAGCCTCATTTTTAACCGACTTCAAATAAAAAAGGAGGAAGTTCTCAATTCGGTAGTTTTTTTTTAATGTTTGTTATATTCGTCATTTATGAACCGATTTGAAAAATTCTTGTAAATTGACTTGGTATTCTTAAAAATTGGTTTAATAGTTTGGTCAAGTCTTTTAAATTTATATTGTACACTTAAGAGTAAATAAATGTATTATCTCACCTACAATCAACACTTACCTACACTATTTTATTATGCGCATACTCTATCTCCAAAAGTAATCTTTTATTTATACTTATACCTAGCTCCGAGCATGAGACGATTCTATATCCAAAATGTTACTGCCTTACTTAATGCACTTCAAATTAGTTCAGCCTGCCTGCAGTCAGCTAAAAGCAGGTATTGTGACCCCATTTCTATTTATTCCAAGCTGGGCCGGCCAACTACCTTTTATCTACGTTACAGTTCGCATTTTAAAACAGGCTATTTGTAAAATGTGGAGATTTATTTTAAATTTGAGTTCACTGACGCAGCTCAAGTTACATGTAAAACAAAAAAGACGTTTATCACAAGGATATAAGAGTGAGCAGTGTATAGTCGGATGTGTATCCTTGTTTACAATAAAATAACTTCACCTAGATGCTCAATCCACCAAAATGTATTAAGTACTTACAAAAATAGAAGCTTAATAGTGGAAGTTCGCTGATTGATGTATTACTTAAACATTTACTACCTATAGTTTTTATGTAACTACTGTCGGTTTTCTAAATAACTAATAACACAAAACAAAAAATAGGTTTGTCATTAAAATAACCAAATAAATTTTAATTAGTACTATTTCGCTAAAATCACGTAGTGCCATAGCCACAATCCACAAAATTAAACTTAATTTGACATGGCCACGTGCTCCTCTTGTGACACATAACACGTCGCCGCTTACTAAAATAATTAATTAGAAAGATCTCATATTGTTGTCAGATGCGATGACTAGGTTATCTCACAATTTATTTTAAAATAACCGTTTCCTTTCGATAAATCATTTTATTTTCAAAGAGTGAAACTATATTGCTATTCCATATCCAAAATGTCAAAGTCTTGCATAATGCACTTTAATTAATAAGTCTATTCAGCAGTCAGCTAAAAGCAGGTATTGTGACCCCATTTCTATTTATTCCAGACTAGCTCGCGACTACCTTTTCTGAACGTTATTTCAGTCGATTCAGTTCAGGGTTTTTAAATAATGTACCTCAATTGGGTATTTGTCAGCTTGATTTGTAGAAAATTAGATTTTTTTATATTTACCAGAATAGATACCGTGAAAGTGGAAATAAGTGTAGAGCCATGGTAGAGTTTTATTCTAATAGAATGGATTCTGAATTTACTACAAAAAATACTTACTATTATAGAGAAGTAGTAAATTCCAGCCGTTAATTCTCAGTACAATATACATAAATTACACGACTTACTTTACTTCCAGCATAAATAAAATAAAAACTCTGCCAAATCTATGGACCAAACAAAACACGCGCCCGCATTCTGGCAAAACTATGAACCAAACAAAACACGCGCTCACATTCTGCCAAATCCATCAACCAAATAAAACCCGCGCTCGCATTCTGCCAGATCTATGGACCAAACAAAACACGCGCCCGCATTCTGCCAAAACAATGAACCAAACAAAACACGCGCTCATATTCAGCCAAATCTATGAACCACATAAAACACGCGCTCGCATTCTGCCAAATCCATTAACCACACAAAACACGCGCTCGCATTCTGCCAAAACTATGAACCAAACAAAACACGTGCCCGCATTCAGCCAAAACTATGAACCAAACAAAACACGCGCCCGTATTCTGCCAAATCTATGGACCAAACAAAACACGCGCCCCCATTCTGCCAAAACTATGAACCAAACAAAAAACGCGCTCACATCCAAAGAAATCGTTATCTGTATTGGTTGGAAACTTCTGTGCCTGTATGATATCTAAAGATAGTGCGATAGAGCTCAATGTCGATTGAGAGTTGTTTTGCAGTGATCCGGGATTTGGAGTGTCTTTGTACACGACGGATATTATTTACCAAAGTTTACCGAGGTTTAACCCCTTTCAGAAAGTAAACAGTACAGTAGCAATCAGTAAAGACACTTGTGATCAAGCCCGCTCCTGTCAGTAGAATAAAACCTAAAGTTATAAAAGTTTCTAAAATTCTGTCAGTGATAATATTCTTTTTTTTTTACTCTGTATTTTTTTGACAGCTTTTTATTCGAGAAGCCATGACTTTTTAAGTACCTACAAGTACCTACAAGAAAAACTATTATAAACTCCTTATTTTCTAAATATGTATTTTCCACACATTTTAAGTTTTCCGATAACCTCTCCTCATCTGAAAAATTCCACATGACATGAGCGCTTTTGTTTTGTTTTCAGTGTGTCATTACTGGTTGATATTATCTGTAGGTACTGTGCCGAAATCTTTCGAACTGAAACTTAATACCCGTCTAAGAAGTAAAGCTCTAAGTTGTGTTGTGACAAATGTTTGACCTAGTTGTGGTCGTTGTAAATGTAACCCTTTTCTCGATATTATCGCGTGCTCGTGTTAAAACCCAATAAAAATGTCTTTACAGATGTATTTTGTTGTATAATTGATACCTAGCAGAAGTTGACATTTAATAAACTACAATGTAGTTAGTTATTTTAGGAACAGTTAATTTTGTGATGACGTAGGTATAGTATAAGTAACTACTTTAAGACGCTCCTACACAGATAATTGTTTTTCAAGACAACTAAGTAATTTCTCATGTGTGTTACTGAAATTACTTAAAAATGCTTCTGTTTCTTTTTAGCTAGCTCAGCTAAGCTAGCTGAGCTAGCGAAAAAGAAGTGTTGTAGGTAAAACTGCTACTGTTTAACATTAGGCAATATAGTTTTTGTTGTCTTTGGTGGAATCAATCAGCAAAAATAATTCCATAAAATAAGTTAACATAATAATAAGCAACAATCCGAACGGACGCGTTTAAATCTTTTGTTCCGAAATAAATACGATACAGTAACAAGTCAAGTCTTTGAAGAAGAAAAAAGGCTTGTTTCAAACTTTTTAGTTATTTACCAAAAATTTAAAATTTTACCAAAGTCTAAAACGTTATTACATTCCACCAAACGCTTTCCCGGTATTTCAAGAAAAAAAAATCCTTTTCAACGTAACTTGAATCGACGGAGAAAAACACCCTTTAATTATTCATACCTACAGAAATAGTTGAAAATTCGTTAATATTGTTTCGAAGTTGACCTGAATTGTTAGGTGATCCAAAATAGAAAATCGAAGCAGAACCGAATTAGATCAGTAACTAGCCTTGCCGGCTGAAGTTCTAGGTTCAAAAAGTATTCATTTTAATCTTGTGCTAAAGCGTGTGTAAAAACCGTTGCGTCATAAAAACAAGGGTTTATTGGTAAGCAGCCTACGCGCGTAGCGATCGACGTAGCGACATTCGTAGCTCTCGCTACGCGTCGCCGGCACATTGACGTCACGGATCGTGGTTTACTCTGTTCCTTTTGTGAGGCAGTACGGCTATTACGCAATATTTCTGCCGTCTATAGCCACTTAGCATCATTATTATCTCTGGGATTATGTTGCTCGGGTATTTTGATGTGACATTATTACTTATTGCATCAGAAAATATTAGGTAATTTTATTCATCTATTATCAACGTTCTGATAATATTCAGTTTAAATGATTTGAAATACTGACAAATAATATTAAAAATAATCAGCCTTACAAAATATTTATTAAAAATGTGTTAAATGCTTATTTCGAGTGTCAAAGTCGCTGAAAAATTATAATTTTCTTTCAAGTAAGTAAAACTTTTTTCGTATTTTTGTAAGTAAATTGTTATAATATTGGTTGGTATGCGCGGGTGTGTGTTGTGTTGGTTGGAGCGCGCAAGTGGTGGCTGGGGGCGGCGACGGCGACGGTGGAGGCGCGCCGCGCGGCGCGGTGCGGTGCGGTGCGGTGCGGCCGGCGGCGCGCGCGACCACGTGCCCGCGCTCACGTGGCGGAGCCGTTCTCGTCGTGCCCGTCCTATGAATAATTGTGTAGTATGTGAATGAATCGATGCGGCAGAGGAGCGGGCGGCGGGTGGCGGGGGGCGGCGGCGGGCGCGCGCTGCGTGGAGGGGTGCGCCGCGCCGCGCCAGTCTCGTGCCGGTAGTCGGTAGTGCAGCCGAGTGACTCCGGGAGCCGTCCCCGCCGCGTCTTCGCGAGTACGTAGTCGTAGTGTGCGTCTTAAATCCCGGCTAGCCCAGCGCCGCCGGCGCCCGATCCAATGGAAACACAAACTCAGGATGTCGCCAGGAGCGAGGCCGAGGCGTCCAACGACCCGGGGTACGTCTGCCGAGCCGAGGAGCCGGTCGTTCTCGACTTCTTCCATGTATGACCGCTATGTTTATTATTGCAGGAAGATGTTCGTCGGAGGACTCAGCTGGCAGACTAGTCCAGGTACGCTCCTCGGTCGCCGCTCGCGGAACTGCATCGGGTGCATGCGAGCCGCACGCTCTTACACGCACACACTCATCGAACGCGGAAAATCATCTCTCGAGTCGTTTCATGAACACTGAAACAAGTTTTCAGTGAAGAAGTTACGAATCCGGAATGTAAACACCGGTAAAAGTTTGGTAATCAGCTGATTACTTAACATGTTTGAATGTTTTGGTTTTCTGTGCATAGCGATGTCAAGTTTGATTGACAATCGTTCGGCCGTTCATCCTTTAGGATTTCAGTCCTTGTAAAAGCGTTTAAAGCCCTGTAATTCAGTTATATTATCGAGATATATCGGAAGTCAGGTGTACTCGGCGGCCATGCCAGTTGCGCGCGCAACCTCCGGCTGCCTCCACCCTTGCCGCTAGGTGTGCAATATCGGTCCTTATTCTCTTATGTTTTCGGTTGCAAATTGAGATGGGTACTTTAGCCGGCTTCTACCCTAAACAGTTATCACAACATAACCTCAATGTTATGTAGGTAGAGCACGGCACCGACCGGCGCGATGCGACCATGTTCCGTCGTAGAGACATCGTATTGCCTCGTTCTTATGCAGAGTTCAATACCATAACATTGTGAAATCTGTATTGATATAAAGTAATTTAAATTTGTTTATATTCAATATTTATTTTAATAAAACATTCTGGAATCTAAATATTACAATAAAATAAGCTTAATTTGAAGCAAAAGCACAGGCAGTTACGAACGGAGAAGGAAGGGAGGCTAGGCTCTGCAGTGGGACACAACGGGCTCTTAACGATAATAATAAAGCTCAGGCACTTACAGCACCACATTATCTTCATGACGAAAAATTCTGAACTATAAAATTATCTTCTTTTCATGAAATTTCGTATAATAAGTAATGGTTTGTTTTGTCACGTGGTATGTTTATGGGGAAGTCATTCAGTTTTATTAAGTGTCAACCAATTAATTGCGCCAGAGCGCATCAACGAACGCGCAAAAGGTCCAATGCGCATGCGCAGATCTCCGCCGTCCTCGGTATTGGGTCGAGCGCCCACACTGTACTTTGATCCTCTATATCTATGCCAACTTTGTTCTTCTCCGGATTATCTAGGCCGCTACATCGGCAACTGACAATACTAGATTTTCTATCGGAACTATTGATTCCTCTAATCATAGCCTGTATTGTATCTAGTACACCCTGTCATGTCAACCTACTTCATATGAAACATTTTTAAAATGTTTAATTCAAACTGTCAGGCATCGAGCATGGCTTCGAATATCCAAGCATCACGAGGTTTTAAATAAATCACGTGGTAGATACCTGAATAACTGCCAATTTAGCTTTGAGTTTAAGAAGTAAATTATTTGGGGGCAGAACACACACGCCCCCTCTCTGTCGCTGCCAAGTCACATCTCTCAGAACAACTCAAAGCACTTTTCAGGTCCCAATAAGTTCTATATGAAAATTTTGCATCGATAATTATCCGATCACAGTTTCATTTACTAGGAATAATAAGAGCCGTTTTTTCTTGCTGTAAAACCTCATCTTTCGGTCAACGTCCTAGGAAAGAGTTACTGCTCGTTTCGAACTGATGTCGTGTATTTACACAAGATGTTTGCACCTTGCTGGAGCCGCCATAGATAAGATTATTTTTGAATTTTTATATCACGACGTAGGCACTGTGGTTATCACTTATTTGATAGCGTCCGAAACGTTAAGCGCCTCTATCCCGACGCTACAAATATCTGGCTGTCTTACAATCTGATTCTCTTGGAATGCTTTTTTAGAAGTATCAATCACAACAAAGATTAGATTGACAGAAGATATTGCTTACATTACAGTATCGTTGCTATAGTAGGTATTATCTGATAGTACTAACAGTTTGCAAGTGGCGTGGTAAATAGATCACTTACCACAATTTCATCCATTAAAAAAGAGTCTCCTGCAATTTCAATACTGTATTACTTACCTACTTAGATTGTTTATCAGCTGACCTCAAACAATTAAAATTACTGACAAAGTCATTGGTCAATTAATTGGGTCTATGAACTATAATTTTACTATCATGATGATTACATACAAATAATAGTGGTTAAGTAACCTACCTTAAAATAATAAATATATCACTGTTAGTGAAGACCCATCGGTACAGTACCTAATCTAGTAAAGGGTTTGGCTTTGGGTGGACGATTGTTTCTATCCGATTACGAAATACTAAAAAACCTACTGATCTTTACTGATATTTTATAAAGGTTCATTACCTACTATGAGCGTAAAAGAATTTAGGCAGTTTGGTACTTACGGTAAGCATCTAATAAAAACTGATAAAGTCGGTCAAGATTACTCGGGCATTAGTACTTATTTCATCAAACATTTGATATTTGATATTTTCATTATCAAGTGCGTTACTTATTTTATAAAACATTTGATATTTGATATTATCAAGTGCTGAAGGTTCAATCTTTTTTTCTACCGTTCTAACCAGCTATAGCTGTAACGGATTTTTTAAATACCTTTGCCTAACGCGCGGAGAAGACTTACGAGTATCTATACCTAGCTGGAGCAGTTCTTGTTGGTTCCCTATTATTTTGTGAATTTTCTTCACTGCGATCATCCCAGGCTGCTCTACGAGCGCATACGCATTGAAATACAAAACTTGTTACTGTTCTCTTCCATAGAATGTCAGCTCTGGTTACATGAGGTCATGCCTTGTACACAATACAGATCGACGCTGAACGCGACACGGCTATTATCAACGGGTCGAGCCGATTGTTTGACTCAATGGTGCGCGTGCGAACAGCGTCTTAACTCGCTGACAGTTTAAATACCGTTTTGTTGCAACTCTTTTGTGCGACCGAGTTCGTTAGACCGGGGTCGATGGTATGCTCATGTTTTTGGGCAGATCGATTCCTCATTAGCTCCCGAACGAATCCCGATTTATGATCTCTTTCGTTACCAACCTTCTTCCAGTTTTATAATTCTTCCAGTCTTCCGGTTTCAGGAGTCAGAGGCGTTAGTTCGTGTACCTGCCTAAATAGGTAGGTACTTCTTTATTTTACCCTCTTCTTCTTTATTTTACCTTTGTTGTGAGTGAGCTCCTTTACATATCAAGAAGTTATTTTGATTTTTTTAATGTCATGGTAGGTATAATCAGTGCCTGCCTATGCTGCCAGAAAAGTAAAATTGTTCGTGGTGTTTATCAATACTTCTTCGATCCCCGACTTGCTTCTTTCCACGTAAATGTCTACCTACTAAAGTTTCTTGACTCTTTATTCCTATAGTCATTCATAATACGCAATTACATATTCAAGAGTTTGAGCGCTTTTGAAACTGAAAGGTTTTCTATTCGTCTCCCATAGTAAGTACTTTACCTTTGTCTTCATCAATTATTAATCCTGAATTTTGCATAGGTACGCTGAATAATGCATCGATGCAGAACGAACGGATTGTCCTTTATTTAATTTCCACTTCAGCTGAATTTAGCACCGAAAGCAGGTTAAAGCAGTCTAATTACTCTACCATAATATTTACCTGCTTAGGTACCTTAATATACTGCTACGCAAAATATTTGAAAATAGCGAACCTGATACAAATCAGAATTAAATATTGTTTTTACCTAATTCAAAATTACTACTAACTATTTACAAAATTGACGCGCCAACGCGACGTGGACGTGGCGTATACATATTATTATGATAATTTATTTTGTTTATAATAGGTATGTTTTATTTATTTTGCGAAGATGTTTTGTTTTCATATCCCGTTTGTCTTCCTACAGAAAGATGAATGTTATTGCAAATTTTACACTAGAAAGCTTAGCTAAGGGCGTGTTGACAGACAGATTGACGGAGTGGGAGGCAGGCATGTGGTAGGTACATTAAAGCACCGGTAACCCGCTTTCTGTCTAGAGTGTTCTTATATGAAGGATTCGCAATGACGTTCTAGCTGTTCCGCAAACTTCACGGCAATCAGGTGGAAACTTAATGTTGCCAGCAACGTTGTTTCGCTTCGGATCCGCTCTTATAACTAGTGATTAGACTGTAGTGTGCTCTGTGTTTATCGGGAACATCTCAATACGCTTGAGTGAGCTAGGGAACACTTTGGGATGTTGATTACATAGTCAAGCGTACCTACTACCTTCTTAGCTAGTACCTACCTATTATGGTTTTTAATATTGGAAACAAAACGGAGAAAACTAAAATACATGATTTAAATAAAAATAAACATAGACTAAAATGGGGACGAATGCAACTAAAAACTCTTTCGGCTTCTCGCCCCCACTAGACCGAGTAAGACTTTCACACAAAGTTGTAAAATATAAAAACGAAACAAGAGTTTTTACAAAGGCCTTTTTTGGTCATTTTTTAGGTAGGAAAACGTGTTAGAATCAAAGTTATTTATTCGCTAAACTGTAGGCAATCGGAACAAGTTGCTCGCAACTTATGTGCTTAATTAAATTGTTTTAGTAAATACTTTTTTATTAAATTCGCGAGCGATTTTTTAAAGGATCAAAATGTTCGAGCGAGATGTACCTACGTACATCGATGATTGTCTTCGTCATAACCTGATTGCGGTATTTCGGTATAAAGGGTATGGACGCCTGTGAAATTACTGGCACGTGAGGCTGAACATCTGTATGCCTCATGTTGATGGACGCAGGGAAGTGCATCGCAGGCTACGTTCCTGAAGTGCGTGACCTTTGCGGAGGAGGGCGTTGATGTTCGCGACACAGTTTTTAACTCCTGCGAATTTCATCGTTTTCATTCGTTTACCACTTAACAGTGGGCCATATGCTTGTTCCATCAGGTAGTTGTAATATAAAAAAAAAACTAGGTAGTACTATTCATCATAGGCCTCTCCAATTCATGAAGAAAACTCAGAAAAACAGATATTGAAGAAACTGACGTAGCAGCGAGATCGTATTTTTCGTTTTTAAGCGCCTATTATTAGTTATCTTGACGTGACGGTAGTAGATCATTATCGCTCTACTGAGCGGATGTCATTTCCGAACCGTTGTTTGTTATAAGAGAACGGTTTATTTTTAAAGCTGAACTGGGGATTCTTTTTGTGGTCTACTTTCTGTTGGCCTTTAAAAAAAGAAATGCGACTACGTGACATATTTCTCGTAATCCTGAAGGCTACACTGGTTTGGAAGCTGATGCGACGGCTGTGTATCTACTTATGTTTAGTATTGGCATAGACTGAATACTAGATCAATTCTATACATTGGGCGCAAGTTCTGGACGTTATTACCCCCTAAGACCTATAAAACACATGAAGCAATGAATAAATGAATATGAATATGAAATGGTAAAAAACAGGCTGGAATAAACTTCCTGCTTCTTCAGAATACGGAAAAAGTAAAATTGTATATACTTACTAGACTTCTTCTTATCGTGTCACTGGTTCTTTCGAACCAAGTGTGGTGAAAAGATTTTAAGTTTGCCTCAAAGAGGATATTATAATTATACTACGTTACGTACTATCCTGTAGCACCAACTCCAGGATGCATAGGCAAGTTTAAACTTGCCATTTCAGTGCGTATTCGTCTACATTTATTATTTTTAATATTGCTCTCTGTACTTAGTTGTTCCACCAGTGCTTACAAAAGTTGTGTTTTACCGGAATCACCGCCGCCGCCCTATCGCCGCCCGCCCTTACTGTCGCGTCGCTGTCGCCTTACGCCGCTTAAAAGGATCCATCCATCCTTATCTGCAGACTTTAACTAATAAATCTCTATGTTTCTTTTACCTAAATGATGCTGAACACTTTATTTCGGGAATTTAAATTGTAGAGCTTAGAATTTAACGTAAATATTCTTTAACTAATTTAAATCGCCCACATTGACCGGCTTGTTTGAAATATTCCTGCAAAAAACTAAGGCCCCACGTTGTTCAAAAGTCTAGAATCTAGACTAAAACAACTTGACTCTAGAATCTAGATCAAACATCCTTAGCAACTGGACCTCCGAAAATCTTGTCTAGAATTAGATACTTAGAGCTCTTAGGATGGTTGTGTTGTGACTCTATCCCGGTAGTAGAGTAATTGATTTTGTGACTGGGTTTCACGTGATCAAAGCCGCGGACGAAGGTGTTGGCATTCACCCCTTAAACCTTCAAAATAAGGGTTGTATAAAATGCGCTCAGGTTTTTTTTTATATTCTTTGTCACACGTTTTGAGGATAGACAAAAAAAATAGAGGTAAGTACACATTTAAATGATACATAAATTGCTTATATTTACTCTGTTGTTTATCGCGGGAAATTATATCATCAAACAGTAAAATTAGACTCTTAGACCAAGTCGTGAGAGACCGGTTGTAACAAAATTAATTGAAACTATGCCTAGAATGAACGACCGGCCCGACGTGGATCTATCGTATCGCGAACATAAAATAAAACCGCACTGTTTAGTTTCTAAATCAAAGGGTTTATTCAAAGCCGCAGCTGCCCAACCCAGCTTCAAAGCAATTTCGGGCCGCATGTAGCAAGAGCCTATAAGTTGTAACTTTATAGTAGGTATAGGTCTATTGTCAAAATCAAGCAATCATGATAAGGTACGCCGCCGGCTGTAGTGGTCAAATTCGCCTTTTATTCCGTCGTGACAAGGTGCATAGTTTAGACAATTATTTTTGGATCCAAAACAACGTTGAATACATGCCTGCTTTAAAAGATAATGGTAGAGGCTAAGGGCTATCCGCCACCGGCCTTCGCCTGATCTGACAGGGAAAAGATTTAGGAACTGGTCAAAGAGGAAAGAGTAGAGCAAACCGCATTACCGCAAATTGTGGTATAATCCTTTTATAAGCCCCTCATGCGATGGTCGGTGTAGGTACCTAGTAAACACCACTCGGCATCCTAGGGACCACGATACACGTTTTGTTTTGCCATTTATTTCGGCCTGGTCGCAAATAGACATGCAGTGAGAGCAAACACTTCTTTAGCTCATAAATTAGGATAAAACACAATAAATCAATGAGGAGCTTCTAGTTTTAATGTTCAATAAACGACACGATTGAGGTTTATAGGTATTGTTAGCGTTTGTACGTCACCTCTAATTTTAATTAAGAGAAAAAGTATCCATGTGTATGCAATTTGTATTGAGTAGGTATCTTACTACATTGAAGACGAATAAATACCGCGTAGGTAAGCGCAGCTGTCACGCCTCATCTTAGTAATTTTTATTTCAATTCGAAGTCGCTCCGCTATAAAACAGGGCACACATCGCACACCTATAGAAAATTTAGTCGAAAGTAATGATCATAGATGAGTTTTTGGTGGTAGGAAACTATTTGGATTGTAAATAGTCCCGCGATTTAAAAGCTTTTTATAACTCAGTAATGTTTGAAATAGTTTTACGAGCCTACTCGCTTTAAACGTGCAATTCACCTACGCGACTGCGTTTATCTCTTTATTTCTAATGTTGAGTGACTGTAACCTTGCAGTTGGACGCATAGAATGCGAATAAATCCTGTCCATTTCGCTGATATATTTATTTTAAAAGTATCATTGTTTAGAATCTGAAAGTAAGCACCACTAGTGTCATTTTAGATTTTCAACCTAGAGTAGAAGGCAGAGGAGCTCATATTCACTTTATTTATTCATTACAATTCATTAAACGTATTTTGAAATAATCTTAAAACTAGCACAAAAATAATATTAAATAAAAAGTCAACGAATTGTATGAAAAATAATAATAATTGCATGTGCACCAATAAAATCGATCTATATTATATATAAAAATGGATCGCTATTTCTCATGGTCACGCCATCACGCGTGGACTGATTTGACGGAAAATTGGTGGGGTGGTAGTATAGAACCAGGAGACGAGCATTTAGGTTTATCTCGAAAAGGTAACGGGAAAGAAACCGAGCGAAGCCACGGGTGGCCGCTAGTTAGTCATAATTATGTCAAAAATTCATCTGTCGTATAGAAAGCATCAACCTGTCAGCAAAAGTGTAACAAGTCTAGATTTGAATTTGCGGGGAGTTAAGCAGGTTCGTTCGGGATTTCAAATTAGGAAATACCACTCCGTAAGCCCACAATGCTGGAAATTCTTGCATACATCCAGTCAGTATAACCAATATTTAGCTGCGGCTTGCATAACTTACATCCAGCCAGACATAGGTACATCTGGGGAACGTTCGCAGCGACACACGCCGTTGCGTTGTTGTCATTACTCATCTGTCGTGCACACGACTTCATGCTACCGCGCCGGCTGTCGCCAAACGAAATGTCACCATTTCACTGTTCGACTTGCGATAACAAACTCTCAATTCTGGTAGGAAGGCGTTATTTAAACCAACGTTATTGTCGGTTATGTCTTTGTGAAACTGCGTAGATGACAAAGCAACGCATCTTCAAACGACATGCTAATTGACGGGAGCGTGAAGCGGACTTTAGCTTAGGGCTGCTTTTCAAATTATTGACAAAGCGAGACTTTCTTCTTACGCTATAGTGTAGGTACCAAAAAACAAAAACCGCAAACCATTTCTGGAAAATATTTTTCAATATCTAATCTACGGCTGCTTTTATTCTTATTTATTCGGTAATCTACATACCTGCTATGCAGGTACCCGGTACTAAAAAAAAACATGCTCATATCTGGGTGAAACTATAACCTATAGGTACGCTAACGATGTATCAAGCAAGACTTGTTGGTAATGCATAGAACAAACATTTTGATAACGAGTATTTAGTTAGATAAATCTATAAGAATACTGTGCGTCAATAAATACCCGCTCGCTGAGTATGTACCTAGATGTTTAAATTGCTTTAAATTTATTGGATCTTGCGGTTGTCGAACTATTTAAAGCGATCGTTCTAAAACTATACCTAAGGTTAAATTGGATTTAAGCGTAAACCCAAACTATAGAAACTTCGTCCAAAACTATTACGTGAGAAAATTTGATATAATCGGTTCATTTCTGTTTTTAAAGGTAAATTAGTTTAGGCTCTAAGATATAATTTGAGGTGATTTTAGACAAAGAAAAGAAATTACTGTTGACTTGGCGCAAACGTTTGTTTTTAAGTCACAGGAAGCCGTAACACTTCTATCAAGTTCAAATTGTTCCTCTGCTCTGGAAACATAACTTTAGTAAGACTAATTAGTAATCTTTTGTATCTACAGCAACAACTTTGAACGTATTTTATTAAAACTTAGTGGAAATATTCAAATGGCGGGTAAATAGTAGGTATATAATATTTAAGGTCTACATGCCTACGTTTTGTTTGACAATAGAACATGATGGAATCAGAAATTAAGAAGCAAAGCAAGTTGAAGTAGCAATAAGCATAAAATATAGACAGGTCATATACCTAGGTGGTAGAACCGACAAACGCTGGGGAATAAAAGTTCTTGAAAAGTAACCACGATCCGGATGATGAAGTAATAAAAATCAGCGTTTTGCTCTCGAGCAAAGCTTATGCGCTGAGCTATTAGCTGTAACACGCACACCATCTTTTAATTTGTATTGCAGTTCTATTTTAGATTGAATTATGCTTTGTTTTTATATTTTCCTTGCTTTTTTTTTCGTGTGTGTTTATATTTTCTAGACAAATAAATTCTTTATTTATCTATCTTCCTTACCTACTTACCTAGGTACGAGCCCCTAGCTTGAGTACTTCAAGCTTCATAAAATGTGTGTTTTTGCATAGAACACGCGTAATTCAGCACTTCTTTTCGTAACTGTATAGTTGATAACTTAGTAATCACAAACTTGTAATTGCTAACCTTCTTCCTTTCAACTCGAATGTCTTACTTAATAGTGTTTGTTTAAAACTACACAAAGTTTTGAATCCTGATAATGATCTTTTTCTTTAATTCCAGACTTTTCTTTGTGAATTCTACTGCGGATTGAATCAAAAGCACGCAACAAGTACACAGACAGAGGTTTAGTTCGGTCAACATTTTTTATTGAGGCTGCTGTGGCCTTCGCACTGTCTTAAAACTGGTCCGGTTAATGTACGGCCAATGAAAACTTCCGCTGGGTAATTTTTAACCCCGCGTACACTGTAGCAGTACAATATTTTAAAAGTTACTATTAATTATCTAGCTATGGATAGTTCTAAAGGAATTCAGAGGTTATTGTATAAAAAAATCATTTTCTGGTACTACGGCGGCCGCTGCCACGGCACTCTCGCTTTGCTTGGTCGCCTTGGGTGTTATTTGTTCTAACATAAACATAACCTAGCCTATCCACCCTATAGTCGTATCCGCCCTATAAAGTATCAAGGACAAGTTTATTAAGAGTCCAGTGCCAGAAGAAACAGCTAAAATAAATGCAGTGTTTGTGAGGCTAACTAACATCGTGATAACGGGGTGTATAATAACGGGATGTACATTATCGCCTCCCCATAAAAGTCTCATGGAAAATCGTCAGACTTGCGTTGGAAAGCACTTTACTAGTACCCATAAAGGTTATTTTTTTGTGCTACGAGTATGGCCCCTGTATTGATGAACTTTCAGACGTCTTCTTCATCATCATTATCATCCACAGCCTGACTTCCCCCACTGCTGGGTATAGGCCTCCCTTAGTTTGTGCCATCTACCTCGATCCTGTGCCAGTCTAAACCATTGCCGCCCTGCGACCCTGTCTATGACATCCATCCATCTTGCCGCAGAGCGCCCTACGTCTTCTTATACTGAGATAACTCGAGTGGCCGGCCCAGTATACCTGCCGGCGCGTGCGGCGCCGGTGCTTCTCTTGTTTGTGTTCTCTGTTCGAAAAATGTGCTCCGCTATGATTTGATAGCGGATCGGAGTAGGTCGTGGGTTCGATCTCCACCGAGAACAAATATTTGTGTGGTGAACACAGATGTTTGTTCTCTGTCTGGGTGTTATATTGTATTCTAAGCTAGTATGTAGGTATGTATTTACAAAAAAATATACATGTAGTATATCAGCCATCTGGTTCCCATAGTAGAAGCTCTGCTTAGTTTGGGGCCAGATAGTGTTGTGTGGATTGTCTAAAATATTTATTATTATTTGAGTTTGGTAATCATTTTTTACCATGCGTGCCTTTTAGGTAACTAGACTAGGTACCTAGGCAATCTAATAGATAAACGTCTCTTGATATATATTCATATCCATTCATTATCAAATACTAACCTATACCGATGTAGATAGATAACTTCTAGTACATTCATGACAGAATATCACAAATTAGTGCAAAGTTCGTGCTACTATAGTGTGATAACGTAGGCGATGTAATTATAAGGCATTCTAAACATACCAAGCGATATTTTATTGCTTTGATAAATAATTTATGTCTTATGCGTATTTGTTTGAGAAGCAAAGACGATTTGTTATTTTTATCAAGAAGTGAATATGTAAGTAATGTTATTATGGAACGAGTATCACTTTAATTACCGCTAGAAAAAAAAATTCAAACTCTTTACTTTTTTGTTCTTATTGTTGTTTGAGAAGCAAAAACGATTTGTTATTTCTAGCAAGACGTGATTAGGTAAGTTGGTATCTAATATACTTTTCTTTAGAACAGAAGTGTCAAAACGCTATACTTTTTGTTGTAATTGTTGCTGGCCGTTCAAGGCACAAATGATTTTAATTCGCTAGCAGCTTTGATCAACGCCAGCTGTAAACAATACCGATAGATGGAAGTCATTGATCTTCTTTTAATTTCTCTTCTCTTTTATCATTCATCTTCATTACCCAGAATCCGTTGAAAATAATATGGGTAAAACCTGTGTCAGGAATCTTTACGTAGAGTCTGGATGTTAAACCATTATGCCAAGTCACACCGGTATATCGGTTAGGTATTTGTTGATAATTTAGTAGCTCGTATTCAATACACAAGACGCTGAGTGCTGGTGGCCTAGTGGTAGCGGCCCCGCCTTCCGATCCTAAAGTCGTGGGTTCAAATACAGTCGTGTACCAATGAGTGTTTCTAAACTATGCCAGCGCTCTCAAAACAGTGAAGGAAAACATCGCGAGGAAACCGGCATGTCGTAGAACCTAAAAAGTTCGAAAATTTGTGGCAAGTGCCCGAAAGGAGCCTCTTGGAGGCGCACTTAAAATCCTCAGTGACACGATGCACAAGATCTACTACAGTCTTCACTATGCTGAAAACTGAACAAATAATCATGTTTCTGCCTTAAGTTTGTGGATTTTTGTAAAGAAACCCCCACACAATTCGGTTTACTAACGAAACTGTCTCTAAAATGAATACGAATGTATTCTTCAAGCTGTTCCACCAAGGTATTTGCCTCGAACTTTACCTATCCACAAATTCAGTGTACACGACCGTACCGTACAGTTCACTGCACTAGGATGTATAAAAATGCGAGTGATGCCTCTGGTGTTGCAAACGTCCATAGGCTACGGTAACCGCTTTCCGTAAGGTAGGCCGTATGCTTGGTTGCTAACTTAGTTGTATAAAAAAAAACTTAATTTTCTAGGATGTGTCTGTCATAGTCAGTGCACGAAAGGAGCCTCTTCGAGGCGCACTTAAAATCCTTTCACAAAACTTGGTTTGAAAGAATCAGTGACACGCTAAGAAGAAGTACTTACATAATATGATTGTGTCTCAGCATTGCAATGGTAATTTACTTGTAGGTAAATAAAAAATAAGTAAACTAACAACATTACTTCGTGAATGTGCATTGCAATGTTGCGGCACTATCTACCATCAAAGTTTTAAACGATATACATTCTAGAGCAGCTGAGTGTACATAGCTTCGTATATCTGCGGCTAAACCGTATTATCATTCCAAGACGAAACATGGGAATTCATGTTACACAATACATGTCATGTCTCGCTTTATTTAGTCGTAGTTTTGTGAGCACAACGCAGGGTATTATTAACTTCTCAGCGTATAAAGATTGAGATTATGTTCTGGGGTGGGGAGAGGACTCTTCACAATCCCCTATAGTGGTGTAGTAAAACTAGAGATATAGCACAAGAGCACTCATCGAGCGGTTTATTACAGATTATTACATTCCTTCGTAAGTACCTATATAATGCTTATGTATCTGAATACTAATAAGCTTTTGTAGAAGTAGAGTTCTTTGTGAAAGGCTCGTCTGGGGAAGCACTACCACCATGCCTATTTCTGCCGTGAAACAGTATTGCTGTGTTTGTGTTTGAACTGCCGGTAAAATTACAGGCACGTGAGGTTGAACATCTGTAGTTTGTTGCCTGTTCTTCTAGGCTTGGTCGCGTGGAACTGGCACCTAGACTCAACCAGCTTTAAGACGTTTCAAAGTGATTCTTGCAATCCAACTGAATAAATACGCTTTTTGTTTTTGCTTTTTTGTATGCTTCAAGTCGTGATATAGCTGCAGGGTAATGCATCGTAGGACAGGTTCCTGACGTGCGTGACCTACGAGGCAATGCTTTGAGGTGATTAACATCAGGTGGGCCATAATGCTTGTTCTATCAGCTAGATGTATAATAAAAGAGCTTACATTTAAGCTTTTCAAAGTAAAACCATCTTTGAAAGGATTTTTCTTGGCGTGGCTTTAATCTTTTATCAACACAATTGCATCTCACCATCCTAACTCGTGCGCACGTTTTAAGGGACCGTCTCCGGTTTCATGCTATATCTAATTAACAGTTTATTGAGCTGGATACGGGCACCACAATTAATGAGTGTAATAATTATTAGAATACTTTTTCCTATTTACAACGGAAATTAACTTTTAAATTCGAAAACAAAAAACAGAAAGGCGAAAATCGAAATCTTAAATGACAGGAAGGCGAAATCTAAAATGTTTCATACTATCATTATCAAACGAAAAAGAAGTCAAAAATTGTCTAAAAGATTATTGACTTTTATCATAAGAAATCTTTTCCGAAGTGGGTTTATATTTTTTACCAAAATATTTACATCTGCACTTCAAACTATTCAAAGATCACTTTTTTGACAGCTGTCACAAAAATATTATGATTGGGTGTGTCGACTACCTCCTTATTTTGTGTCCTGACTAAGTGTTATAAATAAATAAATAAAATAAATAAATATTGTGGACAATTCACACAACACTACCCAGCCCCAAACTAAGCAGAGCTTGTAATATGGGAACCGGATAGCTGATATAATACTTGAATACATTTTTTTTTTGTAAATACATACTTAGAATACAATATAACACCCAGACAGAGAACAAACATTTATGTTCACCACACAAATATTTGTTCTCGGTGGGGATCGAACCCACCACTAATATCCACTTCTATTTTCGACTATGTAATATCTTCAAAGCTTTTTGGTAGAATACGGTCGTAAGGGTATTTATACTAAGCGTGAACCAATTAAAATTTAAACAGGCACATGCCTAAGGATGATTTTGCCATAGAGCTGCAATTCAACGAAGCAGGTATTGCTGAAACTGTCTTCGCCCTGAAGTGGGCAGTTGCCGCAATTGATGGCAGTCTACAGACTTCGAGAGTGTTTAATGGATGTTCGCCAGACGCTTCTCTCTCGTTTCTCCGATCTTTTTTCTCGTTTTAGCAAAACTTGGAGACAAGCAATACTAAGTTTAAAGCTGACCATAAAAAGTTTATCGGACGGCGAAATTAAAGACAAATCAGATGCCCGCACATGGTTTAAAATTGTTTAACTACACTGAGAAAAATGTAAAGCTGAAAAGTTCGTAACGAAGGTGGATTTATTCGTAATGAAGGCGAAAAAACGACCAAGCGTACTTGGACGAAAAACGCCTTCCTAGGTTGGAGGCGTTTTACGCCTTAAGCGTGAGGCGCAACAAATAAGCAGCAATATGCTCTATAATGTGTGTTTTAGACGTAATTTTTTACAGATTAGCCTTAAATAAAAAGCTATTAACGTGGTAAGTGAGATAGGATCGACAAACTGACGATGGGATTTAACTTCCGGTAAGGCGATATAAACGGTAAAGAAGGTGCTCGGGTCACACACGTAAATCTTTCCTAGAGTAATATCCGACGTATCATTGCGCCTCAATTAACTTCTAGTCAGGCGTTTTACGCCTTTTCTTACTGCGGTTTAATTTGTTCACAAAGTGTTTTGAATATTTATTGACTGCTTCCTAAGTCATAATAGACTTTTAGTACGGTGTTTTATACCTTTATTCGCTGCGATTTAACCGATCCACTAAGAGTTTTGAACGTTTCATAAATCGTAATTCGCTTCTAGAAAGGCGTTTTAAGTCTTTACTTACTGTGGGTTTAACCTGTCCACTAAGCGTTGTCAACGTTTACTAAGTCGTAATCGACTTCTAGCAAGGCGTTGTACGTCTTATCTTACTCTAGTTTAATCTGTTCATTAAGCGTTTTCAGAGTTTACTAAGTCGTAATTGACTTTTTGTAAGGCGTCGTACGTCTTACCTTACTGTAGTTAAACCTGTTTACTAAGTCATAATCGACTTCTAGTAAGACGTCGTACGTCTTACCTTACTGTAGTTTTACCTGTTCATTAACCGATATTGATGTTTTTTTAAGTCGTAATTCTCTTCTAGTACGGTGTTTTACGTCTTTACTTACTATGGGTTTAACCTAAGCATTAAGCGTTTTCAGCATTTACTTAGTCGTATTTGCCTTCTAGAAGTTATTTTAGAATGTTTCATACGATTAGGCTAGTCGTATCATACGTTAATTTTTGCTTTCTTTACGAGCAGAAACGTTTTATGAAGACCGGAAAAAAGCCTTTTAACGACTAGTAACGCTGTTCCCTAAGGGCATGATTGACTTGCTTTACTATCATTTAGTTCATATTAAGGGCATTGGGCCGCTCAAAGTTTACTCTTACGTAACGCGAGCCAATATCCTTCACATGAACTTTATGATAATAGATCAGCCAAACATGCCTTCAGTGAACAGCGTAGCCTGCAGCCTCAGAAAGCTGTTCTCCCAGTCTTCTGAAATTAATAGAACAAAAATTTATAAAGCACCTCAATAATAACTGATTACAGGTTACCAAAGATATGTACTAGATAGACTAGTATTTTCTCAACCCAACAGTTTAACCTCAACCTAGCCTAATAAATAAGCCGATAGCTTTTGCATCTTATATAAATAATAGTGGTATTGCAATAAAACCACTCAATAAAATCTATAAATCTGTATTAGAAAATCAATTTAGATAAGTAATTAACTTTTTAAATACTTAAAACAAGATAAAATCGTCTTGGAGAATGCCCTTTTCGTTGTAAAGCTTTTGTAGGCGCGCATTTGCTGTTATTGCCCACAGGCTAGCTCCTCTCATGGCGTAGCTCCTTTCTCGGTAGCCGTTATTGCAAGTGAAGCCTCCTCAACCGGATTACAATATCTGAAATAAAATAATATATTTTTAGGAAATAGTTATCGCAAACAAAGTAGAGCATTCTATGATGGTAATTAGTACAAGTAGGTATTATGTTTATCTAAGCAAACTACGACCACAGGTCTATTAGAGGACAGGTCGGCCTGGCATTGCAGGTTCTAAGTCAGAGAGATCGTTTGAATCACTGATAGCAAATGACAAGTACTTACAGCTATAATCCTTTTTAAATGTTTCTCCAATACCGCGTGCATGGGCACGCGGTATTGGAAATCATGGGATTGAAATCACTCCATTGAAGTTTGGTGTTTGGATTTACTTCTAGCCCAGAATCCAATAACAAATGGGCCAATTATTTTCTTTGTTTGGAATCCAGGAAGCCATTAACAGCCTGTTAAGTAGCCCGTCCTCTTTGGGAATTATGTAAAGTACACCTTATCTGAAAAAAATAAACAATTAATTTTCCTAAGTTTAAAAACTCCTTTTTACCAATATACAAAATTAAATGCAAAAGTTTAAACTGAAAACACTAAGTACATATTTTTATAAATCATTTTTCGTTCGCGTTTCCAACACAACCAGAATCTATGGAGTAGGTACCTAAACTTATCAAATACAAAACATGATTAGGTTCAAAAACATTAGGGAATAACTGAGTTTGATACAGGTACTCTACTTACCTCGAAATGACGTATCAATCAGGTGTGTGCCCCATTTTGTTAATAAATCTTTGGGATTCTGGTCTGCCACGTTCGAAGCACGAAGATATTTGTCTGGTTGGTTGCTGCTGATAGGTCTATCTTGGACCTTTTTACATCTGTTTGTCTGTGCTTCCATACACTGACACAGCCAGCAGCGTTCAGAAAATGAGGGAAAATAAAAAAAACCCGCAAAATAAACTTTGAACGACTCAGAACTAAACCAAACACTCCGTCCAAAGTCAAACCAAACTGACGAATGAAACAAGTCGTTACGTACGTGCTCGTGGCCCCGTGGGCAGTGCTGCCAACTCGACTACTGCAGATTATGCTAGTGGTGGGTGTTAAAAATAACAAAATATTAATAATAATAAAATAAAATTATTATTATTAATAATAATAATAAATAGATATTCAAGACAATCTACTCAACACTATCTAGCCCCAAACTAAGCAGAGCTTGTACTATGGGAACCAGATAGCTGATATAATACTTACACACATTTTTTTTGTAAATACAACTTAGAATACAATATAATGCCCCAACAGAGAAAAAACCACTGTGTTCACCGCAAATACTTGTTCTTGGTGGGGATCGAACCCACGACCTATGGCGCAGAAGACAGAGATCCTACCAACTGAGCTGAGAGGCCAATCAAAAATATGCTATACGTAGTCTTTAAGCCAAAACTGTACTGCATTACTAACTGCCTGTGTCATGTGTGTGTCGATTGGCCTATGCTCCAAGCATAGTTCGTGTAGTTAGCACACAGCAGAGAGCAAAAGTAGGTATTGAATCTCGTTCGTCAGGGTTCCAACCAAAAAGCGAGTAAACTCAGGGAAAGATTCTAAATGGGTGTTTTCACGGATATTTGATTTGTATGATTTTGTTTTGTTTGTTACCACACAACTCGTAAACTAATTTGAAAAATATATCTTAACTTTAGTTTCAGATTAGTCCCATAGAAATTTTATCATAATCCGTTCAGCAGTTTTACGTTGGGTTTTCAAGTTTATATACTCTCTCATACAGTTATACGAACCAAGGTTATTTGCCTTGTAGCTGGCAGCATTTTTGAGATTTTAGTTGTACCTACGACAAGTGCCTTACAAAGGTGTATCTCGCAGTAACTAGCGAGTTTTTTTAAACCAATTGACTGAAAGTCGTTAAAATAATAAAACTGAGTAAAATAGACTATTCTTCCACCAAATTATATAGGTACAAATATTTACGGACATTCCACACAACACAATCTAGCTGTAAACTAAGCAAAGCTTGGTAATATGGGAAACAGGTAGCTGAGACCTATATTACCTAAATAGGTATCAAATTTTTGTAGACACTGGTTTGGGTTCTTCGCTTGATCTAAGTAGATACCTACCTACAGGAGAACTGGGCTTGTGTGTAGAAGCGAGGGTTCTGCCTTTGAATAGCAACAAGGAGTCATAGAGCATAGCAAACTTTTTTCAATGGAACAGCTATTAATAGGTATGGTTTATTAAACAGCGCTATGATTCAATAGGAATCTCCCTAGTACAACACAATGAAACACATAAGTGGGCAGAGTACCTACTTAAGTATTTAGGTAGGCAATGTACAAATCTGCCTTCTTCTTCTTCTTATCGTGTCACTGATTCTTTCGAAACCAAGTGTGGTGAAAGGATTTTAAGTGCGCCTCGAAGAGGCTCCTTTCGTGCATTTGACACATATTTTCGAACTTTTTAGGTTCTACGATATGCCGGTTTCCTCACGATGTTTTCCTTCACCGTTTGAGAGCACAAATCTGCCTACCTACCTTCTTAACTAAAATGTGCCCCCATTTGAGATCCATTTGACCCACGGCCAGGGTTGCTCAGAGAAATAAATCGGCAGCACTAACTATCCTGCCATTCTATGTACCTACTTATATGCTTGCTTATGCTTATTAGGTACCTTGTATGGGTTGGGTAGATATTTAGCTAGGGAGGTTTTAAGTTAGATTTGTAAATGCTTTGTTTATTTACTGTGTGCTGTACAGATACGTCGTCTGTTTGTGCGTCAATAAAAATATATTCATTCTATTCTACCTACTAATACAAGATCGCGTGAAGTCGATGGATGGAAAGGGTTCAGAATCGTTCTTCCTGGAAACGAGTAGGGGAGGCCTATGTCCAGCAGTGGACTTCTTCAGGCTGATAATGATAATGATGATGATGATGATACAATACCTAATATGGTAGGATAACTAAGAAGTTGAACCTCGCCAAATTACCTAGGATCGTACTTATGTAGGTTTTAGGGGTTTGTATAAATAGTTACGAAAGTATTATCCGTCGAACATTGCCATATCTACGGTTTCGTTCACAGAGTATGTAAGTCGCTTGATGACGTTATTTCACCATTTGATCAGTCATAACTTGAGCATTATTGAGCGTTTATGTTAAGGCAAATATTGCTAAATTTACGGTTATATTAGCCAAATATGTATGCCGTTATTAGGCTTTTTAAAGTTTGACTATATAATATCTCAAGTATCATCCGCCCTATTTTAAGGTGAATATTGTTATATCTACGGTTTCATTTACTGAATATGAAAGTCGTTAAATGAAGTTATTTCACCGTTTGGTTAGTCTTAACTCGATCGTATTTCGCCTTATGATACGGTAAATATTGCCAAATTTACGGTTAAATTGACCAAATATGTATGGCGTTATTAGACTTTTTAAACGTTTGATTAAATAGTAACTAAAGTATCATCCACCCTACTATAAGGTGATTGTTGTCTTATCTACGGTTTAATTAACCGAATAAGTAAAGAGTTTTATGACGTTATTCACCGTTTGATTAGTCGTAACTTGATCGTATTTCGCCTGATAATAAGACTAATATCACCAAATTTACGGTTATATTGACCAAGTATGCACGTCGTTCTATGACGTAATGTTACCGTTCAATCAGTTGATACTTGAGCATTATATCGCCTTATAATAAAGTAAATATTGCTACATTTACGGTTAAATTGGTCAAATATGTATGCCGTTATATAACCTTATGTTATCATTTGATTCGTCGTACCCTGAGCATATTTGGCCTTATAAAAGGGCAAATGTGGCCACATTATACCTTCATGTTGCCGAATTCATACGCCGCTGAAAGACTTTGAGTTTACGTTCAAATTTTTCTGACTAAAGTATATTCTGCCTTATTGTAAGGTGAATATTGTCATGCTTAAGATGATTTATGCCACTTTCGAAAGTTTGTTTATGACTTAGGTTTAAGTTTGTTTAGTTTTTATTAAAGCATATATCACCTTAATTTAAGTTACATTTTGCCTTAATTACGGTGATATTCACCACATATTTAACATCGTAAATTTAAAACGCTTTCAATAGTCCATTACTGCTGTATTAACAGTATTTAGTTGGATTCCAAGACTACCTTACGGTAAGTCATTTGAGACGGTTCGTGTTTATCATAAGAGACGTACCAGTTTATCGCAAACGAATAGTAAAGTCAAATTAACCGTAAGCGTTTAAAAATCGCCTCGCGTCATTACAATTCAGCCGTCAAAGGTGGAATTCATCTTAGGCCAGAAATCCATTTTTCTCAGTGTAGTGTGTTTTATGGAGTTTTTACAACTATAGTTGTTCCACGAAAACCGTGCTGTCTTTTTCCTTTCTATCATGGAGATATCTGTCTGTGGGTGATATATTATACTCGAAATATGTATTTACCAAAAAATGTATTCAAGTATTGTATCGGCTATCTGATTCTCATCATACAAGCTCTGCTTAGTTTGGGGCTAGACAGTGCTGTGTTAATTGTCCACATATTATTTTTTCTTCTGGATTTCCCAAAACTCACATGTAAATTTATCAAAATTGTATGTTTAATTGCACTGATTTTCAGTTTGATCGTGGGTCGTCAACTCGTCACCGAGTATTTTAAAATCAGGTTACAATAGGTACTTATTACAATTAATTATTTATATTTAGACAAACAGTATGATTGATAGGTACTGTGGGTAAGTATACCTTATCAATTTTTACTACGCATCACGAACGTCACAGCGATGTATATTGTGTTTTTCATATTTTTGAAATATAGCAGTGTGTAATTTTTTTGCATATTTTTTAAAGGTCTATCATTCGTTCTCTACCAACAAACACAAAATTATTTGAAAATGAAGTGAATTGCAGGCGACTCCCTATTTTTGTTCTCAGTATAGTGTATCTAGCTATTTTAGCTGCAGACAATTCTATATTACCTATCTGCTAGCTACAAAAGAATGCGTACATGCATACCTACTGTAGTCACGGCGTGACATTTTATTTCTTAGCAACATCGCGCAAAGAGCACTGCACTCAGTAAACAAAAATACACTACATAGGTACCTACCCACAACTGCTACGGTATCTATTTATACCAGCATTCGTAACCAGATAGTAATGTTTGATTATGAAAAATTGCAGACTACGATTTGCAATTGTACCGTGATTTCGGGAGAAAGTGTTGGAACGCCGCCAATCCGTCCCAGTGTCGCGATAAGCTAGAATTGCATTAAAATAAATAAATTCACTTGCGCATCCACCACGTGTTCAGTGGACTTCAGTTGTAATACCTACTATTGGTTCTCTAAAAAACAGCGAATGCCACACGTGTCTGTAACAAATGTTACAGATCGAACACGTTGTTTGATGGTGAATTGACTGTGAATTACTAACAATGAAACGTCAGATGGAGTAGGTAATTGACTTCTATCAACCTGTATATTACGGTCGCCGGTTTTCAGGAAACCAACGAACAGTTAGGTAGGTAATCTATTACAGTTCTGAATGCCGAAGATAATCTTATTCCCCATTTGTATTCGTGACGAAACTCTAGAAACATTAATTTGCGTATTAAGGGCCTACATGAGGTGAAACCGAAAATGTAAAGTAGCATTTTTTTTCGTTGTATGGACGAATCCATTTAATTTTTTTGTAAAATATAACAATTAAATGGTGTAAAAAAATTATGTTCCGGCTAGAAATTCTCTTAAACTCACTGGGTTCGATAAAATTGAACGCAAAGTTTGCCAAAAACTCTCAATTTTTTTTGGATTTGAAATGGTTTTTTTCCGTTGCTGTTAGAGCCATTGCAATGAAAGTTTTGTTCCCGTATACCTAAATAAATACGTAAAAACCGTATGTTATTGCACTTTTCTTAGTTGCCCTAGTTTTTATAAAAAAATAAAATTTTCAAAAATATATATAGGTAGGATTTCCTAGTTACTTTTCAGTTCAGCCCGCGCGGCCGACGAGGAGAGGTCTATGTCAAATTTCGCGACATGACATTTCATCTCTGACTACGTAAAATATACCCTAGATTAAATCATAGCTACTACTGGTACTATAAATTTGCCACAGTGTAACATAAAACAAATTGTCACAGTATAACGAAATGACATAATACCATCTTCATCATACATTATGATCGATAACCTGTATTCACATCATCATCAGCCTGTAGAAGTATATATTTTATGTAGCATATAACTTATCTAGTACATTCTAGGGCACGTTCCTATCGTGCGTGACCAGCGAAGCGCAATGCTTTTGTTAAATACCTCCATTTTTGTAGTTGCATAAGTAGCTATCTTCCTATCTACCCAGTGCTTTCCGTCATCATCATCAGTAAGTAGAAGTCCACTGCTAGATATATGTAGACCTCCTTTATACATTTCCATGAAAAAACAATTTGCCGATTTTCCACGATCTTTAGAATGTCATCGGTCCATTAGGTGGAGGGGCGCTCTGGTTGCTTAGCACCGGTTATATTGTCGTAGCGACCCGCTTTTTGATTCTAAAGGCGTGTGTTCAAACCCCGTCATGCACAAATTAGTTTATCTGCCAAAAAACCTATGTGCACTATGGCAGTACACTCTAACGGTGAAGGAAAACAATAAATGAAACCAACGTGAAGTAGCAAAACTTTTGAGGCACATTCATAATCCACCACACCAGCTTTAATTTTCTATTGACATGACAAGAAGAAGACTCAAAAACTAGTAGCCGATTTTAGGCCTTTATAAAAATAGTGTCGATTTTGCAAAGAGTTTGGGAGCCCATTACAATGAAAAGGAAGTATATATATATATATATTATGGACAATCTACACTACACTATCTAGCCCTAAACTAAGCAGAGTTAGTATTATGGGAACCAGATAGCTGATGTAATACTTAAATATATTTTGTTTGTAAATACATACTTGGAAAACAATATAACATCCAGATGGAGAACAAATATCTATGATCACCACACAAATATTTGTTCTCGGTGGGGATCGAACCCACGACCTATGGCGCAGAAGGCAGAGCTACTAATAAATGAGCTGAGAGCCCAGTCATAACAATAATATCATGGGTTTTGAGTATTTTTGATTGCCGTCTTTTAAATCTGGAGGTGTCTGTAATGTCCCGAATTCTGGAACTTTCTGTCAAAGGCTTCATGCACGGTGCGCTCAAATACCCAAATACCAAAATACATGTGCCTATTTCTATACACGCAGCAAGGAGTTTCCCAAGATTTTGCGTTTGACAGAACTTTGAAGAGTCAGTTGGGGTTGTCGAAACTCTTTGGTATACCTAATATTTTTAAATGCCGATAAAATACAATAATATAAGTCGAATAGACAGTGTTATTTCACAATGCTTCACTGATCTCCACCGCAATGAGCACCGAAGGCCTAAATGAGTGCAAAGCTTAAAGCCACCCATAAATAATTTCCATTTCAATTCATTTATGAATTGAAATGAAAATTATCTATGCATGTAATGTATTGTATTATGTATATCAGTTATCTAGCACCCATAACACAAGCTTTGCTTAGCTTGGGGCTAGATAATGTTGTGTGAATTGTCCAGCATTATTATTATTATTTATTTCCATAGGCATGAATTCTATGCACTAAGTTATACTTACTAGATTTACATACAGATCTGGAAGTATAACCTTTTAGATAAAAGAAAAATTTACTAAATTGGATCATAAAATTAAATGACGAAGGTATGCAGTAACAAACAATAAAACAAAACGGCTAAGCCGATTTTGATGAAATATTACTTTTCAGAAAAAAAAAAGATTAAAAGGGAGAAGACGAAAGAGAAGAAAAAAGATAAGAATGTTATTGTACAAAAAAAATTGCCCCCCTTGCCCCCCAGGACCCCCCCTTTTGTGAGTGCTACCAGATGCCGTCGAGATAGGGGGTTTTCAATTAGGGTTTCGTATAGAGGGTTTCTTCCTGAATTGAAAAAACAAAAAAAACACCCCTCTCTTGCCCCTTTTTTCACCCCCCCCTTTCGTATCTTCCAAGCGGAGTGACTTGCAAGACTTTTTTTTTTGGGTCATGTAGGGAAGGTGAGATTATTTTGAAAGCAAAATAAATTTTGCCCCCCTCCCCCCTCTAGACCCCTTTATTATTTTTGACCCTTTTTTTCGAGTGGAGCATTGCGGCGAGCGAAGCGAGCCGCCATGCAACCATGGGGAACAGTGCGGCGAGCAAAGCGAGCCGTGCTGTGACCCCCCGCTCAAGCCCCCAGAACCCCCTCCTCCTGAACCCGGGGGGAACGTTGCGGCGAGCGAAGCGAGCCGCCACGCGACCACGCCCACCCTACTGAAATTTAGGGAAATTTAGAACCCCCTCCTACTGAAATTTAGGGTGTCTTAGGGGTGTGAAAAAATGTTCACTAGACTGACAGTTCAAAATTCAAAATGGCGGCTGTGCCACTTCCGGTTTTGCAAAAATCGTCCGATTAAGGTCGTTCAAACGGTTCATTCGACTGAGGACTATGATTGGAGATTGAATTTTAGGTTGTTTAAGGTGTTTGATTGGATCTTCACTTGGTTTAGGGTTCCGCGCCTGTGGGAACGCATTGAGGACGCGAGCTGCTTGCAGCTCGCGATGCACGCGACCCGGTAGTCAACGTTTGGGTTCCTTCCAGCGGTTTCGACCCGTTAAGGGTTTTGGCTTGACGTACAATTTAGGGTTCCGTATAAGGTTTTGATTGGGGTTTTACTACATTGAGCAATTTGATTAAGTGTTCGACTTTTAGGGTTCCTTAGGACTTTGATTGGAGTTTCAACTACACTTAGGAGCTTGATAATGTTAACATTTTTAGGGTTCCTTAGGACTTTGATTGGGGTTTTACTACATTGAGGAACTTGATAAAATAAACAACTTTTAGGGTTCCTTAGGCCTTTAATTGGAATTTTACTTCACTTAGGACCTTGATTATGTAAACAATTTAGGGTTCTTTAGGACTTTGATTGGGGTTTTACTACACTGAGGAACTTGATTCACTGATCGACTTTTAGGGTTACTTAGGACTTTCTTTACTACTTTTTGGGGTTTTACAAGTGCAAGTGTAATGTAAAACTGGGAGTAGCACACCGACACGCGAGCTGCTTGCAGCTCGCGCACACGAAAAAACTAGTTAAGGGGCTGACGTATGGAAAATTTTCATACAAACGGAATACCAAAATGATTTCTAATTTAGACAGATTTACACTATATTATTGTAATAATTGTATTTGCATAGTATTTATCTAGGTTCAGCAACCGTCTTTTGTTGCCAAAGACTTAAATCGTCTTCCGGCTGTTTCAATGGACCATATCGATGTATGTCGATTATTAAAAGACCTGGCTTGTATGAAGTCAGAAATACAAAATCTACGTAATGACACCGTCACGAAGACAGAAATGACCAGCCTGCAGACAAAAATCAGTACCGATTTGGCGAACTTGCGCTCAAGCCTAAAATCACGTAATTATGCTCTGACTAAGGAGAAGAATACTTCTCTGTCGATTAAAGAATCAAAGATTATTGACACAAGTTCGATTACTACGACTCCAAAACGACAAACAAAGGAATGCAGTGTTAAGCAGCCATTGTGTGCGCTTGAGCCACCGGTGGCGGTGGAAGTGCCAGTTTCAAGGTCAAGTGGCACGGTACAGGTACATACGCCGTCTTATCGGGACATTATTGTCAATGACTGGCACAAGGACGAGGATGGTTTTAAAGTCGTCTTGCATAAAAAACGCAAGGCAAAAAGTAATATGTGCGGAACTGCTAAGCGCCCGACTAAAATACAAGTAGCCGAGTTGTCATCAACGATTTATGTATCGAGACTAAATAAATCGACTACGGCAAATGACATTAAAGAACACATAATAGAAATGGGAGAGTGTTGTTCTGACATTCAGCCGCTAACACAACACAGAGAAACAGATTTTAACTCGTTTAAAATAATTGTATCCAGAAGTAAGCTGCCTGTATTTTTGAGCAGCGATTTTTGGCCCGAGGGTATCAAGTTTCGGATGTTTCGGGAATTTGCACCACGGGCTGACAGCCGTATCAATACAACCCAGTATGGATAGAGACTCAAATATAACCATAATATCTTTTAACTGTAAAGGTGTAAAAAGATCAGTAGACCAAATACGAGAGCTGTGTAAGTGTGCGGACATTATTGCTCTCCAAGAAACCTGGCTTTTTCCACACGACTTAGACTTCGTGAGCCAGATTAACCCGGACTTTGACTGCATCGCGAAATCATCGATGGACCCATCTGCAGGAGTCATCAGAGGGAGGCCTTATGGTGGAATGGCACTACTTTGGAACAAAACCAAGCTCACGAAAGTGTCAGTGATTGAGTGTTGCGAGGATAGGTTACAAGCAGTGCAGGTTACCATTGGTATGCGATCTTTTACACTATTTAATGTTTACATGCCGGTAAATGACCCCGACAACTTGCCGGACTTTACAAATTGTCTAGCTAAAATAAACTCCGCCGTTGAAGAATCACAGGTACCAACTGCATACATTCTAGGTGATTTTAATGCGCATCCCGGTACTATTTTTGGCAACGAATTAAGTGACTTTTGTTCGGAGCAGTCGTGGGTGTGCGCCGACATGAGCATGTTAGGGCCCAATACCTACACATTCGTCAGCGAAGCTCATGGCACTTGCAGGTGGTTGGACCACTGCCTGACGACTATAGCTGCCAAAGATACTGTGAAATCTATTAGCGTTATGTACGATGTTATGTGGTCCGATCATTTCCCATTATGTATAAAGTGCGACATAGGGGTGGTATGCAAAAATGCGACAATAGTAAGTCACGTAAAATCGGATGGAATAGTGTGGGGCGTTAGAAATTCTAGTCAAATGAAATCTTATTTTAAATATTGCAATGAACACTTGAGTAATTTGAAGACTAAATTGGAATGTAAAGACTGTGATATTTTTTGTGATTTTAGAAATGAACATTGTGTATTTATTAATCAATTGTACCTGAACCTCGTAAATATACTACAAGAAGCAGCTGTAATTAGTGCTGGTTCCCGCTCTGGTGTGCGTAAGAAACGAAAGCAAATCGTGGGATGGAACTTTCATGTTAAGGAATGCCACGAAGTTGCTCGCATGAACTTTAAACTCTGGGTCCTCGCTGGAAGACCGTCATCGGGAGGACTGTACCAAGAAATGAGGGAGTCTCGCAAAATCTTCAAAAATAAAATAAAATGGTGTCAAACAAACGAAGAAAATATTAAAATGGATATATTGGCTACTCACAGGCGTAATAAAAATTTTGTAAAGTTTTGGGAATCTACCAAAAAATTAAATGATAAAAACAAAAGTTTACCGATGTCGGTCGAAGGCTTGCAGGACCCGAAAGATATTGCTAATTTATTTGCTAAACGTTTTCAAATAAAACCTGAACCTGTGGCAGACTGCATGAAAGATGTACCTGCTGGAGAGATAAAAAATACCGTTTGCTTTGACCCAGAGCATGTGTCTAGGGCTGTATATGATATGAAAAGGGGCAAATCCCCCGGTCACGACAAATTAAGTATAGAACATATCTTGAACGCGGGTGAGGACATTTTTGTTATACTCTGTGATTTATTTAACTTATGTGTTAAGTATTCCTACATGCCTGATGATATGATGAAAGCTATTATTGTACCTATAGTCAAGAACAAGACCGGAGACATAGGTAATGCGGCCAATTACCGGCCTATATCTTTGGGGACAGTGGTAGGTAAGGTGTTTGAGCGACTGCTGCAGCCTTTGCTGCTGAACAATATTAGTATTGACGATGCACAGTTTGGTTTCCGTCCTGGTCTCTCGACAGATGCAGCAATTTTTAGTCTTAAATATACCGTAAATTATTACGTAACGCGTGACACATCTGTGTACGCATGCTTCCTGGACCTGAGTCGAGCATTTGATCTAGTGAATTATAAAATTCTTTGGAACAAATTGCTCGACTCGGAAGTTCCGATAGAAATTGTTGAACTGCTAAGGTACTGGTACGGAAACCAAACCAACGCTGTAAGATGGGGCGACACGACATCCAGCTATTATAAGCTGGAATGCGGGGTACGCCAGGGAGGGTTGACCTCTCCGGACCTTTTCAACTTATACGTAAATGGGTTAATCGGGGAGTTGAGAAGCACTGGGACCGGATGCCATATTGGCGATGTATGTGTCAACAATCTGAGCTACGCTGACGATATGGTGCTTCTCAGTCCCTCGATTAATGGGCTTAGGAAACTCTTGGCCGTCTGCGAAAAGTATGCCAAGGCCCACGGTCTGAAGTATAACGCTCTAAAAACGGAGATGCTTGTGTTAAGAGCTGGGAAAGGCCCGGAGAGGGTGCCTGAAGTTTGTCTGAATGGTTCAGTGGTAAAGGTTGTGAAACAGTTCAAATATCTTGGCCATATAATCACTGAAGATCTTAAGGATGACCAAGATATCGAGCGAGAAAGACGGAACCTGTCCATCAGGTGTAACATGCTTGCAAGGAGATTTGCCAGATGCAGTGACGAGGTCAAAATTACCTTGTTTAAAGCGTACTGTCTAGGCATGTATACCTGCCAACTCTGGTTCAAATACAAAAGAAAATCGTTTAGTACCATAAGGGTGCAATACAATGACGCTTATCGCATCCTTATGAAAAAGCCCCGATTCTGTAGCGCTTCAAGCATGTTCGCTGATGCACGGGTTCCGGATTTCTTCGCCATTATACGCTCGCGAGTAGCCTCCTTCTGGGGTGGCCTCAGAAATTCAAAAAATGATATTCTTCGGTGCATGGCCGAGAATATATACAGCCCTATATACAGGTTTTGGCTCTCGGTACACCAGGGCGGAAACCGCAAGTAAGTAGTTAAGGTTTTAATTTTTAGTTTATTTTTTATTTTGTAATCTCTTGTGTTTTTATGTAATTTATGGGTTTTTTAATGCCTGAAATAAAAATATATTATTATTATTATTATTATTATTATTATGAAGTATTGATAAAAGGTCTAAGAAAAATTACAACAAATTATTTTTTTTCTTTATTTATTTGTAGTTCAAAAAACTGCTACCACTCAACGTCCGGTGGAAATATTGATAAAAGGACTGAGAAATACTTGAACAAAATAGTTTTTTTTTTATATAACTGGAGCTCAATAAACAGAGTACCGCTCAACGTCTGGTGGAAATATTGATAAAAAGACTAGGAAAAATTTCAGCAAAATATTTATTTTCTTTATTTATCTGGATCTCAAAAAACCGACTACCGCTCAACGTCAGGTGGAAAGATTGATGAAAGGACTAAGAAAAATTGCCACAAAATATTTTTAGTCTTTATTTATCTGGGGCTTAAAAAAAACTGCTACCACTCAACGTCAGGTGGAAATATTGATAAAAAGACTTGGAAAAATTTCAGCAAAATATTTTTTTTCTTTATTTATCTGAATCTCAAACAACCGACTACCGCTCAACGTCAGGTGGAAATATTGATAAAAGGACTAAGAAAAATTGCCACAAAATTTTTTTATTCTTTATTTATCTGGGGCTTAAAAAAACTGCTACCACTCAACGTCAGGTGGAAATATTGATAAAACGACTAAGAAATATAAAAAAAACTTTATTTATTTGGAGCTCAAAAAACTGCTACCACTCAACGTCCGGTGGAAATATTGATAAAAGACTGAGAAATATTTGAACAAAATAGTTTTTCTTTATACATATAACTGGAGCTCAATAAACAGAGTACTGCTCAACGTCTGGTGGAAATATTGATAAAAAGACTTGGAAAAATTTCAGCAAAATATTTATTTTCTTTATTTATCTGGATCTCAAAAAGCCGACTACCGCTCAACGTCAGGTTATAATATTGAAAAAAGGACTAAGAAAAATGGCCACAAAATATTTTTATTCTTTATTTATCTGGGGCTTAAAAAAACTGATACCACTCAACGTCAGGTAGAAATATTGATAAAAAGACTTGTAAAAATTTGAACAACATATTTCTGTTTTATTTTTCTGGAGCTCAAGAAATAAACTACAGCTCAACGTCAGGTGGAAATATTGATAAAACGACTAAGAAATAAAAAAAACTTTATTTATTCGGAGCTCAAAAAACTGCTACCACTCAACGTCCGGTGGAAATATTGATAAAAAGACTGAGAAATACTTTAACAAAATAGTTTTTCTTTATATAACTGGAGCTCAATAAACAGAGTACTGCTCAACGTCTGGTGGAAATATTGATAAAAAGACTTGGAAAAATTTCTGTAACGTTCACTAGAAGTTGCTTCATGCAATCAAAATTGAGTTCTATAGTAATTGTGATAAGATATAAATATTTTTTTTTCAGTTTGTTTATAATCATATTATTATATTATAAGTATCCACCTATAGTAGGTTAGCTTGGTACACTTTTTTCGCGAGTTTTGTGCGAAAGCCGAGGTCCATGTAATTGTAGGTCGATGTTCGCAATCGTTGGTTTTGCGAATGTAAATAAGCAGAATAAAAGCAACCTAATTGCTCAACGAATAAAGTATATTTTTAAATGCAGTCACATTATTAGACTTTCTGTACTTTGGTAAGTGAGCCGCTTTGCGTGTTTTTTATTGCTGTGTGTGTGATCGATGAGGTCTGGCGAACCACACCCCACCTGATGTTGAGCGGACCTCCACCCATGATCTTTAACTGTAACGTCATGACTGGTTTTGAACCCACGCCCCCCAACCACTAGGCCAATGAGGTCAAGCAAACCACACCACACCTGATGTTGAGCGGACTCCCACCCATCATCCTCTACTGGAACGTCATCAACCACAACTCCATCGCTCCGCGCCGGGGTCAATGGCTCTCTCAACTCAACTCGGAGTCAATGGTTCTCTTTACTCTTCTTCAATTTGGTCCAGAACCCGCACAAACCCTACCTGATGAATAAACTCACTCGTATCATGTTAGAGAATTTCCTGGTGTCTTTTCTAAACGCGTAAATAGCTACTCTGAAGGTTCTTTATCGGTTCAGGAATGTTGTTTTTTTTTTCACTTTATTCTTGCATTCAGAGCATGACCAATCCTTGCTTATTGAATACTAGAAAAGCGAAACAAGCAAGCAATAAGCTTAGAGGGTTAGTCAGGTAATGCAGCCACAAAAAATAAAAACATAAAATTGTAGGATGCAAAAATTCAACTCTCTTTGACCAGATTTGAACTCCCGCCCACCTCGTCCTCTCAGTGTGAATCCGCACGCCCTAGCCACTAGCCTATCTGACGCTTAGTAACGTTGACGAAATTAGGCAATGCATAAAAATCGTTATCAGTGGCTGACGCACACGCACAAGCGCGGCACTATGGTTGGATTCACGTATAGAAGTAGCGCGTCACACGAGCGCCTGTGTGTGTATACTACTATTATATATTCCGTGGCGCCCGCATCAAATAAATAGAGATAGCTTTATTCGGAGCAGTTTTTGCTCGCGCCTCGAATTGAAGTTGCGAGCTGTGTACGTCGGCCCGTTAATATATTTTAGGCATCCGATTTAGGCGTCGCCTAGGTTTAGTGAAAACGGGTGTTAGTAACGTTGACGAAATTAGGCAATGCATAAAAATCGTTATCAGTGGCTGACGCACACGCACAAGCGCGGCACTATGGTTGGATTCACGTATAGAAGTAGCGCGTCACACGAGCGCCTGTGTGTGTATACTACTATTATATATTCCGTGGCGCCCGCATCAAATGAATAGAGATAGCTATATTCGGAGCAATTTTTGCCCGCGCCTCGAATTGAAGTTGCGAGCTGCGTCCGTCACCCTCTGAATATCTAAACTTAAACATTACGGCATTCTAAATCGCTCCATTGACTTATTACAATCGTACTTGACTGATAGAATCCTTAAAGTTGATGTGGGCGGTGAGAGATCTTTTGGGTCAGTTATTGACATAGGGGTGCCACAAGGTTCGATATTAGGTCCTTTCTTGTTTCTAGTGTACGTAAATGACCTTCCTTTTTTGGTTAAAATACTATATAACTTTTTTACCTTTAAAAAATACAAGTGCTCATTCACCGACTACCGACATTTATGAACTTGCAACTCACTCTGGTTTTGCATAATATGAGGAAAATGTCTTCTTGGTGGAAGGTTTCTTTTATTAAATCTGGGGCTATTTGCTTGTTATACTATATAAATTAGACTACTACTACTACACTACTATATAAGTTAGATTTAAAATGTAGCGTTCGTGGTAGTTTAAAAAATACCGCACAGCTTGCCATTGTTATCACCAATCCTGGATGAAAAATATGCAATGGAAACTCTGCGACGGGAATCAGCTAACATAACAATTGGGTTATATTTATTTACTGAATATCTGTCTGTGTTTTTGTCTAACGAAGCGTATTCTAGTCAACACATTGTAATGTCGTGACAAATGTCAGACCCAAGCACAGAATAAGTAATAGTTGGTATCAAATACATGAATTCACAGCTCAGGTCAGGCAACGCCATCTTTATTTTAAATTTTTCCAACTTTCCGGTCGTGTTTTGTTTTTAGACCAGTGTATAGCGCAGGCTTAACCTAAGTATATTTATTGAATAGCGCGAGAGATATTTTTAACGCGGTTCATTCTAATCTCATCAAGCTCACCGATTTATCTACTGGTCGGTCAGATCAGAAACAAAACAATCGATGGCTGGGTTTTTAAACTGATATAAGGTTGAGCTAGCCAGAGTCTACCTAGCTCACTCCACTCCACTTATGTGGACTTATCGCCTAGCAGCTAGACGATTCCGGAGTAAGTGGGTAGAAACTCTAAGCAAGCGATAATTTAAGCTTGAATCTATACTTAAGACATACCTATCCTTTTTTATACAACTATAGTCGATAGAACAAGCATATGGCCCACCTGATGTTAAGTGGCTATCGCTTATAATAAAGCAATGCCTCGTACGTCACGCACGTCGGGAACGTGTTCTACGATGCACTGCCCTGCGCCTATCAACTTGAGGCATACAGTTGTTCAGCCTCACGTGCCAGTAATTTCACCGGCACTCTTTAAACCGAAACACAGCGATGCTCCTTGACGGCAGAAATGTGCAAGGTGCAATGTACTTCACCGGACGAGCCCTTTACAAAAAGCTCTACTACTTCTAAAAAGACTACATTAAAGACACAAAAAATGCCGCTCTGTAGACTAAATCCTGAGGGACTGCTTACTCACTGCATTTGGACGTGATTTAACATGGACCTCGTAAAACGATTGCCTTTTGTTTTTAATTTAACACTTTCTTGCGTTCGTTTGTTTTCCTCCGTCAAAATAGATCGTAGAATAATGTGTTGCAGTTTGATACCTAACGGTTGATAGTCTGGCACATGACGAAGAGTTGCGCTTCCAGCAACGAATACCGTTTAACACATTTAGGAAGACAGACACTGTCCACACATTTTGCGATACATATTAGACTTCTGCCAACGGAGGCGGTCGGAGTTTTACCTGATGATGGTGTGGATAAAGTTGTTGAAAAATAAAGCGTAGCATTTTTTGCTAAATGTGTGGCCGAGCGCACTAGTCGTTTTATTTTTGCAAACTGTACTCATGTGCCAGATTAAATGTGGTAAAGTGTAACAGAAACGGTGCGTAATAAATCTTTCAATATACCCTGCCGTTGGAATCCTTCGTCGTATTGGTTATTTTGTGGTTTGCGCTTAGTTTAGATGCGATGTTGCTTACTATTTTTAATTGAAATGAGATTATAAATTATTTGTCTTGGTAACAATTCCAATTTTACAATCAAGCAGTACTTTTTGTAAATTGTTCAAGTTATTGATTTTAGTTGGACTTTAGGTTTATCATGAGTTCTGTGCTTAATGCATCTCGACAGAAATTAAAATCATTCTGTGCTTTTACTTAAGGACGTTCATAGAGCTAACTCGCTGCTGAGCTCCCACTGAGCATGTTTTCAGTGTGTAACTCCTCTGTAAATAAAGGAGGTAGAAGTAAGCTGAAAAAAACAGCATGAATCTCGTACAGGTCGTCTTTTTTTTGGCCGTTTTTAGTATTTTTTTATCGTGTTTACTCAATAAAAATTTCACGAAAAGAAACAAAAAAGGACATGAATGAAAAAAAAGAAATGAATACAGAAATGACGGCCAATAGAGAAAAGTGGAAGAGTAGAACATGTTGTGGCGATCCCACATTAAGTGAGCTAAGGGTAGGAATAAGAAAACTGTCTGAGAGAAGTCATTCTATCAAGAACAATCCGGCTGTGCATAGTGCCAAAGCTAAAACCACGTAAAAGCTCGTAAAAGTAGAATTTTGCGAACCTATAACATACCTACATTGTTAAACCTATCCATGTTGACTTCTGATTATGGCTTCTTGCGACCTTAAGACGCTCACCGTACTGGCATTAAGCTCTTCTCACACCTGCTAGTACTCCATGCAAGTAAGTTAACTAAGGTAATATAAAACTCACTATAACTTGTACAATGACACAATAACTTTCTTTTGTTCCTGATTCTGTATTATGGAGCCATTGGCTTCAGGTAAAGTGTTAAAGTGGGTTTTTTTTTATTATGAAGGCTTTAAAACTCCGTGACGAGTTTGACATCATGAGACCAGCAGTAAATGTCAAAGAGCTTCTTATGCCTGGTTGCCATTTGAAAAAGTTCTGCCATAAATATGCATCATCATCATTATCAACCTATATCAGTCCACTACTGGACGTAGTTATCTACCAAGACGTGACATTGAGCCCGGTGTTCGGGTCTTCTCTTCCTCAATATGGTTACTAACTGTTATCATCTTCGATTCCAGTGTAATGACTTACAAAACATCAAAGAACAATCCAGTAAGCAAAGCGAGCCGCGAGAAGTTATAGGCTTGTCTTTATTTTTTGCTCTTGCATTGGTAGGTACAATTTTATGAACCAGGTCAAACTATTATTTTATTTTACACGTGTTAGGAACCTGTAGCATTTTGCTGCTGGTGCTGTTATGGTTATTCCAGCCCCGTACAAGTCACTTGCCACGTGTGTACGGAGCTTCAGCTACGTACCGTACGTACGCGTTAAAGCGTTAGTGTTCGCTATTTACACGGAAATGCAAATATTAGTTTAGGCAAGGGTTGTTCTGCACTTGAGTGGGTTCACACTAAGTGTGGGATTAAATAACGCTTCCAGAACTCGAGTTTTATTTACAGCTTGTTCTGTTCCAAGGCATGAAGAAGTTTTTGAACTGTCTTAATTTGAAGATCACTTTTGAGAAACCGGATTGAAAATGTTTACAACGGAATACCTAGAAATGTTTGGCGAGGCAATGTTTAGTTCTTTTTATGTAGAAAAAACTACTAAATGTTGGTCTAAACTTTAGACTGTTCAGTCGAAATTTTTAGTGCGCAAAGCTTTATACCCTAAAGCTTTGCGCACATCTAAGCGTTCTGCGGTGGCAATCAGTTAAACGCTGTCAAACGCAGCTCTGTGTGCGGATGTATAAATATACTGTAATATACTGAAACTGACTGCCATCGCAGATCGCCTAAACGAGACCACTATTGTATGAGTCTGAGTAGCACATGAATTATTTTATTTTTAGTAACAACCGCTTAAATTGTATTTCAGAAAGTTCACATCATAAATTGCTAATAACTTTGTAATATTATTTTCCCATACATTCGTCATTATGTAAGTGGAAGTGCGTGTCACACAACACACATGTCCGTGACTTATTAACCGGATCGGAGAAAAAAAACTGTATTCCGGTTCAGATACTATATTGATAAACAAGGGATATGAAGTAGGATTTTTTTTTTGACAAGAGCAAGATATGAATCCAGAGCGGAAGGAGTGATTAATAAAACACAAGCAAGGAGACATAGTAGGTATAAAGAATAATTCCTATCGCCAGAGATTCAACTAAGTCAAGAGTAATTTTATTTTCGAGTAAACTTCATGTTCGTTATTAACATAATCATAATTTGAGGACGCAGGATGGGTTGAGGTTACCTTTTATAAAAAGCGTACTTGGCAATAATATTACCACCTGATAAAAATAACGCATGTTTCCAATTTCTTAAGAGTTAGAGAAATAGAAAATAATGAATGAAGAGTGAGATAGAAGATGATGAAGATGATACATAGAATAGTGTCGTATAATTTTACAATCCTCAGGTCATGAGCATAGGAGACTTTTTAACACTCAGCTGTGCATGTGTGACATTCTCAAGAAAGTATAGACGACAGGCCAGGGTCTGGGGCTCAATTCTAGACCACTGACTTTTTTGTCACGGTAGATATATTATTATATCACAAGAACTGTCAGTTTCTTTAGTGAACTTGACAGTTCTGGTGATATAAATCTACCGTGACAAAAAAGTCACTGGTCTAGAATTGAGCCCCTGCTATATGATAGCATGTCAGCTTTGCATAAATACGTCGCTATCCGCCAATGTGTGAAAAAAAAGCAAAGGCGCGAACTTTTTTCACGGAAGAAATGCTAACGCGTGTGTCCTATTCGGAGTGAGTTGGAGGGGATGTCGTGCCCTCCTTCATACTGATATCATACTAACTAAAATCCACCGTTGTTCCTTCAGTGATTGTCCAGTAGCGATATGAGAACCGTCAGATGATGATCAGCATGTCCACCTTCATACTGACAGCATACTAACTAAAATCCACCGATGTTCCTTCAGTTATTGTCCGGTAGCGCTGTGAGAATTGCAGACGATTACCAGCATTCAGTCTATTTGAAAAAAATATGTTCCTTCAACCATCTCAGTGCCAGTACATCATCGAACCATTCGTCACCTGACGAATGGTCCAACCCAAGCTCAGAGATAACGACGACAGATAGTCAAACAAACAGTCAATCTTCAAGCTTAGATTTTATTTGTGTCGCACACTCGGGCGGTGAGTGACGGGTGGGGTTTGCGTATGCGCATGATTGCACACCGACCTTTGCGCACGCATCGCGTTGCCCTGCGATAGCCTGCACTAATCCACTTTAGAAACAGACTCTAGTGTCACGTCATTGAACCCTGTTATGCATACGATAGGCCTAGACTTCTAACTAGTCGCAATCTGGTCTCCCAGCTCAGTTGCTAGTAGCTCTGCCTTCTGCGCCATAGGTCATAGGTTGGATCCCCACCGAGAACAATTTTTTGTGTGGTGAACCCAGATGTTTGTTGTCTGTCTGGGTGTTATATTGTATTCTAAGTATGTGTTTACAAAAATTGCAGCTGTCTGATTGTATAATAGTACAAGATCTGCTTAATTTAGGGCTATGAAGTATAGTGTGGATTGTAAACAATATTTAATTATTTAATCTTTTCTCGAGAGTGTTGATCACTCTGTTACCTACTGCAGAACTGCACCAAAGCCTTTCGCAATAGTTACATCTGATTAAAAGAGTGGGCGTTTGTAAGGGTGAACGCTTTACTTGCATTAACGATGTAGGTTTAAACATCAACAAATTATAATCAGTGTGAGTAATTGCATTTACTTACCTAGTCCCATTTCAAACGAGTCCAGCTTTATCCCGCGAATATATTCTGCTCTTAATGAGCGTCTTTGAATCGCGCATTTAAAATAATTTCACCACACTTGGTTCGAAAGAAACAGTGTCCGATAAGAAGAAGTTATTCTACAGCTATAAACATAATTTGATTATCGAGTTATTTTCAAAGAAAACAAAAACTATTCGCAAAAAACTATTGTTTCGTTTAGGTTTAGATCCAAAATAAATATTGATTGAAATGAAATTTCAATTTTAAAAGTTGAATGAATATGATGAAGTTAAAAATTCACGCTTCATAAAAACGTCAGTCGTCAAGTTTATTTTATCGAAAGCACTCGGTTGTAAGTTTTATTAAATTGTAAAATGAATTCTTAGTTTAAGAGCAAAACAACGTATGTTGGTAAAGTCAGAGTTTGTTTAAGTGCACACAATCGCCGACAATGTGAAGAGTTCTTGTCACGGAGCTGGCGCAAGTACCTTCATACAACTAAGTATTTCGTAGAAGTTATTATACTTAGGTACCAATAATTTTCTTGAAATAGCAAAGACTAATGACTTCATTGTTTTGAGCCTTTTCTGATCTCTTTGCTTTGTTGGCACATGCACGCGGACGTATGTAGAAATAAATAAACAAAAACTTGAGTCCATTCACTCTGCGCTGACATTTCTAACTGCAGAGGTTCGTGCCAATCTGCCTATTTTGTACGATTCAAACGAAATTTATTGAGCTGATTTGATAGACATTTCCTTCAACAAAAATGTTTGAATGTTCAAAAACCACGTGAGCTTATAACTCATTTATGATCTTGGCCTCATCAACGTTTTGATGCCGTTCTCTTTAGTGTTTATTTCAGATTCAAATTAAATATTTCATGAACTGCTAATCCGACGAAAAAATATTTTTGCTTTTGGCTCATGATATTTTTATGATATAAAATTATGGGAACATTAAATATATTTTCAAGGTTAATTTTTAAGGTACGAATAATAGGTGAATCTCCGTTTATAAATGCTAATGTGTTTTGAGTGTTAATAAGAAATTAAAAACTACACAAACTGTTATTGTAATAAAAAGCTGTGACTATTTTATCCGCTGAAAACAAAGCGGCTGAAATACTAATATTAAATGTATGATGCAATAAACTTGGGAGGGAATTCAATACAAATTCTTTGAACATTTTAAATTCCCTTATCCACGTTAACCCGCTTACTGCTTGTGACATATTTATGTACGTCCAGCCAGACACTACTAGAACAATAATATATTTCAAGGCAGTGCTGAAATATTATTTTGTCATAATGTCCGATCTATAATTAAAGTGTGAAGAGAGTCGAACCGTTTCGAAAATAGCTGTACCTACCGTGGCATCGTAAATCTTGCTTACGACAAAAGTTACTGTTTTAATCATTGGGCCACGTAATGATACGTTGAATTTTATTGCACACCCATAACAACGAAGTTATAGAGAGTGATTTACCTCTAGTAAGATCAATTAAAGCCCAAGACAGCCGCCCGCTACAGACAATTTCCTCACAACATTTCACTGTTGAGTAGGTTTATTTTTCTACAGCTGCGAATCTCATCATGTTGATGGTAAAGGATGCACAATCCGTGCAACAATAGTCGATTCGGTTTGAAGCTCTGGTAAACCGCGAGTGTGCAAATGCATCGCGGCGTGCAAAATTATTACTTTGAGCTCCACAATATCCCATTTCTATTTTAGTTCCACCTCTAAAATATCACAGCGTAAAATTATTAGTTGAATCATAGATTAAACAACAGTTCATAGGCAAAATTTCGAAGTGTATTCGCAGAATAATAAATAAACATCGCTGTGTCCAGGGAGCACGCGTGGCTAACGTTAGCTAGATTTAAAGTTTTATACCCGACCGTACCGTGTCAGGGACGTACCTATAAGACGGACATATTATCGATGATGTCTATAATACAAAATTGATCATTCAACCTATACCTACAACTATAGCGCAATATACATTTTAGTTAAGAACATTCAGTAATTTAGTCTATATCACTTTTGCATATCGCAGCACAAGTTTTTGCTAGAGGATGGATTGGATGACGTGGACATTTGGCATACAGCCCCTGACTATAACCAATTTGGGATTTGATTTGTCAGTGAAAGCCAAACTTCACTAAAATCATCCCTATCCTATCTTGATTACCTATATAACCCCGTAGCGTGGACAATTGCAATTTTAATAGATCCGCAACACCTAAGATATCTTTGTACATCCGAAGGGATCCCGTAGGTACATACGTGTCGGTCCCTTTGGGCCTCGTCTTAATGTAAATGGTGTATCGTGTAATGATACAAATCGCATTCGCAACTGCTAGTTTCCAATGAATGGGTCAGTAATCATCTGCATTTGAGGCCATTATCTCAATTGGCGGGCGCAATGAGGCGACCTCCGCCGGACACCGCACCCGACTTGACAATGCTTGTTGCTTGACAATAACGCTTTTCTGTATCTTTACACGTTTTGTACACAAACATGAATGTGGCTATCGGTTTGTGTTCAGGTTTATTCAGGCCGATGACGACTTGATTGACCTTCCACCGCCTGCAGCGAAATTACCTACATTCTAAGCGAACACAGTCAAGGCACACCAACGCGTTCAACCAGGTAGCGTACATAGTGGTGATGTAAGGTACACTGGCTTTGTCCTGTTACCTATAACTAGCAAAACCGGGATTGATGTGTGCTTTCCAAATATCGTGCTTTATCAAAATATTGTTATGAAGACAATACTTATTTCGATTCCGCGTCCACCCTTTCTACAATAATAGCTCAGAGGCGTTGACGTCAACGTCAAATCTAATGTGAAAACAAATGAAATCTCTCAGATCACGCGTCCAATGGTCTTCGTTTTCGATGGGAGCAAAAATTACATTGTGAAAGTTTTCGAGGCATAAACGTATTGGGGATTTATGAATACTGCTTTGATCGACATTTTGCTTTAAGTTACCCCTATTGCTGAATCAGCTGTTTTCAATGCCTGAAACCGAAAATTTTGGTTATAACTGATGTAGCTATTGGACCATTATAATAATTTTGATTTAAATAGTAGTGAACACAATGTTGTCTATCGCAATAAGTCTTGAATACCTATATAAGCGCCAGGTAAATACGTAGCGCTAATAACTCAAATTAATGAATTCAAATTTATGTTTTACTTTCTACGTTACGATATTGAAGAGCAATTAATATCTTGGCTCAATGATAAATCAAGGTTAAAATAAAAACCAAACAAATATCTATGACTTTGTTTACAATATGCGTCTATTTACGCTTACGAATCTGGAGCACATTATCTATTGCGTAATATTTGTATGATTATGACCATATTCCTTAGGTTTGTCTGTTTGAACCTAATTTAAATAGGTTAGGTAACTTTATTTTTATTCACGTTAAGTAGATCTTTTCTCAATGCATAGTATTTTACAGCTACGTCTGCGATCACTCAAATATTATATGAAATATTTTGTAAATGTCTAACTATGATTTTATATCTGTATTTACACAAAGGTACTACATACATACAATAATTTACAAATACACAAGAAACCAGCTGAGTTATCTGCATACCGTTACAAACGATCTAGAGATAGCTCAACTGATCCAAATCAGTGCCAGACGGAAGCGTCCCCATGACGCTAGCGGAAAGGCCACACTGAAAAGCAATGTTATATTATAAGCGCTGCACCAGATACCCACCAGCCCTTGGGTCACGCGACTCACGCGTCGCTTCGATCAGTCATCTAGACAAAATTATGAAAGTCCGCAAGGCCTCGGTTCCCCACGGATCTAGAGTCTCAACCCCAACAGGAGCAATTAATATATAACTATACTTACAGTACCTATAGCTACGAATATGTACAAGGTATTCGTGCATAGGCGTTCGTCGCCTGAGTATTTGCAAAAATACATAAACATCTTTACAAACATACACAAATAAAGTCAACGTTTAGGGCCAGTTCCACGAGCATAACTTTTTTCTTTTTTTTTCAGCTTTGTCTAAGTAAAAAGGAGCTTTGTCACACAGTGACTATGTCATCCTCATAAATAAATTTCATGAAGAAGGGTTGATTGTGTCTCAAGTTATGAAAAGTTCTATAATCTGTTAGTGTTTATGTGAATATTGATGAGTACCTTAATACGACTACACTGCCACATATTTAAATATAAAGCAATAATAGAAATAAACTTCTAGTCATCGATATCTATGTACTAGTCGGTTCAATTAGAATGAAAAGCTTCCGATCATAAATTCTCGAATGTGTTTTGATAAACTGTTCCGTGTTTAGTTTATAAGATATTAATTTATTACTATTAATAATGACAGAATGGTTCTATGAATAATCTAATTAAATCTTTTCCAGGTACCAATACATTAGCTTCTAATTTTATCTCATAAAAATGGTAAATCAAAAAAGTTATAATATAGTAATTCACTTCTTATAATAACTGTTACTGTAGACTGTACTTGCCTATTTATCTTCACTATTGTCTCAGTAATGACCGTAATTTACCAGCAACGTTGAATATTAGTTACCAATTGCAGCAGTTGTGTGTTTAGAACCTCTGTACTTATAGACATTTGTGTTTAGTTTTAAAATTAGCACTAGCATCGACTAGCGGTGGTAGATTTTTATTTTAACATTTTAATTTGTGTACATTTGTGTAGAACTCCAATCTATTAAAAACTTACCAAACGACACCAAAATACCACTTTAGAGTAAATGGTTCAGCCCAAAATTGTTCTCACGAACATAATATCAGCATGCTAGCATAAACCATCACACCCAGACATTCACGGAGTATAAATTGATGAACCCCTATTTATAAGACCAGCCACTGTTATAAAATGACTTACCTACACGTTAGATTCACGGAGGTAAATATTTTTCCCAGGGTTACGCAAGCGGTTATTGTGGTGGAGCACCTTAGTTGCCATCTTCTGAAGTTTGGTAAGTGAGGCACTCCATTTATACACAGTCTGCCCGACGTGATTCCGGAGAGAAATATTTTGTTGATTGTACCGCCCGTGCCCTGTTGACACAGCTTATTGACACGAACAGTAACTGCGCGGAACATAACGCATAAATAGATCTTTCCCGGGAACCACCGGAAGCACATCTCACGTAGTGTAGCCCGCTTGCGACCATTCTGTACCGCTTACTAGATACCTAGTTCTGCGTCTAACGAACGGTCGATGTCACGCTATGCATGATTACGATAAGAGCACGATTCTTTTCACTATTACTTACTGTTGGATGTGAATTTTAGTGTTATTGCACAAATTTGATGTATTTACCTCTATTAGCGTACTTAACTAGTTTGAACTTAGTTAGATTTTGCAGCGATCGAATTCTCGGTAATTGGCAACCGTCGGAGTAATCTCGGAAGGTTCGAGAAGGGCTCACACGGTGAACCGAGCGGGAACCGATGCGTGTAATGAAAGTCTGAGTTCGGCCTTCCCGTCCTCATCGTGCAGCCAGCAGCCTCTATATTATCGCATCGCGTATCTCAGCCCACGTATGTTTAACGGGAAATATTTTTTAGCATTAGAGCAAATATTTAAGCGGAAATTTCTAACATTTTGCGTTTGGCTCTTGAAAGCTGAGCGCATTATTCCGCGTGCAGTGGGGTGTTCAAATCTAAAGTAGAGGTCGAGTCGCATCGTATTTATATGCGAGTGCGGTGTAGTGCAGAGGCATACGCCCAGACGACGCTCGGCTGCCTCTAATCCGATTATGTGTAACAAAATGCTACGCGCAGCCATTCGCGGTGACGGTGACGGAGCCGGCGACCCTGTTCCCTCAGTGTACAACGTACTCGCACTTTGTCTGCGATTCATGTGAGCACTCGTGACTTGCGTAATTACATCGTTAAAATTGAAAAAGCAGCGCGACAGAGTCATCCTTAATGACATGCACCGGGGTTGCGTGTAAAAATGTTTCAAAGCCTGTTATAAGAGCGGAAAATGTCTAGGGAAATATTACTCGACGATTAATAGCATACGTCCTCCATTTTATAACATGACACTTGTATTGTTTATGAGTATTGTACTTACCTTGCAAGGGTTTTATCGAAAGAAAAATATTTCAATCTCTATAAAAATAAAACTTTGAACTCTCTCTCTCATATAAAATGTCAATAAAAATAAGATTTGCAAAATCATAAAATAAATTCCGAATTCAATCGAACACCAACATGGTAACATTTTTAACTTTAAAACATTTCCTGAAAGTAGAACAGAGAAGCAGCGCTTGTTTTTACGTCTCCGATAAAAATACAAAAGTCTTCTGAATACAGGGGACATGAAGTTACGAGCTTCCCTGTAATCCGATTACGTGACTAAATGTTTGGCCGAATTCACGTACAAAAGCGGGTAGTCTCCAATTGTCGCATGGAACTTTTCAGCATGGAACAACATGGAAGTCAGCAGCAACCTGCTTCTGCCGTATCATGCGTCCTTTTAGCCACTTTTGCGAGACACCCTCTATAATCTTACAAATTGATATTTAATTTTGTTTTACTGCTTTGAATCCTGTTATGTTTTAAACAACTTGTTTATGATGGGTCAGACGGTCGGGTACTTCGCTTAGATTTGACAACAGTAAATATGGTTATCAAGTCTCCGGTTAAATTTTCGTGTAGAGCCTAAATAAATAACCTATTTTGATATACGAGGTTCAACACTTTATTTTATTTTCATTTCAAAAGTAATATACGACATCTATGTAAATTTAAATACTTTAAAAAATCTAGAATGTAAATGAATGTATATTAAAAAGGTTATCTTGGAATTCACTTTAATTACATGAGTAAAATTAGATATTACCCACGGCGTATACTTAGAATGTATTTTACATTTATTCAATAAAATTCGAATAGGTAGGTACTTATATTGGCTGGTTCTTTTTAGTATTCTTCTTTCTTAGATTTATGTAGGTAAGATACAGCCGTTGGGGCAATCTGGTTTAAATTTATTGATTCCCCTATGTGGCTGTGCCCTACGCAAAATTTACTGAGGCCTTACGAATAGGTTAGTAATTCGTAAACATTTTTATCGAAAATGTTGGTCTTTTCTTTTTTATTAGCATAGCAGACCATGCACATGTCATTCGAGATAATGCATATGTTTTCTTATGGAATATTAAAATGACGAGTCAAATCTTCTCCGGTTGGCATCTTACATCTGGTAAGAATGCAAAAAACAACAATATAGTTCTATGATTAGGCGTATTGCCAAGCTTGGCTTTGGGAGTTAACTTCCAAGTAAAGTAGGTAACACATGAGTAAACTAACCAAACGAAGGCATAAGTCAACAGTCACCTAATTTTCCATACGAAATGTAAACTACATTGATATATTGGATCAGCTATCAAATAACGCTTAATAAAATAACCATTAGCCCATGGCATGATTGAACACTTTTATACTGTATTTTGAAAGCCAAATTACATAGAGTATCGTGAAGCGTGTCGTTTTCCACTTAGGTGCATATTTGATGGCATTGTGACAAGGTGAGTAAGACCAATTGATTATAGCCAAGCGTTGACTTATATATTATGCATAGAGACCATGGTGATCAAGAATCGACCTTACTCATATCACATAAAGTCCAAAACTCTTGGCTGTCCAACTCTTGATTGAACATGGTTTGGTTATTCAAAGATAAATTCTATGCACTTGATATACGATCTAAAATTACCCAGCTGTGTGTGCTAATGCATTTATTTGTTTAGGCAAGGCATTTGAAGGCAAGGTAGTTGAAAAACTCCTAACAATATAATTGAGTTACAATCAACTGGAAAAAACTTTCGAAGCCGCAGTTAGGGTAAATAAATAAACATGTTTAGGGAAATTCTTTAAACCTTAGGTAAACTAGGTTCTAAAAATTCTAGTTGTCAACTAACTAGTTTACGACTAGAGGGCTTAAATTGATGGTTAAAGTGATTGAGGATATCAAAGTCAAAATATCATTCATTCAGTTATGACAAGAATCACTTTAAAATGATGTAAAGTTAGGTTAACCTAGGCCCCAGTCCAATTCTATAAAAGTCAAAAGTAAAGCTAAGATATCAAAAACTAGTTTTTAATCCAGTTAAATTCGGTTCGTTTTAAGCCAAAAAGATTTCAGTCTTCGTAGTTAACAAAAACCGGTAACGAGTAAATTAACAAATGTGGCCACTTCCGCGACAGGAAAGAAACACTTATCGCGCTCACTGTAAGTACACTGAGCAACACACATTGCTGTACATTAGCGATACGTGCATAAAAATTAAGTTGGAATTTACCGTGATTTATGCTTCGAATGCACGATTAAAAGTGAACCTACAGTTTAAAATTTAACACGCAGATTAAATTGATAAATAAATCTTACTTTAACTCGATCGTTTTTCACTAAAGGTGTGGACAAAATACTTTTATTTATGGCCACGTTAAAAGCGATCTTTAGCGCGCTCGAGATTTTGAGATGAATATGATACCTATATCTTTTTTGTTGTTTTTTAATTTGTTTGGCTATTTAGCTAGCATGTTCCCAAAGCTATTACAGCCACAATAAGCAATTATGGGGACTTCTTTACAAACTTTAAAATTAATAGTAGGATGTGAGTAGGTCCTGAACTAATGCAAGCACAGACTGGTAAAGGTGTTTTGTGTCGTTGGGTCGCAAAAGAATCAGCTGGGCGATTGTCTAATTATGTTGCAGTCAAAAATTTGATTATCATCATCATCAGCCTGAAGAAGTCCACTGCTGGACATAGGCCTCCCCTACACATTCCATCCAGGAAGAACGGTTCTGAGCTCTTTCCATCCATCGACTTCCCGCGATTTTAGCAATAACATCGGTTCATCTGATGGGTGGGCGCTCTACGTTTCGTCTTCCGGTTTGTGGTGGAAAGTTTGATTATACTAACAAATGAATGATAACAAGCAATTTTTCGACCACTATCTGTTGAACATTAGTTTTACAAAGCGTAGTTCCTATTCGCTATCTCATGTTTATTACGTCAGTATTCCGTCTTGTTCGAACCGTTCCTTGTCAGTGATAAGTTTGTTTCAATTCGTTTTTTATTGCATTCAAAGCTCAACATAATGTCAAAGTCAAAGCGCAAAAATGACAGATGCGACTAAGCATCATCAGTCATCACTTAACATCAGGTGAGGTTGCGGTCAAGCGTAATCCTATAAATTGTAAAAAAAAAAAAAGTTTTGATTGCAACAAAAGATTTGCTGATGCAATTACCCTACGGGTGTTCTAATGGGTGAGGCCTATGTTCCGCAATATAGATATCTTACAATTGATGATGAGAACGAAGAAATTAAGCAAAAACACTTGGCTTCAAAAGAATGAACCATGCTCATAAAACTCAGAGTAAAGAAAGGTCTTCCCTCGGAAGAGCCTCCTCCGTTCAAGTTTCCGACATAATGAAGGATAAATTCTGGACGTGACGCACTTTTTCCCTTCCGTAGAATAAGGAATGACGTAAGAGAAACGCAACTCCACCATCCAAGAATTAATGATCATTTATGAGATTGGAACTCTATAAACTTCAGTTTTATAGAGTAGTCAATCTTCAGTCAATTCAAATTCCTCGTTCGGTTACCTAATTTTTGAACTAGCTGCCGTGTTCTTACTAGTTAGTTTCAGTTCTATGTGCACCACTAGATACTTATGTAGGTATAAGTATAGTCCAACCGTAACTTTTTTGGCGATCATAAGCCCTGTGGTGATAACTTCATTAGAACTTATTAAAGATTCAAGTAATTTTAAAGTCAATAATCTTACATTTGATGGTCAGGTTCATAAAGTTACATAAAAAGCCATGACTTGGAATCCTGTATTGCACAATTGCACAAATATTCCGGAAATGCCGACGGGAAACTAAATGGATTGAAAAAACTTCATCAAAAATCCTGTCCCAGGCACTAAAACGCCCCACAAGTAAGGCTTGAAAAATTTTCACCAGTTTCCCCTGACTCTATATAAATCATCTGAAATAGATGCAAAGGCCCATTTACTTAGAAATAGTATCCACATACTATCCAACCCAATAATATAACTACGACTAACGATACCTAACCTACTCAGTAGTCACCCTAGTCATCAAAACGTCTCCATTTGTCATCTTTATACTGAGGCAAGAGAAATTAAAGGGTAATTCATGAAATGATTTAATTTTGATTTAAGTGCGCTTCTAGTCATAAAATGTGGGGAAATACTAGATCTGATATAAATAGAAGGTGAGGTAGGTCCTTGGACTAAAATTTCAGTCTATATTATATTAATGTACTCAAAGTAAGTTTGATTTAATTATAAATTATTATAATGTAATATGAGCTATATACCTCTAGATGTTTGTTAAGGTCAACTGTTCCTTGTGCATTTTGTAAATATTTGTTTAATTTTAAGTTTCTTTGGATAAATTCTCAAATACAAATCTCGTAATATTATATTGTATAATAATCACGTTTGAGATCTTCGATGGTTTCAAACCATGAGATTTTGTAAATGTTTCGCTATTCCACGGCAAAAAAATGTTTGTGAACAAAACTAAATTATAATACTTGAAAAATCAACACAATCATAATTTAAGTTTATTACTACTTCTGATAGTATTAATAAAAGTACCTTACCTACCTAATCTTCTTTAAAAGTTAAATTCCCATAAAAAATATTCTCGTCTGCAGATAACGTTCTGCCAACAAAAAAGTACGGGAACACTAGGTATTCTATCATTTTGATAAAGCAAAATGTTTCTCTTCCGAGCTCTTGAGATAAGAGACTGTTTGCCTACGCCACGCAATCTCAGCGGCAAAAAATCAGGATGTTACGATAGCGATACACTTGTCAAACAAACTAAAGCAGCTAAAGCCTTGCCCCCATCTAGCGCGATGGCGATGGCGATCAGTGAAACGTTGTCAAATTTGACAGCGATTTTTGACAGCCTTTCAGCTCATCGCCATCGCCTAGATGTGCGCAGGCCTTAAGAACGCTAATGTAGATGAGACTTAAAAGAAAATATCTATGCGCATTATATTTTTGAGAAATATTTGAAAACTATAGAGTTATGAAAAAAAAAATAGGACAGTGTGATGAATGTTGGGTTTGGCAGATAAAATTAAATATTGCACAGATAATGTCACTATTCTAAAACTAAAAACATGAATTCTTAAAAATATGTTAAACTTGTCTATAAAAAACTTTGATAGCTCGGAACTTGATACGAAAGTGGCACAAAATATATTATATTTATTATGTACAGGGTGGTTTTTTGGGAAAAGCGGCGATGATCAAGTCCAAAACCATGAGAGTTAGAGAAAAGTCGTAAAAGGAGTCGCGCCCTCGATTTCTTAGCGAGCTTTTTAGTGATTATCACCTGATAAACTAAAATATTTACAGACTAGGTAATAATAATAGATTTTTTCTTTACTTCTTGTTTTGCTTTGCACATAATTTTCCATACTTTCTAGGTCAATATTTTAAAGACAAATACTAAGAAGCTATATTTTTTCTGCTATTTGAAATCGAATGTGTTCATTCTCCTTTATTGAAATTACAGAAATATAATTTTATAGATAACAATCTAGTTTCAAAAACTTTAGTAATAGTTATATAGAACCAGGTAAAAGATATGAGAGCATTAACGTCACATTATCATTTTAAAACAACCATAACAAAGTTGTATCTCTTCTAGAACGAAATGATCGTCTCGGCTACGGAATTCCGTAGCAAACAAAACTACATACATACCTACTTGCCAAAACATACTTTTATTCTGGAAGGAAAAAGTTGGATTTCATTCCTTGAGCATTTTGTTCTGTGTGTTGATTCTTAGGAGATATCCTAGAAGCATAAAAGTTTGAACTCCTTTTTTTATGTAATAGATAAACAAACGGGTTAAAATACACACGTTGAACCTAAAAAGGTTGCACGCAGACTTATAAGATTGTAAGAAAACCAACGTATAATTTTGACGTATGATTTTGGTAAGTATTAATTAAAATTAGAAATGGCGAAACTTCGTAAAAATACAATCATTTTCTTAAAACTCTAAATTTCTTCATTAACTCGTATCATAAGGATCGCTTTGAAATGTTTAGCTAGGTAAATCTAGGTGCCAGTTCTAAGCGACCACTACTCTACTTCCAACCTTATATCTCAGGATGCCACCTTTTTATGTGCAACGAGTCCAAACTTTTATGCTTCCAGAATTTGTTAAGCTAGTGCCTGACTGACCACGCAATAGTTTTAAACATTAAGTAGGTATGTAAAATGAAATGAATGTGTAAGGGGAGCTTCTTATTAAAATACGCATTACCCTATCAAATAAAAGAGACACGAATTCGGTTTTAACTCTTTGGCAAACAAGCACAGCTTTATCGACACCAGGCGGTCGGTCGACGGTCGAATACCAGGCGAATGCATTATTGAAGTAATCTTCATTTTGCGACCATTGCATTATGCATGTTCTATTCCGGATTTCGTGAACTTTCGACTGCAAGAAAGAGCTTTCTGCTCAAAGTTGGCTGGGGTAAGTCTGAATATGCAGTGAGCAAAATCTGAAGCATACAACACGTATGGGACGCGTCAACCCAAGCTGTGAAGCGTAGGTGCTTGACTGCGTAGCACCGAAGTCGGGTTTCAGCAGGACATGTCCCCAAATTTACATTTCGCATATCTCCTACCGCGTGCTTGTTTGAAATATTCAAACATAATCAACTCCAGCAACTAAACTCTGGAGACATGCCGCGACCTTCCCTCATAGCTTTGATCAAAAACTTTAAATTTAATTAAAACGTTGCATTTGATACGGACGCGCTCTTTTATGTTCCATTTTAAAACGTTTCTTGGCCAAGTTGAGGAATAATACTTACGTTATGTTAATAGAACGGCATGTAAGAAAATTCTTACAAACAAAATGTATCCAGGAGGTCAGTGCAGCTGGCATGTATTTATTCAAATGTGGATGGGAGCATGAATAAATTAGATGCAATATCAATGCCAGATAACGACAGTAATTGCCCTATAAAGACGAGCAACGATGTCACAGCGCCTAGAATTGCAATTACGACCGCAAGCATGTTGTCACGAACATATGCAGCTATAAAACGTATTGAGGAACTTATTGCTAGCATGTCAAAAGATTTTTGGAAACAAATCTACCCTGTATCTATATCCGTTGATACAGACATTGTTGTCTGCGATACAACACGTTGTTTCCGTACAAATGCGAAAACTCTTTCTTACAAAAATCGAAAAACAAACAATGAAGAGGCATTATTTTCCCGCAGCAAGTTCGAGTCGTCCGATGAGTCATCACAATCCGGATAATCCAGAAGCAACTTTTAAGCCAAATGGATGGCAATATGGAGCATTCGCTAAAGCGTTTTCTGGAAATAGAATGCGCGATCATAAACTTTGTTCACTTCATATGGGAATAATTCAAAAATTTGGCTGTGGATCCATAGCGAGTACAACCGTGAGTGCGCAAAGTAATATGGTCCACAATGTATTCGGATTTAGGGTATTCCAAAGCTTTAGGAATATACGACCGCAGTTTGCACTCGTGAGATATTTGGATGTGTCGACGCCGGTATTACCGGCAGCGTTGCTCCTAAAAAGACTTGATATTGGTATGCTTTAAAACTCAGTCACCTGAAACGGACGATTGAAAGCGTTTCAAACGCCAATGGAGCAAACTATTGCAACTTTAAATTTGAATACGGTTGAATCAAAAGCATACGCTTCAGTACTTTTCCATTTAATTACCATCACATCAAATTCACAATTAAATAAGCGATAAAAATTACAGATGTTTCCATTAGTCAGATGTCGGATGTAATTATGTCTTTTCAATTCTTATTCCATTTCATCATTTCGTTACACGTGTTCTAAGTCATCACGTCGGGTGTCCGAACTTGATGTAGAGTCACATTCTATTCTCAGACTCCTGAAAGCCAGAACTGAATTTGAACTGGAGCATATTGAAATTTAGCAACTGTCTGTCGAGCTGACCCTGTCGTATAAATAAATATTTTGTTAGTTTTAAATTAAACTTTTTAGTCAATAATGTCACGATATTCTGAAACTATTATTTTAAAACCACGAGAGATTATAATAATAATATAATTGTTAAGCAATATTTTAAAGAATCCCCAAATTAAGGTGCGTTCTTTCGTTTGCGTTCGAATAGTCGCAATGAGTTAAATCGCCTTGTTTATTATTTTTTAACAATTAGATTTTCTGAATTTAAATTTATAAGTCACACGCCATACATTAAATAAGAGAAATAAAGGAAGTAATACTTATACGAAAAGAACAGACATATGCGTGTATTATGCCATGCCATTAAAATCTAATTTTGGCACTATTCCAGACCACAGAAATATTGTTTGCCATCTTTGTAGAAAGCTGAAGTACTCACAGAAATTCTAAAGATCTTGAAAGTTTATCTCTTTTGTTGCCACATATTCAGTAGCTCAATGGCACGTTCCATGAAAATCTAAATAAGTTTTTTTAAATGAATCACGTTTCAACGAGAATCCATTAGGTTCGTACAAATAAATATGTCGATACAATAACAGTAAAACATGTCGATAATCAGCTTCATAAGATGTACACCCGCGTAAAAATAAAAATATTCTAAAAATACTGCACAGTCTGCACACTGGTCGCGTTATTACGTGCCGTTCAGTAGATCGTGTAGTTTCTGAAATAGTTAAACTCGCATGTAGCCGCCTCATTATTTCATGGAACAATTTGTCCATTGACATGATGGACACTAATGTGACCGTTTGTATTGTGATGCCATGTAGCCCAGCCCGCCTTTGAGAAAGTGATAAATTTCACACGACTTCCGACCATTGCTGTTCTGACATGCAAATATACAACCAATCTTTTTGTAACGAGCATAATGCTAAATCCGTACAAGTAGGGCAAGTTGACATGATATTTTCAAAAGTTTATAAATGATAAACTATGAAAAATATACTTGTTCATTCCTCGGAAGGCCAGTTGCTAATTGTTTTTATGACGTCTCATTTACGTCTAAATTATTATTGTTAAACGGGTGTTATTCACTGAACTTTAGTTCATTAGTGGCACGTTTCTGTGGTTGTAGGACCGTAACCGTAACTACAAGCCACACTCCACAGTCAACAACAGAGAGCCAACTAAAAATAACGTCAACCCACATGATTGATGTCAGTTCTCACGCACGCTGTTTTTGACATCTCCCCGTCAAGAAAGGAGTACCAGTCGACTGGCTCCCGGCTGTGGTATTTTTTCTATTAGTTGGACGTAACGGGAGAGATGTGCGGTCACATGAGCTAATGAATTTTAGACGGTTTCGTTTGAACAGGAAATTCATCGTGGCACAAACGTGACGGTACCGAATGGAACGTAACTCGGTTGTCGTCGAACGCCGTCGCCAGCGGCAGAAATAGGAATATGATTTTTATTTCGTTTCTGCTAGTGTGATGGCGAATTGTCGTAGCCTCCCTTGCGAGTAGGTATTAATGACATCGCCAGAAGCAAGTTTTATTAGATATTTTACGCAGATGATTGAGTTTGTGGAGTTGCGCAGGAGGCAGGGGTGGGATATCCGGTCGAGTCCCACCACCCCCTGCCTACGGCGGCGGGGCGGCTGCACTGTCAATGCAGCCCCATGGGGTACCTTCACTTGACTTATTAATAAACCTACGACAATTTAGTTAAGTATTTGAAACACTCTTGCCAATATTCATATTTTGACACATTTAATTAAAATTAAATGAAGAGGTTTTAAATTTTTGTTGTTGGTAGGTTGTCATAAGCTGGTAATTTTTTCAAAACCTTGAGTTTTACTGTAAAACCAGTGTCTGATTCGTCACAAATATAAAAATAAAAGCATAGCTCACCTTTTTGTGACCAAATTGATACAAATCCCATGGACCCCTCAGAAACGAAGCGTGCTGAAGGTGGAGGAAATTCAGATGATATTTTCCAATCGCAGTTAGGGATCTAGTTTCCGTCGCGATAAGTAAGTTACTGGCATTAGCGAGAGAGCGGAGGGGGTAGTCAGCTCATCCGTACAATTAATAAACGAACCGACATGGAATTTAAACGGATTCGATGATTTGTGAAATTGTATTACGAGTCAAGACTGCTGACTGTAATGTTTGTGACTGGTTTTGTATTGCAGATTGGGGGTCTGGTGGTCATTAATACGAGAGAATTGGATTAGCTCTTAGGTAGATATATTATTACAAAGATTTAGAAATATCCTAAAATAAAATTAGGTATGAACCACGTCCAGGATTCAAACCTACAGCCGTCCCATTTGACTCATAGCTTTAAAACTTAAAAAAAATACTAAAGCTAGTTCTAGAACTTAGAAAAGATGAGGGCTTTCAGAGCTTTTGCTTAGTAATTTTGTCCTTTATTTGTTTTTACGAGAAAACCGACTATTCACGTCTGGTCTGTCTGGAATAATATTGGCTTACATTATTACTACTCGTAGTTCGCATTATATTGCGAAGCGAGGACTTGTCAAATGTCCGGGCGATTGCAATAGAATGAAGTGCGTTCAAAGCAAAGAGACCTGTTTGCTTATCATCAATTTCTATTCAATTCAGCACTCTGGCTCACCATAAATAGAGTCTATATTTCACCGCATACAGCAAAGTCCTAGATACAGCTTTCAAATAGCAACAGCTCATTTGTTTCCGTTAGCACTTCTCGTCTTCGGGAAAGTATCCAATGTTAGTCTCTTTTTGATTGAAAGCACACGAACTAGTGTTGTGACAGTAGCCTAAACAAACAATAGAAATACGGAAATTGCATGACAAAGTTCAAGTTTCAAACTAGTTGTAATCTCTCGCTTGTTTTGTCAGAAATTTAAAAATGTTCAGACTTCAGCTAAAACAGTGTTGACTTATAGTAAACTGTTCTCTATACACGCGGATGCCCTGGAAAAAAATCTAAACTTGTTATGATTTAAAATTAAGTACATTCATTCTTTTTTTTTTGTTGATTGCATGTGTTGTATCCTTTTGTGCACGCATAATGACTTGTGAACCTATAATATGAAACACAGGTTTTTAACTAGTTCGGGAGACTATGGGTTCAAAAAAGATTTGTGAAACCTATTTATTAAGTCAATAAACATTACTTTATTATTATTATTATTAAACATTCAGACAAAAATCCATTATATTTATACAACTAGCTAATGGAAAATGCATATGGCCCACCTGATGTTCAGTGATAACTATGCCCTTGCCTCGTAGGTCACGCACTTAAAGAACGTGCTTCACGATGCACTGCCCTGCGTTCATCAACTTGAGGCATACAGATGTTCAGCCTCACGTGCCAGTAATTTCACTGGCACCCACAATCTTCAAACCGAAACATAGTTATGCTGCTTCACGGCAAAAAAGACGAGCCCTTCACAAAGAGCTCTACTTTTACCATAATAATATCCAAGCTAAATAGGGTGTCAAATTTGCTTCTGAAAAATCCAGATAAGCAACGTCTTGTGTCTCTTCTGTCTTGGGCCTAATAACAAAACACTCCTATAATTTAAGCCTTTTTACACTCTGTTTAGCAGATGTGTGTTAAAATATAAGTCACGTGGCCAAACAGACGCATGCCGCAAAAACCATGATCTGTCGTTTAGTGGACAACTAAATTTTGAGCGGTTGATAACCTAGTCTGGTACCCCAATGTACCGAACATTGGGTACACTAATTAGAGTATGGTTGCTCTGACAGTGACACCCTTTTATTTATGCGCATATTCATCATTAATGAGTGCAAATAGCACTTAGCGGCATAACAGGCTTGAAAATGATATTTTAGTGCAATTTACATCTGCGTGAAACGTATAAGTTTTGCATGATATCTGCATTATCTTGATGCTGCAATGGATATGAGCTATCTTTCATTATGAACACGTTTTACGTTTATCACGTTCACGTTCCACGCAGGGACTTCAAAAATCATACAATTTCAAAAGAACATTTTTTTTGTATGCTTTCACCATTATAAACCGTAATATTATTATTGCCGTCTAATCTAAGCCACACTTTTCTTGTTTTTGTAATTACAACTTTTTTATTTTGTTACTAACTGCATAATTGTCATGGTTATAAATTAAACGAAAAATATTAAAAAAAACAGTGGCAAAAAACAGTGTTGACAGAAGTGAAAACTTGAACAACCTTGTTTTTCACGTTATAAATTATTGCACAATTATTGTGCAATATTTTGTAAAAGTGGGCAATTGGTACTCGGGTGCATTCGTGCAGTTTTGAGTTTTTTATTATAACCTCTATTGCCTTGCGTTAGGGTATATATTTTTCACTATAAACAAAGCTGTCAAAAACGAAGTTACATAATATAGCGAGTTATATGGTTTATGTTTTTTTCCTATTCCAAAAGATGCGTAATGCGTCTATAGAAATTTTCACTTAAAAAACTGTTTATGTCGTGAAACTTGTATATTTATATAACCTACTATTTCCTAGAAAAAACTGGCCGCGTACAGGGCATTAAAAGCGCCATTTGTCTGTCATCAACTCTTAGTGGACAAGGTTATAAATTTGTACCTACTTCAGTCAAATAATGGTTCGAATTTCTAATGAGTTCGTTCTTTTAAATGAACAAAAAGTGAATCTTTTCTTTATCTTTAACAATTTCGATCGTTATTTTCGTCAATCAACAAGTACTTGTTTCATTTCTTTGTCCTTTAGCATTTTTTGTGAGGATATTTTAAGGGGTCAGGTGCAAAAAAGATAATTAGAGGTCCAAATCTGTCAACGCCCTTTTGCTTCTCTAGTTTCGGCAGCATATGTGTACTTTCTGACATAAAAAACGTTGACACATGGCACTTGTCAAAGTCATGTGTCAGTTCACGTCACGACAATATTATTTATGGATACTTATTTTGAGCTTCAGATTATGTAGGTAATTAATTTCCTTGTTTGGGCTATGTACTTTTTGTGTTGTTCTTAGAAAGAACAGTGCTGAAGATCCTATTCCTAATTGACCTTAAAAGCGGTACTTAGATGAGAGACTCCATCATCTGTGATTTCGATAGTTGAAAGATTTTAATTAATTATTTTATAAAACATAAAAATATTTTTGTTATAAATCCAAAACATTATTATTTTTTTGCACTCTCGTGTCTGTATTTATGTTCAATCGTAATCCAAGTTACAGAACAGAACAGTCCACAGGGATGTCCTAAAATCTAAACACGCATCTTCTAATACCTAGGTACTATCACACAATAAACATGTCTATAAATAGTTGTACATAGACTGTATAGGCTTTGGTTATGCAACTAGTACACATGCATGGATTACTGAGCCTATACTAAGCTTAGTATGTCGTATTACGATGCATAGTTAATACGTGGTTTCCGAGTGGCCAGTATCTGTCCTACGACATCTTAGATCTAGCCTAGTAGCCTAATGGACGGGATGATGCAAATTAGTGCATCCTTGTGACGCTTCCCAGGCTTACTGGGTTTAGTTTGATTGGGAATTATAGTATCAGAATACTTTGAGGAAATGTTATGAATTAATTTATGAAAGTCAGTTTTGGTTAGAAGAGCCAGTTTGACGACGTAAAGGTACCTATAGTTACTATACATAATTATCTAGCAATTGAAAAATAGGATCCATTTAAATTAATTGCGGACTAATTTTATTCTGATCTAGTTTGATATGGCCTATTAAGGCGAAGACAACCGTCAATTTCCTTACCGTCAGATTTCTTAAATCATCTTTTAACACAATTCACCACACATTATTATTTTCCACCTGAGATGGAATTCTTCAAGTACTTTGAAGAATGACTTCTCGATCCATCTTCGATGACGTTGCATGTTACCGTAGAAAATCAAAAACCCAGGTTCTGTGCAAAGACGTTTGCGTAAACTGAAATCTTCGCAACAATCGATCACTGTCGTGGGAATAAGCCACATATTTTATCAGCGTGGTACATTGACCCGTTTAGTTTTACACACACAAAAAGGTCGTGTGTGTATATTGTGACTAAACGATCCGATAAGCACAAGTATGTAAATGTGATGTTACACCGTCTTAGTTATCTTGTTTACGCTGTAGAGTTTTAGATAAATTTAAGAATTTCTTTGGTTTCGCTTCACTCAAAATGATGCAAGGATTTTTATTTTTATGTAACAGCACAAATAACTTATCTTGTGTTTTGTATTTTGGAGGGAAGAAAAATAACAACGCTACATGGCTAGTGCAGTGTTTTTAGGCGAAGACCACCGTCGATTTACTTCTTGCGTATATTTTGATCCTTTGAAATATATAAAAAAAGCAGCCAAGTGCGAGTCGGACTCGCCCATGAAGGGTTCCGTAGCATCAAGTAACAATCAAGTATCAAGTAATATAAAGGTTCTTGTAGTTCGTCGTAAGGTAAATTGCGGCTTACGATTTATGACGTATAAAAAAAAACTACTCACTAGATCTCGTTCAAACCAAATATCGTTGAAAGTTTGCATAGTAATGTACAACATATATATTTTTTTAATTTTATCATTCTCTTATTTTAGTAGTTAGAGGGGGGGGGGGGGGACCAACATTTTTCCACTTTGGAAGTGTCTCTCGCGCAAACTGTTCAGTTTAGAAAATAACGATATTAGAAACCTCAACATCATTTTTAAAGACCTATTCATAGTGGGGATTCACACGTATGGGTTCGATGAAAAAAAAAATTTCGAGTTTGAGTTTCAAGTATGGGGACCCCCAAAATTTATAGTTTGTTTTCTATTTTTGTGTTAAAATCTTAATGCGGTTCACAGAATACATCTACTTGCCAAGTTTCATCAGTCTAGCTCTTACGGTTTCGGAGAAAAATGGCTGTGCATACGGACGGACAGACAGACAGACAGACATGACGAATCTATAAGGGTTCCGTTTTTGCCATTTGGCTACGGAACCCTAAAAACAGAACTTATTTAAAGAAAATCACGAGCAACTCTAACACTAACAAATCTTTCAAAATATCATTTTGATCCTAACACGTTTTCCTGCATAAAAATGGCTCGGTTTTCGTACGCAAGTAAACTTTTAGGTGGCAAAACGTGTTACAACCATAAGATAAGATAAGATAGTTGCTCGCGATTTTCGATAAATGAGTTTATTTTAATTATACCATTGCCTACAACAAAGCATCAGCTTATTTATACCTTTCAAAAAATAGACGTTTGAAAGCGTGGAGTTGTTTGTCGGAGTTTAGCGTCTTAACGGTACTTAACTTTACATACCCGGCAAAAGTCCCCGACACAAGCCGATCGGTACTTGTCCGTTTGCCCTTCAATAAACAAAAGCCAATCAAGTCTCTTACTGAGTCAGTAGGTTGAGAGTTCACTTGGAATAAAGTACAGTGAAATGAGTTATAATATGTGAGTAGGGAGGTATAACTATGCATATTGTCACATAAACAGAAAAAATGCAATGGAAAAATAAATTCTGAAACAAAATGTAGGTACAAGTCCAATAAACAAGTTAAGTCTCAAAAACTTGACGAAATGCTGACCCGATTGAACTTTCTATCGGATCAATCTGGATTTTTTTTTATTTAATTAATATTTTTTCAAATCTGACGCCGCGACCAATTTAAAAAAATATTTATTTTAATGCAAAAACAATCTTAAAAAAATGCAACCAAATTGAGAAACTCCTCCTTTTTCATTTGAAGTCGGTAATGAAATGGGAATCTTTGTTTAGCTTTACATCTGTTTCCAAATTTCATGCCAGCCACTATTACACATCTATAATAATCATCATCTATATATTTTCCGTTGTTGTTGTATAAAATCAGCACGTTACGGTCTACTTTCGATAATGAAAATAGGTACGTCTCCTTCGGGGCTTGAGAAATCTTTTTACTGTCAATAGTCACGGAATAAGTGCGGTGTAGTGACGTCACGTTGCGGTAGCGGAACTGTGGAGCGCACTTATGTACAAAAATAGATCCATTAGAAGGAATAAACTAGAATCGAGTTTATGAGGAATAAATCTTTTCGTAATCACATTAGGAACCAGAATAGAAGCATTTCTTTTAATAGAGATCTCAATAATTTATTACTGGAGTGCAAAGTTCCGTTCCTTTCTGATTTACTAGGGTACACAAGGTGAATTCATTGTAGGTCCGTTGACTTAAATCTATAAGTTTCTTCTGCGATTATCAGCATTACTATGTTTTGGTTTGAAGTGTGCGGGTGCCGGTGAAATTGTGGCACGTGAGGCTTAACATATGTATGCCTCAAATTGATGGACGCAGAGCAGCAGCTGTGCATCGTAGGGCACGATTTTGACGTGCGTGTGTCGTAATATAGAAAGAGTTCTGCCTTACCACCTTGAGGGTGCATTTTCTGTGACGCTAGCTACCGGTGTCTCGCTGTTATTTGATTGTGACCAAATTTTAACCAGTCTTTGGAAGTGTAAATGTCATTTTTGGGTTCTAAGTCTATGATACCTTAGCAATGAATGCTGCAAAGAGACCAATAGCGTACTAGGTATTAGCGTAACCCTCAAAGCCGAAGCCCTGTTAAAAGACGAGCGATGACACTTCTTGTTTTTATACTAATAAGTCTGAAAAGTGAGTGTTTTTTTTCAGGGCGTATCAACCGTGATGCTATTCTGAAACGGGCGCGCCCTGGCACTAATCAGCTGATAATGCAATTTTAATCCAAGCTATAGATTTGCAAAAAGAGATATTTCATAATGCGCTAGGTCTATGTACATCACATGTATGAAAAATGCGGTAAATAATGAAGATTACCACTAAAATACTAAATTCACAAATTTATAAACAAGTACGTCGTACAAAAATGTTCAATAGTGGTTGATTTTTTGTAGTGGTGAGTATCAAAAGGCGCCGCCATGATAGTTTTACCGGACTGACTGACACAAATAAGTATCAGTGTCATGCCATTTGACAGCTACTTAGCAGTTTTACCGCAATGACTGACACACATAAGTGTCAGTGTTATGTGAATTGACAGCGTTAGTTGTCAAAATGACATTTCAACTACTTCTCGTCATGTCCATGTCATATCGGTCCGCCATGTATTGGGTGCTGTGTTGCTCTCTTTGACCAAGAAACTCTATGCACAACCAAATGAAGTAGAATTGAAGAAAAATAACATTTTAAACCGAATCCTGCATTGCTAAGCTGTGTTTAGTATTGGTGTACATAGACCTGGCGTGGGCTCCATAGTTCCATGAAACATCTCATTTGCTATGTTCATTAATGTTAGGTTTGATCCGAATTGCATTATTTTCAGTAGACCCGGATATAGACATTATTAGATAAGATTAAGTTATGTATGTAGTAGACAATAGTGATAAGATAGTTATATGGAAAACACAGGGATTTCAAGATTCGTCATCATGCTTATTACGTACATCTCGAAATTATAATACCATAAACTCAATAAATCTGTATAATATCCAAGCACCTTTAGAACTTTCTAAAGGATAAAACTTCAAATTAGCTTTCTTCTGAAGTATTTTATAATTATATGCCGTCGCATTCAGTTTTTAGATCGCTCGATCTAATTAGGAACTCTCCTAATGTCGAGCTCCGAAGGCGTACCAAGGTCCAAGACGTCGGAATACGATTGATAGAGCTCAAATGGAGGCAAGACACCTGGCAAGGCGTGGTGGCAACAGGTGGTGCAAAAGATTGACGGAGTGGTGGCCGAGGTCAGAGGACCGAGTCAGCATCGTGGGCCGCAGTTGGATGAGGGAAGGCCAAAATTGTGGTGAATTGAGAGAGCAACGAGAGTTCTATCCCCAGCAGTGGGTTAAGTCGGGCTGTGGATGATGATGATGAATGCGATGAAACCGAATGTTCCCGTTCTGATAATGCAATCTGTCCTATATCTTTCTGCAGACGCTTCTTCAGCTAAGTGGTAATAATTGACTCATTTATCGGTTTACAAACCGCGTATACAAATGTGGTGAAGTTATTATAAACTCGCAGTCTGCGGCCAGTATTGCCATAACAATGATGTGCCGAACCGGCCAAGAAAGTGAGTTTATCCGTGATAAACTCTAACCAGATTACTAAACCTGCCTTGACGGCGTCTCAGCTCAGTCAGTCAGTCGGTAGTAGCTCTGCCTTCTGTGCGGTCGGTCGTTGGTTCCCACAGAACAAATATTTGTGTGGTGAACAGAGATTTTCGTACACATACTTAGCAAATACATACTTAGAATATAATACAACACCCAGACAGACACAAATCTGTGTTCACCACACAAATTTTGCTCTCGGTTGGGATCGAACCACGACAAGCTCAAAAGGAAAACTACTAACTGGGCTTAGAGGCCTGTCAGATCTGGCACAGAGAGTGCTATGCTGGCAACACTCCGGACGATTGAGTCTTAAGGTAAACACCACGCGTTGTTTATATTGTCGAGCAACTTCTTAAGAAACGTGAGCTCGTCGCCGCGCTCTAGATGAGACGGCCGCGTTGAGATACAAGTGCTGTTTGGGTTGAACTACTTTTAAACGTATGTAATCGCTTTTAGCGGTTGTCATATCAAACTTAGGTACATGCGTTTAGATCTGATGACTGACACATAAATAAACAAACAGTAGCAACATGCAACTAGGTGCACAAACTTGGAAACTTGGACCCTTCATGAGTTTTCTCTTGTTTTCCCTGTATAAGTGCTGAGAGCACTGGTGGTTTAGTGGTAGCGGCCCCACCTTCCGAATCTTAGGTCATGGGTTCAAATCCAGTCGTGACCCATTAAGATTTCTGACGAAAAATGTGTGTGCACTATGCCAGTACCTACTCTGAAACAGCGAAGAAACACATCGTGAGGAAACCGGCATATCGTATGACCTAAAAAATGATCGAAAGCATACGTCAAGTGCATGTTAGCAGCACTTTAGATGCTTTCACCACACTGGTACGAAAGTATTACAGTGAGTGACATGATAAAAAGAGAAGGAGAAGGTTATCTATTGCGGGTGAAATTTGCGAACTCAGTCGTGGGGAAATCTCCGAGTCTCATGTAAAAATGATTTTTATTCTGCGTTTTAAATTGTAGCCACAAAAAGCGATAGCTTACGGGCATATGGGTCAGAGACTCATGGTACTCGTTTTGTAGAGCTCGTTTTGAATCTTGGGCTCACGGTAGAAATTAAACCTTTTCTCAGTTTATCTATGCATATTTCTATGAAAGCGTCAGTGATCGGTATAACGTCTATAGATATTAATCCACATTTTTCATCTCGCTATTCTTTTTTCTCAATGTAGTGCGTAAGACTTAGTTTCTTTTCGACACTTTTGGAAGTATAGAATTAAATTTATAAATTTTGAAGACAGGTAATAAAGCTGTGATGTGAGCCGTAGATGAGGGTAGCCCAAGATCGTATGGAATGGAAACTGCTGGTGACAGTGTAAAACAAGTACCAGTAAAAAAATTTATAATAATTACCGTACCGTTAATTGTACCGTAAAATTATAAATAACTAAGTGGCAGTTACCTCAATTATTTTATTAAAAGCCCGTTAGGACTAGGGTATTAAATAAATAGCATCTTGCGGTAGTCCTTGAGTATTCGATTTTACGAGCCTAGTGCCTAAGCTATGCAGTAAAATAGTATAAAAGGACCTACTTAAGTTTATGATTACTTATAATTTTAAAGCCCTGTGGTAAAACTATTTTTATGATTTTAAATAGATTTTTATGCACAACTGGATATTTACCATGATTTAATACCCGATACAGTTAGTGTAAATGTGTTTAGTCGAAATGGAGTAAAAAGTAAATAGAATTATTAATAGTAGCGTCGAAACCAATAAAAGAGTGCGAAAGAGGGTAGATCGATTTGTCTGCCAATAACATTTATTTTACTCGTGGACTTCAGTATGACCCGTGATCATGGTGCATGCAACTGTGTCGAAATATGGGGAATCAAAACTTACAAAATTAAATCATGGTAAATATCCCGTTGTTTATTAAAATCATGTTTATAAAAATAAGGGTTATGAGCGTATGTATGAATGTATGTATGTCAGTACTTGGGTTTTAACTCTTAAATATTTTTTCGATGTTCCAAAAAGACCATCGATATTCCTAAGTTAAAGTTACAGTGCATTGCCTCCCAGACGCGCATTCGCAATCTACATGCAACTGTTCAAGTGTAAAGCGGAAAAGTAATAAAACTGTATATTTCCTCGCAAGTGTATGGCTTCACAGTCTTTGGCTCAGGCGATGGAGGCCGAGACGGGGCGGCGTGCGCGGCCCGATAACTCGCAAAAGGCTTTATGCTCCTATCGCTACACTCTGCGTTGCACGCTCCTGTCACATTTATATAAAGCCACCATATTAATGCAGGAATTATTCCGTTCCGTGTATAAACGCTCCAATTCGAGATTTGGTTTAAAATCATCAATTATTCCCCACTAGCGAATTCACCAAAGTGGTGGTACTAAACGAGAACGGGTTATTCTGGACGCGTCGCAAAGTCAGTCTGTTTTATATTTGAGAACAAATGACGGCTACTGCATTAAAGTTTCATTTGGACAGGTAGAGTTGCTAAAGGCCTGCGCACACCTAGGCCGCTGGCGATGGCGATCAGTGAAACGCTGTTAAATTTGACATCGATATTTGACAGCGTTTCATTGATCGCCATCGCCAGCGACCTAGATGTGCGCAGGCCTTAACGGGTTCGTCGGGGCTATAACTGGCCCGATCGAACTTGCTATTATTGGCCAGGATTGTTCGAGTAACTGAAATTCAGCTTCCAGTTAGAGATACACCACCTTTCATGGATTCTAAATTAGTAGGTGTTTGCGATCAATGAAAAGCTGCCAATGTTTATGCTGTTCAATGAATTGGTCTCAGAATAGTTGATGTCTTTGAAAATGGATTTTCATGCTTTGCTTTCTCTATTTTATGTTAAGTGTGTTATAATAAATTTTATGGAATACCTTCACACAAACAGCAGCGCTTTGCATCGTGTTCATTTTGTGGCAATTATTTGATGCAATTTTATAGCTTTCTGCTATAGGATATACACTACTTACCTACCCATACATTTGCAATTTGTAGCTCGTAATAACACATTTTTTTCATAATATATTTACATATCTATAAATATTTACTGATATGTTTAATTAGTGATTAAACGAACTTACCTGTAAGTGAAGTTCTATCACAGTTATATGAGTGCTACGTCCGAAGATATTAGTAACCTGAAAAATAACTTTTATTAAAATATTCACATATTGTAGTAACGCCTAAGTACTACCACTCTTTTACACTAAATTTGAAAGATATTGGTTCCATTTCCTGTTTCCGGCATCCGGTCGGTCACACAGTTGCTCAGTCGTTCGTTCGTATCGACTCAGTCGTTCGTTCGCCCATACTTCATTCGTTTTAGTCTGAACCAAGCTAACAGCTATTTCCTAGACCTTTCCGAGGGTGGGTGGGAGGGTGTATGTTACTAATATCTTCGGACGTAGCACTCATATAACTGTGATAGGACTTCACTTACAGGTAAGTTCGTTTAATCACTAATTATATTTCGTGCTACGTCCTCGATATTAGTAACCTGAAAAATAACTTTTATTAAAATATTCACATATTGTAGACTTTGAGAGCCATGAAAGGTCAGGAAATATTATGAATAACGCTTGTTTGTAAATTTTAGAAAAATATAATATTATATTTAAGTGTTTTCACAAACAAAACTAGACAACTAATAGTTACTCAATCAAATCATATCTTACTATCTAAGAGATGGTATAGAGTAATAATAATAGGTAATTCACTAATTTATACCTAGTTATAATGTAACTATGTATAATTTTAACAGTTATAATAACTTTCATGAAGTTATGCAGGATATATAATTGCATTTGCTAATGCCTGAGTTCTACGTACGACAACGGCGTACGACGTAACAGCGTGTCACGTGCTATGAGCTGAGAATGCTGATACATCAATGCCACTATCTTGCAATGTGCTCTTTTATCCAGCGACTTATCGTCTGGGCGATTACAGTTTTATGTGAAGCTAACATGCAGGGTATTACTTTTTCGCAAAGATTTGGTTTTATAAATATAGCTAATAAGGCACTTAACTGGACATATTTGTGGCTTTTCATCGACAAAGGGGCTATTTAAGATAAGTTGGTTACGTCCAAGGTTTAAAGTTTTGACTGGATGTTTCGGCTGCTGCTGGAATGAAAAAACTCGTTCACCAGGGCTGAATCTTATAACATCTGAGACGAGGAGCCGTTGTTGAAACTAGATTTAATTTAAGATGGAAACATAAAGATTCTTTTTGAGTCACACCATTGCCAAAGCTTATTAGCAGTATGTGTTACGTGAGAGAATTTTTGTTGATGTATGATACAGCGGTAGAGTTAACATAATTACTCGTAACATAATTTGGCAGTTCTTTAAGTGTTTTGTACATATTTTGACGGCGAAGTAGGCAGCTAGCAATACAAGCTAGTTAATGTGAAGATCAGATTCTCTTCCGGTCCAAGGGCCGCTCGCGGTTCATCCCCACATGCGGTCCCCCACCCCGTCTTTGAGGCGTCAGAAAAGATCCCTACAGTCGTGTTATTCTCACGGATTCTGTGGACAGGGTTTTTAATGGTGTGAAGCCACCATTGAAAGTCATTTGCTAGGGAAGGTAAGAGAGTCATGATTCTGTCAAAATCGCTGTCAGGCAATAAGTTTAGGAACTTTTGACGTTCAAATTATTTCATGTGTAACACAGAGACAGCTGGACATGAAGATACTAATAATCCAATTAATTCAATTCTGCAAATCCGTTTTCTGACATTGTGGAAAGTCGCATAGCTTTTTTTTTTTTTTTTTTTTTTTTTTTCCAAAGCTAATTAAGGCCGACTTAACCATTGACTGACTTGTTATCAAGTGAGGATCACTTGACACTGGCAAAATTGATCCGAAATGGACAGATGCCATCATTAAGAAGAAGAAGAAGAATTCTGCAAATCTCCTGATTTTACAGTGATATTTTTTAGGAAACCATTCTATTTCCTTTTGTATACGATGTTGTTTATCTGTCAGTAGGTAAGCCTATTTGCATAGCATGATTTCATAATCATTTTTAAGGTTCATACCCTAAAAATTTACACGAAGTAGATGGTATTAAACTACTTTTTCCAAATTAATTATGAAGCCTAGAGCTTCAAGCAGATTGAGTGTGGTGTTTACATTATCCATGCATTCATTGTAAGAACGTCCTATCAATAAAATATCATCTAGATATATTGTAGATAATAATATATAACCAGCATAACTCAATAATTTCACCACGAGCTTCTTTGCTTGGTGAATATATTATATGGGGCAGTATTTATCCCAAATTGATAAGTTTTGTCTTTCTAAGTAAACCTAAGGTACTTCCAGTCGTTCTTGCTTATTAGAAAATATGCGTCTTTCATTGTCTATAGTGGCTAAGTAAAAATCGTTAGACACTAGTTTTACAGCTGTATGAAGATCTTCAATTTTGAAATGGCTGGTATTGATAAATTTATTAAGATTATTCAAGTTCAATATAAAGTGCATGTTTCCATTAGGTTTTAGTCTTAAGAAAACTGAAGAGATGAAAATTAAATGTCCATCACAAAGAGTTCATTCTGTGATTGCTCCGTTTAGGAGAAGGCTGTTGATGGAATCATTAAGATGACCTTCGTCTACGTCAGAGTAGTTGACGAGATTAGGTAATTGGTTTTGAAAGACTGGCTGGGAGAATTTAATCTGATAGCATTTAATGCAGTCTAAGATAAATGAATCTGAAGTACCTAATCAGAGAACATTGCTTATGGGATAAAGCCAGTTGACCTGCGTACCTCACAGAGTCTATCGGTGGCGGGTCATCCTCGGCGGAGGCGTAAGACATAATTCTCAAAGAATCACGCGCATACACTTTGTAAGTACCGTCGATTATGTAAGGTAAGGGACAAAAAGAAGAGCAAAAAGTTGCTAGTGGCGGAAAGGAAGATCTACCTCAAAATTCTAGGACCTACTCAAAGGGAAGACGGATCATGGAGTGTTCGAATTAACCAAGAGGTTGAAGACCTTGTGGCTGAGCCTAGCATCATAGGAGAGACTAAAGCCGCAAGACTCCGATGGCTCGGGCACGTACTCCGTATGGGAGAGGATCGTGCAGTCAGGCGCGCGTACACAGGCAGGCCCAACGGACGTAGGCCCGTTGGTTGTCCCAGGTACCGATAAGGCGACGAAGTCAAAAAGTGCCTGAAAGAACTCGGAGCCAGCAATTACGCGGAAGCCTGGACAAAGAAGCCTAGCGGAGTCTGGTGTCGGAGGCCTACTTCTACCAAGATCCACTTTGGGTCGATGCGCCACAGCATTAAGTAAGGTAGGTATAGTTCTCAAAGCAAAAACGCAAACCAGGTTTAATTGCTTGTGATGAGACAGATCATATCTTATGTAGGTACATATCTAGGAACCTACATATTATTATATTCTTAATGGTTGATTACCTAAGTAAGGTAAGGTATAGTTCCCACAGAAAAATACGCAAACCGAGATTAATTGCTAGTGATGAGACAGCCCTTAAAAGCAGCTCGAGTAACAAAGCATATCTAGGTACCAACATAACATTATATTCTTAATGGTTGATTACCTGAGTAAGGTAAGGTATAGTTCCCACAGGAAAATACGCAAACCAAGATTAATTGCTTGTGATGAGACAGCCCTTAAAAGCAGCTAGCTCGAGTAACATAGCATATCTAGGTACCTACATAAAATTATATTCTTAATGGTTGATTACCTGAGTAAGGTAAGGTATAGTTCCCACGGAAAAATACGCAAACCAAGATTAATTGGTTGTGATGAGACAGCCCTTAAAAGCAGCTCGAGTTACATAGCATATCTAGGTATCTACATAATAAATTATATTCTTAATGGTTGATTACCTAAGTAAGGTAGGGTATAGTTCCCACAGAAAAATACGTGAACCGAGATTAATTGCTTGTGATAAGAAAACCCTTATAAGCAGCTCAAGTAACATAGCGTATCTAGGTAGGTACCTACACATAATATTATGTTCTTAATGGTTGATTACCTAAGTAAGATAAGGTATTGTTCCCACAGAAAAAATGCGCAACCCGAGATAAACTGCTTGTAATGAGACAGCCCTTATAAGCAGCTCGAGTAACATAGCATATCTAGGTACCTACATAAAATTATATTCACAATGGTTGATTACCTCACTAAGGTAAGGCATAGTTCCCACAGAAAAATGCGCAAACCGAGATTAATTGCTTGTGATGAGACAGCCCTTAAAAGCAGCTCGAGTTACATAGCATGTCTAGGTATCTACATAATAAATTATATTCTTAATGGTTGATTACCTAAGTAAGGTAAGGTATAGTTCCCACAGAAAAAATGCGCAAACCGAGATTAATTGCTTGTAATGAGGCAGCCCTTATAAGCAGCTCGAGTAACATAGCATATCTAGGTAACTACATAAAATTATATTCATAATAGTTGATTACCTAACTAAGGTAAGGCATAGTTCCCACAGAAAAATGCGCAAACCGAGATTAATTGCTTGTGATGAGACAGCCCTTAAAAGCAGCTCGAGTTACATAGCATGTCTAGGTATCTACATAATAAATTATATTCTTAATGGTTGATTACCTAAGTAAGGTAAGGTATAGTTCCCACAGGAAAATCCGCAAACGAAGATTAATTGCTTGTGATGAGACAGCCCTTAAAAGCAGCTCGAGTTACATAGCATGTCTAAGTATCTACATATTAAATTATATTCTTAATGGTTGATTACCTGAGTAAGGTAAGGTATAGTTCCCACAGAAAAATACGCAAACAAATATTAATTGCTTGTGATGAGACAGCCCTTAAAAGCAGCTCGAGTTACATAGCATGTCTAAGTATCTACATATTAAATTATATTCTTAATGGTTGATTACCTGAGTAAGGTAAGGTATAGTTCCCACAGAAAAATACGCAAACAAAGATTAATTGCTTGTGATGAGACAGCCCTTAAAAGCAGCTCGAGTTAAATAGCATATCTAGGTACCTACATAAAATTATATTCTTATTGGTTGATTACATAAGTAAGGTAAGGCATAGTTTCCACAGAAAACTACGCAAACAAAGATTAATTGCTTGTGATGAGACAGTCCTTAAAAGCAGCTTGAGTTACAGATCATGTGCAGGTAGGTACATGATAAAATATACTTAGTAAGATATATAATCCTCACAGAAGTATACGCAAAGCGTAGGTACCGGCAACATTTTGTTGTTCACTTAATAAAGATATAAATATGGGTACCTTGTTATTCTCGCGAGGAAGGTGACATTTCCCTTGATGGCGGTTTTTCCTTCGACCTCGACGAGACTTGATCACTTCTCGATCGAGCTTCTTCATTTTCTTTTGAAAACGCTCGAAATTATTCGTGATCGATCGTTTCCTTTTCGGCAATTTTTTCTAAAGTACGCTTTGTAGAACAAAATTCACTTTTATTGTGCGGGTAGTGTTGAGCGGTGAAGCACTAAAAGACGAATGAAGTATGGGCGAACGAACGACTGAGTCGATACGAACGAACGACTGAGCAACTGTGTGACCGACCGGATGCCGGAAACAGGAAATGGAACCAATATCTTTCAAATTTAGTGTAAAAGAGTGGTAGTACTTAGGCGTTACTACAATATGTGAATATTTTAATAAAAGTTATTTTTCAGGTTACTAATATCGAGGACGTAGCACGAAATATAATTGTAATTGCTTATCACAATGCACTAACTCTCTGTATAATTGTTTTTTTTTATTGAATTTATTACTTATAACATCAACTTAATACTTAGTTTTGGCTTGTACAAATTATAGCTTTTATCAAAACTTTTCCTTCCTCCGCATAAATTGAGAAAACTTTAGTGCCGTTCCATATTACATTTCCTTTAAGAAGTACTAATACATTTCCATCTTGTTTCAGGTAGAATTATGCAATAAATTGCACGAGAAGTTCTTTGACTCAGTTACACCTGATGTCTTGGAAGAAACGTAAGTTGAAATGCTTTGTAGGGATTATGTTTCGCTGGTCAGACGAGCGTTGAGCTTGCAATTTAAATAATCCAGCTATACGAGAATACCGACCGGCTCTGTTTTTATCAACAATTGGCCTAGGTTTAGGAAAATGATTCCGAGTCTGGTGGTTTGCTGTGACGTTATCTCGTAAATTTTCATTTTGAGTCACGCAGCAGACGACCTCTTTACAACTGATGATGTGGAGAAAGTTTTACCTCCGTAAGGACTAATAACAACGTGTGTACTTCTTCTACCGTTTTAAAAGTCTCCAAGAAAATTATGTATTTAGAAAGTAGGTTGAAATGAAGTAAACAAGTGGACATAATCGACACATACATCATTGAAGTAAATAGTTGGGAAGGTATTACGAAAGACCGTCGAGTTGTGGAGAATTTGGCTCAGTACCACTCACTCACGCCTCGCGACATGCCAACGGCCATCATTTGCGGATAAGATCTGAATATCCTGGAGATTTTCTTTATCTAAAGCATTATTTTCAAATAAAGTAAATACTTGAGGCCTTTGCCAAGACGATCATAATAGATTTCTGTAATAATTTGACACGAAAAGACAAAAAATGGTCACAAATTATTGTAGAACTGTTGCTTGGTTAGCGCAAACACGCACATTTCCACTAAAATAATAAGAAAAGGAAAATACCACTTACCTACTATATTCCTATGTTTCTTCCGCCACTCCTGCTTTTGATACCACAAGAACTTATTTTAAAAGCTTAAATAACACCATTTAGCTAAAACGAAACGCGTTCAAAATTAAACACAAGAAAATTAAATGTTATCTTAATGAGCATAAACGCCGAGAATTATATCAGATTTTTGTAATTTTTCTCGAATATTTTAACAATTTAAACAGGGAAAAAATCTAATTGTTAGCTCTAAGCGGTTGCAGAGGGTGTGGGGTGTAATAATAGGACATAATATATTCAGGACGAGTCAAATAAAATTAGCACGGTGAAAAATGTAAACGGTTCTTTTACTGCCTTGAGGACGTGCAAGCATAATGTTTGATATCTATGGGGTGAGCATTCGCTAACTTGAGAATTAAAAGTCCTGAAGATACTGAAATAAAACTATCACGACGCGTAACTTGAGGTCTGGTTAGGACTCAGCGCATCAGCTCCCATTCGGAAAAAAATTCACATTTTTTTTTGTAAAAATTGCTATGAAAGGGCCGCTGAAATTGGTAACAGCAAAAATAACAATAATAAATGATTTCTCATTCAATTTGCTCTTAAAACTTTAATTTTACGCCAAAGTTTCATCTGAAACGTCTAAGGTCGAAAGGTCACGAAAGAAACAGAACGAGTTCTAACTTTTAGTATTTGTTTATTCTCTCGAGAAAATAATAAAGTCTCGAAGAATTCGTTATTATTTGTTTAGAGAATAAAGAGTTCTTGAGCAAGTGTTATCAACATTCCATTAATCGGCAGTTAACATAACTGTCAGATAAACGAATGAAAACATCGTACGAAATACTCGGTTGGACTGAAATTATTTCAAACAACTGGTTAAGTATTGGTGAGCAATGGCTTTAGTGATGTGAAAAATGTGGGTATAGCAGGTAGATTACATGGCAGATTAACATAAAAAAGCGGCCAAGTGCGAGTCGGACTCACCCATGAAGGGTTCCGTAGCATCAAGTAACATAATATAAAGGTTCTTGTAGTTCGTCGAAAGGTAAGTTGCGGTTTATGATTTATGACGTATAAAAAAAAACTACGGATTAGATCTCGTTCAAACCAAATATCGTTGAAAGTTTGCATAGTAATGAACAACATATATTTTTTTGAAGTGAATACTTCTTTAGCGGCGTTGAGCACTTTTTCTGTAATGGGTATAAAATCTTAAACTCGCGTCAGCGCGTCAGGACACGTGACCTGATCGAAAAAGCGTAAGACGGATGGAGAGTAGACAGCTATCCCCTCTCTACGGCGCGGCGAAAATGTATGCCTGGGCCTACTGTTTCGTTTAGGCAGCGCAGGGCGCTTGCGCGAATGTTCGTGTATGTTACAGCGTGCCAAATAACAAACAAGCCCCCCCTAACCATTCCAAAATATCAAACATGCTCAACGTTAATAATCAAGTTTTCACTTCTGCCGGCACTCCCGGAGTGCAACCCGTATTTTTTTAGTTTTATCTTTCTCTTATTTTAGAAGTTAGAGAGGGGGGACCAACTTTTTTCCACTTTGGAAGTGTCTCTCGCGCAAACTATTAAGTTTAGAAAAAAACGATATTAGAAACCTCAACATCATTTTTGAAGGTCTATTCATAGATGTGATAGATATAGATGTGATCATAGATACGTGTGATTCATAGATTCACACGTATGGGTTCGATGAAAAAAACTTTTTAGAGTATCAGTTTCAAGTATGGGGACCCCCAAACCTTAAAGTTTTTTTTCTATTTTTGTGTAAAAACGTTAATGCGGTTTACAGAATACATCTACTCGCCAAGTTTCATCAGTCTAGCTCTTACGGTTTCGGAGAAAAATGGCTGTGACGCGGACGGACAGACAGACAGACATGACGAATCTATAAGGGTTCCGTTTTTGCCATTTGGCTACGGAACCCTAAAAATTACATAGAATTTGGTCAGCGTCAGAAACCTTCAAATTTTTATGTATTGGTCTGGTGCAACATAAAAATTAAACCACCATCCATTCCATTTAAGTGAATCTATAATAATGATGATAATATGGTTATTATTATCATTATTATAGATTCACTTAAGTCTCGTCATAGTTTTCTCAGTAATTAGTGATCAAATTATTTTAGTCCATTTTACGCGCTGTTACGTCATTTAATTAGAAACCTATCCGGCGTTAACTTTTTGCACACGGTTCCACGGTTGCACGGAATATCATTTCTCAGTGCTTAGGTCTATACCTAGGTAAATTATAGGTGGAGTTTTCTCCGAATCTCTACCATCCATTAACACAAGTTTTTCACTGTAACATTAAGTGTCTTAATTTTTTTTAGCTCCCGTTGTTTTTCTTTTTCTTAGTGAATCTCAGTATTTTCGTCGTTTTACGTTCGTTTCTAACTACCAGTCAACTTGATATGCTACGGCACCAGCAGACTATTAGGTACTGCTTATTATCGGTATAAATTCACCGCAACGCTCACTATTAATTGAAATGCATTCTGCTCCGCTTTGCTAATGGGCTTGTCACGTCATAACGGCACGTTTGAATTATTTAAACTATTTACGCAGCCGCCATTACAAGTAGCTCCATACGAAAATATATTGTCAAACAAAACGTCTGTTAAAACATCAAAGTGTTTCGATGCAACTTTTTGTGTTCTACTTTAAACTCAGACAGGACTTGGATGCACGAGTTCCGGAATTTCGCGCTCGCTTTTAGTACCTGTCTATCTTACTTCGGAGTTTTGGAGTATGCTACAACATGGAATTGAGATGCTCTTGCTTAAAGCTGTATACAAAGTAAAGGTACCGTATTTTTCACGGGTTTTTATGGTAAAACAGTTGGTGTGAGCTTCAAAATGTCTAACTGAATTCTTAGGCTCAAACACCTTTGAAAGTTTGGCGACTATGACATGACAAATTACCAAGTTCTCCAAAACACGTAAAACTACAACATCACTAATAATTTCCAGTAATCCCTGCTCTAGTAGAAGCCAGTAGACTTCCATTAGAACTAATATCAATGTTTCTCGAACCCACGACAACGCCAATAAAGTTCAACGCTTTTAAAAGTTTAGCTGTGCGAATGGACGTATTAGGCTTGGGAAGGCTCTTAGCGTGCGGTTTTATCGGCGGACATATGTATGAATGGAGTTAATTGGACAATCAGCTCATTGAGGCGTGCTGAGTTGGGCAGTTTGGCGGGCGCGCGGCCCGGCCGTGCCAGTTGGCGGCTCACTCGCTAATCAGAGAGACATTTTTTAATTTGGGTATCGTATGGGGTTTCGATACGGTGTCGATGCCCGATGATTCAGCTGCGGCCTTCTACAATCATCCGTCTTGTGTTTGAATAAGTGATTCATTTTTCCGAAGCTGGGCAGGAGCACTGAAAGCAATAGAACTAATTCGGTTGCATTGACTTGGGATGTCAATCGAATGTTATTTAGTGCTATGTAGTGTAGGACGCCCTCAGACTAGATGGAGCGACGACTTGCGCGGGCAGCAACTGGATGGGAAGAGACAAAGACCGGGCTCAGTGGCGCGCCATGGGAGAGACCTATGTCCAGCAGTGGACTGCAATAGGTTGATGATGATGATGTTATGTAGTAATTCAGATGACGGGTTCGACGAAGGGTGTCAGAAATGTATTATTTCGACAAATCAAACATGTTTCCAGTAGGTAATTACTGGCGGAGCAGCACTCTTTCATTTTAATGATCAATAGTTATTGTACAAATGATGATTGCAAAAATGCTGCCAGTTAATTGCTGGTTTCACACGCTCAAGGGATTCAATCCGACACAAGCGACTCAGTAATGAATGTAGATTTATTTAAACATAACTTGTTTCTGAGTATAATTATAACCCCAAAGGCTTCACTGAAATTATTCAGACTCTAGAGAAATTATCAGCCCATTTTCAAAGAGAGGTAGTTTATTTTTCCGCAAAGCAGGACTCCAATGAGTACGATTAAAAATGCCGTACATTTCCAATGACACTGAGGTTGTCTCCCTTTGTAACGTTCGACTCATTGTTTCGTCTCTTGATTTTTGTAGACACTGAAACAAAACAAGAAACAAATCAGCGCTGTTAGCATAACAAGGTAAACTTGGAGCATTTGTCTCTTTAGTTATTACCCAGCCAGTTGTGATGCGAATCAGTTGGGAGGATTTGTTAAGGGGGAGTGAACTCTTGGAATTTGCTAGGTAATTCTGTATGCATCCGTTCGGGCGCACTCAAGTCTAAAAACCAGCACGCGTGACGTGACGTGACACTGTAGGACAAGGACGGGAAATGAAGCGAGGGTTGCCAATGAACTTGAGAATATATCAAAGGAACAATAGATTTTCCCTACATTGAGAGACTTAAAGATTGATGCAAAGTCAAAAAGACCTACATCGATGACATTTTATGTGGCACGTAGGCATACCAATTATAAATACAAATTGCGAAATAAATTGCTAAAAAAAGTTATTTTTTTACGTTAACGTTGATGTGGGATTAGAGTATCTAAACTGATGTTTTTAGCTAGAAATATGGTTACGAAATAGAAGTTTGGTTATGCATATTTTGTACCAAGCTTTTTGAGGCAGAAAAAGAATCTAAGATGACACGACCAATGAGAAACACGTTGGTAGGTAGCCCTAGTGTAGGTGCGAAGCATAATTTCACGGTGCGTAGGTAAGGCAGAAGACAAAATAACTACTCAGGAGACATTCATTTCTACAACATTAAATTATTTCGCTACTCGCTAGTTGAACATGCTTTTGAAATTACATATTATTAAGCAAAGCTTTGTAACGTGGAATCACTTTTTATCTAATTTGTGGTTCATTTCCATAACTTTGTATGATGATAACCCAACAGTTAGGTACATAATGTTAGCTAAATTGTTTTTTTAAGTTTGGACAATTTTAATTACATTTGCAACAAGATGAACTTTCACAGAAAGGAACAATTTTTCTTTGGCAGCATATTATTACTAGCGATATTATCTCTGGCTTACGTGCTGGTGGGCGTGGGTTCGATCTTCACCGAGAACATAATATTTGTGTGGTGAACATAGATGTTTCGGTATTATATTGTATTCTAAATATGCATTTACAAAGAAAAGTATTCAAGTATATAATAAATAATATAATAATCCATAATAATATCAGCTATCTGATTCTCATACTACAAATTAACTCTACTTAATTTGGGGCCAGATATTTTTGTGTGTATTGTCCAAAATATTTTACTCATGAGAATTAGCAAACAATTAAAATTTTCCTTATTAAATTGACTCATCGAAAAATTTGCTTTGGGAATGAGCTTCAACATTTCATAATTTATTTAACTAGAGGAGACTAGACTATATGCTGACAGAAATACAAAGCCTAAATATTTAATTAGCACTGCCTAGCAATTGTATTCATATAGCTCACGAATAATAAACTTATGCTATAACAAACATTTAAAATAAATAAGTTCAGTCTTTAAGTCTTCTTTTTAGCCGGTTGAAAATAAAATAACCAAAGAAAGATTTATGTACATAAAAAAAGTTACAATAAAACAAATATTTACAACTCACAAGAGATAGTTGAGCTATCTGCAGACCGTTACAAACGATCTATAGATAGCTCAAGATAATATTAATTTTAATAACTTTACGACCAGCCAGTTAAGCTTTAAACACTAATGTCTGAACAATGTAACCCGATCCTATGTCATTATGCAGAGATAAGTGGAGGGGGCAGACCGCCACTATAATTCAAAGGGTCTTTCCTGCCCCCCACTCCCCTTTGAACAGGGGCTGCTTTCAACATGAACTGTGTCGTCGAGACTGTATTTAACGAAATTGTTCTATAAGTGTGTGGATGAAATGAAGCTTTTAATAATGGGAGAATCCTCTATTTCAAATTATTTATAGAATAAATACGTCCTTTGTGAAACTCTATTTTTTATTGCAAATGATAGACAAACGGGCTTAATGTCCAGCTAAGGGAGCCAGGAACCTAATTGACCGTGTGCGTTGTTAAGTACCATTCCTATTTGTATAAATATTTTTGTGGTAAATAAATATATCTTCTTTCTTTATTTCTTTCACCCGATGGTAAACGGTCACCGTCGCCCATAGATACCAAAAACAACACGTTTTTAACATTTTTCTTGAACCTATTCATGTCATGAAATTTTGGAAGTGGTATTTTTTGTGTGCTGTTCCCATCGTACAAGCTCTGCTTAGATTGGGGCTAATTATAAGACCAAGTCTTTCAAGACGCGCTGTCTAGCCTACAGTCTAGTCTAGACATCCATAAGTAACGATTTTACGCAGGTAAGTGGAAATGAACAAGGCCCTCAGTGAGCGAGCTGAATTGTACTTGACCGCACTTGCACTTGGCCGCATAGAACTGTTACCTAGACTCACCTGAGTTTTGCCTATCAAGGATACGGCACGGAAAAAATAATTCAAAGAGGTTGCCTCAAATAAAATACCTGGAGAAAAACGCATACATTACGCCGACAAGAGCATTGCAGAATTTAAAAGCTATGTGCTTTACCTAAATGAAAATAAAAACATGTTGTAATGAACTCATTGCAATAGGTTTTATTTTGAATTCTTCTTATTTAAGAGCAATGCTCTTGTCGACCGTAATGTATGCATTGTTCTTCAGGTAAGAGCGGTATCATTTGAAAGGGCTTGATAACTATCAAGTCTTTTCAAATAATACCGTACTTGTCCTTAGTAAACCCTCTTTATGACGTCACGATATTTCTTTTTAGTAAAGTTTTATAAGAACCGCCCTATGAGACTTCGATGATTTTTTCTTCTTATTACTTTTACTTACTACTTTTTGTAGAAGTGGCGTTTGAATTGTCAAATCTACCTGCGTCCTACGCTTTTTGAAAACAGTTGCGAGTTACATAATAAGAGCCGGAGCTTCCTCGAGGGTAGGTAGCTCACAGCTTCCTCATTGGCTACAAGTTTTAATTTAATCACAAATCAGAGGAAAGAATAGCACTTTTTCTGTGTTTTCTATTCGTTGGGCTGCAGTTCCATGGCCAGAGATTGTGTTCAAGGGAGGGCGTCAAAAATAGTCATAACGTTTTTTCAGCTATAAGCATAGTCACGTAGAAGTAACCTTAGAGTGCGCGTAAGATAACTCTGCGCGTGACAGAAGGCAGAAAACATGAATAAAATCAACTGGAAATATATTAATTACAACATAATGGAAGGAAGATCGATTCTGAGCCCTTTCCATACACCCCCACGATTTTAAGAAATGTCCTCAGTCCATTTGGTAGATGGGCGCTCTACGTTTCTTCGTCCGGTTCGTGGTCGCCATTCGATTATCTTCGAGATCGTTCAAGCAACACGTGTCAAGGGTCACGCAAAAACGGCCCGCCAGCGGCCTACTTGCGGAAAAACCAGCCCGCACATCAAGTGCGGATGATAAAAATTTGCCAAAATTTGCCAGTCCCTAGCAACGGCCCTGGGTGGATTGAATAAAACGAAACTCACGCTGGCTTTACATAAATGGATTAGAATGCAGATTTTGTTGGAATTTTCTTGAGTGAATAAGTGTTTTTAGATTCAGCCAAATATTATGATGGAAGTGACATTACATTACGTAAATTATGAGGATGATGATTGAGTAAAAAATATTTTGATAGAAATAATGGCAAAGGTTCAGACTTTAAAAAATAAACAATTTATGAAGAAGATTGTTGAATAAACAAATCTGACTGCTCTCGTTATTTTATTGCTGTCAATCATGCTATCAAAATATCTTTAATTTTAGTCTTTTTCTTAGCGTGTCACTGGTTTTTTCGGACGAGTTGGTATAAGAATTTAAAGTGCGCCTCAAAGAGGCTCCTTTCATGTACGCGACAAACGGTTTTCGAACTTTCGAAGGCTCTACGACATGCCGGTTTCCTCACGATGTTTTGTTTGTTTGAGAGAGTGAGTACTGGCATAGTGCACATACATTTTTGGATAGAAAAACTGGACGACACGACTGGATTTGAACACACTACCTTAGAATCGGAAGGCTACCACTAGACCACTAGTGCCTCTCACTAGTTTAATTTGCGTAAGAATTCGATTGATTGGCCCTGCCAGGCTGGCGTGGAACGGGCCTGTCATGAGGAGAGATGAAAGTCTTGTGACTATATAGGAGAGTGATGATTATGAATGTATGAACAGTGTGAAAGATGACATGGATAAGAAAGAAGTAAATACAGAGATATCCAAGCTGATAATGATGATGAGATGACGGCTGATAGAAGAGAATGGAAGAGTAGAAGATGTTGTGCCCACCCCATATAAAGTGGGATAAGGGCAGGAAGAAGAAGAAATAATCGATACACTCTTCACTCTTTTGGTGTTGCTACACTATTCGTCTTGATTTAATGAAATAGCCCTATTCCGCTCTTTTAGAGCACCGAACTGAGGCAATTTTTGTAAATGCTATTGAGAACATTTTTAGCATGCTAATACACAATAATAATTGTAGGCAATAATAATTGCACATCGGCTTTTCGGCTTCGTAGAGCACTATCTCTTTCTGACGCACTCTACGCTATATGAAGCCGAAATTAGCCAATGTGCAATAATTATTGCCTACAATATTTGTTGACTACTACTATAAAAAGGTTCAAATAATAAAAGTGAGGAATAATATAATATTTATTGCATGTTGGCGCACCATACGGTAGGCTTGGCACGGTATTTAATATCGTAAATACTGAACTACGGGTATCATTTTCCGTAATATTATTTAAATAATTCTGGTTATAATAATTATGATTATTGATTTTATTAAATACTAGTGGCCGCCCACGGCTTCGCTCGCCCCGTTGACGTTACGCCCCGTTGATTTTTCCTTTAAAAGTTTTTCCTCTTTTTCTCCGCTAAGGGAAATAATTTTCCAATTTCCTTTCTTAGTGCACCCTTATGCTATAAAAGGAACATACCCTCCAAGTTTCATGCTTCTAGGACTTACGGCTTAGGCTGAGCGTTGATTGTCAGTCAGTCAGTAACGTAAGAGCTTTATATATTTAGATTATGCATATGCCAAACATTTTTGTCGCCATTTAGACCAAAGAAATAAACACATACATTAACACCTAAGTAACCTACCAGTAAACCAAAAAAATCGGTTGTCTGTAAAGTCGGTTTACTGACGATAGTTGAACGTGATAACGTCATAAGAAAATACTGATGGAATGGTTGCATTTTTCAAAAGAAAATTTTAGTTTTACTGAATTGAATTGAATGTGAATGAAACTGAATGATACTGAATGAAACTGAATGGAACTGAATGAAAATCCGGACCCGGACCCGGACCCGGACCTAGACTGAACCCTTACCCTTACCCTCATTTACCCTTACACATTACCCGACCCGGGCTCGGGCTCAGGTAAATGGAACGACGAAACGACGTAACGACGCATGAGTCATGTTTTTTCGTGCGTGCAGCCGGCTCCATCGATTTATAAGACGTTATCACGTCAAAAAACATGATACTATTTTTGTACACTGCTGTTATCATCTGATCTTGTTTATCCATTCTATCCAAGGTTGCACAGAAAAGATTGCTTTAGCGATAAGGCGGCCTATTGTACTCACTATTTGTAGTTATTGCTGTAATGTATTTTTTTCGTGGAAAATGGTAGAGAATCTATTAATATTTAAATAATCTACTGAACAGTTGGCTATAAATAAAATATAATTCTGCGGGGGTAGGTGCACATGGATACACATAAAGCTAAACCGTTTGGAGTATAAACTGCTTGACATTGAACGCTGCGAATCATGCATCAAGAGAGTGCAATGTGTCGTTTTTTTCGTGGCATACCCCCTAATCTATCCCTACTGGTAGGGAAAAACGGTTTTTTTCCACCTAATACTACTACGGAGGAAACTTCGTTCAATGCGATGGCGGGTGGCACGTTTTAACGCACCTTCTTAGTCTTAAAACTCTTTGTATCGTATGAAGCATAGTTATGTGTAAAGATATGAATAATAACTTAACATTTTTAACAAGCTTTATGCTTACGCTTTTTATAACCTACTTTTAAAACTTGCTTTTCCACTTACTATTTGCTTTTAAAACATCTTACTTTTCAAACGCAAAAAAACAGATCATAATTTTATAACCCGAACATTACTAAAAGGTTTCAACAGTATGTATCTAAATTGTCATCGCTTAAGTTGCTTAAATAAAAACTCTGCTTACTTAACTGCTTGTTGTTTAAACGCCTATCTTAAGTTGTGTGTATAAAGTGTGAAGTCTGATATGTAGCCGACTATAATTCCATAGTTTCACTACAATTGGATTCTATTCTCGGTTTCTCTGCAGGTACCTGAAACTTTCTAACTTCAAAGTTGCCTAACTATGAGTTAGTGAAAATAGAAACTTGTTAGTAGTTCTGTTATTAATACACCTGTCTGGTTCCTTAGATAAATATAGCCGTAATCTTTTTTAGCTTTACCTAAACAAAACGTGGAGTGGAATAAAATCACGCAATTTGTCAACATTTTGTTCCATATTTCACCCGTGCCTGCTTTGACTGACTTGAAGCTTGATTATTCAAGTTTTGTGGTAAGTTAGTATTAAACTTGTAAAAATAACGTATCAAGCTTTTCATATTGTCTTGAAATCTCTCTCTCTCGCAATGAAAGCGATCTTTGTAATGGCGTTACAATTGTGTGTCTAAAATTCTCTTACCGTACCGTAATTACTTATTCTTATTTTTATCAAAGATTTAAGCGCGTACCTATAAAATGATGTAATATTCCTGAAGTCCGCACTGGTGGGGATTTTAGGAATTTACATTTGAATCTAGGTACACAAGGATTCACATCAGACTAGACACTGCTCGGTAAGCGTCATTTTTCTTTGTGTTTAGGAAACTTGAGCTGTAACCTTCTGTACTACGAGTACTACATAATATTTTTTTTCTATATTAAGCGTTTATACTTACTCTTGGAATAGAGCTTATCTAAGAGGTCTGACTTAATGAATCCAACGCAATTGCGTTTACACAGTAAACAAAACTACTTCCAATTTTCATTGTAATCAAGCGCCAGCGACGACTTATTTCATTTACATAAACACTTTATAAGGAAACTTCAACTAAGTAATGGGACTGTCGCTGTATTTTTACTAGAGTTTTCTTATACTTTATCAGTAAGCTGAGTTACATAGTTCCTAATTTTTAATACCTTTGTCGGTTCAGTCAAATATTGAAGTAGGTACATGCCTAAATAGGTAATAGAATGTGACGCCAAAAAAAAAAAGTTGGTAATTAAATATCAAATCATTACACCACGGTTTGTTTAGTAGGGCTATGTATGGATGGTACCTATTTTTATCTGACATAAATGTTTGACGTTTCGTTAATTAAGTGCATAATTATAATTATGGGCGATTTATTTTCACTAGCTGATATTTTATTGTAAGCTGATTTTGAACCGTCTCCATTATTATCATGCTAGTATTTTTTTAATAAAGAAATACACAGCTATTCTCTTTTTCCATAGACATGACTGTGCATAATGTGCAATAGCAATCCAGAAGTTAATAAGAATACCCTCCAAACTCTTCGTAATTCCAATTGTATTTCGTAAGCCGTACTATGCAAATCCGTGGTTGGTTAAGCTGCGTAAGCTGTACCCTACTCTGGGGTCGAATTAGTAGCAGGCCTGATAGTAGTCGGGAAGAACTAACAATGCCTAGAGCTAAGTAAGTGCTGTCTCAATCATGATGATTTAACTAGCCCTCTGGGTTTATCTCTCTTTAATACATACCCTACATAGAGAAGTTTTAAGAACATTTTTTTTCAAATTAAATCATAAATAAATTGAAGTCGGTTACAAATCACGCCTCATTCTCAAAGGGGTAGTCAGAGATTTTCGTTTGTAGAATTTTGTTGAATAAAAATTACAGCCCTTGTTTATAATAAGCCTAAAAAAGAGATGTATTAATTTATATATTAATCTGACGGATAACTTTATCCATATATGGGAAAACAAGTCGCATAAAATTCTTCATAATATGCCCGATGGTTTAAGGTACTCTTGTTCATTTATCAAGTAGGCTCTAGACAGGTGAGATTACCTTTTTTTTTTCATTTCTCAAATTTAAAAGCTCAGTTTTTGTCGGGCTACTGGTGCTATTTCCTCCAATTGAGACTTTAAAATGCGTGTCCTGGACTTCCATATACGACAAAATATACTAACAAGTATTGAGTGCTTTACTGCAAACCTGAATCCATCTGATTTACCTACAGGCGATCCGCTAAATAACTTTCTTCAAAAGGAAGTTTGTACACTTTATCTCAGAACTTTTAACATAAAAAGCTTCAATCCTTACTAAATTTTAAACTGGCGCAATAAAGCTCATTTTCCGTTGCAAGCTTTCTGAAGTGCCCATGACGGGTGGTTTAATATCACTGTTGCAAAGAAACGCTATTAAATTAATGGCTGCAGGTTCCAGCTTCGTTTAATGGTCGCACTAGCTTTAACTTTGCACGGCCAGGGATGAACAACAGGTGATGTTCAGGGGTGTGCAACAGTTTTAAATGCAAACGCTGTGTTGTTCGCATGTGTTAAACATTTTATTGACCTGTCAAATATAACGAAGTGGCAGCACTTGCCTTATAAGAATTTCTCGAATAATTATATTCGTTTCAAAAACTACTAGCCTATTTTAATTGACTGAGTCCTCTCAGTTGTGAGATGACCAAAAATACTTTGAGATTTTTTTTAAGTTTAAATTGTTAGTTTTAGTTGTCGTTGGAGTTTTGCTTTGCAAATAAGTATTTTGCTTTCTTTCTTTTGTCCGACTGCCTATCTGTTCTTACCTACAGGTCGCATTTTTAAATCGATATGGAAGAAACTTGGTACAAATGACTGTGTAGATTGTTTTTGCCGACGGAGATTTTTGATTGGAGGGTTTTTTTCTCCAAAAAGAGGCAAAAAAGGGGGCTACTGGATATTATCTCCCTTACCCCTTATGAGATCCGATTTCGGTGACATAACCTAGTCTCATAATGCTTTTGCAAAGATATTTTATGGGTCTATGGTATAATGTGCAGAATATAGCACCTCAAAATGCAATAAGAGTCTCTTCCGTCTAACTACATAGTAATTCTTCCGTCACCCTTAAAACCGAGCTCATCTGATATCAGCTATCGGAAAAAATTGTAGGAGGTTGTAAACTTAGCCATCATTACGTCCTAACTATCCTGTCTCTAAGTAAAGGCCTAGGATTTCAGTGCAGAGGCGTCATTCGTATGGTAATTGCGCCCATTCACACATGCCATACCTATCTAGCACTCCGTGAGAGATAACTTAGCTGTCTCAAGCGATAAGCGACGTGTTAAACCGAAAGACACACACCTGCCTTGTATTCTGTTGACAGCTAGTACCAAAAGTGGACTAAATAATCTGTATAAACTACAGATTTTTTGGATTCCAGTTTAGATTTTCTACGGTTAGGAATACAAACAGCTGTGTTGGTTTTTTTACTTCACAGCTCTATATAGAAACCGATGTTTGATTTTATAATAAAGTATAGACCGATTTATTTTATAACTACCAGAGTGCCTTTTATGTGTGGATCTTCCATTCTATTCTTCCTCCGGGTGCCACACTATTCTTATTAACGTGTCACTGATTCTTTCGAACCAGTGTGGCGAAAGGAATATAAATAAATAAAAAATATTATAGACAATCCACACAACACTATTTACCCCCAAACTAAGTAGAGCTTGTACTAGAAAAAATATAATGTCAAATAGGTACTTGCACTAAATGCGTCTCAAAGAGTACCTACCTTTTACGTGTTTTTTGATGCAGAAGCTCTAATTTTGATTCAGCTTTATTAGAAAGCGGTATAAAACGAAATTTTATTATTTTAGCCATGGTTAGTGGAATCTTGTGCCACCATTTCCAAAAACGAGAAATTTTGTAGTCATTATTTTCAATGTAACAGGGATATTTACCATTGTGAAATCCTATCAGCGATAGTCCAGTTTTTGTTTTTATCAGCTAATGACAACAGCTCTATGTAAAATAAAATTATTGTGATCAGATATTTTATTCTGAATCTGATAAATATAATGTTATTTACGTTTTTTGAACGGGCGTCATTACACATTGCAGTGCGCATGCGTGCCACTAACAGTTAGTTGTAATTGTGTCCGTGATGTAACTAATTGTTGTAATGAATCATTGGAAGCAATTACCTACATTCATTCACTAACATCACAAACACACAATAGAATAGACCTACTACAAACCATGATGTGTGTACAATTTGTTTACATTAAAAAAGTCCCAATGACTGCTTTTGTTATTATTATGACATATTTTGTTTCAGTTTTGCTTTCTTTAGAATAGAATAGAACATTCTTTATTGCACACTTTAAAACGAACAATGGAAAAACAAGTAACAATAATGTTAAAATATAGTAATGTAAAATGGGCGGTATTATCGCTGGAGAGACATCTCTTTTAGACAACCGTTGGAGGAAATAAGAGTATAATAAAATGATTGGCTATATGGTGTGCAATAAAAATAACAGTAAAGAATAAAAAATAAAAACAGTTACATAAATATAGACTACATACAGACAAATATAATAAATACATACATATTTACCTACTTAAATAAAACACATAAAGTAAATAAACTTTACTGTTTTATTGAATCTTTAGATAGGTACCTTCGTACGCCAACCACTCCTTCTAGGAATCACGTTACCTTACGAATATAGGAAAAAACTCTAAACTTAATCACACAAAAAAGTGATCAGAAGACCAAGAAAGCTGACCAATTAGGAATGGGGCATCGTATTAGAAAAGATGACAAGTTGAAGTTCTCCTCATATAGTCATTTCAAATGCAAGAACATCAACCACTAACTGTGAATCCATGCTGTCATATGAAGCTAGACATTAAGCCAGAAGTCGTCCTAATAGCAGAATACTGCAATAGCCTACCAACATGCGTGCTTGCCAACAGTCTACATCTACACCTTAAGCCGAGACATCGCTGTTGACCTTTTTATTGGGGTTAGTCTCGTTTACATGCCATGAGAGGATACAATGTGATCCATAGGTTCAAATAGGTGCATTTTTGCGTGCAGTAGTATCATCGCTCAAAATTGTAAAACATGAAAAAGTAAAAACAAACATGCGTCATTTATCCTAGTGAATCAAATCAAATCTTTAGATGTACTCAGTAGTATCACAAGGATCACTTTGAAAGCTAGGTCAGTCTAGGTGCCAGTTCCACGCGACCAAACCAAGAAGATGAGGCAACAAACTACAGCTTGGTTCTTACCGTTTTTTGTATGATCCTTTTACAAATTAAAAATAATAATAATGAAGTTCCATTCATAATCATAATCATAAATTTATTTATTCGTAGCCAAAATAACATGTTACAATACGGTACCTATTGGTGCCACTCAACTTAGTTCAATGTAGGCAATAATACAAAAGCTATATGATCTTCAAAAATGATGAGTGGCTTTACTCATCATACAATAAATACGGTTTGCCTTAAGCCTTGCGCACATCTAAGCGTTCTGCGGTGACGATGACGATTAATGAAACGCTGTCAAATATGACAGCGATATTTGACAACGTTTCACTGATCACCATCGCAGAACGTTTAAATGTGCGCAAGGCTTAATAGTTTCTAACTAAAATGCACATAATTCAAATACCATCATAAATTCATTTCATTTTCTTAGCCCAGAAAACTTCAACTTCGATCATACACATAAAATCTAAAATTATAATATTAGAAGGAATAGAATCAATAATCTTAAGATGATCATAAAACTGAAATTCCTCGGATAGGTGTGCCAAAACCACAAAGAAAACACTATTTCCCGTTAAAATATTTTGTTACGTCATGAAAAATCCATGGTAACGATGGATATTTTAATACTCAAACTCTATTTCTGTTCTAGAATTTTACTGCCACTTCTTCTTATTGATCACTGATTCTTTCAAACCAAGTGTGGTGAAAGGATTTTAAGTAGACTTCAAAAAGGCTCCTTTCGTGCACTTCACACATTTTTTCGAAATTCTTAGGTTCTACGATATGCCGGTTTTCTCACGATGTTTTCCTTCACCGTTTGAGAGCACTGGCATAGTTTACATACATTTTACGCAGAATAACTCATTGGTACACGACTTTACGAACCCACTACCTTAGGATCGGAAAGCGGGGCCACCACCAGCGCTCTCACTGCCACTGTAACTGTTAAACAAAACATGACATTTTGGTAAATTATAGGCTACTTTGTCACCGAAGCTCCAAAGCGGTTTAGTTTGCTCATTTGGCATGTGAGCGCGTGTGAATCGAACATGGTCAGTGGTTTTCCATAGCGCCTGTATTGTCATCTTTTTATGTGTCGGATAGTATTGTCCACGTTGTACCGACATTGTACATTTCCCACGGATCTCTCAGCGTTTTAATAGAAAATAACTATGTAAACGCTCTTGTAGATTTAAAACCTTGCGCACATCTAAGCGTTCTACGGTGTCGATCAGTGAAACGTTATCAGAAATGTCAGCGATATTTGACAGTGATCGCCGTTGCATGCGATCTAGATATGCGCAAGATCTAAAACAGAACTAGTGCGAGAAATGTCCCAGTTCTGCTCACTGACCGACAGAATTCTTAGGAAATGGTGTATTGAATCATGTTTAGTTTCATAATTCTAATAATAGTATATAACATATATTATTAGAATTATAAAAATAAACCACCAATTATTCAGAACATGAGTTTCTGATGTGTGGTGAATGAAGACATGATACACGTGATTCTAGCCTTTATTCGTAACCCGGTTATGAACTGAAAACTGGCCTTATTTCGTAACCCGGTTATGAACTGAAAACTGAATGAAGTGAAGTGAAGTGAAGTTTTTAATTCGATCATAACCTGAGTATGATCTAAGAACTGAACGACAGATTTTTTTATTTGTTAGTATGCCCGGTTACGAACTGGTTACGTAGAAGCACTAAATAAAAAATATCCCAGAATTAATTCTCTCATTAATTTTAATCCAACCTGCGAATATCATGATAAAAATATTCTGTCAATTTATTAATCCAGGCCTTCAGTTGAAAATGAGTAGTAAAATCGGTAAAGCTTACAAATTAATAAATGTAAGGCGGTCCTGGGGGAAATCACTTGCATATTAAAGTTTCTACCTTGCATCGAGGTGACGCAATGCCAATACCAAGCTAGCTGTTGCATTATGTAGCTGGGCTATAGTTTATTACAGCTAAAGGAAACTGCTGACGTGACTTTTAGATAATTTTAATTGTGGAAAATTCAATGTAGTTTTGACTGGTCTCTCAGCTCAGTTGGCAATAGCTCTGCCTTCTGCGCCGTAGGTCCTGGGTGCGATCCCCGCTGAAAACAAATGTTTGAGAGGTGAACAAAGATGTTTGTTCTCTGTCTGGGTATTTTACTTTAAATAAGAAGTATGTAGGTTTGATAATGAATATACGGTTGATAATTAATATACGTATTATATCAGCTATGTCTGATCTGGTTCCTATTGTATAAGCTCAGCTTAATATTAGGCAACATGATAATAAAATTTATTTATTTTTTTATCATGTTGCCATCAATATTCGATCGCTATCTATCTTATTTTTAAGTTCTAAGCGCTTAAAAATAAATAGGTATATCTATATTTCTTGATATTTTTATTAAACCAAACATTTGTTTAAATTTAAAGATGCTACTAGGTTTTGATTGCAACGAAATATACGAAATCACCCCAGTTATCAAGCTTATTCAGCAAACCGGCAGTAAAGCCGATAGGTACACGCTGTGTTAAATTATGACAATCCAATAACGGGTTAGGTGGCCAGGGCCCAAATTGTACGTATCGGCGTTGCCAAGTCTCACAAAGCCTGCTCTCACACAAGCATCATGCTACATTATGAGCGTAGAAGCAATAACAGTAGATACTACAGTACAGAGATATTACTCCAAAAGAATGGAAACAAACATTATTCTGACCAAACTGTGCGAAGTGGTGAAATTACTGAGACGTTTGGCTGAACATCTGTATGCCTGCCTTTCTGTGTGTATACCTGCCTTTCTGTGTCCATCAAAGGCACGTTCTTTAACGTGCGTTACGTACGAGGCAATGTTTTGTTATAATAGTCGATGTAACTTAACATCAGGACAATTATGCTTATTCCATCAGCGTCTTGTTAAATAAAATATCATGTATAAAAAAAAAATGAAAAAAATATTTGAACAATTATCAATCATTTGTCAAAAAATGATCATGTTTATAGGCAAATGAAATGAAAGAATCATTTCAATCATCCTTGTGATTTGTGAATCACCGAATTTCTATACAAGTTTTACCCTTGATTGGTTTTATCGTCACATTTCATCATCGTGTTTCAACCCATTTTGTTATTACGCAATAAAATAAAAACTATCTGTAATTTAATTGCAAATAGATTAGGGGTCAGTGGCCAAAGGTCGTATAATGGTATTTGAGAGAAGTACTTGTTCAGCACGGTTTAGTTGACATTCTTCTTCTTGCTGCTCTAATCTCACGTGGAGTCGGCACAATATGTCTTCCTCCTCCATTCTTCTCCGTCAGCCGTATTTTCTCATTCACTCCTTGTTTATCCATATTATCTTTCACACTGTTTACCTATGTTTTCTTTCGTCTATTTCTACCCACATACCCATCCAAATTCATACTCATCATTCTCCTGGTCACATGACTTCCATCCTTCTTCATAAAATGCCCGTACCACGCTAGCCTATTGCTCCTCAATTTTTCAGTCAGTGGCGCTACTTTTAAACTTCCCCTGATATACTCATTCCGTATCCTATCCATTCTTGTCACTCCATCCATCTCAACATTCGCATCTCTGCCACATGTATGTACCTTTATTTCATCCGTCCCTTTTGTAACCCAAGACTCAGATCCATCCAGTACGACAGGTCTTATTGATCGTCTTAAAATAGACCATAGCTTAAGAGCTACTGAATCTATCAAACGGATCTTAAATATTTAATAATCATCGAGATATAAGTACTACGTACTAGAGAAGACACCGTAAATTCCTACTTTGTCTCGTTCAACTGCGGCGATCGCGCCGCACCGTCGCCGCACCTCACTCAGTCGCTCTCTTGCTCGCGCGTAAATGCCGTGATTTACATGGCGCTTAAGACCTTTTTGCCGAGAATAAATTACGAAGAATAGGACAATTCAGTTATTTGACGTAGCTTCTCTAGTACGTAGTACTTATAATCTCTATGTTAATAATACTACCTGATCACAGAGCTCAGTTTATAATACCTACTTGAGCGTGGTCTAGTCGATAGTTATATAATGTATGTCTTACAGTGTTTTTCTAAAGTGTTTAAAGTGAGATGGCAAGTCTTATAAGCTTGTAATATCTCAGGATTTTCTCCTGGTACCTAAATAAGCCGCACTCCTTTTCTAGACGTCTAAAATGTTCCTCAATTTCTTGAAGTTATTTTCAGTTGCTTCCACGTCTTATCTTCATGATATAGATTTAGCTGAGTGTCTCTTTTATTTTTGAACCTATGTAAGTTCGCAATTTGATCTGAACTTTATTTTATAGAGGTTCGAATCAGTTTTAAAATTCAAGTGGTAATTATTTTGTTTTTACGACTGGCCTCTCAGCTCTGCCTTCTACGCCATAGGTCGTTGGCGCAAACAGCACAAACATTTTGTTCTCGGTGGAGATTGAATCTCCACCGAGAACAAATGTTTGTGCTGTGAACACAGATGTTTGTGCTCTGTCTGACGGTTATATGGTATTCTAAGTATTTTACCGCTTATTTTGTTCCCATAGCTCTGCTTAATTTGGAGCTAGTAGTGTTTTATGGATTGTTCACAATATTTATTGAGCAAAACGCACAATGCACATGATTTGTATTGCACTCAAATGACGTAACAGTCATGCAGTCCGCTATTACTACATTGTACTGTAATGAATGACCTCTTTATTTGAAGGCTCTTTCAAATTACTTTTTGTAAGGATGATGTAGTACCTACATACTTTGTTAGCTGAAATACATTTTTCGAGATGAGATTTTTGTTTTGTGAAACATTGCAAAGTTTACAGAATTAACATTTTGTTATAGACTACCGACCTTGATACCTATATATTTTTTGGATGTTTGGATTCTGCAATAAATAAAGTGCGTGCTGCATTCGAAAGTATTTATTTTTTCAGATAATTACTCTATTGTCGTCAAAGTATTTTAGTTTTCGTCTATATAAGTTTTCGCAAATTTTCCTGACAGTTTTGCGTCGTTGTAAATAAATTTTGTCAAAGGCAAACACATCTATTACCTATTTACAAATAAATACTGCTAAGCAGATAAGAAAGAAAAATATTTTTTTCTAGAGCTTTGTTGATGACACCTCTGTTTTGTTGATAACTTTCTAGCATCTTTTGTCTAATAATTAATATACAACATGAAGGAATGGTTGCAAGAATTTTTGCGGCTAGAAAGACGCCATTTATGAGTGGCGTAAATATAAAAAATTAAAATCAGCATTATTATTATTGTATAAGATATACAGTTTTGATTGTAATTGTTTTTGAAGTTATGAATAAAATTTCTAATAATATATATCTGTCTAATGTAAAATATCATGTTAAATTATAAAAAAACACCGGCACCAATGTTACTGGCCAATTTTAATTTGCAAATTGAAATCTCAAAGTTGTTTATCTCAAGAAAATGTTCCAATATTCTGCAGAGTCGTTGAGCCAATTGGTCAACGTCATCAAAATTCACGCTTTCAGTCACATGTTTATTATGAAATGCTAAAGCATTTCAAAATAAACTGACATGTGATTTTTAATTATATACTCAAAGTTCGCATGACAACTAAATACAAGGTGTCAAAGGATAGGTCGCGAAAATGTTAGTAGGCAAGTACTCGAATAATCATCCTTCTGTGCCTACACTTGGATAGACCATTCGTTTCTTTACTGATTTACTGGTTCACTCTGATCAACTACAAGTTTAAACTGAAATTTATTACACAGACTTAGATATGGATTAGTCTAAACGTTTGAATTAAAATAAAAACATTTTATTCAGTCAGGTAAGTATTTATAACAAGGTAAATGTTTACATCATACCAAAAAAAAAAACTAATTCAAATAATTTATTGCACTTATGTTATCAGATACAGCTGGTGATAAAGTAGGCTAGTTTTAAACATAAACTTCATAAAACAATATATTTAACTATCAAAACACAGTATTTGCGAGTTATCTTCGGACACCCTGTATACTCCTGTACATCCTGTCCGTTCATACAATGAGGAGATTGGTGTCACGCCGGTACACCATCCGGCCGGACCCGTCTCGCGGACGACGTTACATCCGACACTCTTCCAATACCTGTCCTGCGCTGGCGTGCTATATTATTTTGTGCATAGATTTGTACTCACAGTTGTACTTTTAGGTCCAATTTCACCGTTGAAATTGAACGCGTTCTACTGACGTTTTAAATCGCTTAAGCATTCAGTTGGTACATTTTTCTCTAAACGCGCTTAAAGACCTGTCAATGTCGGTGCATTTCTTTTGTGTACGTACTTATAAACGAGTTTAGTTAAACGCGTTTAACGGTGAAATTGGACCTTAGTCGTACTTCCAGTTGAACCTTCAGGTTAACCTTTTTTATTATACACTAGCGGCCTGTTCCGGCTCCGCACGGATCGACATTTATTTTTAAACACATAAATATAGCCTATGTTACTCAGGGTGAATGTAGCTTTCCAATGATGAAAGAATTTTTGAAATCGGCGCAGTAGTTTATGAGTTTGTTCATTACAAACATTCAAAAATACAAATCTTTCCTCTTTAAAATATTATTATTAGACCAAAGAAAACATGGATGAACTGTGTGAAAGATGACATGAATAAGAGAGGAGTGAATGCAGAGATGACAGCTGACAGAGGGGAACGGAGGAGGAGTTGTGCCGAACCCACATAAACTGGGATAAGGACAGGAAGTAGAAGATGATGATGGAACAATCAGATAGTCCACACAGTGAAATGTGAGCTGAAGTGAGTGCGAACTGTTTATCTTACGACCTTTATGGATGCAGAATTTTGTCGACAGCTGTCATCTACAGAAGCTTCCGTGGTTGCCTGCGAGACACCGCGACACGGCGTGACACGTCACAGAGACTTTCATTTTAATTAGTTTCTTAAAATTTTAACATAAATAATCTTAGGTTTAAGATTAAATGGATATCAATAAGATGACGTTTGTGTAATTTTTTATAGGACATTTAACCGGAAAGCGGTGTTTGCGACCGACTGACCGTCTGTATGAGCTTAGCAATAAGCGAACGAGATTCCAATGCTAAAATATAATTTCAAATAAAAATGAATTTGATACAATCTCTGGATCTTTTGTTTTGCAGGAAGGTACTACAGCTTAACTCTAGAGCAAATGATTAATTCAGGTCACTAACATAAACCTTGCTAAATATACTGGAGGAGGAAGTGCTGGCTGTTATTTCAATACTTGTGTGTTGTTTTATTTGAATAGTGGATGATTGGTCTATATTCATTATGCTGCTGACATTTTTAGTATAAGGACAATACAATTTGTTTTGGTGACCTTCATTCATTGCTCTCGAGTGTAGTTCGTGGTATAAAGCATATTTTTAGGCTAGTTTATTGAAATCGAATGAACGAACTTTTTGTAGAAGTTAGTTTTTAGATTTAATACCGACACGTTAGTAACGAACTACGTTAAAAATTTAATAAATTCAAAATTGGATATCCCGTAAACGAATAAAGTTTATTTAGCTAAATAACCGATACAGGAAATTCGGAAAATCCATTATCCATGTGTTGAGATATTCAAAATAGAGATGGATCAAAAGAGAATTCAGTATTTGGGTTTATCGAGCACCTATGCGAATTATCTAGAATCATAATATCTTATCTTTAGTATTGCGGCTACTTCTGCGTGGAGTTTCCAGAAATAACTTTTATGTGTGAGTTTAGCTTATACAGGGCGTCTCACAGATATACCACATGGAGGGAAGTACCTTAAATGTTGTAGATCGAAAATTTGACTGAAAGAAGACATTATTTGAATGAAAAAATTTAAACTGCACTCCGTATAAATTACGTCATAAATCGATGTATGAAGTCAAACACTGGGCACTGTCATATACATCTCGCTCACGGAACCTCAGGGCAATCCGTTATAGAAGGTACTTGTGAAACTTAAGCTCAGTTTGTAAACCTAGAACTGACTTTCCATGAAACCGCTCTACCGTGTCGAATCTTATCGTCTCTAAAGACTCATTTGTAACCCTACCTTTAAAAGTACTCGTACTTAGCTTCCTTCTTAAAGCCGAGAACAAGTGAAACGCTGTCAAATATCGCTGCCATTTTTGACAGCGTTTCACAGATCACCACCGCAGAACGCTTTGATATGAGCAAAGCTTAGCCACCTCTATTGAACCGTAAATTTTCCAGTTTGTCAAATGCTTGTTTTGTCTATCTTATTTTGTTTAAAAGTATAAATAAATATTCTGGACAACACACAACTCTATCTAGCCCCAAACTAAGCAAAGCTTTTAGCTTTGTTTCCGTGTTTTAAAAATTTTAAATTTAGTAGGTATATAGATGATTTGTAGATATCTACAAATCGTTCTTCATCGTGTCCCTGGTTCTTTCGAAAGAGGCTCCTTTCGTGCACTACATATCATGGTACGGGTATCTTGAATCCAGGAAAGGATTTAGTGAAAAAATAGTTCTGAAAATTTGAATCCTGTATGTTGTCGAGTTATCTTTTAACTTGAACCCGTAGGAATCCCGCACTATCTGCATTATTCATTTTAAGCTTCAAACCGTAAGAATTTGCAGCAGTCGACATCCGAGGTGGGTTAATGACTCCGAGGTCGGCCATTGTTTACCAAACAATGCAGCGAGACTCGGCGTCGATCCTCGGGTTGTTCGCTTCACTAGGTGACGAGCTGTGACCCTAAAATATGTAAAGATTTACGGATAATGAGTCCTTGTAATGCGTATACGTTCTGTAAGGCAGAGTGTACGTACTCTGCGCCCGCTAGTAATTTGCAATCGTTCTACGAGTGTTTTAGTCCATTCGAAAAAAAGTACGAGTAATAAGTATGACCAACTTTACTGCCGACTTTATTTAGATAGCTTTTATTAGCTCCTCAGAAAAACATGGAAAAATTAAAAAATACAGAGAAAATAATGTACTTATTATAAATAAAACAATCTAAATCAAATATTTTTTTATTCAACAAGGATCACTTCGAATAACTTTTAATTCAGAAATAAAGATGCCAAAATAGTAGGAATGTGTTATTCCGATCTATGTATTATTTCAATTTTATATTGTACTAGCGGCCGCCCGCGGCTTTGCTCGCCACGTTCCCGTTACTTACATCCGTTCTCCTTTACAATATCTTCATGAATTGTAGCCTATAAATGTTATTCTGATGTATAAGCTATATTATTGTAAAGCTTCATTAAAATCCAGTCTGTAGTTTTTACGTGAATGAGTAACAAACATCCATCCATCCATACTTACAAACTTTCGCGTTTATACTATTTAGTGGATTGTACGTCGCCAGTAAACATAAAGGTACCAAGATTAAAATCTAAATTGGCCCACTTGAACAATGAATGCTAAATTACTTGAGTAAAAGGTAAATAAATCAATTCTCATTCAACTAAAATTTTCGAATCAAAGGCATCTTAAATCAAAGGCTGTCATCCGCCCTCTTATCAGTCCATCACAATTCTGAGATCATTATAATAGGATAAAGGCAAAGTGAGAAAACAAAAAAAGTAAAATTAAAATCTTCCTTCCCCAAAGTTGGATGTTTTCGACGCCACGAACAGATATGGGGTGGGGTTTAACTCGAGATCATCATATTATGCAATTCTGAAAGCTGACTGCAGGCAAGCTTTTATGTCGTGCCTTTAATTAGTCGTCATGCAAAGGAAAGAATGTCATGTAACGCAAAGTGATAGGAATATGGATAGGTATAGAAGTAGAGGTAGGCCAAAGAAAATAAGGATGGATTGTGTGAAGGATGATATGGGCAAAAAAGGAGTGCTTTAATGACGGCTAAAAGAGGAGAGTGGAGAAAGAAAACTTGTTGTGCCTGTGTTGCATAAAACAAATGATTATATAATTTTTAAAAAGATAAGTCTTGAGTTTTAAGCTTTCACTTTTCAAATGCTTCCATACCAGTATTCAAAAACTTAGCTTGTGCTAAAAATTCTTTAAAATGTTACTCCTGACTAGACCTCTTCAACGTTTTGAGACCTACTACTATTGGTTTGAGATTTCGGTACTGTAAGAATTTTTCTCAATTATTTGTGAGCATCTTTTTCTTCTAAAAAATAAGTTATGCAAGGTAAAAACAAAGTACCTCAGTCCTTAGATGCTCAGATTTCTTCGAGCCGGAGCGCTTTAGCCTGAGCTATTTGCGTCCAAAATACCCCTTCAATTAACTGTCGACAAATTAACGGAAAAGAGAAAAATATGAAAGCTTTCGGGGCAGCAGGGGAGAGGGAGGGGGGAAATAACTGGGCTCTTGGATAATTAATGGTTTCATTTATGTTTCTGCACTTGAGAGTCGTGATTGTGCGAGTTAGGCCTTTTTACTTTTTTTCAAGTTTCAAATTGCCATTGTTCAGGCCGTAATTGAAATTATGAAGGTTCAGTAATCAATAGGCTCGTTTGTTCATTTAGAATTTTCGCCGGAATTTTCTTCGTAGTTTTGATTGCAAAAAGTTTCCCTCCACCTTCTCTGGACTTATCTTTGGTAAAAAATGTCTCACTAAAAGTTTTTTCAATGTGATTGTGAAAAAACCTAAGTTGAAAATACCACGCAAGTTAAAGAAAATCTCGTGTTATACTAACACAGTCGAAGTACATACACTTTTAGCTTATTATATCCATTCCTTATATTGTGACACTGGTTCTTTCCAACCAAGTGTAGTGAAAGAATTTTAAGTGTGCTGCAGTGTTATTCTTCCTGGTAAGGCCTATGCCGTGGACTTCTTCAGGCTGATGATGTTGAAGATAACAGTAACTATATCTCAGAGCTTTATTATAATGAAGCATTGATAAATAAAATGATATTCTCCATTCAGTAATGTCTAGACTACAGCATAAGTACTAGCTAATCCCAGCAGGCACTAAAATCTCTCCGTAACAAATTTCTATAACATAAATTTCAAATAGATTAAAGTATTATATAACCACGTATTTAAATGCAGTTTGATTTACTGATGCATTAGCAGACAGTAGGTTGCAATCAAATGTCAGCTAATTACATGCGTTACGACGCAATAAATATGATGTATGAGCCAAGTTCGTATGTAGATTACATTATTTTGACTGCAAATGCACTGTCTTGATTTTACGACCGCAAAAAGTATCGTTACTAGTTTTTTGCATAATCTGCTAATATTTCTCGTTTTATTCTGCTAGTTTTTCTCACGATGACTAAAATATTGAAATCTGCGTATATTCTTTTCTAACACGCAGGGGATTTCTATGCCTACCCTTTTTACGATTACTTTTGTCGATTTATTTCCCCCATCCCCATACTATAAAAGAGAAGAAAGATGGATGGGAAGAGCCAAAGACAGAGCTCAGTGGCGCGCCATGGGAGAGACCTATGTCCAGCAGTGGACTGCAATAGGTTGATGATGATGATGATGATGATCCCCATACTATCATCGAAGCACTAGATGCACGGAAATGTGACATCCATACATGGTTGATGTTCCAACTGTTCGCACCAAGCGCTTTGCTTCAACTTTTATGTTGCGGACAGCCAAGGAGTGGAATTCCTTGCCGGCTGTTTTTCCGAACACATAATTTGGATGTTTTTATGAGTAGATTGAACAGGTATCTTCTAGGTAAGCGTGCTACACCGTCGACCGCATCATCACTTAACAGCAGGTGAGATTGCGTTCAAACGCAAGCCTACACAACGTGTTACAAAATACCCCGTAAAAAATATGATTAATTATCAAAGCCAAACCCCTAGTAAGTTGTCATGTCAGGGAACCAGATTATCTAACATAAATATTATGTGAAAAATAAAAAAAGACCACCAGTGTCATTCTACAACATGTCGAAATTCTGATAGAAAGTGCACAGCGATTACAAAACCTGGATTCACGAGTATTTTGTATTCGTAATGCGATCGCTTCGCAACCCTGACCCCATGAACCCGACTAATGTCACGGGACGAGACAATTCACCAGGATCCCACAGCTTATTGAGGATAGCTAGACATTTCAACGTGATCCTTCTAATTTAACTGAATAATACATTCTCTAGTTCGTTTTTAGTAGCGTTTAGTTCTTCTAATACGGTCTCAGAATCAGTAAGTTGAAGTGGCAATGGACAGGCATATAGCTCGAAGAACCGACAACCGCTAGGGAAAAAAGGTTCTCGAATGGTGACCACAAACCGCGCTTTTTCAGTCACCTGTTTTTTACTGTTTTTGATCGTCAGCTCAAAACTTGAGATGAATGGATGTATGTCAATAATGTACGGTTTTATGAGAGACTATCAGATTATCTAATTGAATCTAAAAGTTTTTCAACTACCAACACATTTTTTATTTTTTCAGCGTCTCTGATCTGACTGCAGGGCAATAATAAAATAAACCCCAAATATTATAAAAAAAAACATTTAAAATATTAAGGGTACAGTTACCGTTACCGTTTGGTTTGAATCCTTGACAGTAGGTTTTTGGGATATTTTTATTTTTTGGGACGATGGCAGTCAAACGTTTAGCTATCAACAAATAAAAAAAATACCAAAACCTTTTATTTGTGAACGAGTGAACCAGCTTTTTAGCTTTTTAGCTGTGTCGTCTGGCCTCCCTTAACGTTGAGCTTTATCGATAACTGAAACGAAATTGAATGAGAGTCCTACGTCAAATTAAATTTGTATCAGGACAGTAGTCTTATAAAGCTAAATCTTCTAGTTTGTCACCACTCTGTCTGAATGTAACGAATGCCTCTCATGAACTATAGGGGTAATTAGTTCAAAGAACTCATAAGAAGTTGGTGTGACGAATAAGCGTGTTAATTTCCTTTAATGAGGTTTGTGTATTCGGAAAATTTAGGCCAACTTCTCGGTATTCAGATCGAATTGGTTTTTATATTCTTAACTATAACGCCCTGTTTTCGGAATGTAGTAGGAATTAAATTGATCATGTGTCAAGTGCACAAAAGGAGCTTCTTTGAGGTGCAGTTTAAATCCTTTCATCACACTGGTTCATGAAAAACATTGACACGATGAGAAGAATAATTGAGAATCTTATAATAAATTTCCTTATAAATGGTAGATGTATAAAACTGCTTATACAAATATCTTTTAGACAACTTGCTGATGAAACAAGCATAATAATATGGCCCACCAGATGTTAAGTGGGAACCATCATCTATTACAAAGCATTGTTTCGTAGGTGACGCACGTCACGAACGTACTCTACAATGCACTGCCTAGCGTCCATGAACTTGAGGCATACAGATGTTTAGTCTCACGTGAAATTCTATTAGATTCAACAATTATCTGATCTTGCTTACCTATAGCTATGTAGTCAGTCTAATTATGTAATTATTCCATTAGCACCAGCTATTAATGAGAGTAATGGAAAAGTGCCTCAATCCATTCAAACTTTTCAAAAATAAAGAGTTCTGCATCAAAATAACTTCAAAAAGAAGTAATGGACGACGCAATTCCGGGATATTATGAGACTCGACGCGAAAGCTCGTCTTGTAAGCTCTGACGTTGCAACTTTGACACCCATTATTCTCGCGAAAATGTTTTCCACGAAGGCTTGCCTATTTAAAATAGTTGTTTTAATGGGTACGTCCTTAATTAGAAACTGTACGCAGGGAAATTGAGGCTCTTCTTCTGATTTAATGAGGCGGCGATCGCGTGATCCCTTTCGCACAGATTTGGCTCCGCCCATCGGGCGGTGGAAATCAATAACATACCGTAGAAGTGCGTTTAGTATCGTACCTTGCTGACGTAGGCTGCAGACGGTAACTCCAGCACACTCTCTCTCCCATGTCTCTAGTGCCCACGGGTGAGATAACTCCACGCGAGTCATCCATCCATCTCTGTGACGTCACTGTTCTATTGACCCTGCTCCTTTTTCCATCCATCATGTTTTGTTAGCCACAAAGTGTACTAAAGTCGTTCGACTTAGTGACCGCTTGTAGCCAGATTTGAACTCCCAACTTTTGTTGACAAAGTTTGGACGCGCCCCGACGGGCCTTGTACCTGCAATAAAAAAAACATCTACTTCTGGTATTTACTATGCCACTTTAGAAATAAAACTTTGGTATTAGTAAAAAACTTTGCTTATCAGTTATACATTTTGTACAAAATCATTTTTCAAATCGACTCGTAGATAATCAAATTAAGCGATTATCAACAAAAAAAAAACAACTGAATTGAAAATCTCATCCTTGTATATCTTGTTTTTTGTATAAGTGATTTCTCGAATAAATAATTTTGTATTTGTATTATTTGAAAAAGGGGAGAGAGGCCTTTGTGGGACAACCCAGGCTAAAATAAACAAATATAAATAAATAAATAAACTATCTGAAATTGCGCGGGATTCCCCTAGTCACGGATAAATTAAAATCCTCATCAAAACAACAGCGAAACGCTGTTAACAGTCAACGCACTTATACCCGAGTTAAAACCGATTTACAATTACATTCTTGAAGGTCGTTAAAAAGCCCTAAAAAGCTTTTAACGGAATTAATACAGTATAATGATTTGGTGTAACGTCACAGGACGGATGACAGTATTGTTTTGTGTGTTTCACTTTGCTGGGATTGTACTTTTGTGTAGCTATATCACGCGATATTGGAACCTATAGCTAGCGTCATCATCAACGTCTATCAGTCCACTGCTGGACGTAGGTCTCTCCGCAGACGCGCCACTGAGCCCGGTCTTCGGCTCTGGCAAGCACTGGAGGAGAACTCCAGTGCAGAATCTGGAATTGTAGACTTATGCCATTATAAATAACTCCAATTTGGTACCATTTGAGCTTAAAGCCGTATGATATTATATAGTATATCTACTCGTACTAATACTAATGACTAATCTGCCGATATAATATTTGACTGTTGTTTATGTAATTACGTGCAAAATCAGCTTTAAGTCAAAAACAGCGTGTTTATTATAGATTTCGTAAACATATTGCAGTACTGAGTCTTGTGTCCGCGTCTTAAAACTCATTTTTCATTGCATGGTGTTTTGAAGTAAATCAGGGTTGGTCCGTGTAACTGAAAGCGGGTTCCCGATAATTGCCAAAGATCCTCCGGTAAGTTTGTTTGGACGCGAGCACCTGCATTAATTGCGAGATTTAGCTTTAGCCTTTACATTTATAACGAATTATCCACTCTCTGTCTATTGTTTGTAAACTGAAAGATTAATTACTGGTGCTTTAACATCAGTCTGAAAAAGCTCAATGCTAGACATTAGTTTTCAATCCTCTGACTCGTCGACCGCATGATCACAGGTGTGATTGCGGTCAAGCGTTAGCCTATAAATTGTAAAAAAAAGTATTTAAAGCTAGGTGAGTCTAGGTACCAGTTCCACGCGACCAAGCCAAGAAGAACAGGCAGCAAACTACGGCTTGGTTCCAACGAAGACGATGATTCTTCTAGAACTTTCTAGAGGATTGAGCAGAAGCCAGTAGAAACTCGCATATGAGATCAGACGTAAAGTTTTTGGGAGTCGGGAAAAAATTCACAAACTAGCTTCATGTGGGGGAAAATTCATAACGCGCAGTTCTGCTCACCTGTCTCGTAACTTTGGAATTTTTAAATTAAATTCTCGAACCTCACAAAGTTGGGGGATTCTTCAAATTAAAAAAAAACTGTATTTTTCGGTTTATAGAAGTTAATTCATAAACTCATAAAGACTTTACAGCCCACCTATAATGAGCTTAGATACTTAGTGGCCTTACTTAAAAATATGACAAAAGATATAAACAGTGCTTAAACTATTGCTATCTCTTACCACTGGGTAATGACAAACAGTGACAGGGCTAACTTTAAGCAATGATCAAATTTAAATTGCGTTTATAAGTAGGGCTGTAAGTTGATAAAAGCTATGGTAGGTAGTTAGATAGATATATAGAAAATACTTTATTCCATACCACATAAAATTAACAAAGGAATACAGAGATACGTTTAAGTGGAATACAATGGGTGGTCTTATTACTAAAAGTGATCTCTTCCAGTCACAATTGGGCGATGGACTGTAGTCAATCCATCCAAATATCTATGAATGCAGTTTAAGTTGTATTTAAATTCAAATAATGTCTTCTTTCAGTAAGATGGTCTTCTACAATAATCAAGGTACTTTCCCTCTATGTGGCATATCCGTGGGACGCCCTGTATAACACCCAGACCAAGAACAAACATCTGTGTTAACCACACAAATATTTGTTCGCAGTGGGGTTCGAACCCACGACCTATGGGGCAAAAGGCCGAGCTATTAAGCTGAGAGGCCAGTCATGCATTAGCATTACATTAGCATGATGGTGGGTGTCTCTCTTTTGGAACCAAAGTTATTAAACTATGGTTCCAAAAGAGAGATACCCACTATATATTAATGTAGTCTATGTAAATAGTAAATACCTATATTATGTTGTTACTCTGTATTTCAGTAGTTTCCGACTTAGTAAATCAAAATGTCGGGGTCAAGGACTACCTTAGAGATAGCGTTATTTATTGGTGAAAAACAGAGGTAAACAACCAAATTACTTATTCACAAGAAAAATTGCTTGCCATTATTTTACCCTCTAGTAACTATTTCAGTAAATAAATTGTTTCATTTCTGTTACCAGGTTGATTTTACTGCGTACAATATTAATAAGACAAAATTTACTGAAACAGTTGATTTGTTTGATAAATACTAGTTTTAGTGGAAAGCGCTGGTATCGATGGGTTTTTTCAAAGAATAATGATATAGCCACCGCTTTTTTTTTCTAAGCTAGATTATGTTATATACTGACTCTGTTCAATGTCAATTCAAAATTCAATATTTCTTTTTGATTCAGTTGTACCACAGGGATCACTTTGAAACGTCTTAAAGCTAGGTGAGTTTAGGTGCTAATTGCACGCGACCAAGCCTAGAAGAATAGGTAGCAAACTACGGATTTTGTATGATTCTTTTACAAAACAAAATTAAAAATAACATGGTTGTGGTGACACTGAAAACAAAGTTAGCAAACAGAAAACGCTTCAAATATCTTTCTACAGGTCTACTGTTTTAGCTACCCTACCACAAAAATCATTTATACCTTTCTTCTGTAACTTTTCCAAAGTTTGAGGACTCAGGTCTTGTTGAGGCACGTCCAAACGTTATTATTCTACGCTTTAATTCACAGTAAAATAATAATTAAACAAAGTTCAGGCCAATTTCTGAACCTCGAGTAATCCTTCATCACTTTTAATTGTTCATAAATCACATGCCAGTTAAAATTAAGATCCCATTTGGCAAATTTTACGATTAGACTTTGAGGAACAAACTCAAAGACGTGTGTGTAAAGTGTTGCGTTACTGGTTGTAAAGATTTACACTGTGGTACTAGCACAGTGTGGAACGCAACAGTTATATCACTCTGCATACTGGCAAGTCTCTTTTTTTGTAGGTATTGATAGGGGAAACTTTTCAGTGAATATAGCTACAACTTTGGTTTACTTTTATTACCCGGCAAACAATTTTTTTTTATTTTTTTATTCCTTTTCGCTCCTTTCGAAGCAGGCTATAGTATAAAGACCATATCGCCTAGTCTTACGTATAATGTTGGAATTTTTAAAAACGTCTTTCGTCAGGCCGCCATCTTGGAAGCTTCCCGCGCAACTTCCCCGGCAAACAATACAACTACCCAAGACGCCATCTTATCCTTCTTCTTCACCACTAGAGATGTCCCTCGCTGCTTGCTCCGACCAGGGGTGTCCTATTTCCAAAACCGGGTAACAGTATGTATGATTGTTGTGTCTTTTTTAGTAGGTATGGTTATGTGTATGGGTGAACATGACTGCTCTCTCACTTATACTCACGATGCTAAGTTGTGGTCATCGATGTAGCGCGCTTTCTGAGAAAATTAGTCTTCAAATGTACTGTACGTCAAAAAAGAAATGGATTAAATTAAGCCTTGCAGATTGCCTAGATGTGCATCCAGGCAATCTGCGACGGCGATCAGTTTCAGCATAGGGTTTTGCATACATGTACATCACGCACTGTCACGAACTTTGAAAGTGCGATATTTGACAACGATACACTGATCGCCATCGCAGGCAATTTAGATATGCGCAAGGCTAAAAAAAGCAAGGCTAGGGAGTAAGTATTAGTTTTTTTATGTAGGTACTTTTAGGCTGTTCTTGAAAAATGTACTTATACTAATTTATTAGTTCCAAATTCAAAATAACCGAAGAGTTCCAAATTCAATATTGAAAGTCAAAGCTAGATTTTCTAAGCTGTGGCAGTAATACGAGTTTTGCGAAAATGTGCATTTCCGCTGTCAAATTTGAATGGTGGTATTTGGGTCACGCGAAAATGAGATGCATTGTAAGATTCACGTGGCGCGTGATTTGAACCGCGTTTGATCTTTTATCTAAGACTCTTTTAGTATTAGTGTCTTTGTAAAGGCTTGTCCGGGGAAGTCTATTATATGGTGGTATGGTAGGATGCCTATTTCTGCCGTGAAGCAGCATTGCTGTGTTTCGGTTTAAAGGGTGAAATTACTGTCACGTGAGGCTAAACATCTCATGCTGTGTATCATGGGGAACGTTCCTAACGTCTATTTACTTACGAAAAAAAATCCGTCATTGTGCGTTCCAGAGCAAAGAAAAAATAGCATTTCGTTTTCATTTCTTATTTTTGTCTAGTATCAAAGACAATGAGCCTACAAAGACTCTTTAGTCATAAGTAGAATAATCACGAATAAGGACTCGGCTTATTTAGGTATATTTCATGAAAAAAGAACATCATTAAATTTTTGAAAATGGAACTAAAATCGGAGATCTCTTTGGTAGAATGCATGCAATGCGTTGCAGTTCCAGAAAAAATAAAAAAAGACTGCCGCGAAATCTTTAGAATTTTTCTCTATTGTATTGGGTTATTTTATTTTCTCGCAATCGTAGTGAAAAGTAGAGTGTGCACGGTGCTAAAAACCCATTAAACCTCAGTTTCTATGTACTCCCTCGCTAAAGGGTAAAACTACCTCGTACAAAATGGGTCATTTTAGCTTCTTAATAACAATCTACTATGTTCCATGCTTATTTGAATTTCGCTTAAGTCTAAAAAACCCATTACAAAACGCTTATTAAACACGTGCATGTCCAAAGCTCGTAACTCATAAAGGCTTTACACGTTAATCGGAACAAAAGCGCTGTTAGCACTCAAACAACTTTAATTGGTCAATTGTGTTAAAATGGACACTGCAGTCAGTACTTATATATAACCACGTTTTGTACAGTCAACATCAGGAGTTGACGACTTTTCTCAAAAACTTCGAAATTGTTGCAAATTAAAAAAAAAAAATGATTTGTATCACAAGCACCAATTTGAAACGTCTTAAAGCTCGTCGAGTCTAGGAGCCAGTTCCACGCGACCAATCGTAGAACAACAGGCAACAAACTACGGCTTGTTTATGTTTGGTTCCTTAAAATTTTAACCATTTCAAAATATTTTATGATAATTTTTATTATTCTATTAAAAATTGATAAAGAAGTTCAAAATTTTGAAATAATTGTTGTCATTCATGAAAAATTATGTGCTGTACAAGTAATCGAAACAAGCAATTTCGACGGTCTTTATCAAAATTAGGAAGGTGACTGTAACCCTCTGCCCAATGTTTAGAAGTGCCTTTAGTTTAGCTCTCTTTATAAGGGTGGATTTGATCATAGCCTGTCGGATAAAGTTTTTATGAAAGGGTAAGGACCACCATAATTTAATTTATTTACATGAAAAATCAACATTACTATCTAACCCTAGTTTAGTTATCAAACCACATAAAAATAAAGTTCACATACAAATAATCTTTGTGTCAATAAACGTAGTCACGATGACTGCAGGTGTTCCGTTGAGCCCCTAATATTCCTTTAATACAAATAGCTTGTAAATATTAAATCATTGAGGCCACTACATCGCGTTAATCATAAAACGAATGGTTGCTTTAGGGATTGACTATAACCCTCCTTTTGACCAATTTCAAACAAAAAGGAAGTACTTACATTTCATGAAAAAGTAATACAAGGGTCCAATTCTGAGTGGACTGGAAGGCTGGCCTCTCAGCTCAGTTGGTAGTAGCTCTGCCATCTGCAATAGAAGGCAGAGCTACTACCAACTGAGCTGAGAGGCTAGTTTTTAGGTCGTGGGTAATTATTTACAAAAAAATATATATAGGTGTTGTATCAGCTATCTGGGAACCAGCCATAGTGCAACCTCTGCTTAATTTGGGGCTAGATAGAGTTGTGTGAGAATTGTCTACAATATTTATTTATTCTACTAGCGATTTTTTAGTTTAGTTCTTTGCATAAGATGTTCCCAGTTTAAACTTGAATAATGTGACATAATTTGGCACGAGCCGAAGAATAATAGCTAATTATAACCAGCCTGAAGAATTGGTGGACTACCGAAGGAATAATGTTTCAGGTCTTCTTCATATACAGGGTGTCCCATAAGTCAACGTCCAGCCGAAAACGGGTGATGCGCCGAATCATGACAGTTATCAGAAAAAAATAAAAAAAAATATTTGCTTAGTAACTTTTGAGTTATGAGTATTTTAAAAAAACAGGAAAAACTGACACCCTGTGATGATCTTTTAAGTCCTGTGACTACAAATATTAACTTTTCATGTAACTTTTTTCTGCAACGTAAGCATGAATAACCCTTCTGTAAATTACAATTCAAAATTAAGCCATAACTGCCTCAGTTTTTGATGAAATCGTGGAGTTTTGGCCAACGTTTCATTTCAGATAATTACATCACCCAACTTTAACCGTCTGTACCGCAAAAAAAATGTACTACACTATCATGGCATGTAACTTTAAAAATTGGCGCATTCATCCAGGATTCCAAAATGGTATAATACTTGCTAGAGTAATCCTTAGTTTTGGAAATAAAAAATGTTTTTTTAACTAAACCGGATTTCCAATCAATTTTATTTCATGAGATAAAATGTTTGTAACCCTTTAAATTATGGACTTAAAATGCCTACGCTGCGTTTTTAAGTCGCTCACAGTTTACAGGTACAAGTAAATACCATTTCGACAATGCAAGTAAGCAGATAGAGCCACCATCTTGTCAAAAGAGTAATAACCATGGGTGTTCAAGTAATTTGTTAGTTTTAGGTAAAAGTTTTAAATAAAATTCAATCATAGGATTTCTTCAATCGTGATTTTAATTTAACTACATCAAGGATTTACAGCAAATGTTCAAACTGTTAGCCTTCAGCAGTAATGCAAGCTCTACATTTCCTTAAAAAAAATCAGCTGTCTGTAAAGTCAGTTAACTGATGACAGTTGAACGTGACAACGTCATACAGCTGTCCACGCGGACGCATCGCTCACTCAAGTAGGAGAGAGACCGATGTCGAACGCTGCCGAACGCGGAGGCCGATTGTGCCTCTTTGTCGCACGTTCCGCGCTCTCACTTGCACTTCAAGTATTAAATGGAACGCCTCAGAGTGAGGTAACGCCGTATGAGTCATGTTTTTTTCGTTCGAGCAGCCGGCTCCATCGAATTTTAAGACGTTGTCACGTCAAAAACCATGTAATAAGACCGGCGACGGGCGAAGGCAAACTTTAGATTAAAATCACGATTGAAGTAATCCTATGATTTAATTTTATTTCAAACATTTACCTAAAACTAACAAATTACTTGAAAACCCATGGTTATTACTCTTTCGACAAGATGGTGGATCTATCTGTTTACTTGCATTGTCGAAATGATATTTACTTGTACCTGTGAATTGTGAGTCACTTAAAAACACAGCGTAAGCATTTTAAGTCCATCATTCAAAGGGTACAAACATTTTATCTATTGAAATAAAATTGATTGGAAATCCGGTTTAGTGGAAAAAACCTTTTTTATTTCCAAAACTAAAAAGTACTCTAGCAAGTATTATACCATTTTGGAATCCTGGATAAATGCGCCAATTTTTAAAGTTACATGCCATGATAGTGTAGTACATTTTTTTTGCGGTACAGACGGTTAAAGTTGGGTGATGTAATTATCTGAAATGAAACGTTGGCCAAAACTCCACGATTTCATTAAAAATTGAGGCAGTTATGGCTTAATTTTGAATTGTAATTTACAGAAGGGTTATTCATGCTTACGTTGCAGAAAAAAGTTTCATGAAAAGTTAATATTTGTAGTCACAGGACTTAAAAGATCATCACAGGGTGTCAGTTTTTTCTGTTTTTTTTAAATACTCATTACTGGAAAGTTACATAACAATTTTTTTTTTTTATAATTTTCTGATAACTGTCATGACTTGGCGCATCACCCGTTTTCGGCTGGACGTTGACTTATGGGACACCCTGTATACCATGCAACTTCCCACGGTCTTTACAATGTCGTCGGGTCATCAGCCTTGTATTCAAAAACAGTGCTTGAGTCTGAGTTGAATCTCAAGCATACATTTTTGAACTGTTAAAAAATCTATGCTTGAGGATATCGACTCAGACTCAAGCATTTCTGAGTACGAGCCTAAAGTCTCTAAAAACAATGTCTACATTCAGACGTAGAGTACCTATCTCCTGATTTCAACCATTTTCGTCTGTAAACGAGCGTACATTGACTTGGTCAGCTTCACAGTATCAATATTTGTAAAAGTGCCGACTGTTTGATTGCCAATGAATATTTTCCAGTTTCATTAATCGAGGAATCAAAAAATGCCGACGCCACCGGCTGCTTACTCCCAAAACGTTATCGTTGTTCCCATTTTATTTACTTGCACCTCGTACCACTTGTTATATTTTTATTTATTGTCAATTTGTGAAAATTGTATTTTTGTTGACGCTGAGTCTATGTGGATTACCTTTTTTTCGTATGCGAGCGTTTATTGTAGAGGTATTCGTATGTTATTGTTTTTTCACTGTGGGTTTATCTGTTTGCGGTAAGTGTATTAAACGGGGTTTCTTGGGTGTACCAGTGGAAGGCATCTTCTATGTAAAATTTTGTTGTATAAAGTAATATGAAGGCTCATTTTCTGTACTCATTACTTCATTATGTAAGTCAAAAGAGTAATTTATATTTTTAAAACTGTATTTTGTTACGGATTTGTGTCATATCTTAAAAACTATCAGAAAAATAAATGAAATAAAAAAGCTGGAAAGACTGAAGGAATCCTTGCCCTGAAGTGTAAAGATATGAGACGTATTTCTACATTGATGAAATAGATTTGATCACAGAAGCGCCAAATTCCGTTAGTTTGACGTCAAACGCGTCATGCCCATCTTTGTAGACATCCGCACGTCATCATAGTGCGTAGTGTCACCGCGTGACTTTTGCGTCACAATAAGTTTAGAGACATGTTTTTTTCTATGCTATTTTTTTGATGGAATGAACATTCCTGATGTACCCTGATGTTGATGCAACGCTTTGCTAAAGCAAAGTGCTCAAGTCAGGTCCATCACGTTAGGAAAATGCCTCAAAAATATTCCTTTATTATATTTAATGTTTAGTTATAAGTTATGTGTAAACTATTTTAATTACAAGGTTGCAAATAAATGGTTTGATTTGATTTGATTCAAAAAGTTATCAACTTGCTTCATCAATATCTAATAATTACGCTTTATTTTTTGTCTAAATGAAATATTATGTGCAAAAAAATTGATATTTTTTTAATTGTAATTTATACCAACCAATGTAAAATTACCAACGTTTCGCCCTAAACTAATCAAAACATGACGTATTGTGCGAACAAAATAAAAGCGGATGTCACTGTGAGTGTGAATTGATTAAACGATTCTGCCTCCATTAGATTATCACTAATCCAATAATTAATTACGGATCAAAGTTATGCGAAGCACGTGAAAATGTGATAAAATGATGATTTTATAGTTTGAAAGTTCAGTAAATCGAGCGTTTTATAGTTCAACAAGCATGTGAACTGTTTAAAAAACTCTAAAATAAGAATGATGTCATTAAAATGAAAGCGACGTTTTATTTTTAAAATCTTGCAAGCGCAAGCACATTGTTTGGTTGGTTGTAACCTATTTTTATTTAGGGGCCAGCATTCGTCTGGAGTAGTCGCCGTGCTTCATTACAGATTTCCCGTAATTTTCCTAAGTCTATGACGCGTTTGTACGTAGGTATTCGCATAACAAATTTATTGCACACATACGTTGTGAAATATTTAACTTCTTAACACAACGTATACGACATTTCTTTGTTTTAAATTTTATTTTCCCGTTGTTGAATGTTAACATAATAGCTCATTAATGTTTGACATCTATCTATTTTTATAATTGCAAATATCGTTGCAGAATGCTCGTACGATATTCATCATCATCATCATCTCAGCCCGGTATTGCCCACTGCTGGGTATCAGCCTCCTTCATTTTATGCTAGCCTCCTTTGTCCTGGAGTTTCCTGCGACCAGTACGGTGTCGTCGACTATATTTATTAAAGGGTATTAGTTTACTTTCGTTGGATATGAGTATAATAAAACTTTGGTATAAAATTCAACTTCAACTTCAATTAAATAACGCTCACTAGGTACTAATATAAAGAAGAAGGAAAAAGAACACATCACACACAAAACACAGAACGGTTTAGGGGAAAATACAGACTTATTGGCTAAATTACATTTAGTTTTAGTAGTAGTAGAGCTCTTTGTGAAGGGCTCGTCCAAGAATGTACAACCTCCATGCCTATTTCTGCTGTGAAGCAGCATCGTTGTTTCGGTTTGAAGGGTGCGGGAGCTGGTGAAATTACTGGAGGCTAAACATCTGTGTGCCTCAAGTTGATGGACGCAGGGCAGTGCGAGACAATGCTTTGTTACAGGCAATGGCTACTACTATACTAACTTATACAAAAAAGTTATTTTCAATGCGACATAATTACCTACACCTACGTATTTATTCTGGAAACTTTTGATGCGGAAATTAATCTTATAGACAAACTAGCTGCGATATTTCAACCTATTTTCTGTAGCCGAATTCTATCAACAGGATGGATGGGATATTTTAATAGGAATAAATTTTAAATATTTTCGGGTGCGTCGCGGTGCGTCTCATTATAAGGCGTTTGATAAACGAGCGTATTGGTAATGCGGGCACGCCTCACGCGTCACGCTGACGGGTTATAAATGAGTTTTATATCGTCTGTTCACACCTAAGCCCATCTCTCAACTCCCAGATTGGTTATCAGGAACAACGAACGTCTAAACGTCCACTTGTTTAGTTCATTTGTTCATTGTGCAAGAGCCAACTTAGACGGCTAGTTGAAATGTTTGGCGATCTTCCAACGCTGTAAATTAATGCCTTTTTTTATTGTTTACAGGTAAATCACCCATGCCTTTGGAAGCGGAAATTTCAAGATACGTGGCCGTCGCAACGGAGCTACGGTTAATTTAGGCTTTTGTTTTGTTACTGAAGAACGATAGAGGAAAACAATACATTGAATAAATTAGTACTGTACCTACGATTGTATCAAAAGTATTCACTAAAATGTGACTGTACTAAATAAAATAATCATCCGTGTAGATAAGTAGTATTTTTATTTGGAAAATGTAGTCATCATAATGTAGCATGAAATACAGTTTTTTGTAACTTCGAAGTAGCTGATTTGAAAACATAGTAGAAATTTTATAAAATGAATTAGGCCATAAGCACAAAATAACCTTAAATCTTAAAACGATGAAAATACAGGGTCATAATCGTAAGTAAGTACTGCTGTAATTACATGAAAAAGCTGACATAGCAAGTTGTAGTGAGCAACTATTGCCAAAGTTTAATTTAACATGTACAGTCAGCGTCAAAAGTAGATACCTAATCATGTCTGGTTTGTAAGGCTTATTACTTAAACCAACTTACTTTAGATAGCAGTTTTGAACTTTATTTGAAGACTAGAAGCCGGCCGCCCCGTTCCCTTTTCGCCCCGTTCCCGTCATTTTTTCGGGATAAAGAGTTCCTAAGCCCGTTCCTATGTTCCTAGTTCTAAGCTACCTCCACACCATTTTTCAGCCAAATCGGTCCAGCCGTTCACGCGTGTTTGCGTGACCAAGGGAAATAGGGATTCATTT